>BTPI01000009.1:0-2400000 GCA_036584455.1 Tetratostichococcus sp. P1 | reverse complement strand
TGTCAATGCCAAAAGACCCGATAGAGATGCCCAAGCTGCTCGTAACTGTTCGAAACGATATGCAGGAGAATGCAATCAGGACCACAAAGTACACATGGATCACGTTCCTGCCAAAGGTGCGGGATGCGGCTCCGGATGCCGCTCCTGCCTCTTCCTTGCACAGATACCGAGACGACAACATGCCTCTTGGGACGCTGTTCCGAAGAAGATTCCAATTGCTCGCGCAGGGATTGTTCGAGCAATTTCGGCGTGTGGCCAACTTCTACTTTCTGTTGATTGCAATCCTCTCATGCACCCCCGTTAGGCAAGCACATGTACCTGCCCAGCTCGTTTTCACTTGTCTTGCTTGCTATGGAGCCCACGACCGCAAACCCTGATTTCTGGTGACTGCAGTCCTGTCAATCCGTACACGAACGTATTTCCGCTGGTCATTGTGCTGGCGGTGTCACTCTTCAAAGAGGCCTTGGAGGATCACAAGCGCCAAGTCAAGGATGTGGAGGTGCTGACCGGAAGATGTTTCCAACACAATTGTGTGTCCCGGTCACACGCTTCTGCAGGTCAGAATCTCAGGTGCTAGGCAGCATGTGCTGCCTGCAGGTCAACAACAGCGTGGCGCAGATTGTGCGGAATGGCAGCTTGGTGCCGCTTGCATGGCAGCACATCCGGGTTGGAGATGTCGTCAAGGTGGGGAGTTTGAGATCGAAAAAGACTGACTGCAACTCCTCAATCGCTGCCACAAATATCGGGAGTTTGCCTGTGATTTCCAAATCTTGCTGCCGGCCACATACAGGTCGAGGATGGCAATGTGTTTCCTGCGGACCTTGTGCTGTTGAGCAGCGGGTACCCGGAGGGCGTGTGCTACATCGAGACCATGAACCTGGATGGCGAGACAAACCTGAAGCTGAAGAAGGTAAAGCAACATTCTGCGCATGCAATATGTGCAATTCTGGGCTTCCAGCCACTGGTGGCTGCGAACTGATGAGAGGACGATAACGACCCTCCGCCACAATATCGAGGACATATCAGCCACCTGTCGTCCTGTGTCGATCAGGCGCTGCCGGATACATGGGACTACAGCGTGGAGAATGACATGGGACTGGTGGCGCCAGGCGCGGCGTCCATCGAGTGTGAGCAGCCCAACAACTCCCTATACACATTCACGGGCAACCTGCAGCTGAGGCAGCAGAAGCTGTCGCTGTCCACGAATCAGGTGCAGCCATGTGTGCCTGCTGCTTGCTTGCCAAAGCAGTTCCACCAGTCAGACCATGTCTGCTTGCATGACAGCAGACATTTGAACTGGATCCTCGCTGTCACAGGTGCTGCTGCGAGGCTGCATGCTGCGCAACACGCCCTACATTTTTGGCGTCGTCATCTTCACAGGGCACCACACGAAGGTGGGCTGACTGCAGCACCACATTTCAGCGCCATGCTGTGTGAGGCATGGTCTGTCTGACTGGTCCCCTGAATGCACTATGTCCATGCAACGTGTACTTGTTGCAGATCATGATGAACTCGACAGGCGTGCACGGCAAGCGGTCCACCCTGGAGCGGCGGCTGGACAAGCTCATCTTCTGCATCTTTGGCCTGCTGGCCGTAGTCTGCATCATTGATGCCGTCGGCAGCTCCAAATGGGTCAACGAGGTGACATGTGCTCGCGCTGTACATGCACTGCGCTGACGTCCTATCTGTCTTTCGAAGAAACAGTGTTTTGGCAGCTTGATATTGCAGTCGCAGCAAGCTGTGACAAAACAACATGTCATGCTGTACAGAGGCACTGGTACCTGCGCATGGGGCAGGGCTCAGAATCTAATATCAGCCGGCTGCTGTTCGATCCCAGCAACCGCCCTGTGGTCGGGCTTCTGGACTTCCTGACGCTCTTCATTTTGTACAGCAGCCTGATCCCAATTTCGTTGTACGTGTCCATCGAGATCATCAAGTTCTTTCAGGTGACTTCATAACAAATGGTGAGCATGTTTTAGACAGAATGTTGCAGAGTCAAGATGATGTCAATATGCTCGGGCTCCTGATGATCTGCAGGCAACCCGGTTCATCAATTGTGACCGTGCCATGTACCATAGTGAGACAGATACACCGGCACTAGCTCGCACCTCAAACCTAAACGAGGAGCTGGGCCAAGTGCAATACATCTTCTCCGACAAGACAGGTAAGCTCTGCACACAGCTTTGCAGTGCATCCTGCAGCAAGGTTCAAGTTGTTTCAGTCATTGTTACACTGCAACACCAGCAAGCCTGGGACAATACACGCTCAGGTCTTCCACACCCTGCCGTAGGCACGCTGACATGCAACCGCATGGAGTTCTTCAAGTGTTGCATCGCGGGGGTCAGCTACGGTCGCGGCGTCACGGAAATCGAGCGCACCATGGCCAAGCGTGCGGGCCGCCCCCTCGCCGAGGAGCCGCCAAACCCGAAGGCCGTGCGCGAGCGCGGCTTCAACTTCGACGATGAGTGAGGACTCCTTGCTTGCATGTTTCTATATTCTGACATACAGCATCGACAGCTGAGGTTGTCGATGCTGCAGAAATCAGCATAGCAAAGGGCTTGTGGGTTAGGAGTAGATCCATCTGGTGTTCATGAGCACCAACAGTCTCAGCATTGACGACGTCATGCGCTTACTGGGACCATCGTTGTGCATGCTTCCGACTGCACAGTATGCTGTGCTCTCACTGACTTGTGCAGGCGGCTGATGGATGGGCGGTGGCAGTCCGACCCAGATGCGCCGCTCATCCGGGAATTCCTCCGCCTGCTGGCGGTGTGCCACACCGTCATCCCCGAGGGGCCGCCCACGCCGCTGGAGATCAGATATCAGGTATTGGTTGCGCTATGCCACAGATTGAGGACACCGCACCATGCGTCCTCATCAGCCCCACAGCGTATTAAGGCCTGCGGACTTGGCTGGCCAACAACATTTGAAAGCAGTACATGCCTGCAAAACTCTCACGGTCATCATCTGTGCAGGCTGGGTCCCCTGACGAGGCGGCGCTGGTGGTGGCAGCAAAGGTGTTTGGCTACTTCTTCCACGCCCGCACACCGAATGGAGTTAAGGTACGGCTTCTGCAAGCATCGCTGCAAGCAGCTCACTGGACATGCATCCTGGCTCAACACGTGGGTATGTTATTGTGAGTGAGTGCCGTGGTTCGCTTTTGTTACAATCTGCAAACGTAGCCATGTGCAAACCACCAGAAGGCGGAAGACATGCATAGACGTAGGTTTGCAAAAGCATAGGTGACCTGGCCAGACTGATGGAGTATTGGCGCTGGTGCAAGTTGGTAAGCTTGTAGTTGACAAAGGCCTGCAAGAGCCATGCGGCATACCTACTCAGGTGTGGGAGGCAGGGGATCTGCCTGCACTGACGGAGTACAAGGTGCTGGCGGTGCTGGAGTTCAACTCCACCCGCAAGCGGCAGTCCTCCGTCGTGCGGCAGCCCGACGGCACCATCGTCCTGTACTGCAAGGTGAGCAACAAATATGATGATCATGCCAAAACATCTCGACTGCGGCTCAGTCGTGAGCTGTCCTGACGTTTGAAAAGCCAGCAGATGCCGCCATGCCACAGCCACACATCTGCAGAGTACCTGTGCACGGTCCGCAGTGAGGTCACTACTGTCTTGAGCGGACACGAAGGACCTTCGTGCATTCGAATGTAGGGCGCTGACACTGTCATTTTTGAGCGTCTGGGGCCCGCCGGTAGGCAGCACTGCGATGAGACAATGCGGCATTTGGAGGCATATGGCAACCAGGGCTTGCGTACGCTGTGCCTCGCCTACAGGTTAGGGAACATATGTGCAATCATTCTGCGATGATTCCAGGATGCGCCTTAATTACATGCATGTCGGCCATAGAGACCTGGCCTGACAAGATGTTGCACATGGTGATGTCCAAGCAGACCAGCCAACCACTGCCGCATGGGACTGTGCTGGGCTCGCTGCAGGGTGGTGACGCCGCAGGAGTATGCAGAGTGGCTGCCGAAGTTTCAGGCGGCAAAGACGGCGATGCACGACCGGGACGCGCAGCTGGACGCGGTGGCGGAGCTCATAGAGCGGGATCTGCTGCTGCTGGGCGCCACCGCCATCGAGGACAAGCTCCAGCAGGTGCCTAGCTTACTTGGGACTTCAAATAAGCTGCAACATCACAGGCAACTGTGACTGTCGAGTGATTGCCGAGGCAGCGTCTTACCACCAAATGCACCTTGCTACCATCCGTCGTCACTTCCCCCAAGACTAGGTTATTTGTGATGGCGTCAGCAGTGCACGCATGATGCTGGTGGACAAACACTTGAAGTGCCTTGAGCCTTGAGGGCATGGCCTGCGTGATAGTAATGCATGGGTGTAGTGGATGAAGGCGGTGAAGAGTCATGGAGCTGCTGGTAGGTGATGATGATGGCTGATGGGGCTCAAAGCTCCGTCTGCGATGCGCTGAGGTGCCGGTGTCCATGCTACAGGGTGTGCCGGAGTGCATAGAGCGGCTGCGGGCTGCTGGGCTGCGCATCTGGGTGCTGACTGGTGACAAGGTGGAGACTGCCATCAACATCGGCTTCGCCTGCAGCCTGCTGTCCAACGAGCAGGTGACACAGCTTTGCAGAAGAAGCCGAGACTGTGACACCTGAGTCACTTCGTCAGCTCAGCAGATTGCAACAAGAACAAAATTGAAGGTGTTCATCCAAATTTGAGTGTATCAGTGCGTGTTTCAGAGAGACTGACACATGTCAGCAACAGTTCACTGACGGTGATTGCTTGCTATCTATGAGCAGGAGCGGCTGCTGATATCGTCGGAGACGGACGCGGTGCTGCAGGCGGAGCGCACGGGCGATGCCGACCTGAAGACCCTGCTGGAGCAGGAGGTGCGGCCTGCTGCTCAGCGATCATGTCAACAATGCAATATCATCGTGCACATCTCCAGCCTGTGGCAGCAGCTGTTGGCCTTGGCGAATGCGAGGGGGACACGTTCCAAACCCTGCAACTGTCCGTACCCGTTGCAGGTGGCTCAGCAGCTGGAGGCTGCGGTGAGGCGGGCGCGGCAGTGCCGGGGGCGGCCCGGCTCGCCGGACCTGGCGGTGGTCATCGACGGCCGCGCGCTCGCGGTGGTGCTGGCAGAGGACCGCAGGCCCGCGTTCCTGGAGCTGGGCATGGCCTGCAAGGTGCGAAACAGCACAGCCTGTAGGGTGCCGGACAGCGCCATGGCGCCATGAGGCACTTCACAGGCGGCAGTGATGCACACGATCCGACCTTTTGCGGATAGTCAGACGCTTCACGTCAGCTTCTGGGGCTTCTGATGCAGCCATGCTGCCAGGTCTTTCATTTCCAAACTGCGTCCTTGCACATGTGCAGGCGGTGGTGTGCTGCCGGGTGTCGCCGCTGCAGAAGGCGCAGGTCACCCGGCTGGTGAAGGAGGGCGCCGGCGCCGTGACGCTGGCCATCGGCGACGGCGCCAATGATGTGTCAATGATCCAGGTTGATCACTCACTAGTCAGCTGGTCTCAATGGTCAGCTGGCCTGCATGAATCAACGAACCTCGTGACATTGGTCCAGCAGCAGTCGTACTTGTGGTTGTTCACCCTGTGTCCATTTGTGCTGCCCTCACGAACTGCGGGGTACCTGCAGCACACAAGCTGCGATTTTGATTATGCCGGCTCATGCTGTCGCTGCGCAGCTCAGGTGGCACCGTGCTGATGGGCTTCAGTGGCCAGGAGGGCATGCAGAAGACAGTGGATGCGCAGACTGTGTCACATCTCACTGTATTGCTCACAAAGGGCAGAAATCTAAGCGCTTTTTGGCAGGCAGCGCACGTGGGCGTGGGCATCAGCGGGCAGGAGGGCATGCAGGCGGTCATGGCCGCGGACTTTGCCATCGCGCAGTTTGCATACCTGACCAACCTGCTGCTGGTGCACGGCCACTGGTCGTACACCCGCATCGCCCGCATTGTGGGGTACAACTTTCTGTCTTGTGCTATTTTTTCCAGCTGCCCGTATCTGAGCCGCACATTGCATCGGGAGTAAAAGCAAAAGCTTTGTTGTCTTATGTTTCAGCTTGTGTTGGTTCTGGCGGCTGATGCGGGTGGAGAGAACATGCACTGTGATTGGACGATGTTCTTCACCCACGCCTGCTCTTGTGCGCAGGTACTTCTTCTACAAGAACATGGCGTACACGCTGACGCAGTTCTGGTTCAACCTGTACACCGCGTACAGCGGGCAGCGCTTCTATGATGACTGGTATCAGGTAGGCAAATGCGAAAAATGCAACTGCAGAAACAAACGCCAGTGCCACCTGCGGTCAGGTGCATTTGCAGCATTATGTCACTGTCATCATCAAGTCAGGCAGGTCGTGGTCATCAGTCTATCCTCCGCATGCAGGCATTCTACAACCTGCTGTTCACCTCGCTGCCCGTCATCGTTGTTGGGCTCTTTGACCAGGACGTGTCCAAGGTGAGCAGCTGTGCAGCCTCGAGTACCCGAAGCACTTCAGCATGCCAAGAACAAAAGCCAGTGCCAGGTCATGTCTCATCTTACAATCTGCATACATGCTCATCCGCATGTTTGCATTTCATGCGGACAAGCATGTAGGTTGAATATGACTTCACTGCAGTTCGTTGCCTGCTGCAGGAGAGCCTGCTGTCCGTGCCGTCGCTGTACCAGTCCGGCCAGCGCAACACGCGCTTCAACACGCGGGTGCTGGCGCTGTGGGTGGCCTCCGCCATCTGGCACTCCCTGGTGTGCTTCTACGTGCCGGCGCTGGCGCTGTCAGCCAAGGCGGCCGTCAGCAGCAGCGGCCAGATCATCGACATCTGGGCCACCGGGACGCTCGCCTACACAGTCGTCATCGTTGTGGTGAGCAGTCTTCACGGCAGCCACTATAGGTCCTACCTGTCTACACGGCTGACATGCCATGTGCAGCTGGAGATTGTGGACACAGAGCAACACACGGATTTGCTCTGTTGAGAGCATGCTACATGGCAGCCGATGCGCCGCACTGACTGGCTCACAGTTGTAGGCTACGGTGCCATTGAACTGGCCCTGTGAGATAGCCGAACATCCGAAAAGCCATGGTTTTGCCACCGAGATTGTGCGTTCTGCCACCGCAGGTGAATCTGCGCCTGGCGCTGTCGGTGCAGTTCCACACACGGTGGCACTACATCGCCATCTACGGCAGCATCGCCCTGTGGCTGGCCTTCGTATGCGGCTACAACGCGCTGCCGCTGGGGCTGCTCGGCAGCATTGCACACCAGGTGGGCAGGCCTGAGTTGGTCTCACAGATTGCTGGCACAATGCTGGCACACTGCTTTGCACTTCAGTGCCAAATCTTATCTATGCTTTGCCTGCCGCCGTCATGAGGTATTGTGGTGTACCAAAACAAGACAAGACGCAGCTGACAGGTGGACTCTTGCCATGCGCAAGGACAACATCTACTGGGTGATCTTCGTGCTGATGCGGTGGCCGGTCGCCTGGCTGTGCATCCCGCTCAGTGAGTGCCTGCCTGCAGCAAATGCTCAACACCATGGCCCCTTGACTGTCTTCTGGCCAACCCAATGTAGACTGCTGTTCCGTGGTGCCCTCTGCAGAGTACGCAATGGCCATGCGGCCTCGGCCTGAGGCTGAGAGTGCCAGACGAATGTGAAGTTGTGTGTTGGCATGAGCGCCTCCTCAATCTCCTGCAGGCGTGGGCGCATGTCTGCTACCACATGTGGTCATTGCGGGAGCCACGCGCGCCTTCAAGCCGCATGACGAGCAGCTCATCCAGGAATACGAGCTGGCGCTGGACGGCCTCCGGCTGTGCAGGGGCAGCAAGTGAGCCTTGTGTGTAGCTGCTGTGGATGATGCGATGTATTGGCTCCTGCACCCATGTGCGCATGTAGGGCGCGGGGTGCGAGGTGTACGCACAGATTCAGATGCTGCAATGGTTTGCTGGATCATGCATTGCCCAGGCGCAGTCGCATGCCAAACAGCAGAGTCTCCATGACCACAGTGCCGACACAGCAGGTGAACATGTGCCACAGGGTCTATAAAGTGCCGGGGCCACTACTGCGCACAGCAACGAGGTCGACATCGCAGGCCCGGCAGCATAAAGTATGCTACCAAGCCATTTCCATGTCCTAGCACTGGGAGCATCCTCATGTATGTCTCCCATAACAAATATCTCGCATCCCTTACAGTGGGCACATGAGCATGTGATGCAAGTTCTGATGCTTGTGTAGGTGCGCATCAATGACAGCGTCATCAGCGACGGCCCCTCCCTGGAGTCAGGCGGCAGCGGCAGCCTGCTGCTGCCGGCAAAGTCCTTCGCATCGCAGCAGCCCTCGAGCCCAATGGCAATCATGGTGAGGCACACAATGCACAAGAAAAGCGTCCTTCTGAATGTCAAGTTCAAGCTATTGTTAGCGGACATTGGTGCATGTTGCTGGGGTATCAGCCTGCCATTTTGCGGCTGCACTGCAGGCATATGCTGGCGGCGGCGGCGGCAGCAGCAGCAGTGCAGTTGGCGGCACTGGAGCACTCAGCCAAGCGGACAGCGCTGGCGGCAAGCCCGTCAGGCGGCGCAGCCGTGCGCACACAGGCTTCAGCTTCGACACGCCCGGCTTCGAGTCCTTCTTCGCGGACCAGGTGCTGCTGATGGTTGTATCACATAAAGTCTCCCCGTTGTATTTGTGTTCAAGTCGTGCAGGACCTGGTGTATACTGCGACAGCACACATGTGTCCGTCATGTGCAGCTGACAGGCTCGTTTATAACCTGCGCTGCAGGCCCAGAAGGCAGCGGACCAGCAGGCAGCTGCAGAGCAGCCCGGGCAGCAGGTAGTCCGGCGACGGCAGCGGCCCAAGCGGTACAGCGCGAGCGACGTGGTCGCCATGCATGCAGCCAACAACATTCCAGCGGGGCCGCACACACTCTGAAAGAGAAGTTCTTAGCGTGCTGTTGGGATACTGAAGGAAATGCGAAAGCGCGGTCTGATGAAGGGGCAGTGGCCATGACGAAGTCTATGGGAGCTGCACGATTCTGCACGGGGTTTTGTTGGGCGTGCTTGCAGGGTAGGAATTGCTGCCACCGAAGTATTCAACATCTGCTGTTCAGATGGAAAGTGCAAAGTCCCTGATGTTGCACGGCACAAGTGTGTCGAAACGCCCAGAGCAATGTACAAATCAACGCTTCTGCACACGAGCAGCATTCATCTCCCCCGCATCCCCGCAAAGTCGTGCCGCCCTGCTGATTTGTACTCCGTCATCGGCTTGCCCGACCCAACGACGCCCACCTTGCCGTTCTCCGGCACAGAAAAGATGCTGCCCTTCTTGTGCGCTGCATGGGATCACATTGACACCATCAGCTGGCATGTTGTACACTTCAGTGCATCAAGTGCATGAGCAGGCACAAGACTATCAGCTGGCACCATAGAGTGCAGCATGAAGTGCAGGTCTGACGGAGAGCAGGCACACACCCGTCATGGAGCCGACCGCCTTCTTCTTTTTGGTGACCTTGCCCTTCTGGAAGTTCTGCCACGACTGTTGCCGATCCTGTGGGCACACCATAGGAGCCTTGTCACACCATGCGCCTCTGCACTTATGTGGCCCAACTACAAGGCTCGACCAAGATGCCTGCTGCAGCCATGCCAGCGACGCTGCCTTCACGAAGGCCATGTGCGGGCTGTCATGCAATCTCACTGCAGACTGAGGACGTGCACCTTCGTCTCCTGGTCCAGCTTGGCAAATCGCATCTTGCTCTTGTACGACTTCAGCAACTTCTTCTTTTTGGCCTTTGTCTTCTCATCGTCTTCCGGTTGTATGGCCAGCCACTGCACAGATGAAAGGCCAGGCCTTCGGATGCACAATGTCCACAGCTGTAGACCCATGCCATCCGGCTGATGACACCAGCCCCCGGCTTGATGCACAGTCAGATATGAATCCTGAAACAGCCATCGTTTGCAGCAGCTGTGAACAATCGTCACGAGCAGGCACCGCACCTTGGGGATCTCAGTGACGACCGGCTCCTCGGAGACCTGCACCCGGCTGGGCGCCGCCACCCCTCGATACTGCATATCCTCCTCCGCTCCCTGCCGCACCGCCGACCGGTCCACCTGCCCAGAGTGTGCCACACAGTAGACGGCGATGAGCGATTGCGCTGAAAATTTCAGTGCCGCACCTTGCAGAAAAAGGATTCACGTTGAGACTCCAGCACAATGTACGTGGTTCGCATACCAAGTGCAGCTCACTGCGCAGCTGCGGAGTACATCAATCACATTCAGCAGCAGCCTCTTGTCCAAGTATGTACCTCCTCAGTGCCGCCGTCCTCATCAAACGACACCACGAAGCTGCCTGCTGCGGACACGCCAATGATGCTGGCGGCATACCACTCCCCATCGCCTGACCAAATCTGCGCAGCATGCCAGGAATCAGCATATTCCACCGTCAAGCTGTAATTGACTCCCTTTTGACAGGCGAGAATGAGCGTCAACTGCTCAGTTTGTGGGTGCCATGCCTGCATATGCGGCCTGAGTGTCACACGGCGGGGCAGGGAAGACTCTCCTGCACCAGAGTCATGCAGACTGTGCTGGGCTCGACACCAAAGGATCATTGGGCAACCACGACTCACCGCCTGCACGCGGGCGCCGATGGCCCAGTTGGCGGGCGCCTGGCCCGCGAGTGCGGCCTTTTGCTGCGCGGCGCGGATCTGCTGTGCCACCTGCGGCGGCAGGAAGGAGCTGACCTGCGGCGCCGCCGTTTGCACCGCCAATGGCGCCGCCGCTGGCTGTGCTGCTGACGCTCCTGCAAAATGCATGTGGCACATCAGGCCGGGCACGTCAGATCCGGCTATCCATGTGAGTGCTTTGCAACCCCGCTTGCACCTACAGCAGTGTCATTGGGGACGCGTCTACGTTATCGCTCCTCCTGAGCGCTTGGCACTCGATACCGCTCGACGCTCGCTGCGTCTATACCTGGCTGCGAGGGTGCCACGGCGGCGGCGGGCTGCGACGCCTCACGCAGCAGGTCCTCTGTCAGCTCGATGACCTCCGCCAGGCTCTTGGCCAGCTCCTGGTACTCCTCATTGCTGGCGTCCAGCTGCAGCAGCTCCTCCACCTGCATCAGGCGGCATCACGGAGGTGTCGCAGACGCATCAGCCATAGACACGCTCATGCTGACCGCCGTGCATGATGCTGCGCAGCAATTGCAAGATAGGCGCTTGCGCTGTGTGGCGCGTAGTCTGGTGCACGTCAGGCTGCGACTGCTGGTTCACGTACATGCCTGGGCCTGCATGCAGAAGTTGCATGCGTCGCGGGTGCACATCTGCAGTGCCGCACCTGCTGCTTCTGCGCCCTGTACTCATCGAGGTTTGCCCGCAGCTCCTCGGGAGACTGCGACTCCATTGTGGAATCCGCACTGTCTGAAGGCCCTCAGGCACCGGCTGCAAAGACTTGCTGCGGTTGAAGGTTTGGGACGCTAGTGGATGAAAAGTTTTGCCCTGCAGCTACCACGCGGCTACAAGCTGCTGGTCGTTTCGTTGACTATATCTGAGCAGTCGTTTGCACAAAGAGAACCTGCAATGAGAACTTGCTATGCATAGCACTACACCAAAGGCATCACTTCCTGCTGAATCCTATAACAAATTGAAATGTGGGGTGGGTGTGGCATACCCACCCCAAAGTTGCAGCAGCTCAACCCCTCAGATCGAGCTATTGCACTGACACTGTGCCATTGGAACCTACAGGGTACTCTGAAGTGACGTTGGTTTCAAAGGCTGCGATGTGACAGACTAAAGCGACACGCTGACCCATAGTCTTCGTTGCCCAAATGCACTGTGTTACACACGGCAACCCCATGCGGCCAGCCTGACCATCTCTGGGATGGTGAGAAGTCCTGCCCTGCAAGAAAATGGTCGTGCTCAGCTTTTCGACGGGGCAGATGCAAGCAGACTGCAGGGCCATGGAGTGCTTCGCGTCTGCATGGCTGGCCCAACATCATACAACTGTCTCAAAGGGACATGCAAGCGAAGAGCACTTGCCGCACCTCGCATCACACTTCGCATCAAACTTGATGGCGAAGCGCTGCATGAACGAGCCACTGGAGGCTGTTTGCTGTGCTGGCAGAACCGTTGCAGCGGAAGCTGACGCCGCTGATGCCGCTTCACTGCACCATCGTTGTGGCTGCTGTTGCTGTGGCTGCTCCAGGGGGCTGGTGCTGGTGACGCTGATGCCGCTGCTGGTGCAGTCGGGCGCTGCCACTGCTGTGGCTGCCCAAGCAGCTGCGGCGACTGCTGGTCTCGTTGCCGCCGTTGCTTGCTACTGCCCATTTTGCTGCTGTGGCTGCTCCGGCAACTGGTGCGGCTGCGGTTGCTGCTGCTGGTGCAGCCGCCGCTGCTGATGCTGCTCCAGCGGCTGCGGCGGTTCTGGGCGGGCGCCCTGAGCCCAGCCGAAGCGCTTCATGACCTCGTCCACCAGCAGGCCCGCCGCCACAAGCGCATCAGGCGAAAAGTGGCGCTGCACAGCCCTGCATCAAAGCCAAGCAGACGATGCGAGACAGCGAGTTCGACATATTGCAGGTTTTTTGAAGCGTTGGATTCTTTGGCCGGCCAATATCCTAACTTTAAACCTCTGCTGCTTCTGCCTGCGCCATGGCTGGATGCAACAGCAGCGGGATACATGGAAGAAACTACTGGGAGACATGCTCGCCTGCCCTTCGTCCTTATGGCCAGCAAGCTGTGCTCGGCGGCGCCAGCATTTGCGAGGCCCTGCATGTCCGCCATGACCTGCTGCAGCTGCGGCGGCACTGCTTCCAGCTGCCGTGTCAGACCGTCGGCTGGCGCAGCCTGCACGGACATACATTGATGCATCAAGATGCGAGTGCCATTTTGCATATAGCATTACCTGTCTGCCATGAAGTGGTGCAGCTATGGCAGCACTCTCAGACTGTCATCGGACACAAGGGCAGGTGATCAGCAATTGCATCCTCTTCTGCAGCAAATTTCTGCATGTGCACGTCGAGCCAAGCAGCAGTGCCAGCGGTCCAGCCTCAACACAAAATCACTGTCAGGAGAAACGGCTTGTAACATGCTGAGATTCAGGGTCCACCTGCTTGGGCTCGCGCATGAGCGGGCAGTCCTGCGCCGTGTGACCATCCAGGCGGCAAAGCTTGCAGTTGACAGGCCTCTTCTGCCCCTGCTGCAGAGACTCTGCCGCCCCGCTTCCGACCGCAGTGGCATGCTGCACTCCCTGCACCGGCAGAATCTCAGCAATGACACCGCTCTGCACAGTGCTCATCGGAAAATGTCATGTGCCACTGGTCGCACTTGCTCCATATGTGCGTGCCGTTTGGCAGTGTTACCTGTGCGGCCTGGGCGGCTGCCCAGCGCAACGCTAGCCCATGGTCCATTTGCGGCGTGCGCACCTGCATCGGTGGCTACAGGCGTTGCTGAACACCACGCACAACTGCACACATGCGCAAAGGCAGAGGCACATGAATGACCAAATGTACCCGGTGCATCCAGCGTCATCTCAAGCATGCAGACCTCCGAGACTGAGGCGGGCGCACCGGTGCAGGCGGCAGCGCGTCCCGGTACAGGGTCAGCGGCGCAGAGTCGCCTGGTGCTTCCAGCTGCCGCCGGGACTGCGCCTGCTCCCGCATGCGCCGCTCGACTGCCTGCATGGTGCAACATCTGCAACTCCTCATCTCAGGAGTCGCAATTGCTGGCATGCGGCCTCATCCCATGACGCCAGGCAGAAGCCGAGACGAATTTGCCGCCGGGTGTTGTGTGTCTCTGATTGCCTCAATGATATGACATGAACCCACCGCTGCATCCGCCTTGGGCGCCCCGCCTTCTGGTTGTGGCGACAGGCTCCATGTCTCCTCACTGTCGGAGTCATTCCCGCGCCTGTCGTCTGGATTTGGCCTGCGCCATTTTCGCTTGGGCACAGCCGCCGCGAACACGACCTCGCAACCCTGCAGCAGCAGTTGTGCAATGTGTATGAGCATGAGCATGAGCAAACTCTTCCACGCATGCTAGAACATGCCGTTCAGGCAGCGAAAGAATGTCGCTTTCGACGTGCAAGACATCGGATACCAGAAAGATGGTCTATTGCAACGTGCAAGACATCAGATTCCAGCACATCAGCAGTCATGCGCCGTCACGCAAAAGCTCACCTGCTTGAGCCACGGCTGCCGGCATGCAGCGCACACGCCGCAGCGTGCCAACTTGCTGACGTTGGCGCGTGCGACTGCGCGCTTGCGCTGCTGTTCCTCGCTGTCAGTCACATGCGGCACGTCCGGCAAACCCTCTGGGTTGACCTGGCATTGAACACAAATGCCCCGTCAGCTGCATGCACACCAAGCGCACAGGGTGCAGGCCAGCAATGACAGCCTGAGCACGCTCGGTTTGCAGAGAGATGTGCCACACCTGCTTCCGCAGCTCTGCAAGGAAGTCTGCCAGCTCGGAGCCAGTCCGCTGCAGGTCCTCCTGTGTGCATACAGCAGGGCAGATTGTGATGCTGCTGTGCATCGAGCCGCCTATGGCATCAATGCAGATGTGGCAGCTGCCGAGGAACAGCAACCCCTTCTGAGACGAGGCTACCTCACCTCTGGTGGGTATGCTGAGATCGGAAAGTTGGTCTCGACGCCATCCCTGCCCAGGACCGCAATCGTCGCCCGGTCAATAGCTCTGGCGGCCGCCTCTGCGCTTCGGAATGCACGTCCCAGGAAGAAGTCTTGCCCGCCAATCTGGAGTGTCGCCTTCCACAGGTTTCCCTGCCGTGACACGCCCCGCCATGTTCCTGCTGCTGTTCGTTGCCTCTGCATGGCCAGCACGACAAGTCGATTGACACTGCAGTGTCGAACATGCATAAGGATCCCGCGTGCCGAGGTATGTTTTGCAAAGCACGAGTGACTCAGAGACACACCTTTCCATTTCGCTGCCCATTAGCATGCCCAGGTGTCGAAGGATCTGGCGTGGTAACTGTATCACCACCCGGTGCTGCTCCTGTTCGCTGCTGTGGTATATCATCTTCGACGTGCGAATCCGGTTTGCGGCGTTTCATGAGGTCAACTCCCCCTGTGAATTCTGCAGCTAATAGATGTGTCACCAGCTCAACGCGGTTCGAAAACGAACGTCACCCACTGGAAGGGTGTCTGCATGCACCAGGAGCTCGACACATGTGCGCACCTGCGGGGGTGCGATTGTGAGATGCCGGGGCAGATGCCTAGAATGGGGCATTGCCGCATGTAGTGTGCACAGATCTGCTGCAGGTGCCGTGCTCTTGCAGACGAGACGCTGTACGGTTGCGGACAGTCAGCTCAGTCTGTGCAATCAGATATCCTGCACCGTCACAGCGGCGCTGGCAACAGCTGGCGACTCAGCATTCATGCGCTATCCAGACTCGATCGCCTTCCCTCGACCGGATGCCAGTCCAGGAGCTGCAGCCTCTACAGGCGTGAAGATGCTGGAAATGCAGGAATGATGGCGAAAAAAAGTTCAATGCTTGATCATCTGTGAACTTGCAGCACTTCGTATCTCTGGTGCCATTGCAGCATTTACACGTCTTGACGCTGCTGCTGCAGATACTGATTGCTGTTTTCCAGACCGCTCGAGGACAGGCCAGGTGCAGCAGGCAATCTGCCAGACTTGGATTGAGAGTGCTGCCCTCACACAGTGCACGCAAACAGGCGAATTCGCACCGGTGCACCTGCATGTAGCATCAGTTGAACATGTAGGTTCGTAAATAGCCAGTCGTCTATGCAAAACAACGTTATTGTGCGGCACGAGGTATCGCTGCTACCGCTGCCACCATCATTGCGTCAGAAGCTTGCCCTCGCTGGATACATTACGGTCGATGACCTCAGACATGATGGGGCAGCACAGCTAGCCCAAGGCATGCTGTTGCACTCACGATCATCGAATGCGTGTCTACATGTCCACTTTGCACTGCTGTGCAGTGTCACAGGTGTATCACCTTGCTGCCTTGTTGCCCCACTGCAGGTGCTCAAATCACTCTGGAGGAGGCGTCAGAGGTGCGACGGGTCGCTGCGGATGTTGCCTCGCCTGTTGGCGCCAATGGAACGGGTGCGCTGACTTCTAAACCGCTGCATGCTGTGCACGCTTTGGTCTTGGATGTGGTCTGGACCAGCCGAAGGCACAAAGTTGACACCAGCTTCCGCCGCTGCACAGGGGCGGTCACAGCTCAGGCGCTCTTTGAGAAGGAGCTCAGCAGCCGAAAGATCGTAACATTCTGTCAGGAGTTGGACATTGCACTGGGCGGTGGCATCGCAACTGGCCAAGTCACTGAGCTATGTGAGTAAAGTCGACATGCATATCTCCTGATGTGTACGCCGATGCACATCAATGCTGATCTGGTTGAGGGTGTGATGATTCCTTTGAGCCTTAGCACGATGGTGCAGGCGGCCAGCCGGCAGTGGGTAAGACACAGCTTGGGTAAGCGTGCGACTTCCGCATCATGATCCGATCCAGCTGTGGCTCTCTGAATCTGTGTTGAGGGCTCTGTGTCCATCAAACAGGGTGTGTCATCGCCACATGGTTCGGTGACAGGTGCAGGTGTGACTTGTTGATGGGCTCTGGCATTGCAGGATCCAGCTAGCAGTCGATGTGCAGCTGCCAAAGTGTTTCAATGGGCTGGGCGGCAAAGCCATTTACATTGGTGAGGAGCAAACACCTGATCTGCACTGTGGCGCCTGGGGTATCGCAGCACCTTCGGCATCTAATCCTGTCACGTGTTTGTCCAGCTCATATGACATGGGTCTGACATGTTGCAGACACCGAGGGCAGTTTCATGACGGAGCGAGCACAGGATGTAGCGGACGCATTCGTTGCCCACCTTAAGCGCATCGCAAAGCACAGCAACAGCGCCGCTAAGCAGGCACTGGTGGGTGCCGTCTGCATCGGGGCTCGGGCTTTACTGCAGAATGACTTCAAGAGTACCCAACACTGGAGTATGCGGTGATACCGCTCAACCGCACCAAGTCTGTGGGCCTGCGACCAGATGATCGCTGCCTGCAGGTGCAGCAGCTGACCACGGAGAAGCTGCTCGACGGCATCCAGCTGTTCCGCGTGCATGATGCCACAGAATTGATGGCGGTGGTGCGCATGCTGCCGGACCTGCTGGCGGCAGCTCCAGAGGTGTGCCGCCTCTGATTTATCTAGTATGCAGAGCTGGTTCTGAAAGAGCCCAGCCGTACCGCGTGCACAGCGCCGCGGAGGTGATGGTGGGGGTGCGGATGCTGCCGGACCTGCTGGCGGCAGCCCCAGAGGTGTGCACCTCTGACTTGCTGGCAGGCAGAGGCGGTGTGCCGCCTCTGATTTTCTGGCAGGCAGAGTCCCGTGGTTCTGAAAGGACCCAGCTGTATGGCATACAACAGCGGTGCGCCTGCTGCCAGATCTGCTGGCAGCAGCCCCAGAGGTGGCACCTCTGACTTGCTGGCAGACACAGCATCGTGGTGATCCAGAAAGGATCCAACTGTACCGCGTGCAAAGCGCCACACAGCTGACGGCGGCGGTGCCAGATCTGCCGGCGGCAACCCTGGACTGTGCTACCTCCGTCTTCCTTGTATGCCAGGAGTCGTGGGTTTCTTCAAGAAACGTATCCAGGATCCTGCTGCATCATGATTCGCACTTGGCTTGATCGTGGTCCCCTCCTGCAGGTGAAGCTGGTGGTGCTGGACAGCGTGACGTTCCCCTTCCGCCATGGCTTCACTGACATGGTGTACAGTGGACTACACCTGATCGTTTGCCCCTTCCTGCAGGTGAAGCTGGTGGTGCTGGACAGCGTGACGTTCCCCTTCCGCCATGGCTTCACTGACATGGTGTACAGTGGACTACACCTGATCGTTTGCCCCTTCCTGCAGGTGAAGCTGGTGGTGCTGGACAGCGTGGCGTTCCCCTTCCGCCACGGCTTCACGGACATGGTGCTCCGCACCCGCACACTGGGCGACATGGGCAACCGCCTCATGCAGCTGGCTAATGAGCGTGATGTTGCGGTGAGAGATGTGCACTCAGTTTGTTTTGCAGTTGCGGCATGGGCAACCGCCTCATGCAGCTGGCCAACGAGCACGACATCGCAGTGAGGGATGTGCACTCAGTTGTTCTACAGCAATGCACCGACGGTCCAGAAGGTGCATCCTCTCATATCTGGGAACACTCACACACGGTCACATGATCTCAGTGCCACTGGCAACTTGTCATTTCATTATGTGTTGGCTGCTGCAGGTGGTGCTCATGAACCAGGTCACGACACAGCGCGCTGAGGACGGCTCCTCGAAGATCATCCCAGCGCTCGGTACAGACCACCGGCTGCGATGCTCGCACTGACACCGTGCACCATCGTGCCACCCATGAAGTCCTGCCCAAACGGCGCAACTACTTTTCCTTGCTGCACTTATTGTGCACACATTGTGTGCGTGCAGCATGTCTATCAGCTGCAGCAGGCTTGACTGATGGCACCCTTGTGCACATCTCGTGGCAGGTGACAGCTGGGCCCATCAGGCCACGACGCGGCTGATTTTGCACTGGGAGGGCGACCAGCGGCGGGCGCACCTGTACAAATCGCCGAGCCTGGCGCCGGCCACCGTCGACTTCTTCGTCACGGAGCAGGGCATCCGCGGCCGCAAGCCCCAGAAGCGCCCCCGCGAGTGAGGAGGCGGTGGCTTCGGCACAGTTGCAGCGGTCTTGTGAGCCAGAAGCAAGTGGTGATGGTTGCTGTGCAAGGGTTCAGAGTTGGACAGGGAGGCGTCCATGCACGCTGCTTTTGTCGCAAACGATTCTGGAATTCTTCGAGGGACATTCTGCTGTGCAGATTGGTGGCCCAGTTGCTCCTCGGCAAATGCATGCAGGCTGACGAGCATGTTGAATGTCTGGTGTGCGTGTGTTGAAGTGTCATCGTTTCACACTCAGAGTCTGCAGGATGCAGATTCAATAAGCTCCAACCTGATACGTTTACAGCCTCCTCATAAAGAGTGGTCCCACTGACTGCCCCAGACCACTCATTGTCTGACATTGCAAGCACACGCTGGCGCAGCCGCACTATTTCCTCACTCGCAACCCGCTCTTCGATACAGCTGCACATCACGCTGCTGCCCCAGCTACTCCAGAGTGATCTTTGCCCCCACTGCAAACACGAGCAAGACATATTCAACATGTGCAAAACACAAGGTGGGATGCGCCACAAGACAAGGCGGTTTGCACGATCACGCCTGGCAGCAAGACGCACGGGGAGCTAGTGGCAACGAGCATGTTGAGGCAAAGCACAAACCTGCTTCCAACTTCTTCAGCAGCTCCTCGGCCTCCTCCTTCTTGACGCCTGCCTTCAAGACCACAGGCGCCTTCTCCACCTGTTTTAAAGGTGTTCCATCATTGTCAGACTGACCGCAACGCGCAATGATTTGCATGCAGCAAAACTTCAGCAGGTGCAGCAGCGTGGACCAGACATGAATGCGATTGCTGCGAGCGCCTTTGGCAAACGACAAGGTGCAAGGCCAAGCCCATGCATGAGAGCATGGTGGTAGGGCACAGGGAATGGCGGAAACGCACCAGCTCCTTTGCTTCCTTGAGGCCCAGGCTCGTCATGGTGCGGACCTCCTTAATGATCTTCACCTTGGAGGCGGCCTCGAAGCCCGCGAGCTTGATGTCAAACTCGGTTTTGGGCGCCTCCTTGGGCTCCTCTGCTGCTGGCGCCGCAGCGTCTGCGGGGGCGGCTGCCGCTGCTGCGGGCCCGGCCGGCATGGCGCCCATGGCCGGCATCTGGATGCCCAGTCGCTTCTGCAGGATCTCCGTCAGGTCAGACACCTCCAGCAGCGACAGCTGCACTATCTCCTCTGCAAGCCGCCGCACCTGACGGCCACAACAAGGTTGGGTTTGCAATTGCACCATGTCACACAGGCGTGACCATCGCATGCATTCAACAGCAATCTGAAGGCATCGGCACATGCTGTAGGCTGTGGCTCGCCGATGCACCTGCTCGTTGCCTATTTCTCGGGTCTCCTCTGCATCGTCATCTGCTGCTGCAGCAAACCCCCTGGCGGAGCTGCTCTGCCATTGCCATCTGTGACTGACGTCTGTTTGCCTGCAGTCCACCGCGCTGACCAGTAGCCTCTCCAGATGGCACGCATTGCATGACCTTGCCAGAGCATGTGTGTCGACTGCAGACGCGGCCAGCCGCTGGGCAACCCGCCCCGCAACCGGGCGGAACATCCCGAAAGCTTTTGCTGGCAATCAGTGATGAAGTTTCGGCTGTCGAATCGCACAATCAATTAATGTTATCTGTCACACTGTTGCCTCTGCAAAACGGCACCGTCCACTGCGTGCTGCAAAGCGGCTGCAAATGGCGCGAGGGACTCACAGGCTGCTTCAAAGCTTTCTGCTGATGCAATGAATTGCTTTGTGGTACAAGAGAACAGTGTGCCTGCACCGATCAAGCCTCCAGCCTCCAGCAAAACTTCACCGCTTCCTGCTGCCAGTGTCCACCTGCTTCCTGTGGTGCATGTTCAAAGTTGAACCTGCGACTTCAGTAGCAGCAGCAACCCGGTACATACGCTTGTGCTGTGATCTCAACCATCTCCTGCGAGCTGATTGATCGATCCGATTGCCAAGGCACACCAACGGCGACTGTGCACCGGTGTCGAGGTGAACAGCACTGGATGTGATCGGACGCGTCCATGCATAGCGCGGTGCACGGCACGATGAAGCCGCCAGCATGTGCAGGAGCAGCATTGCAGTCCGTTTGCCACCTGCGATCACGTACGATGCGCACCATGCCACGCGCATCCAGCAATTCCTACAGAGACGTGGGGATCTTCCTCGCCCCTCTGCAGCGAAAAGGCGCGACAGTTCGGCAGCAGTGCTGGCCGCTTGCGACTGCGCAGCAGCCCCTGTCTAGCACCTCGCAGCTGGTCACAGATGCCGTGAAGGATCAGCCGCCCACAGAGACGCGGCCAACAGGCTTCTCTGCGCCGACCACCGCTCAGCCGGCATCTATCAAGGTACGTCAATGCAATACTGCTGCAATGAGCTGCTGTGACAAACGTACGGTGTCGAATCTCCTGGCTGTACAATCTCATGCTTGTCTTGATTTCACAAAATCTTCATGTTTATGCAGGTGCTGGGGGTTGGTGGCGGCGGTTCAAATGCCGTGAACCGCATGACATTCTCGGAGCTGCAGGGAGTGGAGTTCTGGATCATCAATACAGACTCGCAGGTCAGCCCTTGATACTCGCAGTTCCTGCCGCAGCTAGCCATGTGCAGCACTACTTCTGGAACATGCTAGGGTTGGCAGCCGACAGCCGTTTGTTTGCTGACCGCAATCATCGTCACGCAGGCGCTGGCCAGCTCGCCGGTGGACAATCCACACAAGATCCAGATCGGGCAGATGCTCACCAGGGGGTTGGGAGCTGGCGGCAACCCGGAGATCGGCACGGTGGGCATGCTTCCATAGATGCTGCTGTCCTGTGCGTGCGCATTGCCAGGATGACGACACAGAGCTGACTGCCGTGCTGTTGGTGACGCAGAAAGCAGCCAACGAATCCAAAACGCAGATCGAGCAGGCGCTGCAGGGCACTGACATGGTGTTTGTGACGGTGGGTGCTTGCGTCTACAATTGCACCATTAAGGTGCAGCACAGCGCATGTTCCGACCTCCCACTGACGCCAGAGTACAGCCGCCCCATGCACGTGTTTCACAGTGTGCGTCCCTTGGCTGGACAGGCGGGCATGGGTGGTGGCACAGGCAGCGGCGCAGCGCCCATAGTGGCCAGCATTGCCAAGGGCATGGGCATCCTGACGGTGGGCATCGTGACGACGCCCTTCTCCTTCGAGGGCCGCCAGCGCTCACGGCAGGTCAGACTCCCGGCCTTGTGTCGCAAATCCGTTGGACAGTCGTTGAGGCCTGCGATGCTCCTGGTTTGCAGCCAGCTTTGAGGCATGGTCGACCACACCGCAGCTGCTGCTAAACTTCCAATGCCTCATAATAGCAGTGCATGTCAGCTTACGTCATCTGCATCGCAGGCGGCGCAAGCAGTGGAGGCGCTGCGGGAGGCAGTGGACACCCTCATCGTCATCCCCAACGACCGCCTGCTCGACGGTGAGCACTGTTGTTAAGAGTGTTCTCAAGGCCAAGATCCGAACCTTTGTACTCGCATGTCCACGGCGGCGTGAAGTTCGGCTGCCCGCTTGAAACTCAGAGTGCCTGCCGTGTTGCTCTGCAGCCGTGGATGCCAATGTGCCGGTGACAGACGCCTTCAAGGTGGCGGATGATGTGCTGCGGCAGGGTGTGCGCGGCATCTCCGACATCATTACGGTGGGTTTCGTCGTCCTGTCTGCAGCACACAGATTCATTTGTTTGAGTGGGCTGGTGTTGTCAGGCTAACTCCGAGGCCACTTGCCCGGATTGGTGCACCATCAGCCATTGCTGATACTCAAAGCATGCTTGCCATCTGTGCCCCTAATGTCCGTGACCTCTGGAGTGGTTCGTACCGGGTTGCTGGCATGCGGTGTGCAGATCCCAGGGCTGGTGAATGTGGACTTTGCGGATGTGCGCACGGTGATGACCAACGCGGGCACCTCGCTCATGGGGCAGGGGCGCGCCAGCGGTAAGGGGCGCGCCCGTGAGGCCGCGCTGCAGGTGAGCTCAGCACGAGATGTACACTCATATTTCTCCAGTCGGTTGTTAACATCACGGCTGCAGCATCTTGCTGGCAGGCCTGCATGAGCAATTGATGTGCTCTCGGGGCAGCCATAGGACTGATGAGCACACGGTCGTGATATTTGAGTGCAGAAGATCCCCAGTCTGCAAGTTGCACTGCAGGCCATTTCCAGCCCGCTGCTGGATGTGGGCATTCAGCGCGCCACCGGCATCGTGTGGAACATCACTGGGCCGCCCGACCTGACACTGTTTGAGGTGAGTGTCGCCTGGCATGAGCTTGCACAGGAGACGGTTGTCAGGTGCAGAGCAGCATGTGCTTGGCATGCGCAGCCTGTAACATGTTGAGGGCTTGCTTCCAGGCATCAGGCTGCACTTGCTGAATTCTACTATAGGTGAACGAGGCGGCGGAGCAGATATATGACCTGGTGGACTCCACAGCCAACCTCATCTTCGGCGCGGTAGTAGACCCCAACATGCCCAATGGCGAGGTACGGTTGGGTCAGGGGACACACCCGCAGACCCAAATCCACGGCTGAGCACAGCATTGCAGCTGCACAATGACGCACCAGTCACGACCTCTTGGAAAGCACCACCCTGCGTCGACGCACAGCGTCCAACCATATCCGATTGCTATCTCTCGAGTGACTTGAACTGACGGTGTGGCAGCCGCCCTGCAGGTGGACGTGACGCTCATCGCGACGGGCTTCGGCACAAGCAACAACAGCGCCGGGGCGGCGCTGCCGGGCACTGCTGCGGCCTCGCAGCCGCCGGAGAGCCCGGTGCAGGGGGAGGCGCCGCCGCCGCTGCCGAGCCGCACGCCCGGCGGCGGCATCGAGATCCCCGCCTTCCTGCGCAGGCAGCGGAACCGCAAGTAGGGCCGCGCGGCGGCCGCAGCTGATCCAGGAGGCAACAGCCTGTTGGGTAGGCTGGCCTGTCTGCAGAGTGTCTGACATCATGGCAGGCCCTGCTCGGCTGGAGCATGAGCAGAGTAGCCCTCGAGGTTTCTGATGTTTCACATTTTGCCCCGGCACCCCAGCAGACGAAGGCGAGTGAAAGGTTCAGCAGTTGCAGCAAGTGTGTGCCTTTTCGTTAGCAGCCAGATGCGATTGACGGCCTGAGAGAGCGCATCGTGCTATGCCATAAGCTGATCGAATGTTGAATCTAGAAGGCCACACATGCTCAGGATGATTCGGTGCTGAGATGGGATTTCACATGCAATCTCACAACGTTACAAGCACATGCTTATACTTTCAATACGACCCTCATGATACGCAACTTGCATGATATGCTGTTCTGACATGAACTAGCTGCCAAAGTTGCATCAACCCACAAAATGGTCTCAGAACAATTCAGCTGTCGAAGGGCCAACAAGCAGCGCAACATAGCATTGGGGGTCTCGGCTCCTGCACTCCCCCGTACCCGGGCTTCGAGTGCAGCGCGTCATGTCCCAATGCCATGTCGTCACAAAGAGGCACTGCCTGCTGACCGGCAGCTGCTGGGCCTCAGCTGCCTGGCAACAACATTGCTGTGACAACCCTACACTACCCATGCAAGAACAGGAACGTCTTCTTTGGTTGCTGGTGTCACACCAGCATGGCGGCTCTCAGCGAGTGTGCTACAAAGACCGCCCCGCAGCCGACATCCCGGCAGCGACACAGGGACGCCCAAACCCTACACAGCACCGTCGCCGACCGTCTGCCTGGTCCGGCCGCGGGCGCGGGCGCGCTTGATGTCGCGCCATGCGGCCCGCAGCTTTGGGATCAGATCAGCCTGCCACACGATACCTGCATAGAGCACAGCTCGAGCGTGTGAACCCTAACAGCATGAGACCCCCAACCCCGTTGACGTGCTTGTTCGGGCCAAGTTCAGTGTGCTGGCTGAGGCCGCACACAAAGCGCGGGCACTCAGGCATGACTTGACGACCATTGGCACTATCAAAGGAAGCTGGAGCATGGTGAGGCACTTGCACAACATTGGCGACGACAAGCAACTCAGCACCTGAAATCATGAGGGCAAAGCCGGTCCAGGTTGCCAGCTGGAAGATCCAGCCGGTCACTGAAAGGCACCAGAAGCCGTGCAGACCGCTGACAGGGCTGCAGCCCGGCCTGTGAAATCCGTATGCCAGATTCAGCATAGTCAGCACCGCAGAAGCTACTGCAAGCGTTGCCTGCCGACAACGACTTCCTGACATCGTCAACATGATGCCATGCACAGCTCAAACGATGGTTGCACCTGTACATGCTGCTGGAAGGGCCAGACCAGACGCCGCTATCTGCAGATGCACAGGCAACGCTGTCAGCTTTGAAGTGCTCAAGAGGGCAATGCCTGTGATGGCTGCACAGCACAACAGACCATGAATGCAGTCGATGCAAAGAGCACTGTACCCTGCAGCACGTGACGCAGCGGATCAGCGGTCGCGAGGGGGATTGCTGCAAGCAGCAGGATGGTGGGTCCCAGCCGCCGCCAGGTGCTGCCCCTGCAGTTGCATAACGCAGCAATGCTCGCATCAGTGTTGGTTGCCCAAGCTGCGGGCAGATTAGCCAGACATGAAGATTCCTTTCGAGATCCAGTTCATGCTGCCTGGCAAGCTAATCAAAGCTGAACCAAGGGGATAGTGAAGCCTCACGTGCGGGTGGTGGATCGCCAGTATGTGTATTGCGCCAGATTGCTCACGATGGCCAGTATCATGGCAAAGCTGACGGTGTGGCTCAAAGCTTTGGCGCCTGCGGTCGCTGACATCTCAATAAGCTGATGCAGACGCAACCAGCAACAGTAAGCTGATGCAGACGATACTGGCAATATCAGCCGATGCAGAAGATACCTGCTGTCGCTGAGATCCCCAAAATCCCAGCCAACTGCGGATGGGTTCGACATATGTTGGTCAAAAGCTGATGCAGACGATACCAGCAAGCTGCTTCACTTCAGCCAAGCCGCTTCACAGGCAGATGAACTCGATACACAGCAAGTTCACAGGGCGGCTCACCAGCAGGGGCCAGCTGCAGGTGGGAGCAAGACAGGAAAAGATGAGTAACGTGACAATTGACAGAGAAGCCGGTCGGTGATATGGCAGCAAACACATGCATGCATGAGACCAGGCCCCGCATGCGCCTTACCATCAGGAGCCCACTGCACGGACGACACACAAGGATGTCACTGTCACCATCACGTGTGATGGAGGATATTGTCACACATCAAGCAGTGATGCGTAGAATGCTTCGGGTGGCCTGTACAGCAAATACAGATGCACTTCGCACCGAGCGCAGGCAGGCTGAAGGCAAGGGTTCCGATGGCGGTCCAAAGGCTACGCGTGTCAAGCACCACGGCCTCCCCGTCATCTTCCTCCTGCGACTGCTCAACCTGCGGCCGCGCTGGTGGCGGCCTGGATCAGGCACCTGTCAGCAGATGGAGGACAGGATGCCTGTGGCTTGGCCGAGCACGGACATGCTTAGACACTTCACCAAGTCAGAAGAGCTGCAGGAACGCTCTGGAAACATGTCTGTGCTTCCACGTCGATTGCTGCCCTAAGAAGTTGCTCCTGGTTGCACAGTCACCTCCGGTGCATTCCGCTTCGTGAGTCTCAGGCTCTACCGCCGGCAGCAGCGGCTGCTCAGTATCGCCAGCCATTTTCGATTGTCTGTTCAGCAATTTCGTGGACGGAAACGACTTCTGCGCCTGCTGCACCTCGGCTGCACCAGAGGTTGCATACGCACGTGCACATGTTGTAAGCGAGGACTATCGTGCATCATACAACACTCTTGTTTCCCGCAGAAGCCCAGCGGACTCGACGAACTGTGCTGCCTGGCTGATGCAGGGACACACATGTGCAGAGACAGCCGCAGGCTGCAGGTATTATATTCTGAAGCCTGTACAGTATGGTGGAGAAGAATCCCTGGTGGCGCAATGTATCGGGACCGTTTCCGAAGTGGGAGGGACCGATCGGCTGCAAAGAAGATGGTGGTGGATCACACCGCGGTCGCGGAACAGTGGGGAAGATGCTGATTCACAGGGCAGTCAACAACCACGACAAAGAAAGTGAGCGACCATGTGACTTGTGTCAGGCGACCACCTTCAGCATGCGCAACATGCAGCCTCAGAGCAGATGGTCCACATGAATTGCAATATGGCTATCAAATATCTTTCGAATGATCAGAGCAATTTTCCCAGAGATCGTGGCGCTCATCGACGCTGGGGAGGATGTGAATGAAGTGGAGGCGGCTGGAAACACGCCGCTGCACAATGCCGCATACGAGGGCTGGACGGAGGGCATTGATTTGCTGATTAGCCTGGGCGCCAAAGTCAACGCCTCCAACAACGCTGGCGACCGGCCGTGGCACTGGGCGCGCAACATGGGGCAGTCCGCAGCAATGGCCACGCTCGAACAGGTGCATCATGCACATAACTGCGGCCCCCACAGCAAGCCAGCCTTGTGACTCGTGCAGCATGTCTCAGTTGATAGCTTCGCTAGTACAGTGCAAGCGCTGGCATCTGGTGCCTGTTACTGGTGCTGACCGTGGAGGGATGTGGCTGTTTGCAGCATGGCGCCAGCAAGGAGCAGGGCCTGGTGCTGGTGCCGGACCACATCCCCAAAGTGAAGGTGACTCAGCGATCGTGCTCTAGATTAGGATGAGCGCGAGTGCTGTATTTACATTTCTGCCAATGATTTTGCAGTGATGATGCTGGTGGGCACATGCATGCTGTGCTGCCGTCGCATCTGATCGCGGACACTGCTGTGCTGCAGGAGTTCTTCCAGAAGGACTGCTGGGCGCACCACCCGAAGCCATACCAGGTGCACGCTTTGCAATCCTTTTTCCGCTGCCTCACCGTTCCAAATGATAGACCTAACCGCCTTCGCACGTTTTCATGTGCTTCAGCACTACTGCTGCACCACCTCATCCTGCTTCACGATGCTTTTCACAGGAGTTCATGACCTGGCGAGAGGCTGAGGACAGAAAGATCGAGGCAGACCGCAGCAAGCTTATTCCCGGCATGTAGAGCTCACCGGTTTGCTATGGTCTAGCGCATGCATGCGCTCGCTGCGGTCAGATTGTGAAATTGACAGAACCATGAATGCACCGGTGTACACTGGGGCCGTCTGTAGGTTGTTGGGATCGCCGGACAACGTTAAGCGTCTCATGAGGTGTAAATGCCACATATGCAGCTTTGAAGCAAACAGGTATCGTTGCTTATATACCACACGCCGACCCATAAACTCAGCTCACAAGAGGGAGAGAGGCCTCAGCACGAACTAAGCCAACTGATGTCGAATTTGTGTTTGTGTTTGATTTTGTTTCATCGCTTTACACATCTGATGAGCCACACTATCGACTGCAGCTGCCCGCCGTAGTGCAGAAGGTGTCCACCTGTTTACTCAGCTTCTTCGCTCACGAGCAACAGCAGCAATTACAGGCTCCTGCACAAGCTGTCTTTGCGCATCTGAGAGCATGTGGCTCTGAGCTCATGGTCGATCCTGCTGACTTCCTGACGAGGGCTCTGTCTACAAGTGGTTCCGAAGCATTGCCCTATGGAGAAAATCAGAAGTGGACCATCCGGCAGCAGCTGGCCGACTTGCTCACGGTGCGCAGATGTGTAGCTGCAACATGAAGCGCTCAGCATTCTCAGACGCTCTGAGGGTGGATATTGACGGTTCAGAATCCAGACTCTTGACCCGTGCGCACAGGAATTTCCCTCATTGCGGCCCTCAGTGCAGACGTACACGCAGAACAATGGCAGGTGAGACGAGAGCAGATGCTCTGCAGCTTGACGTCGTGTGGATAACTCTGCAGATGACCAGGGTGTTGTGTCAGGTTCAATGGCGCACTTGATGGTGCAGGACTGTCAGGCTCTTGCGGGCACAAGGCACACTGCCAATGTATCATCAGGTGAGCAACGGCTGTGACACATGGCTTGCATGCACATTGGAATATGTTCGCATAAATCACATGTCAAACCTCAGCACACATGACCAATCATTGCGCATGCGCCCCCAAACATTCAGCGGCACAGCTTCAACGACTCATCAAATCCGTAATGCCCCAGGGCCACAAGTACAACATCCCGGTGGCGGTGTGGCTGCCGGAGCAGTACCCCACGCAGCCGCCACAGCTGTTCGTGGAGCCGACGGCGGACATGATGATCAGTCCGGGGCACTCCTTTGTGGACGCCTCTGGCGGCGTGCGCTCCTCATACATCGTCAGCTGGGATGCGTCCAGGTGTGTACAGAAGCATTGCTGTGCTATCTCAGATTTAATTGCCACGTCCTTGGGCAGGTCATTGCGTCTTCATGGTCGGCTGGTGCGCGATCGGAGCTGCGCCTGTTCGGCCGTGTCACTACTGCAGAGCTTGACGTTGCTGCTGCCATTCGAAGACCAGGCTGCTATAGTAGAGGCGCCATTCTGCTGGTCGCTGGACTGCCGAGCCTGCAAATCCATCACTACACTGTGGGCACTTCATGGTGGTGCTCCCTCCCATGCACAGGTCCAACCTTGTGGACATGGCGCACGACACATCCATCCAGTTTGGCGAGGCGCCACCGCTGTTCGCCAAGCCGCCCGGGTGGACGGAGCCGCAGGCGGCCGGCCCTGCCGCGCACCCTTCGCACATGAACGGTCACCATGCTGGTGACAGCATGGGCGCAGACTTTCCAGAGGAAGAGGTCTTCCAGCAGAACCCCATGATCAGGTGCATTGCTAGATTTGCCGCCTCAAAACAGGCTTACTTCACTGGACAGCCATGCAATCATCACTGTGGAACAGTGCTTTGGGAAGTTTGGCGTGAAACTTGACGAGGAGTGCACATTTTGAAAGCATGGGCAGTGAAATAGCTATTCCAAATGGCTGATGTGGCATGTGTCTGCACAGCTGCCCTGGCGGCAGCGCACACAGCAGCTTCAGCCGCGACACCGGGCCATCTGGTCGCGGGTCTCCGGCGGTGAATGACGACGGCGGCTCGCTGTGGAGCGGCGCCCTGTCTGCAGCGCAGCAGGAGGAGCGGCAGCGGCAGCAGCAGCAGCGGCAGCAGCAGCAGCAGCAGCGGCGGCAGCAGCAGCAGCAGCAGCAGCAGCATGAGCCGCCTGGCGCTGTGGACCGAAGCTCTGACATTGGCAGCGTCACAGCAGAGGAGCTGCAGGTGGGTTGCGCGGCAGCCAGCATGCACCAGTCATCACTCTCCTGTCAAAGTTCCACGCTTGCCCTCAGCATGGGCAACTGGCTGACGAGTGTGGCACGAGTGTGGCTCAACTCGCCACATGCGGCACAATGCTTTCCACAGCAGCACGGCCATGCAACACCACGGGTGCATCTGCGCTGTGCGCGGCCAACCAACATGTATCAGTCTGCTCAACCTCAGCTCCTGCTGTGCCTGCTGCAGGGCGAGTTCCGGCAGGTGGCCATCGCGTGCCTGTCGCGACGGCTGCAGGTCAGCCTCGCCTCAGCGGCCAGCCAGGCAGCGGGAGACACCAACCAGCTGCTGGAGACGCAGACAGAGCTGACGCAGCGCGGCACCCACCTCCAGATGGCGGTGTGTGGTCCAATCCATGCGTATGGATCACTGGCCTCACCGCAATGTTGAGTCAGATTTCACCCCTCACACACTGCAGCATGCCGTGCAGCGAATGTCAGTCCTGACTTCGTATCTTCTGCAGCATGGCTTGGTACAACATTTTCCAATTCATTTTGGCCATTATCGTACTATTGGCCATTTGTTGCAGTACACGAGTGATCGGACTGCCGAACAATTTCAGACATGGATGAGTGAACTAAAGTGAAACTTCTGGGTGTCGTGCAGATCGAGGACATGACGCGTGAGCGGCATGTGCTGGAGGCGTGCGTGGCGGAGCTGAACACCAAGGGGCGCGAGGTGGAGCGCTGGCTCGCCGCCAACGAGGCCAAGATGCCCTCAGGTCTGCCTTTGTACGTTTGCACTGATCGCAGCATGTGCTGAGTGTGTCCGCCGTGCAATGGAGGCCACTCGCACACACAACATCCAGCACACAGTGTGCTGGCCAGGACGAAGTGTCGATTGGCAGTCGGTCATGCTTTGCTGCTGCTTGCTGCAAGTTGCTGCAAGCCAGCCAATGCACTCACGTCTGACTGGCACATCTGAGCAGGTGACATCGATCCGGACGCGGCCATCGTGGTGTTTTGCTGCTGCTTGCCGCAAGCCAGCCAATGCACTCACAGATGGCTGGCACCCCTGAGCAGGCGACATCGATCCAGATGCGGCCATCGTGGCGGCAGACGCGCTGTGCGCCCAGGCACTGGAGGCTCAGGCGGAGGACATGGCGGTCGAGGACACGCTGTATGCCCTGGAGCGGAGCTTCCAGTCAGGCGGCCTCGCCGCTGACGTGTACCTCAAACAGGTACAGCGTGATTACCCCAGCTGTCATGACTGCCCCTGGCAGGGAGCAATGCACATATACACAGCAGATGGCCGAACAACTTATCTTTGGGTCACTCATTGCCTGGACTGACCGAGCTTCCTGACCAGCCCAAATGTTTGCTTTGACACAGTAGCCTCAACTCATGACACAGTTGTCATGCAGGTGCGCATGCTGTGTGGGAAGCAGTTCTACGTGCGCGCCCTGGGCATGAAGATTGCAGCGCTGCAGCATCGGCACGGGCCGCCCCCGCCGCCGCCGCCACTTCCTGCCGCCGCCGCCGGGTCCCGCCACACGGCGCGCCTAGAGTCCGCCGGCTCCGTCGGGCGCCCCGTGCAGATGCACCTGGGCGACTCGTGGACCAGCACCGGCATCGTGGCCAACCCGCTGTCCTCTGGCAGCTGACGGCAGAATTGAACCGGGGGCCGCCTGTTGTTGGCACTGTTGAGTGGATTGCATTTACGCCAGGGCATGTAGATTGGAGTGGCAGGGTTGAAGACGAAGATTAAAAGATAGACTGACAGATTCCACAGGAGTAGTGTCAGGAGCTCGCCTCGGTGCTGAGTTGTAAAGGCAAGTGCACCTACCAATTGAGCATCCAACTCGCCCGCCACTCTATGGCGGTCAACATTCCATCCAAAACCAGTCAATGACGTTCTGCCTCAAAAGATACGATTCATCTGTGAGACAGGGTTCAATGCCATGCTACAGCGGGTCAGAACGCCACCGTATCTGATGTGCAGTGTTCAATATCTCAGATGGGTAGTGCACCGATTGTCAAGCGGGCAATCAGCTGTCACAGAAGCCCGCCGCCAAACTTGATGCCGTGAATGGTCATTATTACAAACGACACAAGCTGCCGTATAGCCTGAAACCCACGTCACACGTCAATCTGATGCCGTCACGCAACCCAGCCTTCCCTTTGCCTCTGCTGCCAGACAGCCATGCCAACATGCCTGCTGGCAGCCTCGTGCAGAACCCAAATTGGATGGCTCGACCATCCCAGCACACTTCAGGCTGCGATAGCCTTGCATGCTGGTCGAGGAAGGACTATCAACTGCAGCCCACACACACCATCAACCGGAAACCCAAACATCAAATCAGCGCATCCGAGTCCTCTGGTCTACAAACCCGCCGTCCCGCTGGAAGCCGCCGTCCCGCATGTCTCTCGGCCCAGGCGCAGGCCGCTTGCGGCTCATGCCACCTGCAGCGCAGAGGACACAAAAGGTCAGCATGGTGTCATTTGCAACTCTGTTCTGTGCGACCCAATCAATGCATGTGCTGGCAACGCAATGATGCAGCGCAGAGTTGGAAGCGTTACACATAACAGGCCGTTCCATGGCGATCGTGGGATCTGACCATGATCGCCGGCACACCTGGGGGGTAGCGGCTGTCGTAACCGCCGCCCGCATCCAGCGGCGGCGGCGGCGGGCCGCGGTGGCTGCTGCTGCGGGGGGGCCCCTCCGCCTGGGCCTCCAGCTCCCGCATCTGCCTCCGCAGCGCAAACACCTGCCCCTGCAGTTGGTTGACAAGCTTGCTGAGTGCGCATTCACAGAGTCGTGCTGTTGCAGACAGAGCCTTGTAGTTGGGCATCCAGCTCCCGCATCTGCCTCCGCAGTGCAAACACCTGCCCCTGCAGTTCATTGACAATGTTGCTGAGTGTGCGTTCACGAAATCGTGCTGTTGCAGACAGAGCCTTGTAGTTGGGCCTCCAGCTCCCGCATCTGCCTCTGCAGCGCAAACACCTGCCCCTGCACATACACACACGACCTTTGCTGGAAATGGGCTCGCAGAGTCGTGCTGTTGCAGCAAGAGCCTTTTGATTGTGCTGAAAGCTCCCGCATCTGTTGCTGCAGCGGGAGCTCCCTGCACAACCTGCACATCAAGCAAGCCCCGAGTCACTTTTGCTGTGATGTGATGAAGACATGCAGCGTATACCATTTGTTCTTCGAAGAATCGTGTACGACACTCTCAGGGTAGACAAAACCTTCATTCATGGTGTCCGCTGTCGTGTCCAAAGTTGTTTGTAGTACCCACAAGTTTATGCTTGTGATCGATGGTGAGGCAAGGATCAAAGGGGATGCACCTATCCGGCGCAGTTCAAGACTCGGTTGCCGGCTTAGTCACCTCTGAGACATCTCAACCTTACCTGGAGATCCTCGTTCTCGCGGTCCAGGGTGTGGGCGTGGTCCTCGAGGGAGGCGTACGCGCGGCGCAGGTCGTCGGCAAAGCCCTTGGCCAGCGCCGCCCCCCGCTCCAGCTCGTGCACCTTGCCCTCCGCCAGCTCCCGCCCCATCTCCTCGTTCTCGTCCTGCCCACAAGGACTTTGAACATGAGGCACGACATGATCAGAGAGTGGATCAGAATGCTGAGCCGCTCCAGCTTGTGCACCTTGCCCTGCGCCAGCTCCCGCCTCAGTTCCTCGTCCTCGTCCTGACCACAAGGAACCCGAAGTTGAGGCGTTACTTGACCATCAGGGAGGGAGCGAAAACGCGACGCTGACTTGCTCCAGAACAATGTGCACCGTGCCATCTGCCCGACTCCCATTCCGTCCGTGATCCTACCTGGTGAAAGGCGCGGATCACATGACGCATGGCAGAGGCACACAGCAATCTTGTCTGGCGAGGCTAGCAAGCACTGTGCCAGTGTTCGACATGTCGGACATGTCATGCATGTCTGTAAGGTTTGCGCCTGTCGCAGCAGCCCTCACGCGGGCTTGCCGCACCTGCAGCGTGCGGCACTTGGCCATGAGCATGCGGCCGGTCTTGGAGTCCTGGCTGAAGTTGACGGCCTGCAGCTCCTGCTGCAGCCCCTTCACCTCCCGCGCCTTCGCCTCCACCTCCGCCCTCAGCGCCGCAAACTCCCGGTTCACTGCCGGATCCAGCAGCAGCTGCCGCACCTGCAGTGTCGAGGGCATGAAGCACTCAGGATTATGCAGTTGCCTTCAATGGAAGACCCACCGTCGCGTCTTCTGGCGCATGCAGCGCTTGTCATTCTCCAATACTTCCTAGTGCAGCAGCATCTGCTGCACCTGACCTGGTGCACGACATGCCTTGCGCGATGCGGAAACCGAAACTTTGAGGCTGTGTCCGGCTGATGCGAGCGCTTACAAGTCCATGTTGGTGCATGTAGCGGGGTGAGAAGAACGAAATGCGTGACCACCTGCACGATGCTGGGGTCCGCTGCCTGACGCGCTGTGTGCAGGCTGCGCTTCAGCTGCACGTTCTCCAGGTTCCTCTCCGCGAGCGCAAACTCCAGGCCGGCGGCCCGCTGCGTGGCCGTCTGCGCCTGCGCCTGCGCCGCTGTCAGGTCGTCTCGCGCCTTCCGCAGGGCCGCTGCAGACGCGGCTGGCGTGGCGGCTGCCGCTGCGCCCGCTGGGCCATCGCCGGCAAAGGCCTGCCGCCAGGCGTCGAGCGCGGCCTTTGCCTGCTGGAGCTGCTCCTGTCAAACCAGCAGCACAGGCCGCATCAGCACGCGGATGCTGGGGAATGGCAGTTACATGCGATAGCTGCTCGTGTTTGGTTTGGCACCTGCCTTTCTATTGCAGATATTCAGACAGTCGTGCGTGCACGATGTGCATTGAGAGCCACAGCACCATCAGGCCTGAACACTCTCAAATGCCGAGATGCCTGGCACCTGCAGTTCCGCCTCTCGCGCTGAAGCTGAGGCTGAAGCTGGGGCTGCTGCTGCTGCATTTTTGTCTGTAGCGGCCTGCATAGCACGCCAGCATGTCACCTGACAACTGGCTGCGCCATCTGCATAAATATGCCGGCTGTGCATGACTGCTGGCTGGTTCGTGCATGCACACCTGAGCTGGAGCTGCTTCGCTTTCCCGCTTGGGCGACGGTACCTCTCCAAAGGCCTCCGGCGCATCGCCATAAATGTCATCACCGTATATGTCCGGCTGAACGGAGGCAGTTTTGGGTGAGACGCTTCACACATGCAGGTACATCAGGAAACTGTAAAGCAGAATGCATGCATGAAGAACGACGGAGCATCCCATAACAACCCTCAGGCCGTGGCGAACAAACCACCTCGTCCATCCGCACACGCCGCTCAACTCAATTTGTAAAGCGCCTGCACAGTAGTGTAAGCTAGGGTGGCCACGCCTCTCTCTGCTGCTGCAGCTGTGTGACTCCTCTGCGCCTTCACCAGACCGTCCGACTTGCACCGTGTTTGATGCCCTGAAGGCAGATGTGGACCCCAAGCTCAGCTCTCCCCGTGATCGCCTGCTGCAGCTGGCAGCCTCTATTGCCGGACCGCCAGCGGCAGACGCAGTGAGCCGTGTCGGGTGGCGCGCCGTCTTGTTGAGTCGCGAATCGTGGTTTGTGGAATGCAATTGCGGCATGGCCAAGCAAGGTAGCAACCTGCGCTGGCCGACCTCGAAACCTTGCTGCTTCCTGCATTCGACAAGCTACGCAACATGGCGGTCGCCCAAGCGCAGTTGAGCATTGAGTCGCCCTCTGCAGGCAGCGCAGCACCTTATAGCAAGCGTCCAATTTGGCCCAATTGCTCAAGCAGGAGCGTACTTGATCGCGCCGCCGTCAAGGACTGGTGCCGGCGGCACTCCACTCATGTTGTGATGTCGGCCTTCGATGGCATCTTCAAGTCTGCCCATGGGTCTGCAAGCGCTTTGTTTGCTGATACAAAGGTCACAGCAAATTTAGACGCCGCTCCAGGTGGCAAGACAGGAACTGCTGCTGCTGCCGCCACTGCCGTTCCAGAGAAGGCGCCAAAGCTCGCGAAAGCGGACAAAGCTGAGAAGCCAGGGGAACGCAAGCGTAGTGATCCGGAAGTCAGCAAACTCGCCGACAAAGCCGGCTTCCTTGGCAAAAAGCAGAAGCGTGGCCAGCAGTCAGCGGCTGCGGCAGCTTCAGCGGCAGCAGCGGTCAAGAGCGCTTCTGCAGCAGGTCGCCCACAACCTGCTGAGCGGCAGGCGCCTGTTGCAAAATTTGCGGGGGGCAAGGCAGACGGCGAGTCAGTGGCAGCCAAGGCGGCTCGGGCCGCTGCAGCCAAGCTGCTGAGGCAGAGCGCGGCAGGTCAGCAGGATGAGGAGCCGCCACTGCATGAGACGCTGCAGCGGCAGGCGGCGCAGGCTAAGAAGCAGAACAAACGGAAGCAGAAGCAGGCGCAGGAACCAGACGCAGCAGGGCAGCAGGTGTCGACGCCGGCAGAGCGGCTGCACAGCGGTGATGCACCGCCCGCAGAGCAGCCGTTAGACGCCGCGCCGAATGGCATCGAGCAGGTTGGGCGCTTCGTGCTGCGTCTGCTCCACTGGGCTGCGTGTCAGATTTCACATGGTAGAAGCCGTTGTATCTGCTGTGCTTCGTGCCATACTTGTGTGGACAGGTACAAGCCCGCTTGTTTGCCCCCTTGGCTACAGGCACACAAACCCAGCATAGAGGACAAGCTGGAGCGGACCATCTTCGTGGGCAACCTGCGCGCCACCCTGAAGCCAAAGGCCATCAAGCAGCTGTTCTCCAGGTCTGCTGAAGACAAGTTCGCCCGCATCTGGAGCTTTGCGGCGATCTGCGAGCTTCCTCCTTAGAGCACGAGCCTGCATCCGCTTATTCCAACCGCACCTGTCCGCAGCGTGCACCTCCCCCACCGCTGGGCGCTGAGAATGCGACTACCCTTCATGACTGTAGGTACGGCAGCATCGAGTCAGTGCGGCTGCGCTCGGTGCCGGTGCAGCCAGAGGCCGTGGCGCTGCCGCGGCGGGCGGCGGTGCTCACGGGCAAGGTGGACGCTGACCGCGCCACTGCACACGCGTACGTGGTGTTTGCGGAGCCGCAGCAGGCGCAGGCCGCGCTGTCGCACAACATGCAAGTGGTGAGCTCTGCGGCCTGCTGCTGTGCGGCCGTGAGCTCACAGTAGCTCCCACTCCCTTGATGCTGTCCTTTGACGCTGTTTCTTTGCAGGCTGCAGCAAGCGAAATCCCATGCACAGGTGAGGCAGCATCACTGCCACATTGTCGCTGAGACATGGCATCTTGCATGCTCAGGTTGATGGTCTGCACTTGCGGGTGGACATGGCGACGGGCGCCGCCGGCACCGCGGCTGCAAAGACCTACAGCCGCGGCCGCTCCATCTTCGTGGGCAACCTGCACTTTACGGCTCAGGTGTGTACTGGCCCGCAACGGGATGAAACATGTCCTGTGACCATCCTGAACGCAGCATGCTTGCCTAGGTGCACAGCCATGCTGTGCCTCCACATTTGATAGCAGGCCCAGATCTCCTGTCACTTGAATCTCCTGACGGGAGCAGTCACTGCAACTGCAGGACGAGGACCTCGTGCGACTGTTCAGCGATGGCAGCCTGGACCCTGAGCTGCAAGACGCTGTCACTGCCGTGCGAGTGGTGCGCTTTTAAGCGGGGTTTTGGACCCCAACGTCTTTGGCGCATTTGAAACCTATTGCACATGCATCCGTACAGGTTGACATCATGTGTCTTGGCTGTGCAGGTGCGTGACAGGCAGACGAACATAGGCAAGGGCATCGCGTTTGTGGAGTTCAAGACCAAGGCGGCCGCTGCAGCAGCCATGCGCCTGGCCGAGCCCAAGCTGCACGGACGCCCGCTGCGGATCTCCTTCCTTAAGCAGCCCAAGGCCAGCGCGGTTGCTGCAGCAGAGGCTCTGTCAATAGTGGCAAAATCAGGTAAGGACCTGCCTTCTTGATCCCCACATATGACTGGTGCATGTAGCTTTCAGTCTTTTGAAGTGCAACACAGTTGCCTAAGCCTGCTTCATGCTGCTAGGGCATGTTTTGTTGCAAAACCTGATGCGCGCGGCAGCAGTGTGCAGCAGACTTGCTTTGCCACAGGCTGCATGTTGCCAACCACTGCCATGATATTGCAGGCGCTGATTCTGACGGCAGCCAGGCGCGGGAGCGCCTCAGGAAGCAGAAGATGGCCGCCAGCAGCAGGAAGGCGGCGCGCCAGCCATGGATGGGCGAGCGCACGAAGGGGCCACAGAAAGCGGCGGCGAAGGGCACGAAGCCGGTGATCGCAGGCCCCAGGGCCGGCGTCAGCAAACCGAAGCACGGCGGCGGCGGCGGGCGTGGCAAGTCACCCGCCAGGGCCGCTGTGGGAAAGCAAAGTCGTGGTGGCGGTGGCCGTGGCGGTGGCAGGCTGGCATCCAAGCCAACATCAGGTGGCGCCGGCCGAGGAAGGGGCCGCGGCCCCCGGACGTGACCGGCAAAGATTGGTCTGCACCATGACGGCCACTATCTTTGAAGTTGCACACGCCAGCTCTGCGCCAGCAACCAGATGGAGAGAAGCAGTTGCTGGTGGCCAACGTCCAACATCCAACTGCGGCGGTTCGGCGGTTGTGCTAACATGATTACCACATGCTCAAGTTAATCGCACAAAACACCGGCGAGATCAGGGCTGCCCTCCAGCCTGTGGTTGCACGAACGCGTTTAGCCACGGCCAACATCAAGCTGCTCGACTTGTGCTCGATCTGCTGGCTGGCCCGCGGCGGCACGCACCAGGCGCTGGCCCGCCAAACCAACCTCCTTGACCGAACGGAAGGACAAACTTGAGAGCGCCTGGGCGCCTCACCGCGGGCGGTGCGCCCGGATCAGCGGCGCACACCGGCCGGTATCGGGGCCAGCTTGCGCCAGCAGCCGGAGGACGGTCGCTGTGGGTACAGGATGGCGCTCTGAGGGCAGCAGCTCGCCGCGAGTGGCCACCAGCGACTTCCTGTCCCAATTCGGTGAGTGCACCCGCCGCGAGCATCGCCGCCGTCGACGGCTGCAGCTCCTGCACAGCAATGCCAGCGTGGTGCTGGAGTCAGCCGCAGCCGGGCCCCCACAGCCTCGGGCATTGCCAGCCGCTGCTTTTGGAGCCCACCGACCGGGCCGTGGCACCCGGGCAGCAGTGGTTGCACGAGGGCGCAGAGACGCTGCAGGCGGTGCAACTGGTCGTGATGTTACATGTGTGGGCGACCGCCTGGGTCGGCGTTCCCGTGCGAGCCGGTCTTGGGCTACTTGCTTCGACGCCTTCCATTGCTTTGGGCAGTGCATCATGCCGAGGCCGCTGTTTCAGGGAGCCCGCGCACCCAGACAGCGCCTCTGTGGCGAGCACTCAGCTTGATCTGATGCCTGCCGGCAGTGGGATCGCCGGGAGAGCGCCTGGGCAGCCGCCTCAAAGCGCTGCATGCGCACCCAGGTTTTCAGGATCGCGACACAGCGCGCTCCGGGGCTTGCAGGGCACGACGCTGCTGCAGACAGCACTAGGCGTGTTTGCCGATGCCTCCGGGCGCCTGTCCGCCGCCGCCCTGGGCGTGTGGGGTTGCATCACGAGCCGGCCGAGCCTTGTGCAGTCCAAGTGTCAGAGACTGTGGTGTGACAGGTCAGTATGGCCGCCCAGGCGCCCGTCGTACGCTCGTGCACGCCGCTGGGCAAGCAGCAGGCTCACCAGTGCAGGCCAGCCGCCCGATCAGCCGCCTGTGCCGCCTGTCAGCCATTGCAACCCCCAAAATCGGTTGCACAGGGGGAAGGTGGCCACTCGGGCTGACACCTCGCGAGACGCGGGCCCGCAGGCGCCATTCGTGATCGTGGGCGCCACAAGGCATCGCCTCCGATGCTGTGAGACGTCGCGGGGCGGGTGCAGGGCGCCATGGTGGGGCATGCCCGCCGCACTACTCATCGCCGCCGGTGCTGATGCCCTGAGGATTGTACTGCTGTGCAGGGGCTGGCGACCATGAGCGCCAAGTCGCAGCAGGCGATAAAGCCGCAGCGGCAGATTCTCAGCCAGGATCAATGTCTGCAGCTGCATAATGCACGCTCTGCGTCGCAGCAAGTTCGTGAGGGCGGCAGGTGAGGGCTGCTTGCTGTGCTGGCGCCAAATTTTGTTGCTCACTCTTCGCTGCGGGCTGCTGCAATACCTTAGCATCAGCAACCAAGCCGCTTATCCGCAGCATGCATGAAGCTGTCGCTATCTGCTGTTTGGACTGCATGCATTGCATCGCTAACCAGGTCTGCCGTCACGGCATTCATGGTCGGCAGAGGTGGCTGACCATTCCATGTGCCCTTGCCCTGCAGCTCGGTGTCAGAGGCCATGGAGGACGCCGTGCTGTTCATGGTGCGGTACCTGCAGGAGGTGCAGGGGCCAAAGCACGTGGTGGGCCGTGATTTTGCATACATCGCCGCCACGCCGGAGGCTCGGCGCCTGTTTCTGTCCACCGCCCGCCACCTCATGCTGCAGGTTCAAAGTTTGAAGTGCTTTGAGAACACCATCAGCTGTGTGCTGTGGCCTCTCGCGAATGTGCTGGTATAATGCTGTACCCTTCAGCTGGGCGAATGCACCGGATGATCTAGGGTTCTTGGCGCAGCGTCTGGTGCGCCACCGCTGCCTGTCAGCTGACCTCGCCTAATGTGCGACGTTGTTTGTGCTGCAGCTGATCCGGTCGGGGGACACATACCTGTCGGTGACCAACTTCCACGACCTGCTTAGCCTGATGTGCCCGGACTTCCAGCTGCGAGTCGTCAAGTCCGCCTTCAAGGCGGCCTGGGTGGTGCTCAAAGGTGGGCTATGTTACAAACTCTGTGACACAAACTGAGTGCCTGCTCTGACCGTAGTGCCGCCACATCAAGGGTGTTCATGCATGCAACATGGCAGAGCATAGAATTGACCATCCTCCGCAGCTCCACTCAAGCTGTATGCTAGCCTGTTTGCAGAGCGGCCGCGCGCTACGCCGCAGCCAAAGCTGCCGTTTGAGAAGTTCTGGAAGTGTCTGGAGCTGACGTGGCTGTACGAGCCATACTTCCTGTCTGTGCGGCGATACGTCTTTGACAGCGACAGCCACCGGAGTGAGTCATTGGGGCTTTGTGCATGTAGATGCAGGCATGCATACATGCGTGGTCGAGGGTTGTTTACAGCAAATGCATGCATGTGGCGAACTCGTGGCTGGGTGTGGAGGCAAGCCATGAGCATGTGTGAGACTGAGCCGGTCTTTTCTGTGCTGTGTTGCAGTCAAGCTGTCGGCCCAGGTGAAGCAGGCAGTGATGGAGGTGGAGGAGTACATCCGACGCGAGAACTGGCCGGCCATTCCCCACGACATCATGAAGGTGGGCCGCTGCTCTCGGGCTGCGGTCGTGTATCATTCAAGATGTGCCTTGGTGACAGGCTTTCGAGTCCCATGATCTGTGATCAGGACATGCAACGATGACAACTGCTTAGTCATGTGCGCGCTCTGCCCGCAGGATGCCATCGGGCGGGCCAGCATCATGCACGGGAACACAGCGGCGTGTCACTTTGACGGCATCGTGCGCATGCTGTGCGTGAGCGAGCGCCTGCGCCATCACATCAAGTTGGAGAGCAATCCGACGACGCTGGCGGCCCGGCAGGCAGCCATCGCCGCTGCCACTGCACTCGCAGAGTGAGCATTGCGCCAGCCACATGGCATGGACTCTGATGACCTGCTAGGCTCAATCTGAGCAATGACAAGTGCTCCGCAGAGTGAGCCATGTGGCAGCCACAGGCGAATCTCTCGATCACCAAACTGGCTGTCGTTGAGCAGTCAGAGGCCCAAATGAGCATGACTGCATGTTCAGCATCTCCTTCCTGGAATGGTGGCAGTTGCAGGCAGTTGCAGGCACAATATGAGCTGTGCTGTATGACAGCAACCAAACTCAACTGGCAATGTGTTGCTTGCATATGCAATTGGTCTGCTGCTTACACGTTGACTGCCCTGCTGCTGCAGGAAGAAGCGGCGCAGCAAGATGGCAGCGGCGGCACGGGACGGCAGCATCATGCGGTCCACCAGCATGGACCGGGTGACGAGCTACGGCTCCTTCGGCGGGCACTCGCTGGACCGCACCACCAGCTTCGAAGGCAGCGCCGGCGACTCCGGCTCCCCCCGCTCCGCCTCCTCCTTCGAGGTACCGGACTTAACCCTACAAAACCACTAACCCCGATCCTTTGGATGCGTCATCACAATACCAGGATACAGTTTCGGGGGGAAGATCAAGCCGTCTGCTTTAAATGGTGCAGATCACCCACAGCACCTTGACCACCAGCCGCTTCAGCATGCTATCCCGTCGGCTGGGCGTGTTTGCAGAGTAGTCGGACACCCCAGTGACATGACAGGGCCGCTGAGGTGTTGTGTCTCCCCCATCCGCACAGAAGCTGCCGGCGATGGCGCCGCTGCCGCCGGCGGTCACCCGCAGCAAGGAGTCTAGCGCGAGCGGCAGCAGCGGCGGCACCAGCGGCAGCAAGGACAGCCCCAAGCCGGCCGTTCGCGGCGTCATCCCCGTGCACTCGGACTCCCGCGTGCCGCACTCCCCTGCAGACTCGGTGTCAGAGATCACCGCCGGCCGGGTAGGAGATTTGAAGACTTTGAAAGACTCTTCAGCAATCGCCAGCTTGTGTCTGCAATGAGCTGCTCAGCAACAGTAGACGGACAAGATTAGATTGGTGCAATCACAGCAGGACATGTGCTGAAAGTGGTTGAGTTCACACTGTAGGAGGTGGACCAGATGAAGATCTCAGCGGCGGAGATCCGGGCGGAGGCCCGCAGCAGCGCCGAGGGCGAGTCCGAGATCCAGCCCATCACCTGAGGCTGCAGCGGCAGCAGCAGATTCGACAGCTGCATGTAGCAGCCGCCGGAAGCCTTGCCGGCTGCCCCAATAGGCTGCCTCGGCAAGAGCCAGCTGCCGTAGCCGCCAGAGCGATTACAGCTGTTGCGGGCTGTCATGGGGGAGGTGGCCGCATTCGGCGGCAGAACTGGGCGGCGCGGCGGCGCCTTGCAGCAGGCGCCGCCAAGTGCAGACGACCAGCGGCGTGGTGCCGCCGGCACAGCTAGGACGACACAGTCAGCGGGCAAATGGCGGTTGCCGATCGCATAAACCATGGCCAGCCTGCGGCCGTCCAGCTGCCCACGTGGACCTGGGTTTCATGCGCCCCATGTCTGGGGTGCGGGGTCTCTCAGCTCTCGGCCTAGAACATGGGCCGGCCCTGGAGCAGGAGCCAGGGGCTGTGGGCGCAGCCAGCAACAATTGCTGATGCCCTCTGCGGTGCTGGGGGCAGCCGCCTGCCGGCGTGTTCGATTGTTGTTGATATTGGTTCGGGGGCCAGCTCCTCTTGCCGCGCAGTATTGATTGGGTCAGAAGGGGTGTACACACATGCAACACAGGATCTGCTTTCGAGACCTTTTGAGCACTGACTAGTGGGAAGCCGCAGCACAGCAGCCAGCGTAGCCTCTGTTTCGGTCCCTTGCTGAGATAGTTTGGATGCCCCAGCTCAGTGGTTGTTGATTGTACACCCAGGACCGGGCGCCAAAAAGGGTTTAGTTGGCCATCGCTGCTGGCAGAGGACTGTGTAGAGGCCAGTTGCAGCAGCAGAGTTTGTATCCGAGTCGAGCTCGTCGTGGTGTCAACGTGTCGACTGCCTCTCATTGCGTGGACAACTGAAATTTTCGAAGTGTTCCACCTCTGCACCAGTGGCGGCGCCAGCTTCTGTGAGCATTCAGCCCAATTCTACTTCTCATATCATCCATAATCGACCCATCTATGACCGACACACTCAACATGGACATGCCATATATAATTTATATAATGTTGTACACACACATGGGCTGATGTTAGTTTTGGTTGGGGAGAGCACTTCCTGGGTGCATGTGAATCCTTGAAGTGGGTCATCTATGGTATCCTTTTTTTTTGTCACACACACGCACTCACACATACGTGGTACCTGAGTGTGGCACGCGAAACCTACGATACCGGATACAGCAAAGCTGATGTGCAAGGCTGCTGCGAAATTGGCCAGGACAACCAAATAAGAGTTCGTCACCCCTACGACTTTTCCCTAGTGCGGCCACTCAACAACATGCTGAGACCATCTGAGAGCATGCAGCCTGACTGCATCCTGTGACTGATGTACCAGACGCTGCTAGACACACAAGTCCTAAACACACGCTGCTATCTTTAGCTGCAAGTGCGAGGAGATGCCATTAAGGCGTTCACTTGACAAACCACTGACAAGGGAGGATGCGCAGACAAAACCAAAGCACCTCCAATGCACGAGGTGCACCAAAAAGCGCATGCCCCTGGAGGGTCAACTGGCGGGCGGCGTGCACACAAAGCTGAACCTAAACAGGGGAACACAGTGGCGAGGGGAGCACCAGGCCTGCCCACTAGAGGAAGAGCAAAGGCAGCCCTGGGCTCGAAACCCTCGGAGATTGGGGCTCTTCAGGTGTGCAGCGCAGCGCACGGGCCCTGGCCCTGTGCATTTGGCTGATTGGTCCCAGTAAGAGCGATCCATTTCACAGCTCTGTTCTGGCTGAAGGCGCTGCTGCAGTCAGTTGCTGGCTTGGGCTGCTTGCTGGGCCAGGACCAGGGCCTCGAAATTACACACAGCCGGCACGCCGTGGACTTAGCTCCAAACGGCAGGCTGGCGGGCTGGGGCGGAGCGCCAGCCTCCATGCCCACGGCTGAGCTTGGGGCCATGGGGTCGCTGTCAGGCGGCGGCGTCGACGGTAACGGCGCGGAGCCTGCTGCTGCGGCGAGCTTAAGGTGGCCGCAGGCATGCCGTCAGATGGCGGCCGCAGAGATGCTGTCAAATGGCGGTTGCGCCATCAGATGGCGGTGGCGCGGGCCCAGTGGGCGGTGTAGGGCATGCGGGCGCGGGGCGTGGTGCAGCGGCGCACCAGCGGCGTTCCCGGCTCTGCCGCCGCCTGCAGCTTGCGCCACTGCGACTGCCCCACCTGCGGAGAGCATGAGCGAGCACGATGAGCAGCTCTGACGCCTGCCGCACAGAGGAAGGGGGGAGCAAGGCTGCACGCAGTTGCTGATGGTGAGGGCAGATTCACTCCAGCCAGTGCATGGTACTGTCCTGCCAGTCTGAAACGCATGGGTCGCGCCATGCAGGGGGTCTCAATGACAACATTGATGGGGTGACCACCTGCATGGCGTCCTCCAGGTCACGCAGCTGCATGACGCAGTTCTGCGCGAAGGTGCACCAGTTGCCCGGCAGCTGTGCCGCCGCCTCCCGCTGCAGCATTGTGTCCACCTGGCACACGCAGAATGCACGACGATTGGCCTTCAAGACAGGGCCACCTGGTTTGGCCAAGTTCCTAGCTTTAAAACCTCTTTGTGTCCCAAAATTCGTGATATGCTGTCCAAGATCACATGATGAGTCGTCATTGCAGTGATGAGCAGATCTACTGAGAATAATCTACAGGCAACGCACACCTGGTGGTCCAGGTTCATGATGAAGGCCTGCAGCCCGCTGACCCAGTCGCGGCACCATACCAGCGCTTCCGCATCCGACTCTGCAGGCGAAAATGCAGACACCCTTTCTGCAGTGCCCTCAGCATATGCACTGCACAACCATTGAAACATCAGGAAGACCACGACAGTCTGAAGCGCCAGGCAAGTGCTGGCATGACCGGTTCAGTGTATGGGCAAGCCTCAAGCTTTCACCGGACTGGTTTTCGAGTGGGTGGCTGTCGGCCAGCGTGCGGTTGATGCTGATCAGCAGGCTATCCACGTCGTACAGGCCTTTCTGCGCCAGGCGCGCCTTGTCTGCCACCACCGTCAAATCCCGCAGGCCTGTGATGATGGATGCTGTACATAATCAGCTTCGCAAGGTGCTGAGGCTCTAGTGTGCTGACCACGGGAGACAGCAGTAAGGAGCGGCATGAATGGTCCTCCCAAGAAGCATTGTGTAGGTTGTAGACCTTCTTCAAAGGCGCGGCGGGCTGCCTTCAGGCGCTGCAGCAGCTGCTTGCCAAACTCACGCCCGGCACAACATAGCCGCATGACCACCAGCGGACTGGGGCCTGCGGGACAAGACAATTCGATCTCGGATGATAGATATGCGCTCATAACACTATCTCTGGCGTGAACATGGCTTGCAGGCACAACACTGTCCTGCAGCAGGGTGCTGATCTGAAGGTGGGCACCCACCAAACAAGGATGTGGCTCTGGCCCGCTTCCGCTGCTGCGAGACGCTTGAATGCTTGCCATTTGGCGGCTCGGGGGCACTGCAGCCCGTGGCGGCCCTGACAAGGTGGCCTACAGAGGCAGTCGATCAGTCTCGTTTCAGCCGACTCAAAGTGTCGAGGTTACACAAGCAGCAGGAAAGCCTCCGACATGTCAGCACTGCACTCACGTTGCCATGCGGCGTGCGCGACGCCGTCTTCCGCTGCAAAGATGTGCTCTCCTGCCGGCGATACCAAGCCAAACGCCGAGTTGCCGTCCGTTTCCTGACCGCCTCTGATTCGGAGGGCGCGCTCAAAAAATCTGCCTCCACTCGCCATGCCAAACTCGCTGACCTCTGACCCTCTCAGTGGGACAACCTGCAGAGGCTGCTGTGCTGACTGCTGTGCTGCACGCTCATCAGGGAAAATCAAAAGGCGGCCTTGGTCCTGCTGCAGGCGAGCAAACACGTTCTGCCAAACCGGGCTGTTCGCTCGAGTCCACAGGCTGCCTTGGAACATGGCAGCATGGTCGCGGAGACCTGGCATGCTGTGTCAGACAGTTGTGTGCAGTCGTTCGGTGGGTCTCGAACAAAAAGCTTTGCAACAGGATCCAGGCGCTGCACCACCACCTCAGGGCCTGGCTACAGCACCAGGTGCGTCACGGTGGCCCTGCGAGCGACCAAAGTGGAAAGTGCCGAAGTGACGAAAACTCGGACTACCCGCATCCTGGAAGTCCCGTCAGACAGATTGCCTGCCCTGCAGCGGAACAAGGACACCTCGCCATTGCAGTGCCCAGCCTCCACATGCTGGCTATCATCATGTGCATCTGCCAACTGCGAATCTGAGACCTAGACTAGCAGCTACGATGTGGCGCTGACGGCGTTTGCACTCCCCCACTGTGATGTTGTGCACTGGCCGTGCCAGCTTGCTTCTCGCTCAGGGGCAGCATGATCGGCAGCATACCCTTGGCCAGCATGTAGCGCCATTTTTGCGTTTGAAACTGCGTCGTTGTAGTCACGCAGCCCGCTGGGAGGCGCCTGGCATGCGCCTGCGCTCCGACCGGCTCCTCAGAGCAACGCCGGAGCCGGGATCCCCAATCACAGAGCGCCAGGAGCAGCTGCCAGACATGGAGGTGGAGCGGCAGACCCTCAAGCCGCGCGGCAGCGGCAACGACAAGCGAAAACTCGTGCGTGTGTCGGGGCTGGATCTGTCGCCGGAACTCGTCGCCATCGGCCTCGGTGTGTCGCGGCGCAGCTGCATCGCTTTTCAGACTTCGCGTTCTGGTTCGCAGCTGCAACGCGACTGGATTTTCAGAGCACATCAAGAACGCATTCCGGTTTGAGGACTGTTATTTACCTTCTTTGCTTTGTAGTGTATTTGGTGCAAGGCATTCTGGGCCTGGCGCGACTGGCCGTCAGCTATTTCCTAAAGGACGAATTGCACCTCGATCCTGCAACGGTGAGACATCCGCTGGTGTCACCTTGTTGTCAGGCACCATATTTTCTGGCTGACGATCTCATGATGGCAGTCTTCAAGCTTCATTGCCGCTGAGGTGTGCGGTGGTGGTGAATTGCAGGTGGGCATCCTCAGCGGGGTGGCAGCCTTCCCCTGGGTGATCAAACCTTTTTATGGGTGAGAGCACACGATTCAGCATGCATGCTAGATCATTCAACAGCATACAGTGCATTGAACATGCACAGCAAGTGTGACGAGCTCCCACTCCCTCACACTGGTATCCCTGTTCTTGCAGGTTCCTTTCAGACAGTGTGCCGCTATTTGGGTACAAGCGGCGCAGCTACCTCATCCTGACGGGTGCACTAGGTGAGGGGCAGAGGCTGTTAGAGGATGAGCATCTGCTTTGCTGCAGCATAGCATATTAGCCGGTGTTGTTCGAGATGTACCCGCACGAGTCCGCAATGCAATGATCATTTCCACAGGTGCGACGTCATGGCTGGCGATGGCCACAGTCGTGCACAGCCCTGCGGCGGCGGTGGGCGTGATGATGGTCGGCAGCCTCGGCACCGCCTGCAGCGATGTGGTGGTGGACTCCATTGTGGTAGAGCGGTCGCGAGGGGAGCCCCAGGTGGGTGCCTGCTTTTGACATTTCATGAGCCTGCAGGGTTGGCCGCAAGGTTCTTTGAGCGTTCCATTCAAGCTGCAGCCAACTGCTGCACCATATGACACGTGGGACGTCTGGGGTGCCGTCAGTGTAGTGATCCACATTTTGGCTGGGTTGCATGTCCCGAAAGATTCCGTGCAGCGAGCTGTGGGAACTGTCGATCCAAATGAGAGCAACTATATCTTCCCACAGGCGACAGCGGGGTCGCTGCAGTCTCTGTGCTGGGCGTCCTCAGCCGTCGGCGGCGTGGCGTCAGCCTACTTCTCTGGCTCACTGGTGGCGGCCTGGGGGACACGCGGCGTTTTTGCCGCGACTGCGCTGTTCCCGCTGCTGGTGTGCGTCAGCGCGCTGCTGATCAACGAGCGGCCGGTCATCGGCGGCCGCGCAGCGCAGCGTGCAAGTGAGTTATTGGAGTCCAGCCATAAGGCTGCCATGTCGAAGGCTATGTCCTCATTGCTGGTGTGCGGTAGCGGGCTGCGCATGGACAAGCGCGTAGGGTCAGCTGCACCATAGCGCAGCATACACATGAGCGCCCTTCGTCCTCGCAGCGAATATAGTCAAATCCAGTCTGTATCTTGCCATAGTAGTTCTACTGCTGGTGTCAATGGGCGCACTGCTCATCAACAGGTTGCTTCTCCTGAGCAAAACAGCCCGCATATGCAGAGTCTGCAAGATACTGTGATTTGCATCGGTCTTCACGGAATGGAGCTTGGTTTTGCATATGGTGACACCAGGACAGATGAGCTGGAAGCGCGTGTGTGGAGCATGAGGCTGTGTTCTGCTTGCCTGTCACAGTTCCTCCAGCGACAGAACTGTGGCGACGGCTCAAGGAGCAGACACGGGCGTTGGTCGACGCCATCACTCAGAGCGGCATCCTGCTGCCGGCAACATTTGTATTCCTATGGCAGGTTGGTCTGCTTCCCTGCATTCACATCACAGCCACAGGCGATATGCTGGCGAGTGTGCTCTGTCAAGCCAGCTAATCTGTCTGCCGATGTGCATGCAGGCCACGCCGAGTGCTGACACGGCAATGTTCTATTACTACACCAATTCTTTGGGCTTTGACGCCGAATTCATGGGTCGCATTCGGCTCCTTGGCAGGCACGTTATCGTTGCAGTTGGGTGCATTCATAATCTAGGACATGAAGTCGTGCATGTGCTGCATTGTATGCATCATAGAATGTCCGTTTGGCCAAAGCGACGCCTGGCATATCTTTCCGGTGCAGCCTCGCCAGCCTCGCAGGCGTCGGCACCTACAACTTCCTGCTGAAGGTGAGGCTGTAAGGGGCGGTGGCAAGTTCGCAGTCAGGTTGCTGAATTGACCATCTGTGCAATCCACAACCAAAAGCAGCCCAAGTTTATGTGCCTGACCCCACCTGGAGCCTGAGAACGACCGTCAATCAACTTGTTATTCACTTACCCTGTGGCCTGCTGCAGGATGTGCCGCTGCGGAAGATGTTTCTGTGGACTGCCATCCTGGGCACTGTGCTAGGCCTGACGCAGTTGATACTCATCACAGGTGACTCGTGAACATGTAACACAGGCATGCAGAAGCGGCATCAGCAAGCCCGCAAACTTGCAGCCATCTAAACTTGTAATGATAGCAGTGCATTGGCGTGACACACAGCGGCCAGGACTGGCTTCACATACGAGAAACAAGCTGTGCCGCTGCTGTGCACAGGGTTGAACCATGAGCTGGGCATCAGCAACGAGTTCTTCGTGCTGGGCGACTCTGTGATACTCACAGTGCTTGGGCAGGTCTCCTTCATGCCGGTGAGCATGCTCAACCTGTGTGACTGGCAAAGCAGGAGTGCGTGAATCTTGAACTGTGACTGTCTTGAGTTGTTCCCCTCTGTCCATAGTGCTCGGAATGAATCGCATGATGCATGTACCTGCCTGCAGATCCTGGTATTGGCCGCCCGCCTGTGCCCTGAGGTGGACGCTGCCTCCACAGTGTGCTCGCATCCATGTTGCCTTGTGATGGGCGCTTGCGTCCGATCCCGCATCTGCATGGGTGTAAACAGCGGACGCTTGGCGCCTGGCCACAGCCTGCTGACCAGCAGTCATGGTTCCTCTGCTTTCATCAATTTGCATCAAATGCAGGGCGTGGAGGCGACGCTGTTTGCGGCGCTGATGTCCATCCTGAACGGCGGCGCCTTCACGGGCTCCTTTCTGGGATCGCTGCTGACCAAGGCGCTGGGCGTTGACGGCGAGGACTTCACCAATCTGGCCCCGTTGGTCCTCATCTGCACACTGTCCAGCCTGGCCCCCCTAGGCCTGCTGCGACTGGTGCCGAACACGTCGCCGCGGGACGATGTAGACGCGGCAGAGGAGGGAAGGACAAAAGGGTGAATGTGTGCGTGTCCAGCATGTAACCGGCACCAGCCAATCGCGCCAGTAGCCGAGAGCGCGATGTCGAGCAGGTTGGATTGTATATAGCAACATTTCTATGGCAACAGGCTGCCAGCGAGCCCCAAGCTGTATATAAGTTTGTGCTCCACAAGCTTCTTGCCAGACTGAGACATTTGAAGCTGATCCGGTCGAATTAAAGGAATCCTGTCAGCTGAGCCAAGAGGCACGTGCAGCTACATATTTCTGGCAAACATTATGCAATGTCCTCTTACATTCAGCCAACTATATGATGTGCGACTGTATAAGAGAGGTTATCGGAACCTGAAAAGGTGGCACAGCCGCATTCAGTTGACAGAAACCATCTCGGAGCTGCACCACACTGCACCTTCATTCAGGCAGACCTGGGCAACCAACTGCCAGCATTCAGGACTTGCAAGCAGTCTCGGCTGTGCTGGCAAACTGACATCTGCTTACGGTGTGCATCTGGAGCCGAGTTGTGCCTGAGATGACCCTGCAACGCATGTAGCAAGGAATTGCCGCAGCGGCATCACCTGTGGACCCTTCACAGCACAGCGCGTGTGTACCCATGGCGGGAGACACTGACGATGATGCGTCGCCGGAGTCATCCACTGCAGCCCACAGTGCGTTGCCCACAGTAACATCTCCAGGCTTCTGGCATGTGTTGACAGCATCCGGTCCCTGATTGGCAGATTCATGTCGCGCTGCCAAGTGCAGGAGGTGACAGCAACAGTGGCCGGCGTTTTGACACATCTCTCGCGGCCCAGCACTGCTACCTGGGAGGTGGGCTCGATCTGCAGCAATGCCTTGCATGCTGCGCCTGGGTTGCGGCTTGATGAATGTCCTGCACAATGGTGATCCAAGTCACACCTCGTGCGAGCTGCTGAAGTGCTTTGGCGCAGAACTTGACGATCTGCATGGCGAAGGGGCAGCGTATTTGACGCCTGGCCAGGAGGACACCCTGCCTCTGCTGCCGCTGGATGGTGAGACGTGCTGCGCATGCCCGGCCTTGCAAGCGTGCAGATGCGTGCGAGCTGATGAATCAATCTTGCATGCAGACGGCCTGCAGCTTCATGTCTGGCTGCTGCAATCAGGTGTGGTGTTAATGCCGGGGGCGCTGCTGCCCCTGTGGCTGCTGCGGCGATCGGAGCTGCAGACCGCGGAGGCCGCTCTCGCCGCGCCGCCGCCACTGAGCCGCCTGCTAATTGTGGTGCGCAGCCAAGGCATCACCTACTGGAGCAGTAAAGCCTGGTGTCGCAGTGCTGCATCATGGCGCCTGCGTCTGGCGGCGTCCATGGCTGTGTCAATGGAGGGCTTGCGGGACATTTGGCACCTGTGTTAGGCAGGAGGGTATAGCCTTGTACAACATAGTCGCAACACCACTGAAGGGTGTCGACAGTTGTAATGCTTCCACCTGCAGCAAGCTCCGCAACAGCAGTGCGGCCCGTTGCTGCACTCTGCAAACTGCAAGCTGCTGTGTCTGGCTGCTCCCCGAAGCAGACACAAACTCCACGAAGCGGCCATGCACACCACCTGCTGCGCTCCAGCAGGTGTGCGAGCGGTGGCGGCGCGGCATCTCGGTGCTGCACGCCGTGGGCTGCCTGGCGGAGGTACGCCGGCTGCGGCGCGATGACTCCGGCGCCATGCAAGCTGTGGCCCGCGGCTCGCAGCGAGTGGAGCTCCTCTCCATCGCGGGTGAGTGGATCACATACTGGCAGGGATGAAGCCTCAGCGCCAGGAGGTCGAGTGCACATGCCGATAGCATTCACCAAGATGGACGGAAGTGCGCGTCGCTTCCAGGGCATAGACAGCAGCCATAGGCAAACAGGTGCGGCCGTGTCATCTGGTCCCGAGCATGTCGGAGAGTCCAAGTCCGCAGCCACGAACGGACAGATGCAGCCGTGTCGATTGGTCTCGAGCATGTCGGGGAATCGAGCATGTCAGGAAAATCGTGTTTGGAATTGCTCATGTAGGCTGCCCCAGGCAGCGGGCGCCGCGTCACGGTGAGGGTGCTGCCGGACCCAAAGGCGCAGCACCTGCCGTCCAGGGCACAGGCAGCAGCCGCAGACTAACAGATGCAGCCACGCCAATCTGATCTCCAGCAAGATAGGAAATTTGTGTCTGCTGACCAGGCAGCGGGCGCAGGGCGACGGTGAGGGTGCTGCCGGACGCGGAGGCGCAGCACCTGCCGCGGGAGGCGGTTTCGGGCCACGCGCACCTGCCACCCTGGGCCTGGCGCGCCTGCGACGCGTTCCAGCTGGCGGAGGCCGCGCGCACGGCCTTCGCCAGCATCTCGCCCGAGGTGAGGAAAGGCGTCTTGCAGCACCGACATCCTGTCACACGACTGCGGTTTCCAAGCATGGACATCTATGATAAGCTCCATGCACTGCCCCCAACTGTCACCTGTGGATGCTCAGCAGGAGCTGCTACCTGTTCATACAAGTCTGGCATCGAAGTGCTGCAGTTGATGTGTGGCGAGATGCCGCTGTCCTGCCTGCTGGCGGCAACCTGGCTTCCGGTGGGACACACAGCCCAGCACGCATCAGCACACCAACAGCGCTGACCCGTCCAGCGACCGCTGCAGGGCGCGTGCGGCGATACGCCGCTGGCGCTGTCCTTCTGGCTGGCGGCGAACCTGCCCCTGGATGATGCGGCCCGGCAGCGGCTGCTAGAGTGCACCTCGGCGGCGGAGCGGCTGTACGACATTGTACACATAATGGCCGCCCTGCAGCTACGCTGCTGCGAGTGCGACGTTGAGGTGCATGCTACCTACTGAACTCATTGGACTTACTGAAGTGCTCGAGCAATGCGCCTCAGTGGTGAGCGCTGTACAAGTTCCAACCCACGAATGCCGATGAGTGAACACTGCCATACATGGAGGAGTCAGGCATTGAAAACAAGCGTATGAGGTGTTCCAGGATTGAATTGGATATCGGGCAGAAGGCATTAAGCAACGACTCTGTCTCTGTGCAGCTGGCGCATGCGAAGGACGTCATCAACATGAGCGAGGAGGGCATCGCCGCCCTTTTCGTCAACCCGCATGGCTATGTGCACGACATGGTCACGCTGCGCAAGGTGTGCATGTCATGCTGGCACTGCGATGCAACGAGCTGCAGCACATGCCATGTTCGGTTCCCGCAGTTGCTGAGCATCAGTGCAGAGGTGCATGCGCAGAGCGAGCATGTGATATGGGTCTACATGCGACCTTGCTCAGGTCAGTGCGGTCACGGACGAGGGGGCGCCCACCGCCGAGCACTCGTGGTTTCATGGCTACGCCTGGCAGCTGTCCTACTGCGAGCGGTGCGTCCTCCTCAGGCGTGCCGATGCTCATATGCGTCAACACAATTGCATCGCTATGCAGGGCATATGCGCAGTCGTCTGCAAGCTGGCAACGCATGTCTCCTGTGTTTTCTGTGGTGTGCAGGTGCGCTTCGGTTGCCGCACGATGCTGAGACGACATTGGGGGCCATGTCCACGCAGGTGCTTGCAACATGTGGGCTGGTGCTTCAGCGCGGTGCAGGACGACCTGCGGCCGTATCAGTTTTGGGGCATCAGGCGACTTGCGTTCGCCCACTGCGGCATCGACACGGATGTCGACCAGGACATCTGATGGTGCAACCAGCGAAGACTGTTTGTTGCCCTCAGATGCGTGCCGTCCAGGCGGTAGAGGGGATGCAGAGCCTTTCTGGACATGCCAGCATCCAAATGACGGATGTGCATGGTCCAACAACTACAGCGTTGTTGTCGAGTGGCTCAGGCTACATGATCTCATGCACTCTGTGCACATCGATTGTACAGTACAGGGGCTGACTTGCAGCCGCAATCATGCGAGCTGTCTGAAGTGTGGGGCTAGAAAGCTTGATTCAGCTGATTTCGACCGGAAAATCATGATTTGATGTATGTTTGTCATTACAAGGTGACTGGCTCCACGCTGGTCAGCCCAACACTGCTGAAATGCAACCCAAACACAGACGAAATCAAAACCCTGCCTGCGAATGTCTCTACTGCATACACACATCACTGCACTTTGTCAGATGTGGTGTGGCGCATCACTGTTGGATAGAACTCAGCACCACAGTCAAGCAGCGGCTGCAGTCATGCGAGCAATCTCCTGCAGCATGATGCCCGCCTCTGTCGCATAGTCCAGCCGCTGCATGGCCGTCACATTGCACCGCTGCCGCACCTCCCCGTTATACTCCCTGCAGAGCAGCACACGACAGGAAGTTGCCTCTGACTGTGAACCAAACATGATGTCACAGATGTGGGCCTGACATAAGACACCCGGCTGCACTGCGCTTGATGCATCCCCCCGAGCTCGAGGGATTTATAGACCCGGCGCCTCACCGCGTGCGCGTCTGGATCTTGAAGGACCAGTCGGACCACAGCGCATCCTTGAGCACCGCCTGGTACCGCCCGTCATCCGCATCTTTCAGCTCAGACAGCGCGTCCGCCGTCAAGCCCAGCACCTCCGCCGCCTGCGCGGATGAACACTTCGTTGTCAGGATATTGAAGGCTGGATGCAGCTAGTTGCACGGCATCATGAGCTCTGTGTCTCCAGGCCGTCGCCCGTGTCCTTCAGCTCCAACAGTGCATTTGCCATCCTGCCCAGCACCTCCGCCGCCTGCACGAGTCGATTGGCTTGCAAGAGGCTGGAGGCTGAAATGTGAGTTATTGCAGTAGCCCGCCACCCGCGTGCTTGAGCTCCGAAAGTGTATCCGCCGTCACCTCTGCCGCCAACATGACTTGAGGTTTCCATTGTCATGACATGGCAGGCTGAGTGTGGTTGCTGCACGAAAAGTTCAGCTCCATCCGCCGTCATGCTCAGCGCCTCCGCAGCCTGCATTGTTGAAGATTTGGTGGGCGCGAATGAGAGCGATAATCCTAAACTGCAGCTTGCTGCATTAGATCTTGTTGCTCGTTGCCTGCATTGTTCAACTCTGCCAGCAGGTCCGCTAGTTCAGGTGACCATCTGCACAGCCCAGGTAAGATGTCACAGTTTCCAGCCAAAAACCCGGCGCCTGGTTCAGCTGTGACCTCATTGCAGCTGTCATGTGCAAGCCAAGGACAATGCAGCTCCTGTGGGCAGTTTGGTCTCAAGATACCTGCTCATTGAACATGTTGAGGTACGCCTCGCCAGTGGCGTCGGCTGCCTTCACCAGCAGCACATACCGTCGCTCCATCTTCTCGTACGTCTTGCCGTCAAACTCGCAGTAGTAGCCGCCATTCTGCGGCGTCACCTGCCATGCATAAAGGCAAGGGTCAATAATTCTTATTACTGATGTGATTGCTGGAGCATGTGACTAGGCTGCCCAATGACATGCGGGGTTCTACATATGGCATTCAAATTCAAGAACGTCTTGCAGAATGCAGAAGGTTTCCTTGATAGACCGCTTGCACAGAGGCTGGAGTGCATGGTGCATGTCTTCATCAGTAGTCAAACGTATCTACCTTGCGGTTGTTCTCGGGGGCGGCCATGTAGTACATAGTCTGCTCTGGGTTGATAAACGTCACGGTGCCGGACACCGTGAAGTACTCCGGCTTGGCATCTGGCGACGGCAGCTCCCCTGGTCCCTTTTGGATGCCCTGGAGCGTCGACCGTGCGGTGCCGCCGCCGCTGCCGCTGCAATCAACGAAGCAGACCCTGTTGTCGATTGCCAGAGGGATCTCGGCAGCGCCAGTCCGCATGACATGTTTGCAGCGCCCATGACACTGAGGCCTTGTGCTGTACAGGACGCAATTGCGCTGCGGGGGCCGTCGGCATTCTGTCATGCATACGCTATTCTGACATCAGCATGCTACAACCCCTCAGCATCCCGTCCAGCAAGCCCATGTCAGCAGCATCGTGCGCGTCCATCTTCAGCACCTGACAGCCTTGCCGACAGGATCCACTCACCGTGCGTTGGCGAGGCCCTCGCCCACGGCGGACGTCGCGGCGCTGTGACCCTCCGTGTCGTACCACGACCGCAGGCGCTGCGCCTCCGGCAGGTCGTCCGGGTCCACCCGGATCTGGCTGCGCTGCAGGCTGGACACCGACACGCCTGCAACACAACATCCGTGGCAGGGTTTGGCAATTGCTGTTGCTGAGGGAATAGCTGTACAGGGTGATTACCAGATCCAGCAAATGTGTAGTCCAAGTCCGTTCGGGTCTGGCTGTGCTGCAGGCTGGACACCGACACGCCTGCAAGGTGATGGATGTCAGCTTGGTGATGTGATCAGGTGGAATGACTAGCCAGATAGATCCGGCAGATGTGGTAGTCCTGGTCAGCCATGTTTGGCTGGCTGCAGGCTGGAACCGACATGCTTGCGGCATGCAACGGTTCTCAGGTCAAATCACTCTGCTGCGCTGGCAGCGGATGTGGCACCAGCTCAGCCCTACAAACAGGTGGGCCTGATGGCAGCTTCGCAGCCAGCGGATGCAGTAGGTGACCTTTGCGAAATGATGGACGTCGCAAGGCTGCAAGAGCATGGGCAGCACCAGTGCGCACCATTGAAGTCGGTGACGCGGCAGGCGGTGACAGACAGCAGCGGCGCCTCGCGGCCCTCCAGCTGCGCCATGTCTTCCGCCGAGGCGCCCCACATCGTCAGCACCACCGTCTTGCGGCTGCAGAATTTTCAACAGCGCAGGCTCAGTACCCAGCAAGCAGCTGACAACATCGCGAACATGTGACTGCAGACCCGCCTCTGTGCGGTCAGCACCACCATCTTGCGGCTGAACGCAATTTCGATAGTGATGAATGATACGAATAGCGCACAGCCGCGGGCCCGCTCCCGTGTGGTCAGCACCACTGCCTTGCGGCTGCGCACAGTGTAAGGAGTACAGGTGCAATGCCCAGCAAGCAGCTGCAGGCAGCTGCGGGCCTGCCCGTGTAACCTCATCACATGCAGCTGACAACAGACTTGGCGGCCATCAAGCTGCGCTACGGATACACACATCTCATGCAGCAGTCTGTGGCCCCAGCGGACGACCCCTCAGTTCCACAAACACACATGCGCAGGCCGGATAGGGTTAGCTAAAGAACCCTAGGTTCCTTGACTACCCCTAGGCCGGGCATGCACCTCTGGTCCAGCAGCGTGATGTCGCGGCGCTGCAGCTCCGACTGATCCGACTTGCGCTTCACGCTGCCCAGCGCCCCCACATTGATCACCACCCCCAGCAGATCCACTAGCGCCTACATGGGATATGGAAGGCTTCAAGGGGCAAGGGAAGGTGAAAAAGGTGGGAGTCTGTGCTCCTCACCACTGCGTAAGCATACTGCACAGCGTGCTGATAGAGAATGCAGCAGCACTAATCTGAGCCAGAGGGCTGTACTGGGTACCATCATGCAGCGGCGAATGAATCACCACGCATGGTGCTGCAGCTCACCTTCTTGCCGATGAAGGCGGGCAACTGGTCGATGTGCACGAAGTTGGGCCGCGCCTGCATCTTGCTGGCATCTGCATCCTCGCACTCCTCAATGTGCCCCCTGCAGCACAACACACCTCGTCAGTACATGTCAGCAGTGCAAGACCTTCTGACATTCCTGTGAAATGCCAATTTGATGGCATGCATGTTGCAGCTCCGTTGCCAGACCTAAAAGGGTGCCACTGAGTCGATCATGTGGAGCATAAACAGACGCACCCGCTGTCCAGGTTAATGGTGTAGTCGTTGCGCACGGTGGCAAAGTTCTTGTTGGCCGGCCTCACCTTGCCGCGCGAGATGTAGTACACCTGGCGATGCAAGCATCAGCCTCAAAGACCATCAACGGGGTCATGCCGTTGCACTTGTGACTGAGCGATACAATGCTACATTGCCATCCAGGGTTGGCTCTGATGTCAGCACCTTGCCCTCCTGCAGCATGTCGTAGTACTTGTCCGCAAAGTCGCCCCACAGTGTCGCCTCGATGGATGTGCCCTGCAGACATGACATGTGCTCGAGTGGTGCTACTTCAAGCGGCGCTGTTAAAAGTCTGCAGCAACGAAGGGCTGCAGATCCTGTGGCTGGTGCAAGGGTGAGTCTTCTGAATCTGACAGAGATGACATGCTCACCTGGTCGTCAACGACCTCGATGTTGAAAACCGACTTGGCCATGCCGTCGCGGTTGAAGGACCGTTTCGGCGCCTTGTTTGTCAGCCGCGCCTTGATCGTCCACTGCGCATAGCCACAACCATCTTGATATGGCGTTTGGCAGCAACACGCCGAAACACACAAATGCAGTCGAGCGAGAGTTCTTCAGGCACTGCAGGCGTGCTGGCAAGATGGAGTGATCTTGCCCGACAGCCATGTCTTATGACAAAAACATTCAGCCAGATATGAGTTGGCGGGGTTTGCAAACGCCCGCACGTTCATGTTGTAGGGGTTGAGTGCGGCAATGGGCTGTGCCGCCTTCCGCACGCTGCCCATCGGGGAGGGTGGCTGCCGCTTCACTGTGCCCATCGCCGTCCGCCGCACCCTGCAGCATGCACATTCGGTCGTAAGCTGGGTCAGGTCGTGCTCAGACCTTGATCGGGGAGACATGGGTGCTGGTATATGGCCTTGCAGCATCTGCGTGATACCATTAACAGCACTGAGACCAGCAGCGTGCACTGCCAGCCATGGGGCTGCAGATCTGCAGTGTTGAGGATCATGCAAATTCCCGAAGTGAAACTCACTCCTCAGAGGGTGATGGTGTGGGGCCAGGCGTCTGCAGCATGTGCGCTGGCACAGCCGAGCGCATGGCCGCGGCCGGCTTTGGCACCGGGGCCGGCGTCACAGCTGGTGCCGCAGCAGCCGCTTCGCCGGGCGCATCCGTCTCCATTGGCTGCGCATTCTCTTTGGAGTCTGGGCGCACCATTGGGCCTGTGCAGCAGCAAGCATCACAGTGTCGTTGCCCAAACGAGAGACAGTGGCAGATCACGATTGTCCTGTGTGGTACTTCAGGACACCGTTCGCTCTGCTGCTGCAACCTGGTAGCGCCAGATGCTTGTGCAGCAGGCGCACACACTGCATTCTGTGCTGCTCTGACAGTCGAAACGACATGAAGCCGACCTGGCGTGCTGTCGCTGGCATCGGACTCCGCCTTGGCGGGCTTCAGCGTCACAGGGCTGGCTGGCTCCACCTTCGCCGCATTCGTCGCATCCGTCGGCGGCCGCGAGCCGATCTACATGTCACAGAAGCGTGATGGACTAAGCTGGAACTTGACCGTGTGCATCTGCACTGCAGCTTGACACAACATGCGCTGAGGCTGTCTGCCGTCGCCAGTTGCAACTGTGATACGCCAGGCACACTGCTTGGACATGCGCTGCGATGCTGCACCTCTGCATGCATCGGCGCCTGGCCACGTTCCACGACCTCGACAGCGGTGGCGATCACGATTGGCGCGCCCTTGAGCTCGTTGCACATGTAGTCCGTGAGCTTCAGTACGTCCAGGTCGCCAATCTCGCCGTCGATGACGCGGCGGCCAACCTGCGACGCCAGCACGCCCTCCATGATGGCAGCGCCGTCGGTGAAGCGCGCCTTGAACTTGTCCGCGCCAGGCTTGACGGGCTGCAGGCTGCCAACCTGTGGGGTGTGAACGCAAGGGAGTGCGGCGTCAGTTCAGAAGCAGCAAGGACCCAGCTACGAGCATGAGGACGATCAGGCAGTGTGCTACATATATATGACAGCACATGTGCGTTGAGGCTTATTCCGACATGGCAGCGTGAGTGCGACAAGCCGCAACGCTCTCGTTGGGCTCCAACCCGCAAGCACTGGATGCAAGTGCCAACCTGCAGGGTGACCGCCTGATTGCCGTCCCCCGCCTTCACGGTGGCCACGCCACCCGCAGTCAGCAGGTCTGCCATAACCGCTGTACAGTCCTGCTGTCGGAAGCTGCTTGTGTCTGCCGGCCGACGTGCTGTGCACTGCGGGTTCGGAACAACACTACGATTGCTAACGCAGCCCTTTGCGGCTGCTCATGCGCACGGTGAATCACGTATGCTAAACTCAGTTTCTGCACGTCTGTGCCAATGCACTCCTGCTGGTGTTGCGTGGTGAGGCAGTGTTGTTTCGCGCTGATGAACGACCGCTTGAATTTGAACCCCTATCAGAATTCCCAAAAACATGCTGATATTCTACAGGCGTCTTCACTCATTGAAGACTCTATGCACGCATGATTCGTGAGCTGGATCCACACGCCCACGTGATTGCCGACCATATTAAGGGATTCCCAGTTGCAGCATGTGCTTCAGACGTAGTACACACCTGGTGAGCAGACCATGAAAGAGTTGGCCTGTGATATGCATCATACTGGTAATACAGCAGACAAGACATTGTCATGGATAGAGATTCGTCAGTCTGCTGTCATCACTCGCCATCGATCATTTGAGGGCCGCTTGCTGGGTTTGCATCATCGCTGCTTCTGGTGCTGCTGCGCCACTGCTGCTGCCCAAGCGTGTCGAGCATGACCTGGGCCTGCATCAGCACATTTGCAGTGGCGCGCTCGATTGCCGATGATGCCTCTGCTGTGACGCGCCTCGCTGCACAAACGCCAATGCCCAGCATCGTCGTCATGCCCAGCGCGAAACCCATTGTAAAGATGGCCACCTTTTCAGCCATTGGCTACGGTAAGCGGGCATGTCATGCTGACTTGCGCTGCAGAGGCTCATTGCACATCTTTTCGGGCGATGCTTGATGGCTTTGGACGTGCGAATGCTACTAGCAAGTTGCAGTGGGAGAGGTTGTCGGCTCGTCCCAGACGAGGCTCAAACCCTGATATGCTCAAGCATGCCCCACACAAAATTACATATATGTCAATGCCCTGTTCTGTGAGCAAATGCACGGCGCGACACAGGTATCATCCCACAGGCTCGCCACCAAAGAATGCGAGCTCCAGCTCGGCACGCGGGTCACACCGGGCATGGCTCAGCGCATGCAGGGTCACGGACGGATCCAGGCCGTGCCCTCCATGCTGCCGCGAGAAGCGATGCGGCTCCTCCAGCGGGCTGGCGGCCTCGATCGCGATGTGCTGCGGTTGCAGCGCTGCGGCCGCATGGCTGCTGCCGTCACTCCTGTTGCCGCCAGCCGCGGCATGCTGGCTCAGCATCTGCACGGACATGCTCACTTTGACCAGTTTGGATGATGTACGCCTGCAGGGATGGGCCGGTATGCCTTCGTGACCAGAGCAGAACGCCTGGTGTGCACATTTGCAAGCTGCCAAGTCGCCATTATGCCACATCAACACACGTAGTGGTCACCTGTTGCAGGTCGCGAATGGTGGTGTCATCTGGGCAGCTGAGGTGCGGCGCCGCCAGCGGCTGCAGCCCTGCTGCACCACTTGACTCGCGCAGCCGCAGCCGCAGCGCCACCCTGGTCTCTGGTGACAGGGCGCCCTTTTGCAAGACAGCATGCCCATTGGCAAGCAAATATTACAGGTGCAGGCTGTGCAGGGTTGATGACAGGGCTGCAGTCAGCATTTCAGTGGTATATTGTCTTCTGGGTCAACAGAGGCGAACCCTTTTGAGCCATTCCGGCCCTTCAAAGAAACCAGCCAGCATGATACTTGAGATGTTTGAGCGCAGCAGTGCTCTCAGACCTGTGCCGCGTCTGTGAGGCGCTGCGCCAACTCCTCATTCTGGCTGGGCGTGAGCGCTGGTATCTGGATGACGCCTGTGCCTGCAAGTGTGTTTACACGCAGTTTGGCTGATTGCATGCTGAGATTGAGAGCAGCGAGCGGGGAACCGGACCAATCCAACAACATCTCATGCAAGCAAAGGCCTGATCATGTGATCAAGGCGGTCGTCGTACCTCGGAAGGGACCCACATCGCCGGGCTCAAAAGTGGGTGCCTCAGGCGCGAAGTCACCGCTGGCGGTACCAGCAGCAGCAGGGGAGGCAGCTGCAGGTGACGGCGGCGGGGCAGCGGCGGCCTTCGCAGCGGCAGCGGCTGCGGCGGCTGCGGCGACGGCGGCGGCAGGTGCGCCACTGCCCGCCACATCGCTGTCTGGCAGCTGGATCGCCTCCGTCGCCATTTCGCTTAGCGACTGTGTGGCAGAGAGGGTGACCGACCTAGCCTCACCAGGACTAGTGCTGGGTCACTCGAGTGTAGGGTGATGTGCTTCCTATAATATCTCATGGGATTACTGCACACCTTTCTTTGTGGACGCCAGCCTGTTCACAAGTTGAACAGTGGAAACACCTTGCGGACTCCTTTACTGTGAGCTTAGACAATATACTTCCCCACCTTGTGCTTGCGCTTCTTGCTGCCGCTGCCGGGGGGCCCTGCGCTGCCGGGCCGGGGGATCTGCATCGTGATGTGCCCCGCGGGCGGTCGGGCCGCTTGTGGCGCCAGCCTGTGCTGCGGTTGCTGCTGCTTGGCCTGCACATGAGACGTGGTCATGCTGCGGATCTGTGAAATGTGCATGTCGGATGCGTCTCAGCCCTCAGCACCAATGCTGTGCAGGTGTACAAAGTCTAACTCAATCATCTCACGAATGTTGCCAGTTCTCATGTAGCTTCGTGTGAGCAACATTCTTCAGCAGTTACCTCTGCAGGCGATGCTCCATGAGTTGCTGATGCTGGTCGCACCGGCAACGAGGCAGACCCCGCTGTGGCCACAGCTGGAGCGCCGCCGCCTGGCACGCTGCGCACTGCTGTCGCTGCAGGCGACGGCTTCTGCAGGAAAACAGCAGGCAGCCACAACAGGTTCAGCCTCACCGCCTGCCCCAAACAGATCATCCATTAAATAATCACAGCAGTCCCTGCTGCTACCACACCGATCAAATGCGCCATGTCTGGCGAAAGAATGCACTACCAGTAGCACCTGCTCAGTTGGTTTCGGGCGGGGCGGCGCGGCGGGCAGCAGCGTTGGCAGCAGGCCCAGGCCGGACTGCAGCAGCGGCACGCGCGGCGGCCCCGGCGGCTCCCCCTTCTTCCCCTTCTTCCGCCGCTTGGGCACCGGCTGCAGCGGGCCGTCCGAGTCCGTGGCCGTCCCGGCCGGCGAGGCCGAGCCGTTGCCGGCGAGACTGGCGCTTGGCGACTCGGCCGGTGAAGCTCCGCCGTTGGCACTGGCGTTTTCGGCGCCGCCTGCTGCCGCCGCCGCTGCGACACTGCCAGCCCGCGGCAGCAGAGTGGGCAGCGGCCCGGCGGTCAGCGTCCACGGCAGCTTGGCCGCGGCGCTGCCGCCGCGACCGCCGCCGCCGGAGCGGCCGCCGCCGGCTGCGGCGGACTTGGAGCCGCCGCCTCCGCCGCGCCCGCTGCGGCTGGCAAGCGCCGCTTTGCGCGCCTCCGCCTGCTGCCGGATCTTGGCGCCCTCCGCGTACGCCTTCTGCATGACGTCCGCGCTGGCCTCGTAGATCTGCAGAGCGGCGCACGTAGGTGAATGAAGTGTTGTACAAAGAATGCAATGTGGACTCAGTCTTGAATGGGAGTTGGCAGTGACACCCTGCAGCCACTGGAACAAGCTGTTAGGCGCATGCGCAGGGGCACCGCTGACGCACCTGCTCCTCGTACTTGCCGACATCGCTGTACAGCATTGCCACCAGGCGGTCGAAGCGGGGGTCAGGCCGACAGTCCCTGCGGCTCTGCATCGGCTTGCGGCACTGGGGACACACACTCTCCCTGCAGAGGGCAGCAGTTGACTGATTGTGAGACTGAAGGGACAATCAGAACATGGTGCCGCAACAACATCAAACAGCAAAATCGAAGCGCAAGCCAATGGCAGACTGTGCCTCCTACGCCGCAAAAGGTGTTGAAGGCTTTGCTGCAGTCACGGCTGGTGTTGTGTTGTAAAAACCATGACTCACTTTGACAGGCGCAGCCACTTCTCGATGCACACGGCGCAGAAGCGGTGCATGCACTGAGCAATCAGCCGAGCGTCCTTGATGACACCTAGCCACGAATGCATACGATTTAGCATATGATGCTTGCATGTTGAATGTGTCATGACTTCATGATGTGTACCCCATTGCAGTGTACATCACAGAAAGCAAGGCTGGATGCCCTCACCCAGACACACAGCGCAGCGCGTCTCGTCCGCAAGACTCTCGAGGTTGATCTCGATCATGCTGGCGGAAAGACAGAGCTGTTCAGCAACACAGAAGTCTAGCAGCAACACATGTCGAGGCAGGTACCCAAGGAGGCTGGCAGAGGCTTCTTCAACAGAGGTTCACTATATACAGACTCACTCCTCAATTGCTGCGGCGCCAGTCTCGGCCTTGACGTCTTCCAAAGCAGCACTGATGGTTGCAAGCTGTGCTGGCACTGGCTGTGCCATTGCAGATGTAGCAGTGCAGCAGCACAAAAGCACCAGCCGCCAAGGTGGTCACCCTGCTGCAACGACAGAGCAGCAGTCGTCAATCACGACCATCGCATGTTCTCCAGTACAAAGCACGCCATTTTGCAAATGGTGATGATGACTCCATTATGCAAATGGTGATGATGACTGCACCGAGCATGCATCCATACATGTTTTACAGGTATGCGCCTGCGCACCTTCACCCCAGATTAAGTTGGCGGTGTTCAGGCGTAATTCACCGATCTGCTTCAACGCAGAAAAACGCGTTGGCTTGATCAATGCAACCCGCTTCATGGTGTCCTGGCCGAAGCGATATGCTTTCATTTGGGTTTCAAAGACAACGTTGCTGAAGCGACAATCATGAAGTATCCCCTACATTGTTCACTGTGCCCTCTGGCAGCTCCGAGTCACTCTATCATACAAACTAGTGTGACTACTGAACCATTTCGCGCCAGGCCAGGAATATAGACTGCCTTTGCCACCTGTCAGCCTACATGCACAGCACCTCCAGTGTAGCCACCGGCAGCCCTCATCAGTCACTCGATGCACCAATATAGCGCGATGTGGCTGTTGGCGCATCAGACAACGCGTAGATGAGGCACGCTGCGTCAGCGGGCCTAAGTGGCTGCGGGTCCCGCGGCGGAGCCAACATGTGAGTCCCGGGTCAAAAACTAGCGCATCCTGCCTCCGTTAGATCAGTCTATGCCTTGCAACCCTCTGGTCCGTGTACTGCAAGGCCTACTCAAGCGGTCTGGAGGTGCTCACGCGTCAGCGGGTCCGGTTGGAGGAGGACGAACGCAATGTGAGTGGCGAGCTGACTTCGGCTGGGCATTTGCTGAGCAGTCCTGAGGCTGTGTCACCCTCCTTCATCAGCTAGCAGTAGAGTATACTGGCAGCTGACGCGGGCACTGCGTCAGACTGTCTCACCAGCCAGACATAGCACCAGGGCGGACTTCACCGCTTGTGCGCTCTCATGCAGGGTGAGCGGACGGCTGGCCTGGATGGAGACCCTGCCGCCGCTGATCATCAGTGAGTCAGTGCTGGCGCGTTTGTGCACACCAAGGTGTCAAAGGCTGTCTCACGCACCGGGTATTTCCACTATCTGCCGACAGGCATGTTGTGTGGATTTCTGTAGTTGCTGGCGCGGTCGCAGCTATGGGTGGTCTGCAGAGTCTGAGCCAGTGGGCCACCGTGGGCAAGCCCAAAGCCGTAGGCGTGGACCCCTGGGATAGACAGGTACACTTGTTGTCTAGGTTTCTGCATAAACCGCTGGACACTCTCGGCAAGTCTCCAGATATAAATCGCCTCTTTCGATGAACATGAAACCCTGCGGCTCCGGTGAGGACGTCGAATGTGAGAGTTGCTCTGTGCTTTCCGGGCAGGTGGAATGGCGGGATCGGCAACTGAGGCGGAACCCAGAGGATTTCTCAGCAGCTTGGGGTGACCAAGTCAAGGTGCACACCCGTCGCCCGCCCAGCATGGGCTGAAAAAGCTGAGCAGTGCTGCTGTTTGCATCACACAGTTGCACGACATTTGGATGAGCGGCCTGGTGCATGACCATGTTCCTTTCGCTGTGCAGCGGTAGCACTGCCATGGGTCCAGTACAGGCAGGCAACGGCAGTCCAGGGTGCGGCATGTTGGTCCTCGCATGTGGATCTGCCAGCATCACTCGTCCGGGCACCAGGGCAGCAGGAATGAGGGAAGCACTGACAAAAGACAGTGCACGCTTTTGGTTTGTACAAGTAGCTGCTGCTGGTTTGATTCGTTGGGACACCAGGCATGGGGGCCATGCAACTGCAAAGCCACTGAGAAAGAAGCAGCTGCTGAAGAAAATGGGAAGGATGCACTGCATCATAGGCCCCATCAATGGTAATGGTCAAAACGATGGATCCGCTGACCCTGCTTTCTTGGGCCTGGACCGATGCCTGCCCACCTTCTTTGCTGCGCCACCAGCCGCCGGCTGTGCTGGCAGTTCCACAGGCGGAGTGTCAGAAGCCGGCGTAGTGTCTGCACTGCTGGGCGATGCAGCTGGGGCACGCGCGCTGCCGCGGCCCCTTGGCCGCCTGCTGCCGCCCACCGCACCCTCCACTGGCGGCACCTCTGACGTCTGGCTGCCAGCGCTGCGAGTGGCGGGCGCCTGAGGTGCAGGCTCAGTCGCGTCACCGTCTGCGGCCGGCCTGTCGCCTCTGTCACTGGCCCGCCTCCCACGATGTTGCTTCTGCTGCTGCAGCTGTGTGGATGGCTGCGCTGCCTGCCGAGGAGGCGCCTGTGCAGCCGCAGCCGCCGCCCTGGCTCTTGCAGCGGCTGAGGAGCCGGCAGACGAGGCTGGGGCATCGGTGGCAGCGGCAGCGCTGCCGCCTGTGCCACTGCCGCCGCCACCGCTGTTCCCTGCATCCTGCTGCCTGGCGCCGCGGGGAACAAAGGTGCCGAAGCCTGGGCGCACCTTCGGCTCCTTCGCTGGCTTCTCCCTGACCTTCTTCGGCTGCAGTAGAGCAAGACAGTCCACTTGATACCTCGCAATACACAGGAAGCAGGACAAGTACACATGTGCTGCAGCACCGAACATCAGGCAGTGTGACCATCACAAACAATGCAGAGAATGTTCTGAATGATAACATCTGAACGATAACAGCTGAGCACATCCTTGGGTGTCGGGTGCACAACAGATTGCATTGCCCACCTGGAGCTGTGCATCAGCATCGCCTGTCACCGCGCTCTCACCAGATGGTTCGCTGCTGTCTGTTAGTGTCTGCCAGAAACTCTTTTCTGCTGTGTCGGCAGCCTGTTGCCCCGCCTTCCCCTCAGCGCTGGCTGTCTGTCGCCCTGGCTTCGCCTCAGTGGCAGCTGTCTGTCGCCCCGCCTTCCCCTCAGCGCCTGCTGTCTGTCGCCCTGACTTTGCCTCTGCACCGGCCGACTGTCGCCCTGGCTTCGCCTCAGCGGCAGCTGCATGTCGCCCTGGCTTCGCCTCAGCACCGGCCTTCTGTCGCCCAGGCTTTGCATCACCGCCAAGGCGCAAGGCTCCCAGCGCACGGCGGGCCGCCTCCCTTGCCGCCTGTGCAGAGTCTGATGCTGCCGCGCTGTCTACGCCGCTGGTCTGCAGCTCGGCTGCCGCCTCTCTGCTGGCTGCTGTGGCTGCTGCCTTGCCCTGCACAGCATCAAACGCCTCGAATGTGTGGCCTGAAGCAGGTGGCTAGGGCAGTGCTGAGAGCGACATGCTGCCCAGAGGATCTGGATGAGACACTGCGCATGTGCATGTGGGCACAGTTGCACCTGTTTGTGGGTTGCGCCGTCCTCGGCTGCAGCTTCTGAGATGCTGGCGAGGGCGCTGCTGACCAGGCCGCGGCCGCGAGGCCCCGGCTTGCCGCGCGTGGGCGGCGCCCGTTTCTCCCGCTCCCGCGGCGCATCCTTCTCCTGGAAGAATGCCATGAGCGGCGTGACGATGCGGCTGTCATTGCCCTCCCCTGCAGAAACAACAGCAGTTTGCGGTGCGGGTGCAGACAACTTCAGCTCTCTGCATGCTTCACAACAAGTGGGCACATGGCCTCCGTTGCGCTTGCACAGCTGACCTCACCTGCTTGCAGCTTCTTGTCGAGCTGCTGCTCGGCGGTGGGCAGCTGCTCTGGCTGCCGTTCCAGCTCCTCCAAGAAGGCCCTATATGCGGCATCTGCACCCACAAAACCATCTATCGATACTCAGTGAGCGTTGCCATGCACATGCGATCATGCAGTGTGCTCATTTGCAGCAGGACTGCAGCGGCAGGCTGCTCACCTTTCTCAATGGTGCCCTCACGCGGGTCACGCTTCACACGTCCCCGCGGAACCCGCTGGAATGGCGCATACTCCACGCTGCAGGGCTGCAGCTTCCCACGAGCGTCAGCGAAGGTTGCGCCGTCGAACGCCGCCTTGAAGCTCAGCACGTCAGCCGGCTCCTTGAAGTTCAGGTAGGCCGTGGACTGCCGCGTTGTCTTCTGCCTGTTGCAGACTGCGCGGATCATCACTGGATTGCAGTGCTCGAGATAATAGTTGACAGAGCTTTCTGGATGCACATCTCACGTTGAGTGTGAATAAGCTTGGCGTGCCGGTCAGGCTGCAGCGGCACAATGCAGGTGTCACGCACCCGATCTTGCCGCGCGCGAAGTTGAACCAGTTGTAGCGGTTTGCAAACTCCTTGTCGAAGGCCGCCTTGCACTCGGCCTCCTCCAGCGTAGGCGGCAGCTGGCGGATGACCACCTTTGTGAACTCGCGCGTCGACTGGGAGCCCATTTCATTACCTGTAGTCAATCACTCTGGCGTCTGCAAGGCGGCAAGTTCAGAATGCTGTGCTCGCATGATATGATGCGTGAAAGAAATCACGAGTGGGTTTGCAAATGACAGTCTGGCCTTGATCCAACAGAAGTCTCGGCAATGCTGACTGCAAGCCCAGCAACAGCAGCATGCCAGAATTCAGGCATTTCTTGGTCTGCACACCGAATTTGTAGTGCGAAGCGATTGCGGGATCCAGATGCTGCATGTTCGGAAGGCTGTGAGTAGATCTTGAGCACGCCATTCCGGCTTCGGATGCATCTCGGTCAGCAAGGACCTCTGACTGCAAAGAGAGACGATGGCGCGTTCTCATAGCAATTGTCAGACATGAAGGCTTCACAAGCCGTTGCGTTGAAGAAGAAGGGGAAAGCTTCTGGCGGCAAGCGGCCCAGGCAGCAGCTCAATGCGGAGAGCGGCGCACGGAAAGGCGCTGCCAGGGGCACCTCAGGCCATGCCAAGCGCCAGAAGACACAGGTGAAAGCACGCATGCACACGTTGAAAATGTAACGCCCAAGCACGTCAGGTACGGGAGCACGCTTGTGAACATGGTTTGAGAGTGGCGGCGGCTGGTGCATGCAGAATGGCCAGCCGAAGCCAAAGCAGAAGCAGAAGCAGCAGCCGGCGGGCCAGCCGGAGCCCGAGGAGGAGGGAAGCTCCGAGGAGGACGTCGATGAGGAAGACCTGGACTTTGTGAGGTGTCTGGGCGCCCCCGCAGCGGCATTCCTGTCGTCGCTGGACGCAGCCGATGCGCCCAAGTGCGGCAGTGAATGTCACACCGCCAGTCCGTGCCGTGTCAAGGTTGACAGCACGTCAGGATGCTGTCCAAGTTGTTCAGCTTCTGCTGTACATGTCCTGAGACACTGATGAGTGCCGCTGCACGCTGCCATCATCAGGCCAGGGCACCTGCCCCCGAAGCAGCCGCCCAAGCCCAAGCCGGCGGTGCAGCAGCAGGAGCACAGGGCATCGGACGACGAGGGGCACGAGACCACCTACGAGCAGCGCCGTCAGACGAGGTGACTCCCCTCCGCAGTCGGATGCAAAGACCCCATTGATTGCGCAGCTGCTAGATACACTTGCCTCCAAGGCGAGGTCAGATTTCAGAGCCTTGGATGCAATTTTGCAAGGGGGGGTGGATGTTTGAGTTTGCATTGTGCAGGGCGCCGGAGACTCAGGAGGAGGAGGCTGTGCCCCGGCTGCCTGTGAAGGGGCCTGACGGCACCCTGACATATGAGAAGGGGGCGCCCCGCGCCAGAATCCCTTCAGTGGTGAGGGCGAGTGGCGGGGCCTCACCCCTGCATGCTCATGCATGTACAGCACCATCGTGTATGACGCTGTCCAGTGACACACCCAGGTGTCCTGATATGTTTGCTGTCATGCCTCAGAGTGACTGCGCATGTTGCACATGCGAGCGGTTACAGACATCGTGTTGTGCTGCTCAGGTCACTCGGGTGGAAGGCGTGGTGGTGGAGGAGGCATCAGAGGACGAGGAGCTATCGGATGCAAATGCGGATGTAGCAGATGCAGCGGTGGCTGCAAGTGCAGCAGCGGCAGCGATAACAGCAGTGCCTGCAGCATTGCCGACAGCTGAGCCAGCGGCTCCAGATACGGTATCAGATTCAGACTCGGATCTGCAGGTGTGCGATGAGGGCCGTAAGCGGCCCGTGTGTGCTGCATGAGATGCAGAAGAAGCAAACCATGATTATGCAAGCAGGTGATGGTTGCAAGCAGGCGCGTGGAGATTTCATCGTTATTTTCTTAGCTGTGGCAAGTTCCTGGATATGACATGACGCCTATGCTTGCCATGTATGCGTAGGCTTTTCAGGATGCAGAGGAGCGGCAGGATGAGCTGAAGCAGCAGATGGCAATTGCTTGCAACCAGCTGCTGAAGGACCCTGAAGCCCACACCCGCAACCTGCGCGCACTGCTGGCCCTGACCGTCGATGTAGATACAGAGGTGGGAACCCCAAGATGACTTTCCAGTGCTGCGGCGGCGATCGTTGCCACCCTTCCATTGTGGTACCAAAGTGTGACATCAGCGGATGGTGGCTGGTCGCTCATGTGAGTTGTACGGCTGGTGATGCTAATGCTGCTGACTGTGTTCTGGGACCGTCTTTGGGGCTGGAATTTCCTCAACTCTGAATGCAAGCAACATTTGGGGTCTGCTGATGCATTGCAGATCGTGCGGCTGGCGATGCTGTCGCTGCTGGCGGTGTTTCGGGACATCCTGCCGGGCTACCGCATCCGGCTGCCCACGGAGAAGGAGCTGGCCATGCCGGTCAGCAAGGACGTCAAGCGCACGCGTGACTACGAGGCATCCCTATTGCGGCTGTACCAGGTGCCATGTCGTTTGCAATAGTGGCCTGAGCTCACCAGAGCACTATGGTCTAGTTTTTTGTGCCAGACCTTGCATGTGACGTCTGCAAATCGAGTGCAGTCCATGTCTGCACCGCAAGAGAGCAGCTGCTGCTCGTCGGAGCATTGAACTTCACCCACCAGCAGCGACGTGGGTGTCTGCCAATGATGCAGGCATATGTGAAGCAGCTGACGAAGGCAGCGGCGGGCACTGACGGCGGCAATGCAGACGGAGGCAGGGCGGCGGCCCTGGGGCAGGTTGCCATGCACTGCATGCAGGTGGGCGTGATTCTGTTGGGGCTGGACATGCCGCTGCACACGTTCCATCTGTGCTATGCGGTGCATACTGCATCGACTGCCTCCACTTGATGCTGAGGCAACCCCGCTGTCGCTTTCACGCAAGGTTGGATTATTATGCGCAGCCATCGACGTTAGTCCCTCTCTGTGGGAACACATCTAAACTGGCTGTTCATCTTGATGCAGGGGCTGCTGGCGGCGAGGCCGGATTTTAACTGCGCTTCTGAACTGCTGCAGGCGGTGGTGCCCGCCATGGCCCACAGGTACATGATCTGCAGCAGCTACCAGCAGCACACCAGCATGCTGAACGAAGCATTGTGCAATGGCTTGCCTCACTTCATAGCTCCAGGCTACCTGTTGTCATGATTGCACGCTCACCTGTATAGGCACCGATGAAGCGTGTCTGCACAACCGTTGGACACTGAGTGACGAAGCCCAATCCTGCAGGGACAAGGCTGTGGCGGCAGCGGCGTGCAGTGCCGTGGCGGCCGTTGTGAAGGCAGACACCGGCGGCGAGACCCTGTTGGAGGTGACGCAGCTGGTGGCGGATCTGGTCAAACGGCGCGACTGCCGCTGTAAGCCCGAGGTGGAATGTTGTCCGAGGGTTTCACATGCGTTTCAATTGTTTTGCCCAATACTCAGCCAGTTTCCAAGAGGTGAAGCAGCTGGTGAACTTGCGCAACTGCCGCTGCAAGCCGAAGGTGAGCTTGATCACGAGGCTGTGAGAGCCCCCAGTAATCCGCTCGAAGATCGTGCTCAAGACAGACGCTGTAAACATCGACCCCGGGGCGCCGGTGCAACCACCGTCGCATTCTCACTCACCCCTTTTCCGAGATTGCTGGTCTCGAAAGCATGTGCACACCGCACGGGAGCAGATGGTCAGGTCATCTCAGGTGGTGTGATTGCTCTTCTGCAGGTGCTGTCCTGCCTGTACGGCATGGACATCAGGGACGCTGAGCTGGGCAGCCTGGAGCGCAAGCGCGGCGGCAAGGCAAAGAAGCGGAAGAAGCGGGGCGATGCGGAAGACGTTGCCGCTGCCATGAAGGAGGCAGACGCAGGTCACTGATGCTGCTCTGTAAATCATGCAGTTGGCTCTCAGAAATGGCTCGGTTTTGTAGGCTGCTATGTTGGCAGCGCACAGTCTCGTTCGCCTTACACTGCTCGTCGGACCATTGGTGCCAGATGCTTGCTCCGCAGAAGCCTCTGTGGAGTCGTCAGGAATGCTGAGCTGCAGCTGCATTGGCGCGCTCTCACGCGAGCAAGTGCAGCATGTCACTGCTCTTGCAGGTGCATCAGATTGATAACAAAATTTTGATCCACACCTACTGTTGCTGCAGTGGCGGACTTTCAGGTTTCCAAGCAGCGCAAGTCGCTGGTGCTGGAGGCACTGTTCGAGATCCTGTTCCGTGTCTTGAAGCATGCCGCCGGCGGCTCGGCACGACAGCAGCAGCAGCAGCAGCAGCAGCGGCAGCAGCAGGACGGCAGCGCGGCAGCAGCAGCAGCAGCAGCAGGTGTGCAGTGCGATGGGTCTGAACTGCAAGTCTCTCAGCTGCGACCAGCTGTCGGACAAGCTGAGGTGCACATGCCATGTCGTTGAGCAGGATGACAACCCATGCGACTCTGCTTTTGCACTGGCAAGCCGCAGCGCCTGTTGCACTGCTGTCCATCGTCCTCACTTGGATCACAGAATGATGTTGTTCTGTGCAAGATCAAGCTCATCTGCGACTGTTCGTTGAGGAGTTTTCGGCACCATGTCATCTGGCATACATTCAGGTGTCAGCAGACGGGGTTCCAAGGGCCGTGGCGCCTTCCTGCTGCTGGCGGCTATTTCAAATTGAGAATGGTCGTCTCAAATCATCTGGCAAGTCATTTGGCATTCACACAGGTGCCGACAGACGGCGGTCCAATGGCTGCGGCGCCTTCCCACTGCTGCCCATCGACGTGGGATACAATCATCGGTTTGTGCAGTACATCAATATAAGCGTATGTCGGCCCCATGTGGCCATGTCATCCGGTTCAGGTGCCGGCAGACGGGGCTCCAAGGGCCACGGCGCCTTCCCGCTGCTGGCGGCTGCGCTGGAGGGCGTACGGCGCTTCGCGCACCACATCAGCGTGGACTACTTTGCGGACCTGACGGCGGCGCTGGCGGCGCTGACGCGGCGGCAGGCGCTGGCGCTGCCGCTGCGGCTGCAGGCCCTCGCCACCGGCGTCCACGTCAGCAGGCGAGTTGCTCTCTAGAGTTCCGTAAAATCCGTGCAGCTGTGATCCCAAGGTAGGCGGCGCCGCAGCATTCCGAAGGTGCAGCTTTGACCTACCAGCGCTGGCGCTGCGGGTGCGGGTCCTCGCCTCCAGCATTCACGTCAGCAGTTGACTAGATTCTCAGGCATTTCCGGGTGCACTGCACTCCCAGGCCGCAAGATGGTTTTGTGTACCACCCCCAGCGAAGCAGAAATATCAGCAGTTGACCCGCTGTAGGATTTGGGAGGTTTCGGTGGGACTCCGTGCAGCTGTGGTCTCGAAGGAGCCACCAGCAGCGTCAGCAGCAAGTGCAACTCCGAGCATGCAGCTTTGTTCTCACTGCCTTTGTATTCAATTGAAGTTTGCACAGACTTGGTGTTTGCATCAACAAGGGCTGAAGGCGCGAGTGCCACTCTTCAGTCACATACAACACCAATGCACAATACTCATGTGACTTGGCAATGCCTTTGGCCATGTTGATCTGTTGACTGATGTTGCGAGTGCAGTGGACACAGGATACAGCAGGACTCGACGACGGACCAGCAAAGCTTCCTGGACGACCTGTGCGGGGTCGCCGGCGCAGTGCCGCTGGCGCCGCTGCTGCAGGGTGGGGACGGCGGCGGCGACGCCGCCGTCTTCGCCAACGCCGCGTCGCTGGCTGGCCAGCAGCCGCAGGCGGCTGCACTGCTCGTCAGGGCTGCACAGGTCAGGAACAGCTGCTGCATCGGCCGTGCAGTCACAGAGCTTTCTCTGGAAGCGCCTTTGCAGGCATGCCCATAACCTTCGATCTGTGCCAACGGCAAGGTGTAAGGGCTCAAGAAACCCCTGAACCGCAGGTGCCAGTCAATGTGCATACAGCCGGCTGCCATCTATCCGTGCCTGCCACACGCTCTAGCACAGTGCTCTCATGTCCCAGCCTCGAGCCGGCGTATCCTGCGATGTCTGCTGCACTGCAGGACATGCTGTGCAGCGGGGGCATGCTGCTCGACGCGCGGAGGGTCGCGACCGCCGCCAAGCAGCTCGGGCTGACGGCGGTGCACGGCGACAGCGGCACCGCCATGGGGCTGCTCACAGTGGTGCGCCTTTTGTGGCTGACCCCACCGCACAGCAGCATGCTGCATTTGGCTCTAGCAGTGTATGTTGTCAGGTAAGTCGAGTCGGTCGGGGGCAGTCACGGGCCTTGGACCAGATACCTGAGCGGTGCACTATGTAACAGAGGTGTGATGCTGATGCTTGTGGATCTTTATGAAAGCAGGTGGGGCGGCTGCTGGGGCGGCAGCCACGGCTGGCCAGCATGCTGGAGCATGAGCCAGGCACTCCCGCAGGTACCTTTTATAAACTCAAGAGTCCGCGGCAAGAGCTGTGCTGCCTGCCGATGACCTCTGATGAGCCTCTCCTAGGTGTCCACCATCTTTCCGCAACCTGAAGCACTGGGCCTCGGCCCCCAAGCTGCTTACTGCTTTCAGTGTTGGACATCGAGTTGGCAATTGCACTGCCTTCGCAGTGGCGCCCACGCATGCGCAGCTGCAGGCTCTGTTTGCGGCATCGGCGTCGGCGGGTGTGCTGTGGGAGCTGACGCTGCTGCAGCACCACTACCACCCGCACGTGGCAGCCAAGGCGAAAGCTGTGGCCCAGCGCTCGAGCGCAGGTGAATGTTTGAAGGACGCCTTGCAGAGCAGGTACTGACACGGCCAGCACCACCACCACACATGTGGCGGCAAGGGCAGACCCAAAGGAATACAGGTGAAGCGGCAAAAGCGTTTCCTGCAACGTCCTGTTGCACGATGCTGCAAGTCTGCAGTAATATGATCGTTACACACATGTGGCTGCAAACGCAACAGCAGTGGCGCAGCCCTCCAGGGCAGGTGCATGTGGATGCTGGTCTACTGGCTTGTCCCGGGTCATGTCTTATGGTGTGTGTTGCCTGTACATCGTCCGTTGCCTGATGTGGCAGACCGAATGACACCTAGAAAGCTGGCCATGGACCATGCAGATGCCGCAGCGGATGCTACTGTGGTGGCGGCTAGCTACAGCGTGTCAGAGGGCGCATTCCGGCCGACGCCCACGCAGCCGCTCGCGCGTCGCAAGGCGGGCGCCGCAGCCAGGCGGGCTGCCGTGCCGGCACCGTCGTCAGCTTTCGCCGCGGCGACAGGTAGGATGCGCTGCTTTGCTGATGCTGCCTCTTGTGATGATCCTGCTCTTGGGTGCACTCTGCCGCTTTGTGGCCTGGTCCGCCCGGCTTCTGATAGGTCTCATGGCCTTGTGGCCTCAGCAATGCACCATTGTTCGATTACTTAACCGAGGGAAATTCACTGATGCTGCAGGCGGCCGCGCAGATGATGCAGCATCAGACAAGCAGCTCCGGAAAGTGCTGAAGGTGGTGCGCCAGAATCGGTCAACAAACATGCGCGCACGCGGGGCGCAGGAGCGGCAGCTGCGTCTGCTGCGGCTGCAGCTATCCGAGTTTAAGCAGCACCTCCGGACCGAAGAGATCATGGCATCTGCATGATTCCTGATGGCTTGTTGGTGTTTGGCCAAGCGTCTGCACCCAGGCTGAAGCCATGACTAAGCCATCACCAAATGCAGACTGGGAGTTCAGTCCCACATAGCATATGGTAAGACGTGAGTTTCTTGTGCGTCATAGCCGCTCAAGGCGAGTATTTTATCGATTGGCACTGCAGGCGTGCTGTTGTGGCAGGACTTCCCATCCTCAACCCACTGCTGCCTTTCCCGTGCTCACCGTCACACTGCTATCCTCGACTGCTGGCTTTGCAACCTGCTTAGCCTTGGCAGTTTGAAGACGCGCTTTCTGATAGCTGTATATGAGGGGCCAGTTCGGCTTGGCACAGCGTCACACCTTCGATACGCTCTGACTGTGTGCCGCGCTGTGGCATCATGGCAGCCGAACAGGACGCCCAAGCGTCGCCCGAAGGCTGCTCCGTGCACCACGATCACCGCTCTGCGACAGATGGGCCTGCGGGTCGGCCCGCAGCCTGCCCTGCACATGCACACGCGGATACCGCCGCCGCTGCTGCCCCTGCTGGCTGCCCCGCGCACGGCACCCCAGCTGGAGGCGACGCCGCCGACAGCTCAGCGCCTGAGCCTGGTCGCCCTCAGCAGGGAGAGGCGCAGGAGCCGCAGCCGCAGGAGCCGCAGCCGGACGCCGAGGCCAAGCCCATGAAGTGCCCGCTGGGCTTCGGCTCCGACAACACCGCCAAGCTGGACCCGCTGAACTGCGTGCTGTGCCGCAGCCTGTACCACGAGGTACGCGCACGGCTGGAAGCGCGAGCGCTGCGTATGTGTCCACAAGCACTTCTGTCCCGGGATGGTTGCATCCGACACATCTGTAGAGGTTCGTGTCGTCTTAATATGTGCGTGGGCCACTCTGGACCCGGCGGATCAGCAGGAACGTGTTATTCAGGCATGTTGAGGGACCTTCATCAAAATTATTGATGCATGCTGTGCACAGGCGGTGTTCACGGTGTGCTGGCACCGCTTCTGCCGCTTCTGCATCTCCCCCTTCCGCGACTGCCCGCTGTGCGGCGCCGACTGCCAGCCGCTGTCTGATGACCCGGAGATGCAAGGTGCTACTCCGTCACACAGTGCCCGCAATCATTGCTGATACACATGTCATGGTGCATGACCGACTTGCCCGTGCCTGATATTGGGGCTGCATGGCTTGGAGTTCATTGACCATGTGTTTGTGGATGCAGAAACGGTGGACAAGTACATCACCGTGCACAGCCGCGACCACAAGCTGACTGCCGGTGGCAAGGCTGCCCCAAAGGCCGAGGTGGGCTATTGAGGGTCGAGGATTTCAGTGTGTAGTGTATGCACATTCATGAGTACATGGAGTATGAGGCGACATGACCTCTGTAGACACACTCTCCGACGTTTGCCGCCATGCATATCCACTAGGCGTATGCGCATCAGAGGTGGGGTGAGGTTCACCACATTGCTGCTGATTGTAATGATTCCCCTGTCATTTTGCGCAGGAGGAGATGGTGCAGCACCCTGCGGCGGCGAGGGCGTCCTTCTTCCTGCAGATCGGGCTGCGCTCCTTTGCGGGCGGCAACCCCGCCGCCGCCCTCTCCCGGCTGCAGGTGCGTGAATCGACTCCCAAGCAGGGAGCAGTGCCTCATCGATGTATCATGCATCTGCTCGCTGCACGCCAAACAATTAGCGCATGAATGTTGTGTGTGCAGCATGCTCTGCTCGACCTGCCATGGTATTGCACCTTGACTTCGAAAACGATCAAACTGAGACAAGGAATCGATAGTCTATGCACCATAAATGCAGGCGTGTGAGGCAGCGCTGCTAGAGCAGCACAAGGAAGACGCCGGATCTGCGGCGCTGGCGACGCAGCTGGGCGCTGTGTGTGGCTCCCAGGCAAGGGCAATGCAAATTACTGCATGCTAGGATGAAGCCGTGCAAGCAGACCGAGAAGCCATGCATGTTTGGCCCCGAATTAACTGTCTGGTGATCGCATTGTGACACTACTGCAGCAAGTCAGCACAATGCACAGTGTCGACTGCGATCTCATGAAAGGAGGCATGTTTTGACGACAGGGCGATGCGCTGCAGCGGCTGCAGCAGCCAGACAGGGCGGCGGACAGCTACCAGCAAGCGATTGCGCACCTGCAGTCCAACGCCAAGCCCAGCGCCGAGGTGTGCTGCGATTCAGTGACATGGACTGGCTCGATGTTGTGCGGATAACTAGTGCATGAAGCCTCGAGGGCGATGAACTGCTGCCTCTGGTTGCTGCGCATGTCAATGTGCGCGCGGACTAATTTGATGGAAGCCAGGTGTTTTCAAGCTGCAGAGCTCGTTCCATAATGCATCTGCTATTGCAGCAAGCCAAGTTCACACTCAGTTCTCGTGCACTGCAGGCGCAGCATGCGCTGTCGGTTTGCCACAACAAGCTGGGCGACCTGCGCTTTGTGCAGGGCGACCTGCCTTCTGCGCGTGGACAGTACGGCGCTGCGCTCGACATCCGGCGGTCGTTGTGTGATGGCAACAGCGGCGATGTCCCGCCAAGCCGACAGGTACATCAGAAGTACTACTATCTGGTTCTGTGCACCTGGAGTGTGAAGCGACAAAACCTTTTGAGGCTGGAAGTCCCAGCGATGGTGCACCTCTGCATCTGGATCATGTCTCAGGTTCTCGTTGTTTTGGCTGATATATGCAAGACAACTTTCTGGCTGTCCCAGCGAGGATGCATGTTTACAGCTCCAATTTGTTGCCTGTCTCAGTGAAGACATTCCCTGAACTCCGAATGAACTGCAACCTCGCAGGTGGACTTGGCGGCTTCACTGGTGAAGGTGGCAGATGTGAACAGCATGCTGGGTGATGCAAAGGAGGCGGCAGAGCTCACTGCTGAAGCAAGAGAGTTGGTGGCGGGTCTGGAAGAGGATCAGCTGGATGCGGGAGCCAAAGCCAAGCTGTCTGGCCTCAAAGAGTACTTTGCGCAGCCTCAGCTAGACCCCTGATTGCTTTGGTTGTGAAGTGAGATATTACGACACATTCGGCTGGACCCCTGATGGCTTTGGTTGTGAAGTTCAGATCATACCATACATTGTGTCAATAAATCGAAATCGTCTGAGGTTGTTGATGTGGTTCAGCATGTCGACTTTAGGAATGGGGCCAGAGACTTGCCTGTGTTTACAGCACACAATCTGATATGACCTGCCTACAAACGTCACCTTAACACATGGCGCTCAAGACCGTGACGCAACACACCCCTGGCAGTTCGTTACTAACCCTAACCGGCAATCGACCTGATCCACCTCCGACTCAGCAGACCGCTGGCACAAAGAAGCTCTGACGCCAGGCACTCTCAGAGCGCTGCTGCAGCGCGGCGGCGGACTGAGCGCAAGACGCAGCAGTGGCGGCTGCACCACTGTCGTTGCCGCCAGCGACCCTGCGCTTTGCTGCCGCTGCCGGGAACAGGCTGGGCGCTGCGGGCAGCTGCTTCTGGTGCCGCTGCTGCTGCAGGCGCGCCCGCTCCAGCCGGGAGCCGATCACCTGGCCAATCACGGCGCATGCAATGGTCCACGCCATCGCCCACTTTGGCATCACCACTGCCTGCAGGTGAAGGACAACAACCGCTTATTTGTTGAAGCTCCATCAACGGAAAGCGGGTTTTGGGGCACCAGAAACAGGCTGCATGTCACAGCATGCAGAGACATGGCATGCCATGCCCATCGGCCAAAACCACGAATCTGTGGTATAAGACTCGTACCTTGCGCAGCATGGCGATGAATGGGATGGTGGCATGCACCGCCAGGAACCACTCGGGGCTGAACTTGCGGGTGTGCTCGCGCGCAGCGCCAGACGGCGCATTGGCGACGCCCGTGAATGCGCCGATGGCCAGGAGCTTCACCTGCAGATGTCGAGTGTTTTGTGGAGGTTCAGGCTTCGAACATATGCCCAACAGCGAGCGGCACGCCGACAGATGCATGTCGCTCACCAAGATGTGTGAGCAGTTGAGTCTTCCACACATCGTGTCATGGGTGAATCAATGGATCAATGCCAGTGCAAGTCGCCTTACCGGCAGCGTCTGCGGCCGCAAAACCCTGACAGGCTTCAGCCTGGCAATCGCTGCTCGGGCCGCGACCACTGCTGCTGGGCATTTCAGCTCCTGCTGGGCGCCCAGAGCCAGCAGGCCGCCCAGCCGCTTTGCCAGGCCGCTGTTGCTGAACTTGCCGCTCCTGAAGCGGCCGGAGTTCCGGAGTTTGCCACTGCCAAAGCGTGCACGCGCCTGCGCGCTGCTGCTGCTGCTGCTGCTGGCGACTGCGCTGGTGCCATTGCCTGCGCCGCCTCTGGACGTCTGACCCGACCCCTGCTGCCGCTGCTGCTGTCGCCGCTGCCGCCTGCCGGGCTTACGCTGCGCCCACCAGTCACCAAACCCAGACTGCGACGGGCACAGTATGACAAGAGGTCAAGAGACAGGTCCGTCATGACAATGAAGAGAAATTTAGAGTAATCAGGTCGCCATGTGTCTGCAGAGCAGTCACTCAGCGATGCACAGGGTAGCCACAGCAAAATCTAACCGGCAGCCCAAACGACAGGCTCAGCGACGCCATTGGCGTGCCGGCGAAGGGGCTGAGCTGCTGCACTGGCGCCCTGGCCGGCGGCCGCACTGCGGCTGGCGAGGCAGCGGTGGCGAAGGTTCTGCTGACAGACTGTGCACCAGTTGACGCAGCATGGAACGGGCATCCGGCGCCTGCATGGTCAAAACTTTCTTCAATGAAGACACGCAATGCTGTGCAAATCGAACGAAATGTCGAGCGTGGGCGCACATAATGACGTCGATGGCCAGCATGGCCAGGCTGCAGTCTCAGTCACCTGCCGACAGGCTCGCTGCCCGCAGCGGGACGACGCCAGCCGGTCCGTGGAACAGCTCAAACGTTGCTGCAAAATCGCACGCATCCTCGCGCAGCACAGGCCCCGCCAAGCGACCGTAGGGCACCGTGGGGCGACAGGCGATGTGTGCGGCGAAGCCCTGGCCCTCCCTCTGTGCAACCTCGCGCAGGAAGGGGCAGCGCTCCAGGCCCTGCTGCATGGCGTCCATGATGGCCACTCGTTGTGCAAGACTATGTAAGAACAGCAAATTGGTGGGGAAAGCAGCAAATTGGTGGGGAGAAAGGAGAAAGGGTGAGTAATTTCATCAGTATTGCATCGCCCCTGGTAGGGGTAATTAAATACAACCCCTGGGATGGCAGGGGTCGACACCGCAATAATTAGCCCTCTGATTCAAGTGCATGATGATCGGAGTGCATTTCCTCCTGTTCCTGACATCCTCCGTACGCTGTAATCAGTCGCTTATGCAGGGTAAAGCAAGCGTCTTGTCAGTCCTGTACACTGGCATGGGACACAATCAATTGCGCATGTTTCTCGGTTGATCAGTTTGCGCACCGTCACTAGACCATTATCACAGCATGGTAGCTCCGGCTCTGCTGTGCGGCAGCCTCATAGGCAGCCTTCCAGTGGTCACCGTCATGGCCTTCTTTGCCGCCACAGTGTTTAAAAACACGCATTCGGAATCGCTGAATGCGCCGCACCAAGCAGTGCAGCTGAAGCACCCATCCTTTGCGGAGGCAGCACCATTCCTGCTGTTCCTGTTCTTGCTGGCCTGCGAGCTGTTCCTGAAGGTCACACATGACAGACAGGTGCGACGATTGTCACGATGCCCATGTGTTCTTGGTCATCGTCAGCCTGTTGCCACATGCACCTGTGATTTGCTGGGGCAAACTAAATCAGAGGTCCATGCTTCTGACATCACCTACAACAGGAGACCCTCGGAGACATGCACCTCACCAAGCCCAAGCTCATTCGAGGCGCATAGAGCTAGTCACGCAGCGGGACGACAGCCTGTGAGGCTCCTGGCATTACCGTCATTATGTTCAGGATGCCAATGGCTCCCGCAAGCACCAGGAACACCTACTGCAGTGCGGTTCACGGGGTTCCTGATTGTCGCTGGTTATTCTTCAATCGCTAGTCATTCTTCAGGCAGTGTTGCTGGCCAGGGAGCGGGAGGAGGCCCTGCAGGACGCCCCGGCAGCGCTATCATCAGGTCCAAGACATGAATGCCCCCCACAGGTGCCAGGTCACTTTGTATGGTATACTGTTTACAACGTTCGTCGTGCATGTGCCAGGCAGTGTCGCTGGCCAGGGAGCGGGAGGAGGCCCTGGAGGACGCCCGGCAGTGCCGCGCGGACGCCAAGCCGCTGGAGACGCCCGACACGTATGCGCAGGCCGCCAAGCTGCAGCGGCGCGCGCTCATGCGGGAAAAGCACGCGGCGCAGCTTGCCGCCCTCAGGGTGAGTCGAAGCATGCCGAGGGTCGCGCCTGCTAACACAGGAGTGTTCACTGCTATTGTACTGTCAAACGGTTCAGGTGAGGCGGCTGCAGTCGCGTCGGCCACATTTAGCGCCCGCATAGTGCAATGCTGCACGCTGCATGCATGAGCATGCCTACGCTGCTCAGGCACATTCTGGTCCTGCATACATTGCCCCATTCTGACTGTGTGCCGTCCACGTGCAGGCAAAACACGGCGACGCGCTCGAGTACCGGCTGGTGCGGCTGGCCCGCTCCGCCGCGGCCATCGCGTTCTCAGTGTGGTCCTGGGGCAGGTACACGGCGGCCGCCGAGCCGCGGCTTCTGTGGCCGGTGGACGACGCGCTGTCGCTCGTGCCCGGCAGGCCCGCGGCCGCCGCTGGCGCCATCAGCGGCCCCGCCTGGGCCTGGGTCTGCCTGGCCGCCAGCTCGCGGGTCGCCGGGCTGGTGCAGTGGGCGATCCCCTCGCCGTCGGTGGTCTGACGGAGCTCTGCTGGCGCCAGCAGCAGTGCTGCGTGGGGACATGAGCAGACAGGAGCAGTTTCATTGTGCAGTACTGTAGATTGGAGACGTGCAAGTGTGAGAGAGACATCAATTGCGCTGGTGTTGGACTGCTGGGCTCCAAAGAAATTGTTCTTGCGGGGCTGACAGCCCGTGCCCTGCGATGAAGTGAATATCACGGTTTACCACTGATCAAGCTACAGCGTTGACGTGAAATGGAAATGATCCTGGACGGAGCCCGATAGCTGTTCTATCCCTGTCTGCATGAACATGAAGCTATGCTGACACGACAACTTTGTGCATCTTGCCATCCCTGCTTTCTGTCATTGTCCACGCTACAGAACTCACACATCGAGACGAAACATGCCGGGTCAGGCTCGTTCTTTATGCCTGCCACCATCGCTTTGAACACCTCGGTATCAGTGCCGACCCTTGGTCGTTGCGGGAAGTCTACATATCATCCATCGACCAATTTTGATTTCGGCAGGCCACATTCTCAGCTGCCAAGCGGGCGGCCCCAGGCGCCCAGACCCGACAGTGCCCGTGCGGTGGCAGCCGCCGCCTCCACCGCTGAGCTGCTGCCGCCGCCGCTGCCGCCGCCGCCGCCGCTGGGCGCCCGCTTGGCCGGCTCGGCCGTGACCTTGTCCTCCGGCGAGATGCCGTTCTCAGTGACACCCTTCTCAGCGACGCTGTTTCCCGGCGCCTGTGATAGTGCCTTCGTCGCGGCCGCCGGCGGCGCCGCCGGCTGGATCTCGGAGCTGCCGCTGCTGCTGCTGCGATGCCCGGCAGTGCCGCTCCCCAGCTTGGACACGCCGTTGGCCCGCTTGGGGTTGCCGCTAGGGGCTGCGGAGCGCTCGCAGCGGCCGGCACGCGGCGCCCGCTGCGGCAGGCCGCTGCCGGCATCCATGGACGCCAAGCGCGCCGACAGCGCCGACAGCTCCTCGCCTGCAGAACGTTCAGCAGCAAGCACATAGCTCCAGCAGCACGACAAGTCCCAATGCTGTGGTCGTGTTGCTTCAGCAGACCACCCGGCTGAGTGAAGCCGCGAGCAGCGCTTCATAGCGCGGGCAGGCTTCGTTTTGCAGCTACATGCAGCAGCACTCGCAAGCAAGCTACTCGATGGCAACAGCTCCTAAACATATAGACTGAATATCCGCACCGTTGCCCGCTGCAGCTGTGGACGAAGTGCATTCGGCCGCGGCAGCCTGCGGCTCCGCAACTGCCTCCTGCAGCAGCCGGGCGACCTCCTCTGGCGTCCGGTTCCTGCTTCCGGCATCCGCCTTCGCGCCGGCGGCGGCGGCGGCCACTGCCTGGTGTGCCGACACCGCGGCGGCAGCCAGCTGCTTGACGGCATTCACTGCTGTGGAGGCCTCGGCAGGCGGCAGCACCTCCAGCTGAGCTGCGTGCTTCAGCAGGCCGGCAGCGGCGGCGGCTGCCGAGGCGGCAACCTCGTCGCCCGCTGCCATCGCATCCTGCGCACATGCAACAGCACCAGACGTCAACCACTTGCACTGCTTGAGGAGGCAGGGGAGCTGGACAGCTTCGAAAGTGGCTCTGGGGCACTGTCGGCATACCCGGTGGCAGTTTGGCCACATGTCAAGGCTTGCCAGCATTGGCAGCAGAGGGGCAAGGCACCTTGATGGTGCGCTGCAGGGTGGCCTGCAGCTTCTGGTTGGCGGCCTCCTTGTCAATGAGGCCCAGGCGCGTCAGGTCCTGCCCCTGCCGCCGCACCCGCTGCAGCCGCTCCGTGGCCGAGCGCACCCGCTCCTCGAGCTGGGTTTTGCATAGCACCAGGGTCAGGCAAGATGCACATTAAGACCTCCGTTATGCCGTCAGCTGCGGTAGACTTGTTCAGCAGGCAGCCTGTCGGAAGCATAAAAGCATGCGCATCACTGTGACCAAGGCATGAAGAAACGCATGCTTCCAGAGGACGATTGATGCGGAAAGTTGGCGTGACAGCTCCTGCATACCTCGTTGAGGTAGGCCACATCGGCCTGCAGGGACGCCTGCACAGCTGCCAGGTACTCCGCCGCAGCGGCCTCAGCACCCTCCCCGGCGGGTGCCGCCGCAGCCGAGGTTGCGCTGCTGAACCCACCCAGTAGCGCGGCCAGCTCCCGGGCCGCTGCCAGCTGGCGCTCGTGCAGCGCGGCGTCCGGCGGCGCCGGATTGCCGGCGGCCTTCCCGCCGACCCTGCCGCCTGTCTTGCCGTTTGCGGGCTGCGATGCACGGGGCAGAGAGTCAGAGGGCGCCAAGCCGCGGCTTGCACAACCTGGTGCCAGCGCAGCTGCACGAGTTCCATGCTGGTACCTGCAAAACTGCACCACTGGATCCAGGCTGCTGCCCGCCTGCCCCCACAGGTGTCTGACCGCATAATACAGCAGGAGGACAAAGGCAACAAGCACCTCAGGCAGACTGACCTGGTCCAGGACGGAGGCGTACTGGGCACGCAGTCCTGCACGCTGGGTCGACAGCGCCTCCTGCTGCCGCCGCACCTCGTTCAGCTGCGCCTGCAGGGTGGCAGCGCGCGCCTCCAGGTTTGCTGCCTGCGATGAACAAGTATCATAGCGAAAAGGGTGTGGATGGAAGAGGTTGAAGATATGCACATAGAAGAAGCAGGGTTTCATAGAACAAGCATCATATTGTTCCCTGGCGATGGCACCAAGCTCGGTCAGGCTCGATGGCTTGCAAACTCAGGCTGCACAGCCTGTGCAGTTGGCAGAATACCAGACCCCGTGTAACAATCCAAGATGCTGCATCGGCACATTGCTGAAGATTGGTTGAGGCAAGCAGCAGCAGAGCATGTTGCTGCAGGATTTGAGTGCCGCTGAGCGGGCCCACCTGTGCTGCCAGGGCTGCGTCCTCAGCCTTGAAGGTGTCCACAGCGACAGCCCGATGTGCACCCCCAGACTGCGTGCTGGCTGTCATGAGCTGCGATGCCTGCAGGTATAGAGCATTGTAACTAGCAGATCATGCATTGTGCCTGGACAACATGCTGAGTGTAATTGCAACAGGCAGGCCAGGTGCCACGTCTGCTCATCGCGTAGATTGTAGCATTCAGGGAGACCACAGTGTCGCGTGTATGCATAGCAGCGGCAAATGCTAACGCGATGCAGCTGCAGTTGGTTGCGCACCCTCAGGCGCTGCTCGGCAAGAGCAACCAGCGCTGCAACGCTGGCCGCGGCTGCCGTGTCCGCTTGCGAGGGCTCAGCTCCGCCGCCGCCGGCCAGCTGGCGCTCCGTCAGCTGCAGCAGCCGCCGCCGCGCCGTGGCCGCCTCCTTTGGCACCTTGGCGGCATCTGCGGCGGCCTGTGCAGCCGCCAGCTGCGCCTGGGTGCCGGCACTCGGGTCGGCAGCCATCGGCGACGCCCCTGCCGCCTCCTGCACGCTCAGTAGGGACAACAGCACCGCCGAGACGGCCTGCTGGGCGGCCTGCAGGAGGTCCAGCGGCGGCTGGTTTTCGGAGGCGAGCAGGCCGCACCACTGCGCGACTGCTGACGCTGCGCTGCCGGCGCGCTCCGCTGCGACCGCCGGCGCCGCAAATGCCGCCAGCAGCGGGCGCAGCGCTGCGGCCACGGCGTCTCCGCCGCCCGCTGTGCTGCGCGCCTCGGCCAGGCAGCCCTGCACCGACAGCTCCATCGCCCGGCTGCTGCGCAGCACCTGCTCGAAGCTCACCGACTGGCCGCCGCTGCCTGCGTAATAGACGCCTCTGCCTGCCTTCGTCTCGGCCAGCTGCAGGATTCAAATCAAGGCATTGATCAGCTGCCCAGATTGACTGGCGTTATGAGGTCATCTCACAGCTGGTACAATGGGTTGTTCAGACAGGTGAGAGCAAAACCCACAAGTCTATGCTCGCGCACATGTACAGCATGCACGTTCACCTGCCGCGCCCATTCCTGCCACAGCCGGAGCCGATCGCTGCCTGTCACAGACTCCGCTGCGCATCTCAGCAGCTCTGCCGCATCTGCCTGTGAGATCAGCGCAGCAGCGGGTTTTGCGGCGCCAGCGCGGTTGCTGTTGCGGGAGCCGCCCTTGCGGCCTGCTGCCTGGAAGCCGTCGTTGGCTTGGTCCTCGATGTGGCCGTTCTGCTGCTCTGCATGTTCTGCAATGCTGGCCGCGCTGTCCGCCAGAGAGGGTGGCGCCTGTGCAGCACATCGCAGTCAGTCTGCGGCAGCTTGTGAAAACATCGCACATTCGTGCATGGACATGGAAATAATGCAGTAACTCGTATGCACAGCACAGCGAGACACTAGACATATTATGATGCAGTGAGCAAGCGCAAGGCGTTGATCAGGACATAAGGTAGCCCGAGATTCGCAGCCAGCGACGAGCTCTCGGAGCACCTGCAAGCCGCTGTTGCTGCTCGACAGCGATACGGCATCTATCGGCCGCTGGCTGTCCTTTGCCTTGCTCTTGCGTTTCTTCTTCCCAGCTGTACTCCATGACTCTTCGCTGGCGCCGCCCCTGCCGCCAGCGTCTGAGCCATGCAACAGGTTAAACGCATTGGAAACGGCCGCCATATTAGCAAAAGTCTGGCGGGTAAGTCCACCGATCAAGCTGCTGGTGCAACACCCGAAGCGCACTGATTAGCCAATAGTCGAGGCAGCACACTGGCGCAACTACGGCGTGCAGCCGGCGTACGGCAGAAACAGGTCGATCCTTGCAGTCAATGCCAGGTGCTGTACTGCGTCAAATGGCACAACTGCCGCAAGATGCGCGGAGAGCGCGTTTGCTTCGCTGGCTCTCCTGCCCCCTTGGATTAGGTGATCAATGTGCCAATATTAATTAAAGTCCTCTGAACACTCCTAGACGCTCAGCGCTTGGAACACAGTGTGCCTGGTGGCAATCCTGGATTTGGAAGTGGCTTGGACTAGTGTCACTGGCAGATCAGCGTGCACAGTGGCTAGGCAGAGTCGTGGCAAAGTTGCATGCCGGCGCGCAGCGCTGCTCGATGATCAGCAGTTGCCACGGTCGCCAGCTGCGTTGTCCTCAGCCGTCCATTCCTGCAGCATCCTGCAGCCTGCTCCAGCCGCTCTTCAGGCAGCACCCGCCCTTCAGCAGCAGGCCTTCTTCAGCGAACAAGCACGGGAGGCGTCGGCGCCTGTGCGGCGCGCCGCGTCAAGTTGCAACAGGTGCTGCATCCTGCATTTCGTTGTCGCTGATACATTGCGAACAACTCATATGACTATCATTTCAGATGCAATTGCACCCAGCTGACTGCCTTGGGCTGCTAATGCATGCATCCGCAGCCGCGGGCGATGGCATCTGCCCAGATAAGGCGAGCCTCGCAGTGCAGCTTGTCGAGCTGCTGCCGCCGCCGAAACTCACAAAGACGGACGAGGCTTTCGCTGCGGACGGCGTCGAGTTTGTGTACAGCCATGAGGGCATCGAGCTTGAGGAGTTGAATGACCTCTTTGGCAAGGTACGGCAGGTTATGCATGAAGAGACATGTCATGAGAGTCATTGCAACACGATGGGCAAGTATCGTCAGAGTTCAGTAGTGTCACCTGTGCCTCTGTCGAGGCATGTGACGACTGCTGAGTCGAGACCTGCAAGCAAGAGCGTGAAAGTGTCAACCGACGGCACGCAGGTCGGCTTCCCGCAGCGGAGCCCTGAAAAGCTGCAGCTGGCGCTGGAGAACACGACGATAGTGCTGTGGGTGCGCGCCACAAAGCAGACGCGGTGGGCGCGCCGCGGCCAGCTGCTCGGCTTTGCGCGGGCTACCTCTGACAGCGCGCTCTTCGGCACCATCTGGGACGTGGCGGTAGGGAACCTGCTCGAGCGGAGTCAATACGATCTGGCCGCTCTTGCATATCAGATCTGTGCACTCGAAGGCCTCCATGCTCGCTGCCATAAGTGGCCTCAGCACAGGAGTGGCTGTAGTTGCTGCAGTGGCACGCATTCGGCTCAGGTGAATGCTTGCGTCTGCTCACAGGTGAACCCGGCATGGCAGCGGTTGGGCATCGGCCGGGGCTGCGTGGAGCGGCTGACCTCCATGCTACTGGCAGAGGACATCGCCACCATCAACCTGTATGCAGAGCCCAATGTGGTCGGCCTATACGAGCGCCTGGGCTTCCAGAAGGTAGGCGCGCACAAGAGGGCTGCGGCACCAGCAGGAAGCCTTATGTCGGCTATGCTGTATCATCGTTGGTTGGTCTGGCTGTGGCTTTCGTGACGTGCATACCTACGCAACTTGTGGGTAATGGAAGAGCTGCATGTCGAATCTGCAACTGATTCTTACGATGCAGGACTTCCAAAACACCAGGGGCATGTCCTTCCAACAGAAGGGCGCAATTGGGAAGCAGATCATTGCCAGCCTCTGATACTCTGCCGCTCCATTCTCCTTGCATGGGAGGATGCTGGGTCGACACACAAGTTTGGCAGCATTGATGAAGCGTTTCAATAGGTGTGACAAGCCTGCATGTCAAGGCAGGCTGAAGTGCGATTACGGTAGGCGTCGGCGGCGCCACCGTCTGTCACACAACCATGACCAAGGAGGATGTCACACAATCTAGGGAAATGTGCAAGAGGCATAACCCCCCACTGTCAAGCCTGACACAAGTGCAGGGTTCGGAATGCACTTCCAAGCACGCTGGCCATCGACACTGTGCACTCTCACTCCTCTCAGCCGCCGAATCCCTTTGTCGCCCCGCCCTTACTGGGCTTGCGGGCGCTGGCTGCGGCTGGCTGGCTGCTGGCAGCCTGCCGCTGCTCGTTGATGTACTTTTCCATCTCCTTGTGCCTGCGGCCCATACACATGTGGACTCAATAGAAGGTAATTGATGCCGACCAAGCATGCTGAGCCGCCAAATGCCAACGAGGAAGGCTCACTTCTTCATGTCAAGATGCAGATGCTCTTCCAAATGCTGTGAGTAAAATCATGATATCATTCTGGGAGCGGGATCGCACCGCGGCAGCGCCCGCATCTCGATCTTGTCGCCGTTGCGCAGCTCCACCACCATGTCGCCCCAGTAGCCGATGCCGCGGCCGATGGACACCACCGACTTCACCTCCGAGTATGCCGCATCCAGCTGCTCGTCTGCAGACGGAACGAAGCGAATCTTTAACATCACAACACCCATTGCTTTGCTCGGGTCCCAACCACCATGTAGAGTTCTTCTGTCTGTCTGCCACCAAGTGAATGTCAAGCGCTGCCTCTCTGAACGCTTCGACGCGTCCAACATCCGACACTCCAAGTACTTACTCTTCCAGGGCGCGCTGGTGATGACGGAGATGCGCTTGTCGCTGAAGCGGTACTTGACAAAGATGCCGCGCCCGATGGCGGCGAATGTCAGCGGCAGCCACACCAGCGTGGCGCCCAGCGCCACATTGACCGCCAGGTCCCCCCGGTGCGGCGCTGACTCGAAGTACACCTCCTCCTTGCCCCAGTCGACGTCCTTCTTCGATGACCCCGCCTTTTTGTTTTCCTGCAGCTGCTCGTACGGCGTCTTGGCCTTGCGCTGCCCGCCCGGTGCCGTCTTGTTCTTGCGGATGGCCGCCAGCCGCTGGTCGAACTCGTCGTCGCTCTCTGCCTCCTCTGCGCCCTCTGCAGATGGGGCAAGATGCAAATCAGATGGCGCTCCACAACAATGCATGCGGGCGCGGCCGGAGTATAAATTCCTTTGTGATATGCAGAATTCGCCCATGCTCAGGATCGTGTGGGTAAGTGCCTTCTTGATATCGCGGCGTAGCAGCCACACGCTGATCATGGTCCTGCAATGCGTGCGCCAAAGCATCAGCGCACCTTGGGCTCGAACAGTGATCTGTGACCTTCGCCTGTGCTGCAGCGTCTGCAAACGACGCTGCTGTGTGAAGGGTGTGCGCTGAGACCGCCTGGCCACACCAGCGGGCTGACAAACTGCGACTGGAACGCCCCCAGTGAGCTGCATCTGCATCATGTTTGCCCACTTTATCTGTGTGATCTGCTTCAACGATGGCTTTACGCAGTGTCTCAGGACTTCCAGATGGCTCTCAAGCACTAGAGTGTACTAGCAGAAGACGTGCACGATGCAGTGTAAATTGTATCCTGTGGTCGAAGCTCTGCCAGAAGACTTGGAAGCTCCAGAGGGGTGACGACTGGCTGACGTAGATTTACAGGGCGGCGTACATTTCTGAAGCGAGTACGGCATGCATACCCAAGCCGAGTGGCCTGCCGATGCTATAATCAAAGGCTTCAATCATGCGAAGCTACATGACATTGCATCAGGCCATTGCTTGCAGCGCATACCCACACTGCTGAGCGATGCGTGTGTGTGCGTCTGCATACTCCATTCTGGCGCTACAAGAATAGCCCCACCCCGGCCTGAAACGGCACCCATGGCAGCACGCTCTCCCCGAACAGGTCGGCCACCACCTGCAGCTGCGCCCCCAGGTCACTGTCCTCCTTCCAGGCGTCTGCAGGCCGACAGCACACCATGATGTGATATGCTGGTAACCCGCCTGTTGTGCATCACAGTCCGCCTCGACAGGCAGCTGGTGCAACCGCAAAGAATGTGCTCGATTTCACAATCTATATAATAAAGAGGGCATGATCACCTGCCAGGACGTTGACGTCCGCCTGACCTCGTTTCCTCTTCCGCCTGTCAAGTAGCCCGAGGTGCGGGTTGCCCCTCTTGACGGCGCTGACCGGCTGATGCACAGCCGTAAACCTTCTGGCCGTTGCCTTCGATTTGAGGTCTGGCTGGTCGGGACCGCCTTCTACCCCATCTGCCTCGCGGTCTGTGTCGTCGGGCTGTTCCATTTTGACTGCCGCTGTTCCAGTGGGCGTCTCTGCCGCTGAGCCAGGCTGCCGCATGCTGTCTGCTCCCGCAGCTTGATCGCCAGTGGGTTGGGTGTCAGCAGCTGCTGAAGGCTCCTGTGCGGTGCTGGTCGGCTGAGCTAGCAGCAGGTGGTCTGCCAGCCTGTGGCATCACACAGCATGCCGTGTGGACGCACAGGTTGCACTGAATAAATCGGAGGCCAAACAATTGAGCAATTTATAGCATGCTTGCGGGTGATGCCATCGCGTCTGTCAAGGTACAGGCAGGGTTGGCTGGCTGGGTGCTGCACCTCTCAGCGATGCCGCCATACACAGCGCCAGCAGCAGCAGTCCGCAGAGCGCCGAAACACCGCAGGGCCTCCGCCCGCTGCACCTCATCCTTTGCCGTCGTGGCAGAACCGCCATCGCCCTCCTGCAATGTGCAGACCCTGCATCGGCTCGCTTGTTTCGAAACATTCTTTACAGTGTGTGCACTCAATGACATTGGTGCCACTGGTGCTTCAGATATGCATCTGGCTGCCTGTCACGCGCCTGGGACCCCAGCAGCGGCTGCAGGTGCGCCAGGTAATCCGCCAGGTGCGGCAGCAGCAGCAGCCGCACGGTGCGCGGCCCCAGGGCCGCCAGACCCACGATTGCGCCTGCAACAGTTTGTCAGCGTCTTCACAACTGTTCCCAGATGGTCACTTTTGTCGGCGGCGGCGACAATGCAACGTGCATGCCACTGGCTCAGGCTTGAGGAACACACTCCTGCATGTGAACTAAGACCATTGCCACCAAGGGGTCCAGAGACTCACGGGGCTGAGATGATCAGGATGACAGCTCTGGCTCTTGTCAGCTTCAGGCGCACCGTAGTGCGTGGTGACGGGCTTGCTGCGGTCCAGCAGCGCCTTGACCAGCGTCTTGCTGATGCGCGGCTGGATGTTGTGCAGCGGGTCCGCAAACCTGAGGCAGATGGTGCGCACCAGCCGCGCAGCCGCGTCGCGCAGCGCCCAGTGGTCCGCCGTCGCTGCATCCTGACATGCAGAGAGGCACAAGCCATGCGAATCTGTTTCCTGGCTGGCCAGTTGGCAACGAATCTGAGGGCATTCAGTGAAGATGAGGGCAGTCACTGCAGTGCAGCGAACCACAGGGCGCGCAACAGGATTGCTCGTAGGCTCTTCTTACAACCTTCTCACACGGCCTCACACAGCTCGGCAGTCCAATCACTCACCCCGAGGCGTCGGGCGACCAGGCACGTCAGCACCGCCGGCAGCAGCAGCTGCAGGTACTTGGTCAGGTCCAGGTACTGGTTGGCCAGCAGCGCGGCGCTCGCGGCGACCAGCCGCTGCAGCCGGCCCAGGTCCTTAAGGCCGCCCCCGACGCCCTCCGCAACCAGTTGCACCAGGTAGGGCACCAGGTCCGCGAGGCCTGGCGGCAGAACAGCTTGTAGTTCATTTGAAGATTTGCCCATAGGAGTCAGGGGTTCTCCGGCTGCCACCAATGCCCTCCGTGATGAGCAGCACCATGTAGGGCACCAGGTCCGCAGGGCCTGGTGGCACATCAGCACTTGTCAGCTTATCATGAGGCACCGATGAGCAAAAGTGGCATGGGTCGAAGGGGTGCTATGTGCTACAGAAGCCAACTACATGCTACAAACTACAAAAGTCAGCAGGCTTGCAGACTGCCTCTGTCCTCCAATGTAACGATGCGCGCAAAGGCACGAGGTCGAGCAGATGGTATGTCGCTTTACTCACCGGCATGTACGTTGCATGGTAGGCTGATGATGTAGAAAGGCAAGCATGCGTCTGGTGATACGCGGTTGTGTTCTGTCCAGACTCCATTGGCAAAATCGACTTGAAGCTGACCTGGGTCCGAGGAGAGAGACGCCAGCACCGCACGTTCCAGCCGCTCAGCGCCGCTGCCTGCAGCTTGGGCGCCTGCCTGGCTGTCTGACAATGCATCTGTGCCCCCCACAGCTGCCTCGCCGCCATTGAGCAGGACCTCCGACACTTTGTCGAAGTACAGCTGCAGCTCCTATCGCAGTCAATGCCCATGCTCATCAGCTGACACCAGACCCAACCATGCTGATCATTTGCATATGTGCAATACCTGTGTGCATAGTAGAGTGCTGCACGCAGAGGCCTGTGATCAGCTCGCATAGTCTGCAATCCTCAGATCACACCAGGAGGGCGCATGACCAAGCGCCTTGCCTGGGACAGGACATGCTTGACGGGCACCCGCACGACGCTGCCGTCAGCGGCCTCCTCTCCTGCCGCCTGCCGCGGCGCTGTCGCATTCTGCACTGCCGCCGCGGCCGCCGATCCCGCCGCTGCCGTGCCGCTGCGGGGCCGCTTGCGGGCGCGCGGCCGCTCCAGGGGGGCGTTCTCGGGGATGGCGGGCTGCACGCCGTCCACCACCAGCCAGTGCGGCAGCAGGCCCACCTCCAGCGGTGCGCGCGGCAGGCTCTTGCCTATCACCTGCATGACATGACGTGTCGGACTGCTGTCACGCAATGTGTGGCCCTGCAGCCACCCTTGCGGGCCAGCACACATACTCTCTGCAATCTGCTGCACAACGGTGATTAAATTTTCTGGGTGGCACCTTATGTACACCAGCTGAGAGACATCTCAGTACAAGTGCGCATGGGAATGCAGACCACGAGTTGATGTCAGTCCCACCTGCTGGAAGGGCGCCTCCCTGTCCTCCACGAACCACAAGTCCGAGTGCCCTGCTGCCCTCAAAAAGCGTGCCGCGTCCTTGTTGCTGCTCGAAAAGCCATAGACGGGCTGCGTTGGAAAAACATGAGAGGATGTGCATCGTGCCAGCATTGCCAAGACATCAGCAGACGCCGGGATCAGTCAGCATGCAGGCACCTGCACCTGCACGAAATCAATGCTATCCAAGTGTGAACAGCGTACACACCTGCACATTGCGCAGGCGCAGCGCATGGCTGATGTCATCAGTGGACAGTTCTGAGCGCTTGGAATGCCGCTTGAACTTCACCGCTTCCTGCAGACCGAGCCTCGAAGTCGTCAGCACACAAAGCACCTCAGGACACCTTGGTGATAACGAGGTGCTTCAGCGCAGACACTAGCGAGCTACACCACCCGCTCGTCAGGGAGCACCTGGATGATCTCACGGATGCGGTATTCCACATCCGGCGCCAGCACCTTGGCCGCATCTGCGCTAAGCTTTGGGATTCCGACACTGTCTGCAATCACGTGCAGAGCGCTTGGCTGTACGAAACTCATGGTTGCCGACCGTGGGGCTGATTACTGAGCCGGCTCAACAAGCCTGGGATCGGCATGTGCGATATCACTGCTCGTCATGCGCAGTGCTGTTGGCAGCTGTTTGTGTCGAATCTTTGTCATGAGGTATACATGATCAAATTCTGCAACTCTCATGTGTGCGCGATCACACTGCCAGGGCGGCCAGCATTGATGTTTGCACCTTGAATTCCTCTGGGTGTTGAAACAAATTTGGGGGTTTAGAATTTCACCCACCCGTGATAGGCCCAACTCCTTCCAAAGCGACGTCAAGTGCCTGTATGCATCCACCCTGACAATTGGGCCAGAACAGCCACGGTCTGAGGATCTCTAGCGTTCCAGTCCTGGTACGCACAGGAGTAGGCCAGGGCGCCAGGGCCGCAACAGTCACGCAGGGATGAGTCTGGCCACTCTAGACAGTCAGAGGGAAGGCTGAGTCGGCGACGACCCCCTTGACTGGAAATTGAAAGCCGAGGTAAGCGCAGTGCCCGTTGCTCGGCCATCTGCTCGCTGGACCGTGCCGAGTCAAGCCCTTTGAAGGCCCACGCTGGTTCAAGCATTTTGCCTCAGAAGCCAGCTGGGGTCGACGTCCAGGGTGTCGGAGTGCCCCGCAGGCTCATTCAACACGCGTCAATGTGCAATCCATCATGATCCTGGCACCCTGCCGCACCGTGTCGTACTCAGACCAACAGGGTGCTTGACTTGTCTTTCAGGTCAGCTGGTGGCCCCAGGAAGATCGGTCGCTCCACGTGCCCGGCCTGGCAGCCAGCACAGCAGCCGGCCAGCAGTGACGGCGCTCGGCTGAGGCCGTGGCCGTAGGGGCTGAGCCGAACATGGAGGAGGCTGCGCTGGATGACATTATCGACCGCCTGCTGGATGTGCGCAACGGGCGGCCAGGCAAGCAGGTGCAGCTCACGGAGATGGAGATCCGGCAGCTGTGCCTCACGGCCAAGGAGATCTTCATGGGGCAGCCGAACCTGCTGGAGCTGGAGGCGCCGATCAAAATCTGCGGTGCGACAAGAAAGCTGCGGTGACTAGTGCCCTGCCTGACCATCGTCATTGCATAGTTGGGCCATGGTTTCGCCAAGCTTGGACCATCACATCTCGTGCAGCTCTTCGTACCCTTGCATTTTCCGGCAGCATCAGATGCAACAGTGCTGCATCCTGAATGCAATATCAACTGCTGCGCAGGCGACATTCATGGGCAGTATTCAGACCTGTTGAGGTTGTTCGAGTACGGGGGCTTCCCGCCAGAGGCGAACTATCTGTTCCTGGGTGACTACGTGGATCGTGGCAAGCAGAGCCTGGAGACCATCTGCCTGCTTCTGGCCTACAAGGTGAGGTAGCAGCAATACACTTACTGCTGGCACATACGCTGCTGTTGCTTTGCAGCATCAGATGCCTGAGGCTATGGCAACGTGGGCACAGTCCGGGACGAGGTGAGGCAATCCAGAAGGGGTAGCCGATGTCAAGCATCGTCGCCATGACTTGCTACAGGTCAAATACCCGGAGAATTTCTTCCTGCTGCGGGGGAACCACGAGTGCGCGTCCATCAACCGCATCTACGGCTTCTATGACGAGTGCAAACGGCGGTATAACATCAGGCTGTGGAAGATCTTCACGGACTGCTTCAACTGTCTCCCGGTGGCTGCGCTCATCGATGAGAAGGTCTGCAGGCTGTGCTGCGCCAGCTGTATCTCGATGCTGTCACAGTCGCATGGTGTGTGCCCATTGGAGCCCTGCAATAGATAAGCGTATTGGAAGTGCCGACAGGCGTCTTTCTGCACTCTGCAGATCTTGTGCATGCACGGCGGGCTGTCGCCGGAGCTCAAATCGCTCGAGCAGATCAAGCGGATCCCGCGGCCCACCGACGTGCCTGACACAGGGCTGCTGTGCGACCTCTTGTGGGCGGACCCTGACAAGCAGATCCAGGTGAGGTTTTGGATCTGGACGCATGGGCGTGTCAGACTCCTGGCACCTGCACTCTGGCACTGCATGCATCATCTGAAGTCCGTCTGATGCACTGCTGAGGATCCTATTCTGAGCTGCCAGGGGTGGGGCGAGAACGACCGGGGCGTGAGCTACACCTTTGGCCCAGACAGCGTCACCGAGTTCCTGGCGAAGCATGACCTGGACCTCATATGCCGCGCCCACCAGGTACTGCTCAGTGGCAACATGATAGTGGAACATGCTTGGGAGATGGCTGAAAGCCCGACATGCCGCCAGAACAACACCCGTATTGCCACACCTGGCTGCGGCAACTACTCATCTCGTGTGTGCACAGAAATCTGGCACCGAAGCGTTGAACAGCAGCAACATATAAGAGAAGGCCGTCCGATTGAGGATCCTGATTTTATTCACCACAACAACTGCAGGTGGTGGAAGACGGCTATGAGTTTTTCGCCAAGCGGCAGCTGGTGACGATCTTCTCAGCGCCAAACTACTGCGGCGAGTTTGATAATGCCGGCGCCATGATGAGCGTGGACGAGACGCTCATGTGCTCCTTCCAGGTCTGCATCTCATACCCTGCTGCCACTGGCATCAGGACCCTTGAAGTGAGCTGTCGTCGTCAGTCAAAAACTCTGGCAGTAGTTTGTGACAAGGGCACGTCCTTTTCGGTTGGCGCATCGCCCAGCTGTGCATCAAGCTGACACTCGTCACCCACCTGCTGACAGATATTGAAGCCGGCGGAGAAGAAGCAGAAGTTCATGTACTCGGGCATCGCGGCGGCGAGGCCTGGCACCCCGCCGCGCGGCTTCCGCGGCCAGAATGCTGCCATGCGGTCCTGAGGCAGCCCCGCCGCCGGCCAGCCGGTGCCGACCGCTGATCGGCGGGTCCAGGGGATGCTAAGTATTGTTTCTTAGTATCCCCTGGCGCGTCGCTGCCGCTGGGTACAGCCGCCTGGCGCTCTGATGTCGATCGAAGTCCAGCCTCGGAGGCGGCTCCCGCCGCCCTGCTGCATGCAGCCCTGGGGACCGGGCCGCGGCCTCAAGGAGGCGCGCTGGGCGGGCTTCCGAGGGCGTGTTTCCAGTTCATGATTGCCCGTGTGTGTTTTGGCCCTGTGCGGCCTGCAAGCAGGGGGCCCAGCCGCCGCCTGTCCTGGGTAGACAGCCCGTCCCAGTCCGCATGAACAACACGTGTCGCGCAGAGCAACAGGTACCGCAGCGCGTGCGCCTCTGAGTAGGAGTTGCCTCTTGCCTCTTTTTGCTGCGAGAATGGGGAGTTCTGCGGTGTAAATTTGGAAGTGATGGTCCATGCATGTGGACTTGCTCGATGTCAAGACTAATGGCCCCTCGACTGCCACTCCGTCCGTTCGCACCACATCACAGCATGCACTCAGTGGACTGGCACACTATCGTCACACCACAGACGAAATCTGCGTCGAATAGCAGCAGCAGAGGCTGCAGTGCGCATTGCTCCAGTCCTCTGGTGGCGACAGCTGGAGTTTGTCCCCATTATATGTTGTACAGCTAAAAACAAAAGACATCAGTGCTCAGTCGATCCTATTGAGGGAAGCCCTACCCGCACCGAGTCACCCCAGTAGATCATTCAGATTGCAAATCTGCTACACTCTGCCGGCCAACCACCTTGCGTCCTTGCCCTACGAGCGGTTTGCGCTCCTGACTCTGACATTTTCGATCGACGTGAACTGTACACCAGATTGCGGTTGAGTTGGCTAGATCTTGCGTCAAACTGCGCGCTGCATGCCCGCGCCTTCGTATGCTCCGCCGGCATCAAACATGACCCATAGCTGACCCCTAGCAGTGGCCATGCATCGGGCGTGCAGCATCGCCGTTGTGGGCGGCGGCGTCAGCGGCCTTTCCTGCGCGTGCAAACTGCTGCAACTGCTCCCAAATGCTCACGCCAGCGTCATCGACATGGGCCGCAGCGGTCCAGGTGAACTGCAGACTCTCCTCAATGAGTAACACCATGGCAGCCATTCAAGCTGGCACTGACACGCTGCTCAGCGGTCCACAGGTGGCCGTGCCTCCACACGCAGGCGTGATGAGCTGCAGTTTGACCACGGCTGCCAGTTTGTGCGGGCCGACACGACAGCCAGTACGTCAGACACCGCCGCGCACGACTTGGCTGACCAGCTGCAGCTCTGGCAGAAGGAAGGTGAGTCGAACATCAAGAACCTTTTGTGTCTAACAGCAGGTCCGCCTGGCTACTTCCGCACTGCAATGCATCTGCCATGGTAATGCAAACTGAAGTGGAAGCGTTATTTCACTCGCAGGTGCAGTTGCAGAATGGGACAGCAGTCGCCTGGGGCTCCTGGAAGCACAGTCTTCCAAGTTCACGCCGCGCTCTGCTCTGCATGCACAGCATCAACAGCGGCAGGACACACCCAGCGGGTTCTGCCAGCTTCTAGCCCCCGGTGACATCTTCGTAGGTAGCCCCAGCATGGATGCCCTGTGCACCAGCCTCGCAGCGCAGCACGGCCACCGTCTGAAACGCGTGTGGAACACAAAGGTCAGCAGCCGTGCTGACCTGCTGTCTTCCTCCGACGCACAAGCCATGACAGTATACCAGCTGTGAATGGCGGCGGTGGGATGCCAAACCGCTTATTGTGTGCCGAGCTCGGGCTGGCGCACCAATGCATTTGATAACACTGAGCAGCTAATCATGTCAGGAGCAACATCAAAACGCAGGTGCGGCAGCTGGAGGAGGACAGCAGCGGCAGCTTCACCCTCAGCGGCACCACCGGGGGCCCCGACGCCCAGCCCTCCAGCCTGGGCACCTTCGACGCGGTGGTGCTGTCCGATGCCATGGCCGGCCGCTCAGGCAGGTCCCTTTTTGTTTGTCCAAGAGCCGCACACTCGGCGCTCATAATCTAAACCACTTCCCCGCACACTCGGCGTAATCTAAACCAACTTGCACTCACCAATGGTCAAACTCACCCATCATATGCAATCCTCTCATCATATGCGATGGTGATCCACATGGGAGAGTCTGAGCAGAGCCGGTGCAGGCTCGCCCGGGCACATCACGTCGGCGTCGGCCAGCGTGAATCAGCTGCTGGCGCAGCTCGGCGGCAGGTGGGCGGCGCCGCGGCTGACCCTGATGGCGGCGTTCCCGGCGGGCACGGTTGCATCGCCCTTCGACGCGGCGACCGTCAGCGGCAGCGATGCCATCGAGTGGGTCAGCAACGACTCCGCCAAGCCCGGTGCGACGCTCGCAGGCAGTGTCCTTTCCATCTCAGGCGATGTGCAGCCGGTCTCCTGGTGTTGCTTTCGATGCTTTGCTTTCGATATTTTGCAATGCATCGGAAGGGGTGCAAGCTGCAGTACTTGAACATCGGATGCAAAGTTGTAGGGCGGCAGCCCAAGGACGATGCCCAGTGCTGGACAGCAGTGTCTACAGAGGCCTTCGCGCGCCAGGCGATCGAACAGGGCCTGCCGCTGCAGCGGGATGGCAAGTACCACCGGCCAGAAGAGGCAGCGACGGCCACCATCACTTCAGGCAAGATTTTGTGGAAACTGTTCATCATGATGGCTGCGCAGCCTGCGTGCATACACACATGTGCAAGGCGGAGGCCTGCATGTGGCAGCTGCTCAAAGTTTCAGAATATTTCACGCTGGCACCAGACATGAGCTCTACATCCACCGACTCATGCACTCTAACACACTGGGTAATAATGCCCATTTGGCTGCAGAGATGCTGGAGCACGTGGCGCAGCTGCTGGCGCCTTTCGCCGCCGACGGGGCCGCGGCGCTCCGCAGGCCGCTGCACGCGTCGGCGCAGCGCTGGGGCAGCGCGCTGTACCCCGTGCAGGCGGGCGACCCGGGCAGCCTGCTGCTGGCGGCGCCGGGCGGCCGGGTGGTGGCCGTCGGCGACTGCATCGCGGGCTCGGAGGTGGCGCGCGTGGTGGTGCAGGCCCACGCCGCAGCGCGGGCGCTGGCTAAAACCCTGGCGGGCGACGACTGTTGAAAGAGCTGGGGCGGTGGGTGTCACGGCGCCGGGCGGCTGGGTGGTGGCCGTCGGTAGTGCAGGCCCATGCAACGGCGCGGGCGCTGGCAAGAACCCTGGCGGGCGTCAATGACTGAATGGCTGGGGCGGTGGGTGTTGCGGCAATCTGAAATCGGGCAGACAGCTGCAGCATTGCAGGGTGCAGGCGTACATGACGGCATGGGCAATCATGAGCAGCCGTTGAGCAGATCAGTGTGGGAGATGCGCATTCACTTCAGCATAGTTGGTGGGTATTCTGGGACCTCAGCACACCGGCGACAGTCCAGGTCAGTGACATCAAGATGCTGCGACACAATCCTTACAGACAACAGATTGCAGGGGATTCGAAACCAAATTGTCTGCTCATTAGGACCACAACCACAGCTCAGCCTGCAACATGTGGCTCAGTCCTCGACGGTCGCTGCTGCTAGGTCTCTCAGTCACCAAAGACGAACATATGACTGACGCTGACAGCCGCCTCCCTGCAATGGTGACCAGCCTCCAACACTGCAATTCACAAGCTTGCTGCCGCAAAACCCTGCTCAATACCGGCGGTTCACTGCTTTCGCAGGAGTCGAGTGCCGCACAAGATGTGCTGACGGTCACGCGCATGTGCCAGAACCTGCACCTCATCAGCCTGCCCACCCAAGTCGTACCATACACGTGATCCATTTGTCGCTGCCGCATCCCTGTCCGCCATTTTGCACTTGAAGGAGAGATGAAACCAAGCGCTGGATCGCACTCGCTCCGTGCCGCCGCCTGCTGCCTCCTCCGCCAGTGCCTGTCCTGGCGGACTGCGCTGAGTCTTCGGGGCCCACCCATTGCTGCATCTGCTGGACCGTCATTCAACATGTTGTGAAAGGTGTGCTGGTGTCGGTGTCACTTTCTTGTTGCAACTCCTGCCTACTGCGGCTGCCAGATGGTCTGCAGGCGGCTCAGCAGCTGGGGGTCCGCCGCCGAGCTGGGGCGGTCCGGCTGATCCAGCCACGACTGCACCTGCGCCTGCATCAGTTCGGAAAGCATGTCAGCACTATGCACAGGGACTGGGCAATTGACATCTGATGCACCATGCAGACTCTGCTGCTGCGACGAAAATTTGGCAATATTGCTTGAAAGACATGATCCGCATCCCACCTGCATGGCAGCCGTCTGCGATGGTGCGGGCACCTGCTGCACCAGAGATGCTGTGCCGGCCGGCGCCGCGTCAAACCCAGCCGAAAACAGACTGTCATGTGTCGCTGCTGCCGCCAGGGCTCTGGCAGAGTCGGGCTGCGAGTGCGCCCCGGCAACGGCCGGCGCCAGACCAGCTGAGAAGGGGCGGCAGAAGGTCGCCGGCGCTGTGCCAGGCTGCTGCATGGGTGGTGCCATTGCAGGCGCCTGCGGATCACAGAACCGTGTCTCTCGAAGGTTCATGAGAGGGCAACAGTAGCCACACGTGGAGATGCAGAGCAAGCCGGGACTTAGCACAATGCTTGCTCACCCTCGGAGGCGGCGGCGGCATCGCATTGGTCGACGGCATGGAGCCACATGTTGCAGCAACTCGCGCCTCCCAGCTGCCGCCGTTCCCGGCCTGGCTGCCGCCCAGGCTGCTGCCGTCGGACGTGACTGTGGCCAGCGCGGCTGGGTGCGGGCCCAGGCTTGACGGCAGGGTGCTGTGGCTGCCCTGCCTCGCCAGATTGCTGTGGCATACGCAACCACAGTTCAACTCAGTTCAATTCGTTGTTGTGGAGTCACACTGCATAGCCAAACAAGCTGCATGCAGGTGTCAGAGAATGCAGATGTCCGATGCCAGAACAGATGCTTGTAACGGCAGCCCAGAAGCTCATCATCGTTTCTGGGGCGGGGCTGTGGGGCATGCAGTCTCCCAAGGTTATGCAGCAACTTCCGCATTGCTCATGACGCTCGTCGCATTGTGTGCTGTGCACGCTGGACTGCAGGCTCGGCGCAGCAGCAACATGTGCCGCTCACGTGACATTTCGGCCCTCACAGGAGGGGTGCGCACCTGAAGGGGTGGTGCGCCGGCAGGGCGGGGGTGCGGGGCGTGCAGGCGCCTGGGGTGCACGCCCCGGAAGGCGGCAGTGAGCGCTTGGGTGTTACCAGCTGCGGCAGCCCCAGCCTGTGCGCGTCCCACACCGCCCCTGCATTTTGACATCAAGCAAACTACGGCACATGCTGCTGACACTAGACAGGGTTGTGGTGTTCGCTGTGATGCGGTGCTTGCTCGCTCAGAGTGATCACTTGAAGGACATGTACATGCTGGATTGGACGGATGTGCAGGCGGCCATCCGGCAGCAGGCGCAAAGGTGTGCTCACGGATCGCGTCCTCGTTGTCGATGCTCCCAGAGCCCAAACTGGAACCGAGGTCCTTCTTGGTCGCATTCTGCTGCTGGGCCTGCTGCGCCAGCTGCATCTTGCGCAGCTCATCCGCCAGGTTATCTGCACAGATCCAGAGGCGTGCCATCAGCACGCGGCAGCGGGCCACATCAGCCGACAGATGTCATGCATGCATGACACTTCATATGACGAGGAACAACATTGGAAACCTGGCTTCTGGACTCCGCATGTCTGTATGTCTGAAGGTATGTGTATCTGTAACACTGACTCAGCTCACCTTGCGAGTTCTGGCGGGTTGTGGGCTGATTGTGACTGGGCTGGCTGGCGGCAGACTGCGATTCGGCAAATTGCAGTGTATGGCAGAAATGCTCCTTGATCGTCATCACAGCAGCAACAAAAAAATACCATTTGATCCGTCAACAAAGAGTAGAACCGCCCAGCCGTTCATGCATACGCTGGCATCTGGCGACATGCTCACCTGTTGTGCATTGTGCGCAGCCACAGCGTTGGCCGCCTGGATCGCCGCCATGTGTGCCAACCTGGAGTCATGGTTTAATATGCTCAGGATCCGCAACACTGTCCAGACTCATTGAACTTCCTATATGTTTGGCGCTATACGGCAAGCAGACAAATGCAATCTCGAGTTGAGTCTAGGCTCACAGCTGGAAGCTGTGCTGCGATGCGGTGAAGGCGTGCGGGGGCAGGCCGTTGCAGGGGCCGCCCCCAGCAGCCAGCTGCTGCAGCGGGTAGCGGGAGGCCATCGAGCAGTCGCCGGCACCGAAGGCATTGGACATGTTGCCCAGCACACCTCCAGCAGCCCTGCAGTAACAGCACAGACAAGATTCAAACTACAGCGTGAGGAATTGAATGTGGCTGCGCAGGATACGACTTAGTTATCTCGGACTAGACGATCGTATGCTGCAGGCTGTCGTCACCAGCCGCAGTCAGCCCTCACCTGATGGCATCCAAGTCCGGCGGCACAGCACCACACATGGGCATGCCCATCGGCACAGGAGCGCCTGGCATCTGCAGTGCATCAGTTGGTGTGCAGGTCAACGACAGACAGAGGTGGCGTGTTTCAGTACCACAATGCCATCTCGGAGTACATTGAGACAGCTTCGGACAGGCTGCTGAAATGCCATCGACATGCCAGTGTACCTGCACAGCCAGCCTCGGCAGGCTCAGGGGCAGGCCATTTGCCGCCAGCAATGCGGGCGGCATTGGGGCGCCAGCGGGCCAGCCGGCGGCCTGGGGCACCGGCATGTGGTGGGAGTACCGGCAGTTCTGGCCCCGGTTGCACTTGCCCCTGTGCGTGCATGCAGCACAAATTTCCCACTGCTGTACTCGACACACACAGCTGACATGTGTAGCTCAGAAATGCCCCTTCCTTGCGATCATGGTCCGATCAGCTGGGAAAGCCACTGCTAGACAGGGGAGACTATTGATGGCACAGGTGATGCAACTCACCGCAGAAAGTCGAAGCAGGGCTCAGTGGGGCCGACGGGTCGCGCCTTGGAGCTGTTGATCACGGACGAGATGTCGTGCGAGTAACGGCACTCAGCGCCCCGCGTGCAGCTGCCCTTGACAAAGTCGTAGCAGATGGGGGCGCCGCGCTTCGTGGCCGCTGACATGCCCTGCAGATGACAACAACCCAATCAGCACATGCGGCAAGTTTGGGGGCAATTTGACCCCTCTCTGGTGGCGTTTCACAGGGTGCAGCACGCCGATACTACCAGCACAAAGCGTGAAACACGTGGTGACGCACCTGCATCTGCTGCATCTGCTGCTGGGCCACGATGCCGGACAGGTCGTGGCTGAAGCGGCACAGCAGGCCGCGGGCGCATTGGCCCCGCAGAAAGTCGAAGCAGATGCCCCGCTCCTGGCTGTTGACCTGTAGATATAAACGGTCGGACAGGCTGATGTGTGATGAAGCAGCTGAGTGATGAAGCAGCTGAACGTACAGGCTGTAGTCGTGCTGCAAACCCAACTTGAGCACATGGCGATGCCCACCTGCACGATGTGGGCGAGGTCGTGCGAATACTTGCACGAGTCGCCTCGCATGCACGTTCCTTTGGTGAAGTCGAAGCAAATCTGCCGCTTGGCCTCGGGCTCCGGCTGTCCGGGCAGACCCCTCGGCAGGAACGGGTGCAGCTGGTGCCCAGGGAGGATGTCGCAAGCAGCTGCCATAGTGTTGTGACCCCTATATTGCAGCAAACATGATCAAGGAGTGACTGTAGACTGCTGGCAGGCCCCGTCAACGGCCCGCCCGAGTGCCGGCAGTATCGTTGCAGAGCGTTCAGCAGCGGCTGCCCAAAGCTCATTTGCGTTGCCAGGAGTGCAACAGCACGAAGAGCATGTTGAATCAGTCGTTTCAAGGCACTTGCATGTGCAACAGCTCGAAATGGGTGCCTGATGGCGCGTCTTTCAATCTGCTGTCGACGGGATGCACGTTCGCAGGCGCCCGAGCCACTGCGTTTCGATCAGTTCCGCGGCGGTGCGCGCAGGTGCCGTGAGCAGAAGTATAATCAAGATCCCTGCAAAGCTACCGCGTTGATGGTGTGCGGCGCCTCGCAGCGCAAGTGGCTTTTGCCATTCTTGCAGAGCAGGCCAGCGACAGCTCGGTTTTGCATTTGTGGGGTTTAGCTGACAACGGCCATCTGCGCGCAGCGCTGGCACCGTGCCACGGCCATTCTGCGCTGCTCAGCAGGCCCTGCAGGTCGCCGTTGGACCTTGTTCAGCTTGCTATACTTGCAAGTGTCACGAGCACTGGGTACGACCTCCCTGTGCTCGCCTATCTGCCATTTTCGGAAACTCTTGCGGCATCAGGAATCGTCAGTGTGCCACGCATATGCATGAGAGGATGCAGATCCATGCAAGGGATGCTATGACCTGGTGAGTGTCCTACACTGCGCGGCTGAGTTTCAGCGTGCATGGTGGAAGCTGCGGCTGCCGCCGCCGGCAGTGTCAGCGCTGCCCAGCAGGCGCTCCGTGAGCTCATAGGTATGCTGAGAGCAGCGTATGAACGTGTCAGGAGTTTCAAATCGCGTACTGCGCAGTGGTCTGCTCTTGTGGTCTTGGTTTCATCAAGCTCAGGCAGTGGCCATCCGCCGCAGGGTGGCCAATTCTGTATGCACAAGAGGGCCGCGCCCTGGGCGTCAGCTGGCCTCGCGGCCTGCTGCTGCACGGGCCGCCCGGCACCGGCAAGACGATGTCCGTGCACGCTGTAGCACAGGAGTTTGGTGCAGAGGTGGGCCCTTCGTGCCGATCCATGCATGCATTTCTGGATGTTCCCCAGCACTGCAGTGGCAGTGAGGGTGAACTTGCCGTCGAACATGTAGAAAACTTCAGTAACCTGAATCTAAACATGCTGCAGCACACTCTGGCACTGGCTACAATCTAGGTGCACACCATCACGGCAGATCGAGTGGTGGGCGGCTTCACTGGGCAGTCGGAGCGGCAGCTCAGGGAGGCATTTGCTGAAGCTGAGAAGAAGGTCACTGCTGGCAAGCGCGTGGTAAGCATGCTCTGTGAAAGACATTGCAGCCATCCTGTCTGTCCATGCCTTTTGATGCGTCCTTTGCGAGTTACCACAGATTGCTCAGAAAAGTTGATGCCATGTCGCGAGGCTGCATGTGAACTATATCAGGTAATTTTCCTTGATGAGCTGGACGCCCTTTGCCCGAGGCGCGCTGGCAATCGACCGCATGAGGCACGCATCGCAGCACAGCTGCTGACCCTGCTAGACGGCGCCGCTGCGGTCAAAGGTGCCAACGCAGGTCATGCAGGCAGTGAGATGGCACTCAATTATAGGGCACCACATAGGACCTGCTGGGCAGCACGTGCAGATGTTTTGGAGCTGAGGCCTGCGTCTGATCGACCCAGGCAGCAGGCTGCCGGTCGTCGCAGCGACGAACCGCCCAAACGACATTGAGCCTGCGCTGCGGCGGCCCGGGCGCCTTGACAGGGAGATCCAGTTTGCGCCTCCTGGTGCTGAGGTGTGTCGTGGTGCTGCCGCTGCTTGGACATGACCGTAAAGTCGATGATTACTGCACAGACTCGAGTGTCGGGACAGCTGTGATGCCCTGGAGAGGTCACTGCAGGAGCGGGCTGCGATACTGAGGCACCATGCCAAGCTGCTGCCGCTGGCGCCGGGCGTGGCGCTGGATGCTGTTGCAGCAGACTGCGTGGGGTATACAGGTGCCGATTTGGCGGCCCTGTGCCGGCAGGCCGCAATGCGCGCCCTCACGTCAGGTGCATTTTCAGAAGCGCTTGCAAAAGTGCTGCTCAGATGTGTTACTTGCAAGGAGTGCCTGGTGCAACACTGAGCGATGTGCATACACGAAGAGCAACGCGCAGAAGCCCTCGAGGCAAACAGTATCCCAGCTGCAATTCCAACACCTTCTGCAGGCACACAGAGGGATGTGGAAATTGCCGACTTTGAGGCTGCGATGGCGGAGGTGCGGCCGTCCCTGACGCGTGGCGCCGAGGTCGACCTTGCCAAAGGCGAGACCCAGAGCACCCTCTGTTAACATCGGAAGCCTTCACTCTGCAGAGCATGTAGATATTCATGCCCCTACCTGTCATGGTAGTGGGGACAACAATGACTACAGTGGTCACTCCTGATGTCGGCTGACATGGTGCGGATGAGGGTGCCACTCTGCCAGCTCAACTCCTCCCACATCCTCGCTTGCCTGCAGTGAGCTGGGATGACGTGGGCGGGCTGGATGATGTGAAGCGGCGGCTGCGGCAGGCAGTGGAGTGGCCCCTCGCCTACGCGGCCGCCTTTCAGCGCCTGGGCCTCGCCCCGCCGCGAGGCGTGCTGCTGCACGGCCCGCCAGGTGCTTGTTTGATTCAGGACCCTGGCTGCTTGTCGAGACAGTGCAAGGCGCATGTTGTGCCTTGCTTGGGCGCTTTTCAGCGCCTTGGCATGACACCATCCCGAAGCGTGCCGTTGGCCTGGTGCCATGTGCTGCGGTACAGCGTCTGATGAAAATTGCACACCAAAGGTTTGCGGGCTGCAGCAGCATGGCTTAGCAGCACGATTACACTGAGCAGCACGACTTGGCAGCTCTGCAGTGCCCACTCTGTGTAATGCCTTCAACAACGGTGCCTGCTGCAAGGTCATTCAATGCACAAGCGACCCCTGTGCAGGCTGCTGCAAGACCACGCTTGCACGGGCGGCGGCGGGCGCGACGGCGGCCACCTTCCTGGCATTGTCCGGGGCGCAGCTGCACTCAATGTACGTGGGCGAGGGCGAGGCGCTGCTGCGGCGGGCGTTTGAGCGGGCGAGGCTGGCGGCGCCCGCCATCATCTTCATTGACGAGCTGGACTCTGTTGCAGGTTAATTCAACATCCTGTGGGTCACAGCGATTCCGATCTTGATCTTGCACCTGTACGCGGCTGGCGGCTGGCGGCACTGGCACATCTATATAGTGACAAGCTGGACTCGGTGACAGGCTTGAACACTGGACTGAAGACCAAACATCTCTACATCATCAATGATGTCTGTCTGTGCAACAGTCTGTAAGAGTGATCGTTGATACTCTTGCAGCCAAGCGGGAGGATTCGGACTCCTCCGGGGCGGATGTGTCGGCGCGGCTGCTGTCGGCGCTGCTGGTCGAGATGGACGGTCTGGAGCTGGCCTCAGGTGCGCAATTGTTCATGACGGTGTTGAAGATGCGTTGTGATTGCATGCTGCAACCCTGCAAAGGAGACACTGCAGTGCTGCCAGTAGGACGACGATCTCTGCCACAAACCACATCCACATCACGGTTGATGCCTTTGCCATAGTCGCCGATGCGGCATGACAGTGCTGCTGGGAGTGAACTGGGCGGTGTTCTGAGGCAGCTGCACGTCCCATATACAATCCAGGCATACTGGTGCTGGCGGCCACAAACCGGCCAGCCGCTGTGGACGCCGCGCTGCTGCGGCCGGGTCGACTGGATGTGCTGCTGTACGTGCCGCCGCCAGATGCGGCAGGCCGCCTACAGGTGTGGGCAGTGTTGTCAAGCCTCTCAACTTCTTCTTCTTGAAGGATGTCCTGATGCCAGCTGACAACAGGTGTCGTTGCTATCAGAAACAGGTGTCGTTGCTCCTGTTGCAGACCTACTCTTCGGGGGCCACTGTGCAGATGCTGTGTGTTGCAATTGCAGGTGCTGCAGATACAGACACGGGGCATGCCACTGGCACCTGATGTGGACCTGCCGGCTGTCGCTTCAGCGACAGATATGTTCACAGGTGCCGCACCTGTTGCACAACGTGTTGCGTCTGCAGTGCTCAGCCTTGTCAGCACTGCAATTCTGCAACAGGAGGAGCAAGCCTGCAAACGCAGGGTTTGTGTATTTGCAGGAGCCGAGCTGGAGGGTTTGTGCCGTGAGGCTGCTTTAGCTGCTCTGCGAGAGGACCTCCAGGTGCACACTTGATCAGAGCTTCACCCTTCACACGTCAGTCTTGGTCGAGCCACGTCTTCATATTGGACATGCTTGGCATGAAGTGATCTGGCAGCGACGCTGGCCAGCTAGCGGCATAGTTGACCACTCGCGCCCCTTCGGGTCGCAGGGAGCCACTCAGGTGCAAGGAAAGCACTTTGCTGCGGCCCTGTCAGCGCTGCAGCCTAGCCTGACAGCGGCTGAGCTGCAGAAGTTTGCATCCTGGAACCGCAGCTGAGGAACAGATAGCGCGCATGCCCCAGTTTGACAGCACCAGGCAGCGTTGGGCGCACTCTGCCAGGCAAGTTGCAACATTTTGGACTGCGTTTGCCTCGAAGCATCCACTGTTGATCCACGATATCGTTCATGCACATAATCATTCATGCACATAAAAGGTAGTCAGCAGGGCATCTGCAGGAACGAGCTGGCAGGCAGATTCTGCAGCGTCACGCTGGTTCCCAGGGACAAGAGTCAGCTTCTGAGGCGTGCAGCAATGTCAGTCTGCGGAAACGTGAGGGTTTCCGCAAATGCACCTGATTGGACAGGGCAGCTGGGTATGGTGATGGACCGACAGGGATATGAGTTGCTGCAATGAGGGACACACTCCAGAACAGAGCGGTATCTGGCTGAGTTGTAATCATGCGCAGACATGTTGAAAGCACAGATGGTCAATCAGTAGGAACGCAGTCTGGCTGACTTCCAACACAATCTGGCCTCGAGCAGCAGCCCTGCTTGTGTGGCCTCTGCTGCCCATGCCGCCGGTCATGCAGCAGATTATCACCCTCGATTGTGACAGCTGCTCGTCAGGCCTGAGCATTCTCCACACATGAGAACAGCTGCACACATGCCACATGGCATGGCAGCTGTTCAGGTTGACTGCCGGCGCCGCCGCTTGAGCTCGTCCAGCTCGTTGTTCTCCAGGGCGGCGAAGCGCTGCTCCAGGGCATCGTCCGCCGTGATGTCTGCGTCCACGCCGAAGGACCTGCCCTCCAGCTCCGCCGCTATGATCTTTGCCTCTGCACGTTCGAAGGCGGCTTGCGCACCGCCGGCATCCGCTCTAGAAGCGCCGTCAAGGCCGCGCAGGCTCTGCGTCGCCTTGGCCGCCGCCCAGCGCGCCTGCAACAGTTGCAGCCTCCTTCAGCCCACACGCCTTCACACTGTCATGCTGTCCAATGAGCTGTACCATCAGCAATTTCCGCATGGTACATCAGATGCAACATGTAGAGTGCCATCAGGGGCCTTCTTGCATACTGACGCACTCCTGGGCGAGCATCAGTAGCACAGAGTCGGCCAGGGAGGGTTTCACGACCACATCAGCAAGCGCCTTGCCTTGAGTGCAGGCGTGCGCATGGTGGCCTCCTCCATCTTGGACTGCATTGCAGAGATGGCGCCCTGCAGCGTGTTGGCCGCCGCCTCGTGCTGTGCCAGCTGCGCCCTCAGCTGGTTCACCGTCTCCTGCAGGAGTTGCAGAATCCACGAGCCAATCGATATGGTCAGGTCTGACCATTCACATGCTTACATGCCCTGCCAGCCACGCTGAGACTGACTCCCCGTCCGCACTGCATCAGGTTTATGCAACCTTGGCAGTGCCTGCCTAACCAGGTCACGCATGAAACAGGCCTGCTGCATGCCCTGGAATGCCATGCTGTGCGCACAGCGCTCACCTTGCATCGCAGGTGCAGCAACAGAGGATGATAGCATGAAGTTCATGCCACCCGTCATGCATGATGGCCGTTTACAGTGCGTTTGCTAGTGAGGCCTGTGCACTTCAGGACTGCACTCAGATCCTGAGGTCGTCGCACCTGGCAGGCGCGACGGCGGCGGATGGCAGCACGCACCACATCATCTTCGAGGCGAGCGCTCACCGCGGCCTCGGCCCGCTTGGTCCACTTTCCAAGGTCGGCCACCGCGGCGTCCAACCGCTTCTGCATCACCAACTTGCCAGCCAGCACCTGCATAAAACAGGGATTTCTGACAACGACGCCTACTACTCGCTGCATTATCGCTTTAAATATTGCGGGCAGCCGCATATCTGTTCTGACATGCGCTGTGCCCTATAACATCCATGGGCAAATACTGCATTGGCTGCTGCCCGTGTCATGCGCATTCAACCATCATGCTGCGCACCTCGCTAGAGGTCCAGCGCAGCTTCTGCAGGTCGACGCGCATGTCCGTCAGCACCTGCTCCAGCACAATGTCCGGATCCTCCGCTGCCGAAACTGCAGTCGAGGACAACACAGCAAATGGTGAGAAGGTTGCTTTCATGCCAGCCGTGTGTGCGGTCAAGTTGGCGCATGCAGGCCTCGCGCTCTCCATAGATGTTAGCGCGTGGAGCACCAGCGAATATCAAGCCGCAGGGAGCGATGCGGCCGACCATGTGCACACGCACTGTGCACGTGTGCAAATGTGCACATGCTCTACAATGGTCAAGCACGCACCGATGGCGTCCGAGTAGTAGTTAAGGTAGGCGCGGCTCAGCCTGGAGACTCTGTCGAACAGTGTGGAGTGGGCCACCACCAGTGCGCCCCGCAGCGGACTGCCGCCGCCTCCCATGCTGGCACGCTGGTGTTGTGCTGGGCGCCACAGCACAAGGCTGCTCCCGCTGTCGTTCGCATCCCTGCTGGGTGGCTGCTGGCTGCTCAGCTGCGCGTGCGGCCTGAACGGAAGCCTGGCTGCACCTGCAGAACCCAGACCTGCAGGCGCAGACGCAGTGGCGCGCTGTTCCGCATAGGTGCAAGGTGCGTGTCGCAAGCGTTGTGCCTTGGAGGGTGCAAGCTATATCCGCTGCAACAGTACAGTATACCTGAACGGCGCATGGCACTTGAGCGACTTGCGCTTGAGAGATGGTGGCCGGTGCGCAGTCCAAGGGACTGCTGAGACAAGGTTGTCGCCATCTTGACTTTGTCAATGTAGATCACAGAGGATGGTACAGGCGTGACTTTCCGTGGCGTCAATTGTGTCAATTTCAAGCTGAGTTGCAACAGTGGCGACACCGGGGCAAGGGGACCAGGCGACACCTTGACGACCCATCCAAGAAATCGCGGAATGGGAGTCCAGCGGACTCTCAACCCAACGGACACGGATGTGATCTTGGCAATGTCGAGGCAGACGACGGACGTCGAAAGACTTGCTGCACGGTGTCACAGCTCCATTTTGAAATTTGCATATGTGCACAGCGAAGTCTGCATACGGAAGCGTGCTGCTTCGCGGTGTCGCGACCTTGGATCACGGTGCAGTAGTGCACAGTGTGCGCAGGTACGGTGATCGCGACCGTCGTTGTCCCGCACTGTAGCTCTTGTGTCGTACCCTGCCATGTTGCAGCACAGCGCTGTCGCCTCGACGCTGCAGCGCGGGCAGCATGGCCACTTGACCACTCGCTGCTCTGCAGCACCAACGAGGCCACTGCCTCGATGCCGTCTGCCTCGCACGGCGACCGGCCTCGGCCGAACTACATCTCAGCTGCGCGCTACAGGTTTCCCTCATTCTGACCGCGCTGCTGGGCTGCTGTCACAGCGGGCTGCAGATACCCATCAAGTGTGCAGCCAGCTCGCAACACGCCACATCTGCCGCGCCCTGCCGGCCGATGCAGGCAGACCGCTGAGTGTAGAAAACCTGCACCTAGATCTCAGCTTGGCAGTGTTGGACCGGCACGAGGTGCTGCACCGGCTGCAGCAGCGTGCAGGTGCGAGCGCGGTTTGCCTTGTGCCCACTAGTGCAGGCAGTTGCACTGATTGAACGACATCGCATTTGACACGAAATCGCCGGTAGCTTCATGTTCGTTCCGAACCATGCAGGCGTCCGCAGCTTGGAGCTTGGAACGCACTGCATCGTCGATTGCCACTTCCTGCAAGATCTTGCCGGCATCGGTACATTGCGCAGCCTCGAGATGCGGTGTGGTTATGATCCTTGTGCATATGCTCGATTATGCAGTCTACATCCACCGGCCTGATGCATGTCAAATTTAACGTGTGCGCGCGGGCACATACATGCTTTTCGCTGCTGCAGGGAGCTGTGTGAGGGGCTGGTCATGGCAGATTTCAGCTGCCTGACACAATTGACGGCACTGCGCATCGACTCTGGGGAGACAGGTGGTCAGGATGCTGACCTTTTTGGTGCAGTGGCCTGTATGACTCAGCTACAGAGCCTGAAACTTGGCGCCAGATATCTAGGTGTGTGCACGAATATGCTCTTCGGGCTGACTAATGTGGCTCAGCATAAAGTTTGTCATGGTCTTTCCACATCATGTGCTGCATGCACAGCCGATGCAAGGAATATGGTCTCAACCTTGCAAGCCGTCCCAGTGCATACGATGCTGCTTTGCACGTGCCGATGTCAACCTTGACTGGGACCATGCCACATGCTTGACGGCCCTGACACAGCTGACAGCATTGTCAATCCTGGGTGATGCCGCACCAGCATCAGTCGTCACATTGGCAAAGCAGCTGCCGGCGCTCGAGAGCCTCCGTCGAGCTGCGCATCGGGCCGCCAATCCTTGAGTTCCAGAAGGTGTGCTGTGGTGTAACAATGCATTGTACGAGTGTGCAGAGAACAAATCATCTTCAATACTGTTGCATGTGCAGCTCGACAATTTCAGCTGCTTGGTGCATCACACACATGCACGCATGATGTTGCCGAGGGATGTGCCGAGTGCATAATTTTCAGCTGAGTCATCCGGCTTCCGTTTCCCTGCCCTGCAGCCCGAAGACAATTACATCCGCAGGACGCTGGTGCCGCCAGTCACATGTGAGGCCACCCTAGGTTCACTGCAGCAGCTGACGACACTCAAGCGACTGTCCCTGGATTTTGCGGAGGGCATTGGCAATGCTGAGATGCAGTCTCTGCGGCTGCCAAGCTCCCTCAAGGTACGCTTCTGGTTGCCTGTGGGGACGACAGCGGCATGTGCAAACTATGTCACAATTGAACATCACACTGGAGCTCGTAAACAGGCACCTCATGCTGTTTCACTTGGTAGTCCCTGTCGCGGTGTGAGTTGAACTGTGAACTGTGCTCACACAAGGCCGCCTGAATGCAGGCCATGACACTGCTGGAGCCCATACCAGCCAGCAATATCTTCAGGGACATGTCCGCAGCGGTCGGCTTCCTGGCGGAGCTGCGGGGCCTGCGAGAGTGCCACTCTGCATTCACGTGGCTGGACCACCAGCTGCCCAGCTACGCGCCCTTGAGCTCCGCCATGCAGGGCCTGGAAACCCTGATCCTCACCGACAGGGTGCTGGATGCCGACACGCTGGCGGCCTTTGGTGCCGCCGCGCCCTGGCTGCGGGAAGTCAAGCTGGTGCGCTGTACGATGCGAGACGGCGACACCTCCGCAGTGTGCAGCTTCCTGGAGTCGCTGCGCTCTGCCAAGTCTGTCACCCTGGCCAAGCTTGAGGTGAGGGTTCATCGGGGTCTTCTCAGGTCTGCACTACGGTTCACTCCTTATCAATTGCATAAGTATGTCTTACTCTTCTGTGCATCAATGCGCAGGGATGTGACAGCGCGGCGCCATTGCTGGAAAGTGTCTCTCACCTGGGCAGCACTCTGACAGACCTTCATCTGTTCGAACTTGGCCCGGTACGCAAGCCCGCTGGCTCTGCATCGCACAGCAATGTGTCTGCAATATGGCATGAATTGCACGTCCCATGTTGTCATGTGGCAGTTCAGCAGAGCCGCTGCTGTTCATGAGAGTCTGTGAAACAGATGTGCCATGTTTTCACTCCACACACTTGCTAGCTGCGCTGCAGATTGACGACACTATTGCCAAGCACGTGTCCAAGTTGACGGGGCTCACCACGCTGTGCTTGGAGGGCATGGGCGCCGACACTGCCCTCAGCGAGCGCTTTGTGGCCGATGGCCTGGCGCCGCTGACAAAGACGCTGCGTACCCTGCACCTGGCCTGGGTCGCCGACAGCTTTGACGATGCCGCGCTGCGGCGCCTGGCCACCGTGAACAACAGCAACCTGCAGGAGCTGGTGCTCCATCGGTGCGACGGCGTGGCAGGCCCCGGCATCGCGGCCCTGGCGGCGTCGTGCACGCGACTGCACACGCTGGACTGGCGCGGCAGCGAGCAGCTGGATGCCGTGGCCGCCCTCGATGCGGCCCTCGCCCTACCGGCCCTGCAGTTGCTAAACTTGTCGTCAACCCCGCCGCAGCTGTCGAGCGGCGGACGGGAGCCGAAGCCCACACTGGAACCGTCGTTCCTTGCGCCGCCGACCGCGAAGCAGGCGACGCAGCCGCAGCGGGGCGGCACGCCCTCCCAGCTCCACATGCTGTTGTTGCAGCACTGCCACATGGCCGACGAGCAGCTGGCGGCGCGCGTGGCGTCGCTGCCGCAGCTGCGCACCCTGGTGCTAAACAACTGCCCCAACCTCGGCACGGGCGGGGCGCTCGTCTCTGCCCTCAAGACCAGCTGCCCGCGCCTCTCCACAATCGCGCTGGAGATGTGTGGCATCACCGACGCCTCGCTGATGAACCTGTTGGCGCAGCTGGGGTCCCGCCTGGCCAAACTGGCAGTGCGCCGCTGCAGCGGCTTGTCAGCGGGGGCGGCCGCGGCGGTGACCGAGCAGCTCGCCGGTGAGGATCCCACCGGCGGGCAGCTGCCATGGCAGCGGGCGTTGGCCGCCGGCCGGCACATCAACATCAACATCGAAGGCTCGGATGAGGCGTTGGGTCTGTCAAACGTGATGGGCGGCATGATGGGCAGCATGATGAAGCTTGCCCTCCTGAAAAGCATGAATAAGCTGTTCGATAGCAATGGCGAGTAATTCTGCATACAGTGTGGCGCACAGAGCATGATATGGCGGCGGTTGGCTGGAATACCTTTTCAGATGGTTGATTCTGTCAGACGTGCAGATGACTTCATCGTTTGTGTTGATCAACATGCACAGGTTGGGTGACTGTTTGCTTTGACCATTGGCAGAATTGTGAAAGTGAAATAGATTGCATGAGGTAGACTGTTTCAGCGCCATCAATCAAAGAAACACACACATGCAGTTGTCCAGGCTGATGCTGAAGTAGCGATTTGGCATCAGCAGAAGCAAGCCATCCATCCCGCAGGCATCAGCGTCAAAGACCCATTCTGTGCAATCATGATCATAATTGACAACGCACAAGCTGCATGGCGGCGGAATTGGCGGTGTTCACGTGGTTGCCAGTTCCAAGGCAATGTGTTCCAAGGACTGTCGATATGGACACCGCGGCGTTTCCGAGGCACAAGTTCAGCCTCAATGCTCATCTCAGCGATCTGCGACCCTTTCCAGTTGCTGCTGCACACGACAGCCCACTTGTCGCGACAGGACTTCCTAACAGCCTTGACTGCTCTGGCGTACCTTGCAGGATCTTCAGGAAGCATGATGTGCACTGCTGTATGCAGCAAGCGCAGGAATGGCCTGCAACGCGTGGTCGCTCCACTGCAGCACAGCATCAGACGACCACAATGCTGCATGTGGCCAGGCCACAGCGGCACCGCGCCGTCAGCACATCTGCGCAGCCTGCCGCTGTGTGTACGTACTCACCTGACGACTTCGTCCAGCTTACGTGTGCATCATTTGCAGATAGCGCGTGCCGGCAACCCTCTAGCCGCAACAGGGCAGCAGCACAGCTCTCCTGGAAAGCAGCCTGCAAGTGGGCCGCAGCATGGCCGGTGTCATGCCCGCCACGCCCTGCCAAGCACTGCAGAGACGTCGGTCTTGGAGGACAGCCATGTGACAGTGGATTTGCAAGATGAAGCCCTGAACAGGCACGAGATATTGGAGCGCTTGCAACAGACGCCAGGTGATGCACATGCATGCATGCATGCATGCATGTTCAACACTGACCACGCCGGGTTGAGTCCACCTGGTCGCATTAGCATATATAATGGTGTGACGACCATGTCGCAACCAGATCTACCGGTCAACCCCTGTCTTGACACCTCATCACTGTGATTGGCAGGTGGCACTCACGCCGAGATGGGAATGGATTGTGTCCTCGACTGCGATGCGCTGCAGATGCTTGCAGGCATCAACACGTTGCGCAGGCTCTCTACCAGGTGCAGCCAAGTGCGACGATGTTATTGCCGTAGCACAGAATGTTCAGTCCCATATCATACATATGTCAGCGTCAGATCAGACCAGGTCTTCCATTCCATCATGCAGGAAGCTGTGTGAGGGTCTCGTGGTCTCGGACTTCACCGGCCTTTCAGAGCTAACCGCGCTGCAGATCCATGGTGGCGCCACTGGCGGCCAGGACGAATGCCTGTGGTCAGCACTGGGTACTCTCACACAACTGCAAGAGCTGAGCTTTGGCGACAAGTATCAAGGTGTTCTGTTGGAGGCTCTGACATTCTCAATCCTTTTTCAAAGAATCCCGGAGTCGATACAGATGCTAGGTGCACTTTGAGGCCATGTCACATTGGTGCAGCAGCGCCACAGCAGTGCACAAGGTTGCAACGCTGCAGCAGGCGACGCTGTGCTACATTATGTTTGTAGATGTGGACCTCGACTGGGCAGGCATCACCAGCTTGTCAGCTCTGACACGGCTCAAGAAGCTGTCAGTCCTCAGCGCAGCTGCTCCACAATCCGCCATCGATGTGGCAGGTCAGCTGCCAGCACTTGAGGTCCTCCAGATGCGGTTTGGGACGCCCGTCCTTCAGTTCCAGCAGGTGTGTTCATGCTATCCACTGCTGGCCGAACTGGTGCTGGCACTGCTGTTTGAAGAAGTTGACAGGGTTTTGTGCACTGAGATGCTGCCTTGTCATTATGTACCAGATCTGGAGGTGCCTCGTCAACAAATTAAAGTGCGTGCTCAGCTTGCAATATGTACTGATGGAGTGTGACCGTGATGCAGCCAGATGGCAAGTATACCCGCCGTGTGTCGGCGCCGCCAGCCACCTCTGAGGCCACCCTGGAGTCGCTGCAGCAGCTGACAACACTGGAGAGCCTATTTCTCATGTTTGTGGAGGGCATTGGGAATGCCGAGATGCGGGCCCTGCGTGTGCCAACATGCCTCAAGGTGCACTGGCCTTTGTATCAGCTAATGTGTCTACTCATCAGTGCACGTGCCATTGGTGGTGTGCCAAGGTCAGGGGTCAGCTGCCAGGGTGCAAAAACAGAACTCGCGTGGCACATCAGATGCACGTGTTTATTGATTGCCAAAATCGTGCTGTCTGTCGCCGCAGGCCATGACGCTCATCGAGCTGCTGCCGGCCAGCAACATGTTCAGGGACACGCCCGCCGCCGTCGGCTTCCTGTCGCAGCTGAGGGGCCGCCTGCGCGAGTGCCAGTCCTGCTTCACATGGCTGGACCACCAGCTGCCCAGCTATGCGCCGCTCGCCGCCGCCATGCAGGGCCTGGAAACGCTGGTGCTGTACCAGCGGGTGCTCGACGCCGACACGCTCGCGGCTTTCGGCGCCACCGCGCCCGGCCTGCGCACGGTCGAGCTGATCAGCTGCTCCGTACGGGACGGCGACACCTCCGCGCTGTGCAGCTTCCTGGAGTCGCTGCGGGCCGCCACCAGGCTGGTGTTCTGGACGGTGGAAGGGTGCGCAGGCGCGGCGCCGCTGCTGCAAGGCATCTCGCACCTGGGCGGCTCGCTGAGGGAGCTAGGCGCCATCGAGATGGGCACGGTGCGCCAACCCTAACCTCGCAAGGACATGCTGACGCAACAGAAGCACTCTTATGCGCGCACTTACTTCGAAACACCAACGCTCTTATGACGACCACGACGTCTCATATGTGCGTTTGCTTTCCAGATTGGGAGCAGAATTGTTGCCTGGCTGCGTGTAGGTCGTGGACGCCGACGCACAGCACCTGGCCAAGCTGACAGTTCTCACCAGCCTTCATTTGGAGGGCAGCGTTCACGACATTGCCATCACCGAGCGCTTTGCTGCGGAAGGCCTGGTGCCGTTGACAGCACTCCGCACCCTGCAGCTGTCGTATGTCGATGCCAGCGACGCCGCCGTGCAACGGCTCAGCAGCCTGCAGCGCCTGGAGGTGCTGCACCTCACCTTTTGCCATGGCATCCGGGGCCACGGCGTCGCCGCTCTGCGAGCGTGCAGCCGGCTGCAGGCGCTGGTTGTCACAGTCGGCAGCCACTTGGACGTGATGACGGCCCTTGACTTTGCCATGGGCCTGCCAGCCATACAGACGCTCAGCGTGGCCGGCGGCCCTGAAGGCCATCAGCCGCAGCCTGCGCTGCAGCCGTCCTTCCTGGTGCCGCAGACGCAGCAGCCCGCCATGATGTCGCTTCCGCTGCAGCGGTGGGCGTCGCCCTCCAAGCTCAACACGCTGTTCGTGCAGCACTGCGACATCACAGACGAGCAGCTCGCGGCGCGGCTTGCCACGCTTCCGCAGCTGCGCACGCTGCTGCTGAACAACTGCCGCGCCGCCATCATGAGCGCGGCCCTCGTGGCCACGCTCAAAGCCAGCTGCCCGCGGCTGGCGGACGTCCAGCTGCGGCAGTGCGCAGTGACCGACGCCACGCTGATGAACTTAGCCCAGGAGCTGTGGCCCCGGTTGACGAGGCTGACCGTGCACGATTGCAGCGGGGTGTCGGCGGACGTCGCCGCCATGGTCGCTGGGATGCTGACCGGCACGCGGGGCTCCGACGACCTGCTGCCGTGGCAGCGGGCCATGGCGGCTGGCCGGCACATCGAGGCGGACATCACAGCCCCGGCGGCGCCGAAGCAGATGGGTGGTATGATGCTCCCGGCCCTCATGCGCCACATCGCCAGATCACAGGAGTAGGTGGATGTGCAGTAGCTGGTGCAGCGGCGGCTCCAACAAGATGGAATATATTTCATTCAGTCGATATCGTATGTGTAACAGATCTCCATGATCTTAGACAAACACGCAGATGTACTGTGTATTGAACCGCAATATCGTTATCAGTGCAGGACACCCTCTCGAGAGTATACTTGTATGAAATAGATGCTGTTGCCTGCATGTGTTAGAAACTTTGGACGAACTAGCTTGGTCTCGACAGATTTATACTGTGTTGTTGTCTGATGTTCCAGTTGATATTTTGGTCACAGCACACTACAAGGTACCATTCAAGGGCTGCATTACACAAGTCGCCAGCAGATTCTACAGCTACCATATCTCTACATCCTGCCGCAAGAGTGTAGGTCATAAGCAGATCACAGAAGACGGAAGACACACAGTTGCCATGCTTCTCGCATCGTGGTACCCCCTGCTGGGCATTGCCCACGAGCACTGTTGTTGCATGTTTCAGGTGCTAGTTCGTCCTCCTCATTTCCGTATGTGATTGGAGTCTCGGTTCACTGCCCTTGACTGGCACACGTTGCTGCAAGCTGCTGCCAACCATGAGCGTGTAAGCGCCGCAGCCCCGGCCAGCATCAAGCCTTGATGGTGCATTGATGCTGCGCATACACACCTCCACCCTCGCCTGGGCACACGCTGATGCTGAACGGCGTGCTGGCTGCAAAGCTGCAGCCCAGCTTCGTGGCTGGCCGCGTCGTGAAGCACGCTGGATCCTCGAAATTGCTGGCAAACGAGAACGCGCCAATTCCTGCGGTGTGATGGCAACAATGCAATGCAGCGGTCGTGCTGCCATGTAGCAGCATCGTATGATCTGCCCAAATCGGGTGCATTGCAAGGCAGCAACAGAGCTGAAGTCCCCACCTTGCACAAAGATGCCGAGGCCCAGCGCCAGCGTCACCACCGATATCTGCCACGGCAGCAGAAGGTTTTAGTGGACTGAATGACATTGAGTCGGTGACAATATTGGCATGCGAGGGAGATGCAGAAGGCGCACCGGATGGTCAAACTCTGCCCACGACGCGACACACCACCCTAGGTACCTGCATGCAGACACATGCAGCTTCATGGCCACGGTGCACGAGTTGCGATTGCTTCGTGCACTGTGACCTACAGCCTCAGTTGCGACCAAACTGACACAGGACGGTCAGGTACTATCACTCACAGGTGGTGCACGTGGAGCGCGCTGTAGCGGCTGCCGCTCGCGGACAGCAGCAGCGCCGCGCCAACATAGAAAAGAATCACCACCGCTCTGCTGCTGACATATGCTACGAAGTTGGCGCGGCTCTTGCAGCGCCAGGCTGCCTGGGCGTGCCAGCCTGCCATTGCAACCAGTCACGCTGTGTGTGAGACACAGGTCGTGCGGTCTTGCTAGGACGATCTGGTTCGACAGGGCGCAAGTGGCGTGTAAGACGGAAAGTTCACCGATGCTGGCGAGGGCCGCTGACACTGCCACGATTTCGAGGGTCCACATGCCCCAGCCCCACCGCCAGATGTCTGCCAGGCTGTGCTGGAATGCTGGGACGTTGCTGCACAAAGAGAGGCAATGCACATGGTCAAGCCGATGCTGGCCATGCTTACACATTAGTGAAGCAGGTTTGCATGGCCACGTTCGCACGACAGCCTCACCTGATCAAAGAGTATACGGGCGGCGTGCCCAGGAATGTCGGGATGAAGTACCATCCACTCCTGCAGTATGAGCACCCGACGTTCAAATCACATCAGGACTAGTGTTCTGTGCGTTGATTCTCCTCTGAGCTGTGCATGAGCGTCAGACTCACCTCTTAAACAGGAAATCAAAGCGGTCACGGTCCATAACCCTCAAGAACACCTGCGCGAGAAGACGGTGACGGTGACCACTCCGCCAAGACATACTTCAACAGGTGATGTAGTAGCAGACCACACCAGCTACGCATGCAGAGCGAGATGGCGCAGCTGGAGCTCACCCCCAGCACCACGCCAGACTGGAACATCTTGGACACATCATCGACAAAGTCGAATGCATCTGCAGTTGTTGTCCCATCCTGAGGCAGCCCGACGTAGCAGCCCAGTCTCGCAACAACGTAGCCCGCGAAGATGAAGCAGAGCCACAGCCCCTGTCCAGCACACTCAATCGCTCATGCATGTGCACATGCCGCCGACAGCAGCATGCCATGCCTGTGAGAAGCCGCTGACCTCGGCTTGACAGACGTTGTATAGCAAAATGGCTCACCAGCAGCAGGAGCCTCTGCGCGCTCTCGCTGCCACCGAGCTTGCCGCTTTCCTGGTCTGCTGCCCTGTCATCAATGGCGTCATCTGGCCATACACCGTCTGGCCCATCGTGCTCGTCTCGACCGCTGAGCAGCGAGTGGCTCACTGCGTGCAGCTCCATGCATGCTCTGATACGCGCAAGTGGCCGCAAGATATGACACGGAACAGGTTGCTCTTCGATCGATCTTTGCAGGAACCGGATAGTCCAAGGATCGGCAATGGGTCGATCAGCTATTGCAAAGACTTCCGGCGGGTCGCGGCTCAATTTAATTGCTGTAATGACTATCTGTGCGGTTGCAAGCAAAAGGAGCGTAAAATGCAAGTTGTGCATTTGAGCAAGGGGCTGATCGTGTTGAGCTGTTGACTGATGAATGCTGACGTAGAAGGGTGGAAGCAGGAAAACTCTCTGTAATTCGACACGTTGAACTCATATTCCTTGCATTCTACAACATTGCAGCGCATGACATAGCTCAACGGGTCTTGGATTAATATGCCACCAAGTCTCACTGTGGCGCACAGTCATACAATTGCTCCGGATCAAGAATGTATTGCCGTGCGCCAAGCTGGCAACATGTCATCACGCACAGGTAAACGATGATTCGCTCACAACAACATGCAGGCATCCAACAGAACTTCAGTTGAACCCAGGCTTCCAAAAATTGCCGCTGGTGTGCTGCAGCGTCCATAATTTATGACAGGACGCCGCAAGTTGCCCCACTGGCCTTCTCAGCTATAGCACATGCATCTTCGCCGCCAAATGCTTCAGTCAGACGGGCACCTGCTGCCAGCATGTCAACATTACGATGCACGTTTTCCCCGCTGTTCCTCTGCCAGTAGGTAACACCAACATCACTGACTTTATCTTTGCTGTGCATCCTCGAGTTGGCGCATGCTTGCTCCTATGCAATGCTTACTCCTATGCTTCAGCCGCCAATGCTGAAGCCGTGCAGGCGCCCTCCGGCGGCAATGTACACCCGGCCCTTGGACATAATGGGGGCATGGAACCTGCACGTGGCATTGCAGAGGTGTTCAGCTGTATATCTGCACCTTGTCCTGCATCTGTCATGGAAGCCATGTTGCATCAGAGCAGCCTGTGCGGTGCATATGCCGCAGATGGGCAGAATGACCTCGAAAATCTCTCATGAGCGCACGAGTCACCTTGCGACGGTGCCGAGCGTGCCGCTGGACCACAGCTTGGCGCCGGTCACGCTGTTGAAGGCGTACAGCTGGTTGGACGCTGCATCGGAACCCGCTGACCACACCGTCGCGCTGCCGCCGCCCGAGTTCACACCCGTGGCCATGGGCGAGCCCTCGCCGCCTTGCGTGGCGCACCAGGCGACATCAAAAGACGGCGGCTTTGTCGGCTTCATGCGCACCGCCATCACATCGCCGCTCTGGCCGCTGGGACACATCAGGCCATTGCCCTGCAGAACAGAAGAGCATGCGACATCGCATTTGCCTCGCAGCGTCCATCTGAAGAAGGTTATGTAACAGTGTGGCATTGATGCGGGAAACGTCGGCAGGAAGAGGGGCTCTGATTGAAGGTGTTCCAAAATGTGCAACATGTGTCTCAACACGCCCAAGTTCAGAACGAGATCCGGCATACCCTGAAGACGATGTATGTGTTCTTGTCGGTTCCAGTATACACAGCAGGCACGCCGATCAGCGTGCTGCTGGCCAGCTTTTTTGTGAACAGCGGCGTCTTCAGATTGCTCCTGTCCAAGAGGTACCTGTGGGCGAGGGCAGGGTCTCATGTCGGAACCAGCCTCACCAGCGCACTGCGCATGGCACAACTTGTTACAAGCCTCGATGTTGCGACAGCTGGAGAGATGCACAATCGTCATGAGGCAATGCTCACCCATTGCCGTCTTTGCCAAACTGTCCGACCAGCTTGTAACCATTGTAGTCCAAAATGACTGGGTGGCTGCCGCACAGGTCAATGTCCTGTGCAAACGCCACAGCAACCTCAGCCGAGGGCGCCTCAGTGAGACTCAGTGCCTTGCATCATCCCAGCAGATGCTGATCGTTGGCGTGAGGCTGGGGAGCAGCACGTCAAAATGGTTGATGTGCTTCGCAGGCTGAGCCGGTCTCACCTGATCATCGTATTGCTTCCAGTTGGCAGGCCGGAAGTAATCTGTTGTGAGGTTGCGGAACTTGGGCACATACGTCAGGCGCAGCACCGCATTGCCCTCCTGCCAGTAGGGCGCATCCGCCGTGTTGCCCGTCGACACATATGCATAGGTCCCATCAGTTGACACACCGCCAGGCGTCCAGATGCCTGCAACCAGAGAAAGTCAGAAGATGTCAGCGGGTGCAGTGTCACACACACGATCTCGAGGCCCCAGCAGATCGGAGTCACAATGATCAGCATTTGCAGGCATCAAGTGAACCTGAATGTCAGTCTCCAAGACGTGCCAAAGCCGCACCTCCTTTCAGTCCACTGGTACGGTAGAAGGTGATGTCCGCCGGGTTCGTGAGTGACAGGCCGATCACATGGCTGCAGTCGGAGGGCGGCATGTCAGTTGCATTGGCAATCGAACCTGGAGGCTGATCCTGTGCATGCTTGCATGCGCTCACATCTGCCAGGTGCACAGCAGGAATCCACTTACCCGTGATAATTGCCGCAGTCTCCGGCAAGCCCACCGTACGGCACCAGGAGCTGGACAAGCACGAGTGACCACGTGACATCATAGTTATCATGTTGCAATGATGCGACGCGAGCAGCAAGCCACATTGCGCAACACGAGACATCATGCAGACTCTCTCACTCTGTTGTTCACTATCCCCAGCGCGCCCCTCTGGTTCTGGATGTTTGCATAGAAGATGGCACCGTACTTGGCCTTGAGAGCTGCAGTGCCAATCACACCGTAAAGTTTGAACTTCAAAGCTCTGCGCAGAACATATGGACATGCAATCCTCAGTGCATGAGCAGCTGCATCTGCTTGCAATCTCTTCACTCACAGTGGGCAACGTCCACAGGCCAGCCCGAGGCAATGGCGCCAGTGTACACGTTCATGCGGAAGATCAGAGCGCGTGTTGTTGTGCCGCCATCAGGCGTGCTCATGGCGGCAACGTACAGGCTGTCAGTAGCAGGGTCGATGATCGGGGTGCCTGCAGGGGCAATCCGTCCACACTGAGTCAATGTTGGCCACAATTGCGCACAGCCATGCAGTTTGCTGGCAGCTGTTTGTTGATGACTGAAATGCGAACCTGTGATGCCATAGTTAGGACTGATGTTCCCGCAAGGGAGCTTCGAGCTGACCATCGGCGGCGCAATCACCTGCATGATGCAAGCATGGTTGGTTGTGTATGTTGGGTGACGCTCGATGCAACACAATGCGCCAAACCTCGTGTTCATACAGGCCGTCACCTTGTCGTAAAGGAGTTTTCCTGTTCCCGCATAAGTGACAGTGATGTGGTTGGCCTCTGTTGCTGCCACAATGATGTCGCCCTTCCCATTCTGGAGTGCAGCCATGCTTGGTCTCAGTCAGTCGGCGTCCAGAATGCGGAACTGCAAGGTATCGCATGTACAAGGTGACAGATGCAGCCAGCTGCAGCATCGCTGATGCATGGGTTTCTCGGGTGGCATGAAGCAGTGTGCTGGCAGCACCTTTGTGTAGTAGAGCAGCTGCGCATAAACCTGGCCCGTGAGCGGGGTGGCAATCTTAGTGATGCGTGCGGTCTTGCTGATCGTCTTCCCTGCGACGCCAGCGTAGGTGTAGAACCCCTGACGAGTGGGCTGCTTGTGGAGCTGCGTCACAGACTGCGACTGCGCAGCAGCTGGCATCGTTGCCGCACACAGTAGCACCGCCACTGCGGCAGCACACAGCAGCCAGGCGGGCATTGCCGGATGGGACCGCACGCGTGCCATGCCGTCGAGCACCTGTACAACACAAACAAATCTAGTCAGCTTCCATCGAGCTGCCCGCTTGGGCAGGAACTGGCGTGCCAGGCAGGCAGGCAGCGCCCTCCAAACCGGTCCAAATGAAAATCGCGCGCAAGACGGCGTCCAGAATGTATCATGAGAAGATTCCAGTCGCACTGGACGCTGCGCCAAATGGTTCTGCACGACAGGCTGGCCCCCTTTCATTCCGGATTACGCATCGCAGTACTCACATATTTGAAGTTCAAAGAGTTTGCTCGATGGCGTCAAGAACAGGTCGCGCCCCCTGGTTCGTGCAACTTGCTAAAGAATATGTTTCCGATCGTGCTGCGCATGACGTGCACGTAGAGCAGCAAACAAGGGAGGCTGCACCCCGATTCGATGTTGTCGTTCTCACGGCGGTGTCGGACATCACGCACGACGCAGTGGCATCAAACCCACATGGATCCGGTTGCTTCCACTCGTGTACAATATACATAGACTGACATGTCGCTGGAGGTGTCGCGGCCGCGCGAGTTTGCAACATCACCCGCTGCAATACGACGAGCTTCCAACCCAGCGCCAGAGGGATGTAAGGGCCGCACCTCGTCGCCCGCCGAGCACTAGAGGCGCTATAGCGGTAGCAAAGCCACGTGCGATGGCGGGATCGAGCCCAGCGCCGCGCTGCAAATGCTGCACCTCGGGCTAAGAGGTCGAAATATTGTGATATATTAGTCACTAACTGCTACACCGGGTTCGGCCTATAGGGGGATCGATAGGAGCCTGTCTATTTCCTATGCAACAAACCCTGATGCGGCAGGAATCGGCGGAAACTCGGCGGGGCCGTGGGAGCGAGCTGAACCTTGTCACATCGAACAACATCCTGCAGTGTCATCTGCGCATCGTATCACGTAGCTGGACCGCCTGCTTACGTACAGGCATGCGTGCAACCCGCCATGTGGTAGGCTAGTGTGGCGCCTGTGACACATCCAACATGCAGCAAAGGCGAATTAGCTCGGGGCCCTCGCCGTACGCGGCGGAGGGGCCAGGGCTGCATATTGCAGCGCCAAAGGTCAGCACCGGCTTCACGGTCACATCGACGGCGGGGCGCAAGCTGCGGGTGAGTGGCATCGCCCTCGGCTTGAGGACAATGCTGTCGGAGCGGTGCAGAGAGCACGCCGGGGCCCCGTCCCAGTGTCATTGGTCTCCTTGATAGACTTCGATGGTAGTGCATCCTTCCAATCTGCAACACAATCGCAGAGTGCGTGCTATCAGGGTTGATCCCGGTGCATGGCCTCACAGATCGGATGGTGCCAATGCATTGTATGCCCAGACTGCAACGTGTACGGCATACAATCATCGGCAGCGACTTGCTGTAGGCAGGCCACGATCTGTCGCAACCCCATCGGCTGCCCACTGCTCTCCTTGATGCCGGCACCCGCACAACCACCACATGATGCAGAAGGCCATGTCCTAGCCAAAGCAGGTGTCCATGCGGCGGATCGTTCCGAACATCTCATGAAGGGGACTGCCCACTACTTGGCATGCGGCGTGTCGAAATGTCACGATGGCAGATGCTGACGGCAACCACTGACAATGGGCGGTTGTGCTGGTGCAGCCATCGGACCTGAAGCTTTCGATTCGCGGCTCGGCCATCGTCAAGCCAGAGGTGGCGGAGAACGAGGATGGCAGCCTCCAGGTCACATACATGGTGCGTGCCAGGGCCACGCACCCAGCGACATGCCCGGCTTTGATGCAGCAGCTTGCAATCATGGCAATCGCCATGAGACTGCTTCACGCAATCGAGACTGTTTACGTCGCCACAACATGCTAACGGCAGGGTGATGACCTGCACTTGCTGGCGCAGGCGCCGATGTCTGGCGAGTACAAGGTCACCATGTCGGTGGGGCCATCGGCGGTCACTGGCAGCCCGTTCCGCGTGCCCTGCCAGCAGCCGCGCCCCAGCGATGTGGAGTCCACAGTGGACCTGCGCAACGGCCATGGCTTCGTGGACGAGCCATTCAAGGCGATCGTCACTGTGCGGGACCAGTTCGGCCGCAGGTAAGCCGCCCAGTACTGTTGATAAGGCTCATCTGCTGCTCAACGCAGCTGAGTGTTTTGGGGGTGGATGCATGACAGGAGATGTGCCCGCCATGCAACAGACACTCTACATTAGCAGCTGTTGGTGTCGCTCACAATATACTGCTTCCTCTGGCTGGCGCAGCTTCCAGGAACGTGCAAAGGTCACCGCCAGCGTGGTGGACATCGAGTCAGATGCGCACACGGTGCTGTTTCCGGCCAGCGTGACAGACCGCGGCGGCGGCAACTACGAGGTGAGCTGCTGCCAGTGCACGAAAGGGGCTGCAGAGCAGGTCGTGAAACATGGGACCCTGCTAGAAGGTAATTTCCAGCTCATGGATGATCGGGTGCACCGAGAGCAGTCGCTGACATGCAGCAGCTGAGATGGGTGTCGACAAAACACGATGCGACTGGTGAACTCCTTGCGCGACCCAGGTGTCGTTCAAGCCGGAGATCTCGGCCACATACGGCCTGGCGATTGTGCTGAACGGCACGCCGCTGCAGGGCAGCCCCTTCAAGATCAGGATCCGCAATGACGAAACCATCGCGGGCAACTGCCGGCTGTACGGCCCAGGGCTCACGCTTGGCACGGCAGGGCAGCGCAACCAATTCTGCATTCAAGGCAAGGCACAGCATATGCATATTGTGAAGCTGCCAGAACAGCTTTGGCGTTGATCAGATTCTGGTGGTCTTAGTCTTGCAGTGATACACTGGGCTGGCGCACGTCTGATGGCTGCCTGACACTGTGCTGGCAATTGAATGTGCGCAGCTTTCGCAACCTATATCAAATGGTACCAATGCGCAGCACACCCTGGAGCAGCTTTGACTTTCATGACCTTCGTCATTCTTGCCGTGCAGCTGTGGACGGCAAGGCGCAGGCGCGCGCAGTAGGCGGCGACAAGTTCCAGGTGTCCATCGCCGGCCCCGTGCCCGTGGAGCAGCTGCAGCCGGTCGTGGCGGACAACTCCAATGGCACCTACAATGTGTCATGGAGCACCACGGTCGCCGGGGAGTACCTCATCACCGCCAAACTGGAGGGCTACACCGTGGGCGGCTGCCCAGTCTCCTGCACAGGTGGATCGTGCATATTGGGTGTGAGGCCCATGCATCAGTGCGCACAGTGGACTGTCCTATTGCTGATTTTGCCTCCTTCCCCATTGCGCTGAGAGACATGACGATCTGTCTTGGTTCATGGCATTTACACGTCGTTCATCATTGTGCGCTTGTCTGCCATACAGTGCAAGCTGCAAAGACGGAGGCGGGCAAGTGTACAGCCAGCGGCGAGGGGTTGTCCAAGGCGCACGCTGGCATCCCCGCCGCCTTCCAGATCAAGGCGGTGGACTGCTATGGCAACCGTCGCAACTCAGGCATGTTGAAGTCTGGCTTCAGGGGCTCCTATAGACAACATCTTCGACGTGCAACTGCAACAGACTAATGTTGCCCTCAGGTCGACAGCAACAGAGGCAGCAGCTTTAGATGCCGGCAGCGAAATGTTGTCGGCACTGCCTGTGCAGGCGGCGACACATTTGACGTGCTGGTGAAGAGGGCCGGCAAGTCCAGCACGCACTCGGCGGTGCGCGGGCGAGTGGAGGACAGCGGCGAGGGGCTGTACCGCGCCTCGTACGTCGCCAACTTTGCCGGCACCTACGAGGTCCACGTCACATGCGGAGGTACAGCTCTACAGAACTTGTCTGGGAAGTCTCTGGCATTCTGCAAGGGCTGTTCAGGTGTCGTGAAGGCTGGGATGGAACCAAGCATCAGCTCAACCGAGCACAGCTCACCACATGCCAAGCTGTCCATGTGCAATCGCTCTTGACGCTGATCAATGCCACGCACGGAATGCGTAGGCAAGCCCATCTCGGGGTGCCCCTTCCTGTGCCACGTCAGCGCTGGCGAGGTGGACGCCAGCAACTCGCGGCTGTTTGGCCCGGGGCTGCAGGCGGTGCAGCTGGGCCGCGAGAGCCAGCTGTTCTGCGAGCTGGCGGACGCCTTCGGCAACAAAGTCGAGTCCGCAGCCGCCAGTGGCACCGATCTCAAGGTGGGCTTGCAGTCGCGCACTCAGTGGTCGTCATCATGTCATTTCAGACATTCTAAGGATCAGCAGCAGCCCTGTGGCAGGACTCGTTGAGGCAATCTGATTAAGTATAGCGTGATGCAAGCATTGCACGAATCGATCTGTGCAGCTATGCAGGTGCTGGTGAGGGGGCCAGCGCCCACCACCGTCACGCCCGGAGCCACCCGCGATGGGCTGCATGCCTTCAGCTACTGCGCCCGATCCACAGGCAAGCAGTGCCTTGCCGGCTCACATGCACTCTGATCTGCGACATGTTGCACCGTATGGTCAATTTAAGAGCTGCTTGCATGGAAACGTGTGGCACCCAACCCTCATCCTGGCTGACGTGATACAGGCACCTACACCATATCTGCCATGATCGGAGGCGAGCACATGAACGGCTCGCCGGCGGAGGTGGAGGCATCCACGGCGCAGGCACACGCGCCGCACTGCGAGGTGGTCGGCGTGCCCCTGACGCTGCACACCTCCGCAGGTGCCACTTCACCTCATTTAAGTTCACAATGTGCGTGTGCTGGTAGCACTGTTTTGCTGTGTCAGGTCAGACGGTATTTCAGCTGCGGGATCCTCTGCTGTGCATTTCACTTGCGAAAATGTGGCTGAAAGCCGCATTACCAGCCGCATGTTGGTACAACCCTCGGTCATCTGTGTGCAGGAGAGCATGCGGACTTCGCTGTGGTGGCGAAGGACCAGAAGGGCGTGCGCAAGTCGCTGGGCGGCGACACCTTTGCGCTGTCCTGGACCCGCGCTGGCAGCAGCGACCTGCCCCATGCCGGCAGGGTGCGTAATCAACAGCATTCCCTAATGAACACTTGTTCTCGATGTCTTTCGTACACGAACATGCAGCAAACACATCGCCATGTGCCCCTGTGTCCTGCATCCGCATGCGTTGGCCGTCTCAGCATGTCCTCTGCACGCAGCGGAAGTGTTCATGTGCTTGGCGGGTCTGGGCAGCACCGTGCATACTGTGACATCATATTCACACCGAGTGCGAGAGTGTCATGGTGGACCTGGTGTGAGCAGATGGAGGACCTGGGCACTGGCGAGTATGCTGGCTCCTTCTCGGCCATGGCAGCCGGCGCCTACTCAGTGTCCGTCACCTTCCAAGGCGCCCACATTGCCGGCAGCCCCTTCGCAGCTGAGGTAAGGGCCCGGCGCTGCACAGAATGCAGCTGCTGATAAGCAAACAGTTGCTCGGGCTGGACAGTGGGGCAACGTTGGCAGTCAACACACCGTTTGTTGACTGTGCCGACACCCGCCTCATGCTGACATGCCTGTCACTTGGGATTCTTTCAGATGCGGCGGTTTTGGGGCTCTCCTGCAAGAGTCAACCCGACTTCCATTGCGCGCCTGCAGGTGGCAGCAGCGGATGTGGACGCCCGCGCCAGCACAGCCGTGGGCGACGGGTTGCAGGCGGCCCGCAGCGGCCGGCGCTCGGTTTTTGTGGTGCGCGCTGTCGACCGCTTCGGCAACTCGGTGGCGGCGCCGCCGGAGGCACCCGGCGTCCCTGGCTTCCGGGCCGAGATCACCGGCAGCCAAGTAGGCTTCATGCTATGCAAGTGGTGCATGTAGAAAGGCAGCCATGCGCTGTTGCTTTTCACATGCAGATGAAGCAGAGCCAGAGTCTGCAGGTCTATCTGCTTCCAGTTGTGCCCCCGGCGCTGACGTACACTTGGTGCAATGAATTGCTGCAGCCGGTGAAGGTGGCCTGGGAGGCGAGCAGCAAGGACGGCCACGAGCTGACGGGGTCCTTCATGCCGCAGCTGGCTGGCACCTGCCACCTGGCCGTCACCTACGCCGGCGCCCACATCCAGGGTGCAGAGACCTGCATTGTCAGTGTGGCAGTTGCTGAGAAACACTGTGCAATCTGGCTCGGAGTGCCATTGACGGGTTCTGTTGAGCAAAGCAGTGCAGCTCCTGGTGCTGACACAAAATGTCGACCATGCTGCTCATTCGATCTCAGATCGGGTCGAGCCTATCGTTCAATGTACCGTATAGCAGTTCACACAGTCCAGACTTGAGTAGCCTCACCATGCTGCCATGTGCATCAGGCTCGCCGTGGACGCTGGAGGTGGCCGCAGACGCCGGCCATGCAGCGCACTCGGCAGTCAGCGCGCTGCCGGCGCAGCTGACGGCCGGCAGGGCCGAGTCCGTGACCGTCACCGCGCGCGATGCCGCCGGCAACACCACCGCCGGCGGCGACCGCGTGGAGGTCCTGTTAGACAGCGCTGCGGAAGGTGAGACATCTGACTTTTGTGGGAAAGTTCATCTGTTTAGTGTACTCTGAAAAGTCAGCTGCAGTTCTTGCAGCCTTTTGCAGGCAGTCCTTGCTGCATGTTGTCGAGGTTGGCACCCATGGCAGTTGCAGGGTCTGATATGCTGCAGCTTCGGGCAGATCTTGCAGTCGTGACCATCTGTCTTTCTCGACACCCACCCGACGCCTGCCCGCGCATGGCTGTCACACAGGCGCAAGCAACCTGCCGGTGGGGGACAACAGGGACGGCACATATGCGGCGCAGCTGCGGCCAGTCAAGGCGGGGCTGCTGACGCTGAGCGCCCTGGTCAATGGGGAGCTGGTCGGGCTGCCCCAGACGCTGGCCGTGGCCCCAGGGCCGCTGGCCAGGCTGGCGCCAGCGCAGGAGCTGCTGCCGCACTGCACAGCAGGTGCGCATGTCGTCAAGTCCAAGATTCGAGCTGCCCCTGTTTCTGCAGTCTGCCGGTGTTACTTGTAGGACCATGTAGGTGTGCATTTAAAGTGTATGGTTGAAAGCCGAGCAGATCCTGCACATCTGAGACAAGTTCTGCAACAGCACCTCTGTTGCCCACGGGAAGCGCCATGCACCACAGTGGGCAAACCCTGGTGTTTGACAGCTCTGTGGCAGACATGGGTGGGATTGTCAGCATAGTTGATTTGATAGGTGCACGAGCAATTCTGCTGGACAACATGCCTCCAATATTATAATTCGCCTTGGCAACAGGCGAGCGCATGGTGTTGGCGCTGGCGGCGTTTGACGAGCACGGCAATGTGGCAGCAGCCGCCGGGCCAGAGGCCATCACCGCCCAGCTGCGGCTGGCACCCGGCACAGGTGGCCCAGCAGACAGCGTGCCGCTGGAGGTCAGGGCGCGGCCGCACGGCGGCTTTGAGGTCGCCGCCGTGCTGACCACAGCCTGCGACTTTGAGGTGTGCTGTCTTGTACACTGACGATTTTGACAAGACTGTTTGTTGCAGCCGCCACACCAATAGTCGCACAGCCTGATAACAACCTGATTACCAGGCTGTACGCAATTTGAACTGGTATATTGCAAGCCGACTTTCAATTGCAGAACGAGCATGTGAGTAATGCACCTGTGGCAACATTGATGCAGGTGGTGGCAGCAATCAGTGGCAGCGAGGCTGGTGGCGTCACGGTGAAGGGCACGTGTGCAGCTGGACCAGTGTGTGTCAGCCGGTGCACCCTGGCGGAGAAACCAGCAGGCATCATCGCAGGTGCACAGCAAGCTGTTGCAAGCTTTTGGCCCGATAGATGGAGATGTGAAAACGTGATAACTGAACATCTGAACACTGGACATGTGAACACTGGACATGTGAACGCATGTGAACAATTGCTCTTTGTCTGCATCCGGACATCTCCTGGCTACTGTGGCGGCAGTAATGGCACCACTATCTATCAGAACATGTCATGCCTGTTTTATCCACATTGCTATGCAGGCCAGCAAGGGCGGATGAAGATCCATCGCATGGACCGCTTCGGCAACCGTGCGGCCGGCGGCGGCAGCCTGACAGTCAGCGGGCTCGGCCCCGCCCGCCTGGACGCCACCGCGCATGACTGCGGCGATGGCACCTCCGATGTCAGGTGTCACATGACCGATGTGTTAACGTGTATGTTCATGTGCACAGGCAGCAGTGCGTCCTTTCTGCTGCGATTTGGCCAGCAGGAATGTCAGGGGATTGGACTCAGAGGTCATATTCCTCCTTGGTCATGACATCTGCACAGGTACACCGCTGCAAAGGCGGGGCAGTACCGGCTGACGGTCGTGGGCGCTGAGGATGGAGACGCCCTGCCTGGCTCCCCCTTCACTGTGGATGTGGAGGTGCGCCTTTTCTGAAAGCCTCATAATCCTACTGCTTCGTTCAAACGCCAGCTGTACCACACAGTCGAGGCACACAGTCTGGTCGGCACTCACGATTGGCAGAGACCCTGCAAGACCCCAGCTGTGCATTTTGCTGTTGAACTGACCGCCGCTAATCCATGCAGGTGGGCGCGCCGGCGGCAGCGCAGAGTGTGGCGGGGCTGCGCGGTTGCGAGACGGGGTGTGTGGAGGCGGGCCAGAAGGTCGTGCTGGACTTCCAGCCGCGCGATGCCCTCGGCAACGTGGTGCGCTTGGCTGACTGGGTCTCCTTTTGCGAGGTTAGCAGCAACTTCGTCAATTGTCAAGCCAGTCTGCGGAGCCAGCCTGTCAGATGATGTTGAATGGTACAGGATCATGTTCACATTACTGCAGTCGCATCTCGGACTCATTCAGAGCGATCTCGATATCAATGCAGTCACCTCGTCTTCGCCAACGCTGCTTGATCGGCGAAGAACAACATGTCTGGCGCTTCCACGCAATTCTGCAGGTGGAAGCGGCTGAGGGGGTGGATGCCATGGTCGAGGCCGTCGGCCCGGCCACCGTCGCCTTTGCACCAGGCAGCTCACCCATGCAGCACGTCGGCATGCTGGAGGCTGCGGGCGCGTACCTGCTGCATGTATGGCTGGGCGGCGCCCCGGTCTCTGGCTGGCCTCGGGTACTGCATGTACTCCCTGCACCAGCAGACCCCGCAAGGTACGCACAGCGCACACTCAAAGAATCTCTGCAATTCAGACCCAGATGATGTTGTGGCACTGTGCTGGAGGCTGCAGGCGCCATGTGCAGCTTGCCCACTGTTCAATCGGCCATGGGTGCTGCATGTGCTGCTAGCGCTTGCAGGTGCTGCGCGCAAGGTGAGGCCGACTGGCACAGCAGCAGCCAAACTGCAAGAATCCTGCCCAGAGTCGTCTCTCGGGTCTCCATCGCCTATGATATAAACCCTGATTGCTCTTTGTGACGGTCTTGATAACTGTAATGGCCTAGAATGGGCAATTTCATGCTGGCTATTGGGAGAGCAGCTGCACAGTGTGTCATGAGGGTGCGTGATGGCAAACCTCATGATTGACTGGAGCGGGTGGCGTCCCTGTGGTCGTGGCAGTCATGTCATTCATAACAGACCCTGGTCGCAACAGTCCTTTTGATGAGCAGTAGGTCGTGACCAGATCAGCCTACTGGTGGTGTGCAGGTGTCGCCTGGACGGCGAGGCGCTACAGGGCCTAGTGGTGGGCCAGCTCGCCAAGCTGACGCTGGCAGCTCGCGACCGCTTTGGCAATGCATGCGCCTCTGGCGGCGAGGACGTGGACGTTGAGCTGCGCGGCCCTGCAGGTCCCTTCACTCATCAATGTTCAGCAATATACTCACTGGCAAAGCTGTTGTGGACTTACATACCGCATGTTGGATGATGCAGCAGTAACATTAGCACACTCAAGGTTTTGTCAGTGATCAGCGGGTGCCTCTCTGTCTCTATCAACATGAACAGAGTGTGGTCTCATCTCAACCATACCTGGGAGTGAAGACTCCTCCAACTGCAGGTGCTGGCTCCTGGAAGGCCACCACGTCCGACAATGGCAATGGCACATACGCTGTCAGCTTCAAAGTTGACCGCGCTGGGCCCTGGGTCATCCTGCCAAAGTGCGTGGCGCCTCACTTTGTCGCTGCAGCCTGGTTTGATGGTGACGTCAACCTAGTGACTGTTCACAGTGAGTTGCCTCCTCATGACAATGTACATGCCTCCGTCGCAGCTACATCGCACTTGACATGCGAAGGGTCTTGTGTGGGTTGCAGGGTGGGCGGCCACTCTGTGAAGGAGGGAGGCTACGAGGTGTCTGCTACCTTTGGCGCCCTTTCTGCAGGCGACTGCGCGGTGCGCCCCCACATCGTGTGACACGATGCATTTGTGAGCAGGCTTTGTATTGTCAGTGCACTGATTGGGCACTGAGTGTATGCGCTATTCCGGCAATTTTGCAACCGTCAGTCGCTATTGTGCAGGTCTTTGGCGGTGAAAACAGCGAAGTGGTATGCACAACACCTGCGATGTAGTGCACTAAGACGTGTTACCTTTAACCCTGTAGCAGAAGCAGGCCCGCCAAGCCACAGCCCACCTGAGCCCACCGACAGCAGAGCCATCTGGCAGCGATGCCATCTGGCACACCATGCCACAGCGGCAATCCATATGTTGGAAGGTATCAGGTTGCGTCTCAGAGCTTAGAGGTAACGCTGCCTCAAATTGCAGGTGGTGGGCGGTGACAGCGGCCCTGTGGTGTGCGGTGCGGGCACAGACTTCCTGGTGCAGCCGCACGACCGCGGCACCGCCTCCGCGCCCCGCAAGCTGTCCTCGCCAGAGGCGCTGTCGGCGACCATCACCGGTGAGACTTGCGTCTGCAGCCACTTGGGTCTGCACCGGTGGGAGTAGCAAACACGACTTTTTTGGCGCCTGAAGGATCTCACATCAGGATCACTGCCTCCAGTCAGCTGCCGAATGTGATTGCAAACAACATGTCAGCAGCAAAACCTGCAATTTTGCTGTGCAGGCCCGAGTGGGTGCGGGCGGGCGGTGCCGGCGTCGCTGGCCGACGGCGGGGGGGCGTATAAGGTGGCGGTGCCCTGGAGCGAGGTCGGTCGCCACAGCGTGGCCATCACGCTGCACGGCGCGCACGTTGCCGGCTCCCCCTTCACTGTGGACGCCATCACGCAGGTGGCATGCTGTCTGTGATTTGTGGCCTTTCCAACAGAAACAGTGGTATTGCTGGGCCTGTCACATTACATACCTGAAGGCGCACCGATGCTGGGCAACTTTATGCTGCGCAACCACCTCTGCAATGCTGTTTGTTAGTTAAGGGAGCCCCCTTCTCTAGGCCATCCACCTCTTAGTGTTTCGCCTCACACATCTTGCAGGAGGTCAGCCTCGCAAGCTGCGTGTTTGAGGGCGACGGCCTCAGCGCCTGTGTCGCCGGCAGCACCGCGTCCTTCCGGCTGCGCGCCTGCGATGCTCGCGGTTACACCGTGGCGTCTACCACCGCCGACTTCACCCTGACAGTGATCATTGACGGCAAAGAAATCCCAGGTGATCCTGGAAGTCAGGCTCTGCAGTCGAGCAGTCAGCAAATCTGCTACAGGTCAGCGTGAGGAAAATTCTTCTACTTGATTCACACATGTTTACCGAGAGTTTGCAAACGATTCAACATGGGCACACTTGGCAATGCAGGCGGCATCGTGAATCATGGCGAGGGCAACTACGAGGCCTCTTATGTCGTGACGCATGCCGGCGAATACCAGCTGGTGCGGTCTTGATCTCGATCAATGCTATTCTACTGGACTGTGCGAATGACATGCTTGACTTTGCATCTCATTCTGGGCCCGAGGGTGGGATTCAACATGGCGCACCTGCTGACATGTGCCCTCCACAAAAGCCTGTAAACTGCTTCTGATAAACAAGTAGCTCGAATGTGTCACAACTGGTGTGCCACCAGGTAGTCGGCCTGGCGGGGGACCCGTCCAAGAGCGTCTTCAGGGGCGAGTGCTCCCCGGGGCCGGTGTCGCCAGGGCACTGCGAGGTGCAGCACGTGCGTGCGGAGATTGCTGCAGGGCAGGCCGGCCAGCTGCGTTTCTGGACCGCCGACAGGTGCAGTGGAACAACAGACGAACAGTTGGGCTCAGTTACTGGCTTAAGTTACTTGCCGATGTGATTGCCAATCTTCAGCCAAGTGCTGTGATCAGACTGGGCCACTGCTGGTGTTGCCACGGCAGTGTGCCCGTCATGCTTTGCAGCACTTGGCCCTTCTTGATTGCCGAACGATTGCAGGCTGCTGTAAATGCACATGAATCCCTTGCACAGCGATGTGACGTCGGCACATATCTTACCTTATAAACCGACAGGTTTGGCAACCGGGTGCTCAACCCGCTGAGCCAGGCGGCCTTCGGCGCCGAGGGCAGCGGCCCCGGGACGCTGACGGCCTCCGTCGTGCGCGCCTCGGATGCCGAGCTGGCCGTGCACTACTCGGCAGATGTGGCTGGCCGCTACTCCCTCGTCGTGCGTAGCTCATCTACTGGCGAGGTGAGACTGCAGCAGCATCTGACATTGTGCAGCTCGACAGATCTACAGCTGCATGTCTCTGCTTCAAAAGTCTGCATGTCATTTCAAATGCAAATGCAAGCAGTAGAGCTTGTGCAAAGTCACATGATAGACCAGCCTTCACCAATACCCAGTAATCATCGCTTCCTCACGCAAAGGTGCTGAAAGGCGGTCCCTTTGCCATCGGCATTGCGCCCGGCATCGCGGACGCCGCCAAGTCCACCGCCACCATCGAGGCGGCGGGTCGCTCTGAGCGGCGCCTGGAAGCTGGACAGGAGCTGGTGGTCAGCATCCAGCTGCGGGATGCCTTTGGCAACCCCACAGTTACTGTTGGTGAGGATTCAGATCGTCTGCTCTTGCTTGCTGCTGGCAAATTTTGGTTTAAATCTAGGGCTCACCTGGCAGAGTGGTGGCCTCCATCACAGCTGTGACTGTGGACTTGCCTGGCTTGGCGCGTTGTTTGCAAAGACAGTTGACATCAACCTGTTGCTCACCAGCTGCACCCACTTTCGTGCTGGTGTCGCACTCGCACTGGTGTCGCACTCGCACAGGCGAGGGCTCGGAGGTGAAGGTGGTGGCAACCGGCCCGCAGTCGGTGCAGTTTGTCAATGCCGGCTATGGGCGCCACACTGCGACGCTGGTGACGGCAGGGTCGTACGTGCTGACTGCCACATTTGGCGGCAAGCTGGCCTCAGGTGCCAATTGTTTTGAGCCACAGATGATGTGTTTGGCGTGTCAACCTCAAATGCCGGCTTTGTGTGCGTTTCAACTGTTGCTGTTTGATGATGCTCTGCTGGCCTGCACTCATCAATGTCAGGTGTAATCTGCACGACGACACATTTCACAATGCCACCATGTCAGGTTGTATTGTGAAAATTGCCGCGGTGCACTTTGCTATTGATATCAGATGATCGTGGTGATGATCAGGAAGTAGTCTTGCAGCTTGCTGAGGTAGACGACACCTGCCCTCAGCCTTGAGATCTGTATTAGGCGGCACCATTACTGGTGAGCTGTGCAATGTGACACCTTCGGCCATTTGCTGTCGACTGCAGGGTGGCCCAAGCCCCTGGAGGTGATGCCTGCTCGCGCGGGCCAGCTGCGTGCGAGCATCAAGGGCGACGCGCTGTACGGCACCGTGTGCGGCCGCGACTACACCCTGACGCTCACCACCGCTGACCAGTTTGGCAACCCCAGGTGTGGCCCTGAGAACGCACGCATGCATTGTGTCGCGGCTGCCTTGTAATCCGTCAGCATAGACCGCAAGGCATCGACCAGGCAAGTCACTTTCGCGAAAGCCTGAGGTATTCTCAACAGCTGGTACAGGTCCCCTTCTGCACCCGGACCGGCAACACCTGGGCTGCAGCAAAACTGCAGTTTATAGCATGCAATGTTCATTCCTCACACAGGAGTGAGGGTGGCGACAAGGTGGAGGCGGTGCTGGTGCATGCGGACGGCAAGCACACCGTGCGCGCGGCGGTGGTGGACAACACCAACGGCGCCTACTCGCTGGCCTTCCGCCTGGAGCTGCAGGGCGACTGGCGGCTGACGCCCCACGTCAACGGCTCCGACATTGCTGCAGCCGCCATCAAGGTGCATCGCCTCATGGCGCCTATGTTGCAGCAGGACCTGCCCGTCAACCTTCTGCTGGGAACTGCAAGCCTGATGTGGTCAGCTTCTGACGTCGGCAACTCATGATGTCTGTGCTGCTGACGTGATGATGTCTGAAGTCACAGGCTAGTCCTGCCTGTTCTCCCTAGAGGGTGCTGTCATGCGGAGGATGCATGAACATCGCCCTCAGGAAGGGCTCTCAAGGGATTAGTCTGGTGCACTGGCAACCGCTCAGCACCTGAGCACATTTAGGTCCTGCTTGGCTGGTTGACTGCTGTCAGAGTCAACGTCCACCCCGGCAGCCACAGGTGTTGGTGCCTCTGCTGACGATGTCCAGCTTTTTTCACACGACCATGCATGTTGTGCACCTATGCTGCAGATCCAGGCGGCGTATGGGCCGCTGACCGCGGCGGAGTGTGTGATGCTGGGCGGAGATGTGGGCACGCTGACCTGCGGCTCGCCGCACCGCCTGTTCATCCAGCCGGCTCTGTGGGGCGAAGGTGCAACCCGATGCTCTGGTGCTGTTGGTATAGTGCAATTGTGAGTGTGACATCATGGTGCGTGTGTCTGCAGTATGACATGGCACCCCTTGCAGGGCATCAACAGACGAATGCTTTCCCAGTACAAATGACTCTTGACCCTACACAGACTGTAGCATGCTCAAATGCATCAATCTGGGCCTATCCTATTACTCATGCCTCTCGACTGCAGCATGCCACGTGAAGTGGCACTGAAACTTGTTCTTGGTGCTGCAGGCGGCCGCGTGGTGAGCGGGCACGAGGCGGTGATGGTGACGGTGCAGGCGCCCAGCGGCACCAAGAGCCTGCTGCCTCTGGCTCTGGAGGACGGCGCCGGCCGCTACTCCGCGCTGCTCACCTGCTCCGAGGTGAGCTCGCTACAGGCCCTGTGTCAGTTGAAGCGCAGCACCTGATAACGATTCTGAGTTCTTTCCTGCCCTGAAGTGATGCACAAGCTCAGTGACTGAGAACTTCACAGGCTGCTCATGTGCACAGCTGATTGTACATAGCTGATAGTGCGCACCACTGCTCAGGTCGGCAAGCACAAGGTGTCGGCGATGCTGAACGATGCGCTGCTGCCAGGCTGTCCATACACCATCACCGCATCCGCCACAGAGGTGCACAACTACTGCTGAAGTTTTCGTGTCTGTTGAAGCTGTCATAGCCAGTGACTTCGACTCCCATCATATGCAGCCCCTGCTCAGAGCGTCTGTATTGCATCTCTCAGTGTTGAATTGGGGATGACTGAAGCCGCCTGGCCAATTGCTCTGCAGGTGGCATTGGCATGTTGCCAAGCCAGTGGCGCAGGATTGGCGGCAGCAGTGGCGGGACAGGTGGCGGCCTTCCGCATCGCGGCGCACGATGCCAACGGCAACCCAATCATGACGGGCGGCGCCAAATTCTCCATCGTGGTCGCCTGCGAAGGTGATGCATCGAAGTAATGTGGCAAACCAGCTGCAAGCTACACCTGTTGCTGTCATTGGCAGAGTAAGACCTGATGACGACATCTATGACTGTGCTCATCAAGGTCGTTGCATCTGCAGGCGAGGAGGTATCAGGGCAAGTGACAGACTCTGGCGATGGCTGGTATGCAGCGGCATACCGGCTGACAAAGGCCGGCAAGTTCATCATCTCCCTGCAGCTTGCAGGAGCACAGGTGACGATTTTTCGTGATTTAGCCTCAAGGACTGGGGTGTTGTCATGTGTGCAGCTGATGTGCAGTCACAATGCTGGCATCTGGCCACACAGGGATCCGGTGCAGCGTGTCATGCATGCAGGGTGCGCCGGTCACCTATGATGGCGTGTGCAGCCCGGCCACCACAGCAGCGGCCAAGTGTGTCGTGTCTGAGGCAGAGACGCGCATCATGGCTGGGCAGCCTGCCAGCCTGCGCATCACGCGCTTTGACAGGTGAGCCGACAAAACGTGCAGGTTGAGAACTGTGAGGCTGCATGCCGTGCTGCTGAGCAGGTGTTTGTGCGTGGGCAAGTTTTGGTCAGATCTGCAGGATCGAGCATCATTTCAGACCCTAAAACCCCACACTGGATTTGATTTGCTGCAAGGCTGCAATACTTGCGTGTTCTAGAATTGTTGTGGGGTGTTGTACTCAACAACCATAATGCCGATAATGCATGACGAAGTCCTATAGGGAGTGAAGCAGTACAACCATCGAAACTGTTCATCTGCCATGCAGGTTTGGCAATCGGATACACAGCAGCGAGGGGCAGCCGCCACTGTCCGCAGACGCCCATGGCCCCGGCACACTAGCAACGCAGGTGGTGGACTACGCCGACGGCGCTTCAGCCGTCTACTACAGCGCCAAGTGGGGAATCTCTTCACTCGACGTGCTCATGTGTTCAGATGTGGCCTGCGCAGGGTCCTGTTATGCTGGTTGATGTGTTGAGTTTGCACTGCACTGTACCATTGCTCGATGCTGAACAGGCTTGCATGTAGTGATTTGCTAATGCAGTCGCTCACAGAAGGTGCTTCCATGTCACAAAATTGCATGACTGCGCTCACAGGGCGGCAGGGGAGTACTCGCTGGCGCTGCGGTGCGCAGGCGATGACACCCTGCTGGGCGGCAGCCTCCTGCCGGTGGTGGTCACCCCTGGGCCTGTGGCTGTGTCCCGGTGCCGGGTGAGCTCCATCAAGAAATTGCATATCAAAACTTTGCATTGCGATTGGCATCTGCAGGGCTCAAGATGTCTTGCTCGATTGCGTCCGGTTTGATGCAGCAGGAGTTGATCATTGAATGGCCCTCAGATGCATGACGTGAAGCATGATCTGCTTCCTCATTTCACATCCTTGCCACCTGCAACTCTGGCCAGGGCCTGCGCACGCAAAAGATTTTCAATCCGGGCATGTTGCAGGCTGTGCTCAAGGGAGCGGCCGCAGAGGGGCGGTGCACGGCGGGGGAGGAGGTCGCGGTGCAGCTGCAGCTGCGGGACCAGTACGGCAACCCCGCAGAGGCGGCCACCGATGTGCTGCTCGCGGTGGAGGCCACCGGCGCGGCCGACATCAAGTTTGAGCCCGCAGCGGGCGGCGTCTTCTGGTGCGTTCGTGTTTCTCGTTCGCTATGCTTTTGGACAGTTGATGTGCTGCCGGGGTCCTGTGAAGGCATGAGCTTGTAGGTGGTAGGTAGTGACCATCGAGCTCGAGGTTGCAGCAAACAGTCCTTGCAATATGCAAGGACTAGCACGCGTTGTCAATGTACATGCTTGCCAGGCCGATGCTCATTGGCGGCAGCGCTTCGTGCAATCGGCCAGAGACTTGTTCAGCGCGGTCCTGGCTGATACCACCAGCGCATCAACGCGAATGAGCAGGCTTCGAGCATGATGAGAGATGGCGCAGCATTCTCAACATCCGACTGCTCGCATTTGTGCTAGTCAACTGCCAGTGTCTGCCTGATGGGACAATCATGTCTTGCCATCTCTTCCCCAGGGCGGTGCCGACACGGGCGGGCAGCTACGTCATCCGCGCCACGGTCGGAGGGCACAATGTGCCCGGCTGGCCGCAGCCGCTGCACGTGGATGCGGGGCTATCAGATGCAGCGCAGTGCTGGCTCACGGGGCCTCCTCTGCAGGTGCATGCTCGACAGATGTATATGAGAAAACCAGCAATGACACCAGCGATCTTAAGCATTTCACATACGAGCTGACAACCTGCTGCGAGTCCTCTTGCCACAACTTCAGCGCTTCAAACCTCTCAGGTCAATCGTCCTTTCCTTTGTCGCAGGGTGTCATTTGTGGCACCACAGCCGTGGCGACGCTGCACACAGCGGACTCGTATGGCAACGTGCGCACAGCGGGCGGCGAGGTGGTGTCGGCCCACCACCTGCCCAAGGGCGGCCGGCGCAACAACCCAGTCCGCGTCAAGGACAATGGCAACGGCACCTACGCCCTGCGGTGAGCTACTGTAGATCTTTTCCGATGACATCGTCCCCACATCTGCATCTAGAATGCAGTGAGAGTGCCACAAACTGCAACAGTATCGTAGCCAAGATGTGACCGCCTGCATCCCCACTGTACCGATGGCATTGCAGATGTCTGTCCACAGAATGGTGGTCACGCGACATGCTTCACCATCCAACAGGTTCACGCTGCCGGCGGCCGGCGACCACATGCTGCACGCGCTCGTGGGCGGCGAGGCGGTGCGCGGTGCTGCCCACCCGCTGACGGCCGAGTACGGGCCGCTGACGGCGTCGCAGTGCCGTGCCGTGCTGCAGGGCGGCGGCGCCCCCGACGACAATGGCCACGTGGCGGCCACCTGTGGCGCCTCCCAGGAGCTCATCGTCGAGGTGTGCACCTTCTGTGATATGTTGACCGCCTGCATTGGCCAATTGTGTCAAAGGCTTTTACAGCTTGGAAGCTCGTCATGCAAAAGGGGCAGCTCCAGTCGATTCCCTGTGCTGCAGCAGTCTTGGGTTGCTGCACCATCTTGGCCGACCAACCTGTTGCAACTATGTTTCCATCACACGACACTGTGCATGTCTGACACACCTCTGACTGCGTCGACTGTGTCAACGGCGGAGGCGACAGAGCTCATGCATGTGCTCCCCTGCGAGGAGGCTATGTCTGCAGGCTCTAGGGTAATCAGGTCATTGCCAACAGACCGGACATCTGAGACACATGCTTTGGATGAAAGGTGGTGGCTCGACGCCGGCAGACTGGAGATGAGATGCACTGTATGAGAATTTCGCCTGGATGGCATGGTCTTCAGATGGCACTCCTCGCTGAGACGTGGTCGAACACCTTCCAAGTCAACGGCCTGCTGTTGTAGGCGCTGGACATGGAGGCGGGGCGGTCGGTCGGCGGCCAGGAGGCGGTCAGCGTGCAGCTCATCAGCCCCACCGGCGCAGCAGCCACCGTGCCCGTGGAACTCGCAGACGCTGGCACTCGCTTCAGGTGAAGTGCCCAGATACATCTCTATCTGCCACTTCCGAGGTCATGCCTGCATGTGGTTGGCTTCTGCTGACATACATTGATGGCTTTGCATGGAGATTATTGGCTTCACTCTTGCAGCTTGTGGAGCTACATGCGTGCATGTCTGCTCGGTGGTATCCAAATATCAGGTCTCAAGATGGCCTAGTACGCTGCAAAGTCGGTGTGTCCACACAACAAATGCACTGACAACTTGTCCACTGCGCAGGGCGCGGTGGCGGTGGGTGGAGGTGGGCGTGCAGAGGGTGGCGGTCACGCTGGACGGCGCCCCGGTGCGCGGCAGCCCCTTTGCGGTGTACGTGCGCGCGGGGCCGCTGCACTCGCCCGCCTGCCTGCTGCTGGGCCTGGACGACCACAGGACAGCCTCGGCAGGTGAGCCACTTGACGATTGATGATGGGCATGGGCATGTAGCAAGGCCTCTGGCAGCAGGCCTCAGACTGGGCAGCTACTGGGGGAAAGAAGCAGGGCCTGCAGCAAGCTGGCTGCTCGTGAGTGGCCATGGACATAAGTTCCCCTGGCTTCACACTCACCATCCAAGCACAAAAGCACCAAGTTTCACACGACAGTGGTTACATCTGTGCAGGCGGCGCTCAGGCGCTGACTTTCGAGGTGGCAGGGCGGGACGCGTACGCCAACGCGTGCCCGCTGACGCCGGCGGATGTCAGCCTGGCCTGCAGCCCGTCGCACGCGCTGACGGACATCAGCATCGTGCCCAACAACTCGCCGTCCATCGTGGTCGTCAAGGCCACCGTGACCTGCGAAGGTGCTGCTTCTGCGTTGCCTGTCACATGCAGCAGCAAAGAGCTTCACCACCTGGTGCTGCTGATGTCACCCCAACTGACTGTGCCGGCTGGTACTGCAGCGACAGCAGGAGGGCACTCAGAATCGAGAGGGCCTTTGAGCATGGAAACACTCAGTGCTTGAAATTAACACATGCTTTTTAACTCACGTGCTTGAGAGTCACCACTCCGCAGGCAGCCTAAAGGTGCTGGTGCGTGGCGAGGCGGTGCAGCCGGAGCCGGTGCCGCTGACCGTGGCGGGCGGCGTTGGTTGCAGCCTGGCGTGGCTGGGGCCGGCGCCGATGCTCCGTGCGGGCGAGGCAGCCTCCATCCTGGTGGAGACGCGCGACGCCGCCGGCCAGCGCGTACAGCATGTGAGCAGACGCCCTGCTCCTGGAGCCGTTCCACATCTCCGCGCTGTTCTTGCATGGCTCGCGGGTTGGGAGGGTTGGCAGACTTGAGCAAGGCAGGCGGCTCAACAGGCTAGTGACGTCCTCAAATGGCTGATGCTTGTATCATCATCTACAGTAAACTCAGTGAGATCTGGCATGCGACCACTGCAGGGTGGCTGCCCGGTGCGGGCGCAGGTCACCAGCCTGGTGGACGGTGCCCCCGCAGCAGCGCCCGTGCGCGTTGCGGAGCGCGGCTCTGGGCTGCACGAGCTCACCTTCCACATAGACACGGTGCGTGACGTTGGCCACCCCTGACGTGGCAGCTGCACACAGCAGCCGGTGCGCAGATGCTGTTAGCAATCATGGGCTGTTCTGGCTGGTGATATACTGGGAACATGCTTCTGCCTCGGCTTCGCATCCACATGTGTGGTCCTCCTCCCTAAACCCTCAAGTTGCGACGCTGCAGGCGGGGCCATACCAGATCAGCGCGGGCATTGCGGGCGTGGTGGAGAGCGTCATCTCCGCCAAGGGGTCGGTCGCTCCAGGGCCGCCTTCGCCCGCGGCCTGCTCCTTTGACGGCGCGGCGCTGCGGGGCTGGACGGCCGGGCGCCTCGGCCGCCTGCATGTCCGCCTGGCAGACCGGTGAGGAACCACGAGCGACAGATGATCTGACAGGGTTGTACGCTGCCCTGCAAGATTATCCTTGCCCTTCTCCGCCTGGCAGACAGGTGCAGATCGACATGTGACATGGTCCTTCCGCTGCCCTGTTGGCACTGCCCTTGTCCTTGTCCCCCTGGCCGACAGGTATGCAACCACGAGCAACAGATGATGCAGGATGGTCTGCTGCCCTGTTCACACTGGCTTTTCTGTCCCTGCCGACGCTCACATGCTGGGCTGAGCCATCTGCAATGCACCGTCACCAGCCTGCAGTGGCCGTCATTGGGATCGCCGAGGACCTTGGCAGCACTGGTATTGACAGCTGCCGAGGCCAGCGTGCCCACCACTGCAATTGCCATCACTTGATGGTGAGACACACTTGCATAGCAGTGGACGCACATCGACGCGATCAATGTGCGCACAGGCAATGCTGATTGTGCATTTGTTTCGCAGGTTCGGCAACCAGCTGCCAGCAGGCACGGGCATTGCCGCAATCGCAGCGCACGGCAAGGGCCCCGGTCCAGTCACAGCCACCGTCAGTCCGAATGCCAGCGGCGGCGCAGATGTGGCATGCATCGCGCGCGTCGCAGGCAGCTACCTCATCTCGATATCAGACGCCGCCACCGGCGAGGCTCTGCCCGGCAGCCCAGTGCAGGTCGGTCATCCACCCCCTGTAGGGTGGCAGCACAACTGCATGACAAGCCTTTTGAAGGATGCAGTCGTCAGAGGACAGCAGTTTGTGCATGCGTCAAGAACACAGCGCCAGTGTTCCGCCATCAAGTATGTCATGGTGTGTGTGCAGGTGGAGCTGCTGGCTGGGCCTGTGCACGCTCCGGCCTGCAGCTACGCGGTGTCGGGCGCCAGCGCCTCGGCCGCGACGGTGGCGGCCGGCGCGCCGCTGCGGCTGGCGGTCACGGCGCGGGACGCCTTCGGCAACCTGGCGGCGCTGCCGGCGGGCGCGCTGCGGACGGCCGCGACCGGGCCGCAGGGCTCGGTGCCCTTCGAGGTGGAGGTGAGATCGACATGGACATGTTTCGCTTGTCCACACATCACAGGTGGTCAATGCTTCCGGCAACCTGGCGGCGCTGCCGGCTGCGGCAACCATGCCGCGGGGCTCGATGCCCTTCGAAGCTCTCACACTCTGAAGTGAGATCAACATGGAAGTATTCCACCACGAGATTCTTGTCTCGACGCGAATCAGTAGCCATATTCGACAAATCACTGCCGCCTTAGGTAGCCTGGCAGCAGTATCAACATGGTGCTGTAGGCTACCGCAACTGGGATGCAGGGGTGTGTGGCCCCAGAGGTCAGTGTGAGAGTGTGACCGGGTCAGAGCGAGTTGGCACTCTTTGCTGGTGCATGTCTGACTACATTGATGACAGCAAGGCCGCTGCGGGCGGTGAGGTGATCTGGTAGATCTCAGGCCTCTGCTTATAGGCTTGTGTTGAAATGTCATGCAACACCCATCAGGTCTTATTGACACGTCTCATCTGAAGTGGTCCCGACTGTCAGGCGTGCAGTTGATCCGCAGCCCACAGTAGTACAGCTTGGCAGAGTCCAAGGGTGCGACTGCTTTGCAGGCGTCGTCCACGAACGGCGCCGGCAGTGCCGCGCAGCTGCGCTTGGCAGCAGTCATCACGCAGGCGGGCTCCTACACGCTGTCTGTGGCGGTGACTGATCCAGTCACCAAGGCGGTCACCCGCATCCCAGCCCGAGGCTCGCCAGAGACTGTGACGGTGTGGCTCACGTGTCCCCAAGTGTGTGGTTGTCATCGCACATGCTGCGAGATTGGAAATGAACCAAAGCGCTGCTGCGTGCAATCGTGCACATCTTCTGCTGACACCAATGGTGCAATCAGTGGGTGCCATGCCGCACACACATCAATGCTGTGATATGATTTATGTCCTGAACTTGCGTTTCTCACATCACAGGTTGTGCCTGGGGCGCTGTCGGCTCAGCATACAGCGGTGCAGGGCATCCCCGCCACCGTCACCGCTGGTGTGCCCGCGGAGTTTGCCATCCTGCCCGCCGACCAATATGGCAACCGTGGCGCAGCAGGTGCGCCCTGCAGCAGTGTAGCAACGTCGACTTGCAGCAACATCGACTTCCCTCTCAGGCTCTTTATACCTGTGCACACATGAGTGGGAGACCACTGCACATGCCAGGTCCGCACAGCATCTTCCAGGGGCCATTGACGATGCTTTGAAAGTTTTTCTGCACACTGCAAAGCTGCATTGACTGCGAGTGGTCGGCGGCAGGCACATGTCACCATGCACATCTCACCGCAAGCCTTCCTTCTTGTTGCGCATGTGACCTACTGCGAATATAATCGTATGAACAAATCTTACAGGCGGCAGGCTTCTGGCGGAGTTCCGTGTCCAGCGTGGATTCAGTGGCAAGATATGTCACAGTGTGCGACACCTGACACTTCACACTCGTTCCTCTTAATAGGCGGCAAGTTTCTGGCGGGGCTCATCTCTGATGAGGACACCGTTGCTGTGCAAGTCACTGAGCGCAATGCCCAATTTCACAATACAGCATCACTGACACTGCACACTGTCTCCCTTGACAGGCGGCAAGTTCCTGGCGGGGCTCATCTCCGGCGAGGACACTGTGGCGGTGCACGTCACGGAGCGCGACACCGGCGGCGGCCGCACGGCGGTCGCCATGCTCACGGCCACGCACGCTGGGCCGTGGGGCCTGGGTGTCTACGTCCAGACACCAGACGGCCAGTGCGTACTTTCTCCAGCCATTTGTCTATGCTGCCACATCTGCAACCAACAAATTCTGACTGCCTGCTGTCCCGCCTACAGCATCGGTGTGGCTTACCGCATTGAAGCAGAATACTTGCTATCTTGGCGAGCTGTGTGATTGCTGAGCTTTTGATCACAAGATCCAGACGAGCTCACCCCTCGTGGCAATCAACTAAGCAGGAGTCTCAAGCTAGCGGAGGCGGAGGTCATGGTCAGGGAGGCGCCCACAGCAGCTGCTGAGTCGTACATGACCAGCTTCTGGCCCGAGACGGGCGCGGTGGCGGGCGTTCCTGCAGGCTTCATCATTCAGGTCAGTCTGCCCATCCGCTCGTGATGATTGCTGCAATTTGGGCAGACATCTCACATCGCCACACATGATTGCAGCAGCCAGCCACAAGCGGTTCATGGATTTGCCTTCTTTCCCTCCTGTGCAGGCGTGCGATGAGCATGGCAATGCGCGGCAGAGCGGTGGCGACCGCTTCCATGCTGAGGTGCGGGGTGTGGCGGCCAACGCCGTCACCATTGCTGACCGCGGCGACGGCTCGTACAAGGTGAGGAAACACCTTTTCGAAGGTCCATCGTCTTCAGAGAGTCGGCAGAAGTCCTCTAGTGCTGCAACAGACCCAGTGCATGCAACAGACCCATGCAATTGTGGATCTTCTGGGTTGTGCCGGCCTGTGTGTCAGCTGTGGTCATGTCCTCGATGCTTCCAAAGTCCGCAAACCTAAGTAGCAACTTTGCACGCTGCAGGTGGACTACTGCGTGCCGGGCGAGGGCACATACACGCTCACCGCGACGCTGGGTGGCGCCCACATTCGCGGCTCCCCCATGTCCCTCACCGTCTTCCGGTGCGGGCAACAGTGGCCTGTCGGCACATGCGCATGCACGCTGATGTCAGCAGTTTGTGCAGCACATAATGAGTCCACAACAATCATCGAGCTGACCGAACTGTGTTGAACTCTGCGTACAGCGACATCGGCGCGTTGGCAGGGCAGGAAATGGAATCCCGCCTTGCAGACAGCGTTGGTGGCCTGCGCCGCGGCCTTGCCCAGGTACATGTCTTTTCTGTGTGCAGCTCGAGTCGGCAGCATGCTTGTGGTCTTCTGATGCACTGCCTTGCCGCACCTCTGACATACGATTTCGCGACAGGGTCGTGGCCACTGCATCGACTGCAGACTGCCAGAATGCTGGGCGCAGCATTTGTCACACAGGGCATGTGAGATCTGATCATTACACAATAGGGGGAGGCGCCGCAGCCAAATGCATGCAGAAGTACGTATCCAGAACTGCCCAGCGGCAGACGGTCTGCATGGGCAACCTACCTTGCTGGCGTGGTCATGCAGGCGTGGGAGCTGCAGGCGGCGCTGTGTGGGAGGCGGCGCAGCTAAAAGTTAGCCAAAAGTTGATGCTCGAAACCGCCTTTGTGAAGAAACAAACTGGATGATATCCCAGGCTCACTGGCGTGATTATGCACATGATTATGCAGGCGCGGGAGCTGCAGGCGGCGCTGCGGGGGGAGGCGGCACAGCTGGAGGCGTTCATCCCGGTGCTCATCCAGGGCGCCGCCTCTGGCATCTCCGACGCCCTCAAGCAGCAGGTGCGCAGGCGCATCGCAGGGCCGCCATGGGCTGCTGCCCCGAGCCCGCAGGCCAAGTAATCAGCGAGCCCGCGTGCGCTCTGTGGCAGTGCACCAGCATTTGAGATCTTGGCTGCTGGTGAGCATGTGAAGGGCTTCACAGTCAGGCCGTCCTGCAGCTTGGAGGCACTGTGCAATGCATAATGCCTCTTTTTCTGACGCCGGTGCTGACTGTGAAAGTCTTGAGATCAGACCATCTATAGCAGCACTTTGGCCACGAACCAGGATCATCTGCTGTGGCTGCCTGGCCTGTGGGGGCCCGGCATGTCTGCGGGGGACTGGCATGCCTGCTGCCAGATTGCACTCCCGCATGAAACAACTTTGAGCTGACCTGCCGGCAGGCAGTCGGGCTGCAAGCCAGCGCGAGGCACTGAACGGTGTTGCTGGTGATCAGAAACTGGGTCAGATGATCGACTGCTTTTGACTTTGAATTAATGATCGCGCTGCACCGCAGGGGATCCTGCTGACTGAAGAGGCAAGCGGCATACCAATGGGGATGGAGCAGCTCTCCGACTAGCTCTTCTGTAAAATGGCCATTTGCGGATCATCTCATCGCATCCTGTTTCCCAACTCACCACTAGTGGAGGACGTGCTGGTGGAGAGCGGGGCGGCGTACCAGCGGGAGGGGCGGGGCGCCGTTCCCATGGTCGTCTTTGTGATGTTTCATCTGCACATCAGCTTATCAAAACTTGGTGCCCGGCTCACCACCAGTGGAGGACCTGCTGGCGGAGAGCGGGGCGGCGGCGTACCAACGGGAGGGGCGGGGCGCCTTCCCATTGATGCCATTGCATCTCTCATTTGCATGTTAACTCATTGAAAATCTGGTCCCGGCTCACTGCTGCAGGAGGACCTGCTGGCGGAGAGCAGGGCGGCGTATCAGCGGGAGGCGGTGGAGCGGCGGCGGCTGCACAACCTGGTGCAGGAGCTGCGCGGCAACATCCGGGTGCGCTCGCAGCTGCACACCGATCTGAAGTCACATGCCCCTCGTCCCTTTCGCATGCAGCAGTGGTCTGCACCATGTCTGTCAGCCTGGAGTGCTGCATGGCTCATTGCAGTCCGCTGAAGCGCTAATCACCCTGTCGTGCAGGTGTATGTGCGCGCCAAGCCGCTCACACCTTCAGAGATTGCGGCGGGCGTGCAACCGGTGGTGCGCTGCGAAAACGACCACCGTGTGTCCTGCCTGTTCCAGGGCTCCGCCAAGGTGTGACCAACCTGCGCTTGGCAGTTGTCGCCCTTCTGGACTCAACAGCCGTCCGCGCACCTTCTCTGGCCTGGGGAACCCCTGGATCTGCCTCCTTGACAACTGCGATGTAACTGCATTGCTGTCGAGTCGCACCCAGCCGACAGACAGGTATCACCGACTGACATTCCTGATGTTGTGCAGGCCTTCGACTTCGACAGGGTGTTTGGGCCGCATTCGAAGCAGGAGGAGGTGTTTGCAGACGTCAGCCAGCTGGTCATCTCCGCGCTGGATGGCTACAATGTGTGCGTCTTCGCATACGGCCAGGTGATCACCTAATCCTACTGAAACATATTCAGCTGTGAGTGCCAGCGGCTGCAGCATCTGATATGTTAATGAACACCTGAAGGCATAGGCATCACTAATACGTGAAGCTGCATGGGATATAGTGTGGCACACGCTGATGCTGATGTGTTGCCTGCAGACGGGAGCGGGCAAGACATACACGATGGAGGGTATCCCCTCAGATCCGGGCATCAACTATCGCACCATGAAGGAGCTGTTCCGGTGCGCTGCAACTCGTCTTCCTTTGCTTGCCTCGCATACTCACGTGCTTGTTGCCTTGACCATCGCAGTGCGCTGCAAAGGTTCAGCTGTCGCAGCGTCGGCTAGCCTGCTTGATGAGGGTCGTGAAGCTGCATCTGCATGCTGTGCAGGTCGATCGAGGAGGACCGTGCAACAGACACCAATTACGAGATCAGCTGCTCCATCGTGGAGATCTACAACGAGGTGCTCCACATCGTCCAGCGCTCTTCTGCTGCAACCCAAAGCTTCGAGAGTACAGCTGTCCAGTAGTGCTCTGACTGTGTACACAGAGTTGCCCAGGATGTACCAGATATCTACTTTGATCACTGAGCTACATCTTTGCATCTGATGATGGCTTGGCCTGCAGGTGGTGCACGACCTGCTGGCGGCGGAGCCGAGGGCGCAGGTGGAGCTGCAGAAGACCGCCACCGGCTTCGACATCCCCGGCCTCACCACCATCGGTGCGCGCTCAACAATGTGGCCGCTTATGAAGGATCAGTGTTTGCTTGCAAACAAGGACGAACATGTCAATTGTGGCGACGGCAGCCTACTCAATCCACCCTGCATGACTTGCTGTACCTGATATATCGATGGTGTCGACACCTTCCCTGGTGTGCAATGCAGAGGTGACGTCACCGGAGCAGATCTTCGACATCATGGCCGCCGGCTTCGAGCACCGCGCCGTTGGGTGCCACGACATCAACGCGCACTCCAGCCGCTCGCACTGCCTGCTGATCGTGCACGTGACCGGCACCAACATCAGCAACGGCGTGCGCACCGTCGGCAAGCTCACGCTGTGTGACCTGGCGGGCTCCGAGCGCATCAACAAGACCGGCGCCACTGGTGAGCAAATGTTTGTTTTGGTTGCGGCCGGGGAAAACAATGAATGGCCAGGCAAGGCGTCTTGTGAGGCTGCTGATGTCCATTGTGGTGAACAGGCCCACGACCTGCAACTGCTAAGGAGCCTTGTTGTTCGTGATTTCTGCAGGGCTGACGCTGACGGAGGCGCAGAACATCAACCGCAGCCTGCTTGAGCTGGGCAATGTCATCTCCGCCCTCATGCAGATGGCGCCCCACGTGCCCTACCGGTGCGCCCTTCTGATACGACATCTCCCACGATATGGCATCTCCAGATATGACCATCTTCTTGCTGCTTTCTGTGGACACTGTTTTGTCTCGGCAGCCAGGTGCACTCAGAGTTTGCCCAAGGCATTGTTCCGGGACAATTGCTGAACGGCATGCCCTGCCCCTCTTGCAGAAATTCGAAGCTGACGATGCTGCTGCAAGACTCGCTGGGCGGCGACGCCAAGGCGCTGATGTTCTGCAACGTCGCGCCCGCCGCGTTGCATGCTGGGGACACCTACTCCTCCCTGAATTTTGCCTCCAAGGTGTGCTGTGCTCCGGGCACTGTTGTGCACAGCAGAGGATGCACTGTGATCGCCATCTGCTCAATCCCCCTGTCTGCAGCCATCTGATCATGCTCAATTGACACTCCAGCGCTCGCAGCAGAAACCTGTCATCAGTGTCGCCGTGATGTCTTTGTTTGCATTGATGCCTGCAGGTCAGCAATGTGGTGCTGAAGACGCCGCAGCGCAAGTTCGAGGAGGTGACAGACAGCGGCGGCGCCGGCCAGCAGCAGGCCGCGGGGGTCATCGCTGCGTCTGCGCCCATGGCGGCACCCCGCACACCAGCCAGCCCAGCCCCCGCAGGCGTCCGCAGGTAAGGGGCATCAGCAGTACCAACAACAACAGCAGTCGTCTGGTGTCCTTGACTGGCGGTATCTGTGCTCGGAGACAGACCAACGCTACTATTCTCGATGCTACTATTCTCGATGCTCGGCGCTTTCCCCAGGATTCTCCTGCTGCTGCTTGCCATTGCTGACATATACCATCCTGCACGCCGACAGGATACCGTCTGCGGTGTCCAGCAACGGCAGCGTGGGTGGTGTGCCGCCCAGCCCGCTGTCGCCTCCGCGGGTGCCGCGGCCCCAGTGGAGTGGCGCAGACTGATTGTCAAATGGTGGACCTATGCCGCACCATGGCAGCTGGCGCTGTTATTGCCGTGGGCGCGGCGGAGCAGCGCAGTGGATCAGCGCAGACCGACGTCGGATAGCACCAATGCCATGCAGTTCCATGGCCACCCAGCAATACCCCACAGCCTGCTGATGCCGCAGCGACCCAGTGGAATGGGATCATTTGAGGAAGCTGTGGGAGGTGATGAAGTCGAAAGGACAGCGTGAAGCTAATGCAGAACGCAGGCGGCCTGACGGCCTGTTGTAGAAGTTTTCTGCAAGGAGCAGTTCAGCATTGTGCAGGACCATCCTGCATCGCAATACGAACAATACAACTGCGTGATTTCGGATACTGGGCGACCCAGCTGTGATGGCTCTTGATGTCCAATCGCGCACTTGACTATCATGTGCACCGCGTGAACTGTGGCATTGTTGGACGAGTGCATGGACATCTTCGTTTGTGACTCGCAAGCGGCGATGCGTATCGAATGCCTTGAGATATGACAGCCCAGTCTCAGATTTGCATTGGCTTCCAAAGTAAGATTACATCATCCCGCCTGCAGTCCACGAGCAGATCTGCAAGTCAATGTCGAAGTTGGTGCTAGCAGCTGAGGTTTCACATACTGTGAGCAGATCAACTTTAGCATACATTTCTCTTTGCTGCAGCGCGAGCTCTGCATCCGTACTTAAGGAGTCGCGAGGCCCACAACGATCCCGAAGAAGGTGGCCCATTAAATGGCGGGGTCCACAACGAACAACAGCTTTCTCGAGACAGTCGGTACGACAAGTTTTCGTTTCAGATCCACTGTCGTATGATTGCAGCTGGAAGCGCGGTCATATCTGACTGCAATTTGTCAGTGCAGTAGCACATTGACATGCCGCACTCTGCAAATTCGAAATCTTACTGATACCGCCACATACTGCCAGATCTCGCCTTAGATATAGGATGGCATTGAAATGGAAAGAAAATGTTGCTTCCTGCTTGCAGGATTGATATCGGTCTGCATTGGGGGCGCCTGGATTCTGCGGCGTGCAACCACTGCCCCGCCGGTCACGTGGCCTTATCTAGTGTCTGGAGTGGGCATCGTCTGCTGGTTTGTGTGGACCGCAAATCACGAGGCAGCCAAGACTAAGCGGCCCGGCATGTTTGCGGAGTGGAAGCAGCATCTGGTCAACAGCGCGAGGCAACACGCACTGGCGGATGCGCAGCGAAGTCTGAGCAAGCTGTCCGCCGCCGCCGCAGACATACAAACTGCGGTGAAAGCCCTAGAGGCAATGGCGGAGTCGCTGCAAAACCAATGAACAGTTGCAGCAACAAGCACTGTGCATGTTACGACACGCTGTAGACCTCTGGTGGAGTCAAGCAGAACCGGCACAACTGGGGTTCACACATGCAGCTGGTGTTCGGCTTCGTCAGCTCCGAGACAGGGCCGATTGACGGCCAAGCAAAGATCTGGTAATGTTGAACGATCTGACGTGAATTAGGCAGCTGTGGCTCGACACCTCGACAGCAGTGCAGCACGGGGGGGCTTTCGGTGTCAGGTGGCAGTCAGGTGCCCCCTGAGCGTGGATTGAGAAGTTGGGACAGCGCTGGCTGTGCTGCACTGGCAGATCCACGTGCTACTCTGGAGCCCCAACTTGGCGGAAACACAAATTGGACAACTTCGCCGCCAAATTTGATCTGAGATCTGCTTCGGACTAGAGATCCGCGTTGTAAAGCGCTGACACGGGTCTGCGGGTGTCATTCAATGACAGAACAACATTAAATAGATCATTTGAAGCTTATCGCACGCGGTTGTAAAGTGGTGAGGGGCTGCATTGGCGTGCTCATCTCAGGATACCACAAAGGCATTGTGGCAGAATCTTACGGGCCCGCGAGCTTTGCAGTTTAGGACCTGTGTCTGATATACTCCTTTCTTTTCAAGGGGACACGCTACCCCTTGCCAGATTAGACGACTAGATAGCCGAGTATGTACTAGGGGCGGTTGCAGACGGAAGATCGAACTCGTTGCACCTCAGAGTATATTTGCGCACTGTGACAGTCGATCTATATTTGAGACATTCAGTCCCCCTTCCAAATGCTGCTGCATCATCGCGAACGCCAGCTGTTGACACCATTGTGGCACCGTCTGCGGCACATGATGAGCGGTGAACTAACCCCAGCAGCTGCAATATTGGTCGAGAGGCCTCACAGACGCCTGCAACGCTGAATTATATGCATTATCATGCTATGAGCAGCTTTGAGAACATTTCGCGGCGTTACAGACGCTCGACATGCGCATGCATGGTCAAGCTGACTTGCCACCATTGCATGCAGCGATTTGCGGCAAGATGCCGACGCCACACGGTGCAAACTGCCCATTGATGCTTGGCTACGTATGAGCTGGTCTACCGAGTCCATGAGGCGATGACCTTGCACGATCGACTAGGCGCACTCCGTTGCATGCGCACTGAGCACATCATGTTGCATAACCGAACCGGCGCCGACCTTGCAGGCTGCAGGTCCCATGCAATCGACACACAGATGACTATGCTCGTTTGATCCGAAATTTCTGCTGCTTCGGCAGAAGACATATGCTGGATTCATCAGCCGTATGCACTGTGCATCAGCTCTGCTAAACTGGCAGGGTGTCGCATCCAAACGGCCCCTGCCTCTGGGTCGCAGCGCGGCTGGCTGAATACGTTGCCTGTTAATCACGCTGTCCTGGCCTGCTACCCATTCACCCGGCTACAAATACCCAACGAATTCCCGGACGTGCACCCCCCTGGTTAGGTTCATCAATGTTCCGCAGCTGTCAGACGCAGCTGTCAGACAGATTAGCTACTCGTCTCGAAGCCACAACGGGACCTGGCCCATATCGGACGACGGCCCACAATCCGCAGTCTTGCATCAGATGTCACCTGTGGGAATATGTATTGGTGGTGGACGTGCCCGCCAAGCGGCGGCCTGCGAGTTGCACTTGGTCTGAGTCGTCCAAGGACTCCAAGATTTGCGACATCTTTCCGTCAAGCCGCACGCTGCGGGTGGAGAGAGCTTCTTCACGTCCAATATGGCGACCTTTGATGTTCTCAGCCCGCGCAGGCGCTTCTGGCGTCGCAAAGGCACCTGCAATTGGGTCCCTGTCGGACGCACGCAGGCGAGCAGCTGTAGTCTTGTATGCCTCGATCCCGAAGCTGAGAGCTTTGTCGAGGAGACTGCAAGGTCCAGATGCGTGTCTGCTGCCAAAATTTTGCATCGCCAAATCGTGCCGCAGTCGATGATGCACCTGCGCTGAATTCAGGATTCATCATGTCTGAAAACTGGGAATATATGCCGTGCAGTCTTACAGCTCCGGAGGTGGAGTGCCGACGCAATGGTACATCCCCAATCTGCACGGGCCTGTGCCGCCATACCCTGCTGTGCCGCAGCAGCCCTGCCCGCCAGCACAGCCTCTGCCGCCCCAGCCGGCCTCATCGCGCCGATCACACAGTTCGGCGGCAGAGGAGGAGGAGCTGATGCAGCTCGCAATGGCCATGTCCATGTCCGAGGCAGAGCCGCAAGCTGCAGCGGCAGCTGCGGCAGCGGCGTCGCAGCAGAGGCTACCGCCGCTTCGGCGGCACTCGCAGTCGCAGGCGCGACCGCCTCAGCGGCAGGGTCGTCACCCTCGCCGTGCTGATACGCGTTCAGGTAGGTTATCCGTCCTCCAACGACTCCGGCGACAGCAGTCATTGCCATGTTGCAAGTAAGATGCGGGTTGGTGGGGTTGGGTCAGCGCCAAAAAGCAACATCAAGCGGCAACTGTTACCCAGTTCCTGATGCAATGATGCACTGACGTGCAGACGAGGCGCTGGCGCGTGCACTGGGGGACATGTACAGCGAGGAGCTGGCCAACGAGCAGCAGCGTCATGAGCTGTGGTCCTCCGGCAGGCAGGAGCCGCCGCTGCTGCAGCCGTCTCAGCCACAGCGGGCGAGCCAGGTGCAGCAGTGCAGCACCATCTCAGCTTTTTCACAGCAATCTTTCTCTTGCCTTCAATCTGCACTCAAGATCCATGCATGACGGATGTGAAGAGCTGTTGTCAAATTCCGAGGTGATACAAGAATTGCCCACGCAGACCCTGCCGCCCCGGCAGCCGCAGCAGCAGCTGCAGTCACCCACCGCACAGCACAGTGCGCGTCCGCCACGGCTTGGAGGCAGGGTGGCCACTACCTTGGGCCCCGCTTTCACGGACCTGACGGCGCCATCGCCCGAGGCTATTGGTCCGCCGGGATTTGGCCGGAGCTTCGCGCCCCTGCTGCCATCCCGTGCAGCTCCAGCCGCCGCAGGCTTGTCAGCAGATGCTGCGGCGTCCGCAGCGGCGACGGTGGCGGCGGCACTGGCGGCGTCCGCTCGCCAGCCAGCCCTGACGCAGCCTCCGCAGCGGCCGCCGCTGCCGCCAGTGTGCACCCACACCGGCGCCCCACCATCGCCCGCTGGTCACAGCGCAGGCGGCGCATCGCAGCGGCTGCACAGCCACAGCCACAGCAGTAGCGGCGGCAGCGTTGTCCCTCAGCAGCCGTCGCCATCGCCGAGCCAAGTCCCAGACAGCAGCGCCTCCTCCAGCGACTGGTTCGACTTCCTCGCCGCCGACATGCCGCCGCCAGGGAGCACTCCAGCAGATGCAGCGGCAGCACCGGCAGACCACAGCATCCCCAACCCCTTGGCCGGGCAGGCACAGGGGGCAGGAACCTCGCCCGACATGCAAGCAGCCCCAGGCAGCTCTGCGGCGTATGCTGCAGATGCTACAGATGACAGCGTCGCAACTTCCAGCATCACCCGGCGGCAGCTGGCGGAGCAGCTGCCGGACCTCATCAAGCTGGCATCGCCCGAGCCGCAGCTGCTGCTGCACCTTCCTGCTTCCAACACTTCTAGCCAGGCGCCATATTTCATGCCGGCGGCCTCCTGGCCCCCGCCATCGGCTGCTGGTCGCGCAGCAGGCAGCTGGGACCAGCCACAGTGCACCAGTCTCGGCAGTGCAGCCGGTGCAGCAGCTGCAGCGCAGTCCGACCAGGGTGTGGCCGTGCAGCAGACACGCGGTAGAGTTGGCGGTGGAACCCTGCCAGAGACTGCTGCGGCGCTGCAGGCGCAGCTGCAGCAGCGGTATGCTCAGCAGCAGGCTTGGTGGCAGCAGCAGCAGCAGCAGCAGCAGCTGGAGCGCCAGGGCTGCCAGCAGCCTCAGCCGCAGCCGCAGCCGCAGCCGCAGCCGCAGCCGCAGGCACAAACCTGGACTCAGCTGCCGTCAGGCAGCCAACTGCAGCCAGAGCCGGAGATTGCAGGGCAGCAGGCCAGCGCCGACCAGGCACAAGGCTCTGGGGTGCCAGACGGCCAGGCTGAGCAGCAGCAGCAGCAGCACCTCGGCTGGCAGGAGGCCGGTCAGGACCCCTGGTGGCAACAGCGGCAGGCACACCAGCGGCCGTGGACGCCACCAGAGCCGCCACAGCTGCATGCTGCGGAGCAGCCGACTGCAACGCCTGTGCAGCAAGCCCCTCTGCAGTCGACAGGCGCTGCACAGCAGCAGCCCTGGACGTCGCCTCAATCGGCGCAGCTGCAGCAGCTACCAGGCCAGCAGGGCTCGCCGGAGCAGCCACAGTCGCAGGCTGCGGGTCAGGTGAGAAGTTGCTGCTGGCAGGCCAACAACTTTACTGATGCAACATGCATTCCACAGTGTCGCAAGTGGCACGACCTGGATTGTTCGTCCCTCGCTCATCCGTGCCAAATCTCAGCTGTTTGAGACTGAAACAGCAAAGTTGCATGTGTTTCCCATTTTCCTCAGGTTGCTGGCAGCCAGCGGGTGCCGGGCGCCCTATGGTCCACCTTCTTCGAGTTTCCCGCTGACTCGGAGCTCAGCGACTGCCATCCCGCCCTGCTGCAGGTGCGCTGCTGTGCGTAGGGGTTTGCGATGCATGTGCTGTGATATTCATACAGCCCTCACATCCCTGCATACAAATCACAAGTGATCAGCTCCCGCCAACACCCTCGATCCTTGGCCGATGCCTGACAACAGAGCGCCGAGTGTCTCACATGTTGTGGCCCCCACAGGCGGCAAAGCTGCAGCAGGAGGCGGCAGCCACAATGGCAGCGGCCGCGGCGGAGGACCCTGCCGGCCGCATCTCCCCGGCGCACTGGCGCGCGATGCACCTGGACATCGCCGACGCCTACCTGTGCCCCATCGTGAGCATCTGCTGTCCGTCAATCCCCTCATGCTCGATTTGCGGTGCTCCTTCCGACTTCATGCCTCTTGCAGGAGCACTGCGGTGCTTGACATTTTGATGCCCAGATCATCACACGAGAGATGGATGCAATGCAATCGCCACAATCGTACGCATGCAGACCCAGGAGGTGACCGAGGACCCGGTCATTGCCGCCGACTCCTTCACCTATGAGCGCAGCGCCATTGCCGCGTGGCTGCGGCACCATGACACCAGCCCCATGGTGCGAAACAACATACCCTGATGCCAGTTCCACCAGGCTTGCTTGAGCTGCCGACCTTCTGTCAGGCCTGAAGCATGCAGCCATCAGCACACATTCAACTCTGTTGTGCAGCCACAAGCTGAGCTGAATAGTGTGGCACTGACAGACTGAACGTGTGTGTGACCTGCGCAGACGAATGCTGCGCTGCCAAACAAGGAGCTCATCCCAAACCATGCCGCCCGCTCCGCCATCCGAACGCTGCGGGAGGCCGGCATCTTGGACCCGCCACCAGATGAATAAATCATATGGCAGACTGCCAGTTTGCGGGCGTGATTGGAGGAAAGGGCACTGTGAAGCCGCTGGCAGATGACTCAAGAGTGGACGGCGAGCCCAGCGTGCCAACAGGAATTTGTTGAAGGGACTTGGCAGAGCCACTGCCGCAGGGGGGATGGGTAGGGCAAGCCAACGGCAGGGCCGCAGAGCTTGCCTTCGGCGGCGAGACGAGTGTTGTTGAAATGCCCTGATGAGTTGCAGCAGGGCGGGATTTTGCTGGGTGTGTGTCTGCATCACCTTGCTGAATTCAAGGATATAGATGTTACCCGATGCATACAATGTGTCTTTGATATTGCAGTGGAAGTGAAGCAGTCTGTATAGATCGTGTCGGGAGTTCGAGCAGATTTTTGGAGTTGTTCCCACTTTGCTGTGAGGGTGTTGCGGGTGAAAAATATTGTAGCTGTTTGCGCAGTGTGTGTTTGGTCACAGGCATTGACCAGGAATGAAGCAGTCGCGGTCCCACATGAGTTCTGGGCCTCCAAAACATCGGACAGTGACCCCCCTTATATACTCACCTGTGACATGCTGTGATGCCACCTGCCATCATATATGTAGGGGCAATGCACGCACTGGACCGTGATGAGTAATCCATGGCCACCTGACCAGGTATATAGTTGTATATATACCTGGTCATGTACAATTCGGCGAGCTCAATTGGAAGATCAACTCATGGTCCTTGAGTTCTTATACATGACGGCAGCACCAGCAAACCGAGCAGCATACCAGAGAGCATCGGATCACACATCAGAGTCATGCACGTCATTGCACAATGCCGTTGCAGGGACCGTCAGGAAGGCATCTAGGTCCCCGATCCTACCAATATGAAGTTCAGCACAACATGACGCCAGTAAAGCTGCCCCTCACGAGCTCATGGTGAAAGCGCCGTTCGTTCCATTGGGGAAGAACAGGCCCTTGGTGGCGTTGTTCATGCCGTAGACGATTGCCAGCACCTGACCTGGGGTGCGGGCGAAGGTGATGGAATTGGAATCCGTCGGCACCTGCAAGCCGCATACATGATGAGGTGACCCGCTGGCAAACTGTTTGGACACTGCGCTGAGCAGATCCAGCACCACGCAGACAGCAGGTACACTATGTGGACAAGTGCAATGCGTTCCAAGCATAGCATGACCACACTACCACCAATCGCTGAATTCATCCAGAGCCTGGAGGACCATAGACTTGGTGGGAATGTGAGTTGCGCACAATGTTGACGCCGCCGGGGGTTGCGGAGATGATGCCCTGCAGGAAAGCAACAAATGCTTGGGAGTCCACATCAGCAACACAGCAGCTTTGGCGGTATCTTCGTTGATTGAAGCTGCGCAGGCCTGCTGAGCAGCCAGCAACACCAAATCTCAAAGCGCTGTTCTTGCGACCATGGGTGAGGCACCTGGTCGTCGTTGGCCTTGGACAACTTGGCGCGCAGGTTCGAAATGCCTTGCACAATCGCGGACACAGGGACTCCATACGGCGGTACGATGGTGTTCGCCACTTCCGTGAGCTTGGTGCGGAAAACGGCTGCACACGTAGTGTCGCAAAGGCATCAGCACAAGTGCGTGTCTATTCTGGTCGCTGGCCATGGCGCAAGCCATAATGGCACAAGTCGATGTCATGCATCAGCTGATCGTGCCAGCTGTCATGAGCATTCGTTCGTGCAGTTGCAGCATCTCACATGCATGGTAGGCCTCGACGGCAAGGATGCCGGCGGCCGATGCCAGGTACGTCTTGTTGGCGATGAGCGGTGCAGCACCCTGGGGCCCACACCATGTTTCAATCGGTCAAGGGTAATATGTATGCAGTAGTGAAGTAGGTTCACCAAGATGCACCGCCAAGATGATGCCGCAGTACATGCAGAGTATGGCATGGCCTTGTGACCCATGACCACATGATGCGGTGTTGCTCTTCGCTCGGCACCTGGTACCTGCAACACGTTGCCTTCACGGTCGGACCGATTCCTCGGATGGCAGCCTGCTGCCATGCAGTCATGCTGTGCGTGACGAGGGGCACAAAGCACACACGGGTCGATTGGTGGCCAGCCCTGCAGTGACTCACGCAGTGACGCCGACATCCTCGAAGATGAATCCGCCATGGTAGAAGAGGATGTCGTTTGTGTAGGGCCTGCACCAGGTTGCGTCATTGCGCCTGATAATTCGTCATCTCATTTATGGCAGCTCAAAACAGCTGCTCTTTTCAGGCCAAGAGGCGTAATGCAGCACGCCAGTGAAACAGTGCACCGGTGTGCACCCGCACTGAACAAAGATGCAGCATGTGCAGGATTGTCAGCTCACTACACATCGCAGATGTGCAACTGCACGCGCCGTTGCAACATTGCTGTGGCATGCTCATACTCACGAGAAGGGCGGGTTCAGGGTCATGTTGAGTGCTGCATTGGCAGCGGCGGCAAACGCCGGGCCGACATCGACCAATGGGCACGGCACCGCCGCGGCGCCGAGCGCTTTTCGCAGAAAGAGGACGTGGTTGAGCTCGTCCGTGCTGATCTGTCAGATGTTGGCAACTGGACGTGAGCAGTTCATGGCTGGCATGTGAGAAACAATGCAAGAAGCATGCAACGAGCAAGAACCAGAGAATTATTGCCATCTGAAGTGTCACCTCGTTCACAATTGCCTGCAAAACAGCAGGCCGAAGATCATGAAGCAGCATAACCTTCTGATGCGGAAGCCGATCAACACATTGTGTGTGTCATCATATGGCAGCAGCTGCTGCTTGGCAAGCCGCATGCACGTGGCTGGTGTAACCATTGCTGTTATCTACCTGGACTGGCGGTGTCAGGACAGCCTTCTTGCATCCAATAGGGGCCGGACCTCCACCTGCATGGCCACTCACAACTGGGCTCGAAATGGCTGCACAATCGTCACGTATCGGATGCGAGGACGAGCACACCAATTTGCAGGCAGGACAGCCCATGGGGCGGGTGGTGTGTCACCGGTTGCTGCGGCAGGGAGGGGGCCGCCCGTCGCGGCACACGCTGAATTTGCACAGACGTTCATCAGCGCTGCTATGGTGCTATAAAGTGTATGAGCACTCATCTGGTCACGCACAGTAGCAACACAAAGGTCAAGCAGCATGGTGGGACAGCCTCAGCTTGCCGTAGAACTGGGCCTCGAGGCATTCCTACGACGAGGAAGAAAGGTGCAAGCTCACCGGCGGCCTTTTTTACACAGCAGGAAGCTGGAGTACAGCAGCAAGTAAGCGCACAGGTGGTATTGCAGCCATCCCAGCTCTCACCAGATTCAGAGCGAAGTTGAGAATGTTGGCATCGTTGACAGCCTGTCACACAAGGCACAAGAAGGGCGGTCAGGAGGAGTTAACTCTGGACGCTCAGCAGGGGGACGTGTGGTGTGTGCAGAGGACGTGTGGGGATTCATTCGTACCTGCAACGTGCGCACACGCAAGACAAACATAGAGCAGCCCCGCTGCTCATCAGCAGCAGTCAAACCTACACAGCTCGAACTGTTATCATGCAGCACGCCGCAAACCTGCTTGAGTCCCCGGCGGGCTGCCTCAGCCTGGGGCACAACTGTCACAAGTGCCAGCAGCACAGCCACCATGGCGGCGGCGCAAGATGCCTTCACCATCGTGACCTGAAGCTGCACCACACGATCACGAGTCAGTGAGGCTAGCGTACACGCAGGGCACGCCACATTGGTACGTGGTAGGTGCAGGTGCCGTGGGTTTGGTCCCCAGAAGATATAAGGGTGCCTGATGAGCCGTCGAGCGTGCCGATCGGACCGAGACAGGCATGCAAGCCAACGGAGCGCAACAACGTCATGAAGCTCCGATTCCTATGCCGCAGCTAGTTGTACGTTATCGAGTTTCGTGCGTGCGGTTGTCCCAGGCTGACGTCGGCGGCAAGCCATCAGCCACAAATGCCACCCGCGTTCGAGGCAGGCCCGCAGCAGGCACAGTCGATGTACGTATATGCATTGCACGTCTCAAGTGCGTGCAACGTTACTGCTAGATGCATTGGCCGGCTGGGGGACTGCCGGAGCTCGGGCACAGCCTGAACTAATGTCGTGCACCCGGCGGAATATGTGGTGGAGGCTCACCTGTTGAGATGTTGCGTACCCTGCTGTGCGTGAATTGCAGAAGAGGCGCCGATGACTGCTGAGTTCGGTGGCAGCGCGCAAGTAATCGCAAGTCCGATGAAAGTAGAGCGGTCGCTTGCCATGTGGCACGGCAAGCGAAACCACTCGGAAGCCAGGCGCCGGTGTAAGCCCATGTGAAGATTGATGACCCAAGTGTAGACTCGTCTCAGGGTTGCATCCCAGCTACGAGGACGAAAGCTGTCGTCGTGACAAGCAAGCGAGGGGTTTGGCGGCGGCACGTCACTGATGTGAATCAAAAAACAAGGGGGATCACTGCCTTGTTCCATCATAAGTAAGGTCACATAGAAAAACAGCACCCCAGCCTCATATGCTTGTCGCGGCATGCAGCCCGGGAAGCGGGGCTGCCCTGCTGGTCTCACTAGCAGGCCTCATCGATGAGGCCCGTATCCCATGCAGGGGTCCACTGCAATTGCCGCTCCGTACTCTTTCAGCCTTCCTCCTCGCCCACAGACTCTTCGTCCTCCGCATCATGCCCCTGGTCGCCATTCTCGTGCTCTTCCTCTGCTTCCTCCTCGCCATCGTCCTCCATGTACCTGCAGTTTCCCGCAGGGCAACAGATGATAGTCAGGCACGTCTCTTCTCCGGGGAACCATTGCATGTCATTGCGGCATACTTCTCTGATACCTCTTTGTCACTCAGCGACAGCATCAAAGCCATCGACATGCTCTGCTGCTAGCTGGCTGCTGAAGACATTCCGACCACGTGTGGCAGGTGGAGAAGTGTGGGGAGATGCACCCTGGCACCAGGCTCAGGACGTTGTCCCACTGCTGCTTCGTCAGCGGCATCACCATCAGCCTCGGCTGCACCACGACCACACACGAGCAGCTTAGGCTCCCTTGACAGAGGCACTAGATATCGTGAGGTCATTAAGTTGCAAAGTACTGGTATGATTTAGTTATCCCAGATGGCCATGTGAAACACAGTCTCAGTACCCGCATGAAGTAAGGCGTTCCTGTGCAGAGCTAGGGGAGTCGGCTGCTTGCTACCCTTGGCGCTCTTCAGCACTATCGCGAAATTTGCTCTCACCTTCGAAAGCAGGTGAAGACAACAGGGACACAAAGGCAGCAAGGTTGCTAACGTGCACCGGAAGTCCGAGCTTGCCGTGCTTGCTCTCCGCAGGTCTCTTTGCGGGACGGCTGGCTGGCCGTCTGGAGAGACACCGCATCACTGATGCAGTGCTCACGACAGCAGCAAGACACGGATGTTGAAAGGGAAAACATTTTCGTGCTTGCCTCTGCCCTCCTTGTTTGCCGTGCTCTCATCCTCTCTGTGAAACTGTGATCTCGGCGGAATGGCAGAGCAGGGCTGGGCGGCATATACAGAAAGTCGCACGTGCTCAAACAGCGGGAAGTCGGCGAGCTTGCCCTCCTTGTGCTCCTTCAGGTCCGTCAGGGACACCTCCGCCCGGTCCTTCAGCTTCAGGTCCACCGACAGCCACACCGCCCGGTCCTTCTCCTGCAGTACACACCCTTCTTGACATCGCTTTTTGCAAAAACAATTGCGTACATATGAAAACTGTCATAGTCAGGCGCTCAAGTCCATCGACAGCCTGAGCCGTCTGGCCACTACTCCTGCGGAAACATGTGTGTATGTTCTAGGTATCTTGCGACCGCCAGGGTGCAAGCTGCATTGAGAGACTGCAGCTTCGTGCAGCCGCATCAGCTGAGGACACGCATGAGACAGGAAACACTACTGCAGCACAACATATCAATAGTACCAACTGCGGACTAAAGTCTGCAGATGGCTCACCCCAGCCTTCTTGTCCCAATGTCTTGAGGACTGTAAAAGATGCACAAACATATCAGTCGCTGGTCATGTGGCACGAGACTGTGAATAGGTGTGACTGTAGTCATACCATACAGCAGGGAACGGAAGGGTCACTGCCCCACCTGGTCAAATTGCGAAGCATCCTGCACATCACATGTGCAGGCTGTGAGCCTCGGACATTGCACTGATGAGCCTCGGGCATTGCACTTATGGGTCGCACACACTAGACGGCGCTGTGGAACAGACATTTGCGGGTACATTAGTGATCAAGCTCATGCAGCAAACCACTAACGTACTTCGTAGGGCTGCTTGACCACCTCCGCAATGCCGACGACGCCAGCCTGCTTGCCCGTCTGCATGCAGGCATCGGGGCGCTCAGACATGGCCTTCAGATCGCAGGACGGCAAGCATGAAGCACAGTCAGAAATGCCGTGCGCATATGCATGATGTGCGCTGCGGGCTGGGTATAGCGATCTGTACTGAAATCAGCCAATGCAGCTCACCTGATACAGCAGCACCTGGTTTCCGTTCTTCATGCGCCGCAGCACATCCAGTGATGGCACCGTCCGCACGCCTGCGACGACGAAGGTTGCCTGTAGGCGCGAGCTCATGCTGTCACACATTAAAAGAATAGAGTGCATCGACGTGCAGCAGAGACATGCACAGCGCAAGCACTGCCTGAGGAGCGCCGACCGTTCCACTCTACAGTCTGGTTTTTGGCGCGTGCTATGTCGTCAATGCTGATGTCCCCTGGGTCCCGCTTCACGAGGTAGCGGTCTGTCAGAAAGTTGAGCGCCTGCAGCATGGCAAGACAATCTCAGTAAGAGTTGCAGTCCCCTTGAAGTTAGGATCAAATGAGACCCGTCAGCGAGACTGAACAGGCTGCAGTGCACGAACAGAATGACTTCGGTCCACGCCACGCAGAGGACATGAACTGCACACCGCTAGCTTCTCCTTGCGCTCCTGGGCTGTCTTCTGCTTCTTGGCGGCCTCACCATTGTTGGCGCCGTCCTTCTTGCCGCTTGTGCCCACCTCCTTCACCCGCTTCTGTGAACAGATCGACCGTTTCAGTGCCATTATGCTCCTGCAGACCGGCAGAACTGCAGCAGCTGAACAGCACAGAGCGACCACAGGCACACTGACCATCTTGGGCGCCATGTGCAGTGCTTGGGTTTGTCCCCAGCCGGCGATTGGCTTGATCTGATCACCCAGTGATGCAACAGAAGGGAATTTGCCGGACAAGTCCAAGGCTTGAGAACTAAATAGACACAGGCTGCTGGGCCGAAGCTCGACCGAATGGAAAGTGTCGCAGAATATTTCTGGCTACGACAGCCACTGGCGGCGTGGCGACTAGGACACTGTTTGTGAGTGTAGGCTGCTTACATGACTCGTGTTGATTGCGCGTCTAGTGCTGGGGTGGCCGTTTCAAACGTCAAGATGCTGCGCACAGTAAGGGGCGGAAAAATCAACGGGAATCAACGACTTCCAACATCCGCCTTCACCTGCCCCTGAACCCTGGCGATCATGTAGAGGAAGAAACAACATGTCCTGAATCACACGCACGCGACTTCATGAGACAGAGTCAGCAGTCCACAGTGCAGCAACGATGCAGCATGAGTGTTGCAGCCTACAAAGATCCATGCCGGGGGTGTGCCACGCCGCGGTAAATCTCAAGCGCCGCATTTGGGAGTAAAATCCTGCATTATTTTTAATTCCATCATCCATACGTCCACACCTTCAGGTCTCACCGCCTTGATCAGTATCATGCAGCTGTACATGCTTCATGCTGACTTCGCGTCCTCAGCAAGCTGGAGCATGAAGTCGAATTGATCTTTGGTCACCGGCATGACCTGCAGTCAGTACCATGCACCTGCCTGTAAAAGCCAGCATCAGTCATGCATGACGAGCAAGCACATCATTGAGCTCGATGGGGTATGCATGTTAGGCTTGCACTTACGCTGAGTCTGTTGAACTTGAACAGTGCCAATCCTGTACATCACAATCCCAGCCCGATCGATCGCAAACATCGGGGAAGCATGCGCTCAGCAAAGCTAGCTGGCGGACAACTCGCGTCGGATGCGGCAATCAGACCGGCAGTCGATATCATGCATGGGTCTTACCCTCAAGTTCTGCGTCTCTGTGGCGTTTGAGCGTGTCCAGGCTGACGAAGTGCTCAAACTTGCGCTTGAACTGCGCAAACCACCATCCAGGAGTACCTCAGGCCACACCCAAGAACATCGACACCAGTGTCACAGTATGATAGCTTGCTTGCCAGCTTACACCAATGCAGGTTTATGTGGTCAACAAGCTCGCCTGAACGTCCACCATGAACCACCGCGGGTTGTCTGGCGTGCTTTTGGGGTCGTAAGCCTTCGATTTGTCGTCCCACGAGGTGTGGTCTGGGTACGGATCACGGCAAACCTCCGCAAGACCCACCAGGCCAGGGTCCTTGGTGCCTGACCGGTAGAACAGCACCTGCAACACCCGGCAGGCTGTTGTTCCAAAGGCCCCTGGATCGTGCTGTGCTGTCAGCTGGCAGTTGGAAGTACAGTCAGTGCTGCACCTGGTTGCCTGTCCGCATCTTCTGCATGATGTTGCGCGCCTGGTAGTTGCGCACCCCTGCAGCCGCGCAATGAGCTGCCTGTCAGGGCGTGGTGATCGCGACACGCGCATCCCAGCTGCAGCGATCAGATGCGAGGTGCTGTGCCAAGCGGAGCAACAATCTGCACGGCAGGCGCGTACCATCCCACTCAGCTGTCCCCTCCTTCTCCAAGTCGTCGATGCTGTAGTCATGCGGCTCGTCCTGATGAAGCCACAGTCTCAATCATCTGCAGTGTCCTGTTCAAAGCATAGGCGTCAAGATGCACCTCAGCAGTACGCTGGCAGACCGATGCTGGCAGTTGCACATTCATGACCGGCGCCCGCTCACCTTCACCAGGAAGTAATCCGTGTGCTCTGCCACCTCAATTGGCTTTGGCTCCATCTTGCCGCCCGCACCCGCCTTGCGGATGTTTTCTGCTTTGCTGTCCTCAACGCCGGCAGCTGCCTTGCGCATGGACTTGCGCTGCTTCGCGGGCTGCTCGTCCGTTTCCTGGCCGGCTGCCGACCTTTGTGTGCTTGCCCGCCGCTTGGCCGGCTGCTGCTTTGGCTCCGCATCTGAGCTTGCTGTCTTGGCCCCCTTCCGCTGCTTGGCGGGCTTCTGCACATCCTGCTTGTCTGAAGAGTCCTTTCCAGGCCTGCTGCGCGTCTCTAGGTAGTTCGCCGGGTGCTTCGCCAATTTCTCAGCTGACGCCGCCTTGCCGGTCTTCCGCTGCTTTGCTGGCTTCTCCTCCCCTGCTGCGGCAGCCGCTTTCTGCTTCTTCTTCACGGCGATGGCCGCGTTTTTCTGCAGGTGTGAGTGAAGATGAATGAAGGGTGATCTTGTCAACCAGCGATCTTGCATCGCTGTGCTCCATGCCGGGTGCTCAAGCAGTGCATGCCAGCGTACCGGCGCCATGATGGCCAACAACCCCTGCCGCCTGCAGCTGCCCTGCACAGCCCGCACCGCTATTTGAATAGCCAGAATGATCGCAAATGCGCCTGCTCGTGGCCGCTCCGACGTGATGTAGCTCACTTCGACAGATTGCACCTCCTGATCATAACATCCGCAACTTGCAAACTTTTGTAGGTGATGAAATTTGCGCTCCGAGACGACGTTATCAGTGGGAACTGCTTCGGAGAGTATGTACCGACACACTACGCTGGCAGCGCAAATGCTGCTCCGCGGGACCGGCGTGCAATTTGTTGCTTGAAGCACCCCCCGTAGGTGACCATTCGTTGCACCCTGCTCTTGCTCGTGGTCCGCGTTCAGCTCACCAGCACTCGACACTGCTGTGGATCTCGCTTTGTGCAAACGCTGAAAGGTCGTAGATTGACATGCTTGCAGCCTGGTCCGGGCAGGCGGACGCTTTGCCTCTGCACAGCTGGGTGCAAGCTGTTGTGCCACTCACGTCAACAGACGCCAACTATAGCGCACTGTCTGGTTCCTTGAAGATGGTGGACTCGCTCCAGTGATCAACAAGCCTTTTCAGTGGTCTCAAACTCCGATGCTAATATTACGGTGAGGCGACGTCGAGCATGCATTTCGGTGATCTGAATGTACGCTGCAGCATGCGGACGTGAGCAGACTGCTGCTTGAGACAGATTGCAGAGTACTCTGGACCCACATCCGATCAAGTGCAAACCTGCCATCATGCAGGATCCGCAGGTCCACGTTGCCGTGATGCACTGAGCGCTCGCCTGAGCGGCGTGCTCGGCAAATTCCTGGGTGTCTGGGAGTGACGCGAGGCGTCAGCCGGCATGGCCATCTTGTTAGCAGGTGATGTTACGTAGCATCCACGCTGTCCACAGCATTTGACGCCACTGCAGCATGCAGCCTGCACTGCCATGTGCCCGGCAGGAGAGTCGTATGTCTCTTCTGTTTGGCATGCAGACGCCGCAGCAGCTTCGCAGTTCTTCTACAAGGAGGCGTACCTGGACTACGGGCAGCTGGTGACGGATGGCTTCTACCATGTGCGCAAGCAGTTCAGCCGGCTGCCGACGCTTGGGGAGCTGGAGGCCAATCCGCAGCTGGCGGGCGGCCAAGTGGTCATGGTGGTGGACCGTGCGCGCGACGCCCCCCTCGTAACCCTGGAGGTGCTGCTGCGCTTTGGCCAAACGACAGGATCCGAATAGCTTCCTCACTGCTGAACGAAAGCTGCCAACATGCACCTATGTGGATCCACTTGTGTCTTCAAGTGTCACCACCCTGATCTGGAGCAGGGCCACATGCGGTGCAGCTGCTGCGGGGTGCGACAGAGGCCACGCGCACGATGCACCTGGACGTCAGGACATGACGTCTGAGTCTCAAAAGACATCTGTGTCACACAGGAGTTGACACGCAACACTTGTTGCTTGCAGGGCCTGGTCCGGGAGCAGCTGCCTCGGCTGCGGACGGAGGCGGACCGCGCGGCGCTGCTGGCCAACCTCATCTGCGAGGCGTTCGGCAACTTCATGGGCGTGGTGCAGGAGAGCTCCCCGCAGCCCGCGCTGCAGCAGCTGCAGGCCGCCTTTGGCGCGGGGCCTATCCCTGTGGGCGAGCTCATCGCGGCCGGCCTCGGCGGTGCCAGGTGGGGCCTGTCGCTGATTGCACAGTTTGGTATATAACTGTGATGCAAGGGGCTGACATTTACGCGTTGCGCGGCGTTGTCTTGGCGGTCTACGGCAGAGGCAATTGGTCAAACAGCTGCAACTGAGTCCGCATCCTTGCTGCATCCCAGGCTGCTGATTTCTCATGTCATCTGCACCATTTTGCGGTCGAGTGGAGGGCAACTGAAGATGTACTGTTGAAAGTCGTGGCACTGCAGAAGCGCCTGGTGCAGGCGCAATGGCCACCCTTCCTGACAGATTGTCCAACCGACACTGACGACCCGATCATGTCGCCAATGTGCAGGAGTCGCGCGATCGCCTTCAAGGCGATTGCCGATGGCCTGCCCAGCGATGCGGCGCTGCAGGCACGCCTCGTGCGGGCGCCCTACCCGGTGACGCTCATGCACGAGCTGCAGCTGCACGCGTGGAACGATGTGAAGGCGGACGGCCGGCAGTATGTGGTGGACCTCATGGACGATGCCGGCGCGCTGTACGAGAAGGTGCTTTTGCTGTTGTTCGGCATCACCTTATCTGGCTGCTGGCACTCACTTAATGCGAGAGTGAGTACTGTGAGAAGGCTACAATTGGTGCCTTACCAGATGACCCGAATTGCTGCTGTGGCAGTTGATGCAGTGTGCATGCAGAAAAGTCAGCGGTGCAGCATCCATCGCAGCCGCTGCCGCAGCATTCAGTGTGCTGTTGTTGTGGCAGCCGTGGGGTGCTGCATCTGCCACAGAGAGCAATGACAACAGCCTGTCAGATGCACATATGGGGTCGCTGAACAAATATAAAGTCACCCATGCATTGCCTGCCATTTGCAGGCGTCACCTGAGGCTGCGCAGTATGAGACGCTGGGTCGGGAGGACGATGCACTGCTCGTCAAGATGCTGGCTGCTGGCCTGCCCAAACTGCCGGCTGGCCAATGTGAATTCTCAAATTGCAACGTGATTAGAAATCCATGTCATGCTGTCATGCCGGCATATCAAATAGTGAGTCAAGTACTATCAGCATCTGAAGCCTCACGTTCTGGAGTTGTACTCGTGCCTGCCGGCAGACACGTGCCGAGGCAGCGACATCATCAGGGACGAGGTCATCGGCAAGGGCTCGTCTGCTGAGGTGTACAAGGTCATCACCTCGAATGGCACGACCATCGCTGTGAAGAGGTGCACCCTGTTTACATGTTGGTCTGCTTGTGATGTTCTCATCATGAAGCAGCGAGGATTGTGTCTGGCTTGATCTTGTCTGTGAGGTTCAGCATGAGGGAATGCCCAGACTGATGGCTAGTTGCGCACACATGCACAGGATGACAGAGCCAGAGCAGCGGCATCAGAATGGCGCGGCGCAGCTGTTCCAGGATGAGGTTCAGGTCCTGGCCACCCTGGACCACCCCAATATCACCAGGTACGGCTGCAATTTCGAATCTGTCGTTTGTGACATTTGCAGCTCGTACCTCATGTATGAGCCTGCCTAAGCACGCACCTCAGCTACCAAGACCTGATGCAGAGATGGTGTGCACCCACTACCTGGTAAGGCTTCAATTTTCATAGTGTGACTGGGGATCAGTGACTGCACCTGAACCCTGCACTCGACTGCTCCACAGGTTACTGGGCGCATGCGAGACGCGGAACGAGCTGTTCATCATGATGGAGTACCTGGAAGGCGGCACGTTGGTTGACCTGCTGAGCGGCGTCAAGGAGCTGTCCACGGCGCGGCGGCTGGAGATCGCGCTCGACGTGGGCCTGGGGCTCGCCTACCTGCACTCCGCCACGCCGGCAGTCATCCACCGCGATGTCAAGGGGTGAGCATGTGTGTGCTGCTGGTCTGACTGAAAGACCTATGCCTTACTGGTGAACTGGTGAATGGGGATGGCCGGTCCACCTTGCGTCGAAATGTCTATCTGCTAAGCCCTCTTTCGCATGCAGCATTGCTGTGTGTGATGTGTTATGGTTGGGATATGTGCAACATCAGGGTTGTCTCGACACTGCATCAACGTGCATGGTACGAAGCAATGGCGGACCAACCCTTCATAGATGTGTCCATACTGCAGCTGATACACTGACGCCCCATGCACAGGAACAATGTGCTGATTGCGCCAGATGGCACCGCAAAGCTCACGGACTTTGGCGTGTCAGTCATCATGACCAACAACGCGGACACCATCCAGCAAGTGGGCCCCAACGACACGTGCGCTGCCTTACCACCTCCTCCGCTTGTCAGTCAATGCAATGAATGATGACCAACGCCTAATATTCCGAATGACAACAAACCATTGTATCTTTTGCCTTCTCTCTGTGTGTCTTTGCCCTGCTTTACTGCAACAACTTAATGGATCTGCGTTCATCTGCCTGCTGCCATCCATGCAGACACCCGCACACGCTACGCTACGCGGCGCCAGAGGTGCTGGAGGGGGAGCCCGTCAATGACCGCTCGGACGTGTACGCCTACGGCATGCTGCTGTACGAGATCTTCTCCGGCAACGTGCGCTTCTGCCAGTCAGCCGGGCCCAGACTGCTCTGGCTTGGGTCATTTGAGTGGCAGCAGGCTGGCAGCACAATGCGCTCTCACATGCTATCTGACCATCTGAAGAACGTCAACCTTGCCCGCTCACTTGCCATTGGCGTTTGATCACATGAGAAGACAAAGTTTACCGTCCTGCTGCAGGCACCCTGGGCGCAGACTTTTCCACAGCAGATAAAGGGGCTAGTGCTGGCACAGAAGCGGCCGCCAATGCCGGCGGAGGCGAAGCATGGCATGCCCGGCCTCATCCAGGTCAGAGCACAGGCTTCTTGAGACTCCTCAAAGTCAAGCCTGCTTCTTATACCGTTCACGGCTGTCAAGATACTGTGTGTCGAAATACTTGTCGTGTGTAAAAAGTTATATTCCGCATAGCTGGTGACATCTGCACGACTCAGCACTCCAACATGTCTGCACATTTCTAGGTTGAAAAATGCGACACGGTTGCATCGCTGCAGGCGTGCTGGGCGCACAAGCCGCAGAAGCGGCCGGCGATGCCGGAGGTCATCACCGAGCTGCTGCAGGTGGCGTACAACTACCTGTGGGACGCCAGCGGCCGCGGCAGCCTTGGCGCAGGTCCGATGCGCTGTGCAACCCACAAGAGCCCTGCTTCTGTGCTCGCAGCCCCAGGCATGACGCAATGGCGGTGCAGCGCACCATCTTTCGAGCGGTCCACGAGCCTTCTATGGGGTCTGAGACAGCAAGCTTGCTTTGTGACCCGCTTTGCATCACCCTTCTTGTCGCCGCTGCTTCTGCACGCGGCACGAAGCCGCTGCAAGACAGCATGCCACCATGGGGGCGAGACCAGCCGCAGAAGGCAGATCTGCAGCCCTTCCCCTGCGTCCACATACGCCACTCATGTTGGGGCTCTGTGCCCCACTGCAGCGACATGAAGCTGCTGGTGGCGTATATGCGGCCACGGGGCGGATTCACTCAGCTGCGTTCATGCAGCCAGCCACCTGCGACGGTACAATTGTCTCTGTTGCAGCCGATATGAAGCTGCTGGTGGTGTGCACGCGGCCGCGCGGCGAGGCCAGCCGCAAGGCGGTCCAGCGGCAGGAGGTCATTGCAACCGCGAAGTTACTTGCGACGGTGCTTTCTGCTGCGCTGCAGCCGACATGAAGCTGCTGGTGGCGTGCACGCGGCCGCGCGGCGAGACCAGCCGCAAGGCGGCCCAGCGTCAGGAGTTTGCAGCCCGGCAGCTGAGCGTTCTGGCCGGCCCGGACGGCGACGCCGCGGCGCGCGCGGCCATGGGCCCCGCCGGCGCGGTGCCCGCCCTGCTGGCGCTGCTGGAGCGCGGCACTGACAAAGGTGCGCGGCACCGACATAGGTGCAGATTCAATTAGAAACCAAGCCCGGGATGTGTTGCCGTGCCCCGCCCTGCTGGCAATGCTGGAGCGCGGCACCGACAAAGGTGCAGACGGCTTGTGTTAGCGGGCGCGGGATGTGTCGTAGTGCCCGCCCCGCTGGCGCTGCTGGAGCGCGGCACCGACAAAGATGCAGACTGGTTGGTTGGGTTTTCAGTGCAAGCACGGGATTTGTTGTTGTGCCCCGCCCTGCTGGCGCTGCTGGAGCGCGGCACCGATTTTCCACAGAGGTAGGTGGAAAATGGTTGATCGTTCTCAAATGCAAGCCCAGGATGCGTTGTTGTGCCCCGCCCTGCTGGCGCTGGTGGATTACGGCACCGACAAAGGTGCAGATTTATTTTGATATAAAGCGCGGGCCATGTTGTCGTTCCCCACCCTGCTGGCGCTGCTGGAGCGCGGCACTGACGCAGTTCCCGGTGGATTTTCGGTGGTTTGCGCGGGATATCGTGTCTACCTTTCCTTGATCACTGGATTACAGTATCTTCCCAGAGAGTTTCAACAGGGCCGCCATGTTCTCAGTTTGGTGAGTGGACTCAATGACTCGCTGGCTGTTTGGCCGATTGGCTTGCTGGCCCCCTCCTAGGCCCGCGTCCGTGCCTCTGAGCGGCGTCAGCCCGTTCCCGTGCAGGAAAAGAGGCGGCGGCGGAGGCGCTGGGGGCGCTCGTGTGGGTGTCCTTCGCGGACCCGGGGCAGCGGGACGAGATGCGGGGCCAGGTGTTGCCGGCGCTGCTGCACCTGCTGGGGGCCACCAGCCACGACGGCTGCCGCATCGCCGCCCTCGCGGCGCTCAAAACCATGGCTGCCTCCCCCGGCACCTCAGACTTCAGGTTTTCCTCCTTGGTCCTTGGCTTCGTAGTCAAGCTCACCGTCGGTGTCTGGGAAACGGTGCACCTACCTCCTCTAGTTTTATTGTTGAACTGGGACATCGCCTTGTGGAACTCATTCCCGACGACTGCTTGCCAGTTTCTGCAGAGGTCCTTCTCATATTGCAGAGCCTGCCTGCGGATGAAGGTGCTGTTGTTTTTGCGCATTCCAGGACAGCGATGGTGGGCGCGGGCGGCATCAGCGCACTGGTGTCGGCGCTCCAGGATGGCAGCATGCGTGCCAAGGCGGCAGCCTCACGGCTGCTGCTGGGCTTTGCGGCGGAGGGGCCCGAGTCCCAGGAGTGGATTGCCGCAGCGCCCGGCTCCATTGCGGCTCTCGTGGATCTGTTGAGGTGCCGATGTTACACAGCTTGTTATAATTTACACGCATGCGCTCACAAGCTAGATCCAACGACACTCTATTGGCGAGTTGCTGTAGCAGTTGGTGTCATTGCGCTTGTGAAAGCAGCACGCAAACACAGCTGCTAGTCGCTCGAGTCTAAGGTCACTGTATTGTCCAGTGCCCCTCATGTGCTTGAGTCTGATGCTCCACCTGTTCCTGAGTCCACTGAGCAGCCTTTGTATGGCAATGTGCAGGGCCAGTGACATGGAGGCAGTGGCCACGGCAGCGCAGACGCTCATCATCCTGGTCGACATTCCACACACGCGCACCGATGCCCTGGCAGCCGGCGCGGTGCGTAGTGCTCTCATGCATCGTGCTTGATGCGTCGTCCGTCCCACTCGCCTCACGGTTGTATTGTAAGCTGGCGGGATCACCTTCTTCTGTGCAAAACATGCAAAATTGTTGAAAGCATGCAGGAAGGACACACGGACTGCTGAGACCATCACATTACTGTGCCTGGTCGCATCCCTGCACCGCGCACTGACACAACCGCAGTCTCACTGCGCAGGTGGCAAATGTGGTGAGGCTACTGGGGCCGGCGTCAGACGAGGGCGTGACGCCGACAGAGGAGCTGGCCGCCATCCTGCTCAGCAAGCTGGCCCTGGAGCCAGATTCCCACAGCCAGGTCGCCAAGGCGGGCGCCATCCCAGTGAGCTTTCTGAAGGATATACTTGTCTGTTTCTGGCCTCTCGACAGATACAGTGCTGAATCAGCAGCACTTTGCTCAGCAAGCTGGCCCTGGAGCCAGATCCCCACAGCCAGGTTGCCAGGGCGGGTGCCATTCCCAGTGAGCTTTCTTGGAGGTCACCCAAGCCTCTTGGCAACGACAGTCTCAAGACAGCAACACTCTGCTGCCGGACTCCCACAGCCAGGTCCCCAAGGCGGTGCGATATCAATGACTGTCCCGAGCCGAACGCAATGCGAACAGCACTGCAAACGCATCGACACTCGACTAAGCAGGTGGCCCTGCAGCTGGAGGCCAATGCATGTCTGGCTTTGAGCAAGCTGCAGCCAAATCAAGTTCCAGTGACTTCGTCAACCGCAGAACGCCTGTTGCAGCTCCCTCCTGTCCAGATGTTTGTGAGCTGGGCAGCTCACTCTGTCAAGGCCCAATAAGGACCCAACACCTGGGAGTGCCGACGATGCCTTGCTGTGGAGCAGGTGCTGGTCAGGCTGATCGCGCAGTCGCGGGACGCTGGCCGGGAGCGCATGCTGATCGGCGTGCTGCGCTCGCTGGGCGCTGTGTCGGAGGACTCCACCGCCAATGCGGCCAAGGTGATTGCGGCGCGCGGCGTGGTGCCGGCCTTCCAGCTCCTGGGCAGCCGCCTGCCAGCAGTGCGGCGGGTGAGTGTCGTTTTCCTGTGGTCAAGTATGTCAAGCATACGTTGACGGTTCTGGCCTGGCCCGCCTCCCAGCTCCGCCTCCCGGCAGTGCGGCGGGTGAGCGTCATTTGGCTGTTGTCAAGCACATGTTGACGGTTTGAGCATGATGTCGGCCTTCCAGCTCCTGGGCAGCTGCCTCCCAGCCGAGCAATGAGTGGATGCTGTCATCTCTTCAAACACGAACTGGCAGTCCCTGCAGCTTGTGTCATGCCGACCACGAGTGTTGTGATCGCAATGACGGCTCCTGGCTGTGACCCGCTGCAGGCAGCAGCGTTCACGCTGGGGTGCCTCTTCAGCTCGGATGCCGCGCCCAGCGACGTCACGGAGCTGACCAACATCGAGGGCCGCCTCACGCACTACCTCGCAGATCTGCTCATCATGCAGGGCCGGGAGCGTGACCAGGTAACATCACTGGGATGGTAGTACGCGAGGAGAGAAGATTGCCATGTGTGTATGCTGAGCTGCTTTTGTCTGGGCACTGCATTGAGCAAATGGCTTCAAGCTATCTGCATCCGCGGGTCTGAAAGGTACAATTACGTATGCCATGGGCGCACTGTATTCCGCGTCCCAGAGGGGCATGCAGCGTCAAATGCTGGCTGGGTGCTACTTCACATCATCCAACGCTGTTCGTAAGGAACTGGGTGGAGGAACATCCAGCTGCTGAGCATACGTTTCTTGACCGGCGCCGCTATTCCTGGCTTGCCATGCAGGCGTACGGCGCGGTGATGATGGCGCGGGTGCTGACGGCGTCGGTCAATGCGGCCAGCGTGGCGAAGGAGCTGGTAGGCGACGATCGGCCGCTGGGCGCGCTGATCACGATGCTGGCGTCCTGGGAGGAGCCCATCCGGCTGGCGGCCGTGCGCGCGCTCGCCAAGATCACCTGGCTGGTTAGGTTTTTCTACACACGTGTCAACTGCTCTCTCTGCTGCTGGCTAAGACCACCTGGCTGGTGAGGGGTCTTCAGACATGATTTGCAACCCCTCTGCACAGCTTCCGGCTACGATCATCTGGCTGGTGTGCTTTCCTCCACAAGTGTCCACCCCTCTGCACAACTACCCTGTAGTCCAAGCAGGTGGGGCTGAAAAGGAGCTGTGTGCGCTTGGTTCAGATGCAGGCCGTTGAGGGTGCAATGTGCTTCGCGGCCTGCATGACTGTGCGACACAGCGAGTATGTTATTTGCACCATATGTATACCTCAGCAATAAAGATGCCCGCCCTGCCTGGCAACTTGCAGGGTGTGGACCCCGACAAGCCGCCGCCGACGCTGGCGCATGCGTTCCGGACGCGCGGCACAGTGGAGGGCAGCATCGCGATCCGCAACCTGGCGGAGATGCTGGAGTCGGACACCGAGCTCACGCGGTACACCGCCGCCAAGGTGTGCCTGCCGGCTTTGGCGCGGCACTCGCTGCTGTGCCCCTGTCTGGCAGCTGAAGCGCTGCAGAGCACCGCACTGTGCATATGTGGGTGCTGGAGCCACGAGGCCGAAAGTCCAGCTGGTGTCTAGTGTGTCAAGGGACAGATTCACGTCCACATATTGAAGCAGCACTCAGGTACTGATGCTGGCTACGCTTTAACACCGCAATGCTCTTCCCAGAGGAGAATGTGCATGATCGCTGGCCAAATTGGCTCAAACATGACTTTGTGTACACACAGCTCACTGGTGTGTGTCCATTGGTACAGGTTCTCATTGCGTTGTGGACGTCGGGACGCTTCTTCCAAGAAGAGATTGCGCGAGCCGCAGCCAAGCCGACAGCCATCGCACTGGCAGAGACGCTGCAGATGGCAGGCGGCGGCGCCAGCCGGACTGATGTCATGGAGCTGTGCGCTGCGGTGCTGCACGTCAAGTCGGGGTGACTTTCAGACCTCCGTGTTGGACCTGAGCTGCGTGCTTGGCAATGAGCTGCATTTGGAGTTTCAAATGCCGCCCAAGAGCCACTCAACGTGGCTCAACCATACACTCGTTGGGATTCCAGTCAGAACCTTACATTGAAGCCGACGTTTGCTTGCAGGCCATCAACGCTTGAGGGCGTCAAACTGTGTCCCGACTGGGCAGGTGAGTGCAGCGTATTCATTTGTGCACACACGCGTCATCACCAATGTTTCCACTGCAGCCTGAAGAACATGGACAACTCAATGGCTGACGCTTGCAAGTTCTGATCCGCAGCGTTCTTCTGGGCGCCGGCAGCGGAGGTTACCGGCCCTCCTGACGCGCAGCGGCGGGAGTCGCAGAAGGGGTACCCAGATGTGCGGCGCACCAGCAGCCGTGAATGAGCCCATTGATGCCACGTCGGACACGGTGCTGCAGTTCTGAACGGCAGCATGGCAAGGCGTGCTGCGCACGCAGTTGCGTGTAGTGACAGCTGGACAGCAGCTCTTGTACAGCAGTCAGCTACAGCAGAGCGGGTCCCGGTTCGTCACTTGGGTTTGACCAGGCTGTAAGCCAGGGAGATCTGCAACAGGTCACCGCCACGGCAGCACCTTTCCCTGAAGCAACTTCCTGCTGCCCTCCTGTCCTCCCTCCGACGGTGCCAGTGGTGCAAGTTGGCAGCAATCACACTTCCTCGCATCGCTCCCGGCCTATTTGTCACTAGTCAACCAGACGTTCTTGGCAGATCGTCACGTTCACTTTCAAGCGGCTCGTCCACACAAGATTGCGAGGCGCTCCTACCTGCAAGCTCTGCAGGCGTCGGCAACTTCGAGGCCATCTAAATTCGCAGCATCACAGCCGTCAAGCACTACTATGGCGAGCGACTATGGGTCTTTGAGCCAGATAGGCGACAAAGAGGGCGGCTTCGTGCCTCAGAGGTGTATTGCGGCCCGGATGGCCGCCGATTTTTCATGCTCGAGCCCCCTTTATTAGCCCACAGAATGCACATCACAACCGGTCGCCCCGAGCAAACAAGCGCTGTTGCTTGCATTCACGATGTCCAAAGTGTACTGCAGCAGGCAGGAGTGGCTGCTGTTGGGGGGCTGTAGCAGTCGAGTGCAGCTCCTGATGCCACCATCTTACCTGTTATCCTACCTCGGCGCTGAGCCAGAGGAGGGAGTTGCCAGGGATGACGGAGCCATCATGTGATCGTCAAGCAGCTGTCTGCGGATCACAGAGGCTGAAGCAAGTTCGCCTGTTCATTGCAGTCAAGTGCGGCTGCCGTCGCAGCAGGCGCGAGCCAGCTCCGCATTGCGCCAGCCTGTGCAAAGGGAGGGCAAGACGACGCGCTTCGTGACCATCAAGCAGCTCACAGAGGTGACATGCTGCACATGATGGACACCAGACAAAGTTGTTGTACCTACCTGTTCCTGTCTCGAGCCTACGCATTCGCGTTGTGCGCCAGCATGGGAAGCTGGCCCCCCGGTAGTGAATTGTCACACCTACGGATTGATCAGATCCTGAGGCCACCTTCACGTGTGCGCAGCGCGTCAAGATGGCTAAGCGCTTGCAATAGCATCGTTCTATTTTGTGCAGGCCGACAGGGACAGCAATGGCGATCTCATCGTGGATGGGCAGCGCATTGATGCGCTGGATGTGGTGAGCACACCGTGCGATCGCCTGTCTGTTTCAGTTCTGCATGCATGGACGCCAGCCGCGTTTCCCGCTCTGCAAGCTACCAAGTGGCATGCTCTCATCAGGGGCTGGCACATTGTTGCAGCTGCAAGCTGTTGTCGACACGATGAAGCTGCCATGCTGTGGATGCAGGTATGCATCGTGGGGCAGGTAAATGAGGTTCGGCAGACGTCCATGAAAGCAGTGTTCACGGTGCACGACGGCAGCGGCGTGGCAGAAGTGGTGTGGCCATTTGGAACAGATGGCAGCGACACTGTGGTGCGCACTTGCAGGACCTACAGGATGATGAGGGAGACGCTTGCTGAGCACTGCAGTGGGTTTTGCTGCTGCCCCGACATGAGAGCACCTCTGGCATGTGCTGCGCACCGCCGTGATCTCTTGCAACAGCACAGCCTCGTTAGCAACAAGGAGACATGTATGCAGTTGCCCACTGACTCCATTTGCACACAGATGCACATTCTAGTCAGAGCCTTGTTGAACTCACGTCACCACGCACCATGAACGCAGTTCGTGCCAGTTCTACTTCCGGAGCTGTTGGCTGCGGCATCATCTGGACAGCGCCGCTTCATCTGTGCACACTGCTGGCTGCGCTCGGATGGTGTGGACCGCTACCTGCTGGCCATGAAAATCCGGCTGGTCACCGACTTCAATGAGGTAGGGTCATGGCACAATGTTGAACTGATTTGCAAAACAGCGCCGCTTGTGCACTCCCTTTTCAGAGACCGCCACCTGCTGGCCATCGTCCGCCCCATCATCATATTCAACGAGGTAAGGTGATCACTTGCTGTGAGTTCATGTACAGATACCGCTTGATGCTGGGTGCTGCTGCTTGCGCACTGCTGGCTCCGCTCCCAGAGGCGAGAGTGCCATGTACTGCTATGCACACCCACCCAAAACCGGAAAAACTCTGACAAGGTGGAAGTCCGATGTTCTTGATTGCAGACCTTGTACACGGTGAATGCTTGCACGGCTGCTTGCATTTCATGCTTAAATAAATTACAGTCGACTGCTAGCCATTGGACTGCGGATCATTCCGCATGGTCCGCAGGTCCTGGTACCCAATGTCACGAGAGCCGCTCTGTTGGGCATGCAGGTTACACACCATGGGCTGCGGGTCATCTTCGAGCACCTGTGGATCAAGAGGGAAGCCGAGAAACTGGAGCAGGAGTTGGAGGTAGGGACAATCAGAGACGCACACTATGATCAGCTGGCCCCCTCCTTTGCCTCATTCCGCTCCAGTCCACAACCAGCAGATTTCAAACCCAAATATGCATGAGCATGCAAGTCTAAGCAACTGAGTTTCACCTGGTCTGGCGCACAGGAGCAAGTGATGAGGAGCACGCAGCAGCACGCCACACAGCAGGCAGCGGCGTCACAGGAGGCGGCGGCTCCGAAGCAGGCGCCGGCCTCACAGCAACTGGCCCCTCAGACGCCTGAGAAGAGCCACAGCACCCGGCCCGGCTTCAACAGGCTGCACGATGCCGTGTACGACACACTGGCTCGCCCCCAGGTGCCTGTCTCGTTAGCTTTGAACTCCTTAGGAGGAAGTGACATGTAGTAGTCCAGAAGATGCAGCTGGTGAGGCACACGGATGCCAAACGTCACCAAGTCCCAAAGGCACTTCAAAAGCACCCTCACATGTGCCGTATGCTGTGCGCAGGTGTTGTCACATGGCATGACGAGAGACGAGGTGTGTCTGCATACGTTCCTTTGCTGTGAAGTGCTTGCATACATGTTGCATTGGCATCGTGCATCCGCCCCGTAAGCAGCAAATCTTGCAGAGAGCTGAGAACTGGTGGGCGTTTTCCTCAGGTCGCGTCCCACCTGGGGAACAGATGGAATGTCAACGCCATCGGCAACGCGCTGGCATGGCTGGAAGCAGAAGGGCACGCTTTCATGGCGCCTGACGGGGAGCACTACTGCTCCGCCACCAATCAATAGTGCAGCGGCTCTTGCAGCACAGAGGTCATACCTGTGCTGCTGGGCCACAGGAGTATTTCTCAGACCAACCCTCGGCAGTTGATGTTGATTCTGTTTCAGACGGCCATGTTGACAGTCAGTTGAGTTGTGCTCGTCTCCATTCCTGGCGACATGGGTGACTCGAGGCTGAGGCGGCGCTCCATCTTGATTGGCACTTTACTTTCTCCTATGATAGCGGTGCCAAGACTGCTTGTGCGAGTGTATGTGCAAGACTCGATCAGATCGGGCTCAGCCAGCGCTCCAGGGCATATGACCAGAGGTTCATGTCGACTATGGAAGTGGCAATCCCAGAGAGCTGTCACAACTCGCTGTCATGCAAGCCGCAGACTTCTGACTTGATCCTCCTCAGGTTTCACACTGCCAGCGCATTCACCACAGCAACACCAAAAAAAAACTCAACATCCGGAATGCAAACCGCCGCTAGCATCTGCTGCTCGATTCCCCACGGTGTCCGCATGCCAGAAAGGAGGATACAGCTGCCGCTGCCCCTGCAAAAATGCATTGGTGACAACTCAGGGCGAGGTGGCGGCCACAGATGGATCCAACCATCTCCTCTTCTCGATACTCCTGCCTCCCCTGATGCCCCAGCCGCCCAATCTTCAGCTGCCCAGTCTTCAGTCCTTGGCGAACTTGGCGGTCGCAAAGGCCAGCTCCTCGTCGTCCTCGTCCTCTGCGAGGTCAAAGCGGTGGCCATTGGCCCCGCCGTTGACACCGTCGTCCATGTCGTCATCTGCCGTTAGGCCCTGGCGCTCCTCCTTGGTGCCGCCCACCAACTCCAATCCTCCATCCTCGCCCGCCTGCATAGGGGTTGGAAATCTGCTCGGTTCCAGACGCTGTCCCCATTCAATAATGCCTTGCGAGATGCCACTGCCTGCGCTCAGGCCCTGCTTGCTCTTGCCCCCGAACGTCACGATGCAGTAAGTAATGCAGCACCACAGGGGAGCACGGGCAGAGGCAGCTCAGGGACACACCTGTTTGTAGCCCTCCAGCTGGTGGCCGTAGATGCAGCGCCGTGCCTCCGCCACCAGCACAATCCTGCAGGGACGCAAGCACCTCATGAGCCATCTCGTGGTCAAAGCATAGCACGACTTACGTCGACAAGAGCAATGCACCGGGTCACGGTGTTCAGCGGACCACGCCTGGCAACAGGCAGGGTGTTGTGCGCAGCCCGACCAAACGACATTCTGCAGACACAGAAGGACACCCACCCGACGATGACGGCCAGCAGGGCCGCATAGCCGATGAAGTACCAGTTGCTGATGGGCTGCAGCAGCACCAGGCCCTCCCAGTTGTTGAACAGCGCGGCGGTCAGCAGCCCCCACCCCGCCAGCCAGTGCGCCCACGCCCACGTCGCCCGCAGCTTACTCTTCTGGCCCGGCCGCTTGAACAGCGACGTGAGCTGCAGAAATAAAATATTTCAGCCTTTTCTTCCTTTGAGCTCATTTGTTTGCTCGTCACTTGAGACTTCTACCATATTCACATATCGAGTAGCGCACCTCACAATAAATGCCAAGTGTTCTGGCATGGACGATCATTTTCAGCACCACAAGTCTCATCACGGTGCAATGACACGATGAGCATGCTCGATTGCGTGTGCGGGCGTCCCAGTTATTCGGGGCGGACACGAAACCCACCTGCAGGGAGACGAGCACGAAGACCGCAATGCCCACGTACTTGTGCACCAGGTAGATCTTGTGCCGCTTCTGCCATGCCGCATCGTGCACTGCCGCATGATCATGCCCTGCGTGCAGCAGCCGCCGCCCAGTAGGCGCTGCCTCATGCTGCAAGGACAGGCAGCAACAGCAATTACATGCCACTCGGTGTCATGCAGGTGTTTACAAACGTCAAGCACCCGCATTCTGAATGTGGTAGCATGTCTGCGTAAACTGCTTCTCGCTACAGGCAGGACATTAACGTTTGTCTGAACATGATGGCGTTCTACAGGCAAAAAGCTTGCCACAAAAGATACCATGCAACCATGTCACACACCTCCTCCATCCAGTCTGCCAGCTTGTGCATGGTGAGAGCCAGCACAAAGCCCACTGCTGCCACAATCCAACCGATGGTCTGCAGGCACAGGGAGTGTCTGAGAGTCAGCAGCGGCTCGCCTTTGCAGTCTGTTGCATCTGCCGAGAGAATTTTTTTCTAGCAGGACTGTGGGATGACAGGCACCGCAAGGCAGACTGGCGGACACCGCTATGGCAATGCAGGCTCACCTGCACGGCGCGGTGGGTGTTGAACCAGTGCTTCCACAGCTTGCCATAGCGCGAGGTGAAGATGCCCAGCGGGATGATGACGCCGAATGCCGACATCATGAGAATGCCATGCACCTGCGCCAACAGCAGCAACCCTTAACCTGCTGTGGCCTCACAAGCTGTATAGACAAGTAAAGACAGCTTTGAATCTGCGATGTGCATCTACAAGAGCAGCGCCGCTGGATGGAGGCTGCAGTGCCTCTTGATACATTTGCTTGGTTGTCAAAACATATTGGGTGGAGAGCATTAGGAGTTGCTTGACTGTCAACTCAACTCAACTCTTCTCTTGGTGGAGACCAGCACGCAGAGAAACGACTTACATACTCCAGGATGCGTCCGCGCGACATGACCACCACGCCGCCAGCTGCCTGCTGCGTGGCCGCCGCATCATCCCCATCATTGTCCATATGTTGTGCCGTGGGTGTCGTTGCCACATGGCCATCGTCCCCATCGTTATCATGATGCGCCACAGGCGCCGGAGTCGCGGCCTGTGTTACAGGCGGATAATAAAGTCAAGCGTGAGATGATTCTGGCACCGCCGTCTTTAACAGCACAGCTCCTGAGGGCTGTCTCTGCTCAGACATGTGCAGAGCTGCTGCACTTGTCGGGCGTCTGATGATTATACTGCAGACGACAGAGTGCCAAGGATGATACATCTGCTGCCGCTGCCACCCTTTGAGGAACACAAGGCATCACTGCATGGAATCGCCTGATCTCTCCAGACTAGTGCGCTCTGTTCAGCCTCAACACCTACCTGCTGCTTGTCTGCCCGCTGTGCCTCGTCCAAGGCCGCCGCGGCAGCAGTGGGCGACAGCGTCGGCTCCGCAGTCGGCGCCTCCGTGGGCATCTCCGTGGGTGCCTCTGTGGTCGGCTCAGCGAAAGGCTTCTGCTTTGGGGCTGGGGCCATCTGTGTGGGGCCGGCCTTGCCGCCGTGGCTGCCGGCCAATGTGTCCTTTGCCGAAGAGTCAGCGACCTTGGGAGGGGCTGCCACCTGCACGTCTGGCGCTGTGGTGTCCTGTGTCTGCTGCTGGTCCTCAGGACGGCTGGAGGCCACCATGACTGCAGTACGATGGCAACACAGATCTTCTGTCGGCATCAGTAGATGTGGAAAGATTGTCGCTTCACTGTGGTGTCAGTGAAGCGACAACCTGGCCTGGCAACTGACGTCAGACAGTCTAGTCTGGCTACTGACGTGAGGAAGGCAGAGTGCTGTACACAATGCTACATGAGAGATGCGCACCATCGCAGCGCTCGCAAGTGGCGGCGCAATAGCCCCAGTCACGGATGTAGTGCTCATCACACTTGTCGAAATCCTTCTGCTGTGCGCACGTGTAGTCTCCTGGCGGCTGGATGTCATTGCACTGGCCTGTGTGCAGGACAGGTTCCATGTTGAAGCTGACAGTCCACACCCTTTTGGTGACAGCACGGGGATGTTTGCACCAGTTGGCTTTGCTTGGAGTCTGCGAAAGCAGTATTGGAGATTGTAGACCCAGTTGCAATACAGCTCACCCTGGCAGCGGCCACAGGTGCGCTTGCAGAAGTCGCCGGCGATCATGAAGTCCGCCCAGCACTTGTCAAAGTCGCGCTGCTCGTCGCACCCATACTTGCCCGGAGGCGGGTGGTCGCTGCACAGCTCTGCACGTGACAATTGGTGAGTTTCATACAAACGTCCGGATCAGCTTTGAGGGCACAGCTGCAGATGACAGACGTTTCCGCTGTCTGCAGGAGCCGACAATCTGCACAGAGGACTTCAGTGCACGTCATAGCCCTGCATGACTGCTTACTGCCATCGCCATGGCCCGCTTTTGCCATGGCCGCCATCGGCCTAATGCACTGTGCCAGCCTGTGCAAATGTCCAGCTGTGTGGCTGGTCTCATTGGGCTCCTTTGCAGCCAGCTGCGGCATCTGCACTCCCGCTTTTCTCGTAGCATCCTCGGCACGCTCGTGATGATGCTGCGCGATGATTGCTCCGCAAGGCCGGCATGGTTAAGGTGGGCTATGGGTGGCTGTTCATCTGTGGTTGGGTCCTTACCGTCAGGCGATGGCACCGCTGGGACGGCTTGCGGAGGCGCGGCCGCCTGCTGCAGCAGCATGCGGCGTGGGCCCTGCAGCATGGCGTCCGCTGCCACTCCGCCAAGCTGCAGCCCAGAATCTGTGCAGGGCTGTGTTTGGCCCAAGCGCGCCTGCCGCACAGAAGCACATACGGTGAGAGTTCACTCTCAGCAGGCCTGGGTGACGACCTCGTTGACAGGACGTTACGTGCTTGTTGCCTGTGAATCACCACTGGCGAGCGTTGTGCTTTCGTGTGTCACAATCTTGCATGCATTGTGCTCAGACTGAGCCAAATTTCCAGCAGCACCGAAAAACAGCAGCAGGCTTGTTTGATGCCTAGCAGGGCTAGTACAAAGCTGTGCTGCAAGTGAAGACTTCGCCAAAAGCAGCCTCAGATGGCATCCTCTAGCTAGCGGATCTGGAGCCACAATGACGGGACGAAATTGAACGGCACGACTGGCTGCTGCAGTGCAAACGGACTATGAATGAAAGTATATACGATCAGAGCAGCACCTCTGCATGTTCGCCGCCACATGACCGCTCAGCTGAGGCCGCAACGAGGCTCAGCAGCACCGCTACCACCACCAGAGGCTGTACGCAACTGACCGCCATGGCTTGCCTATATCCGCATGAGGGCCCGCCCCAACGCTGCAACAACTGGCACGTCAGCAAATCTGGTGCCGACGGCGCTCTGAGACAGTCACAAGTGCACCCTGGGCCGAGTGGTTGGGCAAGTTGCATGCCAAATGTCGGGGTGAGCCAAATTGGAAGGGGCCCACAATTGTGGCTTTTCTGAAATTCTACATCCACTCGGAACGATGCTGTCATTTCGCTGGTGAGGGTGGTCAGTTGTGCGCATTTGAGACTTGTTTCGTAGGTCTCAATGTGGTAGTGATCAGGGTGATAAGTTGCAGCGCGGTGTCGCTTTTACGTGTGAATTCCATCCCATCCCCAACCCCATTCTGGAGCACCCTGCTACCTATCCGGTCTAGTTTGAGCCTGCCCTGCGCATGCTTTTGGCAAACTTCTTTAGCTGTTGGCGGCGTCTCGGGTGTCCCGACACCACAGACTACCCCGTGGAACCCTTGATGCGTCTCTAGCGGCATTGACGTCATGTAGACCTCCGCCGCCGGCAGGGCGGCAGTCCGCCTGATGCACTGACTGGCAGTGCTCAGACAGTTGCCAGGCAGTCAGCACAGCTGCCATGGTTGCCGCGGGGGCAAGCGCCTCCAACAAGCTGCAGGCCTCGGTCGCGTCAGGGTCAAAAAGTGGCGCCAGCACCGATTTCAATGCACAGCGCATCACATCCGACAAGGCCATCGCCAGCAGGTGAACCACTTCATCTTCAGTCCTTTGTCGCCTGCTGCTGTGGCTTGCCTCGTGTTGTCGAATGGTGGTAGGGCAGTAGCTGAATTATCATATCGACGTGAGCATTGGCACCACCTCAGCCGTAGGGGACATGTTCATGGCCGAGCAGGCTGCTGACGGGCAAGAGCAAGAAGGCGCTGGGCAACAAGCTGCGGCACAGGTGGCTGCGCATGGACCCAGAGGGCGACACCTGTGAGGTCACCATGAGCAAGGCCGCCATCCACCACCGCTACGGCGTGCAGGTGCTGCAAACCCGCAACCCTGCAACCTTTGGTTCACTGCAGGTTACAACCCTCACATCATAGCAGCACCAATGCCTTCTCGTGTGTGTTTTCGTGGTACCAAGACGATAGGTGGACCGCACAGCTGCAGTCGACTGTGTTGATGCATACCTGCGGTGCTCTGTTCACAGTCAACACCATTGCCGCCAACGCTATTGCCGCCACTCACTTGGTGCAGCCACGGGACCTGCGGCTGCTGGATGCGCTGCCAAGCAGCTCGCCGCCGGCAGTGCTGGTGCGTGACAAGGCCATCGTCATCAACCTGGAGTTCCTCAAGTGCATCATCACCACAGGTGGGCACCCTGCTGCCGACAGAGTCAGGTCTGTTTGAGGCAGCAGCCACAGGGCCGGGATGCATGCGTGCTGCAGTGTCTGGCTGTGCTACAGCAACTGCGTATGGCTGTGGGAGCTAGCGATGCATTGTTCTGTCCGAAGGATCTCTCTGGTGGGTTTGGTGCAGACTTCGTGATGATCATGGACTCGGGGGAGGATCGCGTGGCCGCCTTTGTGCAGGAACACCGCCGCCGGCTGCGGGTGCGCACCTTCATTCTCCTGGGCTCTGTTGGGCTTGGTTGCATGCACAATCGTGTTCATGAGTATACATGCTTGCAGCGACGCCCTATGCGGGCTGACGACACTGTAAACACTTGCGCTTCCTCACACACGCCGAGAGATCTTTGCATATCGACACGTTAGTATGCCATATGGCAGGACCCAGAGGACTGGGGCAACCAGCCGCTGCGCGGCGGCAGCAGCGACAGCGAGGACCTAAAGGGCGGCAGCGGGAAAGGCGGCGGCGGCGACTTCCGCCCCCTGCTGGCCGCGCTGCCCGGCATCACCGAGGAGGCGCCCTTTGAGCTGCGTGTCCTCGAGGTGGGCCCAGAGATTGTTTGAACATTTCAGGAACCTTGCTGCTTCAATGGTCAAGCAGAAAAGCATGTTGGCAGTGGAAGCGGCATACTAACACCTGTTGCATTCCTGCCATCTCCATGGGAACAGACGCAACACCGCAATTGCAAAGCCTTCTCAACTGAAGCTGCGCAGCTGGTCGAAGCTGTCGCCCACCCCAGGCTGGAACGCAGTGCAGGTGGTGCTGGACTTTGTGACTATGTTTTTGGAGTACCTGGTGACAGAGCTGGAGCTTGTGGCCCACCCTGTGCTGGATGCCATCGTGCAGAAGGTGCACCTATGGCTCCAGTACGGTATTCAGGCTTGTTGCACCTTACGATGTTTGGGGCGACCTTACAGGCATCCTGGTGTCCCTTTTGCACATGATGAACACTGAGTCGCGTATCATGTACTCGTGTGCAAGGCAATGTCTGGCACTGCAGGTGACGATGCGGCGGCTGGACAGACTACGCAGCGTCAAGAATCGCATGGTGCGCCTCAACACGCGTGTGGAGACGGTGAGCTGATAGTGTGTCATGCCTGTTTGGCGATGGTGCAACTGAGGTTGTGTGTTGCTATCAGACATTAGCACCACACACACTTGTAGAGCTTTCCAGGATGTACTTGATCGAGAAGGCAGTGATGTGCTACGGCACTCCGACTATGCGAATCGCATGAATTGTGACTGATTTCCATCAACAAACACACCTGCAGATCCGGGAACTGCTGGAGAAGCTGCTGGACGATGACGAGGACATGCGGGACATGAACTTATCCGCCCGGTACAACCTTTGCCACATCAGTGGGCTGCTCATTTCTGCTTGCGGCGGTTAAAAGTTTCAACTCTTATAGCCGTGCAGTTGTCGCTGCAGAGGTAGCTGACGCAGTCATGACGCAGTTGCTGGCGGTCTGCAGGGCGCGCAATGCAGCGATGACAGAGTGGCGAGCCACAGGCGGTGGCGGCCCCACGCCACAGAGCGCAGACGCCTTCCGGGGGTTCCTGACGCGCGCCTCGCTGACCACTTTCGACAAAGAGGAGGAACAGGAGCGCGACAAGGATCAGGTCTGCAAATGACTGACATGAATCAACACCACGAGTATGCCTCCTCTGATCCTCACAAATGGCAGGAGATGTGCAGTGCGCCGCCTCCAGATGCCTGCGTGTGGCTGACCACATCTGAAAAGGACGAGGAGCAGCAGCGCAACAAATACCGGTCATTTACCAGTCATTTGGGCGGTCTTTCAGCAGGTCAACTGTCTGGTTGATTGTGGCGAAAACACTGCTGGGAGCAAAGCAATACCACGCCGGGATCTGCGACACGTGCGCCAGTCCAACAGCGTCTCCACATCGTGGCCCAGCCATTCCAGACGTGAAATTATGCTGCCTGCAGGTGGAGCAGGTGCTGGAGACGTACTTCATGAACCTGGACAACACATACAACAAGCTGCAGACGCTGGCGGAGTATGTTGACGACACAGAGGACTACATCAAGTTCGAGGTGACCGTTGGCAGTGCGCATTTGCTGTCTGATTGCGTCTTTTGTCTTACTTGTTGTGCACCTTCTGTCCTAGTTGTTTGTCTTGATGTCTTGGGATTGATAGGTGGTTTTCCTTGGCATGCAGATCGACACCCAGCGTAACAGGTTCATTGAGGTGTGCATGTTGAGAAAATTGATGCCATTACCGAGATGCGCACGCCATTGCTGCTGTGCATCTGCGTGCACACATTGCTGGTTTGTGTGCAATGCATGTGGATCCAGTCTGCACACCACATGCTGATACCGCAACGCCGTACCGTGCAGTACCGGCTGATCATCCAGTTCTTCATGGTGGCGGTGATGGTCGCCTGCAACGTCTTCAACGTGTTCACCATGAACCTGGCAACCACGGGGCTGCCACTGGGAACTGCCCACACCTGGCGGGATTTGCCGACCAACTTCACCCTGGCGGCAGTGATCACATGTGCGGGCTGCATCTTGCTGCTCTTCCTAGGCTTGATGTACATGCGGTACAAGCGCATGCTCATGTGGTGATCACAGCTGCAGTCCTTTCAGCTGGTGGATGCCTACGACAATGGGGCTCAGGAGTTGCTTCAACATCATTTTTTGGCCGCAGAGACCCCACAGTTGGTCTCAGCCAGTGCTGTCAACGATGCTGTACTACAGTTTGAATTGGTTGATCTTGGACACATCGGTCAGTGGTTGTCGGGATAAGGTGTAGTGCAGATGAGGCAGATAGTTTAACAGTCGCAGCAAAAGCAAGCATATTTTGTTTGAATGCGTCCTGCACACCTCCCTGCCCAATGTTGCAAGTTCCCTAGTCCACGGCCCCAGTCAATACAGCAACAGCTTCTTCCGGCGAGCCCAGTAGAGGATGGCCGCCACGATGGCGATCGAGCCCCCGAGGCAGATGTATACCACCTCGTTGAACACGCCGTACTCGTTCCGCCAGGCTGCATTGATGCCCAAATTCATGCCGAAGATGTTGAATACATTACTGTACAGCGTGACGCCGAAGGTGACGATGATGATCAGCAGCCGGTACTGCATGGCAGCCAAACGTCTGCCTCAGTGGCTGATGATCTGACATGCGCCACACAAAGGCTGTTAATGCATGATGCCTGTTGACTGGCTGGACATAGAGTCCCTGGTGCCACACCCTTTGCATGCAATGCCTCAGCGACAGCACAGCCAGTACAATGTGCACTCACCTCAATAAACTGGTTACGCTTGGTGTCGATCTGCAAAAGTCGTGACGATCGATGAGAGGCAGCCCGTCAGGAGTCTGGTGACAGTGTGAAGCAACCCATGTATGCTGAGCATGAGTCAGACTGCACGGATCTGACAGTAGACATCAGGCATTCAGTTCTGCAGCGTCAGTCGTTGTTTATATCCTTTCAAGAGCGCACGTCAAACTTTATGTAGTCCTCTGTGTCATCGACATACTCCGCCAGCGTCTGCAGCCGGTTCCACGTGTTGTCCAGGTTCATGAAGTACGTTTCCAGCAGCTGCTCCACCTGCGCAAGATTAAACGGCAAGATCAAATGGGGAAAACAGCCAGTTGAGGGCAGACTGGATGTGAAAGACACCCTGCCAATGTCTGCAGGAGGTTGCCACATTGTGATCCTCTGAGCGATTCTACCGGGTTCCAGCCTGATAGCCAAAGTTGGAGAGCACATCATCCACCTGGTCTTTGTCCTGCTCTTCTTCCTCCTCTTTGTCGAAGGGTTCAAATGTGTCGCCATCGCCACCGCCAGGCACGGACGACAGCCGCCGCATCGTCTCCTGCCGCTCCTCCTGGCGCACCCTGCAGCAAAATGCTCAGGCGTCGCTTAGGCGTCGATAGCCAGGACCTTCGTGACTCAACTGGAGACAGGTGATGTATTGTGATATGCACTACGCGTTGCGTTGTAGGCACTGATGGCAAGACTATAAGGCAGGGCTTGCAAATGCAGACGAGCTGCTGGGCTTCATGTTTTAGGTGATGTGCGAGCGCACTTGGCAGCCAGGTTCATGTCCCGCATGTCGTCATCATCGTCCAGCAGCTTCTCCAGCAGCTCCCTGATCTGCAAGACGGACGTTGGGGCATCAGAACCACCACAAGGGCAGAAGCAGACATGCTTCTTCTGTCCAAGCTGCAAGCTGTGAGGTTTCCGACGAGCAGAGGTCAATCTTCAACGAGCAGCCTACGGGGTCTTCCCAGGAGAACAGCAAAGCCGCACCGTTTCCACGCGGGTGTTGAGGCGCACCATGCGGCTCTTAATGGTCCGCAGCCTGTCCAGCCGCCGCTCTGTCACCTGCAAAGCCAGCACCAGGTCATGCTGGGATGGCAGTCAATGCATGACAGGCCTCATGCCGGTGCGGGACTGTATGAATGATCACGCCTCTGCAGCAACAAATACAGAGCAGCACACACTGAACAGGAATTGGTCTGCAATGGCGGGCCCTTGCCTTGCCGATGATGGCGTCGAGGGCGGGGTGGGCAGCCGACTCCAGGTCCGAGGTCAGGTGCTCCATGTACGCCGTCACCTGCCGGCAAGATGCATCACAGTCAGTGCCCTCAATGAGTGGGCACAATATGAGCCAGATGCTCCTACAAGCACTACAAATACAGCATAGTCTTCCACCAACAGGGGCCGACCGCGACCTTTGTGTTGCCTGCTTCGTTGTGAATTACAGTGCCGGGGGACAATGCTCTGCAACGATGCCACAAACACATGAGGCAGGGTGGAGAATATTGGCGCACGAAGTCGAGGGCGGCCTCCAGCACGCGCATCTCGAAGGGCATCTCCTCCGCAATGTCCGTCAGCTCCAGGCGGTTTGCGATGCGCGGCGCGAAGCGTGGCGACTCCTGCCGGCTGCATGGCCAGGGTATGCACCAACTCAACAGGAAGGCACATCATGTCCGACAAGGTGACGATGGTGGTCGGTGTGGACGCACAGTGCTGCGACACCACATGCGCCGCTCCTGTGGCCATCATATTGTATGCCAAACCAAAGCCACTCCTGACCTGACCTGACCAAACTCATACATTCGGCCAGATGCGCTGCTACACCTGTCGGGTCTGCTGGGCACAAATATATGTGTTCCAGCAGAGCGGCTCGTCTCTCATCCGCCGCAGTGACAAGCACGGTTCGCGACTTCGTGTGCAGTTCAACAGTGTGGCACCTGTGGGTGCCGTCGCTGCCGGCGTCGCTGGGCGCGAAAACCCTCTCCAGCAGGGCGCCCCGCTCCTCCTCAGCAGCCACCAGGGCGTTCAGTCCGGCGGCGGCAGAGGCCGCGCTGCCGTTGCCGAAGCCGCTGCCATAGCCATTGGCATTGCCATTGGCAAAGCCACTGCTGTGGCCGAAAGTGCTGCCGGTGGCCTGGGCGAGACCGATGCCGGGCTTCTTCTCGACGCCAAAGTTGAACAGACTGCCGCTGGCTTCTGTGCCCTGGGCAGGTGAAAGTGGACGGAAGTGGGCAGATGGTCGCATGGGCGGTGGGCACACCTCTGTCGTATAAGTGGACACGGGCATGCAGAGCTCGCAGAACGGATTGTCCTGCAGTCCGTCATGGGCAAAGTATCCTCAAGCAGGCCCCAACACATCAAGTCACAGCCAGGTTTCCCGTACCCGCAGACGACGCCGCAGCTCCTCAACAAATGCCAGCAGCCGCGGCTCGCCGGAGTCCAAGATCAGTGCGTGATCTGCACACAGTAAGGTATATATGCTCGAAGATGGTGACACACACAGCTGCCTTTACCTCACACTGGGCTCGTCATGTCAATGCTGACACAGTGCAACTGTGGATCAGCGCCAAATGTGCAGCATGCAGGAGCTCGTCAACAGATCATCACCACCCCAGAACGGACCTGTGGTGATGATGCACTTGATGAACTCCAGATTGACGATGATGGCCTTGTCACGGGCGAGCACCGCCGGCGGCGAGCTGGCCGGCGCAGCATCCAGCAGTCGCAGGTCACGTGCCTGGTGACACAAGGAGTCGAGAACAACGTCAGATGGCGCCGTCACAAGGCAGTTGCTGCTGGCACTACAACTGCCCCTGGCACCAAGCTGGCCGACGCAGCATTTGGGAGCCGCAGGTCACGCCCCTGGTCACACGAGAAGTTCGTCAGGTGGCATCCTCTGGATGTAAGGAGTATGCAGCTGAAATCTAAGACCCCTTGCTTCCAGCTGCCTGACGCTGCAGCCAGAAGCCGGATGTCCAAGGCCTGTCAACAGATGGGGAAAAAGCAGGCTGATACGCTTATGGGCGACACGATACTTTGGGTGTCGCCTGAAATCAAGCGTCCCAGATTCAATTTCGAGAGCATCAGAGATATCGCAACTTTTCAAGGTCGTACTATATCGGAACGCATCTGACAGCGCCGCGTGCACATGCAGCCCACATTGAACCCCCGGCCGTCAGGGCCTTGGCGGTGCAATCTGGCGCCATCACAGCACTGAGGATGCCAACGAATGCCATTTGATACAGGTGAATTAGAAATATTGGCAGGCGGCAAAACTTGCACCTGCACCGTCACATGAGCGGCGAGGCTGGACTCTGTTGGTGGTCAGCACCATGGCATTGCCCTCTGAATGTTGACTCATTGAAGTATTTCAGTCATTTCTCCGCACACCACAACAACCTCTGCATTACATAACATTCAATCTTTGCCTATCTGCTCAGGGGCAACAGTGAGGCTAGACTCGATGCCGGTCAGCACCAGGGCGTCGCCCTCCACACCCAGGTGCAGCCGCATGTGCCGACTTCTCGGATAGGTTCCTCATTGTCGCCAGCGACCAGCTGCATACCTGCACGCCCAGGCGGGCAGTGAGGCTGGACTTGTTGGTGGTGAGCACCAGGGTGTCGCCCTCGCTGTCCAGCCGCAGCCACTTGTGCCGCAGCCCCTTCGGCCCCAGCGTCTTGGCCAGCGCCGCCTTGCGCGCCCTGCGGCAGGATCAGAGTGGCGGCCATAACCAGATGGTATCGACTTGGTGCTGTGCTGATGCGTCACTGATGCGTCAGCGGCATGGCGCTGTGATCCGGCTCTGTGCCCGCCATGGGAAACAGTGAACGAATCTCAGCAAGTCTGTAATAGTCACACGCACTTGAGTGCAAGCTCAACGGCAGCTGGCCGCTGAGCAGCTGCAGCGGCCGCAGCCACGGCTAGCGGCAGCGGTGGTACCCCGTCCATCGCCAATGCCGCTGCTCAGCGCTTCGGCTGTTCTGGTGCGCTCAGTCCCCAGGACCGACGCTGCCAAGACCCTACATCTCTGCTGATCTGTTTTGAACGACTGTTGGGACTGAGCAAATTTGAGTGCAACAGTGTCCCTGAGTTGGACGTCAGTTGTCCGGTCCAATCCCTGCTCTCGGCTCCACTTCAAGCAACTGCCAGCGCAGCGGGCGAGACGCCTATCGCAAGCTTTCAGAGCTTACTGATGCCGTGCATTCGTCTCTACCGATGTCTCATGCGCAAATGCAGTTGTGACTTTGAGGTGCCCTGCCGACCGAGGTGACTGCCAGCCACAGCGTCATGCAGTCACCCTCACTATCGCCATTTGCATGCAGCCGAATCACACAGCATCAGGCACACCAGACTAGACGTGCACTGATTGCGATCAGCGATAGCACTGCCACAACCAGAGTGTATTTTGCCCCATCATTGTACGCGATGCCGCTGCCGCTGCTGCCGCTGTGAGGCAGATTGCCACCACCGATACATGCAACCGAGGGCTTGTGTCGGCGGTCACCTGCGATCCGCAGCCCATCTCAGCAGCAGCATCCGCCTGCTGGTGTCGCCATTGCAATCACAGGGTCTGCAGCCACACCGTCAGCTCAGCACAGCCGTCACATCATCCGCTACCGCATCGGCATCCATTCCTGCAGCTGCAGCGTCACGGCTCAGCTGCAGGCAGCACTCCAGCACACTGGGGGCTACACTCAGCGCCTGCCGCGGCAAGCGGGGGGCAGCTTCAGTTGCCGGCGGCGCATCCGCCAATGGCGATGCGGCAGCCAACGACACCTGGCTGGTGGTCGGGCTCGGCAACCCCGGTCCACAGTACGAGGACACACGACACAACGTGAGCAGCAAACACCGGCAGCCTGGGTGTCGCTGTAAACCTCTCGACAGATTGGACAAACCCAGCCGCCTGTTGTAAAGGCTGGGACGACTGGTTGAGCAGCAATGTGACACCTCGCTGTGATCACCTCGCAGATCGGCTTCAAGGTCATAGACCGACTAGGGGCTGACGCGGGCATTTCTGTCGACAAGAAGCAGCACAACGCGCTGGTCGGCAAGGGCCGGCTGCACGGCCTTCCAGTGCTGCTGGCAAAGCCGACCACCTTCATGAACAGCAGCGGCAAGGCCGTCCGCAAGCTCATGGACTACTACAAGGTACTGCAGTACACGCTGTCTGTCACCAGCTGGAGACCTCGCTGGCAGATGCAGCGAGCTTCCAACCCACTCCGCTTTCCAGACTTCAAACTTGCAGGTCTCTGCAGCACCAATAATCAGCGCCATTCCAGCTGAACCCATCATTTCCCCATCCGGCAATCTGCTGCAGGTTCAGCAGGACCATGTGTTGGTGATATACGACGACCTGGACCTGCCGACGGCAAAGACGCGGCTGCGCGCCAAGGGCGGCCACGGCGGCCACAACGGCATGCGCAGCATCGTCGCAATGCTAGGCAACAGCCAGGACTTCGCCCGCATCCGCGTGGGTGAGAGACGACGTCGAGACGACCATTTGAATGTGGCATGCGCAAGCAACTTGCAACCGGCCCTATGCGCTGTGCATGTTGTGTTGCATGCACTGTCACCTCCGCTCCGTCGCCACCAAGTATCGTTGTGTATGGGGTGCAGGGATTGGGCGGCCTGCTGGCCAGAGGAACATCGCCGAATATGTCCTGGAGGTGAGGAACATGCGGCGGCGGCACACCGACCTTCCAGCATGCTTCTGCTCATGCATTGGCACAGCACAGTGTCACCTTCAGCGCTCCTCGCAATGCATGCCAACATGTGACTCGCTGAAACTCACCCTTTGCATCTGCTGGCTGCTGCAGGACTTCTCGAGATCGGAGTGGGAGGACATGCAGTTTGGCATCCAGGATGCACTGGACATCGTGAAGGCGGTCTTAGTGGAGGGCATGGAGCGGGCGATTTCTGGTGTGCGTGCTTAGACCGGCATGAACCCCGAACAGAATTGATTTGAGTACCCAGCTGCTTGGGCTTGTCGAACACCGCAAAGGCGGCAGTGGTGGAGCACACAGACCGGCCATCTCTAGTTTGCACGCAGCTTTCAGTCGCTGACATTCTTTTGCATTGGACTTGATGTGATTGATGGTCCCCGCTCATTGGAAGCGCTGCAAAATTCAGTGTATTAGCATCTTCCTGTCACTTGGTCCCCTAATCAAACCACACGGCTAACCCTCGACCTTACTTGTGCTGCAACCTCCTGCTGGGGTATGTGCTCTGAGACATCGCTGTTGAGTAGTCAGCCAGTAGCCCCAGCCTCGGCGTCTGCCTGCCGCTGCCGCTTCCGAACCTTCGCGTCGTGGCTGAGCCGCTGCGGCCGCTCCTTGTCGGTGCCCTGCTCCTCTGCCACCCGCACCGTCGCCGCCCGCTTCGCTGTGAACACCTACGCGCAAATGGAGGATGTGAATGCGTGTGCCATGTGAGCTGCCGCCCGCTTCGCTGTGAACACTTGTATGCACACAGGAGTTTGTGAACGTTCGTGGCGCGCGCAGAATCTCATGCATGTATCAGTGGCTGGTTGCAGGTGTGTGCCTCTGTTAAACCTGCAGTGAGGCCAGACCATGTGATGATGACGACACTGTTGAGCAGTCAGAGCTCACCTTGGTGATGCCCTTGAGGACTTCCTTCTCCGGCATCTCGTAGGCAGCCAGCTGCGTAGAGATGACCTCCTCGACCTGGTGCACCAGCTCCACGTCGTACTGCGTCACGAAGCTCAGCGACCAGCCCTGCAGCAGATGATGACTCTTGCGAGACAGCGTCCGAAAGACACGGCCGCATCCGCGTCATGACCATGACGGCATGAATGTCTTCATGCAGTGCCACGTCATGCATTGCATGGCAAGGATGCAGACAAATTTGCATTGATTGTGCTGGTCTGAAGAAGCACCAGCACACCAATGACACAAGGAAGGTTTTGGGCACGTACTCCTCGGCCTGCGCGGGCTGTTCGGCCAACTCGGTGGACGTAGTCACGCGGCGCAATCGGCAGGTCGAAGTTGACCACCAGGTCCACGGTGGGGATGTCCAAGCCACGCGATGCGACGTCTGTCGCCAGCAGTATGGGCACCACACCTGCAAAGGTTTGACAGCACAGGCCTGTCATACGAGAGTGACAGGCTCGTAGGCTTGTGCACATCCTGTTGTACCATTTGGCCACTGAACGATGAGCACCCAAATTTACACTCCCTCCGGCAACGACAGAAGGAGTGCATGTGGGCCTGACCGACTAGTTGAGCCACCAGCCATTCCTCCATCTCTCCCCATCAAAAACCATTGCTGTCTTCGGCGTGCACACCGGACTTGAAGCGGTGCAGGGCGGCGAGGCGGCGCCGCTGGTTGAGGTGTGAGTGCAGCGGCGCCACCTGCAGCCCCAGCTCCTCCAGCACATACCCCAGCATGTGCGCCCCCTGCAAGTCAGGTGGGAGTAATCAATACTATGCTGTACACTTACAGAGCCGGTGCATGAAGCCTGCAGTCCCAGCTCCTCCAGCACATACCCCAGCATGTGCGCCCCCTGCAAGACAGGTGAAAGTGATCAATACTACGCTGTACACTGACAGAGCCGGTGCATGAAGCCTGCAGCCCCAGCTCCTCCAGCACGTACCCCAGCATGTGCGCCCCCTGCAGGAGAGGTGAATGGAAGTCAATCGACACTGTGCTGTGCGCTCACAGAGTCGTTGCATGGCGCATGCAGCCCCAGCTCCTCCAGCACATACCCCATCATGTGCACCCCTTGGGAGGAACGTCATTTCACATCTTGTAGACCTCTGTTGCATGGCAGTAGACGCTTCTTCGTGGCACACTTCCGGGAGCTGCCGTGATGCAAGTAAGCGCGACAATGCAAACAGAATGCAGGCGGGTAGCAGGCTGCAGGAGCTGCTGTGATGCAAACATGTGCGATAGTGCAGCCAGGATGCGGACAGAGGACAGGGTTGCAGTACGACACCTTGCAGGTGGAGGCGAAGATGATGGCGGAGCGGATGTTCAGCTCCGGCAGCTGGCTGAGCAGGTGGAACAGGTACACCTCCTTCACCTTGGCGGGGATGAACACGTACTCCTGCCGCAGTTTTGCCACCGTCTGCAGCCCCTCGTATGCCTGTGTGACAAGCATTTTTCCATGTGGCACGTCCTGAAAGCTGTGGAGACGGAGCTTCACCTTTGCGAGCATGGACACGTTATGCTGCCGTAACATCGCTGTTATGATCAAACATCGTATGCTACAACTATCCCCCGCAAACTTGACACAGTTCACTGTGCCGGCCGCTGTTGCATAACCCACATGCATCATGCAAGCAGCATGCTGACCGGAAACCTGTCCGAGCCCTGGCCAAGAAGGGCACCAGCAGCAGCGCACCTGGAAGTGGAATGCATTGCGAAGGGCATGCTTCTGCATTGCCACCAAAGATGCGGTCATGGTGGCGGAGAACAGCAGGGTCTGGCGTGACGGCGGCAGCGCCTCCGCAATCACCCGCATCTCTGCCTGTGAACATGTGCATGTGCACAAATCTCTACTCGATCATCGCGATGGAGAGGCGTTTGCACAGCACGAAAAGCAGAAAATGTTCCATGCATGTCAGCTGCCGGTGGCAATACCCGCCAGCTGCAGAGGCTTTCAAGTCTTCCCCAGGACATGCACTCTGGCAGCCACCAGATCCGCTTCGGCATCAGAATGGACAAACTTTCGTCAAGGGAGGCATTGAGCACACACCTCGAAAGTAGGCTCAAGCAGACGGTCTGCCTCATCCAACACCAGAAAGCGGCAGCGTGCAAAACCATCTGCGAGCGCTGGGTCCGCAGTCAACAGACCCTGCAGATATGTTTGCAGCTCTGGTTTTCTGGGGCAAACCATGTTCAAAACATTGAAGTCACACAGAAAATGTTGTGTCACAATCATTGACACACAGTCGAGCGCTGTCCCCATCATGCCGGAGGTCATGGAAAATGTACCACTGCAGCACTTTGCCTGACTTGGCTTTCAAAGCACACCCGCAGGCGGCCGGGTGTGGCGATGACAACGTGAGGCCGAGTAGCCAGCTGGCGCGCTTGCGCCTGCACACACATGCGCCAGACTCAGCCACAGCAGTCGGCCTAACATAGCTTGTGAGATTTGCTTCACTGCAGAGCCGTCCTACTGATCAGCTGCAGCTGAGCAGCAAGGACACAAGTGCCAGGAAGTGGAGGATTATGAGTATTGTCCAGGTGTGAAGTGCACCTGCATGTCCAGACCACCCACAATGACGGCATCCTTGAGGGCCATACCCGCGCCCAGCGCCCGAAACTGCTCTGCCAGCTGGAACGCCAGCTCCCTGCTCAGCAGCAAGCACACTGGATTCCTTCTTACTGATGCGCAGGATGTTGATGCCACAGGGCAAAGAAGCAAGTCAGAACTGAGTGCAGGGCCCCACCTCAGGTGCCATGATGGCATCAAGCCCGCCGGCTCATGAGCAGACTTCACATGTCTGCAACATGACAGTAGATCGGGAGTGCAACAAGCAGCAAGCACAGAAAAACACAGACAACCCACCTGGTGGGCGTCAGCACCAAGGCGAAGACGCCAAAGGGGTCCGCCGCCAGCAGCTGCAGGATGGGCAGCGCGAACGCGGCGGTCTTCCCGCTGCCGGTGTGTGCGGTGCCAATGGCGTTGCGCCCCGCCAGGATGGCCGGGATGCAGCCCGCCTGCACCTGCGTCGGCTTGGTCATGCCCAGCGACCGGCAGACGCGGTCCAGCCACTCGCTGACGCCCAGGGCGCGGAACGTGGTGTCTGCCATGGGCAGCGGCGGCGGCTGCGCGTCATCATCAGCCGTAGTGGGCTCAGCTGTGGCGGCAGCGCTGTGGTCCACAGCTGCAGCTTCTGCCGTGTCATCCACTGCTGCGTGTGTGATGTTGCTGCCTGGTTCTTTGGCGGCGGTGCCGTGCCGCTGGTCTGGCTGCCGCTTGGCCCCATTTGCGGTGCTGGCGCCGCCATGCGAGCCTCGGGCAGTGGGCGACGACGTCAGTCCAGCAGGCGTTGGCGAGCTGTGCTGCTCTGCGCTTGTCACGCTGCGCACCACGGGAGAGGCTGCTGCATCAGACTGCGCATGTGCTGTGGCCTTCTTGCGCCGCTTCTTAGGCACAGCAAACAGTCTCGGCTCGGCGGCTGCATCTGCCGTAGCCATCGTAAGGAGCCACAGTACACCTCTGCATCGGGAAGACCATTGTAGATGGTCTGCTCTGGGTCTGCCAGTGCAGCAGGCACGTGCAGCTCAGCAACTTCCTTGCCTTCCTGGCAGGCAGCTGCTTTGGCTGCTGCCGGCTATGGAGCATGCGAGCAAACACACCTTGCATCGCAAAGATGATCTGCGCAGGCCGGTCGCTGCTGCTGCAGCCGTTCGTGTCGCTCGACAGCATGCTGCTGCCTCACTGCCCAGTGATGGCCACACTTGGCCATGGACTGCAGCAGGCACCTGCGCCTTTCATCACGCTGCGAGATCCCACAGCGGCGTTGCAGAATACATTGCTGCCCACTCATACCAGCTTGTTAGCCAGACAGACCGGATCTGGGCGCATCGAGGCGCAGCGGTGCCTGGCAAGCACTGGCACCATCACCAGTGCGGCTGCCTATGATCCAGTAGATACGGGCAGACAGGAAAGCAGTGCCCGACGCACGCGGTCTCAGGCCCAAGCCCAGCGGCAACTGTCTCAAAGGCTGCCTGACTGCACCGCGGTCATGGGCTGGCGGGTGCGGGACTGCACTGCTGGAGACCAGGATATCGGAGTCGTGCGCGAGGTGTGGAGACAGGTCACTGGTGGTCCTCAAAACCCTGTTGGTGCTCACGTCCAACAGCATGAAGTCTGTGTTCGACACATGACCACGTGACCGCCGCCCCTCAAATATCTTGGGGCCATCAAGCTACTGCATGTTTGCAGGTGATCACCACTGGAGAGGACGCTCTCGGGCATCCTGTACTGCGGGTTGTGAATGACCGCCTCTCGGATCACAGCTCTGGCTTGGGCGCTGAAGCATTGGAGATGCACCTCATACCATTTGTGCAGCCCATTCTGCAGCGCGCAGACGCCCGCAGGCAGGCAAGTGGTTGTGCGAGACTGTGTGTAGTGTTGTGAATGTTGCAACACTGGTTGCTGAGGCTGCAATCAGTGCTTGATGCTATGACGGGGTGTCGGTACTGAATACATCTGGTGTGTGAGGTTCCAATTGCAGGTGGTGTATGTCGCGCCTCCGCCTGGTCTGCTGGACATTGGGCGCCGCCGCATGCTGCTGGCATACCTGCGTCCCATTCTGTGGGTGCGCTCTCGTTCTTTGCCACACATCCGTGGCGATCCATGGCCTGCTGTGCTCTGCAATAGGAGATGATCAACATGCTGAGGGGCATGGCAAAATTCTCAGCTTGACCACCCTACAACTGTATGCAGGGCGTCGCAGATGCGACTGCCCGGAGGGAGGGGCAGACAGTTGCGTACATGCCCAGCCAGAAGTCGCTGGTGCAGGGTGGGCATGCAGACCTTGTGCCGCTCATTGAGGCGGCCGGTGGCTTCCTGGAGGTGTGGCACTTTGCTCAAGAACACAAGACATTTGCGATCCTGCGCCATGCGAGCTGCTGCCATCAAGCCTGTGCTGTCATTCGTGCACAAGAGCTGCTGTCTGCACATCTGCAAGGAGCCCAACTCTCGGAATGCTCACAGAGACGGTGCCGCCGGTACTGATGGCCAGCCTGCTGTGCGTCTGCAGGTGGCAGAGGGGCTGCAGCTGCGCTCGCGGCGGCGGCCGCCGGGGTTTTGGGACAACGAGGACGCGCTGGACCGGGAGCTGAGCCGCTTCATCACCGCCGCCTGGACGCAGCACCGCGTCGACGAATCAGACGGCAACGAGACCTACTTTTACAACCAGGTGGTTTGCGCAGCTGCCTGCATCATGTGTGTGGTGTGGCATGTTGCATGTGGCACGTGCCAGCACAATGCCATGCTCATTTCTGGGTGAGGCTGACCCTGATGTTCCATGGTGCCATTTGGACAAGTTGTGGCAGCTGCTTAGCATGCAGTGACACTCTCATCATTTGATGCAGGTGACAGGGGACATCATGTGGGACAAGCCGCAGGGGCCGGAAGTGGTGGAATTGGATGACGTGGGCACCACGCTGCTGGCGGAGCCTGACGGCACGCGCGTGATGCCCTCGCGCTCCACGCTGATAGCCGGTGCGCTATCGTCGATCTGAATGTAGTTCCTTTCAGAGCAGCCCTTTCCAAGCAGCAATCTGGGAACTCGTAGGTTTGGCAGGTGGAAGCGCGCTGCTTGATCTGAGTCACATTGCATCCAGGCGACAGAAAACCTTGCATTGCCTGGTGTTTTGCACAACAAATGCCCCACTCATGTGAGTGTGAGTGTTCTTGAGCAGTTTGCTATGGCTTGCATGTGATTGCCCTGCAGCTGGGCGGTACGACCTGCACCATGCCATCGTCTACAACGGCGGCTACCGTGCCGTGGCTCAGGAGTTGGGTCGCCGTCCGGTGCGATGAAAAACAAAGTTGCTCATCGGGGTTTGATGCTGTTGACCTGGGCTCCTTGACATCAGTCTCCAGCCAGCATCAGCAAAGTGCACATGCAGGGTGCTGGCGATCATCTGAATCCTGGCTGGATGCCCGACTACACGCAAGCCTCATGCGACTCCATGGCTAATCTTCGTGTGCAGGCGTGGCCACATGAGCATGAGTTCGCGGACACAGCGGTGCTGGCCGCCGAGTTGAAGGCGCTTGCAAAGGCCAGCGGCGCTCCCGAGAATGTGCTGCCGTCTGCGCGTATGCTGAAGGACGCCGGACGCCATGACCTGCTACAGGTGCACTTGATGACACCTTTGTTGATGCTGTGCTGACAGCCCTTTGCGGATTACGAGAAGGTTGTCAGGAGGCGGAGCTCATGACTGTCATCTTGGGGCCAGCTGCTGTGCTGCCATGTGTGGCAAGTCACGAAACTGGTCGCAGGTTTCTCAAGCTTGCAACTGTGTGCAGCTGAATGCATCACTGCGAACGGCGCTCAGATGAGGCCCAAAATCGCAACATCCGCAGGCCATTCGGGAGCTGGGCGGCCACTATGAGGCGGCGAGGCTGCTAGGCATGGGCACCTGGCGGCGGCCGCAGGGCCACTGGCAGGCCCTCGAGCAAGTGGTAGCGGAGCTGCGCGCTTACCTGCGCACGCGCCCCGACATCCACGGCGACAACCGTCTGCCGACGCACAGGTGCACATGCAGATGTGTCGTGTTGCCGTCCAATCAGCATGCTGTGAAAATCTTGGCTCCATGAGTGCTGGCGTTGCTGGCCGACCTTGAATGCTGGGTTCTACAACTGGCTCCTGACTTCGGTGTTGTGCATATCAAGTTCTGTATTAAAGGTTGGCCAGATTAAGGGCCACTTTCTGCTGAACAACGGTGCCTTGTATGCATCAGAGAGCTCATCGAGGACAATCGGTACGACCTGCGGTATGCGGTGCAGCAGCACAGTCACACAGAGCTGGCAGCTGCGCTGGGCGTGGCCCCCTCGGGGCGTGGCGGCCACTGCAAGTCCCGTGGCAAGAGCGCGGGCAAAGCCACATGCAAAGGCCATGGCAGCAGGGCGTCAGATGCGGCCGCAGCCAGTGAGCGGCGCTCAGTCAGGCCGGCAGCAGGCACCAAGCATGCCGATCATCGGTCAGACGCGGCTGCTGGCAGCAGGGAGGCTGGTGATGAGGGTGGCAGCACCCTCTGTTGTAGCACGATTAGCGAGGCTACCCGCAGCGGCATGAGTGCTGCAAAACGGGACGGCGGCGGCAGAGGTGTGAGCAGCGTGCATGCTGTGGTGAGCCCTACAGGGACCAGCAACATGGCAGCGCCAGCTGCCGCAAACACAGCCAGCAGCATGGAGCGAGCCAGCAGAGGAGCTGCACCGCGCAGCGCTGCAGCCGCAGTGGGCAGTGCTCGCGGCCATGCGTCCGTGCAATCAGCGTGGCACGCAGCGTTTGCAGAAAGCTGAGTCTTGATGCAGTGCCCATGAGTTTGCATCCTGATATGAGGGGTGATGTCTGCTTCAGGTGAGTGGCCTTGCTGCACAGCCTGTCACCCATAGGAAAACTTCGCGCCGCGTTATCACCGCATGTACTTGATCTGCGACAACTAGCCTCTGTTGCAGCAAGTGGCCCTTGTATCGCAAATCAGCTGTCGAATCAAGCAAAATCGATGGCTGGAATGTCTGGCGCATCAAAGTCGTCATCTATCTCTTCCTCCTCTTCCTCCTCTGCTGGCGCCTCTTGAAGCTGCAGGCATCACATTGGCTGTTTGAACCCCTGTTCTGCTGCTGAATCCGCTGCTGAGTGCCAGGCATCGACAGACCCTCTGGTCCCACAACCGATTGGGCATGACAGTCGTGCACATTTGCACTGCCGGATCGGTCAACGGAGGGCGCTCATCGTTGGCAGCAGCATTGCAGGACATGATGCAGGCGGTGTGCAGGAGAGTTGCACCTGAGGCATCTCCGGCATGTCGGACTCCGGTTCCCGGTCCTCCATTGCGGCCTGTACCACCTCCTCGATGGACGGCATGGCAGGCGACAGTTCCAGCGTGATGCGGCCGTCCCTGTCCAACATTAGCACCCATCCTCAGCGCTTACTCTTCACGATGTGCTGATGTCTATAGCGCACCATGGCCGAGACTTAAGCTGTGTAACTTGCAGATGAGGTTCTCGTGCAAGCGGTGCCGTGCCCGTCTGCGCCAGGAATGGGGGTGCAGCAAGTCTGTGACCAGACAGGAGGCGCCCAGCTGATGCACAGGCTCAGCTGCTTCGGGTCGGTCACATCGATGGTGGCCACAGAGTAAGTCTCGAGCACCACGACCCACTGTAGGTAGAGCTTGGCTCTGCAGCAGTCGAAATGTCTGTGAACTGTGGCACGATGGGAAGTTCACCTGATGCGCAGGCTGAGCTGCTCCGGGTCCGTCACGTCTTTCCGCACAACCGCCTGCTTGGGGTACGTATCGTTACAGCAGCAGTCGTGGCGACATCATCAGCATTTGCTTCGAATGGGTCCTCACCTGATGCGCAGGCTCAGCTGCTCTGGGTCCGTCACATCGGTGGTGGTCACCACCTCCTCCCGCACAATCGCCCGCTGCTCGGCGTCCAGCGCCACCACGGTGTGGAAGTCAAGCAGCTGGGTCTGCGGGTCCCGCCGGATCAGGAACACCTTCAGGACCTGCGTGGTGCGGCGTCGCACCAGCTCAGCACCATTCGCACGGGTCTCAGTGTCGCTTCACAGAAGCAGAGGCCTGGCATGCACGCTGCTGTTGGAGGTCGTGCTGCATGGCACAACGACCACGGAATGCCATGCACGTCAAGCAGTCACAGTGCAGCACCTCTAGCTCCGTCTCCTTGAGCTTCATGTAGTCCCCGTGCTTCTCTTTCACCCACGGCACCTGCACAGATTCCCAATAAGGCATCGTTTGTGAGCGCGCATGTTAGCACGGGACAGTCTGAGGTGCACATCAGTTGCCGTGCATATTGACACGACACAGTGTGCTGGGCATCGCAGGCCAGCCTGTGACTGTCTCCAGCACAGCACCTGTTGGTACAGGGCTGCCTGCCGCGGCAGGTCCCCGCTGCTGATGGGCCGCGACCACTGCCCCGACTCGTTGTCCTGCACGTGCACGTCGTCCAGGCGCAGCATGTCGCCCTCTGCCGCCACATAGAACATGCACCCATGCTGCAGGCACATAATGACAACCCTGTCAGAAAACCTTGTCATGTGAGGCGTATGCGGCATGCGGCACGCAGACATCTGGCTGGGATGAAACACCAGCAAGCACGGAAGGAGCAGTGCTCACCAGGTCGATGGACCTGTACTGCTGTTCGGCGTTGCCCGCAAGCGGGTCTGGAAACTGTGTCGCGATCGAGCCCTCCAGCGGCGGAAATTCGAGTGGCGCTGCACCGTACAAGGTGCAGAGCATGAGCAGCTGGGCAGAGGCTCTGAATTGATGAGGGGAACCGCACGTTTGCAATCTCATGTCGGCACTCCGCAGTGCGAGGGCTCTGCGATGACGTGCCAAACCTGGCGCAAAGGATGGCACGGTTGCCAGCTGAGCCTCATCGCTCTGACGCGGCAGAGCGTCGGGCGGAAAGTCCACCGTCTCTCCTGGCTGTGGAAAGTCCTGCGTGCTAGTGTCCTGCGAGGCTGCACAGGCACTGCCGCGCCGCTGCCGGCACCTGTGCTGCACATGCTGCGTCGGCCGGGCAGCAGCGGGCCTGGAGCAGCTCGGCTGGAGTGTGACGTTTCTCAAGCGCCTATCCGCTGGGGCTGTGCTGCACGTGGCGCTGGATGGTGTCACATTCAGGGCGGCCATGATGTCGGCAAATGCTGTGAAAAGCTCCCTGCAAAAGCACACTTGTGCACGCCGCGCACAAAGCTGTCGCAGGGCGACCAAGGAAAAAAAAACAATGTCGGAGCATCAGCAAACAGAACTGCTGCGTGAAACGCCTCTGTTGTCGTGCTCCAGGGCGGGCGTTCAGAGTAGGGCTTAGCAGCTGTGGGTATGATTTAATAGGGGCCCGATCGTAGGCCTTTCATAATATTTCCCCCAACAGCCAGCCTTCGCATTGGCTTCTCTGCATCCATTCGTGCTACTGCGTGCTTCGCTCCTCAGCACCCCAACATCGCAGTCAGCTGTTACTTGGACTTGTGTGTTAAGGGGCTGCTACGATCGCTGCACAGTGTACCTCGCAGCCTGCAAGCCTGGGGCTCCCACAAGGCTCGACACCAGACAGAGCCACGAAACCCACTGACGCGTATCACTGGTTGAGACGGGCTGGCAATGACGCCGCAGACGCTCTGTGGCTCCCGAATCAACAGTTCAGCAGCTCGATGGGCCATTCCAGCAGCCTCGAGGTTTCCACAGGTATGCAAATTTGCCCTGCATCCCTGCTATTGGGCATATTCTTGTCCGTCCATCGTTCACGCCTCGGCAGCACAGCCCCGTTAGAACATGTTGAGGTGCTTTAATGTATGTGGTGCTGGAGGCGTTGCTGACAGAGCTTCTGAGCACGGCGTGCCACATGCATGACCCCGCCGGGATGTGTCCTTGCACTCGGTAGCACTGCAGTAAACCATGCGAGTATGTCCAGATACGTGGGAGTTTTGGGTCACACGGAATCAGTCACTCAGTCACTGATGCCATGGTGTGTCCACAGGGACCATGCGCACCTCGCCCAGCACTTGAGCAGCAATCAGCGGGACTGCAGCCCCTCCGGCGGCGCATGCCCGTCTTGGCAGCCACAGACAGCGAGCAGCGATCGGCAGTCCAGAAGAGGCACAGGTGCATGTCCTGCCTCAACAGAAACAATGTCACACAGGTCTCCGTATGAGGTATGCTGCACGCTGGAGTTGTGCGCTGGAATTTCGAATTGGACACTTTTATGCGCAGAAGGGTATCTGCTCAGGCCAGCAACAGCAGCATCGACGATGGCGAGGCCGACAGCACCAATCTTAAGGTGCTTTGAGTTGTCGAAGCAGGTGCTACAGATGGCATGGCAGGCTGCGTGAAGTATGAAGCAAGGACTGTTTGTGCCAGTGTGAACTAAGATGCCTGGCATGTCATTCTGAATCCCGTAGGTCATCTCAGCATTGGTCATTGTGGGTGCCATAGCCCTCATTGGTGGCGGCGGTTACATCTACCGCGACCAAATAAAAGAGGCCATCTCGTGGTTCATCAGCGTGGTAAGCTCCCTGGCATGACCCATGCCTGGCATATACACAAGATGCGCAATCTGTTTGCAACGCTGCTGCATGTCTGCATGCTGTCTCAGCAGGTCGGGCTGTCCGGTAGTTCTTGCTGCAGTTTCTCACACATGCCAGTGAGCAGCGCAGGTCGACGACTGGGGGTCCTGGGGATATGTGGCATACACAGTGGTGTACACAGTGCTGGAGCTGGTCATCATCCCAGCCATTCCGCTGACCATGGCGTCCGGAGCATTGTTTGGAGTTGTGCCTGGTGTCATCGTGGTTTCGCTGGCGTCGACAGCAGCTGCGGCACTGGGATTCCTGATCACCCGCTATGCTGCACGGGACAAGGTGTGCAGCAGGGCGCAGCTTCAGGCGCACTTGTGGTGCTGCAGCGCTCTGAAGGGTCACACATAGGTCATCAGGACCTCAGGCAGCAGTGCTGATGACAGTCTGTGCAGACGAGACCCAATGCAGCACTTGACAGCAGCTTCGAATCGTGCTGACATTGAGTCCACGGGGCTGCTGAGATGGGGCTCTCCTTGTGCACAGGTAGCAGAGCTGGCGAAGGACAACAAGAAGTTCAATGCCATCGACAGAGCCATCGGCAAGGACAGCTTCAAGGTGCGGTGCTGCTGTGCACAGCTCTGCAGGTGCACAGGCGCCGTCCCAGCAGCTACCCGACTTGCCTGCGCTGCTGACGGGTGTCATGCGCCAGCCGTGGTGTCGCCCACACAGCCTGACCGCCTCACTTTCCCAGCCCCCTTACTTCTCAGCCCGCTCCTGACTGCCGCAGGTGGTGCTGCTGCTGCGGCTGAGCCCGCTGCTGCCGCTGGCGCTTAGCAACTACCTGTACGGTCTGACCAGCGTGGACTTTGTGCCGTATGTCATTGGCTCCTGGCTCGGCATGCTGCCAGGCACCATTGCCTATGTGTCAGCAGGTGCGTGCCTGCTGCAGTGGCCAGCTTGCCTGATCAACAAACTGCTGCTTGTCAGGTTGAGCAAAGGAGTGTAGTGCTGTGTGCAGCAGCGCCTTGGCGCTGTATTATGCACTGCCCCATCAGTGGCATGAGAATGTTGCCCGCTAAAAGCGCACTGAACTGTTACTGTCGGACCTGAAGCAGAGCAATCCTGGTTCGTATCTACAGAGGGGTGTCAGAGTGTTGACCTGTGACTTGCACTTTGTGCTGTCAACCCTGTCAGGATTAGGTCAATTGCCGAGCTGTCTTGTGCTCAGTACGTAGTAGTTTACTTACTACCGCTAGGGCCACGACTAGGTGGCAGTTACATTGATCAGCGATCGCCCAATCAATCAGATCAGGTGGTCAACATGCTGGTCCGCTCCGCAATGTTGCAGGCAGCTACGGGCGCAAGGTGATGGACGGCATGGATGCAGGCGGTGGCGTCAGCTCATGGCAGGTGGCGATTGGCGCGGCCGTGACATTCCTGGCCATCGGCTACATTGGCCGTATTGCAAAGCAGGCGCTTGACGAGGTACGACTTGACCCTTCTGAGTTCAAACACTCGGGGCCAATTTGAGGTCCAGGCAGGCCGGCACATCTATGGTAGCTGCGAAAGGAGGTATGTGCCAAGAACTGTGGGCATGGGCAGTTTCAGCAAGGTTCATGACGGGCACTGCGGCAAATATGGACTTGTATCACATCTATCAGTCGGGTCCATCCTACCCTGCAGGTGGACGAGGACCTGGACTCCGCCTGACAGACTGCCCGGAGGTGTCAGCCACGGTCTTGCTGAACAAACATCGTGGGCATCGGTGGCGGCTCTGTGTGGGTATCGTGACGGGTGAGCATACAAAGCAGTGTGCGAGTGTTTCTGAACTTGACGGGGTTGAATAGATCGATGCACGATGAGATTGTGCATCGAGCATTGGACAAGTTGACATTGATTTGAGCGTGTTGGAATTGCTTTGGCGTGTGGCAGTCTGTCACTGGACCTGCGCATGTGCCTGTGCCATCGCGGCGGCGGGCATCTTGCATGTTTGTTCGACCGTGTGTAAACAGTCAAACAGAAAGATCAGTAGGAAGGCCTGTGCAAGTGCTGGTCAGTTGTCAGAAAGTGCAAGCCTCCATGCTAGATTCGTGGACCTTGGCAATACCGGCATACGACAGGCACGTGCGATATCTGCGTCTTCCGAGTGGCGGAGAGGGACGGGTCGTCACATCCCGTTCACAAATAATGCAGCTTCGTGTGATACCCAGCTTGTTGACGCCCTGCTGCAAGCGTTTGACACTGTATACGATCCTCAGCTGCTGACAGGCGTGCCCTTGCAGCAACTTCGACCTTGGCACATCGGCGCAGCCAGGGCAGTGGAGCAGTCAGCCATGTGGTCGCCCCAGCCGGCGTCGCCGCCCTCGCCAGCAAAGGAGGCGACAGCACGATGCATTGACAGCCCTAGTCTGGACGCCGCTGAAGGTGTGCCCTCTACAGCCCCCAAACGACTCGGTTGCTGTTGCTCCCGTCCGTCTGCCAGGCAGCGGATGGTGCCAGCGTTGCTTGCAGCACAGCGTTGGGGCTATGCACGACTCATGCCAGGCAGTGTGCGCCTCGTTGGGCGGGCTGGCGGCAGCATGCATCCTGCTGCTGCCAGCCAGCACCCGTTTGCGTCGGACATGGACAGGTGCAAGGTGCCAAGCAGCAGCTGCAGCATCGCACATGCTCGGAATCTCAAGCTATACATTCGCGTTTGCCCGTTAGCCGGCCAGCTGCCGTTGCATGCGAGGCCCGCAGCCCGACCGTCGGGTGCAGATACTGCGCAAGTGCCGTCAGTTTACCCGCACTGTACCTCCGAAGCAGTAGCCGTCAGCAGCCGGCATGAGTCGCCCCAACAACCAAAGCCGTGCGGGCTGACCATGGGCCTGAGCCGTGGCCGGTGATCGAGGCCTGGAGACGGCGTCCTTATACGTCGATTTGGTGATGACAGTAACGTGCCTCGAAGGAATCGCCAGGCAGCATTTACGCCGTGCGCGTACACGCGCGGCAAAGGAGCATAGAAAGCGTGCAGTCGTGTTGAACTGACCACAGGCGGTGGCAGCGGCGATTGCCGTGGCAGGCCGGCCCTGCCGGCTTCGAAGGGCCAGATCGTCACGTCAGCCATGAGCTCATGAGTGATTTCGCCCTCCGCGTGACGCCAGCAGAAGGTTCTTCTGCGACCTGCACAGCGATCGTGTGCTGTTAGCGTGTTGCTGATCCAAGTGCGTACTTCAACCGTGCAGGCGTGGCGGCGGCGGCAGCCCAGCCGGACTGCTACCCAGACGTGGTGGAGGAGCTGGCGGACAATTTGACCGCCCTGACAGCCGACTGGCGCAAGCTGCGCAACGCGCTGTGGCTGATCGAGCACCTGCTGGCCTGCACGCCGCAGCTCATGTGCGTATGCGCCCGCCGACGTTGTGCCACCCCGATTGCTTCCCCCCCACCTGACTGAGCCAACCGCATGTACCGCGGAGCACATGCAATTTGGCTGCTGAGCTGTTGGCTGTGTACACAGCCGCAGGAAATTGTACACTGCATTCACACCCACATACGCACCTGTATAACCTACACGTCGACCGCCTAGCATGCTGGCAGCGCCACTGCGCAATATTCTGACTTGGCAGATCCGCGTCTGACGCCGGGAACCCTACTTTCTGCCGCAGGGACGACCTGTGCGCGGAGCCGGGCATGCTGCGGGCGCTGCTGGGCTTCTGGGCGGAGGACGAGAGCGGGTACGACTGCGGGAAGGAGGTGCGCATGCGCGCATCCGCGCTGCTTGGCCAGCTGGAGGCGCACGAGCAGATGCTGGTCGCCCGCCGCTGCGCTCTGGGGGTGAGGACCCAAGTCCTATTGCTATATAGCTACGTCATCGCACACGACTGCATCTTGTGTAACAGCTTTGTCGGCGACGCATGCCAGACATGACGGCCGGCATTCTCCTGAGATGACAAGCCCCTGATCGGAACCCTTTCCTGTACTGCAGCTGGAGCAGCCGTGGCAGCAGCAGCAGCCCCTGTGGCAGCAGCAGGCGTGGCAGATTGCGCAGGCGGAGCAGGCGCAGCTGGACACCCTGTGCCAGCAGCACTTCCAGCAGCAGCTGCACACGCAGCAGCAGGCCGCGCAGTGCTTCGGCGGCGGCGTCGGCGTCGGCCGGCCGCAGGCGCAACATTTGTGGGCAGAGGACGACATTGGGTGCAGCCCCACTGCCAGCGAGGACAGCGCGACGTCCACCTGCAGCCCGTTCGCCGAGACGCGGGAAAATGGGCGCAGCCACCGCCCTGCCGGCGGCGGCTTTGGCCTGCCGGGCCTGAAGCTGCCCAAGCTGCGGGCCATAAAGACGGCGGTCATCCCGGCGGCCGCGCCGCCGGCGGAGCAGCTGGCGGCGGCGGCAGCGGCGTCGGCAGTGGCGGCGACCAAGTCGTCGCTCGGCAAGCCGCCGCTGGCGTCAGGCAGCCTGCGCAGCTTCAAGAGCAGCAGCCTGCACCGGGCCTCCGGAAGCGCGGCGCGCAAGAACAGCAGCGTGGAGCTGGTCGCTGCCTGGGGCCAGATCCGTGGCCAGGTGGGAAATGTTACAGACATTGAAGAAGTGGTGTCTGTCTGAAGCGGGACCACAAGTGAGGGGCTGTAGGTTGCCACCTTGATCAGCGGAGGAGCTATGGGACTCGGTACCACTACGAGTCCTGTCTTTCCTTGAGTATGTCCGTGCATCAGCGCAATGCTGTGCAATGCAACCTTGCTGACAAGTGGTCCTTTGCCGCTGTGCAGAACTCGTCGGACTTTGCGCGTATGCTGCAAGCGCTGGACGATCAGTGCTTCGACGCGGCGCAGCTGGAATATGAGCGCCTGCAGCGGCCCTGCGGCTTCTGAGCGGGCTTCCGACAGCAGATTGGTGCCGCTGCACTGGCTGGCTCTGCTGAGCATGTTGGCCGCAAATTGCAAAGCCATCGGCAGCCAGCGGCGGCAGTGCAGTGGCCAAGCTGCCGCGTTCGGTGCAAGTGACATCATTGGCTGCGACGCACGAGGATGCTGTTTCAGCCGGCTGGCTGAGGTGCATTAGGAATAACTGCGCAGCGCAATTGGATGCATTTGGAGGCGGTGAGACTGGGATGGGACTGGGGTAACAACAGATGGTCTGCGGCGGCAAAACTGGGTTGGGGTATTGACAATTGGCGAAATCAGGTGCTGCACGATCGGTGCGCACCGCTTCTGCACGGTGCTCGTCCAGGAGATCAACACTCTTCAGCTGCGTGGTTTACAAGAAGACCGAACTAATTCAGGCGTGTGTGATCTTTCCCAGAAACCGGTATTCTGACGTCAAAGGTCTTGGCTTGGTCTGGAAATTTCTGCTGCACTGGGCTCTTCAGTCCGGTGTCGTGACATCTGCTGCAAATGCTTCGGCGTCTCGAACAGTCTTGCTTAGTGACATCAGGAATTGCGCAACATGGTAATCTGAAAGGGTTTTCAAAGTGATATTTCGTTCGAGCGGCACCATTATAGCTCAACTTATGCGATCCAGCACTCACACTGAGTCAACAGTGTGGGCCGCGCTCCTGAAACAATGTCTACACCTTAACCGTCTGCAGCCTGTTGCACGGTTGTCTGCCCAGTATTGCACGAAAGTCTTCATGTGGCCGCCACCGCATCAGGCGTGTTGATGACAAAGTTGCCTTCCAGGCGCGCGAACACCGGCTGCGCCTTGGCCGTCTGCTGCCCCTTTGGCAAGCCGCCCCAAGCTGCATCCTCCCACGACGGCTGAGCGCCTGCACACCAACACATGCGCATGCTTCGGCGGAGCTGCCTCGAATGTCTGCTCTGTCAGCTTGCGCACTTCACCTGGCCAATTGATGTCATCAGACGAGCCACCAGACAAGCCAGCCGTCTGCCAGGACTGACGGCGCGTCGAAGTTGTATGTCCAAAGCAGTCGGATCCTACTCGTCAAGATTGAATCCACACCGTCGCCAAGGCCCAGCTGTGCGAAGATGCGGGCAGACAGCGCGGGCGTCACTGGCGCCAGCAGCACAGCGACGATGCGCACTGCTTCCAGCACCGCCACCAGCGCCTCGCCGGCTGCCTGCTTCTCCTCGTCGGTGCCCTGCATGCAGGCGATTTCGCATTGCAAGTGACGTGTCATCGGCACAGTGCAGACTCTGCTGCTGCTGCTGCCAGCGCGGGCTCAGCGCTGTACCACTCCCAGCAGACAGCTGACGGGCTCCTGCAGACTGCCCTGCAACACTGCAGGTCAGATGTACTGGGCAGCCCAATGGCTGATACACAACTTGTGAACGAGTGCTCGGTCGACTGCTCGTCCCCCAAACCTGGGCCGCAGCTCACGAAGAACTGGTCACGACACTGGGAGCCTGTTGTCAGAACCTGCCAGGCTGGCGATGTGTTACTAGTACAACGTGTTACTGTGACAGCTGTCAGCAGGGCTCTGCCCATCACTTTCGGACATCATGCCATGCTTCACAGAAGCCATCAACTGCGCACCAGATTTGGCTATGCTCTGTTGCAGCCCGATCTATCCAACTCAGTCACAGTAAGAACTCAAACATAGTATGGCGAGCCTACTTCGCTTGGTACAGATGCCACAAGACTGACGGACACTTTTGGACGGGATAACATCCATCGCACTTCAGGCTCCTGACCAACAGGCAGCTGCGCTCACCTTCTTGAAGGCGGTCCAGGGGGCCGTCTCCTGCAGCAGCAGGTTGCCTCGGCTGCTGATCGCGATGGCGCCGTGCGCCGCATCGTGGAACGCCATGCGCTCATACGCGTCCGCCACTGCTGGCACCTGCACCCACGGAGCGCAGCACATCTGAGGAGTCCACGAAAGGCCCGGTGCGACAAGCAGACATGGCTCAGGAGTCAGCCAACGGCTTGGCGTGAGAAGCCATGCCTGGGAGGTACGGTGCGATTGCTTGATTTGGGCCATCCCGCCGGGGACAGACAGTCATCCTGCAAGGGACTGGCAGCCATCCTGCAAGGGGTTGAGAATCTAGTGGCAGACAGCGTTCATGCACCTGCTGTTGGGCGAGCTGCCGCAGCGGGTGGTCCGCCGCGATGTCCGCCGCGTCGTCGGGCAGCGCCCCGCCGCAATTCTTCGCCAGCAGCCCCAGCGTCCGGTTCAGCAGGTTGCCGATGTCGTTGGCCAGAGCTGCATTGACCTGCAGGCTGGCATCCAAACGTCAGGAGACATTGCATGTGTCACCTGCTCCTGAGTGCATGCCCAGAGTGAAGTGGGTGCCAGGGTCTTGCCACTGCTGCAGCAATTGTGTACAGGCAAGCAAGGCCGCTGTAGCAGACACAGACCGCACTATGCATGGTTAGGCTGCTTAGCTTTCAGTGATTGTGGTGGCACCTTGTCGCGGAAGCGCTCCTCGCTGAAGTCGCCGTCCTTGCCAAACTCGATCTCCGCCATGAAGTAGTACCGCACCGCGTCCGCGCCATACGCCTCCACCAGCACCTAATACCATGGAAAAGGAAGGATGGTCTGACTCGTGTACAAGGTCGACGGCAAGGTGGCCTCGACATCAAATATCATGGTCGGTACAGCCTGAATAAGATGGTGGTATGACGAATATGAGCCGCATCTGCCCTGGTTGTCGCAGCAGGGGACTGTCAGAAGATAGGGCATGGGACTACCAGAGGAAAGGCAGCACCTTGGGGTCCACCACGTTGCCCATGGACTTGCCCATCTTGAGGCCGCGCGACGTCAGGAAGCCGTGCCCAAACACGCGGCGCGGCACTGCCAGCCCCGCTGACAGCAGCATGCCTGGCCAATACACCTGCCGCATGGTAACATGTCGACTGCATTCGTGTGTAAATGGAACACAACCACCAAATATCGGTGCGGCACGGCCAGCTTGGCCGACAGCAGCATGTGTGGTCAGTGTAGTGCCCTCGCTTCGAGGCTCCCCACAGTGCGATATCGCCATGGAGAGTCGGCATCTGCAGCGAAACTGTAGCGTTCATGATCATACACAATGCAATCACCACGAAAACGATGACGTGATCCTCACCGCATGGAAGCGCAGGATGTCCTTGCCGATGACGTGCGTCGCGGGCCACCCTGCCGCTACCGCAGCATCCAGGCTGCCACCGCTGCCGCTGCCGTTGCTGCCGTTACCATCACGCAGGAGCGCTGACAGGTACCCAGCCAGCGCATCGAACCTGCGCGCAGGTGGGGATGTGCTTCCGAGGTTACTCTTGAGGTAATCATGATTGTCGCAATATATCTGCACTTGCATGTAGTCGCAGAGCTGAACCTGGACACAACACGGCAATGGCACGTTGCCATCAAGCAGCAGCTGTTGGCAATAGAGCTCGAGACGGCACAGCTGAACACATCGATTCTGGCGCACCAGACCTATGTGCTGTGGAGTTGAGGCGGCACAACTCAGAACACATTGCGGCTCACCAGACGTAGGTGTTATGGCTGGGATCCTGGGGCAGCGGGATGCCCCAGGACATGGCGGCGGCGGAGCGCGAGATGGAGAAGTCCCGCAGCCCGGCGCGCACCCAGCCCAGCACCTCGTTCCGCCGCGCCGCCGGCTGCATGAAGTCCGGGCTGCCGCTCAGCAGGTCCTGCAGCCCACAAGTTGAGGGGCGGGGTAGGTGCACTGTGCTGCCAAGATCTGAGATGGCTGCACATGTCTGTGCAGGCAATGCCATGCACAAGATCATGTACTATAAAACAATGCTGAACTGTTGGCATGTTCTAGGCCGTGTTTAGGCCATCCCAAGGGAATCACTCCTGTCCGATGCAGAGCTGCTTGCAGCAGCTTTTGCTGGACGCCCACGGATGTGCATTGAAGTCAAATTGCACATCGTCATGTCGTTGCCCACACCTCGATCTGCTGCTGGTAGCGTGACAGGCGGAAGAAGTAGTTCTCCTCGCTGCGCTGCTGGCACGGGCGTTGGTGGATGGGGCAGTTCTTCTCCCTATCCAGGTCGCCCTCATCCTGCGTTCAACAGTGATGGTCCGTGTATTACAATGCAGCTGTGATTCTGCAGATAGCGCGGTGTCGACATGTTGCATGGATACTTGAGAGGCTGCACCATGATATTGAAATGTGCAAGCTCTCAGACCTTGTACTCTTCGCAGTCCACGCAGTAGTAGCCGCTGTAGTTGGCCTTGTAGATGTCACCTGCCTCGTTGCACCGCGTCAACAGCTCAGCCACCAGCGCCTGAATCCCACGCGAAAGACTATTTGCATACGGCGTGCTTCTTATAAATGTGTGGCATCGATGCTGCCATTGTGACAACACCAGTGCGAGATTCACTGCAGGCTGTGGCAAGCCCAAGGTTGCAGCACCCAGAGTGGCTGCTTGTGGAGCGCGCACCTCGTGCTTGGCGTCTGTGGTTCTGATGAATGAGTCGTACTGAATGTCCAGCTGCAAGCAAAGAGAGAGCAGCCTATGGAGCAGCTTCTAGAACAGGCAGTACCCTTTGGCAATGCCAGCATGCAGCTGCGGGCGCAGTATGTCAGCCACGGCTGCGGATAAGGCGGCAAACACAGACACATTCGGAGTCGCCGCGCACCAGCTGCCATAGGGCCTTGTACTCGGCCACAACCGCGTCGCAGTGTGCCTTGGGCTCCAGGCCTGCCTTCGCTGCGGAGATGGCGATCTTCTCCCCGTGCTCGTCGGTGCCGGTGACCATCGTCACCTCACGTCCCCGCAGCCGCTGCGCAGTGTGACCATACGCTAAGCACACCGAAAGGCGGTGGAGGTGTGCTGCATGCATGTTCTGTGCATGCTCTGCCACAAGCTTCGATGAGATGCAAACCGGGAGCCCAATACGATTCGCACACCTGGAAGCGTGCCATGACGTCCACAGACATGGTCGAGTATGCGCCTCCCAAGTGCGGCGCTGCATCAATGAACCCATCAATGCTCTTAGCAATGCTGCCGGATCTGCGACCCAGTGTGCACTCACACGATTGCTTCTGTGCCTACCTGCGTTCACGTAGTAGAGGGGCGTCGTGATGACAAACCGGTTGCTCTGCTCGCCGCTGCCATTGCCCCCATCTGCCGCTGCCGCGCTGCTGCACGCTAATCTGTGCAATCGCCTGCGCCGGTGCAGTGGCTGCTGCTTTGACAGCTGCAGCGAGCCTGACCTGCCGCGTGCTGGATGCCCTGCTCGAGAGTCTGAGGCAGCAATCCGCTGCGGCTGCAAGTTGCGCAGATGCGCGCTAGTAGCAGCCCACCGCACGGCTCTACCGCTACACCGCAGGGAGAAGCCCGCGCAGCGCTGCAGCTGCGGCAGCGTGGTCCACGGCATCAGCATTGGATAAGTTAACAAAATGTTTACCTAGAAGTCAAGATAGCATGTTGTGATGATATTGTGCCCGGAATGGGCGAACCCCAAGTCAGTTGCGAATCCCAAGTCAGATTTGAGGCGGTTTAAAGCCGACACAGCAGCTCGTGATGCTATTGTTGATGATATCTCTTCCTCTCGCGTGCGAATGTGCGAATGATCAAGGCACTATGTGTTGCAATAGCGGTTTACAATGAAGGCATTCCATGAATGAAAATGTGTGTGTAAATTTGGTCACCCACCCGGTCACCCCCACCCCTCCCACAGAGTGTACTGCAGGCTTCAAGCACATTGCACAACTTGTGCAGGAATCACTGACGTGCACGTGCCGTGAAGTTGTATCTGGACATATCATAGGGTGTGTTGTTGCAGCTCCTGGTCAGAACATACATCGTCTTGGTGCTCGCCTCGTTCACATCAGTCTGTATACCACAGGGCGATCGCGCACGCATCGCTGTCAGCGACCGACAACAACGTAGTTTCACAGAACTGAAGTTGACTCTGAGACCCCGCTGGCATGCATGCGCAAGCCAGCGAATTCACGCACTAGGTAGACAGTGTCCTCTGAGACAGCGAACAGGCAGGATGCAAGCCCCTCCTACAGGTACGCATGGTCGCGTTGCAAGAAGAATACTTCTGCGGCGCAAGCTCAACGCTCTGCGCCGCGATCGCCAGCTTCTGATCGTGCATAATGCATCGCTGTGATCTGCTCAGCGCACAGAGAAGTAGTACAATCCTTGTCCTCTGTCACCGTGTTGCACATCGCATCGCAAATGCTGATGAGCGCATACATGAATCGCAGCTAGCTTCAAGCTTGGTGATCCATCTGGCTGACATGTAGGCACCAGCATGGCCACAAGCAATACCCCTGCCGCAGATGTGCCAGGAGGGGCTTCAGCGGCGCCTGCATGGCATATCGCAGCGCGCCCGGGCAGCGACAGCGGCAGCCCAGGCGGCACACCTCCCCGGGCCAGTGGCATTGGTCCTGCATCACCTGCCGCCATGCCCTTGTCGCCCTACAGCCAGCCTGCAGTGCATCTGCACAGCCGCCACCTCGACGTGAGTTGGAATGTGTGCAGCAGAGCTGCCTCGACCTTTTCTGCATCGTCACAAACTGATACTTGAATCACATGAGATACTTGCGCGACCGTTGTAAACGATGTCGAGCACCATGCAGCATCAAACAGCGCAGCCAATAGCCGATACCTCCCTGCAGGGTGGCGCCATGCCGCAGCAGCGCCGGCCGATGTACACAGACTCGGCCGCCGAGTCGGTGGCCTCCGAGGTCTCGGAGCTGCTGAGCTGCCCCGACGAGGCGGCGTCAGCCGACCGCGGCCGCAGCGGCCTTGGCGACAGTGGCGGCGGCGGCGGCAGCGGCGAAGGCGCAGCTGGAGATGCGGCGGGCGCCTCGGCGTTGCCCGCCACGCTGTCGGCCGGCAGCCAGACGCTGGTGGACCGGCTGGACAGTGCGCACTATGAGCCGCGGCCGCCCGGCCTGCTGGAACGCCAGGACTCGGCCCACGAGGTGTCCAACAGCTGCTGTGTGCGGTGCACAGCTGATGAACCGACCAGCTGTGTACTGCAATGCATCACTTACCTTGACCTGTCAAGTTGAGTGATGATGTGACCTGGCAGAGAGCGGCGGCGTATGTTTTGAGTCGTCAAAGGACGCTGGCGGGGTGCAAATTCAGGCACGCTATCAGCAGTTGCAAAATTGTCAATGAGGCGGAAAGTATTATGTGTCTCGGTGCTTGTGCAGGACGATGAGGAGGCAGGCGGGGCAGAGGAGGCAGGCATGCTGCCGGCGCCCAGCATTGGCGACCGCGAGCGCCAGGACAGCGCCAACAGCCTCGACGCCGCCGTGCGCCTCGCCAGTGCGTGCGCCATTCAAATGACAGCACCTCTGCATGGTCACGTTCCGCGATGCACCACAGAGCCGTCCACACTCCGGTGCTGCACCGCCACTGCTTTGATTGACGAGTAACGAAGTCTCTCCTGTGGCTTCACACTGCTGCCCGCATGGATGCACAGCTGAGTGCCCACTGCCAGTCCAATGGTTGCAGGCCAGGCAACGCGTGGCAGGCCGGCGTTTGCCGTGGTGCTGGAGGCAGCGCAGGCACGGGACGACTTGGCTGGGCGCACCTCCTCGCTGCCGCAGCCCGACTCCAGCCGCCCATCATTACAGACAGTGCGTGTCTGGAAGAGAGGATACTGCAACTGTGACAACCTGCCACCTCTTCTGCATTGCGCGACGCGTGCCGCATTGCAGCATGCAGCGAAGGTACACAGCCACTGTCGTCATTCACAGAAGAGCTTGGCAAAAAGGTTTGTCAGATGCAGAACAGCTTGGCATGTGAGTTTGTCATTCGCAGAAGAGCTTGACAAGTGAGGTGAATGACTCCCACCCGTGTTGTTCAGGACTCTGCGGGGGAGGAGGATGAGTCGCCTGCTGGTCCCCCACCCCACGCTGCACCTGCAACCCAAGCGCCGCCGCAGCAGGCGGCGCAGCCGCAGCGGCAGCAGCAGGAGCGGCGCGACTCGGCCGGCGAGATGCTGTCTGCGGCGACCGCCGCTGCCGCGACACACCGGCGGCCATCGGCTGCAGAGTCCCTGAACGCAGCACGCCAGGTGCGCTCAACATGACACGGCGTGTTGCTTGTCGTGATTCAAATCGCAAAAACTGACCCTCGTTACGAGGTGCACTTAGCAATACATGACATCAGCTCTGAATGCATTTAGGATTCGTACCGCCCATCTGAAGGTGCAACCTTCTCTAACAATCTGCAGCTGATAATGGGGGACATGGCGCAGCCGGTGGCGCGCACCGGCAGCTCTGCCGAGCTGTGCGACAGCCCCCGCCAGCACGCCGCGCAGGCACAGCACACCGCGCCCGCCCCGCAGCAGCCACCGGCACCCAGCGCCAGCCGCGCCCCCTCCCTAGATCGCGGGCCTGCCCTGGCGGCAGCCTCAGGAGCGGACAGGTTGCCGTCGGCAGCTGCACCAGCGATCACACCGGCGCCGGCGGCGTCAGGGCAGCGGCGCAGCGCGGAGCGCGCCGCGGTCGACAGGGCGGCTGCGGCGGCGGCGGAGCGGCTGGCGCCGCCGGAGTCGGGGGCAGCGGCCGTGGCGCCGCCCGCGCGGCCGGGCATGGTGCGGCGGCTGTCGCTGCGGGCGCTGCGGCGGCGGTCCACCCCCGCGCCCGTGCCACAGCCGCAGCCGCCGCAGCCGCCAGTGCAGGAGGAGATCCAGGTGGACGTCGCCACACAAGTTCCGCCAGCTTCTGCTGGCGGAGTGCTCGACGTGCCCAACAATGTGCTTGTACATGCTTCACCTTGTGCCCTACTTGCTGAAGAAACATATACTTGCTGAAGTAACATACACTGCATGAAGGCATCTCTCGTCCTGTAATGAGCCGACAATACTGCTTGGATCATGTGCGACATTCTCTCATGACACAGCCTGTGGAGCGGTCGGACTCAGCGCTGGACGCGGTCGCGGCCTCGCGGGCGGCGCGGCCCACGTCCCTGGACACGCTCGCGGCAGCACGCGCGGCGGTGCTGCCGGACCTGGCAGCCAACCCGCCGCCGGCGTCACCGCCGGCGGCGGCCTCGCTGGAGGGCGGCGGCGAGCCCGACGGCGGCCTCGGCAGGGCGCTGTCCGCGCCGTCCTCCCAGATTTGGTCCGAGGTGACGGGAACAGAGTTTCTACTCCCGTTGGTGAGGGCCAGCCTCAAAACCCACGTACATCATGAAGTGTACAGATTGGCGTTGCCTTTCAGCTGGGCCTGCTACATCCTGCGGCTGATGCCGTCACTGTGATGCTCATGCGTACGGGGTCACGTGAGCGCGGTGCCAGCATGTCCAACCCCAAACACATCGCCCTGTCTTGATCTGGTGCATTCCTGTGTGATGTGGTCACAGCAGCTCGTGGCATGTGGGCTGCAGCGCAGCAACGCTATGGGCAGGCTGCCAGCGTGATTACATTTCGCATATGAAACCAATGTGATGCTGAGATGCTATAGGCTCTGCTTGCCACACGGCAGGCAATTGCGGCGGGGCTGCGGCGAGACAGCCCCATGGACAGCCTGACGGAGGCGCGGCGTGTGGTGCTGTCAGACCTGGCCGACCGCCCTGCATACAGCGTGCCATTGGTGTTCCTGAGCGGCGATGACTACGCGGCCGGCTCCGCTGGGGCGGGTTTCGGTCCTTTCAACTATGGGCCCTCTGGAGCAGGGTTTTGCAGGAGCCCTGGCGGCGAGTTCAGCACCCTGTCGGCACCGACCAGCAGTGTGTACGCCTATAACGGCGGCGGCGGCAGTGGCGGCGGCAGCGGCGCCGCCACCAGGGCAGAGATGACTGCCGACGGCGGCGGCAGCAGCGCGCTGTTTGGCGGGGGCGGAGCCTCTGCTTCTGGCAGCCGCGGCGGCAGCGGCAGCGGCGATGGAGCCGGGCCCAGCAGCGCATTCCGGCGGCGCAGCACGCACGACAGGGGCGACTCTGCGCACGGACAGGATGCGATCCCGTTCCTGGGGCCAGCGGCATCGCCAATCGAGGTGCAGATTAGTTTGTGATAGTGATGCTGTGACGGGCTGCTATCCTGTGAAATGATGCGTCCTGCTTTTGCAAAGTTCAGAAATTGCGCCTCTGCTCATGGGGTGCGCTGTGCATCGTGCTGGGCTGCCCTGTGTCTGCAGATGCAAGGCGGGAGCTTTGCAACGCCGCCGCCGCTGCAGCGACAGCCGTTCACTGGGGACAGTGCTTCAAGGAGGCCGCTGCGGACAGGTGATTGCAGCAAGCAGCTCCTGACCCAGCAAGATGACGGTAGATTGCTAGCTTACGAGTCTTGCAGCAGGCTAACCTCTTTCCTGCACGACGCCTTCTGCACTCCACGGAGTTCCCTGATATCAGCACTCTCTGGCGCTGACGCTTTGTAATGCCATCACGCAGGTGACTCTGTTGGCAGCCTGACCGCGGGCCCATCTAGTGACGGTGGCAGAACTGCAACACGAAGGGCAAGCAGTCCGCCAAGTGACTAACGGCGACGGCCTCCCGGCAGTGAGCAGATCAGCATCGGAGATTGTGCTTTAGACAGCATTGCGGCAGCTCCTGCAAGCCGCCACTCTCCGGATCAGCACCTATATGGGTTGGTCATCAACATATGAAGGGGTTTAATGGGATAAGTGCAAATCAAGGAACCAGCCCAATCTTGTGGCTACAACAGGAACAGCCTCGGAACAATGGGCTGTTGTGAGCTCGCGTGCCAAGGTTGTGTACTCATGTACTTAAGAATGACTTCCGTCACACCGAGCCACGTCGCCTCGCAATCTGTCACGTCCACATCCAGCAGCCCATGTTCCAAGCTTTCAGTGCCAACACGGCTTCCGCCGTATACGAAGATGGCGGCCACCACGTCAGCTTTGCCTCGACGGCATCGAAGGCCACCGATACTCTCAAAGCAGCTGTGATTGGACAATCATGACGCTCAATGCAGTCAACACATGTGCAAGCCACGCTCACCGGCATGTCACAATGGAAGATTATTGTTGGGTCGAACAGGACGATGCTGATGAGTGGTACGTGCTGCCGCTGAATTTTGCAAACATCACCAGCGACGATGGCTGCAGCAACACAGCGACCTCTGACACATCTCATGCGAGCTCAGCAGCGGCAAATGCCATCCTGGGCATGCGCATGCAGATGCCGCAGGTGCTCCTCGAGGGCTGGGCAGGTAGATGCTCTATGCGCGTTCCCTAACCAGCCGCTGACACTGCCTGCCTCGCTGTGGTTAGTGCATGCAGGTGCCGATGATACAATGCAGCTGACCGATACTTTCATTCCACTCGATGCAGACCGTGCGGTGCTGCTTTTTGCGCACGCTGATGATGCAGTGACAAACAGCCGCACCAGCAGCATCAGTGCCGATGATCAGTGCGCTAACGCGAGCATTATCGAGCTGACCAGCAGCATCTCGCGGCCTGCGAATGACGAACAGTACCTGAACAACTTGACTGCCACCAGCAGGCAACTATCGCAAGATGACAGCATGGCAGCAGAGCTCGCAGCCCGCTGTCTTTTGGTGACATTTCCCAAGTCTGAGGACACTGGTGAGCTTGAAACTTACCTGCAAATGCTGCCATATCAATGGCGTTGACATGTGCCCACCAACGGTCAAACACTACAGACGAAGTATCGGATATCGCCATCTACAACGGCTGTCTGCGTCCTCTTTCGCTGCAGGCCTCAACCTTTCGCAGCTGTGCCACGACTTCTGGCGGTGGTATCACCATGCACCGCCGCCCACTCCGCAGCCAGCAGTGCCGTGCACTGCTCTGTTGCCAGGGAGTACATTCGCGGCAAATATTGCGGTTGCCAGCATTACCGCCATCCCTCTCGACCCGGTGACTCCTACGGCATTACCACCTGTATACTGCAGGGTTCGTACTGCTGGTCCACGACATTGGCGCACAACAACAAATCAGGCAAAATCTGCGTCTGCATGCTGAGTGCATGTACATTCATGAGGAAGTGCATCCTTGCTGGTGCCCAAACACCTTTGGAACTGTGGCCGCAGGCGATGGCCGCAGAGAGGTTCATCATGACATGGTTCCAGCTCCTGTGCAGACGAGGGCTGGACCATTCATCGTTCATGCTGCTGCACCAGCACGTGCTGGCTGTGGTTCAGCAGCCCGAGGCTCCGCGGTGAGCATCATCCTGGGATTCCTAAGCATCGGCTGAACAATTAGTTGTTCGTTCTCAGCACAGTGCACACATGCACAGGGGTCCGCCAGCTTGTGTCGAACTCTCAGTACCACCGGATGCTAAACTTCCAGCAGGAACACATTGCTTACCGCCGAAACATACAGCTGTGCATGCCACGCAGGCCAGGGGTTTGGCAGGTCGCACGCAAGATGCGCCAGGTGTACACGCAGTGTGTGCAGTCTCAGGAATGCATCAACCGATGGCAGTAAATCGTGGGCAGCTATGCAAAAATGCGCTTGGCTGGCGACTTGGCTGCTAATTGATCTGCTGATGCAGGAATCATTGCACCACGAGTCGACATACCCATGACGCATGTGTCATTTTGACAAAGTTGTACCACGAGTGTACTCTGGATCAGGCAGCTGCCCATTCATGTGAAAGTGGCGGCCTCACCCCACTCCGAGCTCACTTTGTAATTAGCTACACTAGCTCTTCGTGCCTCCATCACCACCTGCCTCAGGCTGCGCACGGCGCCATGATGCGCACAGCCAACACGCCCGACAGGGCGACACACGGGTGATCATTGCCACCAGATGCAGCGCCTTCGCTCCATTCATTCGCAAACTCTCAAGCACCATTCAAACCTACCTTGCTCTGCTCACTAAACAAATCAAGCTTGGAGGCCGCCAGCGGCAGACATGACCTCTCTGTTGACACTATGGCGCTTCTTGACTTGGGGTCTCGGCATGTTAACAGTGACTGCACCCACATTGTCTGCAATAAGGCAGCCTGACACAGCACCGTATGATCGGTGTCTTCATACAGCCTGGCATTGCTCCATTTGTGCGGCGCCCACACACTGTTCGCAGTAGGGCGGCCTGGCACTGCTTCCAAAGTAAAGCTGGGTCCACTCAAAGTCCCCTGCTGCTTCCATCACTTCCGCGGCGCCCACATGGCCGAGTTGCCGCTCGGCGGCGTCGCCGGCGCAGGCGAATCGCCGCCAAACCCTGGGCTGCCGCCCGCCGCTGCGCCAAAGCCACCGCCGCCGCGAGCGGCCGCCGCAAAGCCGCCGCCGCCGCTGCCGAATGCGGCGAAGCCGCCGCCGCCGCTGCCGCCGGTGGTGCCACCAAAGGGGGCAGGGGCTGCCGGCGATGCTGCCTGCCCAAATGCGGGGGCCGACGGCTGCCCAAAGCCGGCCTGGCCGAAGGGCGTGCCGCTGCTGCCGCCGCCTGGTGAGGCCACCTGCACAGGTGCTGGCGGCAAGCACATTCAGCGAGCGCGGCACCAAGCAGCATCATGAGCAGCGCAGCCGTACCCAATAGCTGCCAGATTGCGGTCTATCATGGCAGGTGAGGTCGTGCAGAAGCTGTGGCATGACAGCACACACCTGGCCGAATGGCGTGCCCCCTGAGGAGCCAGGGCTGGCTGCCTGCCCGAAAGCGCCAAACCCGCCGCCGCCGGGCGTTGCCGGCTGCCCGAATGCCGACGGCTGCCCGAATCCCGCAGCCTTGGTGGCGCCAAAGGCGCTGCTGCCGGCCTGCGGCTGCCCGAACGCCGTCGGCTGGCCGAAAGCTGAGGAGCCGCCAAATACGCCGCTGGGCTTTGCGGGCTGCCCGAACGCGCCGCCGCCGAAAGGCGAGCTGCTCTGCGCAGGCGCAGAGGCGACTCCAAAGGGCGAAGTGGCGGCGGCTGGGGCGCTGCCAAAGGGCGAGGCAGCAGCTGACGATGCGGCTGCGCCGCCGAAGATGCCGCCGCCTGGCGCTGCAGGGGGGGTGGCACTGCCAAAGGGTGTGGATGGCGTCGCAGGCTGTGAAACTGTGCCTGCAGCACATTGATAGCAGTACAACTGAGGTTGTGGACGGACCAAGGGGGTGATGGTTCACGGTTTGAGTCATCAGCTGTCCACTTGCAAGATGAGCAGCGCATCTGTAAAATTCAGAGGTGTCGAGCTGTGCAAATGCCCGACCCACCAAAGGGCGATGATGCGGCAGCAGGGCTGCTGGTGCCGAACGATAAGCCCTTGCCAAACGGCGATGCACTCGCTGCGGGGGCGGCCGACGCGCTGGAGCTGCCGCCAAGACCCAGAGAACCAAAGCCGGTTGAGCTGCCAAACAGGCCGCCAGCTGGCACACCTGCAGGTCACATGCAGCACAGCAAACGGTCGAGCACATGGCTGAGCATGAACGGTTCTGGGTGCTGATTTGACCCACTGTCGATGCATACATGACTGTGAAGCGAGCACCCGTCATGATGCAGATCCAGACTGTATGGCAACAGCATCACCTGATGAGGCTGGGGCGGCCAAAGCTGCAGACGATGCAACAGATCCAGTGGCCGACCCTGTGATGGAATCATGACTGACTCAGTCAAGCGTTATCACGATTCTGTCAATGTGTCATGGCCGCACTGAGCATCTCGGCTTGAGGCAGGGCTGAGGGCAGCACCACTCACCAAAGCCGGTGGTGCCACCGAATGCTGAGGTAGTCGGCGCCGGGCTGAAGCTGAATGGCTTGGACGCCGCCGCCGCTGCGGCCGGCATCCCAGAGGCATCTGTGCTGGCATTGCTGCCCGCTGCCGCACCAAAAACGCCCCCTGCTGCGGGCGCGCCAGCTCCAAATGCGGGGGCGCTGCCGCCAAACAGGGAGGCCGCAGCGGCAGGCGCTGGCGTGGCGGCGGGTACTGACGAGGCACCGAAGGCTGCTGGCGGCGGCTGCGTTGCGCCAAACAGCGGCTGCGTTGCGGTCGGGGCGGCGGGCTGCGAGGCGGCCGGCTGGCTGCCGAACGGCAGCGCCGGCGGCGTGACGGCGGCTGCCGGCGCGGCTGCGCTCGGCACGGCAATTGCCGGCGCCGCACCAAAGGGCGCGGGCGCCGGGACGGACGCCGCCGTGGTGGCCGCCGGTTGTGCTGATGCAGACGCAGGGGGCTCTGCAGCCGAGGGGATGCCAATCAGTGGCGCCGACGTCGAGGCCGGAGTACCAAAGCCGAAGGCCGGCGCTGATGCGGTGCCAGCGGCAGCCGGAGTGGTGGCGGGGGCAGGTGTCGCGGCGGCAGCGGCGGCGGCTGTCCCGAACGAGAAGCTGGGCATGGCGGCGGACACGGCGCCGGCAAACGAGAAGCCGCCCGCTGCGGCGGGGGCACTGCTCGCGGCTGGCGCGGCGGCGGACGCTGCAGATGCGCTACTTGCATTTGCTGCAGGGCTGGGGCCCATGCTGGCGGCGAATCGCTGCTGGGCGGCCGCGGCGGCCGCTTGGGACGGCACTGGCGGCAGTCCCTTCGTCTCTGAAACCTTCTCCGGCTCCGGCTTCTTTGCTGTCTCCGGCCCCGGCGGTGGCGGTGAGGCCTGCCGCTTGGGGGATGCGGGCTGCTGCTGCTGCTGCTGCTGCGGCTGCGGCTGCGGCTGCGGCTGCGGCTGCGGCGGCGGCGGGGCCTGCGTCTGCCCCAGGGCCGCCTGCATGCGCTGCTGCGCCGCGGCGACAGCGGCGCGGCTTGGCGCCGGCGGCTGGGCGGGCCGCTGCGCCGCTGCGGGCGCCGCTGCAGCAGCTGGCGCAGCACCCCCGGGCACCAGCGTCTGAGCCTGGGCCACCTATAGGACATGGCGCAATTGCCCAGTCAGCAGGAGTCTTCCACCTGGGTGAAGAGTCTGAAAGAGCTTCGAAAGATAGGAGAGAGTCAAGATAGGAGAGAGGTTTGGAAGACTTGTCTGCCATTCAGGCAGAATCAGCAGGAGCTGTTTCACACACATGTGCCATGCCTCAGCAGCACCTGGCGGCGGGAGGGCAGGGGCGGCTGCGACGGCGCCGCCGCGGCGGACTTCCGCTTCTCCGGCTGAGGGGCGGGCTGCGCTTGCACCTTCCGAGCCAGCGCCTGATTCGCCGCTCGGATCTGCAGGGAGCAATCAAAGCGATGAGAACCACTGGTCCTATAGACGAGCTGCTGGTGTGGCAGCCTCTGCAGTGGTGCAGCGACCTGTAAATACTGTCGACGATTGTCAGCGGGGGTCCGCAGTGGAGAGGGAGAGGGACGCTGCAGTGCCGGATGTGCACAGATGTCTGGCAGTCGCATGTGCGATGATTCTCCACGATCATGAGGAGGTCCGCGGAAGTAGACTGGCTGAATCACCTCCTCGGGCGTGGGGCCGCTGCCGGGCCGCTCGGCGGTCTCGTCCGCGCGCTGCCAGGTGGCAGGGGGGGCCTCGCCGCGGCGGCGCGTGGCCCGAGACTGCAGAGGAGAAAATTTCTTTGGTTGCTTACTTAATCAAAATCAACACCGTTTGGTAGCACGTAAGAAGCAGTTGAGCTTGTGTAAGAAAATAAACAAAGCGTGTTCCAACACGGCAACCGAAAAAGCTGTACTGATGGCAAATCACCTGCGCCGGCTGCGGCTCCTCCTCCTCCTCCTCCTCTTCAGACTCCGTCTCGTCCCGCTGCCGCTGCTGCCGCTGCCGCCGCGGCTGCCACTGCGGTTGCACTGGCTGCGCTTGCGTGGGCTGTGGCGCCGGCGCCTGCTGCTTGGGCGGCGCAAACGAGGACTTGCGATGGAAAAGATCAAGACATCGTGGTCTTTGATGCAGGCATTTGATGATACGATGCAGGCATCTGATGCTGGTGCAAGCCCCGGACACGATGTGGTCGGGTATACACAGAGGGCAAACATCTGTCATCCAGATTTGTTGCTCATCATGGCAGCATGCCGCATTGTGCGAATGTGTGTTGAAGCACGCACCTGAGCCGATAAAGCGGCTGCAGCTGGCTTGGCGGCAGGCTGGAGGGGGCCCTGCGGCTGGGGTGGCTGCTGCTGCTGGAGTGTCTGCTGCTGCTGCTGCTGCCGCTGCTGGGGCGGCACACCCAGCCGCGTGATGCGCAGGCCGCCATCAGGACCCGCAGCCTGCAGGTCCAGATTGACAACTGTCATCGTCTGCTTGACTTGCTGTCCCATCCGGGTGATTTGCTGCTGGCGACTACCACTGCATGATCACGGGATAGTGGTCTGCAGTCTGATGAGACTGTGGGACTGCAGTGTTTCTAACACAGCCATGCGCAACCAGCATGCGATTGGCTGCCCTTCAGCAAGCTGGTGGCAACGGCGTTGTGTCTGAAACACCGAGTCGAAAACCACTCAAGTTAGGTCTGAGTCGCAGCGCCGAGACAATCATGATGCATACAGCAGTGCCTGTCACCAATGAAACCTACAAACCGACTGTGAGTGGCACTTGCCAGATGCCTCTAAATTCCTTCCCAATCGGTACCAGCTTGACCTAAACCCTTGCCAAGCATGGCAGCATGAAGCGCAGCGCAAAGGAACCACGTGTCTCGCATGAAATGCGCAAGATGCTGTGAATGAAAGACACTGTGGCTGCGCGCCTTGCTGAGGATGGCAGCTTAGAGCACATGGGGGCCGCGTCGCTCACAACATGCGGTACAGCGTCTCAGTATGACATGCCTTGTGGCTGCGCACCTTGCTGAGGATGGCAGCACGCAGCGCGTCACAAAGGAGTCCGCATCCTATACGACATGCTGTAAGAGACTGAGATATTGATATGCCTCGTGAGGATGTGGCTGCGCACCTTGCTGAGGATGGCGGCACGCAGCGCCTCGCCCGAGGGGCTGCGCCACACGTCCCGCGGGGCGGCAACAGCTGCGCGGGGCGCTGTTGTGGCTGCCGCGCGGCCGCGGGCCTGGCGGCTGCTGGAAGCTGGACTGCCCCGCACCAGCTGCCACCCGCCATTGCTGCGCCTCCACGGCATGACAACACATGTCAGACGCCGCGTGTGTGGGATGCGATTTGCGATACCTACTGCTGTCATCTCAGCGACTGGTGGTGAGCTGGCTGGGTGGTGGGCCGTCATCAAGGCTGCAATGGCGCCAGCATGTCACGATCACGACCAAAGTAGCCAGCACCAATCAAAAAAATTGGCGTCACGAGACCCGGGCTGCGCACCCTGGGGAAGCAGTGGGCGGCGCCTGCTGCAGCCGGCGCGGCAGCGGCGACGGCGAGCGCGGCCAGCGGACCGCCTCGCCCTCCAGGCGGCCGGCCTCGCGCCCATCCTCGTCCTCGGCGCTCAGCACCCCCCCTGCGGCGGCGTCGCCCACCAGCTCCTCCAGGCGCCCCGGCGGCAGCCGCCCTGCGGCATCCAGCGCCTCCAGCATCGTGTCCAGCCTCGCTGCCTGTCCAACCAGGAGAAGCATGATCAAATGAGCCTGCAAGCCAGAAGGAGACTCTTGGGTGCTAGAGAATTGTTGAAGCTGCAGAACGATCCTGGCAGCCCGCCCCGCGGCATCCTGCGCCTCCAGCATCGCGTCCAGCCTCGCTGCCTTTGTCGACAAGCGAGGTGCCATCACATGGCGCCACAATTTTCACTCACTCTGGATTTCCCTGAATTCCTTTAAGTCGCCCGGCAGCATTCGTGCACAGCTGTACGCAGGGCACCCAGCCTGCAGACGTTTGCAAGTCGAAAGCATATAGCAGTCACGCTATTGGACCATCAGAACATCGAAGTGCGTCTGCTGCACATCCAGCTTTGCACACCTTCCTTCGGGTGTCGACGACCATTAATAGGTGTGGAACAAGTACGGCAGTGCATTCAAAGCAGCATGCTGTGCAGGACCAGCTACCAGCCATGGACCACAGGATGCCCCACAGGCAGCAGCGCCGCACCTGGGTTCGCGCAACGGCCAGCTGCGCGTTGATGGCGGAGTACAGCCGCTGCGGCTGCTCGCGCGGCGGCACGGCCGGCGCCCCGCTCTGCTTCCGCCACTCCAGCGCCTGTACGAACAGCAAACTTTGTATTGGCTTCAGCAGCGCCCAGCGTCGATTGGATCAACATAGCAGAGAATGCAGCACTTCCTGAGCCTCCAGCTATAATGGCTGACATCAGTACTGGAAGCTAAGAATTTTTCACCACACTCTGGTTGCGCAGTCTCAGCGCTGCACACCTTGAGTATCATCAAGGAATGCGATGTCAGGCGCAGCTCTGATTGCTGCCATAACGCGCCTGCATCTTACCGTCAAGTTTGGATTCTGGAGAAGCACTTGTTGGTTGCTCGATGGACGAGAGGCGGTGTGTTGCACTCTACTGTCATATGCAATGGCAGCCATGCAGAGCATCAAGCAGCACATGTTTCCAGCGCAGCTGTGCCGCCGCCTGTGCTGTCAGGCTATCCCGCAGCCAGGCCAGGCAGCGAAAGTGTTTTCTGGCAAGTTTGGAACTTGTGCGCAGAGGAAACCGGTCCAAAACTCTGTCCACACCTGCAGCGCATTCAGGAGCTCGTTTGCGGAGCGCAGACACGCCGCCGCCTGCGCCGTCAGGCTGTCCCGCAGCCGGGCCAGGCACAAGTGACGACATCAACAATATGGACGCATGTTCGAAGTAGACTGATCAAAAACGCTCCACAACCTGCAGCGCGTCCAGGAGCTCGTCCGCGGAGCGCAGACGCGCTGCCGCCTGCGCCGTCAGGCTGTCCCGCAGCTGGGTGCCAGGCAGGAACGATGAATGCTAAGATGCAGGTGTCATGCACATGAAAAGATCGTTGCAAAAGATTCTGTCCACACCTGCAGCGCGTCCAGGAGCTCGTCCGCGGAGCGCAGCTGCGCCGCCGCCTGCGCCATCAGGCCGTCCTTTAGCCGTGCGAGCCACGGCTCCAGTGGCGCCCTCGCCAGCGCGGCCGCCTTGCCGCCCGGTCCGCCATCAGCCGGCTGGAATGCCGGCAGCGCAGCCAGCCGCCGTGTGTCGGCCTGCACAGGCAGCCAGATTCAGCTCTGCGTATGTATTGCTCAGGCTGGCATCCTAAATGGACACTGAAGTAAACAAGCAATCTACTGTAACGACAGGCAAGCTTCGCAAGTCACAGTTGCACACTTGCTGCAGCAAGTGTGGAGTGAAGATGGGATTGGCATCTGCACGACCAGGGGTGCGATCAAGCGTGTACAACTGAGCAACAGGGACAACTTGCTATGCATACTCTCACCTTGGCGGCTTCCTGCAGGCTGGCGAATGCGGTGCGCTGTGTGTCAAGGCCCTGCCGCAGTCGAGCTGCCTGGCTGGTGGCTGCGTTCACATCCCCCTGCAGGCATCCGTAGCCCGAGGCAGTGGCGACATCCGTAGCCTGCATGTCAGGGCACACGGTAGCTGTGTAAATATATTAAGCAGGTCAGTGGGTTGGGGGCTTCATAAGTGACGTAAAGCTATTGAGGATGAGCACGTGGTTTCAAGAATGGGCTCAGAGCACTGATCGGCTGTCGTGAAATTGCTGTCAGCAGAACAAGCGCACTCTAGGCATGCCACCCACTAGTGACTCCTCGAAAAACTGCTGTGTGGGTGCATCTGCCGTGGTGAGCCTGTTCCGCAAGGGTCCCTGGTGTGCAGCGTGCGGCAATCAGCAGCCATCGAGAGTAGAGCACTCACTTCATGCGTGACCACAAGATGAGAGATGTTTTGCTCACCTCTGTGTCCAGCAGAGGCTTGAGCTTCTCAGACAGCTCCGCCTCCAGCTCACGGGTGTCGAACAGCGACTGCAGGAAGTCCGCCTCCATGGCTTCCACCTCCTTGCCCTCACCTGTAACAAAATAGGGCAATGAAACTGATGGCCTCTTGTGTTTTGCTCCTGAACTCAAGTGTGGTGTGACTGGTGAGCGTACAAAGGTTCGGCAGTTGTGCGGCGAGTCGACGTCCCAGCAAGAGCATCAGGTGCCTGTGCAGCAGGGCGGGCAGTACCTTGCAGCTGGGGCTTGGGGCGGGTGACAGCTGGCTGTGGCGGGTTCGCGGGCTTGCCGGGCGTCTCTGCCCCGGGCGGCAGAGGCTGCTGTGCTGCTTCCGGCTGTGCCGCTGGCTGTGGCGCCGGCTGCTGCGGCTGCGGCGGCTGCTGCATCGCGGCGCCGAAGCTGAATGCCTTCTTCTGCAGCGGCGCCGGCTGCTCTGCAGGAGGGGCCTGCTGCGTGGGCGCGCCAAACACCGAAGCAGCTGCCTGTTGAGCCTGGGCAGCCTGTGCCCGAGATGGGATTGGCGGCAGCAACGGCGCCGACTGCTGTGCGGGAGGGGCCTGCTGGGTGGGCGTGCCAAACACTGAAGCGGCTGCCTGCTGAGCGTGGGCAGCCTGAGTCCGAGACGGCAGCGGCGGCTGCGCTGACCTGGCGGCAGGAGCGGCATTTGGCCGTGGCGCCGCGCCCAACACGGACGCCGCCGCCCGCTGCGCCTGCGCCATCTGCGTGCGCGACGGCAGCGGCGGCTGCGCCAGCTGCTTTGCCTGTGGTGCTGGCTGTTTTGGCTGTTCTGGCTGTGGCTGTTCTGGCTGTGGCTGCTTTGGCTGTGGCTGCTTTGGCTGTGGCTGCTGCTGCTGTGGCTGTGGCTGCTCTGCGGGAGCGCGAGGGGCAGGAGGCGCCTCCGCGGAAGCAGCGGCCGCTGGTGTGGTGACCCCGAAAGTCTGCCGCAGCGGCCCACTCGCCGACCGGGTGAGGTCCTCCAGCCTGGGCGAGCCCAGCCGTGTTAGGGGCTTGCCTGCGGTGCTGACACCTGCAGGCGTGCTGACTGCTGTTGGCGCTGCCGGGGTGCCCGGAGCAGCGGCGGAGGCAGCCAGACCAAAGCCGAATGCAGGCTTGGCCGCAGCGCCGGCAGCGCTGCTGGGTGCTGCGGCGGACATGCTGCCGCCAAAGCTGAATGCTGGCTTGGCCGCCGCTTCGCCCGCAGCACCGCTACCTGCTGCAGGCGTGCCAAAGCTGAAAGCTGACGGCACCCCAACTGGCTTTGCGCCGCCAGCAGGCTGACCGAAACTCGGCATGCCGAAAGCTGACGCCACACCACCGCTTGGGGTGGCGGGCAGTGCGCCGGCTGGCTGCCCAAAGCTGAAGCCGCCGGTGCTGGGCGCAGTGATTGCTGGCTGTGCGGCTGCCTGTGGCGGTGCCGCCACCGAGGCCGCAGGCTGGATGCCAAAGCTGAATGCTGGCACTGAGGCCACAGCTGACCCAGCTGGCGCTGCACCGGCACTGCCCCTAGCCCCCTCTATGTCCTTGGCTGCAGCTGCGGCAGCTTCGGCAGACGACTTGGCGTTGGCACTGAGCAGCGCTGCACCCCAGCCCTGCCCTGGAGTGGCTGTCGGCTGCGCTGCGCTGGCACCACCCTTGGCCTCCTCTATCTGTTTTGCTGCAGCAGCGGCGGCCTCGGCCGACGCCGTGGTGTTGGCGCTCAGTAGCGCTGCACCCCAGCCCTGCCCTGTAGCGGCTGTTGACTGCGCTGCGCCGGCACCGCCCTTGGCCTCCTCTATCTGCTTTGCTGCAGCGGCGGTGGCCGCTGCGGCTGCTTTGGCGTTGGCGCTAAGTAGAGCCGCTCCCCAGCCTGATAGTCCACGAGACACCAGATTCAGGTAGCAGCTTGACAGCAATAGAATCTCACATGCTGATGCAGTCGAGGATCGAGGACTTGCACTTCGTCTGAAGACTGGCCGGCCGAGAGCCATTGGCTGCACAGCAACAGCACTTACCTGAGGTTGCAGGGGCGGAGGCTGCAGGTGTGGATGCTGCCGGCGGTGCAGCCTCTGTGCAGGGTGGTGGGGCTGCTGCTGCCCCACTGTCCTCTTCGAGGCTCTCGTCATCCGATTCCAGAAGCTGCGCGCCCGCCGCCGCCGCGACAGCCGCCGCTTCTGAGCCCTCAGTTTCTGACCCCTCCTCTGTCTCTGATCCCTCCTCCTCGGACGCTGGCAGCTCCGCTTCGGCTGCCGCTGCCAGCTCGCCGTCTCCCTCCTCGCCGGTAGCCTGAGCAAGCTCGTCCTCGTCAGGCTCCGGCAGCTGCGCGGCTGCAGCGGCGGCAACAGCCCTGGCGGCTGGCACCTGCTCCGGGGTGGGAATCTCCAGCGACGCCGCGACCGACAGCATGCGGGGCATGATGTCCAGCACGCGGGCTGCCGGCCGCACGACGCCCTCCAGCTGCCGCTGCCGCTTCAGGTGGGAGATGGTGTACAGTCGCAGCTTCGCGTCAGAGGTGGCCATCACCAGCAGCGGGCTGGCCGGCAGATCGGGCTCTGCGACCAGCATGATGTGCATGTCAGCCATGTAGTGTCACCTATGCTGACGCGGCAGACACGATTGCGACATGCATGTCCGATGACCGTCGGGCTGGTGCTGTGTTAATGATAGTGTGTCTGGACCAGAGAGCGTGTGGCTTACTTGCAGAGTCCAGCGGATCGTGCACTGCCAGCTCAGTGCAGGTCAGGTCCACCCCCAGACCTGCATGTGCACCGATGCCGCCATTGAGTGGCAGATCAGGTTCCAATCAAGCTTTTGAGTGAGACACATGTCAGCTCGTCCATATGTGCAGTCATCCGCACTAGCATGTCTCACTCACCCAGCACAAAGTTGCTGGCCTCATCTGCGGCATTGGGCACACGAATTGCAAGCCGGTCGTCTGCTATGTCGACCAGGCGCGGTGGACCTCCATCCGGTGCTGCCTCTGCAGTGTGCACAGCACAATTGCACACTTGGCAAGCAGTCTAGCACGACTTCGCATACTCACATCAGCAAGCGCACACCACTCACTCTGCACGAGCTCACACCGTCCCAAGCTCACGCCGCCCTAGCAGTTCACCACTCTCCACCCCCCGCAGCCTCACCAATGACTTTGACGTGCTCATCGGCCGACTTGCGGTGCGCAACGACAGTTGCGTCCACGCCCGGCACCTCAGCGGCCACCAAGCGCGGGCCCACTTCTCCGCTGACGGCCTCCACCTCCGTGGTGTTGGGCCAGAAGGCCGACAGCGATAATCCCTCCGGGGCGGCGCCGGGGGTCCAGCTGCTCCAGTGCAGCACGTGCATGGGCGCCAGGTCGGACTCCTCCTGCGGGCGAAGAAATTTTTGTCCGTGTAGACTTTGAAGCGGAGCGCCAGTTCTGCGTGATAACAGACTGCACAGGGGGCACACCGCAAGCAACATGGGGACTGTGATATCAATGAAAGCAATCAACAGGTGCGCATGACTGTGTCCACCCCAACGCACCTCGCCGTCCCGCACAGTGGAGCTCACGAGCACCGAAGTGGGACCAGTCCAGCGCACTGTGTCCGTCTGGAGCTGCTGTTTGTCAAACTCGGCCTGCAAGCATTGGCATCAAAGGTGGTGTTGGGGATGCGACACATCACGTCAGTCTGCGAATGCAGCAGATGGGCAGATGAACCAGTCTGGAAGATGTGAGGACAAGAATGCTGCACTTCTGGTGCAAACCTACCGGAATGACGGCGCTGAATGATTGACGGCTGGCCCAACTGGTGACCATGACCTGGTTACCGACCGCAAATGCGAGCTGCTGGCCGTCGGCTGACCACGCCACAGCTTGCACATCCGCGGGCGCAGCGTCGAAGGGCTGCAGCTGCATGCCGATGTAGCCTATGAGCACGCTGCCGGCCGCGGTGACGATTGCACAGCAGAGACCGCCCTCCGCCGGCCTGCCGGGCCGCCAGGCGAGCTGCACGGTTGTTGGACGAACGGCATGTTGCAAGTCATCAAAGCGGGACGCCTGTCTGCGCAAAGTGCATCAATACAGCACAGCACTACGTGTCAGGTTTGCGAGTCTCGCTCACCTGCATTGCCTGCTCCCCAGCAGGCAGCTGCCATGTGGCAAAGGACTGCGCGCCCCTGCCGGGCTCGGCGATGCTGTGCAGCATGTACAGGTCCACCACGTTGCCCAGCGCCGGCGTGACAGCCAGCACGCACTCGTCCGGCGACAGGCTGAGCGACGCCAGGCCGTCATTGAAGAATCGGGCATTGCCCGCATCCGCCGCAGTCAGCACAGGCAGCTCCCTGCAAGCGTAGTACATCAGCCTCTTGGTCCTATTTGGAGCTGAACACGAGTGGCTGTCTTCTGTGAATATCTAAATATTCGTTTGAAACAAGTGTGCAGAGCGACAGGTCAAAGCATTCAAGGGTGCCGAAGGCGTACTCATCGTCATCGCCATCCGGGCGTGCCGCAGCCAGCAAATCCTTCGTGCGAGCAGCACATACGCCTGCAATACACACGCACCCATTGAAACCTTGCTGCACTTGATGCAGGGAAGCCTCGGCAGGTGCAACAGGGTGTTGGGATCGAAGCCGGCTGCCTACCTCTGGGATCGGACAGGATGATGATCCCGTGCCGTGCAGACACAGCAAGGACCTGTCCTGCATCTTTGTATGCGTCCGGAGACAGCTGTCTTTCGGCGGTGAAGCACACTGCGCCCCTAGACTCAAAGAAAACACCGTCTTCCTCAACGATGTCTGCCTCCGACACCTCGGGCTGCAGCTTCGGTGCCCATGCCGTCAATTGCACCGCGCCCGCCTGGCGCGATGTCATGATCACGAGTGCATGTCTGCGTGTTGCAATTGGCTTCTGGCGATCGCTGCTGCGCTGGTGCTGGCACATGCTGCTGTGCATGTCGCTGCAGGGTGGCACTGAAGTCTTTGGCACATTGGTACCACTCTCTGAGCTGCCATACTAGTATGCAGCTATGCACTTGATTCATGAAACAGTAGAAATGGCAGTGTCACATAATGCTGCTCTGCCGCTCACCAAGCGTTTTGTATGCTTGAACCGTTTGTTGAGCATGTGGCGCATGCGCATCTGTGCGTCACACTGAAACCCGCTGGATTCAGAAGCTTCTGAGGCACACTGTGCACACAAGCTGGCGCAAGCACCATGCACCACCGTGTGGCAACCCTTGCGACATGCAACCTCAACCAGTTGGCGCTTGATTTCGACGGCAACCTGCGCCGCATCATTCAGTCCATCGAGCAAGCCAAGGCTCAGGGCGCACGGTACAGGGTGAGGTGGCTTGTGTGAGTCGCTTGGGATCCAGATGGACACTATATACCCAGGATGTGACGAAGATCGATTGGATGGCACCATACCAATTCTGCGCATGCAGGTCGGCCCGGAGCTGGAACTGTCCGGCTACGGTTGTGAGGACCACTTCCTGGAACTCGACACCGTTGAACATTCCTGGGAGTGTCTGGCGGTGCGCTTGCATACCTCTCACTGCATGGGAAGGCTCAAGCATGAGTGATTGCCTGCGCCTGCCAACCGGCAGTTAGCTCAGGCAACTGGCTGTGCCACACCCCTTGCAGGAGTTGCTGCAGGGAGAGCTGACGCGCGACATCGTGTGCGACGTCGGCATCCCGCTCATGCACAACTCCGTGCGCTACAATTGCCGCGTATTCCTGCTGAACCGCCGCATACTGGCGATCCGGCCAAAGCAGAGCCTGGCAGATGATGGCAACTACAGGTGATGTGTGAACCCGCTGTACCACACCAGCCGCACCACTGCTCCCCTTCCCGGCGCAGGTTTGGCTTCATGTGATGCTGCATATTCGAATATCCGACACCTTGACCGCAGGGAGTCGAGGTATTTCAACACCTGGAAGCACGCGCGGCAGCTCCAGTCCTTCAAGCTGCCGCAGGGGATTGTCGAGATCACAGGCCAGACAAATTGCCCCATTGGTGAGCAGCTTTCACTCAGGCGGCCTTCTGACCTGTTCACGGCCGCTGGTACAGCAGATGGGCAAACATCTCTGACCTGTTCACGGCCGTTGGTACAGCAGATGGGCAAATATCTCTGACCTGTTCACGGCCGCTGGTACAGCAGATGGGCAAACATGCAGCAGATTGCGACAGCGAATTGTCGTGCACGAAGGTTGGAATGCCATGCGCCAGCAGGTGACCTGATCCTGTCCTTCCGGGACACGGCGCTGGCAGCGGAGACGTGTGAAGAGCTGTTCACGCCGCACGCACCGCACATCGCACTCGCGCTCAATGGCGTGGAGATCATCTCCAACGGCAGCGGCTCCCACCACCAGCTCAGGCGAGAATGCGATATATATATGGAACACCTCACATGCCATGTACTGAAGCACTGTGGGGTTACGGCTGAGGCCATGCGAAGTGCAGGGTGAGCAGCTGCAGGTTTGCCCTGGGTCACTGTTAGGCATCAGATGCTGCATCCGGCACATGATGAATATTGTATTTTTTTTGCCAGTTTTCGCTAATCTGATGTTCAACATCAAGCAGAAAACTGGACCAGCGGCTGGAGCTGATACGCAGCGCCACCACCAAGGCCGGCGGCGTGTACTTGTACGCCAACCAGCGGGGCTGCGACGGCAACCGGCTGTACTACGATGGCTGCGCTTCGGTTGCCATGAATGGCGCTTTGCTAGTTCAGGTGGGCTGGCGCATTGCTCCGGACACAACCCCACCATGTTTGATTCATGTGCTGATGCAGTTCGGAGTATTTGACTGCTGCTATCCCGAACTTCGCTTGGCTGAGTCTCCGCCAGTACAGTGGACTTATAACAATCTACGTACAAGCATGGATTCCGCAACAAGGATTGAGATTCATTTGTAAACTTCTTGGCAAATTTCAGGGCGAGCAGTTTGCGGTGGAGGAGGTGGAGGTTGTCACCGCCACTGTGGACCTGGACGAGGTCGTGTCCTGGCGCGGCAAGAACAGCAGCCTGCGGGAGCAAGCCTCCGCCGCCCCCAGGTGTGAGTTCACATCTGACAACGGTTCAGAATACCTCGCAAGATTGGCAGCCTGCGGGAGCAGGCCGTCGCCGCCCCCAGGTGTGATCTGGACTCTAGTTTGTAAACCCTGACAGATGGCACCGCCTCGCCCGCGCAGGCTGCCGCTCGACTGCCTTGATGTTGTCATCTGAAATCGGGCAAGTCAATCTGCATGTTCTGGTGCTTTGCGCGGCATCTCATAAGTCGACGGTTTTGTCCCTTGCAGCATTCCGAGGGTGGACGTAGACTTCCGGCTGTGCCTGCCGGCGGACACGACCGCGCTGCCGTCGCCGCGGCGGCAGGCGTTCTACTACCTCCCAGAGGAGGAGATCGCCTACGGCCCCGCAGCATGGCTGTGGGACTACCTTCGGCGCAGGTGCGCTCTTTGAAGCACAAATGCACAGTGCCAAGACATCATGCTCACTCCGCTCTGTCTTGCTGAGGAGTTTGGTTCGACACTTTTGCGGCGGCACTAAGGGTGACTTTATGAGATCGAGTCGTGACTGCGCCGGGCTGCAAATTTTGCACCCCCTGCACGGCGCAGCGGCGCTTCCGGCTTCCTGCTGCCGCTGTCGGGCGGCGCCGACAGCAGCTCCACCGCGGCCATCGTGGGCGCCATGGCGCAGATGGTGGTGCGCGCGGCAGAGCGCGGCGATGAGCAAGTGCTTGCAGATGCCCGCAGGTGGTTGCGGGCTACCGAACAACCATCAGTCTGGCCTCCTGTGCTTTAGGTGTCCTCTTGCATGCACACATGCTGCATACTTGACATGGTGCTGTGCTGGGGACTGCTGCTTTGAGGCTCGGGCTTGAGGGATGCTCTTGCCCCTACAGGGTGGGGCAGTACGCGGATGGGGAGCAGCTGGGCGGCCCGCGGGATCTGCTGCACCGGATCTTCACCACCGTGTACATGGGCACGGAAAACAGCTCGGCGGAGACGCGGCAACGAGCCGCCACGCTGGCAGAGCAGGCAAGAACCTCCGGACCACCATGCATCTCCAGCATGTCCCCTGGCAACAGGCGAGGTCCGCCATGCGGCGTGCACAGCACATGGTCCCCCGCCTTCTGCTCAGCTGCCATCTGCACAGCGGGTCGTCACCCAAGCATATGTTTGTCTCCCTGCAGATCGGCTCGGACCATCTGGATGTCAACATGGACAGCGTGGTCAGCGCCATGGCAGCCCTTTTTGCCGTCATCACCGGCCACCGCCCAGCCTTCAGGGTGCGTACCCATTCATGCCGAAGCATCATTCAGAAGCTTGCATGACCACCGCCCAGCCTTCAGGGTGAGCGCCCGCTTGCACGCCAAAGCAAGCGATCCAGAACCTTGCATCACCGTACACCCGCACGAGATGGCCATGAGAGCAGGCCGGCCCTGTGGAGCTCATGGTCACATGTGAGACACCTATCGGCACACCTTCCAGGCAGACGGCGGCAGCAATGCGGAGAACCTGGCGCTGCAGAACATCCAGGCGCGGCTGCGCATGGTGCTGGCCTTCTTCCTGGCACAGGTGAGCAGCTGCATGCCGTTGAAAGTGGATGGCGTCATTGATCACATGTTCACTTGGGACCGGTATGCTGTGGCCATGTGCCAGAGTGGCATGACCTGCTGCGATTGTTTGCTCACTGCCAGCACAGCGCTGGTTCAGCTGTATGCCCTGACTGGTTACGGAAACAAATTGCTTACCACAACATATTTGCAGCTGCGGCCATGGACCAGGAAACGAAGCGGGTTCCTGCTGGTCCTGGGGTCTGCGAATGTTGACGAGGGGCTGCGGGGATACCTGACGAAGTACGACTGCAGCTCGGCAGACATCAACCCCATCGGTGTGCGGGTCAATTTTGTTTTATCTCTGACCACCCGCTTGCAGCATTGCGAACCAGCAGCAAGGATACGAAGAACTGTGGCTGCGGCCATGCAACTTGCAGGCTCTACAGCATGCCAAGTTGCCCCGGGCAGCAGATGCGCTACTTGAAGATTGCATGTCGTCGGCATGACTAGCATTGGTTTCCCGTGGTGCCCGCAGGCGGCGTCAGCACAAGCAACCTGCGCCGGTTCCTGCACTGAGGCGCAGACCCCTTGCTCGGGAAACATGTCATCGGCCCAGCTGGCATTAGTTTCCCCGTGTGCCCGCAGGCGGCGTGAGCAAGGGCGACCTGCGGCGGTTCCTGCACTGGGGCGCGGAGCACCTGGGCTACCCGGAGCTGGCGCGCGTCGTGGCGGCGCCGCCCACCGCCGAGCTGGAGCCCATCCGGGAGGGCACCGCGGCGCAGACCGACGAGCAGGACATGGGCATGACCTACGAGGTGGACCTTCTGTTGAAGTTTTGGGATTTACGGCAAAATCTGTTACCAGAGCGCACTGTGAGCGCCCGCGACTCATGCACCAGCGCGCCTGCCGCCCACCGCTGAGCTGGAGCCCATCCGGGCAGGCACCGCGGCGCAAATGGACGAGCAGGACATGGGCATGACCCATGAGGTGCGGCCTCAGACTTCAAACGAAAAAGAAAAATGATAAAAGATAAGCAAAGGGGGTAGCCGCCACCACCGTGCACTGACAGAACCTACAACGCATGCATCAGCGTGCCTGCGATCACATACAAAAGCTCGAGCATGATCTTGAGGTGCGACAGGGTTGTCCTCATGATGCGTATGGGTCACCAGCTCTTCACAACACAATTCTGATGCTGGCGTTCTGATGCTGGCATGTGAATATGACAATCTCCGCTACAGTGAGTGCTGCTGGACTGGGCAGAGTCGTTCAGCATGTGAGGGTGCATTGCTCCACAGGAGCTAGGCATCTATGGGCGGTTGCGGAAGATCGAGCGGTGCGGGCCGGTGCTCATGTTCCGCAAATTGCTGGTGGAGTGGCGGGAGCGCTACTCGCCAAGCGTCATCGCCGAGCATGTACAGTCCTTCTTCAGGTGCGATGTGCGACGAGCTGGTGAGCTGCTGACTGTGCATGCCCACTCAGACGAGGAGAGTGGCAAAGTGAGACGGTGTGGTCGAACGCAGCACTTGTGCATCTTGCACACGTGATTGGTATGCATCATCTGGAACGCATCAGACGCTGGTCAGTCCATCAGTTTCAATCAAAATTTTGTGCGAAAGACTGCCTGCGATGCGCAGGTACTATTCAATCAACAGGCATAAGGCCACCACGTTGACGCCGGCATACCATGCAGAAGAGTACTCGCCAGACGATAACCGCTTCGACCACAGGCCGTTTCTGTACAATGTGCGGTGGCCGTGGCAGTTTGCGCGCATTGACGAGCTGGCAGCGAGGCTGGAGAAAGCAGCCGGCGGCAGTGCGAAAATCAGCAGCAAGGCAGACAGCACTGCCAGCAATGCAAAGGGACACAGCTGATGCTGCATCCGCACATTTTGAGACACTCAATTGGCTGAAGTAGGAAAACGAACGAGTAGGACACATAACGAAGAAATCGAACCCAAAGGATGTTCTCACCTCAGCTATTCATACATGCGCATACACACACACAACAAAGCAATGGCAACAAAAATATCAACAAGCCTCCCCAATCTAAAGCGGAACCACATCAGGCAAGCAAATTGATGTTCGGCACAGCTGGCTCGATGAACATGAGATACTGGGATATTCGGACCACCAGCTGAAACGGGAACCCGGAAACTGTAGATTTGATCATGCAAGCGTCTTCACATGCTGCCACCACTGGGATGTCCTGCATGCGCCATGCCGCCAGTTGGACCGCTGAGAAGGAGCGCCTGCCTTCGTTTTGCGCTTCCTCCGCTTCCTCCAGTTGACTGCTGTCGTTGGCTTCCTTCGTCGTCGTTGTGATCGGGGATCGCCTCGCGATGAAGGCTGCAGCGCCTTGAAAAGTCCCAAAATTGGCCCTGCCCGCCCCTCAACTAAATAGGAACCTCATATCGTCTTCTGAAAGGCGTGCCTGAAGTGCAGTCACACAGATCCTCAGATGCTGGCTGGTGGACCCGCCGAGCATAGAAAGTGTTTGTCAAACAGACTCCAGCAGCACGCAACCTGCAGATATTGCGACGGCTACACATGTGGCACATGGTCCTGAGTGGTAATGCCGGTAAGTGCCTCTGGCAAACTATCAAAGGCAAAAGGACTCACCAGTGCGCCAGCGTCCTTGCCGACGGTGCCCTCGAAGACGGCTTGCTTCTTGTCCTGCAGCTTGAGGATGCGCTCCTCTATGGTGCCGCCAATGATGAAGCGTACCGCATGGATCGGCTTGTACTGCCCTGCAGTACAGCGAAACATGTTGCATCTCAGCGCGCTGTCAAGATGAGGATCAGCTGCAGCATGTCATCATAAATCACCTATCGGCTGCTGTTCTTCGATGGTCATGGTGACGACTGCTCTAGACTCAAAGCACTCTGTTTTAACCTTAGTTTTCTCTTGGTGAGATGCACCAGGTGACAGGCATGCAAGCAGCATCCACACAGATGGTGCGGCTGTGCTGCCAAGCAGCTGCTGGAAAGTGCAGCAAAGACCAGTGGAATGCGCACCAAGGCGGTGGATGCGGTCCTGGGCCTGCGCCTCCACTGCCGGGTTCCACCTGCAGCCGCCCAGCAAATGTCAGGAAGACTGCTTGTCAACAGCGTGTACCTGACAATTTTGTTGCATGTAGTTGGAGGACTTGCTTGAAATTGAAGGGCGCTGGAAGACCTCAGGAGCAGACTTCTTTCCACTGAAGCTATGCTCGCACCAGGGGTCCATGAGGAACACATGACTGGCTGCCGTCAGGTTCAGCGCCACGCCTGCACAACCCACAGGATCATACTTCAGAGTCGGTAACATCCAGCCTCATGACTGGAACTATTTGCCGTGCAACAGCCAACTGCGTCATCAACATGTCGCCAAATGCAGCATTGCAGCGGCGGGGGGACTCGCAGGGTGCGCACCGCCGGCCTTGAGGGACATGAGGAACACGGTGACGTTGGGATCGTTGGTGAAGGCGTCGATCATGCGGTCGCGCTGCTCCATGGACATGCTGCCCTTCAGCACCACGCACTGGATGCCCGCCTGCAGGAAAGCATCTCATTGTCAGATCAATGATGCAGATTCTCAGCAATTCAGATGATGATTACAGTGCCTGCAGTGGCAGGGTGCCGACTGGCCCAGGTTCATTGACCGTGGGATATCACTGGTGCATGCAGCGTGCTGCAGCAGAAAAATGTGGTACAGGTGCACCTCGGCCCTGTCTTTCAGCCATCTGTGTAACCCGGCGCAGTGCACGTCCTCGTAAACTATTTGTTGAGCGCAGAGGGAAATCGCACCTGGGTGAGGCGGTAGTGCAGGATGTCCAGCATGGACGTGAACTGGCTGAAGATGATGACCTTGGCCGCCGGGTCCCGCCCCTTCATGCGGTAGATCTCCTCCCGCACCGCCTCCACCTGGCAATATTTCAAGGAACAGATGTTATTGAGTATCAACCTCACATAGTTGCTGGCGCACGACATGATGACAAAATCAAGACAGGATGCAGCATGCAATACTTGCCAAGCGATAGCTAATAGCAGCAGTGAGAAGTGCAGAGCGGAAGACGAGGAAGCGCTCGCTGGGTCATTTGCATGTGTCACACCTTTGTGCTGGACTGGAAGCTGGAGGTGTCAATACGGGACAGGATGCTGCTCTTCTTTGCGGCCAGCGTCCGCAGGGCCTTCTGCCCTTCCTGCAATGCAGCGTCAGACAGCAACACTTGCATGTGTCCTTCTGATGGGACTCGTTCCCGTGATGTTAGTCAGCTACAACATCCAAGATGAGCCAGGGACTGCAGGCTGTCGCGGCAGCTGCAGCATATGTGCTGAGAGCCAGAAGATGAACAGCTGTTCGATCAGTCTTTGGAGAAATGCCGAAACCAGCAACGGTGCGCACCTGGTCCAGGGCCACCGTCAGGGGGCGTGAGCAGGTGGGGCAGGTGGCGGCGCCCTCCGCGGCGGCGCCATCCATGAACTCCCGAATGCAGCCGCGGCAGAAGGTGTGCCCGCACCCCGCCGTCACTGGGTCCTGCAGCATTTCAACACCATTGAGACATGGCCACGGGATCAGTTGCACGTGGTTCAAGTGTGTCAGGTGAGCTGGCAGACAATGTCGGTGACGTCTTCCCTTGGAATTGCGTGACAGTGCACCAATAGTGACTGAGCCGCCTCATGTTGCCGAGCGTGTACACAGAGTCCGACATCGATGTGCCTGGTCTGGGTTTACAGGCATACAGCATGAGATGGTAAATTGTGTAGTCACTTCTCATTGTTTGCGTTTCCAGGATTGCCTGCACACCTCGAAGGGGTCATGGCACACGGCGCAGATGGCAGACATCCCGCCGGCATTGGCGACGCCGCCGCCCTCCGGCGCGCCCGGCAGCGGCGGCGCCGCAGCCTCGCGAGCAGCCGCCGAGGCCGAGTGCACCACCAGGTACGGGTGGTTCACCGCCTGTGCACAAGACGAACAGACATCACACAGAAGCAGGCGAAGACCTGGTATTCATGGGAAGCGGCGCATCGTTGAACAACTGGAGCTGCGCAGCTCTGAGAGGGCACACTCTGTAACTTCCTCAGGGCTTGAGTTGTAGGAGTGTCAACGAACAGTGCCCCTGTTGGCATAAACATCTCAAAGGGTATGGAAGCTGGCTGAGCAGATCAGACCACACACCTGGCGCAGGCGGATGAGCAGGTCGAAGATGTGGGCGTAGTTGTTCAGCACGGTGCCAGACTCCACGTACGCGCCAAACTGCGCCTGGCTCTGCGTGTACAGCGCCTCGTAGAAGTCCATCTCCCGGTCGTCGAACCGGTCCTTCCGCAGCACCACCGTCCTGCAAGATGTGCACACGACAGTTTCCGACTTGGTGAAGGTGCACAACGGAGAGTGCACAGCAAATCGGCAATCTTTACTCTTGGTCGCCCAAGCTGACCTGCCACGGCACCACTTTCCTGTGAGTAGTGCTTACAAATCATAGTATATGCAGCTGCATATATTTTCGAGTGACCGTCGATCTGTCGTGGGAGCAACCATTAGGCGATCCCTCTGCAAAGACAAGATGAAGTGCAGTGCAGAGCAATTGTCTACCACAATCAGTTTGACACACCACACAGGCGCAGAATCGTGGTTGCATGATGCAGCCACTTATCACACTCTCAAAGCTGGCCCCAAGTGCACGCCAGCGGAGGCCGTGTGGGACGTCATGCAAGATGACTCCAAATTCAGCACTACGGCTTGACCGTCTTGCATGACATATTGAAAGACCCTCCACTGGCCAAGGGACTGGGAAAATAGAAAAATACAAGTGACATGCGGAGGTGATGAGAGACAAGCTGTGATGATTACTTCATGAAGAAAACTAGGAGGTAAGAAATGAGGGTAAACACACGTGAGGAAGCTCAGTAATTGATGGCAAGACACAAGGCACTTTGAGCCCCTTCTCACAGTGACGGCAGGGCAAACACTGCCATGGACAGCGCATTGAATCAGTCGACTTTGGTGCGATGCAGCAAAGATCCTGTTCGTTCTGGGTTGGGATCTGGGACGCTGAGTTTCAGACTGAGTTCGACACGAAAAGAGCGCAAGTGCTGGCATTTCACAGCAGCGGGGCAACAGCATGCCAGTGCAGCCGACCCCTGTGTGGCACAGCAGAATGGCTACCAAACATGAAGGAAGTCTGGGTGGTCGAGGTCGGGACATTGAAGTACTACAGAGCGGCGTCTCACCGCGGCGGCAGCGACAGCACATCGGCGCAGCCGACCTTGCGATGCAGCGCAGCAGGATAGCTACTGAAAAGCTTCTCAGGTCTGGACGATTGATCCAAGTTGACCGAGGCGGATCAGACAGCTTCTCACCGCGGCGGCAGGGACAGCACGTCGGCGCAGCCGACCTTGGTGCGGCGCAGCAGGATGGCGGGCAAGATCTCCTCCTTCAGCACTCGCATCGCGGTGCGCCCCTTGCCGCTGTACCCCCACGCCTTGATGGGGTTTGCCACGTACTTGTTCCACCAGCAGTAGTGGCTCGCCGGCCCGTGCCTGCGGTCGAGAAGACGAATCGGACCTCAGAGATGACAGACGAGCCCGATGTGCAGAGCTGTTGTCCGTGATGTACATGTAAGACTGCTGGCAGCCACTGCTGCCAGGGAACCGTGTTCCCAGCGTTGCGGTCAGATCCAGTCAAAGAAACTCAGCGAGGAGGCAGCTGCTAGAGAATGCAGGCAGCGGGGAGGCGCACCCGCAGGTGTGGCAGGCGCGGCGGGCGCGGAACTTGTGGTCCAGCGACCGGCAGTCGCAGCCGCCCGCCTTTCGGCAGAAGTAGTACGCGTATGGGAAGATGCGCAGGAAGCGCACCAGGCTGTACAGCTCGCCTGCAGCCCAGGATCGAAAGTTGATTGGGGTCAGAAAGGGCTGCAAGTCGCACTACACTACAGAGGTCCGGGTTCGTGTACAGCTCGAGAGCAAACATACCAGCACCAGCGAGAATCTCATGGAACCCAGACACAGATATGACAAGAGAAGCACTCGCAGGTGTCCAGGATTGAAACAACCAGCAAAAGGACTCACTGACGCGGTTCTGCAGGGGCGTGCCGGACAGCGCCCACTTGTACTTGCTGGCCAGCGCGAACACCGCCTTGGCGGTGGAGCACTGCCGGTCCTTGATGTTGTGTGCCTCGTCCAGTACGATCCGCCGCCACCGCACCTGCACATCAATGGTAGCACAGCGTCAGATGCACAATCCCATAGTCTGAGTGTCATGTTGCCTGATGATCCCACACAGGTCGCAGCACATCCTGCATCTGGTATGCGCATAGTCAGAGGACAAAGACTCTGAGGAACACGCCTACACACCAGCAGAACAGGACAGCCTTTCTGGCAACCGTCCACCCACAGGATGTGATGCACATGGTGTTGTGCCTGCTGACATGTGTACCTCGTGCAGGGGCGACACAGCAGGCTTGGCGTTTTTGGCCTCGGCACGCTGTGCGGCCTCCACCATGGACTTGAGGTCGGCGTCGATGGCCTCCTCATCCCGTTCCGTGATCAGCTTGTCCATGCGCCGCCGCTCCTTCCACGCCCGCACCCATTCTGGACAGGGCCATAGCAGATTGAGCACGCACTGTTGCTGGACAGCCAGACAATAGATGTGTCCTTACAAAAGACATTTCGGTGATTTGGCTTCAGAACTTGAGGTTCGAGCCACAAGATTGTTGCATGCATCCATCTGTGCAAATCCATGATGACAAACAATGCACATGCGATCCGACTGCAACCCAGTGAGGTTTCATCTCGTAAGCACCTCTGCGGCGAGATGCAGCGGCGTCATTGGCGTCAGCCTCATCGTCCTCGGAAGCCGCGGCGTCCGACAGGTCAGAGTCGTCTTCGCTCTCAGATGCCTCGTCGCTGTCTGGCTGGAACTCCGAACCCTCATCGTCATCATCATCGTCCTGCAGAACAGCCAATTGCTCAGCAACTGCACCAGAGCAGGATCCTTCTGTTGTCCCCTTATGTAAGCTGCTGTAAGCGGACTTCAATCAAGACTGTGCACAGATGCTTCATCACAGCGGTCAGGTAGATGCACGGTCTGGTGGTGAAGCACAGGAGTGCGCACCCCGCTCTTCTTCCGCTTGGCGCCCTTGCCCTTTGGCGCCGGCTTCTTCCTCTTGCCGCCCTTGCCACCCTTGGCCGCCTTCTTGCCGCCCGACTTGCCGGCCTTGTCGTTGCCCTTCTTCTTGCCCTTGGCCGCCTTGGCTGCCACCGCCTTCTTGCGCGCGCCAGCCTTGCCCTTGAGCTTCTTCTTTGGCGGCTGCTCGTCATCGTCGCCCTCGCTGTCGCTGCCGGCGTCGCTGTCCGCATCCGACAGGCTCTCGGCACCCGACTCCTGCTGCTACAGCAGAGCAAGCAGCCTAGGTGGGATGACCCCTGCTGGCAATACTGCCAGCCTGTACTGTCAGCCTTTTAAGTATTGTAGCCTGAGCGGCAGAGGCAAACCAGAGAGGCAAGCGGCGCACCTGAGCTGCTGCCTGGCCGGTCTTCCGCCGCCGGGTGACCTGCTTGGCCAGCGCTGCCGTCTTCTTCGCATTGGGGCCGCAGAAATACCTGCGAATTCATGCTCAGAACCATCAACAGCATGCTGATGAGGGCAGCCGGAGCAACATGACCAGATGACCCTGAAGCAGTCTGCTGGTTGATAGCACGAGCACAAGCACAACTACCACGCGCATGAGCAGCATGAGCATGAGCATAGACAGTTCCGTGTTTGAGACAGCACGAACGAGTACATCAAAGGCGCACTTGAGGTGCAGGCGCAGGCGGTCGGGGTACATCTTGGTTTTGCAGTAGCGGCAGGGCACCTTGCCCGGCAGGCAGTTCTTGCGGAACTCCGACTCCACAATGGAGTAGGTGGTCAGCACCACGTCTGCCGCCGCCAGCTCGCCCGGGTCGCTGGTGCGCTTGCCGCCGTGGTACACCACCACCTGAAGACGGGGAAAAGCGATGGACTGGTCGGTTCAAAGGGCAGGAGTGTGTCGCTTAGCAGGCACAGTACTGGAGGTGGGCACTGCCTCATGATACAGTAGCATGTATCAAGCAGCAATGTCAATATTCGAGCCGGTTACGCTGAAATCAACAATGTCAGCAGTGACAGCAGAGCGGACCTTCACGCTGCCAGGCTCCGTGAAGCGCGCAATCTCCTGGCCCCACTGGATGACGGCGACCAGGGGGCAAACGACCAGCGTGGCGCCGCTCCAGTCGTCCCTCCCTGTAGCGCCCGGCGCCTCCGCGCCCACAACATGGGCAGCGGCTGATAGGTCAGCCGCCGGGCCGGCTGTCGCGTCGCCCGCTGCATCGGCTGTGGCCGCCGCCACGGCATTGACTGCGGTGTCAGCTGCGGGTGGCAACCGAGTCGAGGCGGCACGCACGCCAAGGGCTTTGGCGGCCGCGACGGCCTCGCCCGCCGGCGCCTGCTCTGCTGTGACGCCGCCCACGCGGGTGGCAGCGCCGGCAGCAGAGTCTGCATTTGTTAGAGGATAACAGTTGTCAATGTTGGACACCGCATCACTGACACTTTGAGCAAGACCACTGCCGTGTGCAATATGATCCAACCATCGAGGGCTTGGTGTGCGATTTTGACAATTTCCAGTTGACCAGATGCTGCAGAACTGCACCTGCCAGCGCCTCTGCCTCTGGCCGCAAGGAGCAGCACGGCCCTTCATGATGGTGGCCATGCTGTTGCTGCGATTGCTGCTGCTGCTGCTGGGGCGGCTTTGAAGCTGCAGCGCCACCAAGGCGCAGCTTCGGCCGCTGCGCCGCCTGCTCCTGCTGGCGCTGTGCTGGTGCAGCATTCGAGCGAACTGGGCGCGCCATATCGTCGCTGCGGTGCGTGACGATCAGGGAGATGGCCTGGATCGTCTTGCCCATGCCTGCATCATCGGCAGGAAGCGCACTCTTGACGCCAAATCCCTTTGCCCTGCCGGCCTGTGATACATGATGTGTCTTTGCTCAGGTGGCAAGCCTAGTAGGTTACATCTCTTCCCTATTCGGGCAGTGAAGCGCCGACAACAGGAAGAACATGTTAAGCACACCCATCTCGTCTGCCAGGATGCCACCGCGCACAGGGCCCTGCTCCTGCGCTACGCCCCATGCCAGGAACTCCTTCTGGTACGGCAACAGCGGCATCAGCAGCTCTGGGGGCGGCTCCATCTGCGCCTCCACCTTCAGCCATACACAAAGCATCCTTCAACCCAACATCAAAGTCAAAACATGAGGCAGCCGCACATATGACCATCTGATGGAATCACTGGACGCACATATTGAAAGCATGTCCACCTCCGAGCTGCAGTGACATGTCAAGTGTCAGCAGAGAAGAGTTGCCTGACCGGCAGTGGCATTGTGCACACCACTGTATATGAGCAAGCTGCCGCACCTTGTCAATGACCAGGGAGTCGGGGTCCACCTCCTCTTCCACCTCATCGTCCGACACGATGCGCGGCCCGAATGGGTCCCGCTTGGGCGGCGCCTTGGCCTTCTTGGCGCGCTTCTTCGGCGCCGGCGCCGCCAGAGCCTCGGCGTCTGCGGCGGCCATCGCGGCAGCCGTCAGGTTCGGGCCCCGGCCACGGCCGCGGCCCCTGCCGCCGCCGCCCCTGCCACCTGCGGCTCGGCCGCCGGCGCCCCGACCGCCGCCCCTGCCACCGCAACTCCCGCGGCCGCGTGCCCGGACGGCCAGCGGCACATCCTCGTGCGCGTCCTGGCGCTGCAGACAGTGATGAAACTGCAGTCTTCAGCATGCAAGTGTGTGTCAACTCTTCGCGTCACTGTGCTCAATTGCAATTGGTCGATCAGGCTTGGTCCACATCCAGCAGGGAGGAGCGGCAGCAAAACGAGATGGTGCAGCAAGGCCCTGCAGACAGCAGACAGCCGTGTGAATGGCCTGACACTCACCAGGCCCTGCAGCTCGTCCTGCAAGTCGTGCTCGTCGTCCTCCGGCGTCAGGTCCATGATGCTGGCCTCGTCTTCTGAGGCGCTGGCGCCAGCTGGTGGCTCAAAGTCGGAGCCCGAGCTGTCGCCTGACATGTCTGCATCATCGGGGTTGCCTGTGGACGCAGCACGTGATGCCGCCTGCCTGGCCAGTCTGCAGGTTGCAACCAGTATGGCGCCGTCACAAGCATGATAAGCTTCATCACAGAAACCATCAGGTATGCTCATGTGCAGCCACAGTGCGGACTGAACGATATGAAAAGGAAAAAAGGTTCGAGGTCAGAAGTTGCTGTACCTGAAGGGGACCTCGCAAACAACTGGTTCATCGTCGTCAGACTCCATTGCATCGTCAGAGTCTGAAGTCTCCTGCGCCGGCATTGCATCGCCGTCACCGCGGTCCGAAGACGTGCCACACAGGTCCACCACCTCTGGCTCCCCTGCTGCAGCTGCAACGGACGCTGAGCTCCGTCGCCGGCGCAGCTGCTGCCCCTCTGCCGCCACTGGCACCTCAGCCACCGTGCCATTCCCCATGCCGGCCATGCCAACTGAGCGGCTGCGGCTGCGAGTCATGCGGGCCTTCGGCTCCACGCTCGCGCAGTCGGTCGCGCTGCGGGAGGCGCCCGACTGGTTGCGGGGAGCCGCCGCGGTGATAGCGGGCGTTATCGGCGTCGCGGGCCGGCTGTCCCCCCCTTTGGCCGTCCCATTTGCGCCGACGCTGCCTTTCCTGCCGGGCGCGGGCGTTGCAGCACCAACCTGACCCGTGTCCCGCGCCCTCGGCATGACGGGGTGGCTGATGCTACGACTCTAGAATGTAGCTGCCCTGCCACCTGCTGATTAGAAGAAACTGAACTCAGCGGCGGAGACATGGTCATGTGCTCAGACTTGTCAACGCCCTCAGCTACTGAGTGGCTCAAACAACCATGGAATCTGATCGTTTGACGGGTGCGAATGCACCTGCTCACGACAATATATCATCTCAAGCTGAGATGATGCATGTGGGAAGACTGAGTCTTTGAAAACTGAATCGGTGGTTGTCGATTTAGCTCGGCCCGCACACGCTCTGAACATGCGCTCGCCATCGAAATGCATTCTAAGGTGCATGCTGAAGCGTTGTCATGGCGCTGAGGCTTTGTCACGGGCGCGTCTTCCAACGCGCCGTCAAGCAAACATGCACTCACAGCATGCACAGCACGCATCGCTGTGGCACACAGCCGACCACTGCTGAGACACTGCATCCGAGTGACACGACCTCACCTGCCCAATCTTGTTGCAGCTGAGCTGACACAGGCGAAGGTGGTGCTGAGCCAGCGCAAGGTGCAGGTGCTAAAAATCTGCGACGTGGGTCCAAGCGCACAACTCCGCCTGCCTCAGCCGCCAAAGATTGCAATGGCGTTTAGGCTGCGCCCCGACAGTCCATGCAAGATGCACAAGCACGCGAGGCCCGCCTCAGCCGCGCTGTGGGCGATTTGCATTTTGGGGGCCTAGTTGGGCCTAGCTGCCGCTGCTAATCAATTAGGTCTGTCTCGACAGCAAGTCCAGCAGCTGCACATGTGCCTCAATTGCACGTTCACGATGATTAAGTTTAGCTTCTCGTCCAGTATGACATCTTCCTGGCGATAGCTCAGGCTACTTTGAAATTTGCCAGCAATGTGATGCTGGGATCAACGACAGTCGTATGATGGGTCTCTGGATGCATGACGCCCCCGCAGCAACAATCTGAGCATCCTCAAAGTGTTTTGAGTCCCGTTTCCGTAAGCCTCTGAGGGCTGTGACTGCCATTGATGCAAGGAAAGTCGCTATTCTCATCTCGCAACCGCAATAGCAAAGGCCTGCCCCGTCTTCAGGTGCGGCAGACACTCTGCAATCTATTGAGTATCTTATGTGAGCATACATTGCTTCAACGTGAATGAAACAGCTCACAATGTGCGCTCCTGCAGAGCCAAAGGGCATCGCCACCAAGCCAGCGGCCGCAGGATATCACAGCGTCGGTGCTCGATCAGGCATCAGCCCTGGTAGGGGCGAACGACAGCAGCATGTCCGGCAGCCCAGCATCCGGGTTCCCTTTTGGCGGCGGCGGCAGCAATGTTGCGACACCGGGCAGCGGGGTACAGGGGGTCGCGGGTCCTGCCACCGGGTTTGCTTTTGGTGCCGGCGCTGCACCCACCCAGCAGCAGCCCAGTAATCCGTTCGGATTCGGAGGCGGCGGTGGTGCTGCGCCGGCTGCAGCGGCGCCCGCTGCCGCTGCACAGCCGACTGCCAACCCCTTTGGCTTTGGTGGCGGCACACCTGCAACATCTCAGGCATGCTGGAACATGCATGCCGCAGCTGAATTGTGTTCTCATGCATGCTTGTTCTGGTTTGTGCTCATGCGATGGTGGCGCCCATTGTCTGCTTCTGAGGGACAGCCACTGATTGACGACTATGTACAGGGTGGGGGCTTTGGGTCCACCGTATCTGCGACATCGCCGCAATTTGGCAGTGGCGGCGGCAGCAGTGGCTTCGGCAATGGTGGCGGTACTTTCGGAAGTGCTGGTGGAAGCATGAAGCGGGCGTCCAGCAAAACAAGGCTGGATCAGGCACAGGCTCTTTCCTGCAGCATGCAGCATGGCAAACATTCTGCCATCCATCAGACATCTGCATGACCAGATCACTCTTACTCGATGGGAGTGTCGCTGAGGTTGCGTCTTGTTGCAGATGGACCAAAATGGCGCCGCGACAGCGGCACCCAGCAGCTTCGGTGGGTTTGGCGCGAACCGCAGCGCAGGTGGCCAGGCGGTTGCCGCTGCCAGCAGCCCTTTCGGCCAGCCGTCTGGCGGCGGCGGCAGTACATTTGGCGGATTCGGCACCATGGCAGGCGGCGGCGCTGGAACCGGTCCCATTGGCTCAGCATTCGGACAGCCACCAGCGGCGCCAGCGGCGGCGCCGTCAACTTCCAAGCCCAAACGAAGCACCAGCGGCGCGCGCATGCTGGATGCGTCGCCCTCGCCGTTCGGCCAGGCAGCGGGCGTGGGCAGCGCCGCGCCCTTTGGCCAGGCGGCCAGCAGCAGCTCATTCCCCACCACCGGCGCTTTCAGTGGCGCCGGCAGCGGCGGCTTTGGGCAGGCGACAGGGGGGTTTGGATCCCTGGCCACCCCGTCTGCGGCACCGGCCGCCCAGGCGCTGGCATTTGGCAGCGCCTTTGGGCGCAGCGGGGGCGGCGGCCCGGGCAGCCAGCCGCCAGGGCGCCTGAGCGAGGCGGCTGAGCCGGCTGCCGTATTCCAGTCGCCCCTCGACTTTGCCAAAGCGGTGAGCGGGGTTGTGCCGGTGCTTCATTGCCGTGAGAACATGTCCTGTGTAGCTCAGCTGGCTGTTGCTGTTGTATCACCAACGAGGATAGTGCTGATCATGCTGCGTTCTGCCGCCAGGTGAAACAGCAGCGGCAGCAGAGGCAGCAGCCGCCAAAGCAGCTGTCAAGCAGGCCGCCTGCCTCGCAGCAGCTGGGACAGCAACAGCAGCGGCAGCAGCGGCAACCGCAGGCCGCTGCCCGGGACGAAGACGTAGACCTGGACCACGATGAGAATGACGAGGAGGTCTTCGACGAGGAGGCCGAGAAGCGCAAGGCGCTAGCGAGCATGCCCACATTCGTTGGCGGCGGCGGCGGCGGAAGCAGTGCCGCAGCACCAGCAGCGTACAAGCCGCCTGCATTGCGCAAGCCTCCAATGGGTGCACAGCAGGGCGCGGTACGGCCTGGCGGCGGCATCGGCATTGACCAGGGTGCTGGCGCCCTGGCAGCGCGCGCAGCACGCTTCGGCGGCGGCGGCAGCGGCGGCGGCGATGACAGCACACCGGCAGGGCCCAGCTGGCAGACAGGCGCCACTGCAAGCGGAGACGAAGGTCAGTCGGCAATTGCTTCGTGCTATTGATGCTGAACTGCAGACGGCTTGAGAGCTCGCACTGCTACACTGCTTCAGCCTGTCAACGGACTGGTTCCAAGGGACGACAGCCAAAGTGCAGCTCGCCTGCATACCGAGCCGTTTGGTGCGCATCCTTCACTCCCTGCCTGAGCTGCAGACCACCGGCCTGGCGGCGGCTGCATCGTGGGCACCTGCACCGACATGTGCCCAGCAGAGGAGCGGGGGCTGCGGGAGCGCACGCAGACGGTGCGGCTGTTCGAGCGCCCCGACCCGCGCAACCCCGGCCGCACCTCCGCCGAGCTGGCGGTCAAGTCCTTCGCCCGCACCGGGGTGCGACTCCTGCCCACTTCAGATCATACCTGGCGTTGCAATCGTCATTCCTTGTGCATTAGCCAGATGATGATTGAAGCACCGTCTGAGACGCCAGTCCACAGCGATGCAGCATGCACAGCCACCCCATGACCTCTGCGCTGCAGATTGATGAGCAAGGCCCGAAGGCGTTCCGCACACGGGAGACGCTGGTGCGGACAATGGACCACCTGCGGCGCATCATGGACCGCACCGACGCGCCCTTCTCGCTCATCCACAACTTCCTGTTCGACCGGTACCGCTCCGTCCGGCAGGACCTGTATGTGCAGGGTATCGAGGTGCGCTGCGCTTGCAGCTGGCTGTTCACCTCTCCGACTGGGGAATGGGTGTAGCGCCTTGACTTGACACTGCAACATTGCCCAAAAGTAATATAGTCTTGATCAGACTCTGCATCGCAATGCAAGCTCAACATGTATGTGCATCCTGCAGGACGAGTTTGCATGCGAGATCTTTGAGGAGATCATACGCTATCACATCCTGTGCGAGCACGAGCTGTGCGAGAGCGAGGCGACCGTCTCCGACCACGAGGGCTTCTCCAGCCACCTCAATGTTGAACAGATGAACAAGGTGTGGTGATTTGCTTCCTCCTCAAGCTTGCATACCGTGCTGCCTGTTGCATTTGTTAAGACGTCGTTCACATCATCCGATTGATGTTTTGTTCACCAGGGCCCTTGGTAATCATTCCATCTGCAAAGCCGCAGCCTCGCATAAAGCATCATCTGTTACCGAAGTAATTGAGGCCGCAAAACGTCCTCTGCTCCCCTGCAGGCGCTCATCTCGCTGCTGGACATGTACAAGGTGGCGCAGGACAGCGGGGTGCCGCGCGACACCGACATCGAGGCCGAGTTCCGGGCGTACCACCTGTGCACCATCATGGCGCAGCACGGCAAGTTCGCCGAGAGCCGCCTGCAGTTCTACACCTCGCTGCAGGTGCAATGTTGGTGTTCGTCTCGCTGCTTGTGGCTGAAGCCATTCACACTGAAATTTTCAACAAATGCTGCGCCTGTTGTTTGGTTCATGCTGTTGAGTCTAGCAGACAAGGCAGCCTTGAGTGCATCTCAGAGGTTCAGATGCGATCTTCAGGGAGACATCCTTGCTATCCTTTGAACTGGTGGCTGTGCACATATCAGGCGTCAAGTGCACCTGTTGTACGAAGACAATGCCCCACAGCAACATCAAGCTTGATGTGGATGTGTGCTTCGTTTAATGCATTCGAAGACAGACCGCCCACAGGACCTGTTACATGCCTGCAATATGCATCACAAACCTCTCTGGCTGCAGGCGATGCGGCCTGAGGTGCAGCAGGCAGCCCCGGTGCAGCTGGTGCTGCGGCTGCGGTGCGCCATGGCGGACAACAACTACGTGGCGTTCTTCCAACTAATGCGGCGGGCGCCATACCTACTTGCCTGCCTGGCGCATGCCTACTTCCCTGCTGTGCGCGCTGCGGCTTTTGGGGCCATCTGCACAGGTACACATGCATGTCGTCTGCAGGGTTGGCTCGCGTTAAGCCTGTGTCGCAGTGTCTGGCACACTGCAGCAATTCGGTTGCAGTGCATTGCTGTCCTGTGTGACTGTTTGGAGTGATAAAGTTTGGACACTTGGCGCATTGAAACACCTGTGGCAAGTGTCCACTGTGTGATTGCAGTGTTTTCGCCGGGACAGCAGGCGCTGCCGCTCAGCTTCTTCGTCAGCGCACTGATGCTGGACGACGAGGCAGAGGCGGCGGAACTGTGTGCGCTGTACAACCTGCCGCTGGAGGAGCAGCGTGGCACGTCTGTGGCCGTCATCAACAAGGTGCGCTTCGGTGGGGTGTCGAACTGCACGTCATCAAACTGCCCACTAGCTGTCAAGTGCACACGGTGAGTCACATCTGATGTGTTGCCTGCATGTCCCTAGGACCATGACAGCGTGCAGGTGCACCTGCGGCTGAGCGGAAGACCTGCAAATGCTCACCTGACGGATATGCTGCCCTGCAGCTGGCGGTCAAGCCCGGCGCCGAGCTGGAGAAGCCGGCCAATCGGCGCTCGGCCGCCATCTCGGACCGCATGCTGCAGCCGCCGTCCGCAAACGTGACGCGCGCGGGCGCCACCGCCACCGCCGGGCCTGAAGCGGCCGCACGGCATGCCGCGCTGCAGGCCGCCCGCCAGGTGAAGTGAAACAGCACTCTGTTAACAAAATGTCAGCGATGGTGAACCACCGCTACTTTGTTGTGGCCAGGGGTCCAGCACCTCTCGATGCTTTCCATTTTGCTTGCATCCAAATCATTGCGTAATACAACATTCTTGGCCGCTGTTAGCGTGACGGCAACTGGAGGTGCAGATGGCAGTTGTGTCGCCTTCCAACATCTGTCATGACAACATGCAGGCGGAAGCGGCAAAACGGCAGCAGCAGCTGCAGGCACGTGTTGCCGGGTCCATGGCTTGGAAGGAGGAGCAGCAGCAGGGGGCCCAGGTGCTTGAGGCTGAGCGGCACCAGCGTCAACAGCATCAGCAGGTGACCCCCCGTCTGCAGGCCCCCTGCCCGCCCACAGTCGGGAGGAGGCCCTGCGCAGCATGTGGGCTGCTCGCATGTCCTTGTGCATCTCGCACGCGAGGGCCCGGCTGGTGAATCAGTTCAATCAGAATCGCACTCCGCAACCCAGGCACAGGCAGCGCAGCAGCAGCAGGAGCAGGTAGCGCTGCGGCGGCAGGCCGAGGCCGCTCAGCAGCAGCGACAGCAGCATCTGCAGCAGCTGCAACAGGTGCACTACTGGCGCATCCGACACGCATTTGCAACTTCGCTGAACATCCTCTCTTACAGGACTCTGAGCTGTGCATTGTTTCCATACACATGTTGAGAGGCAAAGAGTGCAGCGAAACAGCGAAGGAGGCATACAAGTTGTTCGACTGATGTCAAAACCGTTGCGTCATGCATCAGAAACACTCATGTGTTATTCATGCACCACGTGTGCACAGGAACAGGCGGCAGCTGCACAGCGTGTCGAGCAGCAGCAGCAGCGTCTGCAGGAGCAGCAGCGGGCGGTCGCCGCCGCCGCAGAGGCCGCACAACAGCAGCAGGCCGAGGCGGCGGCTCAGCAGGCGGAGCAGCGGCGCCGCGAGGAAGCTGCGGTGGAGCAGCGGCGTCGCCAGCAGGAGGCCGAGAAGCAGCGCAGGCATGTGTTCTGTAGTCTTCAGCCTGTATGATGTGTTCACTCGGTGCAGCCCTGTTGTTGTTTGGGCCTGATGCCCTAGAGCCTACTGACACTGCACCGCCCAGTTGCCATGCGAGTTGTCCTCAATAGGATGCTCGCCAAAAACGATGCGACAAGGTGTATGCTGGCCCCCTGCAGGGAGCAGGAGCAAAGAAGGCGAGAAGCTGAGGCCGTGGCCCGGCGGCGAGCCGAGCAGCAGGCGGCGGCGGCGCGGGCGGCGGCTGAGCGCCGGGCGGCCGAGGAGCGGGAACGTGCTCGCCAGGTGGAGATCCTGAAGTCGTCTCTGTACTGCTGCTCAGCTCAGAAGTCATTTCGAACACCCTCACGACCCTCTCGCCTGCCCAATATTGTCAAGTATCTATCCAGGAGGCAGGCAGGAGCGCCATGGACGCGATGAAATGCACTGTTGTGTATGCACTCGTAGTACTCAGCTCTTAATTTTGGCCCCTTCTCTGTGGGGCATTGTCTGCCCTTTATTGTGGAGCATTGTCTTCCAGGCGGCGCTGGCGGCGGCACGCGCGGCGGAGGTGGCCCGCCTGCAGCGGGTGCTGCGGCTGCGGCTGGCCGCGCACCTGTGGGCGCGCGCCGCCCGGCAAAGTGCCGCCGGCCGCGCGGCGCTGCGGCTGGCTGCGGTGCGGCTGGGCACGCCGCCCGCGCGGCGCCCGCGGCAGGCCGCCGACGAGCCACACTGGCTTGGCCCGCCGCCCGGCCTCGGCCACCCCCCACAGGTACGAGTGTGGAGGTTTCGAGGAGGGGTTGCATGATGCTTATCCTGTGGATCACACTTTGGGGTGACATTGATTGCGCCCTGTTGTGATAGCTGCAGGCAGGATTGCATTACTCATGCTGTAGTGCAGCTTTCGACCTGATGGTGTGCTCACCTCCTTCGACATGGCCATGAAGCATAAGCACTTGCACGATGTTACGGTGTTGACTGTGAGGTCGAGCCCGCTTGTGTGTCTGCTGCTCAGTAGGGCGCACCCGCAGCTCCAGCAGCAGCAGCATCAGCGGCCCCGGCCCGCAGCGCAGTCGACACAGCAGCGCTGTGGCGGCCGGCAGATGTCGCCTCTGCGCTGTTGCCTGGCTTGGCAGCGGCCAATTTGGCGGCCCACGAGCTCGTCGCCAAGCTGGTGGTGGCGGCGGATGCGTCGGGCAGCAGCGGCTTTGCGGCGCAGTGGCTGCGCGCCAAGCTGGCTGGGCCGGGGCGCTCATCAGATGGTGGACAACTCTTGCCAGGTATAATGCTTGCTGAAACCGCATGTTGGAGTGCACACAATTTCAGTCTCACCGTGTGGCCGCATGTTCTAACATGCAGAACCTCTGCTTGAATCAGCACTTCCAGTGACTCAGCTGCTGTTGGATGTTGCAGGCGAGGTGCTGGCGGCTTGCGCAGTGCCAGTTTGGCATTGGAAGGCCGCTGCCCGGCTGTTGCGCCTGTGTGTGCGGGACCTGAGCACGCCTGCTGCAAAGGCAGAGCAGTCGCACAAACTCCGTGAGGTGTGCTCTCATGTGCCTGGACCGCACCATGGTGCACTTCACCGACCTGCCTGATGTGGTTTCTGCTGAGCTACCAACACTCTGCTGTGTAACGGCGAGTAATGCATCTTGCAAATCAGTGCTCTTCGAGTCGATGCTGTTGCATGGCGTGTGCACAGGCAGCAGCTGGTGCCTCTGGCATCATCGTGCTGGCTGAAGCGCGCAGTGTGGCAGCCACTGCACTGCCAGCGCCCCTGCAGGCAGCCATCGCAGCAACAGCCCGCGAAGTGCCGCTGCCGCTGCTCGTGCTCACGACAGACCGCAGCGCTGGCGGCAGTGACAGCCATGTGGGCGGGGGCAGCAGGCACCTGCAGAATGGCAGCAGCGCTGCTCTTGACGAGGAGGCACCGGAAGCTTTGGCACAGACCATCCGCCGAGACAGCAGCAGCAGTGGCAGCGGCGTGCGTATTTCGGCCGTGAAAGTCATCAGCATCAGCTCTCATGGTGGCGGGGAGGCGGGGCTCTCGGAAGCTGCACTGCTACAGGGCCTGGCCTGGCTGGCAGCACAGGCCCCTCCACAGCCACAGCTCTGGGTGCGAATGAGAGACACTGGAATTGCATTCCTGCCAATTCAGAGAGTGCTTGTGTGGGCAGCAGAGTCTCTCTGTGTATGATTCTACAACCTTCTGTTTGAAGCTACTAGTTGGGAATTGGCTGTCTGGCGTGAGGTTCTATGACCTTGATGTTGTGCTTCCTTCGCCAATTCAGTGCGCTGCTGTCATGTCGCCAGGTGGGCAGCCTCGAGGCGGCAGCCCGGAGGGAGGTGGATGCTGCGCTGGCGCCGCTGCGGGGTGTCTGGACCCGGGACTTGCCCGACTGGCTGGCCGCCTTCAACTGCGCCCTGGGCGCCACCCTCAACCGCATCAGGTACTGTGGCTGAACATCTTGCTGCTGCAGGGCTGTCAGGGTGTGTGCTTGCTAGGCTCCCTGATGACGCTCTCGCAACTCTGCCCGTCGCCAGTGGCTGTGATGGTCGTGGGCTTGTGCTTTGCCACGACGGATGCGCAGTGATGTGCAAATTTGCTTTGGCAGTTGTCTAGGACATGTGTGATGCTGACGCCTTGCTGGCCTCAACTGACTGTGCGTTTGACCGTGTGCTTGGTGTCCACAGTGAGGCGAGGCAGTCGACAGTGGGCACATGGGGCTGGCCGCCGCCGGAACTCGCGGGGCCAGTACCCCTTCTGCAGCCCGCCGAAGGCGGTGCAGCCGCCGGCAAGCGGCCGCGGCTCGTGGCCGGCCAGCCCGCCGCGGAGCAGCGGGCGGCGCCGCCGCTGGGGCCGCCGTCCGACTGGCACGCCGCTGACATGGAGGCTGCGTTGGCTACTGCGCTGCAGGCCGCTGCTCTGCCGCCGGCGCTTGACGGTGCAGCTCCAGGTGTAAATGTTTGCAAGAGGTCCGGTGATTCTCCATCTATGTGTTATGACTGTACCCTTCTAGGACGGAGCTCAGCGCTTGCATTGTCAGCTTGTGCAGACGTCTTGCTCTCACTTTGCCTGGACATTATGCAACGTCATCGTAACTGCTGCTGCAGGTGCAGCAGTGCACGAGTATATTGCCAGCATCGCGCCTGAGGTCGGGCGAGCAGCTACCAGCAGCAGCAGCGAAGCCGCCAGCGATATGGCATGGCAGCAGCGCCTGGAGTCGGCATTTGGAGCACGGCTGTCGCAGCTCGGGGTGCCGCACCTGCCGCGGGTGGTGCTGCCGCCGCCACGAGAACCTGCGGAAACAGAAGGCGCCGTCGTGTCGCTGCAGCTCATAGGTAAGTTGTTGTTGAGGACTGAAAACACTTGATGTACTTGGATATGCCATTTTGATGATTTGCTGCAAAGTGGCGCTGTCCCCGGCACATGGGGGAGCAGGTGCATACAGTGGACACACACACTGCAGCTATTGACGCCATCTTGGGAAGCAAAACTGGCAAGCAGCGCTCAGCGCGACAATCAATGGCATTTGCATTGCAATTCAAGCCTATGTGTTCAAAGCCAGAGTCAATATGCTCCGATGGCTGCGCACTTTCAAACAGGCAACGGTCACCCAGCATGGATGCCAGGGCATCACAATGGCACGTCAGCATCGCCACAGCGCCAGCACTCAGACTTGCGCACGCCAGCGCCTGTCGGCGCAAAGCGGAAATTCGTGGCGTCGCCGCCGCCAGAAGTGGTCTCCCCGCTGTTCAGCACTCCAGGTGTGAGTGCCTCAGAGAGCAGTACCACACAGGATTTGTTATGTGCTTGCAGCCAGAGCAGCATCTAGTATTGACTTGGCAATCTGGGTGTCTGCAGCAGTGGTCAACTCGCTCATGCATGCTGGGCACATTGTGCTGCTGCAGGGTTGTACCACACGCCCCCCCGCGGCGCCTTGCCGCCACTGCAGAATGGCACAGCAGCAGGAGCCGCCGGCGGCAAGACAGCCACCCCGGGCTCGCAGCCGTACTTCACGCCCCCAGAGGTGACCTTGTGGTGCAGTGCATGTATGGGTGTGTCCAGGATGAAGAGGCGCCATGCAGATTCGGGCTGCCTTAGGGTTTTGCTGGCGTGTTCCTGCAGCCAGACTGGTTGTCGTGCAGGTGCCCCACGCCACGCCACTGCAGCAAGCGAACGGCATCGCGAGTACACCGGCGGCAGGCAGCTCGGCGCGACGGCGGATGCCGGGCGACGCAGCGCTGGACAAGCTGGAGAGGGACCTGGCTGCAGAGGCGCGCGACGGCCATGCCTTCCAGAGCCGCCTGCTGCACGCGGTCTCAGGTGCATGCCTTCTGTTTCCCGACTCTCCTGAAGTGAAGACATGGGATGCTCATATCACCTTGATATTAGATCCCCTGGTGAAGACAGCTGCTTCTGGAGCACGTGTCTGATGTGACCCACAGCATTCTCTGCTGCGATCCACTTCACACTTCAGCTCTGGCAATGTCCACTGTGATAGCAACCACCCTGGCGGCGGAGGCCATACTGAACTGCTATTCACAGGTCCCAGCAGCGCAATCGCGGCCAGTCCATCCGCTGGCGTCCCAGTGCAGCCGCCTGCTGGTGGGGCAGAGGACGCAACTGACGAGGGACTGGAAGCAGCTGTGGCGGCGGAGGTGGATGCGGCAAGTGGCCTGACAGCACGGCTGCGAGAACTGTGTGCATTGTGAGCCCATGCGTGTTGCGCCTGGCCAACCGTAGGATGTTAGGGCACACTCAGCATGAGTGAAAGCCATTGCAACAACCACATTGTCCGTACAGTCTAGCAGTGTCGGCCCATCCGACGTAGCAGCAGCATAGCACTGAGTTGGAACGACACCTACACGATTGGCTATTTCCTTGAAACCTTCCGAGCTACCAGCTGATACTTCTGTTCACGCCTCACTTCTATCTCGAATGCTGACATTTGATCGAGTTGCCGACCATGACACAGACACGTTTGAACTCTGCGATCGTTGAGCTGACCTGCTGAACAGACATGTTACGCCTCAATAAAGTGCGAATGGACGGCGATAGCGCAGCCTCGTCCTCCAAAGACACTGACGTTGCGCAGCAGCCGGTACACTTTGCGGATCATGAACTCACACAGGAAAGGGTGGAAGACAAGGTCAGTTTCTGGACGCCTTCAAGTCTGGAGACCTGTGATCAAAGCATACGCAGATCGACGGAGGCAACGTTGCATCATGGGCATCGATGCCAGAGCGGCATGCATGGCTGCAGCAAATGGCCATGCATTGAGGCCATACTCACGACGCTGTACATGACACTGGCTCCTCGCTTGAATACTCAGAAACCCATGCAGCAAGTTCGTGTTGCAGGTGCACAAGCAGAACATACCTGTGCATCCTCCGACAGCGGTCGGCAAGAGCGCCGAGCTTGCCACGGCTGGTGTCAAGCATGGCACGGAGGAATTGCTGGAGGTCCGGCAGTGATTGTTTGCACTGGATGGACTTGTAATTTGTACTGTGGCTGGAATGCAATCCGATATGCTGGTCGAGTCTCAGGTTGTCTATGCTGCTTCCAATATGCAGGTGCTCACGACTCCACAGGGGCGACGGTTCGTGCGCGCAATGGCAATCAGCGTAGGTTTTCGGGAAGGGTGTCGCCCTCGCTCCCTGCCACAGTGTATGTCAGCCAGTCTAAGCCCTCGTCAGCATGCTGTGTCGGAGCATGTGCAAGCCGTTGCATCCTGTCAGGATGTTTCTACAGCATTGATGGCAGGTCAGATCACACAGCGTATGCCGTATGCATGCAGGTGGTGCAGGGGTACTTGGAAGTAGCGCAGACGGCAGAGTTCAAGCAGGCTGCGCGGGAAGGAGCAGCTGCAGGGTTCGAGGGTACAATGCAGGTGAGCAGGACAAGGCTGCGCCCTCTCTGCGATGCGAAGCTTGTTGAGGCTTGTCTTGCGACCAAGCAGCCACATTCGTTGTTGAGCAACCACGGCAGCCGCTGCCTTTGTAGCGGCAGCACCGAGATACTCTCTATTTAGGTGCGAAAATAGGGACGATCTGAAGGACCCTGGCCGGCGCATGTCCTGCCCGCACGGTGCACGAATGGCAAAGCACTGGCCGAAGGGCTACAAGATGGTGGTGGACAAGTCCATCCAACTGCAGCCGTTACAGGATTTGTAAGTGCTGCCCCGGGACAGGTGATGTACTGAAACTTGGCATCTCTGGCCCCACAGGTGACGGAGCGCTGGATGCAGTCCTACAAGATGGAGGCGGCAAAGCTGGTTGACCCGCGGTCGCTGCCAGGGCAGCCGCTGCTGCGCTGGGCTGGCGTGTACCTGGCCGCGATGGCGGTGGCGCTGCTGCTGCTGATGCTCAGCGCGCTGCTGCTGGTGTGGAAGGTGGGTCTGCAGGCAGCGTACATAAACGATTGCACAATATGGGACCCCGATGCCACAGGTGCCACCATGCAGGACATCTGAGCGAGTGGCAGGAGGTATCACAGCGACCGGCCCTGGTATACATATGTGCACAACTCATCGAACCATGTTAAACGATCATGTCAGATCGATTGTGCTGGAATGCAGGCCATCCTGTCCAGCGCCACCTGAGCACATTCCAGACAACTGGCGCCGCAGATGCTCAGGTTGCCGACCTGATGGTCTCACAGTTGGGGGGCAGTGCCGCCGGCTGAATTCCGAGTGGAATGGAGATAGACACCAGCCGAGTCCTAGAGGGCGACACTGAGCTTGGACACGGTATTACATACCTCATTAAAGGAGCTCTGTGCGCAACCTGACATGACTCAGAACACCATAAGAGTTGATGCTCACCCACTGGTCAACCACTAGCAACCCCAAGTGCAACAGTCAAACTGTTACATGAGCTGCTGGCCTCCAAGCGAGCACTATGCATGCACCCTCCAGGCCGTGCTTGCGATAAGTTCGAGCGGCTAGCAGTCCGGATGAGGCGGAAATGTTGCTGCTGCAGACGCCGCCATCATTCTGGGCACGACTCCCTGCTGAACCCAAATCTGTCTGGCTGGTTATCTGACAATCATGTGGCAATGTAAGTCTGCTCCACATTGATGCATGCCGTGTGCAGCGAAACGCCAGGCATCTTCCTGCGATTGCTGTAAAGCAGGCTCATGCGGTGCAGCCACAGAAGCACAACACAAACGAAATCAACCAGTCCCCTTGCGTCTTGCTCTGCTCCGCTGCGAAATCTTCGTGCATGTCGGCTAGCTTCTTGCATGTTGATTGGTGATGCAGGAACATCACCCCGTTCTGCATCATGTCCGCAGCGCGCCAGCGGCTGCTGATGCAGACCTTGGACCGTCAGATGCTGCCCTTGAATACCTCCGACTCCGGCATGCGGTGCTCGCGCGCGGCCTGCTGGTGTATCTGCACCACCTTGGACACTGCGGGCCGCGCCTTGACACGGTCGATGTACTGTTTGACGTGCGGGAAATCGTCGAACGAGGCGCCAAAGTGCTGCAGCAGCAGCATGAATGGCTCTGCAGGCAGCGCAATGCAATGAGTGAGGTTTTGCTAAGAATACGGCCAACCATGTATGTGGCAAAAAGGGACGGCATGCATGAAGACACAGCTGAAGCAAACAACAAAGCAGTGTTCTGCTTCGAAGCAGATTTCCAAGCTGCCGACAAATCAGCAGCACGACATGCCGACGCACCCGTGGCCACGTCGGCGAGCGTGTAGTCATCGCCCGCGACGTACGGCTTGGCGCTGAGGTGCGACTCCCAGTACCCCAGCTCGGTGCGCAGCTCGCCCATCATATCCTCGAAAAGCTTCTTCTCTGCGCATCAGGGCACGGAGCATGTGGGATCTACAGGCCGCATTGATGTTTACCCCATAGTGGCATGCATTGCAACAGCAAAGCTTCGTGAATGCGTCTCTCCTCCTCCATTCAGGTGTGTGCGTGACCACTGGCAGCATGCAGACAGCCCAAGGAACAAACTCCAGAGTGTGCTTGCAGGAGCACAGGCAGACGAGCGCACCTCCCGGCGACATGGGGCTGCGGCCGAAGTCTGCCAGGTGCAGGGGGCCCACAACCTTGCCAGACAGGTTCTGGCTCTCCGCCAGCCGCTGCCACACCTGCAACCAGTGTGACACCGGTCGGCTTGCAGTTTCCGCACACATCTGGCGGCTCACTTTCACTACCAGCAGCTACAATGATGTCGTCAGCAGATGTCATTTGCAAGCACAAGATAGGAGCATAGTTGCCAAATGCCAGCTCACCATGGCACGGTCCTTGTGCCGCGTCAGCGGCGGCATCAGCTTGTTGCCCTGGTCGCTGTAGCGCTCATCGATCCAGATGATGGCGGCTAAAGACTCGGACAGTATGATGGCGCCTGTTCCACAGCAACAGAACCCGTCAGCCAGAACTCGACACAGTGTCTCAGACATTGAAGTGCTGATAAAGTAAGCAGCAATGAGGCTCAGCAGTTCTGATTGCTACCTTCATCCACGAGCACCGGCAGCTTGCAGCGTGGGTTCAGCGCACGGATGATCTCCGACTTGTGCTCGCCTGAACAAGACACATTCCAACGTGACCATTAAGCATCAGTTCAGTTTATCACATGTGATCAGTACACTGCCAGTGCCGTGACGGAAACTGCGGCACGCCATGCATGCTGGCCAACATCATGCCTATTGCCTCGGCATCTGAGCAGCAGCTCTCATTGTCGGAAATGGAGGTCACCTTTCTCGAAGTTGAGCAGGTGAGACTTGTACTTCAGCTGGTGCTCTTCCAGCACAAGGTGGACGCGCAGACAGAAGGGGCACCCCGGTGTCCAGTAGAACACGCGCTCTTCCGCCTCTGCCATGGCTGAGTGTGCCGTATGCTTGACAGCTGCCGGCGAATATTGGGTCCAAGCGCAGCAGAACAAACTTGTGCTGCTGTTGCATTTGTGCTGTGCCTAGCGGAAATTGTGGCGGCAACCTCATTCTCGGACCAGACGACCAACCAGAGCCGCACTTGATGATCAACTCTCAAAATGCACACTCAGTCGCTACGTTGCTGGCTAGGGACATGTGCCTGATGCTTCCACGACGACATGACCGACACAAAATCGAGTGTGCGTGACGATTCTTCAAGATTGTGCAGATATACCAACCATCACAGGGCGGCATGTTTTCCATGCAGCGCATGCTGTACGTCTTGGGGCTTGTGATCTCCACCGCGAGCTTTCCTTACAATGGTTGATTACCACGTATGCAACTGATACATGGCTCAGCTTTGGCGCTATGTCAGATGGCCGCCGCACGGCATCATAGCATGAGTCGTGCATGAGGTAGCCAGCCCCATGGTGGCAGACGTTCGAACTGGATTATAGCATGCCCAATCTTGGCCGCTCAAAGCATGCAATTAAACACGCATACTCAAGCAGCAGCAGGCCTGCTCGGTACTCCTGCTCCAGTCTGCAGGTGCGCATGGTTATGCACCCTGACTTTTCCATACTTGCTGCTGCGTTTTGCACAGCAAATTTGCAGCCTGTACATCGCCCATCGTGAACGGTTGGCTTGTTCCAGTTGCTGGTGTGGACCTTGCGACGCAAAGTCTGCTGTTCGGACGGAATGGATGTCCCGATGCTGCCACAGGCAGGTGTCGAATACAAGCTCAACCTGGGCGAGACGATGCGAGGGCAGCCTGCAGATTTGTGTTACATGCGACACGATTTCAAGCCGGCGTCTGCGTCCCGGCAGGGTCAAGGCAGCATGTCCATCGACCGCAGCGAGGTGAGGCGCATGCGTGCAGCGCATGACATCTCAGTGCACCGCTGCATGTACCTAGACACCGTGCGCGTCGCTGTATGATCCACTTGAAAGCTTCCTGCTTTCATCAGAGCTGCGTGGCTGAAGTTCAGGAATTTCGTGACCAGGTGGCGCTGGCGCTGCCAAATGGCAGCACCGGGAGTGCCGCCCACCAGTTCCGCGGCAACTTCGAGCACAGTAAGGACGACATGGACTGCGTGCTGGTGTTCGACGGGCACGGCTTCAGCCTGGAGGCGCTGGCGGGGCGCATCAACAATCTGAGGTCCGAAGTCTTCACTCATTCATTGGCGTTCTCATTCAGCAACCACGTTCACAGCGCGCAGCTGGTGGTCGGGACGCTGAAGGTGCTCATGTGCTTGCAGGCACCTAAGACCGTCTCAACGAGGCGGTTCAAGAGCACCTGCAGCTGAGCTGGCCTCACAGCCGGCCGCCGCACAGACCACCTGCCCCTCACAGGTCAGAGCTGCAGTAAATGTTGATTGTTTTTTGCACACCGTTTTGTCCTCCACGACTCCATGTGTGGTGCGAATAGCTTCTCAGCCCATGGATCAGTATGCTGAATGCAGCAGGAGCGGGAGGTCGAGCCGCAGCAAGCTGCGGTGGCAGTGGGGCAGCCCAGTCATGCAGCGGCAGACGGCTGGGCTTTTGGCGCCCCAAATGGCGTCTCCAGCGCAGCGCTGCCTCCGGCAGCTGCAGCGGCATCCAACCCAGACAACAGCACCAGCAGCGACAGCAGCGCAGGTGGCAGCGACGACAGCAGCGAGGAAAGCGAGCAGCCGGCCATCGGCAACCTCAGCAGGCGTGAGGCGGATGCGCCTAACCCTGCGGCAGCGCCTGCTGAGCTGGCGGCAGCAGCTACAGAGCCGGCGGCAGTGGCACCACTTGCAGCGGAGGCGGTTTCTGTGGGCCGGATGCCACCGCCAGGCGCTGAGGAGCTGACGCCCGAGGAGCTGGCGTTCTTTGGCTACACACCTGCTCAGGTGGCAGCGGCACCGCAGCCGGTGGAACAGCCAGAGGCCAGCAGCAGCGGCAGCAGCGATGGGGACAGCAGCAGCAGCAGCAGCGACGACAGTAGCGACAGCAGCGGCAGCGAAGCTGGCGGTGATGATGCCAACGCTGCGGAGGGCGGCTCAGCAGAGAATGCTTTGAATGGTGGCTATGCTTCAGATGACCTTGAACGGGCAATGAAGATCATCTAGTCGGCCATATTGCTTGGATTCAGTTGTGCAGATCGCTGCCCAATTTTTCAGTGCTCTCGAAGGAATCGATTACCTTGTCTGCTTGGGCAACAACGGTCCAACCCAACCCTTGTACACGAGCTCAAACTCTCAGGTAGACTTCTCATTCGTGATGGCCACCCCCGCACATCAGATGGTACGGGAGATGAGTCAGCGCAGCAGATGAAAGCCTGATCGACGAGCATTTGTCTGCATTGGTTTGCTCGCCTGCATTGGTTTGCCTTGCCTCTACACGCGCCAAGAAACGTTTACTCATCCTCAGTGAAGGAGCTGAAGCTATCGTGACCTCTGGGTTGCATCAGCTGTACAAGAATTCAGATGTGCAATAATCCACTTCGCTTTGCCAGCATCCAATGCGGCCTCGCACGCCCTTGAGAGCATTGGATACAGTTCTTGTTTTGTTTTACGTCGCATGGTGGAGCTCAAGCCGCGCAACAGCACGCCCACTGACTGACACTGTGCTGCCGCTCTCGGAAATCATTTGGAGGCCTGAGGGCAACAACGAGTTCGTTGGAACTCCCAGCATCTGCGTGCTGCCGAACGGCACGTACCTGGCGACACACGATGATTTTGGCGCCGGAGGGGTGAGCTGAAATAGATGGGTCCTGCCACGTGTGCTGCTGCCTCGGACGGTGCTGCCTCTGGGTCCTCAGTGCCTGCGCCGTGCCAGTGACACTCAGAGGACGTGCAGGAACCACCACATTTATATCATGATCTCCTTCAGATGAATTGCAGGTAGCCAAACGAGCACATGTGTATGCGTCTCATGACAATGGCGAGACATGGACAGCGGTAACCACGGTCGAGGGCCAGTACTGGAGCAACCTGTTCGTGCGTGACGGCGATGTGTATCTGCTGGGCACGGCCTCGGACGGCTACGCTGGCGACGGCAGCATCGCCATCTCACGCAGCTCAGACGCTGGTCTGACATGGCAACGGCAGGTACAGCTGATCTTGTCCTCAGGGCCCATGGTGAGCAGGTAACGCTTCCTTGCATGGGTATTGCACCTAGAGTTCCAGCGTGCAGGGGTAGGTACTTTCTCATGAATGGTGCCGCCTGGTGCAGGTCATCATCGCAGCGCCCGACACGGCGATGGGCACCTATGCCACGGGAGCGACGCCTCTGTTGGCATCCGGCGGCCGCCTGTGGCGCGGGTTCGAGCTCTGGGCCAGCCCCCACAGGTGCCAAGATGCCTTCAAACACCACGTAGCATCCTCCACATCGCTTTAGGCATCTGGCATGCAGGACAGCAGCTGCACTGGCACACCTCAGCACTTGTGGAGGCAGCCGCCTCCTGCGTCCGCAATGGCTTGCACTGGCATCCTTGCTACTTCATCTGTGTTCTCTTGTACTAACATGTACAAGCCTGTAAATAGCGAGTTACGGACGGCCTTGACCGCATCTGAAAATGAATGGTAATGCCTGCCGCAGGTGGCCACAGGACTTCCAGGCGATGCTGGTGTCGGCGCCCGAGGACGCGGACCTGATGAACCCTGCCTCCTGGACCGCCACGCCGCCGCTGCCATTCGACACGGCGTGGCTCGTGGACGTGCAGCCGTCACTGCCCAGCGGTGGCTACCTTGAAGGTCAGCACCAATCTTGTGTTGCTCACACACCCTGCACATACATGTCCCGCGTCCTTCAACCTGGTGTTTGACCCGTCAAGCGTTGGCTGCCACAGCTGAGTGCAGCACTGAGGTGCTCGCCACAACCAGACACAGTGTGCGGTTGCTCACAAAACAGGTAATGCGGTGGAGCGGCCCGACGGGTTGGTGGGCCTGCTGATGCGCATGCCGCACCTGCAGACGCAGGGGGCGTACTCCATCGACCTCAACCACGCCTGCCTGCTCAGCTACCAGCCGTCGCACTTTGGGCAGCGCGCGGCAACAACAGCACACGGCTCTGCGGGGGCCCTTGCTGCGTACGCTACCGCTGCTGCCGGCAGCAATGCCGCAGACAGCACTGCCAGAGACGACACTGCTGCAGATGATACTGCCCGAGGACTGCTGTCAGCTGAGCCGATGGACATTCAGGGGATAGGTGTGCGAAAGATGGAACAGGCAGCAGCAGGGCAGACCAGTCAGCAGCCGCGGCGCAGAGGGCGGATCAACTGGCGTGTGGCAGAGCAGCACACAGAGCGGCGCCAGCTTGTGCCCCGGCCTGCGCAGCAGCAGCAGCAGCAGCAGCAGCAGCAGCAGCAGCAACAGCAGGGACCTCTGCAGCAGGGCCGGCCTGCTGGCGGTCATGCCGGCAGCGCAGGCACGGCGGCCACAGCGGAAGCCCCGGCGGCAGATGGCACGCTGGCGTTTGACAGAGTCGTGGTGATCCCGGAGCCCGCCTGTACCTGCTGTTGTTGCCAGTATTTAACATGCAGGGGCTGACCTTACTGGCAGAGCTGGCTTGCAGCTTTGGGAAAGTTGGCTGCATTGAAGTACTGTTGTGTTGGCAACAACAATGTCTCACCTCAGCATTGGGACGACCGTGCAACCCTGTATGCAGGACATTCCGGGCGGCGGCAACAAGTTCGTGGTGCGCAAGGATGACGTGACGGGGCTGTACATCACGCTGTCCAACCCGCAGACGCCAGACGCCAACGGAAACGACCAGCGCAACCTGCTGGAGCTGATCACCTCGCCTGACCTCGTCACCTGGTGTGCTCAGTTCCTCAATGAGACCATCAAACATGCCGCTATTGTGATCTGCATCCTGAGATGAGGTGAAGCGTGTGTGCTGCGAACTCTGGCTGCTGTGACAGCACACCGCTGCTGAGTTTTGATAGTAGCTTCCAACACGGTTCCACATGTCTGCAGGACGGGTGTCATGCGGCTGCTGGCCGATGACACGGGGTTCCAGTGGGCGGACTCCCTGCGCTACACCGGCTTCCAGTACGTGGATTGGGAGTTTGAGGGCGCTGATCTCATCTGCGTCATCCGCACCGCGTGAGCCCTTGACTGCGGCTGCCTGCTGGATGCACCTTCATGTCAGACTACACAGTGATCGCACCCGACAACATAACATTGAGCCTGTCAGAGGAGCGCATTATGGCCATGCCAGGCTCAGCACTGCCTGGCAGCCTGAGCTGACATTCTGCGCAGTCTGGAACACTCGAAGGGTTCGGCACAGCAAGACTGCGGCATGGCAACACTGTGCAGGTACCGTGGCGCAAACAGCTACCACAACAGCAACCGCATGACGTTCATGCGGGTGCCGGACTGGCGATCCCTGCTGCCGACACCGGGTGCCAGCGCCCCCTACTTACGCTCAGGTGCTGGAATGCAATCCCCCCGTCAGCGCTCACACTTATTGTGTAAGGCCTTCCTGCAGTGAAGTGGTTTGTGCCACTGGCTTTGAATGCTGCCCAAGGCGGCCACCTTCTGCTACTTGTTGTCAAGGCGCGCTACCTATCTGAACAAAATCTCTGCCTTCATGCAGCATCGTCCAATAATCCAGATTATTCTAACGTCGCGGACTCTAGCGCACGTGATGGGAGCATAGCAGTGCAGTCGTTGCGGAAGCAGGCAGCAGCTGCAGCGCCCCTCCTGAAAGAGGCAGCAGGCAAATTCAGATGGGGCAGCCGCTGCTGCAAGCTAGGAGCAGCATGTGGCGCCTGTTGATGTGCTGGTGTACAGATTCATTGTGTGGGTGGAACCCAGTCGAGAGGGGGGAACAAGCGATGAGGCTCTTGTGTAGAGAGCGCCATGAGCCCCTCCTGTTTGTATCATGTAAAAATTGAAAATTGCATGTTTTGTGAGCCTGGAGAGCTGTGGGGTTCGTGTGACGTGAGGGTTGTCTGCTTTGGTTTGAACATGTGTGTAGCCGACGATCACATTGTGATTATGCCACACCCTCCATTTTACACTGTCAACGCCGCAAATCATGCCCAAGAACAACATCAAGCACCTTTTGTTTTAACCTTCAAACCACGCTGCAATGCATGAATGTCAGGGGACCAATCTACCTCGCAAACTGTTCTCTCTGGAGAGCGACACAACCGGCTGCGCTCAAAATGTTCCCATACTTCTGTGATTGTCATGCAAGCTGACGGCCCACAGCCGCCAGGCCCAGGGGGCTGCCCACAGCCCCACAGACTGGCCGGCCGCTGCCGCGCCCCCACAATGGCGAGAACCCAGACACGTGCACTCGCAGGTGTCCCCAAAACCCAGCGGTGTTGCCCTGGTGCTATTTCCTGCTGTCTACTCTGCACATGTGCGCCTGACACACATGCCAGGCGCACCCGAGAAGCTGCATGCCCGACCACGAATCATCAACGAGACAAAGGTAGTATGATACAATGTATGCCGGGCAATGGTCCCGTCCCACACTGAAAGGTGGTGCGACCATCCGAAAATCATCACGCCACAGGTGTCTTGATACCCGTCTGGAGTCCCCGCCGCCTGAGAATCAATTTCTCCCGCGGCAGCATGCCGCAGGAGGCGGAGCCCCTTTGTCTTGGTGTCTCGCCGCGCCTTGGTGGTTCCCTGCTGCTGAAGTTGCCCCGCCGGCAGGAGCGCCCCTCTGTGGAGGCCGCCAGTTTCTTGCCGGCGCGTGTTCCAACGCCATCGCAGTGCTGTGTGTTGCCATCATTGCGGGCTGCTGCGCAACCAGCGCCGCAGCCTTTCCCCTGCTTGCCCGCCGCCAGCCACAGGGCTTGAAAAGTAGCCAGCGGCAGGTGGCAGGTGTTGCTTGATGTGCTGCCGCCACCGCCACTGCTCAGCCGCACACCTCATGTGTGCCATGAGACCGTCACTGCCGCTGCTCGGAGGCCGCTGCTGTCGCTCAGCGACTGACAAGGCGCAGGCATGGTGTCATGGCCGCTGCTGCTCAGCGGCCGACCAGAGCGCGCGTGCGGCGCAGGCCGCAGGCATTGCAGTAGGTGACGCCGTCCACACGGCGCCACATCGGGGTCTTGAGGGTGTGACAGTCGTGGCACTCCTGCAGGGCAGAGGCGACAAGAGGGTCAGGACACCTGTCTGGGACAACACAGCAAAGCAGCAGGGCGGGCTGAAGCTGTGGGGAAGGCACAGTGGATGTGACCGTCATGACAGTGACAGGGGCTGTGGGTGTGGACAGCGCAGCGGAACAGCGGCCCTGGACCAAAGAGGAGGTGCCCACCTTGGTCACGCTGCCAGCGCTGCCTGCAGCCGGGGTGCCAGGTCGCGATTTGACCGCCGCCGGCTTGCGGTGGATGCGCTCCGGTGAGTGCCGCGATCGCGCATCATGCTTGCGCATCACGGGCGGCGTACTGCAAAAACAAACAATGATCACTTGTCGAAATTTCCTTAAAGCCCACGAACTGTCATGCACATCACGAGGCAACAGCAGCAACGATAGCAATACCATCACATCTGCAGCTCAGATGCAAATCGGCAGCAGGACTGAAATGCAAAACAACATCAAGAATCTGGTACCTTGAGCGAGCAGGGCTGGCACGAGACTCCCAGTCCTCGGCCACTGCTTCCGCAGCACGCATGGGGTGCAGGCTCTTGCGACGGTGCGCCGCCCTGTGCACAGAAGGGCACCCAACAGTCAGAAATTGCACACGTCCTACGTGGCTGCTTAGCATCTGGACACGATGCACACGAGGCCAACAGCCCCACGCAAAGAAGCGCGCTGATCCAACAGAAGTGGCAGGCTGGCACAAATTTCCGAGGAAGTGTGGGCCATGAAAAAGAGCGCGCCAAACGTGCAGAGTCAGCACGTCGCAGATCGAGCCCACAAGGCGGGCAAAGCCTCACAAATCGTGCAGATCATGCACATCATGTCAACGAATGCTCTCAGCAAGCCACAGGCACCGCGGCGGAGGCCGCGAGGCTCGGGATCACGCTTTCTGCCAAAACGTGCAGAAGACGACGTCACCACCAAGACAGGCAATCTACAGCCATCGCAAGCGAGCAAACCTCACCTTGGAGCGATTGGCGCATGCTCGTAGTCGAACCGCTTCCTTTTGAGCGGCGCCACTGCAGGCTCGCGGGGCAGCAGCTCTGGCGTGGCAGGCGTTTGCAGGCCTTCCACAGCCGGAGCAGCTGCCTGCTGCCAGTCCTCCAGCGGGCTGACGGGGCTCGCCGGGGCCCCGTGCTGAGGCACCACATGGTCGGGGCTGCCGCATCGGGCCGCGTTGAGCTCCGAGGCCAGGCCAGCCGCATCCAGTGCGAGGTGCCGCGTGGAAGCCTCTGAGGGCAGCTGCAGGCCGCCCAGCTTGCTGCCTGCCACAAGCCACGCCATGAGGTCCTGGTGCGAGAATGGAGCGGCCATGCCACGCGTCTGGGGTAGCTGAGCTGCTGCTAGGCCCATGCTCGCGGTGTTTACGGCGGTAGTCGGCCGCTGCTTGCCGAGCTCCTGCTGCTGCTGCTGCGCCGCCAGGAAGAGTGGAAACTGCTGTGTCATCAACAGCGGTGCACCGATCAGAAGCGATCTGCTGTCTCTGAACGCAATCAGAAAAAGCTGCCTGGGCGTGGTCTACTGCCCTGTACCGGCGATTTACTGCTCCAAGCCAACGGTGTGCCGCAGACTGCTCGCTTGCGGATCTGATATGTCAAGCTGCTCCAAAGCGAGCAAGGGAAGCGTTCGAGGATGGTGGCTGCAAACAGTGTTTGTGAAACATGCACCGCTGTCACGAAGGTGATCGCCTCGTCATCGACCTAATTATCACCTGACATAATACGCGTCTGAATCTTCGAGAGGGTTGACGACCATCTGACCATCGATGATGCACACAATGTGCTTCCGACGTCGGCAGGTGGAAGCAAACAGTTGCAGAGAGCCAGTCACCAAAATGAGCCCTGAATGCAGAATGGGATACGCTGCTTACATCTGGGAAATGAGTTCAGGCTTTGTATGCAGTACAACTGTAAGAACTGAGAGCAGGCATCACCGTTCACCCACTTGCCGATGCATACGCCAAACAACTGAGACGGCGAAACCATTGCTGAGCATGTGGGCCACCACTGCTGCTGACGATCAAGTACATGCACACACATCCGTGCGGCGGCGGGCCACGCCCAGGAACTTGTTGAGCAGCAGCGGCGTCACGCCTACCGGGACCAGCGCCTCCTGTGTTGCAATGCACATCTTCTTTGCCAGTTCCACCCAGCTAAAACAGCATTGGACCGGATCTGACGCCAGGCAATCAGAGCGGCGGGGGCAGGTGCAGGACAGGTTGTGCAGCTGCCAGAACACACACCATCGCTGAGCTGCTGCAAGACAGTGCATGCGGCCACAAGTAGTGAGAAAGGATCTCACCTGCAGCCAGGGCAGCTCCAGGTATTGCAGGTCGGACAGCGCCGTTACGCGCTGCGCCTGCAGAAAGTTGCGCACCGCCGCCGCCGCCGCCGGCCCCGCTGCCCCCGCAAACACCTCGTCCACGAGCGCCACCACTGCCAGGCAGCAATATTAGCATTAGCGTATCATGAGCGCTCCCGATACATGAATGCATGCGCGGATGCACATGCATGCATTGCGTGCATGCATGCATGTGCATCCGTGCAGCTGTTGATGCAGCAGTGCAGTCTGGAGGGTGACAGCTTGTGGATGCACTCTGCTGTCGCACAATGGCAGCAACAGCAGCCGAGTACACACCATCGTTGGGCAGGACGGGCAGCGGCGCGTGCTGCATGGCGGGCATCGGCGTCAGGGACGCCGTCACGCCGCCGCCGCCTGGCCGGAGGACCAGCGTCTCGGCACCAGCCGCCGCGCCCACGCTCGGCACCGGGCTGCCACTCATTGACGACGCCAGCTGCGCAGCGTGCTGACCAGACTGCGCGGCCGCCTGCTGCTGCTGTGCGGCCTGCGCCACAGCGGCAGCATGATGGTGTCACAAGGCAGCGATGGCTCTCACCAAGAGCCTGAGGTTGTCCAACTTCTGCCTACAGCAAAGCTACATCCTTGCAGATCACACGGTGCCAACCTGCCAGCTGGATTTGCTTCTACACTCATCACAAGACCGTTCTAGGAGCAGTTAAAATCGTGAGATTCAGCAGCGCGCCGCACCTTGGGGTTGGCCAGCAGCTCGGGCGGCACCTGCAGCTGCTCCAGCTGGTGGCGGATGTCCTGCGGCAGCCGCTTCAGCGTGCGCCGGCTCTGCCGCGGCCGCTTCATGTTGCACTGCTCAGACAAATCAGACCATGAGGTGCACGAGCCACAAGAGACCTGACGAAATGACATGCAAAGCCTTTGATCACCACAGCAGCACAAGTTGGAGGCGGTACAAGGGTCGCCGGCAAGCACCTGCGGCTGTGCGTCCTGCTGCAGGTACTGCGACACTGGGGAAGGCCCAAAGGTGGCCGACACGCTGATGGAGCCACCCCAGCCTGTACATACACATGGTGGCCTCATGTTTGCCAGTGACGACTTCAAGATCGTTGGTGCTCAGCCCTGCAAATTATGATGATGCTGCACACAGTCGCACAGCCCGAGGTGCCTACCGAGCTGCTGCAGCTGCCCATGGCGCAGGCTTGTGCGCTGCGCATACTGCTGGCGCGATGTATCATCATTCTCTACCCACTTCCCGGCCCCAGGGCACCTGTGGCAGCAGCGTGACACGATCAGATATCGAAGTGGTGAGTTCGGACAGCGACGAACACCGTAGCAGAACTGAACAGCCATCATGGTCACACAGTAGTTCCCTGCCTTCAGACCCATTGAGGCAGGATGTAGAAAAGCAGACGCACTTGCAGGAGCAGATCTCGCAGCGAAACTTGAGCTGGCACGCGGAGAACTGCGCCTGGATGTCGGTCAGCGACATGATGTCCACGTTGTCCTTGCACTTGGGGCAGTTGCGGCAGGGCGGCGTCTTCTCTCGGCACTGGCACTTGCGCAGGTGCAGCCTGCAGGTGCGCAATGATTGCTGAACTGAAACACTAGGCTACTGGACTAGTTGGATCAGGTGTAGGCGCTCTCTGCAGAGATGGCCAGTGTGGTGCACAGCTGGGGCACAGGACCAAACTCAGCATATAACTTTTCATCACCAAATCACATGACTTTCGAGCTTGGCACTGGGCCCTGATGTGAGACGCACCGCTCGCCGTCGGGGTCGGTCTTGCTGGACAGGCCGTCGCGCACGGTGTATGTGTGGCTGCAGTAGGGGCAGCCCTCCTCGGGCGCCGCCTGCCGCTTGCGCTTGCTCATCGCCGGCAGCACCTTGCCGGCCCGCAGCGCGGTCTCCCGCATCACCACATCCACCGCTGCTGTCGCCCTGCGGTTGCCAGCACTTGATTACTTGAGCAAGTCTTCCACCCGTTGCAGTGGCCCTCGACAGGCGACGGTACACATGGCTTCCACAGTACCGATTTGCTGGCCGCCAACGACCAGTGACTACACACCAATGACTATCGAAAGCTGGACGAGCATTCAGAGTCATCCCACGCATCCTGACCGTCGCTCACTTGTAGTATGCTTCGCGGGTGGCGCGCAGTGTGGCCTGTGCCTGCTTGAGTGAGGTGACCTTGCCCTTCCAGGCCTCCTGCTTCTCTTTGCTGCGCTGGTCATCGCGGTACTGCCGCCGTGCCTCGTCCCGCTCCATATCCACCTGCGAATTGGCACCCCCACTGTTCCATGGCTGCTTCACACTCTGTGGGCCCGCTTTTTACACAACCTGCGGGGCCTGCTTGGTCCTCATTTTCGTCAGATTGTACATAGCAGCGATGCACGAACCTATTACACCGGGAGGGAGGTCAACACACTACTCTGCAACCTGCATCTCAGCCCAAAGGCATGATGTTCAGCATCTGAGCAGAGCACAGATGCCAAACCTGCTTCAGGTAGCGCTGCGCCTCCTTGTGCCGCTTGGACTCGTCTGCCAGCGTGCCCTGCAGCTTGTCGAGCCATTGCGCCAGCGCTGCATCGCTCTGAGCCCCCAGCAGCGGCACCATGGCCGCCTCGGTCTCCGCTGCGATCATGGTGCGCGACCGCTGCATCACCACCTCCCCCTGCTGCCCTGGCGGCGTCTCGGGCTCCTCAGAGGACGCGGGCGACTGCAGCGGCGGCTCCTCCAGCTGCTCACCCGCTTGCGGCGCCGACACGGCTGCTGTGGAGGTGGCTGCCAGGGAAGGCTCCGCAGCGGACTCCGCAGGCTGAGCTTGCGGCTCCGCTGGGGCAAGCACACTCAGCGCTTCTTGTGCAGGTGGCACGCTGGACGCCAGCTGCGCATCCTTGTCGGGTGATGGCGGCGCGGTCTGCCGCGAGGTCTGCTGCCCGGACTCTTGCTCTGCCTCCTGCAGGGCGGTACAGAACGAGGTCCTCAGTCAGCGCAGACGGCGCATGGCATGCTGCAGCGGCTGTGATATGACCGAGCGGTGAGTGCAGACACTTCCGAGCTGCTCTTGCGAAGATCACTACACGAAATTGGTGCACCTGGGACAGTAGGTCCAGGTTGGACATCCTTTGCTGCTGTGGGAGCCCTGACGTGCTGTGTGCCGGAACGGGCCAGGTCTCCGATAGAGTATGGCTCTAATGACTGATCATCATGGCGGACTGTTAGCTGCAAATGCTCAAGCAACGCTCAGCAAGCCTGGCAAGGAACGCTCGGGTTGCCGAGAGGTGCACACGCTGCCTGAGGTGCACACGCCACGTAGACCCTCGTAGTCAACCAGACCACAGGTTCTGCTTGCAATTTGTGCCCTCTGCCTGTCGGTGGCCGAGCAACAGCGTTGTTTCCAAACTGTGATTGGGGGGGATTTAAAAAAAAAAAAAAAGCGGGGCTTTGCGGCTACCAAAACCCTGTGGATTCCGAGAGAAACCAGCACATGTGAGTCTCGGAAGTCGGATGCAGTTGATGTTTGAGCTAGCCGTTGCAGTTGGTGCGACAGCTGCGAGTCATGCAACAGTAGAATACAATAAATGCGTGAGCTGCAGCAATAAATATTCTGCCATTGCGTCGTCTCCAATGCTGCTGGTCCACTAAGCTCAGCGTCGCATTGCCGTAGAAGTTGACATTCAGGCTGCAATCCGAACCGCGGCGGCATGTACGAGAACAGAGATGCAAGTGGTGACGTTGGCAGCCGCTCTGCCTTCGCAGACGTTGCGAACAGGGCTGTTCAGCAGCCGATCCGATTTGCCTGGCCCAGCAGCAAGGCAAGCAGGACTGTAAACATGACTGCTGCATTCATGCATGCGTGCATGGTTGCAGCCAATGCATTGGTGGCATCGCACGTGGCAGCACAGCAGCGCTTTCTCGGCGAAATGAATCTATCTTAGCCTGCATGTGCAAGTGCATGCTTCACAAATTTACCCTGCATCATCTGTATGCTGGTTTTCCTGCAAACTGCAAGCACGGCCGCTCCAGCAGATCGACTGGCTCGCTGTTCGCAGGCTGACAGGACTGACAGCTCATCTACCACGAACGGGAAGCTGCAAGCTCACGCAGCTGGCAGGACAGCCCCGAGGTTGCCGCGGGCGTCTGCCTTTGCGGTACTGCCACTGCCTGCAGGCCAGGCGCCGCCGCTGCCACCGGACGCGCCTCCGCCGGTGCCGTCCGATGCGGCCATCAGGCTGCTGAGTGACTCGCCACCACAGGCAGCGCCGCCACCGCCACCGCCAGGCAGTCCGCCCATCAGCCTGCTGCAGGACAGTCCAGCGGCGCCGTCATGCAGCAAGCCCTCCATGCATGCAGCGGGCGCAGCCGCAACTCTGCAGCAACCGAAGCAGGCCAGGAACGTCGTATCCACGCACTCGGCTGCGGAGCTGGCGCTTGCACAGACCGCCGTGCCCTCAGCGGACAAGCAGCCAATATTCGGCAAGCCTCAGCCCGGCAATGGTGCAACAGCAGCTGCAAAGCACAAGCCGCAGGCACCCACCTCAGTCCACATTTGCGGCAGGGGTGCAGCCACGACAATGGCCATTTTGCAGCAGGCATCGCAGCTGCCGCTGCCAAAGGCCAAGGCAGCACCAGCAGGCACAGCACAGCCCAGTGCTGCGCCGAAGCCGCTCGCAGACCCTGCACGTTCCTCCACCAATGCTCCTGCCACAGTGCCATCCGGAACATCAACGCAAGGGCACCAGCAGGCAGCGGCAAAGCAAAGCAGTCCCAGCATAAGCGCTCCATCCACTCCCAAGTCAGCGGCGTCAAAGCAGTGCCAGCCGAAGGCAGAGGAGAGCCAGCCGGCACAGGACGCCGAGGATGGGGAGCTGCTACTGTCGCCGACATCCTGTGCGGCTGCCCGCCGCTCCATCAGCCCCGGGCTGAAGCCGGTCAGGCGCAGCATGCCGCCCCTGCGGCCGCCCCCAGGCCCGCCACCGGCTACCAGCAGCGCCAGGAAGGCCGGCAGCAGCGGTGGCGGCGGCGGCGGTGGCAACAGCAAAGCCGCCGGCAGCAAGGGTGACAGAATCGGCTGCGGTGTTGGCAGCGTCATCAGCCGCAGCAGGAGCGGCTCGCCGCCAGCGACCGGGCAGGCAGCGGTCCAGGGGCACAGCAACAGTGACAGCAGCTCCGGCTCCCCGCCGGCGGCCTCGGCGCCTTGGTTGCAGCCGGCAGCGCTGTCGCCGCCGGCATGGCTGCACAACTTCCTGCCGCCGACGGGCGGGTGGGGCATCCCCGTGCAGCTGCAGCCGCCGCCTGATCTGTACCACCGTTGCCACCCTGCTGGCCATGCCTCACCCTGGCAGCATCTACCCATCCAGCACCAGCTTCCACAGCAGCCTCAACACTACCTGCAGCACCACGACCAGCAGCACCAGCTCCAGCCACAGCAGCACCAGCCGCAGCAGCACCAGCCGCAGCAGTACTGGTTCCAGCCGCAGCAGTACCAAGACCAGCCGCAGCAGCACAGCAGCCGCAGCCGCAGCAGCAGCCCGGCAGGCAGCCAGCACAGCAGTCTGCAGACCAGCCCACTGCAGGTGCACCATTACACGGGTGTCAAGTCCAAGACGCCGGCAGCCGCCTACCAAAAGCAGCTGCACATCGCAGCCGGCCTGGATGGCAAGATCAGCAAGAGCGCCCGCAAGCGGCACGCCAAGCAGAGGCGCAAGGCTGCCGAGAAGGCGGCAGCCGCAGCTGTGGGCGGCAAGCAGGCAGGCGGCAAGCAGGCAGGCGGCAAGCAGGCAGGCGGCAAGCAGAAGCCGCAGCAGCCGGCGGCAACAGGGTCGCGCGGCATGGCCATTGGTGTGGTGGCGCCGCTGACGCCGAAGCACACGCAGGCTGCTGTCCCATCTGCCAAGGCAGCCGTGGACCAGATCGCCGCCGGCATCGAGCGCCTGGGCATCAACAAGGCTGCCAGCTCCAGTTCGAATGGCAGCGCCGCACCTTCCAGCGCAAAGCTCAGCGGCAGCGCCAGCAAGGCAGCGACGGGCGATGCACCGCTGCAGCTGCCAGTCATGCGCAAATCAAGTGCGCCTTGCTATCTGGCGCACAGTGCTGGCACCTGACCATCTTCATTTGCTCGCAATCATGTAGGTGCTATTCCTATATCACATTGGCGACCTGCGTCACCGAGACCACAATCGAACTCTGATTCGCCACATAGTGACAAAATGGACCCTGTCCCACAGCATTGTGTGTCCAACACAGGTGGCAGCGACTTCCTGTCACTGAAGGAGTACAAGCTGATGGTGGAAGCAGGGCAGCTGGCGCCCTACAAGGGCAGCTTGCCATCCGCAGACGCTAAGTATGCGGCAGGCTGGGCCATGAAGCGGTGCGTACCATGCGGAACATGCTCCAATCCTGCAATGTCTCGCCACGATGATGTCTCTGCTGCGATGTGGTATGTGCGGTACATGTTCAGCACCTGATCTGATGGTGCAGCCCGTCCAATCATTTGCCGCTGTGGTGTGCTGCAGGAAGACGCATGTGTGGGCCAAGCCGTCCAAAAGGTGGCCCTGACCTGGTTGATTAATCTCAGCCCGAACACTTCTGCATATACAGCTGGGGGTTCCTTGCCTTGCCTGCTACTGCATTGCCATCAGGCATGTGCCTGACACACACTGTCAAACCGTCAGGAGTGGCACATGTCATGCCTGTCCGTGCGCTGCAGCGAGACGGGGCGCAGCCTGCTGGCGGTTGATACCAATGTGCTGATGGAGCGTGCTGGGCGTGCGGCGCTCGCCGCCTGGCTGGCGCACACCGACGGCGCCGCTGCACTGCTCATCCCCCACGTGCGTGCGCCTGGCAGCGCCTCGCGAGCATTCAATCAAAAGCTCGACCTGTCTTCTCACAGCGATCTCCGTGCAGTCTGGCCTGCCACCGCTGCAGCACTAGATGGATTGTGAGCTCAGCTGCTGTGAAATTCCTAACCTTGACTGGAGAAGAGCTGCTGGGTATCTGGAAGCTAATGAGCATTCCGCACCCGCAGGTGGTGCTGCAGGAGCTGGACGGCCTGAAGAAAGGGTCCTGCGAGCGGGCGCGCTCCTCCCGCGACGCCTCCCGCTTCCTGGAGGACCTCGCCGGCCGGGACCGCCAGGCCCTGCGCTTTGCCAGGTCTGCGTGCTGAAAAGCTGGTGGTGTGAAACCGCATGCTGGCGTGTGTGATGGCCTGAGCGCAAGATTTATCTCACTTTGACTTCGTTCTGACCAAAGAGGCTGTGTAACCTTCGAAAGAGGCTGCGCAACCTTCCCAGCATGACCTTGCGGCTACTCAGCATGTTTCATGCCTGCAAACGGATGCGGCCGCCCTCTTGCAAACACATGTTCTTGATGGTGGTGTCGCACTGTGCAGCCGGGAGGAGGAGAGGGCGCAGAACGGGGCGGAGCCGGGGCCCCGCCGCGGCGACGTGCGCATCATGGACTGCGTGCGCTTCTTCCAGCTCGGCGGGGCCTCTGTGGCCCTAGTGACGGTGAGTGTGGTGTCGCGACGCCGGCAGGAACACATCTAACAGCTCGTGAGAAAGGCTGCCTGCGACACATGCACAATCATGAGTCTGCCAGATACATGTGCCATCCGCTGCTGACAGCAGACTTTGGACTCATCGTCCGAGCAGTGTTGAGGGATGCATTCAGTGAACATCCTCGCGTCATTGCAGTCTGCATCGCTTCGACAGCAGGAGTGTGCAATCATAGTACACAGCAAGACACCACCGTGACTTGATGCTCCCTGGACTGGTGGCAGGATGACCGAAACCTGGCGCTGGCGGCGGATTCAGAGGTGCTCAACATCTGGACCACACGCAAGTTGCAGCAGGCGGGTCAGCAGTGATCACCGCCAGACCCAGCCAGTGCGGCAGCAACATGGGAGAGAAATTAGTGCAGCGATGTCAGCTGGTAATGGACTCTATGAAGCGGAGAGGTCGTGATTTGTCACGGAGTTTGTCACAAACTGCACCGTACTGCTTGTACTGCTCTTAGGACTACAACTTTGAAAGCACTACGGTGTTATCACAGGACTGATTTAGCACCAGCAACGTTGGTCACTGCCAGTGTCAGCAACGAGATATGGTGTATGGGCGACCAGACAAACCAAGATGATCAGTGACAATGAACGGAAACAGAGACTGTGCTCTCAAACTGAAACCTCGCTCCGACTCTCATGTCGCCAGCACCAAAGTCGTCTGATCGACAGCGGCATTTGGCATGTGCAACCGGATCGGAGACTCAGGCAGCCACGGCCAAGCGGCCTTCCACAGACTCCTTCACATGCCGCCGCGCCCACAGGTCCGAGTCCACGATGTCCTGCAGTTCAGGCAACATGCCGGTCAGCAATCGGTGCATGCACCGAGCGGCGACGCAGCAACATCCAGTCCTTGGGTGCCAGTGACAGACACACACAGGCCTGAGTGCGTGGCTGGCTCAGTGCGGGTGACGCGCCTGCAGGGAGGGCTGCTGCATGAGGTCTGCCTTGTGCGACTCGCACGTTGCCTCCACCACCTTCACGATGTCCAGGTACCCGATCTTCTCATCCAGGAACATCTCCACTGCCTGCGCGTCACTGGGGGCAGTGGTGTGAGGAAGTGTTGTGGGGCATCCGACCTGTGTTGCCTCGACTGACTCATCCAGGGTAGCTGCCAGCACAAAACAGAAGACTCCTCTTGTCGACCGGCGGGCCGGGCGGCAGCACGGCACTTGTCACTGAAAACCCGCAGACACCACTACCAGCAGGCAACCGGCCGAAACCCAAAGCTGCACAGGCTTCATATCGGACTCAGATCTGCACCTGCTCATTGGCTGCTGACAGCACGCCGGTCATGGTGCCGCCGGTGCGGCCCGCTGCGTATGCCAGGTCCATGGCTGGGTACTTGGCGTTGTCTGGTTTCCTGCATCGCACAGCATCTGTGGGTTGACCACCTTGTAGTCGGCGCACCATATGTCTTGCAAATAGAAGGTACAAGGCTCAGCACAGGGCTTTCGCAGCAGCAACACATACTCGGAAGATACCACTCGTAGCAGATGTAGCAGGAGGTGGCTGGAGCACACCTGAAGGTGAGGTCGCCCATCTTCACAAAGTCCAGACGCGGCCACGTTTGCTCGGAGCACGGCACCCGCTGCGGCCACGACATGGTGTACAGGATCGGCAGCCGCATGTCCGGCCACCCCAGCTGCACAATGCCACCTCAGCAGTTTGAGAGAATCGGATGAGCGATGCAGAACTTGCGCCCATGAGCTACAGCCGACAGTGCTGACAGATCTGGGCGGTAACAGCATGTACTGCCAGTGTGCCTCCTCTGCTCAGCAGCCGGCAGCAGCTGGTGGATTCAGACGCAAGTCTGATGAGAGAGCAAGCGCAGCGGACTGCACCTGTGCCAGGACGGAGGAGTCCTGCGTCTCGACCATGGAGTGGATGATGCTCTGCGGGTGGATCACGATCTCGATGTTGTTGTACGACGCGCCGTACAGGTAGTGCGCCTCAATCACCTGCATGGTGTGAAACAATGTCAAACATCGAGCACTCACTGTCGCCGCTGAGGGATGCTGCACTGCAAGGAAGCAAGTGACGCTCATTCCTTGCCTGCTGTGCTATACATGGGAAAGCGGCAGCGTGATGGCCAGGGCGAAGCTGAGTACCAAGCTGTCATGCAATGTGCCACGTGTGCCACCTTGTTAGGGCCTGCTGCGCCCACCTCGAGGCCCTTGTTCATGAGGGTCGCGCTGTCGACGGTGATCTTGCGGCCCATGGACCAGTTGGGGTGCTTCAGCGCATCCGCCACCTTCACGGTGGCCAGCTTCTCCACCGGCCAATCCCGGAAGGCGCCGCCGCTGGCTGTCAGGATGATGCGCCGCATGCCGCCCTCCGGCAGGCCCTGCAAAGGTGCCATGATGACGTCAATACTGCCAGAAGATTATGTCGTTTGCATCTGTGCTGCTGGCGGCGAGAGTGTTCTGCCGCAGCCTTTTACCTGGGAAGCCGTGCGACCCACAGGTTGGCTAACACAGCTGTTAAACTCGGTGATGCCAACCCTCTGGGTGTAGTGACCTGTTCGGATGACCGCACTTGGCTGCCCAGATCTGGGACCTCCCTCTGTGGTTCTACTGCGGCATCTTGACCCAAAACTCAGCTCGTTGCAACTTGCTCACTGCAACCTCAATGTCATACTGCGATGTCAGGAGCCCCACCTGTATGCACTGGAAGATGGCGCTGTGCTCTGAGTCGGCGGGCAGGATGTTGACGCCATACTTGGCGGCCAGCGGCAGCACGTACGGCCCGCCCGCGATCAGCGTCTCCTTGTTCGCTAGGCAGATGTCCTTGCCCTGCTGGATCGCTGCCACTGTTGGCTGCAGCCCCGCGCACCCCACGATACCTAGGCGAGAGCGGAACTAAACTCCGCACCAAAGCTCATTGTGTAAAATAATGAACGTTTATGTCGATTGCCGCCATTGCTGGTTCGTCAATATTCTTGTTCAGCTTGCCAGCCGGCGCTTCCAGCTGCAGCCCTGCACAGCCCACGATGCCTGGCGTGCAGAGTGTCGAGGCTGTTAGAGTGTTGTGCTTGCTCAAGTCGGACCATTGTGCACCATGAGCCACCGGAGCCGCTTACTGGGCGTCACCGTGGCCAAGTTCTGCGAATGCAGTGTCCCCAGAATGCTGCAGGCCATTGTGGTTCTGTCAACAATGTGTGCAACACAGCAATGCTTCAGCAAAAACAAAATGAAACTCTGGACTAACAACCCACCGGTCACGACAGCATCGGCATCGGGGTGCACTGCGCACTCCACTGCGCCGGCGTCACCAACCACGATCTCCGGCATTTCCTCCCCCTTGAGCCGATTCTTCAGCTCCTCCACCTTGCTCTCGTCCCGCAGCGCCACCAGCTTCGGCTTGAATTGCCGCACCTGCCCACAACAGTTTACACAACATGAATACCGGCAAATGGCCAAGTCTGGCAGCTTCACGGTGCAAAGCACCCCAGCAGCCTTCCCCCAGGAGCGTTGTGTTCTATTCTCTACTGCCCTTTAAGATTTGGCTTCCTTGTCCACGCCTGAATTGATTTCGCTATGTGGCATGGAGCGCTGCACCTGCTCGGCTAGGAGCTCCACATTGGTGCCGGCTGCGATGGCTACAACCTCGAAGAGGTCTGGATGCTCCGCCACAATCTCTAGGGTCTGCGTGCCGATGCTGCCGGTGCTGCCCAGGAGCGAGAACCTCTGCAGCAGCCAAGCACCACTATTTGGCGGTGCCGCAAAATGCGCATCATATGGTATGCTTGCGAATGTGACTGAGTCCTGACCATGACGATGGTATGTTCAAAACTGGTGCTACACCATGCAGTTTCGTCTTGGTACAAGAGATCAAGCATGCTCACCTTTGGACCAGATCGCTTCTCTGCTTCAGATGGGGCCACGGCACGACCTGGCCATGCAGGAGGCGGGCCTTGAGATCCATTGCTACCATTGCTACTTTCAGCACGCGCAAGTACGTGCGTTTGCTGTTGTCTGCTGTGAGCGCGTTGATTCCGGAAGTGGGATGTTTCTGTGCCAACGCCCGGCAGAGCCCTTCCAGACGTGGAGCACACCTGCTGCATGTGCAGCACGCCCCCGAGGTGCGCCATAGCTGCAAAATGGTTCATGCAAGTGCTTCGGCACCGTCTTCATCAAGCATCCACAGATAAGATTAGGTCCTAGTCAAGCCCGCCGGCTGAATAAGGAGTAGCTGTAGCAGGTGTCAAGTGGAGCCGCGTGTGCTCTCCTCTCGGCACGCCATGCAGATTGTATGGATACATCATCACATGTTGTCATCATGTGTATGGCAAGCTTGATTGCTGCACTAATCTGTCGTTTTCTGCTGCGGTCATGTCGCACTGTAACAATGCCGGCGTGGTCTAAACTGAAGCAGCCTCATCATCATGGCTTTGATCTTGCTGCATTCCGCGACCTCCTGAATCACATGCCCCTCCGCTGCCTTCTGCTTGACGTGTATTTTTTGCAGCTGCACGGCACTGTGTGATACCATATCATCGGTTTTCGGGCGGGTATACATCCCTGCGAATCTTCTCTGCCTTCTGGTCGGCACGCCTGTCTGCAGCCAAGATGTATTGCGCAATTTGTGAATCAATAGGGCAGTTCGCCGATCTATCTTTAGCTTGTCGACCAAGGACGAAATTGCAGCAAAATAGTCAACACTTCAGCATACACCTGCAAGCCGCTCGCTGCAGTACAACGATTGTAGCAGCATGCACGCGCGGACGCACCGGCAATGAAAAAGGCGCCAGCTACAAACAAACCTGCACGTTCAACATGTTGCGGCTTGGCTAACGATGAGGCAGCTATACAACATGTGCCTGCAATTGCCGGCATTCGTCTAAACACTACTGTCAATGCCAGGCATGCCTGCGGCGAGTCAATATGAGTAGGGGTCTTCGCTGCATGGCATGAACGACAAACATGCCCATACACGTCGTCGTATATGTTCAACCTGCATTCCAGCCCATCACAATGCGCCACTGCACAATTGGCGCATGCAGGCCACATTGTGATGCTCATGCTGCGCCAATCAGGCCAAATTTGCCAGGATGCAGTCTTGCACCTGTAGGAGGCGGACAATCTGCTCATGAAAGACTGCTTCTTAGGTGACGGACTGGCATTGGACGTCGCAAAAGCACGGCAAATGACGAGGCGCACCCCCAGCTTGCCGGTCTTGCTGATTGCCATCGTTAAAGACATGCTGGTTGCCTGACCACTTGGAAGTTTCTGCTGTGCATTTGAGAAGAAGTTATCAACACTGACATGCTGCCGTGTGTTCGGGGGAAAGGCTATATATCTGCATGTGCTGTCTCAGGGTTTGCACCAAGCCAATTATAGTGTCCAGTGAATCTGGCGAAAGGCAGGAAGATTACAGTATCAACCAAGTCCAAGCCCCACCAATCAGCAGGCTGTAACAATCCGGCTCGATGTGATTGTTTCGCTGATCTCGCACGTGAAACTTTGGGGGCCTACGTTGTCTCGCGAACATACAGGCCCCCCCGCCGATGCGCTACGCCGATGCCCCTCTGCGGATGGCGCACTGCATTACACTGCATATATGGCGCACTGCAGTACTCCACGTCGGTTACAGCAGTGTCCGCAAGGTCAGAAGCTTCCGTTCTGGCTGTGACCGGGCTTCACATCTGGTGTGGACACGCTGCCTGAGAGCGCCGCTCGCAGGCGGTCTCGCTCATCCTCGTCAAAGCCGATGGAATCCAGATACGGCACGATGCCGCCGTATGCAACACTGCGGTCAGACCACATCCGTTGTCAGCACTGATGCGGCAGCTCGCCACAAGCTGCCATTTGAAAAGACACATCCATGCAGTGATTCATGTGCTGGGCCGCTGGCAGCGTCTGCATCTGAGCATGCAATGAAGGAGCGAGCACAGCTGGTGAGCCAGCAGCACATGATGCACAGGGTGTGAACAGGTGGAAGGCCTCACTCGATGTAATCCAGCGTCTTCGCCATCGCCTCTCTGGGCGCCCGGCTGAAGGCGGCCACGTCTAAATCCTTCAGGGCTTTGTCATGCTCCAGACCGCCCAGCGCGACTTGCACCCCGTCCGCCCTATCAGACCTAGTAAGGACAGCACACGGGCGCAGTCAGCGAGGGCGCAATCTGCTGAGCAGCAAGCTGAACCATGCTGACTCGCAGAGTCATGTCAAGGCCTGCACTTTCAACTCAGCGCTGGCAGCGTGCTTGGCGCGGCCGCTGTGACACTGAGCATTCAGCAGCCTGACGCTGCGCCCACCTGTTGTAGTCGGAGATGATCTCGTCCCTGGTGGCGCCGCAGGCGGCCAGCACCAGTGCCGCCATGAGGCCAGTGCGGTCTTTGCCCAGCTTGCAGAAGAAGAAGCTGCTCTCGCCCCTCTCTGCCGCCGCTCGTATGATCTGCAGCAAGTTGAGGAGCTGCTGCTACATCATGTTGCCAGAACCACTTGAGGATCACATTCTGAGTGCACACAACGCATGGATTGCAAGTGCGACATCCCGTTTGCATCATTCCCTTGTGCATACCTTCAGTCCCTGGCAAATCTCTTTCCGTGCAGAGTCCAGCAGGATCTCATACAGCTGCGGCAGGCCTCCGGCATTGACTTCCCTGCAGGATGCAGAGGCAACACATGTTGGCACATGTTTTGCAGGGATCGGCAATTGGCAATCGGTGACCTGTAACACCCCGATCAGATTTTGCAATGTCTGAGCAGAAAGCTCCGCGTGCCTGAGCACCAGGGACTTGGCTCTGTCGAGGCTGAGCATCGACCAGAACAGGGCAGCTGCACACGTGAGTCTGGGTATCCTTGTGAGCAGGGACCTGTAGTACCGGTTCCTGCAGCACAAAAGACATCCTTCATCCAGACGTCAAAGCATAGCGGTCATCGACCAGGATGTTCTCAAGCACTTCCTCAATGGGTGCATGTGAGAAAGCAGTGTGAGTGAGAGCAGATGCGCTGGTCGGATTATATAAGCCACTCACTTCTCTAGGAGTGCCACATGGTGGACGGTCAGCGATGGCCGCTGCGGTGGCGACGGGTCGTCCAGTGCATCTGCCCCATCATCGACGCCTGGCGTGGCACCGTTGCCAACAGTACTGCTGCCAAAGCTGCGACTGCTCTCAGTGCTGCTGCTGTTGATGCTGCGGTTGCGTGGCTCGGCCGCAGTGTCATCCACATGCCGAAACGTCTCTCGCTGCAGCCAGCAACAGAAAAGGTCGGATGCCCACCTCACAATGCCCCTCACACATGCAAAATTTGGTAGAAGGTTGGTTATATGAGGTAGCGTCTGTGAGGTCAAGCTATTGAGCACGCCAAGAGCTGTGCACACCTGCGTGGTGTGGCCTGCTGTGACAGAGTTGATGATTTCGGCATCCTTCAACAGCAGACACTCGACGTCCTCTCGCCTTTCTACTTCCGACCGCAGATCCACCTGTACAAACGGACGAACAAGCCCGATGTGCAAATCACTTGACATGCCTGAACAAGTTACTCTAGCCCACAGCATCATCCAGGTTGCTGGCCAGTTGTGCACCATACCAGCTGTTTGATCTTCAGTTGATCCCGCAGCAGTCTCACGTCTGCAGCGGTGGCACTGTTGGGACACGCCGATCGGAAGAGCAGCCCTGCAGAAAGCAGCTGCAGAGCTTGACGTAGTCGCGACGAGGCTGACGCTGTCCTCCCAGTAGAGTGAATTGAAGCTGCAGAGCGCTTTTGGTGTATCAGTGCCACATTCACTCACCTGGCCTGATGTTGGCACAAGCCTCAGCAAGATCGCGCGCATTCTTGACGTTCTCAAGCTGCTTGAGTATCGGTCCGGTCTCGACTTGCCGCGGCATCACTGCACACATCACACGCACGGCATCATGGCGAGGGTAAAGGTATGCAAACCCTTTGTCCAATTGCAAGGGTGCAAAAAGCACCAGTAGATGCCTCACTCAGGACCTCCTGACAGGCCTACTGCAGCGTGCGGTTCCACCACGTCTCCGCACCTGTCTGTCCCGTCTGTGATGCCTGTGCTGCGGTGCAGTGCTGGCGGAGTGCCGGCACAGAGGCGCGCACACCAAACAACGCGGCCAGGGGCTCCACGCAGCTGTACGCCACCCCCATGCGGTGCATCCGGGTGGCCTTCAGCGGCTGGCGCCCGGACTCTGCCCTTGCGCTGCAGCAGCTGGGTGCTCCTGCCCTGGCGCTGCAGCAGCTTGGGGCTCGGCTTCCACTGCTTCTACGGTGCGCACAGGATTGGAGCTGAGGGCTGTGTGCGCTGCACAAGGAGGCTGTCGACATCAACGATGGCAGGGTTGTAAGTCGCACAGGGGCACCCGCAGTAGATGTTGGGATGGTTATGCAACAGCAAGCTGGAATTATACGACCGTGCGAAGTCTTGCCAATGTGATCAACGGCCTGATGCTGCCTGACAGATTGCGTGCAAACGGCAATTACTTCGGCCGACCCGCTGATCGCTGGCTGCACCTCTAGAGTTGTCGCAACTTCTTCGTGGCCCGCGCGCCTCTGATGACTCATAACCTAGTCGCGACTAGGCGAGATTAGGCTCAACCTGTTGATCAACAATGTTTCGGAGCTCGATGCCTGGCCATCTGCAAAAGTTTGTATGCTCGCAGTGTCATCTTCTCCATCTGATAGGTATTTGACAGGCTGGCAAGTGTGCGCCTTGCTCCAGATCGCCACATTTGATTGTCACAAAGGCCCATCACTGTCGGAGTTGGAAGCAAACCTCATCGAAACATCATGTGCATGGCAGCGACACACAGCTAAGCCCGAGAGGGCTTGCATGCCCGCCATGGTCGGTGTCATCGCGGAGCCGGCGCCGGCGGCAGCCCCTGTGGCTGCCGAACAGGCTGCCATCGATGAGGCGCTGCTTCCCACAGAGGAGGACCTGCTGTATGAGGAGGAGCTACTGCGCAACCCTTACTCGTTGAAGATGTGGAGCCGCTACATCGAGGCGAGGCAGGGCATCGCTGCGCAGCGGCGCGATGTGCTGTTCGAGCGCGCGCTCAAGGCACTCCCCGGCAGCTACAAGGTGCGGGGGGCTCTGAACTCTGCATAGCATGCTGTAACATGTCCAACGTTCCATGCATATCACAAGGTTGTTTTCCAATCAAGCTTGGCTCAATTTTGTTTTCTATACCTGATGCCGGCCCTGCATGCACTCCTCATGCCTGCACGGCTCTGCGTATGCAGCTGTGGAACAAGTACCTGGGCGAGCGGCGGCTGAGGTGCCGGGGGCTGCGTGTGACCGACCCGCAGCTGGGGCGGCTGTGCGACACATTCGAGCGCGCGTTGGTCACAATGCACAAGATGCCGCGCGTCTGGACGCAGTACCTGGAGCTGCTGATGCAGCGGCGGATGGTGACCCGCGCCCGCCGCACCTTCGACCGCGCGCTGCAGGCGCTGCCCATCACGCAGCACGACCGTGTGTGGCAGCTGTACCTGGTGAGCAGGCCGCAGTTCATGCACTGGCAGCCCTGCCTTCATGAACATTGAGCACACCATTCCATCAGTGGTGCGGACGCCCTCCGATTGAGACAGCGATCATCCAAAGGTCTTGACATGTTCCGGAGAGGGCGCCAAGTTGGGGCTTCGATTTGTGCAGAAATTCGTCATGCAGCAAGGCATCCCGGTGGAGACGGCAACACGAGTATATCGGCGGTACCTCAAGCTGGAGCCAACACACGTGGAGGAGTACATTGCATACCTGAAGAAGAAGGTGCGCAACAGATGCTGTCATAGTGCACAAATCACCTGCTGCCATTGCATGCTCTTCATGTTGCTGTCCACAACAAAACCTAACAACCACAATCAGCAGCCCATCCGCAAGTGGAGAATGCGATTTTGGTTTCAAATGCCCTCGGCATGGCATTCGACTGGCAACAGGAGCAGTGGGGTGAGGCGGCCAGCCGGCTGGCGGAGGTGGTGAACGACGAGGTGTTCCGCAGCCTGGAGGGCAAGTCCAAGCACGCGCTGTGGCTGGAGCTGGCCGACATTTGCACGCGCCACCCGCGCGAGGTGGCCCACCTCAATGTGGAGGCCATCCTGCGCGCCGGCATCCGCAAGTTCACCGATGAGGTGTGGCGAGGTTTCTTTGTCGGCGTCGGCGCCCTGCTGCAAAATGCGATAAAGTGCCCTGCTGGGCTCCCATCCAGCAGTGTTTGCCATGCACATTACTGTTCGCAGCTGTGTGAGTATGTGCAGTGTACCTCGACTGCCATCATCTGTGCAGACCTTGAACAAACATCTGTTGCAGGTGGGGCGGCTGTGGACCAGCTTGGCGGACTTCTTCATCCGGCAGGGCCTGTTCGAGAAGGCGCGGGATGTGTACGAGGAGGGCCTCACTACCGTGAGTCGTGCATGTGCATCGCACAGGTGTTCCTGCCAGAGTTATCCTGAGTGTTGTCACATTCAATACTTGACTTGTGGCACATTCATCTCCTATGTGCAGGTGGTCACAGTGCGGGACTTCTCCCTCATCTTTGATGCACTCACCACCTTTGAGGAGGCACTGCTGGCGGCACGCATGGGCAGCGACGAGGCAGATGCAGAGCCCGCAGAGGATGGCAGCGAGGATGCAGACGGCAGGAATTTCATGCTGCGTGACCCTGGCAGCGACATCGACCTGCGGTGGGGATCATCGAGCTGTTGCATCAATCCTGTATGTTGAGAGTCACCAGCAATGGTGCTGGGGCATTGCAGCAGCGCAGTATAGCAATCCTGTACCAACTTGTATCCTCGTGGAGGCCCATCTCCCGATCGTGTGTCTCCTATGTTGACAACATCCGCTGTACAGGCTTGCACGGTTAGAGCACCTCATGACGCGGCGGCCAGAGCTTCTGTCCAGCGTAATGCTGCGGCAGAACCCTCACAATGTGCACGAGTGGCACAAGCGGGCGCGGCTCTTCTCAGGGCAGCCAGCAAAGCAGATTCTGACGTACACCGAGGCCGTCAAAACAGTGGACCCTGATAAGGTGGGGTCTCATGCGGTGCATCTTGTTGGAGATGACACAGTCCCCATAGGCATGCTGTGTCGGCGTTCTTGTTCAAAGCTCAGGCGTGCTGGCCCAGGCTGATGATACATTGCGCGGTTCCAGGATCATGGTGTATTCTAAAGCCTTTGTCATGACCATTTGATGTTGTACTGCTGCAGGCCATCGGCAAGCCGCACACGCTGTGGTGCGCCTTTGCCAAGTTCTACGACCGGCATGGGGACCTGGCGAGCGCGCGCATGATCTTCGAGAAGGCCACTGAGGTACAGGCATTTCAGCTATGTCCAAAATCAGCTTGCTCAAGGTTATGACCTATCATTGGCCAAGAATTGTCTCGCCGAGGATTGGCTGCCAGATGTGTTCCACCTCCTGGCACTGCCAGACTGAACCCGCTGAAAGCCTTCTTTCACATCTTTTGAAGCACCTGCCATGCTGCGATGTCTGTGACTGACACAGGCATTGTGCTTCGGCTTCACAAGTGGAAACACATATGTGGTGTCGATGTGGTGCGATGCCACTGCTGATGTTCAGTGTCGGGGATCCATGTTTGCAAATGAAGCCAGAATCTGTGTTTACAAATCACAGCTGCAGGCGCTGCAAAGCACGTGGACAGCCTGGTCTCGGATGTGGTGCAAAGCTGCGGAGCTGGATCTCGGTCTCAAAGTCTCTTCAGAAGCACACACAGCAGTGCGAAGTTGGTGACCTTTGAATGCCACACTGCCGCAGGCGCGGCTTAAGTGACATGGAAAACCTGGCATCGGAAGTGGTGTGAGGCCGCCAAGCTGGAGTTCAGCCGCAGAGTTTCCTCAAGAAGCACACACAATGCGAGGTTCTTGCTGTTTGCTGAACATTTTCACGCATTGCCGGCACAGGCACGCTTCAAGTATGTGGACGACCTGGCGTCGGTGTGGTGTGAGGCTGCCGAGTTGGAGCTCGGCCACAAGAACTTCCGGCGGGCGCTGGAGCTCATGCGGCGCGCCACCACGCCGCCTGCTCGCGCCTCTGGCCGCCGCAGCCAGGCGGAGATGGACGGCCCTGTGCAGGTCAGGCCCAATAGCACAGGAAGCATTATCTTGACTGCTGAATCTCCTGGCTAAATCCTCCGGCCGCCGCAGCCAGGCGGAGATGGACGGCCCTGTGCAGGTCAGGTCCAGTAGCAGAAGAAGCATCCCCTTGATTACTGAATTTCCCGGCCAAATCCTCCGGCCGCCGCAGCCAGGCGGAAATGGACGGCCCTGTGCAGGTCAGTACTGATGGTTATACACATGAAGCATCACCTCGACTACTGAGTCTTCCGGCCGAATCTTCTGCCGCAGCCAGGCACAGATGGATGGCCCTGTGCAGGTCAGGCCTGATGGTTACACACAAGAAGCATCACCTCGACTACTGAGTCTTCCGGCCGAATCTTCTGCCGCAGCCAGGCAGAGATGGACGGCCCTGTGCAGGTCAGGCCCAATGACAGAAGAAGCATCTATCTTGACTACTGCATCTTCCTGACCGGTGGATTGTGTTGTATGGGGCGCTGATGTTCAGCAATGCTGCTGCGCCCTCGCCTGCTGGCTTGCCGGCCTGCAGCCGGCACCTCTCCTTGCACTGTGGACCTGCAGCTGCACGCGAGTGGGAACAGTGCATTGGCCCGCTGAACGTATTCATGCTGCGGTTTGTCGGGTGCTCAAGTCTGCTGTCGTGTGCCGCTGCAGGGGCGGCTGTACCGCAGCCTCAAGCTGTGGAGCTTCTACTGCGACCTGGAGGAGTCGCTGGGCACGCTGGAGAGCACGCGCGCGGTGTACGACCAGATCCTGGACCTGCGCATCGCCACGCCCCAGATCGTGCTCAACTACGCGCTGTTCCTCGAGGTGCGGGACGCGTGCTCAATGCTTCTCATCTTCCATCTTGCTTCATACCCCATACGCTGATCCTGGTCGTCTGCAGGTAGTCTGTCGGATTTGGGCTTGCCTCGCAGCAATCAGCGTAGGAAACCCATATTGCCTGCCTCATGCCGAGGTTCACTTCGAAACCCAACGCCCATTGAGCCATTCTACGACTCTGGGTGCATCAACGGGTGATGGATCTGCATAAATGCTTATCACACGAACATGCTGCCTCTCATTAGCTAACCCGTTGTTGCGCAGGAGAACAAGCACTTCGAGGACGCGTTCCAGGCGTATGAGAGGGGCGTGGCGCTGTTCAAGTACCCGCACTCCAAGGACATCTGGGCCGCGTACCTGTCCAAGTTTGTGGCGCGCTACGGCGGCCGCAAACTGGAGCGCGCCCGGGACCTCTTCCGCCACGCCCTGCGCGAGGTTGGTGCACATAATATATATAATATTAAACTGGTCTCAATGCAGATGCCATTGGAGGCTTCAGGCCCTTGTCCCAGCAGCCCGCTGCCTTGGAGGAGTCCAAGCTGCCGAATTGGTCCAGCCTCCATTCAGCAGCACATCTCCATCAACTGCCATGCATCTGTTCATTGCAGATGCCGGCATACGCGTCTGGCGACGCATTCTTGCAGTACGCTGCATTGGAGGCGGAGCACGGGCTGGCACACTGTTCAGTTCTACCAGTTGACAGATCCGACTGTCGTCCCCACACCATTGTAGTTTCAGCGAAAGCGTCGGGCCCCATCTTCCTGCAATTTGTGGCGCTGGAAGAGGAGCACGGCCTCTCTGGCGTGTTAATTTGTCTCTTGGTCACCAACATTTTGTCAGTCGGCAACTCTCACGCCCTTTTGCACGCCGTCGCAGACGCCGGCAGATGCGTCGGGCCCCATCTTCCTGCAGTTTGCGGCCCTGGAGGAGGTGCACGGCCTGGCGCGGGCCATGATATTTATTTCACCGGTCGTCAAGTCTAACCATCGTGTTGACATGCCTGCAGACGCCGGCGGAGGCATCGGGCCCCATCTTCCTGCAGTTTGCTGCACTCGAGGAGGAGCACGGGCTGGCCCGGGCGGCGATGCAGGTGTACGACCAGGCGGTGCGCACGGTGCCCGTCGCCGAGCGGCTGCCCATCTACGACGTGTACCTCAAGCGCGCCTCCGACTTCTTCGGCATTGGCAAGGTGCGCGCGCCAGGGCTGCGTCTGTGCCAGTGCCATGGATTTGCAGCTTAGGACCCCAATGCAGAGCTGGTCAGCTGCATCATATCGAGGTGGCATGTGGTGGCAATCTGCACTTGCTGTTTATGTACCTGCTTTCTGACAGCATTTGAACTCGGGTGGTCTGAGGTTCTGCTGCTGATGCTGTGGCACAGTAAGGTGAAGGCCTGACCAAATCTCTGACAGTTCAGCTGAGATTCGCATGTTGGGAGTAAAGGTGCCGAGATTCACATTCTGATATGCATCGACTGCTGCACCCCGAAGGTGCGGGAGATCTACGAGATGGCGGTGGAGGCGGAGCCGCCATACAGCCTGTCGGACGCCGACTGCAAGACCATGTGCGTCCGCTACGCCCAGCTGGAGACGCGGGTGAGCAGCACAGCCTGGATCACAATATCTTGGTGTCATATCCGCCGCCAGTGTCCAGTGCCTGCAGTCTGAGGTGTCCCCTGCCTGTATCACTTTGGCATACGACGTCAGCAATGGCACTGGGCTGCGCCCTGGATAATGGGCTGCCGCACAGCACGGCGCCCATGCTCAGGGTCAGGCTTTGAGCTTTTGCAGGACATTGTTGGCATGGTACGAGGCCACACTTGCTGACTCTGAACCCTTTTCCGCCGTAAGCATTGCAGCAGGCTGCCTGTAACACCCAGTTTGCGCGGAAAAAATCATGACTTTGATTTGTTTTGTGTTGTGTCTGACCATGCTGCGCGGGCAGGTCGTGAGATGAACTACGCTTGTGTCTGCACCGCACTTAATGCTCTGAACCTGCCTGGGGTAAAACCTGACCTGCCTTGCCCTGTCGCAGGTGGGCGAGGTGGACCGGGCGCGTGCGATTTACGTGCATGCCAGCAGCCTGTCAGACCCGCGCACCGACGCCGCCTTCTGGGGCGAGTGGAACGACTTCGAGGTGCGCACCTTGCTGCAACGAAGACGCAGCGCATCTGCAGTCATATTTGGGAGGGATTCCTTGATCGAGCTTCATCTCCAGCATCCAGAGGCCCGGCTGCTGCCGTCGCCTCTCTCGCGCGTGTTGATCTTGATCAGGGAGCTCAAACATTGTGTGGCTGCCTGACAATTGTTGAGTCGCTGCCAGATCTGGCCAACTCCAGGCCCATCGGCAGAGCATCGATTGGTTCGTGCATGGGATGGCATGTATGGGGTTGTGGGGCTGCTTGTGCGCTTTTGGAGCCCCTGCCTAGCATTGGTTTAAAAACAGCACACCGACTAAGCAACCCCTAACACTGAATTGAGTCTGCGGCATGTGCAGGTCAAGTACGGCAACGAGGACACGTTCAGGGAGATGCTGCGCATCAAGCGCTCTGTTGCCGCGTCCTTCAGCCAGCTACACTTCAACACCGCCATCATCGACTCCACGACTGGGCCCTCCTCCTCAGGTGAGCGTTGCCTCATTGCCGCACAGCTCCCGCTTCTGCAGACCAGCGGCTGCCTGTATTCAGGGGCCGCCAAAATGCGACGGCTTCACAGAGTGGAGCTCGGCCGTGTCGGCCACGTTACCGTCTCTGTTTCGTCATGTATCTCGTACCGGCCTGTGATTATCAGCGGCTGCATCAGCGGCCGTCGACCCTGCCCTTTTGCGTATGCAGGCACGGTGGATAGATTCGCCGGCTCACTCAGGCACATTGCACTCCCAGCTTGCGGGGAAATCTCTGTGTACCCCCTGCAGGCACGGTGGAGGCGGGGGTCGGCAAGCGGAAGCGCGATGACATGGCGGAGCTGGAGGCGGGTCTCCCGGAGCCGCCGCCGCAACAGGCGCCCGGCACCAAGCTGCCCGGCTTCGTGTCAGCCGGCGTCATCCAGCAGGGCGAGGAGCAGCAGCCCACCGACGGCGCTGCCGCCGCGCCCGCAGGTGCTGGAATGCTGAATGATGAAGTGCGTGAATGATCTTCTCTTGACTGCGAGGATGTCGCGCCATCGTTGCATTTCGGTTTGTAGTGTTCGTGAAGGGCGTCCGCAGGTGCTTTGGATACTTCCACCTGACCCACTGGGCATCGTGCAATACATGCTAGCATGGCATGTTGAACCTCAAAAATGTCATTGCGTGCAGCATGTCGGGGCACTGTGTCGACATAGTGCTCTGCGTATTGTTGTTGCACGTTGTGTTGTAGGCTTTGCATTGTGCGGAGCATGCCGATGGCAGGGTTCTTCCACCGGCATTCCTGAACATCTTTGGCCATGTCTTGAGGTGTCTCGAATGACACAGCACGCTTGTCCGCTTGCAGCCGCCAACCCAGAGGACATCGAGCTGGACGAGCCGGGCGAGGACGAAGAGGACGATGCAGACGCTGTGGTCCAGCAGGTGACTAGTTTGTCACTGCCGTGTTTGAAGGGCCAGCTGTTTGAGTTGCACATATGGATGGTCCTGAGGGCCGCTCATCCCCGATGTCGTCGATGCAAGTCACCGAAGCCTGCAGTGCACTCATCTCTCCGAATGTCGAAAGCTCTTCGTGCGAACATAGGCCAACTGTGTCGCAGGCGGTTCCGGCAGCAGTGTTTGGGGGCGCAGGCGCCAGCGACGACGCGGCTGAGGCTGCAGCCGCAGTAGCAGCGCAGCCAGAGTCGCTAGGTGCTATGGATAGGTTCAAGCGGCGAAAGGCCAGTGAGGGATGAGATTTCTGTCATCTGTCCGGATCAGAGTTGCGTTTGGTTTGGAGCACAAGGAGTCGATGATGTAAGGGCAAAGATGGGTCCTGTACACGCCACAGCATTGCTGCTCATAAAGATTGTTACAAATGCTGCTGTGATGCAGTGGCGAGAATGTGCAGAGGTGCATAGTCAAAGTTGACATGTGCGTACGTGAGTGCATGCATGAGGATCTGCTTCAACGAACTGAAACTGCAACTTCGACTGAAAGTTGATGGCAAGCTGTACCAAAGTGCGCAAGCCGGTGAGGATGGAAGTTTCGATTGTTGTTAAGCCACCCGCTGCTATGGCTGGCAGCAGGAGCATTATAGCCAGGCAGCACGCAGCTGCGTGGGGTAGGTCTCGGTGTTCGTGCCGTCTTGTCTTCTTGTCTTGAGTGCCGCTGTTTTGCACGGCGCAGCCCCATGTCAGCCGCCGAGCATTGCCAACCATTCGCAGCCGTCCCACGATGCCCGCAAAAACCCGGCTAGCTGAGAGCTCCATGAGCGTTTTGTTCGTGCATGGATCAGCGCAGCCAAAGTGTGCTGCATCTGTGCGCCCGGACCCCTGGCAATCGATCTGCCACGGAGCCACGCCATCCATAGTCCCCCATCCCATGCTGATTTGCTGCAAAACGGCAGCACACTGTCTAAAGCCAGACGTGATGACTGTGTGTGTGGAGTGCGCTGCAAAAATGGCACCCACACAAGAGCTGTTGCCCGTCGGAATGGGCAGCAGACAGTCTGCAAACTGCAGACCGACCACAACATAAGGATTCCGTCAGTAATGCTGAGACGAAATCGACAATGCAACAGGAGCGGCGCAGGCATCACGAAAGCATGAGGGCCTCATCCCCTGGTAGGCCGTGATTGCGGCAACACAGGGACCTTCGTTGCGCCCCAATCGCCAGTACAGCTGAAGATACTGCGCATGAAGCCCACGCATGTAAGACCTTTGCTGCCGTGCGGGCGTCAGACCTGGTCGAGGCAAGCCGCCTGCTGGACGTGCCAGTTACATGGCAAATGGCTCCTTGCATTATATTTAAAGCTGTCGGCACCGGCGAGCTATGTGCCCGCTCTGGCAGGCAGCCTGAAGCCTGGCTGTTGCAGAGCCGCCCCGCCCCGCACGTGTTCCATATTGTCTCCTGGCTGGTGCTGCGGCTGCCCTGCTGTCAGTGTGGCGCGCCACCCGGAGATGTGAGCGGCGCCGGCTGGTGCTGCTGCTGCCCTGCCGCCGCTGGCAGCGTGCACACGCTGCATGTTCCACAGGGCTGAAGACCTCTGGCTGCTGGTGTCGCCGCCCTGCCGGCACTGGCAACCTGCATTCGTGGTATGCTCCTTGCTGCAGCGCTGCCCTGACCGTGTCCAGGTAGCCGGCATCCTGAGCCACGCTTCCCACACAACTTGAACCCCGCCTGCTGCAGCGCCGCCCGTACCCATGAGCGGCTCTGGCAGCTGCTGTCGCTGCCCTGCTGTCCTGGCAGCCTGCCAGCGTCCCGTGCTCCTCACAGCTCGAACCCCGCCTGCTGCAGCGCCGCGCCCATCATGTCCAGGAAGGCGTCCTGGCTGGTGCTGTCGCTGCTCTGTCGTCGCTGGCAGTCTGTTGTTGCCGCACACTCACCCTCAGAGCTTGAACCCTGCCTGCTGCAGCGCTGCCCCGACCATGTCCAGGAAGGCGTCCTGGCCGGCGAGCGCCAGCAACGCCCGCCGCACTGCCTGCCGCTGCTGCCCGTCGGCCGGCGCCACCGACATGCCGGCGCTGGCCGCTGCTGCGCCGGAGGCGGCACAGCCGCCGTTGCTGGGTCGCTGGCCGCTGGCACCCGCCTGAAATGCGCCGCCGAGGCTGAAGGGCAGCGGGCTCGCAGCGCCCGCAGACTCTCCTGCACGCATAGACGAAGACCACTTGCACTCAATCTTATGTCATGCAAATGTGAACAGTCAAGTGGTTGCATGGCAGAAGCCTCACGCCGCTGGAAACAGCAGTACATGTGTTAGACATGCCTGAGGCTGTGTGCGCCCTCATTCTGGGAGGCAGACTGCTTCCAAGGCGGGCGGCGTCAGCTGCTGCGGCTGCTGTGCGAGCGGTGACAACACATTTCGAGAACCAGCGCTGGGTCGCAAACATACTCACTCTGGGAGGCGGACTGCTTGAAGAAGGATGGCGTCAGCAGCGACGGCCGCGCCGGCGGGCCGCTCTTGCCCGGTGTCGCCGCGCTGCTGGCGGACATCCTGCTGAACGCCGCGGGCGCCGTCGACGTCGGGCTGACGCCGAGGCCGCCAGAGTCGGTCCGCGCTGCGGTCGCCGTGCAGTTGGCTGGCGGCTCCCGCTGCTGCCTGGTGTTGCGCTGCGGCATCGGGATCGCGTGCACCGGCGACTGCTGCGGCGCCGGCTGCTGCTGCTGCTGCTGCTGCTGCTGCTGCTGCTGCTGCTGCGGTGCGGACTGCTGCTGCGGCTGCGAGGGGGCAGAGTGCTGGGGCGTGACACCCGGGGCCAGCTTGATGTTGGAGAACAGCTTGTGCAGCGGGCCGGATGAAGACCCTGAGGAGGACAGACCTGCGCCGCCATTCAGCGCTGCATCTGTCGACTGCAACTGCTTGGCCTGCAGTTTGTCGCAAAAGGTCAGGATAGTAAGACCCGAGGATCCTGGTTGCATCTGTGCTTGAGGCCTGCATGAAATGCCGGGGCACATTCCAGCAGGCACTCTTTGGCCAGTGGGACTGTTACGACTGTTGGCACCTGATTAGAGGACGACGCCTGATCCCAGAAGCTGTCGTCGGCGCCGCCATTGGTGGTCGCCGCTGCGGGCGCGCTCTTTGCGTGCTGACTGCCATTGGCCTGGGCACCGGCGGCCTGCGCCTGCATGGTGAGGACACCAGATTGACACCCATGGAAATGATGGAGGACGAAATGGCACAAAGTGTGACGTGTCAATGCAGCAGCGACAATGTGCAGAAGTGTGGCAATGGGTACACAAGCTCACCAGATCGCCGTTGATCATTCGGCGCATCAGCTTGGCCACCTTTGCGCAGTCATCTGCCGAGTGGAACCACAGGCAAGCGACCTGTAGCATGTCGCGCAACAGCTGTGTGGGCTTGATGCCAACACTTGTTGCTCCAGGCTGCTTGTTCTGAATGTTGGCTTTGCGAGTTGCCATGCAGAAAGTCTCTCTGGCTTCTGTGCAGTGTCTGGAACTCTCTGCTCGAGAGCGGCGGAAGCAGATGGAGGTCAGACGCAGTCAATGGCCAGTCAGCTTACCTGACCATGCACATTGCGGTACAGCAAATACTTCTCGTTCTGCTCCTCGAACGTAAATGGCTCAGCAAGCTCCTCGGAGAAATTGCCTAAAAACAGGAATACAAGACACCAGTGAGCATCTACTATGTCATGCGTAGGCATGAGGCAAGCTGGTAAGCGCGATAGGACAGACATTGCGGTGCAGGCCCTGCAGCAGCCACTCACATTGGCTCTTCTTATTGAGGATAGTGAACTGGTAGATGGGCGCCGACCGCCGCTTCTGGAGGAACAGCGAGCCTTCCACATCCTTCCGGGTCTGCGGCGACGCCAAGGAAGCAGCAGTGAAACTGGTGGCTCAGAGAGTAGTCGGTCGGATGACAGGCGTTCAGCACAGAGGCTAGCACCAAGACAGCGGCTACGCATGCCAAGTACCGGGCGAGCTGGAAGCAAGTGCCTTACCCAGGTCTGCCCATCCTGAACAAAGTCATACACGGCGACATGCCCGGCGGACGCCAAAATCTGCAGAGCAGCAGCAATGTCAAAAGCGCATTTTATGGCGACAGAAGCCAGTCACGACAGCTGTAGGAGCACGCACCTCTTCTGTGGCAGGGTCGATCCTTGTCATGACTTTGAGGTTCAGCTCCTCGGTGGCTTTGGCGTCCATAGGCGCTGGGCGTTGGTGCGTCATTCTGGCGTGTCAGATGCTGGAAGCCACGAGTGCAAAAGCAGCAGCAAGGACCTGTCAAGCAAGCCAAACCAGGTCTGATGTTACCGCTCGCCACCGCGCCAGCGCTTGCTACAGGACGGCGCCTTGCCTGGGCTGAGAGGATTGACTTGCTGCGCAGCGAATTGGCCGGTGCATTGGCTTCATTGCTAGAAGCTGGTGGGATAGTCGATGATGTAGGGTTTTAGGGTGACGGCCACCCTGCATCACTGAACTCGGCTGCAATAGACAGTGTCTATCTGCGCTATGTGCAGCAGAATGCTTGATTTATGCAAATCAAAGCATTCGAGAGTCGTCTCAAATCTGTAAGTTCCAATCGGTATCAGCGATCGCCGTCAAAGCATTCCGCTGTCAGACAGGCATCTTGTTTCGGTGGTGCTAGCCAACAGGACGTTCCAATCTGCACATTCAGCCGACTCTGGGGTGTCGAACACACGACTCGCTGTTTCTTCCTGAGCATAGTGTAGAAGAAGGGTATATCCTGCTGCCAGAGGTCAGAGACAGGGGGCAAATTGCCCCAGCGCCACGGCGATCAGAGTGGCACATTGCAGCAAGCACACCCAATGCTGCCAGACAGATGGCTGCTGTGGACGTCCATCGCATCCGCAGTGAGATCATGCTTATCAGTCTTGCTTGCATGAGAATTTGATGATATCTGATGCGCCGCTGTGATGAGACTAACAGTGGCATTGATGGACATGCACATGTTGATTTGCAGTCGATCGTGCTGTGCTGGGTGCTGCAACGCGTGCTGCAGTGGTTTGCGACGCTCAACGTCTCCAGTGCACAGTCCGCATCAGGCCGTTTTCTCGAAGACCCTGCATCGCTGAAGAAGGTGCCGTGCAGGCTAATTCCCACGTTATCACTTCATGGCAATGCAGTTGGATTCTGAACTTCACCGTGTCACGGGCAATAAGTCCGTTTATGTCAAGCGTTGTAGATGATGTTTGCTCATCAAATGTCCCGCTGGCAGCATCGAGCTGGAGTACACTTGTGCAGAAACGCACAGTCAGCAATGTTGCACAGGGTTTTCCAACTGCTGATTTGTTTCTCTCGATACACAGGAGGTGGCGCCATCGCTGTTCAGTGATGCCACGAAGTCGTTGTCAGTAGTCGTGCCCGCATACAATGAGGAGCAGCGGATTGCGCCCATGCTGGATGAGACGCTCGGGTGATCATGTGGCACTGTCGGTTGCTGTCGTGCATTTGTGCCGTCCTTTATGCCGCCCCAGCCTGCTCATTGTTGTGAAACCCGCGCTTATATCAGCCAGCTGCACTGCAGTTTCCTGTATCGCTTTGCTTCACTGCGTCACATGCATTGATTGCGCCCACATGCCAACAGGTACCTGCAGCATCGGCGGGATCGGCAGGGCCCACACTTTACATACGAGGTCGTCATTGTGGATGACGGCAGCAGCGACTGCACAAGGCAGGTCGTCTTTGACTACATCCGCAGGCACGGCCTGGATGCAGTGCGCCTCATACAGCAGCCCGCCAACATGGGCAAGGTGAGATTCTTGTTCCTGACGCACTGTTGACGGCCAAAGCATCAGCATGCCCAAGGTGGTGCTTGCCATCATCGGAAATGCTGATCTGCATGTGGTACACCTCATGTATCAACGTCCCAACATGTAGCAAGGGGAGCGCGGGCGTTCATGCCAAGGGAGCCATGGCTGCCTGCAAATGAAAACCAAAACTGCAGCAGGGGCAGGCTTGCTGCAGTTTCAGAGGCAGTCAGCATATTGAGTTGCTACATGCCACACAGATGTCAGCACGCGCCATGCCTACAGATGGTGCATGGCAGCCCTGTGTACATGTGTCTCAAGTACATGTGCGGCAACAATGCAGCCTGTGCATGCCGTGCTTTATGGGCAAAATATCAAGCACCCAGTGCCGAGTGCCACGACTCTGACGAGCATTCTGCCGGTCCCCACGCAGGGGGCGGCGGTGAAGGCGGGCGTGCTGTGCGCGCGCGGGGAGCAGATCCTGTTTGCGGACGCCGACGGCGCGACGGTCATCTCCTGTGTGGAGGCCCTGGAGCAGAAGCTGGGCGAGGCAGCCAAGGGCAGGCGCGGGGTCGCCGTCGGCTCTCGCGCTCACATGCAGCAGGAGGTGAGCCGGCTTCAGTGAACCACCAACGGCTGGCACACATTCAGTGATTTGCTACCTCGGTCACTACATCATTGTCTTCTGGGGAAAACATCGGTAAAGTTGTCGGTAGTGCTCCGTCAGTGCTGCGCCCACAAGTTGCAGCTGATGTGACGGCCCTGTGAACGCTGCCACACAGCGCATCTAAGATGCAGTCATGGCCGTGACACTGTGGTGATGGGGTTGCCTTTGACACTCATACAGTAGGAGTGGAGTTGATTGGTTCCTCTATGATGTATGACAAGCCTAGTCATGCTCATCACTGTCATAGCAGTCTCAGCAGGAGTCACGCTTGCCAGGCAGCATCAGGGTCCTGCTTGCCACCAAGGCCCTCACTGTCCTGCGCTGGGCTAGCTCCTGTGCTGTTATATGCTGGCTGGCACAGATGATCCCAGGGACACATACACTCACAAGTTTGAGCCATATGAACGCATATCATGTGGTGTGTCTCTACCCATCTCCTGCATGGGCACAGACAGCTTCCACCCGCTGCTCAACTTGCTGTGCACGCAGGCCGTAGCTGCAGCACTCGGATGGCTCTGATGACTTCCATGCGTCTCCCACGCAGGCGCTCAGCAGGCGGCACCCGCTGCGCAACTTCCTGATGCACGGCTTCCACGTGCTGGTCATGCTGGTCGTGGGCGGCGCCATCCGCGACACCCAGTGCGGCTTTAAGGTGCTGCTCATTGTGCACTCAAACACATACAGTGAATGTGGGGGACCGCACTTGCGATACTGCCAGACAGGTGGCGCGATTCTCCTCAATATTGGCACGCTTGCACAAGTATCAGCATTGTGCAAACGAGCACATAAGCTTCATCAGAGCACCAAAAAGTGTATCAAAGATGATCAAGGCACATCATCATTTTAGGTGTTCTGACAGTACCAATCAGTCCGTGAAGCAGTTTGTTGCATCAAGATTTGGCACTCGTGTTGCAGCTGATGACACGCGGCGCAGCACGCGAGCTGTTCAGCAACACGCGGCTGCAGCGGTGGTGCTTCGACGTGGAGCTCATCTTCCTGGCCCAGCAGCTGCGCATCCCTGTGGTGGAGGTGCCCGTCGACTGGACGGAAATTCCAGGTGCACGGCACAGGAAGGGCATACAGTCGGGCCTTCTGCGCTTTTCGTGTCATTGCCTGTAATTGCCTATCACAATGCACCCTTCGGACCCTGCGGGGCTTGCCCTGCAGGGTGGCCGATGGAAGCATTAGAAAAGCTGCTATGGCACGGAGCATGTGGTTTCTACTGGCATCTGGTGTCCATCCACAGGCTCTAAGATCAAGGCGACCAGCATCATCCACATGGCCTGGGAGTTGCTCGCCATCCTGGCTGGCTACAGGTGCTGCAGCACATGCAGGCATGGTGCACTGTTGGGACAACATCGTAGATATGCTGGCAGGCCACGGCGCCCCCTGAGGGCGTCGCGATGCACAGTGAACCTGGTTTCCGGGTGTTGACGGCCGGACAGCTTCCTTTAAAGCTTGATGCTGTGCACCGCAGGTGGCTGCGGCTGTGGACCATCATGCCACCTGGCAGCAGGACAGCGCACGTAAAGGGATGAGCGAGGCCGCACCTGCTTGGTGGCGCCTTTTCAGTTGGACACCGTGCCGGACACGACAGGTTCTGCGTGCGTCTGGTTTGTCTGCTTGCGGGAACTAGTGGTGCAGAACAATGTGCTGTCAAAATAGAGTTAGCTGGTTTTTGAAGCTGAAGCTGTGTGCATGTGCCAATACGGGACATTGCAAGCACATCACATGCAAAACATGCAGCAGAACGAAAACACTTGGTGATGCCATGGTTTCCTGAATCCAACACCCATCACACGTACAGATGTCAGTTGCCCTTTGCTGCAATCCTGGACCAATAGCTTATCAAGGCGTCACATTTGCCTCATTACACTCGCAGCCTCTTTGTCGCCTGCAGCCATCAGTGCACTGGCTGCCGCCTGTTCTAACTCGCTGCCGGCACCAGAGCCACCAGTCTTGCGCGTTGGTAACATGCCGGCACCTCCACTGCCTGTTTGGGAACTCCCACCGCTGCCGCTGCTGCCACTGCCACCACCGCCGCTGGTGTCGCTACCATTGTTGCTGGCCACACCACTGCCGCTGCCGCCGCCAGCCCCGCTGCCATCCCCACTGCTGCCGCCTGAGCCGCCCGCTCGGCGCGGCAACTGCACGCTGTCGGCATCCGCCGCGCCGCCTGCACTGCCGCCGGTCTTTCCGCCAGCTGCCGAGCCTGTGCCGGCCTCCGGCTTGCCACTGGATCTGACTGCGCCGCCGCCGCCGGCCTGCTGCCCACCCTGTGCTGCCTGCCCTGCGCCAGCCGATGCTGACTGCGCACCGCCGGCGGCAGCCTGCTGCTGCTGGGGTTCCCCGCCTGCTGCCGCCCCAGCTGCTGCAAAAAACCCTTCGTTTTTGCATCTGTTTTAACAAGCAGAGTATATGAAACACTTTCAAAGTCTTGGGTATGGGGTAGGTCCTGGTGGTGAAGCACCGTGTCGTCAGGGAGAAGAACCGAAGACTTTTTGGCAGAGCTGGCATAGGGACAACTGTATCGATTATCGATTCACCCTGCTGCTGCTCCGCCTGCTGCTGCGCAGCTGAGGCGGCCTTCGCCTCTCGAGCCGCGCGCTCCCTGTAGCGCTGCGCCGCCGCCTGCTGCTCCTCCGGCGAGCAGTTGTCTGCAGTGACTGGCATGTAGGCGCCGGCGTCTATCCACTCCCGCATGCGGGTGCCGAGACCTTGCACCTGCACATATGGCAATTCTGCAGGTTCAGACTCGTTGCCAGGTATGCTGTGTATGCACAAAGGCAGATGTGGGGAGCAAGTAGGATTGATCTACCAAAAGCTACAACTAGTGCAGCACTGCAACAGCAGCAACAGCACCAAGTTTGGCACCTTGTCTCGGAGGGCAATGTTGGTGGGGTCGATGATCATGAGGCGCGCGGCGCTCTCCTTGTGCGGCATGTGCACCACGAATTCGGTGGGGTGCACCACAAACTTCATCCTGCGGATTGCAACCCAATGAACAGTCTGATGGTCGTGTTGCGCAGAGGGTGTCTGTCTGCTGACGGGCAACCCTTGGCACGCATGGCACCAGACCCTTTTTGGATGCTGGCGATGCGGGGTTCTCCTGCAACGACGTTCCAGGGAGCTCGGCACTCCGCTGCGGCGGCGATGCAATGGCAAGTCCTGCGGATGCAGAGCGGCCGCCCTCGGCGGTCCTGGCACAGGCCATGCTGGTAAAGCAGCCGAAGCACAGGAGCAACGCACCCCAGGGTGGCCAGGTGACGCAGGTGCACCGCCTTGTTCTCGAAGTAGCCGCGCAGCCGCTCATCGTATGCCGGTAGCTTTTCTCGGTCCACCACAATATACGGCTCGAAATCCTGATGAACATGTCAGAAGTCAACTCACGTCAATGAGGTTCTTGGTCTCGGGTTCATTGTTGCTACAGCGCGGGAATGCTGCAGGTCGAACCCAGGCAAACATGATGATTGATGCACTTGCCACCCATCCAAACATCGAATTGCATGTGACACTTGGCTGCTGTGCTGTGAGCCGTCAATTCCATCGCACAGCTCACGGCAGCGCAGCCACTGTGTATCGCAGACACTCACATGCTCGTACTCGATGTCATAGAAGTCTGTGGCGGTCGTCCACTTTTCGTAGTCCGTGGCTCGGTGCGCCAGGTCCCAGCGCTCTATATGGAAGGGTTTCAGACGCTTCTTGCTGTATTGCGCTGCTGCCCTCGACTTCCCCTCTGCAGGACAGCAACAGTCGAGCATTGGGAAGTCATGGCGGCTTGTCAACACTGGCGACAAGTGGTCAGTGCGCTGAGCCAAGAGCTGATCACTTAGGCCTCGACTGTGCACTCAACGATGCAACGCTGTGGTCAGCCGCCAGGGCATCCGCTGGCGTAAGCGCGGCAGCACGACTGGCTTGCTGCTTCTCAAGACACCATCTTCAGTCATCTTGAGCGACAAGGACACACTGGAGTCTTATGCAACCTCTGAGACCTGGAAATTTTACCGTGTACCGCACGGAGCGCCACCTTGGTGCCCTCCTTGATGCCCAGGGCGTCCGCCGGCTCGAAGGCGGGCAGCACCACCGCCTTGCCCTGCCGCGTCTGGCGCAGGATGCTGCCGTAGTGCTCCGGGTCCGACAGGCCGCCGCTGACGGTGAAGTCCACATCGTCCAGCAGCACCAGCTGCAGCATGCAACATGATGTGACATCTTGTAACAGATCCGCAACTGGCTAGGCAAAACCCAAGCCCACAGTGGATTTGGCAAAGATTACCGAACATGGTAGCTCGGCAGCACAGGTGAGCCGCGGCCACCGTGACAAGCTGCGCAACACATCCGGTCCCGGCAACTACGGCGTTCCGCAAGCTGGGCATCCCACCTCGGTTTTGGCCTGCTTGAGGGCGCGGTTGCGCAGGGCATTGACGGGGTAGAAGGCGGCCATGGTGGCGCTGTCCACCTCCTCGCTGTACAGCACCATGTCCAGCTTACACGGGCCTGCAGGTGTGACGCGCCCAATGTCACTCATGTGCACCCCAAAGTCCACTGCTTGGAAGCAGAATGTGACAGCTCACTGACACCCAGGTCACTGACACCCAGCAACAGGCAGCATCTGGACAACAGAGCAGCAGCCTGGCTGTTCTTCTTTGGAATGAGCATGCGGCGCACCTTCGGTTTCCATCTGGCGGTGGAACGCGGACAGGTGGCGGATGACGTCTGGCACGGCCCACTCCCTGGGCGCGCCCTCCTCAGGCACCAGCGTGCCATTTAGCAGCGGCACATATGCGGCAGCAGAGATGATGCCGCCCCACTGGTAGCACAGCTCCGTCAGCGCCTTTGCCCTAAGGATTCGACAGTCCCAATGGCTGACCGTCGGCTTCGGAAGCAGTAGAATGTCTTGCAGCGCACATGCAATGCAGAAGATAAAGCAGTTGGGAATGGCGGCTGAGAATGGGCATCAATGTGGCACAGTGCGGTTGCGGCACAAGGCTCTCTGCACCGAGAAGCTACCTCTGTGGGCTCATCTGGGTGACGATGGTGATGTCTGTGCCCTCACGCAGGCCGTGACTCTCCCAAGCCGCCTCAACCTTCAGGCTTGCCAGCGGCAGCCTGCTGTCGTCTGTGGTGCAGTCCTGCATCGGCACCTTCTTCTGTCTGGCGCCGCTGCCGCTTGTCCCGCCCCCCTTGCGATTGCTGTTGCTGCCGGTTGTTGCGCTGCTGTTGTCACCTGTGCTGCTGCTACTCCTGATGCTGTCACCAGCACCACCCATGGCTTCACTGCTGCTGCTGGCTGCTGTGGCACCTACATTGGCACCGCTCTCTGCAGGATAGGAGTCTGCGTGCACTGACTGCTTGACCTGGCTACCTTCTGCTGCGACACTCGTCAATACACCAGCCTGTGCGCTGGCTGCATTCTGTGGAGCCATGCTGGATTGCTGCTGCCCTGAGTTCTCCTGGACGCCTTCCCGATCACCATCTCCACCGGACCTGACCTGCACATCAGCTGCAGCTGCTGCAGCGCCAATTGCTACCTGCAGGTGAAGTAGGCCGCTCAGATTTCACGCCATGAGCAGCTATGCAACAGTCCAGAACATGATGCTGCTGCGTACTTTGCCGCATGCATAATGCCGCATGAGCCCGCACCAGCCAAAGCAGCAGTGTCAGGTGCCGTGCGCTGACAGGTGCCGCCGTCTTTGGCATCTGATTGATTACACCACGCCCCATGCTCAAATCTGAAGTATCATTTGTACATAGCCTCATGTCACCCGGCACAGATCCCACATGCTGTCTCTGATTCGCTGCGCGCCCCCAGCAGTCTTGGCCACAACTGCTGCAGGAAACTTAGCCAAGCCTCCTTCGATGGTCAGCAGCAGGGGAATGGGTCAGTCTGACAGCAAATCGCTTTCAACATGGGAACGATGCGCAATATTTAATTGAATTTCTCTACTGAGATTTGCAAATTTCATCAGGGTTTTACCGGTCCTGTGTTTTTGTCAGATTTGTCGCTGAAGGAAACTGGCTAGAGATATTTGGCAGCAGTGCCTCGTTCATTCACTCTTCGCATTCGCTGTTCACACCTGTCTGCAACCCAAATTATTGAAAGTGAGTTCCTCGGCAACAAGCTCCCGTCGCGCATCTCAAACAGGTGCCCTTTCTGTGCGTGAGCAACGCCCGCTCCTGTTGCCGCTCGTCCTCTGACCAGCCGCCGGCGTATGTCTGATGCGGAATGATGCTTGACATGGCATAGTTCATGTACTTGCGGCGAATCCTGCCTGACGCAGCATTGGATGTTGGCTGCCGTCCTGCATTGCGGCGAACCCGAAAACTTGTCACATTGTCTGCCCGCCGATCGGAAGGGGGGGCGACATGATGCATGTCCGTGCTGCATTGCGTGTTTGTGCTGCGCTGTGAAGCATGGCGGGCTGTGAAGCCACAGAGGCTGACCCAGTCCGGTTGGTTCCGACATGCAGGCTCCGATGGCGTTCGCCATGCACTCCACAGCCCAGCTGCTGGCCGGCGCCACCTGCCAGCGTACTACCGCCCGCAACAACGTTGTTTGCGCCGCGCAGCAGCCGGGCAAGCCGGCCCGCAGCGGCAAGACCCCGAAGGCCTCCCGCACCGACGCCGCCCGCCTGGACTCCATGGTCGCCCCGCCGACGCCTTTTGACGCGTGGAACTTTGCGCCCATCCGGGAGTCCCAGATTTCGCGCGCCATGACCAGCCGCTACTTCAAGGACCTGGATGAGTACGCCGAGTGCGACGTGATCATCGTCGGTGCCGGCTCTGCAGGTCCGCCAAGGCGATTGCTTTTCGATGGCATTGCAAACAAATGCGAAGCTATGCTTTCCTGTTTCTTGGTCTAATGTGTATGTTGAATGCACGCATGCTGGACCGACTGTCGACAGGTTTAGCTGGTGTCAGCAGTGCGCGCCGTCTCATTCGTTTGCATGCTATCTCAAAGCTGACCTCCTATACTCTGGTTTGCTGTGCAGGTCTCTCGTGCGCCTACGAGCTGTCGAAGCACCCGGAGATCAAGGTGGCCATCATCGAGCAGGGCGTCGCACCCGGCGGCGGCGCCTGGCTGGGCGGCCAGCTGTTCTCTGCTATGTGTGTGAGTGGCCTTTTCATCTCTCGTCCCACGAACGGGGACGCATGCACTGTGCAGTCAACTGCTTCTGCATGACCTATTTCCTCTTCTGCAGTGTGGCGCGTTGGGGTTCGTGATATTTGGCAAACATGCACGTGATAAGGTTGCGTGAAGTGACGTGAAACCCTTTGCAACACCAGTTGCTGATCACTGCCGTCACCGACTGCCGCAGGTGCGCAAGCCGGCTGACAAGCTGCTGGACGAGCTGAACGTCCCGTATGAGGATGAGGGCGACTTCGTGGTGATCAAGCACGCGTCGCTGTTCACCAGCACACTGCTGTCCAAGGTCCTGGCGGTGAGTCATCTCATCTCGTAGGCTCTTGTAACTGCATGAGCGCTTAGCTTAGCTTGCAGAATGGCATCAGGCTGCGCTTTGCTTGGTAGCATGCCGCCTGTATGCTGTTTGCTGTCTAGCTGGCAGCCACAGGCTGTCTCGCTTGACTGTGCAGACCGTCTCACTGTATCTCACGACTGCACAGGTTCCCTGAGCCTGCTTGTTGCACTGTGCAGGCGCCCAACATCAAGCTGTTCAACGCGACGGCGGCAGAGGACCTGGTGGTGAAGGAGGACCCGGAGAAGGGCCGTTATGTGGCTGGCGCCGTCACCAACTGGACGCTGGTGTCGCTCAACCACGACACACAGATGTGCATGGACCCCAACGTGCTGGAGTCCAAGGTCATGGTGTCCTCCACCGGACACGACGGCCCCATGGGCGCCTCTGGTGATTTCTCTCTCGCACTTTTAAGCCCTTCTTGGTAGCTTACACCGCACTCTACCTGCCGAGTCCACAGCATACCTTTGGTGTCAGCTGCGGCATCCTTGTGTAGCATTGCGATGTTGCTTGCCAGGAGCAAGCCGTTTCAATTCCGCTCGTCTTCATGATGTGCAGGCGTGAAGCGGCTGCAGAAGCTGGGTATGGTGCACAGCGCCCCCGGCATGGGCGCCCTGGACATGAACTCCGCGGAGGACATGGTGGTCGCCCACACCCGCGAGGTCGTGCCCGGCATGGTCATCTGCGGCATGGAGGTGTGGCCCTCTCCGCCTGCATTTCCTCTGGCGCCTGCCGTGCTGAATCGACATCCCGCTGCATTAATATCTGGCCTGCTCCTGAGCCAAGTTGCAACCAGTGTAAGCTTACATACTCGTGCATTCCCCTCTGCCAACCCCTTGGCGAGGCTGCCGGCATTTATACAACCCAGGTGTCTTGAGCGGTGTCGCATCATGTGCGCAGGTGGCTGAGCTGGACGGTGCTCCCCGCATGGGCCCGACCTTCGGCGCCATGTTCATCAGCGGCCAGAAGGCAGCGCACTGCGCCCTGAACTCGCTGAAGAGGTGCGCGATCGTTGAACATCTGCTCGTCTATGACGTGCTTGGTTCCAGGACTCCAAAGTGCGCGTTAAAAGCCTGCTCCAGGAGGAGACGACAGGATGCCCAAGTGCACACCATTTCACAAATCTTGGAATTTGACAAGCCGCCAATTCACTGAACAGCCATGCTCAATGTTGCTGCAGGCAGAAGGAGGAGGCCGCTGCCAAGGTTGGCAAGACCGCCGCCCTGAGCGCTTGAGGATGAGATGCTGCAAGCGCCAAATGGCGCACAATCATAGTGGGCATGTTTGGGAATCATGCCATGTAAAGCAGCCGGTCCCACCACAATTTGCTTGTATGGCAGTGTGTACGCTCCGCTGATGTTGAGTGACTCGCATGAGAGGATGAGAGGTACAACACTGTAATCATTGTGATAAATGACGCGGCACTCCTCTGCCAAATAAGTTTCACATTCATACACCACATATGTGCAACTACCCATCATCGTGCTACGAAAACTTGTGGGTTTGATGCCACCTCCCGCTTGCGCCATTCCTGCCCTTCGTTGCCTTCATGTCGCCAAATCAATTGTGTACCTGCACCCACGTCACACATGTCCGTCAATCTGGAGACACCTCCAAAGGCGGCAAGTGTGGAAGTAAAGACTACCAATGTCACAAGGAACAGCTCACGTACGTACAAGGAACAGCTCACATCCGTGCTAGTGAGTCGTAGCCACGTGTGTCGCCTGCTCGCAGCAAATTGCCCGCATCGCAATTCAGCGGGCTGTCTGCTGCCGGATCATGCATCAATGCAATCACAGCCTGCGTACACAAAGTAAAGGGCTTCATGAACACAGGGCCAGCATGTCACAGGCATCAGAGACAGGGAATGTGACAAAGGCAGACGCCCCGGTGACACTTCCCTCATTGTGAAGCAAATGGCTGCTGCCTCACCTGACACACGGACTGCAGTGTCCATGCGGGACTCCAGGCGTTCTTCAATATGTCCAGGCAGATCTCGCCTGTCTGCGTCCAAGAAGGCACCATTGTTCAGGTGCAAGTGTGGCCAAGTAGTCCTTGTCGCTGTGCACAAAGGGCGACAGTTGCCGCATCTGTGTGAAATTTACTGACCTCCACGACCAACATCAAGAGACTCGCACACCTTGAAGTGCACGTTGGGGTGGAAGATCTTCGTCCGGAAGGACACTGTTGGCGGAACGAGCGGGTACTGCTCCGGCACACGGATGGCCAATTCAAAGCGCCCACCCGCAAAAGGCGTGTCCTCAGGTCCCTACGTGACAACAAATCTTGATGGAGGCTCTTGGCATCGACCCCAGGCTGTTGCCATCATGCCTGCTGAGCCATCGGTGAGTCACAGGTGAACCTGAACATGTTGCGGCGGCACCTGAATGACGGCTTTCCAGGAGTAGATGTTGCTCTCGTCCGGGATGAGCTGGATGCCGGTGTCTGCCGCTGCTTTGGCCGCCTCCTTGTACTCCTGTCACATGCGACATCACGGAATGTGTTTGATGCCAATGGCCGCAAAGCGCATCATGCCGCATCCCGCACAGCGGCCAGTATAGGTAGAACTGCTTTTGGACTACATCGGCACGCTCACCCGAAACAGCCTCGTGCGGGCACTCATGGACAGGCGGCAGCGGCAAATGCACTGTGCAGGACGGCAGCGCGGGTGTGCTTTATATAGGCTGCCTCAGTGCATGCGGCGCGGCTTCAGCCTGCGGTACTGCGGCTGCGGCAACCTGAGGACGTCCTGAGCAGGCGCAGCAGGCAACTCAGTTGATCAGCGCTGTGTTGTGGAATGCGCCTCGCTGTGTTGATAAAAGCATGTGCGAATGCAAATGTGAGTCAGTCCTAGGAGGGAGAGACTAGGAAATGTCGTGCATGTCGCAACATGCTCCCAGCCATCTTTTGCATGCACTGATTGTCCTGCTAGCCCATCTGCTGAACCTCCCTGTTGCGCACTTCCACATTTGATGCTCTTATACTGCATCCTACAGCGACTGTGCGGTGGTGTTGCGCCCATCCCGCGCATCGGCAATTTGACTGCGCAACTTGTGAACGCTTCGCGCATTTATCATCCTTAGCGAGCCAATGGCAGTAGCTACATCAGATGCACCGTCAGGGAAGAAGGCCAAGCGCAAGCATGTAAAGAAAGATGGCACAGTCGAGGCGCCGGCCACCACCATCGCCGCAGCGCCATCTAGCAAACCCGGCAAACCCGGCAGCAGCAAGCGCAAGAAGCCTGCGGACGCCGAGGCAGCTGTGCGCAGTCAGGATGTAAGCGGTGCTGTTGCCGAACCTCAGACAGCCGCAGCACTTGCAGCCGCCGGCGATGCGTTGACCCGGCAGAAGAAGCGCCGGAGGTGTAGTCATGCTCAGGCCCACCGGCCCATGCACATAAATTGCTGTGCTGCAGACTACTGCATCGAGGGACCAGTGCAGTCGCATATTGACTATTTGCTCCCCAGGAAAAAGCAGGGTGATGAGCCACCAGCGGATGCGTCCCCCGAGGAATTAGCTCGCCGGGCATATCAGAAGGAGCGACAGGCAAGCGCTGCTCACAATTGACTTCAGAAGAAGCAGCACCGTATCAATGATCCAATGGTTGCACGCTTGCCACACACACACAAGATTGTTGTGCCCAAGGCTCTGACGCCCAATCTGCTCCAATTTGTTTCCGGCCTGGCCATTCAAATTCAATGGCATGCTGTCCAGGAACTGGCGCGGCGGCTGCAGGCAGCTGGGCGGGAGTACAAGCGGCAGAAGCCCCAGAAGGCCAAGGCTGCAAAGGTCGGCCAGCCTATCGGCGGCACCAAAGGCAGCGGCAGTCAGCAGCCCACCGGCGGCGGTGTGGCTCAAAGACATGATGGCAACACAGCATGCACGGTTTGACACATGGGGTTTAAGTCTATCTGCGCATCCTCTCTTGAGCAGCCCAGATTCCAAGGGCTGTGGATCTAGTGTTTTGTACCATACGGTGCAGGTACCAAGGGCAAGGGCAGCAAGGAGGCGCCCTGGGAAACGGGCGACCGCCCTGACCATCCTGTGGCGGTCATTGTGGTGCCCATCTTCTGGCTCAAGCGTGAAAGGGAAATGAAGGAGGTCCTGCAGGCTGCAGCCGCCATCAAGAAGATCCTTGCAGGTGTGCATATGCCATCTGCCACTGCTGCAGGACAAGCTCATGCACGAGGACGGAAACATTGGAAAGCATCACGCTACACGTGACGTTGTGCATCGTAGCCATTGGTGTGGATGCGGGCGTGGACAGCACGACCCCAATGTCGCCTGGCCAGAAGTACCGATACTGGTACGAATTGGTGCCATTATTCATGTTGCATGGGCGCAAGCTGCAGTGCGTGTCCTCCCCAGATCACATGTATTCAGTTCATTGACATCGCTGACCTTTCATGCACATGTGGCGCGGATGATATCGGCAGGCACTGCGCCTCAAATATCCTGCAAATGTGCTTCAATTGCATATACTGCAGGGAGATGCAGGGGGTGAAGGTGCGGCTGGAAGTGGGCCCAAAAGAGGCGCAGGAGGGCGGCTGCATCCTCAGCATATCCACAAAGCCCGGCGAGGTCGCCGCCAAGACGCCGCTGCCGGCACGCCTTTGCCTTGATGAAGTCCCACTGCCCTTTCCTTGTTGGCGCTATCCTGCGGGAGAGAGGAGGGTGTCGTGGGCTCGACGGGCAGGCTGTCGCAGCGTTTTGTTCGAAGTCACTGACTGCAGATGCGCACTGCAGGTGGACCACAAGCTGTTGGACGCGGTGCGGACGCAGCTGCAGCTACCATCGGGCGACGCAGCGGCTGACGCGGCAGCCCTGCGGCAGCACAGCACGCCAGCAGCCGGCCCTGTGCCAGGCAATGACAGAGGCAGCGGCGGTAGCGGCGGCCAGCAGCTGAACATTGGGCGGCTGTCTGGCAACAGGAGCGGCGACGGCGGCAGCCACCCAACCGGGAAGCACACCGTCTTTGGCGGGGATGACCTGGACGACGACTTCTCGCTTAAGGTGAGGCGGCGGAGGCTTTACCTGATGAAATCCACCCGCCGGTTCTATGCTCGCTGGCCTGTTGGCATATCATTGACATGTTGTGTATGATGATTTCGAGTCTTGTCTGGGGGTACTAAGCAGTTGGCTGACTGGGCGCAGGCAGCGGAGCCACAGTCAGATGCACAGGCGAAGAAGAAGACAAAGAAAATTGCGCCACCTCCGGATGGCCCAGCAGTGATTCTAAAGCTGGGGAAGGCCAAGGCTGCAGTGGCGGCAAAGGTGGTAAAGTTCTGACAGACGTGTTTTCGTCGCATGGATTGTGCAAACACAGCACTAGGTCGCCATGCAGGCCAGTTAAGTAAGGGCTCCTTTTCAGGCCAAGATACAGTAGGGCACGAGGCAAAGTCATAGGCAGTGAAAGGGCAAAACCATAGTCCAGCCGGAGCAAGGTGCACAGCAAAACCATAGGCCACAAATCGCCCAACTGCCGCATTCGCGCGTTCGCAGGCCCCGTGCTGCTTCCAGACTGGATATATGCACAGAAAGATCTGTCTGAGGGTGCACCAAGCAGCTCAGCGTTGTCATTGAAGATGCGTGCGGCGTGGGGCAGTTGACGCAGCGTGGGCTTTGTCGTTATCGCTCCACACGCTGCGCGCACGCGATCGCTACCTGAAGGCTCCTTGGTGCATGGTCAGTGGTTGCATCCGTGCCGAACTTCACGCAAGGCCGCTCCGTGCATGTTGTGAGACATGGTGGCTGTAGTCCGGGCCCGTGCATGATCTCTTCGAGAGCTGCGCATCACTGCTGGTTGCAGGCACCGAAGAAAAGGAAGTTCAAGGCTGCCAGAGTCGAGGTATACAGCCACGAGACCGGACAGTTCGAGCAGCAGCAGCCGGCGCAACAGCGCCAGCGCCGCACAGCCAGTCAGCCGGCTGCACAGGCTGGCTGTCAGTCCAGTGTCCAGCATGCACATCAGCATGTTGCAGCAGACCAAGCTCAGCCTGATGCCGCATGCCCCAGCACCCTGCAGCCCTGTGCAGCCGCAGCAGAAGACGGTGAGGTGCCGCTGGCCAGCAGCAGAAGCAGCATACCAGCAGCATTTCCGTGGGACTTTGCATGCGCGAGCAAATTCCCTCTGCTCTGGGTCGACTCACACGGCGACGCCGCCGCTGAGGCCGTCTATCTGATCCCTTACAAGCCGGAGGGCGCACGGAAGTGGCGCTTCGGCTTTCTGGGGCTGCGCTATGTGCGCTTCAGCGACGGCGATCGGCTGGTCGGGTGGTGCAAGAATTGCCCCTGCGGCCAGGAGTGCTGCCTGGACAGGCAGCTGGAGCAGCAGGACAGGCCGCACGTCAGCCAGGCGTGGTTGGGCGAGGCTCCACACATGTGCGAGCTCGGCGAGGCCCTCGTGCGATGCTTTGGCGGCCCCACGCAGCTGCGTGCACAGCTGCAGCAGGTCTCAGCAGGGCAGCACGGCGCCGGCAAGCTCATCGTGTCCCTGCCGCGGCTGTTCCATGGCAAGGTGGCATGCACCGCGGTGCGTGCCGGTGACAGCTTCCGTGACTGGGGCTGCATCGACAACAGCGATCACCGCTGCGCTAGCTGCCAGAGCCGACAGCGCTCCTGTGCACACATCGGCTGCCTGCCTGCCGCAGACAGAGAGGCCGCAGCAGCTGCGGCGGTGCAGCCAATGATGTCGCCCGAGGCCTACGAGGAGCACCTGATGGGGGTGTTCGATCTTGAGCAAGGCTGCCGCAAGCGGAAGTGCCTGTCTTCGCTGCCGCTGCCGGCCAAGCTGGAGGAGCCGCGCGACGAGGCGGAGCGGCCCCTCTGCGCCGAGCTGCTGAAGATGTACAACGGTGAGAAGCCACTGGAGAACACCCCAGAGCCTCGTCCTGCATGCTTGCTCACATGGCCGACCAGCAGCCATCAGTGTCTTCTGGCTGACAATGCACTACTTGGCATCAATTCATTGAGGCCACAGGTTTCAGTTGAAAGGCAGCAGAAACACATGATGCTTCGCAGTGTGCTTTGTTCAAGACATGATGTGGTGCTTCTCAATGTCCCGTGGTTCGTGCTTTGCAGACCGGTGTTCCGGGGAGACTAAGGTGCCGTCATCATGCCCGCCCACTGCCGAAACACTGCGCACACAGCCATGCCCCAGCTGCAGCCACATCAACTGGGCGCCACAGGCGGATGCTGCAGCCAAGCCGTGCCGCGTGTTCCTACCGGCAGCTGAACGCTGGACCACCTTCCCAGCTCACAGCTGCCGCACCCCTGGCTGCGCTGGCACGCTGGTGGCTGACGGCCGGGAGTATTTCCTGCTGCGGTACTCGGAGCACCTGGTCTTCGGGCTGGAGCTGCTGTACCAATTCAGCCGCAAGCTGGACGACACAGCAAGCCCCTTCAGCACGCACTGGCAGGACAGCATCGCCAGCACGCTCACGTGAGGCTTTCCCCTTGCTGCACATGGCTCTGGGGACTGCGCAATCTGAATGCTGCTATTCAGTCACAGCAAGTCTGCAATCGCATGTGCATTCAGCCACTGCATATGGGGCCATCAGATTTGTCTGGCCTTCATAGGCAGCAGAGATAGTTGCCGTGATGCTTACGACGCTGACATGTGCTTGCAACAGGCTGTCTCACGAGCTGCAGCACACGCTGGGGGAGCGGCACCGCATGCACTTCGAGTATGCCTGCCTGGACTTCTGGCAGCTGCAGCGTCTGGACTACATGGCGGCATTCAGCTGCCCCCATGGCCTGGAGGACCTCACGGGCGACGGCATTGCGCTGGGCAATCACAGCGCCAAAGGTTGCATCATGCAGCCATGGGCAGCAGCGGATGCGGCACCGCTGCAGTACGGAAGCAGTTTCGCTGACAGGACCTTCGTGCCAGACCGGCGCGCTCGCAACCTGCTGCGGCGGTTCAGCAGTACCACCTGCTCTGACAGCGGCCTCACTGCGGATGAGCTGGCGTCTCTGCGGGAGCTGCTGGCGCCGCCGTCGCAGCCGGCGCACAGCCTGCTGCCCTTCCTGTCGGCCGGTAGCGCGTCCCAGCGGATGCTTGCAGCTCGCGGTCACCGGCAGCTGCTGCAATGTCTGGCGACCACGGCCCCTGCTGCGGCCCTGCTGCCATCAGCTGCGCATGAGGCAGCAGCTCAGCTGGTGGCCACCAGGCAGCTGTCCCTGCACAGCCAGCAGCGGCTGGATCACATCACGCCTGTGCTCTTCGGCTTCTTGCGCCCGCACTTGCCACAGCAGCACTGCGACGCCAGCGTCTGCGACCTGGTGGCGCAGCTGTTGAAGGTGGGAGGAGCATGACTCGTATCGCACTTTTCATATTGTGATGCGGACTACTGTTGATTGCATTGGAATCCTCTCCATGGGTGTACACCAGCTGAAGTGTCAGGGAAGTTGCTGAGGGATGGTCTGTCTGGTCTTCCAGGTGGCCAAAGCCTGCCATCTGCCAAGCCGGCCACCACAGCCAGCAGCAGCAGCAGTGGGGTCAGCGGCGGTCGGCTCCGCAGCAGGCAGCAGCGCAGCACTCGGCGGCGGCCCTCCCACCGCAGCACTGCCATCAGCATCTGCAGATGCGGCAGCTACAGACAGAGCCGCACCGAGCAACTGGACGTCACGAGAAGAGGCCTTCATGCGCACAGCGGTGTGGTCAGGGTTTGGCCCACGCGAGTGGCAGCCATCGCCGCTGGGTGGCAATCATGTCTACCGGCGCGTCGGGCGGTATGCGCAGGATGTGAGCAGCGGGCGTGGCGGCGGCATCAGCACGGCTGACAAGTGCACCAAGCACCAGCGGCCCACTGGCAAGCTTGTGCCGGGGCTGATATTGTTTTGGTGCATGAAGTGCCGCAAGTGCGTGCTCTTCAGCCTGATGCCGGAGGCAGAGTCGCCCCGCACTGTGGCGGACCTGCTGCAGACGCACATGCCGGCTGCCCCGCAGCGCTTTCAGATGGACAACGCGTGCAACCTACACGCCTTCGTCCTCAACCGCGAGCCTGAGTACTACGCCAACACCCAGTTCCTGATTGACGACTGCCACTGGCGCGGCCATGTCAACTGCTCGGCGGCGTACTACACAGGTGGACGTTCGTCTGAGTTGCAGCATATCCATGGCGGTTGAAATCGCTGCGCGTTTTGAGCCTAAGAGCACATGCTTTGGACTGGTCATGTCATGCTCACCATTCATTGCATGTATGTCATACTGATCCCGCAGGCAACTACCCCAGCATCATCAACACGCCATTGGCCGAGCAGCGCAACTCGGTGCTGCGCAAGGTGGAGAGTATGTGCGCATACATGCACCAGACCACACTGCTGTGGTTTCTGAGGAGGCTGATCTATGCCATGAACAAGCAAGTCGAGAGAACTGCATGAAATAGTCGGTTGTGCGGCACAATAACCAAATTGATCGCATGCAATCTGAGATCTACAGCTTGCTTCCTTGTAGATTGACATGCAATACTCTTGTGTGTCTTCATGTTCTCGAGTATTTCACATGAATGCCCTAATCCAGACTGCAATATCTTGAAAGTGCAGATGCACATTCTCTCTCATCTCCCACTGTCATCTCAAGAGCTTGCCCACATTGCAAAGTGCACATGTACAGATGCTGCCATGCCATGCCAAGCATGACACAAACCTAAGTTCATTATCGTGATCACCTGGTGATCACTTGTTGGCTTATTTATTGGCGGATGTCCTCAGATTGAGAGATGGAGTGCTCATGGTCTGCACCCAATATGGGCTGATGCTCGTGAAATGCTGACCGTGATGGTGAGTAGAGATGATTGCAGTCAGGCGTGCTACTCAGCTAGTGTCAACAGCCAAAACATGGATGTGCTTATGCAGGAATGCTACCGCTAGCACATGTGCGTGATGAATTCCATGTGCCGCCCTGGCCACCACCAAAACCATCGACAACTCAGCAAACCAAGGTAAACATGCGCGTCACAAACTTATGTCGTTCTGGCAGACACTGAAGGGACACTCATAAGCATGCACCGGCTGCATGACCATTTGCAAAATACACATACTTGAATGCCGCTGGACATTATCTGCCGCCGGTCACTTGTGCCGTCGCACAGGGCTACACATCAGCAGCAACGATGCCTTGCAGAACACCATAAGGAAGATGAACATAAAGATGAGCAAGTCTGGCTTGATGATCATGATGCTGGTGGAGGGTGACTTCAAGCAAAGCTCGTCCCAGCCATGGCGCAATCATAAGCAGGCCAATGACATGACCGAGGCCAGTCAGACCATCTGCCAAGTGGCTGCAACCGCTGATGATGATGGTGAATGTGGCGGCAAGACACAATTGATGTATATAATCGTGCCAGCAGGGCCACGATCTGCCAATGATGCTTCAGTCCCTGATGCCATGATGATAACCTGATTCCTGAAGCAGGGCTGGAGTGTTATCATAAAATTTCTCCGCCACAAGAACGAGGTGTTGGACAAGGATCCTGAGTGATTGAGAATAAATGAGTTGGTGATTGTGGCAAAGGCTTATGTATCGAACTACTACGATGGATGATCCACTATGAGAACGACATTGTCACAGGGCCTTGGTTCTGTCACAGGTGCTGTCACAAGAGCGGTCATAATATCAGCCGTTGCATCAACATGGTATGAAGCGGTAGACCAATCGGGCAGCATTCCGCCTTGCTAAAGTGACAGTTACTGTTGAACACTCATGCATATTCACATTCGACACATTGCTGTTGCTGATCAAATCACTGTCATCGTCATGTACAATGACATCACAACTTGCCCCTCACTGCAGCCATTGTTTCTTCAAAGCGGCTATTGTTTCGGGCACGATTTGACTTTCGGCTGCCCTGGTCTGGGATACTGCCGCTCCCGCTTGGTTCTGCAATTGAATAAAGCGTGGAAGGTGTGAACATTTACACCGTTGAGCGTGCATTCGCCATTCATGCAACCACTACTGCAAAAGCCATATGCATGCATGTACACGCCGCGAGGTTTGGCTGATTTGCCCACATATTGGCCGGTCCTGACCTCCGACTGCCTTGCGTTTGGCGGATGACGCCCGCTGCGACGGGGCGCGCCGTGACGCTGCCTGCTGCTGCACTCCAGCTGCGGACGTGGAAGGTAGAGTTGCCGCTGCCGCTGCGGCGGCGGCGGCGCCGCCAGCTGCTGCTGCTGTCTGCTCGGCCGAGGGCGCCTCTTGCACCGACAGTGTGCCGTTGCCAGCCCCACTTGCGTCTGCAATTCACCAACAACAGTGAGCGCCATCTGATCCGTCCAGTACACATTTCGACACCAGTCAAAGTGAGACGTGCAAACTGACCTGCAGTTGGCGAACGCCAGGTGACGTGAAGGGCACCAGATGGTTCGGCAGATGTGACAGCAGCTGGTACTGCAGCAGTACACCGTGATTCACATGAGCATTTGCAGCAGTATATCTGCAGGAATCCCTCCAGCAACATGAACGCAGGCGTGGCATGACTACAGCCAGCAGACACCTCACCCGCCAACATGGTCAGCGGCGCTGCCGGCATTTGCAGCGTTGTAGCGGCTGTAGACATCACCTGCACAGAATCAGTGAGTGTACAACACATGCCTTTCCCCTGGAGTCATCCTTGCAGAAAGTCACTCTACCTCTCAGCAGCATTTACATACCCTGCTCTCGTGCAGCGGCTGCGAAGTCGATCGTTGCACTGCTGACTGCTGCGGCAGCTGCAGTGGTGGCGGCAGCAGCACCGCCTGCGGCTGCATGGCTGTCTGTTGCTGTGCCACTGTGGCGCACAGTGGTGCGGCTGCGTCTGCAGGTGCCGACGGTGCTGCGTGCAGCCCTGGCACTGCAGCGACTGCCAGCGGCGGCACCGCGGCAACCGATGCACTCTCTGCTGCCAGGGCATCCATCGCCTCATCTCGGGCCTCATCCCCTGCATGCGAGCAAGACGCTGCAACGGTGTACCCATTGACCTTGTGCTCATGACCACGTGAAACTCAACTCGGCACGAAAACTCCCATTCAGTGACTTGCCTGCTTCGTCTGACGCCTCGCTGCTGCTGGACTGCAGCATGCTGCCAGCTGGGCGGCTGCCCGCCTCAGGGCCTGCAAAATCGCACTCGTCATTCAGCTGCACAAACGCTTCTGTCATGGTGCTGTGCTGATGTGATGGATGCTTGCAGAATTCGAGCTGGTACTCTCGGATCAATCTGCTACCTTCATTGCTGCTGTCGCTGCCATTGCTGTTGTCGCTGGCATTGCCGCTTTTGCTGCGGGCATTAGCCTCCTCAGTGGTCACTGCACATGTGACACAGAGCGCATCGTCTAGCACACTATCGAAACTGCACAAGTGGTCTGATTAGTCAGCACGCTGTGATGATGACAATTGTGATAAGTGTTCCAGCAACATGGCTCACCTGGCTCCTGACGGATGGGGCCCAACCAGTTCTGGAAGGAACTCCTCATCTGCGGCTTCCAGTTGTTGCCCACCAGCTTGCCTGGCGCGATGCCCAGGTTGCGCGCGACCTGCTTCATCACGCCCGGGTCCGCAAACACCTGCATTGTATCATCTCCCAAGGTGGGGGTCCCAGGTGCCTGAATGATGTTAGCAGGTCTATCAGCAGCATGCTTTGTCAGACGTGACAATTGCTGTGAGGCCAAAACGAGTGCTGGTCGACTTCGCACCAACACACCTTTGCCGCGCCGCCAGCTGCATGTACAGCGTTGTGGTACTCGTGTAGGTGAACGGTGACGTCCAGCAGCTTTGTTTTGGCCTTTTTGTTCTGCTTGCACCCACCGGCGGCTGCTTTGCGAGCAATGAACGCCTTGGCAGCATCCGCCGTGATCAGCGCGGAGGGCAGGGTGGTCCCCTCGTGACCAGCATAACCACCTGCGTCTGCACAGCTACACATCATTTGCACACTGAAATCCAACAGCAGGTCAGCCGCAAACAGCGCATGTAAACACCCAGATGGCGCGGCGGAAATGGACTTTATAGTACATGCATGCCCACACTGATGATATTGTGCACCTTGCGCTGGTGGCGGTGGCAGTGGCTGCTCATCAGCAGACTCGCCGCTGCACGCCTGCTCCGCAGTGTTGGTGCACTGGTACGTCCTCACGGCTGCCTGCACATTTTGCTGGTCGTCTGCTGACGGCAGCTTGCTGATGGCTGCTTTCAGCTGCTTTTGCCGAGCTGCACTGCTGGACTCTGCCATAAAGCCGTCAAAGATGGCTGTGCAGGCGCCTGCATCCATTGCTGCAGGGTTCTGATATGTGACACCTGCCGGCCATGCAGAGTATACCTTGCGCACTGTCTCTGAGCTGTGCATGGTGGCGGCTGGCTGGGTAGGCTGTGCCTGGGATCTGCCTGCTGGATTGTGGTGGGCACTGCCACCTGCTGGCTGTGCCTCGCTCGCGGGCTGCCTCTGGCTGATGCCGCTGCCACCAACTGGCGGTGCTACAGCGGCAGAGCCCGCCGCCGGCGGCTGTACTGCAGCCCTGGCACTGCCCCATGACAGCACCGTCTTGCGGTTGGGGATGGCAGTCTCGAGGAGAGCGCGGATGAACTGGCGCTGCAGGCTGAGCGGCAGCTGATCAAAGCGCAGCAGCACCTGCGAGCTGATGCGCGCCTTGATCTTGGACCTGTGGATGATGGAGGGCACCAGCAGCTCCACTTGCGCTACCTCTGACAGCTCCTTAAGATTCTCGCTGGCTACCACTCTGATCCTGTACTCCGCTGAGTGCGGAGCCACCGGTGCCACGGTGATCAAGAAGAGCTCGCCTCCGAAACCTGTCCACTTTGCGACTCTCCGCCTCGTATGCTCGCATATGTTTTGAACTTCGTCATTCACCTTGGACTGCGACCAGGTTTTGGGAGGCTGTGCAGGAGCAACACGCCCGGATGGCCTTGCACCGCTGGTCTCGGCCATGCGTGATTGGGCCTCAATCAGGGCGCGACACACGGTGCTACTGACTTGCAAGGCTTCAAAAAGCTACTCTGCAGCTGCACGGGGCCTGCGAACGTGCGAATGCGGCAGTTGGGCGATTTGTGGCCTATGGTTTTGCTGTGCACCTTGCTCCGGCTGGACTATGGTTTTGCCCTTTCACTGCCTATGACTTTGCCTCGTGCCCTACTGTATCTTGGCCTGAAAAGGAGCCCTTTCTTAACTGTGCAGGCGAATAGTTTCAAGCCCAGAGGGTGGCAAACGGCAGGTTATTGTTGGGTCCATGATCGGGGCCCAGTCGCACTCGTCGTCAGTTTTGCCCCCTAGACATGAAGACCTGCTCAGCAGAATCTCGCTTGATCACAAACCGCAGGTGCAGTTAGGTTTGCACGCGGCCAGCGCACCCACAGCCGTTGTCCAACCCTTGCAAAAGCTCTGATTGCTTGTCCCGCTGCGCCTGCACACGCCCCGACGCCCATCCTCTTTGTGCCAACCTTGGCACCGTGAGCCAACCTGGGTGGCACTGTGCGGGCTGCATTGCGGTCACCCCATTGATCACCACCCCAGTGGTGACACAATTGCAGTGTAGATCATCTGCGCTCGTGTCCGTCTGATCGAGGCCTGGCGCTGGTCCAGCTTTCGACCGGATGTCTGCCGAAAGCACACAAGGTGCACCGCAGGCAGGTCCAGACGTGTCGCCTGCGCCGCAGAACCCACAGGATCAGACTCAATACCGGAATCCTGCGCAGCAAAAGCCGCCGGTCATCTCCAACAAGCTGAGTCTTGAGGAGGCGCTGATTCATCGCCGCAGCCTGCTAACGGCAAGTGTCCTGCTGAAAGAGGACAAGAGGTGACTGGAAGCTTTTTGCGTAGCAACTAGTGACTCTCGTGTTACCATTGGTATCAACCTCATACCGCCGTCAATGGATCACATGCGCAAAACGCTTGCACTTGCCAGCCTCTGCCACCGCATGGGACAACAGGACCCTCCTAGCTGCTGAAGACCGTCCTGAAAGCTCTGCAGGTCGCACGACACAGATGCTGCGCTTCATATGCTTCTGTGCAGGTGACCCTCTGCGTGACCATGTCAGTGCATGCTCCTGCAGTTGAGCTTTGTCCGCAAGCCTGCTGAGCCCACATGCTCAATAGAGGTTTTCCATCAAACCTTCCCATGTTGCATGCAGCCTGCGGTATCGCCAGGTCGACGAGGATGTGCTGAGGCAGACGCGGCTGGCAGATGTCGTGAGGCCCATATGCCAGCACCCCCACAGGTTCGCATATGCGATGCTGTTGTGCATCCCCGCCCGGTCAAGTGGTCTATGATGCGCAGTGGAGCTTCGGCACTGTCCGTATGAAAAATATACTGTGGGCTAGATCAGCTTGTGTTCGATTCATGATGTTCACGAGAGCACAGCCAGCAAAAAGAGCCAAGGAGTCACGATGGCGTGTGCAGGCCGGCAGCGGATCTGGCGCTGGGACTCCTACACCAACCGCTGTGGGCCTCCTTTGCTCAAAGGCAGCCGCCGCTGCAGCTGATTTGAGACAAGGGGCAGTCGCAGCACGTGATAGCGTGCAGGGCCAGTGTCAGCATCTCTTTCCCTGTTGGTGTTTCTGTTGTGGGGGACTATCTCAGGCGTCAGCAAGCAGACATTCATGATGGGAATCTCATATACATGGCGGTCTGGCACCGTGCATTCGATGTGCAATAGAGTGCATGATGTCCGCTCCTGGTGAGGCCCTGAATGGGTCAGTTGTGCTTTGAAATGGCGGCAGCAGCTCAGTCTGCCGCCTGCAGAACTGCTGAAGCTTTCCTGAGGGTTGCATGATAACGACATCAAACACACAGACTGTGGCGTCACGGACCGCTCTGAACCGCCAGGCCGGTCAATTACACCGATCAAGCTGGGTGAGCATCACCTGTGCATCACCTCATCGAGATCAGCAACAGTCACGTGCACGACCATTCGAAGGTGCACCGGCAGTCAAGAGCCTTGTGCATTGTCACAACGCGTAGTCTCAAAAGTGGGCATCATGCTGAATCGCCTCCATGGGCTGTCGCGCTGCACAGCTCCGCACTTTGCAGTATGTGTACCCTTGCAGCACAAGGGATCACGCACGCGTAGTCCCTCCATTGCAGTGGGAACGCGAGGAACGAGCTCGAGACCGGCAAGTAGTGTGGATTCTATCATATTGAGGGGATTCAGCTTTGATCAGAGACCATTGTCAACAGGGCAGCAGCCGCAGCAGCTGCGGCGCGGTCAGCAGGCGCACTGCAATGCCACAACACCATCTGCCGGCGCAGCCTCCGAGATTGAAGGTGCTGCGGTCGCATGTCCAGCCCTGGCGATCTCATGACAGCTTCCCGACCACTGCATATCATGATGCCATATCTTCTGCTGATGCTTTTGACGCACCGCAGTGCCGCGGCGGTCCCTGCTGGACGTGACACTCGGCTACATCAAGTGGCTGGCGCTGCTCGTGGCAAGTGCAGTGTTGGTCTGGATACCGCAGACGCTGCTCCTGCTGCTGGGCGCAACCATTGGGTGGGCTGCCTCCATTGCAGCTGACCATGCGCTGCGTCCTCCTTGCACAGAGTCGCCTCCTGATGTTCCCTGTCACACTGCTTGCATGCAACGTCCAACGTTTCACGACGCTGGCTGGGCTTTCTGCAGGGCCAAGTCGTTCTTCAGGCGGACGGACCGGTCGCAGCTCTCCCTGCCGGACCCGCAAAGCCTGCAACACAACACACTGAACATCAGCGGCATCAGGCGGGGCCCGTTCATCAGAACACGCCTCAAATCGTTAACAGACATATCTGTTGGGACTGGCAATGCGCCCTTTGCCACTCGCATGAGGCTCATGTTGTCGTGCACTGTTTCAAGGGCTGCTGTGTCCGAGCAGGCTGCACTGCGTCACCGCCGGGTCGAAGGACAAGCCGCTCATGCTGTTCATCCACGGCTTCCCGGAGCTGTGGTACAGCTGGCGCCACCAGCTGGCGGAGTTCCAGGGGGACTATCATGTGGCAGCCTTCGACATGCGTGGCTACGGCGACTCCGACAAGCCTCAGGTTAAATGTTTGGAATGCACCACATGGAGGACACTCTCCTGTCCAGGTATGACGATGCTCATGAACACCATTCCAGCATACATCGAGGCTACTAGTGAATGCAGCTCTCTGCGGGGGCTCTGCTTGGAACCACTCAGCGTCTACTGAGTGTGCATGGTGGGCTGTGTAGGACCAGGCGGCCTACACGATCGAGAACCTTGTGGCGGATGCGGCTGGCGTCATTGACGCGCTGGGCCACAGCAGCGCGACGCTGGTGGTGCACGACTGGGGCGGCCTCGTGGGCTGGTAAGCGTCCACCCTGCAGCGGCGACAGTGTCTCCACAACTTGTTGTCGACGCTGCATGCTGCCCGATCGGCTGGATGTCTGAGTCTGCTGTGCACGCTGTCTCAATGGATTGCAACAAGCGCCGAGCTGACCATGCATTGGAGATATGGCTTGGTCTGCAGGGCACTGACAGCGATGCAGCCAGAGCTGGTGGACAGACTGGTGGTCATCGGTTTGCCGCACCCGCTGGCATGGAATGACAACCTGGACTTCGGGCAGCTGCGCAAGTCGTGGTGTGTGTTGATGGGGCATCATTTGACAGCGAACCGAGATGTCAACATATACTGACATGCTGTGATCAAGGAGTACATGCATCAGCTGTCGTGCTGCTCTTGCAGGTACATGGGGGCTTTCTACGCACCGTTCCTAGCAGAAACGATGCTGCCGGCCGACGACCTCAAAGTGAGAGCACAATTCCCTGCTGCGCTGCCGGCTGTGCACTGCTGTTCCGGTCTGCGGGCTGCCGTCAACGAGTGTGCAGCTGTGCGAGGCACGGGCTGGCTCAGAGTCCTCTGTCAACACAAAAAGCGCTTCTTGCAGGTCTTTGACACCCTGTTCAAGACTGTGGACGAGTCGCCGTCTGGCATGCGTCGCCAAGCCCTGGAACCGGAAGAGATTGACAGGCAGGCCGCAAAGTTGTGCTCGCTCACCTGTCGTTTGCCGGCTGTGCTCACATCATATCTACTTCCATGTTGCAGACCAACAAATGTGGTCGATGTGGCACAGGTACAAGCAGAAGTTTGCAGGCAAAGGGGCCTGGACTGGGCCGCTGGTAAGCACGCTCAGTCTTATGCCATGCTTTTGACCCCAATCAAGAAGTTCGTCATGCAGACACGTGGTAAACGAGGAGTTTTAGCGACTGCTTGTCATGCTGAAGGGATGCTACCGCAATTACCTGGACAACATGACCAGGGGCGGCGCCGGCAGCACCTACTTCCGCAGGTGTCCCATCTGGATATGTACCGATTTGGCTCCGCATCAGGGATGGGCAGCACCACAATGCAAGTTGTATTGACTGCTCGTGCAACAGCGGTATGTGCATGCATGCCATTGCAGGGCCAAGTCACGATTCACTCACATCAATGCATCGAATGCAGGTTGCAGGCAGCGCTGCGGAGGGGCGTCAGCAAGCCCACCCTGATGTTATATGCAGACAGCGACACGGCGCTGGGCCAGAACCTGCTGAAGGTTCGCACGCCGCATTGTTGCATAGGTTCCTGTGGTTTGGCAGCACTCGGCCGAACACTTCTTGAAAGCAAAGCAAGCGGTGGCACTGCTGTCCTGCCGCGGCACATGTTTGGCAATGCAGTCTCTGCAACCGTTTGGTTTTGGGCCTCAAATGTCCGACATGACTCCTCGCGGTGGGTTTCGGATCGTCTGTGGTGACTGCGCAGGGGACGGACAGGTACGTGTCGGACCTGGAGCTGCACGTGCTGGAGGACTGCAGCCACTTCGTGCAGCAGGACCGGCCGGAGGAGGTCAACAGGCTGATGCGTGCGTGGCTGGCGCGCCAGGCGGCATAGTTGGCGGCATCCGCACTGTCCATCCAGCAGTGGGACCAGCATCATCAGTTGCACCGGGCGCGCAAGGCTGAACAGCTGACGTCCGCATGGCTGCCGCCCCTGGCGGCACGGCTGTGGGCTGTCGCTGCGCAGTGGGACAGTAAAGCACCCGCCATGACTAGAGAGCACGGCGCCAGATTGCAGGGTGGCAGCCAGGTCGTGTCTCCTGGTCACAATGCTGTGTGCTGCGGTGCTGTACATTTTTTGTCGCTTGTCGTCACAGTGGCAGACTGATATCTGCTTCAGGTCCAGTGTCCGCCTCTGAAGGGCCGCATTTTCATGCATATCAATGCCGCATGCGGGCACAGCAACCACAGTGTTTTGATTGGAGCTTGAGGCAGAACCAGCTCGCGATAATTGCAGCTTCGAGTGGAGCTTGGAGCAGAAGCAGCTTGCGATGCCGTCTCATGCACTTGGACCAACTGATTTGACAGCGGCGGAATTGGCAGTCTGCATTCCAATGTAGACTTTCTGTGCACGCACCACAGCTCATTTGTGCTTGATGCGCTCATTTGATCTGCTTGCACGCACACAATCATCAACAGTTGCTGTCTAACATATCTGATGCGCATAGATTGGCTCGCATGCGGCTAGCGCAGGGAGGGCAGTGTTGACGTGGCGTTCTGCCTAGCTGGCGAGTGAGGCAAACCTGCGGACCTGCGCTGACGTTCACGATATGGCCGCAGGTCAGCTTCAATCAGCACTGCCTCGAGTGCATGCCCGTATCTCGCAGCGGCGGATGGTAGTCACCTAACTAATGATGCACCTTGTTGCGCTTGGTAAAGGCGGTGCACCTGTGTGGTGCATTGCTTGCCAAGCCTCGAACACGTAGGCCGGTTGCATCACGCCATGCTGAGCATCAAAACCAGTTGCCCGTTGACTGTGTGCGACGGCATTCATTCATTGCATCATGGCTGCAATTTGTTTCCCGCCTGCGGCGCAGACAAGAAGGGTGGCGTCTTTGGATGGACCGTTCTGACGGCCATCAACTGTGGCAAGGTCCTCACCGCCTGTTGCCTGGCGCTGTGCGTGTTTCAACACGGCGGACTGCATAACATGCGGCAGGTGCGACATCAACTGTAATGCCACTGGATCATACATTGCGGCATGTGGTCCGCTGCGTATTTCACCATGCATCTAAGAAGAGCTCCGTGCTGCAGGTTGTGTACATCGGGGTGCATGGTGCATATCTGCTGTACTGGATGGTGCACCAGTATGCAGTGCCAGAATGGGAACCCTTTGCGGATCCGGCGACGCCGCCAATCATTATCCTCGCACTGGCAGTCATTGGCGTCGGGTGAGCTTTGATCCTGCTGAGCGAAATCCTGGTAAACGGACTTGCCTCTGTGACACAAGTTCGCCAAGTCTCTCAGGCATACTTCACAGCGTTTCACATGGGCTGCAGATATGCGCTTCCAGCTTGGCTAGCTTTTGGCAACCCACACGACATCGCGCCATGGTATGCCGTGCTGTGCATCTTCACCAGCGTATTAGGTGAGCCTTCCCTGCACAACACTCTGGTATCCGCAGCAGGTGTAGCACATTCCAGAGCATGCAAAGGCCGCAGAGAAACTTAATGAGTCGGAAGTATGCTTGAGTGCAAGTGTCTGGTTTGCTGGTTTCGATTGCAGGCGGCACCCTGAATGCTGGCAGCGATTGGTACAAGGCTGGTGCAAAGGCTGCAGGCGCTGGGCTGGTAACCACAGGACCGTACACCTACAGCATGCGGCCCAACTACTTTGCTGATTGGATCAGGCAAGTCCGCAGCAGTTGGCCTATGCATATGTGGCGGTGCATTATGTCGTACACAAGCCCACAGGCTCGCAGGCACACAAACTCTTCCTTGCGAGGCCTCACGTCGAGGCCTTCTGTCTTTCCCGAGCCATTACAGAGTGTCAAGCATGACTCGGAGGTCGAGCCTGTGAATCCCTGCAGGTATTTGAGCTTTGCAATGGTGACTGGGCGGCCGCTGGCGCTGCTGCTGCCGGGGTTCGTCATCTTGACGAACGTGGCCACGATGCCGCAGCACATCAAGAGCAGCAGGGAGCGCTACGGCAATGCCTTCGTGCAGTATGCGTCCAGGGTGCCGGCAATTGTGCCGGGACTGGGGCCCGCCATCCCTAAATCTGAGGCAGTGGGGTCCTCAAAGAAGAATGGTTGATCACGCTGGTAGTGCAGAATGACATGGATGTTGCAGTTGCTACAGGACAGCTAACGTGCACTGCAGTTGATTCAGTTCAGCGACGAGTGTGTGCACTCAGCGAATTAAATTAATACTTGCGAATCAGATCGATTCGTCCAATGCCTGTGTACTCAGAACTGCAGAGCCTCGGAAATTGCACGTTGCTGCTGAGAAGGCACTCAATGTGATGCTCGATCGATTCTAGCACGCACTTGCACATCGCAGCAGGCTTTTCACACCGTCAGACAAACACACCTGCAGTGTTGGGTGGCGTTGAGTTGAGGCTCCACATGAAGGCCCCAACAAACCTTCAGCCGCCTGGCCCGAACAGGTTCGTGCTGCCGAAGCTTGAGCCGAACCTGCTGCATGTGGTGCACGCTGCTGACGTTGGAGTCGCCGCTGCTCGACGGCTGCGAAAGAATCGGCGGCACCCTTACCTCTCAGGTGCCCACATGAAGACCAGCTCCGAGACTCATCAAGCAAGCAAAAGCTCCTGTCTTTGAAGTACGTGTTCATCAGTATAGAGTTGCTTCTTTCAACAAGTCATCTCATACCAAGACACCTATGTGCAAAGCCTGCATCTCACACATCTGACCTGGCACATGCGCACACCTTTTGTGTGAAGCGTGCTGTTGATCGTGTGGACATGGCGGACACTATGCTTGCAGAACTTCAGTCTCGAAGCCGTTGAACCTTGCCTTGTTCCTTATAGGGCTGTATGCCCCAGTCGATGCTGAAGTCACGAGCGGGGAGCTGCCGGTGATGGGCCGCATGCCGCCCGCCGTGGAGGGCGCCTTCCTGCGCGTGGGGCCCAATGTCCAGTTCGACCCCGTTGGCGGCCACCACTGGTGCGGAGTGGATGGCATGTTATTTTCCTATGTGAAGGCCCCGTAATCGCCGTCGTTCAATCACACCTGAGTGCGTGTGTCGAGCCATGAGTTGGGCGGCATAGACAGCAAGGCACCCATTTTATGCAAATGTTAGCAGGGCATTGCATTTCAGCCCGCCGGCGTCAGCACTGTATGTGCGCCAGTCTCGTGTCATGCCTCAGTGGTGCCAGCATGCATCGCATGGAGTGTAGCTGAGGCAGCACAGCAAGAGGTACAGCTCATTGCAGCATGGTCAAGTGGAAACTTAATACTGTCTGCATGCCAGTGCAGGGAGATTTGCCCCATGGTGTACAGCTTGCAGAACTGCATCCAAATGCAACCTGCCCGTATCCTGCAGGTTCGATGGCGATGGCATGGTGCACTGCGTCCGCATCCAGGGCAACACAGCGTGCTACAGCAACCGGTACATTCACACCCAGCGCCTGCTGCGAGAGCGTGCCGCTGGCTTCCCACTGCACACCCGGGTGGGTCGGCACCAGCAGGCCTGCTTTGCACAAGCGAATAACTGTGCACGGCTGTGCTGCTGCCAAGCCTTGTCCACTTTGGCAACAGAAATTGCCGTGTAGATGCACTGCCGCTGCAACATGCAGCCGATGTGCACCCTCTACACTGATATGTTCACATGGCTGTTAATGCAGCTGGGAGACATCTGTGGGCCAGGCTTCCTGCTGCAGAACCTGGTACAGAATGTCAAGAAGTGGAGCGGCATCCTTGACGCAGCAGTACGGCTTGCATCCCCTTCCATGCTGTGCTTGTCACTTTTGAGACCAGTACTTCACGCAAGAATGCGCGATTGTGGGCTGATCCGCATGCATGTGACACGCATGCTCGGACCTGCTGTCAACCCTCACAGACAATGGTGACGACGGCCAATGCTGGCTTTGCATACGATGTGCACAGGAGGGCATCGGCACCGCCAACACAGCACTGGTCAGCCACGCGGGACAGCTGCTGGCACTGCAGGAGGGCGACACGCCGTATGTGCTGGAGGTTGCCTCCGACACTGGCGTCATCTCCACCCTGGGGCGCAAGACCTATGGCGGTGGGTGTGCATACATGGTGGACAACCTGCACTTCTCACCATGATGTGGACTGCACTCAGGCGTCAAGGCGGCGGCGGTGGCGGCGGCTGCAGATGCTGTTGATGTTATCAATCTGATGTCAATCTGATGCTGGCAATGCCGTGAGCCTCGACTGGGTGTACTGGTCACGAAGTTGTAGCGCGCACAATCGCGCAGGGCAGCTGGGCCACCCTTTCACTGCCCATCCCAAGAAGGACCCGGTCACAGGTGCGATGCTAAGTGCACTTGCATAGCAGGCTACACTCTCTGGAGTTCCCCTCTGCAGCAGACATCATTCGAAACTGACGTTGTCGGCATGTGGCAGAACTGTCTGCCGTCCTCCGTGGCTTTACGCATGCGCACCTGCAGGCGAGCTGTTCGGTGTCAGCTATGACTTCACGCAGATGCCGCACGCGCACTACACCGTCATTGATGCCGACGGCAACATCAGGGTGGATATGCCCCTCAGCCTGCGCCGGCCGGTGCTGATGCACGACTCCGCGCTGACCGAAACCTTTGTCGTGTTCGTGGAGACCCCGCTGGTCTATGCCCCTGAGGTAAGGCCCGACCTATGCATGGGCATCCCCCCTTGTCTTTACATGGTCATGTCACCTTGAGTCGAAATATGATGAGGTGGAAGAAGAACAGCTTGAATGTGCAACGCTTCCGGCTGCAGCGCTTCACATCATGACAAGGCCTCAGAGCAGAACATAACACTGCTGTGCCCTTGCCCAGCGGCTGGTCAAGAAGCTGGCATCGTCGCCATTCTACTTCGACAAGGGTCAACCGTCACGTTTCGGCGTCATGCCACGATACTCCTCTGATGAGTGCGCATTTCAATGCTTGCTCAACCCTTTTCCCTTGTTGCCTGTGGTGTGCGTGTGACGCGCTGCGGTGTCAGTTCAGCTGGAGTATATGTTGATGCGTACAGCGTGTTGTGCAGGAAGGACATCACCTGGTTCGAGCTGCCGCCGATGGTGGTGATGCACACTGCCGCCGCATGGCAGGAGGGCACCACCATCAAGCTGGCCGCCTGCTGCTTCAATGAGGTGCGCACTTTGCTTTGTGACTGCGGTGGCTCAAATGTCGTCAAGTTGTCCTGAAGCGACCCCCAGCTTCAGCAGCGTGCATGCATCTGTATGTGTGAATCGTGTGCTCGGCTCAATAATCAGCTCTACTCCATTCACCAGAGAGGGTGTTGGGACCGGCGGGCTGCTTGATTGTGTCTGTGCCACCCCGATAACCCCACTCGGAGCACCAGACACCTCTGCATGATGGTGAACTGCTGACGATGTGGTGTCTGCTGACAATGTGGTGTTTGCTGCAGTTTGACCTGGACTTGGGGAGCCACTTCAAGTCGCCTGCACACATGCAGCACCTGCACCTGCTGGGCTTCGACCTGCAGACTGGCACCGCAAGCATGCGCCGCATATCGCCCGTGGTCGGCGACTTCCCACAGATCCCGCAGCACCTCGCAGGTGATCGACTGATCATCACATAGCGTGATGATTGGATGCTGCTCTTTCCCCTGTAACAAGTGCAAGTATCACCTTCTGGTGCAGTTGCAAGCTGTCGGCATGAGTTGCGGCTGCGCAGGCGATTTATGTGACTGATCCTCATCGTCAGATGTGCTGATATTGTGTCTGCTGCAGGCCGCAAAACACACTTCGTGTACCTTGCGACCATGCCAGAGGACAGGCCGCTGGTCAGCTTTGATGGCGTCGCAAAGCTGGACCTGTTTTCGGAGTCTGAAGACGCCGCAATGGCGGGCCGCATCGCCTTCCCGTCCGGCTATCAGGGCGGCGACACCGTTTATATTGCCGCAGATGATAATGCTGCGGGTAAGGCCGGAGTTGTCACGAATCGTCTGATGTGGTGCTGTCCATTGAACCCGTCGATTTTGCGGTCACAGCAATTCCCGGTGACATTTTGACCATCATGCCAACCATGCCATCACCATGGTTTGTGTTTCATGTCTGCCCCGAGGTGCCAGACTCTACACCTGTGTCGCTCAGCTCAGCTCTGCAAGATGTGTCTGCAGGCGATGAAGATGCTGGGTACCTCATGACATACCTCACCCACGAGAGCACTGGTGCATCGATGCTGGCGGTGTACGATGCTGCGACGATGTCCCCGCTGCCAGTGGCCACGGTGCCGTTGCCGGCACGTGTGCCCGCAGGTGCATGCTTCTGGTCCCGCTGTGTCACTTGCACGTCGCATTGTGACTGGGCCGCCGCCAATGGCAGCGGGCAGAAACGCAGATGCATTGTCTTAATGAGGTGCTGTGCTGGCAAATTGACAGGATTCACCTCAGGACCCGCCTCCCTGGCAGCAAAACACTGTCTGATGTGTTGAAGTGGCTGTGCAGGATTCCACGCACTGCACCTGAGCGAGCCGGAGCTGTGCGCACTGCACAATGCCGCAAACTTCAACCTGTGAACTGGACTACTGCGGACCTTTGAACCTGCACGCAGCGACCCTCTGCATGAGCTGTTGGATCATGTTGTCTTGTGAGGTACACACAGCAGACAGCCGATGACTAGCAGTGACGCCATATATGTGACCAATTGCAGTGAGGCGGTGGTGTGCTTGTATTGCAACTGTTGCTAGAACATGGGCGGCCCCGCCAAGAAAGCCAGCTGAGATTCGGGACTGCCTGATCAGTGCATGGATGTCGGGAACAACTTGCCTCAACCAAGCTCCTGGGCCAGACCACCATGCAGCAGTGCACCACACACGATCTGCAGGACATTTGCCTGTCGTTTGCTGCGGAGTTTGCGTTGTGACCCATCCACGTCAATATCTTCAGATACTTCGTCTCGGCATCCTGGCCAGCACCCTCTGGTCGCGACCTCTGGTTGTGGACTTGGTCAACCCCGCCCTCTCCCGTTGCTGAAGGTTGATGCTTTCTGCTGCTTAGCAGTATGCAATGCGACGTGCGCATTCATTGCTCAGGAAGTGTACACAGCTTGCGCTAGGTGGGCCTGAGCCCATGCATGCTGCACAGCCGTCTGCGGTGGGCGAACGCGCCTGCAGCTGCGCTCAGAGGGCGCTCATACACAGCCTCAGATCAGCGGCACTGCCAGATGCCGCGGCACGGACACCACGCCATGCACGCATGCCGGCGGTGCCTCTGCGGCCGCCACCCCCTTTGCACCAGCAGCCTGGCAGCACACAGCGCTTACAGCGCATCGCCTGCGGCGCCATGCGCCGCCAGAGCACGCGCTCGGCATCAGCTGCAGACGAGGTGGGAGTGCTGGCCCATCGAGGTGGCCATGCTGCATACAGCATTGCTGCACTATTGCCAAGTTGAAGTGGTGAAGCAATGCGATTGGAAGAAGTGCTGCACCTGGGCCTTCAAGAGCTCCTTGCCCTGCCAATGCCAAGGGCGCTAGGGTGGAATCCCATCACATCGTGCTGTTGCGCACCGCAGCGAGTGGCGCCAGAGGTGCAGCAGTACTGGGAAGGGGTGCTGGACAAGGTAACAAAGCCGACGGCCAAGGCGCTGGTGGAGGTGCTCGACCTGAGCCGCCTGATGGGTCTACCGGCGCCGGCGGCGGACGCGCCCCGGCGAAAGGCGCCGACGCTGCTCAGCAAGTTCAAGGAGGTCAAGGCGCAGCACCCCACCAAGGCGCTCCTGATCCGGGTGAGAGCTCCAGCCTGTGATGTCCTTCCACCCGACAGTGGAAACCTCTGACGCAACTCGCCCTTGCATTTTCCGACTGCCGACCCCAGGGGAGATATGCTGGATCTGGAAAAAGGTCAGAGGGTAGAACTGCAGAAATCTCTGTCAATCAACCCATCAGAGAGTACAGGGCACTGCGGGGCTCCATGAGAAAATAATCAAGCATCTGTCTGCACACGCTTGTGTCATCACAGAGTGGGCGTTGTTTGCCATACAGCATGGTGACTCCTGCGAAGCCCACTGCCATTGACCCGCTGCTGGGGCTGCGGCGTCTGAAGCTCAATGTATGGTCAGACAGCAAGCGTCACCAAAGTGTGTTGTCGCAGCCTGCTCTGCCTGCTGTGCAGTGCGGCGACTTTTACAAGGCCTTCGGCATCGACGCGGTGCTGCTGGTGCAGTTTGCGGGGCTCAACCCGTCTGCAGACAGCATGCACTACAAGCCATGTGCTGAAACAAGGCTGCTCTGTTTGCTGTGCAGTGCGGCGACTTCTATGAGGCCATCGGCATCGACGCGGTGCTGCTGGTGCAGTTTGCCGGGCTCAACCCCATGGGAGGCCGCTCGCCGCCGCGCGCAGGCTGCCCGAAGCAGAACATCCGCCGAGTGCTGGCCGACCTGGTGGACAACGCCGCACTGTCTGTGGTGAGAGGCTGAGTCGTTCCGAGGGGTCCTCAGCTGTGCACAAGCTACAGTCAAACAGACTGAGAACAGTATGGAGCCCGACGACGCCGTCCAGGCTTCAGCGGTCCGATGTGGCATGCATGCAGCCTCACCCCCATGATTTCTATTATTGCACCTGCATTGGACACCTCCACACTTGACGATATCTTCGTCGCTGGGAGGCCATATGTGAAATCACCTCGTGAAGTCTAGAACGCCAGAGAATTCATCCACACCTGCAGGTGGTGTGGAGGAGCCGTGCCGCTATGGCACTCCCAACAAGCGCAAGGATTCCTGCAGCCTCACTGACATGAGATTACCACGCTTGTACCTGATTTTCGCCCTTTCTGTACTTCCAGGTGGTGTGCGAGGAGGTGGAGGAGACATACCGCTATGGCACCCCCAACAAGGGCTGCAGCACTCCTTGCAGCACCGCTACGGAACCCCCAACAAGGGCAAGGAGCGCTGCAGCCTCACTGGCACAAGAGTGCCACGCTTGTGCCTTGAACTTGACACTTCTACACTTTCAGGTGGTGTGTGAGGAGGTGGAGGAGACATACCGCTATGGCACCCCCAACAAGGGCTGCAGCACTCCTTGCAGCACCGCTACGGAACCCCCAACAAGGGCAAGGAGCGCTGCAGCCTCACTGGCACAAGAGTGCCACGCTTGTGCCTTGAACTTGACACTTCTACACTTTCAGGTGGTGTGTGAGGAGGTGGAGGAGACATACCGCTATGGCACCCCCAACAAGGGCTGCAGCACTCCTTGCAGCACCGCTACGGAACCCCCAACAAGGGCAAGGAGCGCTGCAGCCTCACTGGCACAAGAGTGCCACGCTTGTGCCTTGAACTTGACACTTCTACACTTTCAGGTGGTGTGTGAGGAGGTGGAGGAGCCATACCGCTATGGCACCCCCAACAAGGGCAAGGAGCGCTTCATTAGCGGCATCGTCAGCCCGGCCGCCCCGCACTATGTGTACGGCCTCATCAACGAGACGCAGGTGACCGCCAAAGTTGCTGCGCTGATACATGGCCAAGGGCGCCAAGCTCGCCGCAATGCACATGCACCTCAACGCACATGCACCATGTGAGGATGTCAAGCCCACGTTTAAGATGGCCCTATGTGCCCTGGTAGACAACTCCCTTTGCCCTGGGGGACACTATAGCCACAAGGCCCTGGCGGTAAGTCTCTGCTGTGTACAGCGGAATCATGCTGTGTGCGACAGGATGAGCACCTGGAGGGTGCGGCGCCAGTGCTGGGCATCGCTGCAGCGGTGGGCGGTTACACGGTGATGGAACTGAACCAGGACCTGCTGACGGTCACCGTCACAGAGGGCCTCACTGAGGACGCCATCACAGCTCGCCTGCACGAAGGTGACATTGACAAAGGTTGCCCCACCTGCACTGGAGCACATCTGGTGATTGTGGCCTATTTCATGCACAGGCAATATTTTACATATGGCTGTGCAGTACACGTATGGCTTGTCATCCTTGTAGTGTGGTCGATAGGACGTCATCCTTGTAGTGTGGTCGATAGGACAGCAGTCAACACTGTGGCTCGTGCCTGCATCAAAGTCATGCTGCGTCTTCAGTCAGCTCCCATCGCATTGCCGCAGCTGCCAGGCACAGCCGGCTCATGATCTGTGCACGTTTTGCAAACCAATCAGCAACAGCAGCCAAACACTTCGATGAGCACACCGGCCAGCGACATATAGTCAGGCCATCATGTTCTGTAGGCGGCCTGGAACCGCCGCTGTACATGCACACCAGCATCGGCGACACCAGCGCACCCGGGGCGCTGAGCGCCGTCACGCCGGAGCGCGAGTGGCAGCAGCGCGTGCAGTCCCTGTTCCGCACCTCGGTGAGTGGCCACATCGGTGCACGATTTGGGGGACTCATCCAATATTTAGTATGTGGCATGCGCCCCAGCGGCTTCACGCCGGGTCATGTACGGCTCAGCGATCCGTGTAGTGTGCATGTCTCTGACCTTCGTGAGCGGACCTTACACACATTTATCCATGTTGCACATGTACATCCAATTGCTGTCACAGGGCTGCCTTTGCCGAATATTGTTGATGTTGCCCACAGCGCTGCATTTTTGCAGAGCCTCGGTCAGTCGTGCTGCATGTTTCATTACATTTTGGGCAGGTGGCATGGGCTTGCGGAATGCGCTGCGGTTGGGCCCGGTGCAGAAGTACCGCACCACGGACCCTGCGCCGGCTCCCTGCAGCCTCAGTCAGTTGTGCTCCGTGTCCTGCTTCACCTTCGCTGGGTTTCATGTATGCGCGTAATATGCCGCAGGTGGGCGCGGTGCAGAAGTACAGCAGCCCGGACCCGGTGGCCGGCTTCCTGCAGCGTGCCAGCCTGGACCTGGGGCTTGACGCCGGCACCCACTTCACCCAGGTCGGGCCATGCACGCTTGTCAGGGACTGTCGTCCTTCAAAGCTGTGGCTGAGGCCCTGAGCTGCCGATCAACCAGTGGCACCCTGCAGGGGCACAGGCCCTTTTCAGAAGTTCACGAGAGCAATTTCCAGCTCCGTGTGATGACACACATCTGCCCGCCATTCCTGCCCGTGTCCATCTACCCACTACTGGTGCTCGTCTTTGCAGGTACGGCGGGGGGTGGGCGGCCGCCCGAAGCCGCTGTACTTCAGCACCGCCAGCCAGCTGGGCTTCCACAAGACGCGGGGCGTGCCGCCGCTGCTGGACTCGCTGCTCCCACCTTCAGGGTGTGGCTTTAGCGTTTTGTGATGCTTCACAGTGTTGCGCAACCATCCATCCGGACGTGCAACAAGGCTATCCACAAGCTTGCCTGAATTCTTTCTGGTGACGAGGGTGGCACACATTGGCTTGCTGCTGGCGGGATGCTGCGGTCATGAATGTATGTACAACGACTGGCTGGCACATGACGCGTATGTTCTCTGTTTTGCAGGACGCCAGCAGCCTGCCGACGCTTCCTGCGCCGCCTGCTGCTGCTGCCGCCGCCGCCCAACGTGGGTGCCTCCATCCGTGCAGCATGCCGCCTGCTGGCAGGTGCAAACGATTGCACGTGCAGATGTATCCTCTAGCATCTGGATAACAGCTTGCATGATCGGCTTGCCCAAGCACTCAATGCATCAGGCAGAGGCACTGCTTCGGAAATCATGTCACACATGTGCCAGCATTCTGCTGAAGCTGCGCGACTGGAATGCTTGTCGATGCTCCTACGCAGCTGGCGTCATTTGGCATGTGTATCTGCAGAGCTGCCCGAAGCCCTGCCAGGCTACCCAGGTTTGCCGGGCGCCAGCATCTCTGTCAAGCTGCGCAACCGGGAGGCCAGCGCGCCGTTCTTCAGGGATCTGCACGCGGTGCTGGCCGCGACGCATGCCTCGTTCTCGGAGCCGGGCCTCCGCCCTCTGGCCGATGCGCTGCTGCCGCCGACGGCGCTGGAGATGGGGCTGCAGCTCGACGGCGACCTGCTGATGGCACAGTGCTCGTGAGTGGCACTTGAACAATCATTTAACAGGCTCCAACAGGAGCTGCTGCCACCCAGGGCATTGGGAACGGGGCTGCAGCTCGATGGCGACCTGCTGCTGGCGCAGTGCTTGTGAGTGCCAATCGACATGTGCTAACATAACCCGAACAGCAGCTGTGCAATGCTCAACTTGATGCAAATGTGCTGCTGCCACCCATGGTGCTAACGATGGGGGCGGCAGCTTTGACGGGGGCCCTGTTGACTGTGCAGTATGCCTGGATTTTCGCGCAGCCTTGCTTGACGAACAATGGAATTGCAGCGGCCGAGTGTTTCACTCTGTTGTGTTGTTTGCCTCGAGTGCATTGCAGCTGTCAAGCACAACTGGCAGCACGGTCATGGACTCTGCAGAGTGCGGGATCAGGCAGAGATGTCGCCACCTGCATTGTCTCTGCGTCGCTGCCGCATCTGCGCACTGATGCATCAGATGCAGTTGCGGGCTGCTATGGCATTGTTCAAGCGCGACCACATCTGCAACGGGTCAGCAATGTAACATTTGGCTTGGCTGCAGCGAGGCAATGGAGGCCATTGAGGCGGTCATCTCGGATGCGGCGTCACTGAGCCTGCAGCAAGACGACGGCTCGGAACGGCCACTCACAGACAGCAGCGAGGACGAGGCAGACGGGCTTGCAGACGGAGGTGCCGCTTGGCATTGCTCTCTCACTCAGTGCGTACCTGCACATGGTTCATTGCGTAATTCCTTGTATGCAATGCAACTGCTGATGCCTATGCTCTGGCCGAGGACTGTTACATGGCCAGACTGCCACAGGCTGGAACAGATGTGCAGCCTGTTGTACACCGGTGCCATTGACACTCCTCTCGATGCGTCAGTTTGCAGCCTGCACTGCAAGCAGTGCGCCATTGCGCTTTCTGAGTGCAGCTGCCAGGCACCCAGTTGCTTCTGACCCGCTGTCAACAGTGAGGCCGAAGGCGGGGCAAAATTTTGTTTAATAGGGATTATCTTTGAGTTGGTTAACTCAGAAGCATGCGTGGACAAGTCTGCTCGGGACACGAACCGTTCTGAGCCCTCCCCAAAGGTTCTGAAAGCCATTCGCTGCGCACGTTTCGTGTCTTGCACAGAGCTGCTGGAGTCGCCCGAAAAGGAGAAGGACGTGGTCGGCGGCATCGAGCAGCTGGGCTTCCTGATTCGCCGCAATCTGGCCACCATTCAGGGGCGCGTGCACCGCGACCTGATCGCAGACGAGTTTGATGCGGTGCGTGCGCATGCTGCTGCTCGTGATCTTCCTGGGGTCTTCAACCGGAGACGGAGGCATTTGTGTGTTGTGCACTCAGATAGGCAGTCATGCATCCCTGGCTCTGCCCTGGTCATTGGACACTCCCAGCATGGTGCAAAGTAGAAACGAATGCTGGGGTGACTCGTACTGCACAAGAGTCAGCTTGCACCCGCATCCGCAGGTAGAGGAGGCCAGCAGCAGAGTGGAGCAGGAGCTGAATGCGGCCTTTGCTGCAGTGCATCTTCCAGCGCTGGCCAAGATGCCGGCAAAGTTGCGGCCGTCCATCGTGCACGACCGCGCCAACAACGCCGTCTGGATCAAAATCCCCAAGGGCAGCCCGGTGCGAATCCCAATGCAAAACCAATGTGTTTTCGCTGGCAGTGTAACATGCTCGTGATAGCTAGCCAGCATCTGTGCAGCCCGGTGCAAGGCCCACTGCATTGGAATGCTGTTACCACTGGCAGTGTCAAGGTTTTGTCGTCAACAGTCATCATCAGCTGAGACAGAGTTGCTGCCCTGCCCAGGGCATGCCCCAACTTGCAGCCAACGCAAGACTACAACCGTGTGACCAGGACCCTGCAGGCCATGAAGGAGAAGGAGAAGGAGAAGGAGAAGGAGAAGGCGGGGCTGCTGCGCCCGTGCGACCGCGACGGCCGCATGATGGCTATGGCCTTCGAAGGCATCAAGGCCATATCATCTGATGCCCAACTCCATGTGTGCTATTCAATCTGCAGGCCATGAAGGAGAAGGAGAGGGCGGGGCTGCTGCACCCGCGCGACCGCAACGGCCGCGTGATGGCGGACCGGTACGCCAGCGCTGGGCTGGAGGATGCCCTGGAGGACTTCAGGGCCGCCTGCGCCGCCGCGGCCGCCGCCATGCGTGCGCGACTCCGGCAGTTGGCCTCGCAGCTGCAGGTATGTGCCGCCATGGCTGTATGCCTGGGCTTGCAAATGCAGTCCACCCATTTGCCTTGATTGGGGTGGTGCGCCTGTAGGGGGACAGGCCCTGAGCCAGCTGTGCTGATGCTGACCATCACCAGTCAGCAAATGACCAGCAAGAGTTGCTGAATGCGCTTGGCTGCCCTGCAGACCAACCTGACGCCTCTTGTGGGCGCGGCCACCTTCTGCACCATTGCCGCGGCGCTGGACGCCCATGTGACGGAAGCGCGCCGCAAGGGGTGGTGCCTGCCGACACAGATCGTCGCAGGTGTGTACACTGTTGAGGTGTCATCAGGGAGGAGCACTGACCGTTGTTCAGCCAGCATAAAGTTGCACAGAGATGCTTGTCGATACAGCCAGCGGCATATCTGGTATGGCTGACGCAATCTTGGGCTGGAAAGTTGATCTGCAGTGTGCAGGCACCCGAATGCATTATCGTCTACCGCGCCTGGGGCTGTTGTTGCCTATGGGAGAGTGAAGTTGCTATCTCATACTGCACACGTTGTGCCAGCATGTTTCTAGACCAAGATCATCCTTGTTGCAGCGCCTGGGCAGCAGCCGGTGCCGATTGATGTGGAGGGCATGTGGCCGTACTGGCTGGAGGAGAGTGGGCGCGCCCCCAACACCGTGCACAACGACCTGGCCGCCATGGACTCCATGTACCTGCTCACAGGTGCGATCAGCGTGTCGACACGCGAGTGTTGATTGCTTGTGTGGTATCCTGTGTGCTGCAAATTCGATTAGCTCAGCGCGGACGCAGGCCAGCGACGGGTGCCAGCCTGTTGGCAAACAGATTTGCGGTCGTCTTGAACGACTGGCATGATCAGTGTGTCTGATGATTTCTGGGTGCCTTGCAGGCCCGAACATGGCGGGCAAGAGCACGGTGCTGCGGTCGACGGCCGCCGTGGCGCTGCTGGCGGCGGCGGGGCTGCACGCCCCGGCGCGCTCCGCCAGTATACCCTACCTGGACGCGTTCATGCTGCGCAACTTCAGCGCCGACAGCCCGCTGGAGGGCAAATCCAGCTTCGCCGTCGAGATGACGGAGATGCGGTGTGCTTCTGCCCATTCATGCTCGAGTTCCAAGTTCATCTGAGTCCTTTAGAGATTTTCTCTGGGTGATTGTGAGGTTGCCTGCAATCAACCCTGCTTGCCTGCCTGCAGTCAGTCGAATGTGGCTTCAGTGGCTGATGTGTTGTTCCAGTGAATCCGATGTCAGCCCGTCAGCTGTTAGTGCGGCTGCAGGTATGTGCTGGAGGACGCGACTCGGGACAGTCTGGTGCTGGTGGACGAGCTGGGCAAGGGCACCGAGGTCCGCGCTGGCGCCGCCATTGCAGCATCGGTGCTTGAGGCCCTCGATAAGATCGGCTGTAAGGTGTGCAAAGTCGAACAGCCCTTCGCTTTGCTTGGTGGGCGGATGCTAAAGCGAACCTTGGATCTTCTGGCGCTGCCGTTGCTGCCCATATGCTTGAGGCCCTTGAAAGCATCAAAAGCCGGGTGCTCACCTCTCACTTCTAGCCTCTCCCAATAGTTGCGCGACATGCAAGTCGAGCATGTGTCGCCCATGACCAAACGAGCGACTTCTTGTATCGACTTCTGAAGAATGTGCTTGATGCCGAGGCTTCTCGCGTCGCCCATGCTGTCGGTGCTCAATGAGATGCCCATCATACTGTTGCTGCATTGTTTTGATGCAGGGCATCTTTGCGACGCACCTGCACTCGCTACTGGACATGGACCTGGCAGCGCCGCGACTGGTGCGCGTGCGCATGGAGACCGTCGCGGACGGCCGCTTCATCCGCGCCACCATGCGCATGCTGCGCGGCTCCTGCACCGAGTGAGTCCCACTGCAGCTGTTGTACTGTTTGACGATGACGCCCATCGCGGATGCCAGCAGTGACTGTCTCCTTGACATAGCACAATGCCCATTCCGCTCAGGTCTTGCACACAGTGAGCTGCACCGCGGTTTTCACTGCTGCACACCACCTGGGGGTGTCCGGAGGTGGCCACCGCTTGCGTGGTGCTGATGTGGCGCGCTTGTTGGTCAGCTCACACCGGCGAGACCATGTTTCAACACCCTCGATGCTGTGCCCGCGTGCAGGAGCCTTGCGCTGAAGGTTGCGGCGGCTTGCCGGGTGCCGGACAGCGTGGTCAGTCGGGCGGAGGAACACTATGCGGTGAGAGAATCTCACCACTTTCAATAGCGTATGTTGTCTGCGTGCTGTTGCTTGTAGATCTGAGGGTCTGCTGAACCATACGGGTTTTGACCTGTGGAAGAGCTGCGCACCAAACCCTGCCGCAGGCTCTGGATGTGATGGCTCAGCGGCTGCGGGGGAATGCTCATCAGCTTCCAGCGCAGCCGGACAGCCTGTCGGCGGGTTACGCAGCAGCCGCCTCTGGCTTCAGCGGGCGGACTGGCGGCAACGGCGCGGCGGCGCTGCGACACGCCGGCGCCGGGCCGGCAGTCCAGCAGCGCAATGATGGAACGGCAGAACCCTGTCCCTGGGATGACTACCCTGCGGCGACTGCCAGCGGCCTGAACGGCCACGCAGACAGCTTCGCAGAGTCTGACCAGGCGGAGCTTGCAGCCCACAGCAACGGCAGCCATCTTGGCATCAGCGGCAGCAGCAGCACCCGCAATAGCAGCAGCAGCAATAGCAGCAACAGCAGCGCAGCAGGCGGCTGGACCAGCAGCGGCAGCAGCAGTGCAGGCAGCGCGCCAGGCAGCCAGACCCGCATGATCTTCGACAGTGAGGCGCTGTCCAGTGGCAGGTGACCGCAGCAGACCCAACACTGGCAGAGATGTGCCATCTTGCAGAGGCGTCATTGACAACTCAGGAATTGACTCGTCTCCACTGCTGGCTCTGCATGTGTATCTCTGCGGTTTTGAGGAGCCAGCCTCTGGGCACATGGTGCCAATTTGTGTATACATCTTCCCATTTGCAGGGCCTTAGATGGCAAGGAGCCCGAGGAGATTCTAGCTGAGGCGGCACGAGTGGTGCAGCGGGCGGCGGCTGCTGTGCTCAAGTGCAATGACACCAACGGCCAGGCCCCAAAGCTGAGGGTACACAGTCTGTTGTGCAAGCATTGCGGTTGTCTTGCGAATGGTAACCCCTGTATGTCATAGCTGCCTTATTGTCGACACACATATCGAGTGCGCCGGCTGTCCATCGGCATATGCTGGGTTCACACCACTCAGCTTGCATCCGCACTCAAGCACCTCCATGCCAGCTGGCAGGCTTGCTGACGCGACCAAAGCATTTGCCTCAAGAATGAAGAACCACTTGGTGTGTTGCAAGATGCGAGCACTGAAAACTGTGCACACGTATCCAGGTTGTTGGCGCGGGCAGAACGCCGCCGGCGCTGACGGTGGGGCAGTCGTGTGTGTATGTGTGCGTGCGGCACGATGGCTTCGTGTACTGTGGCCAGACTGACGACATGCGAGGTGACTCCGGCACTGATTAAATCCGAGCCACAAGCAATCTGAGCATGTAAAGACAGCAGGACTTTTGTGTGCTGATGGCTTCGTGTGCTGCAGCCAGATGGATTCTATGCAAAGTGTGTCATGCATCTGATCATGCGTACGCTTTGATGCCTGCAGGCCGGCTGCGGAAGCACAGGACACTGTCGGGGCGCGTCGGCGGCGGCCGCAACATGCCGGCGGCGTACCTGCAGCTGCCGAACGACACACCGGGGCAGTCGGCGGCGAAGGCCATCGAGACGGCGGCCATCAAGCTGCTGCAGGCGGAGGGCTTCGGCATGCTGAGCACCGTGGACGCCCGAGGGCGGCAGACCCCCGCGGGATTGAGTCGTTAGACTCCCGTGGGACTCAGTCGCTGATGGCGCTCCGGCCCCGTGCACAGCAGCCGCTGCTGTGCCAATGCGGTGCTGCCAGCAGGACAAGCCTGAACAAACCGGGTTGCTAAGTGTGTCAGCAAGAAGCTCAGGCAGGTGGCAGCGGGATATTCTGAGCAGTGATAGCGGGCTGCGGAGAGCATGATCAAATTTTGAAATCGCGTGTGCTTGTGTGCTGGGCTTGTTTGGCAGGGCTGCAAAAAACAAAGAGAGGTGTTTGGAATGTGTCTGCACAGGGTCAAAGGACAGCAAGGTTGCTGCAATGCAGTGTTGATCAACTGCATGGCAAATGCTCCCGCAGCATCGCAAGAGATTAGCTCAAAACATGCGGTTCGAGGCTGCAGAGGTCCCCGGAAGAGCTCCACGAAGTTCCAAAGTGACACATTGCAACTTCTGCAGGTTCCTGTTGACGCTGCAGCCCGATACTGTAGGTATGGCACAAAAGCAGCAGCTGATGAAGTCTCGAGTGAGGCGCTGAAGCCGCAAAACAGTTCATCTGTTGTCGTTGTGCTAAGCGGCACGCGCGGCACAGCATGCCTCTGCTTCACCGTCCGATGCTCACAAAGCGGGCTGCGCCATGTGGAATAGGCTGCCCCAGGACTCTGGCGGCAGCAGAAACAGCTGCAGGAAGGCAATGCGGCGCCAGAGGCGAGGCGCTCCTGTGCCTGAAGAGGCATCCCCTTTACTGCAATTCTGGATCACAGCACATGTATCACAGATGACGCCCGCTGCAGCGCAAGCGCCGCCCGAAGGAGCGGATCCCGGGAGCTGAATCCCCTGTGCCTGAGCGGCAGACTCTGGATCAGATGCGGTTGCACCTGACGAGACGCTGGGATGTACCAATTATCGGTATTGCCTTTTCCCGGCACTTGAGGCCGACCACAAGGCCCGGCAGTGACGCCTGTGCTTCCAGCAGTCTTCGGAGCATGAGCAGCAGTCTTCAGCACTTGGAGACTCCTGCTTGCTTCACAGCGGCTCCAGGAACAGCGCCATGAAGGCCGCCCGGCGCTCGGCGATGGCGGTGATGTCGGCCGCCATGCGCTGCAGGTCTTCGACCTCCGCCGCGCTCATGTTGGCACCTGCCCAAAGTAGGAGGCCGGTGCATGAGAGCTACGCCAGTCAGGCAATGGTACATTACTATGGCGATGCCGGCAGCCATGCGCTGCAGGTCCTCGACCTGCGCTGCGCTCAGGTTGCTCCTGCACACAGGGGAAGAGGACTCGATGTGGAAATTGAATCCCAAATGAATCACAAATGGATACGTGTGCTGCCGGCCGCCATGCGCTGCAGGTCCTCCACCTCCGCCGCGCCCATGTTGGCACCTGCGAAGGAGGGGAAATCTGTGTGGGAGTTGGGTCGATTCGTAACAAACTGATAATAGTGTGCGGCTGGCCGCCATGCGCTGCAGGTCCTCCACCTCCGCCGTGCTCATGCTGGTACCTGTGCACAGGAGGGAAGGACAGAGTTGATCAACCTTGCTGGGCTCAGGAAGCTCGAAACAGGATGCGGGGACAGGCGTGCTGCTGGCAGCAGTGCACCACAGGGCCTCCACCTCTGGTGGGCCCATGTCAGCGCCTGCATATCAATGCCAAGCTCCGCGTGCTCTTTAATGATGCATTCTTTCAAGCCACTTGCTCGGGGTATGTAGAGTGTTAACCCAGCCCAGAGGACGTATTATAAGAAAAGGTGATGATGTACGACCTATACTGCATGGTGCTGTTGGTCCGCTGATGCTAGAATGCCACGGCGTACGTCATCTGATCAGATCACATCACCTGAATACAAAGCCACCTCTGCAGACATAGGATAAGGCGTTGAGCTAGACCACAGGCCAGCCTGCAGCGCGGACAGCGCCGCGGGCGTGAGGCTGTCGGCAGTGCCCAAAATCAAATCATACCCACTTCATGTCCAGGCTTGAACATTCTGTCAGATTTGCGGCGTGGACGCCGAGCCTCACCCTTGCCGCCATAGGAGTGCGGGGTGGGGCCGAACCACAGGTCCGCCAGCAGTGCGGACAGCGCTGCGGGCGTCAGGCCGTTGGCGGCGGCCGCGTCGGGCTCCAGGGCAGCGCGCATGAGGCCGGCCACGTGGCGAAACACGGCCCACTCCACGGGCGCAAACGCGTCCGCCAGGAGTGACGCTGCTGCATCGGCCTGGAGATCATGGCGGAGAGTTGCTCGAGACGTCCGTTGAATGCACACGAGGCATGCTGCCGTTTCCACGGGCGCTGAGACATCTGCCAGCAATGTGGTGATGCTGCGTCTGCCCATGAGATCATGGCACGATGTGCACGTCAGGATGCCGTCACGCCTCTTCACTAGGTGCGCTTGCATATGCCCTCTGCACACTTTTGCCAGACATGTACCACCGCAACTGCACGATGCAAGACGCTGGCTTGGTGATGCGCAGCTCGGGTGGTGCCTGGAGCTTTCATCAGCTCACCGAGGGCACGCACACGTCGCACACTTGAGCGGCGGCGGGCGGCATGAACACCGCCGGCAGCGACGCGAAAAAGGCCAGCAGCGTGGCCGCCACGTCGTGCGGCCCCGCCCGCTGCGGGATCGGCCGCCCCTCGTCCAGGGCCTCCCTGATTTCCCTGGGGTAACAGGTAGATGAAAGAGGTGTCACAGCGGCTGCGTGCATCCGCCTCAGCAAGGTTTGGGGTTTTGGGTGAGCCCCAGGTCGGGCCCCCTACCTATTATGTCCCTTGTGTCACTGGCGTCACAGTCCTGGCAAACGATTATTGCTGGTACTATGAGAGACCTTGGTTGAGCTCGCGACGACAAGTATGCTCCATACTATCTCATATCCTACATATTCCTAGTACTCCACACCTGACAATCTTGGATTCGGCTGCGACTTCCAGCGCCATGTGGTCTGCCCGGTTGATGAACAACCCTGGCGTCTGCAGCACCTCTGGTCGCCGCAGGTAGCTCGTCAGCGCTCTGCAAAACCAATACATCGCGATTGAATCACCTCGTAATGCATCCGAGTCTGCGCAAATGGTGAGAACGAGAGGCATCTGCAGCAGCCCTGGCGCCTGCAGATAGCCTGTCATGGCGCTGCAACACAGTCGGGAACAAGATGACATTCACTCCTTGCTGAAACTAGGTACACCCGGTTGGCAAGCCCGACCATCTCAGCGCCTGCAGCTGCTATTGAAGTCAGCAGCGCCCAGCAGCCTGTTTCAGGGATGCCAAACTACAAATGGATCTGCCTAATTTTCCTTGCCGTAGTCTCACACATCTGGCCAGAACACCGCTGGATGTGACCATGCATGCGACTACTTCAACAATCAACTCTTCGGCCACATAATCCTGAATGCTCTCCATCATAGGTAGAGAGCGACAAAATTGAGACAGCCAGCTGCAGAATGCTAGTCCTGGCGACCTTGCAGACAAGGTCATACCTGAGCTCAGGCGGCACGAGCGCCAGCACCGTGGGCGACTCGCTCGCGGCCGCCGCACTGCGCACCAGCTGCGCCAGCTGGTCGCCCTCGTCTGCTTCCTGCTGCCCTGCTTCCTGCTGTTGCTGCTGCTGCGGTCCGCCGGCGCCCGCCACCGCTGCATCTGCCTGCTCTGTGCCACCGTCTGAATGTGTCCCTGTGCAAGGCAGGGTAGCAGAAGAGGGATTGAACCATGGGTTCCGATGTTTGCTTGTTGCAAGCTCGGCAGTGAGTCCACGAGGCCATATTCACGCACGAAAGGAGACCAACCATTGACATTTGAAATGCAAGCAAGTAAGGTAAGCCAGAGCTGCACACCAGCGTCGTCCTCAGGAGCCTCAGCCAGCTGCGACAGCTTTGACAGGTCCAGCTTCCGGCGCACCGGCGCCTCCCCTAGGTCCGACATCGGGCTGCATCGCCGCAGGAACACGTGAACATGCGAATTAACAGCTGCAGCCTTGAGGTTCATTGTTACAGTTGCCTCAGTTCTGCCCACCCAAAATGTGACAGTGCCATAGCAGAAACACTGAGGATATGAATGCAAAGAGGGACTCGCGACTTTTCGCGGACGCTGTGTTTCCTGGAAGACCGCCCACCTGTTGAGGCTGGAGGTGGGGCTGTAGAACTCCGCGTTGGCCCCGGCCCCGGGGTGCTCCCGCGCGGGCGTGTGCTGCGGCGAGGACGTGTCCACGTGCAGGCTGCCGTTGGCGGGCGCCAGGCCCTCTGCCGCCGCCGCGCAGCCTGCTGCAGTGCTCAGCGGCCTGCCAAAAAGAAACTTATTCATGTGCAAACAGTGTGTGGATCGAGGACACTCATGAGTATGGGCGGCCGTTGGCGGGCGCCAGCCCCTCTGCCGCCACCACGCCGCCGCCTGCCGCCATAACCAGCGGCCTGTGCAACAGCAAACCTTCAGTTGCATACAACGTGCGGATTCCTGACTCTCTTGAGCAAAAGCTTCGGTTTGCAGGCACCAAGCACTGTGCAGCCCTGTTACACGCTGCAGCATCACCAGCGGCCTGTTTCAAAAGCACAAAGCATTCGACATAGCATGCACTGACAGGACAGCCAGTGGAAACCCCTGCCGAAGCAGGCCGTTTTTGTAATGCCGCGCACTTGCGGCACTGCAGCAGGACATCCTGGCTGTGACGTGAGCTGAGATCCACACGGTGCGCCAGTACCTGGGCAAGTCCGCGAGCGTGCTGAGGCTGAGGCCGAAGAAGGACGGCGCATATGCGCCGCTGGCTGCCAGGAAGATGTCGTTGCCGTCCTGGATGCGCAATACCAGGATAGCCTCCAGCTTGCACCGCCCCACTGCAAGCATGAGAAGCAGTTCTGAAGCTGAAAATCAATCCCCCAAGAGGGTCTCGTAGCATGTGTGAAAAAGGGTTCATGTCAAGAGAAACAATTGAGACTTAGTGAACAAAGTGCACATTGGGCGTGTGAGTGTAGCAATTTTGCTTGGTACAATATTGCGCAAGCCACCTGATGCCAGGACCTCGGCTGTGCTCTCTGGCCCGCCAGTGACCTGCGCTGTGAGCTGCAAGTCGGTCGCTGCGCCAGGCTCGAGGACGCCCTGCAACCATCAGCCAGTGCACTTGCCTGCCACAGCATCAACGAAGCAGGCGTCCCCGTGCTGGATCTCTGAGGGAGACTATCACTTTTGCGGGACCGACAGATACCTGCTCTGGAGAGATGGAAGCCCAGCGGGGCGTCGGGCGAAAGGCCTTGTCGGCTGGCTCGCCAAACATGGCGCCGGGCAGCGGCATGAACTGAAAGCTGGCTGTCACCTGTGGTGCGACACCGTTGAGACGGGGTCACCTCATGACCAGGTTGTTGTGGCACAGGGTTTGCGGCAGCATTCCGCGTTGCGACAAGAGCGCGTCTGTGGCAGCCAAAGCAGAAAGCTGACATCTCGAAAGTGATGTCAAGAGCCCTACCGAGCCAACATTGCGCAGCACGATATCACAGGCTGCCTGCTGGCCGTAGTGCAGCGTCCCAAAGTCTGCGGTGCTGGGCTCCTGCATGTTTCAGTCGTCACATGCTGAGAACGCCTTGCACTGCAGGCGATGTGTTGCAAGTCCACTTCTGCCAGCATGTGATCAACTCAGATCAGCTGGTGACAGCACATGCAGCAAGGTGCATATGACACAGTTGTCTTACCAGCTCGCAGCGCGGCATGGCTGCCATCTCTGCAGCATCCACGCGCCGCCTCGCTGCCTCGACTGCTGCCTCGACTCGTTCCCTACATCCGACAGCAGCCAATTGCTCAATGACTGGGACAGAGAAGACAGCACCATTCGGGATAGTTTGGCCAACAAGCTCCTGCCAAGTGCGAAGTGACACGTTGCTTGTCTGCAGGATCGATTCCAAGACACACCTGTTGTACTCCCGTACAGGGAGGCTGAAGACCGCCGCCACCGGCATGTGGTCTGACGCCGTCAGCTCCGCAGAGCCGTAGGAGAGCTGCTTCATGGCGCCCGAACGCCACAGCACACGGTCTGTCCAGGCGGGCGTCCGCTTCTTCTGTGCTGCCGCCTGCACAGTTGTGGAGCTTACAGTCCACAGGGCGCTACAACATCAACAGGTCGACAGTGTCAGGCAGCGATTATGCAAAACGATGTGCAAGAATTTGAACATTGAGCAGAATTCCGGCATTCCAGCAGGAGAGCAGAATGCTGTGTCATCTCGACCGCTTCCAACAGGGGGCTCACTGCTGACTACTGTCCTGGGGCTGACCGTGGTCATTCGACGCAGCAGCAACTGCACTGGGGTGTGACACATTCGTACAGGGTGCTGGAAGGGTTTTCAAGACGGACCGCATCGCCGTTGGGCTCGGTGCCGCCTGCTGTCCTGGGGCTGGCCGGGTCGGTCCCGGGGCCGTCCCCGTGGTACTGCATCGTGCCGCGCACGAACTTGAACGTCGGTGGGAAGGACAGCGGGCCCTCTTGCCACCCCTCGAACGCGCGCCCTGTGCAGATGGGGCACACCACACTGCTTTGCTCAAGGCACTGTGCAAAGTGCACAGCAAATGAGAGGATCTGTTAGTGGTGTGCAATGCTTTGCTCCAGGCATGCTTTGCTCCATGCACACCAAGTCAGAAGGTCTGTTTGCCAGGAGCGTAGCCCTCGCGCTGGCCTGGCAGCAGCGGTGGTGACTGCCGCCTGCACTGTGACTTCAATGCAGTGGCGGCATGCCCGCCATGTTGCTGCCAGTGCCTCACCGCTGCATTGCATGGTGCTCAGCCATCAGCTTGTCTGCATTGAGATTCCGAGTCAATGTGGGCACGCCCGCCATGTTGCTGCCAGTGCCTCACCGCTGCGTCGCATGGTGCTCAGCTCGTCGGCTTCGGCCAGCGCGGCCAGGTCGCCCTTCCGCAGCGCCGCCCGCGCCTCGGCGTCCGGCAGCGCCAGCCGGTAGTTCAGGTCGCCCAGCCACAGGCAGTGCTCCGTGTCGGCGATGCCCCGGGCGGCGCCCCAGCGCCCCGGCCGCCTCCCCGGCGCTGCCACCTTTTTTGATAAGGTTTGATACAAAGCGGTGTCTTGACAGAAAGCGGATATGTGACTTGTCCTTCGATTGTCATTTATGTCCTTTGCATTTCAGCAAAAGCCACCTTTCCAACGACTTTGAGACACCCGAGTTCTCGGGCCAAACTTGAGGGAGGGACACCCAGCACGGACGTCCAAATGTTGCCGTCCAGATATGCCAGGTGCGCACCTTGGAGACGCCTTCGGGCTGCTGCTGCTGATCCAGCGTGTCAGGGTCCAGTGACATGGCACTGTCTGGAGGGAATGCTGCCCTGCACGATAGGCACCCGCCTGTCAGGTACACATTCTGGGACGCGGCAATTACATTGGTTGTCGAATATCCAAGCAGACGACACATGTTTGACTTCAAAGTCCACGATGCAGCGCACGCAGCAGCCAAGGGGTGTGGCACCTTCGCATGATTTCCGAGTAGTCGTAATTGCGCCGCAGCTCGTCACCGTCAGCCTCGCCTGAGGACAGGTGCGCCACCACAAGTGCAAGCCCAGTATCAAATACTCGCAGCCGTGCGGTCACAGCGCCTGCGGAAATGACATGGCACATGTGCTTACCGCTCACACGCAGCATGGCTTGCTTTAATGGAGGCGTGTTATATTGTGAAGCTCGTGCAACTGGGGATGTCCTGTGCCAAACCTTGAGGAATGCATGCTAACAAGGTTGCTTGCATTCACCAGCTGCGTACCCATCAGCATCAAAAAGGGCATGCTGAGATGGGCACGCACCTTTGTTGCCCAGGTAGCCCATGATGCCTGTGCCAACAGAGGTGGCCTGCACCCCGCGTATGTGCGGCAGCAGCCCTGCCCGCACCCACACCGAAAGGTACACACCCACCATCTGCTTCGCAGCCACCTGTGCACACCGCAGACCTGCCGTCAGCTTTTCGCCATCCCCTGAAAACCCAATTTATTTGCCTGTCGCTGCGGGTGGTCTACAGTGGGTATTGTGGAAGGTCACATGCATTTTCCAAGCAGCATGATGCACAGGCTCGAACAGCAGAGAGGGAACAGACTGCATACCTGAACAAAGGCCTCGGCTGGCGCGGCCCTGCCAGCGGTGTCTGTACCATCTTGGGCGTCATCGCGCCCTGCCTCTGCATCGCTGCCTTCTGAGGCGCAGTCTGCAGCTGCGGTCGCCGCATCCGCAGCAGCCTGCCGCCGCCCGCCGCCTGCTGCTGCAGACACGTCGCAACTCGGCAGTGGCTGTCTCGGCTATCCAGGCATAGCAGTCGCGGGACTCGCATGAGCGACGGAAATTTGATGCTGGTGCTGTCCGCTCCGCTGGTGATTGATGCTGTGAAGCAGGGTCCTCCGGTGCGGTCAACACGGCATCGGAAGCTCACAGCAACCCACCGTCCTGCTGCTGCCCTGACTCCGACCGCTCCGGCGCGGCCAGCAGGTGGCCGTCCTCGCAGGAGTAGGAGCGCGCCACGGGCGTCGGGTTCAGCGCCTCGCCAATCAGCCGGTCCCAGGCAAATGCCGCCTCGCCGCTGCCGCCCACCAGATCTGCATATTGGATAGTCGTCTGGCACCTGAGTCACTGCCTCGGTGATGGCAATCATGGGAGGATGCGGGCAGTGCAGGTGCACGCCTAGTCAGCACGACACGTCAGAGCAATGCACCGTGCAGCAGAGCACTGCCTTGGTCATTGCTAATGTGCATGCACACCAAGGCGGCCAGTGCAGTCTGATGTGTGCACATCAGGTGAGGCGTGCGCACCGTTCATCACGTTGCTGGCATTAAGGGGCACGATCTCCTGGAAGCCGGCCACCACAACGTCCACCTCCACAGCGGCCGCCAGCCAGGGTTGTAGATCCAGCCCGGGCGGCGGCTTTCGGCCGTTCACATTGTACGTACCCACCTGTCACCAGGACCACCCGTGTCGGCGAACATCTTCATCAGCAAAGAGCATCTTCTGAGCAAAGATGCTGTCATGGGACAGCATCTGCTGCAGCTGTGTGCCGGCGCCCCTCACCAGCAGCCGGATCTCGTATTCATCGATCAGCTCCGTCATGTCGCCGCGCAGAAACTCCTGGCGCACCGCCTCGCTGCGGGCGTTGCGGATCAGGTGCTCCAGCACCGGGTCCACGTCCTGCGCGCTGCCGCCATCTGCGTGTGGCAGATGCGCAGCAGATGTGTAGAGTTGGAGAAGGATGCTGAGAAGCAGCTTGGTGCATGTGCTGCGATGGTGAGAACGCAGGCTTGGCTTCTATAGCGCATGAGATCTGACACGGCACCTGATGCGGCAGGCGGTGCTTGCTCCGGCGTCTTGGACACTGCTGCAAATCATCAGACACAAATATCGCCACATTTTGGCTGCATTTGGCCATCGGCAGTTTCCCTGACGCACGAGCTTCAGTTTGGCCAGGTACTGCCGCCATGTAGTCTAGATTGACAGCATGATCTCTGGCCAAGTTGGCATTCACCGGCGCTGCTGGAGCTGGGAGCCGAAGTGGCCGAGCTGCGACCAAAGTCTGGCGGCTTCTGAGTGGCTGAGGCCACTCGGGAGCTCGCCCACTCAACCCGCGCCTTTGCCTGCGCATTGCAGCGTCATGATGACATCGACACCACTGAGACGCGCAGGGATAATGGGCACTTTCGTGTGGGATGAGACCCTTAGCACGCCTGCTGTACGGCGTATCATGCCAACCCGCGAAATGCGCAAGGACAGCGCGGCAGATGCACCAGTAGTGTGCATGTCATCTCACCGCTGAGGCCGCTCTATCCTTAAAGCCAAAAAAGGACTTCATCGGCGCCAGTCAGTGAACGATTCGCGGCGCAGATGACAGCTGATGATGGGTGCCACTTTCAGTCTCTGCAATCTGCATGTTTGAAACCGTTGCAAGGTGCCGTGCTGCCCTGAGATCTGTCCCTGTGTTGTGCAGCAGTAGGTCACATGGCACCGTTGCACTCACGTGCAACTACGCAGACTGCTGTTATGGCAAGGCGCAGTGGCATTCTTTGGGTCGGATCGCTACAGGGTTCAGCTGCCCTTCCAAGACTTTCGGTTCCGTTTCCCCATTTGTGCCAGTCAGGTCGATACGCGCCTACGTAGCTAGGGCACGGATCCCGAAGCTGCACACACAGCAGCGATGCGTGTGCCTCGCACATTTGCACAGGTTGCGTTGATCTTCAGGTGCATAAGCTGCTGCTGTGACTTTTTGCCACCCTCGCGGCCATTTGCTGCGATATTCTCTGTGCGGAGTGGGGCCGGCACAACCCGCTGTACGGTTTCGAAGGCACGCGACAAGACCGAAATGACATCCACTCAGCGGAGAAGTTGAGGATGTTCAAGCCTTTGCAGTGACAGCGGAGCGTACGCGGCTTGAATTGCAAGTCTGACCACCCGGTTTGCACTGATTGAGGTCGCGGGTTTCCTGCCGAACGCGGCCCCACTCGATGTATAGGCAGAGGGTGGGGGATTACTACGTCGGTCGCACAATTGGCGAGGTACGCCGTCTGTTGTGAGCACCCACTGCACGGTCGTGACATGTGGCTGGCGCTGCCGCTGCTGCTCAACTGGGCTGGCACCTGACAGCTGAGTGCTTGCGGGCATGCAGGGCACCTTTGCAAAGGTCAAATACGGCCAGCATGTGGATACCGGGGAGACGGTCGCCATCAAGGTGGGCTGGCACCTGCAGTAGGGTTGTGCGGCATCAGCAGATGTCCGTGCTGCTTACACCTTGTGGCAGGGGCTGCAGCAGTTCTGACGCGGCCGAGTCGCACGGTCAGGTGCTGGAGAAGGAGATGGTGGAGCGAGCCAAGCTGGCGCCGCAGATCAAAAAGGAGATCGCAATCATGCGCCGGCTGCGGCACCCGAATGTCGTGGACCTGCGCCATGTCATGGCTACACGCTCCCACATCTACCTCGTCCTGGAGCTCGTGACAGGTGCATAAACATATATGGGCTGTCTTTGTGATTCAGTGGATCCTGAAACAGGGGGAGTGCTCTCAATGGCACACAGCCTAGTTTGCCGAGGCATGTCATGGCGCACGGTCTGCCGTCATGTGCAGGTGGCGAGCTGTTTGAGCGCGTGGCTGGCAGCGGTCCCCTGCGGGAGGCGGATGCGCGGCGGTGGTTTGTGCAGCTCGTCGACGGCCTCGCGCACTGCCATGCCCGCGGTGTCTTCCATAGGTGACCCACACCAAGAGAGTAGTGCTTACCGGTCTATGCACTTGGTGTAGCCAGATCGGTACAGGCAACATCAATACACTTATTGCGGGGGCAAGCTCATCTATTAGTGGATGCGCCCTCACATGCATATTTAACAGCGATCCTGTATGTACAGGGACCTTAAGCTGGAGAACATACTGCTGACGGCGAGCGGCGACGTGAAGCTGTCGGACTTTGGGCTGGGCGCCGTGCGGGAGGCGGCGCAGCAGTCGCACCTGCTGCACACGGTGTGCGGCACCCCCAACTACGCCGCGCCGGAGGTGCTGCAGCGCAAGGCGTACCACGGCGCCCCCGCGGACATCTGGTCCCTCGGTAGGTTGGTGGGGGAAAAGAGAGAAATGTTAGAGGAGTTTACACTTCCAGCCTCGCTCAGGCTGGTGAGGACGGTTATATCTAAGGCATTGCACGTGTTGGATCTTTTGGCCTGTGGAACGCTGCATGTGAGACCCACTGCCGGCCCAGGTGTGCAGCTTCCAATGACGTTGGCCCAGTGGAATGCTGAGTGTGAGACCACTGCCTCCCAGGTGTGCACGTTTCCCTCGGTAACCCGCTCTTTGATCTGCGTGCAGGTGTGTGCCTATACATCATGCTGGCAGGGTGCCTGCCGTTTGATGAGCGCGGCGTCGGGGCGCTGCTGCGGAAAATTGCGGTGGCGGACTACGAGATGCCGCCCTGGATCAGCCAGAACGCGGCGTCATTGCTGCGTTCCATCCTCGTGCCAGACCCTACCAGAAGGTGTGAGCCTTGTCATGAGCAGATCCTGCTGGTGATACTGCAACTGAGGCGCGTGTCCTCCCCGTGCAGCAGTGGGGACATGAAGTGCGGCATGGGATGCCCAATTGCGCGCCTGCCTGCAAATTTGAACAGGGTGGCACCTGCTGTTTCCTTGTATCGGCCCTTTGCAAGCTCGCTTCACCTTGGCATGCATCCCTTAGAAGTTTGTGGGCCTCTATTGGATTGCAGGGCCACAATCGAGGATGTGAGGCGACACCCCTGGGTCACCGCCGGCGGCGCGGCTCTGCCGCCGCCGGCGCCGCTGCCGGATGCAGATGACCCTGTCAACGAGTTCACATTCAACGAGGCAGCCAACCTGGCCACCATACGCGAGCGCATCAGCAGCCCCAGAGGTGCACACAGGTTCATGCACTTTTGAAACCACATCTGCTCTGCAAACGATCTCATTGGTGATTTCTTCAGTTATGTGCGAACTTGGAAACGGTTGCAGGTGTGTCGTCGCCGGGAAAGCTGGGCGGCCGCAAGCACCTCAACGCCTTTGAGCTGCTGGGCTCGGCCATGGACATCAGCAGCCTGTTTGAGGTGTGCACTGCTTGCTTGCTGGCAACCAACTTGCCCTGGTCATCCGTGGAGCTGCCAATGCCACTACCACCCAGCATTGACACACCTTTGCAAGCGTGCCCCACTGAGAACGTGATGGAGGTGGAAAATGAATTGTACAACTCGCAAACATCAGCATCCTTAGCAACATGCTGATTTTCTGGCGTTGCCGGTGAATGTGTCATTTGTGGTGTTGCCGGTGAATGTTGGATGTTCCATGCTACAGGGCCGGCGGCCGGCAGAGGCGCCGCTGGTGCGGCGGGCGACGCGCTTCACCTCGCGGGCCGACCCAGCGGACATCGCTGCTGCGGTGGAGCAGGCTACAGCGCACCTCGGCGGCCGCTGCGAGCGCACCGACTTTGAGTGAGCCAGAATGACATAGCATGAGTGTCACCATAGCGGAGCATGCCATTCGCAACACTGTGTTCTTTGGTGGTTACGATAGTGGACACAGCGGAAGCGATCAGCTGACAAGCCTGCCGTATGGCTGGCTGTCGTTTCGAAGCAGATGACTGGTTGGATGGACATCCCTGATCGCTCTGTTGCAGGCTGTGCTGCCACATCTTGCTCAGCGAAAATGCAAAGTCCGAAAACGGTGAATCGAGGGAGCCGCTGACAATGGCTTGGGCGCAGGCTGATATAGCGCGTGCAGCTGATGTGCGGCGTCGATTTGCAATATCCTCTGACGCTGCAAGTTCCCAGTCTGCGGCTGGTGGTGGCGGCCGGGTAGGGTGGGGTTCGCCCGCAATAGCAGAGGCGCCCGTGGACTTGGCAAATGCAGCCGCTTTGTACGTGTGACTCTCCGTAGTGGGTTGCTGAGTCTGCGGCTGGCTGTGTGGGCGGGGCGGGGCCCGCTGACGGTGCTGGTGGCAGACATACCAGGCATGTGCAACGCTGATGTCCAAAACCCTCTGATGCAGCGGGTTGCCGAGCCTGCGGCTGGCTGTGTCGGCGGGGCGGGGCCCGCTGACGGTGCTGGTGGAGGTGGGCGACCTGGTCCCCGGGCTGCGCCTGGTGCAGTTCCACCGCGCGCGCGGCGACTCCATTGACTTCTTCCAGTTCTACGGCGCCCTGCTGCCCCTGGTGAGCAGCTGTAAGGGTTGTATGGCTCCTTCCATGCATGTTTGCACGAGACATCTGGTGCATCGATTGTGTACATGGTGTACGCCGCTGCTCCAGCTCCCCCTGTGCTGGTCGAACCATCTGCGCATGTGTATGCCTGGCGTTGACACCTGCTGCCGGCGGTTGAGAATCACCCAATGAAATGCACGCTGTGCCGCCACAGGTGTCGCACATCGTCGCGCGCGCGCCGAATGGGCAGGACCCGCTGTCGCCCTCCAACTCGGGGGCGCTGGCAGAGGCGGCGGCCGCCTTCCCCATCACACCGCCGGTGGATGGCGCCAGCCCAACAGTAACCAGCCCTGCAGCGGTCAGCCCCACAGCCAAGACCAGCCCGGCAATCGCGTCGCCGCGCAGCCCGCTGTCAGAGCATGCGGCAGGCGCCAACTCCGCGGGCGACTTGGCCAGCCTGTCGGAGGGCAGTAAGCCGGCTATACCTGCTGCAGCAGCAGGTGCGGCTTCGCCTGCGGCGGATCAGGCGCAGCTGCCGCAGCAGCGGCCGCAGCCGCCGTCACCGGTGGCCGTGCCGGGCGCGGCACCTGGGAGCGGAAGCGCTGTCCCTCCGCCGGCAGCAAGCCCATCGCCGTTCTCGGCGGTTGCAGCGCAACAATGGTCAGCGCCGCCTCGACCGCCGGCAGCAGGGGCGCCACCGCCGCCAGCCCCACTGGCGGTGCCAGGCCGGTCACCTGCAGGCATGCTCAGACGAGAGGGCTCTTCATGCTTGTCTCTATGTTCTGCGCCGTTCGGCGCCGTTTCACTGACAGACATGAAACCAGTGCTGCATGGCTTGCATCAATCACAGCTTGCTGCGTGTCTGCTTCGCGTGTCGTATTGTTGTCACAATGCCCCCAAGATGCAGAGCAGAAGAAGAGCATGTGACAGACTGTCGCACCTCCTGGCAGGCATGGTGTCCGGCAACAGCGGGCCGCACTCCTACAGTCCTAACGAGTACCTGCTTGACGACTGCTCGGACGAGGAGTTCGCCGCAGATGTGGAGAAGCTCACCCTGCACGAGCCCGTGTGCAGGTGTGCTTGTGCTTGTCGACCACATACACTGTGCAGCACATGACAACCCTCCAGCATGTGATTTGAATTGCTTGAAGTTGTTCAAAAAGTGCTGATGTGATTGCGCAATGCTTGCAGGGCTTGCTTCTTCAACTTCTGAATTGTGTTCATAGACAGTGTTCAAATCAGCCATCCGTTTCCTCTGTGGTATTCAGCCCGAGCATGGCGTCCTTTGGCGATGGCTTCAACGACTACATGAATGGCATGCGTCCGCCGCGCAGCTCGCTGGACGGCCGCAAGCTCAGCACCGTGCGCGCCCCCAGCGCCACAGCCGGCGGCACCAGCAGCGGCAGTTCCGGCAGCAGCGGCGGCGGCGGCGGGGCCCCCACTGGCGCTGTCGGCAGTGGCGGCACCATCAGCAGGTGATCCAATGGGCATGTCATTGCAAAATGGTATTGAGGGCATGTGTTCTGAGCCCATGCCGGCAGGAAAAGGTGTCACACTTTGCGCACGAGGGGACATACACCATCTCACTGGCGCTTTGATTGGCGGTTGTAAAGATGTGCATTACTTCACTGTGCTGCAGGACGGGCTCGAGGCCGCAGCGGCTGCGGGGGGCGCTGAGCGGCGGGGTGGATGGTGCGGAGATCCAGCCGGCGCCACGGGAGGGGTCCATGGAGTGGCGCTCCTCCAAAGAGGTGCTCCAGGGGTGGAGCGCCACCAAGCGCGGCAGCGGCGGCGTGGAGTGATGTAGTCCTGAGCTAATCATCGAAATCAGCATTTACAAAGCGCAGTGGCGGTGGCGCTTTTTGGGTCCTGTCAATACGATCAGCAGCTAGAACGCTGTGAGGGCCTGTTGAGTAAAGCTGCAGCAGCAGTTGCAACCGTGTTGTCCAACGAGACCTCCTGGCAGCAGGCACGGTCTTCACATGAGGAGATCAGGAGTGGAGAACAACCGCGGGGCTTGCAGCTTTGACACGGCGCTGTGTTGCAGCTGTCGGGGGCAAAAGTTCCGCTGGGACGTGAAACGCTGAGCAATCGAGGGTGGCACGGTGGCGGTCATATAATTTCCAATTATAGGGGCCGGGAGTGTGGTGGTCGCTTCTGAACCAGCTGTGGGATGCTTACACTTGGTTTTGGGTGATCGCTTCGAACAAACCTATGATTGTTTTTGTGTGACACTGGCGGGGACAATTGCTGGGTCCAGGCACCTGTTACAACGGTCGTACATTGACGAAACGGGTCAGGGTAGCAGGGTAGCAGAGTTTGTAGGTTAAGGTAAAGCCCTGACGTGGTGCTCTGCCAGTTCACAGTCACAAAAATTTGTTACCCTACCGTGGTCGCACTTGCAGGTTCCATCATCAATACCAACAGATAGCTCACAAACCACACAACAACGCCTTGCCTGTTCCGGTTCAATCCAATTGTGAAACCTGCCTAGTCAGCAACATGCAGCTGAAATGAAAGCCCCCGTCACTGCCTGCAATTGGACACACTGTGAGCGCTCCAAAAAAATGTCGCAATGCACCGCCGCCGCAGACTGTGTGCATGGTCACCTGCGACGTCTTGCATCTGCGCGCGGCTGCTGCGCTACCCCTCGCATTCTATTTGCTGGTACATCAGCCACCGACCCCAAACCTCAGTTTTAATACTGCCGGGATCCTTGCTGCATAGATGATACATACTGCCGTCTGACTACGCGCCTATTGCACATGACTTGCTGCAGGTCGCCGCACCTTGCATCCCAAGGCGCCGTCACCGCAGCCAGCCGGTCAGCATTGCAAATCATCGCAACCGCTTCCGGCCAGCAGCGTGCGGTTTTGGGGTTGCACACTTTCCGCCACAAGCAGCAGGGAGCGGCTTCGCGGTTGGCTTGAGGGTTGGCTTTGCGATTGGCTTTGGGGTTGGCTTGGGGGTTGGCTTCTTAGTTGGCGCCTGCATCACAATGCCCAAAGCTGTGTTAGGAGCCTGCCTTGTCTACTGCTGCAGAACGTGGTGTCCGCCAGGGCATCCTGATGACCTATCCAGATGACCTGTCAAACACTCTAAGGTTGAGGGTCAGCCACAGAGGATGTGGGCTCTGCTGTCGCACGTTTGATATTCAACGAAGTCGCTTGCGGCCATCCCTCTTCAGGGGCGTCGCACATTTGCCACCGCACGCCTTTGGAAGCGTGCGAGTGGGGACCTGCATCATCGCAAGAGCCCAGACATGTTATGCTCGCCCTCCACGACAGCTGCAAGCTCGCCGGCAGGTGACCTAGGAGGCAGCAATTAGTGAGGCTGAAACACAGCACCTGAGGGGTGGGTTTCGGCTTCACTGTTGCACACTTGCCGCCGCAGGCTTTTGGAAGAGTGCGGGTGGGCGCCGTGGAAGCAGCCTTCGCAGCATCAATGCACAGGTCATCAGCCGAAGTGGCTGCAAGTCCAGGAGGTCGGTACGTGCAGAGAAATCATGAAACAAAGAGCACTACCACCCTGGGACATGACCAAGAGCTTGTGCACAAGCAGCCTGCGCAGCCTGCCGTGAGCAAGCTCGGCAGGAATTCACCCCTGCACGTCGCATGATGAGGCCGTGGCAAAGCACCTTAGGGGTGGGCTTTGGCTTCACTGTTGCACACTTGCCGCCGCAGGCTTTCGGAAGAGTTCGGGTGGGCGCCGTGGCAGCAGCCTTCGCAGCATCAGTGCATGGGTCATCAGCCGAAGTGGCTGCAAGGTCAGGGCTTTGGCGCGTGCAGAGGCCATGACACAAACAGCATCACCACCCTGGGACATGACCATCCGCGGGCCAGTGACGGTGGCAGATGCACAGCCTGCCGTTTGATAAGCTCGGCGGGAACAGACCAATGCACAAGCGCCTGATCAGGCCATGGCGCAGCACCTTAGGGGTGGGCTTTGGCTTCATTGTGGCACACTTCCCGCCGCAGGCTTTTGGAAGGGCTTTCTCGGCGGTCACTTTAGTAGGCGCCTTCGCGGCATCAATGCAGAACTGCCATCAGCCCAAGTTGCTATGAGCCCAAAGGGCTGGTGCGCGCAGAGAGGCTGTGAACTCAACAGCACTGCTACCCTGGGTCGTGATCAGAAGCGTTTCAGAGGCAGCCTGGGCAGTCTGCTGGTACACACCTTAGGGGCCACAGTCGCACACTTCCCCCCGCAAGCCTTCGGCAAGGTGCGCTGTGCGGACTGTGCGGACAAGAACGGCACAGCCATACTCAGAAAACGGGCGAGCTTTAATCATGCAGAAACTTATTTACACGTCAGACCACTTTGTCAATGCTTAAGCTGTGACACACATGTGACTTTATGCTCATTCAAAGCGATTTGCGCTGGCTCCCCTGGTAGGGCAGATGGGGTAATCTAGCTATCGCTGTTTCACAGTCTCTGTGACTCTCTGCTTGCAAGGAAACACATTAGATTGTTGATTGTGCAAGCTCACCGCAGTGGGTTTGGGCGTCGGCTTTGGCGTCGGCTTCGGCGTCGGCTTCGGCGTCGGCTTTGCTGTCGGCTTTGCTGTCGGCTTTGGCGTTGGCTACAGGTCAGCACAGCAGAACGATTTCAGCTGCGGACACATTCACAGTGGCAAAGTGGCTGAATGTGTGCGTTCTTGCACCAGGGGCAACGATGCTCTTGCAGGCATGTTGCAAGCGCGGCAACCTACCGCAGGTGCTTGGCCGGGTGAATACGCCTTTGCGCCAGGTATCCTGCAGTAATCACAGCATATCGGCATCTGAGCACAACACGCCAGATAGCAGGCAGCCTTTGGCTGATTTGCTGAGCACTGTCGATGACACCAGGTGTGCTCAACATTTGGGCCTGTAAACATGTCTTCATGGGAAATATTAACAGGCAAATTGCCCGACCGCAGCCGCACCTGTAGGTGTTCCAGCTGACGGCGATGCGCGTGGCCTGCCCCACCAGCAGCGTGTTCATGCATGCGTCCGGCGGGTAGTCCATGATGTTCTGGAACACGTCTGTGCCGGGCAGCTGCGGGCAGGTGTCCTGCGGCGTGCTGACGCACTCGTACTCTGGCTGCGCCTGCTCCTTTGTGTCGGACACATAGTCGTTCGGCTCGGAGCAGCCGCCCTGGAACGGGTGGAACAGGCCGAACCTGCGGCGCAGGGGGTCGTGTAACTGTCAAATCTGGGTTGTGGCATTGGAGGTTTCCCGAGCGCCTGCTGTGCCGTCTGCCATGTAGTCCTATGCCGTTCGCCCTGTGAAGCAGGTGGGGCGATCTCTGAACCTGCGACACACAAGCGAGGCTGTTGCAGCAGTGCAAAGACTTGCTGGACAAAGCTCAATCCGCGCCTGGTATCTGGGCTTGGTGCAGCCGCCCTGAAGCAAAGAGAACATGTGACGCCCAAGCACCTATGTTAGTTGCTGCAAGTAGATATGCTTGCACATGGTGGACTGTGAAGTGGCAATGGATCAGCAGTGTTGACACTGCACGCTGAGCTTGCAAACAAAGCAGCTATGAGGTGCTTTGAGGGGACACACCAGTGGCCGGTCTCATGAGTTGCCGTCATTCCCAAATTGAAACCAGTCGTTGAACCGCCTGGCAATGTGTTGAGGTCCACGAACACGCCATCCTGCCACAGGGAGGATTGGAAAGCTGAGCTATCCTGCTATGTGACAGATTGGGCAGATGAGTCATCGCATCATCATGGCACGGACGACAAGGAGCCTTGATGAAAAGAGGGCAGCTGCACCTGCTTCGGCGAGGCTGCATACCACCATGGGAACTGGCTCCAGCCCAGCAGGGGGTACGCCAGACTCATGCTGTAAATGTTCAGATCCTGCACAGAGGAGTCATGCTGTGAATATGCAGGTCCTGCACAGAGGACGGCCCGCCGATCAGCCCGACTGGCCATGGTGATCACCACCCCCCGACGCCGGAGCCTCATAAGGAGGCGCGCTGCAAACCTTCTGCAAGGTGTGACTCTGCCCACGAAGCACAGCCCACCTGAACGGTGCCCTGGTGGAGCGCATTGGTCATGGCCACCCAGTCTGCGCTGTTCTGTGCCGCGGTGTACCACGCTGTGTTGGTGGTGCGCGTAATGCCCGCCAGGGTGAATGTTGCGCCCGTCTGTGCATACATGGTGTTCAACACCTGCAGCGCGTAAGATGAATGTGTTCATAAAAACCGAGACTGCCTGAGCAACAGGGCCTCCGTGGCTTCAATGGCAAGCACTGCCTGAGGCAGTGTTGTGTCGGCGGAGTATCACAAAGGTGCACGCCCACCGGTGCGCGCAACAGCAACAGTCCGCACAAATGGGTCGAAAGGCATGACGAACAAGCTGAGAAGCAGATTGAAGCCGCATCACCCCACCTGTATCTGGGCTGTGACTGTGGAGTTTGGGATGTTGCCGTCGGCGACGGTGGACCCGGAGTTCAGCACATGGAAGTAGACCTTCACATTGATGCCCGTGGCCGGCTTTGCGGCGGTAGCCGCAGTCCGTGCGTTGCTGCTAGTGCTGCTCTCGGTGCCGGCGTTCGAGGTCGCCAGCCGCTCGGCTGCCAGCGTCTGGTTGGTGGTGCCCACTAGCGCCACCATGGTGGTGTTCAGCTCCTCCTGAATGGCCTGAGCCGACGTGTAAGACATCTCCGGCGTGCCGCACACTCTGACTTGCTGAGCGGCTGCATAGGTGGCGGACAGCAGCACCAGCAGCGTCGCCAACAGCGGCCGCAGGCTGGAGCCTGCACTCCGATTACAGCGCATGGCTGCTGGCTGTGCTGGGCCACTGCTGGGGACGCTGCCTGGGGGCCACGCAGCGGCACTCACACAGCTGCCGCTGATTGCTTCAGCGCCGGGGGAATGCGCTGGAGGATCCCGCGCCGCGCCAGGCTAGCTGCACGTCACAGCAGCAATACAAATTCAAAAGGTCGAGTAACACGACGGTGCGACGGCCTGCGGCGCCCCTGTTGCGTACGCAAGGGCAGGACGCGTTGCAACGATCGAACAGAGCGAGGTGACGGCAGGCCGTATGCGGTTTGGGAGTCAGCCTGGCAACTGCACCTGGCTACCCACACCGCTCACAGCGTTCCACCTGGCACGCCTGAATCTACGGACGCTGCGCGATTACTGGAAGCATACACGGCTGAGATTTGACGTTGCCGTCCTAAGGGGCTGAGTCTCCTCAGTCGGCGGACGGTGCAGCAACGCTCGGTCATCGGTGAGGTCAGCAGCCAGGTGCAGGGGTTCTAGCGGCCGTCAAGCACTTGTGCACACGCTGCGAGCTGATCGTGTGAACGCCTAGTATGGACGCTTCTAGACGCAGCACATGGCGGCGCCTCTGCGCCGAGCGCGGCCGCAGCGCTGAGCAGGGTGCATGCGCGTCGGGGGTGGTGGCTGCTCAAGTGCGACGTGACGCGCTCAACACAGCCCAACTCTTGCTGACGGCATAAGCTGCACACAAAGCTCACCTGACATTTAACGTCTGCTGCAGCGCAGCGTCTCCTGTCGGCGACCTGATACGCTGAGTCGGGCTGGCAGGGCCCTGTAATTACCCTCCGCACAATGATGGCCACAGCAAGATGATTCTCAGCTTCGTCTCTTCTGGAGTGTTCGGACTGATCTTCGGCCGATGCAGGCAGGATGCAGGCAGAAATCAACGCGCAGGCAGGTATCAATGAATGGGGGAATTGGAAAAACGAGTCGGACTGCGGTGGTGCCTGTGCGCCAAATCCCAGTGCCAGCTGGAAGGGGTTTTGAAAGGGGTGTCCTGTAACTCTTAGTTAATCAACCCTAAATTTAGGCCGCCCTGTAATATAAATGGAGAAACGGGGTGCAGCAAATTGTATGTATCCATGTCGCCGTTTCGTGCTTGCGGCACACCGTCATGTGTTCTGGTTTCAGCCGCTCAGACGGACTGAAAGGACATCGCGGATGTGTTGCTGAGCAAGCTGTGTGAGACCATATCGGACACTGTCGGAACAGTCGAAGCCTGTGGGTACACCTTGTCGCACATCGACTGTCATCAGAGGCTCGTCGGAGCTGCTACGTACAACATGAAGCTGGACGTGAATGCTTTGCGGTACCTCAGCCGAGAGGACTTCCGGGTGCTGACGGCTGTGGAGATGGGGCAGAAGAACGTGAGCTGTGGTCATGTTTCTGCACACAAGTAACGGATGCCATTAGAGCGTCTATGCACTCCCGCTTTAGCACATCATGTTCGCGCATGCTTTGTGCCTGTGGGTTTTTCTGAAGCGCTTGTTTGATTATTGCCGCCGCCCCTTGTTGCAGCACGAAATTGTGCCCGTGGAGCTCGTCACAGCTATCGCCGGCCTCAAGTAAGTCAGCCGTACCGCATTCACATCTGACTTGCACGCACCACCATCATGCTTCCCCAGGTACTCTGCTCTGCCTTGCCTTGCATGGCAGCTCAGCACAGCAAGCCCATGCGCACGTGACCACCCTCACTGCAGGCACGGCGGCACCTACCGCCACCTGCGCACGCTGCTGCGCTTCAAGCTGGTGCACCACGACGCCAACAAGTACGACGGCTACCGCCTCACGTACATGGGCTACGACTTTTTGGCCATTCGGACGCTGCTGGCGCGCGGCCACATTGCTGCCGTCGGCCGCCGCATCGGCGTCGGCAAGGAGTCCGACGTGTTCGAGGTGGGAGGCGTCGCTGCACTCCCGCCCATTCGGCCGTGTGACTGTCGTCTGCATCCGCACCCTGCTGGCGCATTGCGGGCACCTTGCCGCAATCGCTGCACTGCATTGTGCAGGAATGTCTGACATCCTGGTGGCGAGGTCGCTGCGGCTTGTGGATGCTGCACCAGATGGGGAACTAAGCCCGACATACTGTCTGCACACTTGCTACTTGATTCAAAGCTTAAGTCGAGTGCAAATAACTGCACTTCGCTTCTCAAGGTGCGGAATGAGGAGGGGGAGGTGCTGGCGTTGAAGCTGCACCGGCTGGGGCGCACCTCCTTCCGGGCGGTGAAGAACAAGCGGGACTACCTCCGCAACAGCTCCTCCGCCTCCTTCTCCTGGCTGTACCTCTCCCGCCTCGCCGCCCTCAAGGTGGTTGATGCTGCTGGTTGTGCTTCTTCGATTTGGACTTGTGTATCTGAATATATCTGCAAACACCTGTGCTGCAGTCTCGATGAGCATATACGGCACAAATCCGCGCGCAGGACGGCCTTGTGGCAGCATACCCACTACTGCAGCGTCAAACTGTGAGTTTAATGTTGTACATGCCGCTCATCATGGATTGCTTGGCGATGCAGGAGTACGCGTTCATGGCGGCGCTGGGGCAGCGGGGGCTGCCGGTGCCGCGTGCCGTGGACCACAACCGTCACGCGGTGCTCATGTCCCTCGTGGACGCCTACCCGTTGACGCAGGTGACTCGCATGTCGAATTGTCGATATGGAATGTCTCGAAATCCGCTCGCGTGGGGATGGCGCACATGGTGATGTGTTCAGGCAGCTCCTAAACAGCCTGGTGCCAATGCTGGTTGGCGGGCAGCGTGCAGTGGCGGTCCATCCAGTGCATGTAGGTCCTGTCCGGGAGTGTGCAGTGGTCTATCGGAAGTCTGCTTAACCGAGGTGCTATTGCAAGCCGCCATCGTGGTGGGTTAACACAAGGCGTCGCATCTGAGCTGTTGGCATGCGCACCCTCGACAGGTGCGGGAGCTGACCAACCCGGGGGAGGTGTACACCAAGCTGATGGACTTCATGGAGCGGCTGGCGCGCCTGGGCCTCATCCACTGCGACTTCAACGAGTTCAATGTCATGGTGCGCCTCAGGCCTGCCCTGCCTTGACCAATGGAATGATGTGTAGGTCAGTAAAGGGTTGTCTCACGGCTGGAGCAGCTGGCAATCCCGGCAAGACTGGGTGGACAGCACTGCAATGTGATCGCCAAGACTGGAGTATGTTTCTCTATAGCCTGCCAGCAATGCGCTACGCTGACGCACCCTGGCGCACAATAATGCCAAAAGAAGGCTGTCTGACCTGCACCGCAGGTGGACGACCAGGATGAGGTCACCATCATCGACTTCCCGCAGATGGTGTCGGTGGCGCACCCCAACGCGGCGGACCTGTTCGCGCGCGATGTGGAGGGCGTCATGCGCTTCTTCAAGAAGAAGCTGGGCTACATGCCCGAGCACGACGCCTTCCTGCCCCGTGTGCAGCCGGACTTCCAGGCGAGTGTGCTTTCGAATAATGGCTCAATTCGATGATTATATTGAGCTGGACAGCAGGATCAGCCAGACACTACAGCATGACGCTTCGCTCGCCCTTGTGCAAGCAGGCGTCCAGGTCTTTGGACCTCGAAAGATGTCATGTGCTGCATATCCAATTGTGGTACTGCAGATACTCAACGTGCATGGAATGTCAACTCAGCCGCACCCTTGTTGCTGTCCTGCCAGCTGACCTGCACACGTTGTTTGCAGGCGATCCTGAAGTCTGTGGATGATGCCAAGAAGGGCCTGGATGTCGAGCTAGCAGCATCAGGTACAGCGCTTAAGCTGCACCCTCTGAAATGATTGAATCACTTTACCATCACGCGCGTCATGCAAGCGCAGCTAAACATGTCACAACATGTATTTTTGCATGCCTTTCAGGATGGAAGTCTCATCATCAAAAGACGCTGGAGGACTGGCAAGCTGAGGCGGCAGCGGCGGCAGAGAACGCCGCCGACGGCCCCGAGGGTGCAAGTGAATACGACTGCGATACCAATGGCGGCTCTGAGGCCGACTCGCAAGCTGCATCAGCTTCTGAGGCCGCTGGCAGCGATAGCGGCAGCGACGGTGGCAGCGGCGGCAGCAGCGCCACACGGGACGCCCTGCAGCAGCCGGGGGAAATGCTGGACTCTGTCGAGCGGGAAGCAGAGGGTCACTCCCCTGCCGCAGCAGCAGCGGAAGCAGACCGACACGCAGTCGACACCGGCGACCCAGATGCGGACGCCCGCTGGGCCGCCGTGGCAATGCAGCGCGGCGGCGATGCAGCTGATGGCGGCGGTGCTGGCAGTGGCGGCGGCGACGACGCGGCAGCAGCCAGCAGCTCGCACAGCGGCGGCTCAGATTCGGATGCAGACTCAGAAGCACATTCACATGGCGGCGTCGGGATCGGCTCCATGCCGCAGCGCAGCACCACGGCCACTGCACGCTCCCGACGAAGGCGACAGGAGGTCGGACCCCAGGACGTGCAGCGCCTTGTCACGTCAAAACGACAGGTGAGGTATCTGTTGCAGTCATACGTCCATGCGGTCACACCCGGAGCTTGACATGCACTGGTCATGTCCTGCATCACCAGCATCTTGTACTGATGGGCGAGCTCTATCCAGTATCATTGGCTCCTTGAACGGTGTCTCTCGTGGCGCAGAGTGCAGCCAAGCGGGAGACCATGGCCCACGCTAGCCGCAACGCGCAGAAGCGCACCTCGCAGAAGCGCCGCAGCGCCCTGAACTCGTCCATGGCCATGGGGTGACGGCAGCCCGCCTGCTTTGTGAAATGGCTGTTTGTCTGCTCAGAAGTTGAAACTTGTATCGGTGTGGAGGCGACACAGCATCGTTAGGTCATCATGTGGGCAAGCCAGGGCTCATTTCGTGTTCGCTGCAGTGTTTTGTGATTTCCATTGTCGTCGAGTTTGCAATTCGCAAATGCCACACCCAGCAAGCATGGCTTGTGATGGCTTGGCATTGACTGCGCCATGCAGCAGTAAAGCACACGGCCGTTCAACCAAGTTGATCAGCAGGGAGTTTCACCATCTCGATGGTACACCAAGATTGCATCATTGTGCCGCATGTATGACGTATGGCTGCCAGCGGCCATGATTGCAGGAGTGCAGCCGCAGCTTTCTAGCAGAACTGCTGCAGCGGCATGCCGGCAATCCTCAGCGCTTGCTCCAGGAACTCCTGCCTCTCCTGTGCCGTGCGCAGTCTCCGCCAGTCCGCAGACCTGATGGCCACCACCTGGCACACGCAAGAGGAGACACTCATCTGATGCAGTCCTCGGACATCGTAATGCGACAACGAGGGAAGCGCAATGCCGGTCCTGCTCACTGGACGCTCATATGCAGCGAAATGCTGCAGTGCCCCTGTCAGCAGAGCCGTCACGGTCACCCACTCTTCAGCCACACACTTGCAGCGGCCAGTCTTCCACAATGAGGGTCGCCCAGCAGCTGCCGCGGCAGATTGGAAGCCAACAAGATGGGTGGCAGCATCGAGTGCGAATCTCACGCATGGGCGTGAATGCCTACCTGCCAGCCGCGCGCCTGCAGCAGCCTGTTGCGCACGAGCGTGGCGCCCAGCGGGCGGTGCGGCGGGTTGGAGGCGTAGTGCTGCGGGCCGTCCACCTCCAGTGCCACCGCCGGCAGCCCCGCCGCCCGCAGCTCACCTTCCAGGTGCACCGCCAGGCCCGCGTCTGCGGCATCAAAATTCAAGGTTTAGGGTTTGGGCTGTGTCAACTAAAAGTAGGGGTAGTCAAAGAAAAAGTTCCTTGACTACCCCTACTAGCACAGATTCTCCAGTCAGGCCAGTGATGTGCTTTCACGCAGCCGTCCGGCCTTCAGGTGAGCACAGTCCTTGGTGTGCTTCCACGCAGCCGCGCAGCTTCCAGGTTGGCAGAGTCTCCGTCCAACAAGCGACAATTGCCGACTGCTGACTGGAGACTCGCCTCGTTTGTACGCTGAGGCGGCAGCTGATGCGTCGCCCGCCACCAGCCGCAGCAGCGACAGCAGCTGCGGGTTGTCCGCTGCAGTGCTTGGCACATTGGTCCCCTTCAGCCGCGTCGGCGGCAGCAGCGACCAGAGCCCGTTGCTGTCTGTGCCATGGGCACAGCTTCCGCTGCTTCCGCCGGCGCCGGTTGTAAGATGACTGCCGCCGCCAGCAGCATCGCTGCCGTCACCGCTGTTCTGTATGGCGGGCTCTGCATCGGCTGCGCGTGCAGGTGTTGGTGGGCGCAGGGCCAGGTCGATGGACATCAGGCCGTCCTCTGTGATGTACTCCACGACATGACCAACCCCTGCCAATGCAACAGGATGAGATGCGGTCAGCTTGATTTCAGTGCAGTGCCAGTCGGATGCTCCCCGAGTGTTCGAGGTCTTGCCCTGTCCATCCGACTTCTGCACTTCCGCCTTCTGCAATTGCGAACAGCAGCGTGCGAATTTGAACAGATCAAAATTTGATGCCCCCGCACCCATGGCTGTCAGGGTGTTGGCAACGCTCCTGTGCAGCCGCGAGACCTTGGTCTGAGCCACCGCCTGCGCCAGCCACAGCTGGAGGGCGCGCTCTGCTAGCACCCGGCGCACGCGCACCGCAGCCGCTGGGTGCCCCTGCAGCGCAGCAGTCAAGCTCAATCCTGCATACACAGCGATGCAGGCCTGCATGTCTGGCTCCACATTGAGATGACCGCCTAGTTGGTGAGTCAAGATGAGCGGTGTATCACACCAGTACTCGAGTTTGCAGGGTCAGTGCAGTACCAGAAGGATTGCCCCAGAGTTGATTGGAACATTTGATTTGGTATCGGTACAGCACCAGGACATTGTTTTGAGAACGAGGCAGCACCAAGATGTGCTCACATTGGCCTGCAGGATCATTGCCGCATGCAGAAGCTGTTGTGCGTTGCCCTCCCCCCGCACATTGGCGCCGGTCGCTGCGCTCCAGATGGCATCAAACTCCGGCAGGTCGCACATCTGCGGGCATGCCATCACAATACGTCAGCTCAGGGCGCCAAACATGAGACAGACAACTGCCATGCGGCAACCAAAAGTTTACGCGTCAGTTGGCAAATGTCAAGATGAGCAGCACGGCATGCACACAATGTGCCGCAGCCCCACTTGCATGGCTGCCAGCGCCCAGATGGTGTTGATCGGCGCCAGCGCCGAGTTGTCGGCATCCGCGAGCTTGCGGCGGCAGGTGGCCACGAGGTGCGCCACGAAGCGGTCGCCGTGCTGCTCGCTGGAGGGCGCCAATCCCAGCTTCGCCAGCGCGTACAGCAACTCGTGCGGGTCCTGTGACGAAGCCAAATGCGGCAGCTCACTTGTGCACATCCAGCATCATTGCATGTTAAAGCAGACCCACATATTTCGAGTACGAGCTTCATTCTTGATGTAATTGCAAGTCTGCGTCTGACTAGCAGGAGAACCAGAGCCACAATTGTTGTTACCACCACAGAGGCACTTGTCGACATGTTCACACATCAAGCGCAGCCGCGCCTTGCTGGAGCATAGGTCTTCACCTGCAGCGCGATGCAGTGGGCGTCCAGCAGCGTGCACAGGCGACGCAGCTGGGCCGGCGGCGGCTGGTGCCGCAGCGCCAGCAGCGCCGCCACCGCCCGCTGCAGCTGCGTCGCGGTAGCCGCGCAGCTCGCTGGCGTTGGGCTTGTGCCTGGAGCCGCCCTTGCTGCCGCCTCTGCTGCCTCCTGTAGGAGGTGCAGCCCAGTTCCGGAACAGCGCATCACTGGAGCAAGATCTCTATAAGACAGCTGACACGAGACCCACATTCGTGCGCTGCAACTGCAACCATGTGAAATCTCTACATTGCAATTCCCAGTGCCAAGTGCAACGGAAAGTGTCTGGACAGCAGCCATCATGAACGATGCAAAACATCTGCTTGCTGTCACGACATCGAGGTGTGCGCACCATGTGATCCAAAAGCGCAGCCAGAAGATCCGCCACCATGCTCGGCGGCTGCGGTTGGAATGCCTGCCGCCGGCCCAGCGCCGCCAGCAGCAGCACCAGCTCCTCCGCCGTGCAGTGCATGCGCTCCCTGTCGTCGCCGACAACAGCATGAAAACCTGGCTCAGAGTGCACATACTCTGTCCCAAAACAAGCCCTGCACCTCGCTCGACTTCAGGACTACATGTGCATTTCAAATCCTGCTTGGAGCGGGTTTCAGGTCGAGCAGATGATCCACGCACGAGTGCATGAAGGCCGCAAAGGCGTTCGTTTCCCTCGCCGTGCGCGTTCCCAGCGTGGGCTGCCGCAGCCACGCGTCCGTGGCGTCCGTGGCACCCGACCGCCGCCACGGCAGTGAAGACTGTAGTGACTCCATCCGCAGTGGCAGCTCCGCCAGCAGGTGCAGTGGTGGCAGCTCGAGGCCGTCCAGCTGCACCCGCCTGTTGGGAGGGCCAGCAGACAGGTTTCGGTCAGCTGACCAAAAGAATCCAGCTGGCACTGGGAGATGCCGGGATGCATGTTGCACTTCATAGGCAGCCTGATGTGGAGTGCGTGTTGGTGGCTCAGCTCCGAGGGCTGACCTTGGGCTGCGTGTGGAAAGCTGCTCCAGTGCGCCCGGCTGGAGCGGGCGTCCAATCAAGCACACCGCTGCGCAGCACCCGGAGCATCTGCGTCATGGTCCACTCCACAACTTGGGACCAGCGATGATGCAAGTGACAAATGACACCGCCACTTCAACCGCTCCAACATGACTGCCACTCACTCCACAGCAGCATGACTCGGCAGATGGGCGCGTGGTCCATGTCTACTCGGGTCCAACTTCTGAGCTGCTGCATGATCAGTGCGAATCGGCGATCCTGCATGTGAGGCAGCATGCAGATCACGGCATGCAGGCTGGCATGAGCAGGATGCCGCTTGAAACCGCACAGGCGCACTGGCATGACCATCGAGCATTGGGAACACCTGCGTGATGGCTGCTGCGAATGCTGCATCACGCCAGGAGCAGAGAGCCAGACTTCTCAATGCCCCGATTGCATGTTGAATGTCGAGACTCGCCCCTGCCAGGGGAACACAGACAGTCTTTAGTCTCGGTCTTATACTGGCCTGGCTTCAGAGCAGCATGCAAGCCACTTGCCAAGCAGCAGGTCTGCAATGCATGGTGGACTGCATAGGGCACCTGTGCGGTCCACAACCCTGAAGACGCCACCGACCACGCCAGCTCGTGGCGCATCAGCGTCAGCTGGCCAGGCTTTGCTGCCCTGTCACACCACTCTTTCATCGGCATCGATTGCATGCTGCCACCAATGCGGAAAGATGCGGGGGCGCAATGAACTCTTGAGATTCACATGCCACTCACCGATCCTGCTGCCGCCGCGATGTGGTCTCTCTGCTGCTTGAGGCGGTATGCCTGCACAAGCAAAGCAAAACGTATCGCCACTCACTGTGGTTTGCAGAGGCCCTTTGAGGAGCATCGTGCATCAAGTCTTCATGCACTTATGAACATGTTGTACTGTTGTCGACTCCCAACGCCTGCTATTGAACATCAGCATGATTGCCGGGCTGTCTCCAGCCTCGGAAGCTGTCGGCATGCGGGCCTCAAAGAAATTACCTGCCGCTGCAGCTGTTCCAGGTCGGCATGCGCCTGGCGGATCAGCTGCTCGTTTGCGGATGCAACGCCCACTGACGCCGGTGGCTGCTTCCGCTGAGCAGCCGGCTGAGCAGCAGCGACGCCAAACCGCCTGGGCGTCTGGCTCCTCCAGGATTGCGGCGCTGCAGTTGTTCCGTTCGTTTTTGACCAGGTCTTGGCCGAGGCCGGGCGCTGCGCCTCACTGGCGCCCTCCTTCAGGATTTTGCCCTGCCTCGCGTCCTCCGGCAGCTGTCTGAAGGCCTGCTGGCTGCCGTTCTGCCGGTTCGCGTTTGGGCTGCGACGGAGCCCGTTGCCGCCACTGCCGCTGCGATTCGGCTGCTGTGCGGAGTGCTGCGCATTGGCCTGAGCATGTACAGTCCAGCGGCACACCATGCTTCAGAGCTCTAGGTAGCAGCACCAAGCGTATCTCAAAATTCAGATGAAGTCGACTATATGCGTGTTCATCCAGACACCAGCATGCACTTGGCAAATGCACATGTGGCACCAGCCCGCACTACGGAGCATGCATGAGCATGCAGGGCATGCTGCTGACATAAGCCAGCTTGCGCTTTAGGTTGCAACTAATGTTCGTTGTTATTGCTTGTATTCTCTTGTTGCGCACCTTGTACAGCGGTTTTCCAGGGGAAACTTATTGAACCCAAACATGGCAATCGCGAGGCATTGGTGTGTCAAAAGTCTTGCACTTGGGTAATGTGAGCCAACACGGCCCTCACAGCATTGAAGCAGAGTTTCAGGAGGTTCTGGTCGCGCACGATGTGAACACGGTTCGGTGCGTGCAAGCAACCGAGCTCAGGTCATGGCGGGCGCGCCGAAGCAGAAGGCACACGCGCGACTGTTGATTGTGACATGGCTCGCCCTGTACTACCTTGCAGGTGAAATCCGTCATGCATCTCAAAGTAAGGCAGATGCTGGTGCTGCTGAGCATGGTCTGAGATTTCAGCGGCGCAGCTAGGAAAGTCACTCAGGCTCATCGCGCAATATGCAGGATTGCCCGTCTGGTGGCGCCTGACGTCCATTCACAGGCCGGCCCTGCCATTCGATCAGATGCTCGCAGCAGGAAAGCTGCCATGCCTGCGCCTTGAGCTCCCCAGCTGGCATCCTGTGCATCATTTTCACCACTGACGGGTCTGCCATCCTGCGCGCCCACGCTGACATGTCAGGGATGTTGGAACGCAGATGTCACCGGCGCAGCAGGACGTCAGGAACACAGCAGCACGGGCGTTGGGCTGAGCAGAGGCAGCCTGTCATTCAGCCTGTGCAATGCCGATCCCGCAAGGTCAGGCACCCGGCGTCACACCGGGTGGCCCTGCGATATGCCATGACACATTTCTGCAAGCTGCTATCTGATGTCGCGACGGCCATACAAAACGTTTACGGCATACATAAATGCGATGCACTGTTGCAACCTTTGCAGTGGAGTTTACAGCTGGGACTTTGAGGCACTGCGACAGCGCTACCTGCAGCCTGCCACCGCGGCACTGGAGCCACTGATGTCACTCACATCGCAGAGCCAAGTGCTTTACTACACTGCAGCAAAGGTGTGAGCCTGCAATGCGTGGCGCACCGCAAGATGCTGAGGAAACCGGCTCAGCTGTCGGTCAATGCCTGACTGCAAGTGTTAGCTGGTCATGCACCATTGCACAGTGCACTCAGCATGTGCTGACGCAACTTGGGCTGATCGCAGGTCAATGGAACGTGGTCAGATCAGCATCAGGCTTTCGTGATCAGGTTCGAGGACCTGCCATTCTTTCTGGACCGCAGCTGGGCTCCTGATGCAGGTGCGACCTCGTGTCCTTATGCGGCTAAACCTAAACAGCGTCAATCATAAATGTAAGCAATGTGCATGGACTTGAGCTTTGCACCGCATATGCGGAGGAGTGACACACGAGCTGCTGGGCCGCGCAGGGCAGCTGGGCGCGGGGGCGGACGGCGGCGGGCAGCAGCTGACGCTGAACTGGATGGTGTGGGTGCCGCCGCCGGCGCAGCGGCCGCTGCGGGTTGTGCTGCCCTCAGGTGCCGCTGCTTTGCAAGTGCTTCTAAATTAATGCTATTTACATTTTTAGCCGGCAATGCACGAGACTGCACCGGTGCTGTGGCGCCCCCGTCTGCGGTGCTGCACAGTGACGCGTCCACTCCATTCATCGCCACATCAGTCGCAGATGCTACCTTATGGCGGCGCCGTGAAATGTTGGTGTGCTATTCGATGTCAGCACCTCAGGCCTGTTGTCACCTCAATGTGCAGGGGACCTGTCGCCCACCGACAGCTATGTCATCCCCTCGTGGGGCGGCGTGGTCATCTACAACCCAGCTGCGCCCATCGCTGCTGAGCAGCAGGAGCAGCCCGGCACCACGGTGCTCACATCAGAGCAGCTCAGAGGTGCGCGCTGCCATCATGCCGTCTTAAGAGTGTGGAGTGCCAGTCGTCTGACTGATCACTCAGTTGCAAAGGCTGCTCATAACCTCAGCGTGCGCACATGCACAGCTGGCGCTCCTCTTCTGCAGGCGTGTTCAGCATTGTGCTGGCGCAGCTGCGGCAGCACCTGGGTCTGCCAGATAGCTTCAGCAGCTGCCCCTCGCCAGCCGAATCAGCCACTGGCCGCAGTGGCAGCAGCGTCAGCAATGCTGGCGGCAGCGGTACCCACAGCAGCGGCGGCAGCGATGAAGGCGATGGCAACCGCAGCAGTGGCTCCGTTCCCAGCGGCAGCATCGCCCGCAGCGGCATTGGGCACGAAGAAGCTGCGGGCAGCTGTGCAGCAGCCGTGCCATTCAGCATGGACGAGGTGGACAGCCTGCTGCGGCGGGCGCTGGCCGCCAACGTGGCGGCAGCAGGCAGCACGCTCGCGTCGCTAGCGCGGCTGGTGCAGAGCATGCCCAGCTTGGAGATGCCGGACCTCGTCGGGGATCAGGTGACTTTCAATTGTCCGTCAAGTGGAGAACTATTTATTGACGGTAAACGCCAGCAGCGCTGGCACGACTGGTGCCACAGCATGCCCAGCCTGGAGCTGCCGGACCTCGTCGGGGATCAGGCGAGCTCTGGACCTTGTCACGTGTCGGTCTTGGACACAGATTGTGTCATGGCAACTGGCAGCATAGCTCCCGTGGCTGGTGCAGAGCATGCCCAGCCCAGAGATGCCACACTTGGCTGTCATCCCGGGTCGAGACAAGGACCTAGGTGCAAGGGTTGATGGGCACGCGGCGCGGCTTGCTCAGACCTCTGTTGTGCTGCACGGCTGTTGTATACAGCTCTGACGCATGCACAATGCCGTTGAATGCACAGGTGCAGAAGGCGCTTGCCGCACGCAAGCAGGCCTTACGGCATGCGGGCGAGGGCAGCCTGCAAGCTGCTGTGTCAGCCAGTCAACAGGCCAGAGAGGTGAGCTGAGTCATCCAGTGGTGACGATGGGCTCCTGTCTTAAGCACAGCCTCCGTTCCCGCTGCCACTATCAACCGCTTGGTCTCGCAACAGTGTAATGCTCGCACAGAATATGATTCTTTCCAGCGGCGCAACACAGCAACTTTCCAATGTTTTGCACAGACGGCAGAGGCGGCATTCTTCCACCACAGCATCCTGGCGCAGCTCAGCTTCCCTGCGCAGCACAATCTGGCGGTGTACCTGCCCTTCTTCCTGCCCGCCACGCTGCCCCTTGTCGTGGGATTGCTGCGGGAGGGCAAGCGAGCGGTGGGCGGGAAGCACCACTGAGTGACAGGGTGTGACGCAGTGATGGTGCTCTGCTGCTGCACCCCAGCATCCAAGCATGAATGGATGATTTGGCAGCGACGGCGCAATGCTGTGTTGAAGCTCATGCTCTGACAGGATAGCATAATGATGAAGCTACAAGTCTAATTAGATCTATTTCGCCTACTGGCTTAGATTTGCCTCGGACTACATCGGTGTCCACATACCACTACAAATGAGCCCGAACCTGCCAACGTTTACATACATCAGAGGCTAGACAAAATTGCACATTCCCGACCAAACTGCATCAGTTCCTGACGCGATCGAGCTGAGACACCGCCATACGTTGACATCGCTTGCTTTTCAATTCATGGATCACGTGTAACGCTGAGACGCCGGAACACCTGAGGGCACGGAAGCATCGCCACCGCCGTGCACAGTCATCTCAGATATCTCAAAGCTAAAGCGGATCCGCTTTTGCGCAGCGGTGAAAGTGCACGAGCCATTGCAGCTCTGAACGCACATTGTCTTGGAAAATCCGAAGCACCGCAGGAGAGGCTGTGATCTGACTGAAGCCCCTTACTGCGAAAGCCTGTTGTAACAGGACAAGGTGTACAGATTCGGCCAGGTCCACGGATGCAGATCCGCTTGCTGCAGCCTTCTGAACGTCGCACATGCGACGCACCATATCATCAGCCACATTCGCGTCAGCGAGGCATGCATATGGACGGCCTGTTTGACACTTGAGCACTGTGCCAGTGAAATTGCATGAGTAGTGCACCGTTTGAATGAGTGCATGACTTGAGAGCCGATCCAGCTCCCCTGCTACTCGCAGGTGATTGCCAGTGCCATGCAGCAAACCGCTGCTCAAAGGGACTCAATGCAGTGACTCCTTCAAGGCCGCAGTTGCAGCACTACAGCAGACCGTTACACAACATACAATATCGGCGGACTCTGGTCATCACTGCCGCCATCGGTTGGCGCACTGCATCCGCCGCCAATGATGAGGACCAGTCTCCAGGTGAGCATGCACAGGTCGCTGAATGCATTCAGCCTGCAGCACATGCATGTCATAGCCACTACACCTGTCATATTACGAGTAGAAGCCTGATATGTGCTGAATATTTGCACGGCACTGGTCCGCATAGCACCAGAACAGCTCCTTAATTCGAAATCTGTTGTACGTAGTAGAATGCGGCCTGCCGTCTGGCATGCAGGTGCAGAGCGGGCACCCAAATGGATATGGGAATACTGGCAGACGCTGCAGGTTACGGAGCTAGACGCAGACGGCTGCCTGAGCCTTCTGGCCAATAGAATCATTGCCATGTACTGGCCTGGCGGTGTGGGACCAATAAACCGACAGAAGCGTGCCTGGGCAAGTCATCGCGACCATCTGCGCGTGATGCACTGGCCCGCAATGGATTTGCAGCGGGATTTGTACGTGCGGCCGTGCTGGCCTGCGCTGTGGGGAGGCATGGTCGCGGAAGCGCATGCAAACGGCGGCGCGGCGGCACGGCTGGCTTTGGCAGGCTCCTCCGGCACAGGCCGGCGACTCTTCCTGCTGTACGCACTGTGGCGGCTGGCTCGGGACCGGGCTACCCTGGCGGTCGTGGTGCAGTGCGACAGCAGCCGCCGGCTCGCCTTCACGTGTCACGAGGTCCTCATCGGCGATGGCGAGGCGTTTGCAGATCTGCTGCAGCTGCGCGGCAGCTGGCTGCTCGCAGATGAGGACGGCCTCGCTGCTGACGCCGAGACGGGCGCCTCCAATGTCATCATGGTCACGACCAGACGCGCTTCAGGATACCAGGTGCGGCAGACATCATGATGTGTCTGACCTCCACTGGCGCTGCCCTGAAACTGACACAGCCGCCATTTTGTGCGCTGCGGAGTCTTGTTGCTCATGCTCCTGTTGCCGGTGCTCAGGGTCTGGCTGACAGTGGTTGGAGCATTTATTACCACCCGCTGTGGAGCCCGTCGGAGCTCCAGACGGGTCTGTGCACGGGGTTTGGTGCCACAGATGCTCGTGCGGCAGAGCGGCTATCCTGCCACTACCTCACCTGGGGTGGTGTGCCGCACCAGGTGAACTTTTTGCTTGGGCTTGATGCTGGCTGCCCGTAGTCCGCTGCGCTTCACAGGTCATTGCATTGAGACATGTATGCGTTTCGTTTTCCCTTTGCAGCTTACAGCTTTGATTGTGTATGCGAACTGCAGGTGCTGCACAAGATGTGCTACGCAGTGCCTCGGAAGATGTCGCGACACCCTGAGCTGGCCCCCATGCAGCAGCGCCTGCAGCACCCAGCTCTGCAGGTCACCAGTGCAGCGGTCGTCGACATGTCGTGCATGTGTGACGAGGCAGACCCCTACGGCCATGTGCCCTTCCACCTTGAGGTGTGTGCCGGCTGCCTCTGCCAGGTCGTGCTCTGTTGCCTGGCGGGTCACCATGTGTTGTCTGAGGGAAGACCCCCTTCTTAAGGTGGGGGTGGACACTGTCATTTCGGACTCATGCACGAACTGCATCAAGAGTGTTGGTGGGTGAGTCAGCTGTGAAATTCCGTGTGCCTCTCGTGCGGATGATAAAAAGCGACCATGCTGCCCGACACAGATAACGAACCTAATGTGTGTTCCAGGCGCAGCACATGCGTATGTTACGTACGCAGGCGGCGGAGGACTTCCGCACCGCCGTGCCGGTGTTCGCCTCGGAGCAGCTGGGCCGTGCGCTGCTGAGGAGGCTGCTGCAGGAGAACAAGCGGGAGCTGCTGAGGTGCACGCTGCAGGAGGACCCCGCGACGCACAGCGCTGCAGGGCGCGCCGTCAACGCGGCGCTGTACAGGGCGCTGGTGCAGCACCTGGCGGCCAAAGGCCGCCAGTTCCGCATCCGGCGGCTCAGCGACGCATCAGGCAAGCTCGCTGTGCTTCCTATGGAGGCCTTTGTCCATAAGTCTTCGTTGATGGCAGCATCAGAGTGTCATGCATGCAATTCGCGTGCAAGTGCAGTGCAGCTGGCCACACCATACAAGAGAGGTCTGCGCATACAGCAGGCTGACTGTTCATGTTGTGTGCAGGCAGCGCCGGCTCGCAGAAGCTTGTGGCAGCAGCTGGCGGGTCGTTGCAGCTGCCGCTGGCGGTGCAGCCCCAAGAGCAGCCTTCAGTGGCAGCCGGCGAGTCAGAGCAAGTGCCGCAGGGGCAGTCTCGTCGGCAAGTTGCAGCGACCGCCAGCTCAGAGTCGCAGCCGCAGCCGCAGCCGCAGCCGCAGCCGCAGCCGCAGCCGCAGCAGCAGCAGCAGCAGCAGCAGCCAGCAGCGGCCAGTGCCTCTGTGCCGCAGCAGGGGCAGCCCCAGGAACCGCTGCAGCAGGACAGCCAGCCGCAGGACTCGGCGGGAGGCAGCGAGTCAGAGGCGCCGCCGCATGTGCAGCAGCAGGAGGCTGTGCGGCAGAGCAGCCAGCAGCAGCCGCCAGCGGAAAGCGGAGAACCGGAGGAGCCCACACAAGCACAGCAGCAGCAGCAGCAGCAGCAGCAGCTGCCGCAGCAAATGCCACAGGGGGCCAGCCGGCAGCCACGGCCACCGCCGCAACACGAGCAGCTGGCCTTCTCGGACTGGCCCGAGCGCCACGAGTTCTGGGAGCTGTCGGAGCTCGCGCAGCAGCCGGCGGCGACGCTGTGCATCCCGCGCCACACGGCCGCCTCGCGCCTGGCACACGTCGTGACGCCCTGCGGCTGGGCATTCATTGCGGCACTGGAGGACATTGGGTCCATAGCAGCCCAGGACGTGGCGGACCTTATTGCAGCGCTGCCGGCAGGTGCCGGCCCGCTGAAGATCGTGTGGTGCGTGCCGCGGCGGCTGTGGCCGGCCTGGCGGGCGCCGCTGGTCGAGGGCCCCGTGTGCCACGGCCCGCACAGTAATTCAAGCGTGACGGCGGGCAGCCTGCAGGCGGTGCAGCAGTACGCGCTGCAGGTGACGCTGCGCCAGCGGGTCGCTGGTGCAAAGACCTACGAGTGGGTCTAGGAGGGCGCAGTCATGCTGCTTGCCATCGCCAGCCGCAAGGCTGTCGTCACAACTGCAGCGTCTGACAAATAAGAGTTTTGTAAGGGTGTTCTATTTCCATACAAGTGTAAACTGAGCTTTGGTTTGATGGCAAGCTTTTTAATTTCTGTCTGCTCGTGCACATTCTCGTCTTGCTCTGCCACTGCGATAGCGATGTCTGCGTCCAGCACCGCTGTATATACCCCAAACAACCTGATTGAGGCTGATGGCATAGACTCACCCTTTATCTGTGCATTATAGTCAGCTACCTGTCTCCTTATGCATATTGGCAACAAGGTTGGCAAACAGATCCTGAGCGAGCATGACCGCCAATAATTGATCCATCGGAAACAAGGCTGCTAAGAAAGACCCACCACGTTCGAGACAGCCCGAAGTGTCAAGCAGGAACGGTCGCACTTCTGCGGTGTAGTCGCTGGGCATTCGGCCGTCCCGAGGCTGTGTTATTTTTTCGACTACCCAAGGGCAGCCAATCGAATGCAGGCCAACTGCTTTCAGGTGGCATCGATCGATACACTTGTCGAAGCAGACGGCGGGCAGAATCCTGATGTGAATTGCAGGGTGATGCTGACACCAACTCGGCTTGTCAAGTTTGTGTCTACATCTTGCGATGCGGGACAGTGGTGTGCTCAAGTGCCACCTAGCTCTGCATGGCGGTGCGCATCTGCAATATTCTGCAGCTGCTTCGTCTCTGCAGATACTGTGTTCGTCCTGCACTGACTGCCCAAAAAGTCCCCAGCTGCACAAAGCTTGTGAAGCTGTTGGAGAGAAGCTTAAGCTGGTGCATATGCGTCTCTGTGCAGGCAAATTCAGCACGCAAACGCTGGTGCGTGTGCGTCTCTATGCAGGCAGATGCCAAATCGTTTCGCAGTCAGCAGTCACCCCTGTTCAGCCACTGGTCGGCATGCAGGCGGCAGTGGCACACTTCCCATGTGCACAGCTGAATCGGCTTGCACTGCTTTCATCTGCTTCGTCAGCCCGCCGGTTACGCTCTCCACTGGCATGCCGAGGCCTGCCTGATGATGAAGCAGAATCAGGTCATTGCAGCTACAATGTCACACTGTTGGCTGCATGTTCAGCAATGCCAGCATTCAGGCATGACATGGACTTGTGTGTTTCGTGTTCAGCGGTGCAACAAAGGCGACTACTGCGCTGAATGCTGACCGCATTTTGTGTGTCATTTATGCAGACCACCTGGCTGCTGAAGCGACGCCGGACCTGCAGGATGCCTGGAAGATTCTGCAGAGCACCCACATCGGCATGGATGGGTGCCTGGACCTGCACTGCCGCACCTGGGGCTACCACTGGCCTGGCCGGCGGTATACTGCGCGACTCAGCGGTCACTACCCCAGCTACAGGGGCCCGTTGCTGGAGGAGCCTGCTCTGGACCTGCGGCAGAAGCTGTACGTGCGGCCCTGCTGGCCGGCGCTGTGGGCGGGAATGCAGGCGGCGGCAATGTCACAGCGCGGCTCTGGTACTGGCGCGCGGCTGGCTCTGGCCGGCACATCCGGCACCGGCAGGCACCTGTTCCTGCTGTACGCGCTCTGGCGGCTGGCGAGGGACCCCGCCGCCGCCGCGGTCGTCGTGCAGTACGACTTCGCTCGGGCCGCCTACATGCGTGGCCAGAAGGTGTACCTGGGGAGCTGCAACGACTTCTCCGACCTGCTGCAGCTGCCGGGCACCTGGCTGCTCGGCGACGAAAACGATTTCGCATCTGAGCCTGATTGCGGTGCAGCAAATATGCTCATGGTCACCATGCGGCCACAAGCTGACTATGAGGTGTGCATCTGATTGTGGTATTTGCTCAATGACAGCATCAATTGCGATTGCAGCGCCCAATGGCCCTTTGAATCACAACACTGATTGTACCGCTCCAGGCATGCCGAGCTTGGTGCTGGGTTGTTTGACCCCCTTGATCAGCTATGTATGCCATGCCATGATGTTATTTCAGGCTGCTGCATCCATCGATGCTTGCTCGCTCACTTTTGCACCTGAGCAGTGCTGCATTTTGCGTTTGTGTGGTGCACAGGATCTGACTGATGAGGGATGGGATGTCCTCTTCCACCCACTGTGGAGTCTGTCAGAGTTGCATGACTGCCGCCGTGCCTGCTTTGGCTCCATGGGACAGGACAGCATGATCGCTGGCTTTTCCCTGTGGGGTGGTGTCGCCAGCAGGGTGAGCTTGAAATGTGTCGCAGCACTGCAAATTTGCTGTCGGATGGTGCACCCGCCGGCAATCAACAGTTGCACACGGTGCCAGCATATTTAAGACACTTTACGAGTTGGCAGCCCCAGCAGCTACCCACCACCCTGGGTACATGCGCATTCGCTTTGTATCATGCAGGTGTACTCTTATGCGAACAGTGATTGGGCTGCATAGCTGCTTGGCTTTCCGCGAAGCCAGCTGTTCGCCTGACATGAGGGCCTGGAGAGAAGGCTGACACACCCCGTGCTGCAGTCTCCTGATGGGGCGCCAATCAACACACGCCTCCTCTGCAGCGAGGCAGAGACTGCATGGTATCTGCAGTGGGATGCGCCTTGCCACATGCAGGCGCGTGTACTTTGGGCGTTTAGAGGGTTTGTTTGCCCCCAGTAGTAGCTGTGAGATGATGCTTTTGAATATTCAGGGTCACCCATGCGCATGTTACTTCATATTAAAATTGCGTCGCAATTGCAGTGGAGAGTCCACCGTCTCCAGGTCAACGAATCAAGTATGTGTATCTCTTTGCGCAGGTGGCCAGCTCTGACTTTCGCACGGCATTGCCAGTGTTTTCATCAGAGCGGTTGCTGCGCGATGTGCTTGGGATGCTGCTGGAGCGTGATGAGGGGGCAGTGCTGACGCGCATTCGGCAGGCGCCGCCTGCCGGGCAGAGCCAGTGGGATGCAGCAGTCAGCGCAGCACTTGCACGGGCGCTGCTGCAGCAGGGGGCATTGGAAGGGTGCCACTTCCAGATGAGGCGCCTTGCTGTGATAGGTGAACTGCTCGAACCACACTGCGAGACTTCGTTGACAATCTGTGAGTTCAAATTGAGCTTTGATGTGCAACTCTGCTGCTAGGTTCCCGGCCGTTTGACTTGGCGAGCGCATTCGTGAGCAAACAATTGCAACATTTCACTGCATCCATGCCAGCAGCTGACACACAGCAGCTCAGCAGCTTCGACTTCTCGGAGTCTGCCGAACAGCTCTCACAGCCACACTATGAGTTCTGCGACCTGTCAGAGGTGGCGACCCAGCACCCGCTGACCATATGCATCCTAGCACATGCAGCGGTACCGCCTCTGGCGCACATCGGCATGCCCTCTGGCTGGGCTTTCTGCACCGCGCTTGATGAGGACATCACCGTCACAGCCGAACAGGTCGCGGCGCTGCAGTCGGCAATAGCGCCGGGCGCCGGGCCGCTGAAGCTGGTTTGGTGCGTGCCGCCGCGGCTGTGGCCGTTCTGGCAGGCGCTAATGTGCGACGTCGTGGCACTGCAGCAGCCGTTGTCGGGCCGGATCACCGACTTCTATAAAGTGCAGTTGTATGCACTGCTGCTGACAGTGTAGAGTGCAGGCTTTGGAACACAAGTTGCTGGCAGTATCTCCGGCTTGTCACAAGTCAACCATTGCAACTTTCATGGACATGCCGCTAAGGTCCTGAAGTCCGATCGTCTGATTGCCATTGCCAACAGCCACTCTGCTGTACTTAGACACAGATTAATCTGCATTCTCGAGGTGTAACCAGCACATGTACTGACATTGCTTGAGCACCAGCGGAATCAGGGCCTCTTTGGTGGTGAGCATGCTGTCAACAGCCAACCGACTGCTAGGCCAGGATTGAACTCCCCCTGATCCCATCAATACAGCGTGAGCTGCCCTTGCCGCTTCTGGCCCGGCACCCCCGCTGGCGCGCTCTTCGCCGCCCGCTTCGCGCTTCCTGCTGCGATCTGGGACTTCCCAGATGCAGCTACCCCTGCAGACTCTCCCATGCCGCTACCCAAAGCCCCACCTGCAGCCGGCCCTGCGCTGGGACTGCTCCCTCTGCTGCCGCCGGCCTGCCTTCTGCCCCCGCCACCGCCGGTGCCGCTCCCTTTGCTGCCGGCGGCCTGACTCCTTTTGCCTCCATCACCATCGTCGCCGCCGCCGTTGCCGCCGCCGCCACGGCCGCTGCCCCCGGTGCCCTGTGACGCCTGCAGCTGCGGCTGCGGCGCCTGAGAGGCGCCCTTGACCAGCAGCGGCAGGGTCGCCTGCCGCTTGGGCGCCCTGAGCGCGGCCGGCAGCGGGTGCAGCTTGGGTGGCGCCGCCGGCTCCACATCGACCAGCAGGTCATCATCAGAGTCGCCTGCACCGCAGCAAACAGCATGTTTGTTTTCTGATTCCTGTTGGTTTACTTTTTGGATGTAGCATCTGGTCAGGTTATCCGCTCCCAGCACATATTCAGACTGGAGCTCTTGCCATCTCGCGGGGCAGCTGTGGATCGAGCTTAAATTATGGATTCCCTGTGCAACAAGGAGCAGTGCCTGGGCCGCATGCTACCTGCGGTGTACATGCGCTTCATCTTGGGGCGCGGCGGCTTGGCAGGCTTGGCTGTGGCCGGAGGCTTCAGGAATGCATCCAGTGTGCCCTGCTTCCGCAGCAGCCTGCACATCCACGCCGTATGTGAGGTCCAAATGTGCTGAGCCGAATGTGGAATTTTGATGGGCGATCATCCATGCGTCAAGGTCTGCCACTTCAGCTGTGCTCACGCACAACAGAGCATGCAGAAGACGAAACTGCGCAGGTTCTGCACACTCCGCACAGGTTGCGCAACCAACCATCACATACATGATCTGCAGATGTTCCATCAATTGAACTCCCTCGTGCTGGACCGTTGCATGGTGAAACCACCTGTCCCACCCTTTCTGCGCCCGCTCCCGGGCCTGCTACTTGGTGACGTCCGCAAGGCAGGGCGTGCACAGCGTGCGCAGGCTTCGCAGAGCTTACTGCAATCACATGTCTACATGTGGGTTGTCACACCAAGCACTTGTCCCACCTCTCCTGTGCCCGCTCCTTGGCCTGCTGCTTGGTGACGTCCGCGTGGCAGGGCGTGCACAGCGTGCGCAGGTTCTCCAGGCCGCAGGCGCCGCCGCCGCGGAACACCGGCACAATGTGGTCCGCGTTCCAGGCGTTGCCCGCCACGGCTGCGCGCACCAGCCGGTCCAGCAGCGCCTTGTAACCCCTTTCCATGAACCTGTGTACAGCATCTATATCACCCAAGAGCATAGCATGGTCCCTCCAACTTGAGACAAGCAGATCAGCGGCACTCGAGCAGGCGTGTCACAGCTTGTGCGGACAGGCAGTGCGCTTGTCGAATCATCCACATGCAGGGCGCTGACCAGACACCCGGGGGAGGCTGTCACGGCGGGGCCAGGAGCGATATGAGGGAGCGGCGCGTGGCCTCCAGTCGCGGGCTCCCTTCTTGCAATCCAGATGCACAATGATGACGAGGCAGCTGAGAAAAGGCTCTGACCGCGGAGCCAGGCGGGCGATTGGGGATCGCCGCTTGGCCTCCCACCCGCGGGCGCCCTTCTTGCAATGCATAGATGCATAATGACGGCTCAGTAGCTGAGAAAAGGCTCCTAACGTGGGGCCAGGCGCGATATGAGGGAGCGGCGCTTGGCCTCCCACCCGCGGGCGCCCTTCTTGCAATGCATAGATGCATAATGACGGCTCAGTAGCTGAGAAAAGGCTCCTAACGTGGGGCCAGGCGCGATGCGAGGGAGCGGCGCTTGGCCTCCCACCCGCGGGCGCCCTTCTTGCAATACCCAGATGCATGATGATGACTCAGCAGCTGAGGAAAGGCTCTGACCGTGGAGCCAGGCGGGCGATTGGGGAGCTCCACTTGGCATCCCATCCGCGGGCGCGCCCGTTTTCCGTTTTCCAATCAACATGCATGACGATGACGAGGCAACTGAGAAAAGGCTCCCACCTTGGAGCCAGGCGGGCAATTAGGGATCGCCGCTTGGCCTCCCACCCGCGGGAGCCCTTCTCGATGCCCTGCAGCCGCTGCACCAGGGCGTGGCAGTCGGCCCCGCACTTCACGCACACGCCCCGCTCCAGCCGGAACAGCGCCCGGCGGATGGCGCCGCCGCCGCGCGCCAGCCCATACCTCGTCTCGCAATCCAGCCTGCAAAATACAGAGTGGTTTTGGGGACAACACGCCCCTTAGCCGGAACAGCGCCCGGCGGATGGCGCCGCCGCCGCGCGCCACACCGTACCTCGTCTCGCAGTCCAGCCTGCAGGAGACAGAGTGATTGTGGGACATGGACCAGCAGTCGGTGTAGCACTTCCTGCACATGCCGTGCTCTGGCCGCCGCCGTGGGCCAGCCCTAATCTCGTCTCCCAGTCCATTCTGCCGGAGACAGGGTGATCGTGGGAACAAAGATCAATGCTTGGAGCCGCACTTCATGCACAGGTCCTGCTGCTGGCAGACCAACGCTGTACTGACGACACCGCCGCCGCTACAGGCCAGCCCTGATCTCGTCTCACTGTCCGGACCGAGGCAGAGGAAAGTCACCCATCGTGGACCTTGTAGCTGGACTCACGTTCAGCCACTGCCTCAGCCATGGGGGCAGCCGAGATGGACAGGTGTGGTTGGCTCATCACCCAAAGCCACAAGCTCCTGGCGCCAGGCAGCATGCCGTCAGGCGGCTGAGGACTGGACCAGTGCATGACCATACTCAACAGGGCCGGCAACTTCACGTCGAAATCCTGAATAGCTCACCCGCAGAACAGGTCCATGGCACCCGGCAGCATGGCGTCCGGCGGGTACGGGCAGTCGGCGACTGGCGCTAGGCACATCAGGCACAGGCGAGCGCCCACCGCCGTGAACGCCTGCTGGTACTCCACCTCCTTCTTCAGCCTGTGCATGTGATGTTCCAAATGTCTGTGCCAAGACTTCGTGCTGCACACAGCAGGGTGCCAACAAACCGATCTGCAGTCTTACAATGTCATGGAGATCGGACAGGCTGTGCCTCGCTCACATAGCAGGAAATGCACCTGATGGTGCTCAGGTGTAGCAGCATAGCCAGCGCATTGCTCTTCAGGGCTGACGTCGTGCGTTAAGAGCAATGAAGCTGCAGAGTCATGGCGTGCAGCAGGCCGGCACAGAGCAGCAGTTGATTTTCTGCAGTCCAGTGTTGTCACAGACGTTACACAGCATGTCAACAAGTCCTTCTTGAGGAATCACGGCGTCATTTCTGCAGCACAGAAGCTAAGCAGACCTGGAGTAGTGCACACGCACGGGGCGCAGGGTGGCGCCCTCGGGCAGGGCGGCCGCGGGCGGCCCTGTAGCATAGCGTTCGGTGCCGGTGCCCAGGGCGCCGCCCGCTTCCGCCCTGGCCATGACGCGGTCCACCTCCTCCTGCAGCGGGCTCCTGCACAGTAGATGACAAGCAATTGTGCATTCAGGTTGGCATTGCCAGCACCTGACAAGGCAGCTGCAAGTTGGCAGAGGGAACCATGTCACTCGGGATGTGGACTGCATGCTACGACCTCCGATGTGGTGTGTGCAACGGCCCCGCCAGTTGCACAAAAGCACACAATGCCGGACTAGGACGACATGCAGGAACCCACCGCAGCACGCAGCCGTACAGGCGGCACTGGAAGACGGAGCGCAGCTCCTCCCACTCCGCGGCAAAGTCGCACGCCGCCGCCAGGATGGTCCGCAGGCGCTCGGGCCCCACGTCGGGGTCCAGCGCAAAGGCGCCGTTCGCCTCCGGCCTCCTGCCCTGCTCCCTGCACATCGCCACGTGTCATACGGTCACATGACTGCAATGCGTAGGCACAAATGCCCTTGTATCAACATGGAAACGCCCTCAAACTTGCTGGCGCGTTGCGTCTATGAGAACTGCAGATTGACTCTGGCAACATTTGAACCTGCAAACCTCCATCTGCACCGTCACAAGTGTTACCCAGTAGCACGAATCACTAAGCAGCTTTGCTGTAGCCAGCAATGTTGCAGCCACAGCTGCAGCAGATGGCTTGCATACAAAACCACAAAAACACCTTAAGCGGCCGGCAAGTTTACATGCAGATCGCAATCACAGACTTGCATATCGGTGCTGCTGTCTCGAGGATTCTATAGATGGTCTTCACCTGGCTTCTGCGGCAGCGAGCAGGGTTGCGGCGGCGGCGGACGGCTGGCACGCCGGCAGCAGCGCCTCCAGCGGCAGGCTGGCGCCCAGCGGCCGGCTGCCGTCCTCTGCCCCGTGAAAGTGCACCCGCGTGGTGTGCTCTGACACCTGCAGGGGAGCAAACCAATCAGTAACGAGCGTCGTGAGATCGAGGTGGCAAGCTCTGCTCAAAGGCGATGATCGTACCAACAGCAGGCTCTCCCAGCACATACCTTCGCTGGAACATATGGAAGGCTCACCTCAAACCAGATGCCCGGGGTGCTGGTCTCCTCCGCTGCCGCCGCCGCAGGCGTCGCCGCGTCTGCTGTGGCGGCCTGTGACCCTCCAGCTGCCACCTGACCAAGTGATGCACAGTTGGCTGCTGTGACACCACCAGGCGACTGCACGTGTGCTGTGTCATGCGCCCCGCCGGTTCCTGTCGATGCTGCAGCAGGGGCGGCAACCTCTGTTGCCGCATTGCTGCCGGGCACATGGGACGTGCTCTGAGGCACCTGCGGCATCTTAAGCAGCCCCGGCGGCGGCATCGTAAGCAGCCCCGGCGGCGGCATCGTGTCCTCAACATCGCTGTCGCTGAGCAGGTTCACCACCGAGGGCTGGCTGCTGGGTGCCTGACTGGCTGCCGGGCTGGCTGCCTGCTGAGTCGCCGCCTGCTGGCTCGGCTGCAGCAGGGCGCGCGACGCATGCTGACTGGCCGCCTGCTGACTTGGCAGCCGGGGCACACTGGCCTGCGATTGGCTGACCGCCTGCCGGTCTGATGACTGAGACTGGCTCGCCCGCTGCTGGCTCGCCTGCTGCAAATGGCTGCTGGAAAGCAGTTTTGCTGGCGCTGCAGGCTGTCCTTCTCCGAGACACTGCTGGCTGGCCGGCCAACCCTCATACGGCTGGCTGCGGGAGGGTGGCTGTGATGAGGGTGACCCCTGCGGCTGCGCTTCGCCCGCAAGCTGTTGGCTGCCCGGCCACGGCTCGTTGCCGGAGCGCAGGCTCAGCACCTGCGTCAGGCTGACAGGCGCTCCTGCCGCTGGGGGATCCGCTGTTGCAAGCGGACTGCCCTCCTGCAGACCGTCTGTCTGGAAAGGCACCCGCTCTGCTGCTGCCGACTCCTCCGCCTTATCTGCTGCTGCTGAGAGGCGGGGCTTCTTCCGCAGCGGCAGCGGCTGCGTGGCCAGCACCAGCTTGTCGGTGCGCAGGCCGCCGGTGCGCCTATCCCGCTGCAGATCCAGCACCTGTGCAGCACGACAGCCGTTGCGGGAGGCTGTGCTGCAAGGCTGCACCTGGAAGCCGCTGACAAGACACCGAGGCTCCCAATCCTCCCCACTCAGCACCTCATGATGAACATGCGGCAAGCTCTGCTCAGCATGTTGGACGACAGGGATCAGGCGTGTCGCCGTCCACTTTCAACACCTTATCGAGGGGCAGCCCTGCGCCCTTGCCACCCCGGTTGTCGTGCACAACATCGACTCGCTGCAGGCTGCGATTCAGCGCCTCCCATCTGCACACGACATTGCACAGTTTGCACATGTCAATCATTGACAGGTTCCCAGATGCAGCAGACAATGCAGTACCATCTTACCGTAACAAAAGGCCAATTCTACAGGCCCTGCTTGCCATGCACTCTTGAGATGTGTGCACAAGTCAGCCAGTGCTCAGCAAGGCACGATCGCAGATGCCAAACTGACATATGGTGCCCAACTGCAACCACAGGCTCTCGTGCTGTCACAGCAGAATGGAGATGGCGGCAGCCAGTCACAGGCAGGTGGCCTACCTGCGATCGTCCGAGGTGCCCTTGGCACACAGGAAGTACACGTTGACGGGGAGGCGCTGCCCCTGCCGGTGCGCCCGGTCCTCCGCCTGCCGCACCACCGCCCCCTGCACACATCAGGGCGGCTGTGGCTGGGACAGCAACGCATGCCCTTGAAGCAGGGTGATCACCCTGCCAACTCATCTTGTTACGGCCCTCAACCTGACACAATGTGTGCCATTCTAATGGGACCAAAGGGTTCCGTTGATGCGCATAGATATGTGCAATTGGCAGTCGGTCGAGCACAGTTGCTCACCTCGGCCGGCAGCTCAGCAAAGACCACCAGGCTGGCGGCAGAGAAGTCCAGCCCGGTGCCCGCAGCAGTCACGCTCAGCAGGGCGACCCGCAGCCCTGGCTCGTTCCTGAAGCGCTGCGTCATCTGCGTGCCCACAGATGGAGCGGTATCACACCTTTGACATGTTATAACATACCCACGAAGGGCTGTGTTTGTGATACAACAGCAAATGATCCACACACCCCGTGATGTACTGACAGCATGACTATGTCATCAGGCATGTGGAAGGAAGACCAGTCTGCATGCAGAGGATGTACAGGCACTGCGACAAGTATGAATGGTTTGCACCAGCAGGCGATCTCGGCTGTCAGTGGAGCCATCAATGCGGATGAAGGGGATGCCATTGCCGCCGTCGCACTGTTCCAGCGCAGTCGCAAGCTTCGTCATGACGCCTCTGGATGACAAGGCAACAGCCAGTCTGCCGGACTTCGATGAAAGCACATTCGTAGATATGTTGGCTCGGAGCGCGTCACATGGCGCATTTCAGATCAGGGATAGACGCCAACTGAGATTGCGTGTGCAACAAAACCAATGGTCGACATCCTAGAGCTGAGATATCCATAGATGTCGTGATTTTGTGGTACTGTTGGCCATTGGGTTTCATGCACCATGCGTGAAAGCACACCCATTTTGCAACAGCAGAAAGCCATGAACCTCAGCAATACTGAAGCCCTAGCGGTGCTCCATATATACAAGCCAACAACAAGCTTACTTGAAATCAGCAAAACAGAAGCATTTCCCACATGTGACATGCGATGCTCACTTGTGATGTGCGAAGACCAGCACTTTGGGCGGTGCACCATCGGGCCCCGCAGCCGCCGCACCGCCATTACCTGCTCCGTCATCCGCTTCATCCGCGCCTGCTGCCTGCGTGCCGCCTGCGCCGCCGCCCTTGCTGCCCAACCCCAGCGCCAGCATCAGCCACTCCACCACGTTGGGGATCTTGGCGACGCCCGTGCGGTGTGCTGTATTGCAGGGCAAACAGCCATTTCTTGTGCTGTGTTTCAGGGCAAACAGCCACTTCTTGTGCTTGCTGATGGCGTGTTCACAGACCCAAGTGGCTCGACCCGAGTGGCTCGACATGTGAACATGTTGGAAGTGCGATGTGATCTGACATCAGGCATGATTGGGAAGACTTCCGACCTGTGCTCATGCCCTTGCGCTCGCACTGCGGGCCGTCTGCAGCGGCGGGCGCGGCATCTTCAGGCAGATGAACTGCTGCAGCAGCATCAGCCGCGTCCTCATCGTCGCTGTCCAACGGCTCCTCGTCGCTTGGCACCTCTGTGTTAGAAAGTCATACTGATCAGATCCGCCTTACTGCCAATGAGTGACACACGAGCACAGCTCACAGGAGCGCATGTGCAAGGCCTTACATGAGGCGCGCTCTAATGCAAGCCTCCATGCCCTGCAAAGCGAGCTCGGCTACTAACATACCTACTACCTAGGCGTCAGGGCTGACACGAAGGACAGCACAGCACCTCTGAGTAGAGGGCAGGATGTGATGCTGACAAGATACAACAAGGTGCACACCGGAGGGGGGTCAGTTGGCATGATGCTGACAAGATACAACAGAGTGCACACCGGAAGGGGGCCAGTCGACGTGATGCTGACAAGGTACGACAAGGTGCTCACCGGAGGGGGGCCAGTCGGCGGGGCGGGGGCGGGGGAGGCGCACCACCTGCCGCCGCTTGGCCGGCAGCTGCGCCATCACCTCCCGCTTCAGCCGCCGCAGCATCACCTCCTGCGGCATGCATCACACACAATTGGATATTTTCATGCCATGCCACTTGGTGGTGGCTATGCCGTTGCTTGACATCTTGCACATTGCGAACATCTTATCATAAGCCGTATATAACGAACCAGCGTGTGGCCCGCGTACTTTCGGTACTCTCTTCTCCATGACAAGGGTCAGCTGCATAAATAGCAATCAGGACGCACGGACACAGGAAACAGGAGATGAGCCGACTAGCGCCTGCTTGAGCAGGCCGTGCAGCTCGCGGCCGCGCGTCAGGCCGGAGTCGTCGTAGCACTTGGCGCCGGCGGCGCCACGGGAACCGCGCACCGGCACCAGCCGCCGCCCGCAGTACCGGTTCGCGAACTCGTCGCGGCCGGCGCCCAGCAGCCCCTCCCGCAGCAGATCCACCTGCAGCAACACGGAAACGACGTGTGGCAACAGTCTTTTCAGCACCGCAGCCGCCGCCCGCCAGCGCCTTCAGTGCGCAATCTGCTTGCGGTTACCACTCAACAGATCCTCCTTCACATCACAGCATGCAGGTCCACCCGTGTTTCTGAATCGTTCCTGCAATCTCACTCAACATGTCGTGTGGTCCCATATCAGTGTTCAAATGTTGTTTGCACGAGTCTGCTCTAAGGCGCTGTTCACTGTGCAACACAATGCACAGAGCCATCGCCTGCATGAAGACGCCACAGCAGCAACAGTGCGCAGTATGTCTCAACCCTGTGTCTGCTGTCAACCTGGTGTTCTTACGACAATCAGCCTTGCCTGGCGGAACAGGTCGAAGGGCCGGTTCAGAGACGGCGTGCCGCTGAGAAACACGGCCCGGGTGGCCCGCCGTGCCACGGCCGCCAGCGCCTCGGTGTGCAGCGCGTCCGGCGGCCGCTTGGTGGTGCGCAGCGTGTGCGACTCGTCGGCGATCAGCACCTTCCACCCCATGGCCGCCATGCAGTGCTGCATGACAAAGACCAGCGGGTGTAAAATGGGGCCCAATGTGCACACATTGGGTGATGTCTACCTGCGATCAGCACCTCTCATGCCTGACCCCATTGCAGTGCATGTGCAACTACACCAAATGTGCCTGTCCACACTGCGCTGTGGAGCGCTCCAACCAGCAGGTTGCATCTACGGCTGTCCCTCGGTAGCAAGGCTGACTATTTGGTAACTGTTGTAGATAGCTGCAACGTAACTCACCAGGCAGATTGCAGCTTACCTGCCCAGTCAGCTGATTAGTTCACAGCACTATGCATATGGCCTAGAATACCTGGCGACCAGTGCATGCGCGCATGTTGGCGGTCTTGCAGGGCTCGCATGTCAGGCGGTGCAGCATGTCATAGCTGGTGACCACCACTCGCGGCAGCTCGTCTGTGCCCTGCACGAATAGGACAATGCAGGAGTGTCTGTGAGTCTTTGGCAGAGATCACACACAGACGCACGAACAAGTGCCAAATTTCATTCTGCCATCCTCGAACCTTGATGTCCTTGGTACACTTGATCGCATGGAGACTTTTATTTGGGGTTACAGAGTTTCACCGACCACTCCAAGACAACATGCAGTCAGACTTCAGTCATGAGTGGCCGATGATACAAGCAGTGTGTCTGGCACCTGCAGGCGGTCGGCCTTGGACTCGATGACGTGGAGGTGCGCCGGGCGCAGGACACCGGGCAGCCAGCGCTCCAGCTCCTCCGCCCACACCAGCCGCATTGCCGCCGGCACCACAATCAGCAGCGGCCACTCCTCCTGCACGCACGTGCAATTAGGACTGTCAGGGTAGCGGTCTGAGGCATTCAGTGTCTCCATGGCCAGAACCAGCCGCATCGCCGCCGGCACCACGATCAGCAGCGGCCACTCCTCCTGCAGGCAAGCAGGCCTCGTTCTTGTCGAGGCAGCGAATTGGAATGAGGCAGGAGCTCAACGGCCAAGACCATTGCCGCCGGTACCATCAGCACCCGTGGCCACGTCTCCCGTACGCACACCAGCTTGTGTCACATAGCCCAATGCAGCTCCGGCAAAAGCCGCATTGTCAACAGCACCGGGATGAGCAGCCATGCCGCCTGCAATTCCCTGTATCGCACAACATTTCTCAGCCTGACCATGCTGCGGATGCTGCTTGTGAATCGGGAGATTCTAAGAGTAAATTTTCTTGGCTGCACATGACCCACCTCAAATTGATTGGAATGCCTCAGCTGTGACTGTGAGAGGTGTAGCCTCAAAGTACGGAACCAGCTCAAACCATATGTACACAGCGATGCAAATGCTGCACCTCACTGTGGCCTCGACTACCTGCATTCGTGCGGTGATGCTCTGTCACATGGTAGAAGACAGCTGGCCATGTGCTCTGCACTCGTGGGTGACACCTGGTAGCAGGATGCAAAGGCGATGGCCTGCAGCGTCTTGCCGACGCCCATCTCGTCCGCGATGAGGCACCGCCCCTGCCGCAAGATGGCAAAGCGCACGCCCTCCTGCTGGAAGGGCAGCAGTGCCATCGCCAGGCTGGCCGGCATGCATGCATACCGATGGTCTACCTCCTCTGCCGGCTCCCGCAACACACGAGTGCCTCTATGTGCATGTACAGGAACACAACTTTGTGAACATCGACGTGCACTACTTCACTGTAAATCGATGCACTTGAGTATGGATGCTGCGCACACACGAGTGGAGCCTCAGGGACCCACTTCACACTTGCATGCGTCTGCAGCCTCGGGATGTATGGCCACTGCATATCCACACACGTGCAATAGCTGACATGTGGATATATCAGTAGCCTCGCAGATGCTCCAGCACACCTGTAGGCATCAAGTGTGGCAGCCGGGATGAGACCCCATTTATTGCCCAGCAGCGCCAGGCCCTGCTGGCTGCCGCATGCCACAGCGTCTCGCACCTGTCGACCACGCACAGGATCAGAAACAGGTCAGTGGAGTTATCAGCATCAGATTGTGCATTGTCAGATGCATGATGCTATCGCAGTGTCGTAAAGGGTCAGGATACTGCGATTGCTGAGCAAGCACATCTCCCCACCATGCTGAATCACCTGCTCATACTCAAGCAGGCGAAACAGCATGCTGTCTGCGCCAGAGGTGCTGGCCGCCGCTGCTGCTGGCTGGGCTCCATGCTGTGCTGCAGCTGGCTCCGCAGCCGACGGGGGCACATCCCTGCCACAAGCTGCTGCTCCGGCCTCTGCCGCTCTGTCAGCTGCTCCTGCATCGACCACCCTGGACGCATCGGCAGCTGCCTTCCTGACATCTGCAGCTGCAATGGCGGCCTCTGCCGCGACCACTGATAATTTGTGGCCCGCAGCCTCTGCTTCGTCCTGGCTGGGCTGTGCTTCTGCCGCCTGCCGCTGGTCACCTTTGAGGGCATGCTTGTCAGACTGCTGGTCTGGTTGCGGCAGTGCCAGCCCGAAGTCGAAGCCGATGGCGGTCAGCACTGTGCGCAGGCCGCCGCAGTGCCGCAGCACATCCTCAGCCCCTGGCGCTGCGACCATCTGCACGAGATTGGGGAAATTGTTTGAGTGAGCCCAGTCCGAGCAAATGACGCAATGCCACATGGTGCGCAGCAGCAAGGCCAGCTCAAACATGAATGTTGCGCAGCAAGGTGCTAGTCTCTCTGTGCATGAAGCAGTGAATGCCATGGTTGTTTGACTTGCCTGGAAGATGCTGGGCGAGATGATCTCGAAGGCGACCTGGGGTGACAGGTGGCGCGCCGGCACGCTTTCCCTGTAGTCGCACTCGCCGCGCCAGTTCGAGCAACCCCAAAAGCCCTGCGCTTCCTGCGTATTGGCAACAGACAGCAAGTCTGGTCGACCGTGGTTCCATGTTGCATCTCTCATGTTGGCACTGCAGTGTAGCAACATGCTACATACCATGCAGCAAGTCCATTGCAAAGGTATGCTGGCCCAGTCTACTGGCGCACCTGCACATTTGAGGCCTGGTGCTGCACATTGAAGCGCACCCACTCCAGGGTGCCGCCGCAGCCCGTGTTCTTGCCGTAGACCCCGGGACACGTGGCCTGGCTGGGCGGCGGCGGCGGCAGGTGCGGCACCAGCTCCCTGAACTCCGCCATCTTGGCCCGCACACGCTGCATGGCCGCCTGCTGTGCTGCCACACGTGAGGGCGACTGGGGCTGCTGCCGCGGCTGCCGCCGAGGAGACTGGAGCTGCTGCTTGTGAGGCGATTGCAAGGGCGGCTGCTGTGGTGGCCGCAGCTGCTGCGGCTGCTGCGGCTGCCGGTGCTGCTTGTCGGTTGGCAGTGCTGGCCGGTCTGGCGTTGGCAGCTGGACACGTGGCAGGGGAGGCTGTTGCTGCTGCTGGTCTGGGATGTGCTGCAGGCTGCCCGCTTGCTGCTGCGGCTGGCCCGCGGGCGCCGCCGCCGCTGCTGCTGCTGCTGCCGCTGACCCACTGCCATTGCCAGCTGCGGCAGCAGATGTGGCGAAGTCTCTGGGGAGACTGTGGCCCAACGCCACTCCTGCTGATCGATCATTCGGCTCCTTCCGCTGTGCTTGCTGAGCCTGCGAAGGCGGCCATGACGTGTATGGCCGTAGTGGCAGGGTTGCGCCAATCTGGGCAAAGGCTGACAGTGGCGGCGGCGCAGGAGACTTCGGCACCGGACGTGGCTGCGCTCCGATCCCGTTCTGGTGGCTCCTCAGTCCTCCTCGCGTCCAGCTGGGCTGTGCAGCTGCTGTCTGTGGCTCGTGAGGTGCTGTGCTGGGCACAGCATGGGCACAGCGTGACGCAGCATAGGACCCACGCCGCGGGCCTCCTTGTGACTGGCCGCCGTCCACCTTGTGTGTCGACTGTAAGATGGAGCACTGAGCAGGTGGTGCTGCAGCAGCATCAGTTGCAGCTGAGCCAGAAGCCTTTGCTGCCTGCGCCTCCCTCTCAACGGCATCCCTACACCGAGAAGTGCATGACCATCCAAAACGCTATGTGCGCGACCATGAACTACCTGCACTTTGTAGCAATGAGCGGACAGAATGCTGCGACAGCTCGTGAGGCGAGCATGCAAGCACGAACATGCGCACCAGTCTACAGCTTTGCACAGCTCGTCCTCCTCATCATCCCATTCGATTGGCATCGGAGTGAATCATATGGCTAGTGATGGCATCGTTGATGGCGCGCTGTTCGTGTCGGTCTCTCTGGAGCAGTGTGACATGGATTGCTGCAAATGCACTTTCAGATGCTGCGACACAGCGCCTTCATATGGCCTTGCAATCGAACTGCATGTCCTGTCAATCACCCACACCTGCTGCACAGTCAAAGGATATCTGAAAACCACATTCCTGCTCGGCGAGTTCGGGACTGGACCTGACTGATGCAGGTTGCAGGAAGTTTCAACTGCTGCCAAAGCATCAATCACACCACAACCCACTGCACAACCCCTCTTACCAAACAACGTGCATGTCTCTGTTCATGACAGTGAATGCCACTTGTTCTTCCTTCAGCGCACGCAACAGAATGGGTCAAATCATAGGAGGCCCTGCCGCTGCTTGTTGAAGAAGATGGAGGTTTCGGGGAAGCTGGTGGGCACGGGCGATGGCGGCTGCGGTGAGGCCGGCTGGCTGCCGCTCACCGACACCGCCTTGATGGCGGGGCTGCGGGGCGTGTCGCCATTGCCGTTCCCGTTCGCGGCGGGGCTCACTGGAACGGCTGAAGCAGGCGACGTGACCTCGCCATCTGTCTCCCCCTCATCATCCAGGCCCAGCATGTCCACCTCAGTGTCCGCCGGCGCTGCGGCCGCTGTTGGCGTCGCCTCGGCATCCATGGCCTGCTTGCAGTGGTGACATGACCTTGAGAAACCGCTGAAGGTTTTCAAAGGATGATGAAGTGTGCTACAAAGCTGCATCACGACCGGATTTGTGCCACTTCCAATGCAAAGGGTGATGAAGTCGGCAAGTGGGCGGCAGAACCCCAGATTCTGGTGGTGTTGGGAACGAATACACCTCGCATTTCATCCTGCACTTGCAGTAGATCGGGGAAAGCGACACAGCAATGTACGTCGCTCACCTCCTCGTGGTGGGTGCCGGCGGACTCGGCGTCTGAAGCATTGCCATCGCCGGCTTCAGCCGCCGCTGCTGCAGCGTCCATCTCGGCGGCGGCGGCCGCCTCCTCCGCCGCCGCGCGCGCTGCAGCGGCATCCTCAATGGCCTTCTTGGCCGCGGCGGCTGCAGCAGCCCTGCTGTACTCCTCTGTGGCGGTGACCACTGTGAACCCTATGGTGGACAGGGTTTACAGTGAGCACATCAATATCAGCATCAGGTGTCACCAAGCACAAATTTGCTCATCAACTTTAAATATAAGACTACACGAGGTTCCTTACCGACACAGCTACACAAATCACATAAATCACAGCGCACCTTCGTCCTCAAAGTCGTGCCAGTCTGCGGCCAGCGCGGCGGCATGGTTATTCCACTCCATCCGCAGGTCCGGCGGCGGCACCTTCGTCTGCGCATCTGCTGGCAGCGTGACGCCGGCCGCCATTGCCTGCAGGCAGTTTTGACTTTGAATGTGTTTGCCGTTCATACAAATCCGATTTTTGCAGGCTTTGACGACGAATCCTCAGCATCGGCGCATGACTCAGGTCGAAGCAGCGCTGTGTGGGCTACCTGCTCCACGAGGGAGTTGTAGGTGTCGGCTGTCACCGCCAGCAGGCGGCGCAGCTCGTGCACGTGGTCGCTGTCGTCCGCCGTGAACTGTGAACAAAAGAATTGCACCATCTACCTCAATCTTTGGGATGCATCGAACACGAAACACGTGCCACAGATACTTCCAGCAGCGTGTGGCAGACTGGCCTAGCACAAATCTCACGGGAGGTGTGCTTGCGGTCCAGTCCAATACAACACGCAAGTTCGCCTGTTGTGATTGCCTGAAGCAAAAGTTCCAGGCAATGTCGCAGCTCACATTGGCCTTGAGGATGGTGAACTCGCGGTCCAGGTCGAGCAGGTCCCTGTCAGCCGCCTCTGCCTTTTCGTTGGCGTCTTTGGCATATTCCTGCAGCTTGGCGATCGCCGCCCGCAGCGCCGTGCCCCGCACATCCTGCCGCTCCAGCTGCGACTCCAGCTCCGCGATTTTCTGCAGGAAGCATTCACGACTCGTGGTCAGCTGTGCGCCAGCGGCTTCACGCCAGCTGCAGCGGCTGGATGTTGAACAGCAGGAGACAGAGCATAGACAAGACGGCACGCCAGCTGGCGAATGCAAGGCTGAGGGCGCGCCTCGTTGAGCTGCGCGATCTCGGCGTTCTCGGAGCGCAGCTGCCCCGGCTTCAGGTCGGACAGCTGCGCCAGGTCCTTCTGCAGCGCCTCCAGCCGCGTCTGCAGCTCCAGCTTCTTTGCCCTCGCGGCCTGTGGCACGTATCCCAAGATTTGAATAGGCCAGTAGTGATGGTCCCGCCGTTCACTGTTTGAGCCCTCGACGAGCAGGTGAAGGTCTCTAGCTGGCAGCGCAGCACAGGGGGGTGAACATGCTCACAGGCAGGTGAACGTTCACAATGCAGTGATGAGTGAACATCACCTATGGGTGCGCTAGCCAGGATGAGCCACGAATTGTATAGAAATACACACCTGGATGTCGGCCAGCAGGCTGCGGGAGCCCTGGAACTGGCTCTCCGCCTGGGTGTAGGTGGAGTCGTACCGCTGCTGCAGGGATTCCGCCTCCCTCTTCTCCCTGCTCGCCCACTCCTCCGCCTGCAAACGCAAGTGCAGCGTTTCTACACCATCAAACATCTGGAGATACAGTATCATGAGACTGTCAGTGACGTATCGAGCTGTGCATTGCGCTGCCAAAATCCAGCATGAGGGAACCACATCGTGCTGATGCAGGAGTCGACAGAAGGAGGGGTACCTGCAGCAGGGCGGCGCTGGTCTTCGCCTTGAAGATTGTCAGCTCCTGCAGATGCTGCTGGAAGAAGGCCTGCTGCCGCTTGGCGGCCTCAACGTCTGATTGCGCCTGCACACGTCAGAGGGTTTGCAGCTGGTGCTGTCAACCCGCTATGCATCAATGGCAAAGACGCTCCGTGCAGTCACCAATGCCACGAGCGAGCCGAGGATGGGGTGTGTGCTGCATCAACAGAGTGTGTTGTGATGGGCACACTACCTTCGCATGGCCACGGTCGAGGCCTGCCGCCTCGCTGCGCTCCTTCATGAGGCGCTGCCGGTCAGAATACTCCAGGCCGGCCAGAGCTGCCTCGTCCGCTGGTGGCACACGCGACGCTGCCTCTACAGCGCCGCTGGGCCCCACATACCGCGCCTTGCTCGGCAGCGGCGGCACGGCAATCTGGCGGGAGAACACGTCCTGACCCTGCGCGTGGCCTGCCTGCGCGGGCAGTAAATGCAGAACCCTCACACAGCAAGCAAAACTTCTGCAGTGCAGCACCGTCATGCTACCGTAAACGATGACAGGAAAGAGGTATTATCTCTCGCTGCAGCTGCATCCCGCACCAGGATATCAGAGACGGTGACATCGGCGCCCAGGTCTGCAGACAGCGGCGGGAAGTTCTTGCTGGGCAGCGACTGTGGCAGCCTCATCCCCTGCGGCGACACAGCACACATCTCTGGTCAGCCACCATGCAACGCCTGTGTAAGGAAACGGCTGCTGAGGCTGATCTGCGGCCTGATTGCAGTGCACGCAAAATCGGACGAAGCGCAGCTGACACTTTCACATTGACGATGACATTGGATCTAGTGTGGTTCTGGCTATAGATAGCCTGATCACAGGCTTTTATGAATGAACAAACATGCTGGTCGACACTGTCCGACTCGCCTTCTTGACGCTGTCCATGAGGTACAGGGCAGACACAAACTGGTGCTTGTCCAGCTGCCCCTGGTTGCCCGCCACCAGTGCCCACACCTCCCGCAGCACCTCCTTCGGCAGGCCCCACTCCATGAACGCCCCGAAGCAGTCCTGGCCCTACAACAGTGTCAGTCGCAGCAGCTTCGTGCCCAAGGCTCACACGGCTTGAGCGCTCAGGCACGCATCACCCCACCGCCGATGGAGAGTGTGCAACTATGATGGCATCACAAACGATAATAGAGAGATCATCACCACTCATAGATGCAGACGCAACATCACACACCAGCACGTAGCCATCTCTGTCCGAGTCCAGCTTGGCGAAGATGCCCTGGTACCGCTGCACGTCGTCGCCGGTCATGGGCGGGAAGCCAGCGTCTGTCTGCTGGGCCACCTGCGCCTGTACCTGCGGCGCTGCCTGCGCCTGCGCAGGACAGCGAACAAGAGAATGAAGAGCACAGAGAGGCTGGTGGGTGTGCCTCGCTTGAAAGCGGTCGCAGCCGGTGATGAGCTGCACATGGCTTAAACTGAATTCCGGTGCCGCACCTCTGGGAGAATCTGCGGCACCGCTGTCTTGAGGCCCTCCAAGCCGGCCATGGTGGGCGGCGGCAGCGCAGGACCCAGGCCGATCAGGATCGAGCGTGCCTCTGACTCCGAGAGCTTGCCGCCACCTCGCTGTAACGTGAGAAAGTGTCCAGGTTTGCATATGTATGCCTTCACCGCCAACCCTGGCTGAAGGGCGTCTCACGGTTTGACGAAAGGATGCACATAGCTCCTGATCTTCACATCCAGGTCGAGCACAGGCTCAGTGATCCATGTCTGTTACCTGTGCTGCCGACACCAGCCGCATGGCGGTGTAGAACTGCTGCTTCGACAGGAAAGGGTTGTTGCCCGCCACCGCATTCCATATCTGCAGGTTGACGGCACAGTATGGGTGTACCACAGCGTTGCGCACTTGCCCACGATCCTTTGTGTTCTTCTGACCTTCCTGTGTGGATCGGATCCTGAAGCAGTCAATATAATTGTGATGGTGCCGCAACTTGCGAGTACCTGGAACAAGGGCTCCTTGCCGAGACCTGAACGCTGAAAGAAGTCTACTGCCTCCCCTCCGTGCACCCGACCATCACCATCTCGGTCAGCGATGCGAAACCATGAGTCCAGCAGGTCTATCTCGGTCCTGATCTCTGCCATGCTGCCGACACTTCGCTGAGCGATTCAAATCTCGATCAACACCCGCAACAAGCTGTTCAGCCAGCCGTGGAGCAAAGAGTTGCGTAACTCAGTTGCTGGAATGCATTCTCAAGTTTCCAGAGTCCGCAGCTCAGCCACAGCTACTGGCTGCCGAGCAGCCCACAGGCGTGTGGCTCTCAACAGCAAGCCTGATGGCACGCCAATGGGCTCTTGGGTTGTGAGCCTGGGACTTTGCGGGCATCATTATGGGGTGGGTGGTGAAATTTGCTGGGGGTGAATTTTGCCATCTCAACAAATTTGTTGGCACAGCGCTGACCGAGTCGCACAGAGCCATAGTTGCAGTCGAGATGCCCACATGCAATTGTGTGCAATTGATTATAAATAAGCATCGATGCTGAAGAGAAATCAAGGCCTTGTGTCTGCAACATCGACAACTGACGTCCCATACTGAGACGTCAAGCCATGCTGGACTCTCACGTCAAGTGCCATACTATACGCAGCGCTGCAATCGTGATGAATGACAGGAGTGATTGCAAATCCAGAGTGAACGACGTTGCCGTATATCCTATCACAAGCAGCTTGACGATGTGTGGCTGACCTCAGTGCCAGACCGACAGACTTGGAAGTGCATCGGTCGAGCATGCTCTGAGGCTTCGCTGGCAAAGAGAGGATGTTTGCAGACGCAATGCAACGCCCACAGCAGCGCATGGTGCGTGGAACGGTGAAGTGGACATATGTGATGCATCACGTCCGGCGTTCAGTTGACCGCTGCAGAGAGGATTAACCCCGCCAGCCTCACTAGGCTGATTAGGGCAAGTGAAATCAAATGAAGCGAACCTCCAAACATATGCATGTCAGTTGGAACACGGCGCAAATCTGGATAATTTGAGATGGTGATCCCGATTGCTTAAGCCGCCAGGCGGCATCACTGCGGGACCCGCGATGGCGCACGACAGTCATATTGAACATCGCGGCGATCGTGGAGAAGGCGGACGAGCAAGTGCTGCCGGCGGTGTACTTCTTCATCAGCCGCTCGCTTAATGCGACGCCGTCAGCTCTAGGCACCCTCACCCTCTGTAGAGCATTTGTTCAAGTAAGTGCATCTACTGACATACCCGGTGTTTTGAGCATGTCATTGCGCCGTTGCGAAGCACACCAACAGCTGGCAATGTGATCAACAGCCATGCTCATGCAGAATACAGCCTGTGTCCCTGCGGGCTTAATGCTACCTTTGCAGCCATCATCTCTGCTCATAACCCTCTCTATCTGTGTCTGCCAGGCGGTGGCGTCGCCGCTCAGTGGCCTGATCGGCGACAAGGCGGATCGCACCAAGGTGGTCGCTGCTGGGTGCATGCTGTGGGGCGTGATGACCAGTGCCATGGGGCTCGCCAACACCATGCCTCAGGTCAGCGCGCTGTTGCACCGGGCGATTTCTGCTAGGCATATGGCGCTTCAATGTCTTGGTCAATCCTGGATCGTCTGCATGATTGGAGTGAACACAGGGATGCACATCTGTCTGAGCATAGCTGCACGGCTCCGCAGGCGATGGTGGCGTGCGGCTTCAATGGTCTGGGTCTGGCGCTGGTCATCCCGTGCCTGCAGAGCCTCACGGCAGACTTTCATCCGCCAGAGACTAGGGGCCGCGCCTTTGGCTGGATGTTCTGCGTCAGCTCGATAGGCAGGGCTGTCCGCATTTCTGCTGTCGATTGATATGCAAGATAGCTGCTGAAGTTGCATTGACGATATCTCGGCTGATTGCCGCATCAGGCTGAAGTATCCCATACCCTGGTTATGTCCCGCTGTAGGTGGCATGATCGGCGGGTTTTTCGCCACCAACGTGGGTTCTTTGCGGCCGCTGGGGATCGATGGCTGGCGGTTTGCATTCCATCTGATGGCAGCCGTGGTGTTTGCAACGGTGTATCTGGTGCTGCGTTGGGCAGTGGACCCGCGGCCACCTGCACGTGCAGTCATCTCGCCCCTGCAGCTCGGCAGCAGCGCGAAGTCAGGATCTGGATTTATTTCATGGCAGAACGCTGTCAGCAATGCATGCTCTATGAGCTGCTGTGTCAATTGCTTGTGTAAGAGGCCAGAGAGAAGTCTGACAGGTGGCTCTGCCCAACAGGTACACACCCCTGCCAGCAGAAGACAGCGCTTCAGTTCAGCTTGCCGACCCAGCGGCCAAGCTGCAGCGCACCGGCAGCAGCGGCAGCGTCGGCCGGGGCCAGCTGCCAGTGCTAGGCCGCCAGCGGCTTGCGGTCCGCCTCAGGGAGGCGCTGTCAGACATCCGGCATGTCATGGGCATCGCCACCTTCCGCATCATCGTCCTGCAGGCAAGCGGCGTCGTGTCAGAGACCGACTGCGCACAGCAGGTGTACCCGTCTGCAGAAACCACCATGGTCTCAGCTGTTGGTTTCATGTGCTGCAGGGTGTAGTTGGCAGCCTGCCGTGGCAGGCGATGGTGTTCTTCACGCTGTGGCTACAGCTGCTGGGCTTCTCGGACCTGGCCGCCTCCTCGCTGATGGCGATCTTCGCCTTGGGCACATCCTTCGGCCATGTGCTTGGCGGCAATATTGGTGAGCAGATCGTGGCACACCTGCCACACCACACGTGAGCTGCAGAACGGAGCCACATGGCAACAAGCGAATGCTGAAAGGCCGTCACAACCTCAGACTACAGAACATCTACAATGCCTGCACAGGTGACAGGATGGTCAAGCGGTATCCCAGCGTCGGGCGAGTCGTGACCGCCCAGGCCAGCGTATTAATGGGGTTGCCGCTGTGCTGGGTGCTGATGCGCGTGCTGCCGGAGCGTCTCGGCCCGCACGCCGCCTACTGGCCATTTGCTGCCACATTTGCCACCATGGGGCTATTCATCACCTGGTGCGTCATACTCCGAAGCGCAACCACACACGTCTGCTTGGGCTGTATGATCCTCCACACCAGTGCTGTGATCCAAATCGCTCTGCTTCGCCATCCCATGTCACTTCATAGACCTTCGAAAGGTCTTGATGACAGCTTGATGGACTGCAGGTGTGGTCCAGCTAATGCTGCCATCATGGCGGATGTGACGCCCGAGTCACTGCGCAGCACTGTATATGCTTTCGACAGGTCGTTCGAAGGTCAGTGCTGTCCACTCTGTTTTGCCCTGCAGCTTGGTCGTTGGTGTCAATGCAGAGGTGCTTCAGCTGCTGACTGCTTGCAGGGGGCATTGCTGCGTGTGCCGCCCCGCTTGTTGGTATCATCGCAGAACGAGTGTTTGGTTTCGAGGTGCGTCAGCTGATTTGCCTTAGTGCGACGGGTCTTAACGGAGCTGCAGAGCTTTCATCATGCGCATGGAATCCCAACAGCAGATACCATGCATGCAGGGAGCTGTTGGCAGCAGTGACGTATCACCAGAGGGTCTTGCAGCGCGGCGGCAGAATGCGCACGCGCTGTCGCTCAGTCTTTTCGTCTGCATGCTGGTCCCATGGTGCTTCTGTTTTGTAGCATACACCGGAGCTCTCTGGACGTACCCAAGGTGCATCTGCTGTGACATCCCCGTGTGTCACGTGTCGGCTGGCGTGCAGCGTGCAGCGTGCAGACGTCCCTTCTCATTCGGACATGCTGTACCTGCTTGCATCCCCGCATCTTGCGCCTTGTCCTCATGTAAAATTGGATGCCCCACGATCTTGCACATCATCATCGTCAACAACGAGAGGAATGTTGCAGGGACCGGACCCTGGCCAACCGCTTCAACAAGCGGCGGTCACATGGGTCTGAGGGCGATCTGATGTTATTGGCGTCCAATTCAGCGGCGTCGGTGCGGCGTCGCTCCTCGGATCAGAGCCTCTTAGCAGGTGCAGATGCATGTACGACATCAAACCGCTTGCAGTGCGTATGGTGGAGCTAAGATGGCCTGTGCAGGTCCCTGCGCAGCAGGTGCTTGCCCAAGTTGCAACATCCTGAGCACTGTCCATGCTGTGCAGAGCAGGAGGTGACGGCGAGTCTTCACCCATTTCGCGCCGCCAGCCCTGGGGCTTGTGAGATGCCGGCGGCCTGACATGATTTGGCAGGCTCGCTGGCGGCAGATGCAGCTGTGTGTGTGTTTAATCAATCAGTTACTAGATGCCTGCAGAAAGTCGTTCTGCTCGGAAGGCATCCTGCAGACTGACTGAAACCTCACTCGTCTCTGAGCCTGGGCATTTCGCCCCCATACAATCAATTGGAAAGCCCCTTCAAAGCCGGCCATTCACCCACATGGGGACCACCAGGTCAGCACTCAGCAGCTTAGGATCACGTGTTGTTAAGATGCCGAGCTCTCCTATAATGAATATGCATCTAGCCGTCACTGCCTGGTCCGCGAACGCGTGTTGAACTCCTGGCTGACAGACCGCCTCAGCTTGGCGGCGGTGCCGGTGGACTCTGCTGCGCGACAGGGGCGGTGCCGCCACGAGCAGCGTGCGTCAGGCATAATCGGTGGAAGGCGGGGACCTTTTCAGCGCAGCTGGCGTACTCGCAGGTGAATGGAGCTTGCACCGAGTGTTTCGTGCCTTCAGCAAGCTGGTCAGGGCGTAGATCAGGGCTAGGCGGTTTCGAAACGAACCGAGCACCAGCTTGTTCACGCCGTGTGGTCACTCAGCAGGCAGCTGCCCGGGCTGATCACAGCATTCGTCTTGTACACACTGCACTGGGGATGCCGGCGCTGGTGCAGCGGCGCACAACCGGCTGTGCCCAGCCCTTTGTTATGCAGCCTTTGACTTTGAGGAGCTTCGCCTCGCCGCACCGAACGGCGAGGCGACGACTGCCTGTCAAAATCGACGCCGTGCCACATCCTGACACATCCGGGGTGGTGCCGGCAGCGCTGCAACGCTGGAAAGCGTGAAAAGCGCGAGGCTGAGCTGGCACAGAGCTCAGCTTCTGGGTGGTGGATTGCCCATCCGCCGGACGCGCCGTATCTCGGCAGCGCATCGAGGTGCAGCAGCCGCGGCCCGGGCCGCATGCTGTTGGTGTGAGACCCGCTGAGGCCTTGATTCGGCCCTGGATCGGGCGCCAGCCGCCGGTTTGGCGGCACGGTGTCTGACAGTGTGGTTGCCGCCCAGATCCGGTCAAGTCAGTCAATCCCGCTGCACGCAGCATGGCCGTATCATCTTCCTGGCGTTTTTTGATCTGTGGACTGGTCGTTGCGGCGTGTCGGGGCGCCGTAAACTGGTGCGCTGTAGCGATAACCTCGTGTTGTGGGATCGCAGTATCGTGCAAGCATCCTGGCTCAGATGTCGCTCTGTTTCCTTCAGCTTTACGTTGACCAGCACCTGCGCCTTATCCTGTGGGCCGATCGATCTGACCCGCATTCGGCCAGCCTGGTGGGGCCGACCGTGGTGCGACTGTCGGTCTGCCTCCAATACATACGCGAGATGCCATCACGCGTTGTCGAGCCTCCGATCGCCTGTGATGCCGGGTGATTCCATGTATTGCAGGTTTGTCATCATTTTCGCCGTGGGGTATCGACTCTGACGCCACAGGCCTTGACAACCTGAGCGGCCTTGACGGCCACGGTATGGCGCCGCCGGTGCAAACGCAGGCGGCGGAGGACGTGCCGGGAGGCCCCATGTTCGGGGCAGCCGGCCACAAGAATGGCATCACCCAGCCGCAGGCCAGCGTGGTCGGCTTCGCGGCACCCGCTGCTATGCAGAACCCATTCGCCTCGGCGGCGGCGGATGCCAAAGCAGCCATCTTGGGCCACACCAACAGCCTGCAGAACGGTGAGTGCATCTGGAGGCTCACTGCTGCAGCCAACAGAGCAGCTCTCCTCATTTCCTCTACAACGGCACACAGCCGCATCGATCGCATCGTCTCAGCTGTGTCGTAGAACACTGGCTTGTTGTACACCCTGCAGGCACAACCGCACCACAGCCAGTGTCCAGCCAGGCGCTCGCGGAGCTGCAACGCACTTTCGGAAGCAAGCCGATGAGCCCGGGCGCAATCACGCCGCCGCTGGCGATCCCGCCGCCCTCCATGCCGCCGCGCGCCCCATCCAGCGCAGCATCCCACGGCAGCCCCTTCTCCCCGGGTGCCGCCGCCAGGTGAATCTCAATCATTGCAGGCTGCGTGTACATCATGTCGGTGAGGCTCGACTTGTTTTGGGGCGAGAAGCATAAGGCTGACCGCTGTGTTCTCTCTATGTAAGCCTGTCAGCATCCTGACCCAACCTGCAGTCCTGGCGCTGGGAGCTTCACGTCCAACCACGCGGCGTCGCCCAAGGGCTTTGCCGCCACGCCGCCCAGCCTGTTCCAGGCGCCCGGCAGCGGCGCCTCGCGTTTCAGCAGCGGCGGCATCAGCAGCGGCAGCGGCGGCAGCGCACTGTTCAGCCAGACCAGCGCACCGCTCCCGGTGCCGTCGCTGCGGCCTGGCACCCAGGCTGCAGGCTTCCCAAGCCCAGCACTCAACGGCAGACAGGTCCGAAGCAGCTGCATCTGGAGTGGCTCTTTTTCAATCGGCATCACCTGATACATGTTGCATCCCCAGTCTTAATGTCTTGGTTCTTGGTTCATACACCATGGTCACCTGATGTTGGCTGCATACCCATTGCAGCAGGCAGTGCCAATGCCTCCTGGCAGCCGATCCCTGGCCAGCAGCAGCCTGCCAGGACCGGCGCTGCCGCCGCGCGCCCCAATCCGCTCGGCATCTGTCACCGCAGCAGGCAGCCTGCCCGGCAGCTCGGTGCCGCCAGCTGGTAGCGCTGTTCCAAGCAGCCTTTCGGGTAAGTGCACAGCACAGCCACACAGCCAAAGGGCTTGCAGGCATGCTTCATACATGCTGTACTTTTGCATGTCGGCAGATCATGGCTGGCAAATCTAGCTGGGACAGCCAGTGCTGCTTGGGTGAGACAATTCTGGGTCATCTGGATGTTTCCTTTTTCTCGGCAGAGGGACTGTCCAGCAGCTTTGGCGGTTTGCCGACCAGCTCGCCGGCGCTGGACATCGCTCCGCTGGCGCTGTCCGGGGCCAACGTTGGCTCTGCAACTCACTCGGCCGCCTCCAGCCTCACTGGGCTGCACCCAGGCTCTTTCACGGATGACCATCCACCAAAGTGCGCTTGGTTATTACCCCACAGCTGCTTGCCGTTTTGGGACCGTTGTTGAGTCCAGTGAGCATCTCTTCTTGTAGCTATGGGCAGCAGTTGAATGTGAACTACAGAGCGCTCATTGATCCTCCGCATGGCATGCAACAGGTCGTCGCTGTCCAGCTCCCTGCTCAAGCCGCACGCCAGCGGCAGCCTGCGCCGCGGCAGCCAGCCCGGCGTGAACAAGCGCTCCCCGGGCGGCGCAGCGGCGGCGCGTGCGGCGGCGGCGGCGGGTCGGCCCCACCCTGGAGGAGGCGCGGCTGCCGGCGGCGGCGCGGGCACCGGCAACAGCCGGTACCGCGGCGTGCGGCAGCGGCCCTGGGGCAAGTTTGCGGCGGAGATCCGCGACCCCACCAAGGTGCAGCACCGACTTGCCGCATCAATGCTTGTCGAATCTTGGAGGCCATTTTGGGGAGATCCAGCCTGTCAATGGCACAAGCAATTTGCATGCGGTCTGGCTTTCGTGTTCTGTTCAGTTCTGACGGTGACTGCTGTTGCGATCCAGGGTGCACGCTTGTGGCTGGGCACATTCGACACAGCAGAGGAGGCAGCACGCGCGTATGACGCCGCCGCACGCCGCATCAGAGGCGCCTCCGCGGTGTGCAACTTCCCAGACGACGGCCGCCCGCCGCCGCAGCCGCTGGTCAGCAGCCACAGCCACTCCAGTGCCGCCCACATCCCAGGTGCTCCTGGGCCATCTGCTGCTGATACATGGCTGAAGTGGAAAATCATCGTTCATCACAAGTGGGACTCGAATGCGCGTGGTGTGCATGACAGACACGAGGCACAATGTCCTGCGGGGGCTGTAGCACGGGGTGCAGAGTGGCCAGCTGCCAACGCCGTTGTTCCTGCCCGGAGAGGTATCAGCAGCTCATTCCGAGGGTCAGTCCCTTCCCTGCAGGCTCGATGCCAGCGGCAGGCAACAACTGGGGTGGCCGTCAGGCGCCGCCCTCTGAGGCCGGCTCCGATGTGGGCACCGAACTGGATGACAGCCTGTTTGGCACTTCAGGTGATCACTTTCGTCATTCGAATGCCTGCGTGATGTTGCAGTGTCTGCACCTTTACCAAATTGCCGCAGCGCCGCGTCTTTTTCTCTGTAAGTGATTGCACAATATGGCTTGCAATAAGAAACGCTGTGTTTCTGGGATTGCAGGCTTCCACGGCCGCAACCACGGCCACGTGCAGCGCGGCGTGGTGGCGGGTTCAGCGCCTGCTTCCTACTTCATACCGCCGCCGGCACACGCCGACGCAGCAATCGCGCCGCTGGTGGCTGCGGCGGCAATGGACGTCAGCCCAGTCAAGGCACCCTTCAGCGATGCCGCCAAGTGAGCTGCGTCCGCTGTCTCACAAAATGAGCATGTACTTGATGCAGCACGGGACGTCGACTGCATGATGCTTTGCTCACTGATGAACAGCCCAAAAGCCAGAAGTCCTTGCTGCTGAACATGGCATTGCTGGTGGGGTGTTGCGGTGAACCGCCAGCATGGGGCCGGTCACGATTAGCTAGCACAGCTTGGGATGTCCTGGTCATGCTGCTGTCTGCTGGTGTCACAGGGCGGGCGGCGGCGCGGCGCCCAAGGCCAGCAGCAGCTCGCTGAGCGGCGACAGCGGGGAGATGGATGAGGCGGAGCTCTTTGGCGGCATGGACATCGACGAGTCCAAGCCGCTGCCCATGCAGGTATGTCAGCGATCTTCACAGCACAGCAGACCATGTCCAAGCAGCTACAATTCCAAGCAGCTACAATCCAATGCAGCAACCATGCATGCACGGAAGGCTCGCCGCACCCTGCATGCAATCGCTGCGCGGTGTGCATGTGGAATCGGTTTCTGAGCCACTGTGGCGCTGTCAATGTGCAGGGTGAGGAGCGGGAGGAGTTCAACGAGGTGGCGGAGATCCTGCTGCAGCTGCAGGACAACCTGACCGTCAACCCACGCAAGCGCTACACCACGCGCACCGTCACAGGTGCGCGTCTCTGCAGCATGTACTGCAGCAGCGTGCTCTGACATGTTGCACCCGGGGGTTGGTCTTTGTGTCCGCCCTGGTGCTCCATAGCAACATGATCCAGCATTGATTGTTGTGTGATCGGTGGAGTTCATGAGATGTGATCGCTGTCAGTATCAACGTCACGGGTTGCACAGCCGTTGTCCCATGTGTCGTTTGTAACCCTGTTTCAGCTGATATCGACCCCGATGCTGGTAGTGACTGCATGGCTTGCCCTTGTGATGTAGGCACCCGGGCTGCCAACCGCAAGTACAAGTGAATGTCACTGATGATGGGGATCTGGGGCTCCGAACATGCTACAATGCGGCCATGACGATTGAGAACAAGGAACGCGCCTGCTGAAGCAGCCAAGGCAAAGACATTGACGCTGAAACTGAAGAGTGGAATCGCTGGGAGGAATCCGGCACTGAATGGAGCATCCGAACTGTGGTGCAATGGGATGACCGAGCAATGAGTCAGTCGCTCAGAGAGCTCAGCAAGTGTACAACAGCCGCACCGCTGATGCAGGTCCAGTGTCTGTTGCGGCGCTTGTGCCGCCTCAGACACTGTTTTTCTTCGAGTTGAGATGCAAGTGCCGTTGGCCAGTGCATGCGTGTGTGAGGTGGTGCAGATCTTCGCAGAACAGATTCACGTGGCCTCCGACGATTGTGGAGCCGGATTTTCTCCCTCAGGCACTGAGAAGACATCAGCACGCTGTGCATTTTGTGATTCCCGCACCGGATTGGGGCAGGCTTGCAGCAAGCATTGAGTGGTTGCCGCCGCCATCAGGCTGTTTGTCTGCGATGTCGGAACATGCACGTTCGTCCTGCCTTCTCACGGTGGTTTCCCATCTCGCCATGCTGTAAAGAGCCATTGAGGCAACCATGAGATCCGTCTCTCCTTTCTTCCCTGCTTCCAGCATTCTGGGTTATGCAATGCCTGCATGCTGACGTGAACCTCAACTCATCTGTATCGCGCCTGTGGTGCCTTTCCTGCTTCACACTGCCCAGCTACTTCTCACAACCGCTTCATGGCCTCACGTTTGCCATTCTCCACCCTACGGCTGACCCGATCACTATCCAGGTGAAGGGGTTGATCTCTGGCTTCCCCATGCATGATTGATCACAGGTCACCACCGCCTTTCAGAAGCTGAGAACCATTTTACCTGAATCGCAGGCCGTTTCTGTCCACAACCCTTGGAAGTCATCATACAACCTGCCGTGTGGGCACCAGGTTGGTCGCACCGAGGATTAGCAGACGGTTATGGAGTGGTGACCTGGACCCCTTGCATGCTTGCAAGTGTGCCACACAAGCTTTGATGCTGTTCGCAGGTGCCCTGGCACCGCTGGGACTACTTATTCCTTGCGAACGCACTCAAACATTCGAGGTGGGCCACAAACTTCCGACATCGAACAATCACTGTCGAGCTGCTCTATCGCACGGCGTGCATGCTCAAAGGACGAAGGAGGGTTTGGCGCGCTTGAGAGGAATCCTTCGGCATGTCTGCAGCACCGTGTGCGATTGCCCGCGGGGCGGCGACTGTGGCAATGAGCGTCTCAGCGGCTGCGCCTATGGTAGGCGGGAGGGAGCTGGCATGGGAGCCTGAGAAGGTACCGACGGTGTCGCCGGCGGCCGGCAAGCCGCAGGACTGGTCGGGCGACCTCCTGGTGCTGGCTGTACCCGAGGACGCATTCGACACATCAGGTGCAACTGACTGATGGATGCTGACGAATATGCAATGGTCGGCCTAGCACATGCAACCCTCTGCTCAGGCGAGTGCACGTCGCACGTCCACAATCCTAGAGCGCACTCTGGCGTGCATGCTGCACCCTGCAATGGTTGTGAACCTGCCAAAATGTGCCTTGAAAGGCACAGCATCAGGAAATGGTACTTGTCATCTGCTGCAGGGGACACGCCGGCCATCAAGGATGCGGAGCTGCAGGAGTTGGACTCAGCACTGGGCGGCATCGTCAGCGAGCTCATGCAGACTCACGAGTTTGCAGGGAAGGCGGTGCGCACTCCGCTGACCACTTCCATCGCACCAGGCTGATCTGTGAGTTTCGCGGCCTTGTATGCAGAGCTTTTCGGACGCACAACTGCTGCAAGACTGTTGAGGGTCGCGTCGACGGCGTGCAGGGCAGCTCGGCGTCGGCGCGGGTGGGTGGCAAGGCCCACACCCTAGCGCTGGTGGGCCTCGGCAAAGCGGACAAGGCGAAGCCTGTAGCGGCCTGGGGCGCCTCGCCGTTCCAGGTATCTTGTCGGACGGCATGCCAGTCAGTCCATCTGTCCTGCAGCCAGCTCCCGCTGGTCTCATTCCTGAAGGACGCCGATGCACATCTGCTCACGTCTTGCATCTGGATGCAGGCTGCTGGTGCCAGCATTGCAGCCACAGCGAAGGCGCTGAAGGCCAAGACGGCCGCGGTCGCCTTCGTGGGGCTGCCCTCACTCAGCGAAGACGACAAGGCAAGTGCACGATGCACGGCAGACTCGATGCTGTCGCCCACCCCAGCAGACGAGCAGCACCTGGATGCTGGGATCAAAGGGTCAATGCAAGCTGTACTTCCACAAGCAAGTGCCATCGGATGGCAGAACATGTGACATCTGCAGGCTGCGGCGGCGGGCAAGGTGGCGGCTGGACTCCTCACCGGTGCATATGAGGCGACGCGCTTCAAGGCCAAGCCCAAGCTGAGCAAGCTGGAGTCGCTGGCCGTGCTGACGCCTGGCGCCGGCAACGCCGCGGAATCGGCGATCGCGACCGCCGCCGGCCTGGCTGTCGGCACCACGCTCACCAGGTGTGTGTCAACGCTCGCAGAACGAGCATTCGCAAGTTGAGGCGCATCAGGCGTGTGCTCACAGCGCTCAGCACACGGCGGGGTGTGCTGGTGAATGATACATGCGAAAAGTTCTTGCGTCTGGACACTTGGGACGGATACCATCCCTTGAACTTGGCAGGTACCTGGTGGAGACGCCGGCCAACATCTGCACGCCGGAGTACCTAGCGGACACCGCCGCCCGCATCGCGGCGCTTGCGCCTGAGCGCTTCCACCTGAATGTATTGGAGCGGCCCGCTGTGGAGCAGCTGGGCATGGGCTTCTATCTGGGCGTCGCGCAGGTGAGGTCAGGGGGAATTAAAGTGACTTTTCAGTTCCCCTTGGTGAGGCGTTCAGCATTCGGATTGTCGCACGCTGTTGCCGCGTCACGTATGCCACAACAGATCCTTTTGCGCCTGAGTGCTGCGCTGGCAGCTGGCCGTGTGAGATTTTATCAGGTTCACGAGATGGCGTCAGCTGCCGGTCTTGAAGCGTGCTGGCTCTTCTGTGGTGCAGGCGACTGCACAGGCTGGCAATGACCTGCGCTTCATCCACCTCGTCTACAAACCCGAGGGTGCCCTTGCAATCACCTATGGGCTTGTTGCACATGTGCATTGCACAATGAGAGCCAGCTCGCACACTTTAGCCATTGAGCACTGGCGACTCATGGCCAGTGTTCTTACCGCAGGCGAAGTGAAGCGGCGCATTGGCATCGTGGGCAAGGTGGGGACAGGACTGACATGTCAACAATGAACGCCAGTGTGCTGGTTGTCCATGCTGTGGTTGTGCTCAACGACCTCCACCAGATTGGATCGACGGTGCCATGGCGTTGAACTGAGGGCCACAGGTTGCTGCGTTGCAGGGCGTCACCTTCGACTGCGGCGGCCTAAACATTAAGGCCGGCGCCGGCAGCATGATCGAGATGATGAAGTTCGACATGGGGGGCTCCGGCGCGACGCTCGGCGCCGCGCGGGCGCTCGCGGCCCTCCAGCCACCTGGCGTTGAGGTACAACACTGCGACTGATATTCATGTCTGCAGACACCTATTGTGCACTGCTTGCACAGGACATGCGTCATCGTCTGTGACCTGTCCGACTTGGTTGGAGGCGTCTGGCAATTTGAAACATAAGGTCATGCTGATTTCAGGTGCATTTCATCGTGGCGGCTTGTGAAAATATGATTGACGGTCAGTCTACAAGGCCAGGCGACATTCTGACAGCCGCCAATGGAAAGACATGTGATGTCAACAACACTGATGCTGAGGTGAAGACCGACGTGGCACTCCTGCATCTTCAGAATGCTTTTGTCAGGCAGAGAGCTGCAAGTGGCCCTGAAGTCAATGAGTCTTGCAACGCTCATCTGCAGGGACGCCTGACACTTGCCGATGCACTGTGGTATGCCCAAGAGCATGCGAAGGTGGAAGCTGTCGTCGACATCGCAACATTGGTAGATACTTTTGGTGGTCCCGACGTCTGGTCTGTAATGGGGTTCTGCATCATGCAACCGACGATGTTGTAGTGGAACAGCAGTCTGATTCAGCTGCACTTGTGTAACCCATCAAGCATGATTTCTGCCTCTGCTGCAGACCGGGGCCATGATGGTTGCACTGGGCCAAGGCATTGCCGGCGGGTTCACACCAAGTGACGAGCTTTCTGACAAGCTGCAGACGGCTTCAAAGCATGTTGGTGCGTCCAACTGCACCACCTTCTTGTTTCGACATCAGGTTCTGACATTGCTACTTGATGAACGGCCAGACTGCATGACAACGTCAAGGTCGACAGGGTGGCAGTCCAAGCCTCAGAAATGCTTTGCATCCTGTACGGTGAAAGCTACATATGTGTGCACGATGCCTCCAGGTGAGAAGCTGTGGCGCATGCCAATTGAGGACAGTTACTGGTCCATCATGGAATCGCCCATTGCGGATATGAAGGCGAGAATGTGATCGGCTGTGCTGGCTGCTCCTGTAAAGAGCACAACCTCTCACACTGTAACCTATGTTGTGGATGTGAGGTCTGCAGTGTGGAACTTGTGACTGCAGAATGCGGGCAGCAAGTACGCGGGCAGCATCACGGCAGCGCTGTTCATACAGCAGTTTGTCGACACCAGCAAAGTGCAATGGGCCCACATCGACATTGCCGGGTACGGATATCCCATCATCTCACTTCATCTCACTTGAGCGCCATGGGCTGGCACTGTTGACCACAGACTGTTTGCAAACTGTTTGCAATATCTGCCAGATGCTTCACTTGTTGCTGACCAGCCTTGTCTCTTACATGCAGGACAGCATGGGACGACAAGCTGGGGGGAGCCACGGGTTATGGTGCAGCGCTGCTGGCTCAGTGGGCCATCCTGGAGGGCCAATAGACCCGCCACATGCACCATTCGCCAACGATGCTGTGACTTTCAACACTGTGGTGATGGATGTTATGGCTTTGTGCGCATGAGTCACTGGATCACATAGTAGACTCTGACTTGTGTCCAAGAGCACTTTGATCTCTTGGGCTACAAATTGGATTGCCACACTGTTCCATATGTGAAGACACGAGGAAGAGAAGAGCATGAGTGCTCAAAAGCGCAATCGGTTTGTGCCAGCTGTCCTGGCAATGGTGGAGCTGTAAACTCATCGGCCGTCCCCCATCTGTTAGACGAAATTTCTACAGCGGCCTGGTAAGCTAGCTGATACTCATGTTCAAGTTCCCATGCCGCTCTTTCTGTCACACCTGCTCACCACTGGACACATCAGAACTGCCTCCTGTGTCCTCTGTGAGATGCAGCCGGCGCTGTTATGTCAGGGAGGCGAACAAGCCGTCCTTTTCAGCGGTGTCATCATTTCGGGAAATTGAGCAGGCCGTCCTTTTTGGCGGTGCCGTCATTTCGGGAAGGCGAATAGGCCGCCCTTCTCTGCGGCCTTGGTGAGCTGCGCGCGGCGGCCGTCCACGACGCGCGGGTCCGGCGAGTGCTGCTGGTGCGCCCGCATCTTGTCCTGCCGCGATGGGAACGTCGGCATCAGCGCATTGGGCTTCGCCTGCGGCGCCTCCTCGAACCTGTGAATGCGACAGAAAGATCCTCGATGCACTTGATGCAATGCCAGCAGGGATGTGAGTGGACAACCGCATGCAGTATGGATCATGCAGGCGCTCAAGAAACGTAACTCGCAACACCCGCGTGGAATAAGAAGGCAGTAGCGAATCTGCTTGGACCACAGCACAGCAACAGAGTTGTTGCATGTCTGGACCATTGGATGTTTGGCGCTTTCAGGGTCAAGAGTTTGACGCACCACTTGTGCGTGACCGCCTCCTTGGCGGTGATGCGCTTGGCGGGGTCCAGGGTGAGCAGGCGGTTGAGCAGGTCGTAGCCCTCGTCAGACAGCCCGGAGCGCGTGTCCAGCGCCGTGGGCGCCGGGAACCGGCTGCGCAGCAGGTTGTACGGCTGCTGCGGGAACTTGATCTGCACAGCAGCATGTGGCATGGCCCGTGACAGCGCTGCTGAAGCCTCAACAGTGTACCCTTGCAGATGTATGCAGCGGAGTGCACCATCAAATCCGTCGAAATGCAGAGACATCGACACACATCAAAGGTCCGTGTGGTCACTCAAAGGGTCCTGCACCAAGCATGAGGCTGTCGTGCAGATGTCACAGGGGCATTTGTTTGCATAAAAAGAAGAAAAAGAAGAAGAAGAAGAACAACACCAGATGTGGTGGGAGACTGTGCGCACCTTGCCGGCGGCGGGCAGCTTGGACAGGCCCGGCCAGATCTTCTCGGTGGGCGAGCCCAGCAGCTTGAAGATGCGGTCGATCTGGTCCAGCTCCGAGCGCCCGTCAAACAGAACCTGCAGCAGGGCCCAGTTGGGGTATGCTCAGCGAATCGACCTGCACAGCAAGGTGACGATGCTACGTGCATGCCATCCACATGCACGATGACGTGGATGGATTATCGTGCAGGATGCATCCACGTTCAGAACCCTGTCCCGGCTGCGGTGTTGCAGGAGTTGGCAAGGTGATTGATAGAGCAGAGCCACACGCAGCGGTGCACCTTCTTGCTGAGCAGCTCCGCCATGATGCAGCCCAGCGACCACATGTCCACCGCCGTGGAGTACTCCCTCTGACCTGCATGGCAGCGCACCGAGACGGATCATCAAAAAATTGCCCTGCCGAGCTCTGAATGCACTGGAACTGCGCAGTGCCGTCATGCATGTCCAGACGTTGCGTGAAACGTGTGACTGAAAACAGACACAGGGGTGTATGCTCTTGCAGTGCGCATGACTTGCGACATGATTGTGTGTCGAATCTAATGATCAATTGTGATGGCTTGTGCCAAAACCGCACCCAGCAGCAGCTCGGGGCAGCGGTACCACAGGGTGACCACCATGTGCGTGTACGCCTGCAGTGGCGAGCCGTACTGCCGCGCCAGCCCAAAGTCACAAATCTGCGGGCAGCATGCGCGTTCTGGTCAGCCATTGTGCTGCGAAGTCCGTCGGAAACCAGACGCATGCAGGAACTGACTTTTCTGCTGCATCGGCACATGCGCCCACTCTGACTCATCCGCTCTGGGTGGTGAGGGTGTACGGACTTGCTGCAAAGCCCCACCTTCAGCTCGCCACGGTTGTTGTACAGGATGTTGGAGGTCTTGAGGTCGCGGTGCAGCACCCAGTTGTCGTGCAGGTACTCGATGCCGTCAAACAGCTGGAACATCAGCGTCTTCACCTGCGCACGAGATGGAGCACTTGATGTCTGCAGGGTCGCATGCAGATGGACTCGATCAGAACGTCAACCTTCTGCTTCTCCCCACTTGCCAGTGACAGTTTCCGATCCGAATCAACATAGATGTGTAGAACATTACCATTCTAACAACACTTGTGACGCATGGTCAATGCTGAAATCTGCATGAGCAATATGCACGCACCTCGGCGATCGAGAAGGGGTGGGGCATGTCCTCCATGAGCTGCTTGAGGTCGTGCTCCATGAACTCCATCACCATGAACACGCTGTCCAGCGACTTGCCCACCACCACCTGCGCCACACGCAGCCGCAGCAGTCCGACTTTGCACTGTCGAGTGCACAGCGGGGGCAGGATCTGCTCCACAAACACCTCACATGGCAGGTTGCGGTACAACTTGCTCAACCCTGAACCAGAAGATGCCTGAACCAGGAGATGCAGAAACTCTGCAGGCCGCAAGCATTTGATCTGTCATGCACTTATGATCAGATCACCTCGGACACGTCCACAATGGCAGCATGGTGGAAGGACAGCAGGATGTTGACCTCCCGGATGGCGGTCAGCGGGAAGCCGTCCCGCTCCTTGTCCATCTTCACCTGCGCACCCGTCATACTGGCAGTGGCAAAAGCAACATACGGACCTGATGGCATGACTATACGGCTTGAGCGGTCTCAGCCATTTGGCTGAGACTGTATACAGAGGCGGACCCATGGCCATGTCACACACCCAGCGCCTGAGAGATGCCAGCAAGAGCTGCAGCTGAGGGTAACGGTTCAAGGGTGCAACCAATTCTGCGTATCGAACAGTCTGCTCGCCTTTTTGAGGGCCACGATGCGGCCGGTGGATTTCTCCCTGGCGCGGTAAACGACGCCGTAGGTGCCCTCGCTGATGCGGTTCATGCGCTCAAACTCCTCCACGCTGCGGCACTCTTGCAGCATGGAGACACCTCTGCAACACAGCACACTGTGGTTGCAGACCTGGTCTGTCAGCTGCAAATTGCACACCCACAGCATGCAGATTGAAGTAGCCGGCAACACTACTGCACATGTCCAACTTTAGTTGAAAACAGCAGCACCTTTATGGTCTCCCTGCAAATCGCCACTTTACACACTTGGCACAAATTAAAAACTGGTTCACACCTGACGGGCTCCTCCTGCACGGACTCTGGCGAGCTGGCATTGCCGTCTGGCGTCGCGCCCTCCGCGCCACCTTCGAGGCTGGCCAGCTCCCGTGCATTGAGGGCGGCGATTGCTGCCTCCGCCTCTGCTGCCCCCGCCGCAGCCTGCAGAATGTGCGTCAGGTATATAGTCAATCAACAGGTCTTGCACTCAACAGGTTTCGATCAATCGACCAGTAGGCTTTAAGGACATCATGGGGCTGCAATATTGCAGCTCATGTACAGATGACGGACATCCTGCCAGTACATACTTGTCATGTACGCCCTGTGGCATCATATACAAGGTGTGCTCACCGAGTTCAGCTCGGCCTCTGCAGCCTCGTCGTCGTGCCACCGGCTGAGGCCCTTGCCCTTGACGGCCGCCCCGACACCGTCTTCCAGAGAGGCTTCTGATGCTGCGTCGCCATCGTCGCGAGCTGCTGCGGCTGCATCAGATGCGGGCGGCTGCCCTGCCGGCTCCTCGTCTGTGGCAGGTGGCATTTTGTCTTAGTCGTGAGAGGGCGCCTAGCTATGCAGCAGCTGATCGTGATGTGATCTGTGCGGCACTCCCCCATACACTTATGCAAGACGCAAGGCACGCGAAGAAGGCCAGCATGTTAAGTGCATTCAGTCATGCTCACTCTATTGTTCACCAGATATTCAAAGGGTGCAACACTCACCTTCCGAGCCAGATGGGGACGCCTTCATGGCCGCGGGCGCCGTGGGGTCGTAGTCCAGCCCGTCCGCCTGCATCGTCGCGCGGAAGTCCTCCAGCTCCGCCGCCGCGATCTCTGCGGCGGTGCGCGGCCGCCGCCTCAGGCCGCTCGCCGGCCGCGCCGGCGGGCTGGCCAGGCTCCCGCCGCCGCCGCCGCCCCTAGAGTCCTGCCCGCCGGCCATTGCGCTGCCGGGCCGGCTCGGCGGCGAGTCCGTCGCACCCCCGTCGGGCGAGGACCCCCTGGAGTACGGCCTCGCGTGCGAGGGCATGGCAGGCGAGGGCTTGGGGGACTGCCTGAACCCCGCGCCGCCGCCGCCGCCGCCGGTCACGCCTGGGGAGCTGCCGCGGCGGTCGAGGGCCGAGCTGGAGCCGGCACCCTCCCGCCGCCGCAGCGCCTGCGTCCTCAGGTCCTGCAGCTGCGTGCCGGGCGACGGCGCGGGCACGCCGCCTGTTGCCGCGGCCGCGACGGCGGGCGACTGCCTGCCGTCGGCTCCGCCGCCGCAGTCGCTGCCCCGCCGGTCTCTGCTGCCCTGGAAGCCATGTTCCCTGTCGCGCATCTCGCCCCTGCCACCCCTTTCCCTGCCGGCTGGCCGCTGCTGCTGTTTCTGTTCCTGCTCCTGCTGCTCGTCTGCGTCCCTGTCGCCGCCGTGCCACACGATGGGCTCGTGCCGCGCGCGTTTGGACGGCTCCCGCCCAGCGGCCGGCAGCTCGCCGTCCTCGGCCGATGACGGCGACCCAGAGGCGCTCGCGGGCTCGTCATCGTCCACCCAGCGGCCCTTCCGCTTCCCCTCAGCGACTGCATAGAAGACCTTGACGTTGCCCCAGGTGCAACTGGAAGTGGGGCATTACGCAAAGGGTCAGAGCATCGGTGCCCTGCCCTGATACAGGATCTGCTGCAGTGCAGCAGCAGCATTAGGCAGCCTGGTCTGCACCTCAGATGCTGCCGGCACTTCCGCTGGATGCAGTGGAGCCATGACGAGAACACCATGACGAGAGATCCACGACAATCGGAATTGCTATCTCACCGGGGGGCGGGGAGTTATCCTCCATGGCGCGGGCGGCCTGGGCGTCCCGGGCGGCCCGCTCCCTCACGAGCCGAGCCGCGTCCGCCACCAGGCTGCTGTGCCGCAGGCCGTGCGCCGCCTCGCTGCTGGGCGGCCGCGCCCCGGCTGGCGGCGTGCCCGCCCCTGCAACATACAGCTCACGATGTGTTGGGGACTTGGGAAGTACCACTGAAGAACGGTGAAAGTGGTGGCTCAAGGACCATATCAGATGCATGCCGCACATGCACACTACTAGCATGGCATCTGAAGGAGGAGGTGCTTCTAGCAGGCAGGCAACTGCCATACCTGAGCGCGGCTCCTGGGACAGCGCCGAGCGGCCCACAGGCATCGGCGGACTGCGCACGCCGGCCGCTGACGACGGCCGAGGATATGGTTCCCGCCCACTGCGACTCCTGCACAGAGCGGACAGCCGCTGTGGTGCAGCGGCATCGACTGACGCTGCACAGTGCCTCGGAGCAGAGCCTCCACAGCAATTCACATCCGGTCCTGCGCCAGCGCCGTAATTTGTCACCCACCTGTCTCGATCCCTGTCCCGTCCGTCTCGACGCTCAGCTCCGCGACTGTCATAACCCCTTGCAAAGAGAAGTATAGTGTTGTCAATAGCGCCATCAAGTGTGACTCCGCTGCCCCAGGCCCACGCACGAGTTCATTTCCATGCACGCTTTCTCGAACATTCCAGGGCATATGTTTACACCCATTGCATCGCGATCTGGTGCAGGGACTGCACCTGTCGCCGTACTCGTCACTCCTCCTGGGGTCCGCGTCCCTGTCCCGCCGCCCCTGCCAGCTGCTGTGCTGCCCTGTCGGGCGCCCCCCAGCGCTGGCGCTGCGGCCGCTGCCACTGGGCCGCCCGCGATCCCCCTGCCGCTCGGGCGGCGCCATCCGAGGAGACTGACGCTGGAGCAAGGGGTCCAGCTGCTCTATGCCGTCTGACACATGGCTGCCAAGGCGCTGTCACTGTTGGCTGGCAGCTGCTGCGCTGCACGGCGCTGGTGCAGCCCGTTCAAGTGAGCAGCGTGCAGACTGCAAACTGCTCGGGACTATTTCTGTTACCCCTCAGGCAGCTCAACGCGATAGTCTCGTACTAATAAAAGCTTCGAACCCACAGGCTGCTGCACGGTGTAGATTGCACAAGAATGTCAGAAGCTGATGGCAGCGATGCAACGGCTGGTGGTCGTAGGACCGGGTCGCATACGCTTTCACACAGCGTGCAGGCTAGCGGAACAGAAGGAACGCCGCTGGCTGCTTAGCTTTGGGCAAGCCTGTTCACCTACTGTGCACTAACATGAGTAGCAACGAGCTATGGAGCCCGAGCAACCCCACGACGTCAGTACACCACTTGCATGCTGTCGGAGCGTACAAGAGCGTCGACCTTGCAGCTGGACACCTTTCTGTCGTGAGGCAAACCGTCAGCTGATTTTCTACACGCCTTTTCAGTGGTGCATCCACAGTTGCTGGCCAGCTTTCGCCTCAAGACAGGCACCGCAGAGACACTTCAGCTACGAGAACAGAGCTTGAGATACCCCTGCGTTGGCTTCTTAACGCTGGAGCGGTTCCGGGCTGCTGGATCCCTGGCAGTAGCCAAACCCACTGCAAGGGATTGGAGCGGCACGGTGCCCTTAGCGGCTGAGACGGGCTGCCGCCATGGGCGTGGACCTGGACAAATGGACAGAGAAAGTCAGACGCTGCGAGTACCTGGCAGAGGACGAGCTGAAGGCGCTATGCGAATACGTGAGTGACGCAGCGCCTGGCTAGTGAAATGCGGCAGCTTCTGGGCGCCGCCTTGCAGGCCCATGCCGCACCGTAGGAGCGTGCTAACTCGAGTCACCTGATGCATACGTGCAGGTGAAGGAAATCCTGGTCGAGGAGTCCAACGTGCAGCCGGTCAATGCGCCCGTCACGGTGAGCTTGCCATGCATGCCATGCCTGAGCATGCGGGCACGCTGTCATGTATCTGGAGGGCATGCCACAGCCTGCGGCACACCGCTGCGGGATCGTCAGCGGCGAGCCGTGCACATGTAGGTGTGCGGCGACATCCACGGACAGTTTCATGATTTGCTCAAACTGCTGGAGACGGGTGGGCAGCTGCCGGACAAGTCCTACATCTTCATGGGGGATTTTGTGGACCGTGGGTGAGCTGGAGTCTTTGGTCATGCATCACAATCAGGACTCGCAACGTCATCATGAGAGGGATCTGGCGCACATGCAGTTCAGGAGCCAGTGATTGCCGGCATAGAAGCAATAAGCTGATCTTGGGTTGCTGCGCGGCTGTGCAACAGGTACAACAGCCTGGAAGTGTTTACACTGCTGCTGCTGCTGAAGGCGCGGTGGCCAGCAAACATGACGCTGCTGCGCGGCAACCACGAAAGCCGACAGATCACGCAGGCAAGCAGGGGTGCTGGGGTGCTCAGGCTCTGCGACGCGACAACTGGCAAATGACGCCACATCCGTCGTTGAGTGGTGGCGCACGATAAACCCGCATGTTGACCTGCAGGTGTATGGCTTCTACGATGAATGCCAACGAAAGTACGGCAACGCCAATGCATGGCGGTACTGCACAGAGGTCTTCGACTACCTCACGCTGTCGGTGAGGCTTGTGCGCCTGGCGAATCATGCATCGATCCTGACGTTTTGTGCATTTCTGTGCGAGTATCCCACATGTGTTGTTGCAGCGCCTGGCACTCATTTCCTGTTCTGTGGGCTGCAGGCGCTCATAGATGGACATGTGCTGTGCGTGCATGGCGGCCTCTCACCAGACCTGCGCACACTAGACCAGGTACTGTAGCATCTTTGTGATTGGAGTGCTTATGCCATCGGAGCTGACCTGTGACAATATTGCAGGCGTCCATGTGGTTGTGTAGCAACTCTGATGCGAAATTGCCGCCGCTGTAGATACGGACGATTGAGCGGGTGTGCGAGATTCCGCACGAGGGCCCATTCTGCGACCTGATGTGGTCAGACCCCGAGGACATCGACACCTGGTGTGTGCACTTCTTCAGCTGTCAAATTGCACATGCACATAGCAGTACTTGCATTACTGTGAGGCCTGCGTCTGCATCTAGCAGTGTGCGTGCCCTTTTTGCGGGATTGCTGATCGTGACACTGCGCTGGCTCCTGTGCTGCAGGGCGGTAAGTCCTCGGGGTGCAGGCTGGCTGTTTGGTGGGCGGGTCACGGCAGAGTTCAACCGTGTCAATGGGCTAGAGCTCGTGGCACGGGCACACCAGCTTGTGCAGGTGCGTGCTGGAAAGGGCAACATCATGCCTGCACTGCTCTCATCACATGTAGCTTCATTTGAGTGCCGGGAAACCTTCTGGCAATACCGAGCTCAGGACATTGCACAGATGTGATGTCGACCTCACCTGCTCTTGCGCAACAGGAGGGACTGAAGTACATGTTTGCGGACAAAAGCCTGGTGACCGTGTGGTCTGCGCCAAACTACTGCTACCGGTGAGTATGCACACTGCACCTGGGGCAGAGTGCCGGGTCCTGCAATGCCGCACTCCTGCAGTGATACCAACATGTGTGGAGTGCACTGCAAAGCAGTATCCATTGCCCACTGTTGCACGGGACCCAAGCAGCCCGATCCTGCACGCTTGCAGGTGTGGCAACGTGGCCAGCATCCTTTGCTTTGGTGACAACCTGGAGCGGGAGGTCAAGTACTTCACCGAGACGGAGGAGAACAGCACCATGATGGCGCCCCGCAACGCCGTGCCGTACTTCTTATGATCGGCGTGAGCTGCTGAACAAAACTATCAGGAAGCACGCGTGCACCGGTTGCGGACGGCGCCCTGCTGTGGCAATATGGTTGGGTGCCCGGCCAGCCAGCATCCTGTCAGTTGCGGCATGTCCTTGCAATAGAGCGCGCGCACCCGGATACCAGTGCGTGAATGAGGGCGGCGGCGCTGTTGCTGGGGTCACAGACATGTATGGTGGCGCACCTTGAAGATCTAGTAGGCTGTGACTGCTGTCATCTTGTTGAGGTGGCAGCAGCGACGAACAAGTACCATACTGCTCCAAATTCCTGGGCGGAACTATGATGTGGCTCATGAAAAATCGAGTTTTCGAGGCTCCGAATGATCTGGCTCGCGCAGCGAAAGAATTTTCTGAAAGCTTCAACATGATGGCCCATGAGCTGCAGCTGCTGTTGTGCCCCGCAAGCCGCTGGAGAAAATGTCACTTATGCATGACGCTGTTCAGTCCTGTAACGCTTTGTTTTGACGGATGAAATGTAGATCCTGCGAAGATGCAATAATTTGAGGCATGTTCAGGTGACTTCATACTCCGGCGCCACCCTCTCGGAAATTCTACAGAAAACCCAAATACCTGGCTCATGCCGCCCAATGAATATTTTTCGGGGGTTGGCTCATCGACTGAACCATTTATTTATGGGCCAAGAATTCGGAGCAGTACGGTAAATGCACACAGAGTTGGTACGGTTGCACACACCATACTCAGGCATCGATGTTGACAGTAATTACATATAGTTGAAGTTGGCGGCGGCAACAGCAGCAGCGCCGCTGCTGCTGCTGCTGCTGCTGCTGCTGCTGCTGCTGCTGCTGCTGCTGCTGCTGCTGCTGCTGCTGACGCTCGGGCCGTAATTGGCTGGGCTCACGGGCATGCCGAGCTGGTGTCCGCCATCCAACCGTGCAGCTATGCGTCTCTGGCCTCTGAATTCAGCCAGATGTTTTTGGACTCACACGAACTGCAAGCAAGCGCGCGCAAGTAAGGCTGTATATGGTCTTGATATGCAAAGTGGCTGAGTTGCAGCATTACTCTTTTGCCGGCGTGGGATGCCAACACGGCCACTGCCCTGCGGCACTAGGGCTGGCGGCGCACAGGCGCCTGCAGGTGGCGACGACAGAAGCCTTACGGTTGCGACCCTGCCGGGCGTGGGATGCAACGTAGCCAACAGCGTGCTGGCTGGCCCTTTATTGCTGTTGCAGCAGCACGTGCAGCATGGCACTGCTGCGGCTATCGGCTGCTGCCGCTGTTGCTGCCGCAGCGGCATGAGGGGCTCGCGCAAATCACATTGCTGCTGGTCCTACAGCCATGTATCCGCCGTTGACATTTGAAGATACGCCGCGCGGAAGGCCGCGGCTGGCAGGCCCGGTAGCCGGCCCAATTTGTGGGTACAAAGGCCGTAGCGGGCCCAAAGCCAATGTCTGGATGTCGGCAGCAGGTGGCAAAGTGGTGCCCGCCGACCGTGCCCACCTGTGCCGCTGCGTGGAGGCGAAGCGTATTGAAGCATTGAAGTCAGACGCAAGGCGCCTCCAGTGAAGGAGGACTCATCTAGGCAAACAAATTTGCCGGCCCGCGTGGAATGAAGCGATGGGAAAGTCCGGATTCCCTGCTGTTGGACTCTCGGGAGAGGCCAGGCCATGCAAAATACACGAGCCACAGGGAGCCAGACAGCCAACCCTCGGCAGGTTGCCCCGCCTGAAGCGCAGGACCACTGACTGGGTTTGCATTCAAATAAGGGAAAAAAACCGTTTGGAGTCGCGGGGCATCGATCCCCGTACCTTCACCAGACTAGACTTCGTGGGTTTTGGCTCATCATGAGCTTAAACCCTAAACGTTTGCTAAGGAGACGCTCTACCATTTGAGCTACGACCCCATACTCTCTGCGGCGAGCAAAACATAATGTAGGTGGTCACTTCAAACCGCAATAAACGACGGCAAATCAGTGAGAGCCACCCGACTGACGGCAGCGCTTTGTACGGGAGGCTGACAGGCTGCCCGTTCTTCTATGAACTTACATGAGACTTCGCGCATGTGCATGCCAGTGAAAACCATGCTGCATCAAACAATGTGCGAGCACTGCGCATGCCAAGGTCGTCGCACGTGATGATGGCTCTAGAACCCATCACAGAACTACACTGAAGGCTCAGAAGCTTGTCTGCTACTCATCATGCACTAACGCCACTTTGTGAATGTTCAAGGTTTTACTTTTATAACTTATATGATGGCAATCACGCTGGACGCTTGTCGACATACCTAGCTGTCAGATCAAACACAGTATCAATGCTGGCAATGAGTTGCAATTCCGGCTTCCACAGGAGCTGTGACATGTGGCAGTCTTGGAGAAAGTTGAATGCTGCGTTTGACACCACCCTGGGGTGCAAAGCCGCATTATTCGGCGGTGGCTCATGCTGACTTGGCCAGGGTTAGCATCGTAATCGTGACTGAGTCGCAGACCGTTCCACAGCCAACTTTGCGCCGCCGCACACAATTCACTGAGTAGCAAAAAGATTGCTGCTTGGAGGCTGGGAGTCAAAACAAGTTGGGTGGCCCTTTGTCAGCTTTAGGCTCAAACTCTGTCGTGGGGTCAACGCGCTGGGTCCTCGCCCTGTGAATCAAACAATGCCGTCGTGACGGTAGAACAGCAATTGTGTCGTTGATTTGAGGTCTGCACGTGGAGCGGACCGACATCAGCCTTGCTGCACCTGCGACATTGAGGCACCCTCGTACATCCGCGACGGTGGTGGCCACCCGCCCTTGTACAACTGCGGCTCATTTGGGCATGGCCGTCGACATTGGTCAGAACCGCAGATTGCTGACCAAGCCTTGTGCACCTCATAGCCCAGCACAGGCACCAGGATCCCCGGCTCCAGTGTTGCCGGGCAAAGGCCCTGGCAGGCACGGCGGCGCGGTGAGGCTCCAGTTGCATGCAGACACACTTGAGCTGCATGTGCACCAGGTCTGACGCTGTTCATCAGGTGGACTGCTGTATTCCAGCATGATGTTCGCCACAGCAACATCACAGATGGCCCGTCATGTGCTCAATGTGTGCAGCTACAGGCGCGCGGCGGCCTGAAGGGGACGGCTTCAAAATGTTAGGCGCACCTACGTCTCCACCACCAGCATTGGAAGGTGAGCTGGCCCTCTGCCACTTGTTGCTGTCATGCCAATTGATTTTGCACCTCAGAGCCGCCGTTCCCACTGCGCCACATGCTAATGATGCCTGTGGTTGCAGTGGAAGAGCCGCCACTGTCGCTCAAGGTGCCAAGCATGCATGCCCTTCTCGTCCTACCCCCAGACGTCTGCGAGGTACGTAACTGAGCTGGGGAGGCGGTTTGCATGATCTGCGTCATTAGGTGGGCTGTACATCGGGCCCCACATCAACACACCTCCAGAGTACTGCATTGACCTTCCGCCATCACTGATACCATGCATGCTCTCTTCAGGCATTTGACGGCGGCATGGGCCTTGCAAACCTTGGCCCCGTGAGGTCTGGTCAAGAGGCGCTCCTGAAAGCAATCGCCGATGCCAAGCAAGACGCTGCACCTGACAACGGGCACAAATGCTGGGACTTCGTCTACAACGAGCTGCACCGAGTGGCACCCCAGGTGCAGTGTGCCCATCTGTATGCACACGAGGGTATGCATGGCATTGTTTATGGGGCGCTTCATCCCTTGAGCTTGTGGGATCACAAATGAGGATACCCTTTGCTGTTGTGCACTTGGTGAATGCGTGTCTTTAAAGCCCGGCTGTTGAATGTCACGCCGTTGTGTGCAAGAGATCAAGATATGGGAATGCTCGTGGCACAGGCGGGGGAGGCGGAGGAGCAGGCTGACGCATGGGACCACGCGACGGTGAGCAAGGCCTACGGCAACTGCTGGTCGCATGGACGGCTTGAGGAGGGTGGCTGGCAGCACCTCTTCCGCTGCAGCAGGCGGCGCTGCACATGCCGCACGTGCGCAGACATCGAAGAGCAGAGGGATCGCGAGGTGAGCAACATGTACCTGCTGGTGTGAGTGGCACAGTGGGGCTGGACCGTGCACTGTGCAAGGCAATCACACATCAGGCTCCATGTCCTGACATTGCAGAAGAAGCGGACATTCGCTGCGGTGTGGCAGGAACTCTTCTTCGAGGTGAGAGTGCCATGCAGTGGGTGCTCTGGTGCCACAGGATGGTGCTGTCGATGCTGCTGTTGCAAACAAACCGTGGGGCACTGAACACCAGGGCTTTGCGCTTGCAGGCACGAACGAAACCCCAAGGTGGTCATTGTTTGGTTGCATTCCCGCTGCTTGAGAGCTTGGGACTCGGCTCTGACACGCATGACAACACAGCTTCTGCCACACCATTCTCTCTGCATAATTCAACCAGTAGTAGCACTGTTGAGAGCTATTCCAGCAGGGCCTGTTGTACAGACGAAAACTCTCACATACTGTGCAGGGGACATGGGCGGTGGAGACCAGTTTCAGCAGGGTGCGGACCCCGCCATGGCTGAGGTGGGTTGAGAGCGCAGCTCCTGCAACTTGCCGTCAGAAAGCCTGCAGCTCCATGTTGATGACAAACACCCTGAGGTATGCATCATCTCTTGTATGGTTTACTCACCTGCAGGCCGACACATGGCGACAGCTACTCACAACGAGACGCAGGTCATCGCAGCGTGATGGTGAGTGTAGCTGATGACTTCGTGGCAGATGAGTCACACTATCTATGCACAATTACACCATATCATGTCCAGGCAGTGATTGAGCGATGTTCACGAGATCTCGGAGAGTCACTGTTGCCGTAGCACCTGCTGCACTGCAGTGGGTCGATGGATCTCATGAGTACATCTTTGAGGTCACAAAAGCGCTGACGAGCTGCGACCTGCTCCTCCTGCCAGGTATCGAGTCAGCAGCCGCCGCTCCCCGCCCAGTCGCCGATGCTGCTGGTGATTCGCCGGCTGCTGCAGAGACCAGCCCTGGTGAGCCAGTCAGTGGTTTAGTCCACACGATGTGATGCATTCCCTGCCTTACACCAACCCCCGACTGTTGCCTTTACATACGTCAACGCGAGGACATCAGCACAGACCATGCAGAAGTAGAAGCAGCCGTCGCAGTTGCGGGGTGGCAAGCAATGCCTCCAGCAAGCAATCTTGACAAGGACACGACATATATATGAGCGTCTCTCGTCTATTTGCAAAATCGCAGCTATTGTTTGATGCCACACTGTTGCGGCTGTGCGCATGCTGTAGGCACGCCCACAGACGCCTCCGCTGGAAGCTGTGCTTTGACGCCTCCTAGTCCTCCGAGCGCCGGCCCGGCGGCAGTGGCTGCCCCGGCGGCAGCGACATCAAGTGCGGCACACTGCAGCAGATGGCAACCCAGCTTGATGTGCCCCGCACCTGCACCCTGGGATACTCGGCCTGCACCACTGCAGCGCCTGCCACGCAAAGAGTGTACCTCAGAAGTGAAGCAGGGCGGCGATCTGTGCTGCAGGCTGCACTCCGGCACCGACACCTTCCACCACCTCGACACCAGCGCCTCCTAGTCCTCCGAGCGCCGCCCCGGCGGCTGCGGCCGCCGCGGCGGACGAGCCAGCAGGTGTCTTCTGTGCGCTGCAGCAGATGGCAATCCAGCTTCACGCATTCCTCCGGCCCGAGATACCCAGCCTGCACTGCTGCAGAGCCTGCCACGCAAACACGGTGCCCCAGGTGTGAAGCAGCGGGGCGAATCCTGTGCCGCAGGCGCGCCCGCCGGCGCCTCCGCTGCGGGATGTACTCCCACTTCGACGACTCCACCTTCCAGAAGCGCCGCCCCGGCGGCGGCGGCTGCCGCGGCGGACGAGTCAGCAGGTGTCAGACTGGGCTAGTGAGAGCGACCGATTGCACTGGCCAACCGACCACATCGCTAACTTGTGTGTCTCGCCATCAGCCGCCACAGCATCTGAATGATGTGATGATCAGGGGACTGCCGACACACTGATCTATGTTTCCCCTCTGCAGGGCGATGCTCTGCTGCCCCATCGGCCGCCCCATCCAATGCAGCAGAGCCTGTGGTTGCTGCAGGTGATCAGAAGATCAGTCGGCCTCGTGCATGGTCACAAGGCTTGTCAGGTCCGTCATGTCCCTGCGGGTAACAGGGTCTGCCATGTCAGGAATTGACCTCGGTCGCTCAAAGCAAGAACTGGCACCCTACAGGCGCTGGATATGCTGCTGCTCCTGAGCTTGAGGCTGGTGGTCGGCGGCCGTCGGCTGCCTGTGCGCCGCCCGCCAAGCCGCAGCAGCAGGCAAGTCGTCTCAGGATGACACCCACAAGCGTCTCATATGATTTGCAGCCACATTTGTCACACGAGATCTAGAAGGTGCCACAGCGAGACACTACACTGCTGACAAAGGACACTTTCTCGTACTACAGGCTGCCGGCGGCACATGCCAGGTGCAGCGCAAGTCCCGATGCTGCCGCGGCTGCAGAATACACAAGCAGCAGGCGACACCCACCCCGCAACACCTGGAGCACTGCCCATGGCGAGACTGCCCGTGCCATGACTGCACCAAACTGCGGGCTCTTCGACAGAACGAGGTACGTCCCGTCTGCAACGCCTCGCATGCTGGATGTCAACTGCCGACATTGGCTTTCTCCAACTAGCTCTTGCCTGAAACCACACCATGCTGACCCCCGACCTACTGACCTGCAATTCATTTCCACAACAAGTCATCAGACATCTGAGGCACTCATGCGCAGGTGGCTCAGAGCAAGACGAAGGCGGGGGCCAAGTTCACCGGTGCATCAGCAGGCCGGAAGCAGATGGTAGCGGCACGCAAGGAGCGGGCGCTCAAATCGTCGGGAGGTATGTGCACGCCAATATTCTCATGACACATCACGAATACCACTGAAAGGCAGAGCTGCTGCAGTGCAACTTCAGCCAGGGTGACATAACTAGGCGCCCACATGTCCATGTTTGTGTCAGGCACCATGCAATGTCAGGCTTGCAATCCCCCCGCTTCAGGCGTCAGGAAGCCTGGCTCGCGGCAGGGCAGGCACAGCAAGTGGACCCCAGGCTTTTGCAGGACCAAGACCGAATGCAATTACGGCATCGTTCTGCGCATGCCAGCCGCGCTCCGCAACCAGGTCACCCAGCGCCTCAAGGTGTGGCAATGGCGCCTTTGGCAATGCCATGATTGAAGCGCACATGATGTTGTACTCGAGGGCGCATGAGTGACCAATCGAAACTTCGGCCAGCCTCGTGGCTGTCGGAATGCTGTAGGCGATGCGCTATGCCAGGTCGTCCTATAAGACAGTCCTGTACTCGGAGCTGGGGACCAGCTGCGCACTGCCGGGGTCACAAACAACAACCACATGAGCAACCTCTTTCGACCTGGCAGCAACAAAGGCCGAAGCATCAAGGTAAACAAGAGCCTGCACGCCATTTTGGACCTCGTTAAGAAGGTGTGATCGGGAATGCTGTAATGCCTGCTCTAGAACCAGCTATCTCGGGCACATTTGTTGTAACATATGGCGTTCCGAGAGCAATTTCTAGTACAAAAATTTGTTGAATGTGGTGGGAAAGTCCTCATCAACACTCGGCTACAAGAGGGCGTACCATGTGCTCTGAGCCCAGTCTGGTACTTGTGGCAGGCGGCAGATGGCATCAGCGCTGGCTCAGATGCCTGGGCGGCGTCCCGCCTGCTGAAGCTGGTCGTGGTGATGCGGGCGGCTCTGTCAGCAGCGGAGGACCGGGCAATCGCTGCCCTGCTGCCATTGCGGGACGCGGATCAGCTGCAAAAGTGAGAGGCTGGACTGCTTTGCCTTCTGTGTACCCATGCGTCACGAACCTACACGATGAACGATACGACAGGTGCTATGTGCGTGTGTTGCACCATGCGATGCACAAGTGGATGTATGATGCAGTACTGGGTGGACACCGTGTGCTGTCTCGACTCATCTGATCCCACACGCTTTGCGCTAGCCACAGCAAGCATGTGCAACTGCGCCACGCTGCGCGAGGCGCACCACCGCGCCCACAATTACGAGTTGACCAAGGAGCTGAGGATGGCGTGCGACAGGGTCGGCAACATCATCTGGCAAGCTGGTCAGCTACGACATGCCATGGTGATGCTCCTTCCTCGTGCGCATATAACGCAGCTGCAAATGTGCAGTTGCAATCGAATCCTAGCTGCAGTCACAGGCGCCATGATATGCAATTAACTGCAAATGTTGATAAGTGCATGTCTGTCGCACACTTGCATTTGCTGCCAAGAGTTCACGCCCTATGCCTACATCAGCGCCTGCGTTGCATGACGGTGTGTGCTCTACTAAGTGCTGCAACGGGCGGCTCAGCGCTGCCCCAATTGCAGTGAATGATGTCGCAGACCTATCAAGTGTACAATGTCCATCCAGCATCTAAGTGAAGCCTTGCCAATCTGTCATGCTATAGGATGGGTCTCAACATAGGCAGTCCGATGACCGCAGCATAGGTCAGGCCAGATTGCATGTACTTCCTACTGCTTTCTGTGGTGCTTCCTTTCCACGGCTGAGAAGTCGTGCGACCACTGCTGCAGCCTAACTGCTCGATTACAGCAACGCGTCAATTATGTCGGAGCTCAGACAGCTGCCTGTGGGCCGATGGGGCATGCCCTAGCTGACCAACATGACCCCGGTTAGTCAATTTGCCCTAGTTGTCAGGTGCAGCACGTCTTCTGTCGTTTTTGACGCCGAAGGCTGCCTTTGTGGGCGGGCGACAAGCTCGGATTCGCTAAAATGCCACTCTGCAAGACCAGCGAACTCACGCAGCATGTATACTCGCAAACTGCACACAACGGGGACAAGGCCACATACATTGTGCAATGTCTCGTCTCAGATGACAATCGTCACGAAGTCAAGGGAACTTGGGGAGTGTGGACAGATGAGGCCTACGCAGGCGTCGCGAACATTATGTGAGCCGTAGACATTGCTGACCATTGCCGACCGGCTCGGCATGAATGCAGTCAGCGCAGCACAACAATGTGCACCCATGTTCAGCATGGCTGCCATCGCCGTCTGCAGACTGCTTTATGTGACCGGCAAGGATGTGGGCTTCCTGCCGGACAAGCTAAAGGCGGTGCTGCGGCGGCTGGGCCGCGACGGCACCTTCCGGCTGCTGCAGCGTGGCGATTGTCAAGACAGGAACAGACAAGGCGGTGGTGAGCTTTGGCTGTGTCATGCTTATCTGGATGCAACTTCTGCGTTTGCGAGCAGCAAGCCTCGGCATGTCAGCGCCTTTGTGAGTCCACAGGCTTGGTTCATCTGCCGGGGGTTCAACCAGCTACTCGTTTGGCATGATGAGTTCGTGCTGTGTTGCAGATTTGCATGCCTACGCTGGCGTCAAAGCTGTGAAGGTGCGCGGCAACGTCCACTTCAAGGGACGGTTCCAATTCCGCCGGAACGGCAAGTTGGAGTGGGCCAGGACCTGCTCATACATACGCTGCTGGTGCAGCAGGTCCTGGCCCACGCCAACTTGCCGTTCCTGCGGAACTGGAACCGCCCCTTGAAGTGGACGCCGCCGCGCAACTCCACAGCTTTGACGCCGCCGTAGGCATGCAAATCTGCAACACAACACGAACTCATCATGCCAAACGAATAGCTGGTCGACCTCCTGGCTGCTGAACCAAGCCTGTGGACTCACAAAGGCGCTGACATGCCGAGGCTTGCTGCTCGCAAGTGCAAAAGCTGCATCCAAATAAGCATGACACAGCCAAAGCTCACCACCGCCTTGGCTGTTCTTGTCCTGGCGATCGCCGCGTTGCAGCAGCCAGAAGGTGCCGTCGCGGCCCAGCCGCCGCAGCACCGCCTTCAAGTCGTCTGTCAGGAAGCCCACGTCCTTGCCCGTCACATACAGCCGCCTGCAGACAAGGATGGCAGCCATGTTGAACATGGGTGCACATTGTTGTGCTGCGCTGACTGCATTCATGCCGAGCCGGTTGGCAATGGTCAGCAATGTTTACGGCTCACATAACGTTTGCGACGCCTGCGTAGGCCTCGTCTGTCCACACTCCCCAAGTTTCCTTGACTTCGTGACCATTGTCGTCTGGGACGAGACACTGCACAACGTATGTGGCCTTGTCCCCGTTGTGTGTCGTTTGCGAGTATACATGCTGCGTGAGTTCGCTGGTCTTGCAGAGTGGCATTTTAGCAAATCCGAGCTTGTCGCCCGCCCACAAAGGCAGCCTTCGGCGTCAACACGGACGGAAGACGTGCTGAACCTGACAACCAGGGCAAATTGATCGACCAGGGTCATGTTGGTCAGCTAGCGCATGCCCCATCGGCCCGCAGTACAGGCAGCTGTCTGGGCTCCGACATAATTGACGCGTTGCTGTAATCGAGCAGTTAGGCTGCAGCAGTGGTCGCACGACTTCTCAACCGTGGAAGGGAAGCACCACAGAAAGCAGTAGGAAGTACATGCAATCTGGCCTAACCTGTGCTGCGGTCATCGGACTGCCTATAGCGAGACCCATCCTAGAGCATGACAGATTGGCAGAGCTTCACTTAGATGCTGGATGGACACTGTACACTTGACAGGTCTGCAACATCGTTCACTGCAATTGGGGCAGCGCTGAGCCGCCCGTTGCAGCTTTTGGCAGAGCACGCACCGTCATGCAACGCAGGCGTTGATGTAGGCATAGCGTAGGGCGTGAACTCTTGGCAGCAAATGCAAGTGTGCGACAGACATCCACTGGTCAACTGTTGCGGCTAAAATTGCATATCATGGCGCCTGTGACTGCAGCTGGGATTCGATTGCAACTGCACATTTGCAGCTGCGTTATATGCGCACGAGGAAGGAGCATCACCATGGCATGTCGTAGCTGACCAGCTTGCCAGATGATATTGCCGACCCTGTCGCACGCCATCCTAAGCTCCTTGGTCAACTCGTGGTTGTGGGCTCGGTGGTGCGCCTCGCGCAGCGTGGCGTAGTTGCACATGCTTGCTGTGGCTAGTGCAAAGCGTGTGGGATCAGATGAGTCGAGATAGCACACGGTGTCCACCCAGTACTGCATCATACATCCACTTGTGCATCGCATGGTGCAATACACGCACATGGCACCTGTCGTATCGTTCATCGTGTAGGTTCGTGACGCATGGGTACACGGAAGGCAAAGCAGTCCAGCCTCTCACTTTTTCAGCTGATCCACGTCCCGCAATGGCAGCAGGGCAGCGATTGCCCGGTCCTCCGCTGCTGGCAGGGCCGCCCGCATCACCACGACCAGCTTGAGCAGGCGGGACGCCGCCGCCCAGGCATCTGAGCCAGCGCTGATGCCATTTGCCGCCTGCCGCAAGTACCAGACTGGGCTCAGAGCACATGGTACGCCCTCTTGTAGCCAAGTGTTCATGAGGACTTCCCACTACATTCAACAACTTTTTGTACCAATAATTGCTCTCGGGACGCCATATGATACAGCAAATGTGCCCGAGATAGCTGGATCTAGAGCAGACATTACAGCATTCCCGATCACACCTTCTTGACGATCACACCTTCTTGACGAGGTCCCAGGACGGCGGCCGCACCTTGTTGTTGCCTTATTTGATCTTGCGACGTTCCTCGTGCCATTTATGGCATTCAGAGTTTTGGCCTTTGTGTCTGCCCTGTTGCTCCATAGTAATGTGATCCAGCATTGACTGTTGTGTGATCGGTGGAGTACATGAGATGTGATCGCCGACAATGTCAATGGCAGGTCAGAGATGATGTGTTGACGATGTGTTGGCTATGACGCCCACAGAGGCTCATTGCTCATGGTCAGCATTTGCATTGTCGGTCAGCAGACCGCAGCCAGACATTGCCGCCCTCTGAGCCTTGCCAGGCAGCAGTGGCCTGAGTTGTTTTCCACAGCATTATGAGTGTGACATAGTGACATTCCTTGTGTGCCTGCGGGCGCATTTAGTAGTGACGGTTGCTGTCTGATCAGGTGCTGCATAGTAACGCCGCAAAGTGTGTACGCGGCGATGCAGTATATGAAATGGAGACACCGTCAATGTCAATGGCCGCACTCCACCGCAGTGCAGGCCATTCTGGATGTTGTGCACCAGGCTCCGGCCGCATCGGCATGGCAGCAGCAGTGGCATCAGGGTAAGCAGCAGCAACAACAACCGGCAGCGGCGATTGCAGCAGCAGCGGCGGGGCATCAAAGGATGAATGGTTTGCAGCATTCATCCCCTGCAGCGTTCAAAGGCTTGCCGTAACTACAATACATGCAGCCATAGCGATGGCTTCACTTGTATCTTGTGGAAACCCAACAAAGCTGACTGACGCGCACCATGACTTCTGAGACTACCACAACGTAGGACAAAGAAGAGTTCGTGCGGCCTTTTGGTTCAGTTGGCGTCATGAAAACGTGCTGCCAACGCTCTGCTGCATTGGGCCGCTCAGCGGCGCTCAGTCGATATACTCGAAGGTTATGTTCAGAAGCGAGAAGATGAACTCCCACGTCGCCAGCTGGTGCCATGTCTGCGCAGCAAGCACATAATACATCGTCAGATCGCGCCCTGGACATCTGACACTGAAGCTGTATGTGTGCAACTTCAGCCGACACAGGCGTGGTTTGAGCAAGCGACATGGTACACGGCGTCAAGATTCGGCATGAGTAGATGGGCTTCATTGCACTTTATAATGGCACATGATGATGGCAAATGCCATCAGCAACAGCGCACCGCCAGCTGGTAGTGCCAGTGGACGTAGACCTTGTCCACCAGCGACAGGGCGCCCTCCCGCAGCATCGCGGCCAGCAGCTCGAAGTCGCGGCCCTCCCCGAGCGCCTGTGGCGCAGACGCCCACACTCACTTGCTGAGCCAAGTTGCAAGTCAAAGAACACGAAACTGCTGCTAGTGCGGGTGGAGCATCTGGCGCAGCCCAGCACACGGGTGTTCTTTAGCGGCCTCTCACCTGATGAGCACGAAATAGAGTATGTGAGGCGGGACAAGCCATGCGATCTGTAAGCTGAGAGAGCTGAGGAGGAAGAGGGGACACATGACATCTCACCAGGGTCAGCACCACGTGGTCTCGCTCCTCAGCGTGACCTTTCAGCCATGCGCTGAAGTCCAGCACCTGGGATGGACAGAGAACATATTCTGAGTCTGGCAACGTTACCCAAGCATGGAGGTTGTGCAGTGTTCCCTATGTCAGCATACGCAAAAGAGCTGTGCGCTGGGTGCCTTGTCAAGTCATTGCCGCCACAGTCTGGCATTGAATAACGCAGCTCTCCCTTGCACAGCGTCATGCACATGCCCCTCGGCAGCTGCGGGTCGCACCTGGAGCTCGTGCCGCTCCGCATATGCCGCAGGCGCCGGGCTGGGGGCGGGGCTGGGCGCCGGGCTGGCGGCGGCGTCGCAGCCACCCGGCAGGTGGCAGCCGCCGAGGTGGGTGCGCCACCAGGAGTGGTGGCGCGCGGGCGCGTCCGGCGCCGGCAGCAGCAGCGTCTGGATGTCCGAGATGCTGACGTCGAACCTGGGCAGGCAAGTTGATGGAGTGTTGCAAATCCATGGCAGGTCTCGCCAACGACATCGCATCTATAACAATCCATGGGGCTGCGACCACAGACGCAGCATCAGTGCTGCTGGGGCCCCATGATGAACCCACACAAGCACACATGCAGTCCGGCTGCAGCAATACAGCGGGCCCTTACTTCGACACCCCATAGCTGTTGATGACCGCTGTCCCATTCTGGGTGCCTGCACAGCAGCAGCCACGAGGTTCACCTGTCAAGTTTCAGGGGCTGGCCATAAGAGCAGAGTGTCTTTGCACATAACGACAACCACTTGAAGACGCATCTGTGCACCTGCTGCCTCTGGATGCAGCGTCACATTGCCGGCAATGCGTGAGATGCCCTCCACATTGCGCGCAAGGGCTGCCTCCTGCAGCATGTCACCCCGACATTACACCCGACAGCGCAACTGCAACTTGCACGCTTCCCGCACACGACCTGCTTGCCATCTGCAACCTCCTACAGACTGGAGCTTCTGTGACACACTCTGTGTAAAGAGAAACGGTTTGCCAAGGCTGCACCTGGATGGGGGGCACGCCGGCGGCCTGGAAGGCGTGCACTTGCCAGCGCCAGGGCTCCACCTCCCCCTGCACAAAGTGCGCCATTGCCGCCCCCGACCTGCGGGGATTGCACCAGCTGTGCACCCTACAGACAACTTCAACAGCGCTGCGGTTTGATGATCGCACCATCAACACTTGTGCATCCTGTAGCGCGTACAACACCCAGCACGAATGACAGCAGGTGCGAGTACCAGTCCCAGTCGCAACAGACGTCTGAAGGGCTTGTGCCTGTGCTGACGAATATGGGCCAAGCCAAGGAAGATCGGCTCGCCTGACAGCAAGGTCGCAGTAGAGGTGCCGCACATACGGCGGCGGCAGTGGCCGCTGAGCCCCTGCCTGCACTTGCATGAAGAAAGAAGTGTATACCAATGCAATGTGTGACACTGCAGAGTATTTGAACAGTGTAAAAGTTTGCTCCTGTGAGGCGTCACAAACAGCTGCAGCACAGCGCGACAGAGTGAAGCGCACCTGCAGGTGCTGCACTCCCACCACATAGGTCTGCAAGCCAGTCTCCCAGGTGAACGATGAGTCCAGTGCCACGACCTGGCCTGCAAAACCAGAACTATGCAGAGTAAGCATTGGTGAGAGTCTGTGGAAACCCAGCCTTGAGGCGCTGTTGTCAGACCGAATGTCTGTGGGAGAGCTTCGTCTTCGGCCAGCGCAGCGGCATAGGGCTGCAAGAGGGCGCACCATTGGGGCTCCACTGGGGGTTGAGCGAGGCGCGGGCATACCCGGGGCCGGGCCAATCCGCAGGCGGCAGGATGGCAAGCGTGTGCACCTGCCAGCAACCAGAACCATTGTGAGAACGTATACCAACAATTGTGCAGCCATATACGGGGCTGAGACAGACACCAGGCAGCAGGAACGCAAGCATGTTGCATCTGTCAGAACCTGCAGACTGAGAACACTTATGCTGGAACTGTGTTCCCTTGTCAATCCTGACAACAGCACAACAGCAAGTATTCTTGAGATACTCACCTCGCTGCGGTACAGGTCCCACACGTACAGCTTGTGCGGCTCATGGTACGTGTCCCCCAGCAGAAAGCGGTTGGCATCACCATACAGGCGGCATGGTCCCGACCCTGCACATCATCAGTGACAACCCACATCAATTGCAACCCACAGACTTTTGCAGACATCAGATAGAGGGCAGCAGACTGCGCAGGACAGGCTTTAACTGCTTCCAAGCAGCTAGTACGATGAAGACAACAGCCAGCAAAGTTTCAGCATGCCCTCGTCTTTGATGGCCACTGGCTTCTGCAGCCGCAGCACGCCCTTCCTGCAGGCAGGCAGGCAGGCCCATATTCGGTTGCAGGCACAGCCTGCTGCGCAACAGCTCCTAATGCAACAAGATGCAATGCAGCGCAGGGCAGTCACAGCATACTATTGTCACCCACCGATTGTCCACCAGGTGAGTTCCGCTTGCATTGCAGACCAGCAGCTTGCCATCATGACCGTAGTCCATGTCACCACCCTCCACCACTGGCACTCTGCAAGGCCAGCCTCACGTTTATGATGTCAACAATGATCGTTGGTGCCATGTGCTGGTGTTGTGGCCGTGGTGGCATGCAGGCACTTGCCCAATATTGCATCCCAATGACATGAGGGCATTGCACATAATTTGAAATGCAGGGGTGCAGAAGGTCGTCCAGAAAATGCCCACCGCCACAGGTGCTTCCCATCGATGTCGATGGTGTACAGGAAGCTGAGCCGCGGGTGGCGCTCGCTGGCGCAGTGGCCCACCCTGTACAGGAACGCCACGCTCTCGCCGTCGCGGCTGAACACGGCGCTGGACACCCAGCCCAGGCAGCTGGCAGCAGCTTTGCCGCCGCGCTGCACCTTCGTGTGGTAATGCAGCCCTGTCATTGCGTCCTTCTCCCATGAAAACTTCCCTGCGCGCATACCCTCAAGCATGAGGGTCATGTGACAAGCGTGCAGAGGTGGGGATCCCTCAGATAGTACTGGTGTCAGGGGCCTGTGAAGGCCCCGGCGTGTGATGAGAATCGTGCATGATCGTACTGTGCAGCGCAAGTGAGACAGAGAGATAAAGAACGAGCATCGAGCACCGCCTGCAGCAGGGCCACCGCATGAAGCAAGAGGCACTGACCTGAGAACGTGACCTCGAACAGCTTCTGCAGGGAGATGAGCAAGCGTGCGGCGCCGGACTGTGTGTCCATGAGCCACAGGCCATCATTTGCAGGGTGCTGCGCCGTTGTCGCCGACCGTAGTGCTGCTGCATCAGCCGCATAGCCCCAACCTGTGATGGAAGACTGAAGTCAAGTGTGCGCCACTAGTGAAGGGTTTCTGATAGGGCACAAGGCCCAGCGTACTGCATGGACCAATCCTGCCACACATGGGGCGGTATCAACAGACTGCAACAGCACAAATACCTGACAAGATGCAGAGCAGCATGTAGATCAAGCTGTGCTCCGAAAGGCATGAAGATCAGGCTCAGCTTATAATCGGATCAGCACCTGGCTCTGCAACGTGCAGGCGCTTGAAGCAGAAGGAGGCAGCCACGCTGCCGTCGGGTGCGACGCTGTACACCGGCCTCGGCAGCGTCCGCAGCTGGGCACGCTGATCCACGTCAAACACCACACTGCAAAGCAGTGCAAACATCATCTCGGAATGCTGAAGACCTTGCCAAAGGCCCCACGTGATGGTGACAGAGCAGCTGGTGCAAAGCACACACGCCAACTGTGCTTGCTTTCCATGCCAAAGCACACAGTGAGTTGGGTGTCCGAATGGGATATGTGGAACGGGCCTGCTGACTGTCATGCTGCTGGCTTGGACAGGTTCACACAAGCGCTGACATCAACCAGGATGACACTGAAGACGCATGCAAGCTGTGCTTCTGACGCATGTCAACGCAGCCAGCGATGATGGAGCACCTGCACAGCTGGTCGGAGGTGGCATTGGCGGCGCACGCTCGGTCGTTGTACACCAACCGTGAGCGAGATGCGCCCAGCCACTGCAGTCATCGAACATTTACGATCACATTCACGACCACGAGCTGGAGCAGCAGCTCAAGGACTGCAGGAGTGGCCGAGTTCCTGCAGAAGCACCTGCTGCATGAAAGCTTTAGACACACCTGAGCACGGGGCCCCAGGCGGTAGCTCCACGCCTTTGTCACCGCCAGCGGCCGCCAGCCCCAGCCACTGTGCTCCATGGTGAGTGGCGCACCTGCATTATAGTGGCGATCAGCTGACCACAGAGGAGGACTGCAAGATGGCAGCCTTCATTTAGGAGCGACAATCTTTTGAATTCAAGACAAAGTCTCAAGTCTCATCTACAAGGGGATCCCACAGCGTGCTGCAGAAAGGCACCCTCGGAGAAGGGGATGTAGCCGATGGCCAGGCTGTCCAATGGCTCCATGTCGTGCGGCAGCTGCTGCGTGCGGCAGCGCAGCAGGCGGCTGCTGTCGTGCGTCCACGCCTCGATGTCGTTGCGCCCGAAGAAGTGAAAGCCGTGCCGCCAGTTGGTCATGGCATACACCTGCACAACACGCCGAGATCGTGCTGAGGGCAATGCACTCTGGCTAGACTGCATGGCCGCATGGCCACCTGGTGGTCCAGGTAGAAGCCACAATACAGTCTTCACTCCTGTGCAGATTGCAATGCGAATGCAGTCAGGTAACACCTGCAGCGGCCGCATGTACATGGCCGGCGGGGCTGAGGTCTGCCGCTCCAGGGCCAGCTGCCGGGCCCGCGCCAGGTTGGCCTGATCCTGCGGGCAGCGCTGCATGCGGTGGTGCAGGTACCGCATCTGGTCGCTGCCCTCCACCTGCAGTGCCGTATGTCATGCTTCGTCAAACAAAGGTGATATTCTGGGGCCAACAACCACAGGCTGGCCGCTCACGAGCATCGGAGTTAGCGTCAGTATCAGGAGGGCTGTCAAGCCTCCTGAAGTTTAGAATTCGCAAACAGCATGCGGCACTCACGAACGACCACGAAGTGCCACCTGTTATTTGCAGAGGAGTTCTCTTTAAGGAGCCAAGGGCTGCAAACAACCCACCTTGTGCAGCACCAGCCAGCCAGAGCACAGGTCCTCGTGAGTGCGCACGCGGGCATGCGCAGACCGCCCCGACGCATCCCGATCTGGCAGCGCAAAGAAGCAGCACTGCCCCGCTGCTGTGCGCATCCTGTCAAACCATCGGGTTGCATCTTAGTCCGGGAAGGCAGCAGCCCAAAATTGAAAGTGCATATGCATACGACCTCGTGAGGTGCGGACTCAGGTGCTCTGAAGTTTGAAAACCAGAATGCTGGCTGTTATGACTGCCGCATTGAGGCAATGTCTCAAACTCACATGGGCTGGTCGACATGCCGCAAGTCCATCCCCATGACCCAGAAGCCGAACGTGGCGTCCTCGTTGGGCATGAACTTGAGCGGCGCGATGGCGTTAACCTCGTGTAGCGCCCGTGCCACATCCGCCGAGAAGATGTACCTGGGCGGCAGATGCAAGCTCAGCGTTGACGCTTTGCAGGTGTTCGGATCTCAGGCGCAGCCGTGGCCACAGCAAGACTGCAGAGGCACCGGATCGCACAGCACATATCTCACCCGCCGCCAAACATGTAGGGCGCGTACTCTCGGATGCCGGTGAGGTGGAAGTACTCCAGGTTGGACCACTTGTTGCCGTCCTCGGTGATGACCACCCCGTTGCGCTTCTCCGCCCCCATGTACAGCCGCTCGCCGGCACAGCTTGCATCCTGGCAAAGCTGTGGAGGCCAGACACCCATCAGTCAGTCCACTGCCATCAGACAACTGCCGGTGGATCGAGCTCGATATATAGTCATGATGTTGCATGTGCATCACTGCTCAGCAACCCCGTCAAAGTCAGCCTGACATCAGATAGACAACACAACAGTTGACGGAAAGATGTCAAAGAGACCTTGCGGAGGGTCGCCACAAGGTTGCCAGTGTGCACATATGCGTCATCGTCCGTCTTCAGCACAAACTTAGGGCGCGAGTGGCGCGCAACCCACTGCACCAGCGCAAACGTCTTGTACACGATGGAACGGTAGTCCGTGCCCTTCGCGCCCGGCACAAAGATCAGGTCACCGTGTGTTGCCAGCTCCTCCAGTGTAGCCTCATTCGCCTCCTCCTGTACAACAGCATCAGCAAATCTCCTGCAGTATCTATCCGTCCGTATCTGACATGCAGACATGGTCACTGAGCATACCAGCTACTGCAGGTTGGCCTAGTCCACCTCCTGTTATGCAGCAGATGTGAAGCGGCTCTGGCAGCATGTCTGACATGTTTGAGGCGCACAGGCTGGACTATGTTCCTGCCCAGTGCTCCGTCTTGCTTGCGTCTGATGTTGCTTGCCAGCATCATGCCTTCACGCCAGCCACTCACCTCGTACAAAACGAAGCGCACAGCAACCTCCGGTCCGGCATCCTTCATCCAGGTGTGCCGCACGGCATCACGCCGCTCTCGGCTGCGCGGCACCGACAGCACGCCGATGAAGAGGAACGGCGCCGTCGCATTGCCGCCCACAGAGCTGATGTGGCTGTGCCGCGCGCTGAACTTCAAATCCTGCTGCAGCGCGGGCTCACGCACCGTGGCAAATGGCGTTGCGTTTGCAGCACCCAGCAGCGCCTCCGACTGCTTCCTGTGCCGATACGGAGTTCTAGATGTTGGGTACCAGATGGAGCATTGTGGCTGTCAGAGCCGCCCCACTGTTAAGCAATTTAAGGCGTCAGCAGATGTTGATTTGGAACCTCATACCACATATGAACTGTTGCTGACCTGACAGACAGAAGGCTCTTGACAAGATCGTTATACTCGTGATGGACCTCCGCCAGCCATGGCTGCATCGCATCGCCGCCGCCATCGCAGAAGATGTCAGTATAGGCCGAGCTCAGCAGCGCCGATGTGTGCCACAGCCCCGTGCCCAGGATCCACAGACTGGCCGCCAGCGCCGCGAACAGCAGAGCCCGCAGCGGTAGCGGCCGGCCGCATGTGCCTCGCACGAGCAGCAACCACAAGCCATGCGCATCACGCGGCACCTGTGTGGCAGTGCACCGTGTCATAGCTACCATACAGTTGCCTGGTATGCTGCACCATCTGCATGCAACCCTTCAGCGCTGTATACCACTAATAGTGGGGATGTGGCGGTCAGCTGCGGCCACTCACTGTCATGCAACGTTGGCAGATGCGACGTCATCGCGCGACGTGCTGCGAGCCGTCCGACATCTCCTTGATTCATTTGCTACTTCGTGCATCCGTTCTGTCGACATTCGCATGATGTGCAAAGCAGATGCAAGTGTTGACAACCCGAATGAGTGTTGAAGCCAATCTGTGCCAACAGCGGAGCTCACTGCTGCACGCACATCCAGATCATTTCAGCATTGACTTGGGACATGTTGAAAACTGGAAGTTTGTTGGCATCGTCAGAGGTCAGACCTTTGCAGGACGCCCTGTATCGCTTGGCAGCTGCATGGTGCAGACCGCGAAGCGGCTCACAGCCAGCAATCATCTGTCTACATTGCAGCAATGTTTCGTAGATGAGTCTTATTCGTGTTGCTCGTGCGTCACGCATGCTTCCGATGCGCGATTTGACAAATCGTGAAGTTTGCTGTGGGATTTGCCAGCAGCAGCACAACGAACGATGAGATGCGCGCATCATGAGGCGAGCCGTCTCGCAGAAACGGCTTGCATCGCCTGCAGGCGTTCCGTCAGTTACTCCTGCGCGCCCTAAGCACAGCAATCGGGTGTGCATGACTATACGGCTCCGACTGCCCTTGCCGCTGCGTCACTGCATGCAACCATCCCTCAGTGCTTCGTTGAGATGGCCACCTTGGTCCAGTCACGTTCCGTTTCCGACATTGCAGACGATTCAGTACAGTGTGCTGGGATTGCTGCTGCTGCTGGCCGGCCTGCACACCGTGTTCTTCAGGGGCGCCAAGTATGCACCGCTCGGCTGCCAGCACGAGGTGCAGCATGGCGCAAAGCTCGACAGCAGCCTGCTGGTCGGCATCCAGCAGCTGCGCTACGAGCAGCGCCTGCTGCAGGCTGACCGTGACAAACTGCTCGGCACAGCCTTCAGCCAGGTGAGCAGGATGGCAACTGGGCTTGATCATGCACGCTGTGCGCGTATGGCATCCAGATTGATGATGGCACACTGTCAAGGGCTCAGCAAACGCAACGAATGCTCCATTACCTGTTGCAGGTACCATTTGACGAGGCGATGGCCAGTGGCACTGATGTGGCAGTCAGCAATGGCCGGCCGCCGCTGTTCATGTTCATTGCCGTCTTCTCGACGACAGACTTCCGGCACCGGCGCGATGCAGTGCGCGACTCCTGGATGGAGGACGCAAAGCGCCATGCAAATGTGCTGCCAAAGTTCATTCTGACAGGTGAGCCACATCACGATCCGTTGTGATCACACATGTGGTGCAGAGTCAGGGTTTTGGCCTTTACGATTCTGTGAATGGAGCTTGTGACCAGCATTCCGCCTGCACTGCAGGTGCCGAGAAGGATGCAGACACAGAGGTTGAGGCTGCGCAGAAGGGCGACATGCTGTTCACTGATGATCGGCTGTCGGGCTACCGCTCCATTGTGCACAAGACATACTTCGTACTGGAGTACGTGGTGAGTGAATCTTGGTGCCAAGCAAGGATGCTATTCATTCTCAAGTTCAAGGCACTCTGCAAGCCACAAATCATGTTGTTGCCAACTGCAGCTGGTCAACGACCTTGTCTCACATGTGTTGCTGCAGGTGCGGCGATTTGATGTGCGCTTCATCATGAAAGCAGACGACGATGCCTTCGTCAACGTGCCAGCACTGATCGCAGAGGTCAAGGCCAACTGCATCACGCCCGGCTGCCGGCGCGAGCGCATGTACTTTGGCCGCGAGATCCGGAACAATGTGGTGCGCCCCTGCACCTTCCAGTTGCTGGCTTCCTACAAAATGAAGTTCACATGTGTTGTCGAATCTGCAGAGGACCATAATCCACTAGCTGCATGCTCACCTTCCTCACCCTTTATTATACAACTAAGGGTAATTAGCTATAGTTAATTACCCTCATACAACTGAGCAGGTGCGCACGGCGGAGGGCGATAAGTGGCAGGACGTGGAGTACCTGAACCACACCAGCCTGAAGACATACATGCCGTACATGATGGGCGGCGGCTATGTGCTGTCCACTGACCTGGCCCATGTCATTCTGGGCATCAACCAGCAGGTCGGCAGCGCATGCGCATCACCTGCAATCTGAGTGTGCAGTTTGTCTGCTGCATGCATTACTTGGCTTGCCACCTGCAACCAGATCAATGTGGATAATACGTGATGGGTTGCCAGAATACCCGCTATCTGCAGGCGCACAATGCGACGCTGCTGAAGTTCATGCCAAATGAGGATGTGTCCATCGGCTTCTGGCTGATGTCGGTCGACCTCCGCCGTGTGGACCACCAGCGGGTGAGTGGGCGAGGATTGGCGCTGAAGCATCTGCTTGCACGCCTGCAAAAGAATGGAAGCATTGCAAAGGGGTGTCCTTCCTGACTGCATGCCATGGCTCTGTCATCACATGCTCTGCTCGTTTACAGGGACACCTCTTTTCAGCCCATTGACCATATGCAGGTCGTTACATGGGGCCACCCCTGCTGCTTCGAGCGCGCACCACGCAAGGCTGGCACCTGGGAGGAGAATCGCCCATGGTTCCGTGTCACTGTCGACCTGTGCCGAGAGGAGTGGCTCGTCCTGCACAAGCTGGACTATGTGGAGGAGATGAGGTGCTGCCAAAGCCTACGCGTCTGATGCTTCGCTTATATCCTTGCGCTGTGCAGCAACTGCTGCAGCAACATGCAGTTTCTTTGCCACCTATCCTGGGCAATGGCAAATTGCCTCAATCCTGTGTAGTGCTAGAACCCGCATACAGCACATCAAATTCGAGACAACGAACAGCATGGCATACCCTCAAGGTCGATATCTTACTGTGGGCAGGTATCTGGGGAAGCGGCTGAAGCAGTGTGGGCGTGTGCGCGCTCTGAAGGAACGCGCAAGGGCACTTGCTGTGGCAACGCGGCAGCCGCAGCCGCCACCCCTGCTGGAGCACGGCAAGGTGAGGACACCCTCGACCAGCGCATCTGCTGGCTAGCCGATGCTCTGATGCTTGTCCCGATCACCAGATGTTGCATCCATTGCCGAGCTTTTGCATGTATGTTTTGATGCGAGAGCGTTTCTCTATGCTGTTGCGCCTGTCAGAGGGACGATGGGACTTGCAGTACATGCTGGGCACTGCCTGACACCCTCTCTTGCGACGCTCAACAGGTGTGGCGGCTGACGGAGGGGTGGCGGGACTCGCAGCACATGCTGGGCAGCTACCTGGGCAGCCCCTGGTCGTCGGCGGGCACCGCGCTGGCGGCGCTGCGCCTGCCGCAGCACGCCGACGCACTCGCGCCCGGCGACAAGATCCAGATCGGCGTGTTCCGCCATGACAAAGGTGGCAACGCTGCAGCCTTGCAAGAACTCATCTGTAGCCAGTGCTCGCTGCAGAGGCCCCGCCAGCACGTTGCAATTCGCACCTGCAGGTGTCTGAGTGGTGGCACGAGATGTTCAGGGGCTCACACTCTGCTGGAGGTGTGAAGACTGCCAAACACCCCTGGTTTTGTTTTTGTCAGGTCATGTGTGGCACTGGGAGCAGCTCGACACGAGCGCAGCCTGGAACACGCGTGCCGGGCCACAGCTACAGGTATTACACCTTTTAGCAAACCTTTCTGCCATCGATGCATTGCTGACATGGATGTAGGTGCTTGTACCGCTCCACCAGTGCATTTCACGCTTCACTGTGATGGATTTCATGCTTCAACATGATGCACACCGTCGCCCATGCCAAGAGTCATCACACGGCTGCGGCAATTGACGCCCGATTACTGCCGCCTGGCACAGAGCTGGCTGTGACCCGGTTGTGCATGAGTTGTGCAGTGGCTGGGCGCCTCCAGCCGCTACCTGCTGTTCAACGACCTGCACTGCCGCGGCGCCGCCGGCAGCGGCCTGGCGGCGTCAGCGGCAGCTGCAGCAGCGGCCGCAGACCGTGTGGTGCAAGACGGCAGGATGCTGAGAGACACAGCCGGGCAGCAGGGTCTGGAGCCCTCGGGCGTCGGAGCCTCGCCGGGGCTGGCGGTCGCCGCCGCTCCGCTGTTGGGCTCAGACGCTGCGGCAGCGACGCCGCAGATGATGGCATCACAGCCGAATTTTGGGAGTGACGCGCAGCCCACATTGCTGTCCCGTGGCAATGTGTCGGAGCTGGCGTCTGCGGCGCTCCGGTCCCCCTTGGCAGCTGCGCTGCTGGTATGCAATCCCTGGCGGCACTGGATGTGCTGCAGCAGTCCTTATGCTTCTCCGTTCTTCAGGCGCAAAGTTTGTCCAGTCAGCATCATCATACCCATGCTGTTTTTGCTTCGTACGAAATTCTCACTGCATTGCATTGCAGGGAAATGCATGTGCTCTGGTGTACGACTTGCAGCGCATGACACGCATGCGGCGGCTGCCGCTGCCGGTGCACGCAGTGTCAGAAGACGGTGCCCACGGCCTTGCTGTCAACATGCAGCGTCTGGAGGTTGCGTCGCCAGGTAAGTCAGATGTCAGCATGTGAGTTTCTCGGAGCCAGTTTGACAATGGTGGCTGCTGAGGAGCATTGATGTGGGATATGTGGCGCCCAACACGGCACCCTCTGATAACAGATGCTGCAGCCATCCAATCAATTCATGGCTGCAGGCGAAGGCTATCAGCTGGCAGCGGGCGCCAAGGCAGCGCTGCAGGCGCAGCCCTGCCCTGGCAACGATGGAGTCTGGCGGGTACATATAGCACATGCAAGCTTGGGCTCTGCGACTTCCTCTGTCATCCTGCCAGCCACTGTGACGATGACGTGGCACCCGTGCATTGTCGGCCTCAGCGGTCCTGGCGCCAGTAGTGTACGTCGCGTGCCCGATGTCAGCTTGGCTTGCCGCAGGTGGACATGTTCACGGGCGAGGCGGCGGTGCTGGTGAGCCTGGCGCAGCTGTTTGCCGCTGTAACGGAGGACCCGCAGGCCGGCCGCCGCGACGCCTTGACAGGGCTGGACTACCATGCCACAGAGCCGCTGCCAGCGTCCGCGGCCAAGGAGTGCATGCACTGGGTGTCCAGCCCGCAGGTGACTGCATTCTTGCAGGTCTGCGCAGGAGCACTTGCATGCCATCACTAGCGCAGGGGTTGATCCTGTCACACCAGCCCACAGACAGACCTATATTCGGCTGTCACTTCTCTTGCTCTGACTTGAGTGACTTGAGTGAAAAGCCAGGTCAACCGCTGCGAGTGCCCCATATGATGCAGTTCAATCGGGAGGCGTCTAGCGTCGCATTCCTGTACCATATCGGCCACTGTAAGGCCAGCGGGCAGGGGGACATCGGCAGCACAGCGACCAGCAGCGTCCGTACGCAGACGTTCATGTTCACGGTTGGGCTGGACGGCAGCGGCCTCTGGCGGATACCGGTGGGCTGTCCTGTCCTGATACTCAGCCTGTGCAGATCCAGCGACTTCAGACAACCCAAACCAGCTGTACCTTAGCAGCTGCTGAGCATGCCCCTGCCTGATAAATGCGCTTGCAACTTTCACCTTCCAGTCATTGAAGCCACCCCATGGTCAGCAAACCCACATGATAAACCCTGAGGTACCCTGGCCAGGTGGTGGCTGGTGCGCGGCATGACTATGGCCGTGGAGGGCGGCTGCTGGTGTGCGATGGCACAGGGTTTTACGAGGTGCTCAACCGCCGCGAGGTGCACCGCCTGGAGCTGCCCAAGTCGGGTGGGGTATCGCGCATTCAATTGTCATCCGCTGAACTGCCCTTGCCCTTTGATCAAATCTAACATGCCACAACTTGCGTGCTGGGCCATGCGCAGGGCAAGCGTTGGGCGCTGCTGCCGCTTGAAGCAGCATGCTATGCTGATTCAGGCTGTCAGGGCAGCTGTTTACTGAGCAAGTACCCATCCACCATGCAGTGGCGTGGGGCGGGGCGGGCGACTGCCGCTACTTCCTGGACAACGAGCGGTTTGTGCTGTCGGACACGGCGCCGGCGCCCGCCAAGAAGCTATTCGTGTGGGACCGCTGGTCTGACGCCGTGCACGTCATCGGCGAGTACCTGCCCCAGGTACGTCTCACAATCCAGTCTTGCGCCAGAGCCTCACAGATGGAATGCATCACCGGCTGTAGCATGCATAGTGTGTCTCGACAATTCACTTTGGCCAGCAGGCAAGGTTGACCTCTGTTGCCAGGACGTCATTTTACCGAGCAGCACTGTGCGGCACAACATAAGCAGGCAAAGCACTACCAGGACAATCATTGACAGCCTGTGCTGCATGTGCAGGCGGGGGCGCGGGGGTTCTCTCATGACGGGCTCCGACCGGTGTGGGCCCGCAACGGCCGCCAGGTGGCCTTTGACAGCACACACGGCGGCCAGGGCTGGCAGGTGATCATCCCAGCCACATGCAAAACCACATGCAGATCCGCTGTTGCTCTCTGATCCACTGCCACCAGCCCGGCTGCAACACCCGCAGACGACTGCGAGATGTTGCACCGAGTTCTTGCAATTGACGAAGGCGGCTTGTGAACATGTTAAACACCAATAGGTAAAGTACTTTCCACACCTGTACACCTGCAGGTGTACCTGGCGGGGGTGCAGGAGCTGGGGGTCGCGATGCTGCCCAGCCAGCGGCAGCGGTCCACCCCGCCCGGCGGCAGCCTCGGGTGCGCAAAGACGGTCACTGGCAATCGAACCACATCCCGTGTGGTTCGAGATGCCACGAGATGCCTGTTGACTCTGTTGAGCCCTGCTCTTGGGTGGTTGGGTGTTGCACACCTGGGGGATGGACCACACGCTGCGCCTGAAGCAATGCCCTTTGTGGCTGCCGTCAGCCTGTCACTCAGGCTGTGCAGACATGTGCAGGGGCAGATGCACATTCTGAGGCCCTTCCGCGCACTTGCTTATTTCACAGGCTTGCGCCTTGCAAGTGGCTCCGACGCTGAGTCAATCAAGGACTACTTGTGAGGCTAGCAGCATGCTCTCGACGTGAGAACGTGTGATTTGCATGCTCTGCCTCTGGTCTGTGCAGGGGCCGACACATATTCATCAGCCTGGGAGCCGGCCGGGGCGCCTCCATAACAGCTTGGCTGCGCGCCACGCCCAACAGCGGCAAGTTCCAGGTGCGGCCGCAGCACGACAGTCTCTTGAGGACCTCTGCATCTTGTCACGTGTTTTGCTGAGCATTATGGGCGTGACACCAGCAAGTCTTGCTCGCGCAGCTGGCTCGACTCCTCGTCCTGCATTGCCATCAGCCTGAAATCCAGTGTATCGGAAGGGACTTTGTTCTACTTGCGCGCATCAGGTGCATGCATGGGAGCCAAACCCGCAGCACCTGCCGGCGCTGCGGGCGTGGGAGGCGCGCTCCCGCCTGGGCACCCGCTTCACGCTGCACCCCGAGGCCGCCTGGATCGCCGACGGCACGGTGCGTCGCTGCTCACTCGCTGCCGCACAGAGGCTTTGGAGGGGCCTGCGTCGGCACCAGCACTGTGTGCTGTGGAGCCCTCATCCTGTTTCGCCTGCTGTGCACGAACATGCGCATCCCACACACCAGGCGATGGCGACAAAATGTTTTGATTTTGACCACATGTTTCATTATCGACGTGGTGCACTTGTCCCTAAACTCTAAACCCTACAAATCTGCATCCGCAGGTGCGGCTGAACACGGAGGCGGTGACGCTGGACGAGGCGGAGGACCACCGCGGCGGCCGCGGCCGCAGGCGCGGCTTTGCCAAGCGGGCGGCCGCGGCGCTGCAGACCTGGCGCCAACGTGCCACGGGGTGCGCCTCTGGGATGTCCCCACCTGACGACTGCAAGCACGTCACCTGCAGGCGCGACTTTGACAAGCGCGCGGCCGCGGCGCCGCAGACCTGGCGGCACCGTGCCACAGGGTGCGGGTCTGGCGGGATGCCTGCAGGGCAGAACACCAGAAGTAGATGAATCAAGCATGAACGAGCTATGCTGCAGGTGTGGTTGTAAAGTGCAGCAGGGGTGCTTCATGTATCCGACTGGCGCACCTCAGACTCGGGGGCCAATGTGGGTGTGCCAAGGCAGTGGTCTCACGGCTTCTGACTGTGTCAACACTCTTTCAAACGAATTGTCTGCTGTCTGAAGGACGGCGTCGGGCTCTATGTTCCTGCCGGCGCACAGCCCGCGGCACAATGTCAGTGTGCGGGCTGCGGACTTCAGCGGCTGGCTGCTGCGCAATGTGGCGCCGGAGGACCATGTCGTCATCCACATGGACATCGCTGGTGCGTGCTCTGATTGATGGGGTTTTCACCAAACTCTGAAACGCTTGTTTGGTGTTGTGGCAGACAGCTTTCTCTTGTCACATTTCTGCTGCGGCTCATCAGTTTGAAGATGTTGCGATGTTCAATGCCAGACTTCGCTGAAGGCTGCCACTCAGCTTACATAGTCACGCCAACCTGTTATGGTGTCGGACAACTTTATGAATCCTGTGTGTATCTAGCAGACCATTCCTGAGGTGCTGGCACTTGTGGCGACTTGCGGCCCGGTGAATAGGGTTGTTCACGATATGACACGTGCAAATACTCCCATCGGCATGAGGTCTGTCCCTGGCTGCAGGTGCGGAGTTTGAGGTGCTGGCGCACATGATTGAGGACGGCTCATTGTTGCTGGCGGATGCGGTGGATGTCAAGTGGAACGACGTCTTCCGCCCCGAGTTCCTCGAGTGGCCCGCCATGTACTCCCAGGTGCCTGTTCCTTCTTGGGTGTTGGTTTGGTTGCATGGAGGTCAGAGCACCATGGCCTACTGGCACACGCTGCATGTCTGGCCACGTCGCTTTGTGTGATTACCCACAGAAATCAGCAGCACTCCGCCTGGCAGCTGATACTACTCATCAACTCGTCCGATGATATGATGCGATTTGCCCTGCAGGTGTTTGCCATGCTGGGCATCACGCACTCGATGCCAGTTGCGCCGACGGCGCTGCCATGAGGAGCCTGTGCCGGGCATCAGCGGTCAGCCAAATTCTGCCCGAGTCGTTCGGAGAGGGAACAGTCTGTGATTTGGTCTGTGAGCGCAGAAGTCTAGTCACACCGTGTATTGAAGATCAGCGAGAGTGGTTAGGCAACTGCGGCCTGGCAGTGCAGTGCACCCCAGAATGCCGGAGGGTGTAAGTCACCGAGAGCTTGTTTATCGGCTGTGTTCTGGAGAGAAACGAAATATGCAGTCAAAGCACATTTTTGAATCTGGCGCCGAGCCGACGGTACACTGCTCCGCAATCAAACATTGTGCCATCACCACTTCCCTGATCTGAGACTCTGTAGCAACAGCAACATGTCGCTACTCATGGCCGCTGCCGTCAACCTTTCGCACGCCTCTTGGCCGCCTTCTTGGCCTTCTTAGTGTTCTGCTTCCGGTTGGGCCGCTCGGCTGCATGCTGCTTGGGGCGCTGCTCTGCCCTTGCTGCAGCATCTTCTGTGAGTCCGGTCGCCAGATCGTAATCCTCCTGCACATGTGCATACACAAGAGCATGACTGATACTCGTGACTTTCGGTTGGTTTGGTCGATGAAACTGCGACAGGTGCACCTCTGTTTGCAGCAGATGCGCACCTCTGTGATCTTGCCCTTCTTGACTTTGCGCAGCAGTGCGTAGTCGCCAGACATGTCATCGGCATCGGCAAGGGATTCTATGAGCCGCCGCTTCGCTGCCGGCAGGTGTTTCCTCTCCACCTCGGCTGCCGCCTTCTGCTGCTGCTTCCTGCTGCCACTGTCCTGCTGCCGCGCTGCGTCCTGAGCGGCGGCAGCTTTGGCCTTGGCCGTCAGCGCCTTCTGCCGCTGCTTCTCCCGTGCCTTGTCTGCAAACTGCGGGTGGCAGCACAGAAACAGTTGGCCGACAGCACTTGATTCGACCACAAGGCAGCTCAAATCGATGCTGCCTTTCGACCAATGATGCCCGCAAATGTCGGCTTCAGCAATGGACATGCAGAGACAGCAGGAAAGCAATGCAACACGAGGCACCTTAACAGTGTCGGGGTCGATGGCAGAGGGCGTGAAGTTGCGCAGGGCCACAGAGGCGTGCTTGATCTCGGGCATGCGCGGCACCCGCAGCAGCCCCATCGCCATCGCCAGCTGCCCCAAATCCAGGTCTGCAGGCAGCAGGAGAAGATGCCTGAAACATGCTTGCATGCCGCAGAACCAACTATATGCGATGTCAAGAGTGCACTGCAGGTCATCGACGTGGTCGATCAAACTTCGGCTGTCGTGCATCCAGCGCGGCGGCGGTGATTGCCCGTACGTAAGCCAACTCGCCTGCCAGGCGGAAGATGAAGCGGCACTGGTGCTCCTTGTAGCCGCGCACATACGACACGAAGGCGCGCACCCCCTTCTCCAGCACCTCCCGGTCTGCCTCCGCTGCCTGCCGAGGGATGTGCGCCAGCTGGAGGTCTGGCTGCGGGAAGGGGTCCACTTCCCGCATCGGCACCTGCACCAGGCCCGGTGTGAAAGTTGTCCCAAAGGTGAAAATGCCGCGTTTCCTCAGCTGACGTTGCTCCGCATACATTTCGTCAGCAGTAGGCTCGATCAGTTGCACTCGTCCTTATGAACACACACGCAAGTGCAGAGATACAGGGTGTCCGCCCTGATCTAGTAAGGCGAGGGCCTCGTCCCAGCACCCTGTGCAGCACACACACTTCACGGACCCGACCGGTCCAGCCAGAAGGCAGGTGCGCGCTCCCGGCGCAGGCGCAGGAGGTCGATGTGGCAGGCCTCGTGCGGCAGCTCGAAGGCCAGAAAACCGTTCCAGCACCCCAATGCAGCGAGGACTTGCGAGATGTAGCTTTCCAGGCTGAAACAAGAGCATGCGCACCCAGCGCAGGCGCAGGAAGTCGACGTAGGAGGCCTCATGCGGCAGCAGGAAGGCGTGGGAATTGCCCCGACACCCTAGGCAGCGCTCATTTGTCGAATGAAGGCATTCAAGCCTGAAAGTGCGTGCGCATACCCGGCGCAGGCGAAGGAAGTCGACGTAGGAGGCCTCATGCGGCAGCAGGAAGGCGAGGGCGCTGCCCCGACGGCCCATGCGCGCCGTGCGCCCGCAGCGGTGCACAAACGCGTCCGGCTCCTGCGGCGCGTCAAACTGCGGGGCAGAACAGCCCATGTGCATGTCATGCGGGCATCTGAGCATAGATGCAGACCTTCATTTGCCTTCATCATCGGCCAAGGCGGACTCTGCATGGCTACCTCGGCCGAGAGGTAAGCATCGAGAAGCAACCATGCGATGCGGCACATGGCATTGCAGTTGACAGGGGAGACAGCTGTGTGCAAGGTGCCCTCGGCAAGTGCAGGTGCGTGCCTGCAGCACCCAGCCCACGTCGGGGATGTCCAGGCCCCGAGCGGCCACGTCCGTCGCCAGCAGGCAGCCTGCGGCATGAATACAGCAGCTGATGGGCCCAATTGCCGGCCAGCCCTCATGCCAGTGCAGTGGCACTATTCACAACCAGAGGCCACATACTGCCGCATATTCTCGGCTGCTGGCCTACCTGCGGGCAGCGCGGCGAAGGACGCCAGCGTGGCTTCCCGAGCCGCCTGCTTCATGCGGCCGTGCAGCGCGCACACCGGCGGCAGCTGAACAGCAACAAACCCAACAACATTGGCCTTGTAGGCTTGGCTCGTTGTATCCTGCTGCGGATACACTGCATGCCGCAGCCAAGGCGAGGGAAATCAACCACTGCAGCGAGGGGCTTGGCTCGTCGCCTCCTGCTGCAAACATGCTGCATGCCACAGCCAAGGCGAGGGACATCCACCACTGCAGCGAGGGGCCTGCCTTCCGACTCGTCGACTTGTCAGGTTGGTCCGTTGAGGTGCACCTGAATTTTGTTAGGGAGCCGCGCCAGCAGCGAGGCAACCAAATCAACGCAGGCGCACGTCAGGAAGTATACTATCGATTTCTCGTCTGAGTGCGCCTGCACATGTGGCAAAGCAGCAGTGTGGCAGCCAGGCAACGCGCTTCTTCAAAGCTCGAAGCCGAGTGCAGCAGCAGTGAGTCGAGCTTGGTATCTTCAGCAGGTCAGCTGCATACGGATACCCAGCTTCTGGAGAGCATTTCGAAAACACATCGGCGGCACCAGGCGTCAGGGTTTGAGGAGCATGCATATCAAGTGCAGGCCAGCACCTGCAGGAAGGCGACCAGCTGGCCCAGCTTCTCGGTGCTCGCGCACACCAGGTACGCAATGTCCAGGCTGCTGGGCGTCCTCTGCCCACCGCCCGCCGCCGCAGCCGGGACCACACCATCTGCCTCGGTTGGCTCGCTGTGCGAGCCGCCGCCACCGCCGCCGCCGCCGCTGCCACTGTGGCCAGTTGCTGCTGCTGGGGCTGCCGGCTGTGTGACTGCCACGTTGACGCGCACCGGGTTGCGCAGGCCGGCACGCGCCAGAGCCCCCACCGCCTCTGTCTGGGTCGCCGAGAACAGGCCTGCGCACATCATGTGTTCAAGCATGACAGTGGCGACTGTGACTGGAATCATCGTGGGCAGTAAGGCAGCAATGTGATGCAGTGGCAACGCATGGTCGCCTCTGACATGGGGCGCTTGGTGGCGATGTGACCGTCCGCCATGGAAATGGTATCACAGAAAGCATGTTGGCACATTGATGCAGCACCGGCGGTGCCGCATCACAAGAGTACACTCCATCAACACGCCGAAGGGTCTCTCCGGTCCGCACCAGTGCGACGCTGTCGTGGCAGCCTCGACATGATGGCATCGAGCTGTTCCCGAAAGCCCATGTCCAGCAGGCGGTCTGCCTCATCAAGGACCAGCACCTGTGAATGTGCAACGATAAGCGCAATTGAGCAGTACTAGCAGTGACGGTATCCACAACTCAGCAGCACTGCTGGTGGATATTCCTGGCATGCCCAAGCAGCCACAGGGCCAAGGCGGCATACTCAAAGCAAATAGCAGCCAGGACTGGCCGCCACGGCATTATGTTCAGTGGGTGGCTGCCACAGCATTGCATTCAGAAGGTGACACACTTGCACCAGCTGCAAGACTTTCCAGCTGTCCACCGGGTGACTGACTGCACCTCCAGCCGCCGGGCGTCCAGCGCGGTGCAACGCTTCATGAAGTCGGACAACCGGCCCGGCGTGCCGATCAGTACCTGCCCGCCCTCCTGCCTAAATTGTGCTACATCCTCCGCTGGGTCCCTGCGCACAGGACAACAGACGTGTGGGACAGCTGTGTCTTCATCGTGGCAGTGATGCCAACGTGTACGTGCGGTGTCAGGCGCACAAGGCTGGGATGTCTTCTGCATGAGCGGTGCCAGGCGACAGAAGCTGGCAGGGTGCGCACGTGCCGCCAACGAGCAGCAGGCTGGACACGCCGGGCAGCGTGGCGAGGAAGGGCGCCGCCACAGCGTGGATCTGCTTGGCGAGCTCCCGCGTTGGTGACACGATGACGGCTCCCACCTGGCAACGGCATGGGAGGGAAAAGATGCCTGGCAAGCATGTAGACTGCATATGACCATGCTCAATGCATATCGACCGACATCAAGATGATAGCAGCGTATCAGTCCTTCTTGCCGTGCAATCAACATCTGCTGTCAAGTCAAAAACCACCTGCTGTGGCTGCAGCGGCTCGTCCCGGCCCCGCAATTTCTCCACCAGCGGCAGCACAAACGCCAGCGTCTTGCCGGACCCCGTCGCCGCGTCCACCGCCACGTCTTTGTGGCCCGAGAACAGCGGGATGACGGCCGCCTGCACCGGCGTCGCGTGGCGGAAGCCCTGGGCGTGCAGCACCGCCAACGCCGGCGGCGAGACGCCTTTCACAGCCTCGAAGGGCACCTTGCCCTTGACCATGTCGGGCGGCGTGTGTCACCAGGCGCTGCAGCGAAGCATCCAGAAGGCCGAAACCCGATGTGCTGCGCGATTTGTTGCAAGACGTCTCTTTGGACCTGCGCAGTGTGAAGAAGATTGGATGCTCCAGTGGCAAATGTTTCGGGACGCCGCGGCACTTGAGCTGTGGAACCCTTTTAGCTCCAGCAGAATGCCATGCGAGTCGCGATGTATACAGAATTGCACACTGACCGGCGACAGGCTTTGGCAACAGCAGGGTTAGTCATCATGGCAGCCACCTTCAAGCAGAATGCGAGCTGCCACTCCAGTCACTTGCGAGTGGAAGTGATTGCACGATCCACACGTAGGCTTGGCTTTGCTTCCTCGAAACGTCCTATCTAGTGCGAAACGGCTTGAATTTGCAAAGGGTCTTTTCGGGATTGCCAAGGCTGGAAACGTGCAGGCCATGCGTCGACAGATCTGAGCGCAGCTTTTAAGCTGTGCTTCGATTCTCATCGTATACAGGTGTTGAATAGGCTTGGGATCTGTATCGTACTGCACCCTCCACAAATTGGGCATTTCAAGGTGCCACAGGCCATGTGAGCGCAGCATCTTGCAGCCAGCGTCAATTACAGTGCAATAGCTGCTCAAGCAATCGCTTATTCGGAACTCAGTCCCTCAGCGAACAAACTGAGAAGTTATACCAATATAGGATTGGGGGTCAGCATGCATGCCGGTGACAGCCATGCGGATCATCATGAGAGACGCAGCCATCCCATGACATGACAAAAATTGTGATGGACCGACGTAGCTCAGAAATCTGATGTCTCGGCATCTTCCAAACGGCTGGTCGGCGGTGCCGCGGCGCCTGAGCCCTGCAGCACGGCTGCTCATCGGCGGCATTTCCGCCCTCATCATATTCCAGGCATACACTGCTTGAACGACATGCACTATCTGTTGGCATGTGATGCAACATGGACTTACGCTAAGAGGGATTTTCAAAAGAAATACCTCAATGCTGACGATAGGCACGTCATTTTCAGCACTGCTGCAGTTGTTTGTAAGCAATCATCACCTAGTGCAGGTGTTCATATTTTCCGGATTCCATGGCCGGTCGTCGAGCACGGCGCTGCGGCTGTCGCAGCAGGCAGCCCTGGAGCAGCGGCTGGCGGCGCTCCAAGAAGACAATGCGGAGCTGCGTGCGCTGTACAAGCACCTGGAGGGCCAGCTGTCATTGGCGTCTGCGGAGCTTGGATGTGAGTCGACCTGCACATCATATTCAGGGGTAGTGAAGCGAGTTGCTGGAGAATCATGGCACAAAGGAAGTTTGAGGTTCACACTGTCATGTGTGTCTGCCTGCAGCACGCGGCCTCATCTCAGACAAAGTCCGCAAGGAGCTGCTGCAGCAGGGTGCGCTTGTTGGATTGCACGGTGCTCCACATGACGTGGCAACATCCTGGCCTGCTCGTGTGTTTGTAATTAGTGACACTGCGGACCTTTTCTAGAGTGCCAATGCGGCGGGCAGCTGATGCCTTCCCCGCCGCTGCTTCCGAAAACGGACCAGGCCTGATCTATTGCTATCGCATGTATGTAGCTATGCCACGGCCCAAGCGAGAGGGGTCGATCTTCCCAGCCGGCAATGAACGTCGTGGTTGCACCGCCGGCCCTGCGGATATATCAGGTACTTGGAAGTTCGGAACTTCAGCTGACCATGTCGATGAGTTTTGAGACCTGTAGCCTGACGTGTCACCACACAGAAGCCTGACTGAAGCTCGTGCACATGCAGGCGTGCTAGCGGCAGTGGTCATGGTCACCTTCAACCGACCGTCATACCTGCAGAAGGCCACTGGCTCGCTGCTGAGCGTGCACCGGCGTGACCCCGCCAATGCGTGAGTATCGGGCCTGCCACACAGCCTGCCACTTCTTGTCCTTCGACATCGCAGCCCTGCCCGGTCGGCTGCAGCAGTGCTGGCACCTGGAGATTGCAGGAGGCTGGCTGGCGGCTGACCGCTCGGCTTGCATTGATGTCTCTGCGACGGCTGGCAGTGCAGCTGCACACTTAGCAGCTCCACAATAATTTCGTAAGGGAGCCAGCTGCCGTGCAGGCGGAAATTCCCGCTGTACATCAGCCAGGACGGGGGGCACAGGGGGGTGCGGGACCTGGCACTCAGTCTGGCGCCCAGCATCAAGTACATGCAGCACATCGAGGACGCCCCGCCCCAGCTGCCGAGCAGGTAGGCGATCCATTTGTCGGAATTGTTCTTTTAGTAGACTGCAGCTTATTATTCTTGCTGCTGGAAGGGGGGTCTCCATCTGGAGGTGGGTTCTCATCTGGAGGGGTTTCTGTCAACTTGCGGTGCCCTTTCACGTGGTGGGAATTGTATGCAGCAGCTGATGTTCGGTCCTGCCACATGGCTGAGAGCAGTGTCTGTGCGCACATGCAGGAGGGAGCCGATCGTGTACTACCGCATTGCCAACCACTACAAGTTCATCCTGCAGCAGATGTTCGACTGCCGGCAGTATGAGCGCCTCATCATCGTGGAGGACGACATGCTGTTTGCACCCGACTTCTTCCCCTTCTTCGAGGCCACCGCCAAAGTCCTCGATCAGGTCAGCGCTGGTTTAGTTGTAGTGCGGTTTTCTGCCTGCCTGCCTGCCTGCCTGCCTGCCGCCCGCTGCAGAACATGTTCAGTTTCTGGCAGTATCTCTGCCGTTTGCTGAGCCATCCCGGATAGCCAACACCTTCAATCATGGTCGCTTCTTGCCTGCAGGACCCGACGCTGTACTGTGTGTCCTCCTGGAACGACCATGGGCAGAAGGCATTTGTCAGCGACCCGCTCCGCATCGAGCGCTCCGACTTCTTCCCGGGGCTGGGGTGGATGATGCGGCGGGAGGTGTGGGACTCCTTCGCAGACAGCTGGTAGGGGTTTTGGAGAAACGCCCAAAAAGATAACTGCGTGTCCTAGAGAGTTGCATCAACCGCTGAGCCTAATTCCAGCAGATTTAAGACAGAGCTGCTTCACTGGCACCGGGTTCGTCGCTGTATGTTGATCCTGCCTCCGAGCACTGGCAGCAGCTGTTGGTAGGCCACGCATTTCTTATGTGATAGGCCAGCGTCATGTTGACAAGACCGTACGCAGCAGCTCAGCATGCCTGACATTAGGTGGCTCCTTATCCCACATACTGCCCATGCAGGCCGGCTTCGTACTGGGACGACTGGATGCGGCGGAGTGACGTGCGGAAGGGGCGGCAGTGCCTCCGGCCAGAAGTGTGTCGGACCTACAACTTTGGCGAGCGCGGCAGCAGCGGCGGGCAGTTCTACTACCGGTACCTGGTGCCCATCATGCTCAACTCCGCCAACGTGCCCTGGGGCAAGAAGGTGTGTGACACATGGGCACTTTCTTGTGGTACGTCCGGTTGCGCTGATGTTCGAATGGTGCAGTCTGTGTTGAGACAGCAGCTGGGGAAGGTGTCCAGGAGCCCCCACCGGTGTCGGCTTTGTCATATTCGGCAACATATTGCCCTTTGCTCTGCACATGGCAGCGTTGCTGAGAGAGCGCTCGATTGCTGCAGGACTTGAGCCACCTGAAGTTTGAGGCATACGATGCAGCCTTTAACCGCTCGCTGGCAGCAGCCAAGCCTGTCGACGTGGATCAGGTGCTGAACGGTGTTGGTAGAGCCCACATGCAAACGGTCGGTGCTCAACGTTGCCTGCTCACGATCTGCATGCTGCAGCACAAGCAGCAGCCAGCATGCCTGCTGCTCTCCCCAGTGTCTGTTGTCATCGAGGCAGCCCCCGCAAGCATTATGTTGCCGCGGCTGCAGCTCGAGACCGCTAGGGGCGATGTCAAAATGTACTACAATTCCCAGCACGAGTACGAGCAGATCACAGGCCGACTGCACATGCTGCGCGAGTGGCGGGTGCGCCTGCGCATGAATCAGTGCATCTCATCGCCAAGTCACGGCTGCATGTTGCAAGCAGCGCTGCAGTTCGTCCACCTCTTTTGTGTCATGGATGGAGCAGCATGTCATCAGCATTTGCTGCTGCTCATCACGGCGAGGGTGCACTGCGCATCACCGCATCGCAGAGGAGAATTGCCACTTTGGTGACTGCAATGTCCACACCCCCATGATTATCTGCTATGCAGTTCCTGTGTTTGCTGACCCAATGAAATCTAATGGCTGCAGGACGGCGTGCCTCGCGGGGCCTACAGGGGCGTCGTGCAGGTGTCATTGCGCAAGGGGAAAGTGCACCTGTTCATTGCCCCGGCGCCAGGCTTCAAGTGGGTCAAGCCCGAGGGCGAGGTCATTGTGGACCGCACCGGCGCGGTCAAGAAGGTACTCGCCTGACTGCTCGCAAGACTGCATCACTTGCTGCATGGAGGTGCCACATTCACTGAGCTTGAAAGGCTGAAAGGCTATGCGATGGCAGATGTCTGGTTGGCATCACAGGCCACCCGCAACCCAGCTTCGTCGTGTCACTGTGTCGCAGATCATCCCACACAGCCCGCCGCCTGGAAGGGCCAGCGGCGGCGGCGGCAGCAGCGGCAGCGGCAGCTGGTGGCCCTGGAGCGGCAAGAAGCCGACTGCGCCGCCAAAACGGCAGTACGGCAGCGGCAGCGGCCGGCGGTACGAAATTGACAGCAGTCGGGGGTACAGCAGCGACAACGGTCGACTGGACGACCTGTGGTCCATGTGGCAGGACGAAGAGGAGGCCCGGCGGCATGGCTTTGAGGGGGCTGAGGACTACTGGTAGCGGCACAAACAGTCGCCGGTTCCTGAATGTCGTGCTAGTTATCGCGCATATGTGAACATGTGTTTGTTGACCGTCTCATATCTGGTGCAAATTGTGATTTTTTGCCTGAACAACGACATCAGCACGAAGGTGGTTCTGAATTGCTCACATAATGCAGGCGTGGTCCAGTGTGCTGCCTGCTGTTCCGCACAATCGTCTTCTGCCAGGATCCATGACAATATGTGAATGTTGGGTGGTCAATGTTGGGTCATCACGAGATTTTTGCAGCAAAGGATGAGGCATATGCTGTGTTGCTGGCAGTGCCTGAAAATCAAAGGCAGATGGCTCTGCACGTGTGTGCACAAGTTTCACAGCGCAAATGTCACAGTTGGCGACGGCCTTGTAGCATGCAATCCCCAGCAAGCCTGAACTTTGACAAAACACAGCACAGAGTGGGCATCAACAAACGATGGCATGAGTATGCCACATACTGTCAGGACTTTTAACAGGATATAAAAGCAGGTGCTTCGCGTACAATGTACAGTCACAGGTGGCCGGCTCCAGAGCCTGAAGCGTATAAGACATGCCCTTGATGCTGTCAACACCAGGCTGCCCTGTGTGCGCCGGCCGGAAGCAGCGACTCTGCAGCCCGCAGCAGCAGTGACCCACGGGATATGCACCATCATATGCAGATCCTTCGACACGGTGGTCCTCACAGAGCAGGCAGCAGTGCCTGCCGTCGCAGCCGTCTGCAGGCCACGCTGCCGCCGACTCGGCTCACACCAGGGAGCATGCTGTGAGACGATGCTGTCAGCACCAGCAGTCCCTCAGCACTAGCAGTCCCTCAAGCGGTGCCATCTGCATGCTCTGCTGCTGCCGCCGCAGCTGCTCGACGATGAAGGCGCTGCTGGCGAGGCTGGTGCCCTTAGGCGGTGGCCATCTGCATGCTCTGCTGCTGCCGCCGCAGCTGCTCGATGATGGCGGCGCTGCTGGCGGGGCTGGTGCCAAGGTCCGGTGCCAGGGCGAGCGCCTCCGCCTCCGCCAGCAGCTGCTTCTGCCAGCTCAGCCTGCAGGGCAGCACACACTGTGTCGTCTTGCTGCAAGGTGAACTACTTGATTGGCGAATCCATGGGATTGAACTTGCCATCGCAGCGCCTCTGCCTCCACCAGCAGCTGCTTCTGCCAGTTCAGCCTGTGACACCGAAATAAGAGTCAGCCGTGGCATCACCATCGCTCCGCAAAAGTTGCATCAAGGACACCGCAACCTGGCACCGCAGCCGCTCCGCCTCCGCAACCAGCAGCTGCTTCTGCCAATTCAGCCTGCAGGCGACACACACTGTATCGTGTTGTGGCATCGGCACTGCAGACATATGTTGACCAGGGGCGTTGCACTTTGTGCCAAATGCAGCCGCTCGACTTGCACCAGCGGCTGGAAGTTGCCGATTCAGCCTGCAACTGCGGTGCACTCAGCTTGGCTCGAAAGGCGACGCCCGTTGGGCTGAAAGGTGCTGTGCTGAAACTCGGCAGACTGGCATCTCGTGGATGGCATACTTGCAGATGCTGTGCCGCAGAACGCTGAGGCTTTGCAATCGCTTGAGGCTTTGCTTAGTGAGGCTGGCAAGGGGGGCGCACCGCTTCTCCTGCAGCTGCTTGACCCACTGGAAGTAGGTGCTGATCTGCTTGGCATACGCCGCGCGAGACTCCACGTCCTTCTCCAGGTCAATGTCCTGCACAGTTCCAACCAGGACGCTTACCACTTGCAATTTCGATCGTGCAGCTCCTCGATGCAGAAGGCTTGCGACACACCTATGCTTGGCATGCAATTGTAACAACCAGCTTTCAGTTCATGTCCAGCTTCGGAGTAGCCTGCGCATATAGCGCATCTAGGGTCGAAGCAGCAGGGGGCAGATGCACATGGCAGCGCACCTGGTCATAGTCGAGGACGAGCACGGGGATGCGGTTGGCGCTGGGGTGCATGAACTGCTGGTGCGTGCGGTCCAAAAAGTACACCTGAGGCGCCCAGGGATGGCAAGCTGGTGACTTGGGCAATGCAAAATGATGCAGTTGAATGCAGTAGGTGCACAGGGACTATCTTTAGTGTGTGCCAATGGACAGATCAGCCGGCACTTAGAAGCTCTCAATGCGCAGTGCATCCTGCATGCCTTCGTTGGCCGTGACCTACACTTTGAGGCAACACTTCGGGGCTGCTTCCAAGGAAGCACACCTGCTGCTCGATGCCCGGTGGCGCGGAGAGCACATCCAGCCCCGCGTCAAACAGCGTCGGCGTCAGATTTTGCAAGTTATGGACCTTCAGGGAATCCACCTGCATGTCGGCACACCAGTTGGAATTTTTGTGAGCATTTTTTAGCACAATGCTGCACACATTTGACAAGATCAGCGCACAGCACACAGGACTGGCAAGGATGCCAGAGGACAGTGAGATGTCAAAGAGGCTGCAATTCTATGACGTGGAGCTCAGCGTGCATTGATGGAGCTGTGGGAGCAAGGCACGTTGATGGAGATGGATAGAGACAGGGGCGCACCTGCAGCAGCTGTCCCAGCTCAGTGGCGCCAAAGCCCTCGGGGAAATGCAGCTGCTCCTGCGCTGTGGAGCGCCCCATCTCCTGCAGTAGTGCCTGCAGCAACACGACACATTCCATCGAAGTTCACGGAGGACAGACACTTCAGGGATACTGGGACGAGCATGGAGATGAGAAAGCGCAGCAAGAGGCACACAGCATGCTCGGCCCGCTGAAAGAGTGACCCCTGCCAGCGCTTGAAGCTTGTTGCTGTTAGTGCTGCAAGTGAGATGGCTGTTTCAGAGGGTTTGCTGTTTCCACATCAGCATGCACACCTGCTTGCTGCCATACACAGAATCTGGCCGGCGCAGCCACTGCTCGTGCATCTCGTGCAGCTCTGTGAGATAGTCCAAGGACACCTGCATGCACACGAACATGAGCAGCCCTGAACACCAGCCTGAGTATCCCAGCCCACGTGCATCTCCAGGCTGACCCAGCAGTGCCTCACAACTATGAGGCCGAGGCATCCACAGCAGGGCTGGTGCTCAGGAATCTGTTTCAGATAGGAATGACATGCATGCATGCAGACATGGAGCATGTAAAATAATTTGTGAATGGCGCACCCCGCCTTCCTCTGAGCGGGAGCGTCGCTCCAACCTTGTCAGGCACGTCTCCGGCGTGGCACGCAGGTAAATGAAGCCGTCCGGCACCACCTGTCATAAGCAGAAGTGCCATTTATCAGAGAATGCTGCTGCAACCATTGACCACGACAGCTGGAAACAGAAAAAAAAATCAGCGAAGCATGCAAATAGCTGAAGCTCCTCGGCGCACCAAGCATTGCTGTGCAGACATGATGGCGCCAATGAGTCAGCAGTTGAGAGGCTACAGCACCGGTTCTGATACAGAAGCATCTGAACTGAGAAGTCAGATACTGTGCTGTACACCTCAGCGGCACTTACTGTGGGCAGCGCCGACACGATGGGGTTGAACCAGGAGTCGTACACCTGCAATTCCAGCTCCGACATCCACTTGGCATTGTGCACCGCCCGCACAAACACCATGCGGTCCGAAAACACGCTGCGCTCGATCAGGCGCTGCGTCCGCCGCTGGCCGCCCGCCTGCAGCTGCTGGCTCTGCTGCTCCTGCGAGTAAGGTGGGAACAGCCCTCCTAAAGAGTGGTCCTGTTGTCACTTGCAGTTGCAGCATGGCACGAAGTCGATATGCCCTGGGCTCATAGGCCCTGCTGTGGGTGACCACAGCACAATCGGGCTTGAAGACTTGCCAGAGTCGCATGTCTGCATGCAGCTGAACTTTTCCGGATGGTTCTTTCATTGCTCTTCTACTGTCCTAGGACTGCGTCAGCAACACGACGGTTGCTTGGTTGATGCAAAAATGCGCAATGCCCACAACTGCATGCGTGCCTCACTTGCATGACGCGGGTGATGAACACGTAGTTCTGGAAGGTGTACGCGTAGCGTTGCGGGTCGCTGTAGAATTGCTCCAGCATGTTGCCGCCCTTGCCGCCTACATTCTGCCACTGATCCACGGGCTCCGGCACCATCTGTGCGAGAAACGTCAGGATGTTTGGATGTCCAGGACCAGGAGGTCCAATGAAAGTTCTGCACCATGTTCCTGCCCTTGCGGCCCACATTCTGCCCCAAGTCCACCGGCTTCAACATCAGCTGTACCAACTGTGTCTACAGCATGGCATGTGATTGAAAGCAACAGCTGGATAGGGATGTGCATCACAAACCGCATTGTTGTCCTGTTGCCATGCTCTGTGACCAGCACACTGCTTCGATGCCATAAAGCTGTGCTTGTCAGCACATAGACATGCATTTGATGCCGAACGTGCTGGTTCCTACAGCTCACGATCACCTCGTGGTGCAGCTACGCAGCAGAATGCATTGGTCTATGAACGGGGCTGCAGCAATGGCAGCAATACGCCTTGGAAGCGCATAACAGCGAAGCAGTGAGTGTGCCACGTCTCACCTCGACCATCTCGTGCAGCGTGATGTCCTGTGTGAGCATCCGCAGGAAGCTGCTCTTGCCAGCCGAGATGTTGCCCTCCACACACAAAGTGAGCTTCTTCCCAGGCACCGGCAGCGGCTTGGCAGAATGTTCCGCTGCCTCCCGCTGAAGCTGCAGTAGATGCGCGGCGATCATCTCGCAGTGGTACTTCATCCGGATCCCGACATCCATCTGCAGACGTTGACCATGACGAGGACTCAGGATGCAGGCAACATAGCTCATGCTACAATGCTTGCAATCCCAGCAACCATATCCCTGGCATCTGCATGGGATGGTGGCGTCGGGTAAATCACAGCTGCAGAATCCATCAGATGACGTCTTGTTCCTGTGACAACTCACATTTAGGTATTTCGCCATTGCTGCTGTGTCGCCACGAACATCCTCGCTGAAGTGCTGCCGCAGCGCATCAAGTGAGGGGTGGCCCCGCGCCACGAGCAGCTGCTCGTTTTTGGGGCCGATGCCCGGCACCGACCGCAGGTCGCTGTTGCTGTACGCTGCCCGCAGTGCTGCCGTGCGACTGGCTGTGCTGTGACCCCTGCTGCCGCCCCGGCTGCCGCCAATGCTGCCGCTCGCGCCCGGACTGTCGCCTCTGTCGCTGGGGGCGCTCGCCAGGCTCTGCGAGCCGGGGCTGTTGTGCTGAGCAGCCACTGCACAGGGCATTCGTTGCAGAAGTTCTGCTCCAGACCCTGCTCTTGTGTTTAAGCGATGTGCTGTCCTAAGACTGTCGGCAGCGCTTCGTCTGCCGTGAAAACCATGCGCAGTTTGCCACACGTTGGCACCACGCGTTCCAAGCATGTTTACGCTCAGGCTGCTGCGCAACACACTGCACAATAATTTGCTACACCTCAGCAGGCAAGCTGTGCTCATCAGCCGGTCAGGCCAGCCTTGGGCAGAGCGCAGTACTCACAAGCGTCCAGAGACGACACTGTGCTGCATGATTGCTGCTAAAAATGCGTTTGGCCGCCTGCTGAGAGTTGGGCGCGGGGAAGCATGCTTCATGAGAGTCCGTTGCCACGTGGCACTCGAAGTTCGGGAGGTGCAGCACCATGCGCAGCGACTGCGACGCTATATTTACCGTCGCGTAGCTATTTAATGGCGGTTCGGGATCTTTTCTTAAAATATACAAGACTGTGGACCACAAACATCCACTGCTGATTTATCACGTGCTGACCTGCACAGACAGCGCACACCCGATGATGCACCTGTAAAACCACTGACTGACGTCTCTTGAGCACGTCTGTATCATGAGGGGAACAGCGACCACACGGGCAGCTGTCTTGAGTCGATCAACTTTGTGAGTGCAGCTTGCGTTGAGCGTTGAAGCGTTGAGACGCACGTCGAACAATGTCGCGAGTGTCTAGACATCACTGGATCGTTATATATATATCTTGAAAATCTTGTATGCTTGAACTGGAAGGCAGTAGGCACAGGATGGCTGGCCGTTCAGTCGATGGCGCAGCTGCTGATTGCAGTACCTTCATCACACACAAGGTCAGGAACCTATCAATTCAACGCCCAGCTTGTCGAACTTGGGCTGTCCAAATTTGACTGTCCCTGTATGTGAACAGCATCAAGGAGTTTCCGTCGGTGCAGGTCGCACCATCCGACACCTTGCAGGGCCTTGCAATCAGATACAATGTCTCGGTACGAGCTCAGTGCACGTCAAGCACTTGCTGCATTGCCCATACACTGGGGATTGATCTGCTGACATGACGCTTTGACACTGAAGCAGGTTCAGCAACTCAGGCAGGCGAACAGGTTGCCCGATGACACGATGCTTTTCGCCCACACGGAGATCATCATCCCGGCTGGGCAGCTTCATTATGGGTGAGACACAAGCGGCAGCAGCTCTACTGATCATGTCGGCACCAACATGGCATGACAGCAAATGTGGCTCTGTGTGCCAACAGAGCATGCACGGCATCGGCACGTGTTGAAGTGAATGACACGCTCTTCGTCGACTGCTGTTGCTATTGCAGACCGCCAGCACCCCGTGGCCAAAGACTTGGTGCCACAACGAAGTCTGACCGGCCGGCTTCATCAGGTGCAATGGCCCGTCTACGCGACTGCCATGGTCTTGCAGACGCGCCCAGCTCCTGGGAGGTGCGCTACCAAATGGACCTTCAACACAAACACCCTGCCGAGACGTCTGCTCACCCTGCTGAAGCAGAATTGCAGATGGAAGCAGAGTCTCAACCATTCGACGGCGGCAATATAGTAGATGCTGTGTTGAATCGCTGCAGTTCACGATGGCGGCTGGCATCCACGACCGCCCTGCAGCCAGCCCACCCGGCAGTGGAGCCGCCACGCCCGGCGGCAGCGGCGCCGGCAGCCCCCGCAGCCACCGCGGCTTTGTCGGTGCGGAGGCGGTTGCCACAGGGCAGGCCTCGCCACGGCGCCTGAAGGCAATGTTGTCCAAGGTGCTGCACCAGCGCAGCTACTCGTCAGGCTCATCTGCGGCTGACGAGGGTGTCGAGCTGACAGAGCTTCATGGTCAGCATGATCAGCAGGGTCAGCCGCACCATCACAGCAGCAGGCTGGCGGGTCAGCGTGCTGTGGAGCCAACGGCTGCAGAGTGCCATGCCCACGATGAGGGCGCCAGTCCACATCATGCAAGCCCGCAAGACAGTGGCCACTGGATCGCGGACCAGGGCGAGCAGCTGATGGGTAAAGATACTCTGCGCGGCATCAACATGCCAAAGAAGCGGCTGCCCATCCTTTGCAATAGCAATGGCAATATCATGCACAGAAGCGCAAGCGCGGGGAGTTTGCAGCCGCAGCAGCGGGAATCCTTCGACCACGAGCCGGCAGCTGGCTGCAGTGGTTTGGCTGATGACAATAGGCATACGGGATGGACAGTGGTGCCAGTGCGGCCTTGACTGCTTGCTCACGTTTTGGCTGCTCGTAAAATTTGATACGATTACATTGGAGCTTCTAGTTCACATTTCAGCACGCGACAACGGACTGACACAAGCCCCGTTGAGCTCGCTGCAGCATGTTCGTCACAGAATTGCCCTGCGAGTGGAGTATCCCAAGTTTCACACATGATTGCAGCTTGCAATCTTTCTGCATGCTATCTTCTGTCAGATGCCGGCGCCCTGATGAAGAGGTGTTGACGACTGCAGCTCACAGGCCCTAGCCACCCTGCTGCTGGCCGACTTCCGCGCGGTACCCTGGGTGCCAGTCGCTGCCCACAGCCACCCACTTGATGAACGACAGCAGGCAGGAGATCCAGATGGCCAGCAGGAACCAGACAGCGACGGAGATGTGGCTGAATGGCAGCATGTAACTGCCGATGCCCGGCAGTAGGCGCAGGGCCAGGGCCATGCAGATGGCCCTGGCAGCATGCATACCCGTCCGCCACTCCAGCTGCATGACATCGCACATCGGCTGTCAGCCGCAGCCGCCCCACAGCTGCCTTACCACAGAGTATGACGGATACAGCAGCGACACGAAGCATATACAATGCCTCGACTCCGCTGCAACGAGCGACACGTGTTGCAGTGGGCGATACCCACCTGAGTGCTGTAGCTGGTAGTCATCCGAGGCCCGGCCACAGCCAGCAGCATGGTGTTGATGAGGTAGTCGCGGCGCTGCCAGACTCGCTCGTCAGTCTGACACATCGTGAAATACACCTCCCGAGACTGTGTGAGAGGCTGCGATGTCATGCGCATCACGCCCACGGCGTGGAGCACCCCGATGCTGAGGTTGTTGATGGGCGTCTCCACGGAACTGACCTCCACATCGACGAAGTGGCCCTGTATGCGCAGTAATTGGGTTTGAAGCACGTGCTGGCTGCCTCTTGCGGTCACACTGACATATGGGTATGACCAGGGCTTGCAACTCTGCACTTTTGCTTGCAAAGCAGCATGCATGCGGGCGACAGTACCTGCAAGTTGACAGCCTGCATGCGGCCGGCATATTGCACCAGCCATGCATTGGAGAAGCCTAGCTGACGCCAGGAAGGCGCTGTCAGAGACGTCTGACTGGGAGGGCCGTTGCACAGCACGAATGACAGCACAGCATCTGTGCACCCGCCTGGGGCACGCACTGCATGCGGGAAGAGCAATGCATCGCATCAGTCAGCCTTTGTGCTCAACGGGCGGCATGCTGCCTTTTGCATGCACAGAGTGCCACGAAAGCTGTATGTTGGCTGCATGCAGCAGAGTTGCAGAGGCGTGCAAGGTGCAAGAGCACAGCTGTTTGCATGCAGTGTGCAGCCGCTGCTTCACCTGTGAGGGCAGTGGCAAGACTCCTGTCCCAATTCGTTGCAGGTGCGCCATCTTTCCAGATGCTCTGGGTGTCATAGATGGAGCCACGAGGTGCAGCGGCGCCAAATGTCAGCATGTTGATTCCAGCAAGTGCAGCCAGCTTGGGAGCGAGCAGCATCTGGGTTGCAATCGGCAGCATGCCTGCATGTGAGACGCATACATGGACGGTATGAGCAAATTCGAATCTGTAGTGACAGGTGAGAGCAGATGGGTAGCATTGCCGACGAAAGGCCTTCGACTCAGTCATTGGTTGCACCATGCACCTAGCGGCAGCACAGGCCCCAGATCCTTCATTGGCCCGCCAACAGAGCAGGGCGCAGTCGTGAGGCGATCCAGATTGTGCGCAAAGTTGCGGCAGAATCAATCATCCTCTTCGTCAGTCATCCCCGCGTGCTCCAGATAGCAGCTCAGCACCCCGAAGATCGAGTGCGTGACCACAGTGACCGTGCTCTGGAGCGGTCTGCTGTTGCGACTGTTGGGAACCAGCTGCATGTGAATTGTGCGCGCAATTCTGCCACCACCAAATATTCTGTTGATGCTGTCGGTCAAGCTGGGCATGCCCAGAGCCGCTACAGCTGCCATGTGTGCGTGAGCCACCGCTTCATGGATGGTACAGCCACCAAGGAGCTCAGCAACGCGCTGAGGGACCGTCGCAGCTGCCTGCATGCTGCCTGCTGCGCTGCCAACCTCGAACATGAATCTAACAGACAGACCTTTGAGGTCTAATTGCTGCTCGGAACACCTTCGTCGTTTGCAGCAGGCTGGCGGATACGAGTGGTTGCGACTGTCTGTAATGGGACCGTCGCCTCTCCATCTGAGCGAGTACACTGTTGGAACTGAGGATGCAGGACGGAGACTGAAGTGGCAGCCTTTGGGGTGGAGAACATCCACGACAGGCTCCTTCAGCCGGACCGCCAGATAATCCACCTTGCACACATGGTGTTCAACACTGGCCTCATCTAAACGAACTGCATGCTGGTGTGTGCCTGTGCTGTGCAGCAACGAATCCACTCATCTGTTGCACGAACGCAGCACCAGGTGCACACTGCAGCCTCTCGCAGGAGGGCAACACACAGCAGAGCATGGCAAGCCAGCACCCTGTCGCTGGGAATTCGATCCGCCCGTCATTGTGCCGCAACAACCGGCAAACCGGCTCTACGCTCCTGTGGCCGGCTTCAACACACTCTATCATAGCTTTGCAATTGGTGTTTTCTCTCTGGGAAGCCCCTGATCTCGCAGCACCCGCCGCATGAGCTTGTTGCTGGCGGTGCGCGGGAGTGCGTCCCTCACCACGATGTGCGACACCTTGAACAATGGGTTCAGCTGCGTGCGGATTGCCGCCTGTGCAGCAGGCACAACTTCAATTAAGCCAGATGACGACACACTTCGTATACACTGATGAACTACAGATGGCATTGCTAGTAACATGTTTCAAGGCTCTGCTGTAATATTACTGGAGGTTGGTGAAATGAGGCCATCCGGCAGGTCATCAAACGAGAAAGAGACGTGTGTCACAATACAACGATATCCTGCGCACCTGGCAGGCGCGCAGCAGCTGCGCCTCGCCGACGCTTGCGCCTGGCCGCAGCGCCAGGAAAACGACCAGCCGGTCTGGTCCACCGCCTGCATTCAAGACGTATCACTGTCTTTGCATGTCTGCGTCCCTGGAGCACACACGCTTGGCGAAGCGGCAGATGCAATATGCAAAGCGTGAATGTCAGCATCACTGCAGTCAACTCCCCTGACACTTCAGCCAGCAGGTAGCGCTGCGCACATGCCACATGATGGACCTTGCACCTGGGGGAGGGATGGCCACTGCAGCGACATCTGCGATGGCTTCGTGCGCTGCTGAGCATGCCCGTTCCAGATCTGCGGACGCCACCTGTCGGTTGGTAAGGTCAGCGTTGGCCCTCGAGGAAATGCATTTGCCCATCACACGTCAAGAGCTGCAGCAGGCCTCAGGAGCTGCCGCGCTGTGCTGCAAGCCTGGATCATCAGCATCAAAGCCTATGACAGAACGACAAATGCTGTGACCCATCTCTCGTCCCACGCAGTCACACTCAAGGTGTCTTCGATGCACCTCAGTGCCTGGTAGTGCTCTCACGGTAGCACCCGAGAGGATCACCAGCACATAGATCTTTCCAGACAATACCATTGCAGCAATTTACCTTGATACCGCTGAGGGTCATGGTGTCGTCTGCCCGTCCGAGCGCCTGGTAGTACCCTCTCAGGAGTCGAGAATGCGTTCGAGCGCACTTAGAACTGAAACATCTTCAAGTCAAAAGCACGCTGCATGTTGTTGAGGCACCTTGATGCCGCCGAGGTTCATGGTGTCGTCTGCCCGCCCGAGCGCCTGGTAGTACCCGCCCGGCAGCCGTGCCACCTCATCGCCGTGCCGCCGCAGCCGCACCTGTGTGCCTGCCAGCAGCGGCATGCCCTGCAGACAAAGCCGTCTGATGGACACCCTGGAGCAAGATGAAGACATCGCCCATCGAGCAGCCATTGCAGTCCATCACAGCGCCGCTGCAGCGATGCTTTTTCACAAGCGAGCTGCAGCATCAGAAGATGTAAGACATACAAGTACTGACAGAATGCGGTGTATCAGCCGAGACCACCTATTTGCTTGTGTGTCCATGCAGGGTGAGCATGAGTATCGAAAGATTACAGTCGTGGAGCCCCAAATGTGCAACATGCTCACTGGCTGTGGCTAAGCAGCGGCTGTACTCTGCCCAGCATGCGCGACGCCAGCGCCACCTCTCCACCTGCAAACTGCTGTGTCGTTCTGATTTGCTATCAACGCAGAAACAGTTTCTGCAGAGCATTGGACTTGCTCAGCTGCACACCTCGAAGTAGACAGCATGGTGGTCTCGGTTCAGCAGCCGCTGCGATGTGCCGAGCATCGGTGGAGCCAGTGCAAGCTCCCCTGCTGCCGGCCGCCCCACTGCTCCGGAAACCTCCTGGGCACTATTGCCTGTGCCGCCGCTGCTGCTGCCAGCAGAGCTACCACCATTGCTGCCGCCGCCGCTACTGCGGTGCATGGCAAAGCTCGGGCTCTGGCTGCCGTCTGGCAGCAGCAGGCACAGCGCTGCGCCCAGGGTTGGCGTGCTGAAGGTGCTGGGCGCCTGCAAGCACCACAGCTGGACCCCATCTACATCTGCTTGTGTGCACAAGCTCGTCAAGCTCGTGTCTGCCTCGAGGTGAGAGTCACGGAGCAAGTTGTACGCATGTTTCCTGTAGGATAGTGAGTGTGGCAGCCGTGATGGAAAGCGTGGGCTTAGCATCGTCAAGGGCCCACCTGCGGCTGCAGCAGGGTGCCGCACATGTAGCCGCCCCCAATCTCTGTCCCTGCACAGGGGCACGCCCTTCTGGGTCAGCAGGCGTATGATATTTATCTCAATTGTGTTCAAGATCAAGAGGCAGAGCTTGCGGAATGGTGATGCCGCGCATTGCAGGTACGCACCTCCGCAGTACTCCAGGATTGGGCACCGGTAGCGCGTGTGCGCCATCAGCCACTGGCAGTCGTCCGGCGATGACGCCTCGCCTATTGCAGCGCACCAACCCTTTCGTCAGCGTTTAGCATCTACCGATGGAGGCCTAAAGTAGATGCTACCGTGTTTGATTACTCAGGCCTCTGAGCATCAGAAACACATCTGCAGTATACGATATTGTGAATGAGTCGAACCTGTCGAACTGTAGCAGCGTAGGTGGTCCTCCCAGGCCAGGCCTGCCATGCAGCCGCTGTGCCGCCAGGCACGCACGATGCTGGGCACCTGTGGGCCAGGACAACCCAACTTTCGAAGGGCTGCGCTGGGTATACTGCCTGGTCCCTATGTGTGAAGGTGATCGAAACAGGTGCACCTGTATCACGCAGCGCGGGGAGCGCCGCAATCTCTGCTGTCACTCTTCTTCAGGAAGCTTCTGCTAACAGGCTCAAGAGGTCACATCTAGGGACAGAACAGCACACCAGGCCCAGCATGGTGACGCGTGCCGCCGAGACGAACTCGCCAAAGGGACGCCCAAGCGGCGCGCCCTGAAGCAGCGCACACACAAGTCAGCAGAATCAGGTATGACATCTCGAGGGCCGTGACAGACCGAGAGCGTGCACTCTGGGGCGGCAGGACAGTCACGGAGGCGGCAGTGGGCCCGACAGCAACATGCATTTGCTCAAACTCCCGGCAAGATGATTCGTCACCTGAAACAGTGCCATTGCGCTGCGGTTCAGGAGGCTGGCAAACACCAGCCAGGGACCCATCATCCAGCCTGCGACAAGGAACACAGATCAGTCAGAGCTTTCCAGAGGGGTAACACTACTCCATCTTCGTGAAAGATCATGATTGGCAGGCGCAGGCGCAGCAATGCACCAAAGCATGCAATGCTGCAACAAGCTGTGGCTTCAACACTGCACCAAGGTTGGTGGGCCACGCAGCAACGGCTCCAGGCTTCAGGTCGTGGTGCGCCCAGCCGTCCACTGCGCACCGCAGCGGCGTCACATGCGCCCACACAATCGCCTTTGGCTCGCCTGTGAACCGCAAGCATTGTGTCACTTCTTGTGCAGTTGCATCCGGCGCTTCGCCAACCGCACTGGCGTGGCGTCGGCCGAAGACATGTAGGCTGTTGCAACAATCCCTAATCCAAATGTGGCACAGCGCAGTGCTGCTCCTAACACTGACATCAACAGTGTGAGACTTGGTGTGGGCCACATCACAGATTGAATGCTGCCCACATCGAAGAGAATAGCTCACCTGTGGTGCCCGACGAAAAGAGGACGCAGCTGGTGTCGTCTGAGTCTGCGACGTTCGGTCGGAATCCTGCAGCTGCCGGGCGTGCACGCTGTAAGAAGTCCGCCCAGCTCATGTCATCACGCCGCACCTGCACCTGCAGACTGGCATCATGATGTTTGCAGAGAACTTGCACACCATATATTACTTGGCGTTTGACTGTTTCTTGCTGATGCATAACCGTACAAACAGTCGACTCATAACATGTGAGTCACTGCCAACATCAAATATGATGTTCACCAGGAGACTGCGCAAGCGAAGGAGTCCGTTAGAGCAGCTGAAATGCTGCAATGCAGCTGCACCTGCCACGCCAATGCCCAGTTCACGAAGGCATTGTTTGTGTACCTGCACGCCGCGCCGCACATTGGCGGGAACCACGATGGCTGGCGGCGCCCCGGCTGCTGCCACGCGCGCAAACAATGGGTGCGCCTTGCCACCCCGCAGCGCCACGTCCTGCAGCAGAGCGGGGAGAACAACTTCACGTGACCAGCTTCAGCTTGACAGATGTTGCGCCTCCCATCTTGCAAGCGACAATGCTGCAGTAAGAAGCTTCTGCCCTGAACATGCAGGAATTGCACAAACATGTTTAAATCACAAGATCGGCCTGCTATGATCATCTGTGATGCACTTTTCTGCAAGTCAGTGGTGCCGTGAAAGAGCCTCGATGATGATGTTGCTACAACAGCTGCACAGCTGCACACCTGTGTGAATATGGCCTTGCAGTGTGCAATGCGCAACCGCGCGGCGATCTCGCCCGGCGCAAAAGAGTCGGCGATAGTTACGGCGACACACCCCGCCAGGATGATGCCCAGGTAGACCACCACCGACTCGAGGGTCATGGGCATGTCTATTGCAATGGCCGTGCCTGCAAAGGCATGACAAGGACACGTGCTTGGTGTGTCTGTGATTTGAGGCCTCCTCACATGCAAGACTCACAACGACAGATGCCGCTGTAAGCTGCAAGTTGCCATTTGCCGGCGTCCCTGCCTCCCACCTGGCACATGGCCAAGCTGATGCAGCCCTGCTGCAACCGCATAGCACCGCCGCCGCAGCTGCCCCAGGCTGACACGCCGCACACTGCTTGGCGCGCTCTCGGGCGCCCACAACACTGCTGTGCGCTCAGCAGCGCCTGCAAGAATGGCGCGCACAGCGACTGGCTCTTGATCGCAACAGCTTCGACATTTGCATGGAAGCAGACATGCGCTAGAGTGCATGAAACCAGATCGCTACATATGCCAAGTCTCAAGGCCAGTGCAGTTGCAGCACCTGACAGAGCGCACTCCGCAATGTTGAAGCGAGCTCCCGGCAGCCACCGCACATCTTCAGGCCGTGAGACCATCTGCAGCATCCTGTGCCCAGCGCAGGATACAGCTGACAATCGTGCCCCAAGCCTCGTCACAGAGAAGCTGAACATAATCCAGTGCAACACAGCAAAACTCTGCCCGTTGCCGGGAGGCAGTCCCTGCCAAATACGATGCCAAGTCACAGTGAGACCTGCGCGCCTGTCGGGCTGGCGATGAAACACAAGGTTGAGGCGCGCCAGCACAGGCGGCCAGAAGCGCTCGGGCTGCTGCCAGGACAGGCGCTGCAGCAGCGGCAGGTCCGCCGTGGGGTTGCCACTGCTGCGCCGCTGCCATTCTTCACCACCCTGTAATGCAGGTGACAATGCCAAGAACAGCTACGCAGGGATCAGCGGTGCGGACCGCGAACTGCGCTGAGCCAGGAACAATAGACTGGAAATCCAACGTCGACTGGGAGGGTTGAGCATCAGCACCTCAAAGTCCGCCATAAATCGCGCCAGGTTTGTGCATTGAACTATTGTCGCATCCGGATACCAGAGCGGGAATGGCCCCTGCGGTGCACTTGACAAGTTAATCAACTGTTAACCAACACCCCACTTCCACAACGGAGGCACCCAGTGCAAAGTGCCTACAAGCTCTCACATGACATTAAGCATTTGATCGTCCCACCTGTGTCTTGGCGTCCCAGAATTGCGCCACATGCTGCAATACCGACTGGTGCAGGCTGGAGGGGTGTTGCGGCGTCAACACCCGCGACAGCTCGCGCCACGCCTGCCATCGTGGATGCAAGCCCTGGCTACGTGTTATGACTGAGCACACATCGATGCTGCTCTGTCACATCTCAACACCGGCACTGTGTACCTTCTGAACATCAGGTGATGCTGGGAGCCTGTCTAGTGTGGGCTGCAGGCCCTCGCTGCGGACCCAGTCTTGCAGCTCCGTGCTCCTGGGCTCTGTGCGCACCATCGCATTATCGGTTTGACCTGTTGTGGTTGCTTCCTGGCGCATGCTGCACCAGCGCAACACCTGCGGCTCGACTTCAGCACACCACGACAGCTCAGATCCCATCGGTGTGGTGTAAACTCTTTGAAATTACTATGCTATTGTCAGCAACGATGAAATTGGACGTGCCGAGGCAGCACGCTGTTGCAGGTGCGTTGCAAGGTGGTTGCCCATACTCAAATATTCTTGTTGGCATTACGATAGTGATTTCGATATCTGGCAAGACGAAAGGCTTCGGGTGTACACTGGTGATGCGAGCCTCCGAAACGGGCTCCAGACCTGCAAAGAAGGTAGTGGCGATGCTCGTACTGCTATCGTACAGCTTCCTGTTTCCAGCCCTGACTGCCAACTTGAGTTTGCTGCACTTAGGCACATCCTTCACATTCATATTCTCATCAAGGCATGAGACAAGACGACGACGTTCATCCTCTGCCAGCCATCCGCCGTGCACGAACTGCGTCGAGCGCCGCACCGATGATGACCAGGCCACCGCACCACACCAGCCGCCTCAGCTTTATGGCCGGCAGCTGCTGCTCGGGCTCGAACCACTGGGGTGCTCCGGGCAGCAAAGGCAGCTTTTGCAACTCGACACCCAGGCGCTCAAGAAGGTCCATGCTCGGCACAGAGATTGAATGCTCCTCCGTAGAGACCTCCACATCCTCGAAGTGACCCTGTGTCAGCCAGAAGCACGACTGATAGCGACAGCTGTACGTCAGCGACTAGCAGAACTGACAAGCTGGCAGAACACGCATGCATTCCGTTACATCATAGGAAGGCCTGAGAGAGATATGCGGAGGCAGGACCTGCAGGTCGACGCTTTGCATGCGGCCATTGTTGGCGACCAGTGCTTCATCACTGAAGCCCAGCTGTCTCCACACTCTTGCGCAAATCGGCACAGGATCGGCCAGGTCTGGTGCGATGGCAAACGGCAAGACAGCGCTGTGTCCCTCGGTAGTACGCACTGCAAGCAGACCAGAAACTTGAGAATCATTGCATTTGAGGGAAGCATGTGGTCAAAATCGAGATGGACTGAGTTTCACATGACGCATGAGGTGGCGAACTTGGTGGTGAGAGCTGCGACATGATGTTCTCCCCATGAGATGCACGGTGCGCCGCCAGCTAGCCAGATGCTGCCTGTAGCAAACACTGACCCTGGCGGTGCAGGCTGCCCAAATTCAAAAAGGCACCTACCCCGAAGGTTGCAGCCAGCCAATCTCTGTGGGAGCAGCAAATCAGCTGCTGCCTGATTCACCTCTGCACAGCAGCATGCAAACACATTTCCATCATGGTGATATCAGTGCAACAAGCTGCATAGAGCTGCAACATCAGTGATATTGTTGCTGACAGCACCTTGTGCAGGTTGCAGGTAGCGCACCTACAGTTCGAAACTTGAACCCGAGGTCAGGCATGGACCGCTCATGGCACGGCTGCAGCAGCAGCAGCAGCAGATTCTCTGCAAACGCCTTGTAAACTTCATCTCCCATCCAATGTCACGCCCAGCAGGTAGTGCACCAGAGACTTGAAGACAGGAAGCCTGGCGAGATAGTCCTGGAAAGCCTCAGCGTCTTCTGCGTCCCACTCGTCAGGCGGCATTGTCTTGATGCGGAGCGCAATCCTGTGCCGGTCAGGCTGTGAGAAATGGGCCCCATCAAAGATCTCATGCATCTGAGGGTGCCTGGACCCAGCCTCCGCCGCAATGTGGGCGTGGGCAACTGCAGCAAATGCTGAGCACGCGCCCAACAGCTGGGCAACTCGCTGAGGCACTGTGGCAGCAGCCTGCAGAGCGTCACTCGGACTTGCTCATAGCTGTAGCCTCAGGTGCTGGCAATGTGATCGCAGCAAGCTTTGCGGTTTTGGGATTGGTGCCGCCACATATTCCATCGAAGCCCTCAAGCTGCCCAGCACTAAATTTCCACACGCTCAACCCCAGCCAGATGTCTCAAGACCTTCAGAAATTAATTTGTATGGCAGAGATGTATGACATGTCGTCTTGCATGCTCTCCAGAGCGCTGCACGATGTAGGGACTTTAGTCTACATGCATGTGGACCAGCATTACGGGAAGTGACGAGATCCGTAAGTGCCCTTCTCCATTCCAATGCCTGTGTCCCCGTCTGGGCCATTTCATGCATGAATGCAGCTTGTGCAACATACATCAGTTCCTGTGATCAAAATTGGAAGCGGGCTGCACAGAGTCGATTCCACACGCTGTCCGGCAGCATCGGACCGAGCTGCTGAAAACTGATCTATCAAGCGCGATGGGATGTGCAGCCCAGACAGCAGGCTGTAGACATAGAGGCATACGAAAAGCTGTTGTCACAGGCGCGCTGTTTACCAGCCTTGCTTGCTTTGGCAGCATGCATGGTGTGTGCACCTGCTGACATCTGATCAATCTGTGCAGGCGCAAACGGCTACGTGGCTGGCGAGATCGTGCATCAGCTGCTTCAGAAGGGCTACGAGGTGCACGGAACCGTGCGCGATCCCGGAAACGAGGCGAAGACGGCGCACCTGTATGCGCTTACAGCAGCATTCCCTGGCCTGCTGCACCTGCATGCCGCCGAACTTCTACAAGAGGGCAGCTTCGACGACATCGTGAGGTAATCCGAAGGCGCCCGGACCCTCAGTCGCGCTCAGCTGCGTGGTAATTCCCGGCACTTGCCCCTTGCTCAGTGTGTGGCAAATGCAGTCTAGGTGGTTTTTACAGAAGTGTGGTGTCCCAATCCTTCCTTTGATGCTTTGCGTTGGAATTTCTTGCAGAGGTGCCACCTTTGTATTCCATGCGGCGTCCCCGGTGCTCGTTGCCTCGGAGGACCCCCAGAACGAGGTCATCGGCCCAGCGGTTGCGGGCACCACGAATGTGCTGGCATCCTGCGTCAAGTCCCGCAACACCGTCAGGCGCATTGTGCTGACTGGGTATGCCGACATTAGGACAGCCGCATGCCGCACTCATGCAGCAGGCGCATCCTGTACATTCTGTTACATCCTCCATCTACTCGTAGCGTGACTTGCATAGCTGAGAACTGTCCGCAACTTGGCTTAGATGCCCTACCAGCAGCACACTACGGCATTCTGCTGATGTGGTGCCTGCAGCTCCTTATCAGCGATGCACAGCCTGACGTCAGAGACGCCGCCAGTGCGCGGCAGCCGCTACACAGAGGAGGACTGGAACAACGACTCCACCATCGAGAACGGCCAGTTCTACCCCCTCAGCAAGGTCTGGAGCATGCATGTGATGTATTGAGGCATCAAACTGTACTGTGAGTAGCTTGGGCCAAGTGTGGCCCTCTTCTGACTGGTCTCATACAGTTTGGTCTGATCTCCGTCAGCTGTATTACTTGACCACAAGCCTCGTGCCCTGCCCGTCTTGGATGCCTCAATACATTACACGGGCATGCTGCACAGGTCCTTGCGGAGCGAGCGGCTTGGGAGTTTGCTAAGAAGGAACACCTGGACTTGGTTGTCATCAACCCGGCAAGTGCACATCTGCTGCCCACAGATCTTGACACTTGTGCACGATACACATAATATTGAGATACTCGTCTGTCACTCAGTATGCTGTTGATGAATCTGATCAGTGTGGGATGTCTGCAGGCATTTGTGTTGGGACCAGCACTTTCCGCATCGGCAACAGCTGCAGTGGTCCAGACTTTTGCGGTATGCTGAGCAATGCTGTAGATGGCCTGCGCAACTGGAAGGAGACCCAGCCCGCATCCGATATGTGGCTGCGGAGTGCCAGTAATGAGACTCAAAGTCGTGATACATGAATAAGGAAATGTTTCGATTGGCCATGCAGGCACTGCTTTCCAACATGGAGTCCATGTTCGCATCGCCAGACCTGCAGCTGCCCAGCTGCGATGTGCGGGATGTTGCACGGGCGCACATCCTGGCAGCGGAGATTCCAACCGCCAAAGGCCGGTGCGCAACTGTCAATGAACCACATTGGCACTGCACTTTGAAGAAGAGTGCGTTTCACTGGACAGGTTGATTGTCTGCCATCATCTCGCCTTGCAACATACCACCAACAAATAGGCTGCAGTCTTAATCTCACATGCCTACTGGCTGCACATGCAGGTACATCGTCAGCCAGCCGCATGTGATGCGTACAGTTGACATTGTGGCTGAGCTGCGGGAGCGCTTCCCAGGCATCGTGGTGCCCGACGGCATTCAGGTGCCGTTGACCGTCAACATCGATTCTTCCAAGGTGATCATGTGAAATACAAATGACGTGCACATGTGATGCAGACCAGATGCAGGCGTGCACCGCATCTAAACCCAAGCCTGAGTGACAACGTGGGAAGACCCCAACCTTTCACATGCGGTGGCCGGGCATTTGTAAGCAAGCTGTCGCAATGACAATACCATCGTTGTATACGCCAGGTGTCAAGGGAGCTGGGGCTCACACTGATGTCAGAGCGCGAGTCAGTTTGCGATATGGCGGTCAGCTTAATACAACTGGGCGCAGCAAAGCCTGTGTTCAGCGGACAGGTATAGGCGGCGGACTTACTTAATGACCACTGCCACGATCAAATCCTCAGGATCATGTCATAGACAGTGCAAAATGCTCAAGAATCATCGAATAACGGTACGATAAACAAACTGCGCTGCGGATGAAATTTAGCTCACCGGAGGCATTACTCAATGGCGTAAGAAATCGAGTGCTATCAGAAGGAATATTGTGACAGTTTCAGCATCAGCCTCATTCCCTTCCCAGTGCCTCGTCTGCTACCATGTCTCACGTGCTTCCGCACGAAACCCATGTTTCATCTTCGTCGTCCATCTTCTTGGCAGCCATTGCAGCTCGTATGTGTTGTCATACACTCAAGCTGAGCCAATGGCAGTAGTGCGTTCGGCGGCAAAATTGGGCTTGTAGAAGCCGGGCACAATGAGCGTGCGGACCATGTCCGCCAGCATCTCCTCCTCCCGGCGGAAGGCAATGCCCAGCTCCTTGATCGCCTGGCTTTTCAGAGAAACTCACTGTCAAGTTGATGACGAGTACGACCGTGACTTCTGCGTCACCCCTGATGACAGCGCGTCGCAATACTGTGAGGTGACAGCGGGGAAACCACATACATCGATGATGGACACTGTTGCTGGAGTTCTGCACTGGCAGCGGATGGACCTCATTTCCTGAGCTCAACATCCATGCAACGTCCAGGAACACCTCACCTTGGAGGCGTCCAGTGGTGAGTCAGGCTTGGGGGGTACAGCGTCAGCGATGATGATGCCCGGGTACAGCTCCTGTGAGTACCAGAGAGTGCAGGCTTTCAGCCTGGATGCATGACGTTGCATCATGGGATTCTGCCTGTGACTGACATCAGGTGGCAAAGAACCGGGCAGTCACGGAGTGCAATTGGGGTCATGACCGTCTGCAATCACGCGCATCATCATGAGCCAGGTGGGAACCATGCGCACCCGGATGGTGTCAACCGCCTTGGTGGTTGTCAGCCCCGTGGGCGCCGCCGCCAGCAGGTAGCGTCCGGACGCGGCCGGCAGCTCCGCGGCCCGCAGGTGTGCCAGCGCCACATCGCGTACATCAACGACGGGTCTGCTCTGCCCGCTGTTGAACATGGACGGCGAGTCGGACGTCAGCAGCGCCTGCAGCGCACAGACGCATGCATGTGGCGACCTGCCTCGATGCCCTTCCCTCACCGCGTGTACATCAAATTACAGTACAAGCTGCACGCGGCTTCAGCCGCGACCACAGGCTCAGCTGTGGCGGCAGACTCAGCCAACTTATTAAGCTTCAGGTACCGACACTGGCTGATGGCACTGTATCCCATAGTGTTTCGTGCTCACCGAGAAGCCCTTGACGACAGGCGAGCTCGCCACCTGCTGGCCACCGATGACAGGGCCCAGCACAAACACCTGCAGCAGCAGGAGGCAGTTGAGTTCAAGTGCAATCCAGCTTGCAAGTCCCATACAAGAAGGGTGTGCAGCATGTGTGCTTCAAGCAGAGGTCCAGCGAGCTTGCAGAGTCCTCACAGTCGGATGTAGAAGCAACCGAGGTCACTTTATCATGTACATATGCATGTGCGCAAGGGCGGAGTGCACGAGAGCGTCGACTTCACGTGGAGCAGCAGATTGTCAGCAAGCCGCAAGCCCATCCAAAATGCGCACCGGGTTAATGGCAACTAGGTCCAGATGCTCTGCTTCGGCCACCTTCCATGCCGCCTTCTCGGCTTCCACCTGCGGTCACGCAGCTAGGGAGCTGGCACAGACTGAATCTCGCCCAGCTGCATCAAGACAGCTTGCATAATTGAGTATCAAATGCGCACGAATGTGCAGCATTGTCGGCATACACTAGAGAGGCTGCAAGCTCCGGCTATCGGACCATGACCTCGGCAATTGGCGCAACATGCAACTAGTCTATAGGTCGGTCACGAGCCAAGAGGAATTGCCTGCCTTTGACAGTGGGTAGGGGTCGTCCAGCGTGCTGTCCACGTTCCAGTCCGTTTCATCGTAAGCCTTTCCGTTCTTCGGCGGAGCTGCGCAGCACCATGCTAAATCATTAGTACTCAGCCAGATGATCAGCATGCAGATCTTGCCTGACGAGCGGAGGTACTGCTGGCAGCGGTGATACGGTACCGTGCTTTTATAATATTGTCTGAACTTGAAAGCTGCTACAACTTTACGTGCAAGAATGTATGCACAACATCACAGATGGGGTCCGAACTCTACATGTCTGATCTAGCCACTGAATGCAAGTGCGCACTCTTTTCTTCTGGGGGGGCCAGTGATGTAATGGCTACGGTGGAGGATGTGAGGATGATGCGTTTGACGCTCGCTTTCGACTTGACCACGCTCGACAGCACATTCAGCGTTCCCTGCATAATATTTGTCCATGCAGACGTATCACTGTTGCTGATCAAGACTATGCATGGAATTATTCGACTGCAAGCGCATTTTGCATACAACGTGACATCCGTGATGTCGCATCCACGATCAACATGCCATGACATGACTGACCTTGACGGCAGGGTCAACCACATCCTGCTGTGGGTTGTCGGACTGCAGGATGACGGGGCTTGCGCTATGGAACACATAGTGGGCGCCACTGCAAATTTCCAGATGATACGAGTTGGGATTCGTGCGATCCTTTGAAGGACGGCTGACCCCAATGAGGCAACCTTCTGAGAAGACGCATAAACACAAGGGAGCCTGGTGTTGGTCAGACTGACATGGTCAGATTGAAATGATGGTCACAAGCAAATCAAATCAGGGCGCCGCTTTGGTCGATGCGCACCTAACGACTTGATCGAAAGCTCCGGGCGTCAGTAAGTCGGCACTATACAGCTCGATGGTACCAGGCAGGGCCGCGGCCAGAGCCTTGAGGTGCGCGACCTTGGCCTCGTTGCTGGCATCCCGCACCGTGGCACGCACCTGCATGGCATGCACTCGTGAAAGACATAAGCCCCAGCGCACCCCTTGTAGCGCCTTCAGCAGATATCGCAGGTGTTGTTCGTGATTCAGACGCACCGTGTAGCCAGACTCGAGGAGCGCTTTGGCCTGCGAGGCAAGGAAGATTCTGCGATCAGCATTGCATCAATGAAATCGCAGTGTGCGAGGCTTTCCAGTTTCAAGTCACGTGCAAGCAGCAAAGCAATCAGTTCGACTTACGATGTGTGTTGCAACAAATCCGGAGGCCCCGGTCAGCACGGCAATCGTGCCAGCGTGCGACATCGTGCGGCGTCACAGAGGTCCTGCTCAGGCCTGTCGCTTTGACTCGGTGCGCAGGCCACTCAATTGAGTGATAACTGTAGTTCAGTGACGAGGAAGCAAGCAGTGGGGCAATGCCGCAAATGACCGCGACTTGGGCTACATGTTGTACCAGCTTACTAGAGATCGTAATCTGGAGATCCACGACAACCCAACAGGAGCGCTCGCCATAAGCTGGCAGTAAGCCGCTAACGTTGCACATTCAGGTGTTGGCACGTTGGAACCTGGATCCAGAGGCAGTTGTGCAGTGGGTAAGTACTGTATTTCATGTTCTGTGGGGCTGCGCCGCCCATGTATGTTCCCACACATGCGGAGTCAGCTTCTCCAGCATCAAACACGCACCCCAAAAATCTTTAGGCTCATGATCAAAGAATATCTCGTCCACGTCGTCCACGGCCAGCAATAAGTCGTGTAACTTCTCGTTGGCCTCGACTGCATCGTCGTCAAGGGCTGGCGCTGAGAGCGGCACATACTGCAGCGAGCCTTCCCTGACTGGCAGCATGCTGTCCTCTAGTGCCCTGTAAACCGACATGAAGTTCTCCGCTGCCGTGCTGACCTGCATGCGGCAGCATAAATTTGCTTCTTTCAACCTCTCGCCGCTCTTATCAAACATGCGCATCCAATTGATTGGTGCACTTGATGTTGCTGCTGTGTACTAATGCACTACCAACTACAGGGCATGCAACACGGTAGGCACACCTTGAATCCGGTGATGTGTCCATCTTCCTGCATCGGCTTTACATCGTCTGCTCCTGCGTCTGCCGCTGCGTCAAGCACCTGCATCAGTAGCGCATTGCTGAAGGCACTGGCCATGCGGAACAGCAAGACGACCAGCGCTGACCCTTGTCTTGACGTTGCCTCGCCACAATGCCTCCAGAAATGGACATACCTCATCTTCAGAGACGAAAGGCTCCACAAGGATGACGCCCTTGCGCTGGAAGTTGAACAAAACGCTGCCAGCGTCGGCCATCTTGCCGCCGCCCTTTTGGACTGCCGTCCGCACCTCTGCTGCAGTCCTGCAGCCATGTTTGTCAAACTGATGACCTCCCGCATGCGACACACAGCCGACCATTGAAAGCAATCCTTCATGTTTGCAGATAGCATCGCAAGAGCGTGAACAGTCCTCCAGGATGCCACGAACATGTACTTGCCTGTTCAGGTTATCTGTCAAAGCCGCTGCAATGAAACCGGCGCCACCAGGGCCCCTGGCCTCGTACAGCACCTGCAGCGGTGCCGAGTTGCCATTCACCTTCCATGTTGAGCTGCGCAACACTTGCACATCTGCACCTGACAATTGATTCCAGCCTGAAATTGTAACCCCACCCACCTCGCTGAAGTCTGCCTGCCCTTTTGCCGACGCCCGCTTGATGTTGCGATCGATGATGTCCCGGGGCACATTGCTCTGCCGCGCCCGCATCAGCAGGTCCTTGAGCCGGGAATTTGAGGTGGCGTCGGGGCCGCCCGCCCGCACTGCCTGCACTCGACAGTTGCCAGAAGCACGATCTGAAACCTCCTCATCCGAAAACTCGTGCATCACCCAGATGACTGTGAGGCAATCGCACTTCAAGGCTCAACAATGCATGCCTAAGTTTGGCGCGGCTCACCTGGACAATTTCCTTGCCCATCTTGCCGAACAGCTTGCTCTTCAACTGGTCGGAACGCCCCTGCGTGTATGCAGACCTTCAACGTGATGGGTCTGAGTCTCGCACATGCCTGCCACACCGCATGCAAGCTGGATGCCGCTGTGCATGCCTTCTGACGGCAGCAAGCACGAGGCTGCAGGCTTGCCTTTCGTGTGGCAATCTTTGCTGACCGCCTGCCCATCTGCACTGGCACGGTGCGCTGCAGTCCTCGTGCCTGTGCCCCATGCAGCGCGGCTGGCAGCGGCTGTAGTCGCACGCCCTGGTAGCTGCTGTCCAGGGATCTGAGGGCTGCTGGGCAGGCGACTGGATGCCTCAGTATCTGCCTCACACACCTTGCCAGCATTGCGCCTTGCTACTGCTGACGAGGTCTATCGCAGCGACTGTGGGATTGCCTGAGCCGTCACACGTATCAAAGCGCACTTTTGCAGGTCACACCAGCGCGAGCGGCGACATGTGAGGGCTTGACACCAACAGCAAGCAATACGGACGGCAGTCGCACAGTGATCAGCTCGTTTTAGCAGCTGCACCTCCACTTTGCATTGCACGTGCTTTTGAGGACTCTAGCCTCACATGGGCGGGACTCATGCAGGACAGGCAATTTGACATGTTCAACTCACAGGAGCGGACTTGCTTTCAGCTTGCCGGATCGCAGACCCTCTGAACGATCGCTGGAACACCATGCTTCGGACAAGCTCACATGCCTGCTCGTTCTGCGGCTGGCCGTGACTGAAAATGCCGAGGCGGGTCAACATCTAAGACGCCAGGTCCTGAATGACCTGGCGCCATCGTTCTAAGTCGACCACGGCTGCCTGCTGCCCGGCACCGCCCTGCCGCGCCAGCTCTAGCAGCATGAGCAGCCGCTTGATGGGCATCTCCGCCGCAAAGGTGCCGCCCTTCGCCGCTTGCATGATGACCGCCGTCGCCAGCTCCAGCTACAGTAGAAACATGTACACATCAGTAAGCGATCAAGGAGATCCGTGCAGATTGTATGAGAGATTGCACATGACATCCGCCGGCGACCTGTACCCACTGCTCTTCCAGCACATGAGCAGGATCTTTAGAAATTCAACCCAAGACAGCTCAACCTGCTCACCTCCTCCGGCGAGAAGGCGCGCAGGGTGGCGAGCACGGTGTGGATCTCCGGCTCCCGCAGCACCGGCACGTGCAGCGCGACGTTGAAGGCGGTGGACACGCCCATCTCCTCCATCACCGCGCCCTCGCTGGTAGTGCCCACCACCAGCAGCTTCCGCCCCTCCGGCGGCTTCTGTTGCAGCAATATACACGTGGACCACTTCAGACTGCGAATCCAGTCTGGTATGACATTTTCAGCGGCAAATGCCTGCTGCAGATGTGGATCGGACGAGTGCGATGATGCACAGTCTCTGCAACACCACCTGGTTCAACAAGACAGCAGCGCACCTTCTTCAGCAGCACGAGTAGTGTCTGCAGGATGGTGTTGGAGAAGCGGGGCCCAATGGCCACATACTCCACCAGCCGCTCCAGGTCGTCCAGAATCACGATCGACTGCGGCGACTGCATATGCACAAGACAAATTCGCATGATGACTGCTTTGCAGGCCTGAGTACATACGACGGAGCAATGGCAGTGCTTTCATTTCTGAGCCCAGGGGCGTGCACTGCCTGCACCGGCCCTACCGAGAGGCAATCCGGAATGGCTCAATGCTGTTTCTGGCACCACAACGACAGTGAATGGCTGAGCGCCCCTGCTGCAGGTCCGGCAAACAAACCGACCTTATAGGCGTCATCGAAGACCTTGGCGATGCTCTGGCACTTGGCCGCCTCCGAGTAGCCAACGTAGTTCTCCGCGCTGACGACCTTTACGAAGGGGAAGTCGCTGTCGATGCCCATGGACGCCGCGAGCGCCGTCTTGCCCGTGCCCGCCGGGCCCTCCAGCAGCGCCGTCAGCAGCGGCGTCTTGGCGCTGTTCCTAACCTATATTGAGTACAGCACGATGTTGCCTCGCCTCTTCAGCTTGGCTGTCAGACAGTTAGAGGGCTGTGAAATGCATCTTGCCCACGCCCGCCCGGCCCTCCAGCAGCGCCGTCAGCAGCGGCGTCTTGGCACTGTTCCTGACCTGCAGGAGCGCGTCAGCGCAGCTTGTGACTTGTTCCGAATGCCGGTCTCGAGATTCCTGACCTGCAGCGATGCATGAGTGGGTTTCTTGAAGTTTGTAGACTGTTAGAGGGGTGCAAAACCCATTTGCCGGTGCCAATTGGGCCCTGCAGCAGCAATGCCGGCATCAGCAACTGTGTGCTGTTGCTGCCCTCTACGATGCATGCTGGAACTGCAGAAGCGTGCAGCTGCCCATGACCATTCTCCAAGCGATACTTATGCAACCGTCTGACGCCTGGTGGCGCAGACCACATGCCTTCGACACTGAACAGCTGCCAACACCTTACGCAATGAATGTACACCTGCCTGGAGACGGACTCCGGCAAGTGGGAGGCCGGGTGCAGGAACCAGCACCAGGAGCAGCGACCCATCAGCCACATACTGATTCACTGATTACACACCTGCTCGACGAGGGACTGGCAGGTGGAAGCCAGGTGGCGGAAGCGGTCGCCATAGTCCAGGATGCCATTCAGGCGGTACAGCTCCAGGGTGTCAACAACCGCGCCAAACGCGGGGCGCACCTCCTCCATCGCCCCCCTGAAGTCCTCCATCGCCACCTGTCATGCAGATCACTGCCGCATGAGACACCACTGTAGTGTTCCCTACCGTTATCGACGCCTTCACTCTGACAGAGGCTGATGCAATGACTATTGCATCGGACACAACTGTATTGCTCCCGGTTATCATCAATGCCTGTAATGAACATCGTGCACACACGCACCAAAAGTTGCCAGCTGACTACAGCAGGGAGGGCTGCCAAGGGTGCAGCTGCGGCACCTTGCCGCTTTGCTTCGCCGGGCCGGCTGCAGGGGGGTGGATGTCGCGCACCTTGATGTTGTCTTCGTCGATGGGCTTGGACAGGTCGGACACGTCCACCTGCCGGTTCAGCGCAAAGGACACCGCCGCCTTGACGAGACCCTCCAGCTCCGCACCGCTGAAGTTCTTCGTGCTCGCTGCATTGGCAACATGGTCTTTGGTGTCAAGACGACCCAGCTGATCTGCAAATTGCGCAAGATCTTGCACATCGTGACAATGGCTGAGACAGTGAAAGGGCAGGCTCGGATTGGGATGCGCTGGAGACATCGATGCTGACTGGGGCTTGGTGAGAGTATGTCACCTGCAAGCTCCTGGAGGCTGACGTCCCGTGCCATGAAGGAATTCTTCTGCATTTTGCTGGTGTGGATCTGCACGCCGGCAGCTGGCAGCATCAGGAGAGCAATGCGTCTCTGAAGAGCTGCTAAGAAGAGCTGTACAGAAAGCATTGCGGTTCATACACATGCCAATGACAGCACATCGAAAGAGCAGGTGTCCAACCTTCAGGATCTGGAGCCGCCCAGCCTCGTCAGGCAGCCCAATCTCGACCTGTACCTCTAGCCGCCCTGGCCGCAGGAGCGCCTCGTCTAGCATGTCCTGTCATGAGCATGAACAGCATTTCTCAGTTTCACGGTTAGCAGCCGAAGACTTCCTCAAAGTCAACATTTGAGCTTCATTACTCTGTATGCAGAGTGCGTGACAGATGCACCAATGGTGGTTTGGACCTTGCGATTGGTCATGCCAATGAGTAGGATGTTATTAAGGCTGTCGACGCCATCAATCTTCGTCAGCAGCTGGTTCACCAATGTGTCATGCACACCTGCAATATCAGATTGCAGAAGTCAAACACTGCTGGTGCTATGCTATGAATTGCGTGACATTTACCTAAGCAAGACTCCAGACCAACAAGTAAAAGTTTGCAGCTTGCAGAATGCCAACTGCGATGGGTGTTCTGCACAGCAAGACACGCCTGAGCCGCTCTGCACGCTGCCACGTGACTTGCAAATGGCATCAATTTCATCGAAGATGATAACGTGCAGGTCCGACGCATCGCCGTTGGCTTTCTGGTCTGCTTCTGCGTCCTCAAACAACTTCCGCACATTTGCCTCACTCTCGCCTGCGCACCAAAATTGCCATCATCCCCAAAACACTCACCACAGAAGGACGGGAGCGGCGGATGTTCGTTTGAAAATGTAAGCTGGTGCACAGGTTTGTTCAACGATGCATTCAGCTACTCAGCCGCTCACCAACGAATTTGTTGAGCACTTCTGGGCCGTTGACAATCTTGGGCTCCTTGCCGTTCAGCATCTTGCCGATCTGCCGCGCGATGAGCGTCTTGCCTGTGCCAGGCGGCCCATACAGCAGCACGCCCTTGACGTGCCTGCAGCCATCATCATTGCAAAATGACGCCAGGAGCATGCGGCATTGCAATGCCTCCTCGGCTCTGGGACCGTGTGTCTGCAACGCCTGACACATGCTGATGTACACATTCACACCGGAGATCCCGCGTGTTGCAGGTGTGACACAGCAGGCGCTCGCCTGATGCCCAGCCGCTCGACCACATCAGGCGGGAACACCCGCGACGAGAACGCACGCCGGAAGATCTGGTCGAACTGCGCGTCAAGGCCGCCAATGCCCAGCTTCTCGAAGCTGACGCCCTTCTCCTTGAACAGCGCGGGCGCCGCAATCACAGACCGCTGCCCCGCAATCTGGGGAGCAAATCACAGACACACTGGACTTTCATGCTGTGAAGCCAGCATTGATCTGATGCATTTACGAAACTCCAAAGCAGCACAGTCAATGGCACTCTGAATTCAGGGTGCTCATGCAGCACGAGGTGGTGGGCTGTTGACTATGTAGCACACCTTGATGTTGGTATGGTTGGGCGCCTCATATACAAAGGAGGTGATCTTGACCAGCTGGCCGCGCGTGACGCTCATCTGCGTGTTCTTGCGGTCCAGCACCATGAGCGACTTCACCGTCAGCACGAACTGCTGGCCCTGATACTCGAAGGCGACCTCCTGCCCCAGCGCCATCACCTGAAGCGGCATACTGGTTGCAATGGATTGCCAGCTGCTGAGCTTACGGAGCGCTGGCCGGGTGGATATCCGAAATTCAGCTGCAAGCCGGCCCCTGCCTGATTGCCAGCAGATGGCCGAGCACAGCCAACGCGAAAGAGCCGCGGCTTCCAGCACGCAGATCAAGCATCTGACCAGGGAACAAACCGACGACTTCACAGGAGGTAATTGATAGGGTCCGCAAATGGTAGCGACTGCTGTCGTACACAGTGCAACCACTGCCCACCTGTCCCAGGAAGCGGCTGAGCAGGTGGTGGGTGAGGTCCCCGGCCTCCAGCTCCAGAGGCGGCCGGTTGGGCCGGCGCGCCACATAGTCCAGCTCCCCCTGCAGCATCAGGAATTGGCTGCTGTAGTGCCTTACCGTACAAATCTGCAGCAGCAAATCACGGCTGTTGCATTTATTATGGTAGGGTCTCGCAATGAACGCCGCAGTGCAGAGCAGTGGATATAGATAGATGCCGAGTCGGCATGCCATCCTGCTCATTGATTCCGGCTCCCGCTCCTACAGTGCCAAATTGCTGCGTGTAGCAGAGGTGGCTGCCAGAACAGGACGCAGGCACCTGGAGCAGCACGATGTCGAAGTCCTGCGACGGCATCTGGAACGCCGCGGCCTCGACGCTGTCGCCCACTGACGTGCGTGTGAACTGCAGGCAACCATCATGGCCGTATTGGACGCACAACAGCCTTCCAACATGAGGAATACAGCCTCCAGCGGGAGCCACCCCTGGGATCCCAAAACGATTGTGGCAACCAAGGTTTGCGTGCCCCATGTTGCTAGATTCTACCTTGCGCTGCAGGGAATTGAGTGCCAGCGTGCCTGGCTGCATTGCCGGGTGCGTCCTGACCATGAACACGCTGCGGACCCCACAACCGCTTCACTACTGGCTCGCATATAACTCCCTGGATGTTCTGCCTCAAGAGTGCATATGGTGCAAGCACAAGGTACAGAAAGGAAGTGTCACAGACGCAGACAATCTGCTCACCATGTTCCCACTTCGACATGCGACACCTGGGCCAGCCAGTCGGTTGGCGGCACAAAGGCGCAGTTCGTTGTGGCCAGAGCCTGCAATACGCAATGGTACCCACTCAGATGGATATGCAGCGAACGATTCAAGTACCACATCAGCGACCTGAGACGAACTTTGTCTGATGCCACAGCTGACAACATACCGCCGCCGCACACCTTGTCTGGCAGGTTGACGATCGTCACGTGGACGTAGGACATGGTGCTGGCGCCAAGGCTCTGCCTTGCGCTGTTATCAAAATTGATGTGTCAGCCGTGGCACGCACTGGCACGCACTGACCCAGAGTGCAACCTCAAGTGCGCTCGGAGGTGACGCACTTGACCAAATGCTCTGCTTGCCTTTTGGCCAAGCGATTGAACATGGCTAGTCAGCTCTGCTCATCAGGCTTTATTTCACAGCTGGAGGGTGCAACGCAAGCTGCAGTTTCTGCTGCGCAGAGGCGACTCGCTGCAGGCCAGCTGATCAGATCTTGGTAAGTGCTAGTTCCTCAGGAATGCGGCTGCATGGTTTATAGGACTATGCGACGATATTGACTTCGCAAGAGTTGACGAGTACAAAGTGGATCTGACGCTCCTGAAGCTGGAACCAGCTGCTAGCCTTGCCTTTTGGTTGCGATGCCTTTCCCTGCTTGAACGGGTTTCCGATGCTCGGCCCAACCGAGTTTTGCTCCCTTCCCTGGATGTCCAAACACGCGCAAGTCCTGTCCTTATTCAGGCGTTCGCTTGTCTCTCGCTGTGCCTTCGCATGTAATTGAGACAGCAACAGTGACCCACACATGGTGACAAGGCATCCGTTCATGCAGCACGAGACATCACCTGCATGATGGCGGCGATGGCCATGCGCCTGAGTCTCAGCAAGCAGTTGGCCGCGTGGAAGCTGCCACATGTGATCGGGAACGCAGTCAGAGCATATGCGACAAGCGAACCAATACTGCCGAAAGTGGGGTGAGCACAGACATTCACATAGTGGTCTCACAGCACAGCGTGCTGTCCGCATCCTTATGCTATGATTGGTCCACCTCAGTTGGTACATGCCTAACGATCAACACTCGCTCAAAACAGCCAGGGGCTCATACACGAGTCGTCAGCACTGCATACCCACAGCTATTGTTGCACACCGATGCCCGCTCTCAGCAGTGGCGCAGGGGCGGAAGTGTGTGCCGTAATGATGCGCGCAGGCAGACATTTGAGACGGAGGAGCTGTTCGACAGGGACCGCGTGGCGCAGTTTGTGAGCGTGACGGGCGACGCCAACATCCTGCACACGGACCCGGATGACGAGGGTTCCGAAGTGCAGGGCAAAGCCAGTGCGTGGTTCAGCCGCTTGGATTGCAGTGCACCGAACATGGCATAACCTCTCCGCGCTTGCATAGCATCATCATGTGCAAAATCTGCCCTAAGCAATATATGGGACAGTTCTGTGCATTCAGTGTTGCATGTGCGTGTCTGCCCCTGCCAGGACTGGGCGGCGCAATCATCCCCGGCAGCCTGTGCGCCTCGCTGTTCCCGGCCATCATCGGCAGCGCCTTCCCGGGCGCCCTGTACCTCAGTCAGACACTCAAGTTCCGCAACCCCGCCCTGGTGTGGCAGCCTGCAAGAGAGATCTGATGGGTGCCTTCGCTCGCACAGCACACCTGTGTCGCACCTGAGAAATCAGGCTGAAGCTACAAACAATGCGACACAAACATGACATTCGTATGATGACCCCTGGCGATGTGCATCGAGCAGGTGGGCTCCACGGTGCGGGCGGAGGTCACGGTGGAGCGCGTCAGCGGCAGCCGCATCGCCTTCGACACGGTGTGCCGCCTGGCGGCGCCGCCGCCGACGCCGCTGCTGGACTCCTCCGGCGCCGGCCTGACTCTAGTGGACGGCAAAGCGCTGGCGCTGTTGCAGGTAGATTCTCTGGCATTCTGGATATCCAGGCCGCGGGGTGATCCCACCCCAGCGATGCAGAGTTCGTGATACTCTGGCAGAGTGGCATGCCTGTCAAGCAGATAAGCATGCGCTATAGCAGGTGGGCTGCAAGTGCAGCATTGCTTGTGGGCAGGGGACCTCGGACACCGTGCACTCGTCAGCTGGGCTTGAGGGCGTGACACGCTGCCGCCTGTGGTTCTGAAGTTGTCGTGCTGGCGCTGCTTCAGGGCTGGACCCCCGAGCCGGAAGATGCCGCAGATGGATGATCCCACTGGAATGGGTGCAAGGTGCGGGGCACTGGTCAGCGCAGAGATGGACAAGCTGAATGGACAAGGTGAAGCACGAGTGCTGAACAAAGCGGTCATGGTGGAATGCAACAGATCAACCATGAGTGAGCAGCAATCTGCAGATCGATGAGGAGCCGAGACATCAAGTCATGTTCGTGGTTTCAAGGTATTTGGTTCGGTTTGTGTGCGGTAGCAAGCAGCTGCAGCGGTGCGAAGCAGTGCTAGTTTTAAGAAACACACGTTTCTAGTTTCCAGTTACAACATCCGGTTGCGGTCAACATAATTCAGGGTGATATGACGTCCTCAGTGCTCAGTTTGATCAGGCTGAACCCAGTTGGCTTCCGTGCAGCAGACCAGTGCAATTGACAAATGGGACATTTCTCCATCCGACAAGCTGTCAAAATCAAATTCCACAGTGAAGTGTGAAACACAGTCCACAATGAAGTGCAAAACGCAGTCCGCATGCTGTGCTGCCGCACAGATGTGCAGCATCACAGGCTCCACCTACCAATGCTTTCGTGAAAAGACGACTGCGACTGCAAATGCAAGGAGTTTACAAAGTCTGCTCTGTCGTGCTGAGAACGCCTTCGGGGATACCCCATGTGCTGGGGCTGCTGTGTTGCCTGTCAAGGCAGCAAACCGGGGAGTTCGACTGCTCGTGCGTCAATGTTGGCGGCGCTGTCCCGCTGTTGTTCTGTTGCTGCAAAACTGCAACCCTGCCGCAGCAGAGCTGCAGATCCGACGCCTGCAGCGCAGGGCCGCCTTTGCAATATGATGGTGCGGCCGGCACTGCTGCAGATCCCTCACTGCCAGCTTCCAAGAGTGTGCGGCAGGCTGTGTTGCAGCCACTCCTGCTGCCTCGCATGTCCTTTGCAGGAAGGCACTGTAGCCCTGGTGCCTCTGCTGACATTGGCCCGCACAAGGCCACCTCATACTTCCTCGCGGGAGGCGGAGTTGTGCAGGTCCGCCGTGTCGAAAGACGCCGCTGAGCCCTGCTGCTTGGTGCAAAACCCACGATGTCAAAACTATGCACAAGAAGCTCCGGCAGGGAAGGAAAGCACCACATCATGGGGTCAAAGTGACAGATGACCGCACACCGCATGCATCAGCACACACGCACAGCGCGCGCAGGCACTGACGGTTACACGAACTGCTGCCCACACTGCAAGCAGGGGTTTGTCGACAGCCGCAGCATGCAGGGGGGGCGTACCGAGTCGACCTCCTCGGAGGCGGGCAGGCGCGCAAAGGGGCCATGCGTGGGCCGCGGCACCGGCGTGAAGATTGTGCTGTTGGAGTTGACGGACGCGGCCGACGACCGTGTAGCGTCCAGCTTGGCCCGGATCTCCGACACAACACTCTGTACGAGAGTGCCAGAGCAGCTGAATGCTTTGAGGTGACTATCAAAAGCAGATTCTTGTGCAAGCAGTCTGCACCAGACACGGCACCTGAACAATGAGTCCTCGGCTTCGGCAGCACTAGGCTTGTCGATGAGCGCCGCAGATAGGCAGTCACTCGATGCTGCAAGGAGATATGCCAATGGCAGACAGGCCGCTGGATGGACCAAGACTCCTATGTGAAGGAACACACCATGAGCTGGGGCTTTTCCTTCTCCTTCTCCAGCGGCGTCTTGCCCGGGTCCGCTGTCATCGACTCCGCGCTGTCCATGGTCATGGTGATGATGTCAGCCGTCACATCCTGCAAGTCGATAAGGGAAACATCATGAGGAGACTCATGCATCGTGAAAATGCTATCTTGCACACTGGCACAGTACAGCAACACGAGCAAGCAGTGTAGGCGGCCAGCTATGGATTGCAGGATTGACCAGCATGAAATGCACAACATGACTGCCCCGCTATGACAGGCGATTGTGCAAGTCCGCCTCTAGACCTCGTTGCATCAGCAGCGCAGCCGTTTGCACCGACTGACATCCATGCAGGTGCGCACCGCGTCCTCGGAGATTGTGCCCAGCTCCTCTGAGGCGTCCAGCATCTCCCGCACGTCCGCCGGCTCCTCCCACTCGGGCTCCGCGCGGTACAGCATCCTGCAGATCACGCCATGTCAGGCTTATGCATACTAGCATCCTGTAGATGCTGCCATGTCAGGCTTATGCAGACTAGCATCCTGTAGATGTTGCCATGACAGAGGGTTGTACGACCCAACAGCACTGCGCATACTAGCATCCTGCGCCATCCTGAGAGTGCCCTCGTTCGAGAGGTTCACAACTCCCTATGATGAGTCTCATGGCACCATCCAGCTGCATCTGACAGCCTGGGACGCTTGGCATACTCAAAAGCTGAATCCCATGCGATGAATCCGAGAATCACCTTGCAAAGGCGATCGGGGACAATATTAGTGCCGACATGGGCATCATCGGACTTCCTGCCAGCATTGTACCCAACTGAGGGTTGTGTGCACACCCAGTGTGCCCATGGTAGCATGAAACACAAGAGGTGAGGAGGAGAAAGGAGAGACAGCAGCTGGATATTCAGGATCCTCACCGGCAGACCTCCTTGGCGGAGGGCCGTGCGTCGGCGTTGCGCTGTGTGCAGGCGTTGATGACGTCCACCACATCCTGCGGGCAATCATCCGGCACCACCGGATCCCGCATCACTCCCCGCTGCGGCACTTCCTGCATCCCATTTCCATGTTATGAGCAGAGTGCAGCAACAGGCTGGCCGTTCTGCTCAGCATAAGCTCTGGGCGCAAGAGCAGTTCATGCACTTTGGCCCTGTCCATTGTTCCAGGAACTGCAGCGCAAAAAGAAGCCAACACCACAGGCTCACCTGGGTGACGATTTCCCACAGAACGACGCCAAAGCTGTAGATGTCAACCTTCTCTGTGCACCTGTGATATGTGCACCAGTGCGATGTCAGCGCAGAAGCAATTGGCCGCGACGAAAGCACACATGAGGCAGTGCACTGGACGCTGCTCCCGGGTGTGGTGCGACAGGAGCTGTTGAGCGGCACGGAGCATGCGCACTTTTCGCCCAGCAGCAGCTCGGGTGCGGCCCAGGCCATGGTGCCCAGCGCGCCGTCACGCGTCAGATACCCGTCCGACATGATCTTGGCCATGCCCACATCGCCAATCTTGGCTACGCCATCCTGATGCAAGGCCAGACAACAGGAGTCTTCAGTGGGTTGCCACCAGAGAGACTGGTATGCTTTGAGATGTACCCTTTGATGCACCACGCATTTGAGTACAGCCAGCAAGCAAGCATATGCGAGCAGCTTTCGAGTCTTATATGTAACCAAGAGCTCACCCTCGTCAGCAGGACATTTTTGGACTTGAGGTCCCTGTGGATGACCTTGTTGGCGTGCAGAAAAGCTAAACCGCGTGCAATGTCCACTGCAATGGACTTGCCGCGATCATGCCACTTGAGCTTCTTGCCGTCGTCCATATTCAGTGCCTGCCGCAGATCGCCGCCCTGCATCGCATGATGATCAATTTGACGGCAGTCAGATTGGCATCTTTGAATGACGATTGCAGGTGTTGCGGGCATGAGAGACTCGTGCCCATCTCGTACTCGACATCAGCCATTGCTGCACTTGAAACGATTGGTCACTCAATCTGACTGGTCAAGGAAGTCAAGAAAGCACACCTCCATGAGCTCAATGACCAGAAGCAGGCTGTTGGTCTGCACACATGCGCCATAGAACTGCACAATGTTGCGATCCCGGCTGACATACCTGCACAGCACATGTACCGCAGCGTCAGTTGCCTGTGTGGATGCATTGCCGAGGCTCTGCTTCATTCAAAACTTGCCAAACAGGTGATTGCCAACGGTGACATATGGAAGTCTGCTGCCATGTTGAGCAGACGCCCACTTCATCATGGCGATCTCCCGGATAAAGGCCTCCTCCATGGAGCGGTCCCGCCGGAACATGGACTTGATGGCCACCGGCTGCACCTCCCCACGGATGCCCCGCAGCACCTTGCCAAAGTTGCCTGTGCCCAGTTCCCAGTCGGTGCCATCTGAACGCTTCACCACCCTGCAGCCGAGCCACATTCCAGATGTCAAGATCGAACAAGTCAAGCCGAAGTACCCAAGGTCACTGGAGTGCTTCATGACCATCAGCAGGTCACAAGCAAGTCAGCAGCACGTGCTGGCCGAACACAGGGCACGAATGCTTGCACTGTGAGCTTCGCTTAAGACATGAGCCTGAGGCCAGCAGGGCACACTTGATGTCCATCATGTCGATTTCCCAGTCGGTGGGGCCCTGGGGGCCCTCGTCCATCATCTGCCGCTTGCGGTCCCGCCACCACCGCCGCCCCAGCCAGCATGCGCACATAGCTGCGCAGATGAAACGGTGTCATGCCCCTGGCGCAACATGGTGGTGCGACTTTGCATTAGCTCAGCGCACAACACAGCCCCTCTACTACAGCATCCACATTAGTTATACCCTTGTCAAGGCGTCCGCATGCATTGCAGGGCGGCAGTGTGCCTCACCGACTTTGACGGCCATGAAGCTGAGGATGACGCCCAGGCTGATGGCCAGCGCGTGCCGGCTGGCGTAGCTCTGCAGACGCCGCCGGTGCAGCACCAGTGGCTGGCCGTGCTCATCTGCAAGCGTGCCATCTGCAAGGGCCTTCAAAGTTCGCGCGCCTGCCGCACCTGCAGAGGTACGAAGCCAGTGAATCTTTCTGGCGAGCGACACGTGCAGTGGCTTGGCCTCCGGCTGCATGTCACAGCAGCTGGTTCTGGTCTGAGCAGAATCGGGGGCCCGATCAGTTCAGCAGCGCGCCAAGTGCCGCCGGCCACTGGTGGGGTGGCCGGGTTTGTCCTACAGAACACGACTGGGTCAGAGATGCCGTTTCGCAGCAGTGGATAAGGATGGACTGGGAGGCCAAGGCCGCATCCGCTTGGCAACTGCAGCTGCAGGGGCCGCCTCCCTCTGGGCATCCAGGTACAAAACATTGGAAGATCACTTTCCAGGATCTGCTCCGACCGTGTGCCTGCGTGTTTTCACCCGCTCCTGCAGGATGCAAGAGATGTTCCGGCCATGCACCGAGACCGGTGATGGCGTCAGCAGGTCTGTGAGGGGACCTCTAACGCAGGGCGACTTCCACGTCTAGAGTGGTCGTACAGCACTCTGCAGCCTCGCAGCAATCAACGCGCCTGATGATGTTCAATGCATGGCCCTGCAGCTGGCAGCCGCGAGCCGCCGCGGTCCTGCGCGGCGTTGCGCTGTTTCAGTACGGATTGTCGGAGGGTAGTTTCCAAGGAGGCCCTTCTGCTGGAACTAAGATGTTTGAAAGGCCCACCTGCCACGTTCGCGCAAGCTGCGAGACCTGCTGTCGCCCACGCAAGCCGGTGCCGGACCAACATGCCAGCCGGACCGCTGAGGCTCCTGTTGCAGGCTCTGTAGTTGGGTTATCCCACACGTCACCAGCTGATTGGAGCTAAGACTAATGCCCCTGACCCCGATCAAGAGCCCGCCATGGGCAAGACGCGCCACTGCAGGCCGCCCACAGGGTCTGCGGAGGCGGTACAGTAAGCGCTTACCAACGGTGCTAGTGTGGAAAGTGCACGGGAGCTGTGGCGACGCACGAACCCGGTGCCGAGGAGACAGCGTTCAGCCGAGCACAACGCTTGTAGTGACCCGCGATGACCCTGTCAAGCGCAAGTGGGCTTCATTGATGCGATCAATCTCTGTTTGCAGAAATAAAGGGGGGAATTTGGGATTTTGACGGACTAGCCACCCCTAGTTCTGGAGGCGAGGTGGTTTACCATGAGGGTTTGGGAAAAATGGTATCGTGCTCGTTGCAATGATATTTTGCCATGGGTAGAATGATATTGGATTGACTTGCTTTTCTAATGGTTGACAACCGATGTGCTCACGGTATCCTATCTGCATCTCGAGTGAAGAGAGGCAGACCAAAACACAGCGCTCCAGGCACTTTGACCGCTCACATTTGCAACCTCACATTGTGGCCTGAAACAAGACCCCGGCAATTGAATAACACATCAATGAATTCACAACAGAGCAACCCAATTTGAAAGTCAGTACTGATTAGCTCAGACCGCAATACGATACCCTCTCACCAGATGAGCGCCCTTGTCAGGCTGGTCGCTGTCCGTGCCAGTGTTGGCGCCATCAGTATGTCATGCCACTGCTGCATCTGATGGCACACACCGCCGGAACGAAATTCATCATGCTGCACCCTCGCCGTCATCCCGCGACAGCTGTCTCCGTCAAGCTTTGCCAGGCTTGTGTCAGCCGCTGTAGTGCATCACAGCTGGCTACAAAGTCCACGCCTGGCCCTTGCTGCTGTGCATGCTGCACAGTGGAGCGCCGTAGGCAACACCCTTGCGATACGGTCGTCATCAGGCCGCGACCTTCTGCTTCTCTGCCTCGCGCTTCTCCGCCGCGCCGGCGCGCCAGCTGCGCTCCAGGCGCTCCCGCTCATTCCGGTGGTACATCTGCGACCAGCAGCCTAAATGGTCGGCAGACGAATGCCACAACACTTTGCGCAGCTGAGTAGACCGGGGATGGGCAGAGAACCCAGGTAGAGCAACCTCTCAATTGGCTGTGGTTCCGAGTGTCCGAGCAGTACCTTGATCTTGTACCGGAGGCCGGTGCCAGGCTGCCCAAACTCCAGGATATCGCCGGGGCGCAGCCGCTTCTTGGCGCCCGCTTCCATGCGCTTTTCGTTGAGCCAGGTGCCTGCCGTCGTGCCGAGATCCCGCACATAGTGGTGGCCGTCCTCCTTCGTGAACTCCGCATGCCGCGCAGCTGCCTGCAGGGCAGGCAATGTGGAGTGTCATCGCCAATTCGAGAGAGTGGCGGGTACAGCACAGCGCTGCTGGTGCTGATGACAAGCTGCACTGCCCATCAGCAAAACCAAAAACAGGGAGCTTGCGGGGCAAGTTGCAGTTGAGGAGGGCGCACTGTGGGGGCCTCCAGGATGAGGTTACAGCTGTCGTCGCGGCCGATGGCACAGCAGGCGTCATCGCAGATCATGACTGCAGGCTCTGTCGTGGGCTCTGTGCCACCGCGACCCTGGGTTGCAGCGTAAGCAACATTTGCGTCCCCCCGCAGAAGAAGCCCTAACAGGGTCCATCTCAACAGATTGGCATGCTTGTGGAGGCAACCATGTCTGTGACAGCTTCAGACGCAGGCATGCCGCCCACCTCGTCTGTCATGGGCACCACCGCCCACTGCGCATTCGCCGCACGCAGCAGCTCCTCGTCGTTGCTCATGAACAGCCCGAAGTCCTGCACAGTGACAACCAATTGATTCGCAAACTGCCAGCACTTCTTGTCCTTGGCGCATGGCGCATGAAGGACCAGCAATCGTGTGGCCACACAGCTGAGCAATGAGATGAGCCATGATGAACACCGCAAGAAGCGGCCAGTGCACCTGTTCATCGAAGGTCTTCGGCTTGTCGGGCAATCGACAGTGCGGGGTGCGGTCCTGGAAGCGCAAGTTGCTGGCGTTGCCGCCCAGCACCCACGCCAACACACCCGGCATCGTCAGGTCCATGGCCACCTTGCCGCCCACCTACAGAGCGTGTGCAGACGATTGCAAGCATGGACAAAACAGAGATCGCATTCTCCAACAATCGCCAAGCAAGGTCTGGAACTGACCTCAGGTGCTGCAGCACATGTATGGCGGTGCTCAAGGCACTTCAAATTACAACAAAGTGCAGGATTTGTTCATCCTGCCCAACTGCGCGCCGGCATTGGTTTGCAAAAATGGGTTCCACTACGTCCGCACCTTGCCAAAGTGCGGGATCTTGAACTTCATGAGCCACTTGCCAAAATCGCCCAGGCCCTCGCCCATGTATGCCTTGTAGGTGGACGCCATGATGGCTGCCATGCCTGCCAAGCCATGTATACTGCTGGCCCGCACCAGCCGTTGCTGCAGATCAGCAGAGGGTTCAGGTCAGGGCCGACTCCCTACCACAACAGCATCCGAGATGCAACATTGCACATGACCGTGTGCAGCAGGGGGAGCTGGAGCTAGAGCCGAGCAACAAGAAGTGGCTATGCTGGGCATGTCTCTGTACATCATGTGACCACAGCTGATCTGGGGCTCACCGACTGGTACTTGCGCAGCGCGGCCTCGATGTCGACTGGCTGGCCCGGCTTGACAGACTGCACCGCCTCGTCCAGCGTCAGCGACAGCTGGTAGCCGTCCTCAATGGCCATGCAGCCACCCTGGATTCAGGAGGCAAATCAAGACGTGTGAAGGCGGCTGCACTGTAGACCGCATGCGCACATGTGACCACGATGCAGGTGATGGGCGCTCATGTGCTGCACGCATTTCCATGGCATCTCTCCGGTCCAAGGTCACCACCAGACTCTCACCTGGCCCAGGTTGGGCTGCATCGCGTGCGCAGAATCACCCAGCAGGGCGACGCGGCCCCGCGCCCAGGTGAAGATCGGCGGCCGGTCGTAGATGTCGCGCCGCAGCACATCCTCCTCCGGCGTCGCCCGGATGAGGTCTGTCACCGCGTCCGCCCAGTCGCCAAAGATCTCCAGCAGCCGCTGCTTCTGCTTGCCGGGCTCATCCTTGCCACCTGGTCACACAGCAGATTGCCTGTGACACGATGTGCTTGACACAATCACTATACATGCAACCATAATGATACATGTGTCAATGTAGCACTGACATGACACTGTGCACTGGGTACAAGTCACAGGTGAGAAAGTCGGAGCCAGCACGCACCTGCTGGCTCCTTGTGGAAGCCATACCATTGCATCTTGCCGCCGCCAACATCGCTGGACACAAAGTACCTGCCGTTGCCCAGGAACACGCGGTACCTGCAGGCGGAGGTGCAGGATTCAGTGCCAGATCAGGCAGCTGCTGATATGGGACGTAGCAGACCATCCTGCATTTGTACACGCAGCATCTAGCACTGTGAGGACGCAGAAAGTTACAGCACAGAAAGACACGTGTGCGCACCCAACAGTATCAATGTCAGGAGGTGTAAAATCGCTGATGCCAGTGTAGCAGGTGTACTGGCTATAGTTGGGCTGCGATTCGCCAATCAGCTTCCGACGGACCTGAAGCAGTGCAAGCACTATGAACCACTTTGTGGACATCGTTGAGTAGGTGCATTGATATACCAGGCGCTCAAACTGCTGTATATTACAGCATCGCTTGCAGCTGAATGATGCATTTGACTTGCACAACATTCTCTCGATTCGTAGCCAACCGCATCTCGAAATTTGCACCTTAGACCAGATGCCATCTGCGCCAATCAAGATATCGCCCTCGAAACGGCGGCCGTCCTCCAGAATGGCCGTCACGATCTTGCGACCGGTCTTCTGGCACACCGACTGCAGCGCAACAACACATACGCAGTCACAGCGTGCAGCCACCCCAGCAAAACACTGAGTATCAAAACAGACCCACCCCAACAAGTCGGAACACCCATCATCTGGTTGGAACTGTTGGCAACATGTGCCACACCTCCTCATAGTCAACAACGTGGCAGTCATTAGCGAGCACGCCGCTGCCCTCGAGCTCCTCCGCCTTCTGGGCCAGCTTCTGCTGCAGCACCACGCGACTGATGACCCGCGTCACCGGCAGGCCCAGGTCCACCGCCGGGTGGAAGGTGTCGAACTTCACATACCTGGGTCACATGCGCATCGCAAGGTCCAGATTTGCTGATCGAGTCAGGCGCCACATTGATCATATCAAAGAGGCATGCAAATCGTCGAGTCCCTACCACCATGGGCCCGGCACTTATGCAGACAGCGCCATTCATCATTGCTGCGGAAAGATGCTGCTGCGTGTATCAGAAGAAGCGCCCACCAGTCGCCAGTGACGCCGTCGCACAGGCCGTTGATGCGGTCGCCGGTGACACAGCCCTCCTTCATGATGGCCTCGGCCATCCCCTGATCAATGGCCTCCAGTGCCGCCAGCGCATTGCTCTGGATCTGCATGCAAGCGCATATGGCCACAGCATTAGCAAGGGCAACGATGCGTCTGTTTGCAGTTGTAATGCACAAAGATCTGCGTGTGCGGCGGAGACCTGTGCCATCACAACAAATATGTGCAAGGACCGCTACACTTATATATATTCCTGTGCGGGCGCCACATGGCGCCAAGCAGTCACCCAACCATTGATGTTGCTGTGCACCGCAGTCTGTGATGCTAGCTGATGGTGTTCAAACACCAAGTACCTGGATGGGGCCGCGGTACTTGCCCTCGCCGCGGATGGCGGTCAGGTCTCGCTCGAAGACCTGCACCGGATAGCCCCGCTTGATCAGGGCCACCGCTGCTACCAGGCCGCCGATGCCTCCGCCAGCAATCAGCACGCGGGGCATGCCGCTGGCCGCGGCCTTGGCGTCCAGGTCAATCGTCTGCTGTGGAGCTTCCTCGCGTGTGCTGGGCTCAGCCCCATTGCCACTCGCTGCCTGAGCCACCACGGCGCGTTCTGCCGCTGGCGCTTCGACGCGTCGACTAAGACCGAGGCTGTACCTGCCGCTGCTCACGTCGACGCTGAAGCGCCGCTGCGGGGCAATGCTGCCATTGCTTCTGTTGTGTGTATCAAGTGAGAGCCTGCCCTGCAAACTGCTGCCGCTCAAGGCAAGCCGGCCCGCCATCTGATTATGTTGGATTGTATTCGTAGCTCTACAGGTTGACACGGTGGTGTTCACTTGCAATCAGTCGATCAGGCGAAGCACCCAGATAAAGAGGAAAAATCTTCTTCCTGGGGCTCCAGTGCTTCGGCCACGCATGACTTGGCATGGAAGGACCCAAAATTTCAATTCGCCTGCGAGTCCCGTTTTCCTTTTTCCTGCTGCATGCCAATAGCTCAGTCGCTCGCCCAGTCGCCGTCACCAACATGGCGTTGTGCAGCCTGTTGCAGAGCTCCTCAGACATGCTGGCGATGCGGTGCCGCTCACATGAGGCCGCCTGCATGTCTGGTCGGACACCATGCATGCAGCACAGCATGCACAGGCGGCCTCTGCCAGCCGTGCGAGGACAGCGCAGGCCGTTTACAAGTGCTGTGCTACGCAGCTCAGCGACTGATTATCAGGCAGCATCACAGCAGCAGGCAGCGCAGCCAGCCCAAGCGCCGCAGCGGCCAGCGGTAGACCCGGCTCGCATGCTGCAGGCGAGTCTGCCGCTGTGGATGCTCACGGCGGCGCCTGCGATCGCCGCAGATGCTGACTTTGCGCAGGGCAGCGCCTCGACAGCCAGCTACTATGCCACGCTGTTTCTGTTTGTGTCGACGCTGCCAGGTAGGGCGCAGTAGCTGCATGGCAAGAGAGTATGTATTTGAGGGATGAGCATCCATACGAATTTCAACGTTCGCTTGAAATCGACAAGCCCGGGGTAGGGAGTGATTGTGAAGATTAGCTTAATAAGTGCCGTGCCAGGAGCTTCCGCCCGGCTACATGCCGTCTGTCTCCGCAGTCGTGACGTCCTTGGTGATGTGTGCTGATGGTGCACGCACCGTGCCCGAGACGCCAGCGCCTGCTTGCAGGTCTGTGGTCGCTGGTGAAGCGCGCGCCAAAGGCCTCCGTAAAGAGGAAGGTGTTTGAGGTGGAGGGCCCGGGGGTGGCGGACGCTGTGCCACTGGATGCACGGGCGCGCGCCATCTTTGACTACTTCAAAAAGTACAACTACGAGGTGCGACCCCACCACAGCAGGCACACCGAAGCTGCGAACAGGTTGTCCAGTTATATCCTGCTTGTTGATGGCGGAAGGACACAGTGACGTGCCCCGACTTTGCTGCCGATGCATGGCGCCTGCTGACACGACAGGTCAAGGAGCGCGGGGAGGTCATCACCTTCGTGGGCAACTATGCAGCCAGCAAGGGGCAGGCTGCAGCGCTGGTGCTGTACGTCTTCTTTGGTGAGCTGCACTGCATGGCAAAGCATGGGTATTTTTTTCCTTCCCTGCACACCGCACTGCGCCGCGTTGCACCATAGGCCTTGTGGTGGACCTCCTCTCTGCAGGCCTGTTGCAGCAGCATTCGTTCGGCTGCAGCTGATAGGTGTGCTGACGTACTCTTCAACTGGGTTTTGCCATTCACGTCAGGGCTGGGCAGCGCGGCGCTGGTGCTCAGCATCGCGGCGCCCTTCGGCGGCAACTGGTGGTACCTGCTGACACTGATCAGCCCGGCGGCGGGCGCCTACTACCTGCGGAAGGGCGACCGACAGGAAGAGGTGTCTATTCCGTTTTGCTTCCCTGATGCACGCTTCAGCTGCTGTTGCAGTAGATGAGGCTGTCAGGCCACATTCGTGAACAAATGCTGCGATCACCATCCTGAGGTGACCACTGCTGATTGTCTGGTGCCGGTTTGCTGCAGTTTAAGGTGAAGATGGTGACAGCGGATGATGAGCAGACGACGGACATCATCACCTCCGGGGATGTCGAGGAGACCACACGATTCTGCAGGGTGTGTGGTGCACTTGCTGCGGACAAAGATTTGCATGCTTGACCTGCTTCCAATATATGATTTGGCTTACACAGAGAGGCAAGTGGCTTCTGCAGAGTGATCACCATCATCATCTGCATGGCAGGAACTTGACCTGAAGGAGAAGGGTAAGGAGTACGTGAAGGGCATCCTGGAGCGGTAGTGCGGGGTAGATGTGGCAGCAGGTTGTGGTTGCCGTGGAATACTGCTGTGTTGCAGCAATATACTACTGTTTATCGGTTTATCGGTTCAAGGAAGCTGCCTTGTTGAGCAGCTAGCGGAGCCGAGACAGACCGTGTTGCAACTTTCAACACAAATGGTTGCCATGCTCATGGCATCCAATGTTCAATGAGACGCATACATCAACCCTTGCACTGCCTGGCAACGCTACCGATACGTGGATTGCCGAACCCTGACAAGCAAAGCCCTGAGGTGTCAGAAACCGCCAGCATTGATCTTCTCGATTGTTCGGGGCCCATTCACCCAGACAGATGGTCCTCAAAAATTCCGTGCAGACCCAGCCAGCGATGGCGTGTCTTGCAGCACAAGCTCAGCAACGTTTGGGCCACTCCATTCAAAGTCAATACCGTTCCTCTTTGCCAGAGTCGCCCTCGGACAGCCAGAACAGCAGCTCCCGGTCCGCCACTGTCGGCTGCTCCAGTAGCATGTCCAGCGGCGAGCGGCCACTGGCGTCCTTTGTGTACCTTGGCGCGCCCCGCCGCACCTGCCACAAAGCATGGCAAGGGCTACAAATCAAACATGATTGATCATCGACAGGTGTTGGAAATCCCGACAGCATTCCGAGCGGGAGATAGTGCTGCCAAGGTGTAGGTTCAGGGCAACACATGGTCTCCCCCGCTTTCAAGGATAACACATGCTCTCCCACATTTCAACTACATGGCCCAGACTGATACAGCTGCTGACTACACGTTCTTGGAGATGCCCAATGGTAGGGACTACGTGGCTTGCTCGTCAGGAGCTTGGGCACCTCTGTGCGGCCGGTGAGCACGGCGTAGTGCAGCGGCTGGCCACAACCACCAACAAACCCAACAGGTCTTCGACAGTTGCGGATGGCAGGGACGAAGTGGCTTGCTCACCAGGAGCTTTGCTGCCTGGGTGCGGCCGGCCAGCATGGCATGGTGCAGCGACTTGCCAGCACCATGTCAAGCTCTCTGACGGTATGGCAGGCGGACCCGACTGCTTCTTCTTACCAGGAGCTTTGCAGCTTCTGTGCGGCCGGCGAGCACGGCGTAGTGCAGCGGCTGGCGGCCGGCGGCATCGGCCCAGCCGGCCCGCACCCCGTTCTGCAGCAGCAGCTCCAGCAGCGGCACCAGCCCCACCTGCAGCATTGGCAGGGCAGCAGGCGTCGGTCACCCTGTGTGGTGCAGGCAGGGCAGACACCAGCCTGGTGTTCCAGTGGTCCGCTGCGATGTCCACCACCTATGGGCCATCGCATGCCAATCAGACATAGTTTGATGTGGATGTCACCAGATGCTGCGTAACATGCCAGATGATGTCAGCCTGGCATATAAGTGCGCATTCCCAAGCAAGTGTCCAATGTTGTTGTAGTGTGGAGGAGAATATGGACGCACTCACGAAGGCGGCACAGTGGAGGGCAGTGTGCCCAAATCAGTGTCAAGTGCCATCGCAGCATGGAGAGGGTATGGATGCATGCACGAAGGCGGCGCAGTAGAGGGCGATGGCTCCAGACCAGTGTCAATGGCTGTTGCAGCATGGAGGGCATAAGCCTCCAATGCACTCGCGAAGGCGGCGCAGTAGAGGACGGTGTCTCCGAATCAGTGTCAACTGCTGTTGTAATGTGCATTGCCATATGGATGCACTCACGAAGGCTGCGCAGTGGAGGGCCGGTGCAAGAATCAATTGCTATTGTAGTCTAAGGGTGCATATGGACTGTGAAGGGGCCTGTGCACTCACGAAGGCGGCGCAGTGGAGGGCGGTGACGTCGCCGACGGCGTCCGGCGGGAGGCGCGGCTTGGGGTCGGGGCACCGGGAGTGCGCCGCCGCTACCAGGCTGGCCGCCAGCGGCCCGCCGTGCCGCCCGTCCAGCTCCGCGCCCGCCGCAAACGCCCGCAGCGCCGACCTGCAGGCGAATTACGCACCACATATAGGCAGTCGGGTTGTTATCTGTTCTTGTTGTGTACAGTTATACACAACAGATTGTTATGTGCGGTTGCTGACACGACATGCTGATGGCGGGCAAGTGCAGCAGGACGTCCTCAGCTGAGGTTGATGACTGTACGGGCACTGCGCAGCACTTGAGCACATGCAGGCCTCATCGTTGTTGTCGCTTCCAGCTGCTGCCGCAATGCACGTTCATGTTGCTCACCGCACGTCGCCATTCTCGGCCGCATCCCAGAGCGCCGCCTGCGGGGATCCGCCCGGCAACATGTGCGGCAGCGGCCCATAGATCCGCCGCACATACTTGCTCACGATGAACTCCTGCAGACGTCGTTGTCGGCTGGTCGAAGCAGTTCATGCAGCATGGCCAAGCCATGCATGCAACATGAAGGCCGTGCTCTCTCAGGCTTTGCACGCTCCCGGCATGTCCAGGCAGACCTAGAAGACGTCCAGTCACCTGTCGCAGTGCATCTGCAGCCTCTGGCACGGGTTTGGATGCGGCCGCGGCTGCAGCTCGCTGCGCCGCCTCTTCGCCTGCATAAGTAAGGCATGCACTGAGGTTGCTGTCAGGATAGGGCAGCAAGTTATGAAGTCGCGTGCCTGCAGCACTCGTGCTCAGCTGCTGCAGAGCCTACCCATGGAAAGCTCCGAAACATGATCCCCCGAAACATGATCCCAAGCCCTCAAGCTGACCAACGACAAGCCACGGACCTGGTGAGGCTCGTTGGGGTGTCGCTCGCACCATCCAGCTGCCTGGGGGCGCCTCGCCCGAATTCCGTAATGGCGTGCCTGCAGGTTGACATGTCAGCGTACCACCCTTGCCCAGCTGAACAGTCAAAGTTGCGCAGCACTGCATGCAGTTTTGGTCCGAGTCGGAATTCATGCAGAATAAAGTCACAGCGTCACATGCATGACACATCTGGGGTCCCACCTGGCGCGTCTGGCACAAAAGGTGTGGGCGGCGCGAAAGGCGACGTGTTGGGCAGCGGCGAGAACACCGACTGCGCTGCTGGCCAGGCTGCATCTGACCTGCTTGAGAAGGTATCCTCGGATGACTCGGCCATCAGGTAGACAACACCATCTTGCGCACGCTCAACCAACGGTGGCACATCAGTTGAGGATGACATGCAACTTGCTGCGACACACGCAGGGTGCAGAGAGATCGGCATAACCAGCATCTAGCTGCAACAGAAAGCCACTGCCCAAAGCCTGTCCAACCTGAAATTCGAAACCCCTCCCCCTGGCCTAACAACCCTCTCAAAGCTTCGCTTTGTGAGAGACCCCCGCTACAAGCAGGGTGCGCTGCGGGCAGCAGCGGGGACAAGGAGGGAGACGAGGGAGGACGGGTCCGGCAGCATGTCTTCCCGTGGCAGCAAAAGGAGGATATCAGCAGCAGTGTGACACACCCTTGCCGGGCGTCGAGCGCGGCTGCGGCGGCGGCGGGCGCTCCTGGCGGCGGCTGGTGCGGCGCGGCCAGGTTCTCCTCCCAGGCCGCGTTGGCGTACGCATTGCCCAGGCCCTCGAACAGGGCGACCACCGACCGCTGCCACACCCTCTCGTCCAGCGTGATGCTGCGCACCTGCACGGTGAGCAGCACGACACGCTTCTCAAGCTGCAAGCTTCCGGCGGGTGACTGACCACAGCTGACGACATCAGCCAGCGTGATACACCAGCCGCAGCCACTGCATGTATGCCCCGATTCAGTGCTGGCAATGCTGGCAGAGACAAGGCAGGACAACCTGAACGCTGCAAGGTCCTGCCAGGCGAGTGACAGTATCACACGACAGCATCCACACTGTCGCAGCCGCTGCAATACCGACTTGCATGCCAGAGCAGTGCTGGCAATGTTGTGCCAGCAACTGCCTGCCTGCTGTACATTCAGAGATCCGTGCCCACCTTGGACACATGCGATGACAGCAGCAAGACCCTTATAGATGTGGGCCCACAGACCCGGGCGCCCACCTTGGACACGTGCACGCCCAGGTGGCGGTGCACGCCGGAGCAGGCCGCGCACAGCAGCACGCCCAGGTTGAGGGACGCCCACTCCGGGGTGCGCGCCCCGCAGTCCGCACATGCATCGTTTCCTCGCACCGCCGCCAGCGCCCCCGCCAGCGCCTCGCCGGCCACGCCGCTCTCCCGCGACACCGCCGTCTGCAGAATCAACTGCAGGTCTTAGGCACTTTGGGGCAACAGCAGCTCCCCGGCCACGCCGCTCTCCCGCGACACCGCCGTCTGCAGCGGGCGCTTCGGGGCGTCAGTGCCTTCAAGGAAGCATGCCCTACCGCAAGCTGTGATGACACCGCCGTCTCCATGTGACACCCACCGTCTGTAGAACCAAGTGCAGATCTCAGGCGCTTTGGGGCATCAGCGCCCTGGAAAGATGCCATATTGCAGCGTCCTCCCGCGACATCGTCGACTGCAGCAGCAGCTGCAGACGACTCAAGGCGCTGTGCATGCCGCTCTACCGCGACAACGCCGTCTGCAGCGGCGGTCGCAGACGGATGGGTCTCAGGCGCTTTGAGGTGTCAGGGCCCGAAGCATGCCATGTCGCAAACTTTGTTGCTGAGACTGGCAGATTCTTCTCAAGCTTGCAGACGAAAGTCTCCGGCAGACTGGTCAAGTGTAACATAGAACGCCTGTTGAAGATTCAAGCGTGGCATGATTAATGGCAATCCCAACCAAGTTGCAGAGTATTTCCAGGGTGCCCAGTTGTGTGCCCAGCACATGGCTCACATCGGGGGGCTCCTCGGCCAGGGACCCGGCTTCTGAGGGCGCGCTGGACCGCAGGCTGCCAGCATCCCCAGCGACGTTGTCCCCCGCCGCGTCTGCGAGCACACCGCCGATGGCCACCGTGCCGCTGGGTGACCTGCGCAAACGAAGATGCTCAATGTCAACATGGACTGTCCGAAATGTGTGTTGGAGAGATTCACAATGGAGATGGACGGGATGGCCACTACAACATCTGTCACTTCACACATGAAAGCGCTGATGAACGATGGGTTTTGAGGCGACAACAGCACAAAGGCATGATGGCATCAAGCAACAGCAACTGCCCACTAGCACTCATCGATCCATCGCGCACCGCATGTGAGTGGGCGCAGTGGGCTTGCGCTGCAGCGTGACGGCGGGGCTGGCTATCTGTGGCGACTCCAGCATCACGGCAATCACTGCCTGCGGCAGTGGAGAAATTCAGCGGTTCATCCGACAACATGAAGCATATCAGAAACATGACTCTGCAGGCAGATGATTTTCTTCATGTGGATCGCTTGAATATCCATGTCCTATCTACTAGCTTGCAGTGAGGAGTTGCACCAAGGCGAAGAAGCAAACATGCGGTTGTGCCGCCTCTGCACGGCCATCTTGTCTCGCAGGTTTCTGCGGGGGACGCACAAGCGATTTGTGGAATTTATGGGACCCGCTGGGCACCTGGATGCACTCCATCCACTCGGTGGCCTCCAGCTCGTCGGTGGCCTGCAGCACGTAGCTCTTCGCGGGGGACACCACCCTGAAGCAGAACTGCAACCCCGCATCGGCGGGCTCCTCCGCACCCGGCTTCACCGTCGCCGTCTGTAACGCCACCGTGTTCTGCGGCGTCTTCCTGTTGTCCTTCTTCTCCTACATGGCAGGAACCGAAAGCCAGCTGAAATGACGAACTCTGCTCAGCAAGACGAGGTGTAGCTAGATACAGCAGATCCCACCCAAATGATGCCGGAATGCTACCGCTCAGTTTCAGCTAGGAAGTGGTCGCTGTGTGTGCAGCTTCATGTGCTTCGGCCAGCCCCAGCTGGCATGGCGCCGCTCCGGATGAGATCCATGGGCGCAACCTTTGCGGAGTAGTAGTACAGCATGCCGCTGCTGTCCAGCACGAAGAAGCGGCGCTTCCACTCCCGCCGCAGCCCGCCGCTGTTCTTCTTCAGCAGGTACCCCTGCTTCAGCACCGTCAGCTGCGCGCCCTTGCTGGCTGCTGTGGCCCTGATGTGGCGCTCCACCTCCGACTTGACCCCGGCAGCAGCACCTGCCATCGCGAACATGGTGTGTTTGAGATGCTAGCTTTGGTTTGCAGGTCAGGCTTGACATGGCCTCCACTTCTGCCATGCTCTCTGCTGCCAGGTGTGTGTCAGTCGAGGGCAACAACTTGGATGTTGATGCTGTAGCTTCTCAATCGCATCATTATGGACAGCACAAACATATCCCAGTCGTGCCCATGGAGCAGTGCTGCCACAGGCTTCTCAAGACTCGCAACACGCCATCAAATAATAGCGGCAGCGGGAGAGTGACTGCACCTGTCATCTGCAGCGGCCCCTGCGGCCGCGGGGTGGCGCGGAGTGCGGACTCCGCCCGCCGCACCTCCCGCGTGCTCTGCGCCTCTCGCAGCCCATAGATGGAATCCTCCAGCGCCGCACTGCGCCGCTTCTCCTCCTCTTTCAGCAACTCGCACGCCTCCAGGGCCTGCCATAGACATACTTGGTGACGACCGCATTCGGACAAGGCATAGCCATCTGCATTGACTGTGTGAGATGGAGTCCCTCTACGCCGCACTGCGCCGCTTCTCCTCCTCCTTGAGAGACTCGCACGTTTCCAGGGCCTGCTATGGACGGGTGTGGTGATGAGTGCCCTTGGAGGTGGGACAGCTGGCTGGGATGCGCAGTAGATGAAGTCTTCCAGCGACAAAAGCAGCTCTAGGTGAGCAGGACAGGTATGCAAGGACACCAGGAGCGTGCTCTGGAATCTGTGGCGTGATGATGGGTAGTCCTACCTAGGGTCATGTGGCCGTCCGTGTGTTGACGCAGACTTCATGCTCGAGATCAGTCACTTGAGCAGCAGCGGGGCTTGGGAGGCCACGAACCGCACAAGAATAGAGAGTTGGGCTCGCCTGGTGCATGAAGGGCTCCAGCTTCTTGAGCGCCTCATAGCCCGCCTTGAAGTAGCGCAGGTGGCCGTCCATTACCGACACAGCCGCCTCCAGGTACTCGTGCCGCTTCCGCCCCTCCACCTGATCACGTGCCACATGCCTGTTGTCTGGAAGCATACATGATGGTGGAAGCTGCTGCCAGCAGCAGCTGTGCACTCACCGATGCGATTGGGCGACCACAAAACCATTGACGCGTCTCGCACATGCAGCAGCGCAGCGCTGCGACCCACCTCTGTGAGTCGCCTCGCCAGCTCGAAGCGCGACTCCTGGGCTGCTGCTGCCGCCGCCACCGTCTCGCCCTGCGCACGCTGGCGGTCTGCCTCGGCCTGTGCCTTCTTCGACAGCATCTTCCCAGCCAAAGACCTGCCAGGGGTCACAATCTCATTGGACACCTGTAAACTTACAGGCAATCATACACAGGGTGAGCAAGTGAGCAGCCCGGATGTTCGTGTCATGATGCGATGCGAGCTTCGTAGGAAGATCTGATCCGCAACTCAAGGATGCTGCTGCATCATGGACCAGCAGGTGGCTCTACTGCAGCCATGCGCAGCACTGACTGCTCTTGAAACTCTGTTCCCAACACAGGAGGCTGCAAGTTCACACTTGTGGCCCAGATAGCGCTTCTGCGCTGCATCGTGCTCATCCAGCTTGTTGGCCAGGTCCAATGACGCAGCGCGTGCCTGTGCCAGCAGCCCCTTCTGCCAGGTGCCCTGCAGCCGCTCCACCAGGATGTGGTCCACCTGCACGCCGTGTGCCGAAGCGAATGTGACCTAATACGGTGATTTGTGGCAACCCGTCATAGTATTTTGCTTGCCCTATACTCGCTTTGCTTGCTTAGATTCCCAGAAAGTTAGCTTCAGCAGTCTACACCAAAGGCAGCAGCATTGTGGCCAAGGAAGACACTGCAGACCTGGCCTCGCAGCAGTTCAGAAGCTGAGCCGAGGTCCTGGAACACCTCGATGAAGCGGGACACCGTGCCCGACCCTGCGGACAGGCGATGCGTTGTTCATTTTTGTACTATGCCCCATGATGCTCCCATGAAGCCAACACTGCGGGTGCGTAGAGTGATCGCCGGCCATGTTGCGGAACACAGGCTGATCTGGTGACAGCAGCACATCGTCCCTCCCAGTGTCGCCCCCCCTGCTGCAAATTCCAGTTGTCTGCGAGACCATATCCTCACAGGCACTTCAAGCCGAGATCATCCCTGTTGAGGTCAAGTACATCTTGGTATTTCTCACCTATCGACATCGACTCCTCGTCCGTCCCAGTGCCGTCCGGCCCACCGCAAAACTCCCGCAGCGCGTCTGCAAAGTCCGTTTGTGCATGCGCCATGCTGCCGAGGCCATCGCGGTACCGGCGAGCTCCCCGCACCAGCCGACCCGTGCGCCTGTCCAGTCGCTCGGCTTGCGCCCCCAGGTCCGCTGCCTGGGTTCGACAAAATGATGGGTTTTGAACCCCCCAAAGCCACCAGGGCAGGATTAGACAGCTCAGTGTTCACGCAGTGGTGAGCAGCAGGTTCCGGACGTGTTCAGTGCGCAGGCAGCATTCCTGCGTCGTGCAGCTGCAGCTGACGCACCCTGTCTCGAAACTGCGGGCTGTCCTCCACTGTGTCAAACGCCGGGGCACCACCAGTGCGCGGCACCGCCGCCGGATCCGGCACCCTCGCGAGCTCCAGGCCAGTCGGGCTGGCCGGCGACCGCGCCGGCGATCGCGCCGGCGGCGTGCTGGCTGACATTGCAAGGGTGTCAACGATCACGTCCTTCGGTCATGCGGCGCGGCATTTGAGGTCCTTGCGGCGGGAGCCTTCCTAAAGAATCTGCGCAAGCGGCCGAGTGCTCACAGTGATTCCCGACAGTTCATCGAGGCAGAGGATGCATGGCAAACAACGGTCCAACACCAGATAGATTCTGATCAAATACCGGGCTTTGACCGGATCGTATAATGCTGAAACTTCTCAATAGCCGTAATATGGCAACATCTTACCGCAAGGAGCAACCTCTGACACATCTGCAGCAATGCCGAGCTTGTCTGCAAGCTGCGTATTGTAAAACCCAATTGTGGAAGCCTGCAAAGCCAAATAAACTTCAAAGCCCTAAATTTGACGAATTTGTTTCGAAGAGACCAGAGAGCAGCCAGAGAGTGGTCACCCCACTGTCCAGGATTGCTCATAATACGGTATTCAGGAGGATCCAGCATGGGGACCGTGTTGCGGCTGTTGCCACACATGCACAAGGCACATCAGCAGAGTTACTTACAAGATAGGTCCAAAACTGGCATAATCACTTCACCACCGTCGCATTCAATCCAGCCGAACCAGCACGCCCAGCACAGTCTGGTGATGTCAGGCAGCTTTGCTGTAGCATTGCTCCTGAGGATGGCTTTGCTTTGCTGCCGAACGCCCTCAGTGCCCTTCACTCTATAATTGCTGAATGTTCTGCAAACTCGGTCGGGTCTGCCGCTGTTGTGTTCTGCGCAGCCCTGCAGGCCGTGGCGTCCGCCAACCAGCGAAACCATGTGTCCATCTCCTGCTGCTGCTGCACGCCACAATGCGCTAGCATGCACGCCTCCACCGCCGCGGCCACCTCACTTGAACGATGTTTCCCGGACGATGTTTCCCCGACCGCCGGCCTTTCTCAGCTGTCCGCCTCTCACGTCGCCTTCTTGGTGAGGTCGCCGGCGGAGCCGAGGCCCTGCGACCCGGCGCGCTTGGCCTTGGCGCGCGCGTGTGTGTCGTAGTACGTGCCCTTGAGCCACTGGCTGGGGTCCTGCGAGCGACCAGATCACCACAATCTCCTTACTGTATAACATGCAACGCAATGCACTCTGCGGAACACACATACAGTGCAAGGTGTGGTGGATGCTATGCGACCAGGAACATTCTGACTTGACCAGATTCGCACTGCTGATCGCTTACCTGCGCTCCGGCGGTGCTGGCCGGGCCGCGGGGCGCCCGCCGCCTGGTTGCTGCCCGCACCCAACCCACGCTCTGCAGCTGCCTGTACGCCGCATAGCCTGCAGAAGCAGACGGATGAAGCTGTGGGTGTCAACCATGTCGACCAGCGAGACGCGCCCTGTTCCGTTGCCAAGCAAGCCCGCCCCAGGCTTTGCGGCTGTTTGTGTGTCATGCAATTGGCAGCATGCTGTAACAGCTGACCACCCATTCCTGTGCACTCAGTAGATGGACATAGGCCCTGGACTCCCATGATGCAGCACATCGTAATATGTATGAGGACAATGCACTGCAGGTTTGAGCGTAGACGTACCGACGCCCGCGATGATAGCCGCAAAGATGCCGTACAGCCCGATGAGCTCGAAGTCGATCAGCTTCGGCTTTTCGATGATGTCCACGGTCTTGTTGAATGCCAAGCTGTGGTGCGGCGTCGTCAAGCCCTGCATCATGAGACCTCACCCACATGTCAGGCAGACTGTGTGCCTCAAACACTGCCTTGCCAGCCACAACAGCGCCTGTGCAGCAGCGTCGTGCAGCAATCGCGTGCAGGAGCACAGTGCCAAGTGGTCAATGGCCACTGAGGCTCAGGCGGTTGTGGCCAAGGAGATGCAGCTCTGCAATGGGCACAGCGGCCTTGGCTTGGCTGCGGGTGAGCAATGGAAGTAACACACTCAGCATGCAAAGGTACAATGCAACAAGGCGAGCAACCAGGAACACACGTTGTAGAAGACGTGCAGCGCGACCTGGAACTCGCGCGGCTGCAGCATCGGATCGGGGCGGAATTGATAGCGCAGACTGCCCTGCTCCCCTGGCTTCAGCGGCAGGCTTTGCAGCTGTCATGGGGAGCGACGGCGAGCAACTGGTCAGGTGTGGTTCCGATCACGGCTGATGTAGCACACGTCTCAGGCCGCATAGTTGTGCATGAGTGCACGCCATCAGGGCAGCTTCGGACACACATGTGCAGCGCAGCCAGACATGCCACGATTCAGTGTCATATGAAAGCGGAATGCCTCACCGCCAGCGTGAAATTCTGGACCCACAAGTTCCACTGCGCTGCAGAGTGCAGTGACCCCTGGATGGCGGACACGTTGTACGCCTCCTCGCCACCATTGCTGAAGCCCACGATCACGTCAACCTGCGACGGCAGCAGCCAGGGTCACCCACCAGTTGCCATGACCATTGAGGCTCAGGCACTTGACACAATGTGCACCTACTCTTCATTCGTGCCACCAATTCCCATTCTGGCATTGACTCACGTAGCTGTCAATGTGCAAAGACGACACAATTCTTCTCAGCATGCTTACCGTCTCAGCGGTGGGAAACTGCAGCCGCGGGTGGTTGGGGAACCAGGCCTGCACCTCGACGCCAGGCGCGCTGGGTGAGGGCTGCCCCAGGTAGTCGTGCACCGGCCCAGGGCTGCCTGCCGCATCCTGTGCCACCGCCACGCCTGTCCAAGGTAACGTTTGCAGCAGTTCGGCAATGGGAAGACTGTCTTGCTGCGGTCGTCTGTTGGCTTGGGGCCTGCTTGCAGCATCCCTGTACGATGGCCGCGCCGACAACAAACAGAAGTGCCTCAGCCAGAAGCGACTGGTGCATCCTCTTGATGTCGTCCCAGTTCTGCTCGATCCATGGCATCGCATGACCCGAGTGTCACTGCCTGCCATGGAGAAGGCTCACTCCGCCATCAATGCGGTGCACAGAGGCGACAGCACAGCCTATTTGGCATGTACGCTGCCACAGATGCTTGCAGCACATGCAGAGTAGTGACATGCTGTGTTTTGTGTGCACCGAGATCATAAACAGGGAGCAAGCAGCGTGAGAGCCTCTGCCAGTGCCTTGCAATGCATGCTGACTGCAAAATCAATGCACGTGTGCAGCTACAACGTATCAAGGCTTCGCAAAAGCTACCCTCAGGATGGAATACAGCAATGCTGATCATCAGGATCGCCGGGCATCGAACGACAACCAAAGTGATGCTGACCAGATCACGTTGGTTTGCTGGGCAGCTTTGCACACGGTCCCGGGCACAGTACGTCACATGTCCCGCTAATCGACTAGAGTCGAGGATTGCGAAGAGTGCACGAACCTGCTGAGAGCGCCAGCGCCAGCAGCACACCGAGTACCGCCCTCCTCGCCATGATGGCAGCACCACTTCCGGCAGAGGCCACTTAGTGTCGACGGTCAGGCTGTCACCATGTGCAGCTGCAGCACGTAGTGTTGGCGAAAGCCTTGTGTCGATGCTGCCAGCCGCTGCAAAGGACGCGTACGCGCCAGGTTGCGCCTGGGATTTCGCTGAGCAGGAAGCAGTTGGCGGTGAAGGTTGGAAGCTGACAACATTTTTGGAACATCATGATGCAAACTCGAGGTGGGCTCATCATGTCCACTTGCATGTCACGTCTCATTTGATAGTGAGTGCGCGCAGCACGAGGCTAGAAGGTGGAGTAGCAACATGACTATCAAGGGCAAGACGGTGGCATACCTATATGATGAGGAACTGGGCAACTACAGTTATGGTGGGGGCAACCCGATGCGACCGCACCGTGTGCGTCTGACACACAGCCTGGTGGAGAACTACGGCTTGGGATCGCGCATGATTCAGCACCGGCCAACGTGGCAGTCTCAGGAGGAAATCAGCCAATTCCATGCTGACGGTGCGCGCCACTTGCATATGCCGGTAGTTGACAGGGCTCGCCACATGGCACTGCACCCTTTGATCGTACATGGTTGTACAAAGACGATTCTATTCGTCTTTGTCGGCCTGACGTGGGTGCCCTGCGCGCTACTATGCAAACAGAGCATGCAGTGACACCACAATGTGGAGAACAGCACTGCACTTGACTGCGTTCCATGCACACACATCGTCCTTCATGTAGGGAGGTTCAACCAAATTGACAACACTTTGAGCTGTACTGAAATCATGGTGTGTGCAATGCTACAACTCTTACCCCCAAGCTTGGCTGTGCCTCTGCAGACTACCTCAACTTCCTGGCGCAAGTTACACCAGACAACCAGGAGGAGTACCTCACCCACATGCGGCGCTTCAACCTGGGGCCCGTCGGCGAGGCTGACTGCCCTGTCTTCGATGGGATGTTCGAGTACTTCCAGGTCAGCAGGAGGCACTGACTTCTGCCATCATTGCACCAAGATTCGTGATTCAGCAGAGTTTCTGCACCGCGACCTTCTTCACCTGAAAGACCTCAAAACCAAGCAGTTGGTAACTCGGTGCCAGATTTGTGCTGCGCGGCACTATCATGCTGACAGCATAGCATCTATGCTCTGCAGCTCTACACAGGCGGCTCAGTGACTGGCGCGGCGTTCATGAACGAGAGCAGGTCCGACATTTGCCTAAACTGGGCAGGTAAGTGGCACGACGTCCTTGTCCTTGGCCCATATTGCCATCGCAGTCATGCACCAAGAGTATGTCCTCAGCTCTTCACATCAGGACACCTCACATCAGCAGTGACGTTTGAAAACCACCATGCAGGAGGCATGCACCATGCCAAGAAGGCAGAGGCCAGCGGCTTCTGCTACATCAACGACATCGTGCTGGCCATCCTGGAGCTGCTGAAGGAGCACCAGCGGTGGGCTGGCATTCTGTCTTGCCATAACGCCGAGAACGGGCCCACCTACCATAAAGAGGGGTATACACGTCGGCACAACAGGCAGCATCTGCAAACACTAGGATCAAAACCCACATAAATGCTTCAAGAGTGCAAGGCGCTGATAGAAAGCATTCAAGTCATAAACACGTCTAACATTTGCAGGGTGCTGTATGTGGACATCGACATCCACCATGGCGACGGCGTGGAGGAGGCGTTCTACACCACGGACCGCGTCATGACGGTGTCCTTCCACAAGTACGGCGACTTCTTCCCTGGAACAGGTGAGCATATCCCAGCCATCAGCCTGCAGGCATGCCTACATCGATTATGAACATACGGTCATACGGTCACTCTCGTGGTATGTAACAGAAATCCATTGACTCACCACGATTCGTATGTCACTGATGGCCAGAAGATCAGCAAACAAACATCAGAGCGAAAGGCGGTCAGAAGCAGCAAGGTGATCGTTGCAGGCGCGCTGGATGATACGGGAACCAACGGCGGCAAGAACTACTCTGTGAATGTGCCGCTGCAAGAGGGTATGGACGATGACTCATACCGCCTCGTCTTCGAGCCCGTCATGCGCAAGGTGTTCCAGATGTCAGAGTCAGTGCGCTTACTTTAACCCTATCCAGCAGCACTGTTGGCTATTCTGACGCGCCTTGAAGGGCCTGTATGCTCATCTGAATCACGCATTCTACACAGTGGAGCCCCCAGAATGCGGAACGGTGCACGTGCAACCTTGCCAGGTGATGGAGGTGTTCCAGCCCACAGCAATCGTGATGTGCTGCGGAGCTGACTCGCTGTCCGGCGACCGGCTCGGCTGCTTCAACCTCAGCTTGGAGGGCCACGCCCACTGCATTGAGTTCCTGGCGCAGTTCAACGTGAGCGGAACCACAGCTGCTGTGTACAATCTCTACACAGTACCCAGATGTGCGAGCAGCTGCCAAACCCATACATCACCACGACCAATGTGGTGCACGAGGCGTCCTTCAATCATGGTACAGCTCACCATGTGACCGATTCAACACTCACTTGGCTGGATGACTCACCATGTGTAGGTGCCGCTGCTGCTGCTGGGGGGCGGCGGCTACACCATGCGCAATGTCGCGCGCTGCTGGTGCTATGAGACTGGACGCATGCTGGGCGAGGACCTCGAGGACAGGTTTGTCAGGACATCCAAGAGGGTTACCGGTCCAGTATTTGCTGCTCCATTCGAGCAGGCAGCTGTTCGCATTTGCGGCAGTTCTATTAGTAGGCAAAGTGCATGTCGATTAACCTGTGCTTTGCAGCGTTAATGCTGAGAATTGTCAAGTGCGGCACCTGCAGCGTAATTTGTATCTGTAGGGTTCTGCGGGTAGTGCAATCATGTCATACATGATGTTCAGTGGTCTCTGTGCCTCATGCGATCAATGCTGGGCATATTGCACTTGCAGCCTGCCGGACAAGGCGCTGTCGGACTTTGACTATTACATGGACACGCACAAGCTGCGTATCACGGTGTCCAACATGAAAAACGCCAACACGGTCGCGCAGCTGGAGACCATGCGCGACACCGTGCTGCAGAACCTGTCGCAGCTGCCGCCCGCTCCCAGCGTACCCTTCACCCGCCCGCCGCCCAAGTTTCAAGTGGTGAGAAGCCTGAGCCTTGCTGTCTCATGGCAGTGTTTGACAGCGGCCCGCGATGCTGAAATCTGTTGCAGCTGCTGTATGCGCCCACCCTGTGCTGTCAACCCATCATGAATCCAGCTGGTGCTCTTCGCCAGCATCTCAAATGCTGAGCGGTCCCATCCGCTCAGCATGCCTCAGGTTCTGCATCAGAATGTGTGACGGGGATGGTCAAGCCATCTACAGATGTGGGCAGAGTACACAAACTTTCAGCAGTGGCATCTAGGCGACAAGTTCTGTCATGACATGCGCAGCCGGACGCTCCAGAGGAGGATCCGGATGTGCGGGGCGGCGGCCAGGCAGCCAAGGATATGCGCGTGGTCAAGGGCGCCGACTATGCCTCTGACGAAGAGGAGCCCCTCCGGAATGAGGTGCAAACCCTGTCACAACCTGCACAACACTGGATCAATTGGTGTACAGCTGGAAGCAACCATCTGTTTGCCATCTCCAAGAGCTCCAAGGGTCATGCATACGGTTATCCACCGTGACCTGCTGTCACTGAGGCAGTCCACAATCCTTGGCACAAGAGCCTGGTCCGTGTACAACTCCTCGCACACGCATTGCTGCAGACACAGGACAAGCCCGCGGTGTTGCCACAGCAGCTGGATCAGGTCACCGTGACGAGGTTCGTCATGTGCTGCAGGGAGCAGAGACAGCCCCCAGCGCCTTTGTGAAGCAGGACCTGGACGACATCAAGGGCCCCTCGGCAGCGGCGGTGGCAGCAGCAGACGCAGAGCACGCCGATTTCAAGGCCAAGCCGCCCATGGTGCGTGCCGAAAACATGTTTGTTGCGCTCAACGGCCATGTCTCATGATGTGTCCCGGAATCTGCAGTGACGATCTAGCATTCGGTGCTACAGTCTTCAGGGTTTCGCCATATTGCCCTGCAGGTCCCAGATGAGGCGACGGTCACGGGAGCACATGTGCCGGAGGCACCCAATGCGCCTGCTGGTGTGGATATTGGCGTCAACATCGGCGCTGATGAGGTCTGTCAGCATGCGAAATACATCTTTGACGCCCCTCAACTTGGCAGCCGCCCTGACACAGGCATCTCTGCATCTGCACATTTGCTCCTGTGTCATCCTCAGAAGTGACAGGGGTTTCCCAAGACGTGCTTCGGCCGAAACATTATCACGTGTTGCACAGCCAACATGTATGCTGCATTGCATGCACAGGCATACCTGCAGAGCGTGGCGCAGCCAGCGCCGGTGCCACCGGCTGGGAATGCAGCGCCACTGGACACTCCCGCTGCGCCCGTGGTGGATGATACACGTCCGCAGCCTGGCAATGCAGCTGCTCAGGTGCTCAAGTCATGCACCACCTCTGCGGATCCCTCGCCTTGTCACCCTTGCCAGTGCCATTCATCCCAGGGCTGAGCCTAACTGCCTCTTCATATGTTTTCCAAGCTAGCGGACTTGAGCACGCTGCAATCCGATTGCAGGATGTGCCGGCAATCAGCAATGCTGCGGCAGCGGCGCAGGGCGGGCCCACGGCCATGGAGCTGGAGGCGGAGGCGGACGTAGGCGTGGGTATTGATGCAGGGCAGACAGCCGCGGGTGTCAGGACAGAGGGGCTGCAAGATGCTGCTGCAGCGCACAGTGCGGGCGATGGCGGCGGCGGCAGTGGCAGTCACTGAAAGCAGCGGTGTGTGTGTATAGACAAGCGGTGTTGTCGTGGTTTGACGGACAGTCGTCAGCTTGGACTGCTGGCTCGCATGAACAAGTTGAAAGCTCAGTAGGGAGAAGCGAACCCCTGTAGGAAAGGGAGGGCATTCATTACGTGATCGCAGCTTCGATCGTCGCACGCAGCCGCGATCATATCCTACGCACATTGTGATATTCGGACCTCATCGCTGCAGCCCCGGACAGATCGGGCGACCTCCCACTGCAATAAAGAAACAGGCACTGTTTGCAACATTGGGACCCGGACAACACAGATCATGGTATGTGTCGGCCCTGACAAGGTGAGGCGCTGTTGAGCGACTCGGGAGATCTGTTGAGCCCATAGATGCCTCTGTCGAGCCTATCTCTGCCACCGTCCCGTTTGAGCCACTCCATCATGCTGGGGATCATTGCACCAAAACTTCTCCCAACATGTTCTCTGATGTATGGCAAGCAAAAGCACATGTCCCATAGCAATGATGCCAGCTTGAGATCCGGTGCCGCTTCTGCATATGAGATCAGCCAGCAGCATGCGCCAGCCAGTTGAAATGCGGCATGCTGGCGTCAGTCCTTCACTGCATGATCCCTCTCAGTGTCCCGATGCTTGCTGCACCAGCCATGCTGCGATCTTCAGGAGGGACCCTTGCAGACGGTGAGTGCGCAGCATCTTAACCCAGATGCAGATTGGGATGAGCCGTGCCTTACCGCCACCGAGTGCGTCTGCATGCGTGTGCAGGACCCTGATCACCGCTGACTGGATACAGCAGCAGCCAGCAAGGCTCATCTGCAGGCGCCTCCCTGCTCCTCGGGTCAGTAGCCAAGGAAGGTGCCAGCAGCACTGCCGGCAGCAGCGCACCGTCAGCACGCCAGGCATCGCGCGGTACATCACACCCTGAGCAGCTGCGTCACAAACCGCACAAGGCGGCTGGGCACGCCGGCAGTGGCGGGCAGGCTGGCCCCACACTGGCGGCGCCAGCGCAGCTGCAATTTGAGACAGGCATCACAGACAGGGTGAGATGGCGGTCAGCCTCAATTGCACGCATGCAGCGTCTCTCATATCTGGGCTGGTATCTGGCAGTGTTTGAGGGACGCATGAATTGAGCCTAGAGTCAAGCATGCTAGCACGCTGCACGCGGTGCCAGCGTGTCTGCGACCGGAGACATGCTGATGACAGCTTCTGCGCGCACCTGATGCAGGGCACACCATCACCACGGGGCAGTCGGCACGCCTCGCCAGCCTCCCAGGAGCAGAGCAGTGGGTGGACTGAGGAGCGGGACAAGCCACACCAGACACCAGCCAGGCCCACATTGCCAGGGGACAGCAGTGCGTCTTGGCAGCTCCACCAAAGTGGCACTGCACAATGTGCAAGCTGCATCCATGGCCTGCATGCTGTTGCTTGGTCCTGTACTCCCTTTCAAGTCGAGTTTCCTGTTGTCCAGGTGACATGCTGGCCGGCAATGTGGAGCTGCGGAAGAATTCGTCGCCAAACCTCGACAAGCTCATCACGGATGTCGGGCAGCCGCCCGCGTCGCCGCCCGAGCCTGCCAATGGCGAAGCAGCAGCAGCAGCAGCCAAGCCACCCCTCAGTGCGACGAGTCTGGCCCTGCATGCCTGAGTCGAGATGCGAGCAACGACAGTGTGCATCTGCGTGGAATGTCTGCATGCTTGGAATGGCATGCATGCAATGCATGAGCCTCGGGCTCAGCACAGTCAACAGTCCTGACAACCCACTCACATGTGATTGATCGTGCTGCCGCAGCTAAATGGGCGGTGGGCTTGGCAGCAGGGTTCGTGTGGATGGGCATCAGCAGCGCGCTGATCATCCTGAACAAGCACCTAATGTCCACCGACGGGTTCCACTACCCCATGGCGCTGTCGGGCCTCGGCATGTCCTTCTCTTCAGTCGCCTCCTGGCTGTGCTGCCGGGTGCGTCGCGGAGCAGTTTAAAGGTTGTCTGTGTGACTGACTAGGTGGAATGTGTTGTGCAACAGGCTGGGTGTGCTGCTCCGCTGGCCCATGTCTGCATGCCGGAGCCCACAGCTTTGTGTGGGCATGCTCTAAACATGTTCGTTGCATGAGTATCCATGTCGTGTGCTGCATGGTTTTATCGATCCGATCAATTGCTAACCTGGTGCTGAAGCAACTATGCTGGGGTGGCACAGGTGTTCAGGGTTGTGGATGCGAAACGGGTGGTGACCTGGCACTTCTACTTCACCAAAATGGTGCCAATCGGACTTTTCATGGCGCTGACGCTGCACTTCGGCAACCTTGTGTACCTGTACCTGACAGTCTCCTTCATCCAGATGCTGAAGGTGGGAGGTGCTTGACTACCTGACCCTGCAGATGTTGGGCTGCATCAACGACAGCTCATGCTACAGCTTGCAAGTCACACATGAGGGACATGAGTTGCACATTTCCAGATCAAGCAGCCATGATCCTTCCCAACAACCCTCTGTCTTCACGACTCCCAGGCGTTCACACCCATCGTCACCATGTTGGCGCTGTTCGTCGCGGGTCTGGAGGTGCCAGCCTGGCGGCTCATTGGCGCAGTGGTCGCCATAGCCATCGGCACAGCAGCAGCGTCATATGGGTAGCCTGACTGCACTGGCTCAAACTGCTCATGCAGGTCCACACACAAGCACTGGAAAAAGTGTTTTGTTTGTCCTAGGAAACTGTTTCTGCCTGTCAATAAACTCTTGTGTCGATGCAGGGAGCTCAACCTCTCATGGGCGGGTATTCTGTTTATGTTCCTCAGCGAGGGATTTGAGGCAACGCGGCTAGTCATGACGCAGATCCTGCTGGTCGGCCTCAAGTTCCACCCAAGTGCGCCCACCTGATGGGCCTGCTGTGATGCACTGGGTTCGTGACATGTCTGCGGCAAATGAGCATCAGATTGCCGGTCAACACGGCAAACACTGCTGCAGCAGCAACCAACAAGGGTGTGTCCGTCTGTCGCAGTTGAGGGGCTGATGTACCTGGCGCCGGCGTGCACTTTCTGGCTGGCTTGTGGCGTGGCGCTGATGGAGTACAAGACCATGGTGGCAGAGGGGGCCTTCGGCCTCATTGCGCGGCGGCCGGGCACCTACATGGCGGCCGCAGCGATGGGCTTTGGCGTCAACGCCCTCGCGTACATCGTCATCCAGACATCGTCGTCGCTGACGCTGAAGGTGTGCCCTGTGTGGAAGTAGCCCAGGCGTGCACTCGTGTGATCATCCACCGGGCAGCATCGGGTGCAGCTATCGACCTGATAACAGAAGCCGATGCTGTTAGCTCTGAGGTGCAGCATAATCGTATGAGCTTTCCATGTGATGCCTGCTGCCGCATTGCACCGCAGGTGCTGGGGACTGCCAAGAACGCCATCGTGGTGTGGATCGGCATTGTGTTCCTGAGTGAGACGGTGACGCCGCTGCAGGGCGGCGGCTATGCGCTGTCGCTCGCCGGCTTCTTCCTGTACAACTACCTGAAGATGCAGCAGCCCACAGGTGTGCGGCATGGCTGGTCTCGGAGCACTGTTGTCGACAGTGTTTACAATGCAAGCGCACAACATGTGCATGCTGGAGACGAGGGCGGCCTGTCATGATGAAGGACATGCGGTCAACACTGATGCTGTTGTGGCTTGTGCATACGGACTCACCATCGCTGCTTGCGTGCAGGTGTCAGGATGAAAGCCGCCTGACCTCGTGTGGCTGGCTGCAGGCATCAAGGCCAGCGGCAGCTATGCAGCGGTGCCCGCGGCAGATGATGTGGAACTGGCTGGGGATGCACGGCGACGGTCATGACCACGCCGACGCATGGGGACGAACGTGGGATCAGGCAGCAGATGCAGCCGCTGCCACGTCGGAGCAGCGTAGAATGATTGAGGGCAACACGACACCGAATGCTTGCTTTCAACAGCGCCATATCACTGTGCAAAATTTTAGAGGAATTGAGCCGTGTTCTGCAGCACCGTGCAAATGTGGCCGGCATGACCGCACCAATTGCAACGCTTCAGTGAAAGACAATTCATCTGCTCGGCACGCTAGAAGGCCCTTCGCATGAGACATGGGAGATGTCTGGGAGATCTCCGCGGGGCACGTGCCCACCATTGCTGAAGTTCAAAGGTCGATGCGGCGCAAGGATATCGCCGCCGGCCGACGTCGCGCGGAATCTGCTCAGAAATTTGTAGACACACATGTGACAGCGTCTCGCACCGGCAGACACCTAGTTGAGGGAAACACGGTTCTTCCGAAGAGCAATTGGCTGCACATGCACGTCGACGAGGTGCAGCGCGTTTCTGCAGGACCGCGCCCTGTGTAGCGAGTTACAAAAGCCCTATCAATACTCCCAGAGAATTGGGCTGCGTTCTAGTGCAACGAACAGGCACGTTGGCAGTGTGTGGCAGCTGGTTCACTACTCGGACGGTGAGCTGCTGCAGCGCGGTGCCCTGCTGGGGCGTCACCTCTTATCGCTCTCCTGCAATAAATGTTCATGATATTACTGCATTGTGTTGGTATTCAGGAGCCGACATCCGCGCTTGCAAGCGGCTCACAGGCGGCAGCGCATGCGATTTTCATGCGGGTCACGTGCTGGGCCTGCAGCGTGTTGCCGCTGCTGCTGTGGCCCGCAGCATCCAGCAGTCATTTTTCTGCAGCTTTTATCCTACCCTCAGCCTCAGCGCGGGCGTCGAGGCTGGGACAGCCATACATTGCAGGCAGTCGAGACCGTGACAGAGTCTTCTCAGCAACTTGCAGTGCTTCCAGCAGCAACGATGGCAGCATACAGCAGTCGCATACATGGTCTCAACGATGTGTCTGGACACTGAAGCCTGCTTCAACAGCACAGCCTCGGTGCTCAGCCGGGCGACCTCGTGTACGGCACGGTCAGCAACGCCTGTCGGGCGCTCGCAGGCAGCAGCGGCAGCGCGTCTGCAGTTCGGCATCCCCTAAAAAAGGTCAGAGCTTCTTCAGGGCGTTGATTCTTCGCATGAACGGCTGGTCAACTAGCTGATACCAGTGTGCTTGTGCAGCCCGTTGGTTGACGACATCAGTCCCAGTCATCATCAGCAGTGCTCTCGTCGACGCAGGCGAGCAAAGTTCTGCCATCATCGCATGTGTATGCACCATTCGCACGATTTGTACGAGTGGGAAGCGCCGACGATGGTGCTTCTCATTGGCTGCAGCCGGCGGAAAGCTGGCACATGCACTGCCGCACAGCGGGTGCACAGCAGCAGCAGCAGCAGCAGCAGCAGCAGCAGCAGCAGCACCGTGGGTGCTGATCCTCAGCATACTCCTGGCCGTTCTCTTTGGCTTCCTGCTGGCAGCATGGCAAAGGGCACAGGCGCGATCAGCGGCGGCAGCATCAGCGCAGCACCTGCTGCGGAGCCCGGCAGCAAGCGGGGAAACGGCCATCGGCAGGCGTGCCAATCAGCGCAGCTCACTCGAGGCGTGCGATGCACAGCCACAAGAGTTCCGTCAGCAGCCTGAAGATCCACATGCTATCACCGCTGGCGCCAGGCGGCCTCAGCCGTCGCGGCAGCGCCGCCCCTCGAGTGGCGTGCAGCACAATGTGCCCAGCTCACATGCAGCCGCTGTAGCAACCGCGCTGCTGCTGGCATGCCTGGCGGCCGGGTTGCCGGCTAGCAGCCGGGCTCAGACCTACAACACGCAGCTGGTCCCCCCAACCGTCCTCACCCCGGAGTGGAAGCTGGCAAATTACATCACCTACAACAATGCGACCTACATTGGCACCCCACTCATGGTGCCACATCTCGAGTTTGAAATCATGTTTACGGTCGCCAATCTGATCGACAACTGCACCTTCTGGGCCAACACAACCTTTCCACAGCCCTTCTACTACGTCAGCAATGTGACGAACTCCACCGCTCAGAAGCGGGGCATCATTCTCCTCCTCAAGTGAGTTCGCTGACTGATGTTGCTGTGTCTGAAGCACGCTGTCATGTCCCATTGGTGTCTGGACTTTTGTACTCATTGCTGCGCAACCTGTCTGCAGTGCGTATTCCGCGGTCGCCAACCTCAGCGGCATGTACAACAGCTGGGATGCGAGTGCGGCACGCATTGGCAACCGCGGCGTCGAGGGCATCAGCTGGACGGCCACGGCCAACAACAGCGGCTCCGTTTGGCGGGTCGGAATAACCTGGGTGCCCTCCGTGAATGCGTCCAACCCGTTCTACGCCTATGCAGCCTCCACCACCACGCTGGCCAACAATGCGCGGGCGGCGTTGATCAATGGCACCTTTTTGAGCACGATCCTGCCCTTCTGGGACACGAACAAGAACACCAGAAACTGGGGGCCGGTGATCCAGAATGTGGGGAGCGTCACCAACGTCTGCATCTCAAACTGCACGCTCCCGCCCGTCGCGCCGCCACCGCCGCCGCCGCTGTGCTACCAGACACCGCCTCCTGGACCGCCGCCGTCTCCACCACCCTCGCCTCCCCCATCGCCGCCGCCCTCACCTCCCCCATCGCCACCGCCCTCGCCTCCCCCTTTGCCGCCGCCCTCGCCTCCCCCATCGCCGCCACCCTCACCGCCCCCTCGCCCACCACCATCACCACCGCCTAGCCCGCCGCCCTCACCTCCACCATCACCTCCCCCCTCACCTCCGCCCTCGCCTCCTCCGTCCCCTCCTCCTTCCCCGCCGCCCTCACCGCCTCCGAGCCCCCCTCCACGACCACCACCTTCACCGCCGCCCTCGCCACCACCTTCGCCGCCACCAAGCCCGCCGCCGAGCCCGCCACCATCGCCGCCTCCTTCGCCTCCACCCAGCCCGCCTCCCAGGTAAATAATTTAGTGATCTATTAGTTACACGATCACATTTGAATGTCCTTCAACAGCCGGCAGCTGCCAACTTAGGTTGTCCAACTAACACAGTTGTGACTACGCTGTCACTGTGGCGTCCTCGGTACCGCCCATGCATCAGTGTCGACATGCTTAGCAGCTCTGGAGGTTCTGCGTGTATTGCCAGTTTCTGGCATGGCTGCATCAGCAGCAGCACTGGTAGCAGTCCTCTTCTACATGTGTTGCCTGCCATGACAGCGAAACAGCACCATGCGGGCTGCTTGCTCACTGGTCTGTGCAGTCACGTGACCTTCGTCAGATGGCCACTGAAGCAGGCAGCGTCGGTGTTCGTGGCCATGCTGGCCATGGTGCCCTACTGCATTGTGCCACTAACACGATCAGGTTTGGGAGCGAACCAGAGGCCACACTCTGATACGCAAATACCACCGACTGTGGACGCTGCCCAGTGAATGCTGGCACTCTCATTGCCAGGGTTCGACATGCACGTTGAACACAACTTGTGTTCATGAGGTTCAACAAGAGGTTCCACGACGGCCTCAGGTGCCCCATGGTCAGCAGCGCTCCATTCTCAAGTCTGTGCAGCAGGGGCCTGTGTCCACATCAGCGTCAGCAAGACCGCTGTGTGGCATCAGTCTTTTCTGCCATACGTTCACCCTACTAGCGAAGCTGGGCTTTCATGCTTGTGTCACAATGCAACAATATCAAACGTGGTACCTCCTGCCCTTGCAGCCCGCCGCCCAGCCCGCCACCATCACCTCCACCCAGTCCACCACCGAGTCCGCCTCCCAGGTGCACCACATAAGTATGCATTAGATTTCTTGCAGCTGCTGTGAGAGCGTCTGCAGCAGGTATGGGAGCTGTCTCTGTTGCAATCAGACTCATAGCCATGTGCTAAGACGCAAAATCAGATATCAGTTGCATTCGATTGCCTTTGAGGCTGAGTCTTGTGTGATTTTGGTGTGTAGCCCGCCGCCTTCACCGCCACCCTCTCCACCTCCTTCTCCACCGCCCTCGCCGCCGCCTTCACCACCGCCATCCCCGCCGCCCGCGCCGCCACCTCTGCCAACACCCAGCCCACCGCCCAGGTTTTTGTTCGCATCCTACAACACGCAGCTGATGGATCCTGTACATGCATGTCACTTCTCCTGTGGAGACCAGGCCGCCCTCCTGCCCAATACGACATTGCTATTGCTGCTTTGTTGCCAATTTTTGGGTGGTCCTTTGCGCAGTCCGCCGCCCTCTCCCCCTCCTTCGCCCCCTCCTTCGCCCCCTCCTTCGCCGCCCCCTCAACCGCCTCCCAGGTGCAGCTGCTCTGTTGTACTGCAGCTGTGAGAATCATAGACAGGACGGTACACTGCTGCACGTCTTGGCCGAGTCTGGTCGATATAAATTTGGGGCGTGTTTTTTATTGGTGATGCCATGCGCTGACGGTGATGTTCTTCCCCACCCAGCCCGCCCCCACTGCCACCTCCTGGCCCACCACCATCGCCGCCGCCCAGGTGATTGGATGGCCATGCTCGTAGTGATGTACTTTGACACTGAAAGCTCGAAACATGACAATCTATGGCTGACCATCTGGCTGAAGGTCTGGGATACAGTCGACTGGAAGTTGCAATACTCGATGATGCTGATGAGTCTCCACAGGCTACAGCAGAGCCGTGCTGACATGAGTGCCTGGCGTATGCAGTCCCCCGCCTATCCCGCCTCCCAGCCCGCCGCCGTTGCCGCCACCCGGCCCGCCTCCGCAACCACCCCCGAGGTGTCGTTGATCGTTCTCAGGCTACCTCGATGTTTCAAGTGACACATAGCCTCTGTTGGATTTGACATGTCCAGGCAGGGCCCATGTTGTTGTACCCGCTGCGCCTCGGGCCACTATCACAAACCTGGAGGTGGGCTCTTGTACGCACAACTGCTGTATTTTCAATGAGAAATGTCTCGCTGCACGACCAAATGCGATGCCTTGGGCGTCCACAACCTCAGTCGCACTTTCTGCTGCCACTACAACCCTGCCAAGAGGGTAGCAATGCATGGCGAGCATCTCATTGGACCCTCAAAATCACATCATTGCTCAACTGCCTGCAGTCCGCCGCCACAGCCACCACCAAGCCCGCCACCGCCACCCAGCCCGCCACCCAGCCCGCCGCCCCTCGCTGGCCTCACCTTCGACGACATTCCGGATGGGCAGGCGGTGCCGACCGGGTACGACGGCACCACCGGCATCAGCTTCACGGGCCTGGTGGCGTCAAACACCAGCCTCCATCCGGCGTACAGCAGGGCGGCGGTGTCGGGCAGCAGCATCGCCGTCAACGCCGGCGGCGGCAACATGCGACTGGACTCTGGCGACGGCATGACGTTCAGCGCTCCCTACTTGTACGCCACGAGCCTGGTCAATGGCACCGTGCACCTGGCTGTCAAGGGATCCCGCAACGGCATGGCGGTGGCGAATGCGGGCGCGGACCTGCAGCAGGGCGCCCAGCCGCTTCTGGTCAACCTCGGCATGAACGGTCTGGACTCGCTGGTCATCACGCCGTCCAATGCCGCTGACGCCAGCGCCACGCTGTTCGGCGTCGACAACATGGCCGTGGTCGCATACGCTGCACCGCCGCCCAGCCCGCCGCCCAGCCCTCCACCGCAGCCGCCACCGAGCCCACCTCCCAATCCGCCACCCAGGCGAGAGCCCATGCAGGATTAGTGGCCTCCTGTCTGCGCGCAGAATAGTTGCTGACAAGGTGACAACCATGCAGGTGTTCGAGTTCATTGCGCATCTGATGCTGGAAGGTTCACACAACACCGACTCCAGAAGACTGAGCCTGAAGATCAGCGCACTGACAGATACTCGATCCCTTCTCTTGGCACAGTCCGCCGCCTTCGCCACCACCTTACCCCCCGCCCAGCCCACCGCCCAACCCGCCACCTCAGCCGCCGCCAGCGCCGCCTCCTTCGCCACCGCCTCACCCACCCCCAGCCCCGCCGCCAAGGTGCAAGTTGCGACGCATTGCATTGTCACGACATGCCCGATCCTCTAGTGTCTGGTTCCTGTTTCTGTGTATCACAGCGTCAGTTTGTTGCGACCAAGCAGAGATGTTACCAAACATGCCTGCCTGAGTTGACGCCGTGTTCATTGCGGTATCACCATCACAAGCAACGAATACTCTTGCATTATTGTGCCAGTCCGCCGCCGAGCCCACCACCGAGCCCACCACCGTCACCACCACCCAGTCCGCCACCTCAGCCGCCGCCAGAGCCGCCTCCTTCGCCACCGCCTCACCCACCCCCAGCCCCGCCGCCAAGGTGCAAGTTGCGACGCATTGCACTGTCACGACATGCCCGATCCTCTAGTGTCTGGTTCCTGTTTCTGTGTATCACAGCGTCAGTTTGTTGCGACCGAGCAGAGATGTTACCAAACATGCCTGCCTGAGTTGATGCCGTGTTCATTGCGGTATCACCATCACAAGCAACGAATACTCTTGCTTTATTGTGCCAGTCCGCCGCCGAGCCCACCACCGTCACCACCACCCAGTCCGCCACCTCAGCCGCCGCCAGCGCCGCCTCCTTTGCCACCGCCTCACCCACCCCCAGCCCCGCCGCCAAGGTGCAAGTTGCGACGCATTGCACTGTCACGACATGCCCGATCCTCTAGTGTCTGGTTCCTGGTTCTGTGTATAACAGCGTCAGTTTGTTGCGACCGAGCAGAGATGTTACCAAACATGCCTGCCTGAGTTGACGCCGTGTTCATTGCGGTATCACCAACACAAGCAACGAATACTCTTGCTTTATTGTGCCAGTCCGCCGCCGAGCCCACCACCGAGCCCACCACCGTCACCACCACCCAGTCCGCCACCTCAGCCGCCGCCAGCGCCGCCTCCTTCGCCACCGCCTCACCCACCCCCAGCCCCGCCGCCAAGGTGCAAGTTGCGACGCATTGCATTGTCACGACATGCCCGATCCTCTAGTGTCTGGTTCCTGTTTCCGTGTATCACAGCGTCAGTTTGTTGCGACCGAGCAGAGATGTTACCAAACATGCCTGCCTGAGTTGACGCCGTGTTCATTGCGGTATCACCATCACAAGCAACGAATACTCTTGCATTATTGTGCCAGTCCGCCGCCGAGCCTACCACCGAGCCCACCACCGTCACCACCACCCAGTCCGCCACCTCAGCCGCCGCCAGCGCCGCCTCCTTCGCCACCGCCTCACCCACCCCCAGCCCCGCCGCCAAGGTGCAAGTTGCGACGCATTGCATTGTCACGACATGCCCGATCCTCTAGTGTCTGGTTCCTGTTTTTGTGTATCACAGCGTCAGTTTGTTGCGACCGAGCAGAGATGTTTCCAAACATGCCTGCCTGAGTTGACGCCGTGTTCATTGCGGTATCACCATCACAAGCAACGAATACTCTTGCATTATTGTGCCAGTCCGCCGCCGAGCCCACCACCGTCACCACCACCCAGTCCGACACCTCAGCCGCCGCCAGCGCCGCCTCCTTTGCCACCGCCTCACCCACCCCCAGCCCCGCCGCCAAGGTGCAAGTTGCGACGCATTGCACTGTCACGACATGCCCGATCCTCTAGTGTCTGGTTCCTGTTTCTGTGTATCACAGCGTCAGTTTGTTGCGACCGAGCAGAGATGTTACCAAACATGCCTGCCTGAGTTGACGCCGTGTTCATTGCGGTGTCACCAACACAAGCAACGAATACTCTTGCTTTATTGTGCCAGTCCGCCGCCGAGCCCACCACCGAGCCCACCACCGTCACCACCACCCAGTCCGCCACCTCAGCCGCCGCCAGCGCCGCCTCCTTCGCCACCGCCTCACCCACCCCCAGCCCCGCCGCCAAGGTGCAAGTTGCGACGCATTGCATTGTCACGACATGCCCGATCCTCTAGTGTCTGGTTCCTGTTTTTGTGTATCACAGCGTCAGTTTGTTGCGACCGAGCAGAGATGTTTCCAAACATGCCTGCCTGAGTTGACGCCGTGTTCATTGCGGTATCACCATCACAAGCAACGAATACTCTTGCATTATTGTGCCAGTCCGCCGCCGAGCCCACCACCGTCACCACCACCCAGTCCGCCACCTCAGCCGCCGCCAGCGCCGCCTCCTTTGCCACCGCCTCACCCACCCCCAGCCCCGCCGCCAAGGTGCAAGTTGCGACGCATTGCACTGTCACGACATGCCCGATCCTCTAGTGTCTGGTTCCTGTTTCTGTGTATCACAGCGTCAGTTTGTTGCGACCGAGCAGAGATGTTACCAAACATGCCTGCCTGAGTTGACGCCGTGTTCATTGCGGTGTCACCAACACAAGCAACGAATACTCTTGCTTTATTGTGCCAGTCCGCCGCCGAGCCCACCACCGAGCCCACCACCGTCACCACCACCCAGTCCGCCACCTCAGCCGCCGCCAGCGCCGCCTCCTTCGCCACCGCCTCACCCACCCCCAGCCCCGCCGCCAAGGTGCAAGTTGCGACGCATTGCATTGTCACGACATGCCCGATCCTCTAGTGTCTGGTTCCTGTTTCTGTGTATCACAGCGTCAGTTTGTTGCGACCGAGCAGAGATGTTACCAAACATGCCTGCCTGAGTTGATGCCGTGTTCATTGCGGTATCACCATCACAAGCAACGAATACTCTTGCTTTATTGTGCCAGTCCGCCGCCGAGCCCACCACCGTCACCACCACCCAGTCCGCCACCTCAGCCGCCGCCAGCGCCGCCTCCTTTGCCACCGCCTCACCCACCCCCAGCCCCGCCGCCAAGGTGCAAGTTGCGACGCATTGCACTGTCACGACATGCCCGATCCTCTAGTGTCTGGTTCCTGTTTCTGTGTATCACAGCGTCAGTTTGTTGCGACCGAGCAGAGATGTTACCAAACATGCCTGCCTGAGTTGACGCCGTGTTCATTGCGGTATCACCAACACAAGCAACGAATACTCTTGCTTTATTGTGCCAGTCCGCCGCCGAGCCCACCACCGAGCCCACCACCGTCACCACCACCCAGTCCGCCACCTCAGCCGCCGCCAGCGCCGCCTCCTTCGCCACCGCCTCACCCACCCCCAGCCCCGCCGCCAAGGTGCAAGTTGCGACGCATTGCATTGTCACGACATGCCCGATCCTCTAGTGTCTGGTTCCTGTTTCCGTGTATCACAGCGTCAGTTTGTTGCGACCGAGCAGAGATGTTACCAAACATGCCTGCCTGAGTTGACGCCGTGTTCATTGCGGTATCACCATCACAAGCAACGAATACTCTTGCATTATTGTGCCAGTCCGCCGCCGAGCCCACCACCGAGCCCACCACCGTCACCACCACCCAGTCCGCCACCTCAGCCGCCGCCAGCGCCGCCTCCTTCGCCACCGCCTCACCCACCCCCAGCCCCGCCGCCAAGGTGCAAGTTGCGACGCATTGCATTGTCACGACATGCCCGATCCTCTAGTGTCTGGTTCCTGTTTTTGTGTATCACAGCGTCAGTTTGTTGCGACCGAGCAGAGATGTTTCCAAACATGCCTGCCTGAGTTGACGCCGTGTTCATTGCGGTATCACCATCACAAGCAACGAATACTCTTGCATTATTGTGCCAGTCCGCCGCCGAGCCCACCACCGTCACCACCACCCAGTCCGCCACCTCAGCCGCCGCCAGCGCCGCCTCCTTTGCCACCGCCTCACCCACCCCCAGCCCCGCCGCCAAGGTGCAAGTTGCGACGCATTGCACTGTCACGACATGCCCGATCCTCTAGTGTCTGGTTCCTGTTTCTGTGTATCACAGCGTCAGTTTGTTGCGACCGAGCAGAGATGTTACCAAACATGCCTGCCTGAGTTGACGCCGTGTTCATTGCGGTGTCACCAACACAAGCAACGAATACTCTTGCTTTATTGTGCCAGTCCGCCGCCGAGCCCACCACCGAGCCCACCACCGTCACCACCACCCAGTCCGCCACCTCAGCCGCCGCCAGCGCCGCCTCCTTCGCCACCGCCTCACCCACCCCCAGCCCCGCCGCCAAGGTGCAAGTTGCGACGCATTGCATTGTCACGACATGCCCGATCCTCTAGTGTCTGGTTCCTGTTTCTGTGTATCACAGCGTCAGTTTGTTGCGACCGAGCAGAGATGTTTCCAAACATGCCTGCCTGAGTTGACGCCGTGTTCATTGCGGTATCACCAACACAAGCAACGAATACTCTTGCATTATTGTGCCAGTCCGCCGCCGAGCCCACCACCGAGCCCACCACCGTCACCACCACCCAGTCCGCCACCTCAGCCGCCGCCAGCGCCGCCTCCTTCGCCACCGCCTCACCCACCCCCAGCCCCGCCGCCAAGGTGCAAGTTGCGACGCATTGCATTGTCACGACATGCCCGATCCTCTAGTGTCTGGTTCCTGTTTCTGTGTATCACAGCGTCAGTTTGTTGCGACCGAGCAGAGATGTTTCCAAACATGCCTGCCTGAGTTGACGCCGTGTTCATTGCGATATCACCATCACAAGCAACGAATACTCTTGCATTATTGTGCCAGTCCGCCGCCGAGCCCACCACCGAGCCCACCACCGTCACCACCACCCAGTCCGCCACCTCAGCCGCCGCCAGCGCCGCCTCCTTCGCCACCGCCTCACCCACCCCCAGCCCCGCCGCCAAGGTGCAAGTTGCGACGCATTGCACTGTCACGACATGCCCGATCCTCTAGTGTCTGGTTCCTGTTTCTGTGTATCACAGCGTCAGTTTGTTGCGACCGAGCAGAGATGTTTCCAAACATGCCTGCCTGAGTTGACGCCGTGTTCATTGCGGTATCACCATCACAAGCAACGAATACTCTTGCATTATTGTGCCAGTCCGCCGCCGAGCCCACCACCGAGCCCACCACCGTCACCACCACCCAGTCCGCCACCTCAGCCGCCGCCAGCGCCGCCTCCTTCGCCACCGCCTCACCCACCCCCAGCCCCGCCGCCAAGGTGCAAGTTGCAACGCATTGCACTGTCACGACATGCCCGATCCTCTAGTGTCTGGTTCCTGTTTCTGTGTATCACAGCGTCAGTTTGTTGCGACCGAGCAGAGATGTTACCAAACATGCCTGCCTGAGTTGACGCCGTGTTCATTGCGGTATCACAAACACAAGCAACGAATACTCTTGCATTATTGTGCCAGTCCGCCGCCGAGCCCACCACCGAGCCCACCACCGTCACCACCACCCAGTCCGCCACCTCAGCCGCCGCCCTCCCCACCGCTCAGGTGCTTTTGACTTATTGCATTGCCGTGTTGCAGTGCTACTTTTTTGCAGTGCAATCGACACTTCTGCTGGTCAATGGAAAGCTGCCCTGGAAGGAACTTTGTCTCACGGTGTGAAGCTCGGGTTAGTGTGTTGATTGCTTCCTGTTTCTCATTGCCAGCCCTCCACCAAACCCACCGCCGTCACCACCTCCCTTCCCTCCGCCCACCCCACCGCCATCGCCACCGCCTCTGCCGCCACCCAGACCGCCACCTCAGCCTCCCCCGTCTCCACCGCCCAGGTACCGGTGGCCCTAATTGATGTGGCGCCGCTCAAATGTTGTGCCTGCATCGTGCATTCAACACTGGCTGGATGAGCAGATGCATGCTATTGCATTGATTTATCATTTCAGTCAGTGTGAAGGTTGCTGTCGATTGAGCTGACTGTTTCCTGTTCCTCATTAACAGCCCTCCGCCAAGCCCACCTCCCGCTCCGCCGCCGTCACCACCTCCCTTCCCTCCTCCCACCCCACCTCCATTGCCGCCGCCAAGGTGAACAGCCACAAACATAATCACGTTAAGATGTGCTGCTTGTCGTAACCCTGCAGTGAGATGGTTCCTCTGGACTCGTCGGCATGCTTGGAAGCTGCAAACTGATGACGAATGACTCAGTGCCCCCAAAACTTCACTTGCTTCTGCGTAAAGTCAAATTGAGTGTATGTCTGCCTCGCTGCAGCCCGCCACCCAGTCCGCCACCACAGCCGCCACCACAGCCGCCGCCGAGGTGATGCAGAATACTGGTTGCTGCCCACTGAAATGCGGCATCTGCATGCAGGCAGCAATCTAAGACAAATTATTTGATCCTCAAATTGCATGATCGTTTGCCCTGTCCCCGTCATTCCCGAGCTGCAGCACATGGTGAGGGGAATGCTACAAATGTTCGATATTTCCTGTTGAACGTGCTGCAGCCCGCCCCCTGGACCGCCGCCTTTGCCACCACCTGCGCCCCCATCCAGCCCGCCTCCCGCTCCACCACCATTCCCTCCTCCTGCACCGCCTCCCAGGCAAGCAAAATGTGTCAGTCTTGCTGTCATGGTAAGTTTACTGTTCCAGCCTGCAGTGGAAAGGCCCGCTGGCCCTGAGTGCGGCAACAAGTGCAGTGGTGTCCCAGTCGGATGGGGTTTGCAAGCCAAAATGCTGTTGGCTTCAAAAATCATGATTTGGGATGTATTGCAGCCCGCCGCCCGACCCGCCACCTGCGCCACCACCTTCGCCACCGCCCACTCCACCTCCCAATCTGCCGCCATCCCCACCGCCTGTGCCGCATGCCAGGCAAGTGCATTGCATCGTTCCGCATTCCATGGTACGTCGATTGTGCAAACCCATCTGTTGAGAAAACGAGCTGCGTCCTTTATTGGGATTTCCAGCTCAGTTCGTATTCCTCTGCAGCAGCCCACCGCCAAGCCAGCCCTCCAGTCCCCCTCCGCAGCTGCCGCCACAAGGGCCAATGCCTCCTGCAGCGAATGACAGCAGCTCTCCGCCACCTGGCATGCCAGCAACAGACGGCGTACTACAACCTCCGCCAGAGGCCTCTGCTGTCAGTATGGTACCACCGCCTAGTGGAGAGGAGGGCGGTCTACTTGATGTACCACCTTCACAGATGCCGTCCGCACCACCACCCTCAGCTGCCATGCCATCAGACGGCCCCTCGGCTGCGCCTACACCCTCAGCTGCCATGCCATCAGACAGCCCCTCGGCTGCGCCTACACCCTCAGCTGCCACGCCATCAGACAGCCCCTCGGCTGCGCCGACAGCTGCTGGCACGCCATCTGCAGCACCCACACCCTCAGCTGCTACACCATCAGACAGCCCCTCGGCTGCGCCAACTGATGCTGGCACGCCATCTGCAGCACCCACACCCTCAGCTGCTACACCATCAGACAGCCCCTCGGCTGCGCCAACTGATGCTGGCACGCCATCTGCAGCACCCACACCCTCAGCTGCCACGCCATCAGACAGCCCCTCAGCTGCGCCTACACCCTCAGCTGCCACGCCATCGGACAGCCCCTCGGCTGCACCCACACCCTCAGCTGCCACGCCATCAGACAGCCCCTCGGCTGCGCCAACTGATGCTGGCACGCCATCTGCAGCACCCACACCCTCAGCTGCCACGCCATCAGACAGCCCCTCGGCTGCGCCTACACCCTCAGCTGCCACGCCATCAGACAGCCCCTCGGCTGCGCCACCTGATGCTGGCACGCCATCTGCAGCACCCACACCCTCAGCTGCCACGCCATCAGACAGCCCCTCGGCTGCGCCAACTGATGCTGGCACGCCATCTGCAGCACCCACACCCTCAGCTGCCACGCCATCAGACAGCCCCTCAGCTGCACCTACACCCACAGCTGCCATGCCATCAGACAGCCCCACAGCTGCGCCAACTGATGCTGGCACGCCATCTGCAGCACCCACACCCTCAGCTGCCACGCCATCAGACAGCCCCTCAGCTGCGCCTACACCCTCAGCTGCCATGCCATCGGACAGCCCCTCGACTGCACCCACACCCTCAGCTGCCACGCCATCAGACAGCCCCTCGGCTGCGCCTACACCCTCAGCTGCCACGCCATCAGACAGCCCCTCGACTGCGCCAACTGATGCTGGCACGCCATCTGCAGCACCCACACCCTCAGCTGCCACGCCATCAGACAGCCCCTCAGCTGCACCTGCACCCACAGCTGCCATGCCATCGGACAGCCCCTCGACTGCACCTACACCCTCAGCTGCCACGCCATCAGACAGCCCCTCGGCTGCGCCACCTGATGCTGGCACGCCATCTGCAGCACCCACACCCTCTGCTGCCACGCCATCAGACAGCCCCTCGGCTGCGCCTACACCCTCAGCTGCCACGCCATCAGACAGCCCCTCGGCTGCGCCAACTGATGCTGGCACGCCATCTGCAGCACCCACACCCTCAGCTGCCACGCCTTCAGATAGCCCCTCAGCTGCACCTACACCCACAGCTGCCATGCCATCAGACAGCCCCACAGCTGCGCCAACTGATGCTGGCACGCCATCTGCAGCACCCACACCCTCAGCTGCCACGCCATCAGACAGCCCCTCAGCTGCGCCTACACCCTCAGCTGCCATGCCATCGGACAGCCCCTCGACTGCACCCACACCCTCAGCTGCCACGCCATCAGACAGCCCCTCGGCTGCGCCTACACCCTCAGCTGCCACGCCATCAGACAGCCCCTCGACTGCGCCTACAGCTGCTGGCACGCCATCTGCAGCACCCACACCCTCAGCTGCCACGCCATCAGACAGCCCCTCGGCTGCACCTACACCCTCAGCTGCCACGCCATCAGACAGCCCCTCGGCTGCGCCTACACCCTCAGCTGCCATGCCATCGGACAGCCCCTCGACTGCGCCTACACCCTCAGCTGCCACGCCATCAGACAGCCCCTCGGCTGCACCTACACCCTCAGCTGCCACGCCATCAGACAGCCCCTCGGCTGCGCCTACAGCTGCTGGCACGCCATCTGCAGCACCCACACCCTCAGCTGCCACGCCATCAGACAGCCCCTCGGCTGCGCCTACACCCTCAGCTGCCACGCCATCAGACAGCCCCTCGGCTGCGCCGACAGCTGCTGGCACGCCATCTGCAGCACCCACACCCTCAGCTGCTACACCATCAGACAGCCCCTCGGCTGCGCCAACTGATGCTGGCACGCCATCTGCAGCACCCACACCCTCAGCTGCCACGCCATCAGACAGCCCCTCAGCTGCGCTTACACCCTCAGCTGCCACGCCATCAGACAGCCCCTCAGCTGCGCCTACACCCTCAGCTGCTACACCATCAGACAGCCCCTCGGCTGCGCCAACTGATGCTGGCACGCCATCTGCAGCACCCACACCCTCAGCTGCCACGCCATCAGACAGCCCCTCAGCTGCGCCTACACCCTCAGCTGCCACGCCATCAGACAGCCCCTCAGCTGCGCCTACACCCTCAGCTGCTACACCATCAGACAGCCCCTCGGCTGCGCCAACTGATGCTGGCACGCCATCTGCAGCACCCACACCCTCAGCTGCCACGCCATCAGACAGCCCCTCAGCTGCGCCTACACCCTCAGCTGCCACGCCATCGGACAGCCCCTTGACTGCACCCACACCCTCAGCTGCCACGCCATCAGACAGCCCCTCGACTGCGCCAACTGATGCTGGCACGCCATCTGCAGCACCCACACCCTCAGCTGCCACGCCATCAGACAGCCCCTCGGCTGCGCCTACAGCTGCTGGCACGCCATCTGCAGCACCCACACCCTCAGCTGCCACGCCATCAGACAGGCCCTCAGCTGCGCCTACACCCTCAGCTGCCACGCCATCAGACAGCCCCTCGACTGCGCCAACTGATGCTGGCACGCCATCTGCAGCACCCACACCCTCAGCTGCCACGCCATCAGACAGCCCCTCGGCTGCGCCAACTGATGCTGGCACGCCATCTGCAGCACCCACACCCTCAGCTGCCACGCCATCAGACAGCCCCTCGGCTGCGCCTACACCCTCAGCTGCCATGCCATCGGACAGCCCCTTGACTGCACCCACACCCTCAGCTGCCACGCCATCAGACAGCCCCTCGGCTGCGCCAACTGATGCTGGCACGCCATCTGCAGCACCCACACCCTCAGCTGCCACGCCATCAGACAGCCCCTCAGCTGCACCTACACCCACAGCTGCCATGCCATCAGACAGCCCCACAGCTGCACACACACCCTCAGCTGCCATGCCATCAGACAGCCCCTCGGCTGCGCCGACAGCTGCTGGCACGCCATCTGCAGCACCCACACCCTCAGCTGCCACGCCATCAGACAGTCCCTCGACTGCGCCGACAGCTGCTGGCACGCCATCTGCAGCACCCACACCCTCAGCTGCCACGCCATCAGACAGCCCCTCAGCTGCACCTACACCCACAGCTGCCATGCCATCGGACAGCCCCTCGACTGCACCCACACCCTCAGCTGCCACGCCATCAGACAGCCCCTCGGCTGCGCCAACTGATGCTGGCACGCCATCTGCAGCACCCACACCCTCTGCTGCCACGCCATCAGACAGCCCCTCGGCTGCGCCAACTGATGCTGGCACGCCATCTGCAGCACCCACACCCTCAGCTGCCACGCCATCAGTCAGCCCCACAGCTGCACCCACACCCTCAGCTGCCATGCCATCAGACAGCCCCTCGGCTGCGCCGACAGTTGCTGGCACGCCCTCTGCAGCACCCACACCCTCAGCTGCCACGCCATCAGACAGCCCCTCGGCTGCGCCGACAGCTGCTGGCACGCCATCTGCAGCACCTACACCCTCAGCTGCCACTCCATCAGACAGCCCCTCAGCTGCACCTACACCCTCAGCTGCCACGCCATCAGACAGCCCCTCGGCTGCGCCGACAGCTGCTGGCACGCCATCTGCAGCACCCACACCCTCAGCTGCCACGCCATCAGACAGCCCCTCGGCTGCGCCGACAGCTGCTGGCACGCCATCTGCAGCACCTACACCCTCAGCTGCCACTCCATCAGACAGCCCCTCAGCTGCACCTACACCCTCAGCTGCCACGCCATCAGACAGCCCCTCGGCTGCGCCGACAGCTGCTGGCACGCCATCTGCTGCAACCACACCCTCAGCTGCCACGCCATCAGACAGCCCCTCGGCAGCGCCTACACCCAGCAGCACCCCTTCAGCCATGTCCCTGCCCACCGCTGGTCCCTCCGCTGCATCATCACCTACCGCTACACCTGCTGAATCAACCCCCAGCGGCACACCTGCTGGGACCACACCGGCTGGCATTCCCTCAGCTGCATCTGTGCCTAGTGGCACTCCAACATCTGTGCCGACGCTCAGCGGCACGCCTTCTTCAGCATCACCTTCCAGTGGCGCTCCTTCTGCTGCCACACCGTCGAGCTCAAGCACCCCTTCTGCGGCACTGACACCCAGTCCCTCTGCAGCATCAACACCTACCGCTACACCTACAGCAGTGCCAACCAGCATTCCCTCTGATTTCCCCACAAGCATCGCCCCAAGTGCTGCATCCCCAGCGGGGTCAGGCAGCTATGCCGGCTCTCCAACACCCAGCGGCCCCCCATCTGCTGCGCCAACTCCGAGCCGCACTCCCTCAGCCTCGGCGGCACAAGGTGCCACGCCCGCTGCTGATACCTCTGGTGGCACACCCACTGGAGCCACACCAACTAAGACACCCTCCCCTGATGACATACCAACCCCTGGCGGTGCTGCGCCCACCAGCACTCCCTCCGGCTTGACAACACCCAGTGGCGCTCCTACCGCCGCAGCGACGCCCAGCGCCGTGCCTGCTGGAGGCACCCCAAGCAGCACTCCCTCAGCGCCAGCAGTCCCCACCGGCATTCCGTCCAGCACAGCCATGCCCAGTGCCCCGCTTACTGGACCCACGCCAAGCAGCATGCCGACGGCCCCCACTTCACCCGCCAGCACGCCGACATCCACCCCGGTTCAACCAGGCACTGTGTCTGTGGAGGGGCCGACATCAAGCGGGGGTGTTGCAGTCCCCACGCCAACGCCAGTGGGCTTGCCGACCGGCATGCAGCCTTTCGTGGCTTCATTCACGGATGCCTCAAACCGACCGGTCAGCGGCTCAAGCACAAGGACGGCAGATGCGACTGCCACGCCGGTGCAGACTGGCGCCGCACCGCAGCCCGCGGAAGCTATCACAGCCACAAATGCCATCCTGAATGCCTCGGCTATGCTGCTGGCGCTGGACTTTGCCCAGGTGCCGTGGTGTTCAATGCCCGCTCAATCACTGATGCAGCGCTTGCAGTCCGTCGTTTTGACCTGGAAAAGTTGCGTGACACATGGCGTGCTGAGCTTACCACATCGTTCGGACTGACATCAACCATATGCTGATGCAGATGGGCAGCAATGGGCCATTGCGGCTGCTGGGCCCCGGCAATGGCGGCAGCGCGGGTGGCCAGCTGCAAGCGGCCAGCACTGCGTTGGGTGGTACCAGCGCACACTTCAGGGGGTCGTCCCTGACGCTGACAGGTGCCGTGCCAGCAGAGTGATGTGCTGGACTCGCAATCTAGGGCCTTGCACAGATACGCCATGCACAGTCCCATGCCATTGCGCAACCTGGAGACCAGGATTGTTCAGCACCTTCACATGCAGGCATCAGGTCATCGACGGCCGCCCGGAGACAGCTGCTGGCAGGGCAGTCTGTGCAGCTGCAGCTGCGGGTGTACCGTGACATTAGCCGCGAGGTGAATGCTGCTTGCAATCAGGGCGTGTCCTGCGGCAATGGAAATCCACTTCATCCGGCACACTTGCGTCTCCCTGTGTCATATGAAGTCTGTGCCCAAAAAGGCATGCAAAGGGATTCCTGTCAACATATCGTCAAGACAGCTGGCCATGCTTCATCTGCCGATCGAATGCAGGAGGTCACCAACATTATTGGCCCGTTCCTGACATGGCTACTCATGGGCAACCGCAACTTTGTGCGCCTGAAGCTGGCTGACACTTCTGTCCAGGTGTGTGCTGCAGTGCGAATGGTGCAAATGACATCCCAAGAATGGCATGGCACTAATCTATGCCAACTGCCTTTGACTGCGACGCAATTGACGAGACACATATTGCAGTCTGTGCAGCCATGTGCAATGCTGATGAGAATCTCTCGAGCTGCTGCATATGATAAACTTCATTGGTTCCGGTCAGGTGCCAATTGGCGGCCAGGTGGTCATGCAGTCATATGCCAACTGGACCAGCATGGATCTCGAGGTCGACAACACCTTGCAAGGCACCGTTGCCCTGCAGGCATGTATACCGTCCCTGACTCAGCTCAAAAGTTGATTGGGAGTAGATGTATTTCTTTGGAGGCTGTCACCCCTGGAACCACTGCGGTTCTGGCAGCGCAAGGCCCCACCGCGTCATGCATGTGCTTCCTCGATGGCAGGCCATCCAGATGAACCTGCAGCAGGGCCCAGCAGGGGTGCCGCTTACCTCCATCATCAGTTTGCTGGTGGATGGTGAGGACGACGACACCCTGCTGCCCTGGCTGCTCCAGCAGTCACCGCCGCCGCGGCCGCCGCCTCCTTCTCCACCACCGCCGCAACACCCGCCTCCTTCTCCACCACCGCCGCGACACCCGCCTCCTTCTCCACCACCGCCACGGCCGCCGCCTCCTTCTCCACCACCGCCGCGACCACCACCCCCTTCACCACCGCATCCTCGGCCACCACCCCCTCCTTCTCCGCCATCGCCGCGACCACCGCCTCCTCCTTTTCCACCACCGCCACGGCCGCCGCCCCCTTCTCCACCGGCGCCACGCCCGCCGCCTCCTTCTCCACCATCACCATGCCCGCCACCGCCACCTAGACCTCCGCAGCCAACGGTCAACTAGCATTGTGATTGTGGCAATAGTTGCGGTTTTTGCATTCATGGAAATTATGAGCTGCCCGGTTGCGTGCGCTGGTGCTGTTTCGAGGGTATGCAACGCCCACAAAGCTGTGCCTTCTGTGGTACGCAGACTTCCACCACAGGCCCCAGGATCGAGCGCAGCAATGTCAGGCTGGCGGCGCCAGCTGACACTACAGTGACTGCACGGCCCATAAAGCCTCGCAGCACTGTCAGACCCGCCAGCAGCGCAGCGCAGCCGACAGCTGTGCGCAAGCCGCCGCCACCTTCCCAACCAGCAGTTGTTGCAAACTTCAGGAATGTCACTCCGCGTGGCGGCGGCAGTCCAGCCGCTGTACCCACTCAGCAGCACCCCAGCCCTGCTGCGACCCGGGCGCGCATGCAGCAGGCCGACCAGCCTGTGACAGCAGCAGGCACAGATAAGCAGGTGGTGCCATCGGAGCAGGGTTCACCCCCGCAGCTGACGTCCAGGCCGCCGCCACCCAAGCCGCCGCCGCCAAGGCCACCGCGGCCACCTCCTTCCAAACCACCACCCAGCCCATCTCCCAGCCCGCCACCGCCAAGCCCGCTGTTGACAATGCCACCGCCATGGCCCAATCTAAGGTATGGAGCTGCAGCAGTAATATCTGAAGGCCACCTCCAAACCCGCTGCTGTCACCGTGCCACATCTGTCGAGCTGATGACTGTTTGGCAAGACCCAGATGACCTGTCACATCGCTTGACAAACTGTGCACTACTGTGATGTTTGTCACGATGCTGCAGTGTGCTGCCGCTACAACCACCGCCACTCCTGATTGTCAGCCCGCCGTCGTCACCTCCACCCAGGCCACCACCGCTGCCTTCCCCCGGCCTGCCGACGCAGTTGGTTACACCGCCCTTGCCGCCGTCAGCAGCAGTCTCGAACTCATCTCAGTCTCCGCCAAGCGCGATGCAGCTGCCTCCGCAGCTGCTCAGCCCACCCACGGCACTCCAGCCGGACTTTCTCCTGGCACCACCGCCCAAAGGTCAGATGCCGCCAGATTCGATGGAAGTCAGCGGCAGCATGCGGCCACTCGCTGGCCCAGTGATGCAGCAGTGGCCGCCGGCAGAGCCCACTGGCGCTTCGCCGCCTCCGAGTGCTCAGCAGCCGCCGCCGTCCAGCACCAACGCTGAGCCCCCGCCGTAGGGCATGCAGCAGATGGAGGAGGAGTTGCCGCCGTCGTCTGGTGTGCAGCTACAGCCGCCGCCAGATGAACGGAGTGCAGGGCCCTTGCCACCGTAATACTGCACTCCATGGCTGTGTGTCGCCAAGTTGATCAGCAGTGACATATGTATACGGCCTCCGTATTCGTGGGCGGTAGTGAATACATGTTGAAGTACTTGAAGCCTTTCTGCATTTGCACTGCACGTGACCAAGTCGTGGTCGATCAAGTGCATCTACTGCATTACCTAAGCCTCAGGATCGTAGATGTATTTTTGCTGCAGCTTCACCTAGATTTGGTGATATTTTTCCATTCTTCTGTGAATCGCTTGCGTGTACGCCATGAGTTTTACAGCGACGTCCACTGCAACAGACAAGCTCGTATCTCAATGCCCCGAGCGGCAACACATCTCAATGCCCAGAGATGGCAGGAAGAGAGATGGCTGCACAACCGAAAGCAACAGACAATCTGATGTGTCGACAATCGAAATAAGGTGGAACAGATGCAATCAAGATATTCTGACTACACAAGGACACACATGTACCCCTGCTGAACTACACAGCAACGAGGGCCGCCTGTGACAGACCCTCGCCACGATCTACCAACTTCTCCCCGACTGCAATCTGATTTGTGATCCAACGACATGCGTTCACCAAACGACACCCACATCTAGAAAAGCCCAAAGTCGTGTCTCGCTGCTCTACAAGCTGCTGTGCTGCCGGGCTTATGGGTACAGCAATGCAATGCGCAGTAACCATGTGTCTCCTGGCTGCCATCTGTTCTGTGCTGCAGCGTTTATGGTCAGTAACAGTCGTCACGGCAGAGCGGCAGCCTGCAGGGACAACACCCGCAGCTCGCCATCTGATGCAGCGACCGCCAGCAGCGGCGAATCTGATGCCGTAGCGCTGGGAGGCGCCCAGGCAACGGACGACACAAACTCGCGGCGGGCCACAGCTGAGCCGACGGCCGTGCTGCCGGGGGACAAGTCGTCACCGCCCCGACTGAGTGCTGCACTGCCTGTCGCCGGCCGCACCGGCACCACCGCCTCGTCCTTGCCGCCAGAGAATGCAGCGACAGGGCCTGAAGCAGCACAGCCGCTGTGGGCTGTTGCGCCTGCGGGCATCAGCCGCCACGTGGCCAGCGGCGCCGCCCGCGCCGTGTGGTAGGTGTGCACCACAGCGTCCTCTGAGCCGCAGGCCAGCACGTGACCGCGGCCAAAGCCGCTGCCAAAGCCGCAGCCAGCTGCGCCAACACCGCCATGCAGCACTGACAGCCCCACGAAGTTGCGGCGGTTGGTGTGGCCAGCCATGACCTGGATCGGCTTTGTCAGGATGCCACCTGCGGCTGCTATTGCGAGGTCCCAGTAGGCGATGGTGCCGTCGGTGGCTGCGGTGGCAGCCTCACGACCGCAGAAGCGGGCGTATGACACCGCACCATCGTGCCACTTGAGCGTCTGGCATGGCGTCGTGCTGCAGCGCAGGCAGGTGAATGGCATGAGGAGCTTGTACATCATATAGAAATAATAACATGTCGACCAGCACCACAAGATCAAGTTGAGGGAGACTAGCAGTAAACAAAATCCACTCAACGAAGATAAGATGTATTTCAAAAACGTACGTGTTGCGGAGGTCGTAGATGTAGGCCGCGCCGTCAGCGCACGCCACCAGCAGAGCGTTCTCATCCTCACGACAGAAGTCCACACAGGTGACTGGGCAGCCAGGTGCGGGCGCCAGCGGTGCCGCGGCGCGGGTGCTGAGGCCGTGGCCGCCCCACAGCGCGGCCGTGCCATCATCTGACGCTGAGGCGCACAGGGTGCGCCGCAGGTGTGAGTGCGCGACACTCCAGACCCTGCAGCAGCCAAAGCATGCCAGTGAGTGGTGACCAGCAGCAGCAGGGCAACATCGGATGTGATGCAACAATGCCCCTGATTCAGGTAGACAGAAGCTGCTGTGGTAAGCGTCGATACCCACAGATGACACAGCTACAATGAGCGCATTGACAATTCCAAAAGAGCACACCTGCGACCGCCATGTCCGTCGACGTCAGCCACATGGTGCCCAGTGGTGAGGTCGATCTGCGACACATCGCCATCATAGTCACCCACTGTAACGACGCCAGGCGCGCCGTCAGGACACCACGCCAGGCTGCTGAGCTTGGCGGGCATGCGGTGTGCAGAAACAGCCGCCACGGGACCATCTCCGCCCAGGCCACTGGCGAGGCTGTACAGCCGAATCTGCAAAGTCACAGCAGATGCACCAGTCAACAGGGTGGAGCTTTCTGGCTTTGAAAACATGCATCCAAACTTAACCATCCGCATTCACACAAGCATGCAGACTGTGCCCTAAGCATGCAGAAAAGTTGGTGACACCATGGTGTACTGTGAATGAGCATAAGACAGCTGTTGTGCATCAACAAACCTGTTTGCGGATGCCGGCGGTGGCCAGGTGCCAGCCGTCACCGCTGAACTCCACACCGCACACGATGTCCATGTGCTGCTGGCGCTGCTGCGGCAGGTGCGGGCGCTGGAAGGCAGCCACCTGCATTGATGGGGGCTGAAGCTATCCACAACCTGGTCAACGCACAGCACAGCTGCACCACAATGCAACCACAACTGAGTATGCATGTTGCTGCTGTGCCGCCAGCCGCTGATGTCACATCATTCTTCCAATGTCGAAAAGAGAACATGCATGTGCACCTCTGTCAGTGTGGTCTGCTGGGCTGGCTCTGCACTGCGGCTGCCCTCATCTGCTGCAGCAAAGGTGCTGAGGCTGTCGACAAAGGCCTGCTTGGTGAGCGGCGCCTGTTGCCGCTGTTGCCGCAGCGGCACCGTGGCGTCTGGCTGCTGCAGCACTGGCTGCGGCTGCGATGGCACAACGATCTGCGGCAGGATGTGGGCCGACACATCGCCGGCATCAGACCTGCCGCCAGCAATGCCTGCACCACCAGTGCCGCCGCCTTGCCAAGGCATGTCCGCATGCTGGAGCACAGCGCTGCTGCTGTTCCGGCGGCCAGTGAGCGCGTGCGGCGACGGCACCCAGGAATCGAGCGTCGCCAGCTGGCTGTAGGATCCCGCCGCCCGTGCCAGCCGGGCGCTGTCCGATGGCACAAGCGCATCGTCTCCTGCCATGGCGCCACTTTGCGACGAGGGCAGTTCCTGCATATCGAACTGCGACTGCCGCCCGGCCGTCACAAGGTCCTCTGCCGAACTGCAGGGCTGTGCACCGGCTTTGCCACTATTGAGCCGCTGCCGCTTCAAATGCCGGGGGACAGCGCCTTCAAGCGCGTCGCCACAGCAGCTGTCGTCATCAAGCCGCGTCATGGGCTGCGACGCACTGCCGCTGGTGTCGGCGCAGGTGTAGCTGGACAGCTGACTGCTGTGCTGTGATGCTGACGCCGCGTCAATCACAGAGGCCGCCTCAGCTTTTGTCGCCGCATGCGCTGTTGCCACTGTGTCAGGCTGGCCTGACTTCTGCTGGGTGCGACTGGCAGCAAGGTGCTGCCAGTGGCACAGGCTGCACTCGCTGCTATCGCAACCGGCCGTGTGCAGCTGCCAACTGGGCTCGTGAGCCTGCACAAGCAACGACCTCAGGGAGTCAGGTACAGTGAGGCGAGTGAGCAGCAAATGAGCCTGATCAATGAGTGTGTCCGGCTCGAGCTGTTTCTAGGCAATCCGTATTGCGTTGTGCCAACGAATGCGCGGCAGCAGGACAACGCAACCACGTCGACACAAATATCTTGGCGTGGAAGGCTGCCGCCCGCGGGCCAAGGCTGGCTTGACAGCACCCGAAAGCAGACGAAGAACCAAGCAGAGCCAGCTGATCGACACGTCTGCTGCGGATCTGCACCATGACACTGCACGTACGCGGCAAATCGATGCACAAAGTGGCACGTTGACGAGCCTTCCACCGTGGCCAGTCTGTAGGTCTGGGCCAGCCTGCTCGGCTAGAATAACTTGTGCAGGTGTGGCGTAGGGCTCAATCTGGTTTTTCCAGCAGTTGTGGAGGGTGCACCCGCGGCTGACGAGCTGATTGGCCCTCGAGTGCCCGGGCCAAGTTTCAGACCGGACGACCGACTGCACAGTGCTGCAACCCGTCAGCTGCCGTCCCTCACCTGCCCAGGGTCCACAAACATCGATCAAACGTGCAGCCGCCCTCTCAGGCAGCCGCACCGCCTCCCCCTCCCCCGGTGCGCTTTACTGCGCTGCGCTATCGTGGCAGTCTCGCAGGTCGGTCCCTCCGAAGCCGCAGGAGCCTCGACGGCGCAAGCGTTCGCAGGTGCTGCACAGCGAGCCGTGGCACCCCAGCGGCTGGCACGGCCCGCCTGTGACGGTGCGAAGGCACCGCAGGCTGGCAACAAGACGCTTGTCTGCTTGGAGTATGGAAACCGCGGCGACTGGTTCAGCCGTCCTTCAAGCACGGCAGTGCAGCAAGCTAAACGCGGCTGATGCACGCTGTAATCCGTTCAGGGCAGTGACCGCTCCAGAAACACTTGAAACAGCAACTTGCGCGTTGGTCGCACCGCCTCTCCACTCTTCGGATCTCCACGTCACAACAGTGACGTGGCGCTATGAGAATGCAGTTCTGCGTATCCTACTACTAGTCCAATGCCGTGCGTTATTACAATGCCGTGCGTTATTACAAACGCACGCATAGCTTACATTCAACAGGCCCCCTGCCAACACTGCTGTGACCAAAACTGATGTCACCAACGCTGATGTGCTATGGCTCGGTCTGCTGGTAGGGCCCGACCAGCAGACAAAATGCACAGCACAGCCATTTTGCGCCTCACATATTCCGCTGCATGTTGATGCATCACCATTAAGCATGAGCGCATTCCGCACCCCCATTGGACCACACAGGTGATCGCCGTGTGCTTTGCGAGCACCAACTTAGCCTCCGCTGACTGGACCTGTCTGAAATACAAAAATCAACCAACAATAGTCATGAGATGCGCCATTGCGCGGCTTCCGTGCTGTCATGGCCCTCTGCCAACGGCAGACTCCAGCTGCGCCACGAGCTGGTGCAGGCTTGAAGTCGTCTTGTCGTCGATGTCCCCGGTGTCCAGCACCTGCAAGAATCCGACCATGTCGATTGCTACGCCAACACCAGCCAGGCGCAGGTGACCCTGTTGGGTCTGCATTGTGCCGATCGCAGCACACGGCAACTGTGGATCAGCACAGTACGCCAATCGCAGCACATGGCAATTGCTCGGTCGGTGTGAGCGTAGATGTGCAGATCGCACCAGCATGCAGATGAGCGGCGCCTCGGCCAGCAGCAGCGCCGTCTCGCCCTTGGGCACCTTGGCCAGCTGTAGCAGGGCGTTCGTCACCTCCCGCTTCACACCTGCATTGGAGACCAAGGCGACCTGAGTAGACAGGTACTGCGCATCCTGATGCGGCATCTGGTGAGACTTGATGAGCGTGTTGCAGCATGTGCTGCACACATCAGAGTGCCACAGCATGCTTGCAGCAAATCCAGGGAGACATCTCCTTTGCAAACCCACAGCGGCATGGTTGCTGCCATGCATCATAAACACGTGGTGCTCTGCCCCTCCTCACCCTGGTCATCGGAATGCTTCAGCAGATGCAGCAGCTTGGGGACGGCATCGCCATCAATGGCCGCCAGCGCACCCGCGTCGGAGAACCCCGCCAGGGCCGACAGCCGCTGCGCACCCGCCTGCAGCGTTCCAGGAACTGCTGTCCAGCAGAGCGTCTGGTAATTCTGTTCTTCCCTGCTCCCTGTGCACTACTGTCTGTGTCACCATTGCAATGTGAAAGCATGGCAAAAGCGCACCTTCTGCAGGAAGGGCGACTCTGCCGTGAGGAGCTGCAGAGCCGACTGCACTGTGCCCACGCCTGTGTGCAAACCAGGGATGTACTATCTTCGACTGCTGCATACGCACTGCATTGATCACGGTCGCTTGATGTTGCAGGTGGAGTCTTGGCCAGGCAATCAGCAACTATATATGTACAGAGGATGTGCGCACCCATGTAGGGCATGACGCGCACAGTGAGCACGATGATCATGCCAATGACGACATACTTGACGACCTTGACCGCCGTGACCTCGCTGATGCCTGCGGCAGGCACAAATATCTGGGGTTGCTCCTGCAGTATTCACTTCATGGGGTGGCCATGCCTTGCAATTGTGAACAGCAGCGTGAATGACAGTCATGACAGCAGCATGCCCAAAGCATCACAAGACCAGAGGCATGTGCAGACAGCTAGTGCCTTGGTGCTGCGAAGGCTGTTCTGCTGCCTGCTGAGCGGCTGTGGCGAGCTGCCGGGCTGCCATCAGGGGCATTGTGAATGCTGCTCTGGGCATGATAACACTCTGCAGACCGGCTGCAGCCGCCGTGCGCATCCCTCGCAGGCTCATTCCCAGCGGCATTCCCGTGGCGGTGAGCTGTGCTGCTTCGCCATATATCAGGCTTGGCTGGCGGCCCTGCAGCAGTGGGCTGGTGGCTGGCACAATGCAGCCAGCTGAGGCAAGCGGTGCGCTGGTTGAGGCATGACCGACGGAAGCTGCGACGCACACAGTGTCGCAGCAGACGGGTGCTGGCATCTGTGATACGATGCAGCTGCCAACAGCATGACCTGGCCGCATCACTTTGCAGACCATGCCTGGGAGGCGCCGCATCATCAGGCAGCTTTTACCCAAGGTTCCCGTGGATTGTTCAGCACATGCTCCACACTATTCGATCGCAATGCACTGCTCCGAGGGCGAGACTTGTTTTGCTGCTCCAGATCATTGGGAGCTGTCAGAATATTGCTGATGAAGACCGCACTCAGGTGCTGAAGTCGCAGCAGCAAATGGGCAGCTGTGATGCAGGCCGATACAGTAATGGATTTGCAAAGCTAATGCTTGCAATGAAAGGTTGCAGAGCACGCGGCACGAAAAGGCTGCCCGTTGTTGTGTAGGGTTTCGATCTGGTCAGGATCTCTTTGTCCAAGGGACAAGCCATAGGACATGGCAGGCACATGTGGCAAGCACGTGTGGTCATTCTGTGTAACACCCACTCTATCAAACAGAGCACAATCGTCACCTGCACGGCGGTAGATGGTGACGCAAGGTAGTGAGCAACATACCCTGCACTGGCAATAGCAGCGTCTCCGCCAGAACAGGTGCCGCCCATTGTCCGCATGTGCCAAATGTCACATGCAATGTGCCACTTGCAATCCATTACAGATGCCCCCAGCGAAACAATCCTGAAATGGACACGATGCGCACACAAAACGACACAGTTGCAATGCTGCCGACCCAGAGCTCATGTGCTAGCAGTATCCCAAGGGTAGTGACAGCAGCAGCAGGCCAACATGCCGTCTGCTGCATGTGTGTACTCAGTAGCTAGTGTGCAACAAATCAAAGTTTCAAGGCCCCGGGTCAGAGGCCCGGCAAAATTAGTATGGTATCCCTGCTGTCGCGAGCAAACCGCAATGCTACTCTAGATTGTGCTCAGCGAGCAGCGGCGTGCTTCATTGGGAAAACAGAAACCACAAGAAGCAAACCAGGGCGGAAATCACGCCTGCCTGGCTATGAAATGCTCTCGTCTCCCAAACGATGTTGTTCCCGAGCTGTTGGATCATGAGCCGCAGTGGTGGTTGCCGCATGCTGACACATCGACTTGCCGCCTCTATTGTGCTGTGGCATTGCCCTCCCCTCCAATGAAGTCGCTGACGAAGTCTGAAGCGATAGCAGTGCTGCCGGGCAGCCTGATGTGCTGTGCTGTGGTTACATTGGTGTCATTGGCTGCAAGCCGCCCTCATGCGGCTGGTGCGAGCTCAAGTCCTGCATATGGATAGCCCCTTCAAGACTGTGATGTAGGCAATGCTATCAGAAGTATGGACATAGCACAAGGAGGCACAGTGCACATTTGCAATGGTGTGTTACGTACAATGAGAACCCAGCAGTCACTGCGCCAGCATGTCAACATCAGCAATTGAAGAACAACCTTCACCTGTGACATGGCTGCCTTTAGATCTGCGGGGTCATGCGATGGGAAGTCGGGGCTCCACCCGTCTGCTGCCGGCGTCGAGTCGTCGCTCCTGCTGCTCAGGCTATCGCGGCCAGTGCCGTGGGGTGCCCCCCGCATGCCGCCGTCCATGCAGTTGGCGATGCTGAACCCTGCGGCAGCAACACCGACCCAGGTGTGCACTGCTGGGCACTATCACTGGACACAGCCAGCTCTGGTCTTGTACAATGTTCACGCTTGTTGATCTGCCCATGCCCAGCTGCTGTTGGGCTGAACCGCCAGCAGATCTCAGGTAACAGACCTGCGGCGGCAGCCAGGCTGGCGGGCGCTTCCAGGCGGAGGTGCCACCCGCGCGTGGAGAATGCCCAGCGGTGCACCGTCGTCAGAACGCCGATGACATCGTACACCAGCTGCAGCCCCGCGTCGCCCAGAGGGTACCTTGCAATTCACAGGAGCCACAACTGAGGACGAGCAGTCGTGCGGCCATCACCACCTTTGTGTGAGAGGTCCCTGGCTGAATTTATCTGACCTGGGTGAGGGGCAAAGAGATGCAGCAGCACTCGGTTGGCACAGCGCATTTCACCTGGCGGGATCGGAAGTCTGGAAGGCATTCTGACACAGTGCGACCTCCAGCGGGCTCATGCCCGCCCAGTCGCACATCAGCAGCTTCTCCATCGCGCCCTCGCACATGGCCTGCAACGGTGGCCATCCATCAGTTGCAGCAGGCGAGGTTGCCCCAAGACACCAAGCATGTGCAGCTCTGCATCCGCAAGACACCGCAGGGAACCACGTCAAGACTGGTGCACGTGGCCTGTGGGGCTTTGGGTGCAAACCTGCAGGGCAGCGAGCTGGGCGGCTGGCGTGCCATCCAGGCGCCCCGCAGCAAACAGCGCCGGCAGCCGCGCCGCCTCGCTGAGCTCAGCCAGCTTGCGGGCGTGGTCCTCTGCCATCTGTGACAGCCGTGCGCGCTCCTGTGGATGGAGCACCGCGACGGCTGAGAACACATCTCCAAATGGACACTGTGAACTGAAAGTTGTGACATCACGTGCGGATGTGGCATGCTGGAGGCGGAGCGCACCATGGAGAGCGTGAACAGCATGTTGCGGTCCACCATGTCGCGCACGAAGCGGCGCGCGTCAAAGTGGCTGGTGCCCGGGTGCGCGGAGGTGATGGCCGCCCACCGCACCAGCCGCTCGACCGGCGTTGGGTGGCTCGGGAGCGGCGGCAGCCTGAGCAGCGAGCCAGCCAGTATGTCAACAGGCAGCCGCTGAGTGTGTGCAGCTGTCCTCTTCCCTTGTGTGATGCCATCGCGAGCCAATGCTGCCACGTACACAGCTACTGGCGGCACATTCATTGAACATGCAGGCGCCGCAAAGGCTAATAAGCATCGGGAAGTTCAAGCAACTTCTTCGCATAAATTCTGTAGACTGGAATGTATACAGCATGTTGTCATAGTCAAGCTGCTGCATTGTGGGATCCGTCGACAACTTGGAAAGGTAGAGAGCACGCTGTGCGTGCTCTGCGCTCACCCTAGGAGGACATAGTCCTTGCCGTGGCCCACGCCGCAGCAGTTGCACAGGTATACCGCGCTCATACAGTGCCCGCAGTGGAAGTTGGGGTTCTCCAGTGGCGGAAACACGATTTGGCATCCGCTAGCAACCATCTTTTCGATGGGACCGTGCAGCACCAATCTGACACACCGCAGCTGGTCTTGCTCCACTGTAGAAATTTTGATATACACACTGAGGAAGTTTCAAGTGCGGACAGCCACACGTCAAAAACGGCTGGCCCTCGCTGAGGGGTGGCTCACGGCAGCCCAACTGCCGGCATGATCGGCGCTTTGGTGCAAGTGTGGTGAGCGGATCTGACCAGCGCAGTGATTCCTACTATCTAATTCTGCTGATGAAAGCTGAATCGAGCAGCGAAAGCATGTCTGTGAGCGTCTGCGGCAAGTCGGTTGAATTTGCTGGGTCCCGGCGTGATGGTATTCCCGGGGAACTGAGCCACATGTCAGGTGCCCGCTGCAATGCTACTATTATCGCAGGACGCATGCCAGAAGCCACCGAACGCATTTTGCCGAGCATTGAAAGAATGTATACCTGATAGAGGCAGTCCTCTGATCCCTTGCCCGCTGTACAACACGCGACAGGAAGTGGGTGTTCCACATCATTTTTAAACTTATCACCGAAAGCGTGGATTTGCAACAGCATCTTCGGGTTCGACTCGGCTTTATCAGCTATTAGGGGCATGGAACACGTGGTGGGCCGACGCTGCACAGTTGCCCATGGTGGGATGCAAATGCAGATGCTGCCTCTGCCTTGGCGGTGGGTACATGGCACCCACACGATGCAGCCGGCAATGAGATGTTTGACATCATGACAAACATCAGTTGCGTGATGACATGTGACGGATTCGAACGACTTGCGCTGGTTCTCCACAGTCATGCGGCCAGCCAGCTGCGGCGCACACAGCAGCCATTTCGTGCGCTGCAGCGGCATGGCCAAGCACGGCACCACATCCGCCAGCGGTCCCACAGAGCAGTAATGGCAGCAGAAACGGAGACAGCAGGGCTTGTGTTCCGGCAGGCGATAGAAAGCGACATGCCAGTCATCTCCAAGGCGGTGCTGCGTGAAGCGTGAGTCCCAAGCTGCCAGTGGACACATGCATGGCGAATGCAAATGGGCAAGATGCATCTCCAGCCACAATTTCCCACCGAACTTACGCACACATTGCATTGGACACTGCAGTTTGTGCTGGCCACCATGACCTGCTGCATGCTCCAAACCCACATGAAGCAATCAAATTGAAATGGGGTGAAATTACATCTATAGCTACAGCCGATCAGGTGCCTGGCCCTGCAGTATGAACCCGCTGAGCCTCAAGGCGGAGCGCTTCGTGGTGGCGGCGCGCGAGTCGGACGGTGCGGTCCAGGGATTTGGGCAGCTGGCACCCCTGGGCGGCCCTGCCAGCGGGTCCCGCTGGCTGGAGCTGCGCTCGCTCATCGTGGACCCAGAGCACAGGTGCGTGAGCAGAGCACACCAGAAGGGCCATGCTGCTTTGATGTTCAGACCACAGTCTGAATGGAGGATGGCGCAAAGCTGCCAGCCATGTGATGGCCAACATCGCCTGAATGGCCTGGGCAAGCTGTGCATTGTGCCTCCTTGGGTCTGCAGCAAAGCATCGACCTGCAGGTGCGGCACCACCAGGCAGACGCTGCCATCAGATAGAAGTGCATCACACCCTGAACCTACCCAGATGCAGCAGATCGACCAGACGAAGTCTGATGCCGGGACCTGAAGCCATGTGCTCTGCATGTGAAGGGGCGGCGGCATCGGGCGCAGGCTACTGTCGGAGCTGGTGCGTCGCGCAGAGGACGCCGAGATCTATTTGACGACGCTGGCCAGCACCACCCGCTTCTATGCTGCGGAGAACTTCCAGACCCTGCAGCGCAGCGAGATTCCCAGGTAGAAGCTGTAGTTTGATTGCTTCTGCTGCAGCCCTTCACACTTGCGTTGATTGCATGCCCGAATGCTACGAGTTGCACGGAGTGTCCAATGGCGACTTGATGCATTGCATGCAGAGCGCTGCTGTTCGAGTACGCAGCAGGCACTCTCGTTGCCCGCATTGCGGCAGGGCAGCAGCTTGTGGTCATGCGGCGGCGGCCTGGTGGTGCAAAGTGATGTGGGCGCAACAGCAGCTTCCCCTGCAGGCAAAGCGCCCTGTTTTGCATGTATCAATTGCTGAAGGAAGCCACCCAGGGCTGGCTCTGCTAACCACTCAATGCCGCCCATGTGTACGTGTAGCCTTTTGTGTGTCATTGTTGCTTGATTTGCGCGGCATGAGCGCAACTGTCTTGAAATTCGCCAGATATTTTGGAATGATGCCGCCTGTACATCTTCTGTATGTGTGTAATCATCTGAAGTTTTGTCACCTTTTACAACCTCCTTTCCAGCCAACTCTGTGTTTTGCACCTCGCTTTCTGGGACAGACCAGACCGATTAGGATTCAACCCAGATCACCATCGGGCACTAGCGGCAGCCCAAACTGTAGTGCGCTGCAACACAGTCATCCCATGTGAAGCCGCTCGAGGCCCTCATCATGGGGCCGGAAAAAGCGGCGGTTGGTCAGGTGCTGTCAGTGGCGATTTTTCTGGCGACATGTGTGTCCTCAGCGTCATGCACCCGGCCTCTGCCAGAACGTGAGCTCTATTGGCACACACAATGAGTGGTTCGCATAGTCGACCGTGCATCCAGGAGCTCATCTGTCATACTGGCTTGCCTGATCTCATGAAGGTTTTGAACCTTTTGTTTCTCTAGTATAGTCGAGGCTGACACTGCACCAAGGACCCTGAGGAACGTGCATATGTTGTCCTCGCAGATGGCAGCCTGCGTCTGGGACACCCTGTGTTCTGGGTCGGCAACTTGCCGCGCTGGCATCCCTTCAGCAGCTTTGCCTCAGCGGAAAACTCCATCAACGGCACCATTCCAGCAAGAGAGCGGCACCCTGTCGCAGCAGATGCGCCCTGGCATCGCCTATCAGCAGCAGGCCCTGCACGACGTGTTGCCGCGCTTGCCGCCAAGCTGACCGTGCTGGTGCCAGCGTCACACATCGACGCGCCCACTCAGCTGTTCACTGACTCAGACACCCAGGCTATGGCCCAGGGGCCACAGGGAGCGCCTGAGCCCCAGGCCATATCAATCACCGGCGCCAATCAAGTGCAGCCAGAGATCGAAATTATGGCTGACAGCCAGGAGTTCATGCGGGGCGCCTCAGAGTACGCCATGTCCCAGCTGGCAGCAGTGGCTGAATGGGTCAAGAAGCACAAGGCTGTTGGCAGCAGGTGACCGCATTATATCACAATGAGCCTCTGCAATGCTGTACATGCTCGCTAATATATGCTTTGGACTGCTTGTCAAGAGGGAACCTGGTCGCTTGACGTTTTGTTGTCCTGCGAGTCTGCAGAATGCTGACATCATCTGCTGCTGCAGGCTTGATAACAGTACTCTGGGTCAGCATACCATGACAGGTCCTCAAGAGGATTTCATGTTGGGTGCAATGGACATGTGGAGATCAATTTTCTGGGCCACGATGGTCTGGGACCATGACCACAGCGCCAGCAGGTGCACATCTTGTTCACAGACACTCAGTATGGCAATGTGCACCCTGCCAGCAGGACAGTGATGTGCATCGTTGTACCTTCTCGTGTGCTCGACTGGCCCAAAACTGCCAACGAAGTGGGGGGTGCCTGTCGAGGCCAGACGCCCAAGCGAGAAGATCACGAGCTTCCTTGTGACTGTGTTGCAGTAGTCCAGAATACATTCGGGGTGCTTTCTCAATGCGAGGAGAGATCGATTTTGCCATCCTTGAATGGATGCATGAGCATGGGCTGATCATTGACAGACTTGCCAGGTAGGTTGCTTCATGCAATCGATACTCAATCCCTCACACAGCAAGAAAGTGCACAAGCGAACACTGTTATGTGCAGACGCATGTCTTGCATGCAACATTGTCGCATGATTGACCTCAGGATGGGTGTTTACCATGAATGCAGCAGCGGAGCTGGCAGCAGGTCCTACACACCTGATTTTGTTAGAGGGGGCATTGACATGGGCAGAGCAGTGCAGAAGGGCATCAACCGCTGGGAGCGCAAGCATGATGTCATGGACCAGCAGATACCTGCTGCAATTCTGCTGAAGCATACCAGGTCACATCCTGTTCAGTACATGTGAATGACTGCATCATGCATGCCAGGCTGCATGTTTACAACGCATCTCGTGTCCACAATTTCAGATTCACGGGATACAATTTTCCATGGACTCTGTGTTCCTGGCATCTTGTGCAGGCAGCTGAAGGATGCGCGCAAGGAAGCTGAGGTGGCAAAGCTGCAGAAACTGTGGATGCAGGCCGCAGAGAGCCGCGCTGCGCTTGATGCGCAGCGGCAGCAGCAACAGGTACAGCGGGGGGCCCACCAGATGCAGTGGGACCCCCTCGAGTTCCGGCAGGTGCCGCCCATGTCTGTGCTGTGAACACCAAAGTTGTAGGCTGCTGCATCACTGCAAAGGGCAGCGACATCGCTAAAGGAAGTCTTCAGTCGTCCGAAACCGGTCAGGGGATCCGATGTCAGGGCAAATATCCAGACAGGCAGCCTTTCAGCGCCGCAAAAGAGATACTGACCATGCTGCTGTGCAGATGCCAGTACTGGTCCACCCCAAGATCAAGCAGGCCAGCGGGCAGAACAGCGGCGGCTTCAAGACGACTATGGACGAGGCCAGCTCCGCCGCAGCGATGCTGAAGACCCTGAAGCGCCTCAACCAGGCATGTGGCTCCTAGAATCAATTCCAAACCCTAATGACCCACCTGTTGTAGAGATGATTGATCTTCCTGGTGGCCTACTCTCAAATGCTCTCAACCGACATGATATGGACTGCTGCATACATGTTCTCATCAAAACGCAGGGCGTCACCCTGGACAGCACAAAAGCTGCAGCTGCATCCACAACTGTCAAGCCAAAATCCTCAGGCCTGGACGACATCCCGCCATCCATGCTGCTGTCCGACGCAGCGGCATTCCAGGCTGGTGACTTCTACATATTTGACGACCGCAAGGTGCTCTTGCACACGAGAATCTGTATGAACTGCACAAAAAATGCCAGCGGATTAGTGACTTTCAGTGTTTCACATCTTGAAACGAGGTGATCAAGCCATGCCAGGTACACATTTTCAGGGATGAGGTTCATTGGCACATGTCGGCTCTGCAGTTTCGCTACCTGCACCGGCGGCCACTGCGGCCAGCGCCATTGACAGAGGTGCAGCAGCTGGCGGAGGACACCATCAACGCCATCAAAGGCGGCAGCAACACCTTCCTGACCCTGCCGCTGAAGTTGCGCAAGCAGAAGGGCGGCACCTCAAGCGCTAAGGCATAGGCAGCCAGACATGGTTGCCCTGCACTATGCGGTGCATGCATGTGTTGCATGCCTGGATGTTGTGTGTAGATCTCTGAGCGCGTTGATCTGTGGGGCGGTCTCAAGCGAGGGATGAGCAAAATCTGGGAGCGGTTTGATTTTTTGCAGGGTCCACTACTGTTGCTTCCTGTTGATAAACACTATATTGTGCAATTTAAGCTACACATAATCTTCGACACATCTATAATCTTCGACCATGTATTTGGCTAATTTTGGCAAACTTCGTTCCAGACGACGACGCACTGCCGCCCATCCTCTCCTGAACCACCTCTCATGAGCTGAGATTCGTTCAGACCATCGATTACATGATTGGCCAATGCTGCAACGACCAACCCCGCGGCCAGTCTGTCTATCATGAGCTGAGATTCGTTCAGACCATCGATTACATGATTGGCCAATGCTGCAACGACCAACCCCGCGGCCAGTCTGCGTGGGGGGCCTCTACAACTTGGGTCACTGCAAGATGGGCAGCCGGCGCCAATACACAGCCACACATGCGGGCAATGACACGTCGTCAGCCGCCAGACTGCGGGATGGGCGGCCGCCGCCGGCGCATCGCGGCCAGCGCGGCCACCGCGATGGCGCCCGACAGTGTGAACCAGGTGGCCGCGTAATTGAGGTGCCCCTGCGGCATGACCGGGAACTGCAGCAGCTCCTCCCGCGTCTGCGTGGGCACGCAGTACAAGCGGTCGACCTCCATCAGTCAGTCCAGATGCTGATGGCCATCTGCAGACAACATATGTTTTGTGCACAGCCAGCTGGTAGCATTTTGTTGTGTGGTAGCTGGAGAGAGGTGGGACAAGAGAACAATCCGCCGGATTATCAAGAAGCGCCCAAGTGCATGGGCAGAACATGGCCATCACCCGTGGCTCGGGGTATGTCGTGGGCACATTGCCCAGGCTGGCTGTGCGGCCGCCCAGCACCTCCATCGCACTGGGCCCGGCATCTCTGCAGATCGCAAGGTGCATCTTCAGCGCACAAAGCGCGAGCTGTTGTGCGTGCGGCTCTGGCCGCAGTTTGGTCATGCTGGTGCACATGGTCAAGCAGGACACGCTGCACTATTTCGAACCTCAGGCTGATGCTTAGTGCACCAAACCGTAGGTGGCAAATATGCACCTGGGGTGTGCGTCCGTGATGGCCTCGATGAGCGGCGTGTCAGGCGGCAACCCCGCAGCTTTTGCAAGCGCCGGGCCTTCCAGCCAGTACCAGTGCGATGCCGGGTCAGTGGGCGAGGCCCCAGGAACATTGTCAGGTACGAAGCCACCGCGGGCTTCGCTTGCGCGCATCACCCCTTCCACTCGAACCTGCCGCCAAAGGCCGTGCCCACTAGTGAAAAGACCATGTAGTGGATCGAGACTGATCATGTAGGGCACGAAGCCGCCATGAAAGAGCGCCACAGCACTGATGCCGCAAAATTCCTGTGGAGGGTCAGCGATGACATGCCACAAGCCACATGACAAGCCCCCTCGCGCTGCAGCAACACCCAGTGGCACATCATAATGTTGCCGTGAGTCCAACATCAGATTTCAACCGTTAACATTGCTGACGGACACACTTTCATGCTGCAAGGGAATAACTTCGTTCAGCCTTCTCCCAGGTAGCTCGCAGGTGAGAGCTTGTGTTCCGCTCGCAGGATGCCGTCTCACCTGTTGCGGAGCCACGCGACGGTCTGGCTCCCAGGCCGCAGGCGCCCACCCCCGCACGACCATGGCGGCGGCGCCGCGCTCGGTGTCCCGCAGGGGCGTGACGACCAGCTTGCCCGCAATCGTGCCGCCCATCGCCGAGCGTGGTCGTGGACCTTCGAATCGAAAGTTCTCGATGTCAATCATGAGCGAGTGACACCAGATGAGCCCCAGGTTATTGCAGCAGTGTCAATTGTAGGCTACTGATATGATCGACTGAACCCGTGCAGCGCTGCCCATGATTGTGCACTGTTCTGCATGGACAGCCCCGTCTCGGACTGCCACGGGATGATAGCGAATGCAGCAAGTGATTTGATAGCCACGATGGTTGCTAGTCATGTCTGTGCATGATAAAGTGCTTCACACACCCACGAAGATGGTGTTGGCCTCATCCAGCTCCCCCTCGGCGGCCACCGGAGAAAACTCTGGCAGCCGCTCCGTCGCTGCAAACAGGTCCAAGGGGTCCGCCTGCAAAAAGGCAATGGTCGATGCAACATTTGCAGCGGTGGACAGAGTTTCCCTCCATATGTGTGACATTGTCTGTACGGTGCATTTTCAAGCACCTGTGCCCTTGCTTTTCCATGTTTTGCCCATATAGTAAGCCCAGTTGTTGCATGACAGGTGTATCTGCACCTCAGTGCACACCTGCACACGGTCAGCCTGAAAACGAGAGCGCAAATGCGCACCCGCATCGCAGCGAGGCGGTCGTCCAGCTGCTGCTGCTTCTCCGCCCGCCGCGCCAACTGCCAGGAGCCCAACCCCGCGGCCACTGCTGCCGGCAGCAGCAGGATCGGCCCCATGCTGCGGCTGCCGCCGCTGGCATTGCTGCCGCCGCCTGCGTGGGAGTGCTGCTGTGCTGGAGATGCAGCGGCGGACGGTGCTGCTGGGGGCTGCGCCGGCGTGGCGTGCGTGCCGCTGGTTGCCGCCGTGGACGAGGTCGCGATGCACTGGAACCGCTCTGCGCTACTGACACGTGCTAGGTGTGATTGCACAGGGCCACTTGCATTGCCGCCGCGCAGCAGCAGCACGCTGAGGCGCTTCAGCGCTGTGCTGCAGGTCATGATGCCTGCGGCGGTAGATACACTCCGTCTCACATGCACCGCTTCTCAGATGTTATGGCAGAATTGTGAAGATCAAAGGTGGTGTATGTTGTGCGTGCAGCACTCCAGAGGGTTCTCATCCGGTGTGCAGCTGCGCGAGATCAGCACAGACCACTTGCAACGCACATCAGTTCTTGATCAGCTGCAAATGACGATGTGAAAGCCGGACTCATCGACGCTGGCGAAACGTGGGAGTGCACATGGGAATCCAGCATGCTAAGCTTCGAGTCCCAAGCAGTACAAAATTTGCAGTGATCTCTGGCTGTCGGCAGCATTGCCGCTGTGCCACTCTGCCTTTGCAACGCTTGCCGCCGCGGCCGACCTCGGGCGGTGTCTCCTCTCATTCATTCAGCAGCAGAGTGCTTGGGCCGCCTGCAGATCCTGACACAGACAGCAGCGGGCAGCCTGATTACATCCGTCCTGCAGGACTGCTTGAGCACCGTGCGACGCCAGCAGCACCGGATCTGATTTGCCCAGCGAGCCGATCCGGCTTGTAAAGCAAACTCTTTCAGCATGATGTTCGGCAGACCGCACCTAGCCTCGATACTGCTGGCGCTGCTTGCGGTTGCATGGGGCCTCGCCGACGTGCATGCTGCCTCGCCGCAGCCGCTGCGCTTTGCGGGCCGGCGGCTGCGAGGGCCCGCTGCAGAATCAGAGAGCCGGTCGCTGGTGCCCAGCACGAACGCCACAACAGCACAGCCACAAGCCAAGCTGTTTGGCGCGACGTCGCCACCCACGTCTGGCAACCCGAACGTCACCTTGATCGGCGGCTTCAAGATTCCGCACATCAATCAGCAGGTGCAGTTGACAGTCTGTGTAGCGTTGCATATGCTTTTGCACATCCTGTCGTTGTTGAAGCGTCATGGCCAGCGGCTGCTGAAGGCGTGCGTCAGCATGCGTGCACGCTTCTGGAGCTCGACCGGCGCCAGAGACACCCGATGACCCTCCCACTACGCATGTACATCTTCTCATATAATTCTGTTGCCTATGAGTGCAATCCGTGTGTGATCGAGCCCCGTTTGCGATTCGCGGCACGTCACTGCACTTGGTGAATGCATGCATGCATGGACCGACTACTTCGCCGACTTCTTGGGCGCCTGTGGCTCGTCCAGCATGTTCCAGCTACAATATAGCCTCGTCAAAGACTGCTCGCGTCACGGACGTTGCGCCTTCAGGTCCAGCTGTCGCTGACAGCGACGGTTGGTCGACACGGCAATTCGGTTGAAATACCACAGCTGTCGCCTGACTTGACTGGCCGTCCGACATGGGTGCAGGTCGGCTTCGGCGGCGGCCCTGGCACAGCCTACCGTGCGTTGCCGCCCAATGCAGCGGCACAGGGTGGCGGCGATGCCTACCGCCAGCTGATAGTCAACCCATCCTGCGAGGCGTCCGTCACGGTGCGGCATGTGCAGTATCTATATCATGTCCTGCAGCTCGGCTCCAGAGGGCCAAAGGACCTCAGAACGCATTGCAGGTTGGGTGGACAACAGCGGACACCTCATTGGTCACTGAAGATTGCATCAAGCTACAATGGATCACCAATCACACATTCTGCGCCCTCTGCCGCAGGTGTCAATGCCATGGGCGTGCGGCTACCAGGGGGATGGTAGAAAATTCTTCTGCGCATCCATTGCTATCATCTTCAAGAACTGGTGGGTTCTCCTGAGCCTCACCTTTGCTGCGACATGCTTGTGTGCTATGTCGCGAGCCACGCTATGCATTTTGCAGATCGCCGTTGCCAAATGGCTGCTCGGCCTGTATTCACATGCAACCTAATGGTGGTGGGTGCGGCCGGCTGTTTAGGGGTGACACCAAGATTCCTGCACCGTGGGCGCTGCACCTAAACGCCCCCAGCTACCTTGGCGTGCGCGAGGCGTACAACTGGAATGTCAGCAGCACAGACTCCAGTGGCGACATCAATGGTATGTCGTCAGCAGCAAATTTGTCGACAGCTGACACTTGACTTGACATGAGACGTGGCTGCACCCCCCAAATACACGAAACACTGGATTGCATGCATCCTGTCATGCAGTAGGTATCGGAGGAGATGTTTCGCCTTTGATGATTGCTCTGGCCTGAACCCCGATCCTGGTCTACAGGCAAAGTCACAAACGACTGGCAGTCTCTGAAGCCCGGCGGCGAGGCCATTCCATCCCTGGGCGGCATCTTCACCGGCTCGGTTGGCACATCGACTGCGTTCGTGCCAGCCCACATCACTGTCAACAATGACAGCTGCACCATCATCACGCTGACCGGCCAGGGCGCTCCTGCCCGTCCAGCGCCCACAAATGTTACCATCATCGAGAATCCGCCTTCTTTGGTAAGTGCAGTGTGCCACATCAGCGTCATGGCAGCCTCACTTGGCGAATGCCTGGCAGAGCAAAGGCCATGCTGCGCATGCGGATGCAAGATGCTGTTGTATCCATTCAGCTGTGGTCTGATGTGGCGAATCAGCTGCAACTCTGGCATGCTGCAGTCTTCGCCAAACCCGCCGCCGGCGCCAACACTGCCGGTCCAGCCACCCTTTCCACCGTCTCTGCCCGCGCCGCCATTGCCGCCGCCGCCGCCGCCAAATGCTGCTGGCAACCAGCGGGGCATATACCAGTATGCCTTCACCGTCCCCACCGTCTCGCAGTCGGTCGCCATTGATGGTGCGTCCTGGCAGCTGACAAGTGCCATCATGGTCTTGCAAGCTGTGGGTTTCTCTGCTGCAATGAAGATTGCCAAGCACCTGCCTTGAGAAACAGCTTCGAGTGAGCCAGATCCAAAGCTTTCGCAATTTGCAGGCGACAACACAGGCCTGATTGGTGTTGACGGCCAGCCCCTGCTGCTGAGGGGCATCAACTGGTTTGGTTACGAGGTGCAGCCCAGTGCACATGCTGAGTGGATATCTACTGCTGAACTGAGTTCCAGGTCCTGGCCTTTGCTTAGCAACGTGTATATGTCTATGCCTGCCCTCAAACCGAGACACCACGCTGCAAGGTCTAATACCATGACGCCTGGTGCAGGATGGCAACACTGCACCAGATGGCATCTGGTATGGGTCCACGGCACTTTCGCTGGACATCGTCACCATCGTGCGCCGGATGAAGCTGCTGGGCTACAATGCCGTCCGCCTGCCCTTCTCCTTCATCGACCTGTGAGTCGCAAGCGAAGCACTGCGCTTGTGCTACCCAAATGAGCACAGCTTTCTCCCCTTGGGCAATAGGGCGGCATACTCAGTGTGGCTGTCGCGCACGCCGTGCAGGTTCACGGAGGCACCCAAGAATTTCAACCGCCCATGCACAGAGCTGTCCGACCAGCAGTTGCTGAATGTCACCACCGAGCCCGGCGTCAGTATACCTGCGGGTGAGTTGCAAGCAAAGTAGAGCTGCCACCACTTGAACCTGCACCTGTTAAGCTGCTACATCTTGATGTGCATGGAGCTCGCCATGCAAGCATGACATGTCAGAGTCGAGCGCCGCTGGATGTTTGAATTGGCTCGTGCACAGCACTCTGCCTGTGAAGGCTGCGTCGCAGACCACAGCAAACACACAACTCTTTCACCCCATCTCGGCTGCCGCAGGCACCCAGGTGGATAGCACGCTGCCGTTCAGCCCAGCCCACATCGCCGGCTCCTGCAACGACTACCTGCCAAACGACTCCACCTTCGCACGCTTTCTGTGGAACGTGCACCTGCTTGCTGCGAATGGCATGTATGTGCTCATCGATGACCACTCGAACTTTGACACCACCATTGTGACAAACTACACTGCATGGCTCGCGGTGAGTCCTCAAAACCCCCACCTGCTGTCAAGCTCTGTTTGCATTGATGTCCTGAGCACCACTGTGCAAGCGCACATGCCATGCCCTACCGCACTGAGTTTCATTTGAGCTTGCACACACGAGCCCTGTCTGGCTGCTCCCAGTGTCCAGAGGCCGACTGGCTGAGTGCTGCTTGGCCTGTCTCCGTGCCTGCTGCAGGGCTGGAAGCGGATGATGTCCAACATCGCGCTGGACCCGGTGTCGAAGCCATTCGTCATGTACGACATTTTGAACGAGCCGGACAGCCAGAACCTGGGCTGGGACTTCATGACCAAGGCATACCTGGACGTCATGGAGCAGGGGTCCTCCATCAACCCTGGTGCGAATCTGCACAGGCAGGCTGCTGGGGTGCATGCTGGTCTTGCAGCCGCCTAAGCCAGCAGGACCGCTCCCTCTTCTCGACGTCCTGTTGCTGTAGCGTTCGAATGTTGACAGCAAGTGGACATGGCAGCATGGCATTGCAGTGCAGCTAGTAGTGAGGTGCCTGCCGGTGAATTGCGCAATGCCCTGCCCCGCAGATGCGGTGTACTTTGTGGAGGGCTGCGGCCAGGGGCAGCTGGGGGCCAACTGGGGCGACGGCTTCACCACAAACACCAGCCTCATCAACCCTGGAACCTCCAACGACCCCAACAAATTCTTCACCACCCTCGTCAGCTCCAGCTACCAGTGAGTTCCCCTGGGGTGTCCCTCATGTCCCCCAGTTCCTTACAGCCGGATGTCACATCGCTGCAAGCCGCTGGTCCACTGCACTCCCACAACCTCCGTGGTGGCACTCATAGACATGGTCCGACTTGACAGTTCACTGTTGCTCTTGGTGGCATTCTGGCCCGGGAAAGAACAGCAGGCCACCACCATACCATCAGTGACCATGGTGTCCTTGTATTGCAGCGTGGTGGTGTCGCCACACGTGTACCCGCCGACCATCACAACTGCGACGTCAGCATACACCGGTCCCGCCTTCTGGACGCGCCTGTCCTTCTCCTTCGGCCACTTCAACACGGTGCGCCACTGATGTTGCCAAAGACAGTGAAAAGGCCAGAACGACAAGGTTTCCCCTGTATACCTCCTGAGGAGGACATCACCTCAATTTGGGCTGATGAGCCGGCACGTGCAACCACAGTGCTCACTTTGTGTGAACAACATGCAACATGCACCAGCAGCCCCTGAGCATTTGCGTCCCTGCCTATCATATGACATGTGAAAGCAGCAATACGGCGCTGCCGAAGCACTTCGTGACTGGCAGAATCATGACTGCTGCAGGGCAATGGCTACTGCACATCCAGCGGCCAGTGTAAGAAGTTCCCGGTCGTCATTGGCGAGTTTGGGTCCCGCCTCACCGATCCTCGTGATATTGCGGTGCGTACCTCATTTGGCCAAGTGCTCTGTTCTGCTGTAATTATAGCATACTCATCTGCAGCCTTTCAGCAATACTGAGCAGTTGGTCGTGGCTTCAGTTGCGTGTGCCATGGTAACGAATGCCGACAGCAACTTGATGCTGGCAAGCTGGCTGTTGCGCAGTGCCTTAATGATTTCAAGGAGTACATCCAAAACACCGGGCCAGCAGTGGATGGCATGCACGCCGCCATCACCTCCTGGTTCTGGTGGGCCTGGAACGCCAACAGCGCCGACACTGGCGGCATGGTGAGCTCCTGCTGTCGATGGACCATTTGAAACTGCATTACTCGTTACTTGTGAATGCTTCAGGATGGTCACTGCATCCTGCCTGTCAGTTGATTGTTGAAGCAGTCACTGCTCGCCTGTTTGTGACCTGAGCCAGTGTGTCCCGCTCGCTGGCAAACAAGATGTGCATGACTATGAATGTGGCAAGACAGTTTAGCATTGCGGTACTACCAGGCCAATGCCCTGTGCCGACCCTCACAGGTGGAGGACGACTGGACGACCATCATCTGGAACAAGGTCGATTACCACAAGTCCATTGGCCTGCAGCCATGGTACACACAGGTGAGCATTCCAGCCCCTGCCAGACGCTGCTATTGTGGGTGCTGGTATTGAGAGTATAGAACTTACACAACACGTGGCTGCAGCTGTGTAAGGTGAAGGCACATCAGCTCTGCCTGAAAAACACGATGCGCCTCACGCCCAGTTATGCCATTGTGCGCAGCTTGCAAGCGGGGTCACTGAGAGCACACCCACCTCGGAAACCTCTTCAGTGAGCCCGCCGCCGCCGCCGCCACCACCGCCGCCGACACAGACTCGCTCACAGCCGACACAAGCGCCCACTGCCGAGCCTACCCAGCAGCCGACAAAGCAGCCGACAGAGCAATCATCGCCTCCACCGACAGGGCCCGCCTCTGCGCCACCCCCTCAGCCGCCACCAAGGTGCGCCACCGCCGCACCGCCTTGGCATCAGAAGTTTTCAGCGCCGACATGCTACACAGCCTGAACATGTAAGGCGCAGCATGTCCCGTTGTGTGGGTGTTTGCTGCAGTCCGATTCGTCAACTCCACAGCGGTGTGAAGGTACCCATCAGTGTTCCTCATTGACTGATGCTCACACTCGCATTGCTGTTGTTTCCCGCAGCCCGCCGGCGGCCCCGGAGCAGCTCGCCACCTGGAGCCAGTGCGGCGGCAAGTCCGGCTGTCCAAAGGACTCCGGCACCTGCTCCGATGCACCTTGGAGCGCGCGGACGTGCGGACCAGGGGACGGCTGCGTGCGTTCGGACCAGTGGTGCGAACATGCCGTCAAATGCCCTCTCAATGTCCTTGCCATATGCTGTCAGCATGTCCTGCAGCGCGAAGTGCAAGGCTGGCAGTCGCTTCACGGCCATGAGCTGCTGTGCTGGTCGATGTCTGCACGTGCCGCTCACCAGTCCTGTGTGTCTTGACTGCTGCGCTGTGCACCGTCCAAAGGTACTGGCAGTGCCGCCGGGGCGAGGCCACCACAGTGCCCACTGCTGCGCCCACCGCCGCCCCCACTGCCGAGCCGACCTCCGCCCCGACTCCCAGCCCGACAGCCGCCCCGAGCTCCGCCCCCACTCAGGCGCCGACCATGCAGGCCCCGACCTCCCAGCCGACGGCCGTGCCGACCCCGGCTCCCCAGACAGCAGCGCTGACCCCGGTTCCGACACAGGCGCCCACGCCGGGCACTGCCAGGGTGCAGACCATGGCGCGGTTTTACCAGTGCGGCGGCAAGGGCGGTGGCTGCACGGTGGGTCTGCTGTCGTGCCGCACACTCATTGTTGGCACGATGAGGTCCTGCCACACTGATAGCAGTCCAGTAGCTTGTGCTGCATGCTTGGGGTGCGCTGCTCCTGAACTAGCATGCAATGCGTGGTCTCGCTGCCGTTGCATGTCGATGCTGAGTTGAGAAACCATGTCGTGAGCATTGCAACTGCCATCCTCGTCCGCAGGGCACATGCGAAGACGCGGTCTGGTCTGGCATCCAGTGCGAGCAGGCTAACAGCTGCACGCGTCAGAACGAGTGGTACGACCCATATCACCTGAGACTCAAGCACTCTGTTGCCACGCTTCCTGCAACATCCGGGTCTTGCTGCACTGACCTCTACGCTGCCTGAATGGGCCCGGAAGTCTCCATGCAAGTCACAGATGGGTAATCATGCGGCCAGCTGAAGTCAGCAGTGCTGCCTGCAGGTACTGGCAGTGCCTGCCGGCCGACGTGCCAACACTGACGCCGACCTCGGCGCCCACGTCAGCGCCCACACCAGTGCCGCAGTCGCAGCCGACCTCAGCGCCCACTAGCAGCAGCGATGGCGACCAGAACAGGGAATTGGGCTTCGACCTGTACGCGCAGTGCGGTGGCAAGTGAGTCCCAACTCCCAGCTGGTTTCGAGTCAATGACAGATGCTGTTGCGTCTGCGAGTATCAGTATGCTGCCACTCCTGCCTACAGTCATGTCACTATGCGCTGCAACAGCAAGGCTCAAGTGCCTGTGGACATGTCTGCCACACTGCCTTTGACTGCATTGTGGCGTGCTGTCTGCAGGAGCAACTGCCCATCAGGCGTGAACTGCGGTGACAATGCATGGGACAAAGGCTGCTCCAGCGGCAGCTGCCTGCAGCAGAGCGAGTGGTGAGCACACCAGCATGCTGAAGGAACCATGTTCGCTGCTGCAGTGGCCACGATTTCTGCCCTCCAGTGCCGCGCCAGCAATGCTGCTCTCTCCGTGATTCGACAGCGTGTGTCATTCCAGGCCCTGCGCAAGTGACTGCACAGACATTGGGCTGACATGGTATTCGCTCACACTGCAGGTACTGGCAGTGCCTGCCGTCAGGCTCGTCTCCGTCGCCGACGTCTGCGCCGCAGGCCCAGCCGTCCCCCGCGCCGACAAGCAACGGCGACAGCAACAGCAGCAGCAGTGACGATCAGAACAGGTCGGCGGGCGGCGGCACGTTTGGCATGTATGCGCAGTGCGGCGGCGCGTGAGTACAACCGTTTGCCACCATCCATGCCATGACCCCATGCTGTTGTTGATGTTCTTGGGTGGTACTGTCTGGCTTGCCCTGAGCACAGATGATGCATGCTCACAGGGCATGGGCGAGTGAGCGTGCAGTGTCGTGGCATGCTACGTTGCTGGGCCCGCGGCTGCGATGTGTGCCCGAGTTGACCACGCATGTCTCGCGTTTTGCAGGAGCAACTGCCCCTCGGATGTCAACTGTGGCGACAATGTTTGGAACAGCGGCTGCTCCAACGGCAGCTGCCAAAGGCAAAGCCAGTGGTGAGCAGTCGTGTATGTAGCACTTGTGTGCCGTGGCCTCAGTCTTGAAATGCTCACTGCAACAGCTGTTCTCTCTGTGCTGATTCAGCACCCGGCAACTACACATCACACAGCAGATCTGGCTTCATTTTGCTCATGCACATGTGTACCGCAGGTACTACCAGTGCCTCTGAAGCCTACCACGGTGGAGCCGTCATCAATGACAGCAAAGGCGCGCAGGGATGCAAAGCAGCGTGGACATGGTTGCCGCTGGCCGTTGGCGACGGCTGGCGGCTAGAAGCCGAGGCCTGAGCAGCGGTCGTGCAACTGTAACAACACCGCAGTTAGTCTCCTTATATCGCAGTCCCTTTTGGTTTGTTGCTGCGAACCCGCAGAGAAGGATACTACAGCAGGCAGCACTGCAGTAGTATCCGAAAGCACCACTTGATAGGCAGCAGGCTCTCAAACTGTACTGCTGATCAGAGCTCTCAGAGTCTGTTGTATGCGGCCCGCATGGTGTGGGGTTTAGCAGAGCTACGTCTCCCCCCTCAGATTTGATTAGGTTGGCCCCCTCAGATTTACTTCTCTACTGAGTCTTGGTTTCGTTGCTCTTGGGGCTCTTTGGTTTTCCGATTTCGCAGGCTTGCAAAAAGCTCTGCTTCATGCGTCACGTGTTGAAACCGCAGCGACACTGCACGCTCACTCTGCTGTGACTGTTCCTGCTCACTCTTTGAAGTCAACAACATGACCATAGTGATCATCACACTGAACACACTAGATCTTTCGGCCAGGCGCCCCAGCAAAGACAGCCGGCACGTCTTTGACCAAGCCATTTTCTTTCACAACTGCTTCAGACGCACAGCCGATATGTGACATACCGCCCAGCAGTCTCTGATGGCCGTACAATGCGCACAACCTGTGGCAGTACACACAGCGCAATCAGGCACGACCGCACCAAAGAATCACTGGCTTGACAAACGTCCATGACCCCATCTGTCATGCCAGTCAAGATCTGTGATGGGCTAGATACTTGCAGCCAACCAAACGCCGATCGACTCTAGCAATCGACATCTCCGATCCCATATCGATTCAGGATCAGTGAGGTTTACTGGTACAGAGGGCGGAATGTGCATACCTGGCCGCGGGACATGCCATAGTAGCGTGCCACGGGGTCGTTGAACTGGATGCGCGGCAGCTGTGTGTCCTTCACCCTGTATCTTTCCAGCAGCGCCCGCTTCTCCTCTGCCGTCAGCACCTGAGCTCACAAATTCGAGCAGGATGTCAGACATATGAGAACGAAAGGCAGTACAGCAGAGCAGCCGCCACCACAGCGTGCAAGGTCATGCAAAGGCATGTCCTGTGGCTTGGGACGCCCCAATTAACAAGTAGTATGGGCGTGATGCACCTGGTGCTTTGGCACGAGCACGTGGTGGGTGATGTTGACCAGCAGCTCCGCTTCCTGAAACACCTCAATGACGTACTTGGGAGCCATCTCCGCCAGGCACTGCTTCGCAAATGCTGTCAGCTGCACCTGCAGCAGAGGACGCAAAGAGGGGCCGCTCGGAAGGGCGTGAAGCAAGCCTGTGACGGACAGCATTCATCTGTGACGGACAGTCACCAAGCGAATGAAGCCTGTGTGAGCGGCTTGGGGACAGGGTCCGAGCAAGCTCAAGCGCCTCATGATGGACTGCACCATAATTTGTCGCTGTTGAAGAACATTTGACCGTTTTCGTGATTGATGCGGGCAGTTAATGCCGGCAACAAAGTACTCGCACCTGGACGACCATGACGGCACGCGAAACAGCCTCGTTGCGCATGCGCTCCGCATACGTCTTGATGCTCTTCACGCCCACCTTCGCCTCCTCCGCGAAGAACACGAAGACCTGCAGGTAGCCACGCTCATCTGCATGTTGCCTACTGCGAGTGGGCAGCCTACTGTACCATGCACACCAGTTCCCATTTGCCATTCGGGAGTGGCCAGGTCACTGGCGCCTTGCCAGCGAGGGCAGCAACATCGGTCTGAGCAGCTTCTGACATGTGTGACACATGGTAAAGTGCTGTAACAAGCTGAATATGATGCCTCAGAAGGATTTGTCAATGTGCGGAGAGAGTAAACGCCGCCGCAAGGTCTTATGCGACGGCGCGCTGATGTCGCCGCTTTGGTTCACTGTTTGCCGGAGCGTCCCCCATGGCTTGGGTAGGGGGACGCTGCTCTGATACCAACCCGTGCCGTGTCTCATAGGCAGACGGGACTCGACTGCGGCAACCGTGTTTCAGCATGCACTGGCTGGTCTGTCATGTGCCGACTAGCATGCACATGCGGTGTTTGGAAGAAACAGCATGTCCGCCAACAGGCAGGCTTTGCGAATCGATATCGTGTCAAACAAACCGAGATTAGGGAGAGAAGGGTGAATAACGAGGTAAAGACAGAACCTGCTCAGTGGGGTCATCCTGCTTGGGCGCCAGGATGGTCAGGTCATCCTTCCCCGGCTCCTGCCCGTAGCGCTCCAAAAAGCCCTCCAGATCCATCTCCAGATCCTCCTGCGGCGACAATTCAAGTTCCTTGTCAGAGTCGGTGGCGGCTGGCATACGGACGAAACAACACGCCACCAGCAACGATGAGCAGTGTTGCGTTGTCGCAAGCAGTCCAATCACATATGGCGGCGGCGGCGGCCCACCTGGGAGATGAGGTAGCTCCGGTCCTTTAGCATCTGCAGGCACGTCCGCCGGATGCGGAAGAAGCGCAGCGCGTACGCGTTTTCCTGGTCCTGCACCATGGCTGCCGGCCGCCGCCGCGCAACTGACAGCGGCGATGCCCCTCCCCGCCAGGCAGCTGGCGGGGAGCCGCTCGCGGTTCCTACAGTGGTTCAGGTCCGAAGTACAGCTGTTTTGAGGGGCCGCGATTGGGGGCCGCTGGGGCTAAAGAGCTCAGGCTTCCTCGCTGGCAGCACCCGAATGCCTGACGGCTGAAGCTCTGCAGAACTCCAGCTCTTCCAGGATTTGCAGCAGCGAATGCACTAGAAGACACAGCTGCTGAGCTTTTGGATACTGGTGTGACAGTAGCTGTGCATCAGCGACCTGGACTGTTGCCCCGACACAATTGATGCCAACCGGATTGTGCTGACCAGCTTTCGGGCTGCGGCGGTCAGCAGGTGACGCACACGGCAGAGAATCCCATCAAAGTGCCTTTACAACACGTGCGTGAAAATGAAGAATGCGGCCAGAGAATAACATCGATCATGAACTTGCAATCTCGCATGCTGCGACATGCAGCATGAAGCATTCCGGGCATTCGACAGTCTGCTAGCTTACACGCCATTCGGCATTCCAGAAGCGGCTGTGCATGTAGGTGTCAGCGCTGCGTACATGCTGACGCTTGTGCCTTACTGTGGACATCTTGACGTGCATTGCGGCGTGCCGCTCAGCATTGGGCACATGAATGGGCACACTGCAACTCTTCCCTCCCACGGACCATGTGGAAGATGTTGACGGGACACCTCGACGTTGCACAGCCTTGCCAGCGTCCTGCTGACCTCAAAAAGGATGGTGTGGTGGGATGAGCGCTGCATGCTGCAGTCTGCTGGCGGCATCACGAGCAGCGGCAAAGTGGATTGGTCGATCACGGAAGATCGAGCACCAGCCAATAATCACACAGCAGCACAGCTGCACGCCAGCGTGGACCTTGACGACGACTACCTCAGGTTATGGTGGCACTTGACATGCCGCCTGTTGCAGCCGCACATGCACAGCAGAATGCCATACTGCCACGAGTCGAAGCCTCATATGCTTCACTTCTAGTCAAAAAGCTTCATGGTTTGTGCTGCAATGACGATACCCTCCACGCAGGCAGTTGGTTGTTGAGGGTCTGGAACGGCGGCGGCCAGTCTGGCGTGTGATAGCGGACACCGGGTCTGGCGAGGATGTCACTGCCGCAGCGTCCGTCAGCGACCTGCATTGGGGCGAATATGAGCGCATGGACTGGGAGCGCATCCACGCGGGTGCGCATGCGCTGCCTGCTACATGCTGGAACTGAGATGATGCCGAAGTCTACTATGGTGTGGTGGTCCAGGCTACTGGAATTTGACAGCGGATCGGGGTTGTGTCCTGCTCAGCATGGTATGCCTCAACCCGAGGAACTCAGGAAGCAAACGCATGGCTGGCGCTGCACAGGCGACCAGGCGGCCAGCTGCTACTGCATGCGCAAGGGGCTCATCCGCAAGGCACACCTGGCGCACAACCTGAAGAAGTGGGCGGCCAAGCACCCGGGCGGGGTGCTCGCCTCCGCGGTGCCGGAGTCGTACATCCTGTCCATCGACGACGAGGAGTACATCGACGAGGCACTGTGCGACCTGCCCGAGGTGATGCTGAGCCCACTCTGCATATGGTCTATTTCCTCTACTACATTTCAGCCGAAATTGGCACTTTACTCGTGGCGTCAATTGGTTCAAGTACCCCATCGCCCATTACGATTCACCAGATGCTTCTCTGATGCAGTGCCATGTCCGGGGTGGAAGGTGTCGTCACATTGCTGCTGCAGGTGAGGGACATGGAGCCAGGCTCGGCAGTCTGGATTGCCAAGCCGTCGATCACAAACCAGGGCGCCGGCATCGCCGTCTTTGACAGCTGCGCCGGCCTGCGCTCCGTGCTGCAAGGTGGTCGACCAGTCTGGGCAACATGTTGAGTAGGCATGTGTGTGCAACCCTCACACAGCAAACACCTGTGGTCAAGCTTCAACATGCTGCTGCTGCTGCTGCTGCTGCTGCTGCTGCTGCTGCTGCTCCTGCTGCTGCTGCTGCTGCTGCTGCTCTTTGGGGATCCTGTTGACAAAGCCGAGAGGAGCAACAGAAATGTTATTGTGTCAACAGGCGCTCCCGACCTGAGGGAGTGGGTGGTGCAGCGTTACATTGCCAAACCGCTGCTTGTCGGAGGCCGCAAGTTCCACCTGCGCGCCTATGTCCTCTGTGTAGGTAACCCTTGTCTGAATGAAGTGCTGTGCATGCGCCACTGACTCCTTGCCATATGCAATCTGTCATGCACAGCTTCGTATCAGTGGCCTCGCCCACAAAAGGTTAGGCACATGTTGCGCCCACCACCAATCACCAACTCGTTCGTCCTTCGTCCACTACAGGGAAGCTCAGGGTGTATGTGTACAGCGAGATGCTGGCGCTGTTTGCTGGCAAGCCTTATGACACGAGCCTCAGCGACCTGTCCAACCTGGCATCGCACCTCACCAACACCTGCCTGCAGACCAGTGGTGCGACCAGCATCAAACTACATCCCACAAATCCGATTATGCACGAATCTCGCCAAACACATTTAACAATCATGTAGGCACGAGATTCTTGGCAGATGTGACATGGACGCCGTGCGTTTTGTAGGCACTGCCGGTAGCAGAGCAGCCAATGGGTTGCCCGGCGGCGACCAGCCAGCACAAGGCAGCGCAGATCAGCACGCGGCAAACAGCAGGTCAGCAGCAGCGGCGGCGGCGGGCGGCAGGCAGAGCTTCGACGAGTCAGATGTCGTCAGGTTACTGTCAGAGCTGCCAGAGGTATGCAAGCCTCCTGATTCACTTGCAGTAAGCAAGTGCTGTGCCATACGCGCAGACACCAATTGTTGTGATTCTTTCCGTATGCCACATTGCAAGAAGCGTCCGCCACTTGTGCAGTGGGTCTTGCCCGTGTGCTGCGCTTCAGGTACTGGCGGCAGAGGGCATACCCCTCGAAGACGCACAGCAGCGAGTCGACTCGCTGCGACAGCAGTGCTTCGCTGTCATTGGGGAGTGCCTGGAGGCGGTGTCGCACGAGCTGACGTTCTTCCCGCTGCCGCGCTGCTTCGAGCTCTTCGGCTTCGACCTGATGCTGGACGCGGACTGGCGGCTGTGGCTGCTGGAAGCCAATGCGGAGCCGGATTTCGGCCAGGTGAGCTGTGTCATGCAATGTGTTATGCAGTGTGCACGAGCTGTTCAAAGCTTTGCTGCGCACACCGATCAACTGCACCACAGCGTTGTGTCTGACAAGTTGGGCATGCGTTGCAGACCGGGGAGCGGCTGAAAGGGCTAGTTGCTGGCGTCGTGGAGTGCACATTGCAGCTGGTGGCCGACCCTCTCTGCGCCACTGTGCAGCCACGGCAGTGCTCAGGTGCAGGGATTCCTACCGCCAGCGACGGTGCAGCGCATGCAGCAGAGTTGGCAGCGGAGCCAGGTGCTTCATGCAGCCCTGGCGCCGTGGCGGCTCAGCCCAGCAGTGATGGCGGCGGCATCGATGGGCACAGCGGCAGCGGCAGCGGCAGCGGCGGAGCGCTTTTGAAAGCGCTGGATGCCGCACGCTTTGTCGAGGTGTACAGTAGCAGGGCAGGGGGTGCATTGCAAGGCGCCTCGGGCATGCGGATGCTGTGAAGTTACGAGGCCAATATCACTGGCCGAGTGTCGTTGTGAAAGGCGTAGGAACATCGTGTAAGGAAATCCTTTCTGCCCCTTCAACCGGCCCTGGAGCAGAATTGCATGCAACAAGTACACTACAGCGCGCCACCAGCCCTACGATTTGCGACCTGAAACGTGATCGTATGAGGGTTAGTATCGGTGTGTGTGAGTGTTCTGACCGCAATCCCCCGGTCGAGACGCTGAAACCCTTCCAAGGCAACGGATTGCAGCCGACACATTTGGCCTCTGGCAAGACCCCATTCCGCGATTTCCGCGACTCACCTTGCTCGCATCATCTGCTTCTGAAGCGCAGCAACCATGCAGATGATGCTGCGGCAATCAGCAGAGCCTGCGCTGCTGGCACTGGCGCGCAGCTGGGGCCGCGCATCCACGGCAGCGGCGCCATTACAGGATGCAGCCTGCAGCGTCGTGGCCAGACAACTATCCACGCTGGTAGATGAGGCCGGGGCAGCTCCCAGAGACGCACCGCCAGATGCCGAGGGCCAGCTTGCGGCGTCATCTGCTGATGCGGCAGGGGCAGGCAGCAGCGACAGCGGCGGCAGCGGCGGTGCTGGCAGCAGGCAGGAGGGGCCGCCCGGCTTCCCGCACCGCTTCAACGAGCCGTACCGACCGGACATCCGGCGCTTCGTGCACCGCGTGGACCAGCAGCAGCCGCCGCTGGCGGACTCCGTGCTACAGGGTGGCGAGCAGCCCAGCGGCCCCGCCGACTCAGAGGGACTGCCACCACCACACCTCGACCTCGTGCAGCAAGTAAGCTGCTGACTGGCGTCGCTTGCTGTCGTGTGTTTTCCTCGTCCACTCCCCACAGTTTGTCATGTTGCTGCTCGTTGATGATATATTGAAGCTGGTGTGCCATCCTGTGTCGTCGGCATCCAACATGCTGTGTCCCGTGATGTGCTGCAGTACCTGTCGGAGGACACAGCCTCCACAGCTGAGCTGCGGGCGGCGTCACTGCGACAGGCGATGCTCGACTTCCAGCGCTTTGAGGGGGACACAGGCTCCTCAGAAGTCCAGGGTGCGTGCTGAGCTTCAAAGTCAAGTACAGCGCCTCCACACCGGCCTGTCACTTGCATGCGAAGTGCAGGACACCCATTGGCCGGCGATTTGGATGCGTCGCACGACTTCCGCCTGATGTCACAGATATCACAGGCACCTGTAGACGTCAAGCTTTGGCCCCTCTGTATGCTGCAGTGGCGTGGGTCACGCAGGGCATCAGCCAGCTGTCGAAGCACCCTGCACATGCACCGTCATAGCTACATCTGCCAAAACTGTGACAACAGCTTGCGAATGATACCTTCCAGAGGCCTTCCTCGATGTCTTGTCTGCTTGCTGCAGTGGCGCGGCTGACGCAGCGCATCAGCCAGCTGGCAGAGCACATGCGGGTGCACCGCAAGGACTACGCCAGCCGGCGGGGCCTGGAGGCTGTGATCGCGCAGCGCCGGGCGCTGCTGCAGTACCTGCGGCGAAAGAACTTCGCGGCCTACGCGCAGCTCATCAGCCGCCTGGGCTTGCGTGACACCTACGCCAAACTGGTGAGGCTCTGTTGCATTCCCAGCATCCCGTCGCGGGTAAGGCTGCAGTACCTTTGGCGCAAGGACTTTGCCGCCTACGCACAGCTCATCAGCCGCCTTGGGCTGCGCGACACCCATGTTAAGCTGGTGAGGCTCTGCCTCATTCCCAGCATTTAGTTTCTGAGAGAGGCTGCAGTGCCTGCGCGCACAAGGTAATGCGCTTTCCTGCTGACACAGTTCTTCAGCAGCCAGAAGTTGCGCGACACCTACGTCAAGCTGGTGGGTCGGCATGCTGCAGCATTGACCGCTCAGGATATTGCTGACCTGACTGTTTGCGGAGTGGCTCTGCCAAGGCATAGAATCGCACTAGATGGGCTGCTGCTGCTGTGAGGTTGCTTTGGTTTTGAGTTGCTGACGCAACCGTTCTGCAGACGCCACTGGATCATCTTTCGCATGTGTGCTGCAGGACCGGGTGACGCTGCAGATCCAGCAGCGGCGGGAGCGCGGCCCCAGTAAGCCACGCAAGGGCAGGGGCCGCCGCTGAGCTGTCAGACATTCTTGTGGTGGTTTGGCCACTTTTCCACCGGTACCCCTGCATGGGGCGCCGCTGAGCTGCTAGCTTGGCAATTGCTAATGTGATACTCTGGCAGAGGGACCTCACAAATTGGGTGGTGGCGGACCGATAGTTATATGAGAGCATGGACAGCCCTCAAAAGGGCAGGAGCACTTCTATCTGTAAATGTATGGACTACATCATGCTTCTCGATTCCTGCGGGGACACACTATGCAACCCACACCCCAGACTGGCCCCGCACAATGTTGCGGTATGATGCCAGGCTCATGCCCGCACGGCAGGTCATGTGCATCGCATGTGCCGGCCCCGTCCGCACTGCGCTCCACGCCTGCATATTCCAGCACGACTCAATCTCGTAGTCTTTCCTGTGAGGCTTGAGGTTGCGCTGGCCTTGCCAAATTGATGACCTGACACCTGTAGAACGTATCATACCTGCAGCAGGATGCCCAGGCCCTTGTCCGGGTTGTAGGGCGCCTCAGCCGGCGGCGAAGCCAGGCACTTCTGCAGGGCAGTGAGCGGCTTGCAGTGGCCGATGTTCGGTTTGTGCGGCCTCTTGCAGGGCAGCATAACAGCATCACAAGCGTTTGAGCACATCATGGCCTGCATCTGCAATCATCGGGGACACTTGTCATGTCAGGGTCCTTGACGCACCCTGAACACCCCGGCAATCCACGAGGGAATAGGCACACTGGCGCCTGCCGCCACTGCCGGTGCTGCAGCAGGCTTGCCGCTGGCGCTCTGTTGCCCTGCCACCGCCTGCTTCTCGCTCTGCTGCTGCCGCTTCCGTGCCGGTTGCTCTGCCTCCCAAGCGTCGGCTTCGTCGCCCTCGGAGGCGGTCAGCCCATGCTGCTTGGCAGCCTTCTCGTCATCCTGGATGCGGCGGTGGATGACGACCAAAGCCGCCAGCAACTCCGGTGGACGGCAGTCGTGTCGCACCTGACCCCGCCGAGGACGCATCACGCCAAGCTCTTGACTTGTGTAAAGTTCTAGCAGATGCATAAGCAGATGGACTGCGTAATAGAATGCATCCTCCAAAGCCAAGTGTGAAAATGTGCTGTGAATACAGCGCCACGGAATGCAGAAGCAGTGCTTACATCCAGTATGCGAGGGTCCACCAGGGCGACAGGTGGCGTCCCCGTGACGCGCAGCCAACGATCGTTATTGTAGACACGCACGACCAGTGCCAGCTTCGGCTGATGTGCCAGAGGTGCCTGTATCACAACCCTTCTGTTGTGGCATGCGGCACACATGCTCATTTCATGCAGGCGCCTCCGCATAAGGTGAGAAACCAGACTGCAACGATGCTGAGTGCACATTGCAGCCAAGAACTAGAGGTGCTGTGTCACCATCATAGAGTTCACACAACACTGGAACAGGGCACACCCAAAGTGCTGGAGACTGTAGCATGCGTGTAACAAACTGTACAAACTGTTTTGCCGTGGGCTCTGCAAGCTTGTTGTCGTCGTGCACTACAAACCGCACTCGCAGCAAGCTGCACAGCGCCTGCAGCAGCTGCCTACATGTAAGGTCAGTGAAACAAGGTTGCAATCTGTAACAACAGCAGGTACTAACACTCAAAGTGTGTGTGTTCAATACACGAGTGCCAAAAATGCATCACATGCTGAAAAGCTTGCTGCTCTCCAGACAACGAAGTGCATACTTTTCAACATGCTACCAGCATGGGCAGCTGCAGAGTCAAGCACTTGGCCTACCTCGCCATGCGCCCCATCTCCATGATGGCCTCACGCCGCTCTGCAGCAACTTCAACATCCAGATGGCAGAATGCACGCCGTACATCCTGCATTCAGACTCGCAACATGTTGCTTGACGACAGGCATACTACGTACAGCCAGCCGCCGCTGTGAACACGGCCAATTGCCCCATGTGTGTACTGAACATCATCTAGCTAAGCGTGTATTCCGTAGCTTTAAGCGATGCACTGAACCACACTGGTTGCGGGCCCCAGCCTTGCCGCCCACGCACCTCAGGGTTGCCGCGCACATGCAGCACGCCGTCATCTGAAAGGCCGCCGTCACCGGCCTCAATCGACAGCTGACTCATACCGTCCCAATGCTGGAACGACACCACACCCTGCCATGGGCCAGTGGTGCTCTTGTTGGCAGTGGCGGGTGTGACCACACGTGGCTGGGCACAGGTATAAGCCCAAGATGACCATGGCGGTGCTGTCGGTGATGGTGGATGCGTTGTTACCTGGATGTAGAACATGTAACGGGCGGGGTACAGCCGAATGTTGAGGCCGACGAGCTTGTTGGGGTCGATGGCCACAGAAATGTGCAGCGCTGGCTCAAGCACCGCAAGTGCACGCCGAACGTCAGCAGCCCTCTCGTGCTCTCGTGGCCAATCGTCCAACTCCTGCAACTTCAATTGAGATTCTGACGCAGTACACAATCAAGATCAGCAGGCGTGGTATGCGAGTGACAAATTTTGTCAGAGTTGGCGGCGGCAGGCACGCCCACAGTCGGTCTAACAGTCAAAAGTTTTCGGAAATTTTGATGCATAGTCACCACATAAAGGTTGGCGCCAAATTCTATTTTGATTGCCGCTATGCGGTCACTGACGAACTGCCGGAGCATAACCCGTGGGGTCAGATGCTTGCGCTGGACTTGTTCATCGAACAATCTCCCTAGTCTGCTTTCACCGTGCACCAGCAAATGTTTCTCATTAGAGACGGGTTTGGATTTGTTTCGGTGCTTCACAGGTGTCGTTTCGCCGTCGGTGTGCCCTTCTCTCGGCTGCTTGTCGACACCAATCTCAGTCCTGTTTGACGAGTGCCCACAGTGCTTGCAAACTTCACTTGCTTCGTTGTCAGCTTCCATATTGAAGCTTTCCAGGTTGAGTTGCAGTTCGGACGTTCAATAGCATGTACACATAGCAATGATTGGATGGAAGTTTGCAACATGGCCCACGTGGCTCGGCGATTCCGATGGTGCCTCCAGGCTGTGTCTTTCATCCTCATGCAATGGCGCATCGTTCTTCAGTGTAGTGTTGTCCCAATCACACATAGCAGGCACACCTCAACACCTTCATCAAGCTGCTTCTGGCAACACTGACATGCGAACTTCGACCGCTGCCGCAGGATATACCTGACTACAACATGCGCACAAAAGCACGACCGCACCGTGAACAAGTCCCACCAACAGGTTTCGTCAGGTTTGCATGCATCAAAATGCATGTGCAATGCAGCCAAGGCATTCAGACAATGCTTGATGCCATATGCTCGCCATTCCACGCACTTCCCACTAGTATCCACAACTCGCCTCACTGTCTCACGGGAATCTCCTTTTGCCTTGTTAAAACTCCTGCCTTGCTGGTGGTTGCCGTGAGCTGCACGTAGTTGTGAAGCAGCTTGCCACTGCGTGCACATTGCTGCCTACGCGCCGCTGCCTTGCTGCTGGCTGCTGCGGCCGGGGGCGCAGCGACCACCGCCGTGGACTTGGGCCTCCTCTCTCTGATTGTCCAACAACAGCGCCTCCACGGCCTCCGCCGCCACATAGCCCTACATAACATGACCACACAGGTGATGCATTGTCACACGAGCACTCGTATGAAAAGCACTCATACGAATACTGCGGTTCTGATGGGACCAGCATCTCTGTAATCGAGTCGATGCAGGTTGTGCGCCAGGCGTCACCTGATTCGGCAGCGGCAGGTCTGCGAGGTGCTGTGGCGTGTGCCCATGCTCGTGCCGCATCAGTGGCGCTTCCAGGTCGCTGCCTTCGCCGGCAGAGGGTCCCGGGGCCACGGCTGTATTGTTGCCGCGGGCAGCGCTGCACAGTCGACATGCCACAGTCGTCACATTGCAAGGACCTAGTTTGTCAGGGGCTATCTCGTTTGCGCTGCAGGGCGTGCTGCAATACTACGCTCAAAACCCTGGCAATGCCAGGTGCACCCGCGGACTCAGCAAGCTGCATTGGCGGCTCACCTGCTGTCTATCGTGAGTGAGTAGCCGATGGCGACCACCATCAGCGCAGTGCCCAGAAGGAAGGGCGCCCCCGGGAAGTAGGGCAGCGGGCTGTCGGTTTTGGTGAAGCCGGCAAACATGGCGGCGAACAGCAGCGGGCCAGTCCCAGTCGCCAGCGCCTTTGCTCCATACAGCGCACCCTGCAGCAATGACACAGCACACGGGAGCTCAGGAACACTTTCTGAGGGTCTGACTAGAGCAGCGTGGAAGCTCTTGGTTTAGCCCCCTGGCAGAAAATTCAGCCTTCGACTGGACTTGCCTGGATTGTGCCCTGCTCGCTGTCAGCGACATTGTTGGCCTTGATGCTGCTGATGGCAGGAAAGGCCATGCCACCCAGGGATCCTATTGCCACCACGCCAAATGCCTGCATGCAGTTCATTCGAAGAATGACATGAGCCATACTGCTCTTGCCTAGGGCAGTGCAGCTGACTGTGACTGACACTTCCAGCAGCATATCGAAGGCGGCGACAGAATGCTGCCATGAAACATCCCTCCAATTTAGGCAGAAATTTAGGCTTGCAGGCTTGCTTGCATCAGCAGACCAGCGCACCTGCCACTTGGCGCTGATGAAGGACACCAGCAGCATCTCCAGCATCGCGGCGCTGAGCCCCACTGTGAGCACGCGGGCCTCGCCCAGCCATGCCAGCATGTACCGCAGCACGACTGTCTGGACTAACAGGCCACACACGCCAAACAGCTCGAATACCAGCGTCTGCACAGAGAAGCGACGGTACCATGAGTGACCATCCAATGATCTGTGTTGACGTTCCACAGCAGGTAACAGTGCGAGTGTGCATAGAGTAAGGACATGCACAGCTGTGCAAACACCCACCACATCCTGGACGCTGAAGTTGAACAGGAGCTTGAAGTACTGAATGAGCAGGTCTGCCAGGCCGTCAGTCACTATCCCCGAAACCATGAGGCACACCTGCAAGCATACGACTGCATCAGAGCACATGCACTCCGAACTGCAGTAAGCATGGATATGCTGAAATGAAGTAAATGTCCTAATCCAAACATGTATATGATTACACTGCCTATCTCCGAGCGTATGCAGCAGATGCACACCGTCAGCCGCTTGAACAGCTTGGAACGGAACAATATACGCAAGCCGCCAGTGTGCCCAAGTGCCTTTGCCTGATTGCTATCCTGCATCCGCTGCGCCTGCGTATAGGAAACGATCAAGCACTTGGGCAGAGACTTGCTGTACAAAAATTCCTATTCAAAAAAGATGCAAACATGTTGTCAAAACACAGCGCATAAACAGCAGCTCGCTTTAACAGCATGCTGCAGCAAAGCTTTTGCTGAGCACTGGCATTGCTCATCCGCAAGCACTACTCACCTCAAGCATGGCTTCTGGCGACAGCGACTCCGGCACCAGAAAGTACACGTACAGGATGCACAGCAGGCCGCAGCCGCAGGCGCCATACGTCGCCGCCAGCGGGTCCAGCATGCTGCCAATGGCCGGCCCGATGAGGATGCCGACGCTGAACGATGCCATGAGTGCACCGAAGCCTGTTGCTCTGTCCACGAAGAAGACAGAAGGAATCAACTGACAGTGTAGACCTTGCATGTCATAGGTGTGCATTCCATGCCAACATTGCCTTGACGGGCAAAGATGACCGTGGAGTTGTACAGCTGCCGCCTGAACAGAGCGGCGTCTGAACACAGGCCTGCAGCAGCTGTATCCCACCTGTAGCAGGGCGTCAGGAGGTCTGCAATGTATGCCAGCGTGATGGAGATAATGGACACAGCGCCGCCCAACGCGCTGGCAGGGTAGTAGAACAGCAGTGAACTGCCAAGCATCAGGTGGCACAGCAGCACCGCCAGCGGCAGCGAGCCCAGGCACATGGACGCCAGCAGGAACGGACGCCGGCCCAGGACATCGCTCCACGTCCCCACCATTGGCGCCTACCAATTCAAGATGGCAACACAAGATCACTGGACCCGCACACAACGTCTCATTTGGGATGGCTGATGGTGCTACCACAGAACACCATTCATCTAAAATTGCATGCAGGACAGAGCACGAGCTGCTGATGTGGCGGCGAGGTGGCAAGGACGTAGGGCGAGACACTGATACTCACCATCAGGAATGTCAGCACTGAGTTGGTGAAGAAGGATGTGGATGTGCTCCACCACACGACATCGGAATATGCGTCTCGGCAGTCTGACGGCTGCTTGTGTGGGTGAAAGTCCTCGCAGCGCAGATGCATGCCTGCCCGGCGGCTGGCCATGAAGTCGAGCAGCAATGCCGGCAACTGCGGGATGGGTAGATGATATGTCTCGCCCATGGCAATGCAGGCAGATCAATTCAGCCATGGAGTGAGCAACGCAGCACATTCATGCAGAGGATGCATGACTGACCTGTGGCGCCACCATGGCAATACCTGCATGGCATGAGACATGTCATGCACCATGGCACATGGTCGTGAGCAGCAGGTACGTGTGACGCAGACATGAAGAGGTTAACACAATCAGGGCGGAAAGATTGAACTCACCGACGACATACATGAAGGTGAGTGGAAAGATGCGCCACACGCCGGTGGCGCAGATGTGTTTCATCAAACCCCGGTCGGGCGGCGCTGCCAGTGGGCATGCTTCATCCTGCCCCATCTTGCTCTGCCCGGCTGGCAAAGCAGCGCTGGGAGTGCTGTGGTCACTAATGACAGACTAGCATGCTCATTCCACAGCCGCAGCTGGCCGGCAAACTTGAGGCCCTCGCCGCAGTGCCAAGCGCAGCAGAACTACAGCCAGAGTCCAGGATCAACTCGGCCCACTTGCAAACGTTTCAAACATGCGTCGACGTCAAGATCAGACTACGAAGGTACGCAAAGCTTTGTCTTCTTTGCTTTGTTACCGCAAAGTCCGATAATGCATTGCTGTCAACAATTGTCGGGTCTACAGGCAAGCGAAGCACATCGCTCAACGAGCAGAAACTTTTGCACCACGAAAACTTGGAGAGCCTTGTGCATAATCCTGATACAATTGGCAGATAGAAGACGTCAGCGAGCGAGTCCCGACCGAGTCAGACTGCTGGCAGTCGTGGCTCGATCGGGGTTGAACGCCACAGGGCGGGACAACTAGAAATTGCTAGGGAAGTTAATTGGTCGGCATTAGGGTGCCAGCATGCACAGCAGCGGCATTCTGGCACTTGCCAATCTGCAGCTCTGCAGTCTGGCACGCAGTCTGTTCTCTTGCTGAATACTCGATCACCTTTTGTGTGGCACAAGCCGGCACGCTCGATCAGTCAGTCTTGTTGAGATTTGGGACTGACGAAGCGGGGACCAAACCGGCAGTGCACTGTCAACACTTGCGTCGCTGCCTTCATTTGTTGATCGGAATGTGATTTCGCAGCAGTGGCTTGATGGACGTTGCTCTGCAGGGATCAACGACCCGCCGATCATGAATGGCCATCATGATGCTGAGCCCAGGACTGCGGCTCGCCTGACCAATCTTCTGTACACAGACCCTCTGCCGCATCTGCCGCTGCCTCAGGTCCCTCAGCCTCTGTCTGCAGCCGCGCTCAGCCTGCCGACAAGCCTGCAGCTATCCTTTGCCCAGGATGGCAGTTTCTTGGACCGCGCCGCCAGCTTGCTGCAGTCTGTGGACTTGTCCTATATGTGAGCCTCATGCCATTCTGACTGATATGCTGAACTGATACGTATCTCAGCTGTTGAGACGTACCATGGCGAAGCATGCAGACACATTGGCTCGACTAATACCATAGAGATGCACGTCGCTGCAGAGATGTGCACTTGTGCATTTGATGATCACAGCATTGTGCTTGCAGCGAGGCGCGCGGCCCGCTGCCAGCTGCAGCAGAGCCTTGCGGACCGCTGCACCAGGCGCTGCTGGCTCGGCACTCGGCAGCACTAAGTGCCAGCATCCACCGTGAGCCAATGAGGCTCAGTCAGCGGCATCCTCTGCAGTTCTCAATCTTGCATCTGCTTTGTGTATGCTCGAAAGGCTTCTAGAAGCTGCTCATTTTGCTGCGCTGTTGTCGTCCAGATGCGGGGCCAACGCTGCCACCACTGCAGAAGCGGCACCTGACGCTGGCAGCTTCCCCGCCACAAGGGGTGCATGAGGCGCCAACCTCGCCGCTGCCTGCAGATGCCGCACCGGACGCACAGGTGCACGATCTCTCTGCCTTCCTGCTTTCATAGCATAGCATAGCATAGCATGGCATAGCAGGCAGGCTGTCGCAGAGCCATGCCTCAATAGTTTCACATTACATGCATGCACACTGGCGGGCGTGGGCATCAACAGAGCTGGTGGCCGAGGTTGACGTCAATTGCAGGCCGGCCCCTCGTATGGCAACCATGTGCATGCCAATGAGAGTGCGTCGGTACCCACAAAGCGGAAGCGCAGCGTCCGCAAGCCAGCGCGCTCTGTGCCGGTGATATTCAGCTCGACAGATGAAGCAGGTGTGCTGCCTGCAGCATACTTCTGCATCCATCGTACATGGTCTGGCTGTTTGCTTGCATGCCGATATGCCTCGGTCTTGACAATCCCTGCCCTCTCATGCAGGCGCGTTTCATGCAGCTGTTGCTGCCTTCCTGGAGCGTGCAGCAGCGCCGGATGCTGAAGGAGGCGGCAGTCAGCACGGTGCCCAGCATGCAGCAAAGGAGCTGCGCTCCCTGGCTGATGCAGTCGGTCGGGCGCGGGCCGCCGATGTGGTCCCGCAGGCGGACCCCAAGCTGCTGAGACGGCTGCTGTCAGCACTGGTGGCGACCATGAAGGCCGCAGAGCACGCCTCACTGCCGCCCGATGGCGACGACGTGAGGGCCTGTGCTGTGCACCAGTAAAGAGCCACGGTCGTCTTTTCCCCAGCTGCATCCTGACCAGCGTCCTCATCGATCCGCCCCGGTTGTATTCAGATGCATGTTGCTTCCACGTGTTGCAGGGGTCAGTCGCTGCTGCTGCAATCTTGGCCACAATTGACGCCGCTGTGGCAGTGCTGAATGTGGCCTCAGCGCCAGGGGTGCCTCGGCAGGCTGTCCCAGAGGAAGCCCTGGAGCAGGTGCAGTGTTAGGTCGTCTGGTACTGGACATCTTGCAAAATTGTGAGCTTTTGTGCCATTACACGGTCAGTATGGAACCTGTCATCTTGGCACTTTGTGTACGCAGGCATGCGGCCTGCTGCGGCACCACCTGCTGCACAACGTGCTCGCCTTCCACGATTCGCGCCTGCAGCGCCTGCACCGGCCCGCCCTAGTGGATGCAGGTGCCATCAAAGCTCGATGTGTTGCTGCTGGTGTTGGGCCACTCAGGTTGCTTGCATGTGTAGGATGTGTTTGAGCAATTACTGCTGTCAGAGGCGCCATCAGACTCATAACGGCCTCCTTGCAGATGCTGTCGGAGAGAAGGCTGGCAGTGCACGCAAGCGGCAGAAAGGTGGTCCGAAAGCCGCATCAACTGGCATTAGCAAGTGAGCCCCAGCACTTAGCTGCTCTACAAGGCATCAGCACAATCCTTTTGTATACCACCTGGTGACCTTGCCACTGGCAGCTGGTGGCGGTGGTTGACAGCCATTGTCTGCTGCAGCGTGCCTGAGGCGGTGAGGGTGCTGCAAGGGCGGCTTGGCGCAGCTTTGGAGATGCTGGCACAGCTGCTGTCTGGCGGCGGCGTCTCGCCGACGGCGCTCATACCACTGCTGCGCGCAGCGGCCGCCGCACTGACCGTCAGCCACCTGAACCTGCTGCACGTGCAAGCTGCAAGTGAGCCGACCCACCTCGGTTGCTTGTGTTCAATGGCTCTCCATGGTAGTTTGATGGTCGTTGCTGTACATCACGTCTGTCAGCAGACATGCGCATGCGTTTTTGCAACTCTGCATGTGAGCGTGCAGTCACTCTGCAGGCCTGCTGGTGGCTGCATTCCAGCACATGCCGCAGCACCGCGGCGCCATCATGGACGAGCTGGTGGGCAGCGTGCTGCCGCATGCGTACACAGCCAAGGCCGTGCCGCGCGCCACAGCGGCAGTGCCGGACTCGCAGCCGCCCATCCACATTGTCACATCCCTCGTGCTGCAGATGCTGCAGGTGAAGATAGCATTCGTGACTCTACATGCCTGCTGAGGACCCATGCCATGCCCTCTTGTGAATGTCATGACCGTTGAGGATGTGTTGATGTGTGCGTCACCTGTGAATGTGCAACCACAGGCATCGGTGGCGCTGCCAGCAATGGACACTGCGCCTGACGCCATGCGAAACTGTTTCTCCCCGGCCATCATCTGGGCAGACTCCTTCTGGAGCGCACAGCTGGACAGGTGGTCCTGATGCAAACGGCGTTGTCAATCTTCTGCGCATGCTGGGAGCCATGTAACCTGATCGCAGACACCCTGGCCCCTTATGCAGTTGAAGAGATAGGCAACATTCACCTCCACACCTTTGCATTGAATCGCATTCTGCAGGATGAGCTCAACTGCTGGAGCCAAAACGGAGGCTGATGCCCAGGTCAAGCTCTGGGTGGAGCGAATCATTGCAGGTGCTCCTGTCAACTGATGCACCAAGTGGCATTGCCAACGTCATCGTTGAAATTTTGCCTGTCGATACAGCGCTCCACCACCATCACTTGGACTTTCGCTCAGATGTTCAATGTTGTGTAGACCTGCTGGCGGTCCTGAATTGCCCGGAATGGCCTGCTGCGTCGCTGCTGCTGACACGTGGCCTCCGCATCCTGAATGGCAATGGCGGCCTCGGCAGCAGCAATCAGGTGCCTGCGTAAGCATGCATTTTGCTGTGGATGATAAACCTGGCTGTAAGGTTTGCCTATTACTTGGAAAGTTGTCCACCCATCATCGTTGAGAGTGTGTGACAATTCACATCGGACATCGTTACAGGGTGTGCGCCAGATGGCAGTCGATCTGCTCGGCAGCATCGTTGCAGCACTGTCTGCCGACAAGGACGCCAACGATGCGCCAGAGCTGGCAGGCCTGGTGGCACAAGCAGGTAGGCTGCGCTTGTTTGAGCTGGCTCTGCATACACTGCAGCAATGCTCACACCACATAGGCCGCTTGTGCTCTTAGCCTGTACTCCAAGCATGATACGTGATAACAGGCGGAGACTGTGCTGCGCTATGGAGGTATCATGATTGAGTTGCGACTTCGATCTGATGTGCAGCTGAAACGGACGAACATGGCGCGCCAGTGCATGAGCAGCATGCACTGCAGGCAGTGCAGACGATGCTGCTGCAGCACCTGTCGCTCTCTGCCCAGGCAGGGGACACTGCCGCCGCAGTGGCTGTTGCCTTCACCGTGTGCCGCATGTTCTTCGAGGAGGTGAGGGTTTGTCGGCGCCCAAGTCATGCAACATGCACACGTCCTGCTCTATGTGCTCAATTTGATGCTTGTGATTGTGTAGTTGCCCAGGCATTTGCGCAAAAATGTTCACTATGTGTTGCAGGTCTGTGGGCTGCAGAAGGCAAATGCTGGCGAGACCGAGCTGCGAGAGGCGCTTGTCGCCCATCGGCGCCTATTCGATGGCCTAGCTGACGACCCTGCTGTAGGTGCACAATTCTCACAGTGTAAATCACATCGGAGGCTGCTCCACTCATGCTCGTGCCTGTGTTGGTGTCGCTGACTGTCAGTATGTGCAGCAACCCTCAGCATGCGTGCTGGCCCACCCTTAATGATGCCAGCCTTCCAGCAAATGTTGTTCATTAGCTGGGTTGCAGTTTTGCTCAACTTGCGATGCATGCCATTGCAGACCTGAGCTTTGGGGAGGCGGTGCGGCTGGAACGCGCCCTGGTGCAGGACAGCTCCCTGGGCAGAGGCCGCAGCCACATCCTGAAGTGGCTGCTCAATTGCATCGATGCATCGCAGCAGGTGCGGTCCCCACTCGCACATGTCTGGTCTATGAACACACGCCGAAGCATGCTGCTGAGCAGCTCGGCTGGCTGAACTCCGAGGCCTGTCATCTGTTGCAGCCACACCTCGGCTGCACAGACACTGGAATGCGCTTGCGTCATCAGCAAGAAAACTGGCATGTCTGGCCGGTATACTCATTCACCAAGTACAAAGATGTGCATCTCAATGGGGGAGACTCCTGTCGTTGGAGATCGGACAACCTGCTCATGCACAGGGTGCCACTGTTCGCTGCAAAGCGGTCAAGGCGCTCAAGGCGGCGGTGCAGGTGTCAGGCCCCATCCTGAAGCTGGAGGACGTGCAGGAAGGCGTCTCGCGTGCTCTTCAGGTGTAGGATTCATGCATTTGTGGTGTGATTGACACGAAGACGGTGTTGTCATGGTGCATACCTGCCGGCACCTTTGCTGAGTGCCGGCCTGGCCCACTTGAGCTCAGCCTGCTCTTGCTGCATGACCACCGCTGAGACTGAGGAGCATGCACCATGATACAGCTCTGCGTATGCTCTAATTGCCCTCTGCGATGTCCCACAGGACGAGGCTGTGTCCGTGCGTGAGGCGGCGGTGGACCTGTTGGGCCGCCACATCGGGGACAGCGTCGAGCTGGCCGAGGCGTACCTGGACGACCTCATACAGGCCTCGCGCGACACGGGCACCAGCGTGCGCAAGCGGGCGCTGACCATCCTCTGGGAGTCGTGCATCAGGTGGGCATGTGGAGTTTCTGAGGATGACGTCGCATCCTTTGACTACGCATCCTACTATGATGTCACACTGTTTGCAAGTCGTTGGGACCTGCTGGCCTCGACTTGCTCATCACACCCGCTGGGTGAGCTTACCTGCTGGGTGAGCTCACATGCCCATTGCAGCTACATGTGTAGCATGGCGCTTGATCAACATGGTGTTTGACAGCATGCACCACCTGCAGGCTGCCAAACTTTCCGAGGGCAATGGAGACGTGTGTGGCAGTGCTGCAGCGCAGCGCAGACCCGGAGGAGAGCGTGCGTGACCTGGTCGCCAAAGTCTTCCAGAGCCTGTGGTTCTCGCCAGGTCAGGCTCAGTGAATTCATTCTGCCTGCAGAATTTGGATAATGCACTGTCACTGGCGTGACCCAGTCACCAAGGTCTTTCAGAGCCTGTGGTTCTCGCCAGGCCAGGCTCACTTGCATCACACGGCACGCACAAATTTAGACAATGCGCTGGTGCCCGGTCATCAGGTGTGTGGCAGGCAAACTGTGTCCCTGTTGCTGATGAACAAACAACATGCACAGCAGGTGCACAGAAGACAGCTGCGCAGCGAGCTGCCCAGCTGGCGGAGGTGGCAGCCGAGGTGTACGACAGGGGCGGCAGTGGCATCAGGCTGCCACTTGAGGCTGAGCACCCACTCGTGACGGTCATGACTGCCGCTGTGCGGAAGGAGCAGGTGGACTGTGGGCATTTGACTTAGGATCATCTGAAGATCTCGAAGGAAGTGTTGTGATGCAAAGGGCAGGGGTCAGCTGTGGTAGGAGTGATGTGCTGCTACATGCTCTGGTCCCGCGTGCAGGGTGGGACGTCTAAGAAGAGCATTGGGGCTCAGTGCGGGCAGCAGCTGCTGGAGGCTGTGCTGGCCGCCCACGACGCTGCTGTAGAAGCACCCATTCTGCAGGCCTTCCCGCCGCTGCTGGTGCGTCTGCAGTACGCCACAAGCTGCAGTGCCACAAGCGCTGGCAATGCCAGTGGCAGGTCTTAGAAAGACTATCCTGCCTATCAAGGCCAGTGATTTGCCTGTCAAGACCCGGAAGATCACACCACCAACCTGTATGTAACGTTGAATATCTGCAGGCACTGCATGCACTTGGGCTTGCAGAGCCGAAGCTGTGCATGCCTGCAAAGGACCCCACGCAGTTTGTCCGCGCCCTTGCACCCTACCTCAAGGTGCTGCTACCCCATCTCATCTTAGTTTCAGTGACCAAGTGGTCTTAACTCTACTGTCAACGAGCTTCACAGCCTTGATCTGGGAATGCTTTATGAATGCTGCACATGGACCTCTCACCAACTGTGGCAACCCGTCGTTCACACTGTAGGACGAGGCGGGTTCAGACCCAAGCCTGACGAAGCTGCAGGCGGAGAGCCTGATGTGCATCATGTGTTTGGTGTCCGCGCTGCTGCCAGCCCTGGAGCACTTGGACAAGTATGCATCGCGGCTCTTGGTCACGTGTGCTTCAAACTCGTACTAGATTTCAAAATGTCATCCTCGCCAGGCTACGTCATTGATATTGATCTCTTGGTCATGGCTGCGCAGGAGTGTGTGTGATGACCTGGAGAAGGCCTTGGTTGGCCTCATTCAGCGGCATCTGTACCCGCAGGTTTTAGCTGTAACATGCCAACCACGCTATTATTAGCTACGTGATAGGCAAACGATGCAGTGCAAGCAGGCAGCTTGCCATTTGCTTGCTGAGATTGACCGACAATCTATTATATCACCTAATTGATTGCTTATGTAGGTGGTTCAGGCAGCTTGCCGCACCCTGGCAGAGCTTGCTCGCCTGTCGCCCAAGGTATGCAAGCAGAACGACACTGATCTGCGACTCGCTCTTGGCACGTGTGTTTGGGAGCGGCATGCAGCAATCGATTGTCAGGCTTCTCAGCATACAACTGTGATAGCCATGTTGTGACATGCAGGCGGGTGCATCTCTGGCTAGATTGACCGCATACTATGTGGACCGTCTGGCGGGCCGTGTTGCCACAGATGGCAGCGGGCTTGACACTTCACAGGTGAGCTCTGAGACCGGTCTGATTGAGACCCAGCATTCCACAACTGGCAGTCATATAGACACAGGAGAAATTGCAATGAGCGCAGGCGCCACCTGGTAGCGTGCTGGCGGTTCTATTGGATCGCAATTCGCCTCCCGCACAGCTCAACGCTGCTCGCGGCACTGCTGTGCGGACGCTGATCGTTCTGGGCCACCTTGCACGCTTTGGTAAGTGTACATTGGAGCTTGCGCGTCCTACTTCACACTGCTCCTGAGGCATCTGAGCATCAAGTTCACATGTATCCTTGAATTGGTCTGTTGCAGTACTGGCCGCTCAAAACGGCGCTTGACACTCTTCTGCAAAGCGATGCATACACAACATAAAGGTCCTTGATGATGCAGGTGCAGACATTCTGGAGGCCGCAGCTGCAGATGAGGTCGCACCAGACGGCAAGATGCTGCCCACCCTGGAGCAGCTCATGGACCTTCTGGTCATCTTTCATGGTCTTCCCACCGGTGGGTGTCCAGCAAGGCGCATGGTCGACCCAGCTGCCATATGTAAACAAGTGCACTTGGCAGCCCAAAAGACGCTTCATCTATGCTGACACTGAGGGCAGAGGAATTTCACCTTCGTAATAAGATCAAATACAACTTGATATTTATGCAGGTGGCGACAAGGTGGCAGACGCGGCTCTGCAGTCGTTGGGCGCCCTGTTCATTGCGCGCCCCGGCTTCATGCTGCTGAAGGCCCCCAAGGCCGTGATGCATGCAGCACTGCAACCTACAGCGCCACCCCTGCTGAAGAACCGCGCGCTGCTCAACATCACAGAGCTCCTGAAGGTGACATTCCTGTCTGTTTTGTTGCTGCCTTCCCGCCCGGAAGTGTGCTGCCGAACCTCACTACATTGTCGGCCACAGCCCTCAAATTGTTTTTTTTGAAAATCTGTATTGTGCCAGGGTTCAGCGATATCCGCTGTGGGCCCAAGTGAAAGGCATTCGTGAAGTGCTGGAGTTCGGACCTCACAGGCAGAGGAGGCCCGACTTGTGGAGCAGCAGGCGCTTGCGGCCGTCAGGGACGCCATCGATGGTGCGCTGCCGGCGGCAGACCCCCGCGCGCAGCCTGATGCCAATGCCGCTGCACTCGCAGTGCAGAATGGCGAAGGCGAGAGTCTGGGCGTCAGCAGCGGCATCCTACAGGTGCGAATCATCTGCGCTCGCTGCCCAAAAGCTGGGCCAGGTGGCGCTGCTGGACCATGGCACGCTGTGTCATGCGTGTTGCTGTCCATATGTCAAGCAGCCAGCAGCCTGCTGGGCAACAATGTCACCGTGAAGCCACACTGCATCGACTGCAGACTACGGGTATCCATGTGTGGACCAGGCTCACTGACCCAGGGTCTGTGTGTACAGGGAAATTGGGATCTGGTGCTGGCGCTCGCCACTGACACAGCCCCGGGGGGTGCTGCGACTGCAGAGGCGGCGCAAGCCCAGGCGGCTCAGGTGGGCCTCGTGCGCCGGCGCGTGCGCGACCTCATCGAGGCGGTGCTCAGGTGCCTGCGCCTTATTTATCGCAAGATGTGTGGTTGCAATATGCAATCACATGAATGTCCCTGTCTTGTTGTCGCTTGTATTTGCAGTACCATGGTGAAGCATGCTTGCAATGTCGTGTGGGCTTGTTCACACCGCGTGGTTGCCAAGCACGCAAGTGCGTCACGCGTGCCACCACTTGCTGCAGGGGTGGCCTGACGGCGCCGTGGTCGGCGGTGCCGGCGTTGGTTGCGCTGGCCACCGATCCGCAGCGCGATGTTGGCGATGGCGCCCTCCGTCTGCTGCGACAGCTGGTAAGCTCTTCACTGTGTAGCCGGTTGTCTTTCATGCAGTTCTACATTACCCTAGTTGCAGGTTGTTGTAATGCACACACTCTTTCGGCAACATGCCCAGATGCTCTGACAAGACACAGCTATCGATGTGTGGCTCCGGAGGATGAAACCTTTGTGCAGTCGTATTTGGGACACATTGTGCATTTGGCCACATGCAGGGTTACACGATGTGTGTTCGAAGATCCAAGTGTTTCTGAGCTTCGAATTGTGCAGGTTGAGAAACTGCCGAATGTGGCAGGCATCCTGCATACGCGCCTGCCAGAGGGCATTGCCCTGGCGCACAGCTTTCACTTGCAGCTGGCTGCAGCTACCGGGCCAGCAGCCACGCCTGCCTCACCCTCCAAGCGCCTCAAACATGGTGCGCTGTTGGGACAGCAACACTGATCTGTCACGCAGCTTTCTGCCCGGCGCTGAAAGCTGATTTAACAGCAAGTCGGCTTTGCATCGGCACGGGGCACAGGAAGATGGCTGCACGGCTGAGCTTAAGGCGGATGGCGCTGAGATCAGGCACCACTGGGGCACGGCGACTGCCTCTGAATTGCACCACAACGCCTACATCATGTTGCTGACAAACACACCTACCTGCTGATGCTGCAGGCCTGGCTCCGGAGCTCGCCTCAGGCGTGGCAGCGCTGTACACGCAGCTGGTGCAGCAGGGCAAGGGCACGCGCTCTGGCTTCCTGATGGCGCTGCTGCGCCGCTTCGACTCTGCGGCCTGCCTAGTCACCCGCAGCGCCGCGCCTGACCTCACGTGAGTTGAGAACCAGCCCTTTGTGTAGTTGGTCTTGGAAATGTGTTTTGTGTGCACAGCACGAAGGAAACTTCGTGCTGAGAAGCTTGCAACTCAGTGTCGAAATATGAATGACATATGCTGCATGTTCGCTCCCCTGACCCTGCCGCTGTGTCTTCCAAGTCATTATGCAATATTTGAGCATGGCTCACTTTGCCTTTTTGTTCTTGGCAGGCTGCTGTCGACGTGCGCGCAGCTGGTGGCCATACTGCCGTTCAGGCGCGCGGACGAGCCACTGTCAGCGCTGGTCGCCATCAACGCCATCATTGCCAAGCGCGGCGACGCCGTGCTCGCGGCCTTCAAGGCTGCACTGACGCACATGGCGGAGCCCCCGCCCGCAGAAGGCGGCGGCACCCCAGCCGCCACGGTGGCCGCTGCTGGCAGCCCCATGGAGGTGGACGTCGGAGATGCCAACGGCTCAGGCGGTCGCAAAGGCACGGTGGCGGCAGCACAGGCCGATGGCAGCATGGCAGGCAGCAGTGCAGCAGGCGGCAGCGCGGCAGCCGGTGACGGCGAGGCGGATGTGGCTGCGGACCTGGCGGCGGCGTGCAATGCGTCGCTGGCGGTGTCCATGCTGCTGCAGCTGAAGGCCTTCCTGCTGGCCGCATATGGCCTGGTGCCCGAGCGCGTGGCGATGTTTGCAAATGCGTCGGCCGACAAGAAGAAACAGGTTCGAATCTCTGTATACTTGCTTGTGTCATTCAGGTATGCTTTGTCCTGACATACGCGCTGTTCATCACCTGATTGTCTGCCTCGAGGCGTGCATATCTCCGGATCCCGGCAGCTGCTTGAGCACTTGTGGGCGGCTCATGCATCACTGATCATGCCTGCCTTCGCTGTGCCTACAGCTCATGCATCACTCATCATGCCTGCCTTTGCTGTACCTGCAGCTCACGTATTACTGATCATGCCTGCCTTTCGCTGTGTCTGCAGGAGGAGAAGGTCGTGGTGTCGTGCGACCGCAAGGTTCCGCATGGTGTGGGCAGGCTGAGGTTGGATGCCGCCCAGGACCCCGCACGAGCTGCCAAGCAGTACCTGGTGAGTCAGACCTGCGGCGATGCGGCGTACAGGTGAACATGTGCACATGGAGCCAGCTGGCTGTGCAGCTGATAGCAGAGCCGTGCTGTGACTTTTTCGAGCTGAACTAGCACATCACAAAATGTTTCCCTGTTGCAGCTGTTCAAGGGACTTCTGAGGCAGGACACCGCTGACTACCTGGGCAGCTTGCAGCCAACCCGCGAGGGCGCTGCTGACGATGGCACACCTGCGACGAATGGCGCAGGTGCATTCCAATGCTTGCACATCTTCATGTGTATGTTATATTGCACTGGCAATCGCACATTGATTTTTGGTGTGTCTTGACAACTTGAGTCGGTTAGCTGATGCTAGCACTGACGCACCAGCCTTTACATGCGCAGGTGACAACAAAGGTGTGGGTGGCGGAAGCACGGCTGGTGGCACCAAAGGCAGGCGGCGGGCAGCATCCACGCTCAGCAGGCAGCGCTCCTCTCGCCTGAAGCGGCAGCGCCAGGTGCTGTGGACCTATGTGAACTTTCGAAGATGTAGTTGAAGTCGAATGGACGCTTGGCATGCTGCCATAGTGGTTATCTATAACGTGTCTCGCGCACGATTCCGCACACACAGGCCGAAGACAGCGAGGACGACGACGATGGCGACTATCAGCCAGAGGGCGGCAGCGCCCATCGGGCAGCAGGCAGTACCCGGGGCACCCCGGCTCCACGGCGCCAGCTGGCGTTGTGAAGCGTGCAGCAGCCAACGAAGATCTGTGAGTTGCACAGATGATGGCTGCACCTGAGCTTGTGTAGCGCATCACAAGCTCTGGAGCGGCTAAGGTACGCTCGTCGGTACCATGGCGGGCGCAGTGCATTGCGGACAATCGCCGGCGGCTGCAGTGAGACCATTTGTACAACCTGTATCAGGAGCGGCAGTTGCATGTCGCTACCTGCAAAGGATTGCCTTAGAGTGAAAAGCGAGTTTGGTCCGCTTCATCGGCAGATAGTTTGGGTGTGTGCCTTCTCAGCCTCCTTCTTCTGGCACGTGCTGATCTTCTTCGGTGCGTGTGTCAAGGAAAGTCGGCCCGGTGATCAAGCGCAATTTGTCCTCTCGCAAGCCCCGCACAAACTTGGCGCGTGCCAGGGTCACCCTGCACTTCACAGATCCAGCAGCAATCACAGTGCACAACAGCAGCGCCGGCGGATGTGCTGAAAGAGGGGCACCAAAGTTCAGGCCTGCAAGGGGCAGCTCCCAGCCTGATTATGCCGCCGCGACGCAGCCTGCTGGCCGCAGCTCTGCTGCTGGTTGCAGTCACATGCGTGGCCAGCGTCACAGCAGGCGTCGCTGCAGCAGGGTCCAACACGGCTGAGTTGCAGCAACAGCCCTCCTGGCGACGGGAGCTCTCCTCTTGGCAGGTGAGCCGGCTTTGCAAACCCCTTGACTGTGAGTATGCTACGTGTAGTCCGCATCAGGCCAGGTGATGGACAGCAGCGCCAGTCGCCAGGTTCAGCCCGCGCCTGCGCGAGGCCGCCAGTACTACGATGGGCATTGACCTCGGCGCCCTCCGGCCGGCGTGCTCGACGTTTCCAGCTTCCTTCTCTGCTCTTCGCGCTCCTTGTCAGGGCGTGGGCGCTTGCGGACGGCCGGGAACGTGTCACCTTATCTGCCACCTGGACGGCGCAAAACCGTGTCTACACATCACCAAAGAGGCCGCTGCTGCCGCGAACAAGTTTACATTGTGCTCAGAAGCTATGTGCAGGCGGCGCAGGCCGGTAGATGAGGTGCTGAGCAAGCTCGCAAATTACATACACCGTTGTAATCCAATCTGACCCACCTGGCGAACTTGTGTGCAACGCCCTCTCCCCTGCAGGTCCGGCGGCTGCAGCACGCGGGTATCGACCACGGTGACGAGACGGCTGAAACAGATGCCGCCACTGGCACTGAGCCCGAAAGCGACGGCCGGTCCTACACCTGGTTGAAGTGGACGGCGGCGGCCATCCTCTTTGTGGAGGCCTTCATCGGCGTGCTGGTGCCCCTGGGCCTGAAGCTGACGGTGCACGCCAGCTGGCTGCTGTCGCTGGTCAACTGCTTCGCCGGCGGCGTCTTCTTTACCTTCGGTGCGCGGCACAGCGCACATAAGCAGATCACTGCTGCTGAGCTTCGGGGATCTCTGCATGGCAGGCTTGCAGGACCGTCGCGAGCTGGCGGCACTGCAGGATGATGCGTTCTACATAGCGCTTGTGACTGCGCCTCCTGCCCGCTTTTTCACAGGCATCATGCATATTGGGCCAGACGCACTGGAGGCTCAGGATGCCATCGGATTGGACCGCTTCCCTCTGGCCGCCTTCCTCATCGCCTTCTCCTTCATGTGCATCTTCTTCGTGCACCGCATCCTGGCGCCGGCGCTGCGCCTGACGCCCCACCCGCACTCCCACTACCCAGCCACAACACCGGTGTGAAGCACAGACCTCGAGCTGCTGCTCAGATCTTCATCCGTCCGCATCTCGAATGTACTCCTGTGCTCCAGGCCCTGACGTTTCCTGCATCGTGATTCGCATCATGGGTGCCTAAAGCAGATGTGTGGCGTTTTCAAGTGATCATCTTGCACCCTCAGGTCATACAGCCAATCCCTACTGACATGTGCAACCTATGACACTCGTAGGACGGCCGGCCCATCATGCCAAAGGCTGGTAAGGAGCACGGCGTAGGCGACTGCAAAAGGTGCGGTGATGAGTGCGGGTGCGCTGGCGGCGTGAAGGCAGGCAAGTGCGGCGCCAGCTGCCAGGCTGGCACCTGCAAGTGCGCCCACCGCATCGACCCCGACCCTGAGGTGAGCCGACTGGCTCCAAGGCCTTTCGCCTCTCAGCAGATATTGGGCATCCAGATGATGGGTATACAGGCAATGGGTGTGAGGTGGCATAAGCTCGACTGCTGCAGACATCCGGCCATCACAGGACATGTTTGATTTCATGCTGCATGAATTCTCACATGCGGCTGCTGCTGTGTGGCCTGACCAGCCCATCGTGTGGGAATGTGGCTGCAGGTCGAGGAAGACAAGGCGAAGGCTGCAGCCTTTGGCTCCACGGCAGCCACACTCGCGTATGCAGTTGCGCCAGTCACCAGGTGCGCCTGGAGCTCATGCCGCAGGATTGTACAATGACAAAACGTTGACCTGGATTTGTCTCAAGGACGACCTGTCACTGCCAGATGAACTGCGACAGCGACGCAACGACCCGCACATGCCACAGCTCCTTGCCATTGGCTCGGCAGCCATGTTGGATCATGGCCATGCCCGTGCTGCAAAACCCAATGTGCTCACCACCTTCGACCACAGGCCGTACGAAGACGAGCTGCAGCCGGTGCCGCAGCCGACCCGCGCGCAGCGCATCATGTCGCTGGTGTCCCCCACCCTCATTCTGGGCGGCCTGCTGGCCCACACCGTGCTGGAGGGCCTCGCCATCGGCCTGCAGGTGGGGCCAGCTTCCAGCAGCACCGCTTTGTGGTGTCAAGCAACCACAGAATTGCATGTGGGTGCAGGTGCTGCATTGTCAGCCGGCAGCTGGCATTCGTGCGTGCATGTTCACTTTCTCACGGATATTCGGATCCTTCAGTGGAATCCTGCATTCAGCTGCATGGTCTCACATGCCCCTATCTTGCTGTTCTTGGCCTCTTAGTCTGCACCCTTCTCCTTGCACTGATGCCGCTGCACATCTACCGACGCAGCAATCTTATGGCGATGTGGTGACCACCTTCATTGCGCTGGCGAGCCACCGATGGGTGGAGTCCATTGCGGTGTCGGCGGCATTTGTGGCGGCCGGCAGCGGCATCTGGGCCATCATCGCGTTCCTGATCCCCTTTTCGCTGGGCCCCCTGGTCGGTATCGCCATCGGCGTGTCCGTGTCCAACACCAACAACTGGGCTATCCTGGTGCTGTTCGGGATCGTGGCAGGTAAAGCCACACGAAGTGGATACACCATGGTTTGCAGTTCCTGGCAGCACCGGCTCCAATATTCACTGCATCCCCCTACCTCGTTAACTGCATGATGGACACCAGGGTGCTGGACCCTGCTCACGACAAGCGGAAGCTGCCTCCAAGTCCTCGATGGCACCGTCCTGTGCTTCGCAGGCCTGTTCATCTACGTGGGCTCTGTGGGCATCGTGGCAGAAGAGTTTGCCAAGCACGACAACCCGGCATTTGCGGCCACCCGGCCGCGGGGGGCGCGCTTCTACATGTATGCCTGCCTGTTCTTCGGCTTCGTCGTGGTGGCGCTGCTGCAGCTGGTGCCCGAGGGCGGCGGCTAAGCAGCTGCACCAACTGTGGCAACGCCGCCTGGCTGCGGTCGGCAGCCCACAGCAGCCGCCACCTGCGCTCAGCAGCAGTGGTATTGGGATTGGCAGTGGCGGCAAATCATCCTTCCACGGTGCAGCGCCCTGCCTCGGTGTCGTCATAAGGATGCACAGGTAGTCCAGCAGTAGTGCGTGTGATACACGGCAGGGGAGTTGGCTGCCTTGATTCTTGAAGCTTCCAGTTGTTGACAGTAGTCGACGAGCAGCAAGGCTAGGCCGCGGCTGTTGGCAACTCCAATCGGCAGGCGGGCTTCTCTGCAGTGGTTTGCATCAGCTGCTGCTTGGGGCGCCGGCCGCCGGCCAGCATTTGCATCGGGAGGATGGGTAGCAACAACTTGTGCAAACAGGGGACAATGGGGCATGACCCATGTTTATTGAAGTTTGACGAAGTGCGTAGCGTTGTGGTATTGTGAGCTGCTGTCAACTCGTGGCAGCTGCATGTAAGCTCGGCTATGCATGCAGCTTTGACACTTGGTAAATGACGCCCTACTACCATTCGGTAGCTCTGCCGCATCTTTGCACCAGTTTTAAGGTGCGACGCCACACAGGCGCTTACGCGCACTACATGGCTGACCCTCTGTGCAATCACTGCTGTCCAAACTTTGCAGTTGCAGCAATCACCCAGGCGCAATCAATCCACTACACGTCACCAGGCCCTGCCAGCTGCAGCCAGCGCCTGCCGGTGCTGCTCTGCAAGGCCTTCCAGTGTTGTGGCATGCCAATCCGGCATCACCTCCTTGTCAGAGTCTGGTGTGCCACCAGACCCCTGCATCACAGTGAACATCAATAGATCCCCTGGCAAAACCGTGGCCTGACGGAACTGCACAGCTCCATCATCATAGGTCCACAACAATGCAGCACTGGAGGGCACATCGTGCATCCCGCTCTATCAGGAGGGCAGCAGCAAGATGTGCAAGGGTCTGGGTGCTCAAGTTCAACCAGCGCGTGGGCCAGCACCTCCTGGCCGTGCCGGCGCTCAATCCAGGCGGTCTTGAAGCCCAGGGCCTTGGCGGGCTTGATGTCGTGGAACTGGCTCTGCACGGCAACCACATGCGCTGACAAGCTGGATCAGATGGTGGATTGCGTGATGATCTTGCGTGCTGTGGAAGCAGCAGGCCTGGCCTGCATGCATTGGCAAAAGCTGTGCATGCCACTTCGCACAGTGCTGCTGGTACCTGCGCGACATGCAGTATGTCCTTCTGCTCGACATTGTAATCCCGCTTCAGGGTGTCCAGCGCGTGCCGCCATACCCGCGGGTCCGGCTTTGTCGCTCCAATGTCCTGCGCAGAGTATGTGAGAAGATGTGCAGCATGAGAGCAGTGATGCACAATGATTGGGTTGGCTGTCAACCATACTGAAGGGTCGTAAATCACAGTTGGTGGCAGGGTAGCGAGTTCACTAACACATGAATGCCCATCTCATGAGGATCGATACTGCATCGACAGGCGGAGCAGTGCAGGCACTTGTGCCGTCAGGATGAGGTGGAAGGGCTCCTGCAGTGTGGTAGCCATCTTCAGCGCCGACGCCCGGCCTGTATGCGCCCAATGGCTTTCATCCTCAAACTTCGTATCTAGACATGCATCGTCATGATCATGCTTTGCTGAGCGCTGCCAGGGTATACTTGTACGTCCTAATGGCCTGGTTGCCTGGCTGCCTCTGGCTGTGCCTTGCGGCTTGCTGCAACTCGGGAGCGCTTCGCACAGGGTTCCACCGTGAGCGCTCTGCATGTGTCCAGCACTTTCATGATCAACGCGGTGTCTTTGGTGCTACGAGCATACTGATTCACCTGCGTTGGTGAGCGCCACCAGCCGGAAGTGCTGCCGCAGGTACTTCAGGGCCTCCACAGAGTCTGGAAACGCGGGCCACTCGCCCCACGACTTGTCAAGCGACGCATCGTCATCAGCCTCCACCTCGGCGCCAAACTGCTGCGCGATGTCTGCCTGCAAGTTTGCGGAGCCACGGCTGACGCTGATCTGATCGTGCCTCTCAGGTTTGCGTGACTCAGCTCATGTACCATGCGCCCATGATCTCATGTGTCCATACGCCCATGCATACATAGCTACAACGGTTGGTCTGAGTGGATGCTGCGGTGCCGTACCCAGATGCGATGCAGCATCTCCGTCTGGTGCATGTTCTTGTGCAGCTCTGCTGACTGGTCGTGCAGCCTGACCTCTGCCCTTGCATGTGCCTGCGGCATGCCACACGCAGTTGCCAGATGGGGAGTCGACGCTGCGTATCCACTGCAGGCGAATGCACAACCGGCATGCTGATGGTATAGGTGCCATTCGAGCTGGATTCACCTTCAGAATGTCTTCGTCGGTGATGTCTGGCTTCACCGTCTGCAGCCGCGGCCGCATCCATGTGCAGACGCCGGTTTCAAAGTCTATCAGCGTGCCGATGACGTCGAATGTCAACGTGCTGAAGTCAGTCAGCGACATGACCGCTCAGAGACGATATGCAGCGGGTCGTGTGCGTCTGGGAGTGTCGGAAAAACGCAGATCATTGGTATTTGGTCTCAGCGCCTTCAAAGCTATTCGCGCGCAATGGACAGTGCTGAATACTGGGTTCGCATGGACACTTTCCAACGCTGATCGCAATGTTCTGGGGTCGGCCAACAGCACGCGTGGTGGAAGGTGTCGAGCTGGCGCCCTGTAGCAATGAGTCATACTGTACAACAAAGCAAATCTGCCAAAGCCAACTGCACCAGCGCATCGCGCAGGCGCATCAGCGCACTTGCAAGGTTCAGGTCTCTCAGGCATGGCAAGGATCGAGGTGTAAGTTTTGCGCATTTGTGCCACCATCAGCACGATTAACGGCGGTGGTGTGTGAGGCCACAAGAGCCAATGACTCGGCTGCAGCAAGCACAACCCAACAAGCGCTGTCCTCTACAAGATTGTGAGACACACATCCTTTCAAACCATTCATCAATTCATTCTGTCCCCTCGAAACATTTGGACATGATGAATCTTCTCCATTGTACAAAGCGCCAGCTGGCATACAACTTGCCGTAAATCGATTCGATCCTGGCCGAGTGGTGCGTAAGTGCAGGTGGCGAGTGTCGTGTCAACTCGACGTGCACCCGCAAAACAATTCGATGCAATGCAATACCTCTGAGCTGCACTGCCAATCAGTGCGGTGATCTGCCTACTGTTTCCCTCATCTGATGCCGACAAGCCACCCACAGCAATGCCATGCCATTGCTGAGGCGGTCTGCGCCCTGCTGAGCCTATGAAGCTCAAGCCACTCTCAGCAATGCCAGCTAGATCTTGTACAGAGCGCCTTGATGCTGTGCTGCCACGTAGATTTACTCCTTCGCCTGGTGGTCGTACGGCACATAGCCGAACTTGTGCACCCACTTGTTGGCATACCGCCACGCGAAGGCTAGCGCCACTGCCGCCACCGCCAGCGCCGCCGGCAGCTGCCACTGGGATGCGACCGGCCGGCTGAGGGCGGCTGACAAGGACGCTACCGCCGCCGCGATGCTGAGGGCTGCCGCTGCCACACGCGCCAGCTTGAAGTTGGACAGAGCCTGTGAACGTAGCACAAATGTCACGCTTTTCAAGAACTGGGCAAGACCCAGATTCAACCTGATGGCACCCTGTTCCTGGACCCAGGTTAGCGATGATAGACCACTGCAAGATGACATCATTGGGTGACGCTCTGCATTGAGCACAGTGTCTCACCTTCATGCAGGTGGGGCAGTGCTTGGTGTGCTGTTCGTAGCGGTCCAGGAGGACCGCCTTGGGTAGAGGCTGTGTTGGCGCTGGCGCGGCGCCAGGCGCCCACTCCGGGGTGCCCTGCCTGTCCAGCCACTGCCGCCACGCCGTCACAATCCTGTACACCAGCAGAGTAGACGACTAAGTCAAGGTGATGGCCGCTTCAACACGACAAGTACGCACTCGCATGCTGGAAGCATTGCGCTATGCACACACCAGTTGCGTGTCAATGCAGTAACAGCAGAGATGCAAGCTCATCTTTACAAAAGCATGACCGCGACAGCGCGGGCTGTGCTATCGAATGCAGTCTGCACCTGTCGGACTCTGTAGGCATGTAGTAGCTCTTGCGCCACGAGCCGCCTGGCTGTGCTGCCTCCCGCTCTGCAATGCGCTCCTGCAGCATCGACAGGAAGCCATTTGCAGAGCAGCAAGAACGGCCAACATCATGTTGATGGTCCGACAGAGAGTTGTCTCCACAGCGACCTCGGAGCAGCACCAGTGGCAATGAAGCACCGTGCAGCTTGATAATCCGGGATCTCAAAGCATGACACCACAGGCCTAATCAATAGCGACTCTGAGCGCTGCCTCCAAGACTCATACCGCAGCACACCTGGATGTGCAACAGTGCATGATCGCCGTCAAACACCAGATTACGCTGCTGGTGATCCAGGAAGCCTGGGATCTTCTCACCCATCCTGCACATTTTGGAGTGCAGAGTAACGTCAGCCACATCTCGACTTCCCCGTGCAGCTGCAGTGGGAACCATCATAAACCCCGTGCATGGCGCCAATGGCAGGTCTTCTGCGATTTTGGATGAGAAAACTCACTTGGTGAACTTGTTCTCGTTGGTGCTGAACATCTCGTAGGTGACCCGCGAGCGGTTGGGGCCTGTCGGCACGCAGTGCAAGTTCATGCAGCCTGCACAGCAGAGTCATTGCCACCATCAGACCTTGTCCACAAGCAGCATGCTGTATCAGCCACAGTCACAGGGCGATTGTGCAAAGCGTAAGACTTTGCAAAGGTAAGCGAGGCAACTGATGCTTGGAACACGTGTATAATTTATGGAGGGTCGGGTGACGCACTGAAGGTGCCGTCATCGCGCGGCGTGAAGTAGCGCACGCGACCGGGCGGCTGGAACTGGATGCGCGTCTGGTTGGTGCTGGTGCCGAAGGACTTGAGCGTCACGTCGAACGAGAAGCCGCCGTCGGGCACGTTGTGCTCGGGGGCCGAGCGCTGGATCTGGGTGAAGCCCGCCTCTGGGCGGTACCTTGTTCACACAGACACACCGGCATTCGCATCACTTGTGATGTAGGCTGCGCCTGAAGCGTCACCCCGCACACTGCCTGTATCCAAAGTACAGCCCCTCGACATGCCACTGCAAATGATAGGCAGACAGTCTATGTTGCAGATCATGCATTGGCAGTCTTGTACATGGTCTGCTTGAGGTCCCTGCCTGCAAAGCCAGTCTGAGGAGGCACCTGTTGCCGAGGACGGTGTGGTGGGCGAACGGCACATGCGCGGGATCCACGAAGTTCTCCACCAGCGTGGTGTAGTCGTAGTGCAGGTCCCGCGTGTAGGGCTTGCCCAGCCTGAAGATGTGCGTGTCTGGCGATAGCGCCTCCAGTTCCTGCTTGGGGGAAACAATATCCTCAGGAGACACAGCTGTATCCGCATCTTTTTGCCAAGAAAAGGGCCTCCAAGTAGGGTCTGTAGTACAGCATGCCTCCCCATGCACAGGTAGGATTGCGTGATGTACGTGTAATCAAGCTGTGCTCATGGCATGCAAATTTCGGGGCCTCACTGCTGTGACTGCCGGCTCCTTTGCTGCTGCATGGATGAAGGCGTCGGGGCCTGACTCACCCCACACCCACAGCATGTTATCCCGAATCTGCACAGCATGTACAATGCCCCCTCAGGCTGAAAACATTCAAGAACCACATGACCCACGGCATGCCACTTAGCTCATACCTGCCAGGTCCCACAACACGGCCCTTGCAAACCAAACAAACCTGCACTGGATACGACTTGACGCAGGAGCGCGAAGATGCACATGCTGTCTCCTCGATCTTCGTCTCGTTCGCCTGCAACACATTGAGTGTGAGTTAATATGCGCTTCGAGGGTCCACCACTCTACGGCATCACAAGGCAACGTGATGACGATAGCTACATCTTAGTACCCTCGAATGACATGCCTGAGGGATGGTCGTACAGTTGCCCTCGCTGTCGAACCTGCAGCGCGGCACAAAAACATTCGGCTTTGCAAACAATTTTGCCTTTAGTGATATTTCTATGACGAAACACACAAGTTCTTATTCCTGACATTCCTCATTTCTTATATACAATAGTTGAGAAACTCAAACGCACCGCCAGCCGTGATAGCTGCACAGCAACGTGCCATCTCCTTCCACTCGACCCTCTGCAACGGTGCACAGTATAGTATTTAATGCGAAACAGGTAGCCACTTGACATTGTGTGGCAGCCGGCACTGATGGGTGGCAAGCAACTTGTCAATGAAGCTGCTACAACAGTCTGAAAGAGGATGAAAGCAGCAGTCACCCGACAGCGGCGCCAGGCGGTGGGGGCAGCGGTCCTCGAATGCCCGCCATTCTCCTTCGCCATCTCTCCACAGCACCTGCCGTGGCAAGCAGACACCACAGATCAAAGGATATGACCTCTGTGAATGATAACAAGAGGTTCCCTTTGAAGGTGTCAAGGGCAGCCGCCGGGCATGAAGTTCTCACTGGCAACAACCAGGCACAAAAACTCTGTTGCAACACTGGCTCTTCAGGAGCATGTACTGCAGACTTACCAGCGGCTGGCCCAGCAGCTCCACGGCGTGCGGGCGCCCTGGGACCAGGTCTGCTGCTATTGCCAGGCCGTACCACTGGCGGCGCCAGTCAAAGGCCTCGCTTGCGGAAGCCTGCATAATTTGCAGGCTGCCTGATGAACCAACATGTTTGCAGCCGCCTCAGTAATGCATTGGAACTGACAGCTTGTGCTTGCGTTCCATCAACGCCCAGTATGTATCACATGGGCGAGGACTTCCTGCCAGCGCTGTACATCATGACGTCGCCACGGAACCGACCTGCTGGCGGGATTCTGCAGGCGGCGCCTCCTCCCTGACACTGGCGACATGAACATGCTCACGATGTGCTGCCACCCTGACCAGACCACGCGCAATGCGCGGCACCTGGGCAACACAGCATGCAGGTGTATGTTACTGGCTATCGATGTAGCATCGTGACCACCCCAATGTGCGTCAGCAACGGCACAGTTGCAGCAGTAGCTAGCTCAGACGTGTCCTGGTCTGACGCCGATACAGCCACCCATGCATCCTGAAACAAGTGCAGAGAAGAGGTATGCATCATGCAGCGGCAAGGGCGTAGTCTTGCACACTTGCACCTCACTGTCGGTGGCAGTCTGGTGTGATCGAATGCAACGCGGCGCGGCTGTGTTCCGCTCATGCTGCCGAGATGGCGAGCATCTGCTGCCACTGACTGACAGACAATGACTCGCGCACATGGCTCAGGGATGCAAAGTCGCAGCTTCGACAGGGCACCGAAACCAAGGATGGCACTGACAAGCGAGCTGAAACGATGTTGTGGAAATTGCGGGCAGCTGAGCTCGATCAATCAATCAAAGGGACTGCATCGTGTACGCCGATCACACGAAGTTCATACCAACATGTGCGTGCGGTGATCAATGATCTGGCGGAGGCGTGGCCTCACGAGAGCGAGTGCTCAGTCGAATTTGGATTCGGAGGGGTTGCAAATCGGAGCAGGGGTCACTGCAATTCGATCCGAGGAATGCTGGCGAAGCGGCAGCAGAACATGACGTTCATCACCTTCTTGCCATCTTGTGTACACTCCTTGTTCTGGAAGCCGCTTTTCCACTGCCTTAGAGCACTGACACAGGTATGAGACTCTTGCATGTTTCGGTGTTTCAACTTTAGGACCGGCAGACTGCGTCTTGAACACCTGTTCAATACCTTGCTGCATTGACTAGGCTTCAATACGACTGATGCATGCTGTTCTGAGTGACATGGACTCGAGTCATGCGATTCTGATCCAGCGGTGCGGCTTTCACTGCAGGCACAACAGAGACTAGCGAGAGTAAATCCCGACAGCACACTGGAATCCAGGAGTGCCTGTCGGCTGCTTTGACCATCACAGCCTTCGTCGCACCCCCACCACAGGCCGAGAACCCGCTGCTTGGTCCGCCTCCGCCTGTGGCGCCATGACAGCAGCGTACATCAGCATGGGACAATGAGTTGTGCATCCGCCGTGGCTGCGGGTGCTTGCATGCCACGCACATAGGTGGCAGCAGGCGCGGCACCAGCAGAAGTCTCAAGTCGCAAGCCGCAAGCCGCGAAGTCGGCAGTCAGGACGGCAGAGATCAGCTAAGATGGCGGACATCAAAGATATCCTGGGCATCCAGCGCGGCGCCGGCGATGCGGAGGTCAAGCGCGAGCGCCCAACGAAGGAGCCCAAGGCACAGCGGCCAGCGGGCATGAGCCGTGAGGCATTTGCGCTGCTGGGTGATTCCCACCCGATCGCCCCCAGCGAGCTGGCCAACGAGCTAAAGAAGCCGGGTGATGCTCAGGTCAGCGTTCTCACCGTCTCTGGCGACTGCGGAGTGATGCGCTGGAGTCTTGGTAAGATGCACTGCAGGACCTATCCTCATATGCAGAGGCTCACATCATGCAGACATGTCAAATTGCAACTGCGGATTATTCAAAACTCTTGCAGGGCCTGGCAGAGAAGCGCAAGCAGAAGGGCCCCGTCACATGGCAGTGCCGAGCCTTCACCAACCAGGCGCGCTCCGACGGGCTGCAGCTGCGGCACTGGGTGAAGTGCGCCAAGGATGCGCAGGGGCGGGTGCGTGAGGTGCAGGAGGGCGACTACCCCTTCGCCAAGTGCAACAAGCAGGTGACATCCTGGAGTGAATCTGGGTGACGAAACACAGATGATGGGCGACTCAGCTGCACTATCGGTGGTGCGATGGCCATCCGACACGCACCTGCAGAGGCCAGCCTCTGGTGCATGCAGGTCAGTATACTGCCCTGTGGCTCACCACATTATCGTGGACTGCTTGTTCAGTTGCTTAGCTAACGCACAACAATTGCGCCCCTGCCCACAGACCATGGTCTACAAGTACGATGACGAGGAGTGGCAGAACCTGGTGCCGCCAGACCCGGCATGGACGCGGGAGGAGACGGACTACCTGCTGGACATGTGCGCGCTGTACCAGCTGCGCTTCCTGGTCATCGCCGACCGCTACCAGGTGCATCGGCAGCCATTGCAGCGAGTCTGTCTCTTGTCCAAAACCAGGCCAGATGCAGACTGGATTAGCAGTTGGCCGGATACTACTCTTCGAAGCGACGTGCGCTCCTGAGTGTGCTGCTGACATACCGTGTATTGAAGCCGTACCTCATGTTTCCCCTTGGGGCTTTCTCGTCAGATATTACTGCAATTTCGGGGTGGGCCGCCATGCAGCTCGGGGCAGCTCACATGGTGGCGCTTGGGCTGGGTCGTATGCCCTGTTACCATGCCGTAGCAGGACATTGAGGGTCCGAGCCAATGTATTTCTCTGCTCCGCATGCAGTATCAGGGCGGGCAGCCACGCAGCCTGGAGGAGCTGAAGGGGCGGTACTACGGGGTGGCCCGCGCACTGATGGTGGGCCGCGCGGGCGGCGAGGACCTCATCGCCAACGAGGCCCTGGTCAAGGCGCCCTTCAACATTGCCCACGAGCAGTGAGCAGCTCATTTTCTGCAGCTCATTTCTGCCACCTATTGCCCGGCAAGCACAGGTATGTAGATGCAGCTGCAGCCATGTCTATTGGAGCGCAGCATGTGTTGGATTCGTTGGCTGATCTGCGGCACGCCACAGATCCGACACGTCGCAGCCGGCACAGTGGTTGGCTGCTCAGGATGTCAGACACAGTCCGACTCCCATCATCAGCATAGCAGTGAACTTTGTGAGGCGTCATTCAAGGCTACACTGGAAACCCTCGACGGATGGACGCAGCTGCCCACTGCCCTCCTGATCTGCCTTTGATTCTGCATCTTAGGAACCGCAAGGCGGCGCTGGAGGCGCTGCTGGCGCGTGGCAAGGATGACGAGGCGGCGGAGGATGCCATCCTGGAGCGTGCCAAGGTCATCGAGGCCAAGCGCAAGGCGGAGGCTTCCGCCCGGAAACCACCGCCTACTGGTGAGGCCCACAGCGTATGTGATCCCTGCAATGAGTGTCAAAAAGCGTAAACTGTCTTGTCCTCCCAGAGTGCCACGTGTTGTCTAAAAGCATGCCGACCACTATGCACAACACTCACGACGTGGCATTCAGCCTCGGAGGATTGCACTGCTACAGTACATAGTCTTGCCTTCAGGGCAGTGCTCAAGTGCTTGATGCCTTCAAGCCTGCAATGTGGAGGCTTCAGTCGCTATGTTGCAATACTGCCGCTGCACTTGGTAGGGTGCAACAAACTCCAGGAATGTCCTGCCTCAACATGCACGACAATGTCAACCACTAACTGGGTGTCGTTGGACGCAGCACAGATGGATAGAGCAATTTTAGATGAATCAGGTGCTCATGGTGCGATGCCACACATGCTGCAGCGGCGCCCCTGGACTTCGTGGCGACCAGCGAGTTCGCAGACGACCCGGGGCCGGGCGTCTCTTCGCTGTTCGATGCGGATGTGCAGCCGGCGCGGCCGGCGCCCGGCGTGTATGCGCGTGGCGTGCACACGCTGGCGGCGGCAGAGGCGCAGCTTGCGCGCCTGGCCGGCACTTCCAGGTAACGATCCTGCTGCGCAGCATGGACTGTGTTCCTCCTTCGGGAAGTGATGGGAGGCTGCTGTTGCGCTGCACTGTTGCACAACACCGCTGTCGCACGCTACTGCCTTCTGTTTTGCAGCCCCAAGGAGCAACACAGCCAGTTTCATCTGTCAGGGTTCAGCTAGGAGCTGAGAAGCCTACCCCGCTCAAAGATGCTGCTGACATATCCTCCCAGACACGAGCAGACTCCTGATCAAGGTGCATTGGATGTTCTGACTTCAGCTGTTGTGCTGCACATGCTTACAGGCACCAGGAGGCAATCAAAACGCTGTTGGAGCAGGCGGGGCTGATGAAGCCGCCGCGCATGCCGACACGCTCCATCTGCGGCGCCTGGCTCGCAGCCCGTGCAGGTGCTTGCATTCCAAGTTCATCTGATGACAGCGCCATGTCATCAGGTGGGGCCTTGTCCGGCTCTTAGACATGAAACATTTTGGAATGGCTGTCATCTTGCTGTCACTCAACCGGCACAGAGTTTGGTGTCAGACTGGCAGGGATGACAGGGTCTCTCTGCTGTATGTCCATGGACAGGGGAAAGCGCAACGTCTGTCGAATATAATTTGAGTTGACCCGATTGCTCTGCCTTATGCAGAGGCTATAGCGTCCAGCGAGCAGAGGCGCGCCGGCGGTGCGGCGCCTGCACCCAGCGGAACCGCAGCGGCGACCGGGGCGCCGGCCGCCGCCCCCAGCGGCGTCACCCCTTCGGCCGCAGCCACTCCTGCGGCAGCAGGTGCTGGCAGATCCCTTGTCGGCTTTGACTGCTGTAAGCTCTTCAGCCATGCACGCTGCTGCAGTGTTGATGTGAGCGGCACATGTCGTGGGACTGCGCAATGTGTGTGACAGCCCACCGACCCTGATGCTGCTGGTTTTGGCAGGCGGTGCGCCAGCGGATGCAGTGACGCCGGCAGCGGTGCCTGCAGCCCTGACGCCTGGCGTGCAGGCGGATGCCGAGACGCCGGCACGCACAAAGCGCAGCCACAAGGGCAAGGTGTGGAGCTCACACGGTACATCCGTGGTGGGGTTCAGCAAGCACAATTTGATGCTGTGTGTGCCCTGTTGCTGATCCTGCCAAACGTCGAGGTTTGCTGGTGAGATGCTCTGCAGGGTCCACAGCGGTACGAGGACACCGGGGCAGGCAGCGTGCCGCGGACCGACAAAAGGCCACGCACAGCCAAGAAGTTTGTGGACGATTGAAACGGAGCTTCCGCGGCAGAGCCATGCACATCCCCTGCTGCAGCATTCTTGATTTTTGCTGTGCTGAAGCACGCGAGCTGAACGGGTTATAAAGCGATACATGGAGCAACGCGTGGCCAGTGCCTCTCTCCAATCGGACCAAATGCACGAACAGGACCAGACAGGCACCAGCTCAGCGCACAGCGCTGGCGGCAGCAGGAAGTTTCATGGCATCGATGGCAAGCTGGCTGAACTTCGGCTGGTTGAGCGTTTCAAGTGCTAGTGTTGCCGTGCGTCATTTTGAGTTGGCTGTGCATTGCTGCAGCACGTTCCACATTGAAATGTTGCAGCACCCATTGCCAGCAGCACGACATGGATTCACGCACACGTGTCCAGCACGCGGTGCAGCGCGTCATTGTCAATCAGCTGCATTCGATGGGCATGCCAGACGCTTAGGCCGGCGATTGACTGCCCAACGGGCAAGCTTAGGAGCATGTGCTTACAGACCGGCAGTCAGCTGGCCGACATTGTCATCTGCGCTCGCTGCCCGAGGCCGTCGCAGCCGAAAAGCAGTGCTGAGAGCATCTCAAGGGGGTGCTGCACAGCCAGATGAGGTGCAGCCCTGCGCTGTCTGCATATCTGTCGTTACGCCATGCTGCGATGGACGGTCACCTGATATGGCACCGCATGTTTCAGGACATGGCACTGCACCGCAAGCAGGCGTCGGGGCCCAGGCGCGAGAACTACATCGCGGGCTAGTCGGCTGCAGGGGTTGAACGTGCATTGCCCCACTTGTAGGATGGCGGGGTTGGCAGTTTCGAGGAGGGGCCGGTGCCGCAGCGGCTCATGACAGCGCTGCAATTGGCGTGGGATGCGAGCCGCGGGCGCTCGCTGTTTGCAGCGCGCTGCCTGGTGGCGGCTGCCCTGCAGCTGTATGCACGCGGCGCCACCGCCGACGATGTGCAGCTGGCGCTGTCCTTTGCAGGTCAGGAGCACCGGCCGTCATGCGGGCTCGAGCGCGCATTTCATTGCGAAAGCTCAGAGCCTGCTCACCTGTTTGGCTCCTGCACCTCGCTGACCTGTTCTGAGACGTGATCTGCTGTCACTCTGGCTACACAGGCTTGCAGTCAAGTGGCGCCAGAATGGGAGAAGACGAGCGGGATGTGCTGATCTCCTGGGTCGCCCTGGTGTTTATGACAGCAGAGGAGGTGGGCTTCTCAGCAGGCAGCCGGCAGCAGCCTGGTCCAGGGCGCCCTGCTAGCGAGCAGCCACAAGATGTCAGCGCAGCAGATGCGTCAGATGCGGAGGGCAACACCAGCAGCATCAGCAGCACCGGCGATGGCAGCAGTGAAAGCAGCACCAGCAGCACATCAGTGCCTGGCAAGCGCAGCGCTGGCAGTGACGGTTCGGCCATATCACTGGGCATGCGGCGCTTTGTGAAGCAGGCGGTCAGGCAGTTTGCCGGCGGCACCCGCCTGTCTGATCTGATGGAGCTCCAGGTAGGGCAGTGCATGCAAGCTGCAAGCTTGTCATGTCAGTGAGTGTTGAAGCGGCTGGGATCTTGCATTGCAGCTGCACCAATACATAAGTGCACCAGGACATACATTGTATCTTACATGAGGTGGGCATCCAAGGAACACACCTTATCACACGCGGTCATGTCTGGCACAACAGGCAGCGGGTGGCAGTGGCAGACAGGTGCCGCCGTCGGTGCTCCTCATGCAGCAGAACACACGGCTCATCATCCTGACGCTGGAGGTGCTGGAGGAGAGTGGCACGCCGCTGCGGCCGCCAGATGTGCCATTGCCGCCCCCGCAGCAGCCCCTGGAGCAGGAGTCGCAGCAGCGGCAACCCGGGCCGCACCCCGTGCAGCAGCAGCAGCTGCAGTCGCAGCAGCAGGCAGAGCGCTTGCAGCAACAGCAGCAACGGCAGACAGGCAGCCTTGCAGGCGCCAGCGGCAGCAGCTCCAGCCCAGCAGCGGGAGGCGGCAGCACTCGCCGCCTGGACCCTGTGGGCTATGTGGCCGCCTTCCCGGCAGATGGCGGCGCCCCACAGGGGGCGCGCCCAGCCGCCGTGCGGCTGCTGATTGAGTACATGGGGGCGATGCTGCGGTCGCGAGCCAGCGCTGCAGCATTCGTGGACACTGCCGCCGCCTGCTACAGGTGCAATCATTTTGATTCGATCATGATGCATGTCGCCTTTCCATGCATCGACGAGATTCGTCGTCCAGCCTTTAACAATTGGTGTTGGAATAATCGTGCGAGAGCTTTGCTGCTCGCGAAACTGTTATCTGACATGTGCAATGCATGACAGCTCACTCTCATTGCAGATGATCGTTGTGATGACCGAGGAATCGCCGTTCGATTGCAGGCGTGGCTTCACAGCGGGGGAGCTGTTTGCGCACCTGGCGGATGAGGAGTTTGAGCAGCAGGGCGGCATGCTGGCCGTCGCGCTTCCCAGCCAGCCGGGAGCCGCCAGCGTTTCTGCTGAGATCTTTGGCAGGTCCGGACAACTTTGCAGTCGAACACAGTTGTTGTCGAACACGACTCTCAAAGGTGCTTGATGGACGATTCCCTACATTACATGCATCGCATCGGATGTGCCGCGGCCTTTGGCAATAGCCACGAGCAACCACCTGTAGCATGTCGGCTCATGGCAACTTTCCATCCACACAGGTGGCTGTCAGTGGTGTACATGACGCTGGCGCAGCTGGGGGTGACACGGCCGGAGCTCGACGCGGCTGATGGCTGGGCCTGGGCGGGGAGTGGCAACGCATTGGAGGCGCACGCCATCGCGGAGTTTGTGACCAACACGCTGCGGTCGGCGCCGCCCGGGCTGCCGGCTGTTGCCTTTGCACCAGACTCTCCAGTGAGTGCCACTTCATCGATGACAATCACTGCCTGTCGCCGAGCGGACTTTTGCATTGTTGATGCGAGCATGGCTGGGCACCAGTCATCTGTCAGCTGGTCCCATATTGTATATGCTTCGACATCATAAACTGATCTTGCATTTGGATCGTCACCTCTCATTCGTGTCAACCACAGGCGATGGAGGCTATCAAGTCCGCAGCGCCAGACGAACAGCAGCAGCAACAGCAGCAGCGGCCAACAGCAGAGGACTTCCGCATGGTCCGGCTGGAGGACCCTTCTCTTGCCGCCACATCATCGTCTGTGGTGGCGCTGGGCCAACAGGTGGATTCGATGCGGATTAGCGGAGTCTGCCACACACACACAAGCAGCCTGCAGGCTGCCATCATGACTGCCTGATCCTGAAACGGTGTGGATGAGGGACCTTTCATACTCGTAATTAACGAAATAGGTGCAATTGTATCAATGTACTGTTCGTCTCATCTGCCGCTGCAGATCGACCTCATTAACTTCGCAGCGGCGCTGGCGGATGCCCAGGGCTGGATCGCCGCGAGCGCGGGGCGCCGGCAGCTGGCATGGCGGTCGCCCTCAGAGCAGCAGGAAACAGACGAGGCGGCGCCGGGGCGGCGGCTGAGCCCTGCACGGCAGCCGGATGACGCCATGGCAGCTGAGCTGCGGCGGAAGGAGTCGCGACGGCACCAGCAGCCGGATCGGGCAGCGGAAACGCTGGCTCACGGCGGTGATGGGGGGCAGCAGGGACAGCAGCGGGAGAGGCAGCAGGTGCCCTGCCCGTGGCCTCGCCGAGTCAACAGGCGGGTCTTGTAGGCGCTTGCAGTCGCTTACGCACCTCAATAACACCATTTGAGCAATTTTGTCTGGAACATCGACATCAGGAGTCAGGTCAGTGTACAGCTTTTTTACAGTGTCTGTGGTGCGAGAGGGTCTGAATGCCGTTGGCGATCAAGTTTCAAGCTGTCACAGCAACCAATTGAATGCTGTCAGCATTCTGTGGTCCGAGGCTCTACATGTCTGACACAAGTGCTGAAACCGTCACAGACTTGTTCTGATGCTATGCTGTTGTCACTTTTCTGCCTTGGTGCTCTGGTTCTGTCGTTATTCCCAAGCATGGCAGGAAACTGAGCCTGCAGCTTCCGCGGGCATTGAGACCAGATGCCTGCAACACTGAAGAGAACTGCGTCTTAGGATTTCAACTCGTACCAGCAGCAGGTGATACATGCTTGGTTCATATGAAAGATCTGACCTCAACGTTGTGATGTTTACCTTGCCTGGTCTGCATCTAGTGCATATGATGGGCAGGTTGCGCTCATCACTGCATCAGATGACATCCATCTGAGGCTGCCTGCGTTACTACACGACACAAGTCATCATTTTGTTGACACGTATGATGCACGTATATGATTCCTCTACGAGAAAGCCAGCCCATCACTGTCATTATGCACAGCACAGCGCCCACCTCATGTTGGCACGGGCAGGATTCTGTCGATCTATCAGTGTATTGCTGCCCACTCAGGCAGTGGGCCCCGTGCCTTCAGACTGAGCCGCACAATCACGTTGGGCAGTTTCGCTTCCAGCTTAGCCGCCTTCGCCGGCTAAGCGCCGCTCCAGTTCCTCGAATGGGTCCAGCGGCAGTGGCTTGCCTTCCCGCAGCGCCAGCTGCTCGTTGTACGCCTTCATGTCACGCCAGTACACGTCCCATACGCACTCCTGGCAGCCCCTCTGCAGTGAACATCATGCAAGACATGTGACCGGTACCGTACAAGTAGAAGTGCATGCATGCAGCTTACAATGGCGTGATACAAATAAGACCCTGTTTGCGCATGATTGCTTTGACCTGGCAGCAGTCCTCCGGACCCGGCTCCTCTGGCTTGACAATGGGTAGGTCAGCCGCCTTTGCCTGCTGCTGCTCGTCTCGGTGTTCGCTGGCTGCCTGTGCATTGCTGCTGCACTGCCTGTGCGGCACCAAGGGCGCATGCCGCAGCTCAGCCGGGAGGGCTGCTAATCCATTCAAACGCATGATACGCTGCGATACCATCTGTAGACCTCTCCAAATCATGTAGGTGGATACAACTGCTGTCGTTGCGACTATCAACAGGGCAGCGACCTGCGCCCTTGGACCCACTGCTCAACGCAATGCGATGCCTTCGGCCCTTGCAAGGGCGTCAACTTGGCAGGCAGCACACACTGGAGTGATGAATCTACAGGAACTGAGAGAAGCGCATCGCCAATGCCAGGCGTCGCAGTTTCAGCGAGGCCCGCCCTGCATCGTAGAGGACAAAGCCCTGCTTGTCCCGACTTCTACAGCAGAGTTGCGCAAGCACATTCAGATTGCAGCTTGCAACGGCTGCAATCGTTGCAGATCAGGCCGTAGAGGAGCACCGCGTCCTCGTAGCGCGCGGCAGAGGCGTGTGCAATGCGGTGATCAGCGCCTGGCAGGCGAGAGCCTGTCAGACGACCAAGATGCAGGCCCAGCTGGAGCCCCTGGGCGGCGCACTGCAGCTCACGGAGCTGCGATCGGTGCTGGATGTCGTCGTGGAACAGGCAGTGACGGGCCTCCGAGACTTGGCTGCTCAGCTGCCCGACAAAGCTGATGATGAGAGGTGAGCCTGGGCACATACAGCAAGACTATTGGCCCCTCATTGTGTCGTTGGGTGGCCGGAACCTTGACAGGATGTTGGAATGCGCTCGATGTGCCTGTTCCACCCTGGAGCTTGCTCACAGTGGCGCCTGAAACCGCCAGCTAGCATGGCGCCAATTTGCAGATGCTAGATGAAGATCCTCATTTCTAGCCAATGTACTCTGTCGTTTGACGTGCAACTCCAGCCAAGATGCTGATCATCGTCTGCTTGACCTTACATGTGGCCGTCATCACCCATGCGCTGTGATGCGCTCTTCATGGCAACTCGACATGCCGGCACCACATTGTGCAGGAAGCGGGCGCTGCTGCAGTACCTGCACGCCACGCGGCAGCGGCTGCTGCGGCTGCACGTGCTGGCGCAGTGGGGCAACATGGCGCCGGCCGCGGCGGCGGTGTCGCGGGTGCTGGACGCTGCGTCCCGCCAGGCCGCGGCCGCCCGCGATGCGGCGGACCAGCTGGCGATGGCGCATGCGCACATCACCGCTGTGCAGGTGGGACGCGCTGCATCATCTGCTTCTGGGGCATGAGTTGTGCAGCCTTTGAAGTCCCAACATGATTGTTCCACAAGACGCACATCGTGGTCGGACACTGGTGCATGACCTTTTGGGATGCTTCCACTGCAACATGCTGACATGCTGTGCGCAGGCGCCAATCCACGACGTTCCCACGGCGGCTGAGGTGCTGGAGACGGGCGGCTACCGCTCAATGCCGGCGGCGATCGAGGACCTGCGGCTGGCGGCGGTGCCGGCGCCGGCGCAGCGGGCCGCGGCGCTGCGGCTGATGGACCAGATGCTGCGCGCCCGACTGCTGCAGGTGTCCGTGACGTCGTGAGGCATATCCCTTTAGTTTTGGCAATGCTCTCTGCCGGTGTCATAAGGTGGAATCTCGCCTGGGGCGGGCGCAAACACGATCATGCGTATCTTCTAGCTATCCATCCCGCAAAGAGGCATCGCCGATGGATTTGCAGGAGGAGTGTGGTCTTGCATTGCTGTGCTGAGCACCTGCGCTGACTACACATGCAGCTGTGCGCATTTTTATCTGCGGACTTCGTTTGTTGACAGGAGGCCCTGCCGGCGGGGTTGCAAGTTCTGCGGGTGCGGTCGGGCATTGTGACGCTGGCCATCCCGCGCCTGTTTGAGGCGAAGCTCACGCTGGTCCCGGCGCCGGACGAGGACGCAGTGCTGGCACGCTGCGGGGCCTCCTCGGGCGCAGCCCCCAGTCCGGCTCCCAGTGGTGGCACAGTCCAACCAAAGGTGAGCCAGCCCAGCATATTCACGGCTGCCCAAGTGATGGAGCCCGTTACACATGTGTTGAGTTTGCCCTGCACAAGTTCTGACCTATGTAGTCCCGGACCATCCTCAATGCACTGTGCAGGCGCTGGCAGATGGGGCACCGCCAGTGGGGCAGGCAGCAGCAGCAGTCAAGGCTGAGCCGGGGGCTGAGCTCAAGGCGGAGCCAGCTACCGGGGGACCAGCATCACAGCAGGCAGCAGATGCGCCTGCTTCCATGGAGCTGGGCCCTGACGCTGCGGGCGGTGCGGCGCCGGAGCCCGGCCGGCAGCCCCCGGAGCAGCAGCGGCACGAGCGCTGGCGCTGGCGCCTGCTGTCCTTCACCATTCTGCCTGGTAAGTGTCACTTCCCCAGTCTGGGTGAATGATTGCATCTGCAGGGATCTGACATATTTGATGCACAGGTGTCATCCCTGGAGTGGGTGGTTGGGCGGTGGGGAAGTGCATGCCTCGAAGCGTGACATCCGTTTCATGCTTCCTCCTGCAGCCTTCAAGGGGCGGCCAGCAGTGGCGTCAGCTTCGGCTGCGGCGCTGCAAGCTCAGCTGGAAGCTCGGATGTGGGCGGCCGCAGATGCTGCAGTATTGGTGCGCATTCTGCATGACATGGTTGTCAATACAGTGACCATACACACCTCCGTCCTGCGGCACTCATCCAATGCTTTACTGAACACATGGCTTCATGCTGGTGAAGCATTGAGGCCTTGTACCACTTTGTTTCTGCAGGCTGCTGCTGGTGCTGTGCGCGCTGCCTCAGCAGCACAGCCTTCGACTTCGGCACAGCCGAGCGGCTCCCAGCAGCAGGGCAGCGGCACGCAGGCGGCAACGCCTCCGGTGGTAGATGTGAAGCAGGAGCCAGGGACGCCAGCTGGATTTGGGGTGAGCGCTTGCAGACTGCTGAACAACCTTGTCTGTGCGGTCAGCGCCGCGCCTTCTTTGCATACACATGCAGTGCAGCATAAACTATGAGGTGACACGCTTGAACAAATAGGAGAGTAGGAGAGCTTGCCTCCAGAACTCCAGAACCTGAGGTCCTGACCTTGCTGTGGCAGGAAACACCGCCGACGGGCACTCCGCAGTCCGGGGGCGGCAGCGCACAGGCTGGCGCAGCGCGAGATGGCGGCAGCGAACAGGAGCTGCCAAGGCCGCTGAGCCTCATGACGGCTGTGCTCAAGGGGGTGGCGGCACGAATCCTTGTGCAGGTGCACACTTCTACAGTCCTGTTCTACAGTCCTGTGACACACTTTTCAGTTGCTGCTTTGCTCTCCTCTGCTAGCTACCAAAGCACTGAAAAGCTGTTGCCAGTTGGTGAGCATATTGCATACCGAGTCTGACCGAAGGACAGCAGCCATGCACACATTGTAGTGGAGTGCTCGTCATTTCATGTAAGACGATCGGCAGCGGCGGCAGGCTGCTGCCTGAGCGGCAGCATACTATACTTTGATGGCAGACACATAGCGAGCAGGCATGCATGCGCACTGCAATGTCGTGTTGCTGTCCTGCGCAGGAGGCGGTGGCCAGCCTCCGGAAGCTGGCAGCGCCGGAGGGCTCCTGGCACGGCTCCCTGCGCGTCAGCGAGCCCCGCATCCTGAAGATTGGTGCCAGGCGAGGATGCCTGCCACTCTGTGGTCATGCGACACTTGCCTCGTAGATTCCACGCAAAGGAATTTGTTCAAGCAGCAGTGGGCATTCCCTCGGCCAACACTTGCGTATGCGCTGTAGGGCATGCTCACAGATGTCCCTGACGTTTTGCTGCTACAGGGCCACCTACTGGACCGGCAACCCGCCCGCGGTCAGCGCCGCACAGCTTGCCACGGAAGCTGCAAACAGGCCTGCCACCACAGTAGCACCGATATCGCATTCAGCGCCGGCAGTCACTCCTTCTGCAGCACAGTCGGCGGCCAGTGTCGCGATCGAGTTGGGCATTGATGCAGCTGGCGACATCCGCATCGTGGCAGACCCCCCGCTGCACCATCCATCAGCAGACCCACTGCCAGCAGGTGCAGTCGGCCAGCCGTCACAGACAGCAGTGCCAGCACAGCCAGCACTGTCAGCAGTTGGCTCTGCAGCAGGGCCATCGGATGCAGCACCGGCAGAGGAGACACCAGCAGCGGCGTCGCCGGCACCGACGACAGCAGCTCCGTCAGAACCGCCGCCACGAGAGGCTGGCAGCGGCGGCGCCATCTCGCCTGCTGGTGCCGTGGCCGAGGGGTTGTGGCTGGACCCCGCGAGTGGCGACGCGTCCGTGCCGCTGCTGGCCGCTGCACGAGCCACTGCCGCGCTGCAGCTTGGTGCGCAATGCGAAATGATGTCATCGGAACATTCTGCAAAGCATGTCTCGACTGTCTCGTCTTTTCTGCTCGTCATTGAGCCATGCATCTTTTGCAAGGGGCAAACTTCGAGTGAGCGTGGCACTGTGCCTTGCAGCCGCGTTGCAGCAGGCCTTGCAGGCGGCGGGTGGCTTGGCAGGCGCTGGCGGCGCTGCTGTGCTGCGTTCAGACAGCGCGCTCGCTGCAGATACGAGCGAGGGGCAGCAGCAGGACGGCAGCACAGCAGTAGCGGCGGGGACAGCAGACAGTGGGCAGCACCAGCTGGGGACTACATCTTCCGGCGACCTCGCCACTGGCTACGCCGCCAGTGGTGACAGCGGCGGCCAACAAGATCGCAGCGGTGCAGAAATGGTGCTGGACCTGAGGTGCGGCGGCGCCACGGTGCTGACGGTGGGCGTAGCGGCACGCACCGGGCGGCTGACGCTGCGGCTAGGGCCTGGCGCCGCCGATGAGTCGGCCCTCGACCAGGGTGCCTTCACCAAGCAGGTAGCTCTCCCTGCTCCATCTGGACAAGCCACGCCCGGTCATTCCGTCGGCAGCGCAAACAACGCATGCCAATCAAGGTGCAAGTGCACATATTCACCTGCACAAATCACCAGCAGGAGGAATCCCCATAGAGGAACATGCAAGCTGATGCACATGATTGAGTCCACCATACAGGAGGAGGACACGCTGGCGAGGCACCAGCGGGAGGCCGCCGGTCGGGCGGTCGCGTCCAGGGACGACTCCGCCCTGCACCCTGCAGCGGCCGCCGTCGGCGCGGCCGCGAAGCGGCTGGCGGCGCTGTTCGGCGCGCTGGAGGCGCGGCGGCGGCTGCGGGGGCTGATCATGGCCGCACGGGCGCTGGGGTTGCGGGAGTCGACGCTGCCGTTTCGCCTGCTGCAGGTGCCCTTTTGTCAAATTTTGGTGTAGGTTGTGTTGAGCTGATTACCATTACAGACACCACTGGCTTTCTGGATGTTGGGGTTTTTTTGGTGTGCAAGACAGGTTGCACATGGCCCAGCCGAGTGCTGAATCAATCTTCACATGGTGCAGGCATATGCAGACAGCCACCGGGGGTCAGCGCTGCCTCCGCAGCGGTTTGCGGTGCTGGCATTCCCGCCCACTCCGCCGCTCGCCGGCTTTCCAACGCCGCCGCTGCCGCTGCTGCTGCAGCAGCAGCCTGCAAAGGTGCCGCCAGCGGCAGCCGCACAGCGCCAGCCCCTGACACTGGCAGCAGGAAGAGGCAGCGGCTGGAGCCTGCGCTTCTGCCTGCTGGCTGCGCCGGCGCAGCAGCAGCAGCAGGCGAAAGCCGACCCGGCAGCGGCACCAGAGGCAGCCTCATCAGCCACAGCTTCAGCCACAGCAGCAGCAGCAGCAGCGGAAGCAGCAGCAGCAGCAGCGCCGGCCGCCGTGGGCAGCTGGGACTTCTGGCTCGCGGCCGTGCAAGCCTCGCCCCACGGTGTTCCCCTGCAGGTGCTGCAGCTGACTTGGGTGCCGCAGCAGCAGCTAGCGCCGGCAGTTTCAGCACCCGCTGCTGCTCCAGCAGCAGCCACAGCAGCAATCCCACAGCCCGATCGAGCTCCCACCTCCCCCAGCAAGCGCAAGCGGCCGAGGGAAGATGCCTTGGTCGGTACAGGGGCAGACGCTGATGCGCGGCCAGCCAAGCTACCCCGCGAGGCTGCAAATGGGCTCAAGCCGGCAGCGCCCATGGTCAACGGTCCCACAGCCTGCCCTGTAGCAACCGGCGGCAAAGCTGCAGCGAATGGCGTGTTGCATGTGCCGCATGCAGCGCTGGCCAATGGCCGCGTCACAGCCGCCGCAGCTGCAGATAGCCCCACGACCAGCGGCACTGTCGGCAGTGTCAGCAGGCAGCCGGCTGCCACCGCGGCGGCGGCAGGCAGTCCAATCAGCGCTGGCCTTGCACTGGCCGTGCAGTGGTGCCGCAACCGCCTCACATGGACAGCGCTGGTGCTGCAACTGCAGGTGAGCTCTGACACTGTTTACATGCTGCCTGCAGGCAGTTTCCCAACGCTATCATGCCTGTCGACCGTCATGAGCTGCAAGACTGATGTGACATGTGACACTTGCACTGTTGACGCACATGTTTGCAGACTCACAATGCACTTGCGTCCTGGCAGGCCCTGGGCACCCCCTTCTCCCAGCAGCTGACTCTAGGGCCGCCTGGAGGGGCTCGTCTGGACAGCAGCGCAGCAGCGGCAGGGCCGCAGAAGCGGCCTGTGCGGTCTCTGCGGCTGCGGGGGTTTGGCGCCCTCGCAGCACTGGACACCGCAACAAAGCAGCCGGCCACACAGCAGCAGCAGCGCCAGCGGGAAGGTGGGGCGGCAGGTGCACCGGCGGCAGCAGCCGACAGCGCGGAGGGTGGCGAGGCAGAGGCAGCTGGCACTGTGGCGCTGACAGAGCGACCGGGCCTCGTGTTACTGCCCGGCAGCCTGGCAGGCGACGACAGCGGCAGCATACCAGATGGCGGCGGCGCAGCGGACAGCAGCACGCGAGACGGCAGCGGTGGGAGCGGCAACACTGGCGCCTTCCGGGCAGTGCTGTGCAGCTCGTACCTCGCAAGCTTGCCTGCTGGCAGGGACGACAGCAGTGACGACGGCAGCGGTGGCAGCGGAGCTATCACGAGGGTGGAGGGCGGCCTCAGCATCGCCTACTCCCTTGCGGCAGGTGAAACTGCTGACTCCTCACTCCATCAGAACTATCAAGGATTGGCGCTGATCATGCCTCTAATCGTACTGAGATGTTGCTGACACAATTGTTTCGCTTTGAACACTCTTTGCGACCTCTGCAGGTGACACCATGCTGACGGCTGCAATGGATGCGTTGCGCATCGCGCGTCTGCATGCATTACTGCAGCGCCTCCGGCAGCTGTGTGCCGCCAGCCATGCAGCGCCGTCAGCCGAGGCAGCGGCAGCAGCCACCCCGGCTGACCGTGCAGCTGAGCCGGAGCCTGGCAGCGGCAACAGCATCTCCTTCCTGCTTCCCGGCTGTGGCGAGGTGCAGCTCGTGCGCGCCTCGCCGCTGCGGGCTGTGCTGGTGGTTCGGGCTTCAGCGTCCGCCAGCAGTGCCGCTGCAAATGTTGCTGCAGCTGCAGATGGGGCAGACGCCGCCACCGCCGCCGGGAACAGCGCACCCGCCGCTGCAGAGGGTCAGCCTGCAGAGGCCAAGCCTGCTCAGGAGCTGCGCGTCACTGTCGAGTGGCTGCCGACAGATCAGGCGGGCACCGGGGGCCCGGCTGCGCAGCAGTCAGGGCGGCGTGCAGAACGCGACGCAAACGCAGCGGCAGCCATCCGCTGCAGCGTCTCTGCAGTGGTGGCGGTCCCTCTGGTGACGGCGGCTGCGGCAGGCTGGGCGTCGTCAGCGTCGCTGGCTGCAGCCGCGACGTTGCCGGGCGCCTGGTGCGATGTGCTGGCCGAGATGGCGGAGGCCGGAGAGGAGGCGCTGCTGCTGCGGGGCCTGGCGGTTACTGGGCCGCAGCTGGCGGCGGCGGCGGCGGCGGTGGGGCCAGATGCGCTCGCGGCGGCGGGGTGGCTGAGGGACCAGGTCACGGTGCAGGCGGCGCGGCCGCCCTACAGCGTGCAGCTGCTGCTGCAAAAGGTGCTTGTAACACATATGATGCAATGCATGGTCAGAGCCCCATCTGCAGGCTACAGCGTTGCCACGCTCCTTGCAGACCTTTTTAGCTTTTCACCAAGTCGACAGGCAGCAATCCGGCAATCCCAGCCATTCATTCCTGGCTCAGAGAGCAACAACCTCATGTCTCCTTGTGCAGAGCCCTCAGTCGGCCTGCCGCCTGGACCTGCGCTTCATGGCAGGCCAGCTCACCTGGGTGTCTGCCGAGCCGGCGGGCGCTGCTGCAGGTGCCAGATCTGCAGCAGCACTGCGGATCCAGAAGCAGGAAGGCGCGTCGCAGCCGCCACAGCCGGAGGCTGGGGCGGCGACGCCGGCTGCACCAGCTGCCGTCCAAGGGACAGCGCCTGCCCCCGACGCTGCGGCTGTGGGCTTAGGGTTTAGGGGCAACCTGGGCCTGCCGCAGCTGTTTGCACAGCTGGCGGCACAGCATGCGGCTGTGTCGATGCCCGCGGCTGCGGCGGCTGCGGCGGCAGAAGGGGGGTTGCCAGCGGCTTCAGCACCGCCGGGTGTCTGGGTGCACGGCGGCGGCACTCTGCACACAGTGATTGCTGCTGTGATGGCGCACCTGTCGCAGCAATTGCTCTAGCTATTGGTGTGTGTAGGCGTGAGTTACGCTCAGAATTGAGGCGGCAAACAGAAGGCAGCAACTTTCTGCGTTTGCTGCCTTTAATTAGCTAGTGCCTTTCATGGCCGCACTTTCTCTTGTTCAGCTTTTATGGGCAATGTTGCAGTAGAGCTTGCCCGTGTTGGTGCTACGAGTGCCCTACAAATGACAAAGGCAGCTCTTTCACGAACGTGTGTTACAAATTTGTGAAGTCTTTTGACACCATAAGGAGTCCACACACTTGATGGTTCAGTGTCAAAACGGTCTCTCACATCCACTTGCTTGGATGGGTCATGCATGCACCATATCACCCGGCAATGCACGAGACGTTGGGACACAAGCTCAGAACGCTCAGTGCACGGCAGGCACACTACTCAGCAGCGCTGCCCCTTCTGTGAACACTTGCTCTCCTTTGCCTCTCTCCCTACCCAATGGGCTGTGGCTTCCTGCTCTTCTTTGCCTCCCCACGCTACGCATTGGGCTGCGATGGCGGCAGGCCAAAGTCGCCCTGGGAGTCGGGCTGCGGCTGGCTGGGCGTCGCGACCAGCAGGCTGTTGACGAATCTGGTGCCCGGCGTCTCGGCGTCAGACGCCTGGCTGCTGGCCGGCTGCATGCCAGGCGGCGACATGAAGCCCGCCGCGGTGTTGACCGCCGGCAGGCCCTGCGCCATGAACCCTGCTGCGGCGTTGAAATCTGCCACGGAGCTGTCCGCGGGCAGGGCCTGCAAGCCCGACGTCTCTGGAACGGCGCCGGCAAAGCCCGGCTGCTGCTGCGGCGCCTGGTGAGCCGCGCCCTGCTGCTGCGGCCTGGCGGCTGGGGCGGGTGGCTCCGAATAGTTTTCCGGGGGCGACGCATGCGGCGGCGGCGGCGGACCTGGCACCTCACCTGCTGCGGCACCAGCCTGCTCCGCATCTGGCTGCGGCTCGGAGGGCGGCGCCGGCGGCTGCGGCGACGGCGGCGCATCTATTGGCGCGGGCCCACGCAGATCTGCAGCGCTGGCGCCAGCCGGTCCATCATCAGCTACGGATGCATTGGCTGCCTGCTCAGATGGCGCATCTGCTGCTTGCGCTGCCGCCAGCGCGTCCGTGTCAGTCGCCGTCGGTATAGGCTGGGCTGGCACTGCCGCAGTCGCAGACGTGGGCACACCGCACAGCTCAGGTGGTGGTGGCGGTGGCGGCGGCGGCGCGGCGACAGAGTCCACATCCATGCCGACCGCCTGCCCTGCGGTCAACGGCGCAGGTGGGCCGGGCACAGCTGCCGCCGGCTGCGAGGCCTCTGCTGCAGGAGTTGCTGCTGCTGGTTCTACTGCTGGGGTTGCCAAGGCAGCCGCGGGCGGCGGGGAACCGGAGGGCGGCTCCGGCGTCGCTGCAGGGGGGCCGCCGGCCGTGGCCTCCTCCGCGATGTAGCTGCCGCCCGGGGGCAGCTGCGGCCCGATGTCGACGGCCGACAGCGCCGCAGCGGGCTGCCGGCTCGGCTGCGGGCCGGTCTGCTGCACGTCTTCGGCGTCGGGGGCCTGGCCAGCAGCAGGCTCCTGCTGCAGCAGCTGCGGCGGGGTGGCCTGGTTGGCAGCGCCTTCGGCGGCAGCGGTGGGGTCAGCGGCGGCTGCAGGGGAGATAGGCGGCCAGGGGCGGCCGGCGAGTGCAGCAGCATCGGCGTCCTGGAGGCAGACCACCTCGTACATCGACATCTCCCCTGCAAAAGGTAGCGTGTTTGCTCAGATTGCAAGACCTGTGCGATGATGTGATTTGGGAGCCTGCGCCATGGGGATTGCCCGACAGCCTTTGCACTGCTGCAAATGGTAGGATGACCATATGGTTCTTCAACATTGGACAGGCACGATATTGGAATCGCACCCATCATGACCTTGTCGCGCAGCGCGGGGATGTGCGCCTCCGACTCGCGGTCCAGCATGTAGTACAGTGCCATCAGCCGCTGGATGTAGTTGCCCTGGTGTCGTGAGGCACAAAGTGCTTTCAAGCCTTGTCTGATTGCCAACACAGCAACTCGCAGGTATTTTTCTGCGACACGTCCGCAGCCCTGTGAGTGACCAGAGCTGCAAGGGTGCTGACAACAGCACGCCTCACCTTGCTGCCGGTGCTGCCGGCGCCGTGCACGTCGTGCAGTGCTGACGACAGCATGCTCACCTTGCTGCCGGCGCTGTCGGTGCCGTGCACATCGTGCAGGGCCGCCTCCAGGCGGCGGGCTGTCGCGCAGGGGCTCAGCGCGGGGGCCAGCGCCATCGTCAGCATGCCGATGGCCTTGTCGCGGACCGCGTCGCCTGCGTCACTAAACCGGCAGTAAGCATTTGCAGTAGCACAGCTCTCAGCATCCACAGCTCTCAACAGCGTGTGGATGCAATGCCATGAAGACCCTGAAGCCCTCCACGAAGCTGCCAGTTGTGTCTGCGGACACCCACACTGTGTTCACTGACACGCATGTGCAAACATTGCGGGTCACATCACCTGTGGTGCTGATGGTCGGCAGCTCGTTCTTGGGCTCCACAAACGGCCTGGTGCCGCCAGTGGGCTTCCTGCCCCCGGCAGGGGCCGGCTTGTCCCCGCTGCGCTCCGCCATGCCGGCGGCGCCGATGCGCTCACCTTTTGCTGCAGTTGCCGCCGCGGGCGCTGCAGCCGCCGCTGCCGCTGCCGCCGTCGCTGCAGTCGCAGCAGCGCCTGGCGCATTGCGCAGACCGGCAGCGGGGCCTGGCGCATTGCTGGGGCGGCCGGCCGCTGGCTTTGTTGCAGCGGCAGCTGGGGTTTGCGCGGGCCCGGCGCGTCCCGCTGCCTCGGCAATAGCTGCAATAGCTTTCCAGCGCTTGATCAGCGCGCTGCGAGGTGCGGCGCAGGTGTCACTCGAATGCCATTTTGAGCCAGCCTCGTCAGGGCAAGTGCCACACCGCAACAGCAGAGCAGTGACGAGGATTGTACCCATTGTCGACTTCGAGCGAGAACACCCAGGGGACAGACAAGAAGTACTGTATGCTCACTTTGCAGCTTCTGTGGTCGGCCTGATGCTGGGTGGCTTCAGCTTGATGATTGCACTGATTGTCTTGCCAATGCCGGTCACTCGGAGCTGTTCCAAGCCGATGGAGTCCATGATTTCCAGCTCGGTGAGGACTGGTATCATCTGCATACATGAGTCATGTAGTTGACAGCTGACTGCCACAGCATCGAGCGTAAATCATGACAGTGGTTGGAGCCTCGGCTTGGACTTCACCCAGCTGACGCCAATACGATATAATCATCCTCAAATCCCAAACATGACTGCCTCAGTGGCAACCAGACGATCACGGACACCCACCTGGTTAGCAGAGTGCTCAGCCTCCCGAACTTTGGCATCGTACTCCTCCTTCAGCAACTTCAGGTTCGCTTGCAGGCGGGACACCTTCGTTGTTGGGTCATCATCTTCCGCACCCCTAGCAAAAATCATATCAGCCAATTACAGGATCTGTTCTGCTTGGCGGACTGACACAACATTTTGGACGCAACAGCACAGCACGCCAGTGTCACAATCCATGAAAAAGCTTGTCTTGGTTGCCAGCCGGCGGAGCTCATGTGCAATGTCTATGAATGCTCACTTGGGCCTATGACGCGCTACAGGGCTGCCAAGGCTAGCCGCCTTCGCAGATTGCGGCCGTGCCGCTGGGGCCTCCTCGTCCTCTGAGGAGGACTGCTGCATCGGCTGCCGCTGCTGCGCCCGAGCCGCCTTCATCTCGGCCGTCAGCCGCCGGGGCCGCCCCTTCTGTGGGGTGTCCGCCGGCGGCGATGCCGCCGCAGCCGGCTGCTCCGCTGCGGCTGCGGGCGGCTCCAATTTGGTTTTGACAGGCGCGGGCTTCGGCTGGACCTCCGCAGCGGTTCCCAGAGTGGCCGTCGCTGCCGCTGCTTTGCCTGTCACACTTGCACGAGGCTTGGCCTCGTCCTGCGCTGCGCTGCTGGGTGCTGTAGCTGTCCCTGCTGCTTCCGCATCTGCAGGCTTAGTGTCCGGAGCTGGCGCCGTCGCATCAGGCGGCGTCGTAGCCGCAGCTGTTCCCGCCGTCGCCGCCTCACCGGCAGGCTTGTCCGCCGGCGACGTCTCCCGGCTGGCGCTGCGGCCCCGGCCTCTGCCCTTCCTGCCGCGACCCCTGCCCCTGCCTGTGCACGCACACCAGGGTGCTCAGGTCGCCTGTCACATCCTGATGTCCCTAATGTCTCTCCAGACTTTGCCACACAAGCTGAACAACTGTGGGATGGGCATGGACAGCTGTGCGCGTCATGGGACAGAAAGGGTCACACCTCCGCCGCGCCCCCGGCCGGTGCTGCCTGGGGTGCGGCCCCGGCCGCGGCCACCGCCCTGGCGCTTCGGCGACTCCGGGTCAGCGCTGCCGCCACCTGCAGGTGCATCACGTCAACTCCATCCCACCCTCCTCGCGTGTGCCACGCACTGTTGACCGCCATACAAACTATCAAAAGAGAATCTAGGCCTGGCAGGTTCCCCTCTCATTCAACAGGTCACGATGTCTGCAGGGCAGGCTCACCTGCATGAAGCGTTTCAGCGTCGCCTGCGCCTTCGTCCTCGTCGAAGGTGGGCGCGACATCGACCCCGGCCTCGTCCTCCTCCCCGCCGTCGCCGGCGGCGGGCTTGGCCGCGGCTTTCCCTGCATGGCAGGCATGCCATCTGGAGATGCATGGACACCAGCATGCAGACCTGAGCCACAGCTGACACGCTTGGCGTGTTGATGCATGTGTGGATGCATGAGCAGCGGGGTGCAGCACGAGGGCGCAGCTCACGCTTGCGGCCGGGAGGCTTGGCTGCCGGGCGGGCCTTCTTCGTAGGCGGCTGGCCGTCTGGGTCCCCTTCCTCCTTGGCCTCTTCCTGGTCCTTTGCAGTCGGCCCGATCCTCCCTTCAGGGCATTGAGGCATGCTGTGATGGCTGCAGCCTTCGGCTTGACTGATTGGGGGTAGGCAGTTTGGACTGCATGTGCAGAGCTGTGCAAGGTTCGCCAAGGGCAGCTTCTCAAAGCAACAGCAGGACCCTTCCTGATGGAGTTTTGACCCCCAGAATTGGACCCTAGAATTGCCAATTGGCGAAGACAGCTGCACCATTCAGATTCGGGTGCTAGGTATGTGATGCACAGCAGGCAGACCTTTGTCGCGGGGGCCAGACGTAGGGTCGAAGTGGTCTGGTGCCACATGTTTACGCTTGGATATCCGTCTGCCTATCTTCGGCTTCTGCAACGGGCAAAACCAGTTTGTGACTGTAGATGTCCTTTGCAGTTTGAAAGCAGTAAGCGGTCAGCAAGCCACCAGCACTCAGAGATGCATGCTTGCCTACCTCTTCTGCAACCCGGTCGGCATCTGCAGCCATACCAGCTTGCTCCTCCTGTGCAATGGCCAAGACGGTATGCATTGAACAACCGAGCCGCCAACTGGCTGCAAGCTCATGCTGCATGTGTGCCATCAGAGCGCGTCGTACATGACAGCACGTACCTCTGGCTTCACATCAGCTGGCAGCGCGGGCTCCTGCTGTGCTGCAGCTGACTCCGCCTTCGCATGGCCACCGTCCGCATCTGCACCAGCGCCACCATTGCCAGCAGCAAGGACACTGCCAGCATCTGGCTTCACATTGGGCGACTCTGGCTTCTCTGCAGCCTGCGTAGGGCATACAAAACCAATTCAGGTCAGCCAGCCTCGGTTCTGAGACTCTCACATCGATGCACATCTGCAAAGACTTCAGCACTGCACCTGACCGTGAAATCCGCCGTCGCAGCCCTGCTTGGCCGCAAGTTTGGCGAGCCCAGCGTCCTGCCACAATCGCAGTCGCACCTCGAACTGACAGTCAGGAGTGAATGTATGCACCCCCGACCATGCAGCATCAGGCTGTTTGCATGGCGGTTCAGCAGACATGAGCGTCGCACATGACGCACTCACATCGTCGCTAGACTTCTCACTGCCCGCCATGCTTTGTTGCAGCTGTGTCCGGGTTTTGACTGGGAACGCGCTGCCACTGGCTGTGGGCTGTGCAGAAGGTCCGTCTGATCTACAGGCAGGTTGCGACTACATGGTTGCTGGGATCAATGCCATAGATCGTCCGGAAGGATCAGGATGCTTCAGTCTCATATAAGCGATCTGGAGTCGGGACCAAGCTGCTGCCGGCATTTTGAAGCGCTTGCAGTTGTCCAGCCTTCTGTACAACCAGCCTGCTCTCTACCAAATGATCCTGCACAGGACCCTGCTGTCCTACCAAGACCACTGCCCAATACCGCCAAGGCTCATACAAAGCGATCGCAGATGCCCTCTGAGCTGCCGAGGTGCCGAGTTGAAAGCCCCCTTGCTTTGCTGAGCTGGATCCACCAGTACAGGGGTGACGGCTGCCATCCTTTCGACACCATTTTACAACTGTTGCAGTGCTCTGGGCCCTTGGCATACACCATGAAGGTCTGCAGCTGCTGGCAAAGGGGTGCTGCAGCTGAGCAGACACCTGCCAGAGTCTGCAAAAAGTTGATGGCGCCGCTCAGGCTTGTGACAACACATGCTCAGAAATGTTTGCCTCCGCAGCAGCGGACGCCGAGCGCAGCTCTGCATGCTGGGAGGCAAAAGCGGCGTGTAACGCAGTATGGACGTCGCCGCAGGCCGATCTGCGCAGCCGTGGCAGGTGTGCGCATAGTGCCGCCGCATGCGTCTTGCATGTACGATCATGCCCACGACCTGCTCTGGTATACAAAGTGATACAGCTGTCCAGAGTTTCACGTGGAATATCGCTGTCACGTGGTGCAGAGAAGGTCGAGTCGTTGGATATTGCGCCGGTGACGCTCATAGAGGGCACTGTCAAGCTGCCGGGCTCTAAGAGCCTATCCAACCGCATCCTGCTGCTGGCCGCACTCGCAGAAGGCACCACGAACGTGCAGAATTTGCTGGTGGGCTTCACAGCCAGCCTGCCGCTGGTGGAGCATGCACAGCACCGAGCTGCACCATGCATATTGCATGCATATTATATCGCAGACAGATCGGCAGGTTTCGGGGTTGCCAGCCGTGTAAACCATCGCACATTCCTTTGGCGCAGGACAGCGAGGACATTCGGTACATGGTGGGCGCCCTGGAGGCGCTGGGCGTGCACGTGCAGGCAGACTGGGTAGCCGGCAAGGCAGTGGTGCATGGCTGCGCCGGGCGGTTCCCGGCGGAGGGCGCGGAGCTGTTCCTTGGCAATGCCGGGACGGCCATGAGGTGCAGCATGCAGGAATTGCATAGTGACTGCAACCCGGCATACGTCATCTGCTCAAAATTCATGAGTGGCACCCTTCATGAAACCCTGTGTTGGAGAATATGAGTGCGTAGCACGCTGGAGCAGTGCCAACGCACACCGTCGCTCCTTTGCATGCAGGCCCCTGTGTGCGGCAGTGGCGGCAGCGGGGCGCGGCCGCTTCGTCCTGGATGGCGTCGCGCGGATGCGGGAGCGGCCTATTGCAGACCTGGTGGACGGCCTGACGCAGCTCGGCGTTGATGCTGCCTGCACAGCCGGCACCGGCTGCCCGCCCGTGCTGGTTAACGCCAGCGGCCTGCCGTCCGGCACGGTGAGCATCTGCAACTCTGTACAAGACCCAAGTCTGTACAAGACCAACGGATGTTGATGGTCAGCTGTCGAATGGATGATGTGTTTTCCCAAAACGTTCCAGGTCACCTTGTGGGTTTTGGGCCTGTAAATTTTGTAATTTTAGGCCAACAGCAGCCTTGACCACCTGCAGGTGGAGCTCAGCGGCAGCGTCAGCAGCCAGTACCTGACAGCCCTGCTCATGGCAGCGCCGCTCGCGACAGGCGACGGCGGCGTGGAGATCCGCATCACGGACGAGCTGGTGTCGCAGCCGTACGTGGACATGACTGTGCGGCTCATGGAGCGCTTCGGTGTCAAGGCGGGCTATGAATCTTTGACGACACACAGGCCCCGCTGGCTGCATTCTGACGCCATTTGCAAGACATACTTCACACATTACTGATGCACTAAGCTCAGGCATCGCCGCTGCGAGGCAGGTGGACAGGTTAGATGGGCTGCAGCACATGCGCATCCCATCAGGGCAGACGTATGTGTCGCCTGGCGAGGCATATGTGGAAGGCGATGCCTCCTCCGCTTCCTACTTCCTGGCGGGCGCCACCATCACTGGGGGCACCATCACTGTGGAGGTATACTTTCATGCACAAATTCTCTTGCAGACAGGCTGCTCGTGGTCAGTCGCTCTACTTGCAAACAGCTGGCGGCAGACACATGTAACACGCACAGATCCCGTTTACAAGCTGAACCCTGCCCCATAGACACACTCCTAACCTGTCTGCAGGGGTGCGGCTCAGACAGCCTGCAGGGTGATGTGCGCTTTGCAGAGGTGATGGGCCTCATGGGCGCCAAAGTGCAGTGGTCGCCCTACTCCATCACCATCACAGGTGCGGATCAAAGCTGCAATGTCGTGCCACTGCCAGCGCATAAGAGAGTTCTAGTGACGCGAAGCTGTCTGTGCGCGACGCCTATCGAAAGTTCAAGGAGTTCAAGGCGCTTGCCATTGCCTTCTGAGTCTCACTCTGGCACTGCTGCAGGGCCGCCACGGGGGCAGCTGCATGGCATCCAGCACGACTGCAACGACATCCCGGACGCGGCGATGACGCTGGCGGTCGCAGCGCTGTTCGCAGATGGCCCCACACGCATTGAGAATGTGTACAACTGGCGCGTGAAGGAGACGGAGCGCATGGTGGCCATCGTCACCGAGTGTCGAAAGCTGGGCGCCGAGGTACACCACTTGAGTGTCTGCTGCACTGTTTGTGCAACCCATGGGACTGTAAACCCGTTGTTCTGGATAGTTCAGAGGCGCTCCAGGCTGCACTGGCTGGACTTGTCCAATGGAAAGCAGCTGCGTCCGTGCCCGCAGCTGCTGGGCCATGTTGCAGTCATGTTTGAGCATTCTGGTGGCTGCATCATGCTGCAGGTGGAAGAGGGCCGGGACTACTGCGTCATCACGCCGCCGCAGGGAGGCCTGAAGAGCGGCGTCGCCATTGACACATATGACGACCACCGCATGGCGATGGCCTTCAGTCTGGCGGCATGCGGGGATGTGGGTGTGACTATCAACGACCCAGGGTGCACTCGGAAGACATTCCCCACTTACTTCACAGTGTTTGACAGCGTAGTGAAGCGGTGACGCAGTCAAAATAGTGAGCAGCTGTGGTTTCGTCATGTCAGATCAACATTCAACAGCTTGTTGTGTTAGCATCTGCAGATGCAGTTGTGCAATGACCGGACTACCGTTGCATTTGTTCCCATGACAATGCTCATGAACTTCCGAGATCATGCTTCGTCTGTAACGCATTTCTGACATCAGCACAACAGCTGCTATCTCAAAGCGCAAACATGCCTCAAAATGCGATCTTGAAGGGGGACTCGACACTCAGCTGTTGGCAAAACCTCACACCCAAGCTGCAGATTGGCACAAGACCACGCACGTCTGAAAGTGTGACCTCAGTCTTCAGCGGCATAAGTCGAGCTACGTCACCAAAGGCTGATGCGAGCCAGTCACGCTGCTTCAGCATTGTCTTTTGGCCCATGCATATGGCACGCTTTGCTGCCATACATGCTGCTATTCCATCTGAAAGGCGACCACTCCCCCCGGCTACCAGTGTGCAGTTGAGCTGTTCATCCGTAGTTCAGCCTGAAGCAGTCTGCACAAGCGGCGGGAACAGTCATCAGCTGCAGCATGTTGCAGAAGAAAATCACGCCACAGATGGCTGCTGCAATTGGGCAGTGAGACAGATTTCTTTGCTCACCATTGGTGATCACAAAGCTGCCGCCAACAGGCGCCAGATGGAAGAACTGGCTGAACTTCAGCGGCTGCGATTCGCCCTCCGTCTGCAGGTCATCCACAGGCTTTTCAATGTGGTGCCCCCTGGACGAGCTTTTGCCTGAACGCCGCCAAAGACACAACAAAGTGACCAAGACCGTCTGTACCACCCGAGCCGGCGACCAACGACTCACGATCAGCTGCCCCGTCACGAAGATGTTGACGCCCTGGCTGACTGATGGCTGCGCGTCCAGTGACACCACGCGGTGCTGGCACTGCTGAAAGGGCAGCGATGTGAGCTTCTGTGTGATGGCGCCCTGCCCGGCGAATTTCTGACCCTCAAATGTGAGGATCGACTGCTCCTGATACAGGCCGGCCAGTGCGGGCCTGTTGGTGTCAAATGTGTTGTAATAGTGATCGGTGAAGGCCTGCATGGAAGCAGACTGATCATCACTTGTCTGCACCCACCACCATCTGGTCTGCGGCAGTGAGCTTCAAGCAGACCAGGAGTTGAATCCCAGAAGCTGGGCCTGTGGCCGCATATCAGCTGGCGTGTGAGATACTGCAATGTCATGGGAACGACATGCTCCTGCATCAGCATGAGGCACCGATCATCGGACGCCACCCCCTGAGTGGGGTTCGCTGCACACCTTGGCCACCGCGTCTGGGTCTGCGGCCATTTGGTCAGCGCTGTGTCACTGCCAGGCTGCAGATCAGATTGCGGATGCCCTCCCGCCTTGAGCGGGCAGATCCGCTGCCAACTCTTGCTTGTGCCGGGTCACGCACTGACTTGTTGTGGACACAGGTTCGGCTGCCGCGCGTGTCGCCCCCGTCTCAAAGCCACTTGACAGGTTCAGCTGTACGAACGGCAATGCACAGCAGCTCCTGCGATCAGGGATTGTGCTCGCCGCGTCAAGCCAACATCAGCAAAAGGGTCAAATCCTAGGAATCAGGGTATAAATGGGGTCTGAAGACCAGTGACAATTCCGCACGCACAAAGCACACACAGCACGACTAAGAACTTCACCGTTGCTAGATTGCTTGCGCAATCTGCAATCAATCTGCCGTATCTGATACGGGCTCAGCTGAAAGATTCAGCTGTTGGCCAAAGACCCGATTCACGTGTGGCTTTTGCTTATAATCTTGAGGTTGCACTGTGCAAGTTTAGCGTGCTGTCTCTCCGCTGTCAAGCTTTCCATGCACGTCAATTGAGGTACAGGACTCTGTCAATAACCATGCATGCAGGGTGTCCTGCATCGCAGTGAAGTTGCCATCTACAGTAAGTAAAGTCCAGTGCTCTTAGCGCACTGAGTGCAGGTTTGCAGGCTTGCATCCGAGTGTTCGCCATGGGTGATTACCCAAACTACGATCCTGACGCCATTCCTGACGAAGTCGACGAGGAGGATGCCAAGAAGGTTGGCACATGTGCAACATGCACATGCATCGTGACGCATGATTGGGTGTACCTTGCGGCAGCCTTGTCCAGCATCGACTGAATAGTTTGTTGTATGGCTCTGCAGTTCCAGCAATGGCGCGACATTGACGTGTTGCTAATCGATGCCCAGCCGTCCATGTTTCAGGAGGCAGGTTTTGAGGCACAGGTGAGGTCATGCTGCCTGTGTCTGAGTGTGTCTGTGTTCCTGCCGTGTGTCCTTTCTGCATGCTGCCGCATGCCCAGCAAGTGATCTTGCACGGTCGCAGTCATCAGCCTCTAAGTAAGGGCTACTGCTGACGCGGCATCAACATTTGCAGGGCATCGAAAAGAGCGACACATGGTTTGGCATCGCAATGAAGGTGGTCCGCAGCATGCTGAAGCTCAAGATCATCTCCAGCCCCAATGATCAAACAGCCGTCATCTTCTATGGCACGGTGCAAAGCCTTTGGAAGCGCCTGGACATAATCTCGTCATATGGTGGCAAGCAAACCCTCATGCCTGGGAAGTCTGCGCAGTGTAATCCGCGGTAGCTGCCTTGCAGTCTCATGCTAATATCAGTGTGCTTCGATGCAGCGAGAGTCTAAGAACTCCAGCGACCGCAATGCCAACACCTTCGAGCACGTGTACCTCTTCCAGGAGATGCGCGTGCCCTCGGCGCGCCGCATCCGAGAGTGCGAGGACTTGATGAAAGGTGAGCTCACGCGTGCCGACACTCAAAGATACGTTGGCACCCGAGCGATCTGCTTGCACACTGGGAACGCAAACGCCTGCCCAGACTCTCATCTGCGCAGCTGCCATTTCATCCGACCTTTGACGGCACACACAGCTTTGCAGAACTGATGCAACAAATCAATGCATGCACATGTCCTACGTTCGCCCATTTGCATAACCACTGCGGGTACTCGCCTGCAGAGGGAGTCTTTGGGCAAGGCATCGGCAGCAAGTCCGGCCGCAGCGCAGAGCACCTGCGCTACGGCCTGTGGCTGGCACAGCAGCAACTGCAGGGCAGTGCTGCCAAGGCAAACAAGAAGGTCTACATCTTCAGCAACAACCTGGACCCGTCTGTCGGCGCCAAGGCGAAGGACAAGTAAGCATGTTTGTTCATGGCAGATAGTCAATGAACCGTTCCTTACCCGTGCTGCCGATCTGGTGTGATGGCCAAGTGCTATCTTGTGTTACGGTCTTCACATTCAGATCTTCACCATACGTTTGTATCTGCAGGGACCAGGTGCAGGCGCGCATTTCGGAGCTCAGCGAGGTGGGCACCGCCTTCGACCTGACGCCCATGGTGCCGCCGCCCGAGATGGCTGCCTTCAGACACAGCAAGTTCTGGCAGGACGTCATGCCGAAGTCGTTTGCTGGGGAGGACACGGGCGATCAGGAAGACACTACGATGCTGCCATCCGTCATGCTGGTGAGCTTTGCTTCTGCATACCTTCATGTGCAGGCACTCAAGTGTTCCTCCGCCGCCTGTTTCAGACCAACAGACACACTAACTACAGTCGAGCATTGGCTTCAAGGTGTCGAATGGCTGGTACAAGAGCACATGCGGATAGTTGCCGTCCTAAGCAAAAGCAGGCGTTCATTGTACCAGATGCTTGCCGCAAATGACTGATGAAACAACATCCTGGTGGCTTGTAAACAGGGCATCAGCAACTCGACGCGCTACAAGGTGTACAAAAAGAGGCCGCTGCGCTCCACTCGCATGACCTTTGGCGCAGACTTCAGTGTCGGCGTGCAGCTTTTCGCCACCGTCAAGGTCTGCAATCGCTGCTGACTGCAAACTTTGGTATAATAATGACACTTGAGCTGGTCAATGCTGCAACTCAGCATCTCTGCTTCTTGTTGTGGCCAATAGTCCGCATCATCTTGTACTTTTTCTTGTTCAGGCTGCCAACAAGTCGTCTCACACATGGGTGTCGGCACAACGACACGAGCCTTTGCGCTCAGAGGGCGCCGAGATCTGCGAAGATACAGGTGCAAATTGTGAATCCCGCCAGAGTGTGTCTGCTTCGGTGCTTTGACACCGCATGGGGAGATGTTAGTACAGCACCAGCTCCCTCGAGCTGCACCATGGTCACTGCAGGTGCCCAGCTGACAGCAGCACAGCTGCAGACCCGAGTCTTCCCGAAGCAAGCCGATGCTGGCAAGACGCGATTTCCACAGGTATGCTGCTGCCGCATTCTCAGCCCTATATCATCGGCAGGCTGCATTGTGGGCTTGCCAGAGCTGTCCTATCCTGTTGTACGCGGGGGTTTTACTGGAGGGAAACAACTTGCAGCAACTCTGCAGGTCTTCGCCAAAGTCGACGAGCTGAACGAGATGAAGCAGATGGTGCCAGAAGGTGCAGGGTGCATGCCGACAAATCGCTACACAGGCTGCAGTTGATGCATTGCCATCAAACACCTGCGCTGCTTTGCTGAATCGGAAGTTGAGGTGTCAAGCTTATGATCAAGGATAGGAAGGTTGTTTGGCTGCATGCGCTCCACAGGCCTGCATGTGCTGGGCTTCAAGCCGCTCACCAGCCTGAAGGACTACCACCAGCTGCGGGAGCCAACGTTCGTGTATCCCGACGAGAAGCGCATGCCCGGCAGCACCTCCGCCTTCATCGCGCTGCACGGCGAGGTGTTGCGCTTGCCTATGATCTGCACCACGCATGTAGCAGTCCTGGCAATCCGCTGTCAACTCAGATTGGTCCTGGCTAGGGTTCTGGGGCTGTGGCCCAGACAGGCAGACTCTGCACGCTTGCACCTGTGATGCTGAACTCGTCGAATTAGCGACGACTTCAGCAGGCGACGACTTCCGCAGCTGAAGCATGCCTGACAGCTTAGCCTTTGCGCGTCGCTGCAGCTGCTGAAGATGCGGTACATGGCGGTGGCCGGCTTCTCGCGTGGCAGCAAGGACACTCCGAAGCTCGTGGCGCTGCTGCCTGTCCAGGAGGTCCTGGACGAGTTTGGCTGTCAGGTATTGGTTCCGGCCCGAACAGCTGATGAGCCTGCCGCATGCACAGTTGTTCAGCTTGCCAAGCCGCCCAATGCCATGGTTGTATTCTGTGCATCGAAACCTATGCCTAGGTGCACAGCAGCAGTGGCTGAAACAGCAGACCCTTTCTAATCTGGAGACATTTGGAGTCTCTTTGTTCACGTTTATAGTAACCGCAGCTCGAGATGCAGGGCTGGCAACCGTGCAGACGCTGTGCACGCCAGAGATGAAGCATTATCAGCAAGACTTTGGTGAATCATCGCTCTCTGACTTCAGTGCGAGGCACTCAGGCTAGATCTTGTTGTCAAATATTACTCGCATGCCTGATGTGGACCCAGGCTCAAGCAGCAGCAAATGTACACAATCAACCATTGGTTTGCAGTATGAGGCGCCGGGGCTGGCGATGGTGCAGCTGCCATTCCTGGACGACATCCGCATGCCAGAGGCGGACCCCAACTGGGTCGGAGAGGGCCACCCAACACCCGACGAGGCAGCCGTGGACGCGGCAGCAGACATGATCGCGGCGCTGCAGCTGCCCGACTACTTCAGCGGCAGCGTGGCCAACCCCTCCCTGCAGCGGCACTATCAGGTGCCTGCTTGGAGGAACTGCAGGAAGCGTCATGCTGCACGCCAAGCAGCCTGTCAGCTGACGGTGCAAAGCAAACTGCTGATGATTGTTGTCAAAAATTAAGGTCAAGTGCCTGTGCAGTCCCGAGGGCAGAAATATGTATGTAGGTGTTGGAGGCACTGGCCCTGGATGAGGTGGACACGCTTGACGCAGATGACGAGGAGCCGCTGCCAGATCCGACCATGCCAGACTCTGGGCTCTTCCAGAGCGCTGCAGATCACATACAGGTATGCCGGTGCGGAACTTCTACATTGGTGTGCGGGCCACTGAAGACCTGGGGGTGTGGGATGACGGTGTCACGAACGCGGGAGTACAAAGAAAGGTTTCGATGGTCTGGCACACCAGATGTGGCATGATATTGCAGCGGGAATATGTCGATGTTGAGTTATCACTGCTGATTTTCCCGCAGGCTTTTAAGGATGCGGCGTACGGACATGGCTTCACAGCGGACATCGATGGCAAGGGCGCCAAGAAAAGCCCCGCCAAGCGGAAGGCGGCCGAGCTGAATGACGTCGAGCAGCAGGTGGCAGACGAGGTGCGCCAAATGATTACAGCTTGACTGATCACTTCTTGCTGCAGCTGCAGGCTCTGCGCGCACATGCAAGCGCCAGCTTTTGCAGCCTACAGTCCAGACTGGTGTGAGGCTGTTCGGTAGCCACACATTCACCGTGATGTGTCATGGTGACCATGACCATGACACATCACCAAACATGAGCACATAAGCTTATTAGAAGAGTTCTATGGCACTGCAGACGGACTGGGCCGGCCTGTTGAAGAGCGGCGGGCTGGGCAGCATGACTGTGGCGCAGCTCAAGGTCTACCTGAAGCAGCACTCGCTGCCGGTGAGTTTGTTGTCCTACCAGCATGACGATGATGCCTACAGCATCCAGAAGCGACGGACTCTTGCTTGTCTGCGCCTGCCGCTTTGTTTTGTTTTCTGGATCATCTGATCTGAGGTCCAGCATCTTGGCGCCATGTGTGCAGGTGAGCGGCAAGAAGGCGGATCTCCTCAGCCGCATTGAGCAGCATCTCGTCTCGGCAGCCAAGTGAAAAAACCTTGTGCTCGCAGCGCCTAACGACCTTGTGCAGCGGCGAGCTTTGGTCAGCAATGCTATGAAGAGTGCAGAATCGTGGGAGGCAAACTTGTGTGTGTCCTCCATTGCGGAATGGTTTTGCATGGTTAATATGGTTGGTTCATTTCTTCTTGTCGAAGTGCTTGGCTTGTACATCAGACACGCCTGTATTGTGGTCGACTTCAAAGGCCTTACACAAGCTTCCTGCTGGCAGCTTAAAAGTGCTTGGCTCGATGCTTTGAAGCAACATCCACTCGAAATTCCACTGCTGGAGTCGCCCGTGAGTGAAATTCGGCAGACGCACTTGCACAGAACGTCAAAGTCACTACGCGCATCTGATCAACATGTCCGCCGAGTGCAGTTGAAAACCGTCAATTTGCTGCAAAGCTCGTTAAATCACTGTTGAAGTGCATTCAGGATGGGTCCTGCAGTGTAACCAATATTACTGCGTCGATGTGGCTGTAGAACGGGAATTTGACGTTTTGAGTCACACAAAGCATCCGGTTTTCGCCCTGCTATCGACAGAATGAGCATCGACATTCAGATCTGTACCCTTGTACGCAGCGCCGCATGCCTGCGCCGGCACACCATCATTGTGAGCAACCTCAACAGCATGCCAGCGCAGGCAGGCTGAAGGGGCTCACAAAGCGCTTTTGAGTGCCCTGAAAGTAGCCTGTGAGGCGCTGGGCCATCGTGAAAAGGGCTGACAACAAGTCCACAGCGACGCAGCGTACAGCATAGGCAGCCACCATGGTGCACGCAACGGGACAGTACGGCCTGCGTGCGCGGCGCAGCGGCCACAGCCGCGCCGAAGTGGGTATCAGCGCCGACGAGGTAAGTGCAACAGGGGACAAGTGCCGCAACGGCATCCGTCCTTGGAATGCAGCGCAGCACACTTGGCAATGCTGCATGCGCATCTGCAAGCCTCGATCAGCAGCAATGCCATGTTATGACAGCATTGAAACTTTACTAGGAGCGTTGGTCGTCCTAATTTCACTTCATCTGCTTGTCTGTTTAGATGGGCGAGCCAGCAGCAGCAGCGTCACTGACAGCCGGGCTGAGGCCGCGGGCACTCACCAAGGCGGAGCTCATGAAGTTTGCGCAGCGCACGGCACCGTATCTGGAGGCACGCAACGCGATCCTGCTGAAGTGGGCTGCGGACCCCACCACGTTCCTGACGGCAGAGGCCTGCATCGGTGTGCCCTCCCTGCAGTCACATCATATACACCATACAAATTTTCTACTGCATTTGCACAGGCAGGAGAGCATGAGCCTCAGAACTTATGTCAGACATTCTCCGCAAGATCGTCATCGTGAAGCAATGCTGCATGACATGCGGACATGACATCTGGCAGAGCACATTGATGCCTGCTGTGCGTTGCTGGCACAGAGTCGACACCCTCTGAGGAGGCAATGACTCGTGAGGCGCACACCTTCCTGCACGAGCATGGCTGCATCAACGTGGGCATTGTGCGCGGGGAGCCGGCAGTTGCAACGGCCAAGCTGTCCGACGAGGAGCTTGCGTGGCGCACGCATCAGATCCTGAAGACCGCGGACATGGAGGCAAGCTTGCCTCCGACCTTGGCATGCACATCATATTAGCTGGTCATGGTCTCCTGGCATGAAGACATCGAGCTGGGATGACAGAATCAAGAGCGCTTGCGCAGAAACTGTTCATCTGATTGACTTCACAGGTCACATCAGAGAAGATGATTCGCAAGCAGCTGACGGAGCAGACGGATGAGGACATGGCGCCCCGCAAAGCCTTCATCAGGGACCAGGTGAGATTGATGGCTCGTCTGAAACTGAGACCTGCAGTTAGGCTAAAAATTGGGTGCTGTAAACACTGAAGTGCAACCTGTACTGCACCACAAGCGTTGTGTGGCTGCTGACAACATATGCAACTTGTAACAACCCTTGCTGAAGTGTGGACTGCGTGTCTCAAACAAACCCAGCATTATGCTGCCCAGCGTGCCGCTGTGAGTGATGGAGATTTGTTGGGCGATCAGGTGCAAAGGTTTCTGGCCAAGGCGCCGGCGCCGCGGAAACCGGAGAAGAAGGCGCCCGGGCGCGCTGTGGTCATCGGAGCCGGGCCCGCCGGGCTGGTTGCCGCCCTGCACCTGCAGGTCAGAGCACCTCAAGTGGAAATGCAAGACAGTTGTGGTAAGAGCATCGGGCTGATCAGCAGATGGCTAGGCGGCCCGGTTGCCGCCTTTCACTTGCGGATGCGAGTTCGCTGTTCAAGCTCTGCCACTACAGAAATCAATCTGATCACGTCAGAGCCGCATGAAGCCTGATTGCGGCGCTCGCTCACCAGCATTCACTGCGTTGCAGACCCGATGACTGGAGCGTACAGCTGCTCGTATGCCAGAAACGGCGCAAAGTCTTCTTGTTGCACGAGTGGTTGTTCGACATCACAGAGGAATGGTGTGGAGGTGACGGTGCTGGAGGCGCGAGACCGAGTCGGGGGCCGGGTGCACACGCTGCGGGACGAGCGCTTTGGCTGCCCAATCGACTTGGGCGCCTCCCTCATCACCGGCACGCAGGTGCCCAAGCACAGCAGCCATGCCCCGAAGCACAGCGCTTGGGCACACATGTCTGTGCCAACACCCATCGCCCCCAACCTCGTCGCACAGTTGGCATAATTCTGCTGGCAAGCTCAGGCACTGTGCTGCCATCTGATCTCAGAGAACGACGAGAACTTGTCGGTGTACTGACACTGGGGCTTCTACTGTTGATGGTGCAGACCGACGTGGTCAAGGGGGCACGTGCGGATCCCTCAGCACTCGTAGCATCCCAGCTGGGGCTGTCGATGCACGAACTTGGCGACAAGGTGCACAGATGCCTCAAGTGCCACATACATTGCACGAAGGACTTGCACAAGCCCCATTGTTGCCATGAAAAAATGCCTCTGAGCAAAGGGACCGGAAACCCGCGACCACAGCCTCAAGTATGCCAGTGTGATGCAACGCCGTGTTATGCAAGTGCAGCTGCCGCTGTGGGATGGCGCCACGGGGCGGAGGGTGGCGCCCGAGACGGACAGGCTGGCAGACGCCGTGCGTGATGCGCTGATGGATGACGCCGCGCAGCTGGCGGAGGACATGCCCGAGGAGGCTGCTGGTGGTCAGACTTTCAATTTCCGTCGTAGTCGTTCTCTGGTGGTCATTCGTCCTCTGTGTACGACCTCTGGATGGTAGAACGTGCTTGAGATCCCGCAGCATTATTAATGTCATGTATTTGCACCCCATCTTTGTGATCGATGTTGGCTGCAGTGGCCATCGTAAACAGTCACATCTGAGTCATGGCCCTTGCATGCACAATGTGGCATGGGCGTTCTGCACAGGTGAGTCCTTTGGCGGCATGCTGGAGCGCGCCTTCGCTGCCCGCTTTGGCGCCGCTGACGCTGCGCCGGGCCACCCGCTGACGGCCGGCAACCGCGCCGAGGCGATGGTGCCATCAGCGGATGCTGCAGTCGCCACGCTTGACGAAGCCTCTGCGCAGCCTGCCGGCGACGTGCCTGCAGAGTCCCAGCCGCAGCAGCCGCAGCGGCAGCCGCCGGTGCAGCCAGATGTGCCGCAGCCAGGTGACGCGACGCTGGCGCCCGCAGCAGCGCCGGAGGGCGGGAAGCCTAGGGATCCCGACGCGCCGCTGCCCGCCGGCGGTCGCGTGCCGAGGGGCGGCCCCACGGCCCCAGCCGCGGACGTCGGCGCGGACGCCGCCGCTGCCGCCTTTGCGGACCCCGCGGCGCAGCTGGCTGCCGAGGCAGACCTTGTTGCGGGCGGCCAGCAAGGGGCGGAAGCAGGGGCAGAGGCAGGGCTGCATGCAGACGGCGGCGGCAGGTCAGAGGCGCAGCCCGTGGCGCCGATCCAGCTCAGCGGCTTTGCCGGCAGCGGCGACGGCGCGGCGCTGGTGCAGCCGGACGGCCCGGATGGGCAGCCCGACCCCACGCAGCCAGCCATGGCGCCCAACAATGTGCTGGCAGATGCGCACGCTGCAAAGCACGCGGCCCAGCAGGCCGCCGCGGCTGCCAAGCCTCTGGGAGACGCCCCTGACGATGCTACGACGGCGGTACCGGATGCGGACGCGGTGCCTGTCACGGACCTGTCTGGGGTGCCGACCTCTCCGCTGCCCGAGGTCAATACAGCAGCAGGGGCGCCAGCAGCTGATGGCGCGGCGCAGTCATCTGCTCCAGCTGCGGCCGGCGGCAGCGACACGCTGGCGGCAGTGGCGGCGATTGATGCCCTGGTTGAGCAGTATGGCGGCGCGGATGATGAGGAGAAGGAGGTGACAAACTAGCCTCTAGTATGGCATGTTTGATCACGGCAGATCACTCTCCAAGTACTCAGACTGTGTGCCATGTGCTTCAGTGTCACATGAAGCTTTGGGCTGTCAGTGTGTCAACATCAGCACGGCCTGTCATCGCTGCTGACTTGCATCCTTTTCTGAAGGTGGTGCTGCCGGAGCGGCTGAGCGAGGAGCTGCGGCGGCTGCTGGACTGGCACTGGGCGCAGATCGAGTACGGTTGCAGCGCACCCCTGTCCAAGGTGTGCATCCCTACTGCCATCCTCAGCCTTTCATGTCAGCTGATGACTATGCAGCAGTGGGACAAGGACTCTATGCTGAAGACTGTGAAGTGAGTCGAGGTACATGGTTAACAGTGTAGCATCTTCGTTGCATCTTTGCTGTGCAAGCCGAGCAGCATCTGATTTGAGTGCACCATCTCGCTGCAGATCTCGGCGCTGCACTGGAACCAGGACGAGGATTTCGGCGGCTTTGGCGGCCCGCACTGCACGCTGCCGGGCGGCTACGGCGCAGTCACAGACGCGCTTGGCAAGCTGCTGCCAGGGTTGCGACTGTCCGCGCCTGTGGCAAAGGTCGAGGACACTGCTGATGGCGTGCGTGTGACGACCGCATCAGGTGCGAAGTTTGTGTTATTTACATCACATACATCGCATAGAAAAGTTCGTCTAAAGCCATTTGAAGTCTTCTGTGCAATTTATCTTGGGAGATTCTGAGGCTTGGAACCTTGTGGCGTGGACGTGCCTTCATGCTCCATGCGTCTGTGCGCTGCAGCTCACAGTGCTGTGACTGTTTACATATCCAGGCGAGGTGATCGAGGGCGACTCGGCCATCGTGGCGGTGCCGCTGGGCTGCCTCAAAGCCGGCGCGATTGCCTTCACCCCCCCGCTGCCGGACTGGAAGCGCGTCGCCATCTCCACCCTTGGCAACGGCAACCTGAACAAGGCAATTGCAAAACCGTATGCAAGCTCTCATCGTTCGAGTCTGGTGCATTATTTGATGCTGATCTCATCGCTTCTGCTGCTCGCGGTGCTGAGGAATTCTGGCGCCAGTGTCAATGCCTGATCTGGTTATCACATGCACACATGCTTCGTATCTTGTACCTATGCAGGTGGTGCTGCAGTTTCCGGGGGTGTTCTGGGACGAGTCAGTGGACTATTTTGGCGCTGCCCCAGAGGGTGGCCCCACGCTGCGCGGCCGCTGCAGCACCTTCTGGAACCTGCACCGCTGGGCGGGCAAGCCCATCCTCATCGGCCTGCTGTCTGGCTTGTCAGCCGACCAGGTGTGCTGTGGGTTGCCTTCTTGTCAAGGACCAATTTCGCTTGAGGTTGTGTGCCTCATGTCATGGTGCTAGTGGATGATGGGGCAGGCGTTTCGTCACTTGTGACATGGACATGTGACAGTACCATCAGACAGTCGATGTCAAATTGGTGTATCGTTGTCGCCACAGGCTGAGAGGGATGACGATGCAACGACGGTGGCGGCCGCGATGGCGGCGCTGCGGCGGCTGCACGGCGACGCCATCCCAGAGCCGACGGCCACGCACGTGTCGCGCTGGGGCTCCGACCCCTACAGCCGCGGTGAATACCCTGTGATATCACTGGCAACCTGCAGACATCATGCAGCCATCATGACTTGTGCACGACAGGGGGCACAATGCTGGAGCCATGGCCCACTGTGGTGGGGCTGACATCTACTTTTCAGCTGCATTTGCTGGCAATGACAGCCACCAGAAGTACATCCCCACTTGCAGGCGAACTACTGCTCCCTGTGCTCTCTGCAGGGTCGTACTCGTATGTGGCGGTGGGCGCCAGTGGGAAGACGTACGAGGCGCTCGCAAGGCCGGTGCGGCGGCGGCTGCTGTTTGCCGGCGAGCACACCAGCATGGAGGTGCGCTGCTGCTCCTCCTGTCAAACTCATGACCAGCCAATGACAAGCCCGCAGCAAGTCTGGCTACATTCTGAGAATTTGCCGCTGCATGAAAGGACATGCTGCACAGAAAGCGGATGTTCAGCCCTGCATCGGCGCCTGCCGAGCAACAGTGCTAGCCGCCATCGTGCTGGTGTACAGCGTCATTGCAAGGCATGATGGCAGTCAGCATATTATCGCATCATCAATGTGTCACATGCCCTGGCACATACACGCTTTCACAAGGTTGATGCCTCTTCGCTTCACTCTCGATGCTGCACCACTTCGCCTCCGATGCCGCAGCACCCGGACACGGTGGGCGGCGCCATGATCAGCGGGCTGCGGGAGGCGTGCCGCCTGCTGGCCCACCTGCGCAACGAGGACGAGGCCGCCGCCGTGGCCTTCAGCGGCGCGGCGCCGTCCAAGGTCCGCTCGCCACACACGTGTGCCTCGTGAGGATGCATGACATGTGCCATGACCCACGCCATGACCCTCACATTTCACACACCTTCTGCTGCTGTGGCAGTCTGCCCCTTTTCGCACTTCTGAGCATATGCGTGTCACTGGCACAGGTCCCCCCCACCCCCTGCTTCATGCTCGCCTGAGTCATAGAGACTTCACAGCTGCCGATTGTCCTTCTCCGACAGGCACGGAACGCGAGGGACGAGGAGATAGAGGCACTCTTCGACGCTGACGCATCTGATGGCGACGCCAAGCCGAAGAAGGCGCGCAGGCGGCGGCCGGACGACACGGCGCCCCGCAAACGACCGAAGAAAGAGCCTGTCGACAGTGAGTTGCTGTGCCATCATGTTGTGCTGGCAGTCCACCGTATCATTAGTGGGTGGCGTGCGAGCAGCGGTCAATTGGTGCTGCGCCCCTGCAAGGGCCTAAACAGAGCCAATCAATAGTAAGTGCACTGTGCCAGACCCTATGCAAAGTGTCAGATGTCTCGCCAGTGCCAGGGCTGCGCGAGCAGGAGCAGTAATGGGCAAACTTGTCAGAGTTGTCTGCAACAATCAAAACAGCCCACATGCATACCCCATCGATCAGACAGTTTGGTTGCATGCATACCTCCCAATCTTGAGAAGTGCCAGTGAGACGCCCGCATCAGCTTTTAGCAGATACACGGGGCTGCCATGTAGAGCACACAAGGGTACGCTAGGCTTCAACAGCCTTACAGCAGTGAAATCGCGGACTGACCTGATGATGTACAGGTGAGGATATGGAGACGTGCATGGCGGGCTCCATGGACCGCCATGTGGAGCGCATCATGCTGGAATTTATATGATCGTAACATGGAATGATCGTAACATGCAATGTTAAAATTTTTGTCAAAATTTTTTATGAATTGATTAAGCATCTTTCACTATTGGCAGGCGAGAATCTGGAGACGTGCATGGCTCGCTCCATGGGCCGCAATGTGGAGCACATCATGCTGAAAACTGCATTGTTGCGACATGCAATGTTGAACTATCATTATGAATTTACCAAGCATCTCTCACGATTGGCAGGTGAGGATGTGAAGAGGCGGGTGACGGGCTCCATGGGCCGCGATGTGGAGCGCATCATGCTGAAATTTGTGTGATTGTGACATGCAAAGTCAATCGTTGTGATACAACTCAGCTTCTTTCACGAATTGCAGGTGAGGATCTGGAGAGACGGGTGGCGGGCCGCGATGTGGAGCGCATCACGCTAAACTGTCTGACGCACAATGTTACCCATCTTGCGGCCATCAAGCATCTGCCACAACTGCAGGTGAAGACCTGGAGAGGCGGGTGGCAGGTTTCATGGGCCGCGTTGTGGAGCGCATCATGCTGAACGTTATATGATTGTGACATGGCATTATTGAATCATCATCGATTAACCAAGCATCCTTCACGAATGTGCAGGTGAGGATCTGGAGAGGCGGGTGGCAGGTTCCATGGGCCGCGATGTGGAGCGCATCATGCTGGACCAGGCGGCCAGGGAGGCCGCACGGTCCGACCAGAAGGCTGTGTGGCGGGCGCTCGCACTGGCAGCCTCAGGTGTGGCAGCTCTCTAGTTTATCGGCTCTCAAATGTTCCTCCGTTTCCAAGCCTGCTATATCCTTCCTGGAGGCGCATCTCCAGAAGGATTGGTTGGCCAATGCCGCAGCTGTGGCCGCTGTCATGGTGACGAGCAGCGGGCAAACTTATGATGGCGACTGTGCATGCACCTTGCACAGGACCCAAGTTGCATGCTGGCAGTACTGGACCGAAAGGCCTTGCCGAAGGGCCGGCTGTTGCTGCTCGAGTGCTGCTCTCAGCGGGGGGCGCCCACACAACCCACAAACGTATTTTCAGAGCACACCTCTGACATCACCTCTGTGCACTGCAGGCGACCTCAGCGGCATACTGGCGATGCTGGGCCGTGAGGCCTCACCAATGGCGCGGGCATCGCAGCTCGAGTGTCGCTACCGGCGGCGGCGGCGGCGGCGGCACCCACACAACCTCAACAATGAGCTGCAAAACACGCTCAACGCAGCTCCTGAGTGCACTGCAGGCGACCTCAGCCGGCATACTGGCGATGCTGGGCAGCAAGGCGTCGCCGACGGCGCGGCTGTCGCTGCTGGAGTCGCTGCTCTCAGCAAGGACACACTTACATTCAACACATACGCCTCCATGCACTGCAGGCGACCTCAGCGGCATCCTGGCGATGTTGGGCAGCGAGGCCTCGCCGACGGCGCGGCTGTCGCTGCTGGAGTCGCTGCCGGCGGCGGCGGCCGCCGCCAAGCAGCACGTCGCCCGCAGCCGTGCGGCCATGGCGACGCTCAACGCCTGGGCCGGCATGTGGGCTGCGGGGGCCGACATGGACTTCACCTCCCTGGAGGCCCTGGTCAAGGCAAGTATCCCTCTGAACAACCTGTGAACAGGTCATGAACTTTGCAGGCACTTGCACCTGCAATAGGGCGGGCTGCTTGGTCCCGGGGCCGCCAGCACCCACCCGGGCTCTGTGGCATTGGTGCCCTGTTGAAGGCGCTGAGCAGAATACCCCTCGAATCAGTGCCTGCTGCTTGTCCCGGCTGCATGGGAAATGAATGCTTGCGGCAGCAGGCTCTGCTCGGGCAGGTACATGTGCTCAGCGCAAGCGCAAGATTTCCAGACCTTGAGCATCTGCAAGACTTGCCCCAAGCCTGGCATTCTGATGTTTGTCAGAGGACACACGTTCGTGCATGCGCTGGTGTAGCTGCCTGCAGAGTCACACGGGCTCTGTTTGGCGCCGCTGCTCAAGACACACGAGGTTGCAGTTGAGTCCAATCTCTTGCAGTGATCCAAGCCGAACTTGCTCGGAGTCACGCATTCCCTTTTGCCCAACGCAGGCATTGCTGGAGCTGCCGGTCGAGATGGAGGTGCTGCGGTCAGCCGGGTTGCCGAAGACGGTGCGCACCGACATCGTCAAATGCAGCAGCCGCGACTGTCGGGCCGCCGCGGCGCAGCTGCTGAAGAGGTGCGCTGCTGGCACATCTTGCGACGTGTCGGCTGACACATGTACCAGGGGGCGTGTGCAGCCACTGGACACTTGCAGATGTGATTGGCACTTCATTCAAGGCACGGGCCGGGTCCTCTGTGCGATTCACAGCAACTTCTTTTTGTGTCTTCGTAGTGGTAGCTGATCTGAAACCTGCAAGCCGGCTGCTGCACTGTCCAAGTTGCGCCTGTGTGCTTGCCGAATGTGTGTGCGGGCATTGCCGAATGTGTGTGCAGGCGATGGTCTTCCGCTGCCGAGTTTGCAACCTTTTATCGTGCAATCTTGTGAGCAGAATCCACTTGGGTGCTGTGTCGGCAGGTGGACAGATGCGTCCGCGCCGCCGCCCAAGCCGCAGACGCCTCCTGCGTCCGGTGCGCCGCCCGCAGCCGTTGGTGCCCGTTCCACCGCCAGCACAGGTGTGCCAACTGGATACAGGCTGTCAGAAGATTCATGCTGCATACGCTTAGGGTAGCAAGTGATCAGCTTTTGTGTTTTTGAGGATCGTCCAAGGCCGTGAGCATTTTCCCTAATTCCAGCCGGGGCTCCGACCCAACAGGATGCAGTAGCGGCTGGGGACGCTCATCAGACACGCAGTTCACAGAGCAGCAGGCAACGACCCGTGCTGTACGCTGCAGGGGCGTTGGCGGTGCCGGACCGGATGCGCATGGAGGCGATGTCGGCGGCGGACAGCAGCGGGCTGGACACCGACGTGGAGCTGGCGCCGGAGGACGTGCCCGCGGAGGTGCTGGAAGCGGAGCGCGCAGCCCAGGAGGTCAGATCCCAAACTGTTGTGCTGATTACGCTACTCTGTTGCATTTGCAATTCTCTGGCGCCGGAGGATGTGCCTGCAGAGGTGTTTGAAGCGGAGCGCGCAGCCCAGGAGGTCAGCAGCCAGTGTTCCCTGTCGCGCTTGCTACCTAGTGGTGCCTGAAAAACCTGGCGCCTGCAGAGGGTCTCAATGCAGAGCACAGGAGGTGAGCTTTTCTCCAGCCAAACACCCGCCAACACTGCCATCTGGATTGGCGCCAGAGGATGTGCCCGCGGAGGTGCTCCAAGCGGAGCGCGCAGCCCAGGAGGTCAGTAGCCAGTCTGTTGACCAACCTCGTCATTCTGCTGCATTTCTCATTCCCTGGCGCCGGAGGACGTGCCTGCAGAGGTGCACAAAGCGGAGCGCGCAGCCCAGGAGGTTAGCAGCCAGTCTGTTGGCCGAACAACGTCTGCTGCGCTTGTCACTCAGTGGCACTGGATGGAGTTTGCGCCCGCGGAGGTTCTGGTAGCACAGCACACAGCGCAGGAGGCGAGCATATGATCCTCATCCACCCAAATTGTGCGCTACTGCCGTCTGGACCGAGGCCAGGAGACGAGTCAGCTGAGGTGCTCGAAGGATAGTGCGCAGCTCGAAGGGGACCCGGTGATGGAGTCTGATCAAGAGTGGGTGGGGTCGACGGCAGTGCTCGCAGACGTGGAGTGAGGTGTGGATTGCAGCCAGCCCGCTTGCAGGTTGCATGAGTCCAGGCCAAACGCCTGCTGTTGGAAGCTGGGCTCCCGTGCATCCCGTGCAGGCCGAGGCGGCGGCGGCAGAGTTTGCGGAGCAGTCGGCGCAGCTCATGGCACACATAGGCGGGGGCCCAGCGCGGCTGCCGCGCATTGACGAGTTCCGCTCCAAGAAGCGGCGCGGCCTGCTGGCCTCCGCCAACAAGGTCGCATCCAAAGGTGCGTGGACGTCCGAGATCATATGCCCGTGAGCGCTGCCATGTGCCAATGAAATGTACGGGAAAACATGGGCCTGCTGACCTCTGCTGAAATCGTCATGGTCACAAGTGCTGTGCTGTGCTGAGATGTGGGCAATGCAAACTCTGTGTGGGTATATGCACTGCTGATCATCGTGCAAATATTGCACTCTGGCGCGCATTTGGCTGTGGAGGTAGAAATTGGCTCTGCTTGCTTGCTGCAGCCAGCAGCAAGCACAGGGACAGCAGCAGCGGCAGAGGCAGCAAGCACAGCGGCGGCAAGAGCCGGCACCGCAGCAGCAGCGGAGCATCAGGCAGCTCAGAGCGCAAGGGCCTACCGCTCGACAACGACAACAAGAAGGTGTGCATTCGGCCTTGCAAGTTTGTGTTCCTGGATAGGCCACTTTCAGTTCTACTTGTTCGATGATAGTCCATTGCTAGGCCGTGCAGGACACTGTGAGTGCAGCCATGATGCAATTGGGGCAAACATCAGGATTCCTGCGCCATTTGCCGTGTGCCAACATCATTTGATCATAAGCAATGCGGCCGTGTTGTGGCAGGCGCTTGGCGAGTACATCGGGGACCTGCTGAAGCCGCTGTACGCCGCCAAGCGCATCAGCAAGGACCAGTTCAAGGCCGTCGCCCGCCGCGCCGCTGACAAGGTAGGTTGTCAAAATAGCTACATTTGGAGTGTGACTTCCGCAGGTGCATTTGGAGCTTCATCGCTCACTACTTGAATGCAAACTGTCGGCTGAAGCTGCTCGTGCCGGCATGCAAGCTGACGCAAGCACTTTTGATCGCAGGTCGCCGCGACAGCCACCTGCGTGCCAGGAGAGACCTTTCTGACAGAGCCGCGCAAGGAGAAGGTACAGTACTGCGCCAAGCTGCTCTGCATTTCTGCAGCACTATGCCGTGCAACATACTGCAGTGTTACAAGTGACATTGTTGCAGCCACAGAACGTGCACGCTGTCTGGTGGCTGCTGCTTCTGCCTACAGGTGAAGCTGGTGTCTGCTGGTGCAGGTGCGGAATCTGGTGGACGCCTATGTGAAGATGGGCCAGGCTGGCAAGCTGAAGTGAAGTTGAACGGCATGCCGGCAGCGGATGACGAAATCTGCCAGAAGTGTAGACGCCTGTTGGAGCACACGTGTGTGCTCCATGAGATGTGAGCTGCTGTGCGGTGCAGAGTTGTTGTATTGGTGTTGCACCCAGCTGCAGGGTAGTCAAACAGCACCTGGCGTCTCATTCGTGGGCGCTTCCAGTGATGGCTGACTGTTACTTGCATGTCTCAGTCACAAGTGCAAGTCAGATCTTGCCCCGGGACCCCGAACCCTGAAGTATACTGTAATTCAACTTGATCATTCTCGAGGCTTTCAAAGGCCCAGCATCGCTCATTGCAGCTGCCAGGACACGTGTCCCTGATACAATATCGGGCAAAGCCATCATGAGCCCTTGCAGCCCCAAGCCAATCGGGAGGACAAAGCCCCGAGTTGCTGCTCTAGGACGCGGCGCTGGCATCCCTGCTGGCAGTTCTACTCTACATGTTCATGCCGCCGTTGACCTGGATCACCTGCACGCATGGGTAGCATATGCCTTAAAGCTTCAGTCCCAACTACCTATGTGGGGACTTGGTCTGCCATGAGATGTGTCAATTCTACACAGTTGCACATGCCTACACAGTTGCACATGCCCCACAAGACAGACACATGCCTGGCCGGTGATGTAGGCTGCGGCTGGGTCGCTGGCAAGGAAGCGAACGAGGCCCGCAACCTCCTCTGGCTGCCCGTACCGCGCTGCAGCAGCACAGCAAGCGGCACTCAGCAGTGCTCAAGCACCAGATGTTGAGTGGAAGTGACTGCCCTTCCTGGACGTCGTCTGTGACGACGCGATGCATGCTGCATGCAGTGGCGGTAAAGGACGCGGTCGTCAGCAACGCTCAAGCACCTGACATGTGATGGACATGGTTGCTAAGCCCGATCGTCATCTCTGACAATGCAGTGAGATTGGCATGCAGTGGCAGTGGAAGATGCGGCACAAGGTGGGGAGGCTTACATAGCGGGATCTGCCCCAGGATGGTCTCCTCGTACTTCTTGTCAATGGCAGCCGTCATGTCAGAGGCGATGAAGCCGGGCGCCACGGCGTTGCAGGTGATGTTGCGGCCGGCGTACTCCCGCGCCACCGTCTTGGTGAGCCCGATCACACCCGCCTTGGCTGCCGAGTAGTTCGCCTGCAATATGGCTATATAGCTATTTCTGTAGCAATATAGATAGGCGAAGAGGCAACACTTGGAAATGGAACGCGACAGCAGTGTCCCAACTCTGCAGCACATGCAGTGCACAACCATTCTGATCACCCCAATGACGTCTGTATTGGTGGTTATTTGAACAGCGTGCAGTCATGCATACAAGAGGGTATGCACTGGTTGGTCGTGCGCAGCAGCAGTCGTCTCTCGTGGTGCCAGAGTACCCTGTGAATGTTGTACTTCCATGTGAGGGGGACATGGGCGTGAGGTTGCAAGGCTCGCCTGGCCGGCATTGCCAGTGATGCCAACCACGGATGTAATGTTGATGACACGCCCTGTGCGCTTCTTCATCATGATCTTCGTGGCTGCCTGCATGCGATTGTGCAAGCATCTCAGTACGGGTCCGGTCTGTGTCTGATTGCTGCACATCAACCCACCGGCCAGGGTGCATAATTTAACGGGTAGAGAGGCGAGGATATCCACAGCACCTTAAACACAGCATGATCCCACGCCATGAAGACGGACCTGTGACATGAGCCCACCTGGGTAGCGTAAAACACGCCGGACAGGTTGGTGTTGATGACGGCGTCCCATTGCTCCGGCTTCATGCGCATCATGAGCGTGTCGCGTGTGATGCCCGCATTGTTCACCAGGATGTCGATGGTGCCCCATTCGTCCACCGCGCTCTGGATCAGCCTGTGCATACGGAAATCCTGTCGATCCTAGATGGCTTGCATGCCATAGACTCTTTGCGGGATGCTCGGCAGTAAAGCCCTCATGCCAGAGCACCCACACATCCTGCAAGCTAGACAGGCGGTAGAGAGTCCCGTAGGTCGTCACGCTGCATCCAGGGCAGGTCTCAGAGTGCAACTCACATGTCGCAAAGATGACATCATCTTCGCCCAGGACCCACCTGTCGATGTCCTCCTTCTTGGAGATGTCGGCGCCGACGGCGATGGCGTCACCGCCAGCCTCCTTGATGGCCGACACCACCTCCTGGGCTGGCCCCTCGCTGGCTGAAAAGTTTACCACCACCTGTGCGCACATCACAATGCTTTGCAGCCAGCCTGCGACGCGACATGCCATTGCCAACTGGTTCTGGAAGCCAACCACAGGGCGGGCCGCCATTATTCACCATCTAAACCTATGCTGGTGCACGTACAGCACGTCGGACCTCTGAAGGAGCTACACACTCCACGTGCACATCTGCTCTGCTGGAAGCCTACCTTTGCACCCTCACCGCCCAATGCAAGCGCAATCGCGCGGCCAATGCCCCGAGACGCGCCAGTCACAACCGCCACCTCTGCGACAAGGACTCGACGGTGAGTCACCTCTTTCCATCAGAGTTCGGGCACACCAAAGTTCGGGCACATCGCATTGTTGCCGCACGCATTGCTGCGCCCGGCGGCTCCTGCTTTTGGCGCCAGCTGGGCACTCACTGTCTTTGGCATTGCCGGCTTGGCCGGCTGCTGAGGCTGCTGCTGCGACTGTGAAGCCGCGGCACGCACGGGCTGACCTTTGCTGCCTGGCCGCCGGGCACCGCAGCTCCTGCGGCAGGGATGTCCGCAACTGCAGCCTGGGCGCCACGGGAGCGCCTGCACCATGTTCAACCAATAGGATCAGTGTGGGCTTGGCATAGATCAGCTATCATGAAGCTATACTGCGATATATGGAGTGCATTTTTAGCCATGCACAAGCCGCACTGGGAGGAGTGTTCAAGCTGCTGCCCAGATCACTTGTGCCGGATCGGTGCGAGACGTGCAAACAGCCTTGTCGTCACCCAAGCAGGTCCCAGCGCATGCATGCAGCGTGTCGGAGCTTCTAAGTGGCGCTGAGCACCGTCGATCCACCACACACGCACGGCATGCCGATCTGCACCTGCAAGGCGTGGGTGCTGGAGACACGATGTCAGGGCAGCGCGCTCCGCTGCCGCCGTCCGCGCGAGCATCTTCGACGCCATATTTGCTGGCCGCACTGAGAAGCTTAGCTGGTGATGTGAATCTGCAACAACGAAATTGATGATCACCTCACTGGGCACTGACGGTCACCGGAGTGCCCCTGCTGGGGGATGATACTCACTGCGTTGCAGCGCACAGCGATGGTGTTTAAATAATTGTGCACTTTGAAGTTGCACGACACATTGTTGATGTCATGCTCGAGGCTGTTGAATCAATGCAGTATAATCTGCTGACATTACTTCACGGTGCATGTGCGCGGCGCAAGCCCATTGATACATTGAGGTCCTGCGCAAACCTTGGTTGGAATTGACAGGCTTGTTGACTTTATCTCATGCTTTGCAGCATATCTTGAGTCAAACCTATCTGACGTTACCTGAGGCTCTGGCATCCCCGAGTCACACTAGCTGCAGCATGCATGTTGACATGATGCATGCGCCTGCGCACAGCCATGCAGCAGGCCGCAGCCTGCATCCACACAGTGTGCAAAATCCTAAGATGGCACACACGCGGCAGTGGAACCGTATTCAGCGGCATCCATGCGAGGTTGCAGCAGCGTTGCTAGGCCGGCTGCAGCATCGGCGTGATTCGATGAGCGCATGCAGCCACAGCCGGCTGGGCAGGCAGCCTTGTCCGGCACAGCCAGCCTCAGCAGCAGGTGGTGGCAACGGCATAACTGCAGCAGCGGGATCCATTGGCCGCCTGCGGGTGCGGGCGGCCCGATTGGATGATGCGGAGGCGGCGGCAAAGCTGTGCGGCAAGGTGAAGATAGTGCCATGCCGTCTGCTTCTGTCTCTTGATGTCAGCTGCTGCTCTGAAGTTTTCCAGGCAATGCCAGACTTTTAGCCAGATTTTGAAACCCTGTTTTCAAAGCACTTGCTGCACTCAAATAAACCCTGTGTGTGCTGCTGCTGCTGCGTATCAGGTGTTTGCTGAGGACGGCGGCCTCGCGCAGCTGCCGCCGGGGCCCAGCCGCGATGTGCTGGTGGCGATCCAGGGCGCCAATGCCGCGCAGATTGAGAGTGCTCTCCTGACGGAGATGCAAGCAGCCCTGAGGGCCAAGGATCGGGTGTGCTGGTCGTCAATATGCATGCAGGAAATGCTGGAAACCAGACTCGGCACACTCAGTCTGGCATGTGCGTGACATGCACCTCATGGCGTGTCTGGAAGGTGGTGTCAAAGGGGCTTCCGTGCCACTGTGTCAGGCTGCAAGGGACGCAAGGGAGTGGCGGCAGTACAGGCGGTACACGGCTCTGAAGGCAGAGATTGCCGCCCTCAGAGGCCGTGACGCCTCAGCATTCCTCGCGCCACCCAGTCCAATGGAAAGGTGCCGACAGAAGCACTGCTGCCTGATCGTTGTCAGCAGTTGGGATTGAGTTGCTACCCGCCAGTCTGTTGACATCTCCGTCTCTGTCTCGTGTGTCTGACGCTGCATCTTTGTGCGCTGTCCAGGCGGCAGCTGGAGCGGTGGCAGCGGCAGCGACAGTTTGCGGTGTTGCTGGCAGAAGATGCCGCTACAGGGCGGCTCCTAGGCAGCGTCACGCTGTCGCTGACGCGCTGCGAGGCTGCGCTGCCGCCGCCGCTGCCCACCAGCAAGCCGCTCAGGTCCGCATTTCACCTGTTCTTGTTGCAGCATCGAAACTCGAAAGCCGGCACCAGAGCTGGGTGCAGTTGCTGCCACATCCCTGGAACGATAGCAGCTGATGTGCTGTGCAGGCTGTACATCAGCAACATGGTGGTCGACCCTGAGGCCCGGCGGCGGGGTGTCGCCACTGAGCTGCTTGGTGCCTGCATGCGCCTGGGTGAGCTGCCGCCTGCAACATGGCATCAATCAAGTACACATTGACCAGCTGCAGCATCGATGTGCAGACTTGCTAGTGGCTCATCAGACTGATCTTGCAACTCTGTCGTGAGTGCTTACCGGTGCCGCATCTGGGAGCCTGAAACCCCGGACTTGCGCGCGCAACAGGCAGGCGGTGGCAGCGTGACAGTGCCTGGCTGCACGTGGAGGAGCGCAACTCCGCAGGCCTGGGGCTCTACCAGGTATGTCAAACCCACAAACAAAATCACAGCAGGCGCCCATGTTGCTGCAGCCTTGTACGATTGCATTGCAGCTTGCAGCATGTGAAAGAACAAGAGCGTTCCCAGCGCTTGATGCTCACTGCTCAAATGCATTTGATGCCCGCAGGCAGCCGGCTTCCGCGGCGTCTCGTCACAAAGACGCTGGAACTCAGCGTTTCGGAAGAGCCGCCTCATGTCCCGGCTGCTGCCGCCGGCCACACGCTGCAAAGTGAGTGATGGAGCGGCTGGACAGCAGGGTGCGACGGTGACAGGGGGCAGCACACGCAGAGCCGACGGTGTATTCATATGGGAGACCGACATTTAAGTACAGGACTCTGTCCTCTGCTGAGTGATGACGCGACCATTCTTAGAAACATGATGTACATCGTCTTGCTGTGCCAACTTGTGTTGTCTTGTACAGTATTGGACGATGCAACAAGATGCTTCAACGCTTCTTGCAAAGTCATTTTTGCAGCAGCATATATACATCCAGGTGACTACTGCGCTCTTGTACATGCGTACATCAACATGCATGTGCGCATGTGGCCCCCCTGTCTCTCACAGAATTTCTTCCTGCAAAGATAGATTTGCCGCTGCCACATGTCCACCACAGCATTGCCCTGGCCTGCCAACACGGAGAGCCCACCTCTGCAGTCAGGCAGCAACAGTTTCTGAAGCCGGCCTTGCAATCCCCTGCCATCAGCGCTTGGGTGATGCACAGTGCGCCTGGGACAGACCAGGACCATCTGTGTGGAGAAGCTGTGACACACCTGGAGATTGATTGGCATAGCAGCCAAATGACACCACCTGTTCTACTGTACTGTCTGCGCTGCATCAGAAGATGCCCGGGAACTGCGCAACTGCAAAGTGTGCAGCTGTGACCGATGCCTCCTGCGGACATCGCACAGTGCAGCTTCAAGCCTGGCTGACTCAGAGCGCTTCCTGTACTCCCTCACACAGAGCACACCCAGCGTGGCAGCATCAGCCCAGTTCAGGTGCCACTTCACATATCAAATGCTGCAGTCACAAGCAGGCCCAAGGGGCAGAGTACGAGCCTCACCTGCAGGCCGCCTTCGCCGCGGCTTTCCATCACGACAGTCAGGCTGCGCTGGCCATTTACCCGCGCCGACACCCAGCAGTCGCCCGCGCCCCGAGCCACCACCTCCAGATCCGCGTCCTACAGGTTTCATGTTCCACAGACAGAATGGACACTGCTTGGCGTCTGCGCCTTCCTCTGGATGCGCAGAGGACACCAGCTTGAACACCTTTGAGAGCATGTCTGCTCTCTTTTTCTGCCTTCTATGGGCAATTGAGGAGTGCTGGACAGGTGAACAACGACACACAGAACTACAGGGGCAACAGTGCAGCACCTCCGGTGGGTGCGGCGATGCAGCCAGGCGCTCGTCTATCTGCTGCCTCACAGTGGCGGTGAGCGCCGCGGAGTCGCGGTGCAGCGTTGCGGTCTTCACCGCTGGAGACGCCCGCGTGCTGCCCAGCACGCCGTCCGTGTGCAAGTACCTCATTCGCAAAAGCAAAGACTGATCAGCATGTAGAGGCACAGCAGCCATGAGCAGCAACGAATAGCATTCTCTTGAGCTGTGCTACCTGTAGGAAGCCCTGTGATTGCACACTAAACAGTTCACAAGTGCTGTGTCCGCACCTGAAGCCCTTGACATGGCCATCATGGGCTGCGGCAACCTCAGCAGCCGCTGCAGTGGTGAGTCGCTGCAGGGGGCCTGCTGCCGCAGCTGCAAGCGCCGCCTGCGCTTCAGCCGTGGGCCGCCAGTCCTCTGACATGAGGAGAAGCAGCAGCGCTCCGCCATGCTGCATAGGAAGCAGCTGGCAGGTGTCGCCGCCATCCTGTGCATTAACTGCTGCACGGTCAGCTGCAGCTCAGCGCACGTTCGCGTTGTTGTTGGCAGATCCAGGCCCCATCTGTAAGGAATTGTAGGAAGGTTCAGACCTTTCTGCATGAACAACATGCACAGCACACGAGAAGGGTCACCTGCAGGTGCACAAGCGGCAGGCGGAGCTGTGCGCTGCTGCTGTCGTCGGACATGACAGTGGGGCTGGTCAGGCGCTCCACAGCCGGTGCCGCCAGGTGCAGGAAGCCGTCGTCAGAAGGTGTCCAGGCGGACGCATCCAGCGGCACACGCGACGGCCGCTGCTTCGCAGGACTTGGCGACCTGTCAGGTTTGAAAGAGGCTGTCACCCACATTGATGCTGCCCCTGGGTAGTTTTGGGCAAAGCTTGTAAAATGTGCAAAGGCGACATTGTCCATGGTCGTGCAGCTCGGGCACAGATGACCCCATTCTGACAGACTGTGGTTCGCAAAAGCGTGCAATGCTTCGGGGCAAGGGCCGACCTGCCAGCTGTGGCCAGGGCGGCGCCCTTGAGCTTCTTCCATGCAGCAGCCGCAGTCACACCGCCGCCATGATGTGGCAGCAGCGCGCCAGTCGCCAGAGACACCAGCGCAGCGGTGTCCTGCGTGCCAACGCTGCTCCACAGGCAGTGGCGGCCGCACATGGCGACGATGCCGGAGACGGCTTCGCCGCCGGTGCCGCCGGTGCTGTCATGCCGCAGCGGCAGCAGCAGCAGGCCCTCACAAGCTGCCTGCAGGCCTGCGCATGGGGACAAGGATGAGCATTTCATGAACATATGTCTCGAAGATAAGCTTGAGCAAGTCGTGGGCACTGCAAACACTCCATGCACTATGCTGCTGCAGGAGGTCCTTATCAGATGCAGCCTGGCATCCACCTGTGAAGGTGCGGCGGGTTAGCGGGAAGAAAGGGATGCCGGCGGCGGGGCTGAGCGGATTGCCCAGCTCTAGCACGTGCGGCGCACTGCCCTTTGCCAGCGCATCGCCGTAGTAGCCCAGAATCGACGCCAGCGCCTCCCTTGCTTCCTCAAGCGGCACCTGGAGTGACCCAAGGGGTACAAAGACACAAACATAGATATTCCGTGGAAAAACCAAGGAAGTGGTCTACCATATGGAAAACAGCCAGGTGCGAGCAAGAAGTTTTGACAAAGCGGGGATTCGTGTTGTTACTGGTCGCAACAGCCATGACAGCACCCGCACCTGGTTTAGAAGTTGCTGGATGGAGCCGTGCAGCAGCCGTATGGCCATGTGCACCACTGTCAGAGCTGCACGCAGCGCTGCATCCCGGACCAGAGGGCCGCACCAGGATGCCTCCGCCACCTACATGCATTGCCCCCAGGATGACTTTACCTGAATAAGTGTTCTGATAGCTGTTGCTTACATTGTGCCTGTTGCTGCACTTGATACACTACAGGCACAGGTTTGATGTGTCTGGATCTGGAGGCTTCGGCGCACCAGCAGCAGGCACAGGTGCGGCTCGGCGGTGTGCGACACCCAGCGGTGCCGCTGTGCATCCATCGCCAGCTCCTGTGCGCCATCCTGTGAGCAAGAGCACCTGAGTGCGTCACCTCAGGAATGCAGTGTCATATCAGATTTCGTATGGAACGACTAGTGTATGAACAGGACATGCTGCTGCAGCCATAGACAAAAATTCAGCAACTAATGACCCTTCACCTCTGTGAAGATGGAGGTGAAAGCCATGACTGCACGCATCAACCCCACGGCGCCAGCGCTGTCTTCGGCTGGTATGTGCTGGGGGTAGAACGCCAGCAGCTGGTCTGACGGGTCCTCGTCGTCTGACCCGCTGCGGCGGTCGTCGAACAGGGCCAGCTGCAGTGGCGCAGCAGCTCCGGCGCCAGCGGCGGTGCCGCCTCTGTTACCCGACGCCATTCAGAACGTGGTGTATTGAGACCAGTGGTTGTGCTGTTTCGCCCGCTCGAGGAAGCTCGATTCAGAATGTCGTTTGCACCTGTGACACCCGCCAACAGGCCCTTGATCATATCAGATGGCGGAGGATGCCGCAGCGCCAGCTGACGGCATGACACCCAGCGGCAGAGAAAGACAGTCCAGACCCGCCAGCCTCGCTGGGATAATGTGTGAGCATGCGGTTGTCTCAAGATGCCGTGCAAATGGGGGAATGGCATTTGATGGGTCGGTGCTGCTATTCCGATACCTGTTGCACTCAGCCCCTTGATCAAGGACTGGCGCATGCACAAGGTCAAGCTGCTCAGTCATCATTGATATTGCCACGACCAGCATGAGTGAGACCTCCATACCCATTGTTACTGTGTGTCGCAAGTGCGTGGCGCTGTGTCGGAATGCTGCACACTAGACTTGTAACTCGGCTGGTGCCACTGTGCTCGGGAGATCCTCGCACTTCGCATACTGAACGTTACCCGGCTATAAACTCTCGCACGACGGTCTACTGTCGTGGGACAGCAGCAGAACGGCAGGGTCCTTCGACTTGACAGCCTTTCGGCTCAAAGACGTGGCATCAGAGCGACCTCGTTGCAACTCGGCGCTTGTTTTTGGGCGGGTAACAGCCAGCAAGGGCAGCAGCAGACTTAAAAGTCAAGATGGACCCGATGAGGTCGCCTTCAGGTATGCAAGGGTAGCCTGTGCTGAGTTCCGACTCTATCTGGACGCAGCACCGTCAGCCAATTGTCAGAAGTTTTTGCCGGTGTCGACATCCCCCACAGACGTATGGCAGTGGCTGATCATATATGCAGCGACGGACGAGCTGCATGCATCGTGGTCTCGAGCCACGTGCGCCTGACAAACTTGCCGCGCAAGCATCTGCCTGCTGCCTCATGACGACGCCGGCCAGCATCTGTGCATGACTTGCTGCTCACTGATGGCTCTGCAACCTTCAGGGTCGCATGCAGTGGCGATTCCCAGGCAGGAGTCCTCTGGCGGCACCTCCGCCGGGCGGTCCCCACAATCTGCCGGCAGCGGGCCGCGCGCGATTGCCAGTCCCTTCTCGCAGCGTGCCAGCTACGTGGACGACGACGATGACGAGGAGCCGACGATCGACCCCGAGGACCTGTGGGCGCCGATGGGCACACCCATCCCGCCCGCCACAAGTGCGGTGCCTGAAAGGAAGTGCCATGCCATGCTCTGCACACAGGTTGTGACCAACAACCGCCTGCTTGGCTGCGTACAGCAGCGGCCGAGCTGGCGAGATACTGGCAATGCTGGCAATAGGATTACTACTGCATCACCTCAGCAGTTCGCAGATGCTGCAGCGATGCATTTCATTGCAGACCTTTGGTTGGAAAGTGGCCACTGCATCTCAGACCTTGCTGCTGAACGCTGCAGCCGGCTGGTGGGGCAAGAAGACGGCGGTGCGAGAGTATGCGCCGCGGCGGGCACGCTCCACAGTCGGCAGCCCGGCGACCCCCGAAATAGCGCTGCCGAGCAGCCGGGCCCGGCCGTCGCGCCCCCGCCGGCCGCACTTCCAGGCGTACTGGCAGCAGGAGCAGATCGACTCAGCAGCCGCTTCAGGTGCACATCAAGCGTATCGCAAGGCTTGTGTGAGTTGCTACCCAGCATGAGTGGCAAGATGTGCAGCCAGCTTGATAATATGAGGCGCATCTTGTCTGTCACATCTGTGTCTGGTCGAGCTGTGATTGAGGTTGTCTGCGGATGTGCTGCCAGCTTGATGCTGAAGCCTTGGTGTTCATGGCTGTTATAGGACAAGTGTTCCAGGCCGTCCTGAGGGTGAATGGCACGGACCGCACCCAAGCATTTGTCAGCGTGGATGGCCTCAGCTCTGACATCCTGCTCAAGGTAAGGGCGTCAGTCAGTAGCATCTCTGGCTGCCATCTTGTTGCAAGACACTTGGCGGGGTTTCATCTGCTGGCAAGGTGCTGGTGATACACAGCCTGTCAAACGTGATTTTCAACATGCCACATGCCATTCATCATAAGAAGAAGTTTAACATGTTTAACAGCATGAACAGGATTGAAGTAAGGCATGGTAATGTGTTCCAGAGGGTTGCCGCGCTGAACACATCGATATCGATGCCATATAACAGGGCCCAGCACAGAACAGGGCGGTCGATGGTGATGAGGTGGCAGTGCAGATCCTGCCGCCGACGCAGTGGCATCACATGCGCGGCGGCACTTTGCCCACCGGCGACTTATTCTCAGTCCCTGCCTCAGACCCGCCCATGCACCATCGCCATGCTCACGCAGGGTGCGCATGGTCTGCCTGTGATGAAATCAGGAGGATGTCATTGTCGATCAGGTGCTCGGGTCAATTCATCATGACCTCGGTACATTGATGCAGCATGCTGTTCGCTTGTGCGACTGCAACATGGCCATGATGTACATCGCATGTGGGTATCATTCGTGTCATTCGGCCAGTGCTGCTGAAGTTGTGGATTGGCCTATGCTTTGTCACTGCTGCATGTCTTCGATGTCTGCTGCTGCACTGCTGCAGGATTCCTCAGGAGGCCACGTTGCGATGCAGTCTCTAGCTTGCTTGCACGTCGATGTTGATGCCTGTGATTGGTGCACTGTCTGCAGGGGCTTGGGGCGGCGGGACAGCGACAGCAGCGGTGGTATGCTGAGGCGCAGCTCGCACACCACCCCGGTTGCGGCCATTCGTGAGGGCATCATGGACAATGGCGCCATTGGTACGTCTGTGCAGTTCATCTGCTCATCCAAATGACAAGATCAACATTGGCCGGCGATGGGTGTGATTGAGGTGTCTGCATGAGCACACATATCTCTCAGACTTCTGGATGGAAGCTGTTTAGATGCGTTGTACAAGCAGCTAGCCCATCTCCGCCAGTCTGCTGCTGAGCCCTGCTGCAATAGCACAGCTCATGCGCAGACGAGTTGCGCATGTCAAGCAGCATGTTCACGTGCTCACCAATGTCACACATGACATCCCTTGGCATGAAGAACGGTCCAACGACTCAATGCAACACCTCAACTATCGAGTGCTGCTACCTTCAGAGGAGGGAGAGGAGGAAGGCAGCTCCTCGGGCTCCGCTCCCAGCAGCGTCGCGGCGCTGGCCGGCATCGGGGAGGACGACGAGGACGATGACGACGGGGTGCCCGGCTTCCTAATGGACGCCGAGGCGCTGAGCTCGGCGGCACTCGTGGGCAGCAGGCGCACGCCGCCGCCCGCCCCGCGCTCGGAGAGCGGCATGGCAACCGCCACCTGGCCGCGCACGGAGGCGCTGTCTGACAGGTGCTGTGCTGCGTATTGTGCCACAAGCCGCTGCATCTGGTCATGCTCTGCAACAAGGCATCTTCAAGTGTCTCCGCCGCCTGTAGAGTGGGTTTGTATGCTATGGATGTACAAGGCATGGTGTGTATCCATGTCCTGTGGACGACTATCGGCATGCTCACTCTGCAAGTTCTTGGCAAGAGTGGTCCATGTAGACATAGTCAGTGCACCTCTATCCAACAGGGAGAAAGCGCAGCCTCTGCATCGTCTGTTATCACGGCGTGGCCTGTTATCACGGGCGCTGCGCTCATTGCGCGTCTTTGGCGGTTTGGGGGCTTATGGTTGCGTGGACAGCTCCCCAACGCTGCACCGCCCTCCTTCTGCAGGTTCTCAGAGGCGCTGGCCTTGACGCGGCAGCAGGCTGCTGCTAGGCCAGGCGGCCTGTCACAGGTGCTGGGCTCGCCGCCCCCTTCCGGCGCCCCACTGTCGGCTTCCTGGGAGGGCACCCGCAGCAATTGGGCTGCCAGCGGCTGGGCTGGCACGCTCGGCGGCCTGACAAGCACTGGCGGCACAGGTGAGCCATTGCATTGTGGTAGTTTGATGAGCCTGTCACGTGTGCACTTGCAGAACCTGCTGATTAGGAGATATTAAAGTGGGCGGCGAGCGGCTCAGACAGCGTGCTGGGTGGCCTGATTGCTGGATGTAGAGGGCTGAGCAATTGTGTGATGTCAACAGGCTGCCCGCTTGCACACAAGTGCCGACCTGTGCATGCAACGCCTGAGGTCATGGTTGATCACCACTACCTGATTCAAGTCATTCGCTGCTTTCTAATGACGCAAGCAGCTGACTTTGAGCTCGCAACTGTGATTGAATAGTCTAGGTCACAAGGCGAATGAGCAGCGCTGGCCGTCGCTGACACATAGCACGTCACCTGAATGGTCCATCATACTGTTGTTATGCATTGCAACAGGGCGCTGGGCGGGATTGACGGCGCAGCGCGGGGGGCCGCTGCCAATGGCAGACCCGCCGCTGACCCCCGGCCGCCGCTTCAACACCCGCAGCGCCTCTGCTGTCATCATGCGCGCGCCGTCATCTGCCACCAGCGCCAGGTGCTCCGGCTGAGCATTGTGCTTGCACTCTGGCTGCTGAACAAGGTGTTCTTGTGCGAGCTATGTTTACGAGCATTGCCTGCAGACAGACCAATCTCTCTGCGTGCATCTCGGATGGGGCGTCAGATATGACAACAAGCATTAAACATGCGTGCCCGCACAACAGCATGCATGCACGTCTGCATACGGGTCTTGACAACCCTTTCAAACTGAGAATCTGAGAACCCTGGTGCCAGCTCTTGTGCTGACGCTCTGCATGATCTCCCAACGGTCAATATTGGTAAATCTTCCTTGTCTCAGGAGCATCAGCAGCCTCACATCATTCGATGAGGACGAGCCGGAGGCCGAGGATCAGACGCCAGCGGCGGCTGTCGCAGCGATGAATCGACTGCTAGAGGCAGACCCCTACCTGCGCGCCACTGGGCAGGTGTGTGGCAGTTAGAATGGCTTCACAAGTCATTGGCCAAAGCGCGGCAGATACAATGTGTCTGCTTGGGTTTCAAGGCTCACGACTGAGTTCTGCAACCTAAAATGGAAGCAATATGTGTCAGTGGATGCAGTGATAACAGAGTCGCTGCAAAGCCAAGCGATGTTTCTGACATTGGTGAATTGTTCAGCATGATTTTTGGACAGGTGGTGGGCATCGCGCGCCCCTCGCGGCGGCGGAAGGCGGTGGTGGGCATCCTGAAGGAGGAGGGCGTGTCCACCAGCGGGGGCGGTCTGCTGTTTCTGATGCCCCGCGACGCACGCCTGCCACGAGCTGTTGTCCAGGTGCAGCACATCATGTACCCTCTTGGATCTTACAAACGAGGATCAGTGCACCTGGTTGATCTGCTTGCGTGCAGTGCCAGGGGTTCGTGCCAGCAGCTTCCTGCTGTCACTGCCCGCGAGGTGTGGTGCGCAAGCATTTTCAATACCAATCACGACTAGGACCATTAGTTTACAAAAATCACCATTGATTGCAGCACCCCTTCGCCTGCTTACATTCGCTGATGACACTGCAGCCGAGTATGCTGCCGGCGGGCAAGCGGGGCATGCTCATGCGCGAGGCGGCGCAGCCGGCGGATGCGGACGGCAGCATCAGCGGCCGCACGCTGGTGTCCGCCAGCATTGACGGCTGGGATGAGCAGCACGCCTTCCCCTCCGCCAAGGTGCGGAGCTGCTGCCTCGCAATCATGGCATCGAGCATGCAAACACAGCCATCGAGCAGGCCAACAAGGCTGTTTTGCAGCTACTCATCCACAAGGTGTATTCAGTCCGATGTTGTAGTTGCATGATCGTGTTGCCGCAGGTGGAGGGCATCATCGGCCCGACGGGCGACCTGGCTTGCGAGACGCAGGCGCTGCTGGCTGCGGAGTCAGCGCCTACATCTTCAGAATTTCCAGACCAGGTGAGACACTCTGATCGTGCTATGGGCGATAGTGTCCGGTTGCAAGCCTGCAAATTGTATTAGCAGCCGGTGGAAACGTGGTTTAAGAGGGCGCCGGCGCCCCAGCATTTTCGACTTGTCCGATAGGCAGTGCTGGTTGTTGCCACCCTGTAAAACCGCAATTGACCCCATGCATGGTGAGCTGTGCTCAGGAGATGGTACACACATTTGCACTTGACTGCTGTGCATTTGCAAGCCCACTGTTCTGCTGACACTTGCAAGCTGGCCGATGCTGGTGTGATTCAAGATCAAATTCACCTTTGCAATCAGATGATTGCTGCACATCACACAACTTCCAGCCAAAATCCAGCCAGTTGTGGTACAGATCCTCAACCCCATTTGTCCTGCATCTCCAGGTGCTTGCGGAGCTGCCGGCGCCGGGGTGGGCCGTGTCAGACGCAGACCTCGCCGGCCGCCGCGACCTGCGGGCCGAGCGCGTGTTCTCGATCGACCCCCCGACGGCGCGCGACCTCGACGATGCGTTGTCCGTGCAGCGGCTGCCGGGCGGCGACCTGCGGGTCGGCGTGCACATCGCCGACGTCAGCCACTTCGTCAGGTGAGCAGCTGCGCTGCTCTGACGCTCAGCATCTTGCGCAGCCCAAAACCTCTGAGCTTCTGCGCCAGCATCATTGAAGTGAATGCGTGGACGTGACGGGTGCGGCAAGTTGGCAGAGACCTATGTGCGCCCTGAGGTTGTCAACCTTGAACTGCATTTGGGATTCTCGGGTGCAGGCCGGGAACAGAGCTGGATGCAGAGGCCCGGCTGCGCGGCACCAGTGTGTACCTCATGGACCGTGTGATCCCGATGCTGCCGCGCCGGCTGTGCGAGGAGCTGTGCAGCCTGCAGCCGGGCGGCCCACGGCTCACCTTCTCCATCATCTGGGACCTGTCCCCGGTGAGCACCTCTGACATCTCTTTCGACAACTCTGGATCTTTGCATCCAAGCAGTCACCCTCAACACATAGCACAGCTGGGCATCCCATCCTTTGGGCTTCGGAATGGCGCTGTATGCCACGGCCATGTGCAATTGGTCAACAACACCGGTTCACACCACCTTGTGCACCTCATCCCCGATGCATGTTTCTGATACCCCGTAGGAGGGTGAGATCCGCAGCCAGTGGGCGGGGCGGACGGTCATCAGCTCCTGCGGCCAGCTGGCATACGGCCACGCGCAGGCGGTCATCGATGGGCAGGCGCCGCCCGTGGCGCCCCCGCAGCTGCACGGCGCCCACACCTGGGAGCAGGTCTGCCAGCCGCACGCTGCCTGCCATGTCAACTAGTTACGACATCATTTAGGTTTTGATGTGGCAGAGGCTCTTGTCTCTGACTTGCAAAGAGGCTTTATGCGCTGCTACTTGCAGGGACTCCAGTGTGCCTTGCACCTGTGCTCGCATGTTGCATCCGGCGCATCATGCTGTTGAAAGGTGCTCGGGCTGCAACGACAGCATCTGCAAGGGTGTATGTCACTGACACGCAGGTGGCGGACGACATCAGGGCGCTGCATGTGGTGGCGCAGAAGCGGCGGGCGGCTCGGCAGACGGCGGGCGCGCTGCCGCTGGATAACACCAAGCTGGCCTTCCAGCTCGACGCCAGTGGCCAGCCCGTCAGCTGCTCAGCATATGAACAGAGGTGGTCACTCCAGCATTTCGAATTTTGCTGGTCCTTGGGACCCCTTAGCTGCAGCCTACATTTGGGGCACTTCTTCAGCTTCCATGCACACTTCCAACCTTTTGAACAGCACATGGAGATGGTGCCACATAAAGCACAGCTGCTGGTCTCCAGCATGCACGTGAGGGAGCTTGTATATCAAACGCCTTCGTCTGCTTGTTTGAAGGCACCAGTTGCTGCCGGTGATTGCACTCTCTGATGGACATAGTCCTCAGCAAGTCCTCAAGTCCTCACCAGCTGCCATTCTCTGCCATGCCTGATCTGAGTCATGGGTGGCTGCAATGTCAGTGCTGTATACCCCTATTCATTGACTTGGCGGTCCTGGATTCTGTGCTGCATTTTCTTGAATCTGGCCTCGGCATGTAACAGGGAAGCGAACCAGCTGGTCGAGGAGTTCATGCTGCTGGCCAACATCAGTGTGGCGACCAGCATTGCCGCCTCGTTCCCAGACCGAGCGCTTCTGCGGCGCCACCCCCAGCCCAATGCGCGCAAGCTGGCAGCCGCCGCATCTGCTGCCAAGGATGCGGTGCGAGTGCAACAGACAGTATGTGAAATGCGTGGAGCTTGACGGACATGGGTCACTTTGCTTGTGCCGCTGCGCTTGAGGCAGCCATGTCGAATGTGGGGTTCCTGCAGTGCAGCCGTCACCTCGGGGCACTGGCGGTCTGCTGCAATCATTTGACAGTTTTTGACAGTTCTTGACGGTTTTTGACATTGCTGCATGGTGCTTCATGCTGCAAATGCCTAATGCAGGCGCTGTCAGGGGCTTGGGTGTTTGTGTCATTTGTCAGAGGGGCTCGCTGGATCATGCCATTGGATGAAGTACTGCAAGCGTTTTACTTGCAGGGTCTGGAGTTTGACACCACATCAGCAGGCGGGCTGGCGGCGTCGCTGCGCACTCTGAAGGCGGACGGCAGCGCTGCTGCCACTGCGGAAGTGCTGCAGCTGCTGTTCACCAAGCCCATGCAGGTGTGTGTGGCTCAGCTCGATCTGCTGCAGCTGGGTCCATCAGGCACTGCCTGCATCCAGCACAACCGCACGGTCTGCTGTGTGCTCTGTGCGAGACCATGGGCGGCGCATGATGTTCCGCATGGCAGACGTCGCAATTTATCGTCCTCATACATGTTCTACTGCCCATTCTTCGTGGAATACCCAGCACATGGGTGCGGGACTTGATCCACGTGCAGGTGACATTCTGCGGTCTACACCACACCACAAGGAGCACCATCACGAGACACCTCGCTGAGACCACCATGAACGTGCTGCTATTGTGGTCACCTGCAGCTGGCGCAGTACTTCTGCACGGGAACTGTCAGCGAGGACCAGTGGGCGCACTATGCGCTGGCCGTGCCGCGGTACACGCACTTCACGTCTCCCATCCGGCGGTACCCCGACGTGGTCGTGCACCGACTGCTGGCAGCGGCCTTGGAGCGAGACTCGCAGCAGCAGCCGCAGACGGCGGCCCCTAAGCCGCAGCCTGCAGCTTCACCGTCGCAGCCTACGACAGCGCAGCCGGCGGCACAGCAGGCGGGCAGCCTGCACTCGGCGGCGCCACAGCAGCAGCAGCAGCAGCAGCAGCAGCAGCCAGAGCCGCGCAACCGGAAGGAGCGAAGGGCGCCGCTGCAGGAGCAGTGGCGCGCCCAACAGCAGCAGCCCAGCAGCGCTTCAAGCACAGCAGAGTGAGCTCCCGCCGCCATGGCTGTTCACAGTTGCACTGTGGCTGCTTCAGTCAGCAGTGAGCTATCATGCAGGTTTTGAGCTGTCGGCTGAGGTCTGCGATATTGACATGGTGTTGGCGCATGCTCTCTGCAGGGTGCCCAGCACAGAGGAGGTGTCGGACATTGCGCGCCACTGCAACGACACCAAGACAGCTGCAAAGGCAGTGCAGGCAAGTTGCACCTGCGCTGAGCTCATGGACACTTCCTTCTGCCCTCGTGGGGGGCACGTGTGACATGATCCACTCCGGAGATACAACCTCAAATTGCAAGCCTTTTCTCACTGAGGCTGGATATTCACACTTTGATGACACATGGCCTCAATGCAGCTTGTACCCCAGTAAGACACATTCGGATTGCCGAGTTGCCAGACGGATCGTGTGAAGCGCCTGCAAACATGCAGGATGCAGTCAGCTGTACCTAGGTCGCTGCAAGCCGCCCTCAATGTGGCGCTTTTGGCTTCGAGAAGATCATAGCGCTGTTACTCGCATTGCAGGACGCAACCAGTAAGTTGTATTTGGGGGCGCTGCTGGCCGCCAAGCCGGCGATCGCGGAGGCCATCGTGACGTCAGTCAATGGCGGCGCCTGGTTCGATGTGTATGTGCCACGCTTCGGCCATGAGGCGCGCTTGCAGACGGCCGACATGACGTGCTCCTCCTCCTGGAACGCGAGCGCCAAGTGAGTTGCTCACTGTCGGCGATCGCAACAGGGTGTCCTATCTGATGGTGGGCTACCTCATGTTGGGTACCTGGCAACACGTCGACCTGATGCTCATGGTGCATACCATACGGCAAGTGCAGTTCGTCTCATCAATCTTTTTGATCATCTCCCTGCGAGCTGGAGCTCCATGCACTGCTGCTGCTGATGCATGATACGTTGTCAATGTACAGGACGCTGACGCTGGAGCCTCCCAGGGGCGCCGCGCGGCGGTCGCTGTCCACCAGCGGGCCCTCCGGCGCCGCCGCCGCCGCGACCGCCGCCGCCGCCGCCGCCCTGGCGGGCCTGCCCAGCAGCGCCGCCGGCAGATCCCCCGCAGCAGGCGGCAGAGCAGCGGCTGCGGGCGGCAGTGGCTGTGTCCGGCCGGGCGGAAGCAGCAGCGTGGCGGCTGGAAGCGGCAACGGGGCAGCAGGAAGCGGCAGGGCCACGGCCGCGGAACCCAGCAACGAGGCGGGGCTGGCGCCACTGCCGCTGCCGACGCAGCTGCGGGCGTTTAGCAGGGTGCCTGTGGTGCTGACGGCGGGCGCGGGCGGCGCCGCGGCCCGGCCATTCGACATCACTGCCCGGCTGCTGCTGCCGACGCAGTAGTCAGCAGATGAATAGCTGGTTTGAGTTGCTCAGCAGCGTGCTGGAGGTGCTGACAGCGGGCGCGGGCGGCATGGCAGCCTGGCCGTTCGACATCATTGCACGGCTGCTGCTGCCGACGCAGTAGTCAGCAGCAGTAGTCAGCAGCTGACAAGCGGCCAATCAACCTTCTCTGGCAGGAGCGCAGCCTGGGAACGAGACCCCTGTCCACCTGCTGCCGCCAGCTGTGTGCCTCCAGCAATGTGCTTCTGTGCACATGGCGGCACGGGGTACTGCGAAGATGCTCAAGAGTTGCACCGCCTTTGCTGCTGCAGTGGCAGGGTGTCAGCCACATCTCAGCGGCACAGCGGCTTTGCCTAATAGCAGACCGGCAACTGCTACGACGTGCATTCTATGAAGCCTTTAGCGTGTTGCAAACACATATGTCGGCCATGTTGACAATTACGATTGTGGTGCCTCAGTGGGCCTGACGGTTGAAGATGGTCTTCGGCGTAGATTTGACTTACAGCTGGGGTGTTAGGTGCGATCTTGCATGCGAATAAGTACAGCAGGCACTGCATGTCTGAGCATTCGGCTCATGGCATGCTTGGGTTGGTGCTCCCGGGTTTATGATATGGAGGCTGAGTCTGAGATGGTCGGGCTTCTGCTGCTCATGTGTTGTGAGCGGCCAAGTTTCAATACCGTGTGTTGGAGGGTCGTGACACGCAAACGTGAAGCTGCATGCATGTCATCTGAGAGCATGCCATGTTTGACCCCAGATCCAGAGCGAATAGTGCAACCCACCACATCACAGGCATAGCTAAATTTGCAGCTGTGGCAGCAATGTCATCGCAGCTGGGGCATCCGACAGCAGCACCAGGTGTTCCGCAGCCGCCTCTCTGCCCAACTCTGCAACGAAGCCCGCCCAGTACACAACGGCACCAGGGCCATACCGGTTGATGTACTTCATGTACTGCTCCTTCAGCTGCGTCCTGCTCATCACAGGCGAGAAGGCAGGAATGAAAATGGGCAGTTCCTGGCAGCGTGCCAGCAGGCTCTGCATGGCAATAATGCTCGAGAGCTGATGTTCAAGCGACACTTGAAGTTGAGAAACCGTGCAATGCAGCCGGGGGTTGGCACGAGTGTGTCAGTGACACGTCGCACCTGTGCTGTGCTTCGTCACCAAAGGTGGCCTTGCTGTCGATCCAGCCGATCTGCTTGCCGCTGGCCGTGGCCACCGGCACCTGCAGCCGCAGGCAACTCGCGGGTTTGAAACGAAGCTGACGTCGGGCCAGACGCTGTGGCTGGTTGCCCCTGAAGGTCCGAGCAGGCCGCTGCTTCGAGCGCGGGGCAAGACAACAGCCAGCTGCAGCACCTGTCCCCACTGCAACAATGAGCACCAGCATGACACCAGCATGACGCGTTCTGATTGTCCTTCTGCTGTTGTAACTCGGCGCTGCCTTGTCGAAAACCTGCTGTTACTCTGCTACAGGGTAGGTTGCTCGTCCCTGCCCCAACACACGCAGAAAAATGCCATCAGAGCAAATGCCAAATCCAGTCCGTGCCCCACCTTTGTTTCACGATATCTTTTTTGCTGGGGATCCATACGTAATAATATTATATAATATTCATTCCTCCTGGAAATTTAGACTGCAAGAGAATCTACACACCTGCAGCAGCACGTCGGGCGTCTTGACGTAGCCCAGCTCCCGCAGCGCCTCCTCGCTCCAGAAGGCCACGCCCGCCGCCGCCAGCGCGTTGCACAGCCCCGCCTCGCCCTCCAGCCCTGCAGTGGCGCTGGAATTCCTCGCACCAGGCTTGCAATCTGCTGCCTCGGTGCGGCAGTCACAGCCCACCGCCGCCTGTACGTCGTGCTATAGCACATGCTCTGTGGCTTTGGGAGGACTCCTCGCCTCGGCGTCATCTTGTGCATTCCCACACCGTGCTTTTCACACACCATCCAGCAACTGACACCCATGACAAATGATGTGAGAGCGGCATCACATCGAGTCTATTGACTTGCACCTGCATTGTGGCGCACGGCATTTGTGACGGGCGCCTGCAGATGGTCTGCCTCGATGCAGCGTCCAGCGCCCCTAACTTTTGGAGCGCAAGCGCCGTCTTGTGCAGCGGATTTGCACCTGCATTGTGGCGGACGGCGTCCATGGCGGGCGCCTGCAGCCAGTCCGCCTCGATGCAGCGCCCGATGTCCGCCTCCAGTCGCGCCAGCAGCGCCGGCGTCACCTCAAACGCCAAGCCCGTGGGCGGTGCGCAGCCCCGCAGCAGCGCCGGCTCCTTCAGCACGTCCGTGGCCCGCTGCAGTGAGGCGTGATGCCTGCCTAAATGCCTGATTGACTGCCGCAGGGCTGCCACTAGGAGCGAGCCGAAGTTAATGCCCGCGCACCAACTGCAACATTGACAGTCTGGCGCAACATGCGTCAGTGATGCTGCCCAAACACAGAGACTGTGATGACGATCGGCCAGACACGTCAGGCACGAAAGGCACCTGCTTGGAGAGGCCCAGCAGCGTCAGCAGGTGGCCGCGGATGACGATGCACGGCGCAAAGTTGAGCCGGAATGCCTGCTCAAGCACGTCCTCCCCTGCACAGTACCTGTGCAGATGCACATGGATCTGATGATGCAGAGCTTCCCTATGGTACCTCAACACGTCTGACAGGAGACTTCTCAGACATGAAACTTGCCCCTGACATGCTTGGCAGCGGCAGATAGTGGTCCTCACCGCCGTGCGTGGATCTCGTACCCCGCCTTGAGCCGCCACAGGTTCTTGACGATGTACTGCTGGTTTTGCTGGGAGTAGATGCTGATGACGGCCTCCGCGGACGCGCTGCACGTAGGCGGCATCATGGGTCAGATGCGCCGCACAGGTCATGTGAGGGTCGATTCGAAGGCATGATCTGTCAGGCAGGCGATTCCCGCTGCTGACGCACTCGAACCGCTCTGCGATCAGCTCAACGTGCGGCCAAGCGCTGGACGGAATGTCACGCAGCACTGCTGCAATCTCCTTGTACACAGCTCTGCGCATCTGCGCACCCCGCGGACATGCTACATGGTTTGCCAACACTTGTAACGTTGGCGGAGCAAGACAGCAACCAGCAAATCGCTATCAGAGGCTGAAGCTTTGCCAGCTACGATTGTGGCGAGCGTACAGTATGCAATGAGAGCGTGCAATGGTTCTGTTCAGTGATCTGGGAGTTCACGAGACCAAAGGCATTGTGTTTGCGGCGTTTGCCGGTTTGAATTGCGTTCCGGATGCTCAAACTAACTTGCAACAAGCGAACTGTGGTTTGCTACTTGCCAGTTGTTAGGCCGAATAGTGTGTAGCTTGAAATCTGGCGGAAAGCGAGGCGGCCTGTCCTCATCAGCGCGGGAGGTGACAGACCGTCCAGCAGCAGAGGTGTTCTGCGTCCAAGACAGATGCCGTTTCACATGTGCTGGTCATCTCCTTTTTCGCCGGTAATGCTGGTGTGGAAATGCTGCTGGCTACCGGCCATCAGAGCAAGTTGCAACTGCACGTGGCAGCACTCGCAGCCACTGCAGGCATCCTTTGTTTGCGGCGCTTGTAATGAAGTGCAAAAGGAAGGGAAAGAGGCACCTTTGCAATGCTGTTTGCTATCACAGACATCTGGTCGGCGGAAATGTCGGCGGCCTGTCGCTGTCAGCCCACCTGTCCATGTCGCACCCGTCGGCAACTCCGAGGACATCGACCAATCGTTCCTCACAGCGTTTCTCTCTGCATTTACCACCAATTCGCCCGATCTGCCATGCGAGGCATCAGCAGAAGAGCAGGTCCTGCAACTGTGACGCTTTCTCTGGCCACATTGGGCACGATTGGCTGCAGGAGAACCCTTGCCCCCAGGCGCCAGCGTCCGCTGCTGCGGACACAGCTGCTGGTGCTTGCTGGGGGCATCGCCGCGGCAACGTTGCTGTATCGACTGCTAGAGCTTCTTCTTTCCACGGCAAAGGCTGCCAGCAGCCGCACTGGCCTGCCTTCCCCCACACAAGCTGAATCGGCTGCAGGTGAGCGCATCACAATAATGGCCGGTTTCGATCTGCATCTGCGACGTGGTAAACACTCTAAATCTGACAAATATTATAAATTTGAAGATGACAAGTCGTTGGCTATGTACAGGTCTGCCACATAAACTTCACGCGTCCACGGTGCTACACGCTGCCCTGTGGGCAGCCACGAAGCACATCAAATCTCCGCTGATGGCAGCTCTGATCAAGTTGCCGGGGGCCCTGAGGGCCGTGCCCAAAGGCAGCTTGACGGCTACACTGCTGTCGCACTCTGGTGCCTGCATGGCTGTTTGGGCACGAAGTTGAACCAGCAGTAGGAAAGCAAGGTATACAACCTGCGTTGGCTTTGCGGGCGTCTGTTGTTGGACATCAGCCTTGTGCACTATTGGGTGCCAAAACCCTGGTGCAATTGTGCTTCAATACAAGACGGCTCCCTCAAGCTCATCATGCTGTAGACATACACCGCCGTCTCAAGCGTGGTCCACCAGATTAGGTCACCCACGCATCATCCCTTGCGGCCCCCACCGCCCTTCCGCTGTCTGCCACCCCCGCCGCTCTTGGTGCGCCGCTTGCGCACGCCGCCGCCGCCGCCACCGCTGCGGCTGCCCTTCTTCCCCGTGTCCTTGCTGTATGCGCTCCACGCTGCCCTGCCGGTCAGCCGCTTTCCCTTGGCGTCGACGTACACCTGTGCAATAGATGTTGTAAACGGTTTATGTAGTGTGCGCCCCAGTGTGCACATATGCCTGACATTCTGCATGGCGACATCATGATTGCTGCCCACTTCGTGCCAAGCACCGCTGCACATACATTGTGAGTCGGCAACAATTGAAGGACACAAGATACCCTATGCTAGCGAGTACACCTTGGCGCCGCCCTTGGTCAGCCAGTGCCCCTGGCGGCCGCCGGCAGCACCCCCCGCAGCAGCGCCGGCGTCGGCTCCGCCCCTGGCAGCCCCGGCGTCCTTGCCGGAGCCGCGCGCCGCCCGGGGCGCCTTCTCGCCCGAGAACTGGCGCAGGTAGTCGATATAAACCGCGTCGCCATTCCTGCGCAGGGTCAGTCGGTACCACTCGAAGACGGCCGAAACACATGGGCCAGGTGGAACTCGGAGTATGAGCTGTGCCTGCTGAACTCATAGGCACCACCTTGAGTGTGAAAAGTTGCCATTGAGGACTTCTGAATGGGCCAGCGTATCAAACAAGTGCAAGTCGATGTCTTCACCCCAAGTCAAGGCGTACCTGGGGTTGCGGCCATTGTCAATGGCGCCGACAGGCAGGAAGTCAGGCAGGCGCATGTACCAGGGCTCGCCGCCGCCCGCGCTGCCGCTGCCGCCAACATCAGGCAAGTCAGGGCTCCAGGCGGGTCCAGCTGCTCCGGTATGCTGCCGCCAGGGGCCCGCCTGCAAGCAATGACAATGAAGAGATTTTGAGTTTTGTGGTCGGTTTATCGGTATTTTATGATTCTTCAGTGTCAGCTGCCTTGCAATGGTGCACCTGTGCAGGCAGTAATGAGCAATGTGGCTCGCACCTCTGCTGCTGGCTGCTGAGCCGGGGCTGCCGCGCCGCCAGCATGGCCAAACACGCCACCGTCTGCCCAGTCTGCCTGCCGCCAGTCCGACTGCTGATCCGCCTGCTGCGCATCTGGGGGCTCACTCTCTTGCCATCGCGGCACTGCTGCTTGCCGCCCGCCTGCTGAGTCCTGCTGCCACTGCCGTCGAGGTGGGTCTGGCTGCTGATCTGCAGCGTGTGCCTCTTCGTCATCCCCTGCAGGCAGAGTGCACAACTCCGTTGCCGCCAGATCTGTACAGCGATCAGCATGACATCTCTCTTCTCGATTTTGCAACCCAGCCTGCAACAGCCTCATCAGCCCCACCAGAATCCCCTCTCACCCGTCAGATCGATGCCGGCAGCTGCAGCAGCAGCTCGCGTCTCCGCAATGACCGCAGCCCTCTCGGCATCGGAGCCGCAGCCTGCGCTGTCACCAAGGGCAGGGGCCGCCGCTGCCGAGTGACGCCGCTGACTTTGCTGCTGTCTCCGCCTGATGGCGGCACTCCTGGCCATGGCGTTTCTGGCCGCGCTGCCACCGCCAGCATGAGCAGCACTGCCGCCACCCAAGCTGGCACGGCCGGTGGCCTCAGGCCAGTCCTCCTCCTCGCTGCCGCTTGGCTCACGCGTTGGCACCACCGCTGCGCACAGCAGATGTGCATGTTGGCGATACAGACACAGAGCCTGACGGACTCAGAAGATGAAAGCGCAGCCATGGCTCCAGTACTCTGTAGATGGGCCCACCAAGCATCGAGCACTGCAACTGCAAAGCTAGTGACAGGTGACTCTGTCAACAACACCCTACCTGTGTCCATCACGCCACGCAGCGTCGCTGCCGACACCGACAGCACCGGAGCGTCCTGCGCCAGACGCACCGGCTCGGCTCCCTGCGAACAACGAGTTTTAGCGTTGTAGCATCGATGACCGACAGTGCTGCCGAAATAGATGCAATTTCGGCGTGCAACAGGATGTGTACACATAAGATGCTGCAGGTTGTGTTGTCGCATGCAGACACTCCTTTGTGTTGATGGTGAACCTCGGAAGTACGCAGAAGAGTACGGGGCCAGCCTCACCTTCCGCTTTGACTTGGCAAAGGGGTTGTGGCGTGGCCGGCTGTCCGGCAGCGGCGTGTCGAAGGACAGTGCCGCACTGACGCCGCCACTTGCGCCGTCACAAGCTGGCTCGCCGCCCGCTGTGTCGCTGCCAGGCTGCCGTGGGGCCGCTTCACTGGCGGGCGCCGCAGCAGGCACTGCCGGCTGGACAGCTGCTGCAGGAATGTTCTGCATGAGACCGCAGGACATCAGACGTTCGCCGGGCAATATGCTGGACAACTGACTTGCATTCGATGCCATCAAGCTGTCAGTGAGCAATAGCAGCTGGCAGTCAGGTTGCGCATCTGCTGAGCACTCGATACCAACCTGTGGCGCTGCACCCGCCTTGCGCAACCGCTTGAAGCTGCGCTGTGGCTCTGCCTGCACGCTTGCTGTGCCTTGTGGAGCCTCTGCATGCAGTGCTACGGCTCTTAAGAATTTGCATATCCTGCATGCAGCGCCACAAAAGGGCTCCATCCCTTCAGTCGGCAGCTGAGCAAACCTGCAGGATCTGGCAGTAAGCTGGGTCCAAAGGCGACAGACCTCGCTGCATGACGGGCGCTGACGTGCGCTCCGACGGCGGCAAGTCAGCCTCCTGCACGCAGTGCAACCTCGCACGCTCCGACTCATCTCGTCCCGAACACGTGTGTCATACAGACAGCACTCGCAGGCATCTGTTGGATCCTGGCAGCTTCCAAAGACAAATGCGTCCTGGAAAATTCGACATGCAGCCGCGCACCAGCAGTGCTTGCTCCTCGGGATCGGACGGCGCATCCAGCGGGTCGTCATGCGTGTACATGCGCCGCATCTGGGGCCGCCTGCCACTGGAAGTGCGCCGCGACCCCTTCATCGCCGTGCCTGTGTTATAATTCGAATGCAGATGGCGTCTTGTTATTTGCGCATGCGAAGGCAACTCACATCTTGCTTCAATGGGATGCGGTTCTATCAGCAATTCGGACGAAATATACACAGGATCATGCAGCAAGAGACTGAAGAGGCACCTGACAGCCTGCGTGGCTCTGGCGCCTGTGGCGGCGTGACCTCTGCGGGCGTAGCCGGCGCCGGGTCGCATGCATGCGGCAACGACACATCACTGCGCCGGCGGTCCAGCTGCTGCCTCTTCGCTGTGGCTGCTGTGCTGCCAGCAGCTGATGGCTGCTCATGCGGGCGCTTGCTGCTGGCGCGCCCATGCTGGGCTGCATCATCTGCGCCGCCTTGATCTGCCGGAGCCTGCCCAGGCGGGCGGTCATCCGCGATGTGTGTGTCAGCATGCGCTGATGCTCTGACCTCTGCAGCAGTGTCAGCCTGCTCAGCGCTGCTCCTGCCGCCACCATGTCTGGCATCAGATCTGCTGACAGTCTGCAGGCAAGACGCAGCGCGCTCACCAGGTGGCTGCAGCCGCGGCGCCTTGAACCCCCTGCTGTGGCCTGCTGTCTGGTGGTTGACAGCTGATGCGTTGGCGCTGTCTCTGCCGCCGTCGCAGCTGCCGCCGAGCACAGACGCGTTCCCGCTGCCGCAGCTGTTGCCGGCGATGTTTCTGCTGACGGCGCCATTCAGGTCCCATACATGCAGCGGTGCAGCGCCACTGGGTGCTGCGCTTGCAGGTGTGCGGCAGCTGAGGGCCGCCGGCACCTTCGAGGCTGTGCACGGCAAGCTGGGCAATCGCAGCACCGGCCGCGGTGTCACCGTGGTGGGCTTTGGCGACTGAGGTTGGGCAGAGGCTGCAGGTGCCGTGCTGATGCCATGCAAGGCAGGCTGTGCTGGATCCGTGTTGAGGTCTCCCAGCAGATCGAAGTCTGCAGCGACGACACGTGTCAGCTATGAACCATCCAGGCGATGCGTCACAGCGTCATGGGATGTGCGGCACACGAATCACAGCATGTGTGCTGTCACAGCATGTGTCATGGCATGTCGACATGCGACATGCAGCATTGAGGCACACCTGGGATATCAATGTCCACAGCCATGTTTCAAGTGCACGGTCTGTCACTCGATGTCCGCAGGTATAGCACTCATGATCTCAGATGCACAGCAATGCTGCGGTGCGCTGCGCCTTGGAAAGGCTCCGAAACACTGTATGCTTCGGAGGTTACTTTGCAAAGGCGGTACTCATTGACGTTCCTCGTTCCAAAAACTGCACCAGATCAGAGCAAAGCAACATCGGACGCAGCTGAAGATTGTTTGCACAGGCATGTATGTTGGTGTCCCACACTCAACTTTGGTAGAGCAGACAGGGCCTCGCGTCTGCGGCAGCGGTCACTGTGCAGACCTGGCACACAAGCCGTTGATCACTAGACGATTCCGGATTCGACAAAGCGCCATCAATACGCTGTCACAGGCTGGCAGTGCTTTCGCATTCAAGCTTTCGCACGTAACCTTTATGTAAGATACTGCCCTGCTAGGGTCTAAGCCGGCCATTGGTTGTGGGGCCCTTTCAGCATACAGGCACTGCCCTCCAGTACATGCAGCCTGACATTTGGACAAGTCTGACTTCCTCATTGATCCTATTACACTGCTCTCGGCTGCACAGCCTGGCTGTTCACTTGATCACCGGAGCATTTGAAGCAAGTCTGCAGCTTGCAAAGGGTTACTTCTTTTCACTGTCGATCGCTTTGAAATAGCAGTGCAGACCATTCAAAATGTATTTCATTGACGTGTGAGCAGCTGTCTGCCACATGCCGACTGGATAAGACGGCTTGGAAGCTGTGGCCAGCTGGGGTGAACCTGTATCGAATACCCGGACAACCGCATTTGGCTTGGCGCGTGCAGCACAGTCTGATAGTGTTTGGGTATGGCAGTCTCGACGCTGCGCCAGATCGCGCTGCCGTTCACTAGCATTGCCAAATGGTACACTAACTGCGCCAAGGCGCACCCGCTGACCACAGCCATCCTGACCTCTGGCATCAAAACCAGCGCCGCTGACCTGTTCGCACAAAAGGTACGTGATCATGCCACCCCCCGCGCAAGCTGCATCGGCAGCTTGCATGGCCATGTTGCGTCAGTCCCATGGCAAGGCTGGTGGCGCCGCAAGCTGTTTCCATCCATGCCGCAGGTGATCGAGAAGAAGGAGCACATCGACCTGAAGCGGCACGCGCTATTCTGCTGCTTCGGTTTCGGCTACCTGGGCTGCTTCCAGTATTACCTGTACAACATCAAGTTTGTTCAGGTGCGCTGCGCGGATACATCTTGGTGCATTGGCATTGCTGTGCCCGAAAAGACGTTCAGCTGCCCCGACCGTCCTGCGTAGCGGTGATCACTCCCAGGAAAGGGGCAGCACATGTTGCCTTGCGATCGTGCTGCAGTGGTGCACGCCAATCTCCAATGTGGTGGGTCACGTGGGGACGGCGCCATTCAAGGTGTTCCTGGACCAGTGCATCCAGTGAGCCGACGGGTCCCCGCTCATCGCCTTGACTGCTGTGTGATACTGCGACGTGTTGCTGTCTGCACTATGCAGCTTTGATATGGTTGCGCATGGCCATCTCGGATGTTGTCAGACATGCTGCCGTACACCCCTATCTGACCCTAACTTGCTGCCCTGCAGTCACCCTCTCCTGTACTTCCCAGGTGAGCTGCATGCTGCACAGCATCTGACTGGGTTCACGCAAGCTCTCGTGCATAAGCACTAGCCACACAATGCCACATGTTCGTCACTTTTGACGCTGTGATTTTGCAGTGTTCTACAGCATGAAGGCTGGTGTGGAGCGCAAGCCACTGTCCTGGGCGGTGAGCATGTCATCCCACTCAAACCCATACATGCGATAGGGCCGCAGCAATGCTGAATATCGCTAGCACGGAAATTCCCCAGATTCAAGCACGGAAATTTCCTATATCTAAGCACTATGCTCATGGAGGGTCACGAGCAGTGCAACTGACCATGGTTCGTTGGCTCAGCTTCACACCCACACCACAGCGGATGAGTCGGTCGTGACTCACAGTATTCAGGACATGCTGCAGGCTCAGAAGTATCACGACGAGATTTGGGAGAGCCTGAAGGCGCTGTGGAGCGTGTGGGTGCCCAGCCAGCTGGTCAACTTTGCCTTTGTGCCCCGCCACTTCCGGGTGCCCTGGGGTGAGTCATCTGCAGCTTGGCGATGCAGTTGGTAGTGCAGCTGCGACTCGACGGTAGCATGCTGCCTGCACGAACTCGACATGAGAGCCTGTTCTGCCCCGCTGCTGAGTTGCACATTTCACACTGGGCACCAAGCACAGCCTGCACAGCTGCAATGAGACTTGTTCCGTGCTGCAGTGGCGATGACCAGCTTCGTGTGGACCATCATACTGTCGCTGATGCAAGGGCAGTTTGACCACGCCAAAGAGGGGACTACAAGTTCTCTACAGCAGGATGATGGCCGCAAATCCGCACACTATGCCGCCATGCAGATCCACGCCGGCATCCCAGTGAGTCTGACTGCCACCCCTGCCACCCTTCTATTCCTCAGGAACACACATACGGGCCAGAAGCGGGTACTGTACGAATTTCCGCACTGCGCTGCCATCTACAGATGCGTTGTTGCATCGTAGTGAGCATCGTGGTTGCACATTACAGGTAGATACACACACAATTCTGAGGCAGATTGGGCCCGCAGCTCACATCACGCCGCCACGCATAGGCGATTCCACATCAAAGAAAGGCTAATTCCCAGAATTGCTTGAGCGGAATCAGTGCCTGAGCATCTGCAGCGTTTGCGGTTGCAGGCTGCGACAACGGCCGTCACAGAGCAGATCTTTCCGCCAGCGGAGGCGGCGATGCCGTCCACGCCGCCGGCAGCTTCACCAAAGAGCCCGACGACGGCGCTGCTGCCGCCGAGCGCAGCAGTCGCTGTCGAGCAGGTGCAAGATGCCGCCCAAGCTGCAGTGCGTGACTGCCTCGACCTGAGCTCGTCTCAGCCACAGACGCAAGCATCCAGCCTCAGCCACAGACCCAAGCATCCGGCCTATCATGGTCCATGATGGCAATTTGCCAAAGCCGATGTTGCAATTGAAACATGCGAGGTCAACTCCCTTTCAAACCTGGTTGATCTGCAGGACACAGCAGCAGCCGCCAAGTCGGCCAAGCCGCCGCCAAAGGTGTACTCGGTGCTGGAAGCGCGGCACGGCCCGCTGGCATGCAGCTTTGGGCCGTACAGCATGGCTATGCGGCTGGCAACCGCCATCACCCGCTGAGGGTTGGGCAGCTGGAGGAGACAGCAATGGTGTGCCTCGCAGGCAGCGCCTGCTAGTCAAGAGGAGGCAGCGGTGGCATCTTGCTTTCAAAAATGCTGACTGTGGCAAAAGGTTAGGCTGTTGTGTAATCCGCAAGGAGAGGTGACCATCATTGCATTGCAGATCGAACACAACTGGGATTGCTGAAGTATTCATTTATTCTTGATGTTGATCTGCTTAGCAATGGCACACTTGCGGCACTTGCTGCTGTTGGGTGAGACGCTGCATACTGTGGGCGTGTGTACCAACAATGAAAGCTGGTGTCGGCTGCTGGCAGGGCATTGCTGCTGGACGACCCGATGCAATGCAAAATCACAAGCAACAGGCTCTACTGGTCGAACCCCTCACACTTCCCTCAACTCAGCATGCTCTTGACCCACATGATTGACGATCCGCAAGCCACATAGTCAGAAACCACTGCCAATGCTCTCAATGTACTTGCTCATCTCAGCTGCCGTCAAATCTGCCAGGAGGTACGCAGTCACTCCTCCAGCCGGAATCCAGCCATTCCGGCTGGATGAATCCAGCCAGTCCAGTCAGGTTACTTGCCCTTCGTACAGTCGCCATCATCCACATACACGTTGTGCTCCTTGTGCCACTCCTCGATCGACGTCTCGGGGTACCCCTGCACGCCAATGGCAACCCACATTGCAAAACTGCACAGACTGCCGGTAGTCTGCCAAGAGTGCATAACTCAGCACATGAGTCATCACGGCTCAGTCGAACATGGTCGCTCCTCCAGCAGCGGATGGTCGGCGAGTCATTTGCTGGATGCGATGCTTAAGATGATGTCACAGATCAGGTAACCACCTGAAAGTGCTCCGCCGGCGGGTCTGGCGGCACGACCGCCCAGTCTGGCTTGCTGTGCACACCGAGAAATCGAATCAGCAGCTGCTCGCTGTCCAGTTGACCCAGCATAGGCAAGCATATCACATGTGATACGCAGTCGGAACCCACCTGTCCATCATCAGGCACACCAGGGCCCGGGGTTTGGGCAGGGGGCTGTCAATGGCGCTTGCCTGCAGTGCAAACACCAGGCTGCTTGTTGCTTATCGCGGGATCTTGGCCTCTCAAGACGTTCGTGATGGAGCAGCTTGTAACCCACTGACCTGGGGGTGAATTAGATCTGGCCAGCGGCTGTCGTAAAGCCACAGGTGGCTGCCGCACTCTGCATAGCGGGACAGCAGCATCCATCAAGCGTGCCAGCCCAGAGAGTATAATGTGCGGCCTCCTGTGTGTCGCACTTTGCATCAGACAGTGTACATCGGCGCACTTGGGCAGAAGTGGCGCTCAGCGGGGCTGGCCTTGCCGGAGCCCTGGTCCAGCACTGCGTGGTACACTGCCGTCTCGCCCTCTTTCTGCAAAGCAGCCCATGCTGCTGTTGAAGGTTGTGCTTGTTGAAGGCAGACACCACGTGCAAGATCACCATGTGACATTGACAGATATGAGCTGTCAGCAGCAAGCTGATGGCAGGAACACATTGTGCTCGCCTTCAGGGTCTTGTTGTCGGCGGCCAAATTGATTGCGGCGCCGGCAGAACCCTGCGTCTTGCGGCAGATGGTGCCTGCAGATGACCATGCCGTGAACATGCAGCCTCGATGGTGCAGCCAGTCTCTTCGCAGCGCCAAGACGTTCAGCAGTGCGATGCAGCTGCACTTACAATAGCAGTGCTGGTAGGGCACGGGCGTGTGGCTCTTGACCGTGAACTTCACGGCGCGGCAGTGGCAGGATCCGGTGAGCTCCATGCCTCCAGAGATGCGGCGTGTAGAGATCGCTTGTACTGCTGTGATGCTACTTGCAGCACCCACAATGGATGACTTTGCAAGGTGCGGATGATGAACACGGTTTGATCTGGTCGGCAGTGTCTCAATGCACCTGGCCGATTGTTACCTGCTGATTCACTGAGCTAGCGTCCTTGCACCATTCACAAGCATGTCAATCAGGGTTGCAACAGGCAAGTGCTCTCTGTGTTACGATCATAACGCGAAATATTTGGGACGGCCATTCCGAGAGATCTTCACTTGCTTACATCGGCATGCAGGCAACGGCACAGCTCGCTGCTGATCAAGACAGCAACGAAGAGACACACCACGACAGTCTTCAACTTGATCTATCCACGATGCAAGCGGCAGCAGACAGTCCGCCAAACCAAAGCAAAAAGCATCAGTAGCAAAGATGCGCATCCTCAGCGGCAATGACGGGGACTTCAAATGCACAGAACATGATCGCTGGCCCAAGCACCCTCAACCACTGCCGTCGATCAGCGGCGATTTCTCATCGCCGCCAGCCGCCGCTGCCTCTGCACGCGCCGCCTCCCTCTGTTCCCGCCGGTATGGCTGAATGACCAGCCATGCGACAAAGCTCAGGTACACCACTGTTGCGGCGGCGACGCCGGTCATCGCCCATCGCTGCTCTGACAGGTGCTGCTGTGCCGCTACATACACCAGATACCTGCAGGGCCATACCAAGGTCCATACTTGCACACGCACCGCCCAGCTCTGCATAGTGAATGACAATGGCACATCAAGAACCAAGGGATGATTGCTGCTACAGCATCAGAGTGCTCACCCATTGACGCTGACGACGAAGGATGCCACGATCCAGGCGCCCAGCTGCGTCGCCAACGAGTTGACGAAGATAGGCCCCATGATGCGCCGAGACGATGTCAGCGTGATGACCTTCAAAAAGGCAGAGTGTGACTTGCCGCACAAGCCGAGACCATAGTGCATGAGAATCACTGGAGACCAGAAGCAAAAGCAAAAGCAGAAGCAAAAGCACACATGCACTTCGGCACCCGGATGACTGTCTCAACAATGATGGCATTGGGAGCTGATGCGCACCGGCACGACGGCGAAGGGCAGCTGGATGGACTGCAGGATGTTGAGCCACTGGTTGAGCACGTCCAGCTTGTTGGGGGACCGCGCCAGCAGCGCCACCAGCAGCGTCGGCGCCAGCGCCACCGACCGTGTCAGCAGGATGCGCTTCCACGGCGAGACCTGGCAACACGCAGGGGATTATACTCTGCACCCGGCACAATTTGCACCAAATCGCACGATGCTGCACCAGCAGCTTGTGCATAATTCGGTGGGTTGCAGCAGCTTGCACTGGATCCTGAGGCTGCTCCTGTTGCTGGCCAAGTGGCTCAACTGAGTCATGTTGTGGCAAGATCATTTGAGCAGATTCAGATTCTGCAGGCAATCTATGTGCCAAATGCAAGTGCAGGACCAGGGTGCAGCAATACCACCTCACCCGCAAGTTGAGGTAGCCGCCCATGACGAACTGGCCCGTGTATGTTCCGGTCATGGTGCTCGACTGCCCCGCCGCCAGCAGTCCAAGCGCCCAGATCAGCGCCTGCATGGGAATGCATTGGTGAGGATCTGATGTCCACTGCGCACAACGCCAACTCACTGAAGTGCATTTGCTGCAAGGAGCGACTGGAGCTCTCCTTCTGATGTAGGGACCTGAGATCCGACACCAATAGCACCACTGCTGTCAAAGTAGGTCATCAACAGCCCAGCTTGTGCACATAAGCACACAAATGAGATGGGAGCACACCATGGTGCTGCCGTACTTCTCGCTGATGTAGTGCCCAGCGTTGGCGAGGCCGATGTCAGCAATGCCTCTGCCGAAGAAGGCCTTGGCAAACACCGTCACCACGCACACGTTGATGAACAGCGACACCAGCAGTGCCACTGCGGACTCGATGCTGAAGTAGTGCATCGCCTCGCGCTTGCGGGAGTTGTGCCGCCCCGACAGCTCCCTGCAGAGCCGACATGTTGAAGGCTGGAAAGATCGGTTTGTGAATGTCGTCAGGCATCTGTATGGAAGATGGCAACTAAACTGCATCTACAAGGCAGTCTGCACTAGGCATCAGGGTCGCACCGCCAGTGGTGCTGTACCAGAGTGGTTGCATGCCAGTTGGCAGCACCCAGCTGCTGTTCAACAGCTTTGAATGCCGGCGCGAGTTGGGCAGCATGATCGTTGCACACATGATGCTGGCTTGACTTGCAGAACTGCAGGGGCTGTTTGGCGCAAGAGTGCAACCAAGAACAACATGCTTTGAACAGGCTCAGAGTGGAGGTACAGACAGTGCAGCATGGTGACCAGGCCCAACATGCTGACTTTTCCCTGCCATTTCACCTCTGACCGCAGGAACAGATACGAATGCCCCTATCTGCAACTCTTACCTGCTCTGCACCAGCGCCGAGTGCAGGTACAGGTTGTGCGGCATAATGACTGCGCCCACGATGCCGACCGCCACCGTCACGTACTTCTCCGGCAGCTTCGGCACGAACAGCCGCTCCGCGATGAGGCCGATGGGCGGCGCCACATCCCAGAACATGTAGCCGAAGGTGCCCGCCATGATGGCGATCAGCGCCGCGAAAAATGCCTCCAGCCGGCGCACCCCCAGCCGGTCCAGAAACAGGAAGAAAAACGCATCCACCGCAGTAATGACCACGCCTGCAGAGTGCAAGAGTAGTCGGGGCCAACCTAAAGTGAAATCCAAAGGACAGTGACATATGATATTGTGCCTGTCTGCATGGAATGCCAATGCCGGGTGTGCATGTGTCCAGCACTGCTGGATCCAGCGAGCAGGCACCTGCCCACAGCGGGATGCGGCCCAGCGACAGCAGGTTGATGGCAATGGCCGAGCCGATGACCTCCTGGATGTCGCTGCCGATGATGGCGATCTCTGCCATGATCCACAGCGCATACCGCGAAAACGCTGGATACTCCTCCCTGCGGCATGCATCAAGAATGCGGTTTTGCAGATGTGCACGAAACCAAATAGCTACTATGCAAGGTCGCAGCATTGGGACCGACAAGCGCCCTGATACGAGTGTGCTCTTGCAGGGCATGTCTTCAAATGATAGCACACCACACCTGCAGATTTCTGCGAGGTGCCGCCCTGTCGCCACCCCCAGCTTGGCGGACAGCATCTGAAGCCCGTACCCCTGCAGATAACCTGACACGCTTTTGTCGTGCTTGACAGGTGAAGGGCGTTCTTGAGACGAACAACACGCATATGCATGACGCTTTGCTGGACCAGCTGAGGCGGCATTCATTGCACCGGCACCGCATCGCACCATGACAGTGCTCCACAGCAGCACCCACAGGATGGTGTACCCCGTCTGGGCGCCGGCCTGCAGGTCGCTCTCCAGGTTGCCGGGGTCGATGTACGCGATGCTCATCAGGAACCCTGGGCCTGTGAATGCCCACAGTGCGCGCCAGCTGAACCATTGCTTCGGCAGATGGTCGCCCTGCCACGCGGGATCCTCAACGAACGCCTGCTGCTGCTCTGGCAGGATTGCGTCCGAGCCGCGGTGCAGCTCTGCATTCGGCACGGCGTCGGCGCCGGCGCCAGTGCCGCTGGCAAGTGACTGATAAGATGCTGGCTGCTGTGCATCGCCGTTGCTGTCTCGGACTGGCAGCACTGCACTAAACACGTAGTCTACCAACGCTCGGCTGCGATCGATGATCCACGCCATGCAGATGCTTGGTGCCACAACTTACACTGCTTATTCGCCCAAGCAACTTACCACATAGCCAAAAAGACCTTCAAGGTTAAACAGCCCGCTTTCAGTAATTGCATACGTGTGTTTCAATGCGCTTCAATGCTGACGATATGCAACACTCGGCGATGTGCTCCGCGCATGCCCGGAGAGTGCGCAGGAAGCCGGCAATGCGCACGTGAGGTGGTGAGTCAGACTGGCGTCAATAAGCCCTGTGTGACGGTAGACTCTAGGTAGGGGACCGAAAAGGGACCTAGAAGCATCCTGTATCCTGTGCATCCTGTAGCTGACTTGGCAGGCTCCACAACGCAATTCCAGACGCTTATTGCTTGCATCGTTCGCTTGTCGACCAACGACGCGGACAGCGAGCCTCTCAGCGCCTCAGACCTTCAGCATCAAGTCGCAGGTGGGCCCCTGCAGCGGATGCTGGACACTTCCCTGCTTGTCAAGTTGGGCACAGTGTCGCAGCTTGACCCGTATTGTACACTATTTCGGTTTCTCGTCTGTGCACGCTGCACTGGAGGTTTCGCAGTACCATGTTCGGCCTCAACAAGCCTCTTTCAGACTTAACCTTTGCTGACACATGTCTTGGCGCTTTGGCTACCGGTAAACTTCGCCGCCTGGGGGTTTTGGTCGTGAGTGTCTCAATGTAAGATTATACGCGACGCCTCTGCGTCATACAGAAGTCAACTGTGACACTTGACAGCGGGTTTTGCAATTTCCTTCAGCGCACTTCTTGTGTTGAAGAGCCGCAGATGAGGACACCGTCTTAGTAGGGTTCTTATCGATTTCTTGAAGCACGCTGAGGATTGTGTTGCGTTGGGAACCGCCTGAGTGGGTGCTTCACCTCAAGTCTGCAGCACACTAACATCTCACCGCAGGGGCCGCAGGTCTGCGGGACTGCGGGGTGAGATATCATGTTAGGCAGGGTGTGCGACACCTGCAAACGTTTGAAACGTTGCAGCCAGGCAGCCAGGCAGTCAAGCAGTTCGCAGCGCTGTGTCGCATGGTCAAGCTGAAGCTCGTGTTCGTTGCTCAATGCAGACATGGGCTGCCCCGCGTGCGGCGACGCCTGCAAGTGCCCACCGGGCCACTGCGAGTGCAACCCCTCGGAGTGCACCGCCAAGAAGGCATGTGGCAAGGCCAGCTGTGGGTGAGTGTCATAATATGAGTTTGCATGCTCACTGTTCCGTTCAATCACGCTGAAGGATGCCCGCATGCATCAGCGCAGCTGCAGTCACTTTTGTGACTGCTTGGTACTTGCAACTGACAGTTTGAATGTGACGCTGTTGAACACTCGCATCATCCGTCTGCTTCCAGGTGTGGCGAGCACTGCAACTGCGGTGATGAGTGCAAGTGCGGCAAGCCTGGATGCAACTAGTGTGCTGCAGCGTGAGCTCGTACGGCAATGGATGTGAAGTATAGCATCAAGATTTGTTGACAGATCAGGGATGGCGATTGCAAGCCGCCGTCTCTGAGCATATGCAGGCAACAGATGTTCAGCGATGTGTCAGACTGGAGTGACGCTCCGTGTATCATGAGATCAGTGCGGCAATGTAGCCATCAGTCGAGGTTCATCAGAGTTTGAGGTGGAATTGTGTCAAAAGCCTCTGTTGTAATACTTGGTATGATGAAGCATCAAAGCCTGGCCACATTTGCGATTATTTGTCGTGTAAATGCAACATGCGGCACTTTCTGCATACTGGCTTTGTTTATATCGCAAACGAAGAGCATGTCAAGCACAATACAATGCAGACACGTGTGCCGTCGCAAAGCTGCCAAAACTGCCTACGCAGCCTCATTCAGCACAAGCGCCGGCTACAGTCATGGACGCTGCTGCTGCTCTGCGTGGTCCAGCTTTGCTCGAAGCATATCAACTGCCTGCCAAAGTTGTATGTCCCTTGCGCTGGAGCCGGTGGGCAATGTGTGAGCCGCGAGCCTCCGTCACACATGCACACCAGGCTGTGATATGCGGTGGCTTGGCAGCACCAGCGGTTCTCAAGCCACTGACACACCTTGAACAAACATGGATGTCAGGACTGTGTCATGTACGTAGGCAGCTGCGCACTGCTGAACATTCACAATGTCACGAATGCTGGGAAGCATGGTGGTGTGTAACAAGGGTAACACCAAGGTGGCGCATCCAGCACTCAAGAAGAACGGACATGTCATGCAGCACATGCATGCTCATTGCAACTCGGCATCCCGATAATCCTCCTGGTCCGCCCCGGCAGCCATCTGGGGGTCTGGGTCCTCTTCATGATGTTCTTGTGCCTGGTCAGTCTGCTCCTCCACCGCCTGCCCCGCATGTCCGGTGACGCCAGCCGCTGAAGCTGAGCCGTCGGCAGCTGCACTGCCCTGCTGCAGGGCCTGCGCCTGCGGATCTGCTTGCAGCTGCGGCTGCCGTGTCTGCTTGTTCTTCAGATCTGCCCCCTCTGGCAGGCTCGCCGCACCAGCGTCACCCACAGTGGAGGAGTCTGTGTCTGAAGGATCCGCCACCGGGTCTCGCAGCCTGCGGTCGGCAGTGCCGGCCTCGCTGCTGCGTGCATCTGCGCTGGCCGCAACATCTCCTTCGCTTGCACCCTCCTGGACGCCTTTGCTGGTGCCACTCTGTTCCACGCCTGCTGCCCAACGGTCACGTGTGGCACGAGCGCGGGACTGCCCTGCCATGCTGTCAGTGTCGGACTGGCCTGCCAGCTGGCCATCCTGCTGCCCACCGGCGGCCTGCTGCTGTCCTGCCTGCTCCCCGGCCCGCTGGCGGCGAGCTGCTTCCGCCCTGGACTCGTCCTCAGCCGCAGCTGCATCGTGCTGTACTGTAGCCTGCGTTGTGCCGCCAGCGACGCCGATATGAGAATTGCCGCCGCCCTGCGTGGCAGCGCTGCCGGCTGACTCGGCACCCGCTCTGGCTGCCTGATCCTTTGCCTGCGGCATCCGCAGCACCTTGACTCAGTGGTTTGTGTACGTGACAGGGAGGCACGCGTCCTGCAGTGGCAGCACCCGCACGACATGTTCGTAGGTGACGGCACCTTTGCGGCCTCAAAGGCGCGGGAGATGCGGTCTCTGTACGGCTGGTAGTACCAGGCGCTGAATTGGCAGTCCCACCACTCCACCATGTAGTTGTCCTCCAGGAATTCGAACAGGTGCGGCACCCTGCAGCAAGCTGTCGACAAGGGGTACTGTGCAAGTTGGTAGTTGCTACTGCCAGTGGGGTACAACTGATGATGCTTGCATATACATGAAAGCGTACGATCACAACTGAGCCTGTACACGAACAGGAAATCTTGCACAATGAAAACCCACCTGGCAGGGATTTTGATGAAGTCATTGCGCCCATACGTGACAGACATCTCGCGCTGCGACACCGTGTCCTGCAGGATCAAGCATTCAAAGCATGCCATCCTCCATCTTGTCATAGTCCCAGACACACACCACGCACACCTTCATGGTGACATGAAGCTACTGGGCAGTGACGAAGATGGCGACGGCAGCAAATCAGCTCACGTAGGTGACAAGCCGTGCGCGGCCATCCAGGATGACGTCAAATTGCGTGCAATTGTGCAAGTCACCACTGCGCATGGTGCCTGCAGAGCCGAAATTTGTACGCACTCAGGCCATGAGGTGTAGGGTGCAGGCACAAGCAATGTCTCATGCCGTGCTGGCCACAGCGTACCAGCGGTCGTCTTCATGAGGTTCAGTATGACTCCATCACCCATCTGCAGACAATGGGACAACGGTCACCCTGTGCACAGGCAGTGGCTCGCTGGCATCACGCACGAGCCAGCACAGACGAGCTTTGAATGCAGCGCAACATACTGGTCACAGCTGGCACACACTACCTTTGTCTCTAGCTGTCAGCATCATGAACACCTGGAAGCGGTAGATGTCGCCGCGGAAGTCGTGGTGCTCCACCGTCTGCCCTGGCCGCAGGTCCGCTGACGACATCGTGGGCTGCGGCGCCGGCGACACACCCTCTGCATCCAGCACCGTCAGCGGTCCCGGGGTGTCCACCGCACAGCAGCACTGCTGCTGCCCTGCAGGTTACACGGCCATGAGAATTGTGCATGGTCATGACAGCTTGAAGCCTGCTACAGCAGAGAGCACGCTGATCACTGCCGACAATTACAGCTGCAATATCCTGCACAGGCCAGACTGCGCACACGGCGAGATGGCCGACAATAATTCTGATGTGTCACCCACCTGCAGGGCATAGCAGGGACCCATCGTCGCCAGCATTGTGGCAGGCGCGGCCGGAGGCCAGGTGCAGCGCCAGCAGGATCAGGGTGCAGTGCTCGATGGTGCGCCAGGGGTGCAGCTGCGCAGACCGCACGATGCCGCCCACCAGCCCCAGCTTGCGGTCCTGCATCTCACCGACGTCTCATTGCTGTCTTGGGAAGGTTTTGGACCTCTCTGCTCTCTCTCTGAGCACCTTCGTTACTGATCAGACGCGCAGCTTGGTGCAAGGTGGATCCCTGGAGCCTTTGGGCCTCCTTTGCAAACACGACGGTGTACTGCCAGCGGGTCTGGCTCGGGCACGTCACAAATCTCGTCTGCACGCTCATCCGGCTGTCTCAAATCTGCCATGTGCGACCTCCAACTTTGGCCAGATGTCGCACGAGGTTACCCTCCTCAAAGGTGCTCAGAGCTCAACAGCTGAACGTGCATGTGCGCAAATGCTGCACTAGATTACACTGACTGTAGTTCGCCGGGGAGCTCTTGCAGAGTAGCAACGCAAATCTGATTGTGATCGCTGGCGTTGTAGCTTATGATGAAAGGGGAGCAGCATGAAAGGCGGGGGTATAAAGATCGCCGAAAGGCAACAGGACACTCATGGCCGTGCCAAACAACCGGCCGCCGCACCAATAAATGCAGCACATGTTCACATCTCGGCAACTCTCCACCACGCAGTAAATCTGCCATGCGCAGTAGATGCGCGGCAGGTCATGATGCGCGCGTGCAGGCCGTGTCGAGCTTGGTTGATCCTGCTGCTGATTGTGTCATGCGCATGGCAGACTTGTGAGATATCGATTGGAGCGGACACGTTCCTGTACTGGCTCGAGCATCCGGATGAGCGCCCCGTACCAGCAGAGCACGTCGCAGAGGTGCTGACGCGGTGCAGCCATGACAGCACCTTGCCGCCGCAGTGGCAGCTGGACCCGCCCTGCAGATACATTGACAGGGTTAGTTCCAGACTGGTAGGGTCCTCATGCGGCAAATGCGGAGCATGAAATTGCACTCATTGTACCCGAAAATGAGCCGCAGCTCCGCTTCTACGTGATGCGCGTCAGACTGGCGCCAAACTTCTATCCTGCGCTGCGCTGCGCGGTGGAGGAGTTTGGCGCCAGTCTGACGCGCATCAAGTAGAAGCGGAGCTGCGGCCCATTATCGGGTACAATAAGTGCGATTTCATGCTCCGCATTTGCCGCATGAGGACCCTGCCAGTCTGGAACTAACTCCCTGTCAATGTATCTGCAGGGCGGGTCCAGCTGCCACTGCGGCGGCAGGGTGCTGTCATGGCTGCACCGCGTCAGCACCTCTGCGACATGCTCTGCTGGTACGGGGCGCTCATCCGGATGCTCGAGCCAGTACAGGAACGTGTCCGCTCCAATTGATATCTCTGCGCTGCGCTGCGCGGTGGAGGAGGCCCGACCGTGGGAGGAGGAGCCTTACCAGAGGTTGTTGTTCAGTGCCCTAGCCACTTGGTGCAGCACCACATCAGCTTCATTCATGTGTCACCTTCATGATTGCGCGCATTAAATTCAAGCATGTACATTGCCCCTGGAAGCGCGCTGTACTTCCTTTTCTTGAGGTGCAGGTGGTCACTATGGGTTGCGGCAGTTGAGGGCCACCAGGCTGCGATCGACAACCTGCGGCTATTGGCCGAGCGCGGCGAGGAGGACGCCGTGCTTGAACATTTATGTGATTACAACTCCGATGCCGGCGTGCAGAATCTGTGAGCATCATACTGACATTGATTCTGAGACAATCTAGACAGTTCACACATCGTGCATTCATCGAGTCTGAAGATGAACTGCATACCATTGTGGCGCTGCGTGGCAGCTGAGCGCAATTTTGGTGTTGCCTGCCCAGGTGCATTTGCTGGAGACATCTTGCGGCATCCCACCCCCTGCTAAATAGCCTGCGGGTGCGTTCCCATCCGATAGCGGAAGTTTTGCGAAGCATCTGCATCCCTCATGCACGAGAGTCCTATGATATGCTATCAAATCTGTGCTGCATCCCAGGTTTAAGCCTCGCACCTGGCAAACCTGGTCATCTACCTGCCACCCCTGCATTTTGATGCCTGCAGGTTGCATGTCGCCGCATCTACTGGGACAGCGACGATCAATGCTTCTATTGGGTGCACTGCCCGCACCAGCCCATGTGTATGCGGCCCACACTGAACCTGGCAGATGTCTTTGCACATGGCGCTCGGCCGCAGGCACCGGGCTATCCGCCCTGGGCCCTATATCAGGTGAGCATGCACAGCAGGTGTGTAGCCTCGACAGTGGATGCAGTGGTTTGACAAGACACATCAGATATGTCACGCCAGTGCACGGCATCGAAAAGGCGGTGGCATATCTCTGGACCGTTTGATACCTCATGTCTGCAGCCCATCTTTGGACCCAGTTTGCGCCCGCGGGTGCACCCCGTGTGGATGCGCGGCGCCGTGGCCCTGGAGCCCTCCGACCTGGTGGCAGCATCAGGTGAACGCTGACTGTCTGCAAGTGTATAGCATCAACAACACATCCATCGTAGAGTGGCTGCTGCCAACCTTCATGAGAGTGACTAGAATAGCTGAACATCATCAGCTCGACACTGACCTCCTCAAGCGCTGCTTGAGGGGTGCACCAGCAGAGCATATGCGGGCAAGATGCTCATGCATGCGATGCGCCCACCATGTCATGACACCATCAAGCGACATGGACCCACAAATGTGCAGATATTCCTACTTGGTACGCAGGCGCTGCCTCTGATGGTGGGGGTGAAGACCACTTCGCTTCGGCTCCGGGTGAAGGCCAAGCAGCAGGTTGAAAACAGCCACAGCATGACCATTGCGACGTGCTTGTTGTGGCAGACTTGTGACGGTTTCTTGACACTCGCCTGCCATGATTGATCAGGCTGTCGATACTCACCGATTATGTCAGATCTTTTGTACAATATGACATTGCTGAAGATTGCCAGAAGCGGTCAAGTCGTCACCGATTGCTGAGGGTCAACCTGCCTCACAGATGAGGTGGGCGCAGCCCGTGAGGAGAGCGGCGCCGGCAGCCACCTGTTTTCAGCGGTCGCCTCGCTGTCCGTGGGAGCGGGTACACAGACTCTTGCATGGTGGTCTCGCCAGACATCCGAAGAGTGCCATGGATTCATTGTCCGAACCGAGTGTTGCAATCAGGAAGTATGGAGCACAATGGCATACTGCTTCGCTTCAGATTCGTGGTTACTATTGTATCAATTGCCAGTGTCGGGCACAGACACGCACATTTGATATGGCTGCAAGCAATGGTGTTCTGGGCAGCGGCATCTCAGCATCTGCGGTGGCTGGTGCTGCGATCGCAGGTACCCATTGGCAATGGTGCACATATCAAGAGCCTGAGTTCCATCGCGTGATGGAAGGCGTCTACATGCAACTTGCCTGCTGGTGCACTGAGCACGTGGGCAGGGTCAGATCATAGAGATTAGGGAGGATGTGACAAACTGCAGGCTCAGCAGCTGGTCTCGGCACCGATCCTGCTGGCGCCCTCGCTACGGCATCCGGCTTTATGATCGGCAGGCCGGCCGCATCGGCTGCCGCAGCGACCCTTTCGCTACCAGCGACCAACATTGCAGCAGAGGCCCTGCCACAGACCATCGCAGCCCCCAATGCCAGTGATGTGGGCCCAGCAGCCGCTGGCGCTGCGGCACTGTAGCCGCAGCAGCAGCAACAGCAGCAACTGCTGCCCACCGTGAATGGCCTATGGGACCGCGGCAACATCAACTACGCCCAGTGGCCGCCGGGCGGCATCTGGACGCCCGCAGGGCCGCCGACCCTCAGCTGGCTCAACTGCCCAATCTTCACAGCGGCCCTGGGGCACCCCGAGGCTTTCACAATTGGCACAGCGCTGCAGCCGGCGCCAGCCGAGTGGCACGCCGTAGTCCAGGCTGTCAGCGATGCCCTGCAGCACCCGCAGCAGGACCCCTCGACACCGGTGACGCTGGATCTGGCGGCCAACCTGATCATGGTGCCCGGCGGCGGCACGTTCACCTTCAACCCGGGCGGCGGCCACACATACCACTTCTCAGTGGCGGCGCAACATGCTCTGCTCGACGCGCTGCCCTTCAATGTGCTGCAGCGCCTCAACCGCCTTGCCATCCGGCTCGTGCAGCAGGCGGCAGCAGCTGCGGGGCGGGCGGACGTGACGGAGGGCCAGATCGAGCAGATGCTGGCCGGCCTTGATCGCCAGTGAAGCTCGCCAGTGTTCCCCGCGGCAAGCCATATATGGCAGTGGCGGCAAGTTGCGCAGTGGCTGGTAGCCAACAGAAGGTCAAAATGGCCCAACTCTGCTTGTTGCTGGTTCGCTTCCATGTAGGATGTCATGGGTTCATGGCGACACAAGGCGGTGGAGAGCAGCCGGCAATGCTGATCGACATCAGTGTACCAATATTTGTACAATAGCAAATTTCGTGGGTTTCCCTTGAAGGTAGAGCTGTGGCGACGAGGGGACCTCCATGTCCCCCTTTTCCTTCGCATGAAGTGGTTTGCTTCTGTGACACCATATGTGTACAGACTGAATAGAAAGAAGCTGGACTGGCGCCATACAATACCTCACCGTCAAACGACCAGGTTACCAGTAGGCCGTACCAGGATCCATATCACAGGATGCTGATCACACACTGCATGCACAAGTCCTTGCTACCATTGCAATTTACACATGTGAATATCGGATCGCAGAGTTTTGTATGTATACTGAGTCCCTGGTCCACAGTGATGCATGCCTGGGTGATCAAATCACGGTGTACCCCCGGGGCCGCTGCGCCTCCAGGCGAGCCGCCCCACCCGTCCAGCTGCTTGAGCTTCATCTGCCCGGGAACAAGCGGCTTGCCGCGTTTCTTGCTGCTGCCGCTGCCGCGCGCGCCGCTGCCGGTCGCCTTGCGCTTGCCAGTCTGCAGCCGGCGCGCCTCGGCCAGCCAGGCATCAAAGCTGTTGCTGGCGCCAGTACCGCTGCCGCCGCTGGTGGTGCCGTTCACGCCCTTCAGGCTTTCCGCCGGGGGTGCCAGATTTTCGTGGCGCAAGGAATACCCTCAGATGTCAATATCGAGGACAATAGCAATGTCAAAATAGCAATGTTAGCACAGCACCATAGCAAGGTGCGGCACGCCATTTGGGCAATTGTGATCATGTAGTGTCATCGTGTTATTCGTGGTTTGAAATATCGGTTGGTCCTGAAAGCGGACCTTCATGTTGTTTGCATCCATGGTATCTTGGCCACCTACAACATACTGATAGCCGCACATCAGGAGTGAAATTGCAGAGAGGAGAATGGATTTCAGGGTTCGTAATGGAAAACGTAGTGCAACGGCCCACAGACCCCTGCAGATTTTACCAACAAGCGAGTATGCAGCATGCTGTGCACCTGTGGGTGCTGGGGCAGCGCTCGCTGCCGGGGGGGCCATGTTTGCAGCGGGAGAAGCCGCATGCGAGATGTGTCCATCTGTGTCGCGTGAGGCTGCGATACTGCCTGTGCCAGACATAAAGGCAACGCTGTTTGTAGTGACATGTATCAGCATCGCATCCACCTCCGCAAACTTTAATCAGAAGCGAAAGCATAGCATACCAACCGACAGTATGTTGGTGCGGATGACAGCATGCAGACTTATCAGGAGAAAGACTGCATGCCTGCAGAGCATGCGTGTGCACCTGCGACAGGCAGCTGGTATGGAAAACCGCTGGCCATGCAGAGACCAGGCGCCGTAGGTGGCAGCCCGCCTTTGCCTGCAGAATGACTCAGTGTGTGATGATATGCTGCTATGGTGCATAGTCAGTGCTTTCGGATCACTTCCAGTATGCATTGCGGAGACTTGGCAGACATGGCCGCAACACACCCAGGGTCGGTGAACACAGGGCCTTTTCGGTCGCAGGTGTGCGGGCCGCCGCCAGCCGATCCATGCCAGCGAGGCATGACGCACAGACGGCCTTCAGCTCCACGCCGTCGCCACTGCCTGTAGCAACAGCCAGCAATCGAATATTTTTGACATTGCATTGACAATGCATTCCGAACAGCATGCCGCAGCATCGCCGACACCGCTTCGTGCAAAGAAGGTGTCACCAATTTTGGGTCAAGATCACTGCAACATCATTCGCTCATAAAGTGTGACATGGGTTCTGGTCCTCTGCACGCGGCCGAGGGCTTGCATGCTCCAGCGATAGCTGGCTTGTCTGACTTGTCTGACACATGTCCAAACGGTGCAGAACGGCAGCCAAGACATTTCTGCGGCCTTCCTGACAATTGGCAAACAGCAGACGAGCAGCTGCAGAAGTTTGAGTCCTGCTGCGCATGTCATGAGGCAATGCTGTCCGGCATGCGCATGAGCATTCTGTCACGCTGATCAAGCGCCATGCTCAAGTGTTAAGTAGCGTCATCGACTCAGTGATCCGGTCGAATTTGGTGTAGACCACATGGGATCGCGGCTTCGCACATGAGGCGACCTCTCACATCGCATGTTGGTGGTGCCGCACAGCATGCATGCCGCAGTCAGCTCGTCTGCGGCAGCACCTGCTCGCAAGAGCTCTCATCAACCTTGCATGAGCAGCCTCGTAGCAAATGCGGCATGCTGCGATCAACAGAGACGGGTCTTCGGTGGACACCACCCTAACAGGCCTCGGGTGCGGTGGAGCGCTTAGCATCACTTGCTTGCGGAGCATGTGCCAATGCGGCTGGACAGCAACACCACAAATTTATACATCTGTGATCTGCAGAGGCTCCAAGAGCAATTGCATTACTGGACCAGTACGATCTGCCGGCAACGGCAGGGCACTCAGGTCAGGGCGGCGGCAGTGGACGAGGTCGGCTCCCTGACACAGCTGCAGCAGTTCTGTCAATGGCTGCTGAGCAATGGTACGCTGCATAGCAGAGTCTGCTCGACGCAGCATTCCTATATGCACATGCACCGCACATGTCTCATCAAATATTACTATTCAACCGCAGGCGTGCGCGGCTTCGGGCAGGCAGACAGCCCGCTCGCTCTTTATGAAGATGAGGACAGGGCCGAGCGAGGCATCGCAGCAGTGCAGGTGCTTTTCCGTGCTTGTGACACTTTCGCTCCCATTGTGTCAGCGTCAAGGAGTCACTCCTTATGATGACACACAGTCTGCGTGTCATCAGTCTTTGATCTGCATTGTCCCATGGTGCAGCCGATCGCAGCAGGGCAGCGGCTGCTGGCGTTGCCGCTGCGGCTGGCGCTCACAGACTATGCCGGCGACCCGGACGCTGCGGCTGTTGGGCTGGAGGACGCGCCGTGGGCGGTGCGGCTGGCGGCCAAGCTGCTGCGGGAGGTGCAGCAGGGCCCCGCTTCGCAGTGGGCGCCCTACCTGCAGGTGAGACACTCCCACAAGCCTGAGTTTCGGCATCTCAGGTGCTTCGACAAAATGATGTGCGAATCACTTGGCTTCAGCTCGGCATGCTCTCTTTCAAAAGTGAGTGAGGCTGATGTGCATGAATTAGTTGATTTATGTGAATCATTGAATTTTGCATAGGTGCTGCCCACATCAGTGCCGCAGCTGAGCGAGGCAGACGCCACTGCCAGCGAGTACTCGCCGCTGGTGGCCGCGCTGAGGCTGCAGCGGCAGCTGGCGGACGACTGGTTCGCGCGGCTGGCGCGAGAAGCGACAGGGAGCGCCACGCTGGACGCCTTTGACTGGGCGCTGTCAGTGAGCGTGCCCTACTATTGTGGACTTGACTGGACAGGTTGAGATATAGCACACAGTGCACCCACTGGTCAGTGATGCACAAGACCGCTGCGGGTGCACGGGTTTCAGAAGTCGGCTCGGCGTCAGCGTACGCATGATGGCACCGGTGCTGGGCAGTTGCTGTACCACACGGGGCATGTAAGGTTGCGATGTGTTCTTGTACATAAGAGGGTTTGCTGTCCCCACAGGTGGTCCACAGCCGGACGTTTGGGTCAGCAGCAAAGGGCGGCGGCGTCGGCGTGCGCATGATGGTGCCACTGCTTGACATGCTCAACCATGGCGGTGACGAGAAGGCGGGCACCCACCTGCCCCATGTCGCCACCGACAGCGTCAGGTGGATATGCTCGTGTCGTGCAGATGGCATCTCGTATTACAAATCATACCATCTGGGATTGATGGCGTGAAGACAGGCAGCAAACCAGGGCCCAGTGGGAGGCCACAGAGGGCATCACACCGCAGTGATGTCAGGATGCGCTATCCAACACAGACTGCTGTCAGTGATGCCGGACTGCAGACCTTCCTTGGATCAGTTACTGTTCTGCCGTGCTAACAGGTGGGACCTGGTGCCGCCAGACCAGGCGGCCAGTGCGCAGTGGGAGGTGCACCTCAGCGCGACCCGAGACATTGAAGAGGGCGAGGAGGTGCTTCTCAGCTACGGTGAGGCTCGGGCTTCTGCTTGTAAAGTATCATTTGACATCATGAGTGCAGTGACACACCAGTTGGCATCCTGTGAGCGCGAAGCGGCCGCTTGCAGCAGCAAGCCAATCGTTTGTCACAGGAAACATTGCAAGCTTCCGTTTCATACTTTGTTGCAGGCGAGCGGCACAACGACGACTTCCTGGTGCACTACGGCTTCGTGCCGGCGGGCAACCCGCACGACGATGTGCTGCTGTTCCCGCACTTGGAGGCAGCCCTGGAGTGGTTCTTTGACCGCGCTGCGCCCCAGGTGCGCTGTCGGAGGCACCGCTGAGCCGTCCACCATGTGAAGCTGCTTCAGTTGACTGAGCCGACATCCATCTGTGAGCTCCATTTGTTTGACTTTCTGCAGCAGTAGCAGCAGCAGTAGTAACACATTGAGTCCCAATCTGCTCTGCAGCGGCATGTGCCGGAGCTGGAGGCGAGGCAGCTGTACGATGACGCAGTGCAGGCCGCAGACGCAGCCACCGCCGAGCTGCCGGCGTCACAAGCCCCAGAGCTCAGGGTGTGCACATGCTGAGTCTCTTGCTGCACAAGCTGCAGCAGCACCACCTCTCTCGCATAGTCCCTTCTGTTGAACCACGTTACTGATATGCGCCACTAATTGTGCTGCACTGCCGCAGCTGGGGGCGGGCTGCCGGGTGGACCCACGCCTGCTGGCGGCGTTCGCCGCACTGGCGCCAGACGGCGTGGCAGCGGCTGTGGCGCTGCGGTGCGAGGAGCTGCTGGCCGGCTCCACACCCGTGCTACAGGTCGGCAACTGCAGGGTCTGGCAGCTGCCCGCATTCGTCAGCCAGTATGCTTACCTATCAATCAGATTGCTTGAGGATGTACACCTCCACTGATGTTGTGAGCTTCAAGCCCAGCATGTGTGTGTGGCATGTGCAGGACTTGCGGCAGCTGGTGGCCCTGGAGGCAGACGAGTACGAGCGCGCCTACTGGCAGCTGCTGCTGCGGCAGCGCACCCAGGTCAGCTAGCTGAGCACCAAACATTCGCAGGTCTATAGCTGCATGCTCACGAGTATGAGCACGGAATAAATGCACAAATTTACGCAGGGCTTATGCTGTGCCGGCCCAGCATGCTGACTCCAGTCGCTGAGCGCAGGCGATGCGGCAGCTGGCAGACAGCGCGGACTTTGCACTCCTCGGCAGCACAGCAGATGGAGGCAGCATCGCCATTGCGGATGACGCAGCCGCCGTGACCACCGGCGCAGCTTCGGACCAGGATGCATGCGACGACAGATGGCGGGCCCATGTCGAAGCACTCGCTGGGCTTATTGATGACAGTCCGCCGGCGGCGGCGGCGGAAGACGCCGGAACAACATCGAGTGCAATTGCGCACAGCCCGGCGCACATGCGCAGCATGCTGCTGCGCTTCCGCGTCAGCAAGAAGCTGCTGCTGTGGAACGTTCTACTGGAGAATGGGACAGCGCGGCACAGGGAGCCATGAATTGTTGGAGGTTTTGCTGGTCCTCGTCCTGCACTTGTAAGATTTTGATAGGGGCTACGGGACAGTGAAAGGCCGCCCAGCGACCGGGGTAATCGGCAAGGGGCCAGACTCTCATCTCGGTCGCAGGACTACGGCCTGAAGCTGGTGGGTAGCTGCTTTGAGCTTGAAGTTCGACCGCGAGCTGATCCGTCGCCATTCCACGCTCTCTGTTCTCAAGCAATCAACGCGCAAACAGCACCCAAAGCTTCCTCAATCTTCAACAACAAATCAGCAAAGATGGTCGACCAGGGCGAGGTGCGTCTGCTTTGCTTGCAGTTTGGTTTATCTGTGATCCCGCTGATTCCCTCAGCGCACCTTGCTGTTGACGCACACCGCCTCGCGCCTCTCACTTACTGAAACCTCTTTTCTTCTTCTGATACAGGTGCAGAAGGACAAGGGTGAGCGCCCCGCCTGCTCCTGCTTTGACTCGTCTGCACAGCCTCGTCAGCAGGCAGCTTCCGCGTGCTGCTCGCGGCCGCAGCGCGGCGGCATGGCCGCAACGCACGCCGCACATGCCGCGATAGTGTCTTGATTGCATATCACACGGCCAGCATCGCGCCGCTGGGGCAGCTCGCCCTGGGACTTGTCTGGACAGCTTGGGACACTTCTGATTGACAGTTGCACTGACCCATGCGTTCTCTTGTGTCCTGCAGCCGCGGGCAGCATCAAGTCCGCCGCAGGCACTGCACAGCAGAAGATGGGTGAGGAAACCGGCTTTGTCACACTGATTGTTGCATTCATTTGTGTCCTGCAGCCGCAGGCAGCATCAAGCCTGCCGCACGCTGTTCACATCATGTTATATGTTATACTGCTGCCTCTGCTTCCCACTAACCTTTGTTTTGTGGCATGGGGGGAAACAGGGGAGGTATTTGGCTCCGATGAACAGCAGGCAAGTATTGTTACAAACTGCTGCATGCTTGCAATGTGGACCTTGCTATTGCCTCTGATCTGAGGCTGGATGTCGCTGGAAAGGAATCTGAGCAGTTCGTGAATGCATCATGCACAACGATATTGTTTTCGGGGTTTCAACCGTCATGTGATGTGAGCTTTATTTACTTGCAGGCCAAGGGTGCTGCACGGGATGCCAGCGGCCAGGCCAAGCACGGTGTGTGACGCACTGCCTGTGACATTTATGATGCTGCACGCAAACACTTGTGCTGTGTTCGAGTGTATACGGTTGCCAAACACCAGTCTTCGGATAGAAGCAGACTGCATTACAGTCGAGATGCCACTCGATCAAATTGTGATTATATCGACATGCTGATACCGAATTGCAGACACCGCCGAGTCCAAGGGCTACGTGCAGGGCGCTGTTGACACCGTTGTGGGCGGTGCCAAGAACATCATCGGCTCAGTGACCGGCAACAACGAGCAGGTATGCATGGGTGTTGGTCAGATGGAATATTCGCATACATGAGGATGAGTTTACATTTGGCTGTCAATCGATACAAGGTTTTCAGCATGAACTCACGGATTGCCCTTCTGGATGCAGGAGGGTGAGGGCAAGGCCCAGCAGAAGTCTGGCGACGCACAGCGCTCCATGAACTCTTGAATCCTGTGAGTCGTTTTGTGAACCGGATATGGTGTTCAGCAGCACGATTGTCTGCACATTTTTGACAACTCTGTAACCGTCAGCATTTGCACACTACTGCAACATCAATTTGCCACTTCTCCTCCCGTCGTATCAAGTCCCTACCACTTGTAGACCGTGCCACCTACCAGTCGCATCCTTAAACATTCTCATTCTATTATAGTCTGGATTTATTTTGACTTGAAAATGGTCTGGACCATGTTGATTTGGAAACTCTGTTAGTGACACATTTTGACACTTCAGCTCCACCAGTCTTTCTCCCACCAGACATTGCCGCGACCAGTGTCCAAGTCCAATTGAGTTAAAACCGCAACACCTGCTGTATACTCCAGCTCATCCTATCAATAACTAAGAAGGCAGCAGCGGGTCTGCCATGTAGCCATCAGCATGCCCTGACGTGCTGCGAAGCCGCTTCCAGAACTGACTGAACCGCTCCCCGATCTGCGGGACAATGTACTTTGCCATCACACATATTGCTCCACACATGTTGCTGCATCTCTGCCCAGCATACAGATCTGCACTGCTTTCCATTTCTGACACATCTTACCCGCACCCAGGAGTGCAAACATGATGTGGTCAATCACTGAGTCAAAGCCTTCGAAGGTATGACTCAGTGATGGACCACATCATGTTTGAACTCCTGGGTGCGGTGCTCCGGGCGCCGGTCACGTACCACTCCTAACTGCAGCTCAGTCTCGTCTGCTCTTCGCTACTTGCTCTGCACAGAGCCAGCGTGTCAATCGTGCACTTACCGCATGGATCAACTCTTGAATGCGCTGCTCCAGGCGCTGGCCGCGAGTCTGCTTGACCAGCCGCTCCGGGCGCAGGCGGTGCTCCGCGTCCAGGATCGACGCCGTCGCCAGCAGGATGGTCAGCGTGGCGCCCACGCAGCTGGTAGCTGCAGAACAGGGCGTGCAATGTTGTCCAGGCATGGGCCGGTGCTTGTGATCGAGTGCTCATGCACAGCTGCAAGGCATGGGTCCTGCCCATCATGCAAAGACGTCGCGCACCTGCCAGCACGAACATGATGACCATCTGGTACCGGGCTGCCTGCGTGTGCATCAGAGGAGAGGATCAGCGGGACCAACGAGATGGTTTGGTCAAGGTGCTGCCTGGCGCGCAGCAGCATGCAGACGCAGCGCTGCAGCCTGCCCACCTGGGAGGGGTCAGAGCCGCCCAGGATCTGGCCTGTCATCATGCCCGGGATCGAGACTATGCCCTGCGATTCAGGAGCGTCGGTTTGCAGACCCTTGAAAACTGGACTGCCCTCACACTGAACATCGCAATGGGGTCATTGAAACATGCCACCGTCTGAACTACTGCAGACTGGTGCAGGGGTGCGCCCACCACCACGTTCATCTGGTTGAGGATGGGCGTGAGGGCCAGCCGCACGCAGCGCGCCACCGTGGCCTTGGACGCCTCCCACCGCGTCGCACCCAGCGCCAGCAGCAGCTCGATCTTGTCCTTGCCTGCATGATTGCATTGTTGCACAAACGAAGGTGAGCAAGAGCCTGCAGCAGATGCGGCGACCCCACAGCGGATTAGTAGGATGCCTGTCCACCGCCCAGCACCAGTAGTAGCTAAATGTTGGCCGTGCCTGTGGTTGCAGCAGGTCAGAGCCGTGCGCCGCCAGCAGCCTGCCATCCACTCTTGCAGGCAATGCTTTTGTCAGTTACAATATGTGCAGAAGTTTTTTTGTTTGCTGCGCATATCTATTTGCGGGAGGGTGAATACAGTGATGCTTCACCTGTGGTGAAGTCCTCCAGCAGGGCGGACAGGCCGACGGAGATGCTGCTGATGCAGTTGCCCAGCACCATGCCCAGCATGGGGATGAAGTACTGCGGCTCCCACCACGGCTTGGTGCGCACCTGCACGCAGCAAAGTTCGGTGTGAACACGTTCAACCATCCGCCTGAGCTTGCATGGCAAACTTGGTCATCAGGACTCTGCAGCAGGAATGGCTTGCGTGCAGAGCAAATTGTCGAGAAGCAGGAGCGCACCACAACGATGAGCGCGTAGGTGAGGAATATGCTGCTGGCGAAGATGGTGCAGCCCACCACCTCCGCTAAGATGCCCTGCGCAATCAGTTACGAACCTGCCTCACAAACACCACACAATCGCAGCTCAACCTGCAAAATGCAGCAGCAAGCCACTGCGCAAGCGAGACCCCCTTTCGCTTGAGACGCGTCGCGAGCACCACCGCGAGCATCATGTTCACGAGCAACAGTATGCTCCAGACAGAGGCAGCAATCGACTTCCTCGACATACCCGGAAGGTGTAGGCGGGGCGGGAGGCGGCCTCATATGCGCCCACCAGCGCCATCAGGATGGCGTAGCCTAGCACGATGTACCATTTGTGCGACGTGAAGATGGGCACCAGGATGTAACCCAGAAGGCTCAGCTGCACCACACACCTGTGCGGCGGTGCGTGCACTGTCGGCCAGCCCTGCCGCGCTGATTCTGCACAGAATGCAGACATGCATGCACGGTTGATGGCGGTGCGGCTAGCGGCCCACAAGATGCTCACCTGACGGTGGCAATGAGAAGCTGCACCTCCAGTCCCAGCTGAAGGATCGCAGAGATGACGGCGAGGACAAGCACCAGGCAGGCGGCCAGCGCCACCGCCCCCGGCCCGATGTAGTTGGGTCCTGCCAGACAAACATGTGCATTTCATACAATCAGTGATATCAAACATGCAGAAGCGCACTGGCATCGCTCTCCAAATCATCTGAATGCATGCGACACCAGTGGATTTTGCGACGCCACCCTCTGCAGTGAGGATGAACGCCAGCAGCGCGGCTGTGGGCTGCATGCTGTTGTATTAGCGCTACGATCTACGATGCAGCTGTGAACTTGGAGAAGAGAGTCTCGCAGGGTTGTGTGACATGCATGCTGCTGGGGATTGAACTTGGAGCAATCAGATGCGAGCCCTGCTGCAGCTACGAGCCGTCAAGGGACCTTCTTCGGCTAACTCTACACGACTGACACGGGCGACTGCGGCTTCACATGCAGGAAGCCCTTCCTTGTCTGCCAATATGTCGTGAGATCCTGAGCCCTGTTCTTGGACCGAGTGTTGTCGTGACACAAATCTGCGCGCTATGTTGCGCCAGATTATAACCCAGACAATTTAGCAGAACACAACAAATCAGCTGAGGAGTGGCACAGTGCCTTGCAGCACAATGCGCAAGCAAGGCGGCCCGCCGACATGTCTGCCATGGTCGGCTGCTGGCTTGCAGCAGCAATGGATCGATTGTTGTCATGCTCAGAGCGGAGGAGGGACTGCCAGCTGCTGTGGCCGGGGCTGCCGCACCAGCGGCTGGGTTGCTAGATTCCGATCCACCGCAAATGACCATGCCAGGCCCCACCGCGATGTGCGCCCTGCGTGTCCACACATTGGCGATCGTCAGTGCCTCCCTCGCCTTGCGACGACATTCTTAGCAGCTGCTCTTGCACCAGACTGCATATGTGCACGGACATGGGTCCGATGACTATACTGAGATGCAGATGTCCAAGAGCGAAGTAGGAAACTAAAGCAGAAATGCTCACAACAGGCCACACCTTGCGCAAACTCGGTAGTGCGCAGGGCAGTGGGTCGATGTCGATACAAGGCCGTGCGCAATGCCTTGAGGCTGGCCTTGCGCCCCAGCATCGCTGTGTACCTAAGATCCAACCCATTAACACAACATGTTGGCCTGTTGACCAGGTCTGACTCATAGAGATGACGTTGCGCAGGGTTCCCTGTGTGCATGGCGCAACACTGAAGCAAGCAAAGCTGCACGGTGCACAGTGCACTTTCTGCCAGGCTTCACCAGTGTATGCGATCCCGCAGCAGCAGGCTGTCCGCAACCATGGCCCCCACAAAGGCCGCCTCACCACCCGGGCACACCATCTCCTCAGCCGTGCCTGTGAAGACATGAAAAGACCGAAAGATCGTCAGCATTTATTCAAGAGCTAGACGACGACTGCACCAACTTTATGCTCGTGGCGACATTCGTAAACAACCTATACCTGCACCATCGCTGACAGCAAGTGCGAGCCGGACACACCCATGTGCGCGGTCTGCGGATTGAGGCCCGCCTGCTCTATGGACTCGAAGAAGGGCGGGTTGGTCATGCAGAAGGCGAACCGCTCTCCTGGCCGCATCGCTGGCCGCAGCACACTATTCGGAAATGCATCGCTGCCATCTGGCATGGCTGCATTGCTGGCGGCAGGCCCTTGCATTCTGCCGCTGTCAGCTGCCACAGCTGCTGCGGCGGTGCCATTTGCTGCGTCAGCAGGCTGTTCCCTGACATCACGAACCTGCACGTGCATCAGCAACCCTTCTCTCTTTGCGCCCAGTGTGCTTTCTCTTGCTTGATCAAACCGACCCAGCAGTAACATCATGAGTCTTGCTGCAGTGATTAGCGGGATGCGGGCCAGCAGCGTCACCTCGATCAGGGGTGCCAGGTGCGGGTTGGCGGCCAGGTTGGCGTGCGCCCCGGCATTGGCCACGTCCGTGATGTCGGCGCCCACAAAGCGCCAGCCGTGCTGCGCCGCCCCCAGCAGCGGATAGATAAGATTCGCACCGCAGCCGATGTCGAGTCCCACAACCTGCCCTGCAATGAAACGCACCAACCTGCTTCACTTGAGCTCGATGCAGCACCAACAAAACCTACATTGGCACAAAGCAGTCAAAGATGAGACACATTTGATACCTAGCACCGATGGCACCCCAAGCGTTGCACCAAGTCGAGCAAAGGGTTGCTAGATGAAGCATCCCCACTGGCCCTCTGGCCTGCCTGCTCTGTTAAATCCTGTTCCTGAAAGCAGAGGCTGAGCTCTCAGATGTGAGGGATAAAATATTGCGGAAAGACCGGTGACCTGGCGGCGAAGACAGCGCCAGCAAGTCGGCCAGCCAGGCGATGTAGTTGGCACGCCCCGGCACCGGCGGTATGAGCTGCCCTGGGGCGACACTCCATGCCACCCCGTAGTGCTCCGCCAGCAGAGCGGCCGTGACGGCGCGCGAGGCATCCGCATTCGCGAAGTTCACGGCGCCGCTGCGAGTGGCAAGGACATCTGTGCCGACTCAATCATAAAACTGTCCCAGCATAGTCGAACAGCAACAATCACTTTGGAAGACGCTGCCATGGCAGTGGCGGGCACTCAGCAGCCTGCATTGCTGCATCATTGCCTGGCAAGCATCTTTGCGCCAGAATGAAGACATTCAAAGTCAGCTAGCAAGCCAGGAAGCCACGTTTGACGCTCCGTAAAGAAAGCGACATGGTCTTTGATGAATTCACACCTGCCATCTTGGCGGATGTGCACATGTTGCGCCAAGGCAGGATGTCGGGACGCGAGGGCCGCAAAGTCAGGTTCCTCGTCAGCATAGCAGTTGGCAGGGTGCATGCGGGCATTGCCGCTGCCGGGCGCTGTCACCCGTCGCCGCTTGGCTGCCGGCTGCTGCTGGTCTGACTGCTGATGCTGATCTGCCGCGGTGGCTGCCGAGTCCGCCGCTGGTGCCTGCTGTGGCGAGGGATCGGCTGCCGCTGTGGTGTCTGCTGTGGCAGATGCAGAATTGGGAAGCTCATGTAAGCTGGCATTTGGCGGCAGGGCCGGCCCGATCAGAGCGCCAACTGGCGCCGCATTTCCTGTAGCACAAGTGTCGGTGAGTGGTGCTACGGCACCATTTGCTGCTGACGCTCGCGCCGCAGCATTCCGCAGGACTGACATGCTCTGCAGGAGCTCGTCACGCAGCTGCACTGCGTCTGCATTGTCAGCGTCGTCCTGCAGCAGGTGCTCCACCTCACGCAGGCTGGCCGTGTGCTCTTCCAGCAGTTGATCATCGGCCGCTCCCTGCAGGGAGATGCACAGGGCTAGTGAGTTGGCAACATGTCTGCAGGCATTCTGCGCGAACGTGAAGCGTTGCTGTAAATTTAAAGCTGCCATAGGAATATGGAATGATGCGACTCGCCATGATGTGCCTCTGTGCAGTCGGCGTTGCTGCCGCTCCGCCACTACATGATGCTCAAGGTCCAATCACAGCTGGCGTTGGCGGCCCGCTCCCTGCAGCGCCGTTGCTCTCGACATCAGCAACATATGCAAGGCAGTTTACAAACGCGAACGTATGATGTGCATGATGCATATGCAAGTTGCCTGTTGTGCCAACCAGCGCACCACAGGGTGGCTTGAGAGCAAGTAGTGAATTTGATGCCACAAGCTGATGCAAGCATCATTGATCGCTTGCATGCGCAGTCGTACGTTCCTTTACCGACGTTCGCGCGGGTATCACAGCTGCAACCTTGTCTTTTACCGGAAGAACCTCGACCTGACCTGCAGGCAGCATCCCACAGGAACAGAGGGCAGTCATGAGCGGTGTCCTGCGCAGCATGCGGCCATTGGCGCGCAGGCTGCAAGGCGATCCAGCGGTGGCGGGCTTCGGACAGCAGCAGCGCCGGTGCATGGCCGGTGAGCACCAGGATTTGGATGCGCGCCCTTGCAGTACCTGAAGCTGCTGAGGCACACTCGTCATGCGGAACAGTATTCAAAGATCGCCGTGCGGGGCATGTCATCCAAGCTTCCTCGCTGAAGACACAGAAGCTGCATTGCTGGGGCGGCTTTTGGTGTCCAACGTGCGGCATGGCCCACGGATGTGATGAACATCTCGCATTGTGTTCGCAGATGAGGCCAAAGTGAACGCCTGGGAGGCGCCGACACAGATAGCAAAGTGGAAGGAGGAGCACGTGAGTTCTTTCGCCTTGTTGCGCGTATGCGTGCCACGGTGGCAAGCAAATGTATTGAGCTTAGCTGCGCCATGTTGATGTGATGTGGTGTCCTGCACTGATGTGGTGACGATTCGCTTGACAGATCGTGTTCGCGGTGCTGGGGGGGTGGGGCATCGGCATCTACACCGCCATGAAGGTGAGCCATCTGACCGCTGAACCTGTTGAGCGTGACCAGATCAAGGAGCCGTGCTGACCTGCTGAGGCAATATGTTGTGCAATCCCAACTTACTTCGTTTCCTGGCGTCGTTTCCTGGCGCAGGTGTTTGGAGGCAAAGAGAAGGAGGCTCAGAAAGATGCACTGGTGGAGGCCAAAGCCTGAGGGATGCCACAGGCAGGAATTTGGCGGTAGGCTGGCGTGGTTCAGTTGGTGTTGAATCCATCAAGGAGACCTCAAGGCTGCACGTGTTCAAGTTGCCAACGTAAGCATGCTGCTTGCACGCATATGTTGCTGTTGACGCTTTGATGAAAGTGGCCAGCTGTCATTGCATGGGTCTCGCTGCCATGGAATTTGTCATGACTGGGTGGTGGGACGCCTTGCACGATGCCTTGGTGCGTCCAGCGGAATTGGACGCAGTCGTTGCAAGTCATAGGGTCGGCTGCACGGCCCTGCTGGGCATCCCCTTGAAATGCTGCCTAGATCTGGAACAAGACAATGTCTCGTGACACTATCAGCTTTCAGCGCACGATGGATCCCACTTCCTGTCTGCCACATTCTCGCCGCGCTGCGCTGAGCAACTGGTTGCTCTCTATCACTGCAACTCCAGTGGTGTAAGCTGCCGTCACCGCCACTGGTTGGGCGGCTGCATGTTCTCCATCAGCGGTGGCGCCTCATTGGTGCGCGCCTGCTCATGGTCGAACTCAAACAGCGGCCGCTCCCACGGGCTGTCGAATGAGCGGATGACCATCTCCCCCACCCACGTCTCGCCGGGTTGCAGCCTGCCCAGTCGATACATAAGAGGCATCGTACACGTCTCACCAGATTGAGCGCTGATGCGTTGCTGCCGTGTGCAGCAGCAGCCCTGGGATTAAACTACCAAATTGACCAATCTTTGGTAGGGAGGATGTACACCCTTCGCTATAACAGTGCCGCAATTCATGAGCTTGCCAAAACAGTGTGCAGGAATATGAAAACGCACGTGACGGGGCGTGCCACCCGGGCGCTGGGCACAGCCACAAAGTGGCGGTACGCATCTGGCATGCGCATGTGGGGGTTGATGGCGCCGGTATCCCGAAAGCCGCTGCGGTTAATGATCTCGTGGTGCGTGCGGTCGCCCGGGCACAGCTTGACATCCGTCTTGTCCGTGTCCACAAACACGCTGTCCACCGGCCGCTCTGCAGGGGACAGGAAGTACTCGTTAAATGAACACGTACATGCAAGAGAAGTCTGCCTGCCCACAGGTGCCTGACGTGCGTCAATTTGGTCTGCAATGTTGAGGGTCACGTTGATAAGTTGAGAGGTCAAGTTTGATCAGAGGGGTGTTTCTAAATTGCATTGCCCCAGCAAGCTTGGCAAATCTAGATGTGCAGCCCATTCGATGTGCAGCCTCCCATGCAATGCTGACTTGCAGACGTCCAGCTCACCGCCAAAGTGCACATAGTCGGCGTCCTGCTGGATGAGCCGCGGGTGGCTGGGGTCGCCCGAGTAGTCCAGCACGTGCTTGCCGCCCAGGCCCAGGATTTTGACCAGCTGCGACGACTGCGGGTACTCCCCCAGCGGCCGCACCGCAAAGTGCGTCTGCAGCCCGCTGGTGAACGTGAACTCCTTGTCGTCTGCGCAGCAATGGGCAGCAGCACCTCAGACTCGGTAGAACAATCGAGATCTAACTTCGGGTGATTTGCATAGCCCTGGCGTGCATCGTCTGAATCAGGCAACATGAAGTGGTTGCCTCTGCAGGGCTTCCGATGGTTCTGGAAACAGGCACGGCATCTGCAGATGCTAGCACTTCAGACACTCCTCGTGCTGCAAGCGACTTCCATTTTCAGCGCATAGCACAGCTGCGGCAGTTCCTGCATTGCCTTACTTCTCACTGGACGACATCGCGGAAGCATGCATATTGTGTGCCAGTACAGTGTCCCACGTGTAGTGTCAATCTCAGTGTGCAGTGAAGCTGCAGCGGGTCTTCAAAGTGCCATGCGCTTCGATAGGGAGTGCATCATGCGATCAACCTGACATCATGCCCTTGCCTGTTTTCCTTGCCTGTGTTTCCAACCTGTCAGGATACAGCGCAGCTCTAGCGGGTCCTCGCCCTCAGACTTGCCGCAACATCCTCAACATCAGAGCTTCCTTTGCAACTTAGTCTCACCTGGGCAATCTCCAGGCCGCGGCGCAGCTGCAGCGGGTCGTCGTCCACGGCCTTGCCCTCAGACTTGCCGCAACATCGTTGGCAATCAGAGCTTCCGTTTGTAAGTGAGTCTCGCCTGTGTTGGCGATCTCCAGGACGCAGCGCAGCTGCAGCGGGTCGTCGTCCACTTCCTCGCCCTCAAAGCTGCCGCCAGCCTCGCCGCCCGGCGAGCTCCACTGCCCGATCTGGTTCATGCCCGGCCCCCGCTGCGCCCCATCGGACTGCACCCTCTCCGGCACCGGGTTGGGGATCGAGTTGTCCGGGAACTCGTCGTGATCCATCAGCGATACCTGTGCAACCAGAACAGTGCAAAGATAGGCACGCCCGTATCTAAGGCGGTGACTCAGGCTGTCTCACACTTCGAGGCAATGGGTGTGGTTGCACGACTCAGACGCACAACTTGGAACACGCTGAAATTGGCATGGAACAGCGAACTTGGGACGATGCAGAGGTGAAGGGTGATGTGCTCACAGTGTACATGGCCTCGAATTTGTGGGGCCAAATCTCCATCGTGAACTCGTCAGACTCTGTCCATAGGGCGACTGAGGGCGCCGGGTCAGCTGCAATGTCAGGATCAGCAACACCTGCGGTATTGAAGAAAGGGAGCTGTAGGCATGCTGGAGCCACTGGAACAGCTTGACGAGACCCGCAACAGGCTTTGCCAGAGCCAGCCATGAAATTATGCACAAACACATGCAGCTCATGGCAGACGAGCACCTGTGGCTGCGATGGACCAGTGCATCCGCCGCAGCAGTCCATTTGTGGGCAGCACACCGCGTCCATACTGCGGGAAAACCACTGGGATGCCACCCCTGCAGGGCAGATGGGCATGTTGGGTCGGGACTATGTACTGTTGAGCATGCAGCTGTGATATAGCGTCACATGGCAATGGAGTCATAGCAAATCCAGCAATAATGCAGCATTACCAACACAGGTGCAAATAAGTCTCACTTGATGGGCTCGAAGCCATCAAAGCTGTTGTCAGGCCGCACAAAAAGAAGGTCAGAGCCGTCTGGTTTCCGCCAGGAAGTGATGTTGGCGCCGTGCAGATACACTTCCAGCTCCGCCCCATTTGGGTGGTGCAGATACACTGCAGGGTGGCAGCAGAGGTCAAACCTTCTCTGTCAAAATACAGTTGCACTGCGACCTGCGAATCCAATTGCAGCAGAGCCACACCAAATGCCATTATGTGTCTGTGATGACGCAAATGCAATGGTCGTAGCTGACCTGCAGGAAGGTCGTTTGCACCAAGTCCAATCTCCACCAGGTCGCCTATCTCAAAACGCTCCCGGCAGTATTCAAGATACTCGAGGTTCAGGGACCTGAGAGAGCAAGAATTGCATGAGCCATTTTGTGTGCAGACGCCAACAGTCATAGCACGACATGGCGGAAAGGGCAATTGAAGAACGTTGTTAACGCAAGCTGCTCACTCGATGTTCTCAGTGAGGTCACTGATATCCATCTCTCCCTCCGAGTCGCTGTCACTGCCTGCACCCTCCTGCGGCTCTGCCTGCATGGTGTCTGCGCTGTCGAATGGCTGGTCTGCTGACGCTGCACGGCACCGTGGCCACCTGCGGCGGCTGCCCCTGCCGCTGGTGCTGGCCACACCGCAGCTGCGCTCGCGTGCGGTGCAGAGCTCAGCTTGGGACAGTGCTGATGCGGCCGCCGCTGTGCCTGCGCAATATTGTTGCATGATGTGTCAGCGTACGCCTGATGTCCCCATGTATACACATACCTGATCTTGGGATCCTTCTCTGCAATGGTGTCCATTCCATTGGCAAGGCATTCTGCCGGCCGGCACATCGCGCAACCTGCATCATGCTCAGATGCTGCACGGCAGCGTCCGACATGCACAGATTCTCACATCTCTTCAAGCTGTGAGACGTCGTCCTGCACCGCGACAATGGAGCGGGCAGCAGTGAGCTGACACTCGGGCGGCCGCAGCACAGAGTTCCGAGACATGTTGCTCCGGCTGTGGAGCTTGTGAACCCCACAGCCGGCCGCATGACGACGCTTGCCGAAAAGCAGTGGCAGTAGCTTCGCTTTGCTTCTCGATTTAGTTCTCTAGAGCAAGCTGACTGTCGGAGCAACACTCAAAACAGCCGCAGGAGTTGGTGCTGTGTATGTCAGAGGTCCTGCAGATGCAATCAAGCGGTCGGGACTATAATTGGAGCTGAAAGTGTTGCTCAGATGCGTGAAGTGATAGTACTGCTGTGCTGCAACGCCTCTGCGATGTTGAGCACCGCCGGGGACTGCCAGTGTGGGAATCCTTGGAATGGGGTGCAACTTGCGCTTGAGTCGGAATACAAGCCTTAAGTAGACGGTCTTTGCAGAGCGACCGGTTGCTTACGTTGCACGCGAAGTGATGCGTTCGGATGTGGCTGTGTTCCAAGTGAACGTGCAGCAGCGAAGGAGCAGGCGCATATGGTTGATTGAGGACGGCGGGCATAGGTATGGGGAGTGGCGGTGGCCGGGATGAACAGCAGTTGCACGGCAGCCAAAACCTCTTTACAGTACAGGCACTGTGCGCCGGGATCCAGTCGTGCTCAGTAGGACGCCTTGTTCAGCACAACGCCCTCGAACTTCGTCTGGAACCTGCAAGCATGCCACATGTACGACCGTGGATGGCCGCAACTTCTCAGCAGCACATGCAAGTCAACATGTGCAACACACTTGCTGCAATGCCAGCACAGAGGCAACGACGAAGGCAACGACAAGTGAGTGACTATACGTGGATGAGCAAGATGCAAACTCAAACAGGACTGCATTTATACATCCGTCCATGCGCGGCGTTTTGCACCATTTGATGGCGTCCTCCTTGGTGAGGCGGTGCTGGATGCCGACGCGGGCCTGCGCACGCCGCCGGCGGGACACCCTGTAGCCCGGGCGGTCCAGCACCACGTAGAAGTCCATGCCTGTGCACCAGCAATGCCACATCACATGAGGTTCGAGTAAGGGACGTTGTCTGCACTGTTGGTGCCTGTGTGTCGTCAGGCCAGCCTGAGGGGCGAGGTGCATTTTTCCGGGAATGTTGCGCAACGTGCTGGTGTGATGCTGCGGCAGAGGCGCACAGCCAGAGCAGCACGGCCCGCGGCAGAAGGAGCACACGCTTCCGCGCACACCCTCCATCGTGGACAGCGACCTTGGTATTGCACCGGGCTCATACACATACGCCCTCGGGTGGGTGTACACGCAGTGTAATCAGTATATCCAGTGCTCATGGGGATGGCACGAAGCCGCTCCTCCCCAGCGAAACTGCTTGCTGAGGGACACGCTCATCAGTGGCATGCGTACGCGCTCGAGTGTATGGTTTGCTTCTTCTCGCGGCTCAGTGGCCGCAGCATGATTGATAGGTGCTCACCGTAAATGCCTGTCGACGGGTCGTACTTGATGCCCAGGTCGATGTGCTCATTGATGCCGAAGCCTGGCAACACAAATGCACACATGATTCAGTGTTCTGAGTCGGATGCTACAGATTTGGCAAACTGATGGCATGCCTCTGAGGCAGACAAATGTGACTGCGGCTCACCGAAGTTGCCGCCGTCAGAGAAGTTCTTGCGCAGGAGCTCGTACTCCCTCACCTTCAGGCCAGCCTCCTGCATTAGCAGATGTGGCGCATTTAGTCTCGCTGGGAAGCCATGGAATGAAAAGGGTTATGCAGGAAGCAGTGGGTGCTGTTCATCCGCTGGAGGGGGGTGTTGCAGCTGCATGCAAGCACTGCATGGTGAGCGCACCAGCAGCTGCATCGCCTTCTCGCCACGCACAGTCACTGAGCACGAGATCTTCTCGTTCCTGCGGATCGCGAATGTGCGGACGGTGTAGCGTGCCCGGCCAAACACCGGCTGCTGCCCTGTTAGCTGCTCCAGCACCTGCAGCGGGACATGATGATGCTCAGGGTCATACAAAACCAGCAGCACAGCATTGGTCGCCTTGCTGGGTTGCGACAAAAATGCCCACGCTGGCCCCGCTGTCCATGCTGCGAAGCCTGTCCCTGCTGCTCTGTCGGTGCGTGCTGCCGCCACCTTGCCAACACCCGCAAAATGCAGCAGCCACAGCCTCTGACCTGAGCCTGCTGGGGTGCTGTGCAGGCACCGTTGGCCCCGCTTGCACATCGCGCAGACACAGCGCTGTGACTGCAGACAGCTGCAGCGCATCGCAGCCCATATCTAAGGCGCCGCTCGCCTTGGCCGCCATCCTCACCTTCGTAGCCTTCTGCAGCCTGTCACCCGACTCGCCCACGCAGCAGTTCAGAATCAGCTTCTGCACGCGGATCTCCCGCATTGGGTTGTTAGCCTTCTTCTCGGCCTGTGTGCAGCAAAGGCATGGCAACACTTGGAACATTAGATACACGGTCAAAAAGCCAGCACGGAGGCCTGCAGCAGCTGCAAACTCGGGTAGCAATCCAATGCTGCCAGCTTGCGAAATGCCTCCCACAAAAGGCGTGCTCTGACGCGCACTGCCATGGTGGCATCACGGCAGGGTGCTGAGCAGTGATCTTCCAGAGAAAGGCATGCAGCCCGTGCGCACCACCATCGCGATGAGCGGTGACCTCCCCTAACCGGCACGCGGCGCCGCTCAATCGAAGAGGCAGAGTCCAAAGCTCGAGTGCTGCACTTGTAGCGCGACGGCTGGAGTTAATCACCTAGGTGAGCGACTAGGTCGCTAATAAAACCCGAGCGCAAGTCTCTGTCAGTTGGGTCCCCATCGGTATGCTCGCAGCGAGCGCACACTGCCGGCCTCATATGCCTTCCATAGACACTGGAACAGACCAAATTACGCAGGAATGCTTGAACTAAGGGCAACGCGGTCATCCCGTCATTTAGCTGTGGATCACCCAGTGGTTGAGGGGCTTTCGTGAGATATACGAACAGATCCAAACAGCTTGCTACGTCAGACGTATCGGCATAGCTGAAGAGATCGATTTTGACACAGTTTTGCAGTGTGGCTGAGCTTGTGAACCACCATACATACTCGGTGGGCCACACATCATGGCCCAGCATGCTGCGATGGTAATTGCCTTGTGCAGCGTTGGCGGCAGTCTTGATCGCGGCTGGACACATAGCAGGCAACGCTCGCTTCCTCTGATGACAATCGTGCTATAGCGGCCCTGTAGCTGAACTTTTTCAGGGGGCTTGCACGCGGTTCGTCTGGTCTCTGCATGGCACAAGCTCCCTGTGGCAGAGGCAAGCAATGGACCGCATGGCAGCTGCTGGCGTGCTGTCTGCTTGTGACCGCCTTCACACCAGCCCACGCCATCCGCCACCCCGGGGCAAGCAACCACAGCCAGCCATCGCATGCGAAAGTCAGGGAGCCGCAGATGCCGTCCCCGCCCACCAGCAGTCGTGGCGCTGTCGGCAAGCTGCTGTCAGACTCCATACGCATGCTGAAGGGCTCACTGCCACGGCCCCCGCCGCCGTCTCGGGGTCCGCCGCTAGACTGTGCCAAGCACCCTGGTCTGTGCCAGCCGGACACCTGTGAAGTGTGGCGCCCCGACATCAAGGACAAGTGAGTCACTGTTGCACATTAACTTTGACAGCAATTGTGCAGCACTCGTGCATGTTGCCACTGCCTTCACAGCAGTAAAGGATGAGATGTGTTCAAGGTAGTCCCTGGCGCCTGCGTGTCACAGGTGCCGGTATGTCAGGGACAAGGACGCATGCGGCGCTGACGACCAGTACATACCGTACCTCGAGCTGTTCTACTGCGCGTCTGGGAAGCTGTGGCTGCTGGTGTCCATCTTCCTGGTCGTCTGGCTGCTGCTGCTGTTCTACGCGATGTCAATTGTGGCGGAGGTGTTCCTCTGCCCAGCAGTCCAGGTGAGGTGACAGAGACTGAAACCTGCAGAGGCTGTTGGGGGCCTTGTCACTTGCATGATGGGCACTGGGTATGTCGATCTGCGTCCGTTGAGCTTGACAGCAAGCGGTTGCCTTTGTGTGGCTGCAGCATATTTCAGAGCGGCTCAAGTTGCCTCCAGACATCGCCGGCGTCACGCTGCTCGCCTTTGCCAGCGGCGCGCCTGACGTCTTCACAGAGATTGCTGCCATCAACGGCGGTGCGGCTGCCTGATCTCCTGTTGCCTTACCACACCTGCCCAGGACATAACCCTATTGCCCTGGCTTGCATGAGTGTGCATGCATATTCAGCATGCAATGCAGACTTGTTCACCTGCAGGGCATGCTGTGGAGCTGGAGCTGGCGGTATCTTCGGTGATGGGTTCTGGCTTGTTCATCTGCTGCGTGTCGCTGGCAGGCGTGCTGTGTGTCAAGGGCATCGACATTACTGACAGGTGCTGACCATCAACTGCATGCAAGTGCCATCTGCATGCAAGTGGGGTGATGGTGTTGGGGATGCCGGCCTTGAGCCATCTGAAGCTGCATGCATGGTTTTTGCGTCAAACCCAAGCGCTATATACCCTTTTCAGGACGGCATTCATACGCGATGTGGCGGCGTACCTTGCTGCAGTAGCGGTGACGCTCGCAATGCTGTGGGATGGGGCCTTCTCCCGCATTGAGGCCATCGTGCTGATACTGCTGTACGTGCTGTATCTGTGCGTCTGCGTCTACACCAGCAGGTTGGGGACTCAACTTGCACGTCACGGTTGCAGCTGTGCACCCTCAGTGCGCACCACGCTGTTACCAAACCCCGTCATCTGATTGGGGGAAAGACAGAGACTCACCGCATCAAGGTATTCGTGCATCCTGACACTGTGGTGTATGCCCCACAGAGGTGGAACACCGGTGGCAGCGGTGCACCACCACACGGCGCTGCCCTCCAGCAGCCCACGCGTGGGCCGCCGCAGCAGCGAGCCCGAGCTGCAGCTCGCCGATGCCTCGGCATTTGTGACGCTCAACTGCAACGGCGGCACCGGCGCTCTGCATGCATCCGGCAAAGCGCCGGGGGCGGCTGAACGCCGGCTGGCTGCCGGCGACGCAAAGTGGGACCAGCTGCCAGGATCAGACAGGGGAGCAGCCGACAGGAAGGCAGCAGAAAGGAAAGCAGCGGAAAATGTGCAGCAGAATGGCCACGCCAGGGTGCCAGCGGCCGTGCGGCGGGCGCCGGTTGGGGCGTCGCCAAAGGCCGTCCGGCTGCCGGGAACTGCGGGCGCCGCCGCCCCGCAAAACCGCTTTGCAGCGGCCCGGCGCCTTGCAGACCCGGCGCAGCATGTGCTGGACGGTAGCAATGGCGGCAGCAGCAGAAGCGGCGGCAGCGTACTTGCAGGCAGCAGCAGGAGCGGCGGCAGCGCGCTGGCCGGCGGCAGCAGCAGCGACGGCACCGGGGCCGACGACAGGAGCGCCTGCGAGTCGCCGCTGCCGGTGTCCACGGACCTGGAGTTCCCGGTCGCCGCGGCGGCGGTGGCAGCGGCGCCGTGGACCGCTGGCGCCGGGCTGCAGCCGCCCAGGACGGCGTGCATGCTGCCTGGCCACCTGAGCGGTAGTAATCAGGCGCCGACCAACAGCCTGCTGTCCTGCTGCGGTGGCGGCGGCTGCCTCGGCCGGCTGGGTGCCAGGATCAGCGGCGTCGTGCAGCAGTCGGCGGCGGCGGCAAGGGCTGTCTGTGCGGAGCACTTGCACCTGGGCGGCTCGTGGCAGATGGACGCGGTCGTCGTGCTCACCGCGCCGCTGGTGCTGCTGATGCACGCCACCATGCCAGCTGTCGGGAGAGGTGCGCTGTTTGCTGGCCGTGACCATGATTGCCATTTGCGTCCTGCTGACGACAGCTTGCAGAGCAGTCCATGTGTCAACGTCATCTCCGCACTATCCTCATCTTGTCGCTGAACAAGTGACAGCAGTTGACAAATCAACTTCTTTCGTGCACGCTGCAGGGCAGAGCTCGCACCGGTATTGCGTGATGCTGGCGGCAGCAGCGCCGGCATTCTCACTGCTCATCGCAGGCGGCCTGCGGCTGGGGCTGCTAGCCTGCGCTGCCATCTGGGGCGCTGCTGCCGCCGCACTGTATGCCACGATGCACTGTGTGATCCTCCGGGGCGAGGGCAGCGGCAGGTCGATTCCAAAGTCAGTGTCAAGCTGCGACATGCCACACACAGCTTCAACAGGACTCTGTGCCATCCAGTCGTCTGTGCATGTCGTCTAAGAGTTTGCAGCTTTCACATTGTGCCTGAGCGCTGTGATCATCGCCTGCAGGGCGAATGCTGTGTTTGCGGCGCTCGCCTTTGGCCTTTCTGCCGCATGGCTGGGCACAATAGCAGATGAGGTGAGCATGTTGTCATCAAAAATACAACCCACCTCTCAGCACCTGTGCAGAGCTTGCGTGCTGCACATGCAAGCCAGGAGCTTTGGCGGGATGCTGTCTCAGAACAGCTAGATTTCTAATTTTCAGATGTGAAAATTGTATCTCCCCGGGTCTGCAGGTGGTGGCGGTGCTGAATGGTGTGGGCGCGATCCTGGGGATCGAGGAGGACCTGTTGGGTGCGACGGTGCTGGCGTGGGGCGAGACGCTGCCCGACCTCGTCGCCATGCTTGCCGTCGCCCGCGCAGGTGACACTCCTCCCCAACCCTCTCGGCGTCACAGAACGGCACAAACGATGTGCTCCCTCCAGCAGTGCGACCTGTATGGACAGGGCCTGACTTTCCGTCTGCAAGGCAATGAAAACCCGCATGCTGTGGCTGTCCATCATCCCTTGACATGCTCTGCGCCTACAGGCCAGGGCACAATGGCCATTGCCGCCTGTTTCGGAGCCCCAGTACTTAATCTGCTGATGGGGACCGGGGCGCCGGCGCTGGGCGCCAGCTTCAAGCACGGCGGCGTCCTGCCCTTCAAGCTGTCCCACGGCATCGTTCTGCTGCACCTCGAGACGGTGGGTTCCGTCGATGTGGTAGGCTCCGATCTGTGTGTTTTGCACATTATTGGTGTGGGCACACCTTTCTTGAGAAACTGATTGGCTTGCAAGCTGTCGCCTCAAATACAATCGACAAACATGTTGAGAATTGATGTGTTGAAGCTGCTGCAATCACTATCAGATGTGCGCCTGTGTGGTTGCAGGTGGTCCTGTGCGCAACGCTGCTGGCGCTGGTGCCGACAGTGTGCGGGTGGACCCTGCGCAGGCGCGCCGCCTGGCTGCTGCTGGGGACATATCTAGTGTTCCAGCTGCTGTTCCTCGCCGCTGAGCAGCATTGGCTGCTGTGAGCAGCCTGTGACGACAATGCAGGAGAAGGCTGACCGGCAACAGCGCATGTTGTGCAAACCACCTGGTAGTGACAATCGCTGGCCACAACTGCCTACCTGGCTGGCACTCAGTCATGCATCACAAGACAGACATCAGGAGACATAGACATCTGTACTTGTTGCAGAGCTTTGGTTTTGGGGGTCCAGATGCTGTGGAGTTTCAGTCATAACAGAACCACATTGCAGAGTAGATGTTCATCATCGGATGAATTTACACAACAGCAGCAAGCTCTGAGAGAAGTAACACACAGAAGTGTAGCTTCAGGCTGCACCAGAGAAGTATTGAGCTCATCCAAAAGCCAACTGGACAGTTCTAAAGCTCCACATTGGGGGCCTCAGTCTGAGCCGCCGGCTTCAGCCTCGAAAATGCTGCCGCCACGCCTTCTCTGGCCTTGCTGAGCAGTGGGCCGGCTGCGGCTGCCGTCTTCTGCAGCACGTCCTGTGCACCAGAAAACTCCACGCTTGCACCGTCATGAGCGAATGACATGCACAGGAACGTATGCTCGTTCGGGTCGCGGCGGCTGATACTGTGTTGGCATACACATTTGACATGTGCTCACAGCATAACATCGCCTTCTCTGACAAAGCACATGACTCCGAGACTGCAGCTCACCTGGCCGACGTCCGCAACCTTCTGCTGGACACCCGACAGCTGCTGCTGCACGTTCTGCAGCACGCTGCCTGCACCGGACTTGGATGTCGGGCTGCTGTCATCCTCGTCCTCGTCTTCGTCCTGCACCGAACTCGGCAATGGTTTGTCCCGCTAGATGTCATACTCGTGACTGCTCATCATAAGACCCATGTAGTGTTTGCATGCACCAGCACGTCATTGTCTGTGCTTCTCGAGGAGCCCAAAGTCACAAAGATTTGCAACATGCCACCAAGAGCAAATGCACATGCTGCACATGCGCAGTCTCCAGGTGGGTACGCGCAGTCTCCAGGTGGGATGCACCTCATCCTCGTCCGTGTCGCTGCCGCCCATGCCGCCGGCCATGGCCATGGCCTCATCCCGGTTGTACAGCGACCCCTTCATGCCCGACGCCTGCACGAGCAGCGGCACAGGCTGATGTGTCATTGCGTTGGTGCCCAGCGGCGGTGAGGCTGACGGCAAGAGCATTGCAGATTTGCTATCGAAAGGTATGCCAAGTCTTGTGGATCTGCCATCCCCGCCGACTGCAAATGCAGGTCGTATGCTGCTGATGCTGTACATGTGGCTAGGAACTGACGATGCAGGCTGGGGCTTTCAGTAAACACTGTATGTCGACCAGGAAACCTGCACACCGTCAAGCGCGCACCTGCATGCTGGCCATCATGCGCTGCATGTCCAGCTCCTGCTTGTCGATGGGCTTGAATGCCGGGCCGGGCTTGCGTCCACGTGGCAGCGGCGGCGCCGCCTTCTTGCACGCGTCCGTCTCCTCCCGGCACAGCCAGTTCGTCACCTGCAGCCGCCCGGCGTCGCCCTGTGCACGGATAAGCCAATGTTCAGTTTTCTGTGCAAAGTCACCATGGGCAAGCGCTGCACACAATCATCTCTGCCTGGCAAGGCCCTTTATCACCCGCAGCCGCCCCGCGTCACACTGCAAAGGAGTAGTCAACCTCCTCATCATCTCATATGTCATGCTTTGCCAATCCTACCGAAGTCATGTGATGGAGCTGTGCAAGGAAATACATGAAAAGGGGTACTCTGCGCCCTTCAAGCAATCTTGCCCAGGTCTGGGCTGTGATCAGCCCAGGATGGCTCCAGAGTTTTGCAGCAACACGACGGGAAGCAAGACTGATATGGTCAACAGAAGCAGCGCACACGCGCCACAGCTGGCAACGGCAGAAATGCAAGATTGGATCATGTCAATGGATGACATGAGAGCTGCACGCGCCCGCCAGAGCAGCTCGCGACGGCAGAAGCAACATTGAATCAAAGCCATGGAAGCGGCTTGCACCCGCCAGAGCAGCTCGCCCAGGTCGGTGTCCCTGTCGCCCAGAATCTCCTCCGCCGCCTTGGCGATGGTCTTGCACTCAGCGCCACACACTCCGACGCTGTCCTGCTCCACCAGAGCCAGCTTGTCGCCCTTTTCCACCTGCAAGATGGAAAAAGGGTCCTTGCCAAGGTCTCTGCTTTGTTCCTGAATACTCTGTGCTGCACAGCCATGAAACAGGGTATTTGTCACGGTCTCTGCTCTGCTCTCTGTTCTCAGCGCCGCTCACGCCAGTGTTGTCCTGCTCCACCAGCGCCAGCTTGTCGCCCCCTTCCAGCTTCGGGATCAGACAGGTTTTATCTTAGGATCTCTGCTTTGCATTTCGATCCTCTGCCATGCATGCCAGGGGGATGCGGCGGGGGAAGCGTGCTCCACCAGCGCCAGCCTGTCGCCATTTCTTACCTTCGAAATGAACAGAGTTTGTTATGTCAAGAACTCTGATTTGTTACTCATGCACTGCGCCACACACGCCGGCGCTGTCCTGCTCCACCAGCCGCCAGCGTGTCGCCCTCCTCCACCTTCGGCATCAGACAGGGGTCTTGTCATGATCTTTGCTTTGTTCCCATTCCTTGGCACCGCACATGCCAGGAGCACATGAAGGGGCATTGAGTATGCATTGAGTATCCGGCAATGTCAGCTTGCCACCCCACCCTACCAGCAGCAGGTTGGTACAGCGCCGTTGAAGTCCCCACTCTAGAAGCGCTAGCATGTGATGGTCTTCACTAATCTGCTTGCAAGCTGTTCCGAGTGAAAGTTCCTCCACACTACGACCGCTGCCTCAAATAAGCATGCCATGTGCCGGCCGCTGCCTGTCAACATTCTGCATGCATCATGCAGGCTTGTCATGAGCCCAAGCTCACCAGGTCAATCCTCGTGATCCACTCGCCCTCTGTCGCCACCGGATCCGTCAGCTTCTCAATGGTCTCCAGGATCGTGATCTCGCTCAGCTATGCATGCAAAAACCATCGTCACAGCATCTCATGCAGCAAGCCTACAGTGCACCTGTCCGCAGGCAGCTACTCTCAGATACATTGTCAAGGTCAATCAGCACCTGATGAGGTGCATGACAGTACATCCAACGCAATATGCCAGCTAGGGCGCCACCTTCTTGCCGGGCTTGACCTCGTCCCGCAGAGCCTTGACCTGCCGGTGCGCATTCTTTGCCAGCGCCTCGCATACGCTGCACCTGCCCATTGCCAGGGTGCACGACATTTGAGAACGAACCGTGACAGTGCACGGTCTGGAAGCCATGAACTGCTAAATCGTTGCCCTTGGGTGCAGATGCCCTCCGGCAGCCGCACCTGATGTATGGAATGTCGCTGCGGACAGCGCGCTCGTTCTGGCCGGGCATGGTGTAGGATGTCGCCACAGCGGCGAGGCAAAGCACCAGAGCAGCAGTTAGCAGCAGCTTCATGTTGAGATGGCGGCACCGACTGCACGGCAGTCGCCACTATATAGATCGGCAAGCCAATCACAACATGACGGTGTATCACCGATGCGGGTGAGGGTGTGAACCGAAACGAAGTGGTTCTACAGATATAGGCAAGTCACAACGTGTTCACCAACCGGATAACTGCAAGTTGTGGCTGCATTGTTGCACTCGAGCTCCCTGCGAAATTCTGCAGGCTAGGGGTCAATTCGCTGGCTCATTTGGGCAAACTGCACCCCCAGCTTGCGACACAGGTGGAATTGGAGGCGGTGGGTGGTGGCGGTACATGCAGGTTTGATCCAGGCACATACACGGACCTCGATCATGACAGCGTGACTCATCAAATCCGATTACAGAGCCGTCCAGACAGAAGCCTACAGAAACGTTGGCATTGCACCCCGACGTGCGGAACCGGCACAGCTTGCCCCAATGGTCTGCCTGTAGGCCATGCAGGCCTAGCAAGACACTGATCGACAAAGCTAGATTAAGGACACCCAGAAGGCGCGCACTCCGCAGGAGCGGCGCAAATGGCAGCTACGACACAGCATGCAGCCGGCAAAAACAGGTGCGCGCCACGAGGAGCGTACAAAATCGCAACCGGGCACCGCCACCCTAAAAAAAAATAAAACATTAGGGTCTGAAGATAGGCTATAATAATGTGATGTAATGAGTCAAGCCAAGCAAATTCGCGAACAGGGGCCGAACTGAGAGCCTGAAGGCGTCCGAGGGTCCAACACGCTGAAGAAAAGCAAATCTCGAGATTTGATCAATCGCTGCCCAGACGCAGGTTGGGCAATGATCGCCGGCGCCCACGCAGGGGTCTCCGACTCGCGGCATGCAAACCCACGGGGGATGATGCATGCCGGCAGACTGCGCAAACTCAGAGCATGAGCTCTTGACTGTTGCACACTGGGTGGGGTCTGAGCTGAGCAGAACACCTTTTGTGACGGGCTGTGGACAACCCCGCCGGGCGATGTCTCGTCCGCACTGGCCGCATGCCAGGGGACCATCGCGTCCTTGCCTAGGAATATAGCCTCAGCTGCCGCCAGCGGCTGTTTGGCGGTTGATGGTGGCGCTTTGGGATGGAGGGTCGATGTCGAGCACGCTGGCCACTTGCTGGCGGCGGTACCAGGGCATGAGTACACCAGTGTGCACCAGTGTGTATATAATTAGGTACATCAGTCGTCCGCTGGCGGCGAGCTGCTCGCGTGCTTCTTCTTGTCGCTGCGAGCCATGGCGCGGTAGCGGCGCAGGCCGCACGCGTTGCACAGCAGCTGCCCGCCGGCGCGGCGCCATGTGGGCGTATTCGTCTCGCCGCACTGCGCGCACACCTGCAGCGGCCCGGCTGTCACCGTGAGGAAGCGGCACATAAAGGAACGACACATGCCAGCAGTTAACATACAGGACCTCATCAAATGCACAGCTGCGAAAATGCACATGCACGCTGCTGCTGTTGCACAGCGCATTTCAATGGAGATTCTGCCGCTTAATTTGCTGGAAACTCAGTTCAAGACGATTGTGACAATTTGCGATTGTTTGGTTGACCTGGCTGCAAGTCATAGCATGAGTGCATTTGCAGACTGCTCCAGCCTTCCAGCATGCCATCAAGCCTTTACACCCTAGACGACTTGAGGTTGGAACTTACCTGTCCACGGGAACCGCTATCGCCAGAGGAGCGCTTTGCAGGTTGCTCCAGCTCGCCTGAGCTGGAGCGCTTGCGGCCAGCGGTGGCCATTGCTGCCACATGCGCCGCAGCTGCATCAGCGAGTGACGGTCCCGGCTGCTGCATCCACGCCTGCATTTACAGCAGCATGCATCAGAACACCGGCATGCCTGGTGTCAGGAGTGATGCATATCGGTATGTCGTAGATACATGCACAGCATGGTCGTCAGTCGACAAGCCGACATGGCTCGCAATACACTGCAAAGACTAGGGACCGCAATCAGATGCAGCCGTGACCTGCATAGATGCGGACAGTTGCGGTGCAGAGCCGGCAAGCTGCGCCAGGTCGCCGCCGCCACCGCCAAATGCCATGTTGGGAGCTGCACCCTGCGGCAATGACAGGCACTGATCAGCATCTGTTGACGTGCTTGCGTGCTGATGGTTGTGCAGAAGTCCAAGTCATGCTCTCTGGCTATCAGGAAAGGACAGAAGTGATAGCATCAGAATCTGGAGATCTGCACACCTGCAGCAGAGCGGGGTTCACATAACCATCCCGCATGCCGCTCAGCAGCTGCTGCTGCGCGGCATTCTGCTGCTGCTGCGCCAGCAGCAGTCGTGCAAACTGCTCCTGCTGCTGCCGCTCGGCTTCCTGCTGCCGCTGCAGGCGCTGCATCTCATACCACTGCAGCCACAGCAAGGTCAATCAGTCCTTCACTGGTCTAATTGCACACATATAAAGCGTCGGGTTGAGGAAGTGGCACTGGGCCTTACAAAATCATCTGTGCAGAACAGACACAGCCCTGCTGAACATCAGTTGCCATGTTCACCTGCAGCCCGCTGGCAATCTGCTGGTCAGCACCGAATGGCATTGCTGACGGCAGCAGCGGCGAGGAGTTGCGGCCGCCACCGCCGCCAACAGCCCCCCAGCCGCCCTGCTGTGCTGCCGCCAGCTGGCGCAGCATCTCGTCAGGCGCGCGCACGGCCGTCGGCGCCAGCACATTGCCGCCAAAGCCCTGCTGCTGCTGCTGCTGCTGCGCAAGCTGTTGTGGCATCTGCTGCTGCTGTGGCATCTGCTGCGCCCCAGGGTGGGCCGCCGACCACATGCTGGATGGCAGCTCGCCACCTCCAGAGTGCTGCAGCTGCTGTGCTGCGGACAAGTAAGCCAGTGCCTCCCGCTGCTGACGGAATGCCGCTTCCTGCTGCTGCTGCGCCTGCTGCTGCTCTTGCTGCTGCCGGGCGGCGGCTTCCCGCTGCTGCCGGAATGCAGCCTCCTTCTGCGCCTGCTGCTGCTGCTGCTGATGCTGCTGCTGCAGCTGCGCCGCCGCCAGCTGCTGCTGCAGCGTGGCGGCCTGCTGCTGCCGCTGCTGTGACGCCTGCTGCTGCGCGGCGAAGTCCAGCTGCCACTGGGCCGCCAGCGCCTCCAGGCTGCCGGGCATGCTGCCGATGTCCATGGCAGAAGATGCGAAGTCGCGGCCGCTCCATGTCATGACGGATCCGGCGGCGGCTGTGGCCGCGCTGATAGCCGCCAATGACGGTGGTGTTGCCGACCTGTGGTTCATATATGCTAGTTTGCTAGCTGTGCCAAACAGTGGCAGACAGGAACAGGCCAGCAAGTGAGCGGTTCATTAGGCGTTGAAGCTCATATGATCAATCACTGATCTTCGATCCACAACACTCACGGGGACATAAATGTGAAAGACATATAGGCAGTCAAAGCTGATCATGCTGGTGTGGCACCTGGAGGCAGGCATCGGCATCCGCAGGTCGGTCAGGGCAGCGCTGCGGGATGGCACCGCAGATGCAGGGCTGAGCGGCCGCTGGGGGCTGCTGCTGCGGCCGCGGCCAAGGCCAGCGCCAAGCCCACTGGGCGCTGACACGTCGTTCTGCACTGGCACCACCGTGCACACCTCGGCAGAGCTCATGCTGCTGGAGCGGGCGCACTGCATGGCGCCAATGTTGGCTCCATTGCGGCCCGCCATTGGGTTTGCTGTGTCCGCCGCGGCGCCTGCAGCAGTGCCGTCGCCACCGCTCCCGTTGCCGCCGGTGCTGGCGTGCGGGGACACATTTGCTGGCGAACCCTGCTGGGGATTGCTGCGTGCGGAGGAATGGTCCCGTGGCGAGGCATGCAGGCTGCCGGGGGCGCTGGCAAATGTCCGCATCCCCGGCACATCCGCTGCGGGGTCGTTCGCAGCAGAAGCGCCGCCGTGCTCTGGCGAGGCTCGTGGGGACGCCACCCAGGCGCCGGGGAGTGAACCGGCGGACCGCGGCCTGGCGGCGTGCGACACCACAGGGCGGATCGCCATCGGCCGCATCACAGGGCTGCCGTCCGCGGCCTCACCGTCCGACTTGGTGTTGGCGTCACTGCCGGCGGACCGCGCCGAGGCGGGCGACTGGGGCCGCTGCTGCCGCTCCGGCGGTCCGGAGTGGGCACGCTGAGCCGATACCGCAGCTGCCGCTGCCGGACCGCTGGCGGCGCCTTCTGGCGGCGCCGAGAGGGCCCGTTCTGAGCGCTGTTCGCCACGCTGGCTCTGCATGTGTCGCAGGTGCTTAAGCTGCTGCAGCGTCTTCGGCTGGCCCAGCCCCTGGCCTGCCACGGCGCTGGCAAGGTCTGCCAAGGCGCCGCCAGTTGACAGGGTCGAGACGGTGCCAGCTGCAAAGCCGCCGAACGAGCTCAGCCGAAGACTGCTGGAATCACTGACTCGCCCGTCTGGCTGCCGCGGTGCCTCGCCTGGCGCGAAGGACGGGGCGCGGAGGGAGTCAGACTCCGGCTGATGGCCGACAGTTGCTGCAGGCCAGACCAAGCCGGCGCTTGTCGGCCCTGCAGAGGGCCCAGCCGCTGCTGTATGATCATCGGGCTGCTTTGCAGCAGCGTAAGCCCCTCGATCAGACATTCAACGCCCTGCGCGACGCGGCCTGCGGAATCGGAGGACGGTGTCAGCCGGTGCCAAAATGCGTGCACGGCAGCCTCGAATGTGGGCGCAAGGATGACGCCGCAGCGAGTTGCAGTCAAAGGATTCGTCTTGTTGGCGCAGGGCCCGTTACTGATTGCTGATTGCGCAAAGTGATTGCATGGACGGCTTACCGCGCAAACGCGTGAGGCCGGGCCGCGATCTTCAGCACGGCATCGTCGTGGCTGGATCACTAGCCGTGGATTTGGAAAGCGGATAAAGGTCGCGATAGCTTATAGCGACATGGAGAGGTGAAGCGCGGCCCAACTGACGCTGTGCGCCCACCGGCCAGACGTCAGCAGCTGGCGTCACTCGAGATCTGCTAAAACCTATGACACTTCTTGGACCGGAAAATTCCAATCTGCTCTCTCTCTCTCCTTCTCCAAACCCTTGGCAGCCCCCGTTGATCTCGAAGCCTACTTTACAGACTTCCCCGTTGTACACCAAGTTCACGAGAAGCATGCAGCCTATGCGCGATCATTGCCTCAAGTCGCAATGTTGGGCCCGCTCTGCAGGCTAGATGAGTTCGGTGCTGCTGCAGCACCGCCATCACTCAGCCTCTCTTGTTGCCTGTGCGGCGTCATACTGATCCAGATCCAGCGGCTTGCCAGTGATGCGACGGTACATGTCCAGCACGTCATTCATGAGCGTCTCGAAGTGTGACGTCGCATCGGCGCCTGCATGACACATCTCACAAGACATTCGTGACGCTGTGATCACCTTGCGACATAGTCAAGATCAGCAGTGTGGCAGACAACATTCAGGGACACAAAACGAAAACAGTCTGCCGGCTGATATCGCCAGGACGATGGCAACATACTCACTCTTGGATACGAAGGCCTTGTCCTCAGTGCCGTCGGAGATGGGCGCATAGATGTCTGTCACCTCTGTGAACTTCTCGTCTGTTGGCCCCAGCAGCGCCAGGCCTGGTTCAATGAATTGATGCCGACTGTCAGAGCAGACAGCACAACGCCACTAATGAGTGCAGTGTCATGCAGCATGTCCCAGGAGCTGCATGTGCAAACACTTCGCAGATCAGAGCCACAGTCCAGAAAGGTATATCGCAAGCTGGCAATTTGTGCCTCAGTGTTGCCAGGCCAGCCAGCAGCTCACCTGGAGCGAGCTCGGCCTCTGGATTGGTGGTCTCCACTGTCGTGGACACAAACGCAATCCACTTATCCTTTGCGCACACGTTGTGCGCGTAGGAGCAGCAGAAGACGTACATGTCGTTCTTGCGGCCGACCTGCTTCTGCGGCAGGATGATCTGTGCTGATTGCGCATTGTCTGTGCCCGGGATAGGGTGGCTCAGGATCGCGATGGCGCGCACCACCTTGCCCACTTTCATGCAGCGGTCCTTGAAGTAGCCTGCATGCGCCAGCAGATCATTGGAAGCCTGCATGATTGACCCTGACCCCTCCAACAAGCTCACTGGGGTGTTGAAATGGCAACTGAACGCGAGACCCTGCTGAAGTGGTGCAGCTGATGCTGCCCAAATAGTGTGCAGATAGACCATTGGCATGTGCAGAGCAGAGAGCAGGGCAAGGACTCACTGGGGTCACCGACGACGAACTTCGCCTGTGCTGTCTCACCCTCAGACTTGACGCCCGTCGCCACGCCCTCCTCATTGTACACCACCTCCACATCCGGCTTCGACAGCATGTAGGTGCCGCCATACACTGCGCTAAGCCTCGCGAATGCCTGCAGAACAAGATGGCAAGTGTGTTCCCACCAATAGCGGACCGCGCCATTCATGTTCAGCGCGCGTCTGGCCCGAGCTTCAGCATGCATGCCCTCCACTATGCATGAGGGCGCCTGTTGCTAGCTTCGTGCATGAGCCTGCAGCCATATGTGAGAACACCCAGTGCAGGCATACGCAAACATGGGTAGCACCAAGTCCAAGTAAATTTGTCTCACCTGTGGCAGCTCGCCAAGGCCGTACAGCGGGTAGATGTACGGCGACCGGATGCCCTGGTCGTAGAACCGCATGAGCGATTCGTGGTAGAGCTTGATCTTCTCCACCGTTGGCTGCAGCACAGTGTTTGGCCTGACATCAAACAACGCATCAGACAGATGCTTTTGAGCCACCCCCTGTGCTCTGCATGCAGGTGCAAGGTTGTTCCTGGCTTCACCATGGTCAAAGGGCAGCCATGCTGACACTCGGACCATGTCCATGTCCCATGCGTGGGTCGAGCATCCCCACTCACCCGTGCTGGCTGCTTCAGGTACTGCTCTGTGTCTTGCAACGCAATGGAGTGGCCCACGAACTCGATCGTCATGTCGTCCAGGCCGAAGGCCTTGTACAGTTCGTACATCGACATGCGCGCCAGGTCTCGCCCCTGGTGCGTCTTCGGGTCGCTGAAGTCGTAGTCCTGGCAGTAGCTGCAGCGGCAGAAGCCGAGTACTATCACAACATCGGAGTGGCAGTTCATGCTGTACGTCTCTCACATCGACACGCTCGTGCTCTACCACCCCTGATGCGCCTTCGAGTTGCTAGCCTCGTAGTCCAGGCAATAGCTGCAGCAGCGGCAAGATCCTACTTCGCAGGAAGCGGGCATGCAAGGCTGACTGTCTACAGGTACGATGGCATCGAAGCAACATCCACATTGGCTGATGACCTGCAGGAGCATCTCCAGGATTTGTGGAGTACTCAATGCGACCAGAACAGCCATCCCTTGCTAGTTGAGTAGGTCTTGCGCAGGTAACATGCATGCACAGCGACTGCCCCAGCTGACAGATTTGGAGCCGCGCTGCTCTTCATGGAAGAAGCCCGAGTAACACAGCCAGCCCGACCTGATAGGCCTCTCCAGCAATCAGCGATCCTTGATGCATCTCACCTGAAGAATTTGGCGGCGCGCCGCTTCTCGAAGAAGCCCATGAGCGGCGACTTGAGCGCCTCCATGGAGTTGGCGGGCACCTTCTCCACCTTGCCGTCCTTCAGCACGAAGCTGCCGTCCACCGCTTTGAACTCCAGGTACTTTGTCACGTCCGTCTTCACCAGCACCTGTTGATGAACACCACATGCAGCTGTCATCTGCATGCCTGGTCGGTGGTGCACCAGAGTCTTCTGCATGGGTTCGGCAGCATGGCGGCTGACCATGACAGTCTCGCACATGCATGGGGTGTCAGCATGCGCTTGCGATGAGCGTCTAAGTTGACTATGAACACCTTGACCAGATTGCCGTTGGCCATGATGAACTTCGGGACCATGTCCACATTGAAGTCACGGCTGGGGCCCAGCGACTCTGGCGGTTTTTGACCTGCTCTGAAGCGCTCCCACAGCTGCAGAAGTAGGAATTCTTCATATTGCACTGTGATGGGTGTTTGCAACGTGTGTTCAACACTTATAAAAGGTCTGTGCAACCATCTGTTGCTTGCGTGTTTGCAGCTGCCTGACTCACAAGCACCAGCCACCTGATTGAGGTTCAATGACGCAGACTCGCCACCGTAGTAATTGTTGCGGTCCATATGCAGCACCTGCGTGTTCACAGCATGGGACTCATGATCACGCTGCTGAAACCTGGCAAGCCCAGCGGAGCGTCATCTGGCCGCTGCATGCTGAGTCAATGGTGAGCTGACGATTGCTGTTGGTCTATTCAGCAGATCCTAGCGTGATCATGCTGCTGACAGCTAACACTATGTTCGTTGTCAGCAGAGCAAACAAACATATAAGCCACAAGCGCGTCGAAAATGCCAGTCGACTCAGGGAGCTGATGTGCAGGGTTTCACCTTGTAGCCATCCACGGAGAGCAGGCCGCTGATGATGCATTCGGTGAGACCTGTTCCCAGGACGATAGCATCGTAATGCTCGTCCATGGTGTCCCGCTGCGGCTCAAGGCCAGGCTACCACAACTCGACTGCCAGGATCAACTGCTTTTCTGACGACCAGAAGCAAGCTACAGCTGACTCACCGATCGCTCCTGGTTCTGAACTGGATCGTGACCTTTTCGCTTATCTGTAGCCGCACGTTGAGCTTTCAAGTAATTTGGGGAACAGCGTTTGCGTTTGCTGGGAAGCAGTGCCACGTGTCAGCGTCCTGCTGCCATCAATATGCACTCGAGGACTCGACACTGACTTGATATCAAGGCCGGGCCCGTGGTGCGGGTGCGTCGGTGAACACGCAGCTTATGCACGTACCACATACAAATCTTACGAGGCTTGGAACTAGCGCAGCAGCGCATGTACCTCAATGGATATGTCAAATTTCGAGTTTTGATCATTTTGGCAAGGGTTGAGCTTAAAAATTGCCCATTGCTGCAGTGCAGCAGATTGAGAGCTTGCCAACGGTCATGTTTGGTACATCACACCTCGAATCTGGGACAACAATTGCACACATGCAGACGGGTGTGCTGATCCTGCCCCGGTGTGCTGCGGGTCATCTGTGGTCACAGCATCGGCAGCATCTGCACCCCGTGGTCTTCACACAACGACTCTGCAAAGTGTCCCCCAAATTGGGGCGCCGGACCTTCGAGGCGTGCAAAGCAGGTAAATAAATCAGTCAGCATGGTATTGTGTCGCTCAGTCACCACTGCATTCATAGGCAACAACCACTATTGAGGCTAACTCGTGAGGCTAACTCGTGCGACCAGTGGCAATGACCCCACACTTTTGTGTGCAGAGAAAGTGGCGCTGCAGCAACAGACTTTTGAACAGACAGCAGAGGTTGCCGCCGGGCCTCCGCCACAGCGCTCGTTCACTGAGTCATGGGCATTCAAGGGAGCAGCAGTAGGTGTACTGGTGGCGCTGGGGCTGTCGATCCTCAAGCGCCTGCGACGCAGGAGGTGAGCCGCGTCTGCCCCTGTGATGCTTGGCGCATACCCTCGCTGCTGTGGTGTGGCGCAGCAATTTGTCGTATGCAGCCTCAGACATCACGGAGTTGCTCAGCGTCATGTTCTCCACGCAGTTCCGTATCGGACCTCGAGGACCGAGGCTACCTGGACGAGTCGCGAGGCAATGCAGACCCGTACCTAGAGGGTGCGAATTGCGTGCTATGGCCATCATTCATATTGGCACGTCATGACCTCAGCAAACTCAGCAACCCACCCAGAAGTGCACGCTCACCAACTCTTCATAGTGCCTGTCCAGACGTCATGAAGAACGTCAACAAAGTGGAATACGGGGAGCTGAGTGAGGAGCAGATCGCTGCGGCCCGTAAGCGGCGGGCAAGGTGCACGGTCCACCCTCCCATGTGCTGATTGTGGCGCCATGTGACCAATGGCAGTGATCAAAGGGTGGGGGTCACTCGTGAAGCAGCAAGGGGCACAGTGGGATGTTGGCAGTGTGCTGAGGCGGAGACGTGGCATGCAGACGCACTGCTTGCTGCGCAGGGGCATGGTGGACTTCAGGAAGGCCGAGCCCGAGGTGCCCAAGGACCACCCCTTCGCCGTCAAGCAGGAGGTGGGGCGCATAGTCTCTTCTACCTACGATCTGAGTTGTTGCACCACCAGTTGACACTCACTGGAAAATGGGGAATTTGTGTGCAGCTGACGCCTGAGGAGGAGGAGCTGATCCAGAAGCGACTTAGCGTGCGGCGAGGTGCACCGGTTCAAGACCTCAGCGGCAGGAGAGGCTATCCTGGGATGGAACTGCCGGGGCCGGAGGCGTGAGTTTGCTGCTCAGCGACATTTTTGTGGAATGTCGCCAGGCAGATTTGGTTTGTCGCCGGCGTGCTTTGTGGACCGCAGTGTTGGGCCACACAAGCTCATTCGCTTTGTGCAGCGCATTTGGACATCGTGACGAACCTGAATAGGAAGTGCGGCCGAGGACCGCAGTGCAGTTGAAGCAAATTGTGATCGTTATGATCGGGCAAGTTAACACCATCCGAGGTTAGGTAGCTGCCAAGCACCTTCTCAAGCTTCTTGAGAACGGCGAGCAGACACCGCAGGGCGGCCGTGCGACGGCTGTATATATTGCTTTGAAAAGCTTTGACTTGCATAAGCAAGCGCGCAGGTTGTGGTGCGGCTTCCGCATACCAGCAGCATCGGCTAAACTTTGCATCCGTCTTGCATGGCGTGCGAAACCGGTGCAGAGACGCGATGGGACAACAGAACAAATCGGAGCCAGATACTGCAGCCCCCGCTGATGCGTCCGACGCCAAGTCCGGCGAGCGCTGGTTCGACATCATCAAGACCCTGTCCAACAGCTCCCCGCCGGACCCGGACCACAAGCCTCGTGGCCCGCACTCGGACCTGAACATCTGCTCGACAGTGCGGCAGGCGATCGCGGCTGCGGAGCGCGACCCGGCATGGGCAGGTACCCACACACACCAGCCAGCTGCACCCTGGCCCTCTGGAACCCACCTGCTGGGCACCTGCCACGCCTAACTGGCTGTGGCAAGTCAGCATTGTTACCATCATTTACTCATATGTGCGTCGGTCGATCGCGTGCTGCATCGCGGCCGCACAAAGCTGACTGCCATGCCATGGCGCGCAGACTCCGGGGTGGTGGCGCACCTGCAGAGTGCGCTGGACATCGCCACGCAGGGCGACTGCCCCGGCGCCAAGGCAGCGGCGCTGGGCCTGACAGACTTCGTGTCCATCGCGCAGCGCAATGCCCCAGCAGCAGACCCTGGTGGCGGCGTTGCGCCGCAGCAAGGTAATCTTGCTGGATCCACCCGCCTGCATGTCGTCATCAACAGCCAGCTGTACATCAGCTTGCAACATACTGAGAAGCGTGTACAGGAGAAGTTTGCAATGCACGCAGCAGCTGATTGCTCAAACATCTATTGCTGTATACACTTGCATAGCAAGCCACCAACAGGAACTGTCAATGGAGTGGAGAGCAAAACGCAACCATGCGTCACACTTGAGCTGGTGGGTGACATCCAGTTCTTCAAAATATCATGCTTCGCTGCACACACAGATGCGCAGCTGGCCAGCAGCGAGGACATGCCATGGTCGCACGGCGAGCAGGATGCGGGCATACACAAGTCCGCCTCCTGGGACGCCTGCAGCCTCGGCACGGAGGCGCTCCACACCCGCAGCGAGGGCAGTCGTGGCAGCGGCGGCGGCGACAGCCCCACGGAGCAGGCTGCAGCCGCTGCAGTGGCAGCGGTTGACAGCGGCGATGAGGATGGCGGTGGGGGCCAGCCTACAGCCGATGGCAGAGGCGGCAGCAGCAGGGGCGGCAGCAGGGAAGGCAGGAAGAGCCCGCTGGGCGCCAGTGGGACAGGCCGCGGACACAGCGGCGGCAGCAGCAACACCGGCAGCCCGGGCCGGGGGCTGGTGCGGAACTGGGTGTCGGATGGCAACATTCGCCCCAGCAAGAGGCAGCGGGCGGAATCTCCGCCGCTGCCGCCGCGCAGCCTCAGCGACCCCGGCACCCCACTGCGTCGTACCAGCTCAGCCTCGGCCATCGCCCTCCAAGCCATGCGCTTTGGCGGCGGCGGTAGCAGCAACAGCAGCGGCAGCCAGCAGGCACGCAGCGGCGCCGGAGGCAGCGCCACAGCCATTGCCAGCACCGCAGCAGCTGACGAGGGCTTCCCCGGGCACAACAGCGTGGTGGACGTGCACCCTGCCAGCAAGCTAGTGAGAAATATTTTGGTCTTCTGCTGCTTCTAAAATTGTCATCAAATCCGCGTCATGATGAGAGCAAACAGCTAGGCACTTCCACTCTGGGCCACCATGCTGCCAATATGCCGCTGACAAGTTTCCTGATCCATGCAGCTACGGCAGGCAAAGAACGCCACAGAAGGGGGTGCAGACAGCAGCAGCTACTGGGCTGGCAAGGTGAGCTCAATCAAGATATCCGTGCTGCATCGTGAGCCTGTCCCAGCCAAGGTTACTTGATGGCTGCCGTGGTGTTGCTTTATCTGCTGCATTCATTTGTGCGGCTCCTGCTGCAGGTGAAGCACAGGCTCGGCAGCTCCACAGTGGAGCTGTTCTTCCTGTCGGCACTGCTGCCCACGGTGGTCATCGAGCACATGCCGCCGTCGCTGTTCGTCACCGACCTCGTGCAGCGCAACAGGTCTGAGCAGTAATGTGTTATACGTGTGTATTGTCCGCCCCGCTCTGCTCTCTTGCTGGAACATCCACAATCGTCTGTGCATGTTCTACACAACTTTGCATGCTTTACCTGCCCTATATGTCACTGTATTGTATGTCCATTCATGGTCGGGAACTTTGTGTCCACACAAATTCTGCCGCTCAGGCGCTCCTCCCGAACTGTATCGAGCAACACTGAGCTGTGGCTGGCCCGCAGCCTGGCGATCGGCAGCGAGCACACCGTCATCCGCTGCCGCCTGGACTTCCTGACCAACCGGCAGCTCCGCAAGCTGCGCACGCTCGCAGAACTACGCCTTGCCGCTGTGTCCTCTCTTCAGCACTGCGCCATCACCCTGGTATGTCCAGTGGCGTGATCAAAATCTTCTGTTCAACGCCCATGTCTGCAGTCATCTGTGCAGTGCTTCTGCACCCTCTGTCAAGGTTCGCACCTGTCGTCAAAGGTGCTGGGTGCACTGGGTGCTTCGCAATCATGCTGTGGCAACAGTCATGCTCTATCCTCCTTTGCCACATTTGGAGACCCAATCTCTGCTGTGCTACAGGTGCCATACTTGGACGCACAGCGCGGCCTGCGCATCATTGGTTTCGTCAAGGTCGACAAGACCTGAAGACGCTCTGACAGAAGAGATGACACGGCGGCTCTGGCGCCACATTCGTACCGAAAACAGGTCACCGGCCCAGCGCCCATCAACTAGCGCCCGCCAGCTGGCCTCACGGCTCGCCGATTGGCAGCCCGAAGTTGTACCATTTGTCGCCTGGCGTGTACACTGGGGTGCTAGTGCTCAGGCTCTCCCGTGTAGTGCGGGAGCACAGGAACCACACGTGCATTCGGCAGTGAACCTATGTTTGCTGTCGCCGCTCGCGTGATGCAATTTTGAGTTCAGGAGAGCCCCCAGCCTCTGATTCGATGGGCTGCAGTGGTGGGCTCGCCTCATCTTGATTTGGATGCCCTTTGGAGTGTTGCGAGGCTGTCCATGACAAGCTGGGTGGGGATTCAACAGTGGCGATAGGAGCTGGTCGCAATGCTGTGTTGCAGTGTGGTTGCCAGGCAGCAGCGCACAGTGTCCATGTCCTCTTGTAGGTTTATCCACCCCAAGCTGTTTAGACAGTGCTTGTCCGAACAACCTTCAAGAGTCGACAGCGTGTTCATTTCAGCCTGTGATTTCCATTTCAGCCCGATTGGGCTTCGCTGTGCCGGTGTCTAACAAGGTTATGATCATGTCGGTTCCCATCTAGTAGCCAAACTTGTCATTGAGCGCCGTCCGTCCATCCCCCTTCTGCTCTTCCGGCGGCTGCCAGACAGCCTCCATTTCCTGCACGCCATGTCACCCTAAACTGTCAACGATCCTCTGCCAGAACGCAGAAGCGTTTCCTACTATCACTCCTCTCTCTACAGGTGCCTGCCATAAACACAACAACAACATCCTCACCAGTTTTGCACTACCGTGGCCAGCCAGAGTGCATCACAGTCGCAAGAAGAAGATTTGAGGAAAAACGTTTACGCACCTCGGCCTCTGCGCCCGCGCCCCGCCGAGCTCGTGCAAGAGCGTCCAGGTCGGCGTCCAGCCCTGCCGCATGCTGCTTCTGCTGCTGCCTGGCCGCCAGCTCGGCCCGCGACAGCAGCCTCGGCCCGTCGTCTGTTTGCTGGGAAGCCCGGCTTGACGCTGCTCCCGGTGCCTGCCCGCCGCCGTCGCCACCGCCGGCAGCACGCCTGGCCCGCTTGGCTGCGCCCCCGCCGTCGGCCGCCGCTGGCTCTGGCCGCTTGGCCCTGATCTCCAGGCCGGCCAAGGGCGCAGCGGACGCCTGTGGCGGCTCCGCCGGGCTGGGCTGCTGTGGCTCAGACGCAGCATCTTTGGCAGCGGCAGGCCCTGCGGCTGCGCCTGAAACGGCGTCACTGCGGCTTCCTGCGGCTGCCGAGGCCGCCGGCTGCCGCGCTGCTGCTGTGGGCTCAGGGCCTGCTGCCGACGCATCTGCTGCTGGCGCAGCAGCACCGCGGCCGCTCGCCTGCTTGCGCACCGTCAAGCCTGCCGGCAGCGCTGCGCCGTTGCCGACGGGCGGCTGAGGCTGCCTGGCTGCTGCTGCAGGGGGGCCGCCTGCCGCCTCGTCGTCGGCGTCCTCTGTCTCCTCCACGGAAGCGGCCGCCGCGAGCTGCGCCTCCCGCTGCTTTTCGGCCTGCAGGTGACCAGTCAGCGGAGTCAACAACTGTAAACCTCCTCCACAACAAGCTCCCCTTTAATACACTCGCTGATGCTGGATGACATGACATTCGTGATCAGGCCTGCTCTCGATCCCTGAAGCTCGGAACACCACTAGGTGCCATTGAGCGGCCAGGCACTGGCTTGACCGCGCTTGTGCCCGCGGAGCATCGAGCACTGCCCTTTGGGCCGCTCCTTCACAACCCTCTAATGGTGACACATTGCACTTGCATCTAATAATCATAGCCAAGCACAAAACTTGGCAACCCACCAGGCGGGCCAGGCGCTGTTTCTCCCGCGCCTCTGCTCGCTGCGCCTCCAGAGCCGCCTGCTGCGCGGCACGCTGCGTGGCTGCCCGCGCCGCCGCTGAGCCTGGTGAGAAGTAGCCGTCCGGGTCCGCCAGCTGCAGCATGTGGATGGTGGACTTCAGAACTTGCACACCAATGACAGTAGTCTCAAGATGGTGCCAGATGCGCTTCAGCAATGCTTCGGCAATGCAGGACACTATGGTCTCTGAGTATTTCCGGGATGCCGCAGCACGTCGTGAAGCTGTGCACCAAGATCGCTACCTTGAGCAGCTTTTGAGTCTGCGCCAGCCGCTTCTGCACATCCACCAGCTGTTTCCGCAGTGACACCACCTGGACACACAGGATGTAGTGTCAAGCTCAGCGCGCGGTCGATAGGCTGTGAGAGGCGGCACCTGTGGCCCTCGCAACTAGGATCAGGCACAACATCGGCATGTTCCGGGTCCGCTGTTCGCACCTTGTCAGCTTCTGCCTGCTTGGCCATGTCGCTCATGAAAGCGTCCAGAGCATCGGTGGCTTCCTCTGCTGGTGGTACTGATGCTGCTGGTGCTGCTGCCTCTGGCGCTGCTGCTGATGCCAATGGGTCGTGACTCTGGCCAGGGTCCGCGGAGGCCGCTGCGCCATCTGATGACATGCCATTGGCAGCAGGCACCGCGCTTTTCGCCACCGCCGCTGCAGAGCCGCTGCCGGCGCCGCTTCCGGCTCGCAACTTCACTTCTGCGTCAATGGCGGCCTCCAGGTCGCCCGCCTCCTTGCTCAACGTCTCAGCCTGCGAACGTTCCGACGCGCAGTTGGTGCAGATGTGCTGAACACGCTCGTCAACGATGGCCAACTGCAGTGCTGACAAAGCAGAACAGCAGCCCATGAAGCGATGGATGGCCCGCTTCCCGCAAATTGCATCACCATCCAACCTTGACGGTGCTCTCTCACCTGTACGAAGGTGCTATCATAGGCTAGTGAGCTCACACACGTGGTTCTCACCTGGGCATACAGGGTGCCAGCATCCAGCGCCTCCTCCGTCTTGGCCTTCTTGCGGGCCGGCCCCGCCGCGGCTGCGAGCGCAGCGGCGGCGCCGCCGGTCCTGGTGCGGTCGTAGAACTCGTCCTCGTCGCTGCTGCCTGTGGCACCAGCCCTTGGGTCAGCAGAGCCCAGCAGCCATGCAACTCATGTCAACACATGGGGTTCGATGAAAGCAAAGGTTTATAGAGTGACCTGGCGCTGCTGTATAGAGGAAGGACCACCATCAAACACCAGGGAAGACTTTTCAGCTCTTATTAAGCTGCTCCCTGGTTCACCTGCTTCCTCGTCCTCTTCACGCATCCGCCTGCGCCGCTCAGCTGCTGCCTTCTTTGCAGCCACCGCCTCGGCGGACGCCTTCTTGCGGCCCAGCATGGAGTCCCGCACGCTCTCATTGAGAGTCTCCTCCAGACCCTCCATCTGTTAGAACGCAAGACAGCTGTGTCAGCCGGTGCAGAGTCGATCCTAAGCCTGCCAGATGTGTCTCTTTTTCCCTGTCAAGTAGACGTATGGTCACAAGCCACATCACCACTGACGCTGTCATGATAACCCCGTTTTTGCATAGAGGGTTTAGCACCTCCTCTTTGAGGACGTCAATGGTGTGCTCGTTGCGCGCCAGTGTGGCGGCCTGCCCGGCGGTCAGCTCGTCGTTGACGCCCTTGGCACGGATGCGCTCGCACTCGGTGCTCAGGTTGCGGATCGTGATCTCCTTCTTCCGGACCTTCGTCGCCAGCTTCTCCTGCAGAGCAATCACAAAGCAACAGCGTCACATTTTGGCTAGTCAGGTGGGTTGATGTCTTATCGGTCAGGCAGCGCAACCCCCAAGAAGGGCTCTCACTCCAATGAGCCAAGCATCACGATCGGCAATCGATCGTAGCCTCCTTGTGATGCAGTCTGCCCAAGGTGTATTGGCCGAGAGCCTGTCTCATGCTGTGTCAAAATCTGCCCACCTGTTTGTCTGTGAGGCCACGCGTCTCTGAGAAGGCGCGCCAGTCGATGGCGCCGATGCCATCATCGTCTTCGACCACCGCGTCTTCGCCGAAGCCCCAGCTGGCGCCGTCGCCGCGGCCCAGCGCCACCTCCATCTGGGCGGCGGCGATCTCGTCCTCCTTCCTCCGCCGCGCTTCCTTCGCCTGCATTGCACTCCGAGACAAGTGCTCAAAGTGCTGGAGGAAAGCGAGAAGCAGCACTGCGAATGCTGCTGCCATGAGCGCCACCTCGTGGAATTGGCACAGCTGTATAGGAATACATGGGACGGGTTGAACTTCAGCAGGCGAGCTTACAGGCGCTGCGCCTTGGAGGGGCCCTCCTCGGGCAATCCCCTGACATTATGCCGCGTGCTTATCAGGATGTTCATCTCATGAAACGTAAAATCTCGCACACCTTCGTCAGGCGGGCCTCCAGGCGCTGCGCCTTGGAGAGGCCCTCCTCAAGCGTCCCTGTGCAATCCTGCAATGATGGTTTTCTGAAAGTGCGTCACATCAACAGGGAACCCGAACGAACCTTCGTCAGGCGGGCCTCCAGGCGCTGCGCCTTGGAGGGGCCCTCCTCGGGCATCAGCTCCTGCGGGCCGCCCAGCAGCCAATCCCGCGTGCTCTGCCCAAACTTGATCATGTCGCCCACCCTGTGCAGTCATGCACAGGTGATGAGGGTGGCACATACTTGCGGAAATGGTAAAGGCAAAGCACATCATGTGCTTGAGCCATGCTGACTCCGCAACTGCAGCGCTGTGCTGCACCAGCTCAGTATGCTGTGTCTCTAGTGGAAGTGAGTACAATTGGCTGAGGAGAACACTGAGTACGAACTCGTGTTGCGTGTGATCGGCAGCAGCCCAGCCCAGCACCTGATGGGAACATGCACGCCCGGTTTGACGCGGCGGCGGTTCAGGAAGGTGCCGTGCGCGGAGTGGGCATCGTACAGGAACGCCGCCCCGGTCTCCCCATTGAATTGCAGCACCGCGTGCAACCGCGAGCTGGATGGGTGCTCCAGAACAATGTCTGCGCGATGCCATCACTAGATCAACTCAGCATTTAAGACAACCGTACACAATTGCTTGCAGAGTGTTCTGCTTGCACAATATGGCGCAGCACCAGGCCAGCATGATCGTGACAAACATGTTGCCAGAGCCGCAGCAGGGCTGTGGGTCATGATTGCTCTCAGCTGGCGGCAATGTACCGTTGTTGGGGGTGCGTCCGAAGGTGAAGAAGGCCTTCTGCGACATGTCCCGCTCCCCCAGGCTGGTGCCGCCCTTGATCTCCTCCAGCGTGTACTCCACCCTGAAGTCAGGACCACTTTGCATGCTCAAGTTAGGTGCCACCAGATGCGCAAGTGGCACATGCATGCACTGAGGCCTCTGCTGTTGCATGCGTATGTCGCATGTTCGTTGCAGACCCTTTTGATTGTACCCATTAGGATATTATCGTCCTCACCCGTCTGGCACGCCACTCCAGGCAGGCGGCTCATATGATGCCGCAGTCCGGGGTGCGGGTGGCTGCGCCTCCGACTGAGCCTTAGGCTGCTGCTCCTGCGCCTGCTGCGGTGGCGCGGCACCTTTCACCTGGCTAGCCGGAGGATCTGCCGGTCTCTGAGCCTCCTCCTTTGGCACCGTCGCAGCTTGGTGAGCTGCATATGCCTGCAGTACCGAGCAAGTGGCTGGCGGGTACCGCCGCTGTGATGCGGCATTATCAAACAGCAAGACCATCTCATCTCACGGGAGCAATTGTTGACATACCTTTGCAGCCGCTTCTGCAACCATCCGCTCCCTCTGAGCCGGCAGCGACGACTTGGCTGCCGCTGCTGCCGCTGCCACTGCAGCTGTCCGCGCTTTTGCCCGAGCTGCACATCACACCCTGGACGGTCAAGCCCTTGGTCATGGCACTGTGCCGCTGCATCTGCATCAATTGGTTCATTTCAAGCGCTGCTTCGACATGATTTCACCTGCAACCTCTGCATCATCTGCTGCAGGCTTTGGCGCAGGTGGCATTGGCGCCTTGAATTTTGGCGGCGGCATCATGCGCTTGGGAGGTGGCATCATGGCCTGCGGCTTCGCGTGAGTCGCACTTCCGTTGCTTTGTGGCGGCTCCTTGCTCTCGGCGTTGCCACATTGCGATTGTGGCTCGCTTTCAGCATCAGCATGCGCCGCACCGCTGCCATCCGCTGGCTCTGAGGGTGCCTCCTTGACCCCTGTAGCCGTCTCCTCCATGTGTACGTCGGCCATGCTTCCAACCTAGCTATAGAAAGGTCGTGACATGTGTGACCTCAGGTGCAGGTGGTGTCGGAGTATGCTGCATGTGAAATGCAGACCCAGTCTGTACTGATACAGCGATTGATGCATTCCTTGGCCACCAGAATCGTGTTTGCAGCATCAGCACACATCACGATAATCCACACAAGTGACCGCCTTTTCCATCTGCGCTTGCAGCAAGTTTCAGGGCACTGCGGCGCACACCGCCCTGGGTTTGACAAATGCAGTTGACTTTGCCAACCTGCAAAGCTCGGCCGCACCTGAGGCACGCTTCGCTGCGATTTTCTCACACAGTCACGCCGCCCCAGCGTCACACAGGCAGCATACAGCCAGGTCAGCGGCGCAGGCAGCATCGATGTGCGGCAGCGGCAGACATCAGCGCCGACCCTGATCTGCTGCCAGATGAGATGTCTGACCTGCTCGATCAGGAGGAAACCGCAAGGGAAAGCGCTGTGGCGTTGCTGCGGCTGCTGCGTGGCGCTGCACTGCTCGCCGCCGTCGGCCTCGAGATCGGGGTGCTGGTGCAGTACAACCACCTAGCGGCTGCGGAGCGGGCCGCAATGGAGCAAGCTGCGGCAGCACAGGCAGAGGCGGCGCGCCAGGCAGCGCAGCAGGCGGGCCAGCGGCGGGGGCGGCGTGAAACTGTGCAATTCGCGGAGGCGCCAGCCCGGGCATCCATGCTGCTGCAGCGCCGCAGCATCGGCAGCTATGCCCTGGAGCGCGGCGGCACGTGGGGCGTGCTGCTGGCCCTGTTGTGCACCGCGATGCTCAGCTGGCTGCAGCAGCCCAGGTTGGTCTGCTTGCCTGGCTTGCACGATGATGATGGAGTTGCCCGCCGATTTGCAAGCGTGCAGGGCAGGTCGGTACTGTCTCCAAGAACCTGCCTGTGACATAACCTCTGCTCCTGCACAAAGGGACGAGTTGGCGCAGTTGTCGGGCCCAGTGGAGGCTGGCTCCGCAGCAGCGCTGCAGCTGGCGGTGAGCCGGCAGGCAGCTGCACTGAGTGACGCGCGGGCGCAGCTCACAAAGCTTCAGCTGCGGGTCCGGACAGGAACACGAGACCTGCGCACATCTTTGCGTCAGGTACACTGGCCGAGCATAGCTTGTGGTAGCGCTCGTCCACTCGATCGATTGCATGCTCAGTATGCTGAACCTCAAGCAACGTTTGTTCTGCTTGAAATGAGGGTGTGTTCTCCTTGCGACATGCACCGCCTAGCAAATGCTGTCTCACATCGTATGCAGGTCCAGCGGCAGAATGAGCAGCAGGCAGATGCGCTCACCACACTAGCGTCAGGCGCAGAGCGGCAGCAGGCCCAGCTGCAGGACTTCCAGGTTCTTTTGGAATCTATGCAGGGTGAGTGTCTCGGAAGCGTTGTTGCAGCTCTTAGCCGAGTTAGCGATCTCACTGTCGGCTGCATCACAACTGGTCATAATGATCAGCCATGCAGAGGTTCGGTGTCGATTGGTATGCGCCTTCGCTGCAGTGGTGTCCTCAAAGCAGTTCGCGCTGCTGCTGCGGGCGCTGCCGCACATCAAGCAACAGCTGGGCCCGGAGGGTCAACCTCAGCCGCTGAAGCCGTCCAGGCCAGCGGCATTGGACCTGGCGGCATATTCACAGCAGCAGCAGCAGCAGCAACAGCAGCACCAGCGGCAGCCCGAGGGCGACCGGCAGCGGACACAGCATCAGGCAGGCAGAGCTGCAGCCACAGCCGGGCGGCAACGAGGCACAAACGGTTCGGCGGCAGCAACCTCGGGACAGACTTCCGTGGATGCCTGGGGTGTCGGCAGCAGCGCTCTGCCACCACGCTCTGCCTTCCATGATGCGCCGGCGCAGGCTGCGCCAGGCTAGCGCCTGCCAGCCATGCTGGACAGATAGCGGTCATTAATGCCACCTCTGTGCTGCTGTTCCTGTAGTGAAATCGAACTTGGGAGGGTTCAGTGCGGTCATGTTTAGGTCATCATTGGCCAGGCTGCAGGCTTGTGTACAGATGTCCTTGACACAGTTTGGCAATCAGTATCGTGTTTGAAAGCTGAAGGTTTGCCAAGTGCCAGGATACAACGCCTGTCTCGTCGGTCATTGACCGGATCTCACCTATGATATGAGCATACCTTCACGCAGATCTCGGGATGCACGACGTGCGAGAGCCGCTGAATCTAGCGGAAGACTCCGTGAGAGGTGCAGAGCGGCTGGCAGCGGGGGACCAGGCGTGTGGCGAGTATAGCGTCCGGGTAGAAGGCCCAGGTGGCATCGCAGGCACCGCGACGGTGCAGCAGGATGGCTCTTTCACCTTCAAGTCCCGTCAGGTCTTCATGGCCTTTCCAGGATATCAGTCAAGCATGTTGATTGCACCAAGCATTTGGAGGTGCATCAGCTTGAAAGGTGGCTGAGTGTTCGTGCAGGGGAAGCGGACCAATACGGCATGCTGCTTCAAGAAGCGAACAGAGAATGTCGAGGTGTGCACCTGTAGCCTTCTTATACGCCAAATGCGTCAGAATCGTGAGATACTCTTGCATGATTATGCGGCGCAAACAAGATGAGATGCTGCTCTGACGGTGCAACAGCTTCATGCAGATTGCGGGTTCAGACGTGATTGGGGCACAGCTTGAGGCACAGGATTCGTTCCGCATCTGGTACTGTCCTGCACGCAGCCCCGGCAGCAGGAAGGTGCGGCGCAGGCTGCGGCAGACCGTCGTCTTCAGGTGAGCAGCATTGCTGCATGATATGATAAACTATCGACGTAATCCGCCATGGATGTTATGTCCTACATTATGCATACGTACACGCGCAGGTGCAGCTCCATCACAGAGGCGCGTGCATTCGTTCAAACGGTGCGCAGCAGAACAGTGCCATCGCCGACAGATCGGCAACGCTGCGTCATAGTCGTCCTGAACCCCGTCAGTGGCCGCGGCACGTGAGCCCCACCTCCTTGATCTGTGTTTCCAACCACTCCATCCCTGTTCACACACGTGCTGCTGCCTGCTTGACATTTGAGGCTTCTCCACACGCATGGTGCATGTTCATCACTCCATTCTTGTGATAACAATGTGTCTGCATGCATGCGCAGTGCATGTCAACCAACCCAGATGTTTGAATATAAGGTGTCCGCATGCAGTGCGCAGAAGCTGTACAAGGGCAGCGTGCAGGGCGCTCTGGAGGCGGCCGGCGTCCAGCACCAGCTGCATGTGACGCGGCACCCCCACCACGCCACGGAGATCCTGTCGGGGCTGGACCTGCAGGGTGTCGATGCAGTGCTGTTCATGGGCGGAGATGGCACCCTGCACGAGGGTCTGCAGGTGCTGTTCCGTGCTGTTGCAGTTTTGGTAGTCGAGCGATTGCTGCAGCACAACAACCTCTGCACGTCATGATGTAGGGGCAGATGTATTCTGATTGATACATGGTTGCACAGTTACAGTGCTGGAGGAGGAGGTGTGCTGCTACAGGGGCTCATGGGGCGGCCTGACTGGCAGCAGGCAGCACAGGTGCCGCTGGCGCTGTTGCCTGCGGGCTCCGGCAATGCGATGTCCGCCAACACCGGCATGTGGGACTTGTCGACTGCCCTGCACGCCGTCATCAAGGTGATTCACAAGGAGTGAAGCAATCAATGTGAAAAGTGCGTGAAGAAATCCTTCGAACACATTGTCTGTCGGTAGGATTTGGCATGCTTGATAACATCATGAAGACGAGCATTTTTGAAATGGTGTGCCCTGATGCTGCCAGATGAAGTTCTTGTTGTGAATGCACGATGGGATGACCATCTGCACTCCTGCATCCTTGCCAGATGCTACACAATTGATACATGCATTGATTTTTTTTCTAATTGAATATTTTCCTGATTGATTGATCGATCTTCCTGCTTAGATCTGATGTAGCTGAATCTGTATGGCTACTACGTGCATTCCAGGATCCTCTGACCAGATGGTGTGCTCAGTGGCAGACCAACTTCATGCTTTGCAGGGGAAGACAGCCCCAATCGACATCATCAGCATCCTGCAGCCGCCACACCCACGGCGCTACGCCTTCCTGTCCATCACCTTTGGCCTCATAGCAAACCTGGACATTGGCACCGAGCACCTCAGGTCCTCTCTTGACCTTAACACGTATCTGCTTATGCAAGCAAAGTGTGCAGTCATTGAGTCCCAACTCTCGAGTCGGCAGCTTTGGCTATGCTCTTCTGCAACGTTGATGATGATGCGACTTCTGCCTCATCTGTGAGCGGATTGGCTCCTTCCTGCGCACAGTCAACTGATGCAGATGTGGCCAAGGTGCTGCTGGCATGCAGGGTGCTGCTGGCACACATTGATGCATTGATCCTGCAGGTGGATGGGTGATGCACGGTTCACGGTGGGGGCGCTGCAGCAAATTCTGTGGCGGCGCAGCCACCGCCTGCGGCTGGCATACCTGCCCACCAGCCGCGATGCTGTCCAGGCAGCTGTGAAGGTGCTGCTCGAAACCCTCCTACCACTTTGACGGACGCGAACGAGATGTCCAAGTCTCGCTTGTACAGTTGAGCAACCAACCCACACCGCTAACCTGGTGGTTGTCAAGTCAGGATGGTCTCTTCAATATTGCACAGGCGCAGCAGCCGCAGCCTGCGGACAGCACCGGCGCGCAGGCCAGCAGCGGCAGCGCCAGCAGCGGCAGCAGCCAGGGACGGGGCAGCAGTGGAGCTGCAGCAGCAGCACCTGAGAGCATGGGCAGCAGCGGCAGCGGTGCCGGGCCGCCGACACCACTGCTGGACGACTTATTCCGGGAAGGCCATGCCTGGTCACAGGGCCGTCTGCCAGAGGTAGGGTGGCGGTGCCGGGTCTGCACAGTGGCTCATGGAATTCATGTGCATCCCTGTGACTGACAGACAACGGCGCTGCGCACTGCAACCAGAATGCCCGTGCGCAAAAGGGCTACAACCAGGATGCATGTGCGCAGAAGGACTTGCGCATGGCATGAACTTGTTCAGCTTTGCCTGGCTTCTTATGGGCGTCGCATGCGCTGCAGGGCTGGCAGCAGCACCACATCGAAGAGGTGCAGCTGTTTGCGGCATGCAACCTGCCATACTTGGACCTCACCTACCACATTGCGCCTTGCGCCGGCCTTAACACAGGTAGGTGCCAGACAGAAAGCTGCAAGTTGTGAGCCATTTGATTGCGTGAGGCGACTGTGCAGTACTTCCACATCACATACTTGTCTCTGTCTGGCAACCCACCTGAATGCAGGCTTGCACTTTCACTTTTGGCAGTCATGCCGGCACTTGACACTGCCTGCAGGCTGCATGGATGTGCTGTCGACGCCGCGAGCCAGCCGCATCGTGGGGCTGCAGTTCATGCTGAAGAGCGAAAAGGGAGAGCACCTTGACATGCCCATCCTGGACTACCGCCAGGTGTGCATAATAGGAGGGCGTCCTTCAGCACCTGCTTTCAGCTCATCCTACCATATGTGCAGGGCGGCATGGCTCTGCAGACTTTTTGTGAGGTGCATTCCATGAAACAGCCATCACATGAGATGCAGTGAGCGTTATTTGTCACCACACATGAGTGGTGACCCTTTGACCGCAGGTGACGGCTTTGGCGATCGAGCCGGTCAGCAGCGCCACCTGGATGGTGGTGGATGGCGAAAAAGTGCCGTACACACGGTTGTACGCACAAGTCCACCCAGGGCTGTGCACTGTGCTTGTAGCATGATGTGCATGTGGTCATGATTGTGAAATGCATGAGGCTGCAGCGGCGTGGCACTACATATGCTAGATTGTCAGAACAAAATCTACACCAGGGTGTCAATGCGGAGATAGACTCGGAGGGGTGTCCGCACGATCCTCCTGGCGAATTGTCTACTTGACGTACCAGCAATGTCATGCTGCAGCAGCTGCTCGCCGCACTTTCCGCCCCTTACACAATGCAAAATGTCCTCCTGGTGCTTGCATACCCGACCCCGCCTCCATATTACCGCTCAGTATCGGTGCTCCAGCTTCTCCTTCTCCTTGTAGCTCTCCGCATACCTGCAAGTCAGTGTGAATCATCAGAACTGGCCCGCCTCACAGATATGTCAGACATGGCTGACCGGCGCATTGGGATCACTATGATGCAACACAGCGACGATGCAACGACGTTCACAAGTAGGTTGGCGTTCGCGATGCAGAAACTGCCGCAGAGATGCAGTTACAGTCGCGCAAATGACACTCACCACACAGTTGCAGCAACCGGCGCCACGCACCATAGTGAGATGTCCCAGCCTTTCTGCGAAGAGCGACAGCAGCGCTTGTCAGCAGGTCGGTCTCGAACCAAGGCACGGGCTGTGCATTCTGGACTTCACGCAGAGGTCGTATTCATCTTCATGTCCTTACATCCAAGATCGCTCACCTCGCGCAGGTTCTTCTGGACCTTCTTAGGGAAGTCCTTGAACAGGCCGTTGAGGATGGTGACCTCGAAAGGCGACACGGTGTACACCACCTCCTTCAGGCGGACCGGCACCTTGCCCATCTCTGCGCTCCCCGCTCCGGCCTGCAGATGCGCACGCGCGCGCGGGCTTAGACGCAAACATATGTGAAGGCACCAGATCCGCTCCTTCAGAGCGTCTGGTCAGTAGAGAGGCAGGCAAAGGATTGCCAAGTCTGTGGCGTGTGCCTCAGCCATGGCCTAATGTGCGGGTGTTCGCAGTGTGCAGCAGGGCATCACCTCAGGTCACAACACCGCTGACCCCCACCCTGTGGCCGCGCTACCAGCACCAGCACGGCCTTGCGAAGCGCTGTGCTGATCTTGCAAGGGAGTGGAGAGCTCTGTGCTGACTGTGCAAGCAATGCGGGCAGACCGCTGCTGCAACCCAGGCTCTTAAACCCTGTATTGAGTGCTGAAAGTTGGCGGGAAGCATGGCCAGGGGTAGGCTGCAAAGGTGCAAGTTGCACATGCTGAGAGACTCTGCCTTTGACACTTTTGAGATTAGAACTGTACTAGATTCCGGCTGTGCAAACCTCAGGAATGTCCTGTGCATTCACGCTGGCGGCGGGCGTGTGGTCTCGATCTGACCGACGCCGCTCGACAGGCTGTAAAACAGCCAGTTGTTGACTGGCTCGCCCTTGTGCGAGATGGCCTTCAGCAGCTCGTTGGCCAGCAGCCCCCCCAGCACCGCATTCACCGGCGGCAGCTCCCTGTCACCAAAGGCGTACCCCGCTGCCGCCCGCGCAGTCCTGTCCGCATCCGTGCCGGCCGCCGCCGCTGTGTCCCTGGCCAGCTGCTCCAGGGCCGCCGCGTCCCCTGGCTGCGGCAGCTGCTGCTGGTGCGCAGCCTCGTATTGCTCGATGACTGCAGGTCAATCACAGCAAACGTCCCAATTCGCTGCCACTTGGTCGCGTGAGCGATTGCATACAGTATGAAGGAAGGCTGCGAAAGATTAAGGCAGATACACGGTGGGCGTCAGTCCCACCTCGAAGGCCATAGTACAGCTCGTGAGTGCGCTTGGGGCGCAGGCTGCTCCAGGGTGCCTGCAGCGCCTCCGCCAGGCTGCAGAACTGTGATGTGTGCTGCCCGCCCTTGGGCTTGCCGTCCTGCTGTTCCTGTGTAACAATAATCTGTGAAGTCATTGACTGTGCAGCAGTTCAGACGATGCCATGTGAACTCTGAAGGCGGACAGTTGCACAAACAGCTTGTATGTGTAGACCAAGGGGTTCGCGTCTTGCAGCCAAGTAGAACAGAAGGCATCGATGGGCGCACCGTGGATGCGTAGGTATGGGATTGCAGGTCTGCAAAGAAGAAGCTGCAGGCGCCCCGGCTGGCGGCGCCAAAGAAAGCGACGCTGTGCTGCCTGCACGCCTCGTCATACCGCCGCAGCAGCGTCAGGGATGGGCTGACCAGCAGCACCACGTCATAGTCCGCCACCAGGGAGGCGTCTGCTGTGGCTGCTGACCCTGTCCCGAGCAGGAAGCGCACCGTCAGAACCCCGGCGCCATGCCGAGCCATGAGGTTGTCTTCTGGATGCCCTTGACATTCGACATGTCTGTGGCCCATGTTGTTGGGCACCGTGTGCAGCAGGGTAAAGCGGCGCGCATCACGACCCGAACAAACTCTCACCTGACACCAGGGCCACTTTCACCAGGGGATTCATTTCCTGCAGCGCTGCGACGCTCACCTGCGCCACCCTGTGTGGAAGGTAAAGGTGGATGTCATCGTAAGCACAGCAATACTGAGACAGTGCGGCATAGTTGTAAAGCTGAGCTGTGTTGTTTGCAAGCAAGCATGTGCACACGTCTGGTTGGCAGGTGCATCAGCTGGAAGCAGGAAGCTGGTGCCAGGCGCGCTGCCGATAGGAGTGTCGTCCATGAGGGCCACCAATCCCGCACCCGCCAGCACCACGTTCTTGGCCACCTGCAATCAGTTTGCAGCCCACTCACAATGGTGATGTGGTGTTTCGGTTGTACATTCAAGCTTGTTCCCATGTCAGCGTGAGAAGCGACAGCCATGAGCGACACAGTATTGCCGCAAAACATGACGTACCTCTGCGACGAGACCGCCGGTGCCCGCAATGAGAATCTTGGCTGCATTGAGCCTGCGGCACAGGGGCAGATGCATCATGCAGCTTGGCAGGGCAGGTAATCCCTTTTCATGACATGCCTGCAGATAGCTGAAAGCTGAAGCGAATGACGTATCACCGTTGCTGTGTGTCTACTCCCCACACGCGGATCTGCCGATCATACACGGCTGCCTCCGCTTTTGATAGCGCCGCCATGATCTAATGTATATGCGCAGTCCTCGCGAGAGTTTCGCAAAGCAGCAGCTGTGTCTGTCAGTTGCTACAGTCTTGACTCAGCTGCCCACAATCGTGCACGTAAGGTCAGCTTGCGAGTGGCTTCACACAAGCTCCGATCCGACTCAAATTCGAAGTATGAAATCAACGGCAGCCTGGCACACGGTCCGTTACGTTGACTTGGCGCACTGTACAGGCTTCAGTATACGCAGCTAATGCCGCGATTGGCTGGCGATCTTGCGGCAGGCTTGCCGAGCCCTACACCACATGATGAAAGTCCCCTTCCGGTTTTCGCCTTCATGTCCTTTCGAAGACTCTCCCTTTCAAGTGACAAAGCGTCCGCTGCCTTGCTCCCGTGCTCCGCTGGCCACTTCTACATATCGCATTGCCGCTCGACACCTCAAACAGTCTTCCAGGCCCTCATTGCATTTGTCGGCGCTGCGGAGGTGGCAACCCGACCACATTCAGTGTCCTGCGGATCCCCTAGCGAGAGCACCTGACCCGTCTTGGAGGGGACTAACGGCTGCGTGCGCGTTCAACAGAGCCGTTGAATCTGCAAGAGTCATTACGAGGGTACTGGCCGCAGCTGCTCTGCACCTCCAGGCGCTATTAGTGGCAGCGCCACCTGCCGCTAAGCGCAAGAGTTTTGTGCCCCGTATCAGCAGTTCGCAGCCATGGGAGAACGCAAAGTGCTCAACAAGGTGAGAAACTGCTGCCCTACTTGTCTGCCAGAGCATGCATATGTTGTCTGCACATAAGGCTGCCGAAGGCAGTGCGCAACCCCACCTGCGGGGTTTTCACCTGCGGGTTTGAAGTTTTGAGGCTGAAGCACTGTTGTGTGTCCTGCAGTACTACCCGCCGGACTTCGATCCGGCGAAGCTGCCCCGCGGGCAGCGTGGCAACAAGGATGCGCAGATGAAAGTGAGTGCCGTACCATCGTCACATCGCAATGGACCAACTGCATCCTGTCCTGCATGCTTCCACCACACATGTTGTCCTTCAATGCTGCGGCTAACTATCCGAGTCTCCCGCTGTCCGCAGGTCCGCATGATGCTGGCCATGAGCGTGCGGTGCAGCACGTGTGGCAACTACATGTACAAGGGCACCAAGTTCAACATGCGCATGGAGGTGAGCCACCCCATGCCGACCCCATACTTACGCCACCCCTGGCTTGCACTCGAGCCATATTGAAATGGCTGCTGACCACAGCTGGCTGCTGACCTCAAGTGGCTGCTGACCACAAATGGCTGCTGTTTACAAATTTTGCTGATACTCGAAACAGGATGTGGTGGGCGAGGACTACCTAGGCATCAAGATCTTCCGCTTCTACTTCCACTGCAAGAACTGCGGCGCGGAGATCACCATGAAGACAGACCCCAAGAATTCGGACTACGCCATGGAACAGGGCGCCACGCGCAACTACGAGCCCTGGCGCGAGAAGGAGAAGGTGAGCTGCAGTGTTTAGGAAGTAAGGGCAGTCGTCAGCATCGTCATCTCCAATGCAATGCTGATGAACACACCTTGACCACTCTACTCGGCTGCCTCTGCAAAACACAGCGCATGCGACTCACGCTGCAAACTGGTGTTCGGACACATGTAATTCTCTTCGTTGTTGGTCGTGGGACAGGGTTTCTGCAAGATTGTCGTGCTCCACACTTGCATTGGTATGACAAATGTTGTGCCGGAGGCAGTGGCGGCGAGGGAACAGGGGTAATGCAGTGATGCGATGATCAATGGCCCCATATTCCTGTCAGCCACTCCAATCGTCCCCACAGACAGTGGCGGAGGCGGTGGCGGCACGGGACGAGGAGGAGCGGGGCAACGCGATGAAGGCGCTGGAGAACCGCACCCTGGACTCCAAGAACGAGATGGACATCATGGACGCCCTGGAGGAGCTGCAGGTGCATTGTTGCACGTTTGTCAACCACTACAGTGGATGAGTGTGGCATGCGCCATGCGGCCTGGCATGCAAGCTCGCATACAATAACAGTGCAACTGCATATCATATTCCCACACCTAGGCTTTAGGCTTCTATAACAAGGCTCCTTGTCCTCACTTTTGTCAGAATGACACTGCTGGTTCATGCTGAGTACTGACAGCCGCCACCGCTGTGCCGCGGCGCAGGCCGTGAGGGGCCAGCACAACAAGGTCAGCCTGGAGGACGCGATTGCAGCAATTCGGCAGAAGGCGGAGCAGAACGACGAGGCGTCGCTGCAGGCCCAGGACGAGGAGCTCATCCGGCAGATGTACTCGCAGCGCGCCACGCAGGTATGCTCAGTGTCTTTCCTTGAGACCCCACCACGCTTCCACTGCTCCTGTGCTGGCGTGGATCTTTGCAAAGTCGTGTGTAGCCTTCCTGCACACTTGCCAGCACGACTGCCAATATCATCAAGGACTTTATCGGCTGTCTCAAGTGGCATGTTCGACAACTCTGCTGGTGTGCTGCAGGTGCGGCGGCTGGACGAGTCGGCGGCCACCGCCGCCCTGCTGAACAGCGACGGCGGCAGCGGCAAGGCTGCCCCGCTGGCCACCGCCAACGAGCACTGGGACGGCGGCGCGGGCGCGGCGGCTGCGGCGGAGGCTGTGGCTCAAGAGCCGGCGAAGCCGCCGCTGGAGAAGAAGCCGCCAATCGCGCCGCGGCTGGCGGCGCGGCCCAAGTTCACCGTCAAGCCCAAGGCTGCGGCGTTTGCGAGGGCAGCGTCCGGAGCAGCGGCACCGGCGGCGGCGCCCTCAGCGCCTAATGGAGCGTCTGCAGCGCCGGATGGGGCGCCCACGGCAGCAAATGGCGCAGCAGCGGCAGCGGCAGACGGCAGCAGGGATGGCAGCGCAGGCGGCGACAGTGACCCAGCGCGGCCAGGCAAGCGGCCCGCAGCGGAGGGGGACGCAGGCGCCCATGCAGCGGAGCCGGCGGCCAAGCGGTCAGCAACGGCAGCGGCAGAAAGAGGGAGCGGCAGCCCAGCGCCGTCAGGCGACAGTGGAGGAACTGGTTTGCCGGGTCTGCTCGGTGACTATGGCAGCGATGACAGCAACGGCTGACAGGATTCGTGTGGAGATGTTCGCAGCAGAGCTGTGTATGTGGCTGAGTCGGCACAAGGTCGGACACCACAACTTGCAGGGCTGGTGCTCAAGACAAATCTGAAGGTTTCATTTGTGCTCAGCACATCTCAAGCACCATGAGATCTCACTGATCAATGAAAACAGTGCAATGCCATATCAGCATGTGTCGCCAATAGTAACACAATTCCAATCTCATCGATCACAAGCAGCCTCAAATACATCTCTGTCACCGCGCCATCTCACATACCCACACAAGCAGTGCGACAGAAAGCAGTTTTCAGTCAAAAGTTGATCATAGTATTGTATAGTATCACGATATGCACCCGAGGCAGTATCTCTCACCCAAATCTACCACTTGTTGGCGGCTTCCCGCTGCTTACGCGGCATCGTCTCCTCCTCAGTGATAGGCACATCGAGAACGAAAGTCTTCACCCACTTCTGCAGCCGCTCCTGCATGTGCAATGTGGCACGTTTCCAGGATTCAGTCTGAGAGGTAATCTGCAGGAGACTGCTATCTGAATTAACCCAGAAATTTATTGAGCCTGCAAAAATAGAAGGGGAAGTGGGGGAAGAGACAAATGCAAACTAACCTGGACACAGTCGTCTATGGCAACCGCATAGCCCAGGCCCAGCAGCTGGTCCTTCTGTGCAACCTGCAGCACCATCCGGCCAAGTTTCCATCTTGCCTTGAAAACTTCATGTGCCTTGTGATATGCGGTGCCGTGTGCAGTGTCCATGTTTCGAGCATGCTGCTGCTGCTGACAGGGCACAGTTCCTGTGTCTCAGGAGCTAGGCACAGCATATCTCATGTTTATAATGCTGGCGCTGACAAGGTGTCTGAGTCACAGTACAAGGGACGCACTCACCACGTCCATGGACTTCAGGACCTCATTGGCGCTCAGGTAGTCGTTCGAGGTGTTTGAGAACAGCGCGCGCTTGAAGGGTGCAGCGCTGCAAGCAAGCACGTGCATGGTTGGCGTCTGCTGTGCGACGGGTTGCGGTGCCATGCTAGCTTGCACGGCCCGAAAGTTCATCACAGCCAACAAAGCTAGCAGCGGCAAGGAGTGTGAAACATCAGCATCATATGGCAAAAGACTCACTGCTCATCATCGATCTCGCCGCTCTTGGGCAGCTTGATGAGGTCCTGCATGCACACAAATCGACCATCAGGTGCCAGCTGATTCCAGCAAGGCTTGCATAGCCCTGACAAGTACAGGATGATTGTGTGATTTGACGTGCAGCATCCCTGTCATGGGCACTTCGCTTTGTGACGTGGTATCCGCACCACTTGCGCCACAGCTAGGCTTGTCGCACCTTGCTGTAGGACAATGTCTCGTTGCCCTGGGAATCCAACCCCGCTGTGAGCTGCAGACGCAAGAACTGGTACTTCTTCCGCCCCTGCATGTGCACGCACACAACTAACAGCTTTCATCGAGCAGCGCAGTACAATGCAGCACAATTGGAAATGGTTTCGGCTGACTGAGAAGTGTTGGGCAATATTGTGCCGGCGTGCGACATTGTGCCGACACAAGATTGCACAGCTACTCCGCTGAAAGTATTGCGGCAAGGCAAAGCACCAGAGTGTTGCTGGCGGCACAGTTGTGAACAGCAGCAGAAGGCAGCGCACCGGCCACTCGCGGGCCAGCTGCTGGCTGATTGCGGCGTTCAGCTCACCGGCGCCCGTGCCCAGGATGTCGATCAGGGGCCCCTTCACCACCCAGTCGATGGGTCCTGCATTTTTCTTAACGCCAGACATCTCCGAGGTGCCGCCGCAGCCCAGCGACAGCACCGCCAGGGATGGCTTCCCATTCTCGCCCACGAACGCCGTCTCTGTGCAGAAACATGGGTGCAACGGTTGGCCACGACCTCACGGGCTAGCTGCAGCACTATTTGCCAGCAGTGTGCTCGTTCAAGAGTAGCTGCAAGTTCAGGCGCAGTCTGCCTGAAAGTCTACATGTATCGTACATAGACTGGTCAGCAACCCCAGCGGCAGCTGAGTAGTGCAGCAAGTGCGGCAGTGGCCAAAGATATTTGGCGATATCGGCACAATGCTGTGTCGAGACATGATCACCGGCTGCCGCAGCAGCTGCCGTCACCCACAAAATGCTCTCAAGTGCACCATCGTTGATTGCCGCACACATAACTCAACTTAAGCGATGCGAGATGGCTGACCCAGCATCAGCCTATGCGGACATGCAGGCGTACCCTGTCAGGCAGCTTCTGAGAATACAATGTAGGTCCTTGTGTGCGACGACACAAAGGATGACCCCCTGTAGCCAATGCGCGGTGCGGTCATGCTTCAGCTGGCTGCTCGCCAGCGTGGGCTTCATTTGCAGGCACCCGTGTTTGGGGGCCCACTGATTGCTGGAGTGCTCCTTTTTGAGTTTGCATAGGTTTACTCTCGGGGGGGACGGATGAGTTCCAGAATCTGCAGAGCGCACCGTATTTGCCAGCTGCAAAGGTGGTGGCCACCATGGCGGGGTTGTTGGCCACCACACCGCCGTCAGTCATCTGGTATGTCTTCTTCTCCGTGTCCGTCTTGCCGAGGTTGTCCACATCCGCAGCTGCATTGCAAATCACGCAGCAGTGGTACCTCAGTCCGTTGCTTTGGCAGCCTCCTCGATGCTGGCACCAACATTCAGCGCTCGGCAGCTGAGGTGTGGTGCGCAGTGACTTCTGCCACACGGCAACAACACACACTTCTAAAAGAAGGATGTGGCGGCAGTGCTGGCGTGCTGCCGAAGCTGAGAGGCCTAGCTCAGGGATGCATCATGAATGAGATCAGACGAGGGCATCTCGTGCTGCGCCAAGGGCTTGCTCGGGGAGAACGTGAGGCGACTGTGCTGGGTGCAGCGCGAACCATCTGCCACAGCTTTGAGGTCCATGCTCGGAGCTGCAATGCAAGTACGTTGAAAGAGCAAGAAAGGAGGGAACCCACAACGGGGCCGAACCATGTAGACTCACTTGGGAAGAAGGTCGGGGCGGCGGTGCTGGCGCGCACGGTCTGCCACAGCTTGAAGTCCTGCGCCACACGCACGAGGTCCGACTGGCCGCGGTGCTCCGTGTTGGCCCGCCGCTCCTGGTCGATGGTCAGCGTGCGGCGCAGGGCGCCGAAGCCTGACATGCCCTTGCCGTCTGCGCGGCCTGCGCCAGCACTGGCAGCATGCTCTCAGATACACAACCTGCAACTGCTGGATGCAAAACACAGAAAGTGGTGACGGAGCATCACACAGGCGACCTTGCTTGTCATTGGAAGCGAGCTCACCGTCTTTGGAAGAGAAGAAAAAGAGGAACGGCCTGCACGGCAACCACAGCACACACCGTTTTACTTCACACTGACACACGATGCAGCTGGCTCAGAGACAGCGCCGTGCATTAAGAACTTTGCAGAGGTCAGCACACCGGTCGTAGTCGAGCTGGTAGCTGGCAACGACCAGCGAGGAGTGCAGCACGCCCTCGTCTGCCATCAGGGTGTTGGCGCCGAAGGTCGCCTTCAACACCGCCTCGATGCCCGCCTCCTGGCCGTCCTTGCCCATGTAGGTGGCTGGGTACTTCGGTCTGCAGGAGTGCAAGTGTTCAGTTGCCAGAGATGTGCAACCAGGCCATGCGGCTGTGCATCACAGAACTCCTTGTGCTTGAGCAGCATGTTGGGTGCACAGGGAGTAAAAGCTGATGAGCGGGTGCACTGCAGCTCCCATGGTGCCTGGCCACAAGGGCAGCGCAGGTTCCGACGGTTGCGCGCACCCAAAGAATGCGCTCATCTTGTCCCTCCAGCTGCGCGGCGGGAAGATGGAAGGCGACGACGCCAGGAACAGTGCCTGCGCTGCTGCAGCACTGCCTGTGCCACCACCAAACCCATCATGTCAGCAGGCGGTCTTGTATCTGGAGGCGCAGCAGGGTGTCTGACGCTGCAGCGCCAGAGGTATTGCCATGGCGATGTCGCCATGGAGAGCGCCCTGCATCGTGGCGGTGCCACCTGTGCCACCTGTTAGATTTGCTGGCAGCCATTTTCGGAGTGCCAGCAACATGCTGCAAGCCAAGAACGCAGACCAGAGATGGGCGGTGATGGACGCCAAAAGAAGTGTCTTTGCGGGGTGCAAGCAGTTGAGGAACCCTGAGTGAGAGCTCACCAGGTGCAGGTGCAACTTCCTGGGACTTCGGCGCTGGGTCGCCCCTCACTTGTGCCTTGATGCCTGCAGCTTCCTTGGTGCCTGCAGCGAGTGGCACATACCTATCAAGTCCTGCGCATCTAGAGGCTGTATGCCCCTTTCGTCTTTACGATTAGACAGCTCAGACAGCGGCAGATCTCGCATGCATAGCATGCACGGTGCACCATGCACAACAAGCGGAGAGTCTTTGCACACAATTCAGCAGCCACAGCCATGACGGGTGGAAGCCCACCTGCAATGAAGTCGGCACTGGAGTGCAATGCGCCAGCCTGGCTACCCTTGCTCGCCACTGCGATATGCATGGCACAGGTAAGCAACGACATGAGCAGAGCACCACGGAGGCAATTGCTGTATGTCAGTGTGATGTGCCGACACGCTCATCTGGGCAGGGTCGCAACCCTTTCAAGTTCACACCAGCAGCATTCGCAACCCACATGCAGCCTGCAAACACCTCACCGTATGTGGCAATGATCGCGCCGGTGCTTGTGCCTGCAGCGACGAGCAGCTACGGTCTGGCAGTGTCTCTTCAGCCTGCCGAAACAGCTGTGCGCATCGTGACTGCAAGCCGCCACAGCAATGGGTGCAAAATCCCATGAGCCCTTGCAAGGGATGTTCATAGGCCAAGAGAACCTGCGCAAATGTCGAAGTAGTCCGCGGGCTGCAGGGAGAACTCGGAACCCGGTCCCACTTTGACCTCCTTGCCAGAGGCGTCGATGCCCGTCAGTTCGTGCGCAACCGCTACAGCCTTGATGGCATCCTCGGCGCCCTCGAGCAGGGTTGCTGGGATGAGGCCCCGCAGGCCGCCTCCATCGATCTGCAGTGAGGGAGATGCAGGCCACTAATCCCCAAGCATGCATGCCAGTCAGAGGCGCTGGAGTGTCGCTGTGCAAACTGCTGCCAGTGGAGTCGGCAGTGCGGACCAGCTGCTTGAGCCGACAAACATGGAATTTGACTTCATGGCCAGCTGAGGCACTACTGCAGTGGCCTGGCCAAGTCTTTCTGCTATGCCATCGTAGAACTTTGACTTGCGATCTGCACGTGCCGTAAGGACTTGCACATCAGATCCGTGAGCAGCGCGGCAGAATAGACAGGCCTTGCAGCATGCTCAGGACCAGCATAGCTGGTAGCGCTGCCGAGGTCGAAGCATAGGGTCGCGTGATCAAACCCATTTTGGCAGCTGGCACTGGATCATGCGTGTGCAGATCTATCGGCGTAATTGCGGATGTGCAACGGCGAGTTGCAAGAGGAACTACTCACTGAGAGAATCGTCTTGAAGTCCTGCCTCCTGGGGAAGCGCAGCACGCCAAGGTGGCGACTACTGCCATTGCTGCCGTTTTGGCCTGAGGCTGTCACGCGATTCGTGGCCATCCTGGAGGCCTGCGCGACGGATGGCAGCCCCCGTTTGGCAGACTTAAGAACGAAGGCCTGTAGCTGGCTGATCCGAGCCGGCAAACGCCGATGCGCGCACGCTCATGGGATGCAGTACAGGTCGAAGATATCGCCCGCACAAGTGCCGGCAGCCGTGACGGAACCACAGGCGACAAGGCGTTGTGCAGAGGCATCCCACCCTGAGAGACGTCCTCTTAAAGCTCAGCCCCGACGGCACTGCCCCTGATCCAAGCCTGATCTTCACATGGGATGCTTGCATGAGCGACGTCTGTGATCTGAATACAGGTGATGCACAAGTTTCAATCACCAACTTCAAACCAACTGCAGTGCAAATCAATTCAAACCAAAGAAAAAAGCAATGGAAGTCACACTTCGAGTCGTCGGTTTGTACAAAACTGACTTGTGATCGGCGCGACTGCACACAGCACGCTCCGACCCGGAGTGCCACCTCAGCATGCTGATCACGAGAAAAGGCTCAGCTGAAGACTCTGATGACTCTCCCGACATAGCTGCATACACGATAAACCCAGTTCACAGTTGTTAAGTTCACGTCGTCACGTTGCCAGGTCCGCACTGGATCACATCATGCGGCCGCAACCTGCTGTGGCATCTTGGCCGGTGCCGCCTCAGCTGCCGCAGTGCTTGCGGGTTGCCCAGTCGGTGGAGCCCAGCCATTGGGCGGCGCGTCGAGCACAAAGCTCTGCACCCAGGTTCGCAGCCTCGCCTGCGTGCGCATGTGCAGCTCTGTAAGTGCTGTGTCTGGTCCACAACGGTTCAGGTTCTGCAGCACACGACGAACATTGACACGGATCATCTAAACTGCCCTCTCCTTTCGCTCCTCACTTGCACATTCTTGTCGTTTGTGACCGCGCAGCCCAGGCCCAGCAGCTGGTCCTTCTGCGTCACCTGCAAATACCATAGGGGACACGCTTCAATTCGAATGGGCGGCAGACGTGTTGAAGGGACACACTCCCCTAGCGTCAAGATCATTGCAGGCGGGCAGAAGGAAGGCGTCTTGGGGCACACTCCCCTACAGCCAGGAATACTGCAAGGCGGCAGAAGGAAGTGGTGTGCAAGCGCACCACGTCCATCTGGGCCAGCACTGAGGTGGCGCTCTGCTGCGCCGGCGGCGCCTTGAACAACCGCGTCAGCCACTGGAACAGCGTCAGATCCGTCGTTTGCAGCGCCCGCTGGAACATGGCGACCCTGCAACACACACAGAGCCGGATAGTGCTCGGCATGCGAAATCACGGTCAATGTTGATCACCATCAGCCGAGCCGCGCTGATGGGTCCACTTGGATTCATCAGCTGCAGCAACGTCCAGCCTGGGAACCTACATGTGCCAATGTATGCATTGAGGCTTGCTGCTGTTGCCGCCGGCCCTGAGCAATGTCACAGTGTGCACACGGTGGTGCGCACATAGTCCATGCTGCGGGAGTCTCTCACTGGGGGTCGCTGCTGTTGCCAGACTTGGGCAGCGTGACGGGGCCGGTGTCGGAGTTGTAGGACAGCGTCTCATTGCCTTCCGGGTCCAGCCCAGCCGTCACCTGCAGCCGCAGGTACTGGAAGTCCAGCGCACCCTGCAAGCATAAAGTCCAAGACATATCGAAACTGACAGCAACGTGTTGAAACTGGACTACAGCCCCACGATCAGCAGCAGCCGCTGCCAGAGGAGCGCATGCAAAGCCTTTTGATGTCCAAACTTGAGCAAAACTTTGCTTTTGACAACAAGTACATGTCATTTATTCGTGGTGTCCCCTCTGTCACAGCTACAGGTACGCATGCGCCATCTGCAAAGAAAGAACCTCATATCTTAGCCCAAAGCTGATGACAGCCCCTCAATGTCGCATCAGTCCAGCCCAGCCAGCTGTCGCGGCCGCAGGTCTAGAGAGCCCAATGCGCTCCGCCACATTAATGCTACAATGCCTCAGGTCATCCTGAAATCAAGTATTATGCTTGCTGAGGCCCAGTGCATGGCAGAGACATCTGTATAGTACAAGAGTCAGCACCAGGACACAACCTGGCCGGCTGCCATAAATATGCTGGACCAACACCGTGCTCAGCTTGCAGTTACTATGTCCAGTTTGACACTTAGAAAGGCGGCACATCAGGCACGCACTGGTCATCCGCCAGCAACCTGAAGGTCAAGTGCTGTACTCAGCGCGCAGCATGTCTTGGCATGGAAATTGGAGATCAGCTGAGTGGAACAACGCACCGGCCATTCGCCGCCAATCTGCTGGTTCAGCGCTGCGGAGAGCTCGCCAGCGCCGCCCTGTAGGATGTTGACGATTGGGCCCAAGATCCATTGGGCCTGCCCCGCGTACTTGCCGATGTTGCTCAGCGTCGCGCTGGTGCCGCAGCCCAGCGACAGCACCGCCAGCGATGGCTTGCCTTTCTTGCCCACGTACTCGGTGTCTGGGGTGCAGCGACACAGACCTACGGGCTTATGCTCAGGATTCATGGTGCACTCACAAGCAAGGAGGAAAACAGGGACGGACATGCTGCCAGGCGTATAGACAACGTGGTCTCGATCGATGTGATCATCTGGCACCTCATCGTCGATGACACCAAAGCAGCGCACCAAAGTTGCTGGTAGCAAAGGTCATCGCCACCATGGAAGGGTTGTTGCTCACGACGCCACCTGTCGCACTCACATGCCGTATTGAATTGCAAACACCTTGTTGAGTACTACGACCAACACGATCATTGCCACTTCATGCTCATATGTCGCACCATCTGTCATCTGAAATTCCTTCAGCGCATGATCCGGGCCTGCATCCACGCTTGCCGCTGCACACAGCGACACAGGGTGGTTGAGAGGCTGCTGGCAGTGCGGGGACAAGGATGAACATGAAGAATAACTGCAGATCGGTGTAGCCCGACACGGCAGGCATTGAGGGGCCCTGCTGCACGAGAGCTGTGCGAGCCTGCTGCTACTGCGCAGGCAGAGCGTCAGGCAGCTGTGCAGGCAGAGCATTAGGCAGCTGTGCAGGCTTGTGGGCGCACTTGGGAAGAAGGTGGGGGCGGCGGTGCTTGCGCGCACGGTCTGCCACAGCGTGAATGGCTGCTCAACGCGGACCAGGTCCGACTGGCCCGTCGAGCCCTTGTCCTTCGCTTTCCTGTCTGCCTCAATCTCCTGCTTGTCTCCCACCAGCGTGCGTCGCAGTGCGCCATAGCCCGAGACTGCAGCGTCAGGGTCGACAATGTTGTGTGCAATATTCGGCGCAGTGCTCCGTCAATCAGCCCGACATGACGCAATGCTTGCTCACGGCAACTCGTGCTGCAGCTTGCCAGGGCCATGATCAGATCAATCTGCACCATTGGCTTGCTTGGAGAAGAAGAAGACCAGCGGTCGGTCGTAGTCGAGCTGGTACGAGGTGACCACCAGCGACGAGGACAGCACGCCCGGGTCGGTCATCGCCTTGTCAGTGCCAAATGCCGATTGGAGCACAGACTCGACGCCGTCCACCTTTCCCAGCGGCCACTGGAATGCATGGCCCCTGAAGTAGATCGGGTCAACGGGCAGCAGGCCCCAAAGGTATCGCTTGTACGCCGCTGGATACTTGGGCCTGCGCAAAGCAGAATCCGTGCCTTTTGGTTTCTTCTGTGCACACCGTGACTGTGTGGCTTGTCTTCGAGTCGTAAATCAGTGACTACAGAAAGCAGCAGCAGTCTGCAGACCGAAGCACCACGTTCAGCAGACTGAACATGACCAAGCAGAACGTTGACATCTACTTGCTTTGCGAAGTAGATGTCAACAACATGGTCATGTCACAAATGGAGGTCATCACTACCTGAAACGCTGCCCGAGGTATGTCTGGAACAGGTTGCGATAGGGGAAGATGTCCGAGCACTTCGACAGAAACAACGCCTGCGCAGCAACTGCCCCGCCTGCAACACTCCACACGAGCACAGCATTGGTCGCTGCTGGCAATGCACTCAAAGCTGCGCATTTCATTAGTCGTGTGCCATCTCTGGTCCGCATCCTCAATGCTATCAGATATACAGGCAGCTTCCGAGGCATGGCTCCAGGCTATGCAATTATATGCCAACTGGACGGTTCTAAGCGCAGCACCATTGGGTGGCGTGACGTCCTTAAAGGCGTACACTGTCCCGTCAGTTGGTCTGGACTCCTTCAGTACCCTGTCCTTGACCTTTTTTGCATCCGCCAATCCTGCAGCATCAGAGCAGTGGCCCCTTGGCAAGATGCTCTGAGGCCACTCTGTTACCTGCAGGCAGGCAACAATGCAAAGAGAGAAGCAGTGCAGCGGCATGTAGACCGCCACCTGTCTGGAAGTCATCGCTCTTGTACAGGTCGAGCGACTGGCTGCCCTTACTTGCCACTGCAACCACGGCATGCAGCAATAAGCCTTTTCCTTGTATATTTGGATTTTGCGTATTGCGTATTGTATGCTGCATGCTTGGCCTTGGCAGTTGAGTGATGAGCGCAGCAATTTTCAGAGCAGGGTGCGCAGGATTTATGCCGGCAGACCAGCAAATGTTTGAAGAGCGCGTCCATACCGTATGTGGCAAGGATGCTGCCGGTGCTCGTGCCTGAGCAGCACAAGCGGGAATTCAAATCTATTACCATGATCAGCGTGTCCCTCCGGAATGTTGTGTCGCTGCGCTGCAAGAGGCGATCGAGCATGCAAGCGCATTGGCAGCATTTCACACATGGCTCTCGTCACCCAGCAGCAGTTTGAGGCATGTCCATCTGAAGTGCTTGCGTCACCTGCAGCAACATCCATGTAGTCTCCAAGCAGGACGGAGAATCGTGTCTGCCGATCCACCTTGACCGGATTGCCGGCGGCGTCAATTCCGGTCAGCGAGTTCTCGACTGCAAGGGTCTTGATCATGGTCTCCACGCCCTCCAGCATCGCCGCAGGCACGAGACCTCGCAGGCCGCCGCCGTCGATCTGGTAGTGCACATCGCACGTAAGTCATGGCTCCGAGTTGGTGCGCTGTACCGCAGTGCAAGGCATGGTTGCAGCTCAGCTGCGCACGGCGTGGTGGCATGACACGTCTCAATGCCTTCAATCAAATGCAACTCGAATGAGGCAGCGCTGGATCAAAGCAGAAATGGCTGAAGCACTTGAGCGGTGGCAGATCTAGGGTCGGTGATGCCCATGTGTGCGTGGGTACATGTCACTCAGTGTCGCAACCGACACAACGGACAACACACTTCGGCAAAAGCGCCGGTCACGCTGATGATGAGGCGTCATGTGCCAGAGACGGTGCCAAGCTTTTTCAGGCGGATGGGGAAGCCTACCGAAAGGATGGTCTTGAAGTTTGGCTGTCTGGGGAATTTCAGGACGCCATGATCCTTGATAGCGTGTCCGTTGGTGCCGCTGGAGGCCATGGGGTGCACGCGGACAGCCTGCAAACACCCCAACTTGGTTTGCACCGGCCGTGCTGGTGCTGATATAGTGAGCAGGCTGGCGAGCGAGGGTACCAGCGAATGCAAGCAGACGCGTCAGACACACTTACTCTGGACACTCTGGAGTATTTCGACGTGCGAAGGGACGCGACAGTGGAGTTTGCAGCCCTCGATTGCGCTGCTGTTGAGAGCATACTCAAAGTGCTCAGGTGTGATCGTGGCCTGCAAAAGCTCGACGGCAAGGTTCTGCAATACCGTGGGCAGGGATCTGCAACTGACGCGGTCAACAAACGAAATAGTTCCAAGAATTCGTCAATGCAAAGACTGTGCAAGCGCTCGCGAGTGGCTCGGAGAGTAGGCTGTTACTCAAGTTGTCACGAGATCAATTTGCATAACGACATCCTCGTGGGATCTGCATATACTCCCGTCCGCAGAGATAGAGTCAGGGTCATCCTTGACCCAATGCTCCCAAATCTACATTGCCATCCTGGGTACACCAGTGCCACCATAGTGTGCCACTGAGGCGGTTGCTCGCCCAATGCACTGCGCCATCAACCTATGCTTGCACGCGCGGGCGAGCATATATGATACAATTCCAACAGTCGGCAGCAGGCAGCATGCCAGCATTTATAGCTTGTGTCATCGTATCCCAGATGCTGCTTTGCGTCTCATGCCTATATGTACGTTAAGCAGTGCAGATTCGTGGGTTTCCTGGTGCGCAATGGTGCACAATACGCTGCTGTAACAATGTGGTCAGCATCAGATTAAACTGGTGCGTAGTGTCTAGCGCCCTGTACCCCACCCTCAGTATCTCTGGAGGACAGGTTCCGGCTTGTTCTGCATGATGGCCTCGATCTTGTCCCGCACGCTGTCGATCTTGGAGATGTAGTTCAGCGCCCCCATGTTATCCTCCACCTGTGTCACAGACGTGCGGGCACAAGTGAGAGGTCTTGAGACACGCCTCGCAGAGGTGCACCTGACAAGTCGCACTGGCGGCTGCAATGAGAACAGAGAAACATCACGGCACACATCAGCATTGTGCTGCGGTCAGCAGAAGCAAGTCGCTAGCCCTCTTGAGGCACAGCAATCCTACAGAAGACAGCTCAAGCCGTTGGGGCCGCTACCAGCCACAGGAGAAACCCAGCCTCAGGCCTGATGACTCGCTTCAGAAGGGTCGCCAGCTGGAGAACGTCTCACCTGCTTCGGCTTCGTTGCGCCGGTGATTACTGTGGAGACATCCGGGTTGCTCGCTGCCCAGGCCAGGGCCAGCTGCGCCAGCGTGCACCCCAGCTCATCGGCTACCGGCCGTAGCGCATCCACCTTCTTCAGGTTGTCCTCTGCCAGCGTCTTCTTGCCCATGTCCTGCAGCGAAGAAGGTTGATGTGTGCGATATAGTCCAGCTGCAGGTTGGCGCCAGATACCCAGTCTCCACCTCCTTCAGGATGTCCTCCGCCAGTGTCTTCTTGCCCATATCCTACATCACAGAGGAGGACAGAGAAGCTGGAGTTGTGAGCCACCAGGTCGGTGCCCGGTGCGCCTGCCTGCACCTTTCCTGGGACCTCCTCTGCCAACGCCCTGTTGTCCCTGTCCTGCGGCAGATATCTTTCGTCAAAAAGGAGAATGCTAGCCATCTGTCAGCTGCCGGACGGCCCAGCCACCCTGCGTCCGCCTTCTTCAAATAATTCTCTTCCAGTGCCCTCTTGCCCCAGTCCTGCATCAGTGACCGAGTTCTGTCGGCCAGAAAAATCGAAGGCAATGCATGTCCGCCGTCTGCACATACTCATTGCCAGCGTCCTCTTGTCGAAGTCCAGCACACTCTTGACATGATGCTGCAACATGAGGCACAGATTGCCATCTCACGGGGACTCAGCACCCTTTGTGTCCATCGCACACGAGCTGATGCATGTGGACATCTGCTCGCAGGAGCAAAGGTACACAAGACCGTACAACGCCACTTTGCCAACGATCACCTTGTACGCATCCATTGCAAAACGGGATCCGGCCTCAGGCTCGGTGTCGAGCGAGTATTTCCCGGACAGCAAGCCGTACTTCAGCGGAGACCAGATGGTGGTGCCGAGGCCAAATCGGGAGTACAGGGGCTTGAAGTCACTTTCCACCTGTGCACAAAGCAGAGGGCACAGGGCTGATGGCATCACGACGCCAGAGTCACAGGCGAAGTCAAGCTGAGGACAGAGCACACGCAAGTCGACCGCCGGTGCTTGCGCACCTTCTGGCGGGAGAACAGATTGTATTCCGGCTGCTCCATACTGGGACCAATCAAGTCGAGCCTGTTGGCGACCTCCCAGGCCTGCAACCATGTTCACAGGCTCACTTTGGCCCCATCCAGCACCGCTGACGCTCTGCGTTCTGGGTGTCACTCTGGTACGATGCCAGGGGTGAAGCCCAGGCAAGATGCTGATTGAGGCAGTGCAGTGAAGTATGTTTGACACCGACCGCACACCTCAGTGATCTGCTGGGCCGTCCACTCGCTTGTTCCCCAGTCTGCAGGGCCAAGGCTGCTCACTCAATTAAAACTTATGACACCTCCCTGAAGCAGATCACAACTGGGACACGATGCAGCTCGGAGAGTGGAAGAACGTACACATTGCCCATCCCTGCAGCGAAACGGCAGAAATATCATTGACAATGCTGCAGCAGACGTGCAGATTATTGCGATGCATCAGCCACCTCTCCACCGAAAATGGTTTGGAACATGTCGAAATTCACTAGGTAAAACGGCATCTCATGTCCCCGTAAAGTTCACCTGATCTATCACATGATTGAAGGCGCGTACAGACTCCTCAATCGGCGTGTCAATGTCCGGTCGGTGCGCGAACAGCAGATCAACATATTCCAGATCCATTCGCTTGAGGGACGCCTGCGCACATGGCAGGTCGTGATGGTAATGCACATGCATGACAGGACTCCCAGCCAGCGGCTGCCCCACAGCAGATTTTATCGGCATGGACAGTGGTCACCTTGGTGCCCTCGATGATGTGTTTCCGGCTGAGGCCTGTGCAGGATGCAGGCATGCTGAAGCATGAGGGTGGGTGCAGAAAGGCTGCAGTCCAATGGCCTGTCGTGCAGACAGCAGCATCAATGCTGAGCTCACCCTTGTCATTTGGGCCCTTTCCACCCCAGAAGATCTTGGTGCTCAGCACCACGTCACTTCGCTTCCATCCGAGCTCCTGTGCACAATGTTTGTGTCGATGATGCAGCGTCGGCATAGCATTCAGTGCGGTGCTGTGAATTTGGCAGACCTCCTTGTTCTCGCCCACTGCACCTTGATGGCCTCCCCCATGACTTGTTCACTGAGGCCCTGTGCATATGCCTGCAGACGGCATTTGCATGTCCATCTCAGAGTGACACTGCTGGCACGGCATCCTTGCGGCAGTACAAACCCGAATCAGGCATCATAGCGGCGGTAGCATTGTGCTACACCTCGGCGTTGTCAAAGAAGTTGACTCCTGCGACATAAACATTCCAATCAGACCAGGCTACAAGCCACAAGAGCATGTAGCTACAAGCATGAAACGTTCTCAGCATGCCAGGACGGCCAATGCTGTGTGTATTATACCCGCATCTTTGCACTGGCCCATGAGCGCCTTTGCCGACTTCGTGTCAAGCTGATTCGAGAACGATACCCAAGAACCATAGCTCAGAGCAGAGACCTGCATACATATATCATGATATTCATGTAGCGCGGCGGATGGTGCGGCCAGTGCCTTGCCGCACACTGCATTGCACGCCGAAACATACTTCCAGTCGAGATGCGTACCTTCAGTCCGGACTTCCCAAGGCGGTTGTAGATCATTTCAGGCTTCCCTGACATCGTGCACCCGTCTAACGTAAAGTGTGACGATCGGTTTTGCCCAAAAATTGCAAGTTCACAGCTGAGTTTGACGGCCAAATCGACGGCGAATGTTGCTGGCCAGCGACTGAACAGCAACAAGTGATGTTTGATGAACGAATGCAATTGTGAAGGACAGAGAGGCGCGGAGCAGCTGGCTGTGTCGTGCATGTCGCACCCCGTTTCGGCAGATTTGAATAGCTCCTGCCACTTGCTCTGCACGTCTGCAGCTCTGGCCCAATTTTTGCGGGCCAGCCAGTGTCACACTTGTGCTTGCATGCACCGAAAGTATGTATCACATGGTCCTCTGCTGCTGAGCCGCAGTGCGTCACATCGCGTGATCACCTTGTGCAATGCCACACTAGGTCATGATGATCCCCATTTGACGATCTCATCTGCACAGCTATGTAGCCCTGATCGCATGGTCTCGAGCATCATGTAGCGCGGCGCTGGATGTTACATCAGCTCCCAGCTGTATTTCGAATCGTAGCAATGCGGCTGTCATGCATGGCGCATCGCCGCATCTGGTCGCAGCACCGGTGACTCGCACTTCGTCTATCCTGCAGCAAATGCAGCTGCCTGACCCTCTGACCTGTTTCATTTCTCTCCCTAACAAAGCCTTCGCCCGTTCAGTTCGCCTTCATGTTGCGCAGAGGTGTCTGGTGTCCGACCGCCGCGCACATGCTGCACAGATCAGGTCAGCGAGGCGTCTGTCACCGCTGACGAGCCAAGCTATCAGCAGGGTCGAAGCCTTCAGCTTGAGTGTGACCATCGAAGGCGCCGGCGGCCGGCCAACCTGCCTTGCAGTTAGCCAGAGCGAGCACAGCGGGCGCAGCATGGCGGGATCCGCCAGTGCTGTGGCGGTGCTGGCCCACCCGCTGCAGGCCATCAAGCGCACGCTTCTGGGGCAGCACGGCGGGCGGCAGCACGGGCACACGCGTGCCTACTCCCGCCTGTCGGATGCGGTGCGTGCAAGCCGTTGTCTAGACGAGCGGAGGCATCCATGAGATGCCTTGCTTCTGATCAGCCAAGCTATTGCTTTGCCGGAAATGTGGACAGGGACGGTTTGACACTGTGTTGAGCTGCTGCTGCTATCTCTGCTCGTGCTGCTTGCTTGTGCATTTGGCACCTCAGACTTGCAGTGCTCGCAACCGACCACCACCAAAAGCATTGTGCCACAGGAATCTGGGAATGCGAAGCGGCGTGTTGCGCTGCCGCCTTTTGTGTTCTCACCTGACTCGACATGGTATCGAGCCTTCTGGTACCTGACAATCGCTGGCGCTGCATGGACGGGCGTCATCAAGTCCTACACGATCGCCTTCGAGCCAAACCCTGGCGCGCAGTGAGCATTGCTGCTGCCTGATGCTGAAGGCGTGCACCCTCGCTGCATACACAGCTGTCAGCATGCCTGCAGACACTTTCTATGCACTCTGATTGTTGAAGACGCTGTGGACCTCAGATTTCACCACGTGCAAACATTTGCTGCTGCAGCCCCTTCACAGATGCCCCCGCCATCCATGAGTTTGTGCTGAGCGCCATCTTCCTGGTGGACATGGTGCTGAAATTCCGGCTGGCGTTCCGCAAGCACGAGCAGCTAGTCGGAGACCCCAAGCGCATCTGCCAGCGCTACATGAGGTGCAAAGCCCTTCCAACATCTAGTGTGACGTTACATGTTTGAAGCTACCTACAGTCTTCAGATGCATCACACTGATTGGGACAGCCAGCTGACATCTGTTGAAAAGTGCAAGACCGCGCGTGTACTGCTGCAGCAAGCTGTTCTGGGTGGACCTAGCGGCGCTGCTGCCGCTGGATTATGCGGTGGTGTGGCTGGCCGCCCGCCACGGCGGTGACCTGTCCACCACCGCGCTGAACTACTTCCAGTTGTTCCGCCTCCTGCGCATGGTGAGGACATTCCGTCAAAACTCCTCGTGTTGGCAGCACCATTACAATGGCACCACGTGTGTCACAGCATGCTTCTGGATGACATGGCCTGTTGACACCCAGCATCAGGTAGGCGTCACGGCTCTATGTGACTGGTGTTTCGTCACGAACGCAGCTGCGGATGTACCGTGTGCCGGCGTTCTTCTTGGACCTGGAGTACAAGCTCAACATCAGCCTGCTGGGCGTGACGCTCGTCCGCAACTTCGTGTTCCTGTACTACTCGGTGCACTGGTCGGCGTGCGTGTTCTACTTCATCGCCCGCCAGCACGGCCTGGGGACCGACACCTGGATCGGCCACGACATGCAGCTGCTGCAGCGCTCCTCGCCCTTCGAGCGGTGCGGACAAATGGAGTGGTGCAGAAGACATTTTACACGTTTTTGCTATCTGCCAAATCGTGAATGGTGTCATTGTCATGCACATGATATGCTCCTTTGTGCACAGGTACATCTACTCACTGTACTGGAGCATGACGACCATCGCCACTGTCGGCTACGGCGACTTCACGGCACGCAACATCCCCGAGACGATATGGGCAACATTCTTCATGTTCCTGTCCATTGCGCTGTCCGCCTTCATCATAGGCTCGTTCACGCTGATTGTCATCAGGTGAGGGCCCATGCTTCGGCCATCCTGGACCAGCTCTGAGATGCCTGCCAAGTGCCCTCGCCATGCCATGCTGCTGGGAGCCAGATATGCTGCTGCATATTTTGTGTGGATTAGGGTCTGATGTTAGCCCATCCTTGGCAGGGGCGATGAGCGGGTGGGCAACTTCAGGGACAAGTGCACCAACCTGCGGGAGTACAGCGCACAGAACCACATCCCCAAGGCAGGCAACACTGCATTCTGTAATCATGTATGCGGCGCAACACCTGCTGTGCACAGTCGTGCAAGTGCATGTTCTGAACCGGGGCAGCAGGAGCATCGCTGCCTAACATCAGCATCACCTGGTGACGACCATGGATCCACAAGCGGGCCGCAGCAATGTTGGATTGCACGACGAGCAGGAGCTGCGGGAGAGCATGCAGGCGCATTTGCGGCTGCACTTCGAGACGGAGGAGGCCAGCGACGAGGTCGTCCTCCAGGCCTACCCCGCCACCATCAGGTGCCTGCTTTCAATCTGTGACCGTTCTGGCTTGTGTATGATGTCCTCTCGCGCATGTTGATGCACTACAGTGACACAGCAATGGACTCCGGGGCAATTGTGTTTCCTTCTGACGCTCGACCAGCATGTCTCGGCTGCCGGCGACCTTTCGACTTCACCAGACAATAGCTAAATTCCTGGTTTCGGACCTGTCACAGGCGGCGCATCCTGCGGCACCTGTACTCGGGTCAGCTGCGGCACACCTACCTCTTGGCGGGCTGCAAGCAGAAGTTCATTGACGCGCTGCTGGCGGTCTCCAGGATTGATTGCTACATGCCTGCAGAAGACATCTTGGTGAGGTTGTCCACTGTGGGATGTATTGCTCAGCGCTTCTTGGCGCTGCCAGGATGTCAGTTGCATCGAAGGTGCCTGCATAATCCTACGGCTAAGCTGGCCTGGCTTGCTGTGCCAGGTTGAAGGCGACTACGTCAACGAACTGTTCATGGTGGTAAGCACGCATGATGCTGTCTGCCCGATCATTCACTTGAAGTCAGTGTTGTAGCATTCGTGTGTTGAGGTGCTGTATGCAAACCGGGCCATGCAGTCATGCAGAGAAAGGCCAGGGTCAACGACAAGACATCCTGCACATTCACCAAATCCTATGCTTTTGCAGGTGGATGGCTCATGTGAGGTAGTCAGCCGTGCCCAGCACCCAGGGCAGCATCCAGAGGACGTGCCGCTTGCGGACGACGGCACCACCTCCGTCCACAATGGCCAGCAGTGCGCACCTCACTGAATGCAGATCACATACAATAGCCTGGCATACAACTCAGCAGACTTCTTTGATGCTGGTCATAAGCACCAATGTTGCATGACCTGTGTTGGCAGTGCTGGCATACATGCTTGTGCGAACACTGTGCATCCCTGAGTCAACAATGCACCCATGCTTCAAAGAACCGCAGGATGACTGTTCAGTGCAGTTGTTGCCGAGATGGCGTTCTACATGCGCATGCCGCAGCCGGAGGGCATCCTGGGCATCAACCTAAACCCGGCGGTTAATGACATGCTGCAGGAACCGCAGGATGGTGGCGCAAGGTGAGCTGTTTGGCGAGATTGCCTTCTTCACGGAGGTGCCGCAGCTGGAGGGCGTGCGCGCGGCGACCGTGGCGCGCGTGCTGACCATCCCGCGGGCGGCGTACCAGGGCGTGGCCGCGGCCTTCCCGCTGGGCTCGCGCTCGGTGCTGGACAACCTGCGCGTCAAAGCGCAGCAGGTAGGAGGAGTTCCATAGGCAATGTCACAGTGGTATTTCAAGATCGAGTGTCTAGCAAGATTATAAAACTTCTTCTGCTTCAGTGAGTTTAACAAGCTCGGTTTGCTCCTGAGCTGGCCAACGTGAATTGTGAGCAGCAGTTGGGCAACGAATCGCGCGGACATCGACATGCAATTGCATGCTGCAGCACACATAGCTGTCTCTTCCTTGCATTGCTTGCATTCCTTGCACTCCATCAAACAGTGCACAAATTTGCACTTGCTGATTTGGTATGGCACCCCACTCCATGTCCGGGTGCTGGTCGAGACGAGACCTCGACCTGTCTCACCAAGAAGCCACCCAGATACCGCCACCGCCGCACTGCAGATGGTGAACGAGCACTTTGCGGGCCCGGCGGAGCAGCGGCGGCTGCACACGCAGCTGGCGCGCCTCGGCAGCAACGCGCTGTCCATCGTCGGCGGCGCGCCGGGCCGCGAGCCCAGCGGCAGCCTCGGGGAGCGGGACGTCACCGCGTCCACCGATGACCTGGCGGCGCTCAGCTTTGCGTGCGAATGACAGCCGACCTGCTCTTTGTGCCAGTAGCAGAGACAAGATGTGTGTTCACTTGTTCCACACATACTTCTGGAAGATATGTGTGGCAAGCTTTGAGGACTGCATATCAGATTTTGACCTTTGAGTATGCTGTGCAGGTATGCAAGCCCAGAGCTGATGCCTGATAGTGAGGTGATCCGCATGCGACATGTGCAGCAGCGCACTTGTGGCTGCATGCTGCTGCACTTTGCTGCTAGTCAGAATGGATCCCGGTTGGGTGTTCGGCTGCCCCTCACATGAAAGTCCTCGATTTCCAGGGGCACGACGACGCCTGCAGCAACGGCAGCTTCACCAGCGACAGCCTGGCTGCGGCCAGCGGCGAGGGCAGCAGCCACGGCCCGCGCTCCGGTGGCGCCGGCGGCGGCCACAGGTGCTGACACACACCAGAAGGCAGCTGCCTCAGGCTGACATCGCTTGAAACCCTCTCAGAGGGGAATGTCACCCAGTTCATCATCGCACCGTTTGAACTCACCTCGATTCCCATATGGAAAACACGTTGCCGGCTGTGCTGCAGGGGCGGCTCTGATGCGGCCCGGGCGCGCTTCGTGCGGCGCCAGCCCCCCGGCGGCAACCACGGCCTCACACCGCAACAGGAGCAGGTCAGTGCACCCCTGCACATGCAGGTCAACGCACATGCAGGTCAACGCTACTCATCGACACATCCAGCTCCACAGCAGTGCTGCCATGTGCTGCACACGACTGTGGCATGAGTGCTGCATCATGTCCACAAAATGCGCTGAACAGGTCGCACTGAGAATCAGTAGAAGATCGTCGGCTCTCCTCAAACCAGATGCTGGCTGATGTCCCTCAAGTGTGTTGTAGGTGCTGGCCGGGGCGATGCGGGTGCGCAGCCTGGTCGCGGCGGCAGTGGCCAAGGCGGACGAGCAGCGCACCAACCTGTTCCTGTCCGCTGCCTCTCATGGTGACACTGACACCGTCCTCCAGGTGGCCGCTTCATTCCTGCTGTGATGCCTCTGTATTGTCGCTGCTCGTTGCCCCCGGCCAGCACTTGTATCTTGCAGACGCTGCAGCGGGGCTGTGACTGTGAGAAGGCCCACTGCTCTGCTCTGAAGCCCGCCAAGGGCCACCCTCCCTTCACCTTCTCTGCACCCACATTCAACCTCACTCTGTCTCGTCCCGCCTGCAGATGCTGCAGCATGGCTGCGACTGCGAGCAGGCAGACTGTGACCGCCGGACGGCACTCATGCTGGCCGCAGTCAAGGGCCACATCCTCGCTTCACCTTCTCTGCATCTACATGCAAGCTCACTCACTTCTGCCCGGAAGTGCGTGCGGTTTGTCTCCTGCAGATGCTGCAGCAGGGCTTCGACTGAGAGCAGGCGGACTACGATGGTCGGGCGGCGCTCATGTCGGCCGCAGCCAAGGGGCACCCTCCTTCACTTTCTTGCGTCATGTTGCCAGCTCGTTCTGTCCCCTCCCGCCTGCAGATGCTGCAGCAGGGCTTCGACTGCGAGCAGGCGGACTACGACGGCCGCACGGCGCTCATGCTGGCCGCGGCCAAGGGCCACACCGGCGTCGCGCGGCTGCTGCTGGCGGCGCACGCCGACGTCTCCGCCCCGGACCTCAGCGGGAAGACGGCGCTGGACGAGGCGTGCGCCCACGGCCACGAGCCCCTCATCAGCCTGCTCACCCGCAAGGGCGCCAAGTGAGTTGCCTCTCAACTTCAACTTCTGCTGACATCCAGGTCTGTAGCGACCGGCTGTAACTGGAGTGGAGGTATACACTTACATGATGCATGCGCCCACGGCCACGAGGCCCTCATCAGCTTGCTCACCCGCAAGTTGCCAAGTGAGTGCTGCGCCAACATCATGTTTTGCTGGAAACCATGACAGTAGCTGACTGGCTCTGGAGGTATGAGGGAAGACGGCGCTGGACGAGGCATGCGCCCACGGCCACGGGGCCCCCACCAGCCTGCTCACCCACGAGTGCGCCAACTGAGTGCCATACCAACATCAGCCTCTGTTCAAACTCTGTTGTCTAATAACAGCCTGCTCACGCACAAAGGATCGTGTGATGCATTGAGAGGTCGAAAACAAAGTGCCAGTTTCTGGTCAGAAAACATGCCCAATATAGTCGATACTGTCGTATGCATCTTATGCTAGGGTGGATCCTGCCGGACTGGCTGCAGGACAGCCCAACATCAACCAAGGGTTATGGCTTGATGCAGCGTTTCTGATGTAGACGGTGTATCACCTTGCAGGTTGGGAGGCCAAGGGGTGGCGCTGGCGTCGCAGCTGTGCACTGCGGTGTTCGAGGGCAACCTGCCGTTGCTGCGGCGGCTGCTGTCTGCTGGCGCCTCCGCCGACGTGTGCGACTACGACAAGCGCACTGCGCTGCACATTGCAGCTGCGGAGGGCAACCTGGCTGCGGTGAGACTGCAGACCACCGTGCAAAACATGCACCATCGCCAATGAACCACCATGTTTTGAATGGACACATCTGCCGGCGTGACTGCGAAGCGCGCCCCGCGCTGCACATCATTGCCGCAGCCTACAGTAGTGCATTCCTCCTGCCAACTGCCCTGCAGTCTTCCATTTCTGTACCTTTCAGCTCTGAGCTCAGCTACGACTTGGCTGCAACATTTCTTGATCTGTATCGCATGTGCCACTGGCAGGGCAGGGAAATCTGTTGGCCAGTGAGGCTGATGCAGGCGTGCGTACAGCGCTGCTGAGACAGGACCTGTGTGTTTGACTCACATGTCCGACTTTCTGCACGCACAGGTAAGCTTGTCACTCACACCCCTGACATTCTGTGCGACAGGTCAAGCTGCTGGTGGATATTGGCAGAGCGGACACGGCGTTGCAGAAGCGATGGCACACAGCGCTGCTGAGCCACGGCAACAGTGATCCGCAAGACTGATTGTTCATGAGCACAGGTCAAGCTGCTGGTGGAGACCGGCAGGGCGGACACGGGCTTCCAGGACCGGTGGGGCCGCACGGCGCTGCAGGAGGCGCGGCGGGTGCGGGCGGCCCCGGTGGTCGACTTCCTGCTTCCCCTGACGCCCGCGCCCATTCACCGCGCCGGCTCCCGCGGTAGTCAGAGCGGCGGCCATGGCGGCGGCCACGGTGGCAGCAATAGCGGCCAAGGCGGGCAGGGCGGCAGCCGCCAGACTGCGGCGGAGGGTGGTGGCAATGGCGGCAGCGGCTGCGGCGGTGATGGCAGCAGTAGTCAGGGCGGCGGAAACGGCAATGCAGACGGCAGCGTCAGCAGCAACGAGCCCTAAGCGTCTTTCGGGCGAAGCCGGCTTATATGATTGCTTCGACATGGTTGCATGCTCAGAAGCAGTCATGCTGAGTGTACACTATGCTAGACTGTTGGAGTGCAACATGACCACCCCTGCTGTTTCGTATCAAAGTCGGTGGTTACTGTGAGACTTGTTTTCAGCATTCTTTACTCATGCTAGTCGCTTGCTGCATTCCAATTACTTGCTTAGCTGTGTGCGCCGAATGTATGCCAGATCAATTTTGCCAAACCAGTGCAAAAAATGGAGATGCAAGTCAGACACGCCGCGCGAGCTCCACCCTGTACTTCCCCTTAGCAGTGCGCTCCACGCCCTCAATTTCAAGCCGCCCCTTGCCCGCGCAGCTGACAATATCACCGGGCTTCAGCACCGCGCTGGCCTTTGCCGGCCGCCAGTTCACCCTGCGGCGTGTCCAGCAGCACCAGATTTGGTGCAACACAGGGAGGCCAGTTGATGCAAGGTGGATCAGACCTGTCGCAGGATCTGCGTGCAGATGACTCTGATGTCTGGGACGAAGCATCTGCATGCAAAGGCGTCCAATTGCCATTTGCTTACATACCCAGCGTGTGGCTGGGTGGGGTATTCAAGCAAGACTCGTTATCTATAGCCGTCCACACCTGACATCGCCCTTCTTGATGAGGTCGGTCAGGGCGCTGCGGCTGACACGGAAGCCGGCGCTGGCGAGCGCGTCCAGCCGCATCGACGCCTCCACGCTGGCCCGGCGCTCCAGCCGCGGCGCCGCCACCCGCAGCTCGCCCAGAGGTATCCGTCGCGGCTGCACCGGCACACTGCGCACCTGCAGGAACATGTTTGAGGGCGGTGACAATCATACGATCCTCCCGATGTCTTGAATTTGGTAGAAGAAACATGACGGTTTTCCATCTGCCTCCATCTAGTCCGCGGCGCCGCCACCCGCAGCTCGCTTAGAGGTATCCTCCGCGGCTGCACCGGCACGCTGCGCACCTGCGGGAACAGGGTCCAGAGGGGTCACACATGGGAGGTCCTATTGATGAATATAGTTTGAAATGAAACGAACCCCCACGAATTGCAGAGACGCCTCCGTAGTGGCCAGCTGGCGCCGCCACATGCAGCTCGCCCAGCGGTACCCGCTGCGGCTGCACCAGCACGCTGCGCACCTGCAGGAACAATCGAGGGAGGTGACGATCTGGCAATCTCTCCCGATGATTTGAGCTGGACAGGAACACAGGATAGCTATCAAGATGCCTCCACACCAGCCCGCCGGCGCCGCCACATGCAGCTCGCCCAACGGCACCCGCCGCGGCTGAAATGGCACGCTGCGCACCTGCAGATATACAGTCGAGGCACGTGACAGATGATGGTCTGTGCATGTGTCATGTCGATGCGAGTGCCCTCCAAATTGCATCGATGCCTCCGCAATAGATCGCCGGCTCCGGCGCCCACAGCTCTGTCAGTGCTGACAGCGGTGTCGCTGCGGCTGGACTGATTGCCTGACTCCATGCCGCGGACTTGAAGGCACCAGATTGATATCCTCACTTATGTATCTTACTGAAAATCAGGCGTCGCTTCAGGTTTGTCTTACAGTGCATGGCAATGCTCTGGCCGCCGCTGTCAGCATTGCAGCAGGCATTGGAGATTATTACATACAAATTTGCTTCTGAGCGAGAAGCGCACCGAGGTGAGCGCCTCGCACAGGAAGTCGGCCAGCTGTGGCGCCACCAGCAGCTGCGCGCCCCGGTCTCCCAGCACCAGGATGTCCCCCACCTGCAAGCAGCACGACCCCTGCTGCGAAGGCGCACTGCATTCCCCTGATTCTGCTGCATGTGCACATCGTCACTCAAACCTCCCAGCAGCCAGCATGCCCCCTACAACCCCAGTCTGAATCACCACTGCCTTTCCGGCATCTGCCGCAGCCGCCATCATGACGGTGATGCCCGTGCGCGCACCATCGGGTGGGGCGCGAGAGGCAGCCAAGCTGATGTCACACACCTTGGAGCGATCGATGCCGGTGCCCAGAGCAGCGCCCAGGAAGTCGCGGTGCGAGGCGGCATCGAACATGAAGTTGCCCGCGACCTCCAGCGCGGCCACCGCATCCGTCAGCGCGGGCGGCGCCTCGAAGTCCGCGTCGTCGGGATCGGGCGGCGGTGGCAGCACGTCCTCCGGCCCCACCAGCATTCGGCACCGCTCCGCCTGCGACGTGGCACCATGCGCAGGGGTCATTGGCCGAAAGTGTCATCAGGTTGTGTGATTTCTCTATCATGTGCGTCTCAAGGGAGATGAGGGAGCAGCGCAGGCCGTGGTCCCCCATCAGCCCTGGCATCGCTCTGCCTGCTCGATGGCAAGGCCATCAGCGGCATACGAAGTTTGGAATACATGCTGTGGGAGTGAGCAGGAGCAGCATGGCGGCGGTGAATGTCAGGTGGACGTGAAAGGGCAGCACCCGCAGGTATCCGCTGGGTAGCACCTGACATCCGCTTGAGCAGATGTTTACCTGGGGGTTAGCCTCAGGCGACACTTGACAGCTGCTTTGGTGCTATCAGGTGTGCCGCGCAAGGGTGCATCACGCCATGTTGACACAGGACCCTCGAGAACCTTGCCTGGGGGTAGCCGCCCCAAGCCACGCAGCCGACGCCCGCCAGCTGCTTCACCGCTGCGGCGGCCAGCGCGACCACCGGCGGCGGCTGGAAGTCGGTCACTTCCGTCCGCCAGGTGTCCGACGCGCGCTCGGCGGCCTCCACGATTCGGGCCACCTCATCCCTGAACTCCGGGTCCACACCTGAGGAGTTGCGGATCCAGCAGACTCTGCTGCCGTGAGCACCGCACAAAGCGGCAAAACAAGCTTACAATGCCCATATGCAGGTCACGTTTACATTCCGCCCTCATCCACGCTGCCTGCACGCTGATCTGCGATACTGAGGAGCACCAAGCGGTGGATCAACACGGACGCTCACCTTTCAGCAGCTTGTCGCGGGCAGCAGCAGCGGCGCGGACAGAAGAACGCTGCTGCCCATGTCGGTCATTCGGCAGGGTACGACCCAGCCAAGGTTCTGCATCTGTGCTGCGGTGCGGCTCCTGCCCATGATGACTGCTGCACAGCCTCCTGCCGCATGCCGCTGCCGCTGGCGGCGAATGCCGTGGGTGTGATTTGAAGCACGGCTGCCGAGGCCAATGCTGTCGTGATGCCGATGTGTACCGATGTCTCAGCGCTGCTGCGAGGCGCTGGGGTGCCAGGATGTGCGCTAGGCTCATACAGGCTTGCCGCACTTGCCGCAGTTGCACACCCAGACCAGGGGATTCGTGCTGATCGCCCCTGCCCCAGGATCCGGCAGGCACACTCACAAGACGATGTGAGTACAGCGTAGGCACATGGAGGATTCCAGGGGGTGATGCCTGCATGCAACATGCATGCCTGTGCTGAACTCGGTCCAGGGCGGCTCACTAGCAGCTCACGTAACGTCCGAGAACCCAGATGAACGACTCTCCAACATGCCGCAACCTGCATTTATGCTAGCTTGCCAGTCGGTGGACTTCAATAATTCGCCTCTCGGCATCGTGTCCTGGCGTCGGCTTGATCAGTGCGCATGTCAGATCGCGTGTACAACTTATGCTAGACAGTGAACAGGCTGTCTTGGGGCCCACGACGCACTCACCAGCGTCGCCTTCACCTTGGACAGGCTGCGCCTGATCGGCACGCTGGAACTCATAGTTGGCTCCAGCAACATTGCTTTGCGGCACAGCACCGACGCAATGCACGCCGAGACCTAATTTCAGGCGACTCACGGCGTGGTGGGACGCCAGGAGCATCTGACGATCAGCCAGCCGGCTGCCGGCCATGCCGCAGCCCATGCGATCGCCTTTTGAGGGCTTCGCCGCTCTCGATGCCCAGGGCAGACCAGAGAATGTGGTTCTGGGAACCGCAAAATCTCAGATGTCTCTGCTCCACCGCGTGCGGGCAAAAATCGTGCCGCTCAGCAGCGGGCGCTTGGGCTCAGCATCAGCATCGGGCTCACTGCATGCCGGTTCAGCTGCAGACCAGCCAAATTGGCTGGACATGCCGCGGCATCTGCTGGAGGAGATATTTGCGAACCTCCTGAAAGACGGCATCATGCACCCGACTGCTCGCAAGGTGAGCCGCCTTGTACGTAAAGTCTGCAGCTCATGTCCCTGTTACGCATGTAGACTGTGTCGCCATCTGCTGCAGGACGCACAGCTCGTCCCTGCCTGATGTGCTCGAGCACGTGGACAGTCTCTCATTCTGCTATCTCACCGCTGCGTGCATCAGAAGGCTTTGTAAAGGGCCCATAACAGGCCTGCATTGCCGCCGCCCTCCTGGGCTGCAGTTAGGCATAACACCTGGCATAACATACCGCCGTCAGCCATGACGCAGCTGTATTTAGCAGCAACAGGCAGGCCTCACAACATGCATGTACTCAGCAGCACCACACCAGCGTGGCTCTGCTGTTGCAGGACATGTTCGCGGCGGTGGGCGTGTGCAAGGACTGGCGCCGCATTGGCTTTGAGCAGTTCTTCCTGAGCCGCTGGGCGTCACCCGAGGACATCGTCCACCCTTTGCAGCTGCTGGCCCTGGTCAGCAACGTGTTGTTGTTTTTGCAGCATCTGAAGCTGCGGTGGTGCATGACAGTTCATGCATGGTACGTCACGCTGCCCGCAAATCATTGGCAATGCGGCCGCGCCAGCTGATGATGGCGTGCTTCTAAACATCCCTTGGTGTGACTCACCGCGAGCTCACTCCCAATTATCTGTCTGCAACTGTCGCAGAACGGCCGAGCGGTGCCAGGAAACCTGCAGCGGTGCTTCGTGCGGCGGGAGGAGGCGCCTCGCCATGGCCTCGGCTCGGCGCGGTATTGTATGTACTCGGGGGCGTCGCATGATGCGCTGCGCCCCAAGTTCCTGCTCGCGGCGTTGCAGACGTCCAGGTGGGTGCTGCAGCGCTGCAAGTGATGAGCAGCAGCCACATACATGATGCTTCGCTGCCCACGGTCCTGTACCAGCAGAAAAGTGGGCATGCCTGCTGCAGATAGGTCTAATGGGGGACATCCACTGCTGTCCAGCCAGGCTGCCAGCAGTCAGCAAGCAACACAGACAGCCATATGCCTTTCCCCTGCTTGATCGAGTCGAACCCCCTGCAGGCGGGAGATCCTGATCTACATGGACCGGCTGTGCGAGGGGCGCCCGATCGCGCGGCTGGACTGCTCCCTCCTGCAGATGCGGTATCGCATCATCGTGACCGCCGGCTGCGCGCTGCCCTTTGTGGACACCCTCACGCGCCCTGGCAGCCTCAGCAGGCGCCCCAGCCTGGCGGGCATCCCGCTGCCGCGCCTCGGCTCTGCGCGGAAGCAGCTGACGGGTGCGTTTGCTGTGCGAGACCATGTCTGGATTTCGATCGATGTAGCCAACATGTCCCATGATGCATGACAGTGAGAACGACTGCAGTGCAAAGGTGCTCCAACATTGTAATAGTGAGGCAGGTTGCAGGGTTGAAAATACACTCTGTTGTGACTTTACGGCTCTGCGATTTCTCTGATAGAGTCATGCCTGGCGGCGTCTGACCAGCTCTCACGGCTGGGGTGCAGGGGAGGGCGCGGTGCAGGTGGCGCAGCTGCCGCCGGTGCTGGCGGAGGTGCACTACCACATGCGCCTCAAGGGCTTCATGCGCCCCCGCAAGTGCGCGCCCTCCCACTTCACCCTGCCTAAGGCAGTTTCACTGTGTACCAGGGGCGTGGGCACTGCTATGTCAACCTGAAACTCTAGGACTTAACAGCGCTGCACTACTCCCTGGAGCTCAGCGGTTCCGAAGCCCAGCAAACCCCCTCGTGAGCCCGACTTCTCTTGGCTGACTGCTGCGGGTCAGCGCTGACAGTGCATAGCCTTGCTATCAATGTCTGATTCCGCTGCCGATGCAGGATGCGGGTGACGCTGCCGCACCCGCTGGAACTGGCGGCGTTTGACATGGACGAGCCGGCGGCAATGCAGCGGCTGGCGTCAGTGTGCGGCACCTGCCCCCTGCCCGAGGACGCCCGCCCCTCCCGCACCTCCCGCTCCCTCAAGCGCTCCGCCACCGGTGCGCTGCTCATACTTCACGACCCTCAGGGGGAAGCAGCTTGCAATTGACCTCTCTTGTTTGAAGCTTCCTGCCTGCGGCTGTATCTTGGTAGTGAGGCCATGTAACCCTGTCTGCTCAGGGCTTGCATGGCTGAGATCAGCGCCCGCTGCCAGCGGGCATTGCAATCACCAACGATGACAGAGGCACTCTCTGACAAATGCAAGTACGAATGTCTGTAGGCGCCGGCCCGACGCTGGCAAGCTCGATGCTGGCGCGGCTGCGGGCCAGCGGCGCCGTCATGGCGGCCGCCAACAGCGCGCCGGCGTCAGGCATTGACGCGGCCGCAGACGCCGCCCTGGAGGCGGAGGGCCTCGTGCCGGCGGCCTCGCTGCCGGCGGGCGGCAGCGGCAGCGAGCGCCTGCCGCTGGGCCTGCGCAACAAGCAGCCGCACTGGAACGACAGTGAGCTTCTGCTTCCCACCGGCGTGGCTTTCTGTTTCCTTGTCGTTCAGCAGACACGAGGGCGGGATCGGAGCATTGCTTCGCTGTCCGTGAGCGGGCGCCTGCTGGTGGGCCTGCATGAAGAGCAAAGCCGCCGGAAAGAGTCCTGCCGCAACCTCTCCATGTTTTCCTGTTGTAGTATCAGTCAGCAGAACCAGGCCCAGGCAACTCACTACCTGCTCGTGGCAGCGCTGCCTGCCAGAGGGTCAGCGCAGCAAGCAGCCGTACTGGATTGGCATTGATGATCATCATGTCACTCTGAATGGCGACGGTCTGCACTGCACACACGAACCCTTGGTTAGGTCAACCTACTGGCGTCTTGCAGACGTGGGCAGAGCATGATGCCGCAGGCACTCAAAACCTCACGTTGTGGTTTGCAGACCTGCGGTGCCACTGCCTGAACTTCCATGGCCGTGTGAAGGAGGCGTCCGTGAAGAACTTCCAGCTGGTGCGTTGCTACACCTGCGTCCATGCAATAGTGCCTGACGTGTCTTCTGCAGCAGCAATAAAACAGATGTCGTGCATCTGTACTCTGCTGCATATCGTGAGTCGGTGAGTCACATGCGCCGCTCTGCATCTTTTGAAGCTGATCTGACCAGCTGGAATCCTCTGAACACCTGGCAGGTGTGTGCGGACGCGGCGCTGGCGGTGGCACTGTCCTCGGCGGCGGAGCCGCCCCCGGGCGGCGCGAGGCCAACGCCCACGCGCGCCGCCCGCTCCGTCGCCATGCAATTTGGCAAGGTTCGGCTCTTGGCAGCTCCTTGCAACCGCGAAGCACTCTTTACACGACAATGAAATTTCCTCACATCTGCATCCTCTTGCTGATGTTTTAGTAGCGCAGTCAGTCAACACAGCGTGACAGTAGTCTGAGCACATGCGGCAGTCTGGAAAATTCCAGACTCTGCGCCTGAGGATGGGATGGCGCGACTGCAGGTTGAGGCGGGTGTCCAGAGTCCAGACTCCACCATCTTGCATAAGCAGCTTCCATATCCACATCGTGAGAATCTTGTTGGTGCCGCGCGCAGGTGGAAGCGGACGTGTACATACTTGACTACAACCCCACGGTCATCACGGGGCTGCAGGCCTTCTGCGTCGCGCTCACCAACTTCGACTGCAAGCTGCTGCTCTGACGACGCCGCCGCATGCTGCAGCTGCCGATGCACAAAGGGCTGCTTCCCTGAATAACGCACCACATGGCAGCGAACACAAGGGCGGCAGCAGACCACCTTCAGACCCTCTCGGCATATCTGCTGCCAGTTCGGATATAATCATTTGGGCAGAACAACAGGCTTCGAGTCGGCCCGCAACCCACAGCGACCCTGCTTTGGTGTGCGATTGGACATGTTTGCCTGTGGGCAGGCACCAAGCGCAAGCTTGCAGTGCTGCTGTGAAATCTGGGACAGCCGCAGGCTTAGATGTGATACGGCTTGCTGACCACATTCTGTCATCAGTAGCGTCATCAGCGGCTATGTGAACTAGATTTCTCTTCTGTTGATCGTGTATTCTGGGGATCGTGCTTGCCAATTGATTGCGTTGTTGAGTCTTGATTGCGGTGTCAGGTTCTTCTGTTTGTTGTCAGTCGCTCTACAGTATTGGATCCTTTGTCCTCTGTGCTCTGCACTTGGTGTTTTACAAGCTGTGCCGACGGTCAACACCTGCTGTGGTGGCATGGGCAGTGTACCTACAGCTGTGCCGGCAAAGGCGTAGCCACAGACACGGCAAGATATATGATACATTACATACACAATATGTATATATGTGGGTACATCAAGCAATGAGCTGCGGGTGGGCGTCAGCGCCCGTCGGGAAGGCGCCCCGCAGCTCGCCTTCGAGCGGGCGCAGCACACGTTGCACCACCTCCATCTCCTGCCAGAAGCACCGCAGTGCCGCCGCGCGACCCTCGCTGTCATCATGGCTGTCCTGCAGTGCGGCGCGGCAGCCATTTTGGAACAAAACACCGCCCACAGATGTGGGATCATGCATTCGGCATCCAAAGCATATACAAGCACAGGATGTCGATGTGTGCAGGCTGAGTGAGAGACGGCTGTGCGACCAGCAGCTCCAGGCGCGCCTGCAACGCAGCTCTGCACCTCGATGGAGGCGGCCCACTCGTCTGCGTAGTGCAGCTTGGCCGCCAGCTTCTGCACATCCGGCTGCTGCAGCAGCTGCACCGCCGCCTCAGGCGGCAGCTTCCCTGTCGCCACAGGTACATCGTTCTGCATTCTCAAGATAGGCGGCCATGCACAAACAGCAACCACACACGATCAGTGCAGCTCCAATCGAGCAGCACAGACAGACACACAGACGACCGCACTGCATGATCACCCACCGCCGTCTGCCACTGCCCGCTGCAGAGTATCCCGCAGCAGCTCCCTGCCGTCATGGTTTGCTGCCCGCTGCCGCTGCGCGTCTGTGAACCAGATGGTGAAGCACACCCGCTGCGCTTCCGCCGGCATGACCCTGCGAGCGACCACCTTGGCGTCAACCTCACTGCAGCATCTTCGAGTTCCGCAGCCAGCAATGGGGCCAGCCGCCGGGCAGCAGCTGCTCGCAGACCAGGCAATAAGATCTCAGGAACAATGGTGCAGCAGTCGATGGTCGGTGTCAAGGTGGTCTCAAAGGCTCCTTGCCTCAGCATGGCACCTGTGCAGCATGCGCGTGGAGGCGAACAGCACCAGGCGGTCGTGCCGCGGCGCGATGTCCACCGGCGCAGCCGCGAAGGGAAACAGCCTCAGCGTGCCGCCATCGCCGGGCTGCCACCCTGTGCAGGGCTGCAGGGCACACTGTGACACTCATGACTGCGACTGGTGCATGGCAGCCCAGCGGCATTTCTGCTGAGCTGCAGAAGCTTTGTGTGACAGGAATTGCGAGCGTGAGCTGGGGGCCAGCAGCACCTGGGTTCAGGTAGAAGATGGCGCTCAGGCGGCGGCCGTCCACCGCCTCGTCACTGTCAAAGTGCATGGGGAAGCAGGCGCCCCCGCCTGCACACGCCACGACCTGCTGAGACTCTTGCCCTCTTGCCCACGGTCCTCAGCCTGGCAACCCAAACGTTGACAGCCCAGGCAGGCCGAGAGGCCATCCAGTGCTGCAGCCCGCTGAGCATCAGAGCAAAGCGGCAGTGCAAGCACAAGTGGAGCTCTGAATTGAGGTAGAATGGAGGCTCGAAGCACGGCAGACTCGCCGGCGTTGAACTGTGCCTTGATGGCCTGCGACGTGAGCGTGTGCTGCGGTAGGTAGACGCTCAGCAGCGTGCGCAGCGTGCTGTCTTGCTGCAGCTCCGCCTGCAACCGTGATGGCACTTGCCGCATCATACACTCAGCAACAACCAAGCAGTGGGCGGGGATTGCATGCTGGTCATGCTCAGGAACTACATTCTGGTCAAGGTGCACAGCTGTGCTGCAGTGAATGGCGCCAATCAGGATGCGGCACTCGCTGCAAGCAGTTGCGGCAGCACACGACGTGCTGCGAGCTGTGGGTGAATCACACGAGCGAGGAGCGGGTTGCGCACCAGCAGTGGCGCGGCTCGCTGGACAGCGGGATCCATCAGCTCGGCTTCATGGATGCCGCGCTTCTGCAGCAGCTGCCTGGCGCCGCCACGCACCAGGTGCGTGCTGTTCAGGTGCATGTGCCCACCCTGCAGTTGCGCACACCCCTCTAGCTGAGTCACAACGCTGGCAAGTGCACTGTGCCTGACAAATCTTGTACACCAGATTTCATTGGGTTGACTACATGATGAGATATGCTGCACACAACGTCTGCATCCCACGTGCTGGAGGCCCATGATCTCCTGGCGCAGCGCTGTGGCGCTGCCGCTGCCGAACACGGCGTCCAGCACCGCAAAGCCGCGCGTCCGCAGCTGGCCGGCGACCGCGGGCGTGACCGCCTCCTGCAGGCGCTCCAGGGGCAGCCCCCCATCCGCACTAAGAGGAAGGCATCGAAAGCCTTTAGCGGATGTTCTACGGTGTACTAATGCCAGCGTGTCGTGCACAGTGGACACCAGACAATCTGCGCCATTGAGATGTTTGCAACCCTTTGATGACACCTCACCTGTGCACAACAAACGCTCGCAATGAGACCAGCTGCGTATATGATGCACTCAGAAGCATGGAGCTGCTTCGATGACCCTGTCGATGGAGTAGAGTGACCGCTTGCTGCAAACGAGCTGCTGCATTGCGCAGTTTGCAGCCAGGCATGTTTATGTGGCAGAGCCTCTAGAGGCGTGTCAAGGCGTGTGCTTGTATGCTGATGCTTCCGAAGACGCTTGCGGGCATCGACAGGCGCTGAAGGGCTCGCAAAGCATGCATGGATACTTTTGACTGCTGGCCACGTGGCCACACTGCCACGACATGGAGTCATGTTCTGAGGCAAAGGCAAATCTAATTATGCTATATTGGACGTGCACGTCTGCCCACTCACTCTCTTTGCAGTGGCAAGCGGAGTGCTTTGAGTTGAAAGCGATGGACATGTCACAGCGCGGGGAGAAGCCATCGATGTCGGCGGCAAAGGTGGTCAAGCACTCAAGTCCACATCTGTTTACAATTCGCCACCGAAGTGGTGCGAACATTGATCAAGACGTACGGAGCCACCTTGACACAGGTTGTCAGCAACGAACTCAAAATGTTCCTGCTCGGGAAGAACTCCCTGCAGTCATGTGAAAAGGGAGGAAATGGTGCCGAAAGCGGCGCGGAGCAGTTCTCGAGACAATGCTGACCAACACAGACCGAAAACCAAGCAGCTGCACCGACTGCGTGAAGACTTCAATAGTTCAGTCCTGAGGTAGCGTGCTGCAGCACGAGCGTATCACCAGCCGCTGGGGGCTGGGACTGCGCCATCATGCAGTGTCGGCAGCCCTGGCGATCATGAAGGAAGCAGGGCTGCCCAGCTGCTGCCGCCGGTCTCGTTGGCACTGTCCAGATGCGGAGAGGCTCTGGCGGCAGGGCAGCTGCACAGTCATGTCGCCGGGGATATCCGTATAAGTCGGTCAGCGGCCATAGCCATAGTTGCCCCGCGGCACAGCTGCTTGGCCTCCTCTGGTGGCGATGCCCAGCAGCTTGCGGCGGGCAAAGCGACGTGCAGAGCTTGGCACTGCAGAGCACCAACCAAGAAGATGTCAAAGTGGAATGTCTGCAGAAAGCATGAGACTGGGTTGAATCACACCGGCTGCGATTCCGTGGCGGGTTGCACTGGCAAAACAGGAACAGGATCCGCACCTGAAAAGTCGGTAGCCACGAGGCCACTGCCATCAGAGTACCATCCAGGCGTGATGGTCACACTGAGTGAGACTGGGCCGTCAGCAAGTGCAGACACGAGCTCCACCAGCTCTGGGTGACCGTCTTTGCCGGCGGCAGCGCTCACAGCAGGCGTTGCAGAGTTGATGGTCAAGGCCAAGGCATCCTTGCCCTGATTGCTCACCATGGCAATGTTGTTCTGCACTTGCAACACATGTTGTCAGCATCTCAGCTTGCCGGCGAGTGCAGTTTCCGGAAAGGAGCTGGAAGGTCACATTCTGTAGAGCACCAAGCTGCACATTTGGTGCCTTCCAGATGTATGGCTCATACCTGGCATTCGGCAACGATGGAGCAGTAGTCGGTGAGCATGGACAGGGCGCCCTGAATTGCAGCCGGGATGGCGACGCCGCAAAGGCTGTCAACCGCACACTGCAACGAAAATTAGGCGTGTCAGACCGTCTGCACGAGCGTCCGTGTAGCAGAACGCTTCTCATGCACTCGCTGTCGAGGGAAGTTGCTGGGCTTACTAATTGCTCACCACACTGGGGTCGGGTGAGACGCATACTGGAACGCCGCTGGACAGGCTCGTGCACGTTGTAGCATTGGTGCCTGCGTGATTGAATCAAGCTGAGTCATAATGTGTTTGCGCAGTTCGAATGCTTCACTGCATGATTTGCGGGAAGTTATTGAGTAGGTGGAGATTTGAACGCCGCAATAATAATTGCAGCCTGCGGGTCGGTGCATGCTCACCGTCAACGTTGATGACGGTGCCCACAGCGTCACTGATCGTAGCACAAGTGTCGCCTGGTGCAGCAACGTAGACATCATTGCAGAAGGCAATGTTGTCGCCGGTGCACACCGCGCTGCCTGGCTGAACCCCGATGGAGTCGCACAGCACAAGCGGGTTCAGCGCCTTGAATGTGTCCAGCGTGATTCCGCCGTAGGCCCTGTGTTACAGCAACGGAGAACACCTCAGCATTATGGTCAGAGTGGCAGTACTGCGGGCCCAGCACCGACCAAATCGATTTGAAAACACCAGGACGTGTTGCAAGCAACTCACGCCATAGAGTCGCAGGTGTCGCCATTCTGAACTTGCGTGACCCGTCCGCATGTCCCTGGCAGGGATGGGAAGAGTGGCAGTGCGGGCAGACTGCTCTGAGCCGCAACGGCTGTGACGGCCAGCACGAGCAGCAGACTCCGTAGTGCCGCCATTGCAAGCCTGCACCGCAGAACATCGAATGTCAAGCGACTGTGGTGCGATCGTCCGGCAGGGCTGTCGCCGGGGCGTCAACAGTCTCAAACCCCTCTGCAAAACGACCATGACGTGCTGGAGACACGGTGGTACTTTTGAAAGCGGACCAGCGCCACATGCAATGTGCTGCATGTACACGACATAAGAACTGATGTGAGCAGCATCACTGTCGCGTCCTACAGCCTATCAGCAATTCTGCGGGTCAGATAGACCGAACGTGTGGCAACCTCTGATCTGGCGATAACGCCGCAAGGAAAGCTAGATAGCTTGCACGGGCGTCGCCGCCTGTCCTTCTTCGAGTGCCCGATGCCATTTGAAGGGTGAGGGGTTGGCCCTTGTGTGACTAGCCATCTGACTTTACGCACCTCGAGGTGGCGCCGGGTCGATGCAGTGGTAGCCCTAGGAGGAGACGCGGCGTGTGTACTGGAGAGGCTGGAACTTGCAACAAAGAAACTGGTGTGCCAAAGTTGTCAAAGTGTGATGTGGGCGGAAATCAGTTGTGTCGCCGAGGCAAGAGCCAGCGAGCAAACGGCCCTAGCTTGGGGGTACGGCAACTTGCAGATTGTACAGCCAGACCAATAGACGGCAGCCACCTCAGCACCTAACACGCGCTTTAGTAACAGAACCTCCGACGTGTTAACGGCCGCCAACTGCCGCTTCCGCATAGGTGTGAAGGGCCCGGCAGTACAGTCCGTCTTATAACCAAACCCTTCACCCAATCACAACTAGGGCTAGTCAAAATCCCCACCTCTTCTTTAGCTACCCGTATCCTGACTCACTTGTTACAATTAGGTCTCTCAGCTTGACTGACAGAATGTACCGCACAGCTGTAAAGTTCTATCTCCGCCCTACAAGGGGGGCGCGGCCTTCGTGATATCTTGGTGCCGTCAGGTTTCACATGCGCGCAGATGTAGGCATTACAGTGCGCTTTGTTGCGTGCGGCGGACGGGAGCCCTTCAGATTGTGGATGTGTGGGGTGCTTGTCAAGCTGATGGCCGTGCCAGCTCTGCAAGCAATCGCAGCCATGAAGCATGCAACAACGACAACATGCATCATCATTCCACACACAGCGTTGGCGGGTCTCATGGCACATGGAGGCCTACTGTCCCCTCCTACATTGAGCTCCTGTGCAGAGAACATGAGCTTACTTGACTCGCACCATTACATACGAGATAATCGTCAGGTACACATTGTAACCTTTGCAACCTGCCGCTAGCCGCTGCTGAGTCCAGCTGGGCTGTTAGCTGCGTGATTGGTCGACCGTCGCCCTCTGTGAAATATTGCGTTCACAGGAATATGCGCCGCAATTTGATTTATGATAGTCAGAGTGGTCAGGAGCGTGCATTGCGCGCTGCTTGTGGCATATATTTGCTGTGCAGATATCCATATCTGGCTGACATCGACTATCTGTGCTGACAATCCGTGTCGCTTGCTGAGCCGAAACTCCAACACGCATACCAGTGAGGCTCACAGACGAACCAAAAGCTCTTTGTCCGCGTCACGCGCCATGAACAGGCAGCCAACAAAGATTGAAGGAATACGTTCCCGCGCGAAAAGGCCTCTGATTCCCGTGACTCATCTGTGCGTCCCAGGCATCGTAGAAAGTAACCCCGGACCTTCCCCCTCTGGGTGGCACAACAAACTGGTGCGGTTAGCTTCAAAGCGTCTTGCATGTCAAGCTTGTGGCCCGTCATGCGCCAGATCGACGGCAGCTTGCTGGGCTGACTGTGCTGGCTGGACATCGGGGTCAGCCCGGCCGATCCGGCTGCAGGGTCATGGGACAAGGCTGGGCGGCGTGGCCGTGCTGCTTGGTGGCCGTGCTTGCAACGGTAGTGCTGCTGCCTGGTGTCTCAGGCCAGTCTAGCTGCAGAATCCGGCTTGTTGGTACTGGGGCAAGTCCTACTGGAGCTACAGCCACTGCCAGCGCCATCCGCTCGGCATCGGTGCAGTGCACCGGTGCAAATGTTGCTTTTACTGGCCCGATAGCGCTCAGAGGCGTCGCCACATTCTCAGGCGCGCAGACCAGCCGGTCAGGCTGGGCCTTCTGATTCTCTGATGTGTCCTCTTCAGGGAAGTCCCACCTGGACTGCTTGGCATCTTGGGGTTGAGACCTGCATCTTCACGCTCGTGCAGGTGCCACATTCACCACGGCAGCGTCCGCTGCGGGCTTGCTGACTTACAGTGCAGGCGGGCAGGTGCGGCACGCTGCGGTCAGACATGACTCTGCAGGCATCATGTTGCTTCATTTGGCCCGAACCTCTCGTGCTTAGGCTTGTCGAGTGAGTACTGCTGTTGCTGCAGTTGACGATTGACCAGGCGTCGGTCACCAACCTGAACCTTGGGGCGCTGTCGGTCCTGGCGGTGTTCAATGCCACCCTGAATGTGACTCAGTCAACGTTCTCGGGTGCGTCTAGCTGCAGAAACTCACTTGACGATCGAGCGTGCGTAAGAAGCACAAACCACATGTCACAACGCCTCAGAGGGTGCATTGCTCTTCGCAGGTAACACCATTGGTGACGGAAGTGCAGTGCTGCTGATTAACAGCAGCGACACAACCATCAGCGGCTCCACTTTCACCGGGAACTCTGCCACACAGTTTGGCGGCGCTGTGTCTGTGGGCATGGGAACGCTGGTCGTCAGGGACTCGACGTGCGCTTTGCATTCACTTTGTGCCTGGCAGATATATAGCAGCACTACTCTGGCAAAGCATGTTGCCTGACGTGTCACTGCATTTGCTGCCTGTAGGTTCACTGGTAACTCTGCGGGCGCAAACGGTGGCGCCGTCAGCTTTCAAAGCGTTTCAGGCTCAACTGCATTGCTTGACAATGCGACATTCGCCGACAACTCAGCTGGTGAGAGGGGCCACCTTCCTTCAAGTGTCTGCACCCATTGTGCCTGTGGGCCTGGTTGCTAATGGATGCAGCAGCGCATGAGGCTACTGTGACCAGGTGATCCACCCCCTCCTTGCAGCCTGTCGGGGCGGAGGTGTCAGTTTCGAAACCGTGGACTCCATCACAGTGGTGGGCAGCACATTCAGCAACAACACAGTCACGCAGTGGCCAAACAGCCCAACGTCAGGCGGGGCCTGCACCAGTCAGTACCGCTTTGTCTACACTGCTGGCGATGGCCTCTTCGCTGACCAGTTTAACATCGCGACCATCAACAGCTCGAGGTGCTCAGACGCACGCACATGCAGTGCTCTGTCAACATACTTCTGCTGGTAATTTGCCAGTCACGCCAAGACTAGCCCATCGAGCACCTCGTTTCACCTTCTGCTGCGTTCTGCGCCATGCAGATTCGACCGCAATGGTGGCAATGGCGATGGCGGCGGAATGTTCTTGAATGGCGGCATCACTGTCACTATCACGGACAGCAATGTGACCAATAGTTTGCAAGACAATGGCAGGACTGGCGGCGTTCTGGTTGCTGCAACCTCCACACTGGTGGTGGACGGTTGCCAGTTCATCAACAACACAGGTGCAGTCACCACACTGCTCTGAGCGAGCTCTTGGCATTATCGGTTGATGCTGTTGCATGGTATCGCGACCAGAGGCTCATCAACACTGCAGAGGAGGTTTGACTGAGACAAAGTTGACCTCGATGTAGCTGCTGAGTGTATCAACAACATGTGCAGGCAACAGCAATGGTGGCCTGCTGGCTCAGCAGACCAACGCAGTTAATATCACGAACAGCCTTTTCCAAAACAATCAGGGTAATGCAGCACCCATGCGCTCTGGACAGCCTGAGTGACCAGGCAGCAGCTTGCATTCACACACCAGTCTCTCTATCAGGGGTGGCAGGCAAGTTGACATGCCACATGCGTCCTGTGCCTCCAGGTACACCAAATGACCAAGACAACGGGTTTGGCGGCGGGCTGGAAGTCTTCAGCAGCTGCACGGATGGCTGCTTCGTGGACAGCAACACATTCAATGGAAATTCTGTGCCACGGGGCGATGGTGGGGGCTTCTACGCTGCAGCCCCAGCCACAATGATCGTGTCAAACAACATGTTTGAGGACAACTCGTCAGGTGCAGTGGAGCAGGGAGCCATAGTGCCAGTGTGCATGCTGCCGTGTCGACTCTACACCGACATGTTGCCGTATCGACTCTACACCATCCGGTCCTATATCTGCTACCACCTTGCAGGGAATACTGGCGGAGGAATGTCAGTGGCTGGAGCGGGCCAGGGTGTGACCAAGAATTCGCTGACAGTTCAGAACAACATCTTCCGGAACAACATGGTGCGTCACCGCATTGATCTGGTTGACGATGCAATACCAAGGTGTTGGGGCGGGTACTGAACAGCACTGGCGGCGACCCTCCTGTGAGCAATGTAGTCCTTACTCTCGTGCATGTTGTCGACAGGTGTCAGGGTCTGTAGGCACCGGTGGTGGGATGGCACTGAGCGCTATGCCATCGCTCACAATGCTGGACAGCACATTCGAGGGCAACACAGCATCAAAAGTGGGAGGCGGCCTTGGTATCGTCAGTATCTCGGCCACCACCACTAGCGTGACCAACTGCACGTGCGTCCACTGTCTTCTCTCTGGTGTCTGCTGTACTGCGATGCATCCACATGTTGGAACACAATACAGTCTGGCGGCAGGCGTGCGGTGAATGATTTCAGACCACCATTATAGGCGTGGTCATGTTGATGTCAACCTTTTACAGGTTCACTGGCAATACTGCACCAGCGAGCTCTACAGCTGGAGGAGGGATGTACATGTTCGGGGGCGCAGGGTCTTCTGTGTCGGCCTCAACATTTATAAACAACACCGTCGGGGGTGGTGGTGGTGGTCTGTATCTGGTGCGCATACCCCCGCCTTGAGGCATCAATTGTCCTGCAGGCTTGAATGCAGCCTCACGTTGTCTGTTATTGAGCCATTGTTCTTACATGCAGAGCTCCGTCGATGCTGCAAATGTCACTGGGCTGACATTCACCAACAACACTTCGAAAGAGGACTCGGGTGGAATGCATGTCGACAACATGCAGACTCTGGACCTGGAAAGCAGTGTCTTCAGCGGCAATGCTGTTTCGGCAGGTTGGCGCCGCACTTAACATGCTGCAGTCTGTTCGGGCTCCTGTGACATGCTTGGCTGCTGGAGTACCTCGCCCAATCAGTGTATTGTGAAGGAGTGTCATGTCTGCAGGCAATGGTGGTGGCCTCCTGGTGGGCATTGTTGCCAACAGTACCATCACCAATTGCACCTTCTCAGACAACTCGGCGTCCTCCAGCAAAGGCGTAGGTCCGTGCTGCAGTACCTGTTGCGGGCACGCCCTTGATGTGGTACATATGCGACCTCGGCATGCACGCACAGCATTTCGTTGAGCATGCAGCCTGCTGCAGGTGGCACTGGCGGCGGCCTGTACAGCAGCGCCCTGGGCACCGGCAACAATGGCGTTTTCACGACCAATGCCCTGCGAGTTATGAACTGCAACGCCCAGGTCGATGGCGGCGGGGGCTTCTTCCAAGGGTGCGGCAACCGCTGTGGGACCTGCGCATGCTGCACAATTTGAGCTTAGTTGGCTGCGCTATGAGTCCGTATTGCAGTGAGAGCCCGTGTCCTGGCAGATGAAGGTTCATGCACGTGCCATTTGTTGTCATCTGGCCTGCAGACTGGACGCACTGGTCATCACCAACTCCAACTTCACGTCCAATACCGCCGGCCGCTCTGGCGGTGGGGCTGCGCTGGCTGACAACCAGAAGCAGAGCTCCACCGGATCCTTGTTCGCCTTCAACACTGCAGAAAGTGAGTCAAATTTGGTGCCAGACACAGCAGCTTCTTCTGATGCACGTTGCAGCAACATGTTGAAGTCTGTTCGACTCAATTGCAGATGGCGGTGGCATGTCGGTGTCGAATGCGACCACCTCCATAGCCCTTGCCAGCATGACCGTCAGGAGCAACACCGCCAGCTCAACAGGCGGAGGTTTGTTCCTGACGGACGTGGCGAGTGGCATCCCGTCCAACCTGAGCATGTCACAGATCACGGTGAGTCTGTTTACCCTTTAGCTGAGCACAGATGCATGTGTACTAGAACCCGGGCATTCAGCAGCGCTGTGCTCCTCCTGATCGCGTTTGCTTGCCCTCAGAACAACACTGCTGGAGACTTTGGAGGTGGAGTGGCCTTCGTTCAGAGTCCCGGGTCAACACTGACAATCTCATCGTCCACCGTGTCCAACAACAAGGTGATTTTTGCTGTGTCCATTTGTGAGTAGATTTGCAGTACAATTGTGGGCCTCAGAGTTTCACATGAGGTTGCCGCCAAATGTGTATCCTAACAGCAGTGTGGCATCCCATCCTCGGAGCCAGCTGGTCAGCACATGTCTTTCCCTTGTCCTGCAGTCAAGTCTATGCTATACCATGACAGGAGTCCTCTTGTCTTGCGATGCAGGCCGACCAGGGAGCTGGCCTGTATGGCGACAACGGTGTCCTCTTTGCGGCCACAAGCTTGCGGCAGTCCGGCAACGCTGCCTCGACAGCGGCGACAGACAACGTGGGCTGTGCTGATTGCACCCTTTCCACCAATGGCGGTGCTGCCGCAGGCATCAGCAATGCGCCGGCATACTCCACTGTCTCGGGCATGAGCGTCCCAGGTAAGCACTGTCGTTTGTGTAATATGGTAGGTGCGACGGTGGCGCAGATCGGGTGCCCATGTCTTACTGTTGGCCAAGAGCATGGTTCAACATGAAGAGTATCCTGGCTGTGGGTGACGCACATGTATAAACACATTAGGGAGTACCAGCGCATGCCACGATACACACAGCCACAAAATGGTTGCAGGTGAGCCAAGCGGCAGTGGTGGTGGCGGCATTTCCGGCGGGGCGATTGCTGGCATTGTCATTGGGGTACTTGCTGGCGTGGCCCTGCTGGCGGTGGCCGTGTGGTACTTGCTGCGCCGCCGCCGCCGCCGGCGTGGCGACATGGAGATGGCGCGGCCCAAGAAGGGGGTGGAGATGCCCACCTCAGCCGTCGGCCAGCGCAACAAGGGTGTGTCAGCTGACTTGCTTGCTGCATGCTGCTCACGGGCGTGTGACATTGCCATGAATTCAGGAGTGTCATCAACGCAGGCTTTTGATATGTGATGCATCCTCCTTGTGCAGTGCCGTCTGCCTTCTCAGACGAGGGCAATGGCAGCTTCTGGAGCCAGCCGCACACGCTGAACGGCAGTCAGTCTGACCTGCACAGTCATCAGATGGACGCACCCAGCAGTGGGGGTTTCAACACAGGTGCTCACCCCTTCCAGGCCCTGCTGTGGCTTGCCAGCGTGAACAATCGTGATGATAGTTTTGACCGCTTACAAAGCCATGACAGCCAGCTCACCACCTTCAAGCCTGGCCAGTGAGCATGCATGAGGTAACATGTGCAACATGCAGACAAGACGGCAAGGACAGCAGTGACATATGCCAGCAACAGCAGCGCGCCGCTGATCAATCTGCACTCAGGTGCAGAGCACAGCCTTCTCTTTCTGTTGCTTCTTTGCTCAACATGCTTATGCCTGGGTCACAGATCCTTTCCGCTGGCCACTTCAGGGTGTACGACATGGTGCATCCGCTGTCTGGGTGAGCTCTTGCGTGGCTGCTATGCGCAGGGTCAGTGACCAGCCACGGTACGCACCGGACGGACGTGACATTCCCAGATGTGCCCTGGAGCGAGTGGCAGATTGACGCGCGCGACATCCAGGTGGCGCGTCGCGACGACGGTCGTGAGTGGAAGCTGGGCGGCGGCGCCTTTGGCGAGGTGGGTACCCTGTGTGCTTCCAGTTGATCGGCTCCACATCTTCACCACAGCATACAGACCCGCATGAAGGCGGCACAGCCCACAACCTGCTCAAAGTGCACAAGACCTATGGGCGTGCTGGCGTATGCAGTCTCAGCCGTACCGATTGGCAGTATCTCTCTGGTCAGCCATGCACCCGGTCAGCATCTTGCGAAAGTATGTAAGTGCTGGCGGACTATGGCCCTGGGGCGCCAAGGGCTGGGGAGCTACAATGTGCCGCTGCTTGACAAGCATGTGCTGCTGCAGGTGTACAAGGCGATGCTGAAGGGCGTGAACCCGGTGGCGGTGAAGGTGCTGCGGGACCAGAGCTACACCTCCCGCGACGAGTTCAGCCGCGAGGTGGCGCTCCTCAAGGCGCTCCACAACTCCAACATCGTGCAGTTCCAGGTGCGGCAGACATTCTGCATGTTGGTGGCAGCACGTCCTGTGAATGAGCTGCTTGCAAGCCCTCAACCCAGCAGCTCTGCACCCCTATCGGCACACACCAGCCTATCCGCCTGATGCCATGGTGTCGATCTTGTTGCAGGGCGCGTGCGTGGAGGAGGACAAGATGCTGCTCATCACCGAGTTCATGGATGGTGTGCTGAATGCTCCCAGCTGAAATGTGGCTGTCTGTGAGGTGTTCATGGCTGTACTCACATCTTTCTGCTTTGATGTGCTGCTGACACATAATGATCGTTGCTGAGTGCAGGCGGCGACCTGTTCAAGGCCATTGCACGGAAGCAAGTGTCCTGGAAGCTCAGGTGCAGCGCCATTGCTCCCATCTGCTGGCTGTCGTGGTTGGTGTGCATTGCAGCACAGCAGAAGCATCACCATGTTGCCACCACCACGTGCTTCCACTGACACCTTCGACGTGTCTTTGCAGGGGGCGCAACATCGCGATTGATGTCCTGCGGGGGTTGCACTTCCTGCACTCCAAGCGCATCGTGCACATGGACCTGAAGAGCCCCAACATTCTGCTGACACGGCATGGCGTGGCCAAGCTGGCCGACGTGGGCCTGGCCAAGGTCATCCGGGACCGCAACTACATCACGCAGGTCTCCGTCATAGGTATGGCACTGATTTGTGACTTATGTCAAGGACACAGTAGTCAGAAGCTTTCAGTCATGTCTGCCCACCTGCCTACTTATGTGGGCATCCCATCGGGCGTCAAGAGCAATCAGGAGGTTTGAACCTTGTCGTTTACCTCTGCTGTCACCTTCAGTTCAATTCAAACATGCCCCGCCTCCTTCCTCATTGCCACTGGTGTTGCATGCCCGCAGGTACATTTGCATGGGCGGCGCCGGAGGTGCTGACCAACGAGAAGTGCACAGAGAAGGCGGACATCTTCAGCTTCGGCATCGTGCTGTGGGAGATCGTCACCGGTGAACAGCCTGTCCGCGGCGGACGGCGGGATGTCAAGTGAGCCTACCTTTTACCTTCTGCATGAAGCTCCTTCATGCGGCTGTGTCTTGCATCTGCTCATGCCTGCAGCAGCCTCGTGGGCAGCGCGGACGTCACTGGGAATGGCACACATTCCGCGGTTCTGTCTAACATCTAGATAGATAGGGACCGTGCTCCACTGCAGGGTACCTGAGGAGTGCAGCCAGGAGGTGGCAGAGATGATCGATGCTTGCCTCCAGACAGACCCAGACAAGCGGCCGACTGCCAGCGCTGTGCTGGAGCGCTTCATTGCAATGGAGGACCCCGGGGACCCTGACCCAGATGTCATGTCCCTCTGACATGTAGTTACTCCATGGAGAAACCTGGGGAACAGGTTGCAGGCGTGCTTCCTGTGTCATGTGAGATATGCACGCGGGGTCGCTCTGACAGTGCGCTGCAGGGGACCAAAATTGCTCGCATTGTGCCATAGTAGCTGGACTCAGAGCTCAGTTTTGATTGTCTTGTTCAAGCTAGTCTCATGCGTGATTTCAGGTTCATGTGGTACTGCTTGTGCGAAGAGCATAATAGGTGCACTCTGCCGTCAGCATCTCGGTGACAGACTAGAAACACTGTGCAGAAGATATGAGATCATGCCACAACTCTCCTTCGTGGGATTGAAGATACTCAGACGGGGACTGCATGTGTGTCACGGCGGCGACTCAGTCAACTCAGATATGCCAAGCAGAAGACCACCTGATTTGCCGCAATCACTAACCGCAGAAGTGTACATGCCGCAGCTCATTGAATGCCACTGATCTGAACCTCACCAGCGGCTTCTTCAGCTGTTAAGAGAGTTACATTGGGATGACAGTAGGGAGTCAGGAACATGCGCCACCCCCTTACAGCTTGCTTGCCAGCAGCACAACCCAGTGCAATATCCACAGCGGTATAGAGGGCTCATCGCTGCTCTGCCCTGAAGCCTTGCCAACCTCTTGCAATTGGGCCAGACGAAAACAGGAGGGGCCAGAGAAGGTCTGATGTCTATGAGGTGTGGAGATGTATATCATCAATTACCGTATGTGGATGTGTATACCATCGATTACCGCGTCATGGCTGGCCTGCCTTTGCTTTGGTGTCTCATTCTGAACGCTTATCACATGACGAATCTATACTGACATAGGCGGCGGACATCTGCAACATTCCAAACCACTATGATGCACGACGTGCGAAACCACAACACACTTCGATTATCTGCAGTAAATGGGGGTACTTTGCCACGAAAGTACCAAAGGCACGGGGCCAGTCGCAAAGCAAAGCAAAGCAAAGCAGCACCAAACTTTGGCGTGCAGCTGTGCCAATGATAACTAGGGTGCGAAGTCGACCGGCAAGATCACCGACGGCCATAGCCATAATTGCCTCGTGGGTATCTTGCAGTACCGCCCCTGGTGGCGGTGCCCAACAGCTTGCGAGTGCCGCCTGCGAGCAGAAAAGGACCATCGAAGCAGGCAGATAGAGTGCAGAGAGTTGTACAACGGCAACACATATTGTGAACGACGCTCATGCTTGCAGCGGGCCACAGTAGCCGGTGCTGGGCTGACGAGGATTGACACACGAGGCTGTCATATATGAAAGATGGCCGCGCACCTACGGTGGTTGCGAATGAGACAGCGCTTGAGCCGTCGGACATGGCGCCCGGCACAAAGACAACATCCATTTGGGAGCCAGACGGCAGGCTGGCAAAGTCCCGCAGCTCGGGGTGGCCGTCATTGCCGACCACGCTCTGCACCGCTGGTGTCACTGATGTCAGCGACATCGTCAGGGACGGCAGGCCGCCTGTGGTGCCGAGTGTCAGCGGAGCCTGTGCCAGACACAAGGAGAGGGTCGAGTCACTCGGCAGTGAACAGACACACACTTAACACGGTTGCATAGAGATCATGACCGCTTCTCAAGCGGCATACGGCCTAAGGCATGTTAGAGGCTGCAGTGGCAGCCTCTAACATGCACGTCATACAGGGAGCCAGCCAGCCAGCATCACCTTGCACTCGCTGGCGATGGTGCAGTAGTCGGGCGCGGTGCCCAGCAGGTTTTGCAGGTCGGAGGAGAGGGCGACGCCACACAGCGTGGCCACAGCACACTGCGGCATGACCAGGGAAACCAGCATCACACAGCTGCACGAAGCCTTCGCTCACGGTCACATTCTTTCAGGGCATGAGCAAAGCACATCGCCATCGTGCCTGGAGCCAATAGCCACGATAACATCCACAGTATGCAAGCTGTTGTGGCGTTCTCACCGGGTTGGTTGCTGGCGCCACACACACTTCTGTGTTGGGCACCAGGCTGCTGCAGCTGGAGGCGCTGCCCAGCGACAGGATTGTGCCCAGCAGAGACGTGATGGAGCTGCAGGTGTCGCCGGCGACCGTGTTGTAGCGCTGGCTGCAAAACGCCAGCTTGTCACCGGAGCACACCAGCGCGCCGGGTGAGGGAGTCAGAATGCCGCACAGTGCCAGCGGATTGAGCGCCACATACTGGCTGAGGCTGATGCCGGCCCAGTCCCTGTGAATCGAACGTGCAATGGGTGTCGGAACGCACGCCGTAGAGACTGCGCCACACAATGTTGAATCAGCCTAATAGATGCAGGGAGCAGTCTTGCCGGAGTGCTGCCAGGAGATAAACGGGAACACTCAGCGATAGCTTCATGAAACCTTCGATCATTGGCATAAGCTCGTAATGAGAAACAGAGAAACAGAGGGGCGGAGAGACTCACGCAATCTTCTGGCAGGTGTCTCCGGATTGCACTTTGTAGACGGCGCCGCAATCGCCGGGCAAGACCGACAGAAGGGGCAAGTTGAGCTGCAGCAGACCGGCTGAGGCTGTGCCGCACAGCGCAGCGAGCGTCAGAGCACACAGCGTGGTGGCCCTCGAAACCGCCATTGGCGCGTGGATCTGCAGCCAGGCACAGCAGTGGGCTTAGTACAATCATGATGGCTATGTGGTCGCCCTACAGACACACTGCTGAAGTCAGCAAGCCAGCGGACGGACCTGTTAGTCAGACGAGACCGGAGCGTCACCAGCTCTATCTGAGGACCTCAAATCAAGCCGAGTCGCGAGTGGCCGGGCGCGAAGGAAGCTGAGATTGTGGCTCGTGCACTGAAACAGACAGCGACGCTGAAACGAAGCACTGCCGATATTCTCGAACCTGTTATGCAGCACTCGCCTGGAGTGGACTGTCCGTTGCGGGCGGGAATTGCAGCGCAAAAAGCAGAACGGCCTCTAGGTTCCCAAGGGGACTGGGCATTCGTCCTTCATCGGTGTCACCGATCGGGACGTCCTGGCCGCCCGGCCGCGGCGAGACGCGGCGCCGTGGCTGCCAGGACCGTCTAGATTGATACGGGCTGCCCCTATCCACAAGCGCGGCGCCTTATGATCGTGCAGCTGTCTGGGTACCGGAACAGCCTCTTCGGCAGCTTCCCGGCACTGTTCGCATCAGCATATATAGCTACAGTTCGTCCCAACGCACCGTCCGATGGATCGCTGCAGCATGCAGATGCCAATCGTGCCTGTGCAGCTGCAGGTAGCTCGCTGAGCAGCCGAAACAAAGCCGTCCGTTTCCTCCAATAGTACAAGAACCTTGATGTGTATTGCTGCGGTGCTAAAAACGAGCGCCAGCTGCATGTGTTAAATCTTGACACGCTCTAAATTCCCCAAACAGACATGCCAGACGGCGGCGATCCCCGTCTCGGCGGCACGAGCCCGATAGAGGTGGCTGACGCCCCGGATGTCAGCATGGAAGACCGCCCAAATCCCGCCCTTATGCGCAAAGTGCACGCCCCAAAGCTTCGGAATAGCACTGTTATTGAGCCGCAAGTATCCATGCATTTCGGCGCGGTCGGCAACATGGAGCTGCACCTGCTGGTTTCATGACGGTCCGTCAAGAAGGGGGAATTGGGGCGTCGATTCCCCGACGTGCAGCCTCAAAAGCACGCAAAGTCGCCGCGCAAGTGTGACGCGGTACTTGTGCATCGCCAGGAATGACTGCGTCGCGACGCACCGCGGCCCTCGGGCACGACGAGGTTTGAAGGTTCGACCACAGCTGGCCCGCTCACCTGCAGCGAGCGGCAGCCGCTTCGATGATGCGTCCACACAAAGCTCCAGGCTCAGGCGGTGAGCAAGCGCGTCGCAGGGGGCTGCAGCTGTATGTCTGTGCGAATGGAAGATTGTTCGATCAGTGTTGCAGCGTTGGCAAGGTCATTTAGGTGCAAGACATTTCAGGGTTTAGCCTGCCTTCTGCCTGCCTTGGTATTGCCAGGGGACACTAAGTCGAACTGGGTGGTGTTCCCGAATTGCTGAGGAGGAATCATTGGCACCTACCACAGCCTCACTCAGGCTGATCAGCCGAGATGTCGACATGCCAACCGAAGATGGTCTGCAACTGTGAGTTGCTCAGCTGGATATGTGCAACTTTTCAGGTCCGACGGTCTGCTCGCATGCACACGTGGTCAGCAAGGCTTTCATTGATAGGAAAGTTGGCAGAAGGTGTGGCAGCAGCGTACCCGTTGTCCAGTGCACAACCGCACATCACAGCACGTTCCTGACCCTTGCACATGGAATGTCAGCAGCAGGTCGACCAAATGAGCTAGTCAAAACATTGAGGTTTAGCAAAGGCTGTCTGAGCACAAATGCTCTGCCCAAACAATATTCTGTAACAATGCAATAATGAACAAAAAAGATGTGTACATCATGCATGCTTCATCTCACACATCAATGCGTGGCATACACTTCACGTTCTCTGCCTCCACCACTGCGGGCCGACCAACGAAGGTCAATCTCCATGCCGCCATGGCCCGCCAGTGGACAGAGTGAAAACCGTGTGTCCGTGGCATCAGCGCATGGCCAGCTGCGCCAGCGGCGCGGCGCAAAATGACTTCGCCGACTGCCCAGGGTCAGCGGGCGCAAAGAGCGTCGTGCGCTGCCAAGCCGTGCGTCCAGCAGCGGAAATGAGGGCCTCCATGCGCTCCGGCGACAGCTCTTGTCCATGTTCAGCACCTGGACATCGAGGACGGCAAGCTTCACCCAGCTGCGGCACATGAGATCAATCTGTCTGGCGTCTACGCAAGGGGCTCCGCTGCCAGACCAATGCTGCCAACACCGGAGCAAGGTCACCTGGAGTGCTGCAGCAAGACATGCTGATAAACTGACCCGAGGTGCTGTGCCTTGGAATGGGGCATTAGATGCCACGGCGGCAAGGCTGCCGTTGTCATACCATGGGCAACCAGGTGTTACGGCTGTTACAAGGTCGGACAGTGCTTGGTGGGTCCAAGCAGGTGCTCACCGGCGGCACGAGTGATGCTCTCATTCATGATGGAGCCGCCCATGTCGTTGCAGCCCACTGCCAGCAGCTGCGCTGCGCGTTCGGGCCCCATCTTCACCCAGCTGGCCTGGATGTTGGTGAGCACCGGGTGTAACGCCAGCCGTGCGACCGAATGCATCAACATGCACTCTGTGAGCGTTGGTCCGCGGCGAGAGCGCCCTGCACCGCAGATTGATGCATTGTCAAGCATAAAATTTCTACTGTGTCTGCGACCATCAGTGCAGGCAACGAAGCTCTCTTTTCCTTTGCGGTGGCTCTGTGCAGCGTGACTGGCACTACGGTGTGCGTTCTCAGCCAAGGGAATGACCGCAATCTCGCATACGAGCAAGGCCTAAGCAGTATTTACGATCGACTTCCGTTTGCCTAATACAGGTTAAGTACACCACTGCAGCAGGATCGATCGAAAGATCTGTACTGCCTGACAGCCCTGATCACATGCTAGCCCTCCTGCTCAACGAAGTTCTGGCTTCAAGAGTGCTACATGGTCGCTCTGCTACAAAGCACACATTGCAACTCTGGCTGCACGTAAAGGCTATACTGCCGTGTATCGGCAACACAGACCACGTTGGGGTGACTCATCAATTGGGACCCCTGACTCGTGCATATGCCCCCTCCACCGCAGAGTGAGGTTGTACGAGGCGTGATCGACAATCTGAATCATACGCGAGGTAGGAGCTATGCACACCTTTGAGGTAGATGGGCGCCTGCATGTGCACGAACGGCAGTGGCACGAACTCGGTGATGCCGCCAGTCTCCGTCTGCAGCACTCGCAACGCCAGGAGATGCCGTGCCCAGGCGCCAACGCTGTCGACATGTCCAAACATGATTGTCGAGGAGGTGCGGATGCCCACGCGGTGCGCAGCGCCCACCACCTGCAATCAGCATGCCATCGCAGATTGTGTCCTGCCATGGGCGCTTCCTTGGTGCAGCAGGCGGCAGAACCCCACTGCCAAGCCGTCACTCATGTTTGCTGGATGCTGGAGCAGCCTCATCCCAGACAGGCCTCTGCAGTCGTACTGTGATACCATGCCAGGTGCTAATGAAAAAGTGGCTGACCTCGAGCCACTGCGCGGTTGACAGCTTGTCGGGGCATAGCACACTGCGCACGCCGTCATCCAGGACCTCGGCTGCGGTGCCTGGCAAGCTGCCCAGCCCCGCAGCTTTCAGCTTCCGGAGATACCTGTGCGCAGACAGGATGATGCTGTTTAATCGAGCATTTGGCTTCAGCAGATCAGTGCGCAGATGCAGGCACAGCACCGCGTGACATGTCTGCACGTAGGATAGGTGCACGACTGCACATGCAGCTGCATTGCACAATTCTACCAGCTCTGCACAGTCTGAATTGTGCACAGCTGAGAAGGACAAAGCGCGTGCTGTCTTGCTGTTAGTTGATAGCGTCTCACGTGTCAAGCGACCAGCCGCTGGCAGCCGCGCCCTGGGCCACCTCCAGCGGTGAGAAGGCGTGCACATGGATGCCCGGGGCAGCCTCGCGTGCGGTAGCCAGCAGCCTGACACCGCACAGGATGGTGCTGGTTTCAAGTAGCAGCAGAAAGGCAAGAACCTGGCAGGCAGAATGCGCAGCAGAGATGCAGAGCTGCAGGGTAGCCTGCGCAGATGGTCCGGGTACCTGAGGTATGTCTCGCCATTGAAGTCGGGGTGGATGCCGCCCTGCATGCACACTTCAGTGGCGCCACGGTCCCATGCCTCTGCGACCCGGCGGGCAACCTCGGCCAGTGGCAGCAGGTATGGCGCTCCCCGCAGGTCCTCATGTGCCTGGACAAGGGTCACAGACGATGCCAATGCAGTCACATCAGCCGACAGACGCAGCATGCTGGCAGCTGATGTTTGGCAGCGTCAAGCAGACTGGCTGGCAAAACATGTGAGCAAGTCAAGGATCCTCACCTTGCCCTTGCTGAAGGCGCAGAACTGGCACTTGTAAACGCAGATGTTGGTATAGTTGATGTTGCGGTTCACAGTGTAGGATACTGCGTCCCCGCATACCCGCTGCCGTAGCTGGTCCGCTCCTTGACATACTGCCTGTGACAGATGTGGGACTGAAGTCAGCTGCTGTTGCTGGTCTCAAATCAAATACTTATGACAGTTCAAGTTGCTACCTTTCTACAGGAGAATGGGGTATCAAGCAGCGCCAGGAAGACCTGGAAGCAGTTGAGCAGACGCTTCACAGGTGGAACAACAAATCAGCAGTACACCGCAACAGTTCGCCAACTCGTTCCAGCTGTTACAGGCAGTTGGATCAACAGAACGTGCACCGTTATCCTGTGCTGTCAAAACGGTTCGTACAGCTGATCCTAGCCAGTGGTACACCATTTAGAGTTACAACAGAGTACGAGCATTGTAGTTGTACAAGCATGAGACATACCGCAGGTATTCCTGATCTGTGTGCCAGCACAACAGCAGATCCATACAAAGTTGTTTGCTCTGCACGATCGGAAACCCAGCAGAACTGTCTTGATGCAGGTCATCAAATCTTCGAGCACAATGGCCCTGCCCCGTTCATCTTGTTCAACGTGGAGTTTCAACCCACCTCGAAGTCGGCGCCCCGGGCGCGAAAGAGGAGCGTAATTTCAGCCTCGTCCAGCGGCCGGCCCCCATCCAGCACGCGGGTGACCAGCTGCGCAACCTCCGGTGAGGCGGCCGGCTGCTGGCAGCCGCGCATCAGGCCATTGTCCTTGATTGCCACCTGACACGAATGCAGACAGGCGTCATGTCGATGACCTGACCAGACATATTGTCTTGAGCTTGGAAGTTTGTGTTCCTGCACAGCGAAACACTGGCACGGCATCAGCGGCCTGAAGCAGCTCAGACTACGACACAGTGTGCCGAGGTCCAGCATTCACCTGCCAGGGACGGCGTGCTGCAAGTCGTGGTAGCGGCATGGCTGCCCGGCTGGCGCTGCTCGCGCTGGCCGCAGGTGGCGCTGCTGTCTCTGCTATTGCAGGCTCAGTGCCGCAGCTCGCCTGGAGCTGAACCTGCACAGCGAGCGTCTTGCCAGCGTCCGACGCTGAACTGCCAGCCGTTGCTTGTTCCGCCTCACCTGCGGCGGCACCTGTGCCGTGGGGCAGCCTCTGAACTATGTGCAGTGGCTGTGCCGCCCCCGAAGCTGCAGCTGTGGCGCTGGCTTCGATCGCGGAGCAGCTAGCGTCGCCCGGCTGGGATCCAGCAGCGGCTGGGGCTGCACCAGCTGCTGCGGAGGGGCCGCCTGCTCCTGGACTGTCTGCTGGCTGTGCCGCACGCAGTGGGTCACCGTGATTGCGCTCATCCACTGTCGAACCGGGGCACCAGCCACTTGCGCGCGCAAGGCCGGTGGCATCAGCCAGTCGCAGCGCGCCAGCGAGCATGCTGCCGCGCCCGCCGCTGGCATTCAGCCACAGGGGCGCATTGCTCATGTACTCTGGGTACACTGTGAGCCTGGAAGCGTCATGGAACACGCTCACGATTGCATGTGCAGTTTGGCAGCTTCTTCTAACTCAGGACAGCCTGACCAGGACTGTTCCACAGCATGCGGACGACGACAGGCTCATGACTCTGAAATTCAACAACAGCGCTACGAGGTCCTCCATCAAATGCAATGCACGCAGCACCTGGGCAACAGCGGAAAGCCGGCCTGCGCAGTCACAGCCGCAAGGCCGGCAATGTGTGGCCACGGCTTCTCAGGGTTCACGAAGTCTCGAGTCAGCGGACTTAAGCCACCCCAGTCGTTGATCCCAGCGTCCAGCAGTGCTGCCCACCCCCGTTCCAGGCTAGCGACAGCCTCAGCTCCCTCCTCCAGGGGCGTCAAATTGGGCGGGGCCTGCTTGTTCAGACATCTCATGTTCGAATTCTAAACATTCTTTCGCCAAATTGGTGCCCCATAACACTTTGTGAGCCGACACATGCTGCATGTGCAGACCTGTATGTTGGCCGCGGGACCCATGATGATACGCGCCATTGACACGGTCCAGAGCAGCTCCGCCAAACTGGGCTCGGGTGCGGCGGCCATTGCTGTGCCCTTCTTTGCACGGAAATTCTGAATGATGAGCTCCTGCACAGGGCAGCAGCACTTTCATGATTGAATTGAAGCACTGCATCCTTCTCTCCTCACATTCAGACAGGGCATGTGCCGCCCAGCTGACTGCAGATGCAAGGTCATTGCAGTGCACTTGCTTCGGCCTGCAACAGCTCGACATGTTTGCACCGAGCAAGCTAGATGCCAACCTGAATGTGGCCATAGCGGTCATGCAGGTCTCGCACTGCGAACAAAGCATCCAGCCGCTCTGCTCGTGTTTCGCCGATGCCAATGAGGATACCAGACGTGAATGGTATGCCCGCTCTGCCAGCTGCCTCAATTGTGGCCAGTCTAGCGGCAGGTGCCTACAGTGCAAGGGCTTGTGGCTCACGAGACCAGTACAGCACACGCAGCTGCTTAATAGGATGTGTAATGCTTGACAATGCCCCTGTCAAGCTCAAAGCCACAAACCGCTGCCAGGACAAAGGAGGCAAAGTGGCACCTTGTCGGGACAGTCGTGGTGTGGCATGTTGGGCAGAAGGAGTCGGTCTGATGTGCTCTCCAGCATTAGGCCCTGCAACAGCAGCAGCAGCACATGTTGACGATGGTCACCAGGCAGGACTGATTGCCCCTTGCCTTTCCATTGCCGGCTGCAAATGTGTCACAGGCCAACAGAATGGAGTGGTCCTTGACAGCAGCTTGCCTGGCTGGCGGACCACTGTCGCAGACTGGTGAGCTGTGCGTAGTTCAGGCTGCCCGCGTTCACATGTGGCAGCAGGCCAGTCTCTTGAAACACGACGCGCGCTGCCTCCATCACATAGGACACTGTGCTGGAATGCCCCAGCTCCGCCAGTTCTGCCGCAGCCTCCGGATACAAGTCCTCTGGCTTGTCACCTGCCGTGCGTGGCCAGACATCAGTGACGTTCGTGCTAGAGATTGATAGCCATAGACGTTTGTGTCACGCTCAGCAAGCACTGCACCTAGGGTAAAGAGCGCCTCAGTGCAGCCCTGTGCTGCGCCTGCGCGCGCGATGGCCACGATCTCCTGCAGCGTCATGTACGCGCGACGGCCAGGCGCCGGAGGCAGGGCAAATGTGCAGTATCCGCAAGCATTGCGGCACAGCCGTGTCAGCGGCAGGAACACCTGTGAGGCAACTGCTGAAAGGGTAGGTGGGTGCGGGGTTTTGGCATGGCGCAGGGCCTCCTCTGCAACATGCAGAGTTGTAGCACCCCTGAAGCGCACTTTGGGGGAGAAGGTTATGGTGGAGTGGCCCTGATCACGCAGATGTGCCGCCTCCGTCATCAGCTCTGCCAAGCTGGCATTGGCGCCCATGTCGCGAACAGCCTGTTGCCACGAAATGTGCAAAATTGACGTGCATAGATGTATGCATGCCTTAAATGCCTAGAAAGGCAGCATCGTGAACAGTAGAAGGCATGTGCCGTCACCTGCTCCGGGAGTGACAAGTTGCGCTGTTGGCATGCTTCTGACGCTCGAACGGCTTGCATGCCAGCGACAGCGGTGCATGAGCTGCGGACTCTGCCGTTAGGCCTTGAATGCTGACGTCTTGCAGCCTTGCATACATTGCTGGCACGGTTGCTCAGCAGGCGAGGTGCATGAGGGGCTGCATCAGAGGCTTGGCACTCGAGCACCTGACCGCGGAGCATGACGGCTGCCATGTGTATCACATTGACGATGTAGCCTTGCCTGAACAGTGAGTGCAAGTCTGCTGAACTAGCGGCGGTCACCAATGTCACATGGCTGATCACGTAATGGCCTCTTTGAAAGTGAGAGGTAGCACCCAGTAGTCAGTCAGAAAAAGATGAGTCTGTGCAGAGTTGTCACTCGATCGAAGCTCGTGCGAGTGCCTGTATATGCTTGTTCATCGGCTGAGGAGAGGATCTCAGCTCAGGAACTGGTCAGGGGGTGTCAAGTGCGGCATGCCCCTGCAGCAGTCAGCACTGCACGATAGTTCCAGAAGCGGTAGGTTCAAGGGCTCATGAGCTCTTACATCGTTGCCGCCATGTCTGACCAACCAGGTCTGTCAGAACATCTGCAGCGGATCGACTCTGACTGCAACACCCCTGCAATGCCGCCTGCGATACCAAAGTTGCTCAGAAACCACAGAAGGTGATCAAACAGTGAATATCACAGGAACAGTGGTTGATACTGACGCTACTCAGGGAGTCCACAAGTTCAACGGACAGTAGTTGTGACCTCGCACACTGACGGAGGGCCTTATTAGCGCTGGCAGCTGATGCCCACAGCACCATGTTGCTGAATCACACGCTAAGTCACATTCTGGGTCAGGCGCTCTGATGGCGCCTTCATGTCAGTCATGTAGCTCTCATGGCCGGCCATGCTGGGCAACCTCCCCGTCCGTCACCGCCGTCCGTACCCATAGTTAGCACGCGGATAACGCGCCTGTGTGCCCCTTGTCGCAATGCCCAGAAGCTTGCGTGTGCTAGAACCTGCAGAACATCAGCAACTCATCATTTGTAGCTGTTCCATGTGCCAGGTGCACTGCGGAGGATGTGCACCCTGCACAGACAGGATTGGGGCTACGATGCTACAGCCATACATGCTGGTGCAAGCCCCGATCAGTGCTCAATGCTTCATCAGCTTGCATTGGCGCCCCACCTGTGCTGATACTGGAGGCGACAATGTGCGAGCCATCGTCGTAGCCGCCAGGCACGAAAGTCACATCAATCTGGGCTGGACCGGACGCCCGTGATGCAGCAAAGCTAGAGAGTTCAGGGTGCCCGTCATTGCCAATCACATTTTGCACTGACGGTGTGACGTCTGTGAGCGTCAATGTAACAGATGGCAGGCCGTCTGTCGAGCCAGTGGTGAGGTTGCCCTGCATACATGAGAGCAGCAAGTGTCAGCATCCTTTTGATTCGCACGAAGATTGAGTGGCCTTGCTTGCTGCTGAATGGTGCACCAACGTAAAACGGCATCAGCAAAGAAGGCGGGGTGCAGACAGTGGCACTGTTGCGCAGGACACCGGCTCGCCCACGATGCATTTGCGAGACCTCACCTCGCAGGAGCTGATGATGCTGCAGTAGTCCGGGGCGGAGCCCAGCAGGTTCTGCAGGTCGGAGGAGATGGGCACCCCGCACAGTGTGTCATTGGCGCACTGCGCACAGGACCAGCGCATGGTGCGCGACGAAGGTTCACACCAAGGTCACGACATTTCCAAGTGCTGACTGGTCTCACACCATGATTGCAATACACAACGCACCAGGCGTCACTAGGCGTCGTGTTTCTCATGCAGTATGCGGCTCAGCCGCATGGAGTTGCGAGCATTTTCACACCATGATTGCAATACACAGCGCACCAGGCGTCACTAGGTGTCGTCTTTCTCATGCAGCATACGGCTCAACAGCATGGAGTTGCGGGCAATTCCTCACCGGGTTCACTTCTGGCAGCAGGCACACTTCTGTGCCAGCTGTGAGGTTCGAGCACGTGGCGCTAGGGATGAAGGGCAGAGCGCTCAGCGCAGCCGTGATGGTGTCGCACGTGTCGTCTGCAGCGGTCACATAGCGGGAGCTGCAGAAGGCCAGATGGTCCCCGACGCAGACGAGGGAGCCGGGGGTTGGGGTCAGGATGCCGCACAGGGACAGCAGATTCAGCGAGCTGTACTCTGTAAGGCTGATGCCACCATAGTCCCTGCACAGGTTTGGGATGCTGTCCGGTTACACACCCATGCGACTGCATCCAGCTGGACACCTTGATTGCGGCACACAGGCACCCTCAATCATGTAAGATACATGCAACAGGGTCGATACTGACTTGCGTAACAGGGCCAACCACCCTGACTGCACCAATAAACTCGTTGCCACCGGCAATCAGGCAGGAGGTGGGAAGGCCTCACGCAATGCTCTGGCACGAATCGCCGTCTTGCACTTGATAGATGGCTCCGCAATCGCTGGGCAGACTCAAGATCAATGGCAGCGGCGGAAGCAAGCCGGCCGAGGCGGGTTGGAGGAGCGCCGCAACGGCCAGCAGCAGTGCAATGCTTCTCAAGTGACCCCGTCTCGCCATTACACTGAATGGCGTGCTCCGCAGCATACAGCACACGGAATTGTACCTCTCCTCCTGCTGTCAAGCAGTGAAACGAACGCCTCAGCGGACGATCTTGCAACGGCAAAATCGACCGCCAGATAGACTAAGTGTCACGGAGCGTCAGCGGAAGGTGCGTGACAAGTGCCACCTCACCTTCGTTGGTCCGGACAGGGCTGCGATAAGCTAGACGCGCTTCTGCAACCAGCAAATTGACTAAGTATGGTATTTGAAGATGCTGCAGGCGGCAGGTTGGTGGTGTGAGAAGCTACAGAGGTACCTGTGAACGGCCCTCGCGGGCGGCGGTTAAAATCATGTGACAGTGATCAGGGTTCAAGCATGGGTACGTAAACAAATGCAAAAGGTTGCACTGATTTATACCCCTTTCGACATGTGAGGCGTATCTGTCTCAAGCTGCATAATCTTCTCTGTCAATTGATGCATCACTGGAATGGAATTTCCGGCCCAAGTGCTCGATTGGGACTGACAGAGCGAGGTAAACGTGAAACTGTAGCATTAGCAGATTACAACAACGCAGAGACGCAGACATGTTGCGACGCACATCTGGTATCGTACAGTGGGTGTGTTAACAGCAATGCATAAACCACAGCGTTTAAAATCACAAGCGAGCCTGCACACCCAAGTGCCGCTGCACTCATGTGCGAAGCACTTCGCTTGTACACCTTCAAGGTGCCTTCGATTTGATGGCTGTACCATATCGACGGTGACGGACTTCGAAATGGAGGACAGAACATCCACAGCAACGTGAACTTCTTAGCTATTTCAGTGAGGTCTCTTCAGTGGTGCATGCATACCGCCGCCGCTACAGATACAACAGTGCTCACCGCCGCCCATAACCATAGTTGTTTCTTGGGTATGCGGCAGTCCCCCCTGTGGTGCCTATGCCCAGAAGCTTCCGTGTGCTGCTACCTGCGGCATCATCAACAGACAGCTTGCGCCACACACGTTGGTGTGTGCATCTCTAGCAAGCTGATGGCAGGTCACCGCAAGACATGTTAATTCTGCAGAAGCTCCACGCCAGGCCACCTCGCTCAGAATGCAGGGTGAAACATCATGTACAGTCATGTTAGCGTGTGTTAGGGGCAAATCATAGCTCTAGTTTACCTTGGGCAATGGCAAAGACGACCGTGCTTGAGCCATCCGCCATTGCGCCGGGCACAAATGTGACGTCCATCAACGTTCCATTTGGCTGGCTGGTGAAATATCTCAGCTCGGGGTGGCCCCCATTGTCGACCACGCTTCGTACTGCTGGTGTGACCCCCGTCAATGACAGCGTCAATGACGGCGTCCCTTCCATGGTGCCATTTGTCAGGGAGGCCTGTGAAGCACAACAAGACATGACGACCAGATGCATAGGTGAACTTGATGAGATGGATCGTCAGAGCAATTAGCTCTTCAGGCGTATTGCTGCCACCTTACCGTCGCATACGCCCTATAATTGTACGGCAGGAATGATCGTGCAAGTCACGAACTCGAGAATAAGATGGTCACCTTGCACTCGCTCACGATGGTGCAGTAGTCGGGCGCGGCGCCGAGCAGGTCCTGCATTGCGGGCGAGATGGGCACGCCGCATAGGGAGTCGACAGCACACTGCAGTCATTGGTAAAATGGGGATTCGTCTCATCGCTGTTCCCCACAAGCGCCATGAGCTTCAGGTTGTCACAACCATGCGGCATGCTGCAGCAGCGGAGCAGTGGTGTGCATATTTACAGGCTTTCATCAGCTCATTGACTCACCGCATTAGCGGATGGCGCCACGCATACGTCTGTACCGACCGGAATTTTGTTGTTGCAGGCGACATCGCCGGCCAGCGCAAGGATTGGACCGAGCGACTTTGTGATCGACTTGCAGGTGTCGCCGCGAGCTGTTGTGTAGAGGTTGCTGCAGAAGGAGAGGCTGTCGCCGGCGCACACCAGCGAGCCCGGCTGCGGAGCGAGGATGCCGCACAGCGCCAATGGGTTCAGCTGAGTGTACTGGTCCAAGCTGATACCGGCCCAATTCCTGTGCGTGAAATGCACAGAACGATGCTGATTCTCAGGCGGCAGTAATTTTCACGACACCCTTTCCAGCCGGACAGAGCTGACGAAAACGCAGTGTCTGTGTCTGGCAAGCTGATGCCTTAAGGCCAGCAGCTGGCGCACGTGCTATGCAACCAGCATGCACAATGCTGGACGCATGGCCAACTTGCCGCATGCCTGGGGTCGGCAGACGGAGGTACTCACGCTATTGATTGGCAGGTGTCGCCCGGCTGCACGATGTAAGTGGATCCGCAGCCGGCGGGCAGCACACTCAGCAAGGGGATGCCCAGACTCAACGGCTGCTTTTTTGCTGCAGCCGCGCCGCAGAGCACCGCTAGTGTCACCGCGCACAGCGCGAGCCTGCACGCCGCCATCTGTGTCATCGCCTGCAGGCCCAGCACCAAGTCATGATTGAAACTCGGACATGGGCAAGCTTGTCGCTATTACACGCCAGCTGCACTGCTGCAGTATGGGTGGTGTACATACGATATCGTGCAGGTGTGCATCCAAAGTACAGCCGCAGCGCGGTCCCATCGAGAGGTTCTGAGCTTGCAGCTCGGCCATGTGGCGAGCTGTGCTGAGAGCAGCCCGACTTTCTTACGCGCATGTGGCACTACTCTGCGGTTACTACTCATCTAGGTTTACCATCCCCATGCGGCGGACTGTGCGTATGGTGATGTTCTGACGGATGGCAAGTGTTTCGTAGACGCTTTGAAACAAGCTACAAAAATGCAGTCGTCGCCTTTTGCGCGCAGCGGTGGGGCGCTGTGCTGGTACGCTCCCGATGGAGCACACACCGCTCAGTCGCCGGGCGAGCACATTGCACGACTGTGAATCAAACTAGTCGCCGGCGAGCGATACTGAGCGGAAATGGATCAAAAGAAGACCGCAAGTTCTTGAAGGAGGCTCATTTCGAAGAAGGTTGCAGCAGCCTGTCGGTCTAGACACCCTCAGCAGTCGTGAGAACGGCGAAACAGTGCGCGCACGTGAGTGGCCAGACTGCAGCAAGTGACACGCAGCGAAGAGGGAAAACTGCAGGACTACCCATGGAGATAATGGGGGAAACCTTTGCTGCCACGTCGCCGTCGATCCCGGCCCAGATTACTACACACCACATTGACGCGCATCAAAAGAGCAATGAAGCATGACGCGTGCGCACCTTATTACGCTGGCGTGTTGCACATGCTTGTCGTTGGCGGTGTGAACGAAGAAATGCTAAGCGGTAGAAAAGATTATGACCGTGCAGGTGCACTGGGCATCACCTGTCCTTCGCAGACCCTGATAACATGTACTGCCCGGCGAGGTAGCTTTAAGGATCTGTACGGCTGGTACTAGTCTGGGGCGTCGTGCAAGCATGTTACTCATGTTATGAATACTGGAAAGCCTGTAGGACTGTCGACTCTGAGGGCTATTATTGTCGAGATTTTCTGTACAGTTTGTAGGGCGGGGGCCACTGTCACACGTTTGCAGCACAATCCCTGTAGCCAGCCACCCACAAGCTGCTGTATGTCCGTCACCGCCTACGCTTGGCATCGCGCCGGCTGGGGCTGCTGGACCGGCTGCGGCGGCCGTCCTTCTGCCGACTGCGCCCGCGGGAGCGAGACCTGCTCCGCCGCCGAGACCGCGCAGGGCTGCGCCGGCCTCTGCTGCGTGACCTGCACCATTGGCAATGCCATGCGGTGTCATACGCTGCTAGATGGAAGGCATGGCACCGCAGATGCAGGGTGCTGTAAGCAAGCTCCTCGATGCCACACAACACACATCACACAGTGTCAACATCATCATCTCAACTGAGAGGTCGCTCCAGGCCCGGCTAGGCACCATTAACGTGCAGTATGACATGGGTCTGCCGGGTGCTGCCACCTCTGCAACATGTGCTGGAGCGCCTCTGCAAACCCTGCAGGGGCAAGTGGTGCCTCACCTGCTGCGGCTCCTGCCGCGGGTGGACTTGCTGCGGCCGCGGTCCCGGTCGCGGTCCCTGTCCCCGCGGCTCCTGTCGCGCTCCCGCGACCGCGAGCGCTCCCTGGAGGCGTCACGTCCGCTGCGGGAGGAGCGCTCCCTGTCGCACTCCCTGCTCCTGTCACGTCTTTCATGTGGCGAACATGGGAGTCAGCATGTGACAGTGCCTCATCAGCATGTTTCCTGTGTTGGCCGTGGTGCCAGCGTCACCTTCTGCACGGATGCCTGTATGATCTTACAACCGAGATAAAAGAAATGCGCACCTGCCGCCCAACTTGCTGTTGTTCTCCTTGGCTGTAGCCTTGGCCTGCCGCCCAGCCTCGTGCTGTCCCTCAACAAGTGTGTCAGAGCCGAGAGATGCACAGAGCGAATGGCTTAGCGCACCTGTTTGCGGAGCTTGCATCTTTGCGGCCGACTCTACAACCCTCTTGAACTCATACCCTACCTCAATGGTTTTGTCAGAGACGTGGGATGCAGAGGATATGGCACACAAGACGTGGCATGTGCTGCTGGAGGTGCTGTCTCATTCTCATCGTGACTGCCCCCGCCTCCCCTCTGGCAGATTGCTCTGTAGGCTCAAGACAGGCTGTTTGCCAACGCACCTGCTGCTGGACTTGCTGTCGTCCTTCGCAGGGTGCCTGGCAGTGGCCTCTGCCTCACGCTCCGCCTCGACGGTGAGCTGCGCGCGTTTCACGCGCAACCTGTCCTCGATCTGCTGCTTGGAAAGCCCGCCTTGCTCCTCGAGCTCATCTCGATACTCCATCACAGCCACCTCCACCTGAGGCGAAGGATGCAACACGCAACATCAGCAATGATGGGGCTCAATAGCATGTCGCTCTGCTGCTTGAACAGCCCACCTGAGTATGCGGCTGCTCTGAGGGCACAGAGCAAAGCAACCTCTGGAGAAGAGCGAAGAAGCTTGCGGCCGCAAAGCAGATGCAACTACGTGTGCAGCAGTCGCAGCATGGCTCACAGCAGTGGCAGTCAGCGGTACCTTGCGGGCACGTGCTCGCCTCGCCTCCTCGCCCGCATCTGAAGGCTGCGCGCCACCGCGGGAGTCGGGCAGCCGGGCCGAGCTGCCACCGGGCGCGGCGTCCGGCAACGGCAACTCTGCCGACGGCGACCGCTCCAGCCCTGCCAAACAATTGCTCCCAGTTGACTTGCGATGGGTCACAGAAACAGTGTGTCATGGTCATGGTCACCTGCTTCCATGGTCATGGCAACCCCAGCAAGCACAGACCAGCAAGCATGAGCAGCAGGCAGTCTGAAGGTCGTGGCATGCAGGAGCTGCAGTGCCACCTGGAATGGCAGGAGCCGACTGTACAGCTGCTGCTGAGGCGGCTGCTGCGGGCGTGGCGGACGATGCAGCAGCGGTCCGCGCCGGGGAGTCATTGTCGCTGAAGATGTCGTCTGAGGCCGCAGGACTGTGCTGCACAGTCGTGCCCTTCGGCACGCTGCCAGCTGCATCATCGTCGTCGTCCATCGTGGTCCACCTGCATCAGTGAACGAATGCCAACGTCTGCGACCTCAAGTCGAAAATAGCCATGTACAGCCACACGCACTGGCTGTACTGCTGTCCAACCAACATGATGGCCATGAGGGTACACCCACAGCTGGCAGGTCTTCGACATTTCTGCACAGGGCATACCTGGACACAGGCTCCAGCGGCTTTACTTTGGGTGTCACCACCTTTGCCAGCTGCCGTGCTGCACCATCAGCCGTCAGTGCGTCGCCGCCTCCTGCCGTTGCATCGACGTCCATGGGGACACCGTCCGCCTGCGCTGCGCCTGCCGCAGCACTTGCGCCCGCTGCGTCAGGCTGCGCTGGCTGCGGCTGCGGCTGCAGCGTAGGCTTCAAGTCCCCATTCAGGTACGCATGCAGCGTCAGCAGGCGTGTGACCTGCCATGGACAGCAGAAGCACATCTCCAGCAGAAGCATTGTCCGTCTGGGTACATTCTTGAGTGCATCCACGAAAACAGATACCATCATGGACTTGACACGCTACTTGTTGCTGGCAGTGGTTGAAGAATCCTGCTTACAGCCAGAGGCACTTGTTAATGCACCATGAGGGTGAGGTGCACCTGGTCGGCAGCGGTGCCGCGGCGCGACAGGCCGCTGCGGCGGCAGCGCGTCTCTAGCTCCTCCGGCGACAGCGCCTCCAGCTCCGCCCGCAGCTTGGGGTTGTCCGGCACGCTGTCGCCCGTGCCCCCGCGCAGGAAGGTGGCCTGCACAAGCGGCGCGGCGGCAGCAGCTTCAGCATAAGCAGTGTGCCGTCTCTGACTGACATGTTTACTGCAATACCTCACCTGCACGGGCTGACACCGACGGAATGACGCCGAAACACCTTGAACTGCACCACGGATGACGAAGCTCAAGTGCACCTGCAGGCCGTTCAGGATGTCATCGCCGAAGATGAACCAGTCCCGCCACACGCGCAGCACCCGCAGCACGTGCCGCCGCAGGCCCTCCTGCACAACGAGAAGCAAGCCCACTTGAGCCAAATCGAGTATCCCCACAGTAAATGTCCACCTCAGAACCATCCAACTTGGATGGTGCACATGCGGCACTCATGTTGGGCTCCTATGGAACTAGCTGCACACCTTATGGCACCAGACTGAACATCTGTGCGCACCTGCGCCGTGCGGCCGGGGGCGTTGCGGTAGGTCTGCTGCAGGGACTCGAAGATGGCGGGCAGCGCGTCCTCCAGCCGCGCGCGGTACCGCGAGGCGTTGCGCACCGGCGCCGTGCTGTTGTGCAGAATGTCTGACGCCAGGAACAGCCGCGCGACCTGCACACATGTTTCACTCTTGCACACTCGGCACCCAGCACCGACACAATGGGCTCTGGAACGGCTGTGCTGACATGTTGTTGTGTTGAGCACGAGCGATGGGACGAAGGAGCTGGTGAGGAAGCAGACCTTGGTGGTGATGGGACACGATACGTGAATAGCATGGCTTTGCGGGCATGTCGTCATGCATGATTGATGGATGGAAGGAGCTGATGCAGAAGTACACCTTGGTGGGGATGGGCGTCTCGTCGAGGGTGAGGGCCTCGGTCAGGATCTCCACCACCTCGGCGGCGCAGTCGGCGTGGTCCAGCGCAAACACCATGGCGTCCCGCACCGCGCCCCGCTCCGCCGTCAGCCCCCGCAGCAGGTCCTCGAACTTGTCGCGCTGCAGGTCGCTCAGCGGCGTGTCCTTGTCCTGCACAAGTCAAAGGCCATATCCTGAACAGGGAAACGGTACTGCCAGGCCTCATGGCAGCTGAAGCAGCAGGCCTCGCAATCATTGCATTGCAGATTGCTCAGCAGCGGAATCTTGTCCTGCGGTTCGAATAAGATTCTCTTCATTTGGAGTCAGAAAGCATGCAGCAGGTAGTCCATTTGCTGCAGTGCAGTTGTATGGACTAGCATGTTTGCATATGGTGAGGTGCGGTGCGCGCTGAAGTTTGAGGGTACATCTGGCAGGAGGCTTCATGACGATGTGTTCTTAAAAGTGAGGGTGAGTGCAGCCTTCAGCGACCCCACCAGAGCTACAGGGGAGGGTGATGAGGCCTGTTTCAAGTGCATGAACTTGCAGGAGCACTCCATTGTGACAGCATCAAGGTGTGGCACAATACGAAACTGCAGCGGTACCTTCAGCTCGCCGCCACGCTGCGCAGCTGTCTGGTGCGAGGGTCCCGCTGACAGCGTCATGGGTGGCGGCAGCCACCGCTGCCCACCCTCTAGCAAGACGAAGGGCTCCACCCGCCACGCGCTCTGAGTGTCCCCTGCAAGTGCAACGAGTGTCAAGATTTCTGGTCACACTTCCCTCAGCATGAACATGTGCGCTGCACACCCGCACAGCAAGCTGAGATACCGTTTCACTCGGAGAAGGTAATGTAGTGTGTCAGGTGGAATGTCCACATACCTTGGGCCAGCGAGTACAGGCGCCAGCGGAAGTACATATGCTCAGGCGACTGCAGGTTGAACATGAAAGCGAACTCCGGGTTGGCGCTCTCCCGCTCCATCAGCACCTGAGCAGAAGTTCATTAAGTACAAGTGGTACTGGCTCCAGCAACACGAGTGGTTACATGGCATTGTCACCTGGCAGCTGCAGCCATGGCATGCTTGGGAATGCTACCTGCTCGAAGTCAGGGCCGTCGCGCAGCACATACGAGGCTGTGGTGTCGATAACGAAGCGCAGGCGGTCGTCCGCTGGCGGCACCACCTCGATGTCGGGGCCCTGCAACAGCGAGACCAGCAACTCTCAGGACTGTCAGCAGCACACTGTAGGAATGCTCACGTTCATCACCTTGCTCAAGGGCACGCTGATACGGTGCTGAGTACCAGTACATGACGAGCAGATTCACAACAATCACACTGGCAGGCAGCCCACCATGCCCTGGTGCTCCTCGGGGCCCCGACGATCGGGGGCGGCATGCGGGTCCACCCATGGCAGCGGCGCCTCCACGCCCGGCGGCGGCACCGTCACGCCAGCTGCAGCATGTGGTGACGCAAACTCTCGGTAATCCTCAGACGCAGTCAGCAGTGTCTGCCCACATATCCGACAGCGTAGGGCCGTGCAGGATGTGAACTGACCCTTGAGTGATGTTCGTTTTGATTCATGAGTGCATGGGTGTCTTGCTTACCCTTTGCGGGGGCAGCAGCTGTGCCGGCGAAGAGTGGCGTGGTCGGCATAACCACGGCCTTGCCCCAGCCAAGCTTCAGCTCGTGATCGTGCAGCAGCACGCCATTCAGCTCGTCCTTTGCACGCGAGGCTGCACCACGGGACTGCATGGAGCAACAAAGTGCAGCAATGTGAGCCACACGTTCATGGTGTCTACTCTCTGAAAACATTCATTCTACGCTGGTGCTGTCCCTCACTGCATCCCTGCTGACGTGTCTTTCTGCACCTCACCAGACCTGCCACAAGCTTGGCATGCAAGCTTTCAGGCACAAACAAGTGGGTTGTGGTGCCAATGTCACCATGAAGGCGACAAAGCCAGAGTTGCGGCCCCGGCGTCGCTGCTCCTCATCACGTGGCCACATAATCTTGACGCTGGCGATGGGCCCAAAGCGTCCAAACTCCCGCTTCAGCACCTCCTCATCCACATCCGGTGCCAGGTTGCCCACATACCTGAAGCACAAGTCGGGGTTGTTCGGCGTGACCATGCAAGGTGTGCCAAAAATCAACCATTGCCGCAGTCACACTCCAGTACAGGGTACTGAAAGCTGTGTTCCGATCCGGAGCACTGCGCGCTTGCAGGACTCAACGTTTGCAACAAATTTCAGGATGCAGGAACTTTCGATGCAACACGAACATGAGGCTCACAGGTTGGTGGTGAAGGGGTCGTTTTCATCGAGCGAGGAGAGGTGCGGGTCCATTGGGTCCGGCTCGTCGGCGAGGCCCAGCGCTTGCCGGACCCGCTGCCTTTCCTCCCGCTCCTCCTGCTCCCTGCCGTGCACGAAGCAACGTCCTCAGTAGCGCCTCTTGAAGCAGCTGTTTGCCCATGTCAATGTGGAGCGCACGCCCCACTGCAGCCGCTGCTTGGCGCCGCAGTCTGCACCGCTCAGTCTTCACGCAGCAGTCCCACCCGTGCATGCATCAGGTAAGCGCCAAGCAACGAATGGTAAGCGCCAAGCAACGAATACAATTCGGGAGAGCTCACTCAACAAGCTTGCAAAGTGCTGACCGCTTGAGGTTCTCCAGCATGAGGTCGATGTTGCGCGGCTTGCGGCCGCCGCCGGCACGGCTGGACTGCGGCAGCGGGAACACCGTCTCCTGCGGCTTGGGGGGCGCCGGCTCCACCTTGGCGGCCGCCATGGCCGCCGCCATCGACGGCGGCACGAACGACGGCACATACTTGCCGCCAGGCTTCTTGGCAGGCGTCGCCGCTGCAAGACACCATGCAGGTGCGCCAATCCGTTGGGCGGGAGCACAATCTTCATGCGTGATCCTGTCCAACTGCGCAAGCTACAGTCTGGCTGGATTGTGATCCAAAAATTGAGCTCCAAATTTCAGGCCTACCAGAGGACGGCCTAGAGCCGGGCTGGATGGTGCCGCCAGTAACAAAGGCGGTGGTGGGCTTCCGCCGATCGGCATCGCCGCCAAACTCAGCTACAAAGTCGTCATACACTTGAGCTGCTTCGAGGTCGGCTCTCTGCACGCAATCAAAAAGCAACAGAAATTGAGCTGATACCAATGTTGGCACGATACACACATGACAAATCATTGAGCTGTGCGCGCAATCTGGCCAGAGCTCTTCACATCATGACTTGGCCAACCTTTTTCTTTTCAGCCTCCTTCTCCTGGTGCAACTGTGCTTAGGAGACACCAGAGGACTTAGTTTCTGCAGCCACGCGTTGGACCAGAGCAGCTTTGCTGGGTTGCGCGGCCATCAGAGCACACACATGCTCTGGTATATTGACCTGGAATTTGCTTTTCTTCCGCGCGACGCCACCAAACGCGAGCGTATTGCCTCCCATATCGTCTCCAGCTCAACTCGCATCGCCAGGAGCCCCCGTTGGCATGCGGAATGCCTGTTGGTGCGGGATTAACTGCGACTTTGCAAGCTCGCCGTGCACAGGGAACCCGCCAACAGACGCGCAGTCGTACGCTGACCTGCCAGCAATCGCAAGGCGCAAAGTGTCCAATGCAGGCAGACAGACTGAGCAGCGCTCGCTCTCTTTGTCAGCCTGTGCTAAGCTGATACGCCCATGAGTAGGGCACAACAAGCAGAGTAGCCTTGGACGGCCAAAGCTAGCAGTTCAGAATCGGTTGCGCAGCGTATATTGTTGCTTAGGCGACGCTGAATTGTTGATCGTTCTCACCCTGCCGTTGCTGTGATCTGAACCATTCGAAGGCACAGCAGCTGTCAGTCGAGCGAATGCTTGTGTATGCAGCCTTGTCCTGATGCCAGGCAGCTTGTTGCGCCCCGCAGTTGATCAAGTTGGTCATCCATACAGCCCTTGTCAACAAGAATTGGAGTGATTGCCGTCTTATTGCACCATTGGGCCAGCTTGACGGTACACTCTTGACCAACTGTGGCATAGCTTGCTGAGGGTCTCCGGACCCGCATGTCTTTCGGGCATGCACTGAGGCCACAAGCCTCGCAGGCCACAGAGGAGCAGCTGATCGCTTGCATTGATGAGTCACTGGCGCTGCACATCTATGACAATGCGCGGTTTCTGGCGGAGTGCCTCATTGCTGAGTCTCCAACGGAGGTAATGATGTGCATCCCGATGCGCACGGCTTGCTAGAGGTCATTATCATGTGCATGACAGCACTGTTCAGTATTAGAATGGCACAGCACCATTTCATGCTGCATGATGACCATGGCTGCAATGCGCGCAGAGCAACACGCACCTGCTGGCCACATGCTACATGCACTGCGGGCAGCACTACCGCGCCGCGGCGGCGCTGCAGGGCACGGCCTCGCCGGAGTGCCGCTACCTGCTCGCGCTGTGCCTCATGAAGCTGCCGGGGAAACTGAACGATGCCGCAGAAGCACTCATGCCGGGCCGTGACCCCTCACAGGTTGATTGCCGCGCCAGGGCAGAGTGCCGCTGAAATGCACAGCACCCAAAGAGCAGGCTAACACACATGGGGTCCAATCTCTTAGTATGTCGGTCTTGTAGCTGAAGAACCGCCCCTACTGAACAGTCCAGTTGTTTCACACCATCCGTAGGTGCCACATGGGGCTGCGGGGTTCTTTCAGCTGGGCCGCATTGCACGGCTGCTGGACCGGCCGCAGGAGGCGGCTGGCTACTTCTCAGAGGCGCTGGCGCTGGATCCGCTGCTGTGGCAGGCCTACGAGGAGCTGTGCGCACTAGGTGGGCTGAGCCCGTTTGCGTCCAATCATCCATATGGTTGCCAAATCCCGTAGATGTAAGAAACTCATCCAGAGCGTGTCACCCGTGCTATGCAGACTGCGGCAAGGCGGAGCAGTGGCTGCAGTGTGGCAAGGACTCAGCAACCAGCGGCGCTGCCGCAGCAGCACCAGCAACTCCGAGCGGTTTTCCGGGCTTCAACACCGGCTTCCCGCCCAGTGCGCAGCAGGCGACACCTACACGGGACCTGTTCGGCTCGGCGCAGCCGCCCGGCGGCCGGTATGGGGCCTTGCCCAGTGGCAGCACTCCTTTTGGCGGGGTCCTCTTCAATGGGTTCCAGTCGGGCGGCGCGGCAGCATTTGGGCAGGCCACGCCGTACGCGCAGCAGCAGACACCGCAGCTGGGCCAGGGCGGCCGCGGCAGCATTGCATTTGGCGCAGCAGACATATCTGCAGAGTTGCTGCAGCCGCCCCAGATACAGCAGGTGTGGGTCGCTTCGTGCATCCATTCTGTCGATCTTGCCACTGAGAGTCCGCTTTGAGAAGGACGCATGTGCAGTGTCTGCATGCCACATGCACCTGTTGCCTTCCCTGATATTTTCCAGCGACCATAGGAGGGCGCTGTGCCACCGTACAGATGGGCACGCCAATGGCTGCCACGCCGGGCAGCTATGTGACGCCGCCATCGATGGCCAACGGCTCCACGCCGCCGGCGATTGGCGGCTGCCACGGCGGCGGCGGCCCCCCTGCAATCGGCAGCCTGCGGCTCGGCGGCGTGCCTGGCAGCGTCGGCGCGGCCTTCGGCGCCACGCCCGCGGACAAGGGCATACCAAATGACGACCCCGCTGCGCCCCGCCGTGGCAGCCTCCGGACCAGCGGCCTGGGCAGCGCCTTGTATGGCGCGTCGCCGGCGGACGCGAGCAAGCCGGCGAAGCGGAAGGTCGGCATCGGCAGCCGCCTGGACTTTGCGGCGTCCAGCGCCAGGTGGGCAGGATTGGTCGTCAACGAACTGTTAACGAGTTGTTCTAGTCAGGCAGCTTGACCGTGCGGACTTGGCCACGGCAAGCACAAAGAGCCGCCGGCCTCGTTACTTCTCAGTCACGGACTTGTCGCTTTGCATGCTTGCCGCCCAGGCCTGCAGGCGCTGGAGAACTCGACCAATTCAACAAACTCAACCAATGGACACGTTGTGGTCTATAGGGGCAGGGCCACGGGTTCGGCAGCGGGACAGCCAGCAGCCTCAGATCGTGCAAGTCACCATGCCGGGCCTGCACAGGCTACAGCCATGGGTGAGCCTTCTCAATTGCTGTTATCTGCACACGTCGCAAGGCAGGCACCACTCATCGACATCGGGTGGCTCCTGTCGATGAACATCAGTTCCTCGGCGGTTCTTGAACAGGTTGTTACCTGCATCATCAGCGAGCAATCGGCCAGACGCTCCTACACATGCAGACGAGCCACCGCTGTGCTTGCTCTCATCATCTTGGCGAGCTGGTAATCTGGAGCTTGCTGTCTCACGCAGATGAAAGGGCACCAGATGGGCAGGCGTTGGCTGCCGGGTCAGCAGATGGCGAGCGGCAGGTGCTGCGAATGCTCCAGGTGGGCAGTCAATCTGCAGCATAGCAGCCTGATCGCTCCATATCATCGGCTGCCTGAGCTGGAGCCAAGTGAATGCGAATCAAACAGTCAGAAATGGTGCTGACCGCGCCACGCTAAGCAAATATGCGGTGTTGGGACAGGGGCTTGGCAGCGGGCTGCGGTTGCTGAGCCTATACCGGTGCCAGGACGCACTCGCAGCCTTTCAGCGGCTGCCGCCCTCGCAGAAGAGCACAGGTCCATCCTGTCCATTGAGGAGATATGTTCATGAAAGAATGTGCATGTGTCTTGCACCTCTTCGTCAAGGCCTGCTCTCCAGGTGACGCATTGCGGGATGCACGGGCCTCTGCTTGAGCTCACCTGCAATCACCGCCGCTTCATTTGTGTCCAGCTCTCCATTGCAGCATAGGCATTGTGGCGTGAGTCAAATGTACGATGTGCGCGTGCCTCCGCTGCAGCGTGGGTGTGGTGCCAGGTGGGGCGCGCGTACTTCGAGATGGTGGACTACCAGCAGGCGGCGCATGCCTTCGAGCAGGCGCGGCGGCTGGACCCCCACCGCCTCGAGGTGCAGCTTTGACTCATGCTGTCACAACACATGCTGGAGGCAATTTCTGGTTTCATCTCCGTAGCTGACCGAGAGCCAAGGCCCGACTGCCACATGTACTGCCATTCCACACCTTGCATGTGTTGCGCCTCTGGCAGCCGTGTATTTCAGCATGCCGCAGCATGCCGCCCCGCTGCGCTGCAGGGCATGGAGGTGTACTCCACGGTGCTGTGGCACCTGAAGCGGGAGGTTCAGGCGGCGCACCTGGCGCAGCAGGCCATCGGTCTGGACCGCCTGTCGCCGCACGCCTGGTGTGTCATGGGCAACTGCTTCTCCCTGCACAAGGTGCGTCCCCGCTTTCTGGTGCAGGACTCCAAGGCATCGTTGCTTGTTCACCCATTCTGGCCTTGGACCCGCAGCGGTCCACTGCGACCCTCATGTACATCTAGCAAACCTTGCGCACTCATCAGGACACATGTGCTGAGATTGCCCGTGTTTCAGACAACCTGAGGAGATCCGTTGTCGTCTTGATTGCGGGGCATGTCACGCACAAGATGTTGCTGAATGCATTGTAAGGAGATCATGTCTGCTGCATGTATTGCAGAGTGTGTCTCACATATTGTGCACAGTTGAGGCAACACAGTTGAGGGACCTTCAAGCACGACGTTGCCTGCGGTACACTGAAAGGCATTAGGTGTGTTGTAGTGCTCACACAATGCGATATTCTAAGGTGCAGGGAAATATGCTGCGCTTCTTCCAGCACTCCCCCCAGTCCCGCTGGCGCTCATGTTTTCCAGCAAGAGTTGTGATCTGCATCCATCCTGTGACGACAGCATCATGTGCACGTCATGCAGGAGCATGAGAATGCGCTGCGCTTCTTCCAGCGCGCGCTGCAGGTGGCTGCTGGTGCCCCTCATCTATGGCAAAAGCTGCTGTTGGCATCGACACCTTGACATTCATCGTATTCACATTGTAGGAGCACGACAACGCGCTGCGCTTGTTCCAGCGCGCGCTGCAGGTGGACCTGGCGCCCTTGATCCACAGCAGAAGCTGCAGTTGGCATCAAAACATCGGCGACCGCATTGTATGTTCACAATCTGCAGGAGCACGAGAACGCGTTGCGCTTCTTCAAGCGCGCGCTGCAGGTGGAGCTGACGTAAATGATTTTCAGCACAGACTGCTGTCTGATCCGCCCCTTGGCCATTCCGTCATGTTATGTCACGCAGGAGCATGAGAACGCGCTGCGCTTCTTCCAGCGCGCGCTGCAGGTGGAGCCCACCTTTACGTATGCGTACACGCTGGCGGGGCACGAGTATGTGGCCAACGAGGACTTCGAGAAGGGGCTGGCCTGCTACCAACATGCCGTGCGTCTCGACCCCCGCCACTACAATGCCTGGTGCGCCATTGCAGACACAGTCGAGTCACTAGCTGCTGCCGATATTCCTCTGCGTGTGAAGAGGCTGGCCTGCTGCCAGCATGCCATGTGCCTGCACCCCCATCACTGTAGTCACTGGTGATATCGTGGTCAAGGAGATCAAAATATGCTTGCTCAAGCTTGTAACGGACACACCGGTCATGAGCATCTTTGAAAGGGGCTGACCTGCAGCCAGCGTGCCGTGATTGCACATTTGCCGCTGCAATGCCTGCTGAGCGCATGCAGCTTGTTCTGCTTTCGCCTGTGCAACCATGAATATGTGTCACTCAACATCGCCATACATAGCGATTGTTACCATGGCAAATGTGACTGCCATCTGCGCAGGTACGGCATCGGGCAGATATACTTCCGGCAGGAGAAGTGGCAGGAGGCGCACTACCACTTCCGCCAGGCCGCGGACATCAACAAGCGCTCCTCCGTGCTGCACTGCTACACCGGCATGGCGCTCCACCGGCAGGGCCTCCACGCCGAGGCCCTCCAGCGCCTGCAGGTGTGCGACAGATGTTGACTGGAGTTGACAATCACGCAGGCGGACGCGGCCAACCTCAAGATGCGATCGAGCTGTTGGTGCCTGCGCCTCCTCATTTCTGGTGCGGCTGTTTCTGCTGCAGCTGTTTCTTCCACGGCTGAAGCATGTGCCCTGTGAGGCAGATGCTGCGCAGTAAGCTGTGGCTCCACATGCCGCCTGGTCGCAAGCGAGCTGCCTTGCGTGCATGTCCCACAGTGTGCAGCAGTGCCTGCCCATGCTGAGATTCCGGCTGCGCATTCAGATCGCCATCAAGGTGGACGCGCGCAACCCGCTGGCGCGCTTCGAGAGGGCGGCGGTGCTGGAGGACCAGGGCCGCCTGCAGGAGGCCCTCAACGAGCTGGCCGCCCTCAAGGTGGGGCACCTGCTGGTTCCTCGATTGTGGTAGTACGGTAGATTGAGGCTTTGAGTGAGTAGCTGTGCTGTGTTGTCGAGGCCGCCTGCAGGAGGCCGTTACACTTTCACGAGGTGCCCGCCCTTAGCATGGGCGCCCATGCCATATCACCTGACTGCTCGGTGCATAGCATTTACAGGCTGATGTCACCTCTTCACACTTGAATCCCACACCTCGAGGGGTCACATGTGGACGACTGCTGCTGACAGCCTCGTCTTACAGTGCGTCAAGCAATATATTGGATGGATGTGCTGTCGGCGCACAGGAGCTGGCGCCAAGAGAGGGCAGCGTGTACTTCAAGATGGGACGCATGCACCGCCGCCTCAACCAGCTGGACGAGGCCGTCGCGGTGCGTGCCCCACGCTTGTGGGCGCCCGCTACATGCATGGCTCTGCACTGTGTGTCACCTGCACTTGCGGACCTCTGCTTCTGCCCTTGCCGGATGGCGTTGCCCACGTGCAGATGTGCAGCATGGTTGATTACTGAGTTCTGCATCGTCAATTCCTGTCGTATCACCACTGTTGCTGTGCACCGAATGTGCTTGCCTCAACATCGTGCAGGCATTCACGACGGCGCTCGACCTGAAGCCCTCGTCCGCAGACGCCAGCACCATCAAGTCTGCCATCGAGAAGATCCGCGCCTCGGACGAAGATGAGGAGGAGCTGTAGTTGGATGGGCGTCTTTGGGCTGACAGCTTCGCTGCAGGGATTTCACACCACGCCTATGTCCTGCGGCAGCAGCTGCCGCTGATCTCGACGCAGGATCTTATCCGCTCATAGGGCATGTGGTTTGCTGCACCAAGTCGGGCCAAGCTCGACCAATGTTGCCAGCGCATGCGCGCTGCGCGCCATGAACAAGGGCTGTCGCAGGGTTTTTCGGGTGCTAGCTCGAACGGACGTCGCTTTTGCCTTCACATGTGCATGCATTATAGGTGAAAGCGGTCAGGACATCAGCAAAACTTTGCTGCACCGCGGGGCGGCACACGTTGATATCTCAGCCCACGGTGGTTTCCGCAAGTCAGACACACGAAGAGGCCACATTCGCAGGCCATGGCGCCCTGACGTGTCCCAGCTTGGCCTTGGTGCACACCCAGAGCTTCTGCCTCATGAAATCTTCTAGAAGCTCGCAGCATGCCGCAACCCTTTCAGTCCAGATGGCTTCCAGGTGCCATGAGGGTGGTCTGCTCAGCAGTTGCAATTTCCGACTGCTGCCTAGCTGAAGCCGCCTGACGCGCCTAGGAGCTGCCCCACGATGCCGGTTACCTGCATGCAGTGCGTGTCGTCCATGTCAGACGTGGCTTGAGTGCCGTCAGTGCAACTGGCACACTCAGCATGCATCAAGCGACCGCTGCATGCCATTGCAGCATGTGGTGTCTTCAGTGCCACCAACGCACACCTGCCAATACTTTGACGAGCATCGGTCCACGCAGCTGTTCTCGCCCACGTTCAGGTCCGACTCTTTATACCTGCTCGATGGCATGAACCATGCGTTCTCTTGATGTGCCGCAGTCGCGTGTAGTGATGGTCAACAGCTGAAGATGAAGGTCATGGTCTAACATCCGCTAGGCGGTCTGAAGCAGATGTGCGGTGCACACGTACCGCTTGTCGATGCACTTGTCGTGGCAGGCCTGCACCATCCTGCGACCAAGTTGCAGTGGGACGGTTCAGCTGCCGCTTGACAAGTGAGCATTATAAGCAGCTCTCCAACAGGAACACCTGGCTACGCAAAGAGGAGAGGATTTATATCTGCGCGCATGGCTCAACACCACTCTGGTGGAGCCGGTGCACCTGTTGAACAGGTCCACGCGGTACTCCATCTCCTGCTGCGCCATGCCCAGCGCCTTGGCCTGCTCAGCCTCTGACTGAGCCGCCTGCATCTTGACTGATGCGCACCTGCGCTAGGTTCGAACTGATGCCACGGACCAGGCTGCTTGAGACAGGTTTTTCCAACCCTGCCTGCTGCTGCGGTGTGGCGGCGGCGACGCAGATCGTATTTCTGTTGAGGTTAGTGATTCTGCGCACACTGACACCGACGGCACAGCAACGACTTAGAGGAGCTTCACGCGGATGCTGGCTGCAGGCTTGCAGATGTTGCTGCATGGTTGCAGTCGAGCAACCAGGCCTCCCAAGCCCTGAAGTCCACATCAGCTTCTGTCATCCACGTTTCGCTGGTGCAGACATCCCGTCCACATCGCGCACTCTACCCATTACAACCCCATTTGCACGTTTTCCTCGGCATTACACGTACCGGTTCATGATAGTACGCCGGCTCACAGACTGACATGCCGGAAGGTGGTGCTGCTTCCGACAAGCCGAAGGCCAAGAAGATATGCTGTGCATGCCCAGACACCAAGGTGACACATATTGAATCATATATCTGCGGCGTGCTCAACCGTGTGCAATATTTCTGGCGGCTTGCGAGTGGCTGCACACAGCTTCGCACTATGCATGCAGGGACCCCGAGACCAGTGCATAGCGGAGCATGGTGCGCCATTGACCGCCTGATGATGGAGCTGCACGGTTCGCTTATGTATCATTTACACTGCATGTCCAGATCATAGTCACTTTGGCGTCATGCCTGCATCTCCGCAGGTCCAGAGGACCCGCGCTGCATTGCTCTCATCGAGGCGCACAAGGTCTGTCTGCGGAAGGAAGGCTTCAAGGTGATGTATGAATCATTTCACCACCATCCAAATATGGTCGAAGCGTCCGGCAGCGGCTTTGCTTAATGTGTTGAAGGATTGGCGGTGACTGGCGCTCGCATGGTGTAGAAACTGATCATGCTCTTGCATTCTCCGGTGCAGGTCTGAGTTGCAGCGATATTGAACAGGGTCTAGATTCCAGGCGGTGTGTCTGAAGCTGTTGGCTATCCGTATCACCACAACGGTAGTCTCATTGAGTTCAGGAGCGCTGTATTTGATTGGAGCAATCAGGAGCCGTGACAGCTAGTAACTGAACTGAAGCGGCGAAGAAAGCCGCAAATGCTTTCATCATTGCTCGCCTCACGTCTTACAAGCGGTTGCACTGCCCTCTGCAGCTGATCAAATGCGCTGCAATCAATTGAAGATTTGCAGCTGAAACGAAACCATCGACCCCACACATCACCTAGCGACACATCGCATTTGACACCAAACACATACACGATAATTCAACGAAGGGTGCGCAGTGCTCATAGGCGCGGCCACCCCTGCCAATCCCCGAACTAGTGACTCGTGTCCACACATGGGAACATCTGAATCCCCCTGCCTGTATTCTGGTTCGCTCCTGTCAAGCTCTTTGACATGAGTCTGGCTCTCATCTCCACTCCCCGACAACTCGTCTGCCAACCGCCTCGCCAGACAACTGCCCACAAATCTCACCAGCATTTCAGTCGTCAGCCTGCAGGTCATGAGATTGATCATATGCGTCAGCGAGCGGCTCATTGAGCGACGGAGTGCTGCGCAGGCGCGAAAAGGTGGCAGCAGCTTTGCACATCACAATCCCACATCACAATGCTGTCACAATGCACTTTGCCGCCCAAAATGATCCAACGCTCGTGGACTTGCCAAACCATCAACTTGCACCATGGCATGGCGGGGCAACTGCTCATGAAGAAGTCGATACAGACGGCAGACTCGCAAGGCGGCTCACCCGAACGGTGAGCTCCTGCCGTAGTGGTGTGGCACGGCCGCCACCGCCGCAGTTGGGGCATGGCATCCTGCCGCTGCCACGGCACGCGCTGCAGCCTGTGTCGCCATCGGACCACCGCGTGCAGAGGCAGTCTGTGAAGCCGGTGCCCTCGCAGCGCGGGCACTCGGGCAGGTGGCTGTCGGGCTGCTCAACCTGTGTGCGGGTGCCACGCAATGTTGCATTTGTGTGTGGTCAACATGGGTAAACATGAAGCTTGTATGTGGAGAGTGCACATGTCCTCCGTACCCGCCGGCACGAGTATCTGCTGGACATCTGTGATCCGCACATGGCCCAGCACTCACCTGTCCCCAGGCTCTGGCTGCGAACAGGGCTGCGAGGGCAAATCCCAGTGCTGAGGTCAGGCTGCCCAGAGACTCGATGCCGAGGCCTGCGACCGCGAGGGGCGCCAGATGTGACACTGCCAGAGCGCTGGCGCTGATCGTGACGGCTCGCCTGCTGCGGCTGCCGCTGCCGAGGCGGGTGCGGTGCCGTGGAGAAGCTGTCGCGTGCCTCAAGCTGAGGGCTGTTCTGCAGGCTACCGGCAGCAGAGGAGCGTGACTGCGTTGCCGTGCGTGCGCTGCTGAGCAGCACTGGCCGGTCGCCATGCCTGCAGCTGAGCAGCACGCCCCGGCTACCATAAAGTGCGACTTTGAACTCGAAGTATCTGGTGTCCCTCGTTCACGCTGCTCGCACGGCTGTTGCGCGTGTCAAATAGACTGTGTCAGATGTATAGTATTCGCAGGTGATCGCAGGTGATGAGTTGATTTGCGCGTGTGGAAAGCGTCTGGCTGCGTGGCCTGGTTGTATTGTCGTGTCGCAACAGGAAGCAGCATGCTGCAAAGACAGGAAGCAGCAGAAAATGTTCACTGCCGATATGCGGGCGATGACTTTGCAGTGGTTCTCACTTTAGCCAGACACAAATCACGAGCCAGGAGGCGGAGCAGTCACATGCAAGACGGCGTCGGCGTACAAGAAATTACATGTACACAGCAGGTGCCGTTGTCAAGCTGCGGCAACCAATGACTTCACACTGGGGCAAGTGGCGCCCGATGTGTTGCAACAATTCCCCTGCGATCCAAGAACCCCACGGTGGCGCAAACCCTTTCATCCCGCTCGCTACGCCTTTGCCTGCTTGGCCGCCAGGTCAGCATAACCCAGCTTCAAGAAGGCGTCCGCCAGCTCCTGCTTCTGCTGCGTGCTCAGATCGCCGCTCAGCTCCTCTGCCCGCTCGTGTAGCGCCTGCATAACAGCCTTGATACAACTTCTGATACCAAGGGACGCACTGCATGCACCAGTGACCCTGATGGGTCAGCAAGCTTGTGTGCAGTGTATGGAATGGGACACTAAAAACGACAAGAAACCCGCCATGTCTCACATCGGCCAGCACGATGGAGGGGGAACTCAGCTCGCCCAGTGACGTCACCATGCTGTGCACCTCCGCCGCTGACAGGTCACCAATTGACGTCAGTAGCCGTGTGGTGACCTTGTCGAGCAGCATGTCGTCTGCAGCATGAAGGCGCATCCACTCAGGCCGCGCGGCAAAGCACAATTGCTAGGTGCACAAGACGCTGGAAGTGGATGGGCTGTTCATGCCATGTGATCGAGCAGCAGAACACAGTGCGGCTGAGCCTGGGCAGGGGCTAACATACCATCAAAGCCGAGCTTGCCGCATGCGTCCATAACAGACAGAAGGTTGGCATCTGTGTACCTGCACGGGCAACACTTGCATGTGTGCAAACAACACATCTGGTCGTGGTAAATGTCAGATGGACGGGCACGATGAATATGTATGGATGTGGATGCTGGCATCATCAAATTGACTCGCCGGCGCGCCCCAAGGAGCACCATATCTGTGCGGCACAACAATGTCATCATGCAAAGCCCAATATCTAGAAAAAGCTGCAGTCCATGGGCAATCAGTGCGAAGTTCAGGCTGAGGCAAGGCCCACAGCACACAGCACTGTGCGACGCATGCACACGAACAGCACCACAGCCTAAACACATGCATGGTTCCGACGCACCGACGAGCGTCTGGAAGGACCGGCCGCTGGTGATCTGCTGCTTCTTCGACACATCGGCGTCCGCCGCCAGCTTGGCCAGCTTGCAGAAGGCGGTCGTAACATTGCGCTCTGTCGCCGACTCAAATTCCTCATCGATGAGCTGTGTGCACAAACAGGCTGTATCATTGGCTCAGTTTCTGACTCAGCCCCGGTGCCTTTCATGCAGTGCGGCATGCTGCTGATACGAGCTCAGGCAGCCACACCTTGTATATCTTGTCGATCTTGCCCTCCTTTGCCGCTGCATTCAGCAGCTTGTCTAGCTCCGCCGTTGCCTCCTTTGCTTCCTGCAGACGTGGAAGTTTCCATCCTTTCGTGCACATCCGTCACACATGCACCAGCAGCAAATGATGCAGACTTGGGTCATGTTTGCAGATGGCCGAATGCCAGCGACAGCGCTGCAGCGCTACCATGCAGCTAAAGCAACTCCCACGCTCACCGGGCTGAGTTTTGGGGGTCCACAGGTGCTGAATGCCACGCTCCATGGGCGCATGGCTGTTTGGATGCTTTTGCTTGCTGCCGTAGCATTGCTGGGGACCTGCAGTCAACATGCATGCTGCTGAATGGTTGTGTGGAATTTTGAAGACGTGTGCATACGAAAGATGCACAACACATGGCCCGTTGCTTTCGGTGTTTCGTGCGGGGCACTGAGCAGCTCAGTACATGCTCACCTGGGCTGACAAGAGCGGCACAGGCGTGATGCCCTGAGTGTGCATCAACGCGACCGCTTGCCTGCTTGGCAGGCGTCTCAGCAATCTGTGGGCCCACATGTTGACCTGACAGAGCTGCTGGGGGGCGGAAGGCTCCGAGGTGCGTGGGCAGGAAGTTGCTTAGCAGGGTGTACAGGAGTGGTGTGCCAAAATTCGCGTCTGCTTGGCCGCCATAGTGATACTGGGGCTTCAATCGCGTTCTGTCTAGTTGAGATACAGCTGCAATTGGGCAGAATGCAAGTTTTGAAGGCTTCGCTGGGTGGCATGGGCATGTGAATGCACATCTGGAAATCGACCGAATCGTCTGCAAGAGGGTCCAGAGCGTTGATTATCAAGTCCGAAAAGCAGAACAGAGCCTCAATCTGCCCACACACTGCACACAGAATACTGCAACAGCAACATACTCAGAGCGCGCACAGACACATGTATTTATGGTACAATGGCTATCTGACGTACGGCTCCCCGCACCGTCAGCAATCGTCAACCAAACCTTCAGGCAGCTGCCACAACGCTGCTGTCGCATGCTTTGATTGAGGCACACTGCCCTCGTCCACACTGATGCAAACCAATGCGGCGGTGCTGTAAGACCAGCTGGTCCTCAGAAGGTACACTACGATGCGGCACCACAGCCAGACGACCCCATGCCGGCACCTCACTCCAACAAGAGATCCTGGCGCTGCCGGCTGGGCAGCGGCTGCGGCAGAGCCAGGTGCGGCAGAGCCAGCGTCAGCAGCACCCACTGGCCGCATCTGGTGGCCTGCGGCGCCGGTGACGCCAGCGGGCCCTCAACAGCGTCATCAAAATTGATGCCTGTGCACCCAACACAGAATGTCAGCAAACACCAGGTTGGGGAGCAGCGACAGCCAGAGTCACACCTCAGTATAAGCCGCCATGGCCTCTCGAGTCGTATCACTTCACGGTGTAGAATGCATGCATGCAGCACCAAAACAGGATCTCATGCTGCACCTGGGCATGGCTGCGGTTGAGGGTTGAAGATGCGGCTGAGGCTGGTCCACAGTGGCGAGATGCCCAGCGGCGGGTCCCGCAGCACCACGTTGTCCACCGAATGCTCGTAGATCTTGCCCTCGCTGCAGTAGTACAGACGACATCAGCAGGACAGCACACGCCCGGTGCTCAAAATGCATTAGTCAGTTGACTACCAAACAAGATGCCATTACAGGAGATGCGAAACTCCATCCCTTGCCTGTCGGCCAGAGAAACAGCAGACAGTTGCAAGCAGATTGAGCGCACACTCACGCACGAAAATGCAGCTTCGCCAACACTTGCTAGGCCCACCAAAGTGCACCTGTCCAGCTTGAACTGGGAGACGCCCTCAAAGATGCCCTCCACCTCCCAAGGGATGCGCGGCACGCCGTGGAACTGCCATCGCATGCTGATGCGGTTGCTCTCAGGCTGCCAGATGCGGCGCACATCCACGCGGCACCGCGTGAAGAACAGCCGCCCAAAGATGCGCACGCCCTGGAGAAGCAGAGGCTCAAACTTCCGCGTCATCGTTGGCCGAACAGAGACGACCAGCGCAGAGACCCTGTTCATACTGCAGAGTCGCACTTGTGTTGGGAGGCTCACACAACAGGTTGCATGCAGGAACTGCCTCAACCTTGAAGATGCGCTGATAGTTCTTCTTGCCACGCACGGTGTTGCGCGGGTCCTTGAACACCACGTCCTCCCGATATATGTCGTCTGCAAAGCAAATAAATCATTTTAGAGACAAAGCACGATGCACTGAGCGACATTGCATACGTATGCAGTGTGCATGCGGAGCTTGTTTTGGCGACGTGACCAATTTGCAAGTTCAGAGCCCCTACATGTCAGGTCGCGCCAGAAGAGAAGCGGAGTCTCCTCTCGCAGGGTTCGAATGGCGTCGCCGACGTTGGCATAGTAGTCCTGCCGCTTGCGCCGCTCCTCATCCTCCCGCTGCAGCTGGGAGGGCGGCTTCTCCTCCAGTTGCACTGCCAGATGCAGCAGGCCGCCCACCGGGCGCAGCAGCTGCTGCAGGGCGCGGGGCTCGACGTGCAGCGGCAGACCGGGGCGCAGCAGGGCGGGGGCCACCAGCGGGTAGTGGTCCGATGTGTACAAGGCCTCCAGCCGTTCCCAGGCCGGCTGCTCGGCTGGCGCCGCGGTGCTACAGTCTGAGGACGTCACTGCTGCCACCGTAGACACATGCTGTGCGGCCCTGCCACTGCCGGTGCTGCTGAGGGCGCCTGCAGCTGGGACGTTCTGGCGACCACAGCAATGCTGGGGTCTGGCGCTGCTGGGGCCCGCTGTGGCGCCGCTGGCTCGTCTCAAGCGTGCAGCGGCTGACTCTGGATGGCACTGGGGCTGCAAACTGCCACAAGTCTGCAGGCAGGTCATGCTGCAGCCTCCCAGAGGCACGTGGTGTGTGACGATGCCTCTCCCACCTGTGGTGTGCCGAGACAGCTCGCAGGTGCCAATTCAATGCAGTATCAATTTCAGATGTGCTGGCAAGCCTGTATCATGTGCGAGCGCAATCTGAAGCACAGAGCCAGACTCCGAATCTGGCCACTTCAGGATGCGAGAGAGTAGGGTTTATCGGAATGTCTTCCTTCCAGCCAGCTTCACCAGGAGCTTTCCTACGACCATCAAATCCAGGTGCATAGACAGGCATCACCCCGCCCAACATCGCACCCTTGACGATTCCTGATGAACCAGCAGCCTGCGCTCTGCAATGCATACTCCCACCAACTATACAGCAAACAATAACGACTCTCGGCCACCAACATCAGGAGCCGGCTATGCGGCCAATGCGCGGCAGGTGACTGACCATCTCCCGAGCAGCTCGATGGACCCGTGCTGCCGCATACCCACCCGCCTGCCGTAGATGGTGCAACATGTCTGCCGCCGACAGCTCCGATGCCGCGTCAAAAGCCGCATCCATGTGGTCACGCACCCACTGCTTGGCGCGCCCCCACGGCAGCGCCTCCCTAATGCTGCTGGCCACGCAGTGCGGCTTGCACGCCTGCATGTCAATGTTGAGGGTGTCGTCTTGCTGTAAGTTGTGCTGTCATTGGATGTTGTCACCTGAGCATGGTGAATGCTCATATGCGCCTCACCACTGCGTGTGCCTTCAGATGTCTTTAGATCTGATACAACGACTCACAAGTAGCTGCAAAAGGGAAGGCGCCCTGGGATGCCACACCTGTGGCTGCGCGACTGCTCTGGAGGCTGCCCAATTGGCGGTCACGCCCGGCTGCCTGTCGTTGACTGCCATCGCCAGCATGTACGCTGTGGCGAAGGTGTCGCCGGCACCATTGGTGTCCTTGACGTCAGTCTGCAGTGCACCAGGCGGCTGTCAGCTCTTGGCTTGACAGTGCTTATGATAAGACTTCACACAAGCCTGGTGCACAAAAATGTCTTGCACAACCTGTTGCGCCGCAATGGCACCCACCTTCACTGCTGGATGGTGTGTCACATTGCCATCTGAATACTCGTCTGCCCCAAATTCTCCCCTGGTGACCAGCCACCTAACGAACAAAGTCAACGCGGTTGTCAACAGCTGTGCATCTGGGCTTGGCCACACCTGATGGAGAAGCGGCAGGTACTGTGCCTGTTCGCTGACATGACATTGCACTTGCACGCGCAAGCATCACTGCACAGTCGACAACCACCCGCAATCTGCAAGCACCTGGCTGACTGGGCTGCCAGAGCGCTGATATTGCCGGCAGGCCACGGGTCAGTCTCCACATCAGACAGGAACACCGATACTGTGGGCCCCAGCGCCTTCTGCAGATCCTCTGATGGCACCTGCAGAAATGTCGACACAACGTTTGGTATGGTGCATCTGTGATCAGCTGAGCCAATGATGCGCTGTGAGCTGTTACAGAGTGCCCTGTGGGCACTCATGCAGCATGAAGCTATTGGTACTGCAGTTGGGAGTGGGGGTCATACACATCTGCCACAAGCGTCTGTTGCTGACCTTGAAGGGCACGACGCGGCCGTTGTCGGTGCCGCGCTGCAGACCCTGCGCCATGAGCCCGACCTGCTGCTGGAACCCTGTGAACTTGTCCCACTTACCTGCAGCATGCCATTGGTATTTGTGAGGATGCACGCATATATACAGCACCTTGCAGCACAACACCAATGGATGCACGCAGCAGGCCGCACTAACCTGAATGCCAATGGGTCTCGCATGCATCTGAGATACTAAGACCACAGACCGCTGACCACAGACCAGAAACCACACAGTGACCAACATCGGTGGCAGGCCATGGGGACAAAACAAACCAAGACAGAGATCTGCAAGGTTGCTGGCACCTGTCCGCATGCGCACGAAGGAGGCACAGTCCATATCTCGCGGCGTGAGCGGCCCCAGCAGCACGACGCGTGCCCGCCGGCAGTGGCGCGGTACGTGCGCAGCTGTGAGCGTTTCGTCCGGCTGAGCGGCGACACGCAGCTTGCGGCGGTGGCCCCACCACGTGTATGTGTGCTCGAACGTCAGCGTGTCGTTCGTGGCCACGCGGTGCAGCTCATGGCCGCGGAACACAGACATGTCGGCATCGCTGCCAGCAGCTGCGGGCACACATGTTTGGCTTTGGTGTCAGTGTCTCCCGCACCGCACCCCTCGGCAACATGCATGAGGCATCCGACGCATGTGGCAGGACTTGCATGAGACGCCAGCTGATGTACAGGAACCCCCATTTCAGTGGAATCAGTGCTTCACCTGTGACACCCAGTGCATGCAGGAACTGTGTCACCTGTGACTACGCAGGCCTTGACGCCGAGGGCGCTGGCAACTGCTGCTGCATATGCAACCGCGCCACCCTGCGATACGGCATTGCAACGAACAGCGTCAGCATTTCATTAGTCGGCCTCTCCTTTACGGTTTATGGATGAACAAGAAGTCAGCTGCATGGCAAGCCCTGGCTTCTCTCACCAGGGCGCGCTTGCCGTCTACCAAGTCGACGGTGACATTGCCCACCAGCAGCAGCTGCGGCCTGCGCATTGATAAACAAGCACATGTTTGCAAGCCACTGAACACCCTCAAATGCTGCTCTGATCGGTAGGCATGCCAGCTCGCATGGCAGCGGGTAAAGGTCTGCAAGATGATACCTCCAATACTCCGACAGCAGCAGCACCGCTGCCACAGCCGTGGCGATGCCAAGCACCAGGCGAGCAATGCTCGAGTGGGCTAGCGAGGCGGCCATCGTGCTCACGTACGCTGCTGCGACTGCAGCACATTCACCGCGTCCCAAAGGTGCCCATCCCCAGCCACAATGATGCGCACAAACCGGCTGGGCTCCTTCTCTGCAGCTCAGCCTGTTTGGATCGATGCCACCTCAGAACTGCAAATGGTTGAAGGAAAGGGAATTGCTTTTGGTCCGCTGCTGCCCTGTATCTGGTGGCCCTGAATCTGGTGAGTCTATCGGCCGTAATGACACATCGAGATCGTAAAGCGTCCGAGGTCGTGAAGTGGATATAAACCGGTGTGGTCTACCGCTCAAAGGCAGCATGGTAATCAGCAGCCCTCTTCCTGGACGATGAAAATGCGCGACATAAAATCTTACAGCTGTACAAGCAAACCACAGTGCGCCACTGACCAGAGTTCTCTATCAGAAGTGTTTGTCATTTCGGATTCTAGCAGAATGCCTTGCTGCACAAGAAGCGAACAATTAAATCAATCAAACAATTCAACACTTCTAGTACTTGGTGGCGGGCACCCCCGATGCCGGTGGCCCAGCGGTGTATGTGCCCGCCGTGTTGTACGCTCCTGTAAAATGCAAAAAGGGGAGTCAGTCGGTCAGTGACTGCCTGTTACAGTGAGAGTGTCCAGTGGGGGCATTGCGTCAGGGGCCAACATGACAGGTAAGTGTGTGACCACAATGAGACATGCAAGATCTCAGGCAGAGCTAAGTCCATTGCACAAGTGCCACTTCTCAGACCTCAGAACGCTTCGAAACACACCGTTAGTGGCCACAGGCGCCGCGTGCCCGCCAGCACGGTAGTTCGACCGCCCGCAGCAACCACGCGAGTACGCCGCGTCATTCGGCACCCTGCACAATGCAATCGGTAACTGTGCGAAAATGCACAGTTGCGCAGCCTCTGTGGACGCAATTGGTATTGAAAGCTCCTGTGGCACTCTGACCTGCGAAAAGACACTTGCCCTGAAGTAAGCATAATTTGTATTATGAATTGCTACCTTGTGGTGGTGGCCGTGCCATTACGCACGACTGTCTCGTCCTGGGAGCCGCAGCTGCAGCCGCAGCATGGACAAGGGAAACAGCACCACGTGCCACCACCATGCCGATTGCCACCAATGCCACAGCAGCAGAGGTCGATGTTGAGCGGCATTTTTTTTGTTTCGATCTGCACATTGCACATTGCACATTGATCTGCACATTGCACGTTGATGGACATAGCGGGGTTGGTGTCAAACACTGTGACAACCGTGCCTCAAGACAAAGGCCTTCATGATATGCTACGATGTTGCGCTCTGACACAGCGGTCACGCTCAGGCGGCATCAACGTCGCAGAGCACCAGCCATAACGTGTATGTGCAAAGCAGCGCCTCCTGGCTTGCCATTGCAGCCCACAAAGCTGGTAACACAGGCACAGCAGGAAGGCGTGCAAACCCATTGCTCAGTGTTTCACTTACTTGTGCTTGTTGCGTCGAGGGTGGCGAACCCTGCCGCCCTGTAAGAGTGCACCTACACAACACGATTCCTATGTCAGCTTTTGGTACACACAGGCGCTCCTGCAGATGACACGGCACGCTGCCTTGCAAACGGCATCGTATACTATCAAAGACAGTTTGCTCGCTTCTGCGCTCACAAACATGCAGTGACAAAACATGCAGAGGGGATGGAACACACTTGGTGACCTCTCTCTGGCTGTGTCGACGCTTCGCAATAAGAGTTTGCTCAAAAAGGCTGCTGCGGTCAGTTGGAGGGTGATGAGACAGTTTCTGTGGGTCACAATCCGCAAGACGATGCTGTAGGCGTGAGTGCCGGCGTGTGAGTGCACCGCGTGAGTGTAGTGCAGCTGCGCCGCAGCTGACGTCAAATCGTCGGGCAAGTGGATGCAACTAGTGGAATCGTGCTGACAAGTGAAATCATGCATGACTGGTATCGTGCTGATGGCCGCCAGCAGTTCTTTGAAGGCTGGGTTCACAACTGCTTGCGCTGAAGCTTTCTGTGTGCACCGCCACCAAGCCGCCGTCGTCATTCCAGTATCTAGGATTAATCGGGTCGGAGTGTACAGGCAGCGCTGGGCAGTGCAGCGTCACTTCTTGTGCACACCGCCGCCCTGCTGGCCCAGCAACTGCTTCTTCTTCTTCCGGCGCGGCGGCTTCTGGCCGCCCTGCTGCTTCTTGCCCGTGCCGCCAGCCTTGGTGGCCCCCTTCGTGATGGGGGGGCGGCCGCCATTGTACTGCCCGCCATGCCCGTTCACTTCGGAGCCTGCAGCTCGCCGCCCTGCCGCTTTCACCCTGAACTTGCCACCACGCGGTGCCTGTCAGGCATGGTGAAAAACGAGATCGGCGTCGAGTGAAATCACAAGAGATATCAGAGATGCCCTAAATGGTGATTTGCCTTTGCAATCCACCCAGAAGGGCCTCCATGCTAGCACGCTGCTTTGCAGTGCACGCCAGCAGACTAATGCTGCCTGTGGGGGCAAGCAAGGCAATAGCCATCCAGTGGCCATTACTGCACACGACGCCATGGCAGGCTGACCTTTGGCGGCAGCGGTGTGCCATCTGGCGCGAGACCCATCTTTCGCCGTGCCTTGGTCCCGATCTTCAGCCCATCCAGGCGTGCCTGCACAGGATGAGTGAGACAGAATGGCTACGCCTGAGCAGGAACGACTGTGCAGTGGGCTTACACGTTGCCGAGCATGTGTGCAGCCAGAGATGGATGCGAGGTGCTTGAATCTGCCCGAGTGAGATTGCATGAGCAAGACAGAGTGGGTATGAAATGGAATCACACAGCGCCAAGCAGATGTGCAGCCACGGATGGTTGCGAGGTGCTGAGATCTGTCAGTGAGCTTGCGCAATGTCTGGTGTGCACCTTGCGGCTAGCAGCCGCAGCTGCTGCGGCTCGCTTTGCGGCGGCGTCCGCATCTCGGGACAGCACCAACTCCGCATCGAACAGCGACTGCAGGATGGGGAACGCAGGGCCGGCCGCCGCGCTGCGCGATTGCCCATCCGCCTGCAACAAGCACATACACAGCATATCTGACAGACAACATTGTCAGACAAGATCGATAGTGTGGCCACGAACTGGCAGCGCCAGCACAAGAATTGTAGAAACCAGCAAGCAAGGTGTTGCTGCAACTTTGCTGCAGCAGAAGCAGACTGCACCCCAGGTGGCAGAAGGGTATGCAGCAGCACTACGAATTGCAGGTGACTCCAGAAATCACATATCTGACCTGGATTTGCGCCCAGGCGGCGGATTCGGCTTGGGCCGCAGCCGCTTTCCTGGCGGCGGCGGGCGACACGGCGGCCTGCAGCTTGGCGGCCGCAGCCTTGAAGGCGGTCTTGACCTGTCGGATGCTGTATGAGCCCTGCGCAATGTCCTTGTCTTTTTCCTGCAACATACATGAGGAAGTCCATCAGATTCCAGTAAAATTGCAGAGACGCGAGACAATGTTGCTGAACAGCAAAGCAGGACCCTCTCAACAAGACTCCCAATACAAAAGTGCAGCTGACCTGGGGGTCCTCAACAGCCAGCAGCCACTTGCGCTGGTTCAGCCTCCACTGCGGCAGCTTTGCCGTGATGCCGCCGCGGCGCACGCTGACCGCCTCGTTCTCATACCTGCAGATCAGGTGCGAGATATTACGTGAACACCGAGCTGACCAATGTCAAGACGAGCTACCATAGCATTCACAAAACATGCAACTATGCCAAACCACGACACACATGACGCCAATGTGCAAAGGAGCCTGGTCATCTCGCCATCATGCCTTCTCATGCTCACTTGAAGAACGAGCCAAAGCGGGTGAAGAAGCTGTGCAGCAGGTAGCCCACGTCCACCAATGTGCCGGCTGCTGCCGCTGCCGCCGCAGAGGCCTGCAGGTCTACAGCCGGCTGGCCACCGCCGTCGGCTGCGTTGACAGCAACTGGCACGAGTGTCGCCAGGCCCTCTGCTTGCAGGTGCGCCATGCACATGCTGGCGACGGTGTAGCTGGACAGCCCTCCGCAAAACACCTGTTAGCGCAGCACGGCAGGGTTCTGGCCCAACACTTGTTCACATGGCAGGGTCCGGGAGCAACAGCTCTACACGCATTGTACAACCGAGCGAACTAATCTAGCTCGGTCGTGCAAGGCTGCTGCGTGAATGTTGACACATTTCCGCGCAACTGGCGAATCTGAACCGCATCATGCTGCAGGTGCGTGCCTCATTGAGGCCCTTCTCCCTCAGGTACGCCTTGACAGCGAGGATCAGCGGCCGCAGCATCGGCAGCACGGACAGCTGGCGGTTGATGTAGTGCGCTGCGCCCACGCCATTGGCCGTGCCCAGGCTGATGTCTGCCGAAATGCCACCACCACCACCTTGCAGCATCCACGTGCCAGATGTCAGCAATGATACTCTGATGTGAAGCGCCAAAGGAACGATCCCGCTTGGGCAGATAACGCGCAGCTGTGTGGTGGACTTGTCACACTGACATTGTGGCCAATGTTGAGTCCTATGCAGTGCCGCTCGCGCGAGCAGCAAGCTGACCTGCCGCCAGTGTGCACTTGATGATGGGCACTTTGGCCTTGATGATCTGCGCGCGCTTGGAGGCAAGCAACACCGGTGGCTCAGCCGCCCGCAGCGCATCCAGCAGGTCCTGCACCAGGCGTTCAGATGCTTGTCTTCGCGTTGCTTGGCCGCAGCCTCGTGGGCACTGCAACACTTTTACTCATTACAAATTTTGCACTGCCTGCATGCGAATCTCTGTGCCGCTATGAAAGAGAAGCCCAACATGCGCTGCGAGGCTGGTTTGCGCTGCATTCGTGTATGAGAAGTGACCTGCTGGCCCTTGTTATCAAGATCAGCACACTCACCTCCAGCAGGTTGCTGATGGCATTGCGCGCCTCGTGGCTGTAGCCCTGCGCAGGGTTTTGCAGCTCCGAGTGCGCGCCCAGCACCACCACATCCAGGTCGGCGCCCGGCAGAGCCAGCCCTGTCGCCTGCAGCAGGAGCAAGCATCAGATGTGCATGCTAGGTTCAACAGACTAGCATGCACCCAACAGCGACGTCAGAGAAAACTTGAACAGTTGCACTCGTCCGTGAAGCATGTGGCTCCATATACAGGACAGACCAACCGCCGGCAGTGGTGCAGGATGGGTGTGCCTGCATGCAGGCAGCTTTGCCAGGCAGAACAGACTGACCTGGGAGCCGAACAGCGTGGCGGTGGACTCGGGCCACACGAGCTGCGCCGCGGCCCGAATGCCTGCCAGGCCCTGCTGCACAGCGGCAGCTTCCTGCTGTGACGGCACCGCCTGTGCAGTCGGGGCAACAAGGCTGCTGCACTGCTTCTGGGCACGAGTCTGTGGAGGCGACTTTATACGATGCATGCAGCTCAGCATGCAAAGAGACAACGTGGAACCAGGCAGGCTGCACACTGAGGATTGCACCTGGGCAGCAAAGCGCAGCAGCTCCTGGTGCAGTGGCGAGGGAGGCGGGCGGGCGGCCGAGGCGCCGCCACTGCCGTCGCTGCCATTGCTGCGTCGCCAGTCGGTGTGAGGCTGCGACCTGATTGCTCTCAGATGCGCGCTGGCCCCCGTGCTGCCGCCTGCGGGCGCTGCAGACTGGAGTGCAGCTGGCAGAGGGGGGGCAGCGCCTGGATGCTGGAGGATGCCATTTGGCACTGACGGCCGCTGCAGGTCCAGCTGCTGCTGCAGGTGCAGCTGCCGGCGCAGCGCTGGCGGTGGTGCTGGTGTCGCACGTGCAGCTGCCAGCTGCGGCCTGCCGCCTCGCAGGTAGCGCTCCGTGAGGCTCTCGCCGCCCAGCCGGTCACGCAGCCACTCTGGCGGCGCGGGCAGCGGCGGCGGCGTGGTGGAGTTCTTCCGCACGTACTCAGACTGCTGCAGGAGCCTGGTCACCGCGCCGCGGCCGTGCGGCACGCCACCTGACTGCACGCCGAACGGCTGGCTGGAGCTGGCACCGCTGTCTGCTCCGCCGAGGCCCTCGCCACCGCCAGCCGCTGCCTGCAGGGCGCTGCTGCCGGCAGGAGCGCCGCCGATGCCGTGCAGCGCCACAGGCGTGACAGTCGCAGGGTCCCAATCTGGAAGGGAGCTGATGTCCAGCTCGGTGGGCTGCTGACTGGCCGCGCTGCGCGGCTGCTGCTGCGCGCCTGAGGCATGCTGCTGCGGCGACATTTGTCCAAACGACCGCGTCAGGGCGACGTTGCCGTATTCCAGGCCCTCGCCGCAGTCGCTGTCAGTGTCCGAGGCGTGGTACACAAAGGCCATCGAAGCTCAGGAGTCGCTACAAGGGATGGGTCAGGTCAGGGGGATTACGCAGCAGAACTACTCATGGCTGGCAGCTCGTGTGAATACTATTGCTTGCGTCTGATCACTGCAAGGACACGATGCACGCGATCTGCAGACAGCAAGCGCTGGCAGCACGTCCTGCTTCCTGCTTGATCTTTTGTCTGCCACGTCAGGATGCGGCAGCCCATCTTTCCTGAGCGGCTGGAAACGCCTTCGAGCCAATCTGCCTGTTCGCGCGTGGCGCGCTCCGACAGGCAGCGCACGCACATTCTTGAGATCAAACAGCACATCCAGATGCAATCGAACGCACCCCTTTGCAGTCGCAGTGCCGGTGTTTCCAGCGCGAAGCTGTGTCAGCCTCGGTCAAATCTGCGGCCCTGCATCCGTGCGCAGCTGATTGAGAGCCCACCAGCTTCGAATGATCAAAGCTTTGCAGCCAGGCAGCAGACAGCCGTACGGCGGCAGCAGACGGCCTCAGCCTTGACCGTTGGCATCGCAGAGAGGGCAGTGCCCGATGCAGCCCCGGCCACCGAGGCCAGCAGCACCAGCAGCGGCAGCGTGGCAGATGAGGCGCTGCTGAGAACTCTGACATATGGTGCCAATGCTGGCGTGCTTGGCAGCGTCGCCATGGCTGCAGCATCGGGCAGTGGGGTGCTGGACATCGGCGACTTTCACGGCCTGCAGGCCTACGGCAGCGCGTTGCACGATGCGTATTTGGGCCTCATCGGCAGCCACCCGATCGGTCTCAAGGTACGAGCCCCCGGCCGCGCAGCTCTATCCGCCGCCGTATCCACTTCCCAGTCGATAGGCTTGCGAGGGGCCTTCAGCCACGTCTGAGGATGGCGATGTGCGGCCATCTACCGGTTTGGATTTGTCTACTGTACTCTTTAGGGAACGTCAATGATGTGATCATTGGGCCTACCGCAGCCACTGCACGTTGGTACTCTCGATGGGGCTTGCCGATGCCGGTGCTAAATTTGAATCTCCAAGGACGTGCTGCTACCTGCAGGCTGCAATGTCGGGGCTAGTCTTTGGCATGGGCGACCTGACAGCGCAGGCTTACGAGGGCAGAGGCGTCAGCACCATCGACTGGGCTCGCACCATGCGGTCTGCCGCTGTCGGCGTCATCCAGGGACCGCTCGGCCATGCAGTCTTCAGCAGCGACGGCTGCGTCATCGACCGCTTTGTGGAGCAGCAGGTGGCCATTTCTTGCTCTTGTGCACTGGCTTTCAAGTCCACTCCAAAGGTCGCACTCCCTGCTATGCTGTGCATGTGTTGGTGCTACACGTCACTGATGATCACCCGCAGCAGCTTACAGCACTGCACCGGTCTGCTGTACAGGCCTGCAGTCTGGTGGAGAGAGGCAGTTATTGATTTGCAGCTAATCTTCGTCACCTTGCAGGGCCTGGAGGAGTGGCAGCAGCCGCTGGCCAAGATCGTGGTTGACCAGACAGCGCTGTCGCTGGCCTGGAATTCGCTGTACTTTGGCCTGCTGGGTGCGATGCGGCTGGACCCGCCTGGCAACGTGCTCGGCCAGCTGTGGTCGTCGGGCTTCGCCCTCATGAAGGCCGGCTGGCGGCTGTGGCCACTGGCGCATGTCGTCACCTACGCCATGATGCCGCCCGAGCACCGGTGCAGAACCTCTCGCTCCCCTGATCGTGCTGGCAATGAGCACCGTGCGAAGACGACCGCCAAGCTGAACACATGTGCGCACCTGCAGCGTGTTGTGGACACTGATGATGATGTTCAGTGTCGGTGCCCAAAAGCTGTTGGAGCTTTCAGATGTATTCTGTGGGTTCTGAACCCCGTCTTATTGTGCTGCAGGATGCTGTGGGTGCTGATGGTGGAGCTGGGCTGGGTGTCGGTGCTGCTCTTTTGGAGCCAGCAGACGGCGCTCAATGACGATGGTGAGGCAGACAGCTGGGCTGCGCCCGCAACGGCAGCGGTCGTCGCCGCAGCGGAGGACGCTGTGCTGGACACCCTGGAGCGCTCGCCCTCGCAGGAGATGCGCGTCCTGCTGGTGACCACCTTCTGCAGCTTTTTATGTGATTTGACCATCATCAGATGCACAACTGGAACTGTTTGCTGCGCCACTACTGTGCCTGGCTAAAACCATGCAATCAATGTGGTTGTGTTTCAGAATGCAGTCGGCTCTTAACACCGCTGTGTAAATTGCATCATGCTCAATTGGCAAGCCTAAATTGAGCCCCATTCTGTGATTGCAGATGGACAGCATCGACGAGGAAGCTGGCAGCAGTATTGACAGCAGCACCTGGCAGCCGGAGTAACCGACCTCGGGGCCAGCAGCAGTGGGAGTGTTTAGAAGACCAACCAGGCTGGGGCGGGACGGTTCCTATCAGTGGCAGAGGCCACAGCAGCATCTACGAATACGATTCTTGCGCGCGGCATTCGTGCGTCATCTGTGCGTCCGGCACCTCAGCAGAGTGGAGAGACGTGGTGCCTGGGGAGTTTATCAACAGGAGACGTTTGGAGTTGTCCATGGTATCTGGGAGAGGAGGGAATGGCTGGACCAGGGTGTGCGTCAGGCAAGATTGTGCTGGGAATTCAAGAAAACGCACTTGCCGTTTCTTGAGGCTCTGCTTTGCTTTGCCTAGGTGCGCATGTTGTTTCAGCTGCATAGGGGGTGGGTGAGTTGGTATGCACGGGGCGGTCCAAGGGTGACAAGTCTTCATTTCTGCTTATTTCCAGCTTGGACACTGAGAGGGCGTGTGCACTGTGTGGTGCCTGTTATACCTCGTCAGACCAACAGAACACAACCCCGGTAGTCAAACAAACTCTGAAGCCACAAGGCATGCCCCTTTCCCTCAAATATGTGTGCAGACAGACCCCGCTTTTTGTCTACCCAAACCTGGCACCAAGAGTCACGACACGAGCTCGGACTCCGGCAGCTGCTCACGAGTGGTGAGGGTCAGCACCAATGAGCGCCGGCCGTGCTGCCCCTCCTCCACCCGGATATTCACTGCCACCTTGTCGAACACCGTGTACCTGCACAGCCGCACATCGCATCAACTTGAGCCAGGCGCAGGGAGTCAGGCAAATGCACTACGCAAGCAGCATCCGCTGAGGGTAGCCTTTCAGCAGCTGTGTGGACAGCTGGTCCTCGCCTTGCCATGATTACCCTGAAAGGCAATAAGTGGTGCAGCAGGCGGCACACTGCATGGGACGTACGTCAGGAACCACATCTGGCGGCGCCATTGACAAAGGTGATGGCCTCAACACGGTGACGCTCTGCTTGGCTCGTCCACAGAACTGACAGCCTCCAGCAAAGCTCAACTATTGTTGATGAAGTGTAGAATCCCAGGCAGGACCCTCAGGGGCTGCACCTGGTGGCGCCATCTGTGGAGGTGACAGTTTGCCTGGCCCCGTCCATGGGATATGCTGCTTTCAGCCGCTCAGACTTGCTTTGTAGTGCGCAGACTCCCAAACACATCCTTACGGTGTGCACCTGGTGGCGCCATCTGTGGAGGTGACGGTCTGCTTGGCCTCGTCCATGGTCCAGGCGGCCTCGGCGTCGGCGCCCTTCTCCGTCAGGTACACCGGCCCCTCGATGCCGTACTTGGGCACGAACACGATGAACCCGTTGGCCCGCACCTGCAAAATCACGAGACTCCTCAGCTGTAGAATCAGCAGGGCGAGGCAGTACTTCGCGCACCTCCGAGCTGGATGCTGTGGCCTGCTGTCCCAACCAAATACTAATGCGACCTATCATACAAACAAACAGCAGGCGGCGGCCCAGGCCGCACGCTCTGACGAGTTGGCACCATCTGGAAAGGGTATCATGAAGGCAAGCAGCCACCTTCACGATGCGAGCGTCTGCTGCAATGGCGCGCGTGCGGAAAAAGATGAGGGTGTGCAGCTCCACGGATGCGCGGCCCGCAAACTGCGCGTTGCGATGCCGGTCGTTCAGATTGGCTGTCAGCTCCCGCAGCGCTGCCCGATCTTGCGCCTGCAAGTTCAAGCCAGCAACACCTCAAACTCAACATCACGCCATAACATCGCCTAACGTCTGTGCAGGCGGAAGGTCTGGGTGGTGTACAGAGACTGGGATGACGTGGTAGCTTGCTCGGTGATCTCGTGCAACAACAGGATGGGGATTGAAATGCACCTGCGCAGGCAGCTGTATGAGGCCCAGTGAAGCCGCCAGCAGCCGGTGCACCACCACATCCGCATACCTGCACACGCACAGTGAGACTCACCAGACAGAAGATGGACACCTGTCCCCACGCGGGGCAAGCTTGTCTGTGAAGCTGGCATCTGCCTGTGCAGAGCCGGACATGCACATGCCGCAGGCGGTACGGTTGTCGCACCGTCGAATGGGCGATGTGAAGTGCGTGTACAGCGGGGCGGCCAGGCCGTAGTGGTGGTACTCTGCGGCCGCAACCTCACCAGAGCCCACATAGACAGCTTGCGTCATGCACCGGGTCGCCATAATGCGCACCTGCATGGTAGACACAACCGTAAAAATTGCCGAAGAAACGCTTTCAATGGCATGTGAAGTGCGCAACTAGATTGAGGAGCTACAGCAAGTCTTGACTAGGAAACAGACAATGGCGGTGGGCGCCTCACTGCAAGGGACAAGTGCTGAATGCAGGTTCGCATTCACAATATTCAAAACAGTGTCAGGTCAAACTCTGGCCCCAGGGAAGCGTTGCGCACACCAGCTTGTTGAAGTAGGGGTCAGACGGCCGAGTGGCCTCATCCAACGACTGCGCCAGCGTCTGCAGCACCAGACCAACCCATCAAAACCGTGGCATCATGCACCCAAACAACTCACAACTGCAGCATTGGACATGTCGCTTCTCAGCCCTACTTCTGCATCATCTGGAACACAGACTGTCACACGTGGACTAGATTCAAATAATGTCGAAAGGTCTTGCACATGCAGACCCTGCAGCATAAGAGAATACCCTGGAGGTGGACACATCCAGCGAGAAGCCGGCGGCGGAGGCGGCGGCCAGCAGCGGCTCGAACTGCCGGGGCGGCGGCGTGGGGTGCCGCCGCAGCAGCGCGCACGCCGGGTACGCCGCCAGGATGGCCTGCAGCGATGAAGGGTTTTGAAAGGCGGGAGCTGCGCTTCGTCCTTGTCACTTGATGAGCACATCCCATCCTGCAGGCGAAGTACCCAAGGACTACAGACCCTGGCTGTTGCAAGGTGTGCACACCACTGCACTTGAGAGCAAGACCCATCCAGCAGAACTGTCATTCTTCAGTGAGCCCACCTGCGCGACGCTGATGTTGGCCAGGAGCATCATCTCCTCCACCATCTGGTTTGCCTCCCGCACCTGACTCAGAATGCACACCTGTCAGCAAAGTATGACAGCGCAGCAGAAGGCAGCATGCAAGTTGAATACTACCATCATGCCCAGCATGCTGGAAACCTGCTGCTGTGTAGCATGTCAGACCACAGGTGGTGCGGCTGCCACCATTCAGGGTAACGTAACCTTGGCGCCAATTGCCGAGTGTGACGCTCATTGCATAGCGAACATGATCAGCGATGGCAGGGTGAGAGCATATCGTGCAGGGCTGCATGGTTGAGAAAATGTAGGCAAGTGGGATTTGCACACCTGGTACACGCCGACATCCAGGGGGTCGTGCGTCTCGGTGTCGATCTCGAAGCGCACTTCGGGGCTGGCCAGGCTGAGGGCGCCCTGCTCCTGCCGCCTCGCCCGCAGCACCCGCGCCACCCTGTTCAGCGCCCGCAGCCCCTCCGACACCTGTGCAAAAGCAGAACTAAGCGCTAGGGGAGCTAAGCGCCAGAGAGTGCTAGAGGATTTCGTACTTTTGTGTTGTTATGCGCCAATAAATTGGATCATCGACAGCACTCTTCTGTGCTGCAGCTTGAGTAAGGATGTGCAGCAACACAGCGACAGCCATCATGCTACAGTTGGCGGTTACAAGTACATGGCGACCTCATCGTGCAGACGAGGGTCGTCAATGCGCGTCTGGGCCTCCGCATAGGTGAGCGCTGCCCGGCTGGAGATGACGCTTTTCGTGAACCTGCCAGGCACCACCCACACAATAGTGTTGTCATGCAACCTCGGCTGGCAATGGAAGGCACATCAGACAGCACACAAGACTTGTGCAACGATAGCTGAGAACAGTTCAGGAGTGCAAGATTCAGCACCTGACGCCCACGATCTCTGCTTCATCTGTCATTTCCCAGAGCACCGAGAAGGCCAAGCGCTCCACCCCAGAGCGTAGACTGCAGATGTCCTCTGTCAGCGGCTTCGGCAGCATGTCGATGCGCTTCTGCACCAGATACACTGTCGTGCCCCTGCAAGAAATACTTGCTGTCATTGTTCCATCAGGCCAAAGTCTGGTGGATCAGGTCTGGTGGAGTCCTTCTGGTTTCTCGTTCGACAGCAGTGCTGACACAGCACGAAAGACTTACCTGGCAGCGGCTTCGGCGTCCATGGGAGTGCCCGGCGCCAGGAAGTTGGTCACATCGGCAATGTGGACGCCCACCTCCTGCTTGCATTGACGTCGTATCTGATTTCGTACACAGAAAGCACTCTCGAGGGGCCCTCGTAAGGCAAGGCGCCGTGTCGCTTTTGCCGTATTGCACCACATCAAATGCAGTAAACTTTGAGTGTGCACCTGGTTGCCGTTGGGTAGCCGCCGCACGTGCAGCGCGTCATCGATGTCCTTGCAGCCGGGCGGGTCCACGCTGCAGACGCACAAGTGCCGCAGGTCCTCCCTGCATGCACAGATCAAGGTCAGCGCTCAACTACCACACAGTGGTAGTGCGTGAAGCCCTGATTATGCCCAAAGATGCCTCCTCTGCAACTGGCCGTGATTTCTACATGGAACCCCAAGTTTGTCATGAGTTTCAAAACAACCAGGTAATGTCAGATGTTTCAGGTGGACTGCAGTCCTGCAGACCCGGAAACACACTCATGTAGCATGCTATTGAGCTGTGTGCAGCACCTGTTGGGGTCATCGATGTCGGCCTGTGTGACGGCCCAGGGCAGCGGCGGCACGCATGCGTGCACTGCAGGTGTGAAGGGGCTGGTGTTGATGTCGTGCTCCAGCAGCAGCACCTGCAGCGTGTCTACATTAGCGTCAGCAGCTTGCAGCTTGTGTGGCGTCAGCAGGCCCTGTTGGTAGCGGCAGCTGTGATGAGCGGTGCAAAGGACTCAAACAGGTGAGATAGGGAATGTGCATGATGGTCACTTGCAGCGTTGACTCACCAAGGATTGCTGACTTGGCAAAAAGGCAACGGAGTTGCTATACCTCTGTCTCCGTTTCCCTGTCGCCAATGAGGCCCAGCGTGCGCGTGTAGTGGCCGAAAGGGTACATGGAGTCGGGCTCCCATCCATCCACCGCCGCCACAATGCGCTTGTCCTTCAGGGTGTCGTACTGCAGGGCAGTATGCTGACATTAGCTTCGCGCATGTCAGCTTTATAACTTGGGCACACATACAGCATGCAACGTTGTCACAGTCCTTGCTGCCAATCCCTGCAGCGCTGAGCAGATTGCAGTAGTATGGATGTGACAAGGGCGTGTCCTGACCTGACGTGTCTGCACGCGGATCATGGGGAACTTGCGCTCCACGGGCACAAACAGCACATTTGACACGCTGTTGGCAACCCCGCCCTTCTTGACCGCCTGCAGGCTGCCTGCAAGCGCCAGCATTCAATCGATCAGCACCTCCAAGACAGCAAAGGGTTACACGTGCAGAGAAGCTGTTAAAGGTGCTTATGACCCAGCACATCTGCAGCGTCACATGAACCGAACTGGTTAACAGACGGGCCCATGGCGGACTGGCCGATGAGTTGCGGGAGCTCAGATACCCACAACAATTGCTTGCGCGGAAACGTGTTCACCTGCGTAGCCGCGGGTGCGCCAGTTGCGGCGGATGACACCCACCACCCGCCCTGTCGGCCGCTTGGCCGAGCTGCTGACCAGAGCCTGGGAGCCCTCCTCTGGCAGGACCTGCGCATTACCATGTTCATGTGGTTCTGCTGTGGTCCACATGCAACGTGGATATGATCCTCCTTTCCATGCTTTACATCGTCTTGATCTTGGCTGCTCCAAGAGTCACTTTCCATATGCAAAGCAAACCAGGGCTCGCTGTTGTGGAATCAGTGGTAATGCTCGAAGGACACCTCCGCAATGTGACCGCCGCCCTCGCCCTCGTCGTCTGACTCCTCTGCCGCTGCCTCTGCTGCGCCGGCCTTCCCCTTTCCAGGTAGGCGCTCTGCATGGCAGATGACCAACTGTGCCACGCGTGTGCTGAAGCAAGAGAGGCAAATAGAATTCTCGATGCAAGCATCGGTTGACAAAATTCAACCAAAGAGCACAAGCAGAGCAGCGCCCAGACCTCCACATATCATTACAATGAATCGGCAGCAGCCCCACTACATCACAATTCAATGCACCTGGCCATAGCAGAAACACATTGGGAGGTAATTTGTGATTCCCAGCTACATCCCACCTGCAGGCGAGGGCCACGTGTCCACGGGTCGCAGCTCCACCACTGTGGCGCCCAACAAGATGTGGGCTCTCAATGAGACAAACAGGCTGGCAGATGATACACTGCAGACAAGATGGAAGCACCTGCAGGCGAGCGCCACTGGTCCTCAGGTAGCAACTCCACTGCGACGGCGTCGCCGTCAAAGGCGCGGTTCATGTCGATGCGGCCGCTGATCAGGATGTCCTGGCCGACACTCTCCGACGCAACCCAGCCCTCGTATGTGTTGTACCGGTTCACACGCAGCGTGCCCTGCAATCATATCAAGTTGCCAAATTCACAGTGGGGCGCACCCCTCTGGAAGTGTGCACTCCCGCAATCGGATGGCAGGCGCAATGCTGTTCGCCCTCGTGGCTCCAATGATTGTCGGCATGCGTCAGGTGTCAGGCGTCAGACTGCTGTGTGAATGATTGGAAGGCAGCATGAGCGGCACCTGGTGGAAGCGGCCGGCCTTGATGCCGGCGGTGACCTCCGACATGGGCCGGTGATCTGCATAGATGCGGCTGCGCTTGGCGGAGCGCGTCGGAGCCGAGTCATCCCGCTCCGCATCTGCCGCCGCCTCCGCTGCTGCCCCGGCTGCCACGAGGTCAAGCAGCTGGTTCGCATCTGGCCGCTGCTTGATGTACGCCTGCGCATGACCAAATAGCTAACTCTGTACAAATGCTGTGCAGACTCCCTTGGACAGCCCGGTTGATTCGTGGTGCAGATCCTCGACATGAAGCATGCAGATGCTGTCCCTGGAAATGTATGCATCTCATTTCGCTCAAGTAGGGCAGTGTGCATCGTGGCTACGCCAGCATCTGCCATGGCGCAACATGCATGCCAGCACCTGTGGGAGCTCACCTGCACGCTCATGGCTGTGACGCCGGCCTCCGCAGCTTTCCGCCGGTTGTCCACATCGTTGGACAGCAGCACGACGGGCATGGCCGGGATGCGCTGCGCATACCACGCCGCCGCCACGCGGATGGCACGGTCGTTGCGGTCGTTGGGCGACTCGCTGGGCTCCGCATTGATATACGTCTCCCTGGATGTTGACACATCCTGCAGTGGACTGTGGACACCAGCTGCATTGCATGCCCTGTGCAACAGAAAGGCTGCGAACCGCCTCCAAACCCTTGCTGTCTCCGTCAGGTAGCGGCTGGGCATCACTGCACGAGGGGTGATCTTGGCACCTGTGGTTCTCGTTGGCGAAGACGAAGAAGCGGCGGGCGGGGTCGGCGCACAGCTTGCGCAGGCGCTGGTAGGCGCTGGCGTTGCGGTGCTTCACCTCCTCCAGCACCACCGACAGGATGATCACGTCCTCGATCGCAGGGTTCTCCAGCACATCCATCTACAGGTTGGTGAAGGAAATGCTTCCGCTGTGTTCGTCCCAGGGCCTCACACTGTACAAATTGTCGCCAGCGCAGGATGTGCCATCCAAATTAGCTGTGAATGGACACTTGCCACGGCTGGGTCTGCACAATCACAAACCTGCTGCAGGGCGACGTTGGTGTCGACCACGAGATACTGCTTTGCGTCTGCCGACAGCTTGGCAGACTCGGCGTCACATTCTGGGTCAAGCGGCGAGCCGCTGGAGATGTCGTCCCGTAGATAATGCTCACGAACGACCTGTAATTGCATACACAGCATGATGAGGTCCACGGCAACGCATTTGCCATATCTGTAGACGTGCTAGGCATACAGTCAATAGCGCAGCTGCGGCACCTTGCGGATCTGGCCGCGCTTGGTCTTCTTGAGAAAGGATTTCTTCTGCAGCATGCTGCACTGGCTCAAGGATATCTCTGATGTATCAAGCTCATTATGGCTGCTGTTACGACAGACCGCAACGCTCAGCAGCTGATGGGGTGTTCCGGCTACCGGACATGCACCCAAAGGACCCCGCTGAAACTGCACTCGAGACGGCGCAGCAGCACACAGAGGCTATTTGCTTGTCGGACAGCAGTATTTCCAAATCGAACTTACGCTGAGAAGTGAGTTTGCGCACCTGCACCTGCTTTTCCTTCCGGAGGTGGCAGCTGCGATAATTAGCATCCCTGGTCACGTGAGGCCGCCCTGAAGCGCACTGTTTGGCGCCCGAGGCCCCGCGAACGAACCGCTACAGGACGTTGTTGCCAACCTGCCGCACGTCGCTTGCCTTCCTATGCCTCGTTGAGCTCATATATTGCGCTTTACACCTGCCTCGATGGCTGACGCCGCCGGCCCAGCGGTCGAGCGCAAGGTGAGTCAGAGCGTGCGAGACCCGCAGTCGAGTCCGCTAGTCGACATGTGACTGGTATGCCCAGCGTACTGAGCCAGATTGTGTTTCAGCAGGACTTGACTGACGAATCTACGCCAATCATCTCTGGCGAGGCGCCCTTGAACAGGTGCTGGCCGACAGATGGCCCAATCGAGTCGCTCTGACAAGCTGAACCAGATCTTGCTCATTGCCACCTTTCTCATCATGCAGTGACATCAACCTTTCTGAAATTTTATTTTTTGCCGTTTGTGGCCTGCAGCACTGCCGATCCAGCCACCGCACTCGACACGACTGCAGCAGCAGCCCTGCCAACAGAGGTGGGCTGGCCGTGACACGGAACGCTGCCAGCGCCCTATACCGCACATTGGGCGTCGTGTGTGGATGGGCCAAAATCCTGCAGGCTTCGCAGATCACGCTCCTGCAACGACGCCATATATTTCCAACCGCAATTCATGCTGTAGTCCGCCGCTGCCTGCCCTCAGCCCGCAGCAGCATTGCGATGCATGTCCGGTCCTGTCCCGCTGATAGTTCTTTTGTGAAAAACAAAGCCTTGATCAGATATAATGGAACCTCATGTGCTCACGCAGGCCGCCGTGGCAGCGGCCGCCGCAGAGGCCGCGGAGCCGACAGCTGCTGAGCCGGAGCCTGCCGTCACTGAGGCGGCCACGGCCCCTGCCAAGAAGACGGCCAAGGGCAAGGTGCACAACACCTCTGGCTTGAAACATCCTGAACACTCTGGTCGAGTGTTCGATGGGGTCTTTGAATCCGTATTGATGAGTGTGGCGCTGAAGGCGGTGATTCAGCAGCCTGCTGAAGGTTGTCTGCTGCAGTACATATCAGCTACACAACTTCACAGTCAGCATGCACAGAGTTCAGAAGTCTCCAACCAATGTGTGCCAGGACGGAAAGCCCGTGCCAGCAAAGAGCAAGACGGCTGCCAAGCCTGCCGATGGCAAGAAGGGCGCCATCCGCCGATCGGTCGATGCTGTGGTGGACAAGGTGAGAGGTCAGCCAGCACATGTCATTGCATTCACATGTCATCAGGCCCTCCTCATGCCTGCTCGCTCCCAGCACGGAAGTAAGACGTCAACACTGATGACAGGTCCCTCGATTTCTGGCCGCGCAAATGGCGGCACCCACTGACTGATGTCATTTACCATGTGGTGCTGTGGTGCTGAAGGTGACAGCGCTCAAGACGAAGGTCACGGCCAAGAAACCGGCAGCTGAGGCAAAGAAGCGTCCTGACGATGCCGAAAAGAAGCCAGCGGCAGAGAAGACGGTGTGTGCTTAGCCAGTCAAAGGCATCCCTGGCTGTCGATGGCCCTTGCCGCATCGGTGACCGTCTGTCGAGTTGCCGTGTGTACAGATACACATAACAAGTTCACACAGCTTAACAAGAGTGGGTGAAATGCGCATTACAGGCGAAGGTACCAGCGACAGTGAAGCCCACGGAAAAGAAAGCAGCGGCCAAGCCAGCTGCTGCTAAGGTGCGAGTGTGTGCATCTCAATTGTGAAGTACTGCAATGGCGTCTTGCTTCATCATTGTACACCATCAGAGCTCTGGCAAGAGATCTCTGTTGTTGTTGTGACCTGCAACTTAACACCTTGCCTTTTGACCAGGGCAAGACGCCGGCAGCAGCTGTGAAGGGCAAGGGGGTTGTGGGCAAGCTGAAAGAGAAGGTCACTAAGGGTGATAAGCCAGAGGAAGCAGAGACCAGCAAGGATGCCGCACCCACAGATGTTACCGTGGATGCGACAGCTATCACTGCGTGATGTTGTGGGAGAGTTTGACAATACACGGGCGAGCATGTGAAGGAGGTAGCCTAGGGTGAGCAAGAAGATTGCGCACTATCATTGGACTTGCTCGTGGCCTCAGCAATCGTGTAGAAGGACAACTTTGTTTGTCCTCTGTGGTACAAATCCTGTGACTTCAAGAACCTCACTTGGATGTAGACTGCATTGCGTACACACCATGGCAGCCGGTGTCCAAAGGCTACAGAGTAGGAAGCATCACCGTTGGTCCAGTGTTCTGGATTCAAACCCTTGTAAAGCACTCTCTACTGCATGCGCAATGTCATCGGTGCTGGCCATGGCGCCCATGCCATCCTCGCCGCAAGCCAGCCGCTTCGCCACCGGCGGGATGCTGATGATCTGGAGCGAGAGCAGCACATCCAGATGCTGCTGCGTGAATGTGCTCTCCCACATGAACGTGTTCATGGCTGGAGCGACCTGCGCAACGACAACATACCATCTCCAGCGGGTTTGATGAGCAGAATCAGTGGCACAATCTGCCACTGCCACTAAACAAGGCAAGCACAACCGCATGCCGCAGCATGCTCATGCGTCCACTGCCATGATACGCGACAGGCAAGTGAGATGCCCGAGGGAGCACCAGCAGAGGGCGATGAAAGTCCCAGGCGCGCACGATGCACGTCAGCAGGTTATCGCACAGGCCGCCCGCCATCTTGGCGAGGCTGTTGGCCGACAGCGGAGCAACTACCAGGGCATCGGCCCACCGCCGCAGCTCGATGTGCAACACCTCATCCCCCACCTTCCGCCAGTGCCGCCACTCGTCCTCATTGCCTGCGCATGCAATTGAGCTGTGAACTGCACAGTTGCACCATACACAGCTCGAGTGCAGCACCTCCTTGATCTGCCACCAGTGGCCGCCAGCCGTCCTTACTACCTGTGTGGCATTTCGTGTATGCCTCGAGATTGAAGGCTGATTTGCGAATGTGCACAAAGCAAATACACTGCAACACAGCAGATGAGGCTACCAAAGGAATGCACCTAGCAACGGCCGACAGGCCTCAGGCAGGTCCGCCTCTGTGAAGAAGTGCTGCGCTGAGGGCGATGCGACCACACGCACATCCGCAAAGCGCTGCAGCTTGGCCGCCAGCTCTGGAGCTTTGATGCTCGCAACGCTGCCGGTCACACCCAGCAGCACCCGCGGCCGTCGCACAGCCGATGCCCTGCACAGAAAGGGTACTCGTGTGAAGAAAGCTCTTATTACATGCGTGGTCAAATGCCGTGATGAAGAGGTCAATTGTGTCAACATAAATTGACAGTGTACCTGCACAAGGGGCATGTAGATGATGCTGTGAGCTGCACCTCTCCATTCAACAGACTCACTCTGCCGTCATTGTGCGGCGCTGGACACCATTCGACCAGCTCACTGGAGTCGGTCAGGTGCTGCGCCAGTTGCGGCAGAGTACACCACTGCAGCTCCCAGGCTGTCTGCCGCGGCGCCTATGCAGACTCTGCCAGGTGTGCCTTGTCCTGCAGCCGCTGCCGCAGCCGCTCCTGCTCCGCTCGAGCCTTGGCTCGGTTCAGGTCCCTGTGGCATGCACATCATGGTCCATTCGCACACGCTGACCCCATGGTGATGGCGGCGCCGTCTTGGGTATGTCAGCCACAGGCGTGTGCAGCACTGGCAGTTGGTCAGCCTGAAGCAGCCCACCGCTTTATGACCTTCTCCCTGCGGAAGCACTCGTCCAGCGCAAACTTGGCGTCATTGCAGACGCCCCAGAACTTTGCTACCGGATTCTCGGCGTGGCATCGCTTCAGGCCATGAATCTCCTGCACATATCAGCGTTCTCCGCTTTCAGCAACGTCTGAGCCATGCAATTATGAATTTATATTCAAGTACCAAGCTTGAAGTGAGGCTTCAGGCTTGCCTTTTTGCACAAAGGGTGTTTGTCGGTGTGCAGGTGCGGGTGCATCAGCAGCAGCGCTAGTGCCAAGCACTCTGCAGCGGTTGGATTGCAAGTGTGAGAATGTACATGTGCCAGTGCTTGGGTCCTCATGGCCATGTATGTTGCGTGAGATCTGGTCCAGTCAGGTCCAGTCATGCAGCCGCCCTGTGCCGCAATTTTTTCCAAGGGCGACCGTGAGCCGAGAGGGTCAGCCGTGAACAACTGGCTTACCCATCGCGCCTGCTGCCCGTGGGAACCTGGCAAATCCTCAGTGAAATCACAAGTTCACAGGGGGCCGCTTCACCCGGCTGCAGCAGGCGGCAGGCGCCACGATGGCGGGGGCGCTGCACTCCCGGTGCAGTGCGTTGCACGCCAGCAGTGCACAGCTTGCTGGCAGCCACACAGCGGTCGCGCATGCAGCAAGCCACCCAGCAGCTGGTTTCATGGCCAGATTCAGGCAGCACAGCGTCCGATCAGGTGCCATGGCCCCACAGATCAGTGCCAGCTGCAACATGTATGGCAAGCAACATGGTGATGCCTGGTGCATGATGTCGCATACGTGATGCGCTGATCCTTGATTGTATTGTCGTAGGGCGGTGCTCCGTCATGGCTGCCGCTGCAAAGAAGGAGAAGGCCATGTGGGAGACGCTGCGGGAGGCCATTGATGAGGTGCCTCTTGCATGCACAGAGCAGTGCCCGTTTGACGTGCACTTCGTGTGCAGAGCGCCCGTTGAAGAACCGTTCAAATGTGCAGGAAATGGAGGCGGACCCGACGGTGCTCGTCATGGGTGCGCAAGCCGATCATTGGGCCTAAGTGCAAACCATCCAGCTTGATTGATGTATGTGTGTTGCCAGATTGCCCTTGTGTCGGCGGCTAAGTATGGCAGCTCACCGTAGGCGAGGATGTGGGCCACTACGGCGGTTCGTATAAGGTCACATATGATCTGTACAAGAAGTACGGCGAAATGCGGCTGCTGGATACGCCCATCTGCGGTGCGTGCCACACAGCACACTGTTGAGGGACCTGGCCAGGATGCACTCGAAACCAGGTTTGCACACCGCTGCACGGTTTTCGCAAGACGGTTCATGCCGGTCATGCAGAAAATGGTTTCATGGGCATGGGCATTGGCGCTGCAATGACCGGCCTGCGCCCAATCGTGGAGGGCATGAACATGGGCTTCCTGCTGCTGGCGTACAACCAGATCTCGAACAATGCCGGCATGCTGCACTACACCTCAGGCGGCCAGTACAAGGTGTGCAGTGTAGCTTCCGTTTTGCTGCAGCCTTCTGCTTCCTTTTGGAAACATCAACAAGGATGAGACAGTCGGCGACGTGCATCCAGAGGCATTGCACCATGAAGATGTGCACGTCAGGACGGCCATGTAGGCAAGGGCGACGGAGCGTGCCGTGTGCATGTGTTGGCAGGTGCCGATGGTGATCCGCGGCCCCGGCGGTGTTGGCAGGCAGCTAGGCGCAGAGCACAGCCAGCGGCTGGAGTCTTACTTCCAGTCCATCCCGGGCGTGCAGCTGGTGGCGTGCTCCACCGCCGCCAATGCAAAGGCGCTGCTGAAGTCCGCCATCCGGTCGGACAACCCGGTCATCTTCTTCGAGCACGTGCTGCTGTACAATGTGAAGGGTGAGCTGCTGCAGCATGCATGCAGCTCAGGAACGTTCCTGTTGTCGTGCATCAACTGCTGGAGCCGTCGAAGTGTGCACTGCCGAAACATAATCAGTCTTTCTCGTATGAGGCAGGAGCTCATGGGTTCACCCGTTGTCAACCACAGGTGAGACGAAGGACGGGTACTACCAGCCGCTGGAGAAGGCGGAGATGGTGCGGTCAGGCGGCGACGTCACCATCCTGTGCTACTCGCGCATGCGCTACGTCGTCATGCAGGCTGTCGCACAGCTGGAGAAGGAGGGCTACGACCCCGAGGTCGGTTGCAGCTGAAACCATTCAACAGCTGGCATGTTGCCTTTGACATCCAGCTCCGAAGATGCAAGTGGCGGCAAAAGCTTGTGTGTGTTGTTGGCGGATGCGCCCTGCAAATATTAGTTTTCACACTTGCTGATGGTGCCTGTCCAGCCACAACATCCATTGCCATTCCATCTCCACCACCAGACGCCCTTACATCGGACAGATATCTGCACGGTGTGCCATCTGACATGTGCTCGCTGCAGGTGATTGACCTCATCAGCCTGAAGCCCTTCGACATGGAGGCCATCACGAACAGCGTGAAGAAGACGAAGCGCGTCATCATCGTGGAGGAGTGCATGAAGACGGGCGGCATCGGCGCCTCCCTGTCTGCCACCATCAACGAGTCCTGCTTCGACGACCTCGACCACCAGGTGCCCGCCTAGATAGGTTACCCCGCGAGCTGGGAGTGCAGTGTGCCCCAGTGAGCTAGAGAACCTATCTAGGTGCTCGCCTGCTGCTGCGACCCTGTCACGCTGCCTGACCACTTCATCTGGGCAGCTGCTGCAAGCACAATCAGCTGCTGACTGCTAGCATCACGGGTGTATGTACACATTTGATGCGGGGGATCATGCTGTCGTTGCGCATCGCAGGTGGTGCGGCTCAGCTCACAGGATGTGCCAACTGCGTACGCTTATGAGCTGGAGGCAGCTACTATTGTGCAGCCAGAGCAGGTAACACTCATTGTCTTGTGCAACTTGCGAGCCATTGTGATGGGCACTCAGACGTCACATCTCATCAGCAGCAATCTTGACGTGGGGTGCTCTGCATTGCACAGGTGGTGGCTGCAGTGAAGAGGGTGGTTGGCAGCCCTGTAGCGGCGTAGTGTAGATGAGTATGAAACTTGCATCCTACCAGTCGCCCTTGTATGTGGGCTTTCAGCAAATGAGAGCGAGGTCCATCTGAACTCATTTCGTCTCAGGCTAGTCTGCCTGCGTTTTCTGGTGCACTGAGAGTCTGTCGTTGCTTTGACTGAGAGACAGCTGAGACTGTTCTGATGCTGATATTGAGCCTTTGTTACAATTCAAAGTGTAACAACAACACAAGGGCAGATGCACACACACACGACATGAGCCGATTCTGCCGCCAAGGGTGGTGCAGTCCGATAACAAGGTATCTGCCAGCGGTCCACAGGGCAGGACGCTTGAATCAGTACCACCAGTGCTCACGATGCTGCTGTTACTTTTCCGTCAAATATCCGTGATGTAGGTCGGCTCATCAACAAGCGGCACACGTCCACTGAATGGGCGATGCGGGATGACATACGGGGGATTTACATGCCCATCTTTTCGAGAGTTAAAATCAGGTAGCTGACCAGCTCCAGGGGTACACCCGCGGGGCCGGCGGCATGGCAGCAGTCTGTGGTCGCGCGGCTGCAGCCACCCTCTGGCTGGGGGCATCGTCCTCCTGCGTCCAGAACGGCGCCGGTGATGCCCGCTTTGCCGCCGCGCTTGAAGACTATGGGCAGCAATGAGGAGGAAATTAGTTCTGCACTGGCAACAGGGTATCGTCTTGTCAGCATTGAGACAGTTGTCGGTGATCTGGCTCTGGCTCCTTGGCCATTGGCAATGAAAGCTGCATGATGGGCACCTGCGACGGTGCCGTGCGGCTTGGGGTGATGCCGACCTGCTCGTGTGTCGAGTAGGGAGTTGACAGGTTGGGCGTGCCGGCAGTGTGTGGCCGGGCCTGCAACACAGCAGGCGTGCTCAATAATCGCAGGCATATCGCAGGCAGGCCTCTCAATTGCACAGCGCCTGCTGGGCATTTTGTGATATGCACCATACCAGCGAACTGACCTTCAACCGCTCACCACACCCAAGGGTGGGGCAGAGCAAGCCATCAGATGAATCAGCCCGATGAACAAGACAGCTTTGCAGTACACGAGGTTCCACGCACCGCTGCAGGGGAGTCGTCCCAGGTGTAGCAGGCGTCTTTCACCGCCAGGTGTGCCGGCACGGCTGCGCCGTTAAGGCCATGTGCGCGGTGCTCTGGCGCCACCCACTTGGCGCTTGCCGCCCCGTAGTTCCAGTACGCATCCTGCAACAGGAGACGACAGGCACAGGATGTACTCAGCATTGCATACCCTTGACTCAGCTTGAGTGGGGGCAGTCACGATGCAGGCGTGTGCACGAAGGTTGTCTTTCTGACCGCCTTGCAGGGGCCTCCCTCGATGTGCAGGGGGGCAGCAGGTGGGGCAATGCACAGCGTCTCACACCTCGGTCTGCAGGTCGCGGGCGGCCGAAGCGCGCTCCTGCAGGCGCCGCTGCTGCTCAGCCGCCGCCCGCGCGGCAGTCGCGTAGCGGTTTTGCTCCTGCACCACCGCCGTGGCGCGCTGCCTGGCCGCAGCCTGTACATCATTCCAGCAGAGTTGCACGATGTTCATGCACAGGACCAGCGGTGTGGCCCACCGGACCATTGCCAGCGGCTGCATCGCCCTGACGCTGACCGCACTGCCAGGCGCATCAAGGCGCAAGGTCAGTGTCCGTGTCAGGCAGCATGCTGCACCTCCTCGGCTGCGGTCAGCTGGGAGGTGGTGGCAGCCCAGGGGCGGGTGTCCTGCGGCACGTGCGCCGTGTGGTTGTCCGGGTAGCACTGCCGCTCGCGCAGCGCCCGCTGCGCCTTCTCGGCGCGCTGCTCTGCCAGCTGCTGCTCCAGCGCCGCCGACATCTCCTGCCTGAGCAGGGTTCACAGCATGTCTTCACACATTCTGCAGTGGCTGCTTGAGGCGATGCTTGTAGTCCTGGCCAGCATGGGAGCGGTCGCTCATGCGGCTTCCACCACAGTCCACACGGGACTTGAGGAAAGGGTCATTCTGTTTAGTGCATCGGTCTCTGGATCATTGTGCAAGTGTTTGGTCAAGTCTAGGGCACGCACTGCATGGCATGGCGCTCCTCCGGCGCAGCATAGAACGTCTTGCGCATGCGCTCCTGCGTCTCGTTCTGCCAGTTGGCGTGGCTGCGTATCCTCGCCTGCATGGGAGTTGGCTGGGCATTGGTGTGCATGGCCAGGGCTGTGGTGGCAAGCAGACAGCCGCGGTCATGTGTCCCACTGGACAGGAGCTAGGCCGAGCAGCATTATCACATGTAACCGACTACAGGAGTTACAGAGGTCTCGAACTGCATGCCAGTTACCTGCTCCTTCTGGAATTCTTTCTCTAGGTTCTCCTCGTTGGCCATGTTGCCATTCGGCCGCAGCGGCCTCTTCAGGATGCTGGGTCGGTGAGCGACGATCATGGTGAGCTTGCCTAGAGATGTACACAGGCGAACCAATCGTAAGCGAGCCGTCAATGAGTGCTTGTATGCGTGCCAGTTGCAAGCTCAGCAGCTGCTAAAGGCAGGGATTCCAGCTGCACCCTGCCTGTCTGGTTGCCAAGCGCAGAGCGCGACGCTGCTGCCACCCTTGCACCTCGACAGCTCCTTCTCGACAGGCCGCCCGCTTGCTCACGCCTTCTCAAGCTCGCTTTTGCAATGGCCGCCTGGGCAGCTGGCTCTGCGCCATTTGTAGTCAACGGTTCGCCAGGGTTTAGTTGGCGGACTGCTTATGCATCACCATTTGGCGCACTTATCATTGTGGCAGCACTCAGAGGCAATTTGTCGCCACTCTGACAGCTTGACTTAAGTTGCGCCGCTTCAATCGCAACTCGGCGCCCGTGGATTGCAACCTCACTGAGGTCATATATTGCCCGTTACGACGGCAGTTTGACCCTGAGGCAGCTTCAATAACGCATCTTCGTGCAATTAGTTGCTAAACGCAGTGCACAACCGATCTCAGGTCCGTGAGATGACACACTCCTTGATCTCGTATCTGCACTGACCTTGCATGGCGCTGCTGCACCACAGAAACAAAAATGCATGCAGCATGTAGGAATAATCGACGACGTCGGTTCCGCAGGGCTGGTACACCTGTCCGATCCCGCCGTCTGGACCCTAGTGCGCTGACGGAGGGTGGCGCACGGCGCACGGTGACTCAGCGCCAGGCATGGCGGCCACCTGGCTGAGGGGCTTCTGGAATCACCCTGCCGGCCCGAAGACCATACATTTCTGGGTTCGTACGCCCAATCTTATTGGTCCAATGACCGAATGGTCATCGTGCGGCATGCACAACACTGCTGTGCCGTAGCGAGTTGGCAGTGCTGCGAACGACCAATGCGCAAATTCGCTTGCATCATATCTGCTGCCATCAATGGTCTACGTGGTTCATGATTGGATTGCGTTTTCTGCATGCAGGCACCGACATTTAAGTGGGGCATCAGCCTCGCCAATCTTGCAGATATGCAGCGGCCAGCGGAGAATGTGTCCTACCCGCAGCAGATCGCTGTAACAGCAACGGGCCTCATCTGGTCGCGCTTCTCCACGCAAATCACGCCCGTGAACTACAACCTGCTAGCGGTATGCTGCAGAGTAGTATACCTTGTCTGGGTCGGTCATGTCGCCCGGAAATGTGTGCATCTTGAAGCCATGCTGCCATCCATTCATCTGAGTGACCCTTGCGGTGTCCAATCTGCAGGTGAATGTGGCCATGGCAGGCACCGGCATTACGCAGCTGGCAAGGAAGTTGCGGCATGACTACGGTCAGGATGCCGCTGCTGCAGCGGAGCAAGCTGATGGTCTGTCGGTATCAAAGGAGGCATGAAGGGATTTCCGTCAATGGCGACGGCCCACCGAATGGTGTGTCCAGCACGGTATATTGCTGATGCGGCACTGCTGCCAGCACAACTCTGCCTTGTGTCAGCGTGATACCATTGGCAGGGGGCAGTTGTACAAGGTCTTGTAGACGGACGATTGTATTGATTATTCCGTTGATGTGGGTGTGCTTTCATGTTCGTGGGGTGAGCTGGCCCGACAAACGATTCATCGACGCTCTGCATGGTTCTGAGGAGAACACACACCCAATCTACTAAACAGAATCGACTGTAGCAGAGTCACTGCTGCTAGGATCAATTACAAATTTACTGTACAGCAGGCCACCCCACAGCCCAATTTCAGGCATGCCAGACGGTCTTGTCTGCAATTGGGCCGCGCTTTGCTCGGTAGCTGTCAGCAACGTCTGTGCGCCCCAGGAAGAAGCAGCCCTGCGGAAACACAAAGATTGCATCATCAAACAGTGCTCCTCTGTGCATGTGAGAAGGTGTTCATCGGAGCGATGCAGTGAAGCAGCACACCATCCACACGAAATGCAAGCGCACCATGCAGATGGTATCCTCGTTCGGACCCCAGCCCACTGACTGCTTGAACTGCGGGGAGGCACGCACATCCTCCGCAGGCCAGCTGGACCAGTACCCTGCGCAATGCATCACAGGCAGTCGCTCAGGCTGGACCTCAGCCACACCTTCACCCCTAGCCCACAAACACGATCAGCGTGCAGAGGCTGTGTGGACATGGTGGCTCGATCGAGTGAGATCGACCGCCACAGCACATGACGACATACAATGCCGCTTGCCTGCCAGCCGCAGAGCCGTCGCCATGGTGTGAAGGTTCTGCACTGCGCATGCGACGGCGGCCATGTCCTCCCACTCCGGCATGAGCTTGCCATTGGCATTAGGCGCCCGCCGGCAGCCCTGCAGGCGCAGCAGCAACATTCCTCACTGCCGCACACCGTCCGCTGGCAAGCTCATCAAGCATGAACCAAGAGAGCACATGTTCTGACAAAGCACTCAAATCCCAAGAGGGGTTGATAGTGAGCATCTCAGTGAACAACAGTCTAAGCATCTCAGTGAACAACACGAAGTCTGAGAGAGCTGCTGTTACCAGCATGATCATGTGGCTGATGTTTGGCAGCAGCTTGCGCTTCCAGTTGTCTGCCTTGGCCTGTCGCTTGTCCAGCTCCTTGTTGCCGGCCTCAAGGTTCTCCTCGGATATCTGCACCAAAACACGGCCTTAGAAACTGCAGCGATCGAGCACGTGCTCGGCCCGCAAAGCGCAACAACTGCTCCTCACGCACACAAGATGTGCCTGCGGCACCTGCAGAAACAGCTCGAAGGCTCTGAGCTGCGCCTCCCGGCTGGACAGCACGGCGAAGCGCCACGGCTCCGTCTTGCCATGCGTCGGCGCCCAATTGGCGGCCTCCAGCAGCTGCTGCACCTCCTCCTCCGACACTCGCTGCCCGTTCATGTCCTGTCACAGCACCAGCATCACGTATTGACATACAGTGGTGTATTCAATGCCAGCTCAGCACCTTCACTGCACCTCATCCGGCACCGCCTCCCACCAGGATCCTGTCGCAGTGAGCGCCAACGTCCAATCAAGATGGGCGCGGGCAACACTTGTGCAACCTGTGATGCAACGGACGTTCCAATGCAGGGCACAAATGGTGTGATGCGACGCATTGCGCACATGGTGCTGCCAGCATCTGATGCTTTGGCAGCTGGCGACTGCAGCAAGGAATGTGGCTTGCCTTTGGATAGATGGACCGGCGTGAGCGTATGAGAGCTGCTGCCTGCTGTGCTGCGGGCAGATTCTCAAGCGCTGCCTGCTTTGGTGCCAGTGGGCCATTGGCGGGGCTGCGCTGCAAATTCCCATCATGTGAAACGCTGCTGCGCTGCCGACGTCGCAGCGCCCACAGCGTCACCGCGACCAGTGCTATCACGCTGACCAGAACTACATGTAGCACTGCCTCGACATACGTTATTCCGATGAGGCCACCTTCCTCTGTCGACGACATGAAGGTGCCTGCAGGTTTGAGTGCCCCGCTGGAGTTAACAAAAACCCCAGCCAAGTCAGTGCAACATCGGAACATAAAATATTACAAAGGCACTAGAATGAGTGTGAGATATATGTGAGCGTTGCATGCGTGCTGCGCATGGGCTGCATCCGATGACTAATTTTATTGCTGATGCCAAACATCGTAATCTCAGGGTGTAATGGATCGAGCTTCGGAGACAGCAGTCTGCCCTGCAGAGAGCATCTGCACAGACCGTCTTGGTGGTTTCGTAGCCTCTGATAGTGCCCCTCATCATCGTGACGCAGCCCATTGTTGACATCTGACTGGAAAATTGGGGTCCTCGGCTGCAGCTGGAAGTGCAACCAGCAAATCCTTTCAGCTAGCCTCGTCTGGGGCCACAGCCCGTCTCATTCACCACGCGTCCTGATTGTCTGGGATACAAGTCGGCAACTGGGCCGAGATCAGGGCAGTGGAGCCTTAGATATTTAGCCGGGATGCACACCACAGGGCTGGGCCTGCTGGGGCTTGTGCCGCCCTCTGTCGTGCGTGCGCAATTCAAGTGTATCAGAGCACAAGCGACACACCCCCAGCCGCAGGTGGGACCGCAAGTTGATCACATATGATGCGCTGCGGCCACTGACAGGACACCATACCCGCCAGGTGATGGTGTGTGCTGCTTGCTGAACATCACTAAGCCCCTTGCAGCGACGTGGGAGCCAGCTCGAGGCACAGCGCTGTGCCGCGCCATCTGTGCATTGCAAGGGAGCCCGCCGCCGTTGGAACACATGTGCCGCCGCCGCGGAGCCATCAGCCACAGAGACCGTCCTCGTTGATGTGAGCGCTTGGAGTCTGAACGGGGCAACTCGTGTCATGCACACTTGGCACAGCATGCCATTCGCAGTTGACGCTATGTCCATTGGTTGGTGGAATTAGCCACCATTTCAGCTCTCGACGCCAATTCGCTTGATGCATGCAGCGGCCAAAGGTCGTGACGGAGCAATGGCAGAAGATCCTGGACATTCAGAAGGCGGGCGAGGTGGTGACGAGCACCATCAAAAAAGTGAACCGCGGCGGCATCGTGATTGATGTCCTAGGCATTGCAGGTGGGGCACATTGTGGCACTGGCCATGGTAGCACAGGATGTGCAGTACTTTGCATTTTACAGCATTTGTGCGATGAAGAGCACAAGCTGGTCGAAAACGGTGCATGAGTCCTTGACCACTCCTCCAGCCTGTGAGTTACCACATGACAGAGTTACAGGCGCATTACTGGACTGATGGATATGGTGCAGGTTTCATACCATTCTCGCGGATGGACCCAGCCCGCTTCTCTGACACGTCAGCAGATGCCGCCAGCAGTGAGGACCAGGCAGATGTGTCCCTGGACAGCCTGCAGCGCGAGAGCATGGTGGGCCAGAGCATCAAGGCCAAGATCATCCAGGTGAGCGTGCAGCTGGGGCGTGACGGCTTGCCACTCTGATGTCAGTGCTGCATCCTGCTGTAAGCTGTAAGATCGAGTGCTGTGCGTCGCCAGTTTGTCAGCCTTGTTGAATGTCTGCTAGCATCAGCTTAATTGCTGTTTGGAAGCTCGCAGATGAAAAGCCTCTTCAATTGTCTTGCACAAGCAGGTTGCGCTCTGTTGGCTGCCCTGGAGCGGGTCAATCTGATAAGCAGCTGCTGCTGCTCAGCGAGCGCTCAGAGAGCGCAGCAGGCCTGTTGCGCACGCCGAGGGGGGCATGCAACATGTGCCCCGGACCTAGCGCTCATCAACAGTGGATGACTTGCAGGTGAACATCCCGGAGCGGCTGTTGGTTCTGAGCGAGCGTGCAGCCTACATGGCGGACCTGTCGAAGACGCTGAAGCAGGGCGATGTGGTGGATGGCATCGTGCGGAACCTGACGGACTACGGCGCCTTCGTCAGCATCCGCGCCTCCGACGGCAGCCTGCACGGCACAGATGTGAGCACCGCAAGCTGCAGCTATGCGCACTGTTCGTGTGCCTCGGCTCTTTCTGCTGATTGAATTGCATGGTGCTGTACCAAGCTGCTCTGGGAGAAACTGCAGCCGAGCTGCTTTGGAGCATGATTTGATGTGGCAGACCATCTGCCTTGCGGTGGAGTGAGCTACATCTGCTCTCAAAGAGGCCAGTCAATAGAGGCCATCGCTCTGCATTTGTGGGCGCCAATCCACAAGAGTGAGCTGTCATTGGACTGCATGATGCAGTGTAAGGCAGAAGGCGCTGGCTGGACTGCCACATGAGCCCAAGCACCCGCGTCATAAAATATTCCGCAACTTTGTACGTGTGCAGGCGCTGATCCACAAGAGCGAGCTGTCGTGGGACCGGATTATGCGGCCGGAGCAGGTGGTGCGCCCCGGGGACGTCGTCCGCTGCAAGGTCACCGCCGTGGACCCGGCCAAAGCGCGCGTCAACCTGTCGCTCAAGCGCATGCAGGTGCGCGGCCCGGCTCACAACCCCTCTGCGTGCATTCTCCATTTGCACAGCTTCCATCTGCAAGCGAGCTTGGTGAGGCCCTTCATGCTGCCCATAAGCATGTGATCTCTGTCCGATTCACGGTTCACAATTGTGGTCAACGGATTCTGCCGCTCATGATGCACAGGCGCCTGTCAGTGGCCTCTGCATTCCCTCTCACAGACTTGACAAGACGTGACAAGCCTCTCGCTGTGCATTCACGCAGTCGGATCCGCTGAAGGAGACGCTGGACGGGGTGTTGCCGGTGGTGGAGGAGGGCACTGAGGCTCTAGGCACGGTGCCCATCCAAGTGCCCCAGTCCATCGAGGAGGTGCGCAGTGGGCGACACATGATGGCACGTGCCACAGATTGTGCTGTGGCAGCATCTGTTAATGTGCCCCAGTCCATCGAGGAGGTGCGCAATTGGGCGACACATGACGGCATGTGCCACAGATCGTGCTGTGACAGCATTTGCTGGTGTGCCCCAATCCATCGAGGAGGTGCGGAGTGAGCGACACATGGTGGCATGTGGCACAGAGTGTGCTGTGACGGCATTTGCTGGTGATGGTCTTGTGATGGCTAGCCGATCAGAGTGCGCCGATCAGAGTCGGTCCAGGCCCACAAGACTACACCAGACACATGTAGCATGCGCTCTGGCGTCACTTGGCTATCAGATAGGTTTGGCGCACAACCGGCGAGGACCCGTACACCTGCTGCAGACCTGAGCATGTGCAACCTGCATGCCTCAGTTTATGTGAGCTGAACACAGGGACCTGAACACAGGGAAATAAATGAAACCGCCTATTGTGGCCACAGGTGGCGTCAGAGCTGGGCAAGGAGCAGGGCATCACCGGCATCACTCGTTTGAGTATCTTTCATGGGAAAACAACGCTTTTCATGGCCACAGGTGGCGTCGGAGCTGGGCAAGGAGGAGGGCATCACCGGCATCACCATGGGGCGCCAGGTGGAGGAGCGCCGCACCGTCGCCCAGGCATGCCTGCCCTCCCTTCACCGCTGATCTGCAAACAGTCATATGGGCGATGGCCCGAACACCGAAAGTAATTGAGCAGCTGAGCAGCTTTGCGCGGGCATTCCATCCATGGTCGTGGGATCTTGTCCACACGGGCATGCATGCCAGCAGGCAACTGTTCCTTCCTGGAATGTACAGCTAGCTGGTCGGCGCAGTGCTCAGCTGTGGTTATTCACATCTTCTGCGTGCCCCTGGGAGACATGTCCATCTCGATGTTCAGTATTCACATCACCCCGTGAGCTAGAAGAGAGTTGTATTGCCGAAAGCAGCCTATGCTGCATGTGCCACTGGGAGTGGCTACTTCTGCACGCTTGCCTCTCGACTGTGCTATAACGCATGTGACATATTGACACGGTTGTAACCACCCCCTGGCAGGATCTGGAGATCTACATCAGCAAGAAGAAGGTGGAGGATGGCTATGCCCTCGTCGCACGCGCCGGCCGTGTGGTGCAGGTGTGGTGATCATGTTGATGTGCCGATTGAGTATGTGGACATGCCATGATCACTCGTTGGATCACAATAGAGCTTATGCGAGAGAGGGAGGGGTCGTGCAGAGCTTTCCTTGCATCGTCGTGCGCTGAGCTGCCAAGCTGAAGAATTGACCCCTCTTTCTCACACAGGAAGTGGTGGTGCACACCGAGCTGGATCCAGCAGGCCTCAAGGCCGCCATGCAGCGCGCTCTCAAGCGCCTGGTGTAATGAGCAGGCGACATTTGGCACGTCAGGGAGTGCAGTGCGTGCCAGGACAGGCCCCGAGTCGTTATTGGTCGACCGCAGATGGGGACGCAGGCTAACGGGGCATGCTTCGAGATGTCGGTGGTCTGTGTGTGGGAAGCAGCAGAGAAGTGATGTGGCGCAGATGTGATTTGGAGCCATCCAGTGCTTTCAAAAATGAATTCGCCATCAAACCAGCTGAATCGGTTGATGCCGACAACTGCACAACCACTCACCACCTGCTAAGTTTATCTGCATCTTCATCCTGTCTGCCGACAGCAGTTGCCATCACGAACCCTACTTCTTCACGCCAACCTTGGAGAGGAATGAGTCAAACTCGCGCTTGAGGTCCTTCCTGTGCCACACAAACAAAGCACGCTCAAAGACGGAGTACAGAAGGCTGCAGAGCAGTGTCTCAGCACAAGCTCTTCAAGTGAACTTCGACAATTCTACGGCATGACACAAGCGCATATTTTCCGTACAATACAGTTTGGCTTGACAGCATCACAATGCTGACCTGTCCTCAGCGGTGCCAAGGTAGCGGTACACAAACCAGCCGGTCACGCCCAGGCCCACCACCTGGGAACACAGTCGCCAGCGCTCAGTAGATCGAAAATCGAAACGACGGCTGGAGCAGGAGCGGCGGCCCCCACAACAGACTCGCGGCGGCGCCACTGCGCCGACATCAGGACCCTAGTGGCAGCATCCGGCACATCTACACAATCAGGTGTACAGGAGACAAACATTGAAAGCACATGCAAGGGGAAGACACACCTCGAAGACGCCGCCAATGAGTGGCAGCTTGTTGATGGAGTCCAGCAGGCCGGACGTCGCCCACAGCGCGACAAAGGCAGCGAGGCCCAGCGCGATGGTCGTGGGCTTCTCGTCGTTCTGCTCCCACCACTCCTGCGATGTGCCATGACATCGCGTGAGCAGCGCTGCTGCAGGCATTTAAATCGCTGCTGCCGCCCGAGCAGAATCTGAGCAGCTTGAAGGGGTGCCGGAGCGTTCACATGGTTAAATTTGGACATGTGTGTCACAGACAGTGCATGCAGAAGGGCACGTGAGACTGCGATGTGGCGCCGAGACGGCCAGCAACCGTTGACCTTTGCATGCGGTGCCTGGTCTCACTTGCATGCAGTGCTTTACAAGCCAATGAACTGCTGCGTTGTCTGAAACTGACCAGGATGTCATCGGCGTATGACTGCAGCTTGTCGGATGCCTCCTCTGCTGCCTCGTTGGCTTTCCGGTTGGCCTCAGCACCGGATGTTGTGCCTGTGTTGCGGTTGTATGACGCCTGCACGCCTGCCCAAATTCAAACCCACAGTTCCTCAGCGCCATTGTGGCCCCGCTGAATCATGATTCAGGAATACAGACCATGCATCTCTTCACTGAGATGGCGGTCGTCGGATTATTCAGCAGGCCTTGACAATGCTGGCAGGTGATGCACACATGTGACAGAAACAGCTCAGTGCAAAACCCTGGGTCTCGGCGCAATGTTGCACTCACCAATGCTGCGGCGAGACAGTGGCCGCGTTGGTCGGACCGAGACGCCTGCCTTTGGCAGCTGCCTGCGGAGCACAGCGGCTGAGCGGTCGACATGACGCAGCTTGAAGGCGGGTCCAGGCTGATCACGCCCTGCTCTCGGGCTGGTTCAACGAAAAGGCCGAAGGTCGCAGCATGTCGCAGAGGTGTGTAACGCGGATCGCCGACTTCAGCGGCTTTTCAGTGTCATCCCTGACACCCCAGCCGCTGTGCATGAGGGCCGGTGCGCGCGATGTGGTCAGGGGCAGCCAATAAGCTGATATGTTTTAGATACGTGTGATCAGCCAACGAGCCCAGGTCTCTGCAGATCGCCAATGTATGCGCGCCACGCCGACGGCTCCGTGTCCCCAGCAGTTCATGAACACTACACAATGCACGCATGCATGAGGCGTTCGCCTACCTGAGACCACCGACTACTGAAGTGCTCGTGAGTGCTGCCTGCATCATGGGGCCTGTGTGCTAACAGGTGCTGGACGGTCTGTTGCGGCTGTTGCAAGGTGCTTTGCGGCTGATCTGTGTAGGGGACGGCGTCGAGGGACTGAATGATCGTCCTCGTCGAGCAGGTGCCTGCCAGCGTGCGCCAGGTGAAGGGTTTACCAGGGCAGACAGCAGGCGCCTCTTCAATTGGAGACGGCAGGAAAGGCGGATCCCTTTGGAAAGCCCCTTGTGTTGGCTCGCCCTGTCGATTGTGCAGCTGAAACCAGCAATGAATGCAATTGTCTGCAGCACAAATGGAGGCCGCCCTGTGTCAACGTCAACACGCGTGTGTGCCACGAATTGCTGTCACACCTGCTGCGCCGACGCGCAGTTCATGGTCAAGCGCTACCGCTGCATCACAGCACTGCCCGCCGCCGTCATCGCTGCAGGTGCTGCCTTCGCCACGCCGGTGGCGGCTACCTGCGGCAGGTTCGTGACCGGCCGCAACGCTGCACTGCCCGAGTCCACGGCGCCGCTCCTGACCACGGTGGTGTCTCCACCACCGTCTGCTGCTGCTGTCACCGCTGCAACCGCCACGCCGGCGGGCGTTTGCTGAGCTTGCGCCGCAGGAGCGGCTGTCACTGATACCGCTGTCGCTGACACCATCGCCGCTGCTGCTGCAACCCCGCCCGCGCTGCCAGTTGCTCTTGCCAGGACGGTGTCAACATCCAGCTGCTGGCCTGCTGCCAGCTGCTGCAGCGCGGCCTCCAGCAGCTTGTCAATGTCTGCCCCCGTCGCCTGCGCCACCTGCCGGTTTGCAGTATGGCAGCGAAGATGAATCTGAATCCCAATATTTGAGCTTCACGAATGCTGACAGCGCATACTCTGAATCTGTACGGGATCCAGAATGGCAGGCTATACGCATATATCATGCCCAGCCAACAAGTCGGAACAGGCTAATGCATGCATGCAAAGGACACACTCATGCATGCAAAGGACAAACCGACGTTAGATTATTAGGCAAGCATCGGGGAAATATGATTGCGCACCTGCATGAGCAGCCTGACCTGCTCCTTGGCCAGACCGCTGGCTGCTGGCCTAGGGACTGCCGTGGGCCGCAGAAACGGGTGCTGCAGCAGCTCCTGCAACCGTGGCACACCATCAAGTTGATTGGAAAGGGTGACTGTTGGAGTCCGACTCCAAGTCTGCCACGCAGAAGTTTGTCAGTGACACCGGCGCTGGACACCGCCAACATGACTGTCCCGCTCGAGGTCGTCAGAGGCGCTCTTCCAGCACGCTCATGCAAAGACAGGTCTGCTCATCTGCAACCTTTTGAGCGCAGATTCTGCAATACGTCTACACACAGGAAAGTATGTTCCAGATGGTCGCACCTGCATGGTGGCCCGCGTCTTGGGGTTGCGGTCCAGGCAGCGCTGGATGGCGTGCACCAGCTCGCCATTGGCCAGCGGCGGGAACTCGATGGCATAGTTGGGGTTGGTGATCGCGTGCATCTTCTGGATGAAGGGCAGCGTGAAGAAGGGCGTGCGCCCGTACACCATCTGATACAGGATGCAGCCCAGGCTCCAGATGTCCGATGCGCGACCCACCTGCGGGCAGGCCGTGTCCAGGTTGGAAAGCTGCTGGCGCGCTCAACAGACAGTTTGTGATGACCAGCAAATTTCAGCCTTGCTTTCCAGCACCCACTGCAGCATATACGATCCCTTAAAATCAAGGCAAGATCTCAGCAGAGCACCTTCATGGGCGGCCCGCCGCGGATGTTGTTGCTGCCGCCCAGGATGGCCTCAGGGGACATGTAGTTCAGCGTGCCGACCTGTCATCAGCAGATTCATTACACCTTACCTGCTTCATCAGTGCAACATGTAAAGTAGGACCAGCAGTTACGCATGTCCACAACTCAGCAGTTGAACATCTCCACAAGTTTGCGGGATGGATTTTGCTGCGAAGCTGGTCAGCGTCAGCGCACCTGATTCTCGCGGGCGATGGAGGTGGTGTCCGACTTGATAGCCTTAGCGATGCCAAAGTCGATGAGCTTGAGGCGGCCCTCCACCATTAGGAAGTTGGCCGGCTTCAGGTCCGAGTGCACGATGCGCGCTTCGTGGATCGTGCTCACCGCCTGCGGGAGCAGTAAGGGCACCAGCGGGGAGCACCCGAGTCAGCGCCATGGCAATTGTGAGCGCATCTGCAGTGCTCAGACGGTCAGGGATCCTGCATGCAGATGCAGCAAGTGCGCCATTAGATGACTGCCCAATGACGTCCTCACGCCCCCTGTATTTGCTAGAATGAAGTCAGCAGCTTCAGCTGCGACAGCAACGAGATTGTGCGCACCTGCAGCATCTGCTGCCAGTACAGGCGGATGAAGTTCTCGTCGGGCTGCGCGCTGGGGGTGGCCCTCCGCGCAGCCTCCTGCTTCGCCAGCAGCCGCGCCAGGTCGATGTCCCCATACTCCAGCACCACATAGATCACGCCGCTGCTCTCCGACGAGATCAGCTGCACGGATGCAACAACATGAGCTCTGCACCTAGGCTTGTGACGTCATATGAATGCTACTTGACAGGGACAAAGATTCAAGGGCACGTAACATCTGCCACTGCAGGCTGCACGGATGGCGAGTGGCTTGCTGGCTGTCTGCTGTTGCTCACCTCGGCATCGATGAGCTGGATGATGTTCTCCTTGCCTTGCAGCTGCCGCAGCAGGTGGATCTCGTCGACGAAGCCCTGTGCTGACTCCTTGTCGTGTCCATTGAGCCGGATGCGCTTCAGCGCAAAGATCTTCCGGTGGGGCGAAACCACCTGCAGACACGGCTCCGGAGGTCAGCAGTACGTACATTTCGCAGGCAGTTTTCGAACTGTGTAACTTCATGCACCAAGATGCTTTTCTACTCCCCCCAGCAAAGCTCCAGGTTGGGCGAAGTCTCTTGTTTGAGCCCGCACACCTTGTAGACCTTGCTGCTGCCGCCGCGGCCAATCAGCTCCAGCTTCTGGTACTTGACGTTCTTGACAACGATCTGCGGTGATGACAGGTGCCACGTTGGCGTTTGCTGCAGACCAGAGGCACGCGTGCGCAAAGCACGAGTGGCGGCGACAAGCGCATCAACACAGAGCTTATTCGAACTCACAGATGCCTCACCATTGTCTCGTCCTCAGTAGACCCATTGGACAGCAGCACCCGGCGCGGCTGCTGCTGTCTTTGTGGCTGCGGCTGTGCCTGTTGCTGCGGCTGCGGCTCCTGTACTCTGCATGGTGGCTGCTCTGCCTGCTGTTGCTGCTCGCGCTGCTGTGCCTGTGCCGCCGCCGGCAGCTGCTGTCCTGCCGCACTGCCGCCTGGCTGAGGGTCTGGTGCAGCTCCTGTTGGCGCCGCAGCCTCTACACTGCGCGCAGGAGCTGGCTGGACGGGCCTCTCGGCAGAGGGCGATGGCAGTGAAGATGTCCTGCAGCAGGAACACATAAGCCTTTGCCCCGGATAACACTGCCAAGCAATGAGTCTCGACTCACATGATAGACATCAGATCTGGGTGAGTGATTGCCCACATCTGAATTGCAGCCAGAAGAGCACCTGGCAAAGTGCGGCGGCGGCGGCGGGGGGGCCCTGACGCTGGCGCGTGACTGCGGTGACCGCACACCGGACAGCCGCGCATTGCCGGAGCGGTCGATCTGCACCTGCTGCGGCGGCCTGCCGAAGTCCTGTCGCCTGCATGGCAACATGTGCTGGCTGATGTTCAGCTCAGGGCGGTATGATCATGCTCAACCTGCATTCGTTCATCAGTATGGCATGTCAGGTAGCCCGCTGCCCTGATGGCCAGCAGCACAGTCTTTGCAGGACTTCAATTCTCTGTTATGCAGGATTTCACATGGCGGGTAAGGGGTCCACCTGATGGGCGGCGGAGGCTGCGACAGTGGCCGCGTCTCGGTCGTATCGACCTCCATCGCCTGATGCCCAGACGCTGACGCTGGTGGCTGCAGTGGACAGGAGATGGAGCTGAGAATGGTTGTTGGCATGCAGCATGCAGCAGGTGTCATGCCACATGCCATGTTCAGCACTCAGCAGGCTCCAGGTGCACGGTGTTCTGGTGCACCTGTGGCTCCTGTGCAGCATTGATCACGATGTCGCCATGCTGTGCGGCTGAGCTGGTCTGCTGCCGCTGCGATGACAGGGCCAGTGTCGGCTCCTCCGCATTCTGCGCGCAGAGAGCCGCGGATCCAATTGCTGACAAACTTTAGGCGGGTGCGCCCTGAAAGGTGTGCCAGCTGACAGCACGAAGGTGACAACATCAAGCACAGGCACGCGCAGGAAAGATGCAGGTTCTGAGACTGTTTGGTTCAGACCTGTGCAGCGTCTGCACCAGAGTCCGGCACCTGCAGGCCGCCTTGCTGCAATGCCGATGCTGGTGCGGCTGCTGCTGATGGCCGTGGGGTCACCTGTGAGTCACGGCAGCAGAGGGTTGTCATCTGTTCTCTCTGTAGTCCACGAGGTCAGAGGGAGTGATGGCACAGTGGCAGCATGATGGACAGCTTGATGCGCTGCACACCTGCAGCTGCAGCCGTGGTGGCGCGAGGCTCTGGCGGCCAGCCAGCACCCTCCGTGCCAGCAGGTTGGCTGTCATCGGGACCGTCTCCTCCTCGGCGTCCTCACCTACTGGAGACAGGGCCGGATGCGGCGCTGGCGGCCGAGCCTGCTCCGCCGCCTGGGAGGCCGCGCTGCCCGCTGCCATCTGCGCACCGCCGCTGCTGTGATTGTTACACACAGCTGCAGCTGTCGCTGCCGTGACTGGTACCACAGGTGCGACCAGCTGGAGTGCTGGTGTGCCACAGGCCGCCTGCCCGCTGAGCGCTGCAGCGGCGCGCGGCACTGGCACACCTGCTGGGTCCGCACCACTACTGCTTGCCGGCTCAGGTGCCGACTCGCCGGGGCAAGCCAAGCCAGCTGGCGAGGCGCTCCTGCCGGCGCCGCTATCTGTGGGGCAGGCTGCAGCCTCTGGCGGGTCCTGCCCGCCGCTCAGCCGCGCTGCTGGGCCCAGCCGGCCTCCCAGCCGCCTGAAGACTGTGCGCGCCAGGCAAACACAAGGTGGTGGCAGTTCCCCAACTCTGTGCAGGTACTGACGCTTCTGTGAATGCAAGTGTGCTGTCCTGTACCCACTGCTAGAATGAAGAGATCTGCACTATGGACGTCACTTTGCTGCTTACCTAGAGACTTTGCAGGCTGGGGTCCAGTGGTGCGCGGGGCTGGCCGCTGGGCGGACGAGACCTGCGGTGTGCCGTCGACTGTTTTCGGCTTTTCCCCGACAGCGGCAGAGTGGCGGCTGAGCTCCACCGTCTCCGCCTCGCAGGTGCTGCCGGACTCACGGCTGCTTGTGCTGTGCACAGTCATGGCACCTGCACCTGCGTGGTTTAGTGGGGTCTGCATCCGATTGATGCGCAGCTGGCACACAGTGGCCATAGTACAGCTATCAATCAACAGTCCAGTGCGTCATACGAGGTGCTTTAGGCTGACTGCACCTGCTGTCGGTGTCGCCACCAGTTGCGCGATGCTGTAGTTCGACTCGTTTGAGGAGGCGTGCGTGGTCTGTGTGCCACCCGACCCGGCTGCAGGAACGTATCGCAGGGACATTGGCGTCAAGATACATGCGTGTGGCCCTTGTGAGCTTGAACTGCTCACAGCGCTGGACAGTTACACAGCCAAGAGCATCCAAAGCGCCGTGCATGGCAGGGAGCATACCTGACATGGTGGTCTTGTCGTCCAGCACAAGCGGATGGTGGGTGTGCGTCAGGTGCAGGGAGCTGGCGGTGAGGCCACTGGTCAGGCCGCCCACGACGCTGCCAGTCAGGCCGCCCGTCGGCGGCTTCTTGCTGTACCTGGCCGCGCCGTGCGCCGTCATCGCACTCTCCAGTCCCTTGGGAGCCTGCGGCATCACTGGTCGCTCGTGAGACTGCACTGCACACCAGCTGCATCTCCCCCCGGAACAGGCTTTGTCCCATTCTGTACTTCTTGGTCAGGGTGAACATCACAAGTGCATACAATCAGCACCGATTGCCAAACGAAACGACATTATGGTGAGTCAGTGCCTCATGCTCACCGGCAAGCCACCTGGCGTGGCCAACATTGGCCGGCAGGCGAAGAGTGAGCCAGGTGTTGGCGCCACACCAGCATCCCGCTGGCCTGCTGCCGGGGTGCCAAACAGTGCTGCCTGTGCAGAGCGGAGTTCGACAGGTCAGGCACTGCCTCGCTCTTGTTATGGAACATGCAATGGCAACCACAGCCAGCAAACACGTTGTTAATCACTGCTGCTGGGCCCTACCTGTGCTGCTGGCCGTGCCTGGGAGCTGAGGGGAGGCCGTGTCAGGATCGGCAGCGACGGCGTGGCCCGCACGCCCTGCAACCAAGTGACCAGAGGTGATCTGGAGCCTGAAACAGATTCAAACACAAACCTGCATGGCACAACAGGCCCTGTGCCTGTGCCAAGATGCTTTCAGCAGCTGAGAGTGTTCAGCACCCCGGCTGGTGTTGTCCTGCGCACCTGGGCCTCCAGATCCCGCAGCAGTGTGTGCAGCACCTCTGGCGGCTGGGCATCCGCCCTGATCGCCTTCTGCAGTATGCTCACCGCTTTCTCGTGGTTGCCTGCGGCAGGCAAGGCACAGGATGTGTTGCACATCATCGCAATTGTGCATCATATCGCTGTTCGGAGGGGCGCAAAACTTGCCAGTGGACTGCAGAGCAGTCCACCATGGTCAACATGTAAAGGTACATGCGGCTGGACCTGAGTCAGCCTCCAGCCTCGCCCACTGGTGCTGCAGCAGCGCACTACGGGCACCCACGCCCTGCTGCTTGAGCAGGTAGAAGTAGCCCCTGGCGTCCGCCTGATTCCGGCGCCTGCTCATGGCAAGAACCCAGCATCACCATCAGGCACCGGTGCCAGCGGCGTGGCCAACGACAAAGAGTCAGAATGCTTCAGCTATTCCAGATGCGAGTGCAGGCACTCACGCGAGCCGTCTGAGGTATTTGCTCAGGATCTGCATGTAGGTGTGGTTCGCCGAGTTGGTCTGGGGCGGAATTGTTTGGGCGGCCAGCTTGAGCAGCTGCAGTAGGTCGGTGCCATCGTCTGGGCGCGCCGCATGCTTGAGGCACAGCTCCTGTGTGTGTGAAGAGCGAGGATGTCTTGGGTCGCATCTACTATATTCATACCTCAGGGCGGTCAAGGTTCACATGCAACACTGGCGGATGGACAGCTGACCTCGTGTTGCAGCACGCACGCCCAGGACTCGGCAGACGTGATGTCTGACAGCAGCGCGGCATGCAGCGCCTGGCGCTGCTTGTCCTTGGACGGGTACTTGGCGACGAGGCCCTCCAGGTGGCGCTGCACGACCTGGCGCTGCTGCTGCTCAGCCGCAGCACACTCGCCACCAGCCATGCTCTTTATCATCGGGGCTGTGTCTCTGGGCCTGGGTGCAACATCAGCACGTGTGCATCAGGACCATCACCGAAGTCATGTACGCTGCATCGTGTGGCTGAGCGACTAGCAAGCGGTCATGCACATGCTGCGAACAGGAGGCTTCGGTGTGTTCCACGCACCCTAACGCCCAGACTGCTTCGCGGATGAATCAATCACATCGCAGTGAGCAGCTGAAAGCGTTCTGCGAGCTTATTGCGTCAGCGTGATCCTCATGCGGCGATCAAAATTACAGGTCAGGCTCCGGAACGTGATGCAATTCCTTTTCCGTCAACCGGCAGGCGCCAACTTAATTGCAGTCGCACCAGTCAGACAGCAACAGCAAAGCGATGAACCGCATTTGTACACAACGCTTGCTGTTGCAGTGTTGACGCTTTGCAGGCTTTTGAATGCAATTTCGACAGCTGGTGACCTGAATTTAATCTAGATTCCCGCTACGTGGAAGTGGGAAACTCGAGCGGCCCACCCTGCTGCTACTCTGCCAACATCGTTAACCTGCAATCGCCTTCAAATCAGAGATGCTGCAACACCATGTGCAGATCCGTCAACACAGATGGTCTGACTGCTACCGAAAAGCTGACTCAAGCACAGACGATCGCAATCCAATGTCACAAAGTAACACATACAGCGGCAGCAATTTTGGCCGCCAAATTACATCTCTGATATAATGCCAACCAAGCTACACAGGAATCTTTTCCTGGCCGATCTCCATGGGCCGCATTTTGGAGCCCAGGCCGTCCTTGTAGGTGTTCCGCCACAGAAATTCGGTCGGCGGGTACTCCCCCTTCTTGGCCTCCTCAATCTCCTCGTTCACATCCGCCCGCACCTGTTGATTTGACGGATATCAGGTATATAAGCACATAATCATGGGAACCTTCCAACCTCACCTGCTTTCCCAACGCACATGTAACATCATGATGCAGCAGACCAAGGGTCACACGCGTGGCGGTGCACACCTGTTTGTCGTGCTTCTTCAGCTGCGTGTCATCTGCCCAGTCATGTTCCTTCAGCAGCGTCTTCACATGCTCGATGGGGTCGCGGGAGCGCCGGATGCCTGCAGGGTGTGCAGATGAGGACTCCAACCAGCTGTCGATGATGCATGCTGACATCAGCTTGCCTGTAATGTCTTCAGGAGTGATGCCCAGGCTGCCATCCAGATGCTTGTCACTGCAGTCGGCAAGCCCTCAGTGCATGCACAAGCGACACAGGCATGAGCAGCACTCCTACGCATACCCTGGATCTCATCGCGTGTGCGGTACGTGGATCCAGGGTCTGAGATGGAATGCCCATGGTAACGGTATGTGTCCATCTCCAGAATGAGCGGCCCGTTGTCCAGCGCAAACTGCTTTGCGAAGATCACCGCATTCTTCACTGCAAGGACGTCCATCCCATCCACCCACATCCCTGCAGTACAGCCGTGATACTGTGCTCGACGACTCCTTATGTCAGGCTGTCAAAACACTGCTTGCGCCAAACTGGCGAAACAGCATCGAATTTGGTTCAGCCTTCCGGCTGTGAAGCTGCCTGAGTATCCGACAACCCTGAGAGCAAAAAATTTTTGGCCTACCTGGCATGTAGTCCCCCCGAGTGTAGTACTGCGGCGACTTGGCAGCGCGCGCCTCCGCTGTGCCCATGCCATAGTGGTTGTTCTCCACCACAAACACACACGGCAGGTCCCACAGCGATGCGATGTTGAACGCCTCGAAAATCTGACCTGTAATGAACACACCACACAGTGGAAGGCCGGCGCACCAGCCACATTGAACCAGCCACATTCGGATGCAGAGCACCGCGGCACTTGCATCGTGCATTACCAATCGATGGTGGTCAGGTGCTACATTGCGCACAGCACTGACCCTGATTGGCTGCGCCATCACCATAGATTGCAAAGGACACGGAGCCGTCCTTTCGGTATTTGTGTGCAAATGCCAGTCCAGCGCCCACTGGTACCTGCATGGACAGGGCTATTCTGCTGACCACACCATTCTGCACCTTCCCATGCACTGCAACCTCTGCACCGGTCTGAGTTGCATGAGCATTCTTCCAGCACCGTCAATCCCTTGCAGCACCACAAAACTCCATGCTTGCGCGTACACGGCGCAGGTCACTATGCAGCATCACACGACTCCATGCTTATCGGTGATACGGCACAGGACACCATCAGAAAAGGCAGAACAGCCTGACCTGCTCGCCCACAATGCCGGCGCCGCCAAAGAAGTTGTGCTCCCTGAAGTACAGGTGCATGGAGCCGCCGATGCCTTTGGAGGCGCCGCCGTACCTGCCCATCAGCTCCGCCGCCACCTGCTTCACAGTGCCGCCTGTGCAGACACCAAGACATGATCGCTCGTCTCACACCAACGACTGTTGGCGCCATGAAGTGTGAAATGGCTCAACGTGATAGGCAAAAGACCACAAGTCAACGCCGCGGAATGCAAGCTCACCTCGGCCCAGGTACGTCAGATGGTCGCGATATGATTGGATGATGGAGTCTTTGAAAGTGGCGCCTGCCTGTGTGAGAGACCAGTGTCACTCATCAGCTGACGTACACAGGCGCGTGAGCAGCATGGCTGTAGCCAGAGCCATGTGACAAGTTTGGCACTCGAAAGATACCACGAGCACCCATTGGCTGACGGACCTCCATGCCCGCGGGAATGGCCTCCTGCCCGTCCGCCAGGTGAAGGAAACCCCGCGCCAGCTTGCTTTTGTACAGCTGATCCGCTGACAGCTCCAGCCGCCGCATGCGCGTCATGGTCGTCAGCATGCTCCACAGCTCGGACTTGGATGTCTCGACCTCCCTGCCGGGCGGCTCCAGCTGCAGCATAGGGTGATGGCATTGGCGCACAGATATTGTGCATTGACCAATTGTGTTCATGTCAAACGACATCGCAGCTCCACTGGACCCACACGTTTGCTTTTCGAAGGTTCTATCAACCTTAGACAAGCGCATCTGCCTCACCCTGTGACCTCGATAGGGGCTGCACTCAACCGTGATCTTCTCGTCATCCTCTGCACCACTGGCGAAGGTCCTGCGACTGCATATGCTGGACCCGGCTGCCGACTGCATATTCAATGAAGGCACAGCATCGCCGCAGACGCGCCTGGCATGCAACTGCAGCAGCTGGCGCAGAGCCATACTGGGGTCGAACAGGTTGAGTTGCAGGCTTCCGACAACTTCGCCGTCGTCTCTTGAATCGACGAATGTTGTCACTGTTTCATACGCGTCTCTTGTCTGCTTCCAGCAAGTGGGCATTGGCACCAGTGAGTGAGTGAGTGTGGACCCCCAAGGGGGTGGTCTCCGAAGCACATACGGCGGAGCTGACTGGAAGTTGTGCGAAAGGCAGCGTCTGAAAGGCTGAGACTGAAAGGCGTGCAGATCGGGGCAATCTATTCTGCACTCGACCTTGGTGACCAATGTTGCGATATCCTTTGACACCGTTCCAAATGTGGCTTTTGATTCATTTTAATCTGGTTCAAGGAGCCGCAGGCGGAGCATACGCCACGATCTACACCGAACCCAGCAGATTGTGAAGAGCGTCTTTTGCCTCCTCCGCTAGCTCAACCTTGCCAGTGGTCTCAAGCACCTGCGCCAGCCGACCAAATCCTGGGTGGAGAGGCACTACGACACATACGGGGGAGAACACATACATATGTGAGCAGTCGGCGCAGCCGCAAGCATTCCCCCAACAAGGTGCACCTCAATGAATGACCGCATCTTGTCCACATTTCTGATCCTGTGGATGCGAGCCTGCAGCGCTTTGTCAGACATGGTCTGCAGCCTGCAGATGAGGACGACACAACCTTGCCGCACTGCTGACTCAGTGCATGGCGGAACATCGACACTGTAAATACACTACCGGCTGGGGTGCCACTCCAATGGGTGGTACCGATAAGTGTTGTGCTGTCGCAGGGCTGCATCGTACTCCTGCTGTTCCTCCTCTGATTGTGGCATGCGGAGGGCTGCCGGTCTGTGCTGGCCCACCATCAGGCGGGCTTTTTGCTCCTCCCTGCACACGCAATTGGTGGGGTGTCAATTGCCTGTTGCTGTTGAAGTAGCTGGAGTGTTCTGTCGCATCATGGCACTGCATCTTGAGGCACCTGGCCGGCGCATGCTCCGGCGCAATGTTCTGCAGCCGGGCTGACTGCCGGGCTTGTGCTGCGGCAGGGCGCTCCACGGTTTCTTTCTGCAACAAGGCGCCTCTGTGTCAGGAAGGCGCGCACATCCACATCGTGTTGCAATCACACCATATCATCTGACACAGACCAGTACTTGGCGTTCAGGCTCCAATACTGCAAGATGAGCGAGAGCCAATGATGTCGACTTGTCTCGGTCGTGGTCGCTTTGCAGGTTGCTGTCGCGGGAGCAGGCCAATGGCCGCCAACTTGGCATTGTTGAGCTTGATGCGCTCGTGTCGCTGCTGCTCCAGCGCATTTGGCTGCGCAGAGTCTTCCAGGGCGCTGCAGTTTGCATCGGCAGCCTTACATCCCATTGCTTTTGGGGTTGTCTCGCACCAATCTCAGTTGCGCACACATCTTGTGCAGTGGTCCTCGACAATGGCGCTTGTTGCATCCCACATCGGCATGGTGGAAAGTTATACACTACTTTAAAGGTGATTCAGAAGCTGCTGCGTTGCTGGCTACGTATATGCTACAACATATCCTGCGCAGCTGGTGGGATTTGAAGTCAACGGGTTGATCGACCCGACTCAGGTCAAAGCAGTCTCCAACTAGTACGAGTCTCTGCACTACAGACTACTGCACTTTAGCAGACAAGCAAACAGAGCTTGGACGAGAGTGATGGCACCATGGCAGTGCAGGCCAAAGATGGTGAACCCGTACAAAGCATTGGAGCATTGTACTGCAATACACACCACTTGCTGGACCCAACTCGAAACAGTTTAAATACAGCAATCAGAATAAAGAGCCATTGGCGATCCGCTCCGTGCGCTGAGCGTGACCCAAAGACATCGCAATGAAGTTTAAGAAGAAAATTATTTGCTTTGCACACCACATGCAAACACATAAAGTAGTGTTGACAAAACCGCTACAAACTCACTTCATTTTTTCGTACACTTCGTCAATCTTGAGCAGCAGGGCAGCAGCAGTGCGTGCGACTTCTCGTGCTGGCACACCCATGCGGGCGGGGCAAGCAATTTTAAGGGCGGTCATTTCCTCGCTTGCCCCAAACAAATTTCGGCAAGGGGGTTCCTGGTGCCACCTTCACCGTCTCTGCCATGGCTGAGTTCACCCTCGTCGGTCTGCTGAGCCAGGTAGACCCGCAGGCATGGCGGCACGCTGGCGCCTGCGCCAGCACCAGCCTGGCTGTGCAAGGCGGCAGGCGAGGCAGTCGTTTCCTCCACCGCATGGCTGCCGTCGCTGGCGCTGTGGCTACCATTGCCGCCGTGTTTGTCGAATTGGTCTGCCAGGAAGGCTGCCAGGCAGGGCGGCCTGCTGCTGACGGTGGCGGCAGCGGCAGTGTCATGCTGGCTGCTGTGGGTCGCTGCAGAGGCGGCGGCGGCCGCCGGCACATGTCTCAGGTGCGTCTGCTGGCCGTCGTCAACGTCCATGTCACCGCCAGACGCCAACGCTGCGTTGGCCTCTGCTTCTGATGGCCGCTCCCGCACTCCATCCTCCTGCAAAGCCCGGCAGGCATGACCATCAGCTTGCCATGTATCTGAAATTTGAAACCGCCGCTATGTCCAAAGATTGCTCTCGGCGATCACGGTTGCCAATAGAGCACAGAAGGATGCGATGTGCTGAGGAGCTCTGGGTGCTTGCAAACCATGCCAACCAAGGTGCAAGCTTGACACAATTGCAACCCAGAAAAAGTTGCAAGCATGCCTTGAATTTGTGCATGTCTCCTGGCTGAGCTTCGGCAAAGGTACCCATCAAGGCCAATGCTGACCAACCTTTGTCACATGACAGAAGCATTGCTCTCGAGCAGCAAAGCAGGCCAGAACATACCAGGACGGCGATGGCGGCAGCATATCGCACATCATCAGGCGCCGCCTCCAGCTCAGCCACACCCCTGCGGATGCGCTGCTCGTGTGGCGACTCGGCCCGCACTGTTGGCGCGTCACTTGGAGACTCGATGTCTTCCCCCGACTCGCCTGCCTCGTCAATCTCTGCATCCGCAGATACCAATGCTGAAGCAATGCTGCGCGATCGCATTGCACGTATCAGTACAAAGCAGAGTGCCATGGTGATCTGTCCCGAGCTATGGTTGAGGACATGGCCTGTTGTCGGCTGATGATGCAGGGTGGAGGAGCGGCTGCACCTTTGCCAACGATGGCAGCCATCTCGCTGAAGGAGAAGTCCAACGAGGAGCGCTTGGATGACAGCTTCCGCAGCCGCTGCGCCACATGACCGAACAACACGCTTAATTGTGTATGTCACTGGACTCAGGCTGCAGGTGTGAAGGCTGTGCAATGATTTGCTCCTGCTCTAATGGGCCTCGTAGCCTACAGCAGCCGAGAAATGGGCGTGCAATAATTTGAACCTGCTGTGGCTTGCAACAGTGTTGTAAGGCAGGCAGCATCTGCAGGTCCACAAGAACGATGTGGTCGAGTGATGAACGCACAACTGCTGCGCACCTTGCGGCTGGATGCCGTCAGGCCCTGCAGCGCAGCCGTGCTCGAGCTGCCCAGACGCCGCAACTTCCTGAGGTCCTGTTGAACCGCAAAAAGCACGTTCAGAACGAAGAACCCTCGTGTGCCGGACAGGTCATCCACTATTGAAGTTGGACATGTCACACCAAGACGCTGCACACGATGGTGAGCTCAATCATCTGGACAGTGAAACAATATATACGACTGGTGAAGTGGTGTGTCACCTGGTACTCGACACCTGCCGCCCTGAGCAGGTGCTGCATGCCGCACGCCTCTGCAACCGCCAGCACACCCTGCACACCATGCCACAATGGTCAATCACGAATTGCCCGTGGCTGCAGAGCCACCACGGGAGAGGAAACCCACCACACGCAGGCCACTGCTCTCTGTGCATCGCATCAAACTTGCGCCAGTTACAGTAGCTGCAACAGCCACGCTGTGGAACGACAGACATATTGCTTGTGACACCGCACCGCCATGCCATCATGCAGGCGCTTGCACGTGAACTGGGCCTTGATGACGGCGATGTGGGCGCGCTGGTAGTTGACCAGCAGGTGGTGCGCCACGCTGCTGGTGGCCCGCCGCTGCGCCGCCGCCTCCACAAAGCTGGGCCGCACCTGCAGCGGCATTGCGCAGGAAAGCGTCTCCATCGCCCTGAGAGTGGCAGAATTGGAATGCTGCTCTCTTTCGACATCATGCTCACGTTCATGCACGGGCGAGGGCACTCAGCACATGCGACGCAGGCGCCGTGCCAGGGGTGCTGGTCCGTAGTTGATACAAATTCATGCTGAGGGTGAGGTACTTGCCACGAGGTCGCCGGCTGAGTTTATCAGGACCCTCTGCCCAGGCCGCTTGTACATCACCGCAAACTTGCCGGACCGTGGCACCGTGTCCTGCAAGCGGCAGTCGAAAGTCGATGTCATCAATCCCTTGCAGACTGAAGTAAGCACAAGTCCCCGCCAACTGCCTGACCGTCACATTGCCAAAGATGCACGACACGGGCAAGTCTATGGAACTGGGACAAGGCGCTGCGTCATGCCATGTGATGCTGGATCACCGAAAAACCACCAACCTGGTCGTTGATGACGTTCCACAGCTCCGGCACCCTGTGCTTCATCTCCCGCGCGAATGCGTGGTTCCCGACACGCGGCGCCCCGAAGGTGTATACCGACAGCGACACCTTCGGCAGGTGCTCGCAGGCTGCCTGGATGTCGTAGGCCGCCAGCGTCGCCAGGGCGCCGCCCAGCGAGTGGCCTGCCGAGAAAGGCACTTGCAGTTCAACTGGTGGCCGAATCTGCATCAGGCGATTGACCAGCAACACAGGTGCCTGGTACCACAGATTGCCACTCAGTTTGTCATACAGACTTTCATGCAGATAATCAGAACTTGAGATGCATCGCAAAATTATAGCCAGAGGCTGATGCCACAAGGTTGAGACATTGCGCAGGTGCACCTGTGACAAACACCCGCACGTCTTCACCCTTGCCCTCCAGGCAGCTCACAATGTCGTGAATGCGGTCAACGACCCTGGTACACAGCCCGCTGGCCTCCCAGTTCCGCAGGAAGCCCTGACATTGTGCAGCACTTGACGGTCACAAGCAGCTCTGCCAGAATCAGACTTCTGAAGTGACAGCCAGCTCATGACTGCAGATGGCCATCTTGTGCACGTCTGTAGGCAGGCTGCTGCTCATTGTGCAGCTGGGAGGGTATACCATGGTGCAAACATCAGCATACCTGATGCACGAAGGGCCGGCTGCCTAGCCACCACTTGCCACGCTTCGGCGGGTGTGTTGCGTACCACGCCTGCAAGGGCACAGTTCGGTAGGGCATGTTTCGTCCGACCAGATGTGCATTTGCACAGCTTTGCATCCTCTTCTGCATCTGGATACGATGTTGCCAGCCATGTAGCATGCATGGTGCAGCCAGCTGGCAGCAGAGTGGCCTACAACTACTGGTGTGAAGGAGATCAACCCACAGATCATGCGCACCTTGATGTCGGTGAGCACATTGCGAAAGGATGCGGTGCCGCGGAAGGCCACCACCACTGTGTCCTTGCTCCACGCCATTAAGGCCTTAGTGTCGACTGTCTTCTCCCACATCTGCAGACCAAGACTTGCATTTGAGGCAGGGCCTTGGGGCATCTGTGGCGTCAAAAGTATCACCACATGCCAATCATACCATGCTGTATACTGAAGTCCGGCAACAGGAGGGTGAATCAGGTCCAATTGTGAATTGACCCACCAGCTCGAAGTTGTCCAGCTTGTATAGAGCCATGGCGCCCTCCCGTGTCACGACCCCACTCTCCCCCTGCAGCACAGCGCGCACAACCTATTAATCGAGCCAAACAGATTTCATGTGTGCAGTGTGTTGCTCCTACCCTATCTGGCTGGAGCAAATCAGCGTCCCTGTTGGCAAACAATCCGTAGAGCATGGATAGAATGACCAGCCTGCTGTGGTCACGACAGCCACTACCCCGGCGCCTGCACGCACCCCTGGAGTCGCCTGTTCAGCAGTCACTATCCCACTCACTACGTGGGCTGCCCACCTCTTCGTCGTAGCGGTACACCAGCATGCTCCAGTACAGCATCTTGAGGGAATGTTCGAAGCAGAACATGGGCTGCAGGTCCATTGCGCGCTCGGCGGCGGGGTTGCCGCTCAGCCCGGACCGCCGCTCTGCCTTTCGGCCGGGCACCTCCCGCTCGCTCCACGCAAACTCCTGCACGCCAGAGCACAGCCACCTGAGCACAGCACGCTGCCCACAACATGGTCTCTCATAAGACAGTCATGTGTGGCAACCCTGGTGAAAGAGGCAGACCGTCCTGACAAGTTGATGTCGGAGGTGCACGCAGGTCATCACATCAGTCACACGCGTCAGCAAGACACCCTTACGGTAGCAGCTGATGAAGGAACATTCTGGGATCTCACCTGGAGCCATACGTGCATGAGGCCCAGCTCCGCCTTTGGGTTGTTCGGCATCCACAGGTATAGGGACACACATGCCAGCTGCAACAAACACTTTGTCGAATCAGGGAATGCGTGTCGATGCGCAGTCATCAGCAGCTTGTGAACACTGACATCAACAATGTGTACACACATATCATTGCTTTCATGCATGATGTAGTGCGACATTCCGAGAGCACGCACCCCAGTCATAACGACGTTCATTGGAAGGAACCCCATCCAAGCTGAGGAAGGAGCAAATGAGGATTGACAGGTGAGTTATGCTCAGGCAAGCGATAGCAGCAACACACTCTGCATGACAGCCTCTGGCAAATCACAACATCCATTCCAGCGGGGAGCTGTGGTGGGCACGCCTTGCAGGTAACACGCACCTTGCAGGTAAGACGTGCAGGTCCCGTATTCCACGTATATATACAGCAGGACGCACATCACAAAGAATGCCATGCCCAGCCCGCGCAGGCGCACCTAGGTCGAGCGAACGAATCACTCTCGTGCAGGTGCCTACCGATCACCAGGCTAAAAACAGTGCGGCTCACGGGCTTCATGTTAAACAGCTAGCGGCCTGCATCACAGGCCCTCAGACCCACCTGAAGTCTGACATTCAGGTTTGCCATGCGCATTGAGCCATCTGCGGGCGCCACAGCAAGATGAAATGACAGCTTGCGGAAAGAAAAGCATCAGTGTGAGCATCGAGCTACGCCCTCTGCAGGTATGTGTGTCAGTGCATGACAACGACCGTGCAGACGGCGACGACTTCGTGGCAGACTCACATGGCTTCTCGCGCAGTGCTGCATATGCCTGATGCAAGCACCACATCACCCCCAGAAAATACCTGCAGTAAAGTCAGTTACCGGTGGGTGTGGGCACATGCATCCCTGAGCATCTAGATACCTTGCAGAATGCCACAGTGAAGTCACAAAGGTGAGCTCACCCAATGAAGCAAGCAACCACCGTCGAGATCAGTGCAGATTCTGCAGCTGAGACGCTGCAGCGGTAGTCCAGAGTGCGGCAGCTGACAGCTCTGAGCTCTGGCGTGACATTGACACCGCCCTCTGCAGCAATAGCACAACGTTATACGTAGAGCATGCTGATGAGGTGGCACTGCATGCAGTTGGAGAGATCAAAGGGACTGTGTGCATTCCACAGACATCTGGCAGCTGGGCTAACACATGTGAGCATGGGACGCTCACGATAGGCCAGCACGCCAATGGCAATCAGCATGCCCTCCACACCCAGCGCAAACAGCAGCTTGGGAATGTGGTAAATGCGGGGCGCGTCCATGATGATGGCATCAGGCCGCTGCCCTTTCTCTGCGGTGTGACATCACATATCGTGAGCCGCCGTTGAGCACTGTGCATATGACGACATCAACATCTCTAAGTCTGTGTATCTTCAGAGACAGGCAGTTGGGCAAGGGTGTAACTGTGTGCAGTGTCAAGTTGCATGTCGATTCGCACCATTCGCTGCGACCCAGGGCATCGAGTCGTGGGCATGCATGAGGAAGACCGCAAAGATTGCATTCCTACACAGAGCGCGCCAGGCATCGAAATCAGAGAAGACAATAGAGTGAGAGGTCAAAGATCGGACTGGCAATGGAAGATTCAACCATCAGCACCAACAGCCTCAGCGAGGGCTTGTCGTCTCACCAACATGACCACTGTATGGTTCCTGCAGCACGGACGCACAGTTCCCTGTTGCACATGGGCAGTCCAGCGCTACAGCTCGAGTTCTCTCAACTGAATGCAAGGAAGCAGCATACCGTTGATGGTGACGAACCCATCAAACCACCGACACTTCCCGCCCAGGATGTACGCATTCTGGATTACCCATGACGTGATGTTGATGAACTGCATCACACAACCTGTCAATGTCAGACTGTGAGCTGGAGCTGCAATTATGTCGGCTGTGCTATACATGTGCATGTTGATATTGCCTGGCGCTCATCAGACATTAGGGAAGCAGTCGAGGCTCATTCGATCACCACAATGCCATACTCCACCATCGTCTTCTGAGAGCTGCGCTTTCGCCTGATGCTCCTGCAGCAGTCACAGACACCGTAACATAAGCAATCAAATGAGTCTGTCGATTGTAGCGGTGCATGGAGAAGAAGTTTGTACTTCCCACATCCTCACCAGCGTTTTCGACTTTGGTTGGCAAGGATCAGCCGGTGTACGTAAATTCCGCCAGCCACTGCCAGAGCCACCCAGCAGAGCAGCCCGAGGGTGACATTGCAGATCTCCTGGAAGTGTGTTGAGAGGAACCAGTGCTGGCTCTGCAATGTGACCGCAACAAGAGGTCAGGTAAGAGCTATACTGCAATGAGGGCACGTAAGCCCACCACTACAACTGTATGCTCGTGTTCTAGTGGTTCTATGATCACGACATGCCTCCTGAAATGTGTATGTGCTGACCGCCCACCTTCGTCTTTTTGAGTATGAGCCCCACAATGAGGCCCACAAAGGCGAGGAACTGGATGACCCACAACCCAATGAGCGCGGCCTTCGTTTCGTGATCCGAAATGAACTCCAGTCGGTGCACGACGTCATTCCCAACCTGCACAGCATTGTGCATGTCAGACCAGGTCGTGACTGAGCGAGCACCTGAATACATGTATGTGCGATGCCACCCCATGCATGTTGCAACAGGCAGATACAATCATCTGATAAGCAGCCATACGTTGTAGTGCGTGCTCATCCAGCTCTTGATGTGGCTGGTGGAGCTGTTCAGAGACTCGTTGCTCGCGGTGGACGAACTGGCTGAGGCGGTGCGGACAAGCTTGCGGTCCGCAGTGACGGTGTCAATCGACTCTCTTGATGGCAGCGGCACCGCATCTCCGTACGGGCTGGGCACCACAAGCTCCTGCAGCGGTTTGGAGATGCTGCAAGTTATGATTTGCGCACCATGTGAACGTTGTGCACACAGCCGCTAGGTCAACTGCGGTCAGTGCTGCCCATTTCATTGCAGACCTCAGACAGGGCGGTCCAGGCCTTTGTAGCCTTGGGACAACATACGCTGATGGCTGATGTCAGAAATGACAGTGGCATGGCAGGGTGCGAATTTAAAGCACTTTGCCAACATGCATGTGGTTTCACAGGTTACCAGTGCGGCGCCAGCGCGGAAGCCTTTCTCCACGTCCTGCATTGCGCTGGCGCGCCCTTTCGAAGCACCAGAAGACGCTTCTCCAGGGCTCATGCAGACACCCTCTGGGCGTACCTCCCGAAAAATGGCATCCTGCGACCGATGCTCGACTGTCGTACACCAGCAGCGCGGCCAAAACGGCTCAAGATCAATGCGTGCTTGGTCTGTTAGGCATCCTTTCCACGAACAATCACGTGTGACGCAGGTGCCCGGCAAGCGACGCTACGAGGCGGCACTCAGCAGGAGTGCACAGAGATGCGTGCCTCTGTACCTGCTCAGCACGGTCGGATGCGTGCAATGTCGTCGTCAGACTACCGAACTGCCAACGGAGCTCTTGCAAGGCCAGAGGCGGTGGGATCCTCATCAAGGTCAGTAAGCAGACACCGCGCCACCTGGTGCAGATTCTTTCCCCTCCAGTCCACCCCCCAGTCACGTAACGCACCAGCAGAGCTAGTCGAACTAGCATGCCCTATTGTAGGGCTCTACAATTGGCTCTACGTTTTGTCAGGCCTTGTACCAGCGCGCCATCTGTACGGATGGCTACAGATCATACAGCAAAAGTTCCAGGGTGAAGGACCTTCGTCCTGGAAAGATCAAGACATGATTACAGCCTCATCATTTGCAGGCATCGAGACAGGCACGGCTGCGGCAAATGTGCTGCCTGCGAGCGGCGAAGTAATGACCGTCCCCCTCTCACGACGCCCTGCTGTAGGCACGTCAGCCCTCCGGCGCTCCCGGAGATGCGCGCAGCCGCGGCGAACCTCGATGAAGACCTGACGCAAGCTGCTGGACTGTAGCATGAATTTTGACAGCTTGCGGTCAGGCTACGATCTGAGCGCCGTGTGCAAACCAGATGGTGCTGGTGCACTGCCCGCAGCGTCCCCGTTGGACTCTGTCAGCTGCTCAGGTGAGTGAAAGCTAGGACCTTGCACGATCTGCAGCCAATCTTCCATGCAAAGATACCATCCGCGGCAGCGTACAAGTAGGCAGGGGAACGTGTCGTGCACCGGTGCAGGAGCACAGGGGCAGTCGCTGCTGTCAACGACTGCTGCAGCAGTGGGGCAATGCAGAGCTGCGGTCGCGTCGCTGCGAAGCTGCGTGCACGCGGCCACCTCGAGACTGGACAGCTGCTGCGCTCTGCTGCGCGCTGCCGGTGCCGCAGTGGCGGCTCTCGAGCAGGCCAGCAGTGGCGCGGCGGACGTGGACGGCTGTCAGCTGCGGCAGCTTCACTCATTATCAGCGGCGGTGCTGGCGGCGACTGATATGGCAGTCGCGTGTGTCCAGGTGGGCATGGCTGCGCAGTGCCGGTGTCAGCCACACCTGCCACACTGCCGTGGCATGCATCATGCTTGAGATGTGCTACAGATCATGTTGGCATTTTACAAGCATAACCCCCTTTGTGTGCATCAAGATCGAGACGCTGCAACCAATATCCGTGTCGTAAGCCACTTGCTTGGCTGCCGTAGGTGGAGGGCCATCAGAAAGTATGGCAGTCGGCCCTGAAGCGCCGGCGGAAGGGCAGCAAAGCGCCAGCACGATGCCAGATGATCGTGTCCAGCTTCCTACTGCTTGCACAGCAGGCCGCCGCACTGTCTGCAGACAACACAGCGATGCAGCAGCCCATCTACCAGAGGTGAGATGCTAAAAGAGTCCAACTGGTTGGGGCAAAGGTGCCATTGTGTAGTGGCACGCCGCCGCTCCAGCAGCTGGTAGCATACCACCGTGCCGATGGCTTGGCACCAATCGCAGGCTCTTCTTCGGCGAGCAGAGCGGCAGAAAAGGCGTAGCAGCCTTGGCTGTACAGCAGGACCTGCAGCCACAACAGCAGCAGCTTGTCAGGTGCTCCACCTGGCATGGCAAGCTGTTTCGATCCTGTGGCACCCACATACCAGCCAGCGCCACAGCTGGTGCAAGCCCGTGTCATATCATGAGTCTCGATCCCGTCCTTGAATTCTTGTTACGTACAGGGGAGCTGGCAAGGCGGAGGTCCAGTGTGTCCTGTTCATCGGCAGCACGCTGGCAGAGCCGCACGACGAGGTGTGGTGGTACGAGGGCACCGCCAGCGCTGGCATACACGTGCACAGCCTCACCACCGGCGCCACACAGGTCAGCGGCAAATGAGCACGAATTAGGCTCTTTGTCAATTGGCAGAAACAGATTGCCACGGCTGCTGGCAGAGCGCATATGTTCACCTGCTGGTGTGTCACAGCTACCAGCAACGTGGCAAGACGCAATCGACAGGATCTCTCATTTCACCCTTCTGATTTGACGACAGGAGCTTGACCCTGCGGATGGCTGGGGCGCGGTCACCTGCTTGCACAGTGACGGGCACGGCAACGTATGGGCGGGTTTCCAGAGCGGCGGGGCTGGCGTGTGGAGCCGCGCGCAGCGGCGCCGTGTGTGCCTGCCCCTCCAGTGCTGCAAGACGGCAGTCAGGTGCAAATCCAAAAACATTGCCAAGTGTTGCTCACTACCGATGTCACCAGCTTGCACGCTGAGCTCGTTGTGCACGAGCTGGTCGGAACACTCTCAGGTGCGCCCCTCTCCATGCAGTGGCCAACTAAATACCTCGGAATGTACTGCCGCAGGGTCATTGTGGCGGATGGCTGCGGCCATGCATACATCGGGTCGCATGCAGGCGACGTCATGGCTGTGCGGCTGCGGTACGCCACGACCAGCGGCTCTGCCACGCTGGAGATGGCACACTCCCTGCTGGTGCAGACCAATGGTGCGCTGAAGTCATGGAAGTTGTTGCCATTGTCCTGCTGAACATGCCAGTGTCAACATCACATGGCGGTTCGCTGCATGCCTTGCAATGATCGTGTGTGGATATGCCTGTCTCACGGATGAGCTGCTGGACATGAACCGCATCTTTTGGACAGGCTTTGCGGGCGTGCAACTGAATGCGGCGCACGCGGGCAGCGTCACCGCCATCACGGCGCTGGACGGCCGCGTGTGGTCGTCAGGCGGCCGCAGCAAGGCAGCACGGCTGCGGGAGTGGTCCATGTCTGGAGCTCTGCACGCTGACGTGGACCTCAGCTGCACAGGTGAATTCATATGCAGATGGTCCGCACCGGGTCTGCGCTGACTGGTAGCTGCAAAGTGCATGCGTGACAGCAGCATGTGGATGTTCGGTACAGCCGATCACATGAGCGCTGCGTGTGCCTGTACCTCCACAGGTGCAGCAATTGCGCTGCTCGCGGCGCCGGCAGCAGGCAGCGCACACCACCAGCACCAGCATCAGCCGTCGACTGCGGTGACGCTGCTGTCTGGCCACGGCGACGGCACGGTGCTCGTCTGGCTGGCGGAGGGCACGCACGGCCTGCAGCGCCTCAGGCACATCGCGGCCCCGGCCGCGGCCGGCGGCGTCAGGGGCCTGGCGCTGTGCCACGCCTCGACGCTGTTGCTTGTGGCGCATGCCGGCGGCGTCGTGGCCGTCCGGAGCTTCCAGCGGCAGCCGGATGCAGGAGATGGCCAGCTGCAGCCCCATATGCTGCTGAAGGTCAGGCTTAACACTTTCTCCTGTGATTTCTGCATGCCACCAACACTTGGTTCCCCGCAGTGCTGGACTGCCTGCACACCTGTCTTGAGCATGACCACTAGACACAGTGCTGCACCCTTTACCAGTCTGACGATGATGTGCTGTGAGCTGCATTGTAGGTCGCAAAGAAAGGCGGCATCCAGTACATGGCCAGCGCGGCCGGCGCCGGCTTCGTGTTCAGCGGCTCTGTGGGCATCGTGCGGGTCTCGGAGGCCGAGGTGCTCCGCGTGGCGGTCGGCGCAGGCGTGCTGCAGCCGCAGGTGCCCCGCCCAGCCACGCCGCCGCGGGTGGTACTGCCGCCTGCCTCTCGCCGGGTGAGTTCCTTGATTCATGTGTTTCCTCTCCAATCTGCCGCGCACACCTGTTCTGCATGCGCCTTGTCTTCTAATCTGCTTCTCAGGGCCGCACAGCAGGATCCTTTCAACAGGTGGCTTGGAAATTGAAAGCGACATCCTTCGCTGCTGCCGCAGGCCAGCCACCTGGACAGCGAGGGCATTGCCGCCGCCGCTGCACTGACCGCGCGGGCGCTGGGGCGCATCAGCGGCGCCGGCGGCGGCTCGATGAGCGGGGCCAGCCACTTCTCCGAGATTCAGCCCGCTGTGCAAGGTGCGACAAGACAACGCACCTGGCACACACAGCAAGTACTGACCTTGTGAGAGGACTGGTCGCCTTTCCATAGCCCTTCAGCTTTGACAGGCAAAAGTCATAGAATCTACAGCTGTCACTGCCACAGCAGTCCTGCATCGCTGAGAATAGATCGGTCCTCTCGCATGCAACATCTCCGACATCGCCACTCTCTGCATGACCCGTCCCATCTGTCTGCATGGACATCTCCACTCATAAGGATGATGTGTAGTCATCACTCTTCGATCATGGTCTCAGCATGTTATGTGCCATGCATGCAGGGCCACATGACATGCTGTCGCTCGCGTCGGCGGTGCCATCATCCTTAGCACAAGGCAGCCCGTCCGGCAGCGCGCTGCCGCCGGAGGCCAGCAGCATTGGCGCAGACAACGCCGGCGGCAGCAGCGGCGAGATGTTCGATGCGACCACCGGGGCGGCGATGGCGGCACGGTATGCAGCGGAGCAGGTCCGGTCAATGAGTGCCAGCGGCGCCTTGACCAGAGGTGATTACATGCAGGTTCTGCACATCTCCTGCTACGGAGCTTGTATGGTACGAGCTTATACAGCAGATGTCAACATGTTGGGCGAGCAGCAGCTTGCAGCCGCAGGGCAAGTGTGCACGGCAAGCATGGTGTCGCAAGGCAAGCATGATGACACCCGATGACAGAACCTTTTGGGATGTGTGCAATGCAGACTCAGCAGCATCTATGCGGGCCCTGGGGCAGCAGCCGCCGCCGCTGCCAGGCAGGAATGGGCACACCCGGCGTTTTAGCGCCTCTGCAGCCATGCCGCCTTCCGCACGGCGACTGTCAGCTGAGGCTCTGCTGCAGCATGTCCGGCACAACACCAGGTAGGTTGCTGCATGCACAAACAAGTTGGTTCACCTACCAACCGAAAACAGCTCTATGCCTATGAGGTCTGGTCCATCCTAGGTTGATTTGCTCAGGGATGCTGGTGCTCCATGTCCGCAACCATTCTGTGTGCCTTCCACAGCATGGTGGACCTTTGCGCGGCCACAGATGCACTGGCAACCAGCACGGCAAAGCTGATTCAGAGACAGCAGGAGGCAGCAGCGAGCGGAGCGAGCTCCGTGCCATCGCCATGCAGCAGCACCTCACCGCCAGCACCGAAAGGTGGGGTCGCATGTGGAGTTGGCGAAGGTCAATGATGTCCTTGCCCAGAGGATACTGACACGCTGCGGCCGGCTGGCGATATGATGCAAGTGCTGGCCCTTGATCCAGGCAGTGAACATGGTGTCTGATATGATTCGCGCAGAGTCCGTGTTTGTGAGGTCACGCGCGGATAAGCTGGCGGCGAACATGCTGCTGACAGGCACGACTGCTGCCAGCCTCCGAGGCGCCTCCATCAATGGCTCGAGGTGAGACCTCCTCAGAAGCTACTCTTCATTGCATGCTTATCAGCATAGGACTTGTGTGATGTTAGCCAAGCGCATATTTTGGCATTGGCTGTGCAACCACCACCACCCGCGCACGGCAAGTCGAGCAAAGGAGCATGTCATGATGTGCAGCCGCCGGCCATCAATGTCGTCCGTCAAGGAGTCTGTGCTGGAGGGCAGCAACGCGGTGGACCCCTCCGCCGGCATCGACGCCGGCCTCGGCAGCCGCCTGGGCACCACCAGCCTGGGCGCCTGGCTGCCCGCCACCGGCGGCGCGGCGGGCGGCAGCCGGCTGGGGAAGCCCAGGCTGGCCCGCTCTCCCGCCAGAGGCAGCAGGCGGGCCAGCACGGGCGGGGTGCTGAGCGCGCACAGCCGCAGCGTGCTGGCGGGCCAGCCGGCGAATGTGGGCGAGCAGGATCCGGCTGCAGGCAGCGCGAGCGGCGCGGGCGGCGCAGGCGGCACTGACAGCCCTGGCCCCTTCGGCAGTCCCAGCACGCCCGGTGGCGGGCAGCCGTCGGTGCGGCGGCGCTCCAGCATCGCGCGGGCATCGATGGACCGTCCGGGCTCCATCGCACGGTATTCCCAGGACAGCCAGGGCGGCTTCAGCTGCGCCAGCTTCAACGCCGTGCGTGCCAGCCTGGCGGACGAGTTCCGTGCTGCACAGCTGAGCAGAGCGCCCGGAGCTCCGGGACTCAATGCCGGCTCCGATGGCGGCAGGTCGGCCGTGGCATCACCAGCGGCAAGCAGGCGGCTGAGCCTGATGGGCCAGCAGCGCCAGGCGGGCGGTTTCCCAAAGCTCGAGCAGCCGGCCGCCACACCACTGATGGATGCCGGCCAGCAGTACAGCTACCCAGGCGCCACTACGGGGATGCCACAGGCATTCGCAGACCCCACTGGCCACTACTCAGAGTCGCTGCCATCCTCCCGCCTGCAGCATGTCAGCACCAGCTATGACCCGCAGCAGCAGCAGCAGCAGCAGCAGCAGCAGCAGCAGCAGCAGCAGCAGCAGCAGCAGCAGAGGCTCCATTACGACCTACTGGCAGAGACAGCGGCAAGCAGTGCACAGTACGACGCAGCCGCTGCTGAGGCTGCTGCTGAAGCCAGCAGCAGGCAGCTGCAGCGCGAGACGCTCAGCCGCTGGCAGAAATCCAGCAGTGGTGCGGAGGCGGCTGCTCTGCTGGCTGCGCAGCTTCTCTGGAGCCGTCAGGTGGGCCATCCCAGGCGCAAGCAAGTGAATAAGTGCTTCCAGCATGCCATTTTTGGCTGCACGCCTGTGTCTGAACTCAAGAAAGTAACCACATCAATGTCCCTGCTCTGCAGCAGCAACAGCAGCAACAGCAGGAACAGCCGCAGGGTGGGTGGCATCAGCCAATGGACGGCCCGCAGCCGTACAGCATGCCGCCGCTGTCGCCGCCGATGATGCAGCACAGCCCGGCAGCCCGCGGCCGCCACTCGGTGTCCCGGCACTCGGCACCCCGCTTTGGCGCCAGCATGGAGCGCCGCCGCTCCTCGGTATCGCGCTCCTCGATGCCGGTGACCTCGTCCAGCCTGCGCCGGCGCACGCCCGACCCCCAGCTGATTAGCAGCTGGTGCGCTCAGTTTACAGCCAAATGGGAAGATGCTCTACTTGAGTGGCAGCGCCACGCCGCAGATCCCTCATCGAGTATCTGATGGGCTTGATATTGGCACGCTTGATTGTGCATTGCATGCAGAGGCGGCTTCATACTTGCTCAGGTATATCGATGCAACAATGTGCAGGGCCAACAGGGATGCCTTCCTGCGGAGTGCGGCGGGGCAGTACCTGGTGCAGTTCCACGATCTGTCCTTCAAGCAGCAGATCGGCGACGGCTCTGTCGGCCGTGTGCACCTCGGCAAATGGCAGGTGAGTACCTGCCAAGAAGACTGCATGGAAAGCTTGTTGCTGCGTGTGTGCCACACCAGTTTTATCAGCTTGCACCCTGGCAGTTGCGTCGTGCTGTCACCCGTCGGGGACTGACTGTGAAGTGTTCTCTGAGTGAACAGGAGACAGATGTGGCGATCAAGATGCTCAGTAGCCTGGCGGCAATCGGCATCCGCGCCCCTAGCGCCCGCAGCAACGACAAGATGATGCGAACCCTGGAGCACGAGGTGAACGATTGAGCTGTCATGGTACATGCCACTACAAAGGTTTCACTCATAGTGAGCCCAGCACACCTAGCTTTGTATGCACAAGTACAAGCTTAGACCACAGTTGCAGGTTGTTGATGCTCTTTGTTCTTGTCTTTGCTGCAGGTCAACATACTGGCGTCTATCCGGCACCCCAACATAGTGCTGTTCATGGGCGTGTGCCTGGAGCCGCCGTGCCTGGTCACCGAATTTTGCGCCCGCGGATCCCTGCACGATGTGCTGCGGAAGGTGAGGTCATCGTTGCAACCTTGACTGCACTGCTGCCTGATGGCTGCCAATTGGTGCTCATGCCTGCGTTCACCTGATGCACGCATGGTGGCCGCCAGCTGACAGTCATAGCTGGCCTCATGCAAGGTGTGTTCTGTTTGCTCGTGTTCCATCAGATCCTGCTTGCAAGACCAGGGGGCAGTATGGTGTGATGTTATAGCCTTCGAGTATCTTCACAGGTGGCTGTCTCGCCGAGGGCAATGGGGCACCACCTGGACTGGCCACGCCGCCTGGGCATGGCACTGGATGCCGCTAAGGTGAATTGCAGCAACAACCTGCAGACAGGGATGCTGCAAAAGAGTGCTGCAGCAGTCGGAGACAGTCCTGTGCTCGAATAGCGAGTGAGATCGCACATGCTGGGTGCGCAGGGCCTGCTGCAGCTGCACTCGCACCGGCCCGCGATCCTGCACCGGGACCTGAAGAGCCCAAACCTGCTGGTCGACAAGCACTGGCGAGTCAAGGTGCGCAGCAGATCATATTGCGGACTGTGTTTACAAAGCAGTGCACCTGCCAGCCATGCGTTGTCTGGCTTGCACGTGCATCAGGTGTGCCTCTGATCTCAAGTGCACACGTGTGCACATAAATCATGTGACAAGCATGATGATGAAGGGTTTGAAATTGGGCGGATTGCTGCATGAAGGTTGGCGACTTCAATCTGTCACGCATGGCGGAGACTGCTGCCACCAACTCCAACATGTCCGCCAACAACCCCCGCTGGCTGGCGCCTGAAGTCATCACTCACCAGGCATGTGTATGTGCTGCATCACACATGACAGGTCGTGCATCTTTCAATTGTTGGCATGGCAAGTGTGAGCTCAAATGCGCTGGCCTGACACCAAGAATTCCTTGTCAGTGGGCACGGCTTCACATCCCCCCTGCTCATTCTGTGCAGGAGTATGGCATGGCTTCGGATGTGTATGCCTTTGGCATCGTGCTGTGGGAGCTGATGACCTGGCAGCTGCCCTTTGAGGCGCTCAACCCCTGGCAGGTACCCAGTGCCGCATCTGTTGTACAGCCCCATCTAAGATACATGTATCAGTCGCAGTGCCCAACACAGTGTTGCAGGTCACTGCCAGCGCAGCAGATGCTGCAAGCAAACATCGCATGCCAGCACATTCTCTGCTCACACCAGCAGCAGATGCACTAAACCACTGACATCTAGCTCAAGACTGAGATCAAAACTGAGATAAATCCCTGAAACAGAAGTGGTGCTGGAGCGTGGGGAGCGGCCGGAAGTGGAAACTACATTCGAGACAGGAACTTATGCGAGAGGAGGCTTTGTACCACACAGATCATGGTGGCGGTGGAGCGTGGGGAGCGGCCGGAGGTGCCACCTGCGGAGCAACTGGCGGGCGGCGCATTCGTGGGGCTGCCCCACTTCGTGCGCCTGATGCGCGCCTGCTGGGCCCAGCTACCGCATGAGCGGCCGCCCGTGGAGGAGGTGTGCACAGTATCATTGGTGTTGGCATGTCCTGTTCGTCTTTAAAGACATGTTGCCGCTGTGCATGCTTGGGCTTCGCAGGGTTTGTTGTAAACAAGTGCTAATTGCAGCTTGGTCACGTTAGCAGCGGGCGGGCACACCTGAGCTGGTACGGTATACAGTAGGAGAAGCACAGACAATTCTTGTCGCTGATGGGCGCAGGTGATTGCGGAGCTGCGCATCCTGATTGAGGTGGCGCACTTCGAGAAGAAGGCGCTCGCAATGCAGGCGCCGGCCCCCCTGCAGCAGCAGAATTCCGGCTTCACCATCGCGGTGCCGGAGACCGAAGCCGGCTCCGAGGCGGAGCCGCAGACGTCGGTGTCGTCTGCGGATGCCATCAGCATCAACCCGGTCATGCGGCGCCAAGGCAGCCCGCCCAAGCCGCCGTTTAGCAGCGGTGCTGGTGCGTACGGTGACCGCTCCGGGGGGGTGGCGACAAACAGCTACATCGAGATGATGCAGTCGCACGGCGTGGCCGGCGGCTTCACCGGCTTTGGCGGCAGCCAGATGATGCAGCAGCACGGCGGCAGCGGCAGCTATGGCGGCAGCCATGACAGCAGCGGGTATGGCGCGTCAGCAACGCAGCCTGCCGATGCGGCGGCCATGGCGGCAACCCACGCGGGCATGCATACGCCGCCTTCGCCGTTCGGAGTGCACCGGACGCCCGGCAGCCCGGCATTCGGTGTACCTGACGCTGCCATTCAGGTACAGCATTCCCGCAGTACAGCCATTGAAGTCAGTGCATTTCCACTGGACCAAGCATAGTATACATCTCCTCCAGATGACTGTCAAGAGCTGAGCCGCCATGGTCATCTCCGTGCAGCCGTCAAATGGCAGAGGCGAGCGCGGGGGAGAGTATGCGATGCGGCGCACCGAGGGGGCGGCGCGGCAGCCGGGGGTCGGCAGCCACGGCGGCGGCGCAACCCCCGCGACTCTGCGAGCCATCTACGGCCCGCCAAACCCTTTGGCGGAGGTGCCCAGCCCCCGCCGCGGGGATGACAACAGCAGCAGCCGCCGCAACCCCTTCGCAGCGGGCCTCGGCGGCAGGGCACCGGCCGGCAGCCACCCCGCTGCAGTGGACCCGCTCACTGTCGGCAGCGGCAATCCATTCGCAGCCAGCTTTGATGCCAGCGCTCTGCGCACCCGCAGCCCGGTCACCATCCAGCCGTCCTCGATCAGCAGCCCCCTGATGGAGGCGAGCGTTAGTCAGCATGGCACCGGCAGTGCCAGCGGCGCCAGCGCTACGAGCGCAGGCAGCGGAGCCAGCGGCAGCGGCAAAAGCGGCGATGCAATCCACGGCAGCCCGCAGAGGGGCGTGCCATTCCGACCCCGCAGCGGCACGGCTGCTGGCGGCCACGGCAGCGTGCGGTCCCTCAGCCTGTCGCCCGCACGCACGGCCGCGGTGCTCAGCATCAGGCGCCGCTCCGAGGGCATCCCGCCCCGGCCACCCAGCAAACTGGGGCTGGCGGACGGTGCTGCGGGGTCGCCGACCCACCCCGGAGTGCCCAGCCTCGGCAGCGGCAGCAGGCTGGCGCCGCCGGAGGCTGCGTCGGTCTCGGCAGGCTGTGTTGTGCCGCTGGGGCCTGGCGCTGGCGGCGTGCAGCAGCCATCGGTCGTTGGGCTGTCCGAGGCCAGGCGCCAGCTGGAATTTGAGCAGCAACAGCAGCAGCAGCAGCAGCAGCAGCAGCAGCAGCAGCAGCAGCAGCAGCAGCAGCAGCAGCAGCAGCAGCAGCAGCAGAAAGGTTCCGCTTCGCGCCGCGGCACCAGCGGCCTGCAGGCAGTCGCGTACGGTAGCAGCGACCTGTGGCCTGAGACGCCGCCGACCGTGCCGACCTCTCCATCGGCGCACCAGTCCGACCTGTCGCCGCTGTCATCTGATGGCCTGTGAAACAGTGGACACCGGCAGCAGACGCAATTGTGCATGAAGGACTAAGCATGAGCACTGACAAAGTTGATGAGTTATTATCGAAACCTTTGCCAGTGTCCATTATGCTGAAAGCAACTTTTGTATGTGGTTGCTCAGGGTCTTGGCGAGCTGAGGCTTTGTCTTCAGCTGCAACTTTCACTAGGTGTGAGGTGTCGTCAGGTGCCCTGCCGACGGACTCTCAGAGCAAGATCGTGTCATGGTTGGTGTGTTGTGCATCTGCCGCCGCACACAATGCGATTGGCACCTTGTCGTGATGCCCTGTGATGCATCGCAACTGGGCCAAGTCATTTCTGGGCAATCTCGCGCACCGACTGCCGGCAATTAGTGCACTGATAGCAAACACTTCCTTCTGCTGACAATTCGCTGTTCAGGTCATAATTTTTGTGCGTGGCCGGGCTCAACATGTCTCCCCCTGCATTACAAGTCGGTCACTGGCACATCGCTTTCGCTGCGGTCTGACTGGATCTTCACCCGCACAGCACCTCGGTCCCACTCTTCGCGCCCCACCAGGATCAGCCGCGCAGCATTGCACCTGCACATTGCCGAAACAGATTCGTATATGTTACTGTCACTTCGTTGCAGAAGGCTTGCTGGCCAGAACACCCAACCTCACGCCTGAGAATGCTGCTGCAACATGATGCGCCAGCAGAGCAATGCGGCGAGGTCCCAAGACAGCCCACTAGTCAGCCTGCCTGAGAACATTGAGGCCTGGAAATTTCAATATCACGTGCAATGGCAGCGGCAAGCTAGAAAAGCTCACCGCTCGGCCTGCTTGAAGACCCACTTCATTTTCTTGGCCTGCAGCACCAGGTCCACGGAGCGGCCCCTGCCCCGCATCTGGGTCGCGATGCCGCACGCCTCCGGCCGCAGAGACTCGTCCATCACCACCACCATGTCATCCACCTTGGCGCAACACACTCTTCGACTCAATTGGCAGGCATGTAGTAGGATATCGGTGTGTTGTCATCTTCACAGGGATGCTCTAAGACACTGGGGGCTCCATCACTCCATCATCACCACCACCACATCGTCCACCTTGGCATGGAGCACGCTTCAACACAATCGGCAGGCACACAGCTCCCGGCCATGCCACGCATTTGCAGCAGCTCTGCAGTAGCTCTTGGGTCATCGGTGAGTCGTCAGTGTCACCGCAACCCGCTGGGACACTGGGAGCTGGCTGGAGGAGCTCTGTTGGTACGTGAGCGGCAAGACGCATGTCAATTGGCGAGACACCCTGAATCCCTGAACCCCAGACCCCAAGGCACCTGGTGCGGCAGCTTCGGCACGAGCTGCTTGTCCTGCAGCAGCTCTAAGATGACGGCGTCGCCGAAGCCGAAGCCGGCACACGGCTGCGCCTCGCCGCCAAACGTGGCCAGCAGCTGGTCGTACCGGCCGCCACCCGCGATCGCGCGCAGCTGCCCCTGCCTGTCAAACGCCTCAAACACGACGCCTGCATTGCGGGAGCGGCATTGGCGTGACGTTGCGCTGCTTCCAGCAAAATCCAAAAAGCTGGAAGTGGGGGACATGGTGCAGTATTCGAAAAGCTTGAGTTGGGGCACATGCTGCCAATTCCTGCACACAACGTTGATCGTGTGCGGTGTGAGCTCTGCTGTGATGTTAGTGTGCAGGCACGACAGGGCATCTGATGCCCTGAGGCAGAGCTTTGACACTACCGCGTCAGCACTGCACCTGTGTAGTACGCGAGGCCGCGCATGATGGAGGCGTCAAACACCAGCCAGTCCGCGCATCCGTATGCCTCCAGCAGCCGGAACAGCTGCTGGAGCTCCTGCGCCGTCTGCACTGCATGCCACAAATGAGTATTCACCCCATTCCCCAGCTGATCGGCCAGAGATGCCCTGTCTAAAGCGCTGCTGTGCAAGGTGAGGCGTCCAGCGATGCAGCTCTTGGCCGTGACGCACACAGAGAGGAGGTCCTGAGGGTATGATGGAACAGCAACGGCTGCAGCATTCGTCCACAACCTAGCTGGCCTGCAACATGAGCGCATCCGAACCCTACCTCGCTGTCCTCGCCCAGCAGACGGCTCAAATCCTCCACGTTGCTGAGCCGAACCACCTCAAAGATGGCGGCAATGGCCTCATCGCCGATGTGAATCTTCTGCAGCTCATCCTTCACCTATCGAGTGGTCATAAGCTGTGTCATTGACTGCTGTAACAGCAATGTGCACTGCAGAATGGGCAGCCCACACTTGGCAGCCCACACTTGAACAGCACCCTTTCGTGTTTCGGGTTGCAGACTCATCAGATGGCTCCCCAGGGCCAGCTGCACATATTGCAGACTCCGACAGCGAGCTTGCCTTCTCTTCGCCGATCTTGTCGAGCTTGTCGACCACGACGCACACGGGACTGAAGGCCTCTGCGGGCACGCCGTTTTGCAGCAGCACCTGCTGCATGACCTTGCGGCTGGAGATCTGCGCAGCGGAGGACATGCACCTGGTGAGGTTGGCAGCCAATGGAGTGCTGCGGGAGGAACACAAAGCAGCATGGGACCTCCGACTGCATTGTTCGTCAAGAACGCACCTGATGCATCAAGACCTATGTATCAAATGGCTGCATGGCTTGTTTTACGACACTAAATTGGGCGTGTACAACAGTTCCACTAGAACATAAGCACACCTTGATGCCCACATCCTGGGCGCTAAGGCCTGCTGCTTTGAAGAAGGTGATGATTGCTGCAAGGAGCTCCGCCTCAGCCTCAATGCCGGGCACGCCAATGATGTCCAGGTTCCATTGCCTGCACGGAACAGCAGCCAATTAGCCGCTAGCTCATAACTGAGACATGCAGCATCTGTTATTCCCCTGCCCTATCAATGCTGTTGTGGCCTTGCGCAAAACGCGGCACTCTGACAGGAGCTCACCAGTGCACTCGCCGTCTGCCTCTTGTTGCCCGCTCATATCGCCAGCACTGCCCAATCTGCAGCATGCGGACCGCGCTGTCAACACCAATGCCAGCCAGGCAGGGGGCACCGATACTCAAACGCAATCTGCTGCCGCCACTGCTGTCACATCTGTCAGGTATGGGCTGCTGCCCTACCTGCGACCACTTGGCGGGCAGGGGCAGGGTTTTGCCCTTCTGCAGCGCGAGCCTCGCCAGGCTGGGCGTCAGCTCTGGCCGCAGCGCCACCCGCCGCCCACCCTTGTCCTGTCATAATGCAATAAAGATAGTGAGAAAAGCAGCCACCCTCTCAATCAAGAGGAGCGTGCAAGGTCTCGTGCACCACTTGGCACCGTGTGCCGGTGCGGAAGTTGCAGGCCCCCTGATGTGCAGCGCCTACCGACCTCAAAGTTGTACAGCTGGTCCACGATCTCCTCGCCGGCCTTGCGGGTGAACAGCTCCTCCGACTCCAGCACGGGGCCCTCCACCATCTCGAAGCCGAACTGCTCGCTGACGCGGGACCACAGGCCGAACAGCCACCTGCGCACCCGCATGTCCTCCGGCAGAAAGTCTTTTGTGCCTGCAATCGCATGGCAATGCAGCTGGCAATGCAGTACTGATAGCTGTCGGATGCGACATCATCTGATGCGCCACATGTTGGCAGATGTGAGGTCGTCAGGCGCGCCACATGATTGCAGGAGGACCTGCGGACGGCCCATGCTGTCAACATGGCGGCCCACCCGGCAGCGAGTTGAGGTTGATCAGCTGCTTCTGCTGCTGCTGCTGCTGCTGCTGTGCAGGCGGTCCGCTGGCTGCCGCCTTCCGCCCGCCCTGCGGCAGAACATGGAGTGAGTGTCGATCTCGAGCGCAGCGTGAGGACTGCTGGCAGCGCTAACCACTGATTTGGCACATGGATGCCGGCGGGCAAATGCACCACCTGCTTCTGCTGGAGGTCTGCTGACGGAGGCGGTGCTGCTGATGCTGTTGCAATGGTACATTGCCGGGAGATGTGGCGATGCTGCGCACCGCATGGCAACAAGGTGAACCTGGATCGGCACAGCGGCAGATGCCGCCATGCCACACTGTGCTGCAGGGCCCGAAGTTGCCAGGGCATATGTTCGAATGCGCGGCAGCAGCGAATGGAAACCTTCCTGAGCAGACTTAGGTGTTGATGTTTCCTCTGACTCGGTGAAGCACAAGGCTGCCGTGGGCAATGATGCACGGCTGCTCAAGATTGCAGTCAGCTTTTCCTAAAGGAGAGGCGCGACGCAATCATTGTGCAGTGGGCACGCGTTGCAGATGCACACTCTTGCAAGCTTCTGTAAGAATACAATGCGCTACAATCATCTGATCACGTGCCCTGACGTTGGCTGAGTTGTGTCGCGGCCACGATCTTCTGTCAGAACAAGAACTCGCGTTGCGATAAACACAAGAACTGCAAGCGATTCCGGCATTGGAGATGAGAGCACTGCTGCCACAAGGCCGCGTGTTAGCCTGCAGTCGAACGCGGACGTGCGTGTTACATAGCTGCTGCAGACCTGCAGGTTTTGCGACTGCCACCGTCAGCCTTGTGCAACGATTCGCAGTCTCGGTGCGAAACCCTTTTTCAATGCGTGCATGACATGCTTCGCCATGCTTCGTCCGTGTACTGAGCAACACGATCTGCGCCGCATGACCAAGCAGGTTGATGCCCGCGCAGAGCATCCAGGAGCCGACCTCACGCGGTTTGCAGTTCTCGCACCGTCACAGCAAACTTGCTTCAGGCCGAGACAGAACAATCGTGGCCATGGCGGGCGCCAATGGTGCAAATGGCTCATCGCCAGCGGACCCCAAGCTCGGGGCGCTGCGCCAGGCCATGGCTGATGCAGATGACGGCAAGGGTGTGCATGCGTACATCATACCGTCCGAAGACCCACACATGGTGCGACAAAGCAGACACACTGATACAGCGAAAGAGATGCAAGATGTTGTTGCCAGTGCCGGCACACCCGGCAGCTCATGCATGCGCCTCAAAGGCCATGGAGATGCGAATGGCCGAGAGTCTGAACAACCTCACTTAAAAAAATCAGCTGCCCAATTCAAAGTGATCGCAATCATTTGTGTTGCTGACTGCAGAGCGAGTATGCGCCCGTCCACCAGGAGCGGCGACGCTACATCACCAACTTCACGGGGTCCGCGGGCAAGGCGCTTGTGACAGAGGACAAGGCGCTGCTCTGGACGGACGGCCGGTACTTCCTACAGGTGATGACCCGCTTGCTCAGCGCTTGCTGAGCATTATCGTGCAGTGTCGAGGCAAACATGTCAGATCCCATGGAACGACCAGCATTTGGGGCTGGACTGAATGCTGCGGAAGCGGATCCCGCGGTGCTCACCCCGCCTGCTTGACACTCTCACGTCAATGCTGAACTGTCTTCAAAACCACACATTGCTGGATTCTGGTGCAGGCAGAGCAGCAGCTGGGGCCGGACTGGACGCTGCAAGAGGCGGACATGCCCGGCGTGCTGGACCTGCCGGTCTGGCTCGATATGTTCAAAATTATGCCGACACAGTTGAACAGCCACAGATTGGTGGATCCTGATGCAGGCAGAGCAGCAGCTGGGACCGGACTGGACGCTGCAGAAGGCGGACACGCCTGGCGTGCTGGACCTGCACGTCTGGCTGGCGAAGCACCTGCCGGCGGGCGCACGCGTGGGCGTGGATCCTTTCCTGCACACCATAGACGGCGCACGCAAGATCCAGGTGCTGGCTGTACATAACATGCATCGCTACGCGTCTGATGGCCATGCCAGGGGAGCTACCGTTGCATATGCTGCAGAGCAGACACAACTCGAGCGGCTTGTGGCACCGATCCCAGCGGCTTCCTGACTGCGAATGCAGACAGTGCTAGATGGTGCCGGTCAGAAGCTGGTGCCCGTGTTTGGCGGCAACCTGGTGGACAGCATCTGGTCAGACCGCCCAGCGGCCCCGACAGTGAGCCGGACGTGACTTGATGTCTTGCATTGCATCATCAGCATGGTCCCTCGGCAATCCACAGCTCTGCAGCTTTGAGGTTTGGCAGAGCATGGCAGGCATGGTGATGTGTATGTTCATGCAGCGTAAGGCAACCTGGGTCAATCATGTGGAGCTGTGTGGATGCAGTCCAAGATGCGGGTGCACCCGACCAAGCTGGCTGGCGCCAGCGTGCAGGACAAGTTGAAGCTTGTTCGCGATGACCTGAAAGGTGACAACTGCTGAGTCTTGCAAGCATGCCCGTGCCCAGTGTGTCCGGTCACCATCTGCCTTGCATAAGGCATGGTAATGAGTTTCATGCAACTCAGTAGTATAGGACGCACATCCACAGAGATAGCACTGTGGCATTGTCAGCGGCAGATGGCAGATGTCCAATCCTTTCTCATCTGTGCATGCCTGACCTTGCTGCTGGCTGCTGGCTGCTCCAGAGCAGAAGGTGGGCGCGGTCATCATCACGGCTCTGGATGAGGTTGCGTGGCTGCTCAACCTGCGCGGCGGTGATGTCGACTACAACCCCGTGTTCATTTCCTATGTGATCGTCACCCCAGATGCAGCCACACTGTACGTTGACAGTGCAAAGGTGATCCTCCACCTGCCGTGATACTGACTGCTCTGAAGTCAAGTGTGTATAGCAGGCGACTTCTCTGCATCACGACCTTCACGTGCCAGGTGATGCCGTCACTCACACGCTTGCACGCACTTCACAGAGGTTGTCGCAGAATGGTTCCCGACACAAGCATATGCACCAGGGACGCTGTATATCCTGGTCCCAGGTCACTTCAGAGGTGGCAGAGCACCTGGCGGATTCGAGCGTGACGGTGCAGCCATACGAGAAGGTGCTGGGGGACGTGGAGGCAGCGGCAGAGGCCGGCACCCGCATCTGGATGGACCCGTCCCAGGTTGGTGGTGTCGTCAGCAGCGCAATGGTCCACCATGCTGTCATGCCTTGCATCAGCAGCGCAATGATTCGTTGTGCTGTTGTGCCTTTTGTCAGCAGCACACTGGGTCATCATGCTGTCGTGCCTGTGTGGGCCACAAGTCCAGCAGCAGGACCTCGGGTCAGGAATCAGTGGCATCCAAGCACACCCGTTGCTACTTCGAATGAGGCTGTGATGTAGCAGGCTGTCCCATCCGCATAATGTATTGAATGCTGCCCGCCGAGCCTTGCCATTCAGCTGTGCTTAAGTCTGCAAACGTGGAACAGGTCCAATGCATTCGGTCTCAAACGATCAAAGGATTGCATGTCTACAGGTCAGCTTTGCGCTGGCAAAGGCAGCGTCGGAGGCTGCGGCCAAGCGCGGCACCAAGCGCAAGGCCGACGGCGAAGCCACCTCACCAGAGCCGGTGGGTACTGCCATCTGCCCAGATGGCCAGCGCCAGTGTCCTCACCCAATGGTTCTTCTTCTTCTTTCACCCGTGTGCAGTTTGACGGAAACGTCTCACAGCATGTCTCAGCGCCTGCTCATTTCAGCGCCTGCTCATTGATATTGTTGTGACCGGCAGTCCAGTCGCACGGCTGCAATCGGTCGCAGGTGCTGGAGGCGCGCTCGCCGGTGACGCTGCGCAAGGCGGTGAAGAACGAGACGGAGCTGGCGGGCATGCGGGAGGCGCACCTCCGCGACGCCGTCGCCATCGTCGAGTTCCTCACCTGGCTGGACGAGAAGGTAAACATTAATCATGCCGTCATATTCTGGGCCCAGCAGAAATGGATGTGTCTTTGCTGGTTCAAGAGTCATGACGTGACCATATGACATCAAGGGCAGACCCCCAGCTCTGCAAGGGCCGCTCCTACGCATCGCCTTGCATCATGTTCAGGCTTGTACATGCGCTACTGCGTGCCACGACGAGGGCCTGGGGATGGTGCTTTTCATGCTAGCGTACGGGTCCAAAAGGGGCCAGGAGAGCAAAAGTGTCATCCCTGCAGATTGCCAGCGGCGCCACGATCAGCGAGGTGGAGGTGGACGAGAAGCTGACGGCGCGCCGGGCGGCGCAGCAGGGCTTCAACGACTGCAGCTTCCCCACCATCGCAGGTGTGGCACTCGACGGGAAAAGTTTCATGGATATCCCCCGCAGGTGTGGGTGCATGCGTTCTTTCAGACATTCCGCCTGCTTCAGGAGAATTTCAGGAGAATCAGCCTGCCTGTTGTAGCCTTCCATGCTGCAGACCTCCCTGCCAGGCTGGAGTTTAACAACCTCAGCATCGTGCATTGCCATTGCTACAGAGGGATTCTGTGCAGCCACAACCTGCAGAAATATAATTTGGCTAATGAAAATGCATCTGCTCTTTGACGTGCAGGCGCGGGTCCCAATGGTGCGATCATCCACTACCGTGCCGAGGCGAAGACAGCAGGCACAGTGGACAAGAATACGCACCTGCTCATTGACAGCGGCGGCCAGTACGACTGCGGCACTACAGACATCAGTGAGCATTTGCCTGTGGCACGATACCTTCTTCTGGTACATCGGAATGCAGTAGAGTCCCGATGGTCAATGCACGCAGTGTGCAGGCCACAACAGCCAGCATCTGGGATTGATATTGCACACTGAATTTGCATGCAGGTCTGTGCATGCAGAACGTTGAGGCACCTTTCTTTTATGCTTGCAGCGCGTACCATGCACTTTGGGGAGCCAACAGCACACCAGAAGCGCTGCTTCACTCGCGTGCTGCAGGGCCACATCGCCCTTGACTCGTGCGTCCACCCCTCTGACCATGCATCGTCACACTTGTGCCATAATTGTGACCAACCTCACCTGGGCTGATGGCCGATCTTGGTATCACACCTGGATCTGCAAGTCCCAAAATCTTGGGTAAGCCGCCATATATCGCATATGGTGCAGCACAGCAGCCCCACTGACACTTGCGCTTTTCGTCTTCTCAGGGCGGTGTTCCCGCCGGGCACCCCAGGGCTGGCGCTGGACACGCTGGCACGCAAGGCGCTGTGGGCCGACGGCCTGGACTACCGCCACGGCACCGGCCACGGCGTGGTTCGTACACAGCCTCCTCTGGCCCGTGATGTCTCGATGGACTCGCATCATGTTCGTGCATTGGCGGCATGAGCCCAAGCCCTGGACTGCTGGCATAGAGGCACAGATTGAGAACTGAGGTCCTGTGAAAGTGCAATCAGTGGGAGTCTTGCATGACCAGCACTGCATTGCAAGCATGTGTTGGCTTCAAACTTCACTTCACGCAAGCTCGCATGCATGCATCAGCGCTTGTGATTCGTGTCCGAGCATCAGTTGTTGTCCTGATACCACCGGCAGGGCGCGGCGCTGAACGTGCATGAGGGGCCGCACTCCATCAGCAAGCGGTACTACATCACGCAGCCGCTGCAGGCGGGCATGATCGTATCCAATGAGCCTGGGTACTACGAGGACGGCGCATTCGGCGTGCGCATCGAGAATCTGCTCACCATCAAACAGGTGCTCTCTGCTGCTGAGCCCTAAAGGGTGCTGCACCTTGAAGAGACTGGAAATTGAAGTGCAGCATCTTCGTTGGCTCCTCGCCAGAAGCCTGTATCACTTGCAGCACCTGTTCATGCATGCTGCAACCTCCTGGCTTCAGCACATGAGTCATCCTCCCACATGCATGTCTTTGTGCCATGAATATTCTGTATGGCTAATTGACAGGCGGACACGAAGCACCAGTTTGGCGGGGAGCCGTTCCTGAGCTTCGACCGCCTGACGCTGGTGCCGCTGCAGAGCAAGATGATCGACCTGGAGGTGTGCTGGGGACACAGAGCTGCAGACCCATGGTGCATGCTTCGCTGCGTGTTTGGGTTTTGCCTTGGACTGCAGGCATCGAGGAGCATTTGGGCATGCATATGTAGGACAGCGTGGTCGCGAGATGGTCCTGAATTGGTCCCCTGGGCGCAGGTGCTCGACGATTCTGAGAAGGCGTGGGTGGACGCCTACCACAAGGAGGTGTGGGACAAGGTGAGGCGTGTGAGATGCCGCAGCATGCCTTTTGCTGGGATCGTGAATCTGTTGAAAAGCTCATGATGGGCATGGCGGCGCATCGCCAGCCCAGCAAAGGATGAAATTGCTTGCTGTGGACACCTTGCGAATGCTTTGGCGCTCCAATCTGATGGACAGCTGGCACGTCCTGATGCAGGTGTCGCCGCGCCTGAGTGGAGCGCCTCTGGAGTGGCTGCGGGCCCATACCCAGCCTCTGGCCGCTGCTGTGCCAGTCGCTGCATGACCAGTGTGTCCACCAAGTGGCAACGCCCTGCCGCATGATTCATGCAGACTGGGCTGCTGAGACCCCAAGTATCGGTCACACCTTGACTGCAGTGACGTGTACAATGGTTTTGCAAGATTCTTTCCAAACAATTGAATGGCGCTGATACACCAAAAGAGCCGACTGTGCTCCTGTGCAGCTCCCTCTCGCACTGCACTGATCCCATCTGCCGTCTCTGCCCAGTCCTTTGCCCGACATCATCTCACCACCGGCGTCGCTCAACAGAAACCACAACCTGCCAGCCCTCAACCTGCCAGCCCTCACTGCCGGCGCTGCCCTCACAGGAGCGACTAATCCTGCACAAGCGCCCGCTCCTGCCGTGTCCACTCATTGATGCCGCCCTTCAGAACCCGCACCTTCTGATAACCACTATTGAAAAGCTCATAGGCTGCCATAAGGCTCCTGCAGGACGGATGCAAAGAAGCTTCTGAAGCGATGCTGGATGTGCGCAGTATCACCAGCTTTCCTGAGAGGTAGCTCAGCAAATTTAAAAAATGGCGGAGCACACCTTGTCTGCATGCCATTCGGGCTGGGGCCATAGTCGTCAAGGTGGCCTCCCAGGTTGCACATGAGCGTGACTGGAGTGGTCAGGTCTGGCACAATCTCGCGGACCTCGTCCAGGAAGTCGGGGTTGGGCTCTGCATCAGCCATTTAAAGGCTTACACTTGATGCATGAGGTCTGGCAGTGCATGCAGTATGGCTTTATGCATCACAAAGCACACTTGTTTGTTTGCACCTGCACAGCAAGCAAATGCATGCTCACCTGTACCCTCTGTCATGAACAACGCAAAGTTTGCCCGCCTGGCAATCTGCAAGCCATCGTGTGGCACTGTCATCAGGCAAGCTTTTGGGGTCTGCATACTGACGTGAACACCGCCAAAGGTTGATGTGAAAGAGATCCAGGTGAGATTGTCACACCTTCCATGCTGACCAGCCCTCAATTGGACGGTAGAACTGGATGTTGACAGCTCCCTCCACATAGCTGCAGGACAGCAATCGCCAGTCGACATCAACACTGCCATCCAATATTGTGAGTTCAAAGAACGTGACGAAAGCACCGACACACTCGCCACCTTCGCGTCCCGACACCCACCCTTGACGCCACTGAGTGGCTGGCCGGACATCAATCAGCGGCAGGCCTTCCTCCCGGGCAAACACCAGCTCTTGCGGCGCCAGGAACTTCACCTGCTTCTCCTTCAGAGTGTCTGAGATCACCTGCGCCATCATTGCAGCCCCAGTGACTCAGCATGTTCGTATACAGCCTTCCCGAACCCTGATCATCATGAACGGATTGGTGAGAACATCCCGCTAGATGGGCAAGCATGCACAACCTAGCTAGAAATTTTCAGGGTGCAGGATCCTCACCGCCCAGCCGCCTCGACTCGTCGGCCGGAACACCTTGCCGGTGGCATCCACCACATCCAGACCGGTGGGTCCGGTGCGCAGCATGGCTGTGGGCGCCAGGTGCTGAGCACTGCGCCTGCATGGTCAGTAGAGCCGTTGACAAAAGTAACTAGAGAGGCATGCCACTGCAAGCTGCTGATTGTAATTCAGTGATACGAACTACAAGCTGCTGAAGCCTTCAAGCAATTAAGATCGAGCTGATGCACCTGCCAGCGCGAGATGACCTGGTGCGGCACTTGAGGGGCCTGCCACCAACGGCCCGCTGGTGGCCGGCAAGGCAAGCATGGCCCTTGATGAGCTCGCGAGCATGCATTGCTGAGGGTGGCAGGACACCGCGTCCTGCCCCGCCGGACTGCACCTCGAGTGTGTGACACGTCAAATCAAAATGCAGAGGCTGAGGCGATCAAGGGATGTGGCCTTCAACGTTCATAGGAGCGCAGCTGACGCCTGTCTCGTTCGCTATGGCTGCAAGTGAAACTGTACAGCTTGGTGCAGCCGCAGGACAGGCGACAAACAGACGAACGGCGAAGATATTTGGATGATGCAAGCGCCGCTGACGCAGGCTGACTCATGATGACTCGACAAGATCCAGAGAGTCGCTGCAGATCTTGCTGAAGCTGCGATTTCGCACAGTATGCATCTTTTCGAGCTGTTTCAAGATCCCGTGATCCCTTGAAAGCGTCTGAGTGGTCGTTCAGGAACACACCGCTGCTGCGGCATTGCACATCCCCTGGTGCAAGCCATGCAAAGCTGCTGGCAGAGTCAATCATTGGCTCGTCAGTTTGGTGCGCAAACGCCTGTTCACACTCGCCAAGCTTCAGCGTCACGACCGGCACGCGCAGCTCGATTGCGCGTCGCAGCCATGAAGACTGCCGATGGTCCTTCCCTGGCAATCGTCGGTGTCACAGGCGCTGTGGGGCAGGAGTTCTTGCGGGTGAGAGTTGCTGAAGGGTCTCAGGCCATGCCGGCATGATGGCTGTTGCGGCTGTTGCTGTGATGCAGCAGGGCATGCTGATGAACACCGACGGCTGCCGACTGCGCGGCAGGTGCTGAAGGAGCGGGACTTCCCATACAGCAACATCAAGATGCTTGCGTCTGCCAGGTGAACTTCCAGCTCTCGTGACGGTCCAGCAGGCTGGCGTGGTTGCACTTGTTCATGAGTATATGACGCAGTACATGGTTGACAGCGGGTGGTGTTTGCACAGGTCAGCGGGGAAGAAAGTGCACTTTGATGGTGAGGAGTACACCATCGAGGAACTGACAGAAGACAGGTGGGTTTGTCCAGGTTAATGGATGACCGGAACAGTTCAGCAGCATGATGCAAATGTCGTCGAGTGCAGCAGTCGCGCACAGCTTTAAGACAGCCTGTGTCCTGACCGCAGCTTTGGGGACGTGCAGCTGGCGCTGTTCAGCGCTGGCGGCTCCATCACGAAGAAGTTTGCAGCGGCATGCGAGAAGGCAGGGTGCACGGTGAGCGCTTGTTTCAGTTCGCAAATGGAGCTTGCCTGTGGAACTTTGGCATCACGGCTCCCCTATCTACCACACCAAGCCGCACAGCTCTGCAGTCATATAAGACTTCGGATGTCAATCGCACACACATCATCAGCAACTGTCCAGCTTGCCGCAACATCGGAACTAACGGTAATCTCTGTTGTCAGCTTCACCAGCTGCATCTAGCACCATCCCCATCTGCGGGTGACCCTGTTTTCTGGTGGTGACGAGGAGTGCTGTCCCTCGCACAGATCGTGGACAACAGCTCAGCATACCGCATGGCGGAGGGCGTACCGCTGGTTATCCCGGAAGTGAACCCGGAGGCGGCCAAGGCAGTGAAGCTGGGGCAGGGCGGCATCATCGCCAACCCCAACTGCTCCACCATCATCGCGCTCATGGCGGTCACGCCGCTGCACCGCGCCGCCAGTGTCAAGCGCATGGTCGTGTCCACCTACCAGGTAAGAATCAAAGGTCTCAGAGACCTGGGACTCTTTCTCCAGACATAATTGGATACGCCGCTGCACCGCACCGCCGGCGTCAAGCACATGCTCATATCGACCTGCCAGGTCTGGACTTGCGGGCCTCAACTGTCTTGGACAACTTATTTCAATTGTTGCTGGTATCCACAACATCACTAGTCACGCCGCTGCATTGCGCCGCCAGCGGCATGGTCGGGCCACATATACCTGGTGTGGACTTGAGACTTGAAGGCTTTGTAACTGCCGGCTATCTGCAAGACACTGCTGGTCATACAGCTGTACTGGACCGCCAGCGGCATGTGCATACGTGTGTTGTTGCATTAGGTGGCGGACAGATTTCGGGATACTAGAAGCAATTGGTGTCCACGACACGATACAGTCGACCACTTGCAACTGTGCTCGCAATTGCTCGGCTGCAGCATCCAGCCTCCAGTGTGGAAACAGATGGCATTCTGATTGATATTCAGCATGTCATCTCCAGCTGCTCAGCCGCATACACTCTTCGCGATCAGGCAGCCAGCGGCGCGGGGCAGGCGGCCATGGATGAGCTGGAGCTACAGACCCGGGAGGTGCTGGAGGGCAAGGAGGTCACCAAGAACATCTTCCCCTTCCAGGTCCGCACCAAGACGCTTTCAAGCCCTTACATCCATCAGTCGTCGGGCATGCCAAGTGGACCCTGTGTAATGTTGCTCAGCTGGAACCTGTCGTGGTGAGCAGAGACAACGTTGTGTTTATGGGAAAGAGCACCCAAGACGACACACTGCACGCCAAGTGTTGCTTGACCGCTGCACCTGACATGCTGCAGTACGCGTTCAACCTGTTCTCGCATAACGCGCCAATGATGGACAACGGGTACAACGAGGAGGAGATGAAGATGGTGAAGGAGACGCGCAAGATCCTTGGCGCGCCCAACATGCAGGCGAGGCTTGCTGTCCATGCGTGTGCCCCTGCTGCCACAAGCCCTCTGGAAGCCGCACGCTGGGCTATCTGTGCCAGGGGATGCTGAGGTCAACCTGGTCAGTGACGGTGACAGAGATCTTCTGATGGCAAATCATTTCTCCAACCCTGCTTGGCAGGGCTCTGATTGGCGAGACTCTGATGCGTACCGACGTGGCTGCAGATCACGGCGACCTGCATTCGTGTGCCCGTCATGCGGGCGCATGCGGAGTCCATCAACTTGGAGTTTGAGCGGGACATCTCGGAGGAGGAGGCGGTGCAGCTGCTCAGCGATGCCGCGGGCGTATCCATCATCAACGACCGGTCGGCAAACAGGTGTGCTCACACTGCGCGCAGTCACTGATCCGATGACGTCTGCTTGCTGACAAGCCGTCAGTCGTGGAGCGTCTCTGAGTGCTGCTGAGGTGCTGCCAACCAACAGACATCTGCAGCCACGCATTTGTACGGGGAGCGGCTCCCACTGACGGCGTCCATGCTGCTGTCACAGGTTCCCCACGCCCCTGGACGCCACGATGCGGGACGACGTGTATGTGGGTCGCGTGCGGCGGGATATTTCGAGGTCGGACAACAAGGGGCTGGATTTGTTCGTCTGCGGTGACCAGATTAAAAAGGGGGCCGCGTTAAATGCAGTTCAGTGTGCGGAGTTGCTACTTCAGTGAGACTCATTATGTGTCTTTGTCGGAAGCTTGTCGGAGGCTGCTACAGGCCAGAGGCTGCTACAGACCTGCCGTGAGCTGTTGGCCATATGTGCAGCAGCCCGCGGGACGCCGCTGGGGCGCCGCCTTTGGCGGTGCTGTAAATACTGCTACGTCCTCGGCCGCCTGCTACCTCTGCACTACGTTGGATGCCTAGATGAGAGACTTGGCGCCACATGCTCAGTTTGATTTCCAGTCCAGACGGGATCGGAAATGCATTTGTGTGGATGGGGTGATGCACATGCACTCGCTTCATTTGAATACCAATCTGCTCGTGAGCTACATCCCGCCACTTGCGTGTTTGATCGAATCTGCTGCTTGATCGAAGCAGAGCTGTTGAGGAGGCAGAAGGACTCTGCACTGCGTTTGCTTCTGGAAATTCCGCACAGGGCGTCTGTAATCGTGCGGTCCAAAGTGACCGCTACTGGTCAGTCCTCAGCGGAGCCCGGCTCGTAAGTGAATGATTTCGCACAAAAGACTTCGCGGTCCGCTCCTGGCGATCGCACCAGTCCGCTGCACAGTGGTGCACTGGCCACCACAGATGTTGACGTCAGTCTTTGTGTGACCTAGGGCCAACAGAACCGTCGACCATCAGCCTGCAGCAGCTCTTCTGCAGCTTTGAACACATAGAGTGCTGAGGCAACACGGCACTGTGCACGCTGTACTGGCGAGGCGACGGCCCTGTGGGTCTGGGCCCTGATGATCTCTCGTATGGGTTTCGCAGCCCAGGCTGCCCACAGGGCAGCGGCCTCTGCCGCCCTGGGCCCCGCCGCCAGGTGCAATAGCCTGCACCTCGGCGCGCTGCCGCAGCAGACACGGGACGGCAGTGCTGCCGCAGCGGGCAGCTGCCCCGCAAGGCGGCATCCGGGTGGATCCTCCAGCCTGCGCCACCACAGCGGCCAGACGGCCGCCTTCAGCGACCATCAGCCACCGCCAGCGGTCGATGAGCCCTCCTCTCGCACCAACGGCGACCCTGGCGCCACGACCAGCGCCGCTGCTGGCGGCAATGGCAGCGGCAACGGCAGCGGCGCCAGTGAAGGCCTGTCACCCAGCGACGCGCAGATCGCGGCGCTGCGCTCGGAGCTGGAGTCCCTGCGGCAGACGGTCAGCACGCAGGCGGCGGCCGCCAAGCAGCAGTTCTCCAGCATCACGTCTTTAGAGCGTGACCTGCGGGGCGGCGCCCGCCCCGCCCTCATGAATGGCAAGTGCTCCTCAGCTGAGTCTACCATCAGTGGCTCCTGTCAGGGCTGTCCAAGCTGAGCTTCGATTTCCACAGAGCAGCTGACAAATCTGTAAATGGGCCGTGCACATCACCTTTCAAGATAGCGTCTGCTCATATGCTGCTGTGCTGCTTGGCTCGACCTCTCGATTTGCGCCTCCTTACGGTATCTTCTGCAGCTGCAGGCAGCACGAACGGGAGCTCGGGTGTGAGCAGTGGGTGGAATCCCAACATCCGCCCATTTGATGCGCAGCGCACCGCCATTGGCGACCGCCGCTTTCTGGGCGGCTTTGATGCTCGCTTCCACTCCACAGCCTCGTCCGTCTCTGCCCTACTGCAGCTTGAGAGACTTGGATCTGTGCATGTTGGTGCTTTCTCTTGTTTACCTGCGACAGCGCCTGCCTGAGGAATGCAGGCATTCACATGCTTCACGGGCCAAGGTACGATTGTATTGAAGGAAGCAACATGAACCGCTGCTTGACTTTGCAGAGGCGCGACGCCAGAGGACTTCAGAGTGCTGCCGCGCAAGATCATCCTGGTGCGGCACGCGGAGAGCGAGGGCAACGTGGATAACTTTGCGTACACCTATGTTCCCGACATGAAGGTCCCACTGGTACGCTGCCGGTCCTCAATTGCCATAGCCTGTGGTGTGTCGTCATGAGGGAGCCACGCAAGCGCAGGCAGGCGCAATGATAACAGAGCCACCCTGAAAGTCCAGCAATTGGACCAATTGCCCAGCAAATCAATGCACAAATTTTGAGACATCTCCCTGCTGGGGATGCAGCCGGGCGAGCACCAGGCATGGGCAGCGAGAAACAGCTTTGCAAGCCCGTTTTCAAGCAACCCACCGGGAAGGGTGTGAGCTCTTTCTCTCAGCTGCTGCAGTTGCCTCGACTGTAAATCCTATCTGCTGCAGACGGAGCGGGGCAAGCTACAGGCGCGAGCGGCGGGGAAGAAGATCCGGGGCCTCATGGAGGCGGACCGGGCGCCCTACTCGCTGTTCTTCTACACCAGCCCGTACAAGCGGTCCAAGCAGACGCACGAGGAGATCTGCTCTGCCTTCGACCCCAAGCACCTGGTCGGCAGCCAGGAGGAGGTCCAGCTCCGCGAGCAGGTGGAGTTTTAGACAACTTCTCCATAGCATCTTTGCTCACCGGCACTAATTTGTTTGCCTACATGCCGGTGTGCCTGGGCAGTGCGGCCAGGGAATGCTGAGCTCTGTGTATCTATGTGGTATGCAGGATGACATGTAGGATGCAGCAGGGCTGACGAAGGCATTGCTGCTGTTTCCGCCGCAGGACTTTGGCAACTTTCAGGACATGGAGGGCAAGGAGCGGGAGAAGACGGAGCGCCTGCGCTTCGGCCGCTTCTTCTACCGCTTCCCCAATGGCGAGTCCGGCGCAGGTGCCCACAGTCTTCGGCCCTTTGGAATGTGCTGCAAGTCAGGATGCAAACACACGTCCCAAAGATGCTGCAGCCTTGAGCAAGGCTTTGGCAGCGCCTGCCACCGCGGTGGCAGCACCCATTGGGCACTGTCTTCCTTGCTGCATCTCAGCTACGGTCCCTTGTGTAACTATATCCACACTTACACGTACAAGAGGCGAGGGGTGATGAGCCTTGAGGACCACACTGGTGCAGGACATCAGCGACGGTGCTAATGCCAATCCACATTCTGATTTGTGCTTCTGCCGAATACAGACGTGTACGACCGCATGACGATCTTCGAGGACCACCTGGTGCGGGACATCAATGCAGGGCGCTTCAGCAAAAACACGTCCTTGGTGCTGGTCACGCACGGCCTCGCCCTGCGCATCTTCCTCATGCGCTGGTTCCACTGGACCGTCGACCAGGTGCGACATTCTCTCTCTTCTGCACATGTACATGACGGTGGGTCACAGTGCTGAGCCACACCTCATACCATGACAAGCATCTGTGCAGGCTGAAGTTGCCTTATGTAGTGACTCGTTGCTTCTGTGTGGCGCAGTTCCTGGAGGTGTACAACCCGCCCAATGCAGAGGTGCGTTCTGCGGGAACCTTAGCATGTCGCACCCGGCCTTGATGCCTTGATCCCTGAATGACGGCAGCACAATCGCATCTACATGTCATGCATGTAAATACAACCCCAATGTGGGCTGCATGACCCTGTGATATCCTAAAATATTCAGAGTTCTTTTCCAAACTTTTGTATGCCTTTTTCTCGAATCATATGATCCTGCTTCCTGCAGCCGCTGGTGCTGGAGCGGGTGCCGGGGGACACGGAGGCGCGGCAGGGCGGCCCCGCCTCCTGGATCCACACCAAGGTGCCTCCCTTTGATGTAATCTGAAATGGATCAACTCATCCTGGGTACTGGGGCATGGCCGTCGCGTGGGTTTGGCAGCAATAATTGTTTCCTCCCGTCCGAAAAATTCTTGGACAGGAGCAGATGTCACACACTGCCAGGCAGTCAGCAGCAGTCGGCAGCTGCGCATGACTGATCAGCAGCAATGCCAGCAGCACAGCAGGGCCAGCAGCACTGCTTTGCAAGTGTCGCTGCGCAGCATGCCTTTAGCTGCCCTGCTGCCTGCCTGCATGCTGCGACTGCGCAGCAGCTGGCAGCGCACCACCTTTTTGGCCGCCCCGCGCTCACTCACGTGGTCGTACCGCTGCCGTCGCAGGCGCTGTACCGCGTGAGCGACGCGAGCCTGGGCCTGCTGCGCGGCTGCGCCCCCTGCATGGCGGTGCAGCCCGTCGGCACCCTGCGCCCGGATCAGTCCGAGGAGGCGCACTACCCCGGGGCCGCGTACCAGCCCCGTAGTGGCGCACTCGCGGCAGCGGCAGCAGGAAGCAGTGCAGCAAGCAGAGCAGCAGGCACAGCGGACCCGCTGGCCAGCCGCGGCGGCGACGAGTCAGACATGATGCAGCCGCCGCAGTCCGCAGCCGGCGGCCAGGTCATGCCGCCTACGGGACCGCCCCGACCGGCAGAGCCCGGCGGCAAAGAAGGGGAAGCGACCGCGGGTTCAGGGTTTAGCGGCAACGGCGTCGGCGGCCAGGGGTACCGGGGCAGCAGGCCTCGGCCGCCTGCGTGGGGTGACGATCGCGAGCACTCGCACGCCGGTGGCCGCGGCCCCGCGGCCTGGGGCACCCACCCCAGCGGCGGCGGCGGCGATCTTTCTGACGCCGCCGAGCTGCCGCTGGAGGTGGTGTCGGGGGGCGTCAACCCCGACACCGCCGTCAGGCCGGCCGACTCAAACCACCAGATTAATCCCGGCAGCAATTGCAGCGCAGCCGGTGACGGCGGCATGGCCGCAGGGGAGGATGCGCTAGCGCCGGAGGACCACCCCTCGGTCAGCGACCTGCACTCAGAGCGGGAGCTGGACCCGCCCGAGCTGTGGGTGCGTGCCTCGCGGTCAGCAGCGGCAGACGCATCGCAGCAGCAGCCGCAGTCGGCAGACGTGCAACAGCCGCAGCAGCAGCAGCAGCAGCAGCAGTTGGCAGAGCAGCAGCAGCAGCAGCAGCAGCAGCAGCAGCAGCAGCAGTCGGCACGCCACCACTCAACAGCAGAGGGGGCAGAATCCGGGCAGCAGGGTGGCAGCGGGAAACGCGGGGAGGGCAGCGTGCGCAGCAATGTGGTCGCGGCACCACGCCGGACTTTCCATAGCTACCGGGGGGACTGAGCCGATACCAGCTCGAGTGCTAGGTTCGGATGACATGTCTGTGATCAACAACTCTGAGAGAAGCTCTTGAAAGCTCTCGACATCCTGCGACAGTGCAGTGTCACCCAGCATGGCACCGCACACCTGTGTCGACCAGAAGCAATAGCCTCACCCTGGTGTCGTGCGGCAGGCGCTGTACCGGCTGTCGGAGGAGAGCCGAGGCGTGGTGCGCGGCTGCACGGAGGAGATGTGCGAGACCAGCTGCCCCGCCATCGACATCACCGGCGCCTGCGAGGTGGCGCTGGGCCTCGCCGTCGCATTCTCGCTGTCGGTGGCCGGCGCCCAGCTCACTGCCATGGCCTGAGGTCGAATCATCGACATCACAGGCGCCTGCAGGGTGGCACTTGGCCTCGTCCTCGTGGCTTTCCCGCTGTCGGTGGCCAGCGCCCAGCTCATTGCGATGGCCTGAAGTCGCAAAGCTGTTTGGGGTAGGGCTAGTCAAAAAACTTTCTTTAACTACCCCTTTTTGGGGTCTGTGCATGTCAGCACGCGCACCATTGAGTCGCACGTGCTCATATGGATTTGTGGGCGCATTGCTCACACCAGAACAAGCTTGCGGTAGTGCAGGAGGAGGGACTTCAATGGAACTTGCAATGGCCGGCTTCTTTGTTTGTAGCATAGCACTTGCAGCAAGTTTTCGGTTACAATTGGGCAGAGCAGGCGAGAATACTATATCATGTGTATTGACCTACTCAACGCTGTCGCCCAATATGTACTTTGCTACACATTCACGATGTGAGCTGCTTCAGGAAAACAAGAGTGATCGCAACACAGGCGAAGAAACTGTGATGGCCCGTCAGTGCCAGCAAGCCACTGCAGCCCCAATCGTACAGCTGCATTCCTCTGTAATGGCACGCGACAACACACATTCCCGTTGAGTTGCGGTAATGACAGCAGGCAAACACTGTGAATTTCGAATGGCGTCTGCACAAGACGCCTCATTCATGAACTCGTTGGTCACAGCCTGCTGCTGCCGATACAGCTTGCAGGCTGATGACCACAGCAGCGGCGGCACGCCGCATACCCTGCAGCACCGGGCTGTCAGGCGGGAGTGCAGCCCGCTCTGCCGCCAGGTAGGCGGCGGTCACACTCCTCACCCACAGCCGCAGCTCGCTGCTCAGCTGACCAGCTGTCTCTTGCTGCGGCCTAGGACGAGCTGTTTGGGTGTCTGATGTACCGCCCGCTGCGAGAGAGACCGCCCCTGCTGCCGCCAGGCAGTGTCGAGGCAGCAGCTGTACGGTCAGCAGGGTGAGCAGCTGCAGCGCCTGGACAGCCGCTGGTGATGCTTCCACTGTCGCACCAGCTCCCAGCTGCTCGTCGAGCGTCGTGTGCGGTGCAGCTGTTGCTGCTGCTGGCGCCGAGCGTGTACTGCAGATGCATTGCATCAGATCCAGAAGGGCATCAGAGCTCTGACATGCGACCTCCTGCATGCACAAAGACGTGAGCACTGCTGCATCCGATAGCATTGATGTTAGATCCTCCGTGCGACGCTGTCAAAAATGATGGCAGCCAGCATGCTGGAAGGCATGCCATGAGGTGAGGACGGATGCCGGCAGGCGGAACAGCATGGATTGTGCAACCGACCTGATAGCTGACGATGTCATGCTGCAGCACGGAAGTCAGCAGACTGAACGCTGTGTTTCCCACCTGCGCACACTCTGCACTGCAAAAGGCTCCATTGAGGGTGCCACCCCGCCATGCTGTTACATGTTGTATCACAGCACAACAGCATGTCATTCAACGAGCATATGTTCGTATGCCAGTCAATCAAGCTATCAGGCTTCGAGGGCCTTGCCTGCAGCTGCATGCATCACTAGGACATCCAGCAGCTTCTGTACCTGTGACCTACAGTGCAGGACACTCTAGGGGTGAGCCTGGTGTATTTCCTGCACATGACTACGTCCGATTAAATATTGCATTCAATGTCCAATCTAAATTGCATGCTGATCTAGGCAGCTGCCATGCACAAAGCTCGCAGGCATATCGGAGCAATGCATGGAAAGATCGGCTGCATGCGACGTTCTGTGTAGGAGATTGTTACCTGCACATGTCGCGGCTTGCATCTGCAGGTGGATTGCCGGCGGCCTGCTGCTGCATGTGCTGCACCGCAGCAGCCATGCCTGCGCACAGCTGTGCCGCCTCTGTTGCACTTAGTGTTGGCACAGGCGCAGGCTGCAGGCTGTGAGGAGCTGTAACAGCAACGCTAGATTCCTGCACAGCGGCATGTGTCAACTGCTACCCTCACAACTCTGGCGAAAATGCAATTTGCGTTGCTCGTTGGTCCCTTCGAGCAGACCGTGCATTATTTAGAAGGCGGTGCAGCTGCTCGACTGGAACAACAGGTGTGGGAGTCAGTGGTGTTCAAGTCAGACTACATGCAGGAGCCATACACTCATGCTGCTGGTACATCACACAGGCTCACAGCGACTGGCTCATTGACATCTACAGCACTTTGATCCTGCACAGGCAGCAGTGTTCCAGCAGGGCTGCCACTGCCATTGCGCCGCCTGCGGCGCAAGGCCACCACTGCTACTGCCAGAGCAAAGTGGCTGCAGTTGCGAAGTTCCTCGCACTCAGCCGTGTTCGACTGCATTGTCGCCATGACGAGGTTGGCAATTTGTGTAGCGGGTTGACGGTGTCGGGTGGATCGGGACTGATGAGGGAGGAATCAGTCATGTGCTATTCTAGACCCTCAACAGGCGAAAGGTGCAGAGCATTTGTACTTTTGCTCCATACTCGAAGAACGTATTGGACATCGCATGTAGGTTGCTTCATGGCCCTGTTGCCCTCGGACAAAGAAGTGATGCAACAAACAGGTACATCGTACCTAGTCTGCAGAGCTTGCATGCAGCAGGCATGCCGACAGCGCAAGCAGATGTTCACAAAACCAGGTCATGGCAAGGTGTTGCCCAGCCGTTTGCCTCGCAGGCATGTTGATAGCAGGCCGTTGAGGTTGACACCAGGCCGTAGAGGTATTATACGTGGGGCTTCGACCAGCAAGGTGACCATATGATCCAGCAACATCGATGGCCATCTACACCATCCCAAATCAGCAGCGCCTTCATTCAAATCCCTCAAGGTCTGCAGGCTGCGCATCATCGACAAGAAACGCTGCACCATCCAGATCCGACTGCGGCATTGGTCCGAGAGTCTGAGCGACTGGATCCTGCACGCAGCATCGGACATCTGGTGATCAGCACAGCAGACACTGATCACATGCTCAATCCTACACAATGCAGCACAGGCAGACCTGCATGCTCACGAATGCAGCAGGGGGGCAGGCATTCGATGCAAGAGTACACACCTCATCAGCCGTGCTGCTCTCAAAGGCGTTGTTGTAGTCGTCATCCATCGCATCCACAACGTCCTCATCACTGTAGTCTGCGGCTGCATAAGTGGCCTGCTCTGGCGGCTTGGCGCCAATGATTTCCTGCAGCGACAAGCCACAGCACTTGTCAACACAGCAACAACTGGCACGCGACATCCACAGGCAATGTGTGCATGCAAGGCTGCCAGGTCGTCGCTGAGCTTCGCAGGTGCGCATGTGTCAAGAGCACACCCACGCTGACGTCAAGTCTCGACAAGGCACGACATCATGCACCTCATTTGGACAAACTCATGCCACTACTTACGTCAAGGTAGGCCTCGATGGTCTCCTGCGTGTCAGCGCCCGGGAGGATCTCGTCCAGTGGCCGGTCCAGAGTGTCGCCACCAGCCCGCTGCTTGGCTGCCTGCAACACGACAGAGCACCACTGTCGTATTTACATGGCTGCATGCCTGCAGCATGCAAGTGTATGCAGACACCCTCCCAAACAGGATGACATGCATGTCTCTACTCTCACAGGTCCAGCTGTGGCATTAATCAGACACGGGTCATTGTGCGCCAGCGCAAGCAGCAATGCATGCATGTGCAGGCATTGTGCATGTTTTCAGGGTTGTTCAGGCTCACCTGGATGACTTAAGAGTAATATGATGCAGGGCCCTTTCCGTTATGTTGCCGAGTGAAGTACCCCCCAGGGTTTGAAGGCTTGACTCACCCAACTCCAGGCTTAGAGCTGACTCAGAGGGGCCAAACAGGAGACATACCGCATTCTGGATTGAGGCGGGGTCCTCGCCAGCGCGCTGCTGCGCAAGCTCCTGCTCCAGGATGAAGTGCGCGCGCACCCAGGAGGGCACCAGATCCTGCCCGTCGCCCGCGTAGTAGTCGTGCCGCTCCAGCTCCTCCATTATCTCCCCCATCCTCAGCGCCATCTCATACCTGCATGCGGCATCGCAACTTCTAACATTTTGATTTGGCTGATGGCATCATCGTTGAAGTGGCGCATCTCTCAAACATATTGTGAGCCTTTGCGGTGTGAATGTGATGCTGTGCCTGGTGCCTCGTGCCTTGTGTGCAGGTGTCTGGGATACAGCAAGGCACCCAAAGCCTGATGTGCTCACCGGCTTGAGGCATTCGCCATCTGGCTGTGGTGCAGTTCCATGGCTTTGTTCTGGGCCTGCTCAATTTCCCACTCCTCTCGCACCTCCTGGTCCTGCAGCCGCTGCATGACAGAACAAGGGGCAGCTAAGCAATTTTTTTCCGAGACCTGCACGGCAAGACTGCACGGCGCAAGCCGAGTGCTGACTGCAAGGCTGCCGACTTCAAAGGGCGCCTTACGCATGCAACAGCAGACGCCTCACAGCATGCTGCTCCGCTTCATCTCCTCACCTGTAGCTCCTGGCGCTGGACTTCAGGCGGCAGCTGCTCCAGGCGCTCGTAGAATGCCTCGGGGTCCACATACATGTCGCCGCCATCGCGGCCATAGCTGTCCGAATTCAGCAGGTCGCTGCCCGCCAGCAGCTCGTTGTACGCGTCCTGCATGCGCGAGCCGGGCGCGGAGCCGGCGCCGCCATTGTAGCCCCAGCCGCCTGGGCCCGCCCCATAAGGCGGGTCTGCAGGGGGTGCAGACATCCGTCCAAGGGGCAGCAACCTCAGGGTTCGCAACCTCAGCGACACGTTTGAAAGGAGACTTGCGATGAGATGCACTCAGAGAGGGGATGCTCTGTGCGGGCGTCGAGGCTGGCCGGCAAGCAGCAGCGCTTGCCGGCCAGCTGCCGGTCTCAGCAGCGGACGGCGTCCGCTGCCGAGGGGCTTGGCGCCCCGACGCCCGCGCATGGTGCCATGCACGCTCTGCCAGGGATGTAACGGTAGATTCGCAATGGAAGTGTGCGAGCAACCTGACTTTCCCTGACGATCACCAGCAGTTGTGAGGTGGCCGTCCACTTTCAGGCGGAGGCGGGGCGAATGTTCACACCTGGAGCCAGCAGATCGTCAGAGCCGGCCGGATCGGGCATCAGTCTCGCCATCTCCCGCACAACGTTGGGGTCCATGCCACCACCGGCCTGCTTTGTGCAACAACTCAGATTGGGGAAGTGTCGGACCACTTCAACGTGGAGCCACTGCATGCTCCAGTTGGCACCAATCACACGCACGACACTCACGTTGGCAGCGACAGTCCGACGTGCAGCTGAGGTGCCGAAGGGATGCCTGCTGCTTCCCTGCGGCTCGGTCCTGCGCTCGGTCCTGCGCATGAACAAGGCGGCTGCTTTCGGAAGACATCGTGCCACGCACAAGTTACAGGCTTAGGACCGTTTCGAAAAATTCAGGTAGTGATCCCGAAAAGCCGTTGCAGCTGAGCATTTCACCTCTGCATGGCCCTGCATGGCGCAAACGCACGCAAGCTGACAAGGGGCCGGATGCACGTCGTGCCACCGTGTGGGGCGCCGGTCTGCAGCTGCGCCATTGCGCTCTAATGTGCGAGGTCGAGCAACCTGTTTGCTTGGTGCGATATGTGTACACTCCACCACTCATTAGGCACCGCAAATTGGGTGTCATGTTCGGGAAGCAACGGAAGGTGAGGATGCTGCCGGCCATTTTGCTGTCTGTCAAGCCAGCCTGTGGTGCGTAAGCTTTACAGGGCGACGCCTTGCCGCGCGACGGGATTGCAGCCCACCCAGCTGACCCTTCCAAACGGACTCGGTAGATCCAGCCTTCAGAGCACTGCAGCGCCTTGCGTCGACAGCAAACCAGTGTTCAGCTGCCGCCCAACCAACGGGGGCAAAAGGCCGGTGCAGTTGGCAGCTGTGGCAGCAAAGGCGTCAAACTTGCGCCACCGCTGTCTTTCATATTCTCCTACCTGCTCTCCAAGGATCTCTGAGGTGTGAAAGCAGGCCAGCTGATCATTTGCGGCTTTTGCAGTGAATCTCTCCGTTCTGCACGCTCTTCTGTCCACGATGATACCAGCGCACACGCTGACACTATAAACAAGCCTGTCAAATGCTCATGCTCTCATCTGCGCATGTAAAGCCTTTCCAACGGTCGGCACTGTAATCCAGGTGAAGTGTGTTTGCAGGCCACAGATCGAGCTGGCGCTTGAGACAGCCTGAAGAGATGTCGGGCACAAGCATGCTGCACCGAAGAGGTGAGAGAAGAAGAGGAGAGAGAAGAAGAGAGAAAAGGAGACAGAGAAGCAGAGAGAGAAACGATGTCGTTGCTTATGTTCTGTGCTGCGTCCTGTTTTCCAAATCGCATATAGACTGTCCAGGTTGCAGCGCATTGAATGTTTCCAGACGTATCCAATTGTGGTCTCGTTTGTGCAGACCATGCCGCACCGCGGCGTACCGTGCGTGCATATGATCAGACGCACGCCAAGTCTGGGTGCGTTTTGGCAGAATTCTGCTGAGCTTGAGTCGGGTCCAGATCATGTTGCTTTCATAAAGATATGGAAGCTCATCTCTTCAATCATGGTTTCACATAGAACAATCCTTTCTCGATAGCTGCAGTTGGCGCATGGTGCTGGGGTGCACCGGCGGTTTGCTGCTGCTGGCTTTTATTGCAATTCTGGCAGTGCTTGCTACCAGCTCGCCGGGAAGCTCGTTCATCGTCAAGACGCTGGCGACGCGTCGGCTTGTCGCGGACGATGGAGATTTCACCGTGATGGACCAGCAGGCAAGTTCAACGTTAACTTGACGTGTTGTGGTCATCTCCCATGATGTCAAAGCGAAATTTGCAGACTCACACAACCGATTTCTCATGCACTGGTGCTTGCCTTGAATTTGTGGGGAGTCTGTCAAGACTTCAGGGCTGAGGCCATGAGAAATTGTGGCATCGCAGGCAGTGGTCGACAGCAGCCCAGCGGATTCGCTGTCCGGCGGCACATCCACCGCAGAAGCCGCTGACGCGGACCCCTCCCTGGAAACTGCTGAGGACGCTGCCGCCAGCTCCGGATCGAGTGGCAAATCTTCCGTCTTCAGCAGCCTGCTCAGCACTGCCAGGTGGGCATGAGACATTGGACTGCGATGAGTCTACACGTGTTGGACCTTGCATGTCTCAGGTGCCATCATCAGCATTCAACATTTCGTCCTCGTGCACTTTGTGTACAGCTGCTCGGAGTGCTGATTTGGGCCGCACTGCTGCCGGCACAGGTGGCGCAAAGACCTCCTGCAGCCAGCTGAGCAGTATAACGAGCGCGCTGCTGATGCAGCCGCATCCAGCCAGGAAGCGGGTGCTGCAGCTGGCAGCGATGCTGGCGAGGCAGCAGATGCGGGTGAGCAGCCAGCGGCTGAGGGCAGCACCGAAGGCGAGTCTGGCGAGGCTGCGGCTGTAGATGTTGCGGAGGCATCCAGCGAGCAGTCCGCAGCTGAAGCAGCAAACACTGGCGACGCTGTCGAGGCGGCAGCTGCCAACACTGCTGAAGCCGCTGACGAGCAGCCAGTGGCTGAGGAAGCAAACACTGGCGACGCTGTCGAGGCAGCAGCTGCAGACAACACCAAAGGCGCTGACGAGCAGCCTGCGGCTGAGGATGCAAACACTGGCGATGCTGCCGAGGCAGCCGCTGCCAGTAATGCTGAAGCCGGCGAAGAGCAGCCTGCGGCTGAGGAAGCACCCACTGGCGATGCTGGCGAGGCAGCAGCTGCAGACAACACCGAAGCCGCTGACGAGCAGCCTGCAGCTGAGGATGCGGACACTGGCAATGCTGGCGAGGCAGCAGCTGCCGACAACGCTGACACTACGGACGAGCAGCCTGCGGCTGAGGACGCAAACACTGGCGACGCTGTCGAGGCGGCAGCTGCCAACACTGCTGAAGCCGCTGACGAGCAGCCAGTGGCTGAGGAAGCAAACACTGGCGATGCTGGCGAGGCAGCAGCTGCAGACAACACCGAAGCCGCTGACGAGCAGCCTGCAGCTGAGGATGCGGACACTGGCGATGCTGGCGAGGCAGCAGCTGCCGACAATGATGACACCACGGACGAGCAGCCTGCGGCTGAGGAAGCGAACACTGGCAATGCTGGCGAGCAGCCAGCAAATGAGGAAGCTGGCAATAGCGATGCTGACAAGACAGCAGGTGACAGCGCAGAGGCTGCCGACGAGCAGCCAGCTGATGAGGCCAATAATGGCGACGCCAATGCGACAGCTGATACGGGAGCCGCTGATGAGACTGCTCAGGAGCAGCCAGCGGCTGACAGCGAGGCGTCTGGTGCTGACAATGCTGAGGCAGCTGATGAGCACCCGGCGGCAGACGGCGCTGAGGCTGATGAGGCGCCGGCGGCGGACGCTGCTGAGGAAGAGGACAGCGGCACAGGCGAGGCGGCCGCAGATGGCGACGCTGTGCCCGCTGCTGATGGGGCTATCTCCGACAATGCTGATGCTGCCGCTGGTGATGCAGCACATGGTGGTGGCGATGATGCTGCCGCGGCCGAGGCGGCCGCTGACCAGGAAGCTGCTCAGACTGAGCCGGCTGAGAATGGCCCCGACGGCGCTGCCACTGACACTGCACCCGCCGAAGAGTCTGACGGTAGGCTGCAGCTAGAGCAGATATTTTGCTGGCACGTTCTGATGCGATGGCTGCAAGGTATTGGAATATGTTCCTTAACCATGCTGCGCTATGGATGTTGCTGGGCCGTATCACTTGTTTGCTCAAGACGCTGACCATGCTGTGCTGGTGCAGAAGTTAGAACCGACGATGGTGAAATCACTGCTGCTGGCGAGGCGGAGGGTGGCGAAGCGCAGGGTGGCAAAGAGGCTGTGGCAGCAGCAGATGGTGGTGCTGAAATTCAGTCGGAGACTGAGGGCGGGGATGCAGAGCCTGCAGATGGACAAGCGCAGGATGCGCAGGAGTAGGTTGTCACTTGATGACTTCTTATAGTATATCATTAAACTAGATTGAAGTAGTCCTCGAACTGATTGCCATGAAGCATTGATGACGTCCGCATTTCGTGAATGGTTTGATGTCGGTTGTTCCAGTGTGACTTGACTGATTGTTCAGTCGTTGTCACCATGCTGGCGAGGAGCCTCTTGTTTAGGGAAGCGTCACGAAGTGCTATTGCATGCATCACCGAATGAAAGCGCCATCATTACACCACACGCAGTCGCAGTCTCACAATACTGCTGAAGACCAACTTGTCTTGGTGCTGATCGAAGACGGCTGACCTCATATCCATGTGCACCAATGCACTGACTGGCAGTCCAACACAGGGCAATTTGCTGCCATCATGTGTGCTCACAGGAACGCCTCACGGCTCACAAAGCGCCGCGCTGCTGCTGACAGCCTGATACGACGCACTGCAAGCATGCTGGCCCCAGCATCGCTACTGGCCCCCGGCATCCTCCACCGGCCCCTGTCTCACCGCTGCTCCTCCGGGTACGGGAAGATCAGCCTCGGCGGCGTCGCGCCGTCGTCGATCATGCCACTGCCGCGCAGGCTGTGGCCGCTGAAGTCGACCGCCATGGAGGTGGCAGCCAGCAGCGCCGCGGCGCCCACGCCCACCGGCATGCGGCCGATGGCGGTGCCCAGCACGCCGCCCGCCGCCACGCCGCCCAACACCCCGTTCAGCAGGTCCTTCTTGCCTGCAGGAGCCCAGGTCATGCAGTGCATTTTGATGAAACTGAGGGAGTGCAGCCAATGGTGGTGCCCAGCACGCCGCCCGCCGCCACGCCGCCCAGCACCCTGCTCATCAGGTCCTTCTTGCCTGCAGGAGAGCACAGGCAACGCCTTGGTTTTCGAGCTTCTTGCGTGACTGCGGCCGATAGCGGTGCCCAGCATGCCGCCCGCCGCCACGCCACCCAGCATCCTGCTCATCAGGTCCTTCCTGCCTGCAGGGGAGCAGGGCATGCATCGGGTCTCCATGTTCCCCAGCAAATGCAGCTGACAGCGGCGCTCAGCACGCCGCCCGCCGCCATGCCGCACAGCACCCCGTTCAAAAGGTCCTTCTTGCCTGCAGGACAGCAGTCGATGCATTGGGTCTCGATGTTCCTGAGCCAGTGCAGCTAATGGCGGTGCCCAGCACCCTGCCCACTGTGACACCAAACCCAAGCACACCGTTGAGCGTTTCCTGGCTGGGGGAGGGTAACAACGAGAAGAGGTATAGTGGATGTAAGACGTGCTGGGAACACACAACTGCAAGGCCACCCCGTCGATTGATCAGTAGGGCATCTGTCCATCATGAGTACAGCAAACAGTGGTGAAGGAGTCGCACCTCGCATGGACTCGGAGAGGCACTCAGTGCCGGCGAATGCAGCCCCCACAAATCCCAGGACCATGCCGTACTGCCTCATGATGCCGCCTGCAGCAGCAGAGAGTTCCAGTGAAATGTTTCTTACTGTACTCTGGTGCATGTGCCTCCCCAATGCCACCATTTAATGAGCGCGGGTGCAGTGCTGTGCCTACCTGTACGCTTCAGCGCTGGCCACGCCTGATTCCGCAGCACCAGTGGCACGTCACCCCAGTTGGATTTGATTGCACCTCCGATTGCGCCGGCCGCAGCGCCAGTGGCTGCTGCGCGCAGCGTCTCTGTCATGCAATCATCGCCTGCCATGCTGACTGCGGCCACACCTGCGAACACCCAACCTTATGGCTCCCGTACAGATGGCTGGCTGCACGAAGCACGATGAAGCTACTGGCTGAGGTTGCGGTGGCATTCGCAAGGGATGGTTGGAAGCATTGCATGCAAACTAGAAACCTTGGCTGAAAATGCTGCGGCAACCTCATGAATGCCTTTGTTACCTCAGCAGCTCTGGTGGCGCCTGCTCCGCAGCAGCGGAGGATGAGAAGACCTAAGAGCTCGAGGATGCAGGCGCGAGAAACGCTGGCCTTTCCAGCAGAGCGCCCTGCCTCCACCAGGTCTGGTGAGGTGATGCTGTGAAAAGGCCAGTTGCGGTAGCACCCTGCCGTTCAAGCGTGCACGGTCACGACAGGAGGATGTAAGGAGCCACCAGCGACCAATACTGCTGCAAACAGGTGTCTGGCAGCGCTCCTACAGTGGCCCTCAGGGCAACGCGATCAGGGGCAGAATGACGAGGAACGCTGTGATAACAGAGCAGCAGAGAGCAGGGAACGCCACCGAATGCGCAAGGCCTGCTTCTCCCTTGTCAGGCAACTGAAAACGCAGCTGTATCAAGCGGCCGCGACTGGCGATCACGACCTTTGTGTTTCAACTTGGTGTCGACAGACAGCGTGCACCTCGAACAGAAGCGTGATTAAGCAGGCCTTGATGCTGTTGGAACTCTTCCGTATGACCGGCAGAAGCGGATGGTGATATTCATAGCATGTGTTGCTTTCCCCAGAGAGTGCATCTGAGGCAAACAGCGCCGGATTGTACCGCAGCGGCGTTGTCACAAACCGTCTACAGCAGCCGATGGCACAGATCTGTCAGCATCTGCATGGTCAAACAACTTTGAGGTACTGAGTAGTTTGGCACAGCACGCTCATGCACGGCCATGGAGCTCTGCAGGGCAGATGTACCGCACCGCAGCCGTCGCATCGCACTCGTGCAAGATCGCCCCCTGCTCTCAGGCATGCAGCCGCCCGTCATGCCAGTGACATACCTTACGACACCCTGCGTGTTGTATGCACCACTGAACGCTGGACTTGTACGAGATTTCCACCGTGACAACTGCAGGACACCCAGGCGGCTGCACCACCCAGCATTTGCTGGATCGGCAGAGCATGATGCGGCGAGATCAGCACAGCATTCGAAGCACCAACGCAGCACAGGGCTCGATGAACTTAGACGCGCAATAGTACAGTTGTTTACGCAGTTGCAGCCAGACATTGAGCCGGTGCAGTCGGCCTCGAGCACAAGGTGAGCAGGCCAGCATCATCGCACCCTGCTGATGCAATGTGATATGTGCACGACAGCGACGGGTGTGGTTGACGTAAATCGACCAGAGGTGTCGGGGTTGCTACATTGCGCAGGGGCCCAGAGGGCAGCCCCGCCGGCGCTGAGCTTCAGGAGAAGGCTGCAGCAGCCGCGCAGGCAGGATCTGCAACGCACCCTGAAGCATTGTGGGCAACTGCATGGCGGGCTTTCGATGAAGCCGGCTCCATGCAGCAGCAGCGACAGCCCGCAGCGCCTGACAAACAGCCGAAGAGGCGAAGGACTCAACAGCCTCCGGCAGCCAAGCCGGTCTGGGGCGCTCGGCCAGCTGACGATGCGCTGCCACTGCCAGATGCGCAGTTTGCGCTTCAGGTGGGCACATTGCGGCAACCAGGCGCGGCTGCTGGGCAGGAGTGTGATGAGTGTGGAGAGGCGAGCATTGTTTCGCCATCTGAATGGTGATGTGCAGGTCATCATGAACACAGATGCTGAAGTCAAGCTGCGAGCTGCCGCTGTGCAGGGCATCGAAGGCAAGGCGCGGCTGCAGCTGCTGGCGATGTCCCTCTCTGCCCTGGAGCAGCAGGTCGCGGCCTTGCCGGACCAGGTACATTCGCTGATTGTTTGCTGACCACCGCTGCAAGTGCTCAAAGGTTTACACCAACCGTCTCAAACCCCCACTCGACACACCCTTTCGAGGCTTTGACAGCCAGAGTTCGTGTCATGGTCCTGCGGGGTCAGATGCAGATGTTGCTTGCTGCCTCGATTCATTGCATTCGAGAATCAGCGGCGCAGGCTGAGGGCGCGTCAGAAGCGGAGTGGCAGCTGCTTGTGGGGGCGCTGCTGGCATCCTGCAGCCTGGCGGCCGCGCGCGCCTGGCTCGGCTACGTGCCGGCCGAGCTGCAGCGGCAGGCCGCACTCGTAATACGCAGACTCAGAGACGGTGAGGCTGCGCCTTGTTTCCCTGGCAACCTCAGGGACAGCTGGGGACGAAGTCATCTGCACAGGGCATTGATGACCCGCAAAACCTTTGCTGAAGATCGTTATCAGCACAGACATTTATCAGCACAGGGCATCGATGACCCGCGGAAGCTTTGCTGCAATCCCACAGACACTTGCTGTTGAACAGTGTCATGCAGCAGCGGTCTGCCAAGCGTGGATGCCCACTGCGGCGTCATCCTGTGCAGGGTTTAGGGGCCTGCCAGAATGCAGCTCCTCTGCTCGGCCTATGATGACGCGTTTTCACATGTGATGGTGCTACAGGTGCAACGACGAGCGTGCTGGAGCAAGTCGGCCGCAGTGCTGTGGCAGCAGAAGTGGGCTCGCCTGCGGTAGCGGATGGCACGCCCACGGAGGCTGCAGCTGGGGACGTGACATTGTGGCCAGGGGTCTTGAAGCGCGTGCTGCTTCACGCCAGCACCATCAGGTGCCCGCATGCCAAAGCCTTGCCTGATGCATGCTGCTCCTGGATGATGTCCAGTCGGGTATCTGTATTACGAAAGTGATGACATTCGTGAGGTTTGAGCTCGGATCCTGTCTGATTATCGCCTGTTTCATGTGCCTGAGGTACCTCAGGTTTGGGCCGCAGAAGCCGCCAGTGCCCAGTGCAGCCTCGGCAGCACAGGCCCAGCCAGCAGATGCTCAGCATAACAGAGTCGATGAGGGCAGTTCTCAGCAGGCAGATAGCAGACAGAGGTCAGGAGATGCAACAGCACCCGCCACAGCCGCCAGCCCAATGCGGCAGCTTGCCAGACAGCGCTTGGAATTTGGACCCAGCGGCATAAGGTCATAGAAGTGTTGCACTGCTTCATGGGTGTGCACAGCAACCACTTTCGTTTGCCAAGCCCTGGCAGTGTAGGAGATTCGATCATCATCGATTGCTTGTGCATCGCCAGGTGCATATCATTGCACTGACGGTGGTGCACTTCGCTGCATAGGGGATGGCGGCACCACAGCCTGGCAGAGGCATGGCAGGGTAGCACCACGGCCACCGGCCCGGCTGTGCTGCATGACCTGGCCGTCCGCACCGCAGAGGCAGTGGCCTTGGCTTACCTGGCAGAGGCACGTTCTGCCAAAATTCTGACACCCTCCCGATCAGTCAGGCACAGCATGGTGTCTGCTCTTCTAGCCGAAGGAAGTGGAAGCAAGCCGCACATGGGGGCAGCTGCAGACTCTCACCTGCATTTATTGCTAATGGTCAGTCGGTCGGAGGATTCTGAAATAACATGTAGCATCCCACGCAGGCGCGGGCAGGCATGATGGGTGGGCCGACAAAGCCGGGCCTGCTGCTCATGGAGGGCTGCTGGCCGGTGTTTCTGCAGCGCAGCTTGGCCAGCTCCAGAGCGCTTGAACGCTTCCGCAACCAGGTGCTACGCACCTTTACAGCACCTGTGCATGACCTTCTCAAGCTCTTAGACATCTTTCCGGAAGGCGCCTCCGCTCAGCACCCCAACTATGCAACAGCAGCTCCATGCTGCAGTGCCTCCTGCTGATGTCAAGAGCCAACAGCAAAGTGTTGCATGACCGCTCGTCATCTCTCATGCTGACGCACGCTTCCGGATGCTTACGCGCGCTTTTGGATGCCGCAGCTGGCGTTCAAGCGCTGGACAGAGCGCCGCTACTGGGATGTGGTCGCTATCTACGAGGACCGGCACGAGGTGGCTGTCTTGGATGCCAGCGGCCACCTCATGCGCAAGTCCATCCCCTTCAAGCGCACAAAGGTGCTCTCACGTGCCTCATGAGTATATTGGCACATTCTGCTCAATGCTTCATGACAGACTGATGCATGCATGTGAGAACGGCACAACAGCGAGCACACCATCTCACCATGCACCCAATCATAAGTGTGCTCTGCCTTTTTCAGCTGTCACACGGTTCGTGTGGACCTCTGGAATGAGTGTGATTCTGCGACAGGAGCTGGAAGCGCTGACCGGCTGGAGCGCCGCCATGTGCCTGCTGCTGGAGGTGAATGACGTGGCGGCGCCGCTGCTGCGCAGTCTGTTCGCCCGTGTCAGCACCGCGCTGCAGTGGCTACTGACAGCATTGATAGGGCGGGGGCTGGGCCTCATATTCCGCGGGGTGCGGCAGAGCTTCCGGCGGCAGCCATCTGGAAGGCATGGCGACGGCAGCGCACAGGCGTCGCCGGGCTTTGCTTGAGCAAGCGTGTGCCAGTGACAATGGGGTTTAGTTGATTGACGGACACCGCAGTCGGATTGCAGCTGCGATCATGCGGCAGCACCAAATTTGCAGTGGCATGACTCGCTGGGTCACTTAACGACAGCTCTTACAATGACGGGGCATTCAGGAATTCCAGCTAGAATATCTGAGGAGCGCACAGCAAGTGACGGACTGGGAGGCGCCACTTCCGAGAGCTGGAAAACTTGCGTGCACTTGTGGGGTTCACAATTTCCCCTGCTGGCAGCACCCTGGCTAAGGCTGTGCCACTGGACGTCAGATAGACAGCCAGCACCAGAGGTGGCAGCCCTGACATGCGAAGGGTTTTGCAGTGCAACATCTCAACATGCGATGTGAAGCGGGTTGCCTCAGTTGCAGTCTTGCTCTGCAGATCTGATTTGTAACCATGTCTTCACATTTCTGAGGTCCGCGACAGAACGGCTGCTGCGTTTGGCTTGCGCTATCGCATTTGCAAACGTGCGGCAAACGCACTTGTTCTGTCTCCTGTCTGACAGGTGAACGTGAAGGTGTCGCACAAGCGAATGCTGTAGCAGATTGGAGCTTTGGAAGCATTCGATAGTCGAGGCCGTCTCATTGGGCTTGCGTGTTGTCGAACTGGGAGCTAGGACGTGCAGCCTGTCAGATCAAAGCCCTCTGCAGTTTAGTTTTATGGGAACGCAGACGTCAACACCGTGCTCCAACGTCTGCCTCTTGGTCCTGAGTATGCTGAAATGTCCAGATGCAACAGTTGTGCTGTTTCGACGGTGTGCTGAGGCGCACCAGATTCTGTGCTACCGGGGAGTCGTGAGCATGACAGGCCGCACAGCTCAAGCAGTCTTACGTCTGCTGATGCAGACTTGTCAACCGAACTTCCGCTCCTGAGTGATTCTACAACATTGCTGTCCTGCAGTGTGAGACTGTGGGTGCCACAGCGGCGGTGGCGGAAAAGGAGTCATGCCGTGGCTGCATGGCACTCTGTACGCCACGGTGCTGGAGGCTCGGGACCTGCCGGATGACAACAACCTCGGCATCAATGTCAAGGCCAGCCTCCCGGGCTCCAAGACCAAGATTGGCGGCATGCTGATGAAGGGCATCAAGCAGGTCGAGGAGGGCGTAGGTGAGCAGTTGCTTCCGGGATGGTAGATTCTCTGCTCTCTTGCAGGACGATGCCGCATTGCAGATCATGCCACAGTGTGCACTGTCGTACGTCAGTCGACATGAGTGGTGCTCACACTGGGGCTGTGAACCAATAGCTGGGAGCAGCCGTGGCTGGCGGGCAGAGCAGGACGCCTGTGCAGCAATGGAGCTGTGATGCACAGGAAGCAAAGTGGATCATACCCATCGGGAGATCAGTCTGCAATACTGTTTTTCGCTTCAGCATGCAGCCAGGATGGCACAGCAGGCAGGCGAGCCGGAATCATCACAGTGCTCGAGCTGGGCGGCACAAGGGTGGCAGCAACCTGCCATCCTGAGCAGCCTGCCAAAGGCTTTGCGATGATTTGCATGTGCAGCCAAGGCGACACGGCTGGCGGGCAAGCCGGACTGCTACACGGTGATCGAGCTGGGGGGCGCAAGGGTGGCGCGCACGCGCATCGACCCGCGCACCAACGACCCCAAGTGGGGCGAAAAGTTCATCATCGCCTGCGCGCACGATGTGGACGAGATCGTCGTGCGGGTCAAGGACAAGGACACCGTCGGCTCCAAGACCATGGGCATGGTGAGCGTCGAACATGGCCTTTGAAAATGTGACGTGGCATTGGCCTGTGCCCGGCGTAGGTGTATGCAGTGCGCGCCGGCGATGTGACAGAAGCCATATTGGGTGCTCAGAGTGGGAGATGGGGAACCCACACAGCAATGCGACTGGCTGAAGTCTGGATGATGGCTGCTGCTGCACAGCAGACGATTGCTGATCAACAGGAGCTGATCAACAGGACTGATGTCATCTGAAGCATGACTGAGCATGTTCCTGTCGCCTCACACTGTTGCAGTGCACCTTCCGGGTGGAGCAGCTGGACAAGGGCCAGCTGTTGGAGGGCTGGTTCCCGCTCACCCATGAGGACGGCACCGCCATGCACAAGCACAAGGCCATGGTCAACGTCGTGCTGCAGTACCAGAGCGTCCTGCAGGTGAGTGGTTGTGATGCTGAATACGCCTGAGTTCTGCACCTGTCGGAATGGCTCGCTCACATGTCCACCTTGTGCTGCAACTTTTTGTGGCCTCACAAGAGCCCAGATGTGCTGCTGCTGGCACCATGCAGGATGTCAAGTTCCAGCCGAATGCGCCATTTGACGGTGTCGGTGAGACATACTTCCCATGCCGCCGTGGCAACCGGGTGCGCAGACATATTCATCGTCACAACTGGTGTACAAGCCATGCCTGCAGTTCGCCATGCGACTGATGGCTGATGGTAGTGCCCCACTTTTTGATGAGTATCTAGGAGTTTGTGGCACCTGCAGGTGACGCTGTACAAGGACGCGCACTGCACAGGGGTGCCTGACATCCCGCTGGCCAATGGCTCCCTGTACAAGCCCGGCACCTGCTGGATCGACATGTACAACGCCATCTGCAATGCAAAGCACTTCATCTACGCGTGCGGTGAGTTCCAGCCATGTCGACAGCCAGGTTTGCCAGCTTATGTCCCGTGTCGATCAGGCGGCAGCAAGAGCTGCAGACCGCAGCTTCTTGCTGTGGCTCTTCAGTCAGATCTGTGGCCTGTGCATGCTGCTGTCTGTGGCTGTTGCAGCGCTCACCGTCTGCCCATCCTTGCAGGCTGGAGCGTATACACGGAGATCAAGCTGGTTCGCGACCCCACAAAGCCCAACAGCCAGACGCCATACCCAACGCTGGGCGAGCTGCTCAAGAAGAAGGCCGATGAGGGCGTCCAAGTCCTGCTCATGGTGTGTCATCTGCTCGCAGTGTGGCGCCTGGCCCCAGAACTACAGCTTTGAGGAGTAGCAATGCACAATTCAACGGGTTCCAGCGACCCATCAACACTTTTTGCTGCAGACATGGAATCCTTCCATCCCTGCTCTTTCCTGTCACCGTTCTTCAAGCCTCCCCGCTCCGTGTGCTGCACAATCTCAGGGATTTCTCAGCTGCTGTCAAGACATGTTATTCTGCGCTGACAGGTTTGGGACGACAGGACCTCAGTCAGCGGCCCAATGAGCATGGTCAATACAGGTGTCTTAAACGGATACGATTGTTCCGCTTGTCGCATCCTGCCCTGCCGTCTCTCAGCAGGCAGTCTGAGAGACGCTGTCTGATCTGCCTGTAGCCTCATTGCGCTGGTTTCAAGCAAGGGAGCTCTGGGCTGCAGGCGGCATTATGGGCACGCACGATGAGGAGACGCGCAAGTACTTTGCCAACTCGCGCGTCAACTGCATCCTGTTCCCACGTGAGGCCACGCACTTGGGGGACAGCCTCGTGGGCCGCAACACCACCGACCGCATTTTCACGCACCACCAGAAGACGGTGCGCATGGCGGCACCACCGATGGTGCTGTTGGAGCTGAGCGCAGTGGCACTTGTGCACTGATGTATATCTGATGTAAGTTTTCCGGCAATGTGGAGTCATGAGTGCAAGCAAAAGTTTGAACGATCTCTCCAGTGTTTTCATGGAGATGCCAGCATTGCTTTGGCATGTGCATGTGAAGATAATCTGCTTAAGGAACGACAAGCCTTTGCATGCTAGGTCCACGAACTCAGTAAGCGCAGGCGCCGCTGAGCACTGATCAAGGCCCGGGCAGCCGCGACCCCACAGGGTGGCGGATGCTGGTGTGCTTCCTGCGCGGCTTTCAATTCTTGAGCTTGCTGACGATGTGTCCGCACGCTGCCAGGTGCTGCTTGATGCGGACCCGGATCCGGGCAGCCGCCACCCGCTCTAGATGACGAATGCTGGAGTGCTTCGTGTTTAGTGTTCATGTGCAGCTTGCTAACGATTAACATCTAGCTACCAGGTGCTGCTGGATGCGGACCCGGATCCTGGCAGCCACCATCCGCCGGGCTCGCGGGTGCTGATGTCCTTCCTGGGCGGCATCGACCTGTGCAACGGGCGCTATGACGACCAGACGCACTCCCTGTTTCGCACGCTGGGCACGCTGCACTCGGATGACATGCACCAGCCATGCATCCCCGGCGCCGACATCAAATTCGGCGGTGAGCCCGCATCGTCACTTCACCACAACTGCTTCACCTGGCGGCACCACCGAGTTCCAGCATCGAGGTTGCGTTATCATTGACATGCCGAACTGCTTGGTGGGCATGCTGATATTGGGTTTGCTGCAAGGCTGCGTCTCGTCTACCTGTTAGGTCCTGCATCGTTGTAGGTCTGCAGTTCCATTTATCTGTGACATCCTGCATCTGCTGCAGGGCCGCGGGAGGCGTGGCACGACATCCACTGCCGGGTGGAGGGCCCTGCGGCGTGGGATGTGCTGCTCAACTTCGAGCAGCGGTGGCGCAAGCAGTCCAAGAACCCCGGCCTGCTGCTCAACATGACCACGCAGGTGAACTCTGTTGCATCCTGTTGCAGTTGATGCATCCTGTTGTAGTCTGTTGCATCCCATGATGCAGTCTGTTGCATCCCAAGGCAAGCTGAAGTCCTTTGCTGTACATGTCTGATCTAATGGTTCTTGTCATGCCAGTTAATCGCAGGCCTGCCGGCTCTGCAGTCCATCAAGTATGCATCGGGAAGAACATCTGCTTTACATCTTGCCTTTCGCAGATGCCACTTGACAAGCTACTCTTTGGCAGCTAGCTGGTCATGCACCTGCTGCAGGTGCCAAACCTGGTGTTTGGCGGCGGCGCCCCAGGCGATGGCGAGCCCAACGTCATGCTGTCGCAGCCCCAGGACCCCGAGTCGTGGAATGTGCAGGTGCGTCGCATGACCAAGTATGCACAGACCGCCTTGCGAGAGGGTGTTCAGATGCCGAGTGAGCTCAGAGGGCATGCGCACAAGCCATGTCGTATGGCACATTCATCAGCGCTGCTGCAGTGTCTGCTGCACAGCCGCCAGGTGCAAGACGATAATGGGCGCAGCCTGATTTGCTTGTGGCAACTTGGCGCAGATCCTGCGATCGATCGACAGTGACTCGGCAGACGGCTTCCCGACCCACCAGGCAGAAGCGATGCAGATGGGCCTCGACTCTGGCAAGGGCAAGATCATCGAGTACAGCATCCAGAAGGTGGGCAGCAGTTGTTGCTGAGACCTTCAGATGGTGATGGCAACAGGCAAACACAGCAGACTTGTGCACTCTTCAATGGTTTCTGGCCGGGCTGTCTGTGCTTCTGTGCAGATTGAGTCTCAGTGTCAAGAGGTTTCCAAGAGCTGCCTGGTGTCACTGCAGCAGCTATGGCTGCATGACCAGCAAGCCACAAGCCACTTGGCTTTTCATGTTCTTATATCTGGTACGCCGCCTATATTCTCATCATGACGGCGCCGCGCCTCTGTGCAGGCGTACATCAATGCCATCCGGCGAGCACAGCACTTCATCTACATCGAGAACCAGTATTTCCTCGGCAGCTCGCATGTCTGGGCTCAAGACCGCCACGCAGGTGCCGCGCCTCTAACATCTTGCACAGGCTGCTGCAGGGGCACAAGGCTCAATGACAGCAGTCATTGTCAGATGTTTGTTGGGGCAATGCGACGGATGTCCCCACACATGAAACACGAAGTTGTATATGGAATGCAGTTGCTTAGCTCATCTGCAGGTGCAACACACCTGGTGGCGGTCGAGCTGGCGCTCAAGATCGTGCAGAAGATCAATGCAGGCCAGCGTTTCATGGCTTACATCGTGCTGCCGCTCTACCCAGAAGGTAGCCTTCCGGACCTGCTGGCTGCTTGACGTGGCAGTTATTACTAAAATTGCGTAGGCACTAAGCGTGACGCAATGGGCTGCATGGTCGACTCTGACGAGCAAGAGTCTGTTTCCGGTGTGATGACAACCAAGTCCCATTCGCAGGTGTGCCGGAGAGCGGTGCAGTGCAGGAGATCCTGCATTGGCAGGCCAACACTGTGGGCATGATGTACAGCCTCATCGCAGACGCCATCAAGGCCAAGGGTGCGCGCCTTTTGGGATGCTATGATGGGGACCTCGCACCTTGATCAGGCTTCACAATTGCAGGCAGGGGCCTGGCACCTGCTCGTCTTGCCACCTCGACTCGCCAGCTGCCGGACTGCTGATGCTGTGTCTGAATGCTGGCACGGAGCTGCGCTAGGTGCGGGGCATCGCATCCCGCCATATCCGCACGTCTGGCCAGCACGACCTCCGGACCCCACTCGATGGACTTGATGTCGTGTGCTGACCTCTACAGCTGCTGCGGTGGCCGCCCTTCACTTAGCATTTCCACATTGTCGTAATTGCTGCCACAGGGCTGGTGGGCGTGCACCCGACGGACTACCTGCAGTTCTTCGCGCCCGGCAACCGGGAGTCGGTGCTGCCAAACGAGCCGCCGCCGGAGAAGAAGGCGCCCGGCGGCGGCGGCGCCGAGATGGCGCAGCTGTCCCGCCGCTTCATGATCTACGTGCACTCCAAGATGATGATCGTCGACGACGAGGTGGGCCTCACACGAGCGACAGGTCCCTGTGGCAAATGCTGTGGTGCTTCATGATTTACATGCACTCCAAGATGATGATCATCGACGACGAGGTGGGTCTGACGTCAAGGAGCTGTGGCATGCCAAGCACAGAGCCTGCCTGCCGTGAAGCGGGTTGTTGCACCGAGATGCGAAGTACTCCCACAGTCCTGCCACTCGCACTTCCTCGGCCGAGTATGCAGCAACTGACATGGTGTCTGCTGCACGCTGCAATGCAGTATATCATCATCGGCAGCGCCAACATCAACCAGCGGTCACTGGATGGCGCGCGCGACACCGAGATCGCGATGGGCTCCTACCAGACTGGCCACCGCGCCACCTTTGAGTCCACACCCGATGGGGATGTGAGTTTCAGTCCCACTCTGCACCATCGCTTTCATGAGCCGGCCAATGTCGCATGTGGCAGCTGGGTGGTGCCACACCTTGACCTAGCTCCTGCAATGACAGAGTTTGCACATGCCTCCAGAGCTCGCCTGTCAGCATACTGCCCGCGCCTGCACATCTTTGTGCAACTGCTCACTGCGGGGGCTGCTGTTTCAGATGATCGAACGTCAAGGTAGTGCACTGCGTCCACGACAGGTGCACGGTTTCAGAATGTCGCTGTGGGCCGAGCACACCGGCATCATGTCGCCCAACTTCAACTTCCCCGCAGACCTGGACTGCGTGCGGGAGATGAAGCAAATCGGCACCATCAACTGGAATGTGCGCCGCTTTTGCCATCCATGCCTGCACAGCCGGGAGCTTGCAATTGCGAAATCTTGTGGCTTGCTGAGCGGAGCATCGGCAGCACAGGGAACTGCAGTGTTTTGGGATGTGCCGCCATGGTCGGAAGTGCAGCCAGAGGCTGTATTATGCCTCTGCAAACATGTGCGGCGCCTCTGTTGCCTATCCTGCTCCTTGGCAGCCTTGGCCAGGTTGATCTGGTTCATCACCAGTCCTGTGCTTTCCTGCAGGTGTTTGCAGCGGCAGAGGTGCAGGACATGCAAGGGCATCTGATGGTATACCCCTACTCAGTCAGCGAGGATGGCGTGGTGTCCTACCTGGGCATCGAGATGATTCCCGACACCAAAACCGCCAAGGTGCAGGGTGCATTGCTTGGTTGCTCTGAGTATCTGCTTTCGTCAGCGTGATTGTGGCGTTCACACTGTGAGCAGGTGATCAATCTGGTGAGAAGAGTATCCTGTGTGGCTGCACTCGCCTGAAGAGCTTGACTTCGTGGTGCCGCAGGTTTTGGGGCAGAAGTCAGCAGCGCTGCCTTGTGCGCTGACGACATAACGTACATTTCGACAGTGCAGAGCGTGCTCCTGATTGTGGTTTCAATAAAATGCTCTCAGCATCGCGCACGTGGTTTCTTTTCTGGGTTCTTTCAGTGATGGCGCAAGAGTTGCAGCCTGATGTGGTCTGGCTCAGACATGGGTAGGGTTGTTTTCGAGCGAAGCAGAGTTCTGTAAGACTGCATAAGACCAATCTGACATGTGTTCCAGCTTTGCTACACGATGTCGACCACATCTTCAAGTGCAATCCATTCAAGTGCAATCCATTCGCAATTGCAAATATGTGCAAGTTCCACTACCCAGTAGCACAGAGTCTTCGCTCCCCAGAGTCACCGCCTCAAAAGTCCAGGCCAGAACATTGAGGTGCTTCAGCGCGGTGCCGCTGCTTTGAGGGGCACTGCACGAAGCAAGGCGATGCCAGAGCCTCATCCTGCTCTGGCGGCAGCGGCTGCACCCCGAAGTCAAACTGGCAGCTGCATCATACACAGGCCAGCTTCACTAATTTCCTCTCATTGTATTCCAGAGGTCTGGGAAGAAGTCCCAGCATCCGCGGCACACCATGCACCTTGCTGGATGTGAATTCAAACAAGATTTGTCAGGGAGCATGACGTGATTTGCTCAGACAAGGGACATGACGCCCACCTGAAATCCTCATAGTTGGGCGTCATGCGTACATCAAGGCCCATGTCGTTTTTGAAGAATTCCTACAAAAAAAGCACTGGAAACTGTTGCCCGATATGCATGGTGCTTTTGCTGTGGCCGTCAGCACCCGCACCCACTGAGATTGCAGCCCGATGATTATGCTCAAACACGACCACAACGAACTGTCCAGTGGGTGTGCTTCCTCACCTGTGTCGGGATTTTGCAGCAGTTGACGCACACAGACGCGCAGCCCGACTGCTCCAGCACTCGGCAGCGCTCCACCTTCACGATACAGGATGATGTGTCATGCATTCCTTCCTTGTTGTGATGTGCAGTGGACGAAGCGTCGTGGGACAGATACCTATGCTCCGCTTGAAGCACATGTGGTCTCGTGGAGGGGCAGGTGTTCTGTATGTTCAGTGGCTGTCATGCACCACTTGGCAAGGAGGCAGCGCACCTTGACGGCAGTCCCTGGCACTAACGTGCCGTCCGGTCGCTCCGAGGTCGCCACCTCCGAGGGCCCCATGAGCCACTGGGACGTCATCTGCGTGGCGGTGGCCACCATGCGGTTCGACAGCTCCGGCAGCGGCCGCGCAAACATGGCCTGCACGTTGAAAGAACACAGAGACCTTGACACCAAGAGAGTCTTGGACCATGTCGCAATTCTCGGCACGTAGCCGGACTGAGCCAGCTGGCAATGGCGCATCTGGCTGCACAAGGTGTGCCAACGGCTCGGCATTCAGGTTCGATGCAGCCCGGCTGCGCTGCTCATGGCAGGTTGCCCGCAGACCGACTCACTCTGAAGGCTGGCAGCAGCCACTGCGGGTACATGCGCTACTCACAGCAGGTTGCCCGCAGATGGACTCACTCTGAAGGCCGGCAGCAGCCACTGCGGGAACAACGACTGCAGGACGCCTACCACCAGGCGCTGCGCATCCCGCGGGTCGTCAAACTTGCTGCTCAGCCGCCGTGTCAACGTGATGATGCCGTCGAACCTGTGTGCGGCAAGATTGTGCGTCAGATGCTGAGAACCTGCCGCTCTGTGTGATCATTCCCAGCAGCCTCAGCAGCCTGGCAGCCAGTGCACATGCGCTGCAGCAGGTGCCCAATGACCAGGTTCAGCAAGCCATGCTGCAGCTGCGGTCAAGGTGGCTTATGACAGCCGGACTGTCTCACCCAGGCTCGGGTGCGTCTTCGCCGAGGCCCCGCACAACCGCCTGCCGAAACAGGTGCATGAACAGCCGGTTGTGCGGCGCGGCATCAATCGCCTCATACGACGGCGGGTCGTCGGGTGGCCCTGCGGGGATGGCTGCCTGCATGCGCGCCCTGCGCTCCGCAAAAAGCCGCGCCATTGCCGCCTCTGCCTCCGCCGACCAGGCTGTGTCTGACACTGCGTCCGGCGCTGCCTCTGTCGCGTCGGAGACTGAGGCGCGGCACTGAAACGTCGCGGACTGATGCCTGCTCTGCCTGACTGCTCGCTGTCCATTTGCTGGCGCAGCTGGGGACCGGCGGGCAGCACTGCGGCAGAGTGCTTGCTGCACATTGGCGACACAGTGAGCATTCTGCCTGGCGAAAGCGGTACTCAATGTTCCTGGTGGCACAATGGACGTCATCTGTCCACAACCACCTCCAGATTCTGACAGGAAAAGACTGCCAGTGGCGGCAGTGCTGCAGGGGCTGCCTGCTGCTGGCAAACACGCTGTGCGCACGGTCAGCTCAAGAATGCCTGAGGCGTGAAACGTCAATTTGCACCTTCCCAGGTTAGGATCCGATGCGCTGCGTTCCAATGAATGACCTGCGAAGCTTTACACAGGTCCAGATGTCACTTCAATTCAGATGTCTCAGCATGCGCAACAGCGCGGCCGCTGAGAGAATTTACTGACTCCAAGCTTCAAAATACAGGTTCACGCGCTGCAATGACTCCAATTGAGCGTGCATGGAGGGATTGAGGAACGAGAGGCCCTAACGTGGCACAAACCGCCGAACTCGCCCCGGCGGCTCGGAAGATCTGCTGGTGCCGTACGGGTCCGATCCATGATCACTCTGTACAGGTAACATCAGTGTATGATAGCCGTCTGTGCTGCTTACAAGCAAAGTATACCCGTCATGAATCACAGCGGCTTGTCAAGGAAGGTTGTCCGCGAAGGGGTATAGCTTTGATCAAACTCGAACGCCGGGATACACACGGCAACAACAACAACATTGATGATAGTGTAGTTATCAGTTCTCAGATATCAAGCACATGCTGCAGCTGGATGAAAATGTTGGCCTGAAGCAGCCGCCCTCTCCCTCTGCGAGTGAGGCGCCACGTCGCGCATATCGGTTCATTCACCACCCCATCTGTCTACAGTCATTTGCTGGTGGCGGCGGCCCGTGCCAGCCGCAGACTCATCTCTGTAAGCGCCAGCAGCCCTGAATACAGCGCCGGCGGCATGCAGCCCGAACCCAAGCGCACCTGGACCACACGCAGCCCGGCACATCAGCAAGCTACATCCTCTGTTAATCGTGCCAATCATGCGGGGATAAGCACAGCTGGCGAACATGACAGTGACGGCCCACGGAAGGATCGCTTGATGGGCCCATTGGGGCATTGCGCGATGAACAAATGCAGGCGGCAAAAGGTGTGCAGCTGTTGTTGCGGTGCGCACCAGCAGAGTCAGGGAGCCAAGGCGGCGCTGCCACCACACGCGGCTGCCCAGCTCCGCCACCGACTTCCAATCCACAGCCTGCAATCGATGGTTCATAGGAGTTCGAGTTGATTGGAAAGTCTATCAGAGGCTGACTGGATTGCAGCCGGTGGCACAGCAATCAATACAAGGCGCACACAGCAGGTGGCCGAAAGCAAGGGGACAATTTTGTGCAGCATGCAGCAGGCAGGGCACAGCTCTGCACGGCATGATCACTGCCAAGCAATGGACCTCCACCTGACGCTCTGGATCCTGCAAGTGGTGACAATGATCACTGTGTGGTGAAAATAAGTGCTCACCTGCAGTGCTGTGCGGATGTCAGAAGCAGCGGCAGTGGCACGCACGATTGCCGCCCACTCCGCCTTCTGTTGCGCTGTGCTGCTGCCTTTCGCCCTTGCAGCCCTTGGTGGCGGCAGCATGCCCGGCCTCGCTGCAGCCTGCTGGGCCTGCAGTCAAAGGGTGATGAAAGCAGGTAATACTATCATACAATATGAGTCCTACATGCGCACCGGCATGTTGCAGATGACAGCAGCATGCTGTTGTCATGGAGCCACACGCCAACGAGGTCATGCAACATCAACACCAAAGACTAGCAGACTGTGCACCTGCATGAGCTGGGTGTGCAAGTAGGTGCAGCCATTGGCGCCGGCTTTCCTCATCGCGCCATAGTGCCCCTGCACAGGCAGCGCCGGGTCCGTCCTGCCACCCTGCAGCTTCGGCCCCACCTTCAGCATCGGCCCATGCTGGCATGCAGAGGCCTCCGCCGCTGTCGCCGTCGCCGCCGCCGCCGCCGCCGCCGGTGCTTCCGAAGGCGCTTTCAGTGGCGAGCTTGGGGCCTTTGGCGGCGTCGTGACCGAGGCCGTCCGCAGGCTGCTGTCGGCCGCGGCAGCGGCGGCTGCCAGCGAGGCGGCTCCGCCAGGCGGCAGAAGCAGGCCGGTGTCGGCCACAGTATTGCTGGAGCGCCGGCTCCACATGGACATGTCCGACTGCTGCTCCGTCGCGCCGCTGCTGCGCCGACCCAGCAGCGATCCCGTCGAGCCCAGCGGCTTCAGGGTCGACGAGAACGCCGAGCAGCCTCCTGTTGCAAAGCCTGCCGAGAACCCTGCCGGAGGGGGGCGGGAGGCTGCTACAGCTGCAGTGCTTGGCTGAGGCCCGCTGCCCAGGCTGAGCTCGCGGCCCGCGGCCAACAGGTGGCCGATTGCCGGTGGCGCTGTGTTCGGGCCCATCTGGTGCTGTGGCTGCAGCTGCGGATTCTGCAGACCGCGTGTCAGCAACTCGGCGTGAAGGGCTGCCTGCTGCTGCGACGCCTGCTGCTGCTGTGCAGCATGGATGGCCTGCAGGTATGCCGCCGCTGAGCCCGGCGACTCGCCGCCTCCGCTGGCGGACGAGGCACTCAGCAGCTGTGCTGTGTGTGGGTTGCCTGCAAAGGTGCCGATGCAATCAGCTCTGGGGTCACAATCTGCACAAGGCCCCACTCGCTGCAGTACAGGAGCCACATGCAGGGTATCCGCAGGCGGCTGGATTAGAGCATGTGACTGCAATGGCGCCATGCACGCACCAAAGGGGTTGCCGGCGGCCGCAGCCTGCGCGGCGGCGAGCTGGCCAATGAGCGCGCTCTGGCTGGCCGCGATGCGGTGCGCGGCGGCCGCCGCAGCCGCAGGGTCCTGCTGCACCTGCAGCGCCTGCACCGCCGAGACGGCCGCGAGCGCGTCCTGGTACGCCTGGTGCGGGCTGGGGGCGGGCAGTCCCGGGTGCTGCGGCAGCCTGGAATGTGGCAGCTGCAGCCGAGGGTCCAGCAGCGCGGGGTTCAGCAGCACAGGGTGGGCGAGGGCGCCGCCGCCGCCGCCGCCGCCCGACAGCATCATGGACACCAGCGCGCTGTGGCTTCCTGCTTCCTGCTGCTGCTGATGCTGGTGCTGCTGCAAGTGGGTGGGCTCCAGCCGCTGCCGCTTGCCACGGGGCGAGCCGCTGTGGCCGCCCTGCAGCGTGTCCGGTCCCAACAGCGCGCTCTGCAGGCTGGTGGGCGTGCGGGATACTTTGCCGCTGGCGCGGCTGCTGGGACCTCCGCGCTGTGAACCCCGTCCCGGCCGCGGCTGCTGGTTGTGCTCCTGCTGCTGGTGCTGCTGCTGGTGCTGCGCGAGCATGAGCGTGGCTGCGGCGGCGCCCACCCTGGAGGAGGGCTCCCGCATTGCGGCTGGGTCGTTCTTGCGCTTGTTCCGCCGGTCATTGTGCATCGCCAGCCGCTCCCGGCAGTTCCTGGGGTTTTCGGAGCAATATGCAAGGTCATCACGAAGCAGCTTCAGATGCCTTGATGTGTGCACAGGCCTTGCTTGTGGTCAGTCCTTCATGCAACATTCCATGAGGCAGGTGTGGACAAAATCTAGCTGTGCAGCATTGGCAATGCCCTACACTCCCTCGCGCACCGTTTCTCGCCGTCGAAAGCGCTCAGCTCGTGGAAGCAGCAGCACTGCTGGCACCACCGCCGCACTTGGCCCTCCACTAGCACTGCCGGCTGCTTAGAGTGGCTCATGCAGCAGCGGTAGCGCCGGAAGTATGTCTTTTCCCGTGACAGGTGCCGCTTGCAGCCGTCCACCTGCGCATCGCAGGACGCTCTGTCTAGAAATGCTGCATGCCCCACGGTAATTGACCGTGCCGGCAATGGTGCAAGCAGGCCATGAGTAATCAGATAGCGGCTGCAGTAGGAGACAGGCCGCCGCTGCTGCAGCACTGCATGCAATGCACACCGGGCTTGTACGTTGCAAGCTCCACCAGCATACGGCACCTGAACAACGTCGAGGATCACAGAACGCACCCGGCATTTGAACTTGTTGTTCTTCTTGTCGTCTTTATCTCCACTGAACTCCTGTTGGTCCTCCTGCTGCTCGGCCATCGCTGGTGCTTGCGCCGCCATGTGATCACTCAGGGAGACAGGGACCTGCAAGCATTCAAGCGTACGCGAAACTGGATCACAGGCCCGCGGAAAACAAAGGCAGTCTTCCGGCAGCGACTTGGTTTTGTACCACAGTCGTTACAGGCAGCGACGCTGCACCATTGACACACGACACTTTCCACCAGTCAGTAGCTTGTGCACTCTTAGGCTGGTCGGCGAGACCTGCCCCGCATACGCCCGCCCTTCTCCTGAGAGCAATGGGTACGGCATGCGGACCAGCCGAACCACAAAAGCCAAGCGCTCGCAGCCTTTGCAAAGTACGCATGAGGTGTGCACGAAGGGCTTCAAGAGAGCAACAGTACCAGTTGTATGCATGCCGACGGCCTGGCAGCCGGGCAGGAGTGGAGAAGGAATGCACAGCGGAAAGAGGCACCTTGTTTGGCTGAACGAAGATGAAGCTCAGTATACCAGCCCGCTTTGTCTACACGCAGCCACATCCTCTGTGCGCTTTCAAGCCGCTGTGCGGCTGTGGCATGCGCAGGATAGCTGGCAAAGCCTTGGTGGATGCCAAAGAAAAGCTGGCCGATGACAAACTCGGACGAAGAAATCGGACCAACTTTAATCTCAAATGTACCGTGTGGAATGACTTTTATGGCCGAGCATGTCCAGTCCATACCATTCTCTCTCTCTCGCATGTGGTGAGAGGATCATTCGTATGATCTACCATTGTTTGCGGCTCCAAGAGTTAGTCCAGTACAATCTCGTGCAAGCTGCTTTGACTGCTTCGATTGCTTCTTGAGTCTCAGGCACGCTGCATCGGCCAGTAACGTGCATTTCGAGGTTGCTGCTGGGTTTTAAATTGTCGTTGTTCTAATACAGTGGCCATACACAGACTCTTGCACAATGCGGCCTCCCGGAACGGCAAAAATCATGGCTGGTTGCCCCGCTCAGGGAGTGGGTCTGCTGACTCGACAGCCACGCTGTGCTTGCCAGCACCCAGAGCAGACCCACGTCACTGCGTTTCGGTACATAAGGCTTAAAGCACGGCAGACAGCAACGCATGCAGCGACGTTGCGCAGCACACAGGAGCTTGCCGCAAGCACGCCTGCGGTTGATGCAGATAGGCGTGGCTGGGTGAGCTCATGAATGCTCATCCTGCACGCATCCTAAACTCTGCTTCTTTGAATTTGTGACCAGTGCAAACATAGAGCATAAGAGGGGGGCCAGCCTTGTCTCTGCATGCGCATGATGCCCTGTGCTGTGACATGCATGAACCTTTGTGCATGGACAACACATTCAGAACCATGTGCACGCCTTGCAGCTGGACGCGATGAACCTGGGCACGCTGCTGCCTGAGATGCCGCAGCTGCTGAGCGAGATGGGGGTGCGCTACGACCCAGACCGCCTCGCACAGGTGCTGGGCCGCAGGCGGCTGGCAATCAATCTGCGGGCGCTGCGCATCGCCACCACACTGGGCGGCTTCATCACAACACTGGCCAAGGTGTCACGGTCGGCTGTGCTGTGCAGGCTTCAATCCTTGAACATTCGTCAGTAGTTGCTGTAAGATACGGGTTGCAATGTGTAGGCTACCTGGCACACTGTGCCAATGGTGTTGGCATCATGCTGGTAACCCGCAGGATTATGCAACTGGTGCATTCGAGTCGAATATGGACCGGCGCGCTGTGGAGCTGCAGGGCATCCTGGCACGGCTGGGCCCATCCTTCGCAAAGGTAAGCATCGTTCTGCTGGGGCTAGAGTGCATGTGTGTGATGAATGACAGTTGGTAGCTCTACCTAGTGTGATGCAGGTCTTTGCATACCCTGCACTCGTGATGTACAACTGCGTAAGGGGTCACCAATGTCTGCATATTCGAGAAGTGGTCGGCTGCATTGTAGGTGGGGGAAGTGACCTGCTGGCGAAGTCGTCCCTGAGGGGCGCTGGCGCAGCCTGGGCACATGGTGCACGTCACATTCCTGAGGAGCTGTGCACAGCAACAGATTGTTGCGGTTTGACAGGTGGGGCAGGCGCTGTCGGCGCGGCCCGACCTGCTGCCAAAGCCGTACCTGGAGGCGCTCGCGCAGCTGCAGGACCAGCTGCCGGCCTTCGACACCGCCACAGCGCTTGCGCTCATCCACGAGGACCTCGGCGCCCCGGTGCGTGCCATTTCGCTGGCTGTGAATGCGGACCGATTGTTGGTTGGCACACGACATGCTGCAGCGCTCATCTGACAGCTGTTGGAAAGCAGTCGGATATGAGCAGCAGATCGACACCATCTTGCAGGGTGTCTCTGTTCAACAGCACAGCATTCATGTGTCATCTGGGCTGCAGTGACGAGCATGCCATGCTCTCTGTGCAGGCTACAGCAATATACAGCGAATTGACTCCAGAGCCGGTGGCGTCTGCCAGCCTGGGCCAGGTGATGATGCGTATGTGTCTCTGAACAAGTATGGTAGTGGTCATTCAGACTGGAGATTCCTCATGCAATCACAGCGCCACTGCTCCGTAGACGTTTTGGACTGTGCTGAGTGTCCGACATTTGACACTGCACAGGTGTACAAAGGGCGTCTGGCGGCCACGGGGCAGCAGGTGGCGGTCAAGGTGCAGCGGCCGCGCATTGGCGAGTCCATTGCCATGGACATGCTGCTGCTGCGCCGCCTTATGGCGGCTGTCGACCGCTACCTGCCCCAGGTGCAACCCATGTCCTCGCTGGCACTCTGTATTATGTGCTTCAGGGACTCAACCATGAGTAGCTGTGCATCGATGCTTGCTGTACTTGCGTAGCTGCAGCGTGCGGGCACAAGACGATGTTAAGAGCTGCAGGGCCGGCCATCTTTGGACTGTTGTGGTGCAGGTGACGTCGTTGCCCATCCAGCCGCTGATGCCGCTCGTGGACGAGTTTGCCGGGCGGCTGTTCGGCGAACTCGACTACATCCAGGTGAGTTTGCCCGCGTCCTTTGCTCCTCCGCTGCACAGTGTCCTGCTCGCATGCACTGCAAGCTGCAGATGCCAACCCTGATCAGCTGTGCTGTAGATACCTGCTTCTACAGTGACATGGTTGCTCTGCACATTCTGGGCCACAGGAGGGGCACAGCTGCGAGCGGTTTGCGGACCTGTACTCGCATGTACCCAGAGTGCGGACGCCAGCCATCCTGTGGGAGGCCACCTCGCGGCGGGTGCTGACCATGGAGTGGATTGACGGGGTTAAGCTCACAGACCAGAGGAAGATGGACGCGGCCGGCCTTGACATCATCGACTTCGTCAACGTGAGGGCATGTCGGTGCATGCACTGCATGTTCAGCAACACCAGCAGTATGCATCAGTTGCTTTGACAAGCCCTTCATGCAACACTGATGTGCAGGTCGGGATTCAGTGCACACTGCGGCAGCTGCTAGAGCACGGCTTCTTCCATGCAGACCCGCACCCAGGTCAGCGCCTGAGATTGCCAGATGTCATGCTTGAGTGATGCCCAAATATTCACATGATTTACTTGTACTGACCCTTGTGTGCATCCTTGCACAGGCAATCTACTGGCGACCAAGAGCGGTGATCTTGTATATTTAGGTAAGAGCATGACATGACGTCACAGACTACCATCCACCCGGACATCTTGTGAGTACTTTGCACTCTGCGGCTCTTGAAAGAAACTCCAGCCTGACGATAGGTGCACCCTCTGCAGATTTTGGCATGATGAGCTCAGCGCCCAAGGAGGCGCGGCTAGCAATCATCTCGCATGTCACACATCTGGTCAACCGGGACTACGATGTGAGCTGACACTGCAAGACCTGTACGGTTGCATAACATCTGGTCAAGGAGACACACCCAAGTTATGTCATCAACTTGTTTTCAAATACCACGATACCTGCCAATGTGCAGGCCATGTGCCGGGACTACTATGAGCTGGACTTCATGGACCGCAGCATAGACACATCGCCTATCGCGCCAGAGCTGGCAAACTTTTTTGATGAGGTATGGCTGCCCACTCACCTTCGTGCACCTTTGGTTGGCTGCAACGGTGCAAACCTTGTTCGTTAGGATTTTCACAGGTTGGCCACGACAATGGTCGACCTGTCATCCTGCTCTCCCAGGTGTTGGACCGCAGCGTATCAGAGCTCAATTTCCGTGCCATTGTTGACGGCCTGGGAGAGGTACAACATAGACCCAGCTTCTGCTTCTGCAGCTCAGCCCTGTCTTCAAGTTTTGATTAAGCTCATCCTCTCAGAATCATCTATCGGTTAGTGACTGCGCAGCCGGAAACTGCATGCCGAGCATGTGTGCCTCACCTTCCGCACTGCCGGCTGCAGGTCCTGTTCCAGTATCCCTTCAGGGTGCCTGCGTACTATGCGCTCATCCTGCGGTCGCTGACGGTGCTGGAGGGCCTGGCGCTGTCGGCAGACCCCAATTACAAGCTGCTGGGGGCGGCGTACCCGTGAGTGTCACACCTGCTGGTCTGGCAACAACATGTTGTATTGTGTGGTAGGCTGCATGGCCAACAAGGATGCCTGGCATCATGTCTTAGACCAGCCCTTGAACGACATATGCATGCGAGTCTGCAGGTATATGGCGCGCCGCATCCTGACAGACCCAGCCCCTCAGCTTAGGTGCCTTCCCACCACTGATGCATGTGCCACGATTGCAACAATACGCTAGGAGTCATGCTCTTGCTTGTACAGGTCCAGACTGTGCTGCATGTGCATGCTGCAAGCGGCCGCGATCCTAAGCCTCAGCTTCAGTGGCCTCATACATATGTAATTGGAGAAGATGTTTTGCAGGCGGTCGCTGGAGGAGATGCTGCTTGCAGACGGGCAGTTCAGGTGGAACCGGCTGGACAACCTGCTACGCGAGGGGGCCAAGAGCAGTGAGCTCACCTCCGACCAGCTCTGGCTGCTCGCCGAGTTCGTGGTGAGGAGCTGTTCGTGTACATGAGCTTGGCGCCCATGCACACCCAGCACATGGTTGCAGCACCCACAACGGTTCATCATGTGACATGTTTGTGCTTCTCATACAATAACAAGTTCTCTCTTGGCCGCAGCTGTCTGAGAACGGTGCCAACATCCGCAAACCTCTCATAGCGGAGGTCACCCGCCTCATCGATGCATATGCAGCAGGTGACTCCCTGTCAAGTCCGCCAAGCGGATATGCAAACCTGGACGTGTGTCTTCTGATGCATCTTGGCGTGTTCAGCTAGTGGACACAGCTTGATGCTTCCAAGAAATTGCTTTGACAAGCCAGTTGCAAACTTGCAGAGCAAGCGCGGGAGCGGATACAGCAGCAGGGCGGCCGGCGCCTGGCAGAGCGCGTGGTGCCCGTCTTCCGAGGGGAGCAGGTGGGTCCACTCGGCTGCGGCAGCATCTTGCTGGTCCATGCACATGCATGTGCCAGTGGCAAACCCAGGGGGGGTTTCACAAGCTTAGCGGTGCCAAATGAGAGTGCACACCTCGGCTGGGAGCTGCAGCAGTGGGGTGCTGTGCCGCCGGCACACAGTGCATGTTGCAACTGCATGAACACGACATCCTTGTGTCTGCAAGCAGGTGGTGCTCGTGCGGGCGAGGCGCATTGCAGCGCTGCTGCAGCAGAAGGTCGGCCAGTCAGCGCAGCCGTCCCTCTTCCAGGTGAACGAGGTGGTTCAAACAAGAAGTGTGCACGGGACACCCGTCTCTGGCTTGCGACTGTTTTTGTGATGAGATTGCCACCAGAGCTAGGAAGCTTCTGCACATCACGACTTCACAGCATGAACTTTCCAACCAACAGCAGCAGTGGGTGCAAAGGTTGCAGATTGCTGGACCTGCAGGCTGCACCTCATGCCCACCGGCAGCCTTCTGAGTGTGTCGATGCCGCCGCAGGTGCGGGGCAGCGGGCCGAGGGGGCTGCCGCTGCCGTGGGAGGCGCGCGCAATGCTGGACCTGCAGACAGCACCTCATGCCCTTCTGGTTATGTCTTAATGATGGGTGTGAGAGCACAGGTGCGGGCCGCAGGGGCCGCCGCTGCCGTGGGAGGCGCGCATGATGCTGGACCTGCAGGTAGCACCCCATGCCCTTCTGAAGGGCCTGATCTGTGGAGATTTGTCTGAGCGTGTGGTGTGCTGCCGCAGGTGCGGGGCAGCGGGCCGTGGGGGCTGCCGCTGCCCTGGGAGGCGCGCGATGCTGGACCAGCAGACAGTGCCTCTTCACCAGGTCAAAGGCCTTAGTGCTTGATGTGCCGCCGCAGGTGCGGGGCAGCGGGCCATGGGGGCTGCCGCTGCCGTGGGAGGCGCGCGCGATGCTGGACCAGGTGCAGGCGGCGCTGGCGCCCCACTGGCCCCGCCTTCAGCAGCTCGCCGCCCTGCCCGGCGCCCTCGAGGTGAGTGCTCTATGGACTGATTGCTGCATACTTAGGTGTACGAGAAACCCTAGTTTCCGCGCTCCGTCCCGCACTAAATGCAAGCTTTGCTGCACTCACTCAGTGGAGCCGGCATGGCAGCCAAGTGCAAACCTGGAGCCAACAATGCAGTAGCTGCATGGTGCTGCCAGTCAGAGAGCAGCTTGAACAACATCGGACATGTTTTGGGTACAATAGCGCATAGTATGACGACCAGCAGGGCAGTGTGTTTGAAAGCTGGGCCTGCCCTGACCTGGTGTCTGCCGCCTCGCCACAGGCACGCGCAGCGCTGCTGGCGGGCCTGCGGCAGCGCATGCTGGCACGCACCGTCAAGCTGGCGTTCGGGTATGCTGACGGCGAGCCGCAGCCGCAGCTCGGGCCCGGCGACCCCGCCGACTCCAAGTTCAACAACCCGCCGGCGCGCGCGGCCTGATGCAGCAGAGGCGTCCCCGCCGACTCCAAGTTCAGCAACCCTCCGGCACGCGCGGCCTGATGGAGCGCTGGTAGGTGCGCTCCACAGCGGCAGTTCTTCCTGGCAGAAGCCAGCATTCATGTCCGACAGAGGAACGGCGCTAATAAGAGAGCGTTCATCACCCGCTGCTGGGCCCCTGAGATCCCGCAGACTCACAACTGTCGACCCAGCGGAGGCTGCTGCCAACGGCTGAGGGGAGTCGGACAAAATTGGTATGGGAGAGATGAACAATTGTGCGATGGAATCGTCGAAGGCGTGCGAGATCGGAAACGCGTGTGCATCCGGAGCCGTATTTGAGGAATTTTATCAGTTCAGCATTTTCAGCTTGTTGTGAGTGCGGGTTGTGCAGTCTGCAGCTGCACAGCGGCTGTGATTTTGAGAACACTCGTTGCTAAATTTTGTTCGGAATCTGTGTGACACCAAGACGAGTGTTCTGTCCTGCTTTTGAGGCCTTTGTGTATGCATGTGTGCAAATTTGTTTGGCAATTCCAGGTGTATGTGGATGCATTGTGACGGCAACACACCTCACGTCAGTCCAAACAGCTCTGATTAGCATGAGATGCATGCCCGCAAACTCCTACTGTTCATATCGGTCACCGCAGCCTGCTTTATATCGCTATGATGAACCCGCTGCTGGAACCTGAACAAGCAGCAGCGAGCAGGTGAGGAAATGACAATTTCTGAGAAATTCCTAAGAAATTTGCAGTTTTGCAGTCTCGGAAAATGTCGTCTCGGACCCGGGACCGTTCAGCGGATGCGGTTTGCTCCCTGAAACTTGCCGCCTCCTCAATACTTGCGCCACCAGTAGTCAATCAGATGCTCGCGGCGTGAGGGCGACAGCCCTGCGTGACATTCCTGGTGCTGTGACATTGGATCAACCCTCGTGGGACCCAGCATGTCGAGTGTCAGCGATCCGCTGCTGCCGGTGCAGACAAGTGCGATGCACGATGCCAACATCGACGATTCAGACCCCGCTCAGAGTGAGCGCGCAAGAGAGAGACGCTTCCGCTGGGTCCGCCTGGGTGTGCTCGCCACCGCAGGCACGCAGTTCATAAGAGGCACGATCACTCCAAGTTGTGGTTTGGAGCCCTGATCAGCGCACAGACGGCCTAGATGGGATTTGGTTGCATGCTGCAGCTGCGATGGGGCCGATCCTGCTGATACTTCTGCACATGGCGGCCAAGGACCACGCTCGCAACGAGAGCTGCTGCAGCTGGACTGGCAGCTCCACATGTCCATTTCCAGCCATGCCGCCGGTGCTGGTGACCGGCGGCCGCCAGCCGGTCAACATCAGCAGCGGCGCATATACCGCCAGCATGCATGCCACGCCGGGGCAGAGCACCAGCACGGCGCTTCTCTTGGACCTCGGCCATGAGCTGCCCTGGCTGCAGGTGAACGTACAGTGGCCCCGAGGATAGTCAGGTCTTTAAGGGTCGGAGCATGTAATGTGGCTGTCAGATCTCCGCCATAACTTAACAACAAATACCTTGCTAATTATTGTGATTGGATCATATGCTGTGTCGCTGCATGCAGGACCGCGCGGCGAAATTGACACATGCCTGGGGCTTTGGCAGCGGACTGCAGTTTGTGCAGATCGCAGGTATTTTGTGGGTATTTTGTGGGCGTGTGTACATGCACCAGGGACTGCCAGCTTGCATCACCTCCTGACACATCAGCCTCGCTCTACAGATTGGTGTCCCACACTGCAGAGCAGGGCGACAGCTTGCAGTCTGTCATCGAGAATGCATCAGCGTACAGCAAGGCAGTGGTTGTGGGCGTCATTGGCGGCTCAGCACCAGTCAGGTGCCTTGAAATATTTGCGCATTGCTATGTGTCACAGACAATGCGGATTGCTGACCACATGCAGGCCTACCATTCAGGCCATTGCATGACATGTGCATTACGTGTCAGATGCATCGCCTAGACGCCGTGTGCAGATGGAAGTGGCAATCGCTCTTGCAATCGCTGTCGTGGTTTGCCATTGCAGGCGCTCAGCAGAGCAGCCATACATGAGCATAGCAGGCGAAGGTGCTGGTGATCTGGCAGAGTGTCTGCCTGTTTCGGCCATCAACAACGCAGCAGGGGTGCTGGAGGTTGCCCTCAAGCGACGTCTGGTTCCAATCAGGTGCCCTTTCGCTCATGAGCAGTCAGCTGCATGCACTTTTTGCTGTGGTGAGGTGCACAGCGGGCACCCTCATCGGTGTGCCATGGCAAAGCCTGTCTTGACATGGATATGTGCATGACACGCAGCATCGAGACCGCGGTGTTCGACAAGGCAGCTGGGTCTCCTCCCTTCGCCGTGTATGATGTGTCCTCAGGTATAGACTCGATCACCCAGCCTTGTGCTGATGTGGCTCACCAGCACAGCCCTGTGAATGGCAACCCCAGGGTGGACCAATTTTGGATGGCCTCTGAGTAGCTTCTTGTGCCCAACATGAACCAACCTTGTACGATACCTGAGCAACTTCTTGTGCTGGAAGACGTGCCTTCAACTGCTGCAGGCCCGGCGCGAAGCAATGTTAGATGGCACCTGAGCAGCTTGTTATGCCAAAACGCATGCCTTCCCCTGCTGCAGGCCGGGTGACCCTCGACAGCGGTGTTGTGCGGCAGATGCACAAGCTGACTGCGCTGCCAGAGGGCCTTGCCTCCTTTGCAGACAGCATGTTTGGCCAGATGGCCCGATTCGCCGGCATTGGGGTATGCCAAATTGCTCTTGTCGCGCGCACACGGCAGTACCTGCAGCCAGCATGCTACATCCTCGTGCTGCACATGTCGTGGTCTGGGACTTGTTCACCTCCGCGTTGTATTGCTGTAACTACGTGTGCACAATTTCCACGTGTGCTGCGGCATACACAGGAGCGCCCGGGCCTCACCACAGTGGCGGAGGTAGTCATGCGCGCTGCCGTGGCTGCCATTGGAATTGCATTCGCCTACCAGGTGTGCTGCGGGGCGGTATGGCCCCCGATCCTGCTCCCTGTTTCATTCTTCCTGTCATTCATTTCATCATTACCAGGAGCTGCTCATCCACATCTGAGACAACTCTGAGCACCCGGGGTCAATGCTGAACTTGAAGCAGACCGATGACGAGTCGAGACGTGACCTGATCGCCTGCGGATGTACAGGTGCCGCTGTGGTTCTGCGTGGTGTGTCCTGCGGTGCTGGGGCTGCTGGCACCGCTGGTCATTAATGGCGGGCTGGGCGCTCTGGCAAATGCCGCCTGCCAGCACTGGCAGCTGCCGCCGGATTCCTGCAATGACCTGTGGTGAGAGGCAGCCCCTGCTATCCTCTTCCAACCAACCGACCCTATCTGCTTGCTGAGAAAGATCGAAGCATGGTGCACATGCTGAAAGCTTGGACACGTGTCCTGACGCACGTTGCATGATGCGCGTGCAGGTATGGCGCATTCGCTGCTGGGATGGTGCTGAGCCTGGCGTCCGCTGTGCCAATTGTGTTCATCTGCCGCCTGCCCCAGTGTGCGCGTCGGCACTAGGCTGGCAGCAGGTCGCAAAACGTGTAACAACATGCTTGTGTGTGCTGGGCAGACATGTACAGTGTGTCAGGTTCATCAGTTGTTGCTTTGGTTTGCTTGTGTGTATAATTTTGCATGCGTGTGTGACGGCGCATGCTTGATGCCAAATCGCATGCGCGGTGTCTGCTAGCATTGACGCCTCTGCAGCTGCGTCAAGGCTCTGTATATGAACAATGATATCATCGCCGGTCGGAAGCCGACTGTCATCACACGATTACAGAGACGTGTAGCGCAATCCCAGAAGCTCAGTCACCTCATTCGTGCCAGGTGTCAGCCAGTTGGACCCAAGATTGACCCGCAGATTGACGGATAGCCAGTCGTCCATCCATTGAAACCCCCCTGATTTAGGGCTCGCTTTGCGTCTCTGACGACCGATCAGCTACGTCACAGCATTGCATCTCATGCACCGCAGAATTTTCCGCCAGGACACCAATTGTGTCTGATATTGACATTTTGGAGAGGTGGAGTGCCATTCAGTCCCGTCTGTAGGACGACAGCCGCCGGCTCTGAGAGTTGTAGGTCAGCAGCCATCCCAGGTAGTCAGCAGCCGCCAGTTTGCGCCAGGATTGTCGGAGTCTGTACATCAGGCGGAGCAACAGCGTTTCAGCGAACTGTTGGGCCATTCGTTGCCGTTTGCACCTCGGCCTTGGCACCGCAGCACTTGTAGTACTCGGCAACTGCGACTGTCACAAGATGCACATTTGTAGGGCTGGACCGCGTAGGCACAGTGGTCGTTGCACCTTTGCCCTGACTGCTCTGGCGACGGTGGCACTCGCCTTCCAGACAGTGGCAGCTCAGGGTGGTGGTGCAGTGCTGACCCAAGGAGGAGGCTTCCAGCCGCTGACCAGCTTCAGCAGCCAGCCGAGCACTCCGCCAGCAGATTCGCCACCTCCAGCCACGTCCCCCGCCCCAGCTGCAGGACAGCCGCCGCCGCCTGTCCCTGCGCCTGTGAAACAGCCGCCGCCCCCACCGCCGCCGCCGCAGGCGCCAGCGAAGACCGCAGCGCCCGTCGCAGCTGTCCCAGCGCCAGCACCTGTCGCAGCATCACCTCCGCCAGTGGCTGCCTCTCCGCCACCAGTGTTGTCGCCGCCGCCAGTGGTTGCCTCTCCGCCGCCAGTGTTGTCGCCGCCGCCAGTCCTGCTGTCACCTGCGCCGGCATCCCTGCCGGTGCGAGTGGGTGGCAACGGCGTCTTCATTCCCACAGCCGCGCCTGCACCAGGGATGCTTGATGTGCATCCGCTACCGGTGCCTGAGATGCCGCCGCCAGCTGCATCCGGGCCACAGTCTTTTCCGTCCAGATCAGCGCAGCCGCCAGTGCCAGTGCCAGTGCCAGTGCCAGCCAAGCCAGAGATGCCGGTCAGGACAGTGTCGCCGCGCGGGGCAGCGAAACCAAGTGCAGCGCCGACACCTGGGCTGACCAGGCGTGCGTCAGCGGCTCCCATGCAGGTGCCGTCGCCAGCACCTTCGAAGCCGGCCCCAGTGCTGACGGCCGCCCCCACATCAGCGCCCACACCCGCACCAACAGTGGCACCGACGCCGCCGCCCACGCCTGCGCCTGCCAAAGCCGCCCCTGCAGCAGCGGCAACGGCGCTGCCCGTGGCAGCGCCGGCGCCCAGCTCCAGTGGCTTCATCCGAGCCGTCGACAACAAGTTCGTGGTGGGTGTATGCGCATGGGTATGTTAGTATGTGCAGCTCCCACATATGCATCGTCTGTCCCTCCATCCAAGCCCATCTCACACTGATGTGTCCTATGCACTTGCAAGATTGCGGGTCAGTCATGCGCGTTTGTACACTGATTTCTATTCCTGTGATGCAGGATGCAAATTGCAACACCTTCATACCATACGTAAGATTGAAACAGCGCTACTAGCAAATGCACCTTTGAAAGCGTGTCTTGGTGATTTGATGCATCACTGAGCCTGGTAGCTTGGTGGATGGATGTCGCGCAAGACAACCTACCCTCGGATGCGGGTAATCGGGATCATGAGAATGTCTCTTGACTGCAGGGCTGGAATGCGTGAGGCACCTCAATAACCTTTGGCAGCGTTGCAGTCACATAGCTACTTTGATGCACTGGCTTGCTTGCATAACATCTCAATGTAAAGTTCATCACTCAGCTGAACAAGTCAGAAGTTGCCTGCCTGTAGGTGGCACCTGATTGAGACACTGACAGGATCGGCTGCCTTCCCCGACCCAGGCGTCATCCCTCGTAGGCCCCACAATGCATTGCAATGATGTGCGCTGGCATGCTGGTGTGTACCCATTCTGCAACGCGACAAGCGCGCTCTGGTTGGCTACTTCGCAGCTGGGGAGGGCTTCCTGAATTACACATTCGGAACAGCCAAAAAGGCCGGCATGAATTCGATGCGCTTCTTTGCCCTGGTGAGTTCTCGGCAGATTACCCTGTGCATGCTGTGCAGTGTGTCAACATGGGGGGGGGGGGGGGGGGGGGGGGGGGGGGGGGGCATGAAACTTACCACAATAACATATGCACTCACACGGCCATTTGCTCATGCATGGTCCGGCAGTTTCAAAAACGTCAAATCTGCTTGGATGAGACTTTCCCAATCCAACTTGTCGTCAGGGCCTGAAGTCTCTGTCTGTAGGGCGACAATGACGACAACCGGAATGCGCCAAACCTGACGGAGTATGCACTGCAGCCCGAACCAGGAGTGTACAACGAGACCATCTTCAAGACAATCGATTTCATTCTGGCATCGGCAGACTTCTACGACCTCAAGGTGAGCTGTCCGTTGCGCTTGTGTGATTCCACGTGCTCAGTCTAAGCATCTATGCATGTGTTGCAAGACGTCCTGATGTGCTCACATGGACCTCACCATCACTAGTGTGGGAGACTGCATGAGACCGGCCTGATGACATGCAGGTCATTGTCACCCTCATCGACAACTGGAAGCTCATTGATGGGGTGAGCACGGGGAATTGTGTCGTGAACGCTGTATGCGCAGCTCGTAGTGCTCTGCAGTACATGCAACCATGCGGTTTCAAAGTGCCACTGTCCAAAAAAGCAGAAATTAGCCTGTGGCGCACAGGCTCCGCAATACCAGGCATGGTGCACTGGGGTCAATGCCACCATGCAGAGCAGCGACTACAACAACATCGACACCACGCCTTTCTGGAGCAATGCCCAGTGCCGGCAGCTTTACAAGAACCATGTGAAGGTCATGCAGAATAGGTGCTTTTGGGTGAACGAGGGTTTGCTGCACATCAGTGTGCGCAAGCAGCCTGCGTGCCACTACAAAGACACTGTGCATTTCAGCACAGCATCTTGTTAACATGCAGGGTCAACACCGTCAATGGTCGCGTGTACAAGAACGACCCGACGATCATGGCCTGGGACCTGTACAACGTGAGTGTCGTGATGATTGCCACTGCTGCACATTCGCATCTGTTGTAGGTGTTGAGCAACATGACACGTTACCGCATGGTATGCGTGGTGTGCCTGCTATAGTTTTGTCGAGGTATGCACTGCAGCAAGATTCCATACACAGGCATTCACAGCCACTTCTACCCTCTGGGCCATACTTTGATGACATACACAGGAGCCGCGGTGCCAGAGCCCCTGCTCTGGCGAGGTGCAGCCGTGGATCGAAATGATGGCGCCCTACTTCAAGACCCTCAACTCCAACCACATGGTGCTTGCCTCCTGCACTCTTCGAGCAGGCCTGCCACAACGAGCGCTGTGGCATAGAGTCGATGTCGTAAATATAGCAGCTGTCATGCTCTTGAAGCGCATGCTGTGACTGTCCGACACTGATGTTGCATGCACCACCAGCTCAGCACAGTTTCCATTTGACTGGAAGGCAGTCATTCTGTTGGCCCATGCAGCGAGCATCTGTATGTGAAGCAACCGATGTTCAATGCAGCGATTGTGAAATGCAGCTGACAGTGGGAGAGGAGGGCTTCTTCGGGCCCAGCAGCCAGTTCGATCAGTACAACCCTGTGTTTGACCAAGGCGCCACCTGGCCGCAGCAAACAGGCACGCACCTGAGCGTTTTCATGCAAGCGTGCCCCTGAAAGCATGGGATGACGACTGCATTCTTGTGGGACTTGCTGCAGGCACACATTTCAGAACAGTTGCATGCTCCACGTCCATGGTTTGCAAACATATTGTGTTGACTATCTCATCCGCCAGCTGGTGCTGTCTTTGTCGTGCAGGCCAGGACTTTGTCACGAACCATGCACTGCCGCAGATCGATTTTGCCGCCATTCACCTGTGGCCTAATCAGTGGAACGAGGTGACTTGTCTGCTGCTCTTAAACTTAAGTCATGTATGTGTGCGCGCAGACCGACCCACATCTCGGCATGTTGTGGAATGATTACGGCACTAGAAAGTGACATGAGCTCTTGGATTGCACAGACCGATGCGAGCTTTGCTAACACATGGCTGACGGGCCACATCAACGCCACCCAAGGCCTGGCCAAGCCGCTTCTGCTCGAGGAGGTCAGGTTTTACAGTGTGTCCTGTCTGTGCATGCAAGCTGCTGATGTAGCACAGGTTGCGCCTCACACCTCTGAAGTGCGTGCTGCATGCTGTCTCTGTTTGCGCTTTGCTGCTAGTCTCGTAGTGGTTTCCTGTGCCCCACAGCTCTGCACTGCATTCACCCTTGTCACTGCTGGCAGAATGCTCATGCAGTGCAATGCCGATCGGCTGACATGGACACCCTCTTATCATGGCACTGCAGTTTGGCAAGTATCAGCCGCGGGACCCTTTCTACCAGGCCGTGTACGATGTGAGATCTCTCACCTTCTCATGCAGCATGTGCATGTTCTCTCCTCCAGCTTGTCAATCAGTGCAATTGCCCATCACAATGGACTCACAATACTCGGATGAGAGTGCTCAGCATGCCTGGTGCTTCAGCATACTCGGTGCACTCTCAGCATCAAGCAGCTGTGGTATCTGATCTGGCGCATGCGTCCAAGCAAGTCATGCAAGCCACCTCATTTGCATGAGGCTGACGCTGCACTGTTCCACCATCTGGGCGGCAACCAGGCAGCACCCCGCACGGCGGGCCATTCTTCTGCTGCCCTTCTGCTGCACAACAGACAACAGCACTGTGTGTACCCAGGGTGTGTGCCAGCCTGTGTCTGTTGCACCTGCACAGGAGGTGATCCAGGCGGCGCAGAGCAGCAGCATCCTGCAGGGCGCAATGTTCTGGCTATTCCAGAGCTACTCGTCTGGCGCCAACGACACTGCCCGGGGCACCATCGACCGTGTGCCGTATGGCATCATCCCCTCCGACTCCACCTGGTGTGTGCCACCTCCACTCATCATGCAGTTGCAATACCTCGCGTCAGCGGAGATCAGATGCAGCTCAGATGGCTGCATGGTGCGCATGGTATGCAGGGCCACGCTGAGGTCGGCGCACCCCAGGAACAATGGGCAAACCGAGTCCAGGCCATGCACTGCCGGCACCTGCTGCAGCACACTGCAGCTAACACGCACCGTTGCCGTCAGCACATCGGTGTCTATGGCAGTATTAAAGGTTGCAAAAAGTCATGTTATTGGTGTGCAGGGGCATTATTAGCTCTTCGGGCGCCACCCTTGCCGCCATTCCGCCCACCAAGGTCCAGGGCTGCGTCGTCGGCGGGCCCCCACTGCAGCCGCAGAGCTTGAACGGCCCGGGCGCCGTCGCTGGATGAAGGAAGGCACAAATACGATTAGCAACACCTCAAGCTCACCATCACGGATGCATGTGTGTGCCATACTTGAATGCGAGGGAGGAAAGTCTCACCCGGCAGGCTCGCTTTCAGGCGGAGAGTCAACTGTGTACGTGCTGTGTGCCGTGGGTTGCTGCACTGCTCAGCCGCGTCATGCTGCACCTTCTTCGGCACAGCAGAGTTCTGTCGTCATCAGTATCAGGCGACTTCAGCTGGTAATGCACCGCTTGTGACGTCGGCGCCGAATCAACTGCTGGCTCTTGCCCTGGCTGGTGTGTTGCCAGCTTGGGGTAAGGTTGGCAGCTGGTGTGGCGTGCCACCAGTGGCGCACCCGAGTTTCAAGAATTGCTGTTTCTTTGAGTGGTAGTGTTGTGTTGTTGCGCCTTGGTGGCACTGGGCAGGGGAATTGGAGTGAGTGGGACTGGTATGGTGCTGCGAGTGCACGGCTGCGAGCGGAAAGCACTGCAGGAAGTACAGGCGTGTATGCATGCGCAATTAAATCAATACAATCTCGACTTTTCTCCTAATGGTCGCACTGAAACTCTTTGACGCCGCTTCTTTTGCATGCCGCAGCTTAATGTACAAACGCCAATCACTAGCTCACACGCTCTGACAAGAATACAAAGAGGCAAAACAATGGATCACAGCTTGCCATGTCTGCCCCTGACGTCACGCTCCATATGTCAACAGCAGCCAGTGGAACACGCAGCTCTTGACGGGCATGCCGGCGTCCCCGAATTTCCGAGCCCAGAACCGCCAGCCATCAGACTTGAACTCCCCGAAGTTCTGCGCCCAAGTCTGCGGGAAAGCGATGACGGCCGCCCAGCCAAAGAGGTTGTACTTGAGTTGCGGCCACGACTGCTCCAGGCGCCCGCTGTTGTCTGCTGCATACCCCCTGTATGGAGGAAACTGCCTGATATTGCAACACTTGCCAACCGGGACAACAGCTGACCCAGTAGAGGGTTCACCCGTCATGCACCACCTTGCCACATTGGGCTGTTGGAATGGCATACTACTACTGTTTCTGCCAAGTGTCTGTCTGTCACAATCAGGCATCGGCTCACCGCATCAGGTCGAGCAGCTGCTGTCGCCCGACATCCGTCTGCAGCGTCTTGACTTCCACCGCTATTGAGCGCCGCAACCCTTCTTCTGTACACACCCTGCGGGATCTGGCCAATTGTGAACAATGATGATGCACTCCTGCACCAACAAGGTTTTCAACTGGGCATGCAGTCACACTGACAATTTCCATGCCAAGATGCATGAACAGACGACGAGTCTGCAGTACCTACCTAAGGTAATCCTGCAGAGTGGGTATGTGGCTGCCATTGATGCCGCCTAGGTGGAAGCCCTGTAGCTGTGCTGCTGTCATCTGGTGTATCCTCGCTGTGTTGAGGCTCAGCCCCACTGCACAATCATTGGTGAAGTGTTTTGTTGCGTCTGCTGCCTTTCAAGGAACAATGTTCACGCGAGCTGAAACGCCAGTACTGCCGCATTGCAGCATACCTTCTCGTAGTGCTGCAAGTGGTGCGGCATTCAGCCCGTCTGCATCTGGGATGGCACGCTTGAGCGTGTCATCATGGAACACCACCAGGACGCCGTCTTTGGTCTCCTGTCGGCAGAGCAAACATCAATGCATGTTGTTTTGTGTTCCAAGGAGTCCCAACGTCAACAAAAGTCCTGGGACAACATTTATGCACAAGTCTTAACAGCTGATTAATGAGGCTCTTGCCATGCTCAACTGCCGCTTCACATCGGCTCATATGGCAGGCGATGAATGGCCTCACATGCACGTCGCACTCCACATACGCAAGTTTCTGCAGCGGCCCGCAGTCCTTGGCATTGTCCCGCCTGATCAGATCCCGCAGCGCCTCAAGTGTGTTCTCCTGCAGCTCGGACAAGGAGATGGAGATGATTACCTGGAAGCGTTTGTATGCTTTGTCAAGGCTGCACGCAGTGCTCATTGCCATGTGAGCCTACAGTGTAGCACAAATACCCAGAAACTGGAGGGGCAGTTGGCGTTCACAATGTTAGGCGGGATTCTGCTTACCTGTGGCTGTGGGCCGCCATAGCCGTGGCCGCCTGCCCGGTGGCCTGCGTTGTCAGTCGGCATGTCATGCAGCAGGACGGACAGAACCGCCGTGGCCAGCAGCGTGACGACCAGTAGGGTGTTGCCATAGCCAAAGCGGACGATGCATGCCGCCAGTACGGCAGCGCCCACGGCTGTTTGCAGGTCAGGGCTGCGGGTGAAGGCGAAGCAGGCATCAGCAGTCATCATCTGTCATCTCGCAATTCCGACCCAGCACAGTGCCACACATGCAGCACCTGTGCATGCAGAGACAAGCTGCAGGATGCATGTGAGCGCACCCGACGAACAGACGCGCACTGCGTAATACTAGTGCGAGCGAAATGATGACCATGCCCGCCACCTGTGGTGACATGCCGCAGGAGGTGTGTGAGGAGCGCAGCTGCAGAGTGTCCACTTGCAGTCATTGCGTGCAAGGTCTTGCGATCGTATGGCAATCATACATGTCGAGGTAACGCCTTACTTTGACGGCCTGCACGGGGTTTGTGAAAGGCATGTTGTACAGCGCAGCGGCATGCGATCCTCGGAAGCATTGTGGACTGGAAAACCGCCTGCCCAGGCCACAATGTATCATGTCTGTAGGCCTCCTCACATTGCAGCAGCTTCTCGATGGCGGCAGGCAGAGCAGTGGGTGAGCGTGTGAGGAGCTGCAATCCCTCCGAGTGGTAATGCTCTGTGATGAAAACAAGCGGCCACAGATGCTCACAACCATCCACGAAAGCGAATACAAGATCGATGCTACTGCAAGGCATGCATCGGAGCGTGCGATGCGCGAGTGATGCAGTGTTTGCATCATTGCATGCGATTAGTCAATTCACCCCCTTGAGCGAAATTGGAGTTTCTTCAGTCCCTCAAACTTTTCAGCAGGGCAGGCAAAGGCGCAATTACACTGTGGTCAACACCCATTGGCAACCCCACCACAAGTCACCAGGTTTCGACAACTTTAAGAGGCCTCCAATTTGCAGTGCTGCTGCAACGCCGTGCAGGTCAGAGAAAGCGGCGCCCGGCGTTGTTTGAAACCACAATGCTCCATTGGATGCCAGCACAGGTGAGCAGACCACACCTGCGTGACATCAGACCTGCAAACTGTAGACCGACCAGTCAACTCGACTACCTACGCTGCATCACAAATGCCATTGCATCGTCCCTCCAAAGCTGGCGCCATGCTGCCTCCTGCCCGCGAAAACACTACCGCCGAACCATCATGGGCAGTTGCGCCCGTCAGGCGGGTGGTACGGGATGCGGAGCAGCTCGAAGACGTCGCGCTCGTGCGTCACGGGCCTGTCCCTGTCCCAGCCGGGCGGCCACTCGGGCTGGCCCGCCCTGTTCAGCGGCGGGCCCTCCTCCGGCACCACCCACACGCGGCCGCCCTGCTTTGCCACCAGCCTGCAGAGCGATGCGCAAAGATGATTATGTGCTAGGGGACCCCGACTGAGCACGGTTCTCCCTGGCATATGGCAAGTGCTCCTGTGTCTGGCAGATCACATGCATCGGTGCACCGTGAGCCTGTCATGTCACAAAGGACTGCAGACCTGGAATGGCTGGGCCGTCATTGCGGATATTGACAGGATGAGCTTGAGGTGGACCATTCTCCAATGGGTTTCCACATCCGACATCCCAATGGATGCGCACCTGTGCGAGTTGAGATGCATGGACATCTCGCTGTCTGCATATGCACGCATGAAGCGCAGAAACTGCTTGCCGCCAATCCAGCCCAGGGTGCCAAAGCCCAGCTCCTCCGGCGGCACGAAGATCAGGTCCAGGCGCCGCGCCTTGCCCTCTTTCGTTTTGAACATGCCGAACAGGTGGTCGAACCTGCAGCATAGGCAAGCAGAAGTCAGGAAACAGAACCGGAGAGGAGTTTAAACCTGCATTTAACCAGCTGGAAGCATTGGCAAGGGTGAGATGCTTCTGGGCAACATCCGAGGGGGCTGCCATGCAGGTGGGCCTCAGGGAAGCTCATGCTGCACCAGACATGCCCCGCAGGCGCTGCCATGGCAAGCCAAGCCACCAATTGCACGACGCCCTGATTGAGAACACGAAAACAGCTTGAAAGCAGACCTGTCAGCGGCCAGGTTGGAGAACTTCTTGGGCCCCTTGTCCAGCACGTTTTGCTTGATGCGGTCCACGTGGCCCGGCATGCGCCCCGCCTGCACCCGCATCATGGCCGTCCCCTTGGGCCGCCCCGGCCACAGCTGGTCCCTCCGCAGCAGCTCGTCCACCACATCCTTCACCACGCCCTCTGCCGGCCTGCAGGCAATTCCTGGCGGGCCTTAGGCACTGACATGAGATGGTAGAGCAGTTGGACAGCTGCCTCACACAAGCTCGTCCGGTCGAGCCGCAGCAGGCTGGAGATCACAACCGTCATCACGCCCCACAATGACGCTGAGAAGCAGCTGCAGGGGGTGCAACGATTTCCACCGCTTGATCTGGTGTGAACCAGTCCCGCCAAGGTCAACAGCATATGATCCAACCCGGGCTGCGTGTCCACCAGCACCTACTTGTTGCTGTCGTGCGTGACGACGAAGTCGCAGTCGTGGCTGCGGATGCTGCGCGCGCCGCCGCCGACATTGATGAGCCGCCAGCCGGGGCCGGCGACCGTCTCCAGCGCGTCCTGCACCGCCGTCCGCATCTCCTCCACCTCCGCTACTGGCAGATCCTCAAGGAGCTCTTGCCTGCATCGCAGCCGGAAGACATGAACCAGCTGAGGTTGATCTCACACAACACTGCAAGACCGACCCGCACCGCTGTCTGTATCTCCTCCGCCTCTGCTGCCGGCAGAATCTCATCTCAGCGGTAGGCACTAAAACCCCCGGTGTTCGATGTGATTCCTGCCACTTGCCATAGTTGCACACAAAGCAGGACAATTCCCATGGTGCGGGCAGGACTTCGGAGATGCCAAGCAGACTTTGCTCCTGAGAACATCAATCTAGCAAATGCACCTGTGCTGCAGCGAGAAGTAGGCCTCCGCGGATATCGTGCTGTTGTTGCGGTAGCCCTGGAAAATGCCATCCGGCTGCGCAGCCTCTTCAACATCCTCGAATGTCCTGCAAGGGTCAAAGGAGCGGCACAGGCAGCATCAGGTGCAAAGTCCGAGAATGAGTTGCCTCTGCGCAGCACGGCGCGACATTGTTGTCAATACCATACTTATCCACACACAACGATGTACTGCAGTGAATGAATTGGACCAAGCAGTAGATGCGTGTCACCTGGGGCCGGCCTGCCACCAGTGCTGCGCTGTGCGGTTCTATGGAATGGGAATGAGCAGCAGATGGCTGTCACCTGAGGCCAGCCTGCCACCAGTGCTGCGCTGTGCGGTTCTGACCGACAGGAGTGAGCAGCAGATACCTGGTACCTGAAGCCGCCCTGCCACCAGTGCCGTGCTGTGCGGTTCCGTTAAAGTGGGAATGAGCAGCAGATGCCTGTCACCTAAGGCCGGCCTGCCACCAGTGCTGCGCTGTGCGGTTGCCGACGCCTGGCAGCTTCTTGAACATGGCGCGCGTGCGGGCGCCCTCCGTCCCAGGCCGCAGCTTGCCCGCTGAATCAGTGACTTGCTCGTCGCTCCTGCTTCACGTGTCGGCAGATGGGGTCTGGCAATACGTACACAACTGCGCAGGCGATCACAGGCGGGCTCTAGGTCGCAGACAGTGTAGACACACTGCTGTGCTTTGACTGCACCACGGTGCAGCCGGAGGCTGGTCAAGATATTGTGCAGTAGCTGACACCTTCCTGGACAGTTCACATGTGGTGCAAGCAGTGGCACACCTCATTTGCTCCAGCTGGTCGCAGGTGCCGGAGGTCAGGATGTTGCGGACTTGCTTGACCGACGCGGCGCCGACAAAGGGCAGCTGCTCAGGCATCAGGCTGGCCTCGATCTTGTAGGAGCACGCCTGCACCGCCGCCGCCGCCCGCGCGTACTTCAGCGTCTGCAAGCGCCCCACGCAACAGGAATTGTACAGCGGACCCTTGCATACACCTCACGGACTTGCAATGCTGCACCAGGGGATTAGATGCTGGGATGATGGTGCCATGAAATTGGAAGGTATGCCACTTGACCAACCAAGCAGGCAACACCGCAGCGAAAGATGCCATGACCGAGACATATCCAGTCCCATTTCTGCACATCAGTAAAATGCTGCCAGCAGCACATGCAATGTCGCACCCTGTAGTTGATGGCATCGCGGTCATCCTCTGAGTGGTCAACGTCAAGCGCATTCTCATACTTCAGCATCTCTGCGAAGGCCTTCATGAGCGGCTCATTGCCAATCTCCCTGCAGCGGTCGTTGCTATATGTTGCCTGTAGTGCACACATCACCACCATTGATATCCAAGAATCTCTGGGCAGTGTCCATATGATGCTGTCTGGACACTTGTGCACTTCTTGAATGCGTGCTGCATTGCAGCTGATGCACTCACGTGCATCATGAGCTCAAGATTGTCCATGCTCTCAAATTCGTGGCGCCAGTGCCCCAGCCATCGTCCATGCGCTGGAAATGGCCGCCACTTGTGTTCCACCTCATCCCAGAATTGTCCATCCTTGTGCTGATCTGGCGAGCCTGCGGGCTTCTCTGCAGCAGCGATTACCATGATCGTCACCATCAGCTGATAGTCAGTTCATCGACGATCAGGTGATCACACGGCAGCCGCCGGCATGTTGAAGCATGCGCATACATGAGTGCAGGCTGGCTTAACAGCGCATGCTTGCGCACCTGCATCCTGCTGCACAGCGTACTGGTCCTCCTGCTGCGGTGTGCCACGTTCGAGGGTGACCACCAGCCAGTCGGGCGTCACCACGTGAGCCTTCTTGACGACCGCCGGCAGCTCCTTTGCATCTGCACTGCCGGACTCCACAATGACGTGCGTGACATCGCGGTGCGGCTCCGTCTGCAGCAAGGGCAAAGCCTGTTGAACTTACTCGTTTCAGATGTTGAAGCAACTGTCAAAGTAACAGGGCCAGGCTGACATGCTACTTCATAGAGCATGCTGCTTCGTCAAGGCTCGTTATGGCTGACCTGAATGACGGCGCCATTCCGCGTCAGCTGCTTCTCCCAGATGCGCAGCCTCCTGGCACGGTTGTGGATGCGGGGCCCCACGTAAACCTGCTGGCAGAAAATTAAACTGCATACAAATTGCCATCTCGCGGCGTGATTTTGATGAAGCATGCATGCACGTCAATTCCAGCTGTCGCCGCACCTGTACACCCGACAGGTAGCCTCTGCTCAAATCGCCTAAGGTGACCTCGCTGGATGTGGCGCTGTGGATGTCACTGGCGGTGAGTCCGTCATCTGATTTTGATATCCGCGGCTTCTTGGCCGGTCGCGAACTCATGTGCGCATGCTGACGGCATCAGCTGTTGTTGAAATTTGAAAGACGCCCACCAAGACAGCCGACATGCAGCGTCAGGACTGAACACCCTCCATAAATGCGTTCCAGAGGAGCAGAGGAGCATGGAGCTGCGAGGCTTCAAAAAACTTCACCTTCTCATCATTGCCCGCTGGCGCACCGCAAAACCCTGAGGATTGAGCCACGTGGTTCTGACGTGGCTAGGTTTCCTCGTGATTTCCGAGACATGGACAGCTCTCGGCAAGCGCTGCGCAGCACAGCCGCGTCAATTATTCTTGAATGCTGTCTCTTCGACGTTTTTATGCCTGTTGGTTACGCTCTCGCCTGCCGGCGCGCACTCCTGCGACGGCCTCCCTGCTCGACCAGCAGGTCCGATGGTGGGCTTGCTTGTTGCAGGGTCCTGTCGTGCTTCCACGTCGCGATGTCATTTCTTGATACAAGAACACGATCATTGCAATGAAGCGAAAACCGGTGCTGATACCGCCGTGGCGATGTGCCTGTAACAAAGGTTTCGTATGGTGACTGCCATGCATATTGGTGATGTGCTCGATTGACATCCGGTCAGCTTTTCCTTCAAACTGCAGCACTCCTTAACGGACGCAATCCGCGCAGCCGGGATGACCACACTGCAGCCTGGGCTGATGACGCTGCAGCGTGTGGCCGTTCCCGCAGAGCACCTGGTGCTGCAGCTGAAGTCCAGCCGGTCCGTCAACGCAGTCGAGTCAGACTCCCATGCTCCGCAGCTGGCATCTTCACCTGCACCGGAAGCAGCTACGAAAGGACACTCTGCGGCGGCAGGCGGGCTGCGGTCCGGCGATGCGCCGAGCATGATGTCCCACGTCTTGTTGGTGTGCGCATGGGGTATCGCGAACATGGCCCTGCTGCTCAGCAACAGGTGAGCGATCTGCTTGCAACTTGAAGGCTTCCGTGTGCAATGAGTTACACGCATCAAAGTTGTGCTCCGGCTCTGCAGACGGCATGCATTGACGGCACATGGCTCCTGCGTCGCAGGTGCCTGCTGATGCAGGCGCACTTCCAGCAGCCAGTATTCCTGACGCTGTGTCACATGGGCATGAGCAGCCTGGTACCCGCAGCGGTTGCAGTGTTCCGCCGGAAGGAGCACGCTGCACCCAGCAGGCGGCAGCTCATGGGCATTGCGGCACTGGCGGCAGTGTTTTCGGCTTCAGTAATCCTGGGCAATGCCGCCCTGCGATGGGTCCACGTCTCGTTCTTCCAGGTGTTGCTCCTCGTGCACGCAACTGGCTCTGTGGTTTTCAAGCCAAGTGCGCAACCACTTGAGCATGCAAGGGACAAATTATGCCTATGCATTTCAATGACGATTGGATCGCTGGTCCACGCTTGTGCGGACAGGCCATTGGCGCAACCACACCAGCATTTGTGGCCGCCCTCGCCTTCTTGCTGCTGCGGCAGAAGGAGAGGTGGCAAGTGTACACGACTCTGCTTCCTGTCATGATTGGTTTGGTCATTGCCACCGGGGGCGAGCCATCGTTTCATATGCTGGGGTTTGCCACCACCGTAGTGGCTACAGCGCTTCGCGCCCTCAAGACCGTGATTCAGGTGAAAGTGCATTGACTGCTGCAGCGTGCAGATCATGCCATCTGTGCTCAGCATTTGTGGATTCTCATTATCACCAGCAGTGTGAATTCGCAATGCCAGTGGTTGACATACATAGACGCTGCTTTGACAGGGTCTGCTGCTCAAGGATGTCGAGCCAGCAATTGTTCTGCGACACATGGCCTTCTTTGCGACTTTCATATTGCTGATGGCCACGGCGGTGCTCGAGCGCGATGTGCTGTGGCGGCTGCCGCCACTGTCGTCCGTGCAATTCTACGCCACCCTGCTGCTCAATTGCAGCCTCGCCATCGCCAGCAACTTTCTGAACATGCTGGTAACCAAAGCCAGTGGCCCCCTCAGCCTCCAGGTGCGTCGGCATGCAGGTTGCTGCAGATGCAGAAATGGTGCTGTTGTTGCGAGAAATCACAGGTATGCGCACTGCCAGTTGAACCCTATGATGATGATGATGTGTGCAGGTGTTTGGCAACCTCTTCGGAGTGCTGTCGACCGTATTTTCCATTGCTGTGTTCCGCAACCCTGTGTCGCTTGCGGGCATGTGTGGGTACGCAATGTCCATAGTTGGGGTGCTGCTGTACAGCAGGGAGAAGCACAACGAAAGCGGTGCCAATACCCCGCAGCCCAAAGCACACGGTTCAGACAGTGGCATTGATGCAGCATGAGATTGGCCCCACTGGGTCTAAATATATTGTTGGCTTCGATTCTTCATGTATACGATATTGATTGATGTGACACCTGCATTGTTTGGGTATAGATGTGACTCGCCGTCTCTTGAAGGCAAGACCCCTTGAATCTGGTAGTTGTGCAGTAAATACTGATACAGCGGTCAACCCACTAAAAGCGATCATCACAACCCAGTTGATGCCAGAGTCAAGTGAACTCCTCGAGCGTAATGATGTCCAGTGGCTGCCTGCAAGCTAGCTCAGGTCACAAGCATCAAGCTTCGAGCCGCTGCCTTGCTCCCAGCCGTGCCTTCTCCACAGGACTAACTTCCCAAGTACCGTCACTGCCGCTACTGACACTGGCCTGAGCTGTTTCCGACTCGACCTCACTTGTCACCGCCGGCAGCGGTGTGCCAGACTCAGCCTTCAGAGCCGCACTGCTGCTCGCCACCCCATTGCCTGCCGCCCCTCGCTGCGCGGCTGATGCGCAGACAGGCGTGCGCTGCCTGGGAATTGAGGTAATTGTGTCTGCCAGCGCCTGGTACGGCTCCTTGCGAGCGGCGTTGGTCATGGGCGAGGCCCCCGAGGTCGACGTCAGCACCCACACGGCGGTGCTGGGCGGCAGCGGCCAGCCCTGCAGCATCAGAGAGACCAATGACTAGCACCACGTACCAAAAACATGATCTGTGTTTGGTCGCATGCACGCCAAAGGGCGCTGCGGTGGCTGGGGACATGCGATCTAGCACCACTAAGCAGCATCAGCAACTGTGCTGTGGCGTGGTAACATGAACGCGGCGGGTTATCTGGCGCACCTCTGGCCGCAGCGTCTGAGGGCCCAGTGGGATGTTAGTGACCTTCGCCTTGCCCTGCAGGTTGCATGCGTGCCCCTCCAGTGACTGCACGACCCTGATGCAGACAGGTGGCACGGCATACATGATGACCTAGTGCGCAAGGTCGTCTCCGCAGTGCTGTCGCAGCGCAGGCAACCACTTACCCTTTTGCCGTGGTTGATGAGCTCCGAGAACTGCCGCTTGCCCGTGAAGGCCACCACCGCCGGTGCACCGCACTGGCCACAGGTGCACCTGCGGGGCAGACTCAGAGGGGGTCGTCACCCCTGACATAAGCCGCCACCTCGTGCTGCAAGCCTGCAACCCGCACAGCTGCACAGCAGGACGCCACATCCTGTAGACAGCTGGTGTGGCGCTGTGCAAGCAGGCGGCACCCACCCAATGGCATCAGATGCCCGCTGCATGTGTCCAGCAAGGCGCAGGCAGAAGCCCGCACCCCAGCCGCCCACAACCGCCGAACTGAACTGATTGCTGGCTGTCCCTGCGGCATGCATGCACAACAACCAATCGCACGCGGCTTCGTCCTCAGCATCAGGGCGGAGCTGGTGTAGCCGTACCTGCTGACCAGCTCGAGGGCACAAGGAAACTCGGCAATGTCATGCACACCTGGGACTCCGCAGCCCACGTCCACAAAGCCGACCCCGGCATATTCTGGCATGAGGTGGTCGTCCTGCAGTGAAGCGTCCCCTTGCGTCCTCACTCCAATGATCACAAGACGATGTGCCCCCGTCATTTTGACACAGCAGCATGCAGAGTCAGCACAGCACAGGGCGCTGGGGTCCACCTCAGCGCCTCGAACTTCTGGTGGAGCGATGCCTGTCGCCTTCAGCAGCCGCCACATCCAGTTGCTGGGGTTGCTGTAATAATGCCCGGACTTCCTGAAGTGACACCAGAGATGCCACCATCACCAGTCCAGTCCCCCCATATCGCAGCGCTGCCTGACGCATCACATGTCTGTTCAAAATTAAGAACAACATAAAAATACAAGATCATCTCGACAACAACATCTCGAAGTCAGGAAAGACGGTGGGACACACCACGCATGGTCGCTGGGGTTGTGGCCGACCAGGATGAGCCGCAGCGGCGCATTGCCCAGCAGCTCCGGCACGCCCTTGGGCGGCGGCTGCCCGGCTGGAGACTCCGCCGGCGCCGACTTTGCGTCGGCCGAGCTCGCTGCCTTCCGCTTTGCGGGCCTCTGCCGCTGTGCAGTGAGTGCCATCTGCTTCAGGGTGCCCTTTCCGGCATGCAAAGCAGCCGGCGCGACCTGCTGCCGCTCTGCTGTGCCGGCCTCAGGCGTGGTTTCTGCTGCTGCGGACTTGCTGCTCGGGGGCTGGCGTGCCGCTGCCAGGGCGGTGGCATCTGCTGCCCGCACCTTGCGGCACCTGAATCCCTGCACGACATGCCGCCCAGTGCATCACGATCGTGTTGCTCCCGACTAACACCCGTAGAGTACAACCCCATCGCTGATGGAGTTGCACTTGCAAATAGGCAGATGACGCACCGCGAAGGGGTTGGACGAGGGCTGTGCCATACCGAGGCGAACCACCCTCATGCATCCCAGGACAACAGTCACAACTGCAGCGACTCCAATCCCAGCCTAGGAATGCAGCTGATGCAGCAGTTGCAATCGGCGTCAACAAAGGTGTCTCACTCGCAGGACGAGCTGCGCAGATGTTGACCAGCAGTGTACGTGTGAATTGACAGTTCTGGAGGTTCTGATGCCCAATCCGCTGCTTAAAGCGTGCCCATGTGCAGTTTGCGTTGGTGCTGCTGATGCAAGAGGTCCATAATGCACATCCGCATCGCTCCGCAGTATGACTCGACGGGGTAAGTACTACAGGGCGCCCCACAGCATGTGCGAGTCCTGACCCGGAGGAGCATATAAGATTGGGCGAGTGTGTGGAGGATGGAGTGGTCAAATGCCACTGCGATCCACACCAGAGCCACACTAGAGCAGTTTCTTCCAAATGCAGCTGAGCTTTTCCAACACAGAAAGGCGGCTGCGGCACGTTTTTGCGGCGTTGATGGGGCGGTTGATACACAGGGATGAAGCGGCAAAGTCGGAGCTGCTGAATTGCAAATGCTTGCAAGGGTAATTTTACAGGTCAACAGCAATCCTCCAACAATCTTCAAGTCCAAAAATCCGATTGGCAGGGCCTGGCAACATAAGCATGTCCACCAATCGAATCGTCTGACTCCACCATACACAATCTTCGCAAGCCTGAGGCATACATTTCAAAATCGCCTGTTTTGCACATGGGCAGATCCCCGACCGCAGCGGTATCTCAGAAGCAAGGAAATATGACGTGGCTGATCGGGGTCATCACCGCCGCCCAAAAATAATGCCTCAGCAACCCCATGTTCAGCCTTTCAGACCCTCAAAAAAGGCATCGACAGAACGAGTGTTTCCCGCAGCAGGCTGCTCACTCGAACAAACTCCATGCGGTGCCTCGGCGGACTAAATGGTTGAACTGTAAATTCACACTCCAAATGCGTAATTCAGCATACTTCCGCATCAGGCCATGGCAGCAACCGCTGCATGCACCCCGATGTGGCAGAACACATTCCCTGATATGGATCCCAAATGCCACCCAGGAGCGCTGGACCACTCCCAGAGCATCCAAGTACAGATGAAGGCAGATCAATGATGCCAGATCAATGATCCGCCTATAAGCGCGATCAGCACGAAAGTGAGTAGTCCCAAATCTTATTGACCCCAATACCCTCGCCGTCCCGATTCCCTCGCAGTTTTACCCAGCAACTGTCATCGATCCCGCGTGTCTTTTTGGCACTCTTGTACTGGTACCAAACTCGCCCCTGCCGTAGGTCAGACATGCTTTGGGCACGCGAGTCTCCTGCATGCTTGCGCTTGCCTCCACCGAGTGTGAGATAGCGAAGTACAGGTCTGCCGCCCTCACCGCCGCCTACTGTGCTCCAATCGCATTCCGCTCACAGCTGCACATGTGCAGCTGGCTGCGCTGGCAGCTGCGCCGCCGCCGCCGCCGCCGCCTGCTGCGCCAATGGTTCCCAAGCCGTCACCGCCGCTGCCGCCAGCCATGGGTCACGCCTGGCTGCGCTGCGACTGGGCGTTGCGCAGGTACAGCTGCGCTAACAGCTGCAGCACTGCTGCCGCCACCCGCCGTGCCTGATCCTCTCAGCCGCTGTCAACAGCCACGGGTCATGCTTGGGTGCGCTGCGACTGGGCGTTGCGCAGGTACAGCTGGCCCAGCTGTGCGGCGAGCTGCTCCTCGGCGGCAGCAGCGGCCTGCGCGGGCGTTGAGGAGTTGCTGCCCGAGGTGGCGGGCGAGTGGGAGCTGCGCCGCAGCTGCGCCGCCGTCGGCAGCGGCCCCAGCTGGTCGCCGCCGCCGCTGCTGGCGCCCTGCACAACAGCTTCCCATGTCAGCTTCGCATCCTGCTGCCCACTGCCCAACCTACCACTGATGAAGCAGCACCGAACATGCTGAGTCAGACATGATGCATGTAAGGTGCTGATTCACAAGGAGGGATGCGCTGCGTGTGGCGGTCATGAGCCACCACCTGCAGGGCGAAGTCGCCAGCGACGCTGTTGAACTCCGTGCCGCCGGCGGCGGCGGCTGTGAAGCTGCCGCTGCCGACACGAGCGTGGACGCCGGAGGAGGCTTCGCTGCTGTAGTTGCTGCCGCTGCCGGTGCCAATGGTGTTGAAGTCGGCCGTGTGGGGCGCGGAGGTCGCGGCGTGCCCGGCATAGTTGACGGTGTCCGAGTGGCGGGCGGTGCTAGCAACGTAGACACGGGCGCCGCCGCCGCCGCCGCCGCCGCCGCCGGGGGTCCCCCACTGCGACGCCAGGTCCGAATCCCGCAGCGCATTCGCGTCCAGCGACAGCCGCTGCAGCAGTAAGCCACAGCGGTGAGTCAGCAATCTTCAGAGGGATCTTCGAATCTGCCAAATGATGAACCTGCTGAAGTTTTATGCAAGTAGCGCCACGAAACACACCTGCAGATCAGCGCCCGACTCATGCGCAGCTGCACGCGGAGCTGCATCACCGTGACATCATGCATTCTGACGTCGCCCTTGCAATGACAACCATCTTGCCCGTACGCCACCCTCACCTGTGCAAAGGCGTCTGGCGTTGGGCGCGGCTGCACCTCGATCGACTGGCGGCCGCCGGGATAGCCGCCAGCGCAGGGCGCGACAGAGTCCAGGCTGCTGCGCGGCATCGCCTGCCGGGCCGGCCAGCGCGGCGGGAAGTGTATGTCACCAGGCGAGCCTGCACACAAGATGCCGATCCAATCAGCAGCATGTATAAGCTATTGGAGCATTTAGGCAGATGGCCTAGACAAGTCCACAGCCCTGAAAGGTCTCAGCCTTGAAAACCGCCGTTGCTGAGCACACACATCTTGTGAAGGTGCTTGCTGCTGGAGCAATGCCAGCAATGCCTCTGGTCTGCGGTCTGTGGAGTGAGATGAGGGGCACCTGGCGCCGGGTGCAGGAAGGTGGACTGGATGCCCGCGGCAGTTGCCGGCACCATCACGGAGCTGGGGATGGTACCCGCGAGCGTCGTCGCCTGCTGCCAGCCCTCGAACATGTTGGAGTAGGGGCCCACCTGGTTGCCGCCCGCAAAGCCCTGCGCGCGACAATGCACGCGACAGTGAAGGCGGTGCTTGAATGAGGTGTGAGCCGCAGCATCGTAGCTAGTCTTGGCACAAGTGATTGATCACAACTTGACCGAAACTACATGATGTACTGCCGGCTGACGAGAAACCTGAGGCGCGATACATGTACTGCTGTGGTAGACAGCAGCCCGGCGCTACTGCACCCCCTAGTGATCCTGCTAAACGCTTCATGCAGGCAGGCGATGCACCGCCAGGCCGCCTCAGCCCGGCGGCGGGTCTTCACAGCCTTCACACCTGCAGGGGCACAGGGGGGAAGGCCCCGCCGTCGGGGCCCACGGTGTCGCTGACACGCGCAAAGGGGTTGGGCGCGGGCCGCCAGTCTTCCACCTGCAGGGAGCGGCGCCGCGGGTAGTGCCCGTGCGCGGGCGTCGGCCGCGCGTCCTGCTGCAGCGACCGCCGGTGCGACGTGTCGTGGCCCCCGCCTGCCGCCCAGCTGCGAGGCGGAGGTAGGGTTGACCATCAACCGGCCAGCTTCATGACAGAAACTGTTGGCAGGCAGCCAAGTTGACACATGCCGGGTAAACCTCAGCATGGAAATAGGCAAGTGCGATGTCTGATGCACCAACAAACTGCGGCTGCGTCTCATGCAAGGGCAACACCGTTGGCAGATCATCACCTGGCATACTCCTCTGCAGCAGTCGGCGTCAGCGGCCGGCTGCCTGACGAGTAGGAATTTGAGCTGGACGCCGCCGCTGATGCCAACAGCGCATGGACCTGTGCGTGCATACACACAGCACATCGTGTTGCTGCCCACTATGCTATTGAAGTCGCCCAGCAAACACTCTGTTACGCGCAGAACATTGGCCGCCAAATGGTGGCAGGTCTGATGCACAACACGGACACCAGCTGGATCGCCTCACCTTGGTGGGATACACATGGGCGACGTTGCGAAAGTCGGCTGCGGCAGCTGCGCCCTGGATCTCCGGCGACTGGTAGTCCCCGCCGCCATTGGGCATCTCCACGTTCTCCCGCAGCGACGGCAGGCTGTGCACCGAGCGCGCCCAGGCCTGCTGCTGCTCCTGCATCATTATGGAGCATCGTGTTCAGTGATATGTCAGCACTGTCGAGCAGTGATCGTGAAGCTGCGGAATATATGCACCTATACCGTGTGCTGCTCCTGAGGCAGGTCGGATGCTTTCCTGGAGATGGAAGCAGTCATGGACGTCCAAATCCAAGAGTAGCTATAGAAGAGCAACTGTGGACCTACCACTTCGCTGGAGCTGGGACGGGCGAATTCGGCGCTGCCGCGAGCGTACAGCTGGGCGTGCGCCCCTGCAGCTGCCTGCGCGTGCTGCAGCTGCTGCAGCTGCGCCGCCTGCAGCTGCGCCTGCTGCTGCAGCTGCTGCTGATCCCACAGGTTGCCGGCGCTCGAGCTGGGTGAGTCGCCGCCGTTCAGCACCTGTAGGCGAGGTAAATGCCTGTCAGATGACCGCCGCCATACAGCATCCGATTTGCACATGAATATCTGGGTTGACAAGGTGTGCGAGCTTGCCTGCAATCGAGAACACGGCCCTGGGTGCATCTGTATCAGCATGAAGGGTGTTTGAAGTACCGCACAAGGGTAGCCAGATGGCCAGGTGGTCACCTGTTCATCTTGCTGCGGCTGGTGTTGCTGCTGCCGCGCCGCGGTGCTGAGCATGCTCTGCAGCATCTGGATGAGAGCATCCTGCCCATCGTCCGCCGACCGCGACCGCTTCAGGGCCGCCAGTGCACCTGCCAGCCGTGCCTGTTGCAGCGGGGGTGTGCAATGCGTTATGATGTTTGACCGAGAGGACTCTGTGGATCTTCAAAACCAGATCAAGAACAGCGTCAGGCGCAACCGATCTGATGACAGAGCAAAGTGGCTCAGAAGGCACCCCAGGTCTGCCCACTTTGGCCTGACACCGCCTGGATGATCCGAACGGGAGAGATGTACCTGCAGGGCCCAGTCAGCTGCAAGGGTGTCCTCGCTTGCTGTGCGCAGCTGCTGGACCACCCGATCGGCTGGAACGCCGCCATACACGTGCTCCAGCACCCGCGACTCGATCTGCACAAAAGCATGAGAGGGCGACTTGCTGAACCCGTATGAGCATGCAGTCACACTCAGCTCAAGAACACAGACACTGTTACAGCATCATCAGCAGTGCACCGATGGCTGACAATACGAATTGCATGCGCTCGTCTGCAATGTACCTGGGCTGCTTCCGAGGCTTGCGCTGCGGGCTGCTGATCAGCACGGCGGCTACCCGCCTGCCACGAGTCGCTGATGCGCTTCATGGCCTCTGACGCCGCTGCCATCTGCACATTAAGCACGTGGCAGAGTTATCGATCACACTTGAGTGTCAGCCAATACAGACTGCAAAGCATCTGATGGCCGATGCCCATGTTCGTTGACCAGGGCCTGTGGTAACACCAGCATCCTCAGGCTCGTACAGTTCCTACGGTGCACTGTGTCAAGCCAGCATGCTCCAGACACTCACCGCTGCAGGGCTGCCGGCCTGCGGGCCCTCCAGGGTGGCCAGCACCTCTGGGGGCACAAAGGGCTTTGTGGCCGGCACGCGCAGCTGCGCGAGGCTGTGCGCAAAGAAGCATACCCGCCGGCGGCAGCCCATCCCGTCGTTGCACAGCTGCGTCCTGTACCTGCATGACGGTGGGGAGAGCAGGATCTGTGTGGCTGGATGGTTTGTGTCATGTACCAAGGGATAACCCAAGATGACCATGCTTTCAAAATTCACAGAGCTGCACGGCTCCCACAAACGAGTGCACAAGCAGTCACGAGCTGTGTCAAACCTGGTGGGGTGCAGCCAGTACTCGAACACGTTGTGGGCGTACGGGCACTTCTCCCCGCGGGGGCATGCACCAGCCTGTGCATTAACGTCGGATGCTCAGACGTGCCCTGCCATTGCCGCCGCAGCAGTGCACCATGAGCAGCAGATGGCGTCGAGTCGTGGCAGGCATAGCAACAGGCCCACCTTCTTCATGCTGGGGCAGGCGATGCCGGTGTACACGAAGTAGCGTGGGTCCCGCCGCTTGGCCTTCTCGCCCGGGTGGCTGAATGGGCACGTCACCCAGTCGTGCACGAAGCGCTTGGCGCACGGCTGGATCTGCAGAGTGTGCAACGGAGTGGTAGTGACAGCACGGTCAAGCATGTGGTAGCACCTTGGGGAAACAGCCAGGAGCAGCTCACCGCTGCATGGTTACGCAGCCGCACTCACCTTCATGCAGTACATGCGGAAGTCGTCTGTGGCGAACAGGGGCGCGTCGTCGTCCAGCGCCTCGCCCTCACCCTGCAGCAGATCCTGCCTCAGTCAATACTGATTGCCTCGGCAGCGATTATCGCTGAGTCTGCCAGCTCAGCCTGCTGCCGCACCTGATAGGAAGTTGGCAAGTTCCGGGTGCAGTGCTGCCCGCGGGCGGCCCGCGCCGTGCAGGGGGCTGACATGAGGCACTTTACAATTGATGAAACAGCACGCAGCGGCTCAGCGTGCGTCTTCAGCCCGGGGTGAACCCAACCCCAATAAAGTGCAGCAGCTGGTGCCCCCAAACCTTCGGCTTCTGGAAGCTTGGGGCCCTGCCGACAGCAACGGCGGCATACGCCGTATTTCGCGACAGCTTATGCGCAAAAGGACAGCAGACGCAAAGGATCGGGGTGCAAAGCACACCGCCTGTGTGGCCGCGCCCTAAAAAGCAACTAAGGACAGCAGAGACGCTTCGTCCACCAACTGCCTGCTAGCATGCGGGCGACGCCCTGAAAGCGTCTGGATGCCCGGCAAACATGCCAGCAACCTATAAGCACCCCTGCTACGCAGACGCTGACCGATTAAAGCTCTTCACTCGCATCCCACCCGCGACCGACATGCACTTTTGCCGGCCTTTCAGGAGCAGGAGCGACGTGGCGCGCCGCTGGAACGCCTCGGGCTGGCTGAGAGATCATGTGCTATAGCAGACATGCCGATCCCAGCGTTTCAAGCCGCAGCGAATGTCGCGGAGCACTACACACATCCCGCAGCCCTGTCACCCTCACTGTCAGCCCTGGACATCCCGCGATCACGGCCACTCACCCGGGCAGCCATTGCTGCTGCGTTTGCTGTGATGGGCGCGAGCTCGTCCATGCGCTGCGGGTGGCTGCTGTGTCTGAGTGTTTTCGCTTTGTAATTGTAAGTGAACCTTGGTGAGCCGCGGAACGTCTACAGCCCCGGCGCATGCGCCTTCACGGGCGCATCTGCTCCGCGTGTTGTAGTCACGGATGCGATGCGATGGCAGTTTGTGAGCCTGCTGTTCAGCTGTTTCGGGCTGGTCTTCCAGGATTCTGCAAATCGCGGATCTTGAGTTGCTGGCAAATATTTGCCGGGGCCTTTCAACTTCCTGCTTCCAGGGAGTCTTTCGTGCCTGTCAGGTGCGTGCAAGCCTTCTCCAATTTTGTCCTAGTGTGTCGCATCACACAACACGCGTGGTCCATCGGGCGTGCAGCAGTGCTTCAACGGCACCCATGAGTGTGACGGTGTGCTACAGTTGCTGGTCACGCCAGCCATCGCCACGCCCTCCTCTCCCCCACTGAGATACCCGCCGCCACCTCCGCGGCCTCTGCCGCCGTAGCCGCCTGGGCCTCCGCGAGGCGGCGGCTGCACCTGCTGCAGGGGGTCGCCGCCGTGGCGGCCACCCATGGGCGCCCTGTACATAGGGCGCGGCCCGAGCCACGGCGGCGGCGGCCCCGGCAGCGGCTGCGGCGGCGGCAGCGTGATGGGCGCCGGCAAAGGCGGACCCGGCTGTGGCTGGTACTGCGGCGGCTTCGAGCCTGTGGAGCAGCACAGCATGTGAATTATGTCTCGCACACCACATGGACCTGCAGCTTGCAGGAAACAGGGCCTGATGCTGAGATACGGATGCCTTCACCTGTGGCAACATCTTTCAGAACATACAAGTTTAGAGCACATGCAGCTGCGGTCACAAACCCACCTGAGCCGCCAGGGGCGGCGCGGTACATCGGTGCAGGGCCTGGCGGCCCTGGCCGCACAGGCAGCGGGCCTGAAGCGGCCGCTGCTGCCGCCATCAGGGGGTCGCGCCTCAGGTCACGAGCGGTCCTGCACATACCGTCCACCATTACACAGATGCTGCTGATTTTGAGCTGCTGTCAGGAGGCCTTGAAGCTCCACACAAATCCCACGAACGGAGCAACGGCAGGAACGACTCCTCACGACATGCTAGATAAGCCAGCCGACCTGGTCGAGGCGCCAGCGGCGGCTGTTGCTGCTGTGCTGTGGCGGTGCCGAAGCCAAGTGCAGCTGTCGGCGCAGGGAGGCCTGACAGGTCCAGACCCGCTGGCAGCGCAGGTGCAACTGCACCGCTGCTGGCGGCGGGCTGTGCTTGGCTGCGTTGGAATGCTGCCAGCCGCGGTGCTGCAGCAGATGCGCCAGTACCGCCGGCGGGCTGCCGGGGCGCCGCTGCCGGCTGCCTGCACCGTCTTTCTGATGTCGGCCAGCGACATGCCAGACGCCCCAGAAGACGGCGCAGACACAGGCGGCGCTGACGCGGGTGGCGACGGCGGGGCTGCCGACGTTGCCGCCGCCGCCGCAGGAGCTGCAGAGCCTGGTGCCAGTGGGCTCGCGCGCGGGTCTGCTGCCGCTGGTGCCTTAGACGACACCCCCAGGTTCCCCGCCACAGCCCGGCGCGGGTCCTGCACAGCCCTGCGGGGGTCCTGCAGCAGCTCCTGCTGGTCATGACATGCTGCTGGTAGCCTGCGCTATCTGGTCGGCCGCGGGGAGTGGCGATGGCGGCGGCGGCGGCGGCACAGCGGCAGCAGCAGCCTCTGGCGCGTTGGCCACCGGCGCCGCCGAGGATCGCGGAGGCACGACTGCCGGTGCTGCGGCTGTCGGTGCCGCGGGTTCTGAAACTGCCGCCGGCTAAGACTGCTGCTCATGTGCAGGCGGCAGCATCCAGCCCTGCAGAGTTGCATCAGCCAGTTGTTCGTACAAGGTTTCCATGGAACTTTTGCCTCTTGTCAGCTATGAGTGCCCGGCATTATTCAGCCTGTCCGACTTGATCACCTCGTGGCATGTCATTATGCAGCAGATGTTCATTTGCCGACCCATTGCTCTACTTGCCGGCAATCTCAGCAGCAAATGCATTGCTTCCTTCCACAACTATCGCCTGGGAAGCAGGATGGCAGCGACCTTCTGCCACCTAGTTGGCGCACCATTGGTGTCCTTGATTCAGCAGTGCTATCTTGATATTGAAAACCCACATGCGGTCTCAAGTCGGATCCACCCCCTGAAGACGCACCTTCGGGTGCACGATGGCCAGCAGCATCTCGTCGCCCCCCAGGTGGCGTGCCACGGGCGTGCCTGCCGGCGCATCCTCCCGTGCAGCCCGCAGCATGTGGTCCCCCAGATTCCCCGGCGGCAGGAAGTGGGCCTCCAGCTCCAGCGCCGGCCCCGCTTGCTGATCTTTCACAAATATCCCCGCCGCCTGCAGCAAATGCCAGAGACGCTGTTCTCGCTGGGGGGCAGGGTGCACTGAGGTATTGTGTTGCTCAGGTTCGCATTTGCCGCTGCAGCGCTGCCGCTTGTCATCCAGCACGCAGGACGCTTCCAACCATCAGCAAAACAGGAAACAGCACGTAGAAGGATGAACGATAGGTGCTCCAGTCGCATGCAACTGATGTCATAGAATGCACCTCTGGTGCATTCTCGGCGATGTGGCGAGCGCCGCCCGCGGTAGTATGAGTGACAAGGTGGCCACCGGACGCCTGCGCATCGTGCGTGCAGCCGTGGCAGGCCCTTTATGCGTGAAATATATGCGTTTGAGATGTCAGCCGGACCGATACGCTCTCTGCCAGCTAACGTTTGAGGTATGTGAGTGAGTGAGTGGAGGGATAGGCAGGTGTTCTGGTGTCAGACATTCCGATCGACGATTGGCCCCTCATCGAACAGAACCGAAAGGGACACTAAACCCCTTGAACTCTCAGTCCATCTCTTCAGTCCATCTCTCGAAGATGGACAGAAGCATGCCGGCTCACGGATCTCGACAAAGTGAACGTTGCAGTTGGTCGGTGACCTTGTCCAGATAGACTTCTCGGATGCACACCAGCGGCATACTATGCAAACCATCATATTAGTATGGCATCATTGTATAGCCACTGCGGAAGGGAACATGCATACAGAAATCTCGACTTTGAGAATGTTGGCTTGCAGCTTCGGCATGATGGGAGTCGTGTTCGGGGCACCACCCGCGATCCGCATGCTGAGCGAGGCAATGCTCGAGCACATGCAGACGTCCCTCCTGCTTATGCAGATTAGCAAATCGCTGCATGCGCCGGCGCCGAAGGCGATGCTAATCTGCATGAGAGTGGTGGACGTGTGCATCCTCTCGGGCATCGCCTCGCCCAGCATGCGGATAGCGGAGGCTGCCCCGAACACGACTCCCACAATCCCGAAGCTGCAAGCCAACACTCTCAAAGTCGAGGTTTCTATATGCATGTTCCCTTCCGCAATGGCTATACAATGAGAACATACTAATATGATGGTTTGCAAAGTGTTTTGACAATCAAATTCTGAGCAAGCGGTGTCATTCACACTCACAAGTACCGCGTGCGGTCCCGCGGGCTGACATACATTACGCACAGCGCCCAGCACACCTTCATAAACATCACATACATCTCCAATGAGATGTAGAAAGTTCGAGACATGTTTGCATTATGTACAATCGAATTCATGTGACACACATGTACACTAGTGCGCATCCTGTCGGACATCTGTGTCGAGGCAACTTGAGGCCCCTCGCCGACGGCAAATCTGTATATATCGCTTAAGACTCTGCATATCGATGTGGTAGACTGTGGTCAGTATGTATGACACTCATTCCTTGCAGTTTCATGCGTTTCGGGATGGGCGGGGAGGGGGTGGGGGGTGGGGGGCGCGGGGGCCAGCGCGGCGTTCGCAGCCGGCAGCAGCGACATGCTTTCAAGCACAGGAGACAGCCTGCCAGCCCGGCTGGCAAACTGTTAAGAGGCAGATGTCGGCAAGTTGGCCGAGATTCACAGCGGATATTTGCACTCCCCCTTGGCCAGCCTTTGCCGTGCAACTAGGCATAGAATTCGCTTCGCCATTTGCTGCCTCCAGCGCCACTATGCGGGCATAGGGTATGAAGCGTAGACTTGACTAGGCGTAGACTTCGCCTCACCTGCCTATGCCTTGCCGGCTTGGGCAGGTCTTGTGCCGGCGAGGTGCTGTCGTGTTTACTTTACACAACTCGTGTGTTCTGTCAAGTAGACGTGCATGCAATATGCCAACAACACCCATGGCTGTGACGACGTGCTAGAGTTACAGGTCCCGCCAGCCGCCACCGCGCCCTCCTCTCCCCCTTCCGGGATACCCGCCGCCACCGCCACGGCCTCTGCCGCCGTAGCCGCCCGGACCTCCGCGGGGCGGTGGCTGCACCTGCTGCAGGGGGTCGCCGCCGTGGCGGCCGCTCATCGGCGCCCTGTGCATGGGGCGTGGCCCGAGCCGCGGCGGCGGAAGCGTGATGGGCGCCGGCAAAGGCGGACCCGGCCGCGGCTGGTATTGCGGCGGCGGCGAGCCTATGAAGCGACACAGCATGTGATCAGATCATTCGCACCGCAATGGCTTGCAGCTTCAAGCCTGCAGGATACAGGGCCCGATGTTGAGATGCGCTTGCAGGTTCATGTAGTAACATCTTTGAGACGTGGAAAGTTCGAAGAACATGTAGCTGCAATTGAAACCTGCCTGGGCCACCAGGGGCGGCGCGGTACATCGGTGCAGGGGCTGGTGGCCGTGGCGGCACAGGCGTCGGGCTTGAAGCCGCCGCTGCCACCGCCATCCGGGGGTCACGTCTCGGGTCACGGGCGGCATCTGGGCCTGCAATCGCTGTCCATCATCAGACAAAGCCTGAGGATGAAGTCGCAGTCAGATGTCCTGACGCTCAATGGACCCCATGGAAGGAAAACACCTGTGGAGCCAAGGCAGGAAAGACTTCCTCACGACATGTCAAAGACGCCAATTGACCTGGCCGAGGCGCCAGCGGCGGCTGTTGCTGCTGTGCTGCGGTTCCTGAGGTGCCAAAGCCGAGCGCAGCCGCCAGCGCAGGGAGGCCTGACAGGTCCAGACCTGCTGGCAGCGCAGGTGCAGCTCCGATGCTACTGGCGGCGGGCTGTGCCTGACTCCCCTGTAGTGCTGCAGGCTGCGGCGCTGCAGCAGAGGCGCCAGTGCTGCCTGCGGCTGCTGGAGCGGCGCTGCTGGCTGCCTGCGCCGCCTTCAGGATGTCGGCCAGCGACATGCCAGACGCCCCAGAAGACGCCAGCAGAGCCACAGGCGGCGCTAATGCAGGTGGCGATGGCGGGGCTGCTGACGCTGCCGCCGACATAGGAGCAGCGGCGACTGACGACAGTGGGCTTGCACGCGGATCTGCCGCTGCCGCCACAGATGCCACTTCTGGGCCCGCTGATGCTACAATCCGACGGAGGTCGTGCACAGCCCTGCAGGCATCCGCGGCCGCTGCTGCGGGTGATGCAATGCTGCCCTTGGCCTTGGGCTGCACCGTCTGGTCCGCCACGGGGGGCGGCGATGGTGGCGGCGGCGGCAACGGCACCACCGCGGCAGCAGCCTCTGGTGCGCTGGTTGCCGGCGCTGCTGAGGAGTGCGGCGGCGTGGCTGCCGCTGCTGCGAAAAGTGCTGCCTCGGGCTCTGGGGCTGCTGCCGGCTGGGACTGCTGCTCCCGCGTAGGCGGCAGCTTCCAGCCCTGCAGTGTAGCATCAAGCAGTTGCTCGTACAGCTGTTCGTACAGTCACACAGAGTATCGCTTCGTGCAGCCTCGAGTGCGCACCATCACTCAGCTTGTCCAACGTGGTCACCTCGTGGTAGGTAACAATGCAGCAGAGTTGGCTGCCGACCCAACGATGCAACAATTGTATGTCCACCGGCACTTGCAAGCTCAACAGCACATGCAGTGCTTGCTATGTACTTTGAACATTTCGTTCAAGGCCACTCTCCTAGCATGCAAGACGGCAGCAACTTGTTGCCACCCAGGTGGCACGTCATGAGAATCCGAGTCCTTGCCTCAGCATTAGTAGCTTGACTTTGACAACCCATATGCGGTGTCAAGTCGGGTGTCTCCCCTTGAGGCACACCTTGGGGTGCACGATGGCCAGCAGCATCTCGTCGTCCCCCAAATGGCGCAGCACAGGCGTGCCCGCCGGCGCATCCTCCCGTGCGGCCCGCAGCATGTGGTCCCCCAGGCTCCCTGGCGGCAGGAAGTAGGCCTCGAGCTCCGGCGCCGGCTCCGCGACGCCCGCTCGACGCTTCTTCGCGAACATGCCCGCCGCCTGCCGCACAGGTAGTGATGCTGTTATTCTAGACGGCCATTCGTGCAAAATTATTTTGCGGAGGGTGCCTAGCAGTTTCAGCTGGCAGTGGCAACTCTGCCGCCACTTTTCGACCGCCATGCAGGCCGCCTTCGGCCAGAGCACTCTTTTAGGACAACAGGTCAAAAGGAGGATGTCACGACACGACATGCAGGGGAAAGTCGACAACAGATGCTGCGCCTGCATGCATGGCAGCGCATTCAAGATGGTTGACAAATACCTTTCCGAGGAGGCTGCTGGCAGACGGCGAGGAGGCGGGGGGCGCCCGCAGCAGCACCAGCGACAGGGTGCGGTGGCGGGAGGAGCTGCGCAGCTCCTCGAAGAAGGGCGACAGCTTCTCGAGCCGCACCAACCCTTTGACCGTGAGCTGCATTGGATGTATGAAGTCAGCAAGTCAGAACTTGTTCCTGTCAGCTTCTGTTACCGCACCAACTCCTCCACCATCAGGAACACTGCTCAGCATGAAGCTGAGCAAACCACAGCCACGTGCTGCCATGTTCTTGCAGACAAGCTGCAGCATCAGGGCATTTAGCGTTACTCTGCACATGCATCGCTGAACCCTGCGTGTCCTATGCGCTGCCTTCACCACCACATCAGCTGTAGCAGATGGGAGCCACAAACCTCTGGGTTGGCCAGCAGCTCGCTCCAGTCCGCATTCCCATGGATGGCGTACGCCGCTGCGCCGAAGGTACCCACAGCATCCAAGCCCCGCACAGGTCCCTCCCACACCTGCAATGAGGCGCCAAAGCTGACAGACCGGCGTCCTTGACATGGCCATTAACTGGTATGCATAAGGAAATCCAGACGCTACCAGCTACTTTGCTTTTCAGCTGAGCAGATATCAACGTGTTGACAGTCACCTGATCCCCAAGGCGGCCCTCATCATGCAGCCCCTCTGTGGGGGCTTCATATGCAGGGTACGATGGTGAGGCCGGACTAGCATGTTGTTCGCCGCTCATGGGTGACCCCGGGTGCCTGCAGGTACAGTTTGGATACTTTGTGCAAGCTGGAGTGATGTTAGTGTTTCGTGCAAGATGGCACACAAAATCAAGTGTCACAACACATTGGCAGCTCACCAAGCATCGTCCCCTGGCTGACGGCCGGCAAAAGCTTCAAAGTCCTCAATGTGCGGCGCAGCAGCCTCCTTTGCAGTTGCAGCCTGGGCTTGCAGAGCGTCAGGGAGAAGGGTGGTCACGTCAGGAACAGCTTCTGACGCCTTGGCATGCATTCTCACAAGGGTCTGAAGAAAATGTTGATAAGGCAACCACATGTGCAGACCACAAGGCGGTCGACAGCGTGCGCAAGATCCTTGCCTTGATGCTGGCCCAGTCTATTGGCACGTGCGCTGCCTTTGCATCTGCACTGCCGGCACGAAGGCTGTCTGCCGCTTCCGTAGCACTGGTTGTCCTCAGCGATGAGGTGGCAGGCTCTGCGACACAGACACAAGAGGTCCTGATTCCTTGGAAGAAAGACTCCAAAGTTGAGCAACAAGTGTTGCATTGCAGTGGTAATGCAACACTACGCAACAACATGCAAATTACCTGCTGCCTTGACAGGTGACGCGGGCTCTGCCTGTGTCCTGCTGGGGCGCGCCTCTGGTGCCGCAGAGCTGCTGATCCTGGTCGCCTCATCCCGCGCTCCCTGCAGACCAACACCAATGCTCAGGGCAACGCAACCTCACACTTCTTCGACCCTCATTGCTTCAGCAGTTCATAGTTTGTGTGGCAGACTTTCGGGTTCAGTTAGCCTTGCAGTTCGTCGCAATCCAGCGCCTGTCAGGCAACACGAGAGAAAGGCATCAGAGACACTCTGCGAGGCAATCCACGCACCAGCGGCGCCTCAGCGGCGGGTGTGGCAGCCTCGGGGCGCTGCTTGCTGGCCTGCTTCTCCTTCTCCTTCTGCGCCAGCGCGGCGGCGGTCGAGAACTTTGCGGCCGCCTCCTCATCCAGCACGGACGCCTTCAGCGCCTCCTGCTCCCTCTGCTTCCGCCACTGGCTCAGCTCCTGCAGCACGACATGCAAAGGGACGAAAGAGTCACTCGGGCCACCACACTGTACGTAGGCCTCCAGCAAGCCACAGACAAGCAGCAGAGGTACACCCGCACAGAAGATGGTCAGAAGACTAGCGACGTCATGTCCAGCAGAGAACATGTGCAGGCCCTGCTCGTGCGATGGCACACCCCGCACCTTGGATGCGAGCTCCTCGGAGGACATCTGCACCAGGGCATGGGGCTGGATGTCCCCAGTCAGCACGCGCTGCCGCAGCTGCGGGTTGTTGGCGTCCCGCAAGTTGAACAGCAGCGCCCGCGCCTTGGACTTGTACTGGTTGATGATGCCACCTGAAGATGCGCACAATTACGCTCAGCACTTGACTTTACCAGTTTGTGACCTCTGTGGCATAGTCTGCATGCACCAGCTCCATTCCATGACACCAGAGGATGTAAGCCTGTGCTCGCCGCGTGACATGCTCTGCAGCTGGGCATCTGGCTGCACAGATGCCAAGGTGATGCTCACCGAAAGACTTGTGCAGAGCCGCCTCCACTGCAGTGGCGACGCCTGCTGGAGAAGGGTGTTCGCTCTCTTCAACGCCGTCCTCCGCCGCCAGCTCCCTTGCGGCGGTCGCCAGCGGCCCCTGCAGCTGCTCCCGCACCTGCAGCACCACCCGTAACTGCATGGTGACACTTCCATCAGCACAGTTCCTTGATTCAGCACAGCATGAGATGAGCTCAATTACACCCGCGGGCGTATGACGCCGGCATCTAAAATGGGCATCTGCAAGGTCACAGCATCTGTACCTTGCCTCGCAGCAGCTCATCAGAGCTGCCCTGCGGCCTGAAGCTCTTGGTCTGGGAAATGGGCGGCGGCGACGGCCGCTTCACCGGCTTGGGCTTGGCCGCTGCCTGGCCCGCGCCATAGAAGCTGTCGGCGGCATGCGCGCCTGGCTGCTGCGGCTTCTTGGCCATGACAGTCGCCAGGAACTGCTGCGACTTCTGCTCCGCCGCGCCATACTCTGTGTCCTCGTCCTCCTGTTTCAGGAGGCCATCAGGGTGATATGGGATAGGGTTCAATAGGGATGACCTTGATGTCTGTACCGCTCACCCAGCATGTAGCGGCACAAGCTGGGGAATGCTGACCATCCTGGGGAATGCTGCTCTTACCCCATGCTTCGCTGGCAGATCCTCGTCGTCGTAGCCTGCCGGCTTGGCGCGCTTGGCCAGCCGCGCCATCGCGTCGGGGTTGCCCCGCCTCCGCTTGCCTGCAGCTTAATGAGCAGATGCACATAGTGTACTGATGCCTGCAAACATTACGGCACTACAGACATGCCTCAGATGTGCTCGACACCTGCTACTGACGACCATGAGATGTCCCTTCATGCACAGCAGTCGAGATGAGAGTTGGAGTCACCCTTGCGCCGTGCAACAGCCTCTTCCAAGTCGTCCATCGAGCCGTCACTGTCGCTCGACTCGTCCTCGGGCTCCTCCTCCTCCTCCTCCTCCTCCTCCTCCTCTCCATAGTCTGGAAACTTGTCCTTCTCGGCGCCGTCGCCCTCCTCTGCTGCGATGACGTCCACATCCTTGAGCGTGCCGTCAAACGGCAGCTCATCCTTGCCGCACTCATACCCAGGCGGATGCTCCTCGACTGTGCGGCAGAGACAGAGGGAGTAATACTCGCAGCTGCAGATCCCTGGATGCCACTCGGTCATGTCACCACCCACAACAACATTGCATTGGACACGAGATCCACAGTACTGAGTGCCTCTGTTACCATGAGAGCGTGTGGCCTGATATGACATCACTCTGGTGTCTCAATCCTGAGGCGTTATGCCCACTGCGGTGTCTGTGCCGCAAGCGTGCGGTTGTGAGGTCAAGTTGAGCAGGCATATACAAGTGCTGTCAGTGCAGTGGCCCTTGGTGTCTAACGAGAAGCACGCTGCGCTCTCACCAACAGCGATCTGGCCGTCGCCAATGAGCTCGCCCAGGTCCAGCTGCTCCACCTCGCCAGTGCAGGTATACTCCACCTCTGCCCACAGCTGCCGCACCTTCAGCTGCACAGACGTCACACGACAGAGTGTCACATTTCATGCCGGTTGTCACACTTCATGCCACCTGCTACAGAGCAGCGGTTGGATCGTTACACGACAGCACACTCAATGAACTCATCCTCGATCAGCTACTCACCTGCTTGACGGTGGCGCCGTACCAGGCCCCGTTGTCCGGCCACACGATGTGCACCGTCTGCTCCAGCAGCTCGCCTGTGACATCGCGCCGCTTGAGCTTGCGGAACACCTTGACCTTGCGCCTAGCCTTCTTGGTGGCGTCCTCCACCTCTACAGCATTAATTTGAGGCAGCATGATGTCTTCAAGGCCCAATGACGGCGCCGACTTGCACGAAAAGGCCCTCCTCATGCACCAGATGTGTGCAATCCATCGCCTCTAGGCAGGTGAACTCGCAGAAAGCACATGAGCCAGCGCTGAGCCAATACGTCGTGTAGTTTTTGACGTGTATCTCACATTGGCAGCATGAGCAAGGTAGCCTTTGCGTCACCTCGTGACAATGTGATCCAGGCATGTAAATTGGGCGGCTTATCGGGAGATGCAGTAGAAAACGCGCTCTCACCATCTGGATCGAACCGCCTGGGCTCCTTGATCCGCCGCTTTGCCCGGTCAGCCATGTCTATTGCACTTGATCAGGAGCTGGCGCCCAACATTTGAGTCGGCGCTGCGCGCACTGCAGCTGCTCTGCACAGGTTTGAGATCACGATACAGCCAGGCCGGCTGAAAAGCTGTGATCTTCCACTACGTTGTGTGGTGTCCTGTATGTGCTGGACCTGGCAGCTTCGCCAAGGCCTGCGGAGATGTCAGGGGCAGGTGCTTGTGTTCCCTACTGTAGCGCAGCGGCGCACGCCAGGCAACTTTGCCCTGAGCAGATCAGATGGAATTTTCCTAATGTCAGATATGAGAGCCGACCACCAACACCTGAACACCTACAGCGACATGCAGCGTTTCAGAGCCGTGACTGTTTGCCGGAAAAACTCTCTCCCCAACCTCAAAATTTGCGGACTGCAGACGCTGGAGCAGGCAGCCACCCTGTCCAACACGTGGAAAAGCGGGTAATGCTGAGCAACAGTTAGATGCAGTGAGCGAACTTGGAGAGCGGTTGCACCTGCGAGCAGGGCAGGGCTGAGCAAACCCTGCCTGTCTTAAACCTGCGACCGCTGCAGGGGGGTCGGATCGACCCCTCCTTCGAAGCGCTGCCGCGGCAAAACGTACACGATTGGCAAACACGTCGTAGCGAAGTGTGGAGCTGCGTGGTGCTGGGCAGTTGCCGGCGCGAGGCACAGACTGAAGGGCACTCACCGCCGGAAAGCGCGCTTTCTAGCGGGGTGAGTACACCACGCGCCGAGCCTGTCAGCGCACTGAACGGCACTATGCTCATGAACCTGATGCATCGCTTTCGTGCTGCGCGTGGTGCGGGAGGCTCCGGCATGGCGCCTGGGCGGGCAGTACGCGCGCAAGCGCACGTTGCGCACCTGACTGACACTCGGCGTTGACAGCGCCCTGGCCTGGAAAGGTTGCAACGCTGCGTGTGCCAGTGCCACAGGACCAGCCGGCTGTTGCATGCACCGGCACCCGCCTACTGGCAGTTGAACGGCCTGGCCAGGGGCTGTGACCACACAGAAGCCAGTTACGCTAGAGGCCTTTTGCTGACTCTGCGATGCCTTGGCATTCGCTGTGACAGGCACCCTGGTCAGTTGAATGTATTCGAACGTCCGCAGGCCACAGCTCTGGCCCGCTGGTCCTGCATCGCAAACTTTACCCACTGTGATTACCACCTGTGCTGCAGGTCTACTGCAAAGGGGCGTTGCCCCAGCGCCTCAGCCAGCTGCTGCTGCATACAGACAGCTTGTAGCGCGCCAGCTTGGCACGCAGTAGCAAGCCCGGCACCCTGGCAGCCGCTGGGCAGGCCGCAGCAATGCCGCCTGCGGAGGGACAGGCGGCCACTCCCGACAGGTCGTGGAGGTCCACCTCCAGGACCGTCACAGACACCATCACAGGCAAGAAGCCTTACGTTTGTACGGCTGCGGGGAGAACAGGCGTGCATGCACTTGGTTCGTCACCAGGACAGTCCCTGCTGAGGCGCAGCCGTCAAGCATGATCTTGTGAGAGCACTTCCTTGCAGGCGAACATGAGCACACAATCGTGGGCTACAGCCTCGTGAAGGGCATCGGCGATGGGGAGCCCATAGCCAGCGAGCGCTTCACAGTCGGCGGCCATGAGTGGGTGAGTGTGCAAAGCAACACAAGCACCTGCTGCAGGGACGCCTGCAGGGTCGCTCACGTTGCTCCAACCTGCTTGCATGCTGCCGATTCCTGCACTCCAGCATGTGAAACATAATAAGTAAGTCAACCGGTCTGCAGCAATGGTCTGCAGCAGTGGTCTGACGTGTTTCCCCCGGTATGCTGCTGGTCCGCAGGTGCTGCTGTTCTACCCGGACGGTAAGCGCAGCTCCTCCTCGGATGCGATGGAGATGGAGGGCGGCGTCGCGGCCATTCAGCCGCCGCCCGGCCGCGGCGGCCCCGCGCCGGCGCAGCCTGCCGGCCCCGGAGCGCCGCCCGCGCCCCGCCCGCCCGGGGGCGACGGCCAGCACGCCCAGCACGCAGCAGGGCCCGGGCCGGCCGCGCCTGCAGGCGCCCCAGGGCCGCCGCCGCCTTTGCCGCCGCAGCCGCAGCCGCCGGCGCAGCTGCCGCCGCCCATGCGGCCGGTGTGCGCCTTGCACAACGGGCACCAGTCGGTGCTTCCAACCTTGTGCTGATGAGTGTCTTTTGTCACCAGTGTTGTTACACTGCGGATGGTGTGATGAGGTGCCACCGATTTTTGATGTTATGCAATGATGACTGCAGGGCATGCCACCGCCAGTGCCACTGCCGCACCTTGGCGGCAATGCCGGCGCAGCGCTGCAGCACGGCGGCCACGGAGCGCCGGCGCTGCCGCCGCAGCAGCCGGGGCAGCAGGTGCAGCATGCGCACCCGCCGGCTGTGCAGCAGCTGCAGCAGCTCCAGCAGCAGCACTTTGTGCCGGGGCAGGCAGGGCAGCAACATTTTGCCCCTCAGCAGCCGAACGTGCCGGCGGCCCTGCCGCAGCAGGCGCCAGGGCATGACGCGCAGCAGCAGGCACAGCAGCAACAACAGCAGCAGCAGGCTCAGCAGCAGCACCAGCAGCATGCGCAGGCGCAGCAGCTGGCGATCAACCCGGCACACCACATGCACCCTGCGCAGGTGCTGCCGGTCACATGTTCAGGCTGCCCTTTGCTGCTGTGGGACAGGAATGTTGAGCAGCTGTCAGCACAGTGGCGAGCAGCAGCATGTCCCATGTGAGTGTCCCATGTGATATGCACTAATTCAGATATTCTCAGATTCGTTCATCTGGCTGACATTTGCTGATGCAGCTGATGCAGCAACTGGCAGCTCTGACACTGATGTGTGCCTTATTTGCTCGCTGCAGCAAGCGGCGATGGCGGCGGGCGGCGGGCAGCCGCGGCGGGAGATGGACCAGTATGCGGCGCTGTTCGTGGCGCTCATCGGGGAGGGCAGCGACCCGCAGGGCATGGTGTCCACCTCCGATGGTCGCGTCGTGCGCGCCTTCCACCGCTTCACCCTCGTCGACCAGTCACGTGCGGCTCCCTGTCACATGTCCCTTGTGTTGCTACAGTCAGCTAGTTTGAGCTTTGCTGCTGTCCAGAGATTGCAGGTGGCTCCACATCACTTTGTATGCAAACACATCTTGGTTTGTGCATGCGCACAGTGGTCAAAGCTGATCGCCTACATGATCAGGTGTGTTTGTTAACTTCGTTTGTGTCTGGGTACAGCCAATGGTGGGCGCGACCTGACCAAGGGCCGTCGCCGTGACCAAGGCGCCGTGAAAATCAGCTGTGCGCGACAGGTCAGCCGCTGCTGCACTAAATTTTGCCACATGTGTGCTGAAGAATTTCCGCATAGGACTTTTTGGTGTGCTGAGACAATAGAATCTGTCACTATTTATTCGAAAGCAAAAGCCAGGATGCAGCCAAAGGGTCAACACATGTTCTGAGGCGCCTTCCATCGCCACTGCAATTGCAGGACCCCAATGCGCGCAACTGCCACGGGTACCGCAAGTTTGTGCGGCGCAGCACGCTGGAGAACCCGGCCAACGGGTATCTGCTGAACGACACCATCGTCATCCGGTACACCATCGAGCTGGTGGTGTCGTCGGGCGGCGCCCTCACGCGCGCCGGCCAGCCCATCCCCCGCGCCCCCTCCGTCCAGGTTGGAACTGTGGTCTTGTCGACCCTCTCCAGATTGCACGGCTGACTGCCCTGCTTGTACATATCGTGGCCGTCTGGCCTTGCTTTCGACGAGCTGATTCTACTGGCATGCTGTCACAGCGTCTCCTCTCAAGGACGTGAACATGATGTGCTGAAGGGTCTTGAGTTCCAAGATACCTCCATGCTCGTCCAGCTCCACATTGCCAGGCTGCTTTGTGATACCACATCTGCACAGGTGCCTCCGCCCAGCATGGGCAAGGACATGCACGCGCTGCTGGAGAGCGGCGTCGGCGCCGACGTCACATTCAAGGTGGAGGATGAGATGACGCGCGCCCACCGCATCATCCTGCAGGTGGATATATGTGCAACAATGCCTGCGATGCTGTTCTCACTCAGCTTCACATGCGCATGCACCTCTGGACTGCATGCAAGTACCCATCAGCTTCCTTGTCACAGTCTGTAAGATCTGCAGTCTCGTGCTGCCAGCTTGTGCTGCACCGTGTCCGTCCACGAACATGCAGATAGCGTTCAGGATTTCAAATGTGCCTTCGTTGCTGTGCACAGGCGCGGTCTCCCGTGTTCAAGGCGCTGCTGGGGGGCGGCATGCGGGAAGGGAAGGAGGACCAGGTGGAAATCCAGGATGTGCGCGCCCCTGTGTTCCGCGCCCTCCTGCATTTTGCCTACACCGACGCCCTGCCCGAGGTGCACTTCCTATCCCCCTTCAATTCATCTTACTGCCCGTATTTCATTGCACCATACTGCTGCAGACGTTTGCACAAGTCACACCCGGCTTTAGGCATTGCAAGGTCAGACCTTTGGGTAGAGAGGGTGTTTCATGTGTATAAAAGTTGACTCTCTGATCGGGCCAGGTTGATCAGGAAGCCGACCAAATCCACGACTGGGACCTTATCAATGTTGTCCAGACCTTGCATCTTCACCCTCCGACAGCCAGTATGTCGCAGCCAGTGTGTCGATGGTGACATTGGTACGGCACGGGGTCGTCATAACATGCCAGCTTGCTGTGCAGGACTCTGACGGCGCCAACCTGGATGTGGCGATGGCGCAGCACCTGCTGGTGGCCGCAGACCGCTTCCAGCTGCCTCGCCTGCGCGGCATCTGCGAGCGCCGCCTGTGTGAGACGGTGCGCCCCGCCATGCATTGCATCGGAACTTGTCAAACTTGAATGAAGGCTTCGGTTGCTGATCTCACCTGCATGATGATGTTACGAACCCTGCCATTGGTCCATGTTGAAGTTTCTGGCGCTCACCTGATGTCATGCATGACACGCCTTTGTAGGTGGATGATGCTGGGTGCTGAGAGCACAATGATTTGCAGCTTGAAGACACTTTTGATCCTTTATAACATCCTGACCTGATCAATTCTTCACCGTGACAGGTGGAAGTCGACACGGTGGCAACGACGCTGGCGCTGGGGGAGCAGAACCACGCGGCAGAGCTGAAGCGGGTGTGCCTGGAGTTTGTGTCCCGCAACCTGGGCGCCGTCATGCAGTCCGAGGGCTACCAGCACATGATTCGCTCCTGCCCCCAGCTCCAGGTGCGCTGACATCGCGGGGAAGTTGTGTCCACTCTTACTGGCATTCACTTTTCTGCCTGACCCCAATTTGCCAGCGAAACTCATCCACATTGATCGCGTTTGCATCATTATCGTGTGTGTGAGATGAGACACAGTCGGTTGAGCACTCTTGAGGACCTCAGGGAATTTGGCCGCCAGATAGACTGTTTTCACAGTTTCATCTGCACTGCGGCAGGCGGAGCTGCTGCACACCATCGCGGCGGCCAACGGCGAGCGCGCCAGCCAGACCCGCATCCGCGGCTACGGCAGCAGCACCTACGCGCGCGCCGAGGGCGGCGCCGCCCCCGCCGGCAACGCCGCCGCCGCCGTCGCGGCTGCGGCCCCCCCTGCAGCGGTTGTCCCGCAGCCGCCGCCGCCGCCGGCAGCAGCGCCCGCCCCTGTGGCACCTGCCCCCGCCGCTGTGGTGCCTGCTGCGGCTGCGGTCGCGGACCCGGCGGCGGCTGCGGTAGCGGCGGCAATGGACGAGCAGGCCCGTCGCGTGCGGCAGCGCCGCGAGTGACCGCAGGGTTCAGGGTTTGCCCACAGGTGCAATCCGGGGACCATTCGTAGCTCAAGAGTGTTTTGGCGAGCGGCAGATGCATCGCAGTGTGGCAGCACCCGGAGCAAAAAGCAGCCTGCAGCGTCGGGGACGGCCACATGAATGCAGCAGCCTGCAGCGTCAGTGTGGGTGCGGCCTGCCTTGGCGGCTCTCAGCGGTGCAGCCGCACTGCTCTCTGCGCACGTGCGTCGGACGCTGCAGCTGCAGCCGCAGTAAACACCGAAGTCAGTGTGCCATCCTCAGAGAGTTTCACCAGTAGATTCTGATGGCGCACCCGCAGCGGCCATCAGCAGAGACAGGAGATGAAAGTCAAATGGTACAGATCAGCTTGGATCCGGCGACGCAGAGCACACTGCTGTGGCATGCGCAGGAAAGAACTACTGCAACTGAAGGTTGGTCATTGGAAGAGATTTACGATTACAGCCCACTCAGGTATTTAAGATCCTGAAATCCGGCTCACATGTCCAAAGATTCGATGCACAAGCAGCGGGCTTCCATTGGTTTCGTTTCACACCTGTCACATTGGACGCTCTAGCTATTGGCGGAATGGACATCGCATACTCCTTGCTGGGAGTGCGAGGTGCAAGAGCATGGTTCGTGAACTATATGCACAGGCGGGTCACAAGCTGATGATGGCTTGTGCATCTTGCCTTTGTTCAACTACTGCTGCAGCGCTGCGCTGTAAACTGACCACAATAGCTGTGGTACGGCCACAGCTGCACGTGGCACCCGCACACCTCTATGATTGTGTTGGCTTGGCCCCGAAGTCACTTTTCTCTTGATCTGCACCCATGACACCATCAATCACCGTGTGCATGCACGATCCTCATGCCGCAGAGCCTGCAGCACATGTGGATATATCCAGACGCAGATGCATGCCAGGTTCGAGCGTGTCTCACAGCTCAGGGCGCCCGCCATGTGATCAGCACCCCTTCAGGCCCCCACCATGTTAGGCTTGAGACATGGTGACATGTCAACCTCTCTGTGTTCTGATTTGTGAGTCACAGCAGCTTCCCGCACCGCCACTCGTTGATTTGAAAGTGAACAAAAAGGGAACGTGTAAGAGATATGGTTCTAGTTAGCATAAGATCTACCGCCACTCGCGTGTCGGCCGCTCCCACTTGACGCCCGCCGCCTGCGCCTCGGCGGCCGTCGGCAGCCGGCGGGGTGCCTGCCGCCGCAGCTGGGCCACAGCCGCGGTCTGCGGCTCCGCTGCCGCCTGCCTCGCCCACCGCTGCATCTGCGTCCTGCGCGATTGCAGATGCCAGCCGGTGTTGAGCCCGTGGCTTTTGCTCACCGGAGGACGCATTGGATTTGACATAGTTAGACTACACTTCTCTATTCTGTGCAGATGCAGTGGGCGTCACAGCACAGTGCACAAGGAATTGCCACGAGGGCGGCTGACCTCCTGTGAGCCAGGCTGCTGATGTACAGGAAGGCGAGCATCCCTACCACAAGGATGCGTGCAAACCATCTCCTGTAGAGGTTTCACTCTGTCAATCACATGCTCTGCACAAAGAAGACCGAACAGTTGTTTGTGCCAATTCATGCAGAGCATGCCGAAGTACACACGCCTCTGCATCAGGTCGTTCTGATCCACCCATCTGGCCATCAACCCAAGTCCTGCACACGCCGACAAAATGTTTTTGCAGCAGCGTGGCGTGATGAGGGCTTTCCTGCACACTTGGTACTTGCCCGCAACAGGTCCGCAGCACCATGCGATACTTGCTGTTGCATCGCGGCGACACTGTCTTACCTATGGCCACCGGCAGCACAACAAGGAGGTCGCTGAAGCCGCCTGCGGGCAACCATCAAGTGATGGGGGTGTGTTTCCATTTGATGGTCTTGTTGCACGTTATACAGCGCTGCAGACGCACCGAAAGGTGAGGTGCCCATAGACATCGTCAGCGCGGCGATCTTGACGAAGCCGGCCAGCACAAACCACACCCCAGGATTGCGCGCCGACCCCGGCAGCGACACCTGGGACGTCAGCAGCATGTCGAACGAACGGGACGGTGGATCTTATTGCCAGTGAAAGCAGAATGGCACGACATGTGGGCTTCACTGCTCTAACCGCAGCGGGCCGGGTGCGCCATTCTGCTGAGCCAAATGCCGGCTTGTCATCTCCACCTGCCGCCGCACCATCTGCAGCTGAGGCCCGCACCTGCACAATCGGATCCGCAACCGTCCGCAAAGTGCGTTCGTGTCGATCAGTCGACCTTCAGGGTGCCAAGCATGACAATGAGTCGTCCGACACAGCCAAAGGACCTGACGCTGACCTGGCACACGAGCACTCTGCTCTGCCTGGTGGCAGGATGGAGAGTTGAATGAAGCGTAAATAGCGAAGAGTATCTATTGAAATTCTGATTGCACGCAAAACTGCTGGGTCTGCTGCTGCGTCCGGTCCAGACGCTCTCAGCAAATGGTGCGGCCAACATGATTCAAAACTGATGTCACAACAAACAAGCAGCCCGCGCGGTGCATGTAGCCGTCGTGGCACATTCGGATATGCAGACGTTTCGCGCTACTTTGCCAACGCAAATCTGCAGATGGGGCAGCTCTGAAATTGCATGCATCATTCCGATGCAATGCAGGTGCATGTCCTGGCAAATTCATCATGACTCGTTTGCTTCAGTTTGCACTCCCATCCATATAACATCAATGCTACAAGCTATTTGTAGCTTCAGGGGTCCGTGCCAATGAGTGCGACATCTTCCAGCACGGCTGATCTGCAGGCAGAGATTGCCGCACTGAGGCTTGAAATTGCTGAACTCCGCAAGCGCTTGTCGCAGGTTGACGCTGCTGCAGGTGAGCAAAGTCATCTGAAACATGTCAAATTTGCAAGTTCTTAGCTGCTCTGAGCAATGACAGACTGGCGGTTCATGCATCATGGGTGAGCGCTTCATGCATGTGCTCGAGGTGAATGGCCAACGTCGCAGGTCCTGCGAGGATTGAAAAGTCAGCCACAGCAGGCGATGCTTCGGAGCATCGGTCTGCATCCCAGAACGGTGCTGCGGCGCCACAGTTCGAGTGGGAGAGCAGCGGCCACACGCTGACTCGAGGCGACATCGAGCGCTACAGCCGGCAGCTGGTCCTGCCAGCGCTGGGCACGCAGGGTGGGCGAAGGCTGCAATACTATGCGTCTGGTCCAGCAAGTTCTACAGACCGACATGCATACATGAGAGCTGCACAAGAGCGCATTGGGGTGCCCAGAAGGACCTCCGCACAGCTGCCGACAAGCTCAAATCCACATCCATTGTGCGCCACTACCGTGCTTCTGCCTGCGATGCACAGGCCAGTCTCCGCACAGCATGCCGGCACGCTCAATTTCACATCGATCGTGCGCGACTGCCGTGCTGTGCCTGCAATGCATAGGCCAGGAGCGCCTGAAGCAGGCATCGGTACTGGTGGTTGGGGCGGGCGGGCTGGGGTGCCCCGCCATCCTGTACCTGGCGGCAGCCGGCGTCGGGCGCCTGGGCATTGTGGACAGGCAGGCGTCCCTGCTGCTGCCCGAACAGCACCTTGGTGTTCTGAACCTTCTGGAGGAAACAGATTCCGGACTGCCATGCATTTGTGGCAAATGCGGGTGGTAAGACATGCAGCAGTTGCACACAGTGACTGCAAGCAGGGGCTGCAATTGGTATGCTGCACTGGTTGGACTGCGGACACATTCAGATGTGAGTTGGCTCACAACCTCCTCGCATGTTGTCAGTCGTTGGCCGTCAGTTGGGTTGGCCATCAGGGCGGGTTATCGGTTTCTAGTTGTGAGCAGGGACGCGGTGGAGCTGAGCAACATCCACAGGCAGGTGGCGCACACCGAGGCGGATGTGGGGCGCCACAAGGCCGACTCTGCAGCGGCTGCAGCACGCGCCATCAACTCCAGCATCCATGTGGGCGCTCACACAGGCTCCATGTTACCACTGCTCTTTAAGGCTTGTCGACAGACGCCTGTGCTGTACATCACCTGAAGTGTCACTCCTGCAACTCCTGTCTGCTGTAACGGTAGCATTTTTGACACAAATTACTGTGCAATGCATGGTCACAGGTGGAGGTCCACAGAGGCGGCCTGACACCCAGCAACGCCTTTCAGCTCGTGCAGCAGTACGACATCGTGATCGATGCCAGCGACAACGCCCCGACTCGATACCTGGCCAGCGACGCGTGCGTGATTGCTGGCAAGCCGATGGTGTCTGGCGCAGCACTCGGCACAGATGGCCAGCTCACCGTGTACAAACATGAAGACGGCAAGACTTCAGCATGTGGAGTATTGTTGCTGCTCCAGTTGCTGTGTGGCTGTTTCAGGGCGGCGCCAGCAGCATGCAGCACGCAGATGTTTGCCAGCCTGGAACACTTGCTTCTATCCTGTCTGATGCTTGGCAACAACGAGGAAGGAGGTGCCAGTTCTTGGCGTGCAGGCCCCTGCTACCGGTGTCTGTACCCGGAAGCACCCCGCCCAGATGCCTGCAATCGCTGCTCAGACGCGGGTGTGCTGGGACCCGTCCCCGGCTTCATCGGCTGCCTGCAGGTCAGCACGCGATCATCATGTGCGTTGCCTGCTTCCAGTGGAAGAGCGACGCAACAACGACTTGTCAATGAGTCCTCATTCGAAGCACCTCGTAGATTGCGAGGAGGCCATTGTGGCATGCAGGCCTTTCAGAGCTGTACAGTATCAACTGTCGTGCAATGCTGCCGTGCCATTGAGCCGCACATCCGGTGTTATCATCAGGCGCTGGAGGCCATCAAGCTGGCGGCCGGCATTGGCACGCCGTTGACGCGTCGCCTGCTGATTGTGGACGCGCTGTCCTCTCGCTTCAGCACCGTGCAGCTGCGGCCCAGGTTTGGGCAATGCAGCAACCTGATTAGCTTACAGTCCGTCAACATCGTCTCTCGCATATGCCTGCTCTGCCCTTTGCTTACAAAGGCTCAAAGTCGTGGCGAGAATGCTCAGCTCAGAATTAATTTACTTCTACTGCTGTGCAGGAGTCCAGCATGCGCTGCGTGTGGCGAGTCACCGACCATCACAGCCACCTCACTGGCTGCCTATGATTATGGCGCCTTCACAGGCCAGGTGCATTCGGCTGGCTGTAGGCATCAGCTTCTTTGCATGATGTGTCCTCATGTGCGTGTGACAACTACATGAAAGCATGTTGCTGAGCATGTGGGTGGCGATCTGTGGCAGGCGGCAGATGACGCGGCACCTTGCCAGCGGCTGCTGCCGCTCAGCCAGCGCATGTCAGCAGAGCAGCTGGCTGCGGCGATTGTAGGTGCTGCACCATCAAATCAGCAGGGTACAGGACCAGCAAGGCGGCCCCTGGTCCTGGATGTGCGGCCTGCTGATCAGTTTGACATGTGCCGCCTGCCAGGTATGTTATGCCAGCGTAAGTGCTGGGGTGCTGCCAGTTGCTATCGTTAGCCAGGCCCACGGAAATTCGAGGGCCCGCTGCAAATTGCAGTAAGAGACTGACCTGTTGGTGCTGCAGCTGCTGCATCAGAGACGGCGGTCTAAAACATGTGCAATCTCGTGTGCTGCCAAGGTCTGCAGCCATTGCAGCATCCGGCCACACGACACTCACAGCAAATGTTGTGCAGGTTCCTTCAACGCTCCATTTGAGGAGCTGCACGATCGCATGGAGGAGCTCAGAAACCTGGTCCTGGAAGGTCATGGCAATGAAGATGGCAGCGGTTCACACCAACATCGGACAGTGGTCGTGGTGTGCAGGAGAGGGAACGACTCACAGGTCGGCAGGTCGATGCAGTCTTGCTGCTGACTTTGGTGCATGCCCTGTCCAGATCTGCAAGACATGTCTGCTGAAGATATGCCTGCAGGAGTTCGGCAGATTTCGTGTCGGCTCACACTGTTGTGATGGTTCCGCAGGCAGCCGTGCAGATGCTTGCTGAGGAGGGAGGCATCGACGCTGTGGATGTGGTTAATGGCCTGCAGGCATGCAGCAGGCTGCCGCAATTCATATTCCCACAGTATTGAGCACATGAGCAGCTGCAGGTCAGTTCCACTGCTGCAGCCGCACAGAGAAGCGAGATGGCTTGAGCCTGCAAACCGTCCTGATGAACCCCAAGCTGCAAGTCCTGACGTAGTGAGCTGCTATCTGTGCCCCCACAGTACGTTGATGAACCACAACCCCGGAAACTGCTTGTCTCGTCTGCACCGTGTTTGGTGACGGCACAGCATGGCAGGCGCCTCAGTCCTTCAGCGAGCGCAGCGTCACATGCAGCGAGCTGTCCACAAACCAGGTGTACAGCCCAGGCAGCTCGGCATCCACACGCTCCCTGAATTTGCGCACCTGCAGTGCTGGAGAGTCATCAAGTAGAGCTGAGATTTTGGCAAGTAGTTCTGGCAAGCGTTGGGACCCGGCATGATGTAGCCAAGCACCTGTAGGCAAGCCAATGCCCACCAATGCTGGCAGCAGGGGCGCTGACAGAGCGTCAGGGCCCCTGGCTGCAAATGCCGCCAGCTTGTGCATCAGAGTTGCCCCAATATGGTCCCCTACAGCCAAGCATGCGAGCTCTTGTGTGGAGTGTCCGTGAGAAACGGTTTGTTCCGCTTTGGAATTCAGATATCTCACAGCAGTGCCATGTATATGTCATGACTTGCCTCTGTAGTGGGAGGTGCGGTTGCCGTCACGGCTTGCGGCATACCAGTAGTCGTCGTGGTATGCCTCAGCCACGATCGACTGCACGCGCTCCTGCGACAGTGTGTTCAAAGCCACTCAGTGCCTCTGCAGGTGACATCCTGGTCCCGCCATCTGTTGTATGTTAAGACACGAGCCAGCATATCATGTCAGTCGTTAAGTCGCAACACATGACAGATGGGGCTGCTTGCCTGCTCAACGATGTCGACCGGCCGGGGGTCGACCTCGGACGACATGAGCACCTCGTGTGACACCAGCGTCCGCTCCAGCGATCGGCACTCGTACAGTACGACAGCGGCCCGGTCAATCCAGACCTGGAGCAAACATACAATTGACGCCGAACTGCCTGCACCACCGGCACGCTGTACTTCAGCATGTTACGACTTTCGGTGACGAGACAACACACTGCGCACCCTGAGAGCGTCCTTCACGCGGTCCGTCTCCACAAATGCGGCGCTCTCCTCTCTGCAAGCAGCAGCTGATGTGGGCAATTGTAGAGGTGGCAGATCCCACCTGGAACAGGTGCATATTGTCCAGATTACCATCAGTATCACTGCATCTGCAGAGGCCTGCTCACTTGCAGATGGCGTTGAGCTGCTGCAGCTGTTCGGGCGTAAGGCGCGTGCCATCCCGCAGCGCGCCCAGCGTGGTCTTCGGCCACTTTGACCCTGGGTTCTCGGGCGGCAGCCCCTTGCATGTGCCCGCTAGGGTCTCCTTGAGATCAATCAGCGCCCGTGGGAAGCCACTGCAACATATGAGATGTGGCCGGATGCGAATCTCGCACCTCTTGTGTACGAATGTGGTTGGCATGGTTCTCCTGCAGATGTGCAGTGCTGGAAAGCTGGTGCAGCTCAAGCCATGCATGTACGCATGCATGTGCCAGATGCACCTGTACGCGAGGGTCAGCACGCCTTGCCAGGACACAAAGAAGCAGTAGGGCTGCAGGAAGCTGGTGGGCGTCTTGGACAGCAGCTCCTCCAACTCTGATGGCGCCGTGGCCACTGTGCTCCGCGGTGTGTGTATCGCCTCCAGCGATGCCACCGAAAACTCCGTGCTGCCCATGCTGTGTGTTATCACCAAATTTTCCAGCTGCTTTGTGTTTGACGCGGTGTCTCCAAACGTCTATGCTAACTGTGCTCAACAGCAAGCTCGGGCTTGGCGCAATACATGTCAACCGCCACGCCAATGCTGTTCAGCAGATCAGTAAGCAGCTGTCGAACGGTTCCTCACATACCCGAATACATCAACGACTGAACGACTTTCGACGACTGTCGTCTTCTAAACTGTCAAAGCACCCTTGTGGGCCAAAAAAGGTGCAGGAGTTGGTAATCTGGGGCACAGTTGGGCCGATCGCCGTGGTCCTGCTGCCAATCGACAGTGCTGATGTGTCATTTAGCAGATATGGTTTGTGATGCTATCATAGGCTCCTGCACCCATAGCATTTTGCTTCCCAGGGATGGTACACCATGTCGCAATGTAACGAGGTAGGAATACGAATAATAAGAACATCCAAGTCAGTCGTCAGCAAATCGCACCAGTCTTCACTGAGCCAGCCAAGACGCCGAGAGCGCAAGAGTGGTTTGTCCACAGTCAGGCAGCACCCGTGATATCCACAGAAGCCGTGAGCTGCCTGCGCGTTGGGTTTGACCAACGGCTGCACATCAGAAGGTTGCGTGGACGTGGCCGGGGCCACAATGGCCTTTGCTGGGGTTCTGCCTGCAGCCCCCTGCCTGCTGAGCAGCAGCAGGCCATGCGCTCGCCAGCCAATCAGCACCAGCGTACACATGTCGCTGCACAGTAGCGCCCCTGCAGCCGGACGGCGCCACTGCTGCGAGAGGCGACCAGTCGCAGCCAGGAGCAGTCTTTCGCAGGTGTGCCGTGGTTGGCTCGCGGGTGGTGGCACCCTCGTCTGCAAAGCATACTTGGGCACCAAATCTCATCGCCAGGCTCCTCTAAGGCTCACTTTCTTTGTCATGATTGTTGCGCAGCCGGTGGCCGCGCAGGCGCTGTCGCAGGATGTGGAGATCCCTGCTGGGCACCAGCGGTATGTACATGCTCCGTGATCGCTCTCGAAATCGTTGCCATTCGTTGCTTCGCACTCGTCGTGACCGCTGCATGGCTTGCGATGCAGGTATGAGACCATGATCGTCCTGCGGCCGGACCTTTCAGATGAGGACAGGTATACTTACATCATGGCATGTATGCATGCATGTCATGGCGTGCATGTCATGCAACTCAGTTGCTGTTAGTCAGGTTCCATACACCTTCGTGTGGAGATTCCCGACCTGCCGCTGAGCCAGTGGGTCCAGCGCTACTTTGTGGATCTGGAAGCAGTACATGGTGGGGGCTGCAAGCAACGCATGCCAGGTTTTGACACTAGCATAATGTCGTAGGGATGTGGAGCTCGCAAAGTTTGAGGCATTTCTGAGCAAGGAGGGCGGCTCCGATGTGAACGCCATGGTCCGCGGACGGCAACGGCTAGCCTACCCGATCAAAAAGTGAGCAAAGAAAAGGGGCTTTGCATATGCAGAATGATGTAAAGTCATATCCAGCGCAGCAACGGCACTGCTGTTCAGCCATGCACTTGCTGATGCACACCCAGTGTGTGCCAGGTGTGATGCACCATTGCATTTCTGACCTGCTGGTCTTACTTCACACTGGTGCTGTTCGGTTCAGGTTCTGGGACGGCATCTTCGTGCTTTACGATTACACAGCGCCCCGCAAGGCGTCTCAGGCGGTGCAGAAGTACCTGTCCACTCCGATCGTGGGCTCTGAGATGAACATCCTCAGGTGCAGCCTCTGGTCCATGTGCGGCACCGGCATGTGTGCAGTCGCCATGCTGTATCATGCATGTGCTTTGCCTTGGCACTTGTATCACCTTTCAACATGTGCAGCTCAGCATGTCAAGTTCGCTCGACTGAATTGTTGGTCGTCCTTTCCGTGCAGGCACATGACATTCAACCGGTAGACGGCTGCGAGACTTTATGAAGTGGAGTGTCAGGAGCGACTGTCGACAGGGAGGACGGCCGTTTGATTCAGCCTTGGCGGGTTTGCAGCTGCATTGCACGCTGACTTCTTTGATAGTCAGTTTAAGCGCGTGAACGGCTGTCCAATAGTTGTAAACATCATCCTAGAATCAAGCAGTGCCTGTGCGCGCCATTGACACCGTTCATGTGGCCGCGCATTATTCCTGAGCACCGTCCCCTGCTTCCTTCTCCTCCACCACGCGGTACCCCAACTTTTCAAGCAGCGCATTCGCTTTCTGAATCGTCTCAGTCTCCTGTGTTCATACACCATTTTCACTGTCTGCATACACAGCTGGCAATGCTTGCATTGCAACATGCATGCAGAATATTCACCAGGCCACCAAGCGTTTCCAGCTCCTTGCAGGCTTCCTGGACTGCGCGTCCCAGCTGAGTGTTGGACGACAGCGAGTCGTTTGCACCGCCCGGCACCTGCATGCACGTTGATATGTTGAGCACCCCTCAGGCATTGCCGCCAATTTTGATGCGACTCTGCACAATACCGTACAAGACCCCTTCACAGATTTGCATACAACTTCGTATCTGGCCACTCACCACCCAGTCTTCTTCCGGGAGGAGGACCGCCTCGTCTTCCTCCTCTGCATCAGCCCCATCTGAGTGCTGCGCAGCAAGGCCACTTGGACATCACGGCCCAAACAGAGCAGCAGACCACAACCCGGCGCAACTGTACGTGACGACAGAATTGTATGTGCACAAACACATTCAGCCCTGGACATTGTGACCCACCCCATTGGACTGCGACTGGTTGTCAGGTGCAGCTCTGCATGCATGTGAAGCACGCTGCCGCATCCACGGCTGATGCCACTGCGGCTGGCTGCAATGTGTGCCTGGTGACGCTGCTCTGTTGCTTGTGCGCACTCGAAACGTGTCTGGTAGTGATGCTCTATGAGAGCACGAGGCAGGCGCACAGCTTGCTGGGCACAGCATGCATGTGAGGTGCGCCGCCGGCATCATGCAAGCCATTGATCCAGACCTCGAAAACATGCAGCCGTGCTGAGACGATTGCTGCGCGTGTTTATGATATTATATGCAGAAGCTTTTCATGATTGTCTGATCATGTGCGGGTACAGGTCTGCAGGATCACCAGCAGGGGCAGAACCGCGTTACCTTCACTTCCGACAACTGCGCCAGACTGCGCCAGCTCATTATATCATTGTACACCACATGCGCAACTTACGTCAAAACAGTGTCTGCCGCTGCTATGACTTGGCCGTGTCTGCAGACCCCAAATTGCAGCATTCGACTGGCAGCGTGACATTCCGCTTGAAATGGACTGTCTGTAACGGGCGTGACGGTCGCAATTTGAGGCGTCAAAGGATCCTGCTGAATCGGCTCAATCATTGCTGAAGGTCTGCACGTCGCACGATTGACACTTTGCAGAAGCATAGTGACACACTATTCAGATGTCTAGCCACCAGTGCGCGCTGACCAAGGTCATAAACCTTGGGCTGCTGGAGGATGGCGCCCTCCTCATGTATAGGGTGAGACCCTGACGCACTCGGTTCACGTCTGCTCGAAACATGTGGTCGTCACCCGCATGGCGTCGATGACGTGCACATGCTCCAGTTGCTCATGCGAAGGCAATGTTGTACTGCAGCCGAAGGGCGGTGAGCTCAAGGCGATTGGCAAGGCGCGGCGAGACGGCGTGGAAGTAGCCGGGCATTCGAAGCTGATGACCTTTGGAGCCTTTGAGGCCTACGCCAAGAGCGCGCTGCGCCGGGCCACGGGCAACATGTATACTGCTAAGGGGCGCATCCTGCAGGCAAGTAACACGAAGTCGTGCACCACGCAACTGCGAAGTTCAGCTTTGTGATGCAAACTCACCAGGTAACAGATAGAGGGGGCACGGCAGTCTGATGACACCGCCTGATACAGTGCATAGCGGCATGCTGATGGAGAACCATGCTCGTCTCCAGGAGCTGATCATCGAGGCCACAAGGATTATCAGGGAGGAGGGCGACATCAAGTCCGCTGCGCAGCCCAGCCCGGACGGCAATGACGATGTGTGCTCAGTCTGCTGCCTCGGGGTGAGCTGAACTTGGCGCATTGAGGGATTTGGACGGTGCATATTTGAATCATATCTTTGGCAGCACCTGAGGCTCAACGGCCCCTGAAACAATCTGCAAACAGGAGCAAAAACCCACCGTGTTCCAATGCATGACTGCAGTCTACTCAGGCAGTCTATTCTCTAGGCAGGCCACACTGATCACGCTGTGTGCTCCATCCAGGGCGAGGACCTGCTGTGCTGCGAGACATGCCCGGCCGTCTTCCACCTCGAGTGCCTCGGCCTTAGCGCCATGCCGGCGGAGGAGCAGTGGCACTGCTCCGCCTGCGTGTGCGCCGCCTGCAGCCGGCCCAGCTTTGACAACTTGGTGCAGCCGCAGTGCCCGGTGCGGCCTGTGTTGCTAGCATGCGCTCAGCCAATCTTTGTGGCAAAGAAGGCGGTGCTCCAAGGATCCTGCCTCACACATGCAAAGCGGTATATCTGAGCTAGCACATGTGTCTGTGGCCTTTGTCAAAAGCAAATGGCAACCCCCCAGTCGAGTCTGTGTGCAGGTGCACTGGATCATGGCGCAGCCGCAGGTCGTCCCAGGCAGTGTTAAGGTTGAGTCGGCCACCAATGACGTCAAGGTGCATAGCATGTCCTGCGCCGCATCATGTGCCTTGCCGTACAATCTTCTGACTTCACCTTCAACCTGGGTCACGATTACGCTGCCTTTTAACTGTTGGCGCCGTGTGCCCATTCTGCAGGCAGAGGCAGCACGGGACTGGGACACAGTCGTGAAGAGCCTGACAAATAGTCCAGAACTGGTGAGTCCGAGTGTTCAGCGGTCTTCCAGATCACTGATCTCTGCTGTGTGCTCGTTTGTTTGTTCACTGCTGTTTGCTGTGAGCACATGCACACATGTTGTCAACATGATGGCGCAAACCTCGCGTACGTGCTGCTGCGGCTGGGGCATCTGATGCGGACACGAAGGAGTGTCCGAACTGTTGTCTGCACTCCTGCAGGTGAGCACCAGCGGCCTCATTCCGCTGCAGGACAGGAACCAGCTGCCTCCCAGCAGCCCGCCGGACGCTGGTGCCTCGGGGCTACATGTGCGCAGCCCCCTCAGCTGCAGACGATACCACGTGCAGTGCCTGTCACAGCGGCACCGCGAGCAGGTGCGACTGCTGCTGCAGCAAAGACAGCATGTTTGGGCTCGCCTTCCATGGTGCTGCCAGCAGCATTACTGCTGCACATCACCCATCAGACTCAGCGTTCATTTCTACTTCCTCCAAACAGGAGTTGACTTACTGCCTCATGTCTTACATGCAGCTGGGAAGCAACTCCGCGGTTTGGTTCCCCAGCGATGGTGAGCGGCAGGTGGCTCAGCGACTGGCGTCTGTGGCGGCTGCGGGCCCGCAGATGACGCAGCCGGTCCCAGGACAGGGACACATGAGCTGGCAGATCATTCGCGGCGCGGCTGTGATGCCGACCGCACGGAGTAGTGGCAGCCCCCGGGCCCCTGACGGCTCGAGCTCGCCTCGCGCCAGCGCCGCAGCATCAGAGGTGTGATGTTGTTGTGCGTGATGTGTGTTGTGGGATGCTTTCCATGTTCTTGCCTTCCTGATGCTGGCAGCCGTTCTGCTGAGTGCACTCAAGCTGCTGGTCGCCCGAAGTCATACATTGGCTCTGGGTGGAGCTTGAGATGAGTGACTTGGCATTGCAGGGGTGCCGAGGCTTTGCACCGTCCTACAATGCAGCGCAGCAGGGGGAGTTGCAGCGGGTGCTGAGCGCGGTGCGAGCTGTATTCGAGGAAGCATACGACCCAGTCATCGACCGCTCATCAGGTGTGCAATGAAACCCAATGAAAATGCATGCATGCATGGTCTGCCAGCACATGCCCGAATGGGGCTCCCCACTCCAACACTTTCAGCATGTGGTCTCATGTGTATACTTTGTACATGAATGACAGCATTCCAGTGCTTCTCCAGAGCAACAGTCATGAAATTCTCGCATGTACGACTTCCGCAGGCCTGCAGGTGCTGCCACTGTTGATATCGGGCCACTCGACCGCCAACCGCGAGGCTGACTTCTCAGGGTTTTACACCGCGGTGCTGTGGATCGGCACATTCATTGTGTCGGTGGCGGTCTTCCGCGCCTTCGACAACACCCTGGCAGAGATCCCATTCCTTGCAACACGACCGCAGTCCCAGGTGCTGAACGCTGTCAGTTGGGCAGTGAAGCTGTCGTACGGGGTGGAGCGGGAGGGCATCTTCACCAACCTGTGGTGGAGACTGCAGATGGATGTCAGACTAGTTGGTAATGCAAGAGCTGAGGTTCACGAATACCGGGCTTCGGACCGCGCTTTGGGGCATACGCACAAGCATGCGCATGTTCTGGCTGCAGGGGCTCGGCTTTGGGCGGCTACTGCTCACACAGATCGAGGACACGCTGGCGCAGGCCGGCGTGGCTGCAGCGACAATGCCCGCCTGGATCACTGTGCGCGCTTCCAGAAACTGCTGTAGATTGCCTGATGCCCTCTGCTCATGGCGTGCTTTTGTACCTGAAACCTTGCAGTTGAGCTCTCGATGTCGGCTGGAAATGCTGCCTGCAGCCCTTCTTATACAAATACCTTTCACATTCGATTGCAGGCTGCTGGTGACGCTGCGATGGATGCGTCAGCCATGCCTATGATGGAGAATGGACGCGCGTCAAGTCCCACCCCCTGGCCAACCACATCAGCCGCCTTTGCCTGGGCCTGCAAGGTGAGGCAGAGTAGTGTTGAATATGCGCACTGCAATCTATTTTGTGGCTCTAGTGGATATAGACTCCAGCTCAGGCTCAGAAGCTGAGGCATCTTGCTTGCCACTTCTAGCCGGACTGTGACAATTTGGTCTCAAGCTGTTGCTCATGCGAATTTGGTGGACGTGTCGCAGATGGGCTATCAGCTGCCAGCATCAGAGGAGCGACTGGTGGCCTGCCGCTACCCGATAGTGCGCGGCTCGGCAACACTGCTGCTGGCCAAGTCGCTGAGGCAGCTCCCGCTGCAGCAGGAGGCGCGGCAGAAGCACGCAATGCAGCAACCAGCACCACAGCAGCCAGAGCCGCAGCAGGTGCCGCCCGGGCAGCAGCGGCCGCAGCCGCACCCGCCGCAGCAGCCGGCGCCGCCGGCGCAGGTAGTCCCACAGCAGGCGACGCTGCTGCAGCCGCAGATGGCACCGCAGCAGCCACAGCCGCTCCAGGCAGCGATGCAGCACGTGCAGGCTGAGCCGCCTTTGCTCCCAACAGAGCTGCAGCAACCGCCGCCACTGCTGGCTGAGGAGGCGGCACGACAGGCGTCGCAGCCAGAGCCCGAGTCCCAGCGGCAGTCTCCAGAGCAGCAACAGCCACGGCCATCGCTGGCACAGCAGCTCACTGCAGAGCTCCGGCAGCAGCAGCAACAGCGGCGATCGGCTGCACATCAGCAGTCGGCGACGGAGCCGCACTCGCCGCCGCAGCAGTTTGTGTCCCTTGCTGCGCAGATAGAGAGGCTGAACCAGAAGCCAATCGTGGGGCAGCTGCGGCAATCCCGGGCAAAGCAGACGAAGGTGCTGCTGCCGCCGCCGGTGCAGGCGGCGTCGCACCTGCAGCCGCCGCCGGCACCTCCCGGTGCGGCCTGCAATGCAATCACTGCTGGTGCAGAAGTGATGCACCCGGGGCCGATGGTGCTTGCTGTCTGTGATGAACCGCATCTGCCAGTGACCCAATGATACCATATGTGTGCAGGCGGAGGCCAGCCGCAGCCGGGTAGCAAGCAGCTGAACCTGGCAGCGCTCGCCAGCCATGGGTACTAGGGGCCGCGTGAATGCCGACATGCCGACGGCCGCATGATGCTGCCATGAGACAACAAAGCTGATGCAGCCACAACACGGTGTCACGTGAAAGTCCGTAGTCAGTCTGCCCAGCGTGGAGAACTGCAGTGAATCAAATAGATGTGGGCACTGGGTACGGCGGTCCTTTCGGCGGTGCGCATGCATGCGCCGCCCTCCACCCGGCCAACCTCGTGATGAGCAAACATACTAGGAGTGAATGAGCATTGGCAGCAGCGTTGTGGACCAGTTGGTGGCAGATAATAAACTTTGTAATGCCCCTTGCCCTTTTCACCCCTTTTGAGAGAAATGCAGAGATCTCTCGAGTGCCGAGTCCACGCAACCCCTTTTCTCCGTGAATTGCACTGCCAGCAGGCAGAATCAATCGCTCCCGCTCGCAGCGGGCCGGTAGTCGTGCGAGCCTGACGTTTGCAGCATCGAGCGCTGCGAGCAGCCGCCAATACCCACTCTTCGCATGATCAGTAGGGGCCAACAGCGTGCAGACCACTCACAGGCGGGCCGGCAGCACGACCCACAGAAGCAGCGGCGGGGCCTGCAGCTGCCGGCTTTGCAGTCTGCACATGTGTGTCACCACAGACGCTTCAAGAGCCGGCAGCTGCGCTGTGGCGTGTTGGACCAGCTGCAAAGGCTGACATAACTAGTGTCCAGGTGACCTTTCTGGTCCATTGTGACGGCGAGCCTTTTCGTGTTCCAAACACTCGCAAACCATGAGCAGTATGCCCAACGACCTGGCCAGCAGCTGCCTTGATCAACATGGGCAGCTTTGAGGACTGGCAGGCTGAATCGCAAAGGGGTCGACGCACCGTTGTTGGGCGCAGACGAGGCCCAACGTCCGCAATTCGTGCCCAGACCGAGCCTCCTGCTGTGCTATGATGAGTGACAGTGGGTGGCAGCTGCTGAGGCCATGTGTAATGCGTGCAGTGGCTGCGGGGCAGTCGCGCGGGCTCTGGTGCCTCTGCTGCCTGGCACACGACGATTCGGGAGGAGGCCCACGGTGTGATCAGCGAAGCAGCGATTTCGTGGGATCCAGCCACGCGACAGCGCCGGAGGGAGCGCATGGCGATGTGCTGCTGATGGTGCTGCCGCGGCTTCCAGAGCGCCACTGCTGAGGCGAGATGGGCTGCTCGTGCTTTGGGGGCCTACGTGCTGGCCGCTCCAAGGCGCAGGCACAGCAGCAAGTCCTCGCGACCCAGCCAGAGAAGGTCAGTCTTCGGACGTTCTGCTGCCGAGCGTGGGTGTCGGTTCAGTGTGGGTGTATGCCTTGCGGGCATGTCTCAGCATGCCGAATGTGCCGACATGGTGTCAGTCTCGTGTCAGCCAAGTGTCACCTATCCGTGTGGCTGCCACGTTGCTCCAGGAGAAGACGCCAGAGCGTGAACTCCCAGGGGCGTCTTCCGTATCTGCAGCAACAGCCGGCGGCGATGTGCAGCCAGTGCCAGTGGCTGCAGATGAAAAGCCGCCAACGCCGTCCTCGGTGTCCCCGTTTGCGGCGCTGTCAGCAGCAGCCACGTCAGAGGTTGCACCGCCACCAGATACTGCCCAGCCGTCGGCCGCCGCTGACACCACAGGTTTGCCGCCGGCCACTTCCAAGCCGGCCAGCCCCAGCGACTCGGCAACGTCCGAGCCGGTGCCCGCGACGCCGCCGCTACCATCCGGTGGGACATCTGCTGTAGATGCCGCATGGCGGTCGTCCTCTGCTGTAGATGCCGCACGGCGGACGTCCTCGCAGCTGAGCACGCAGGTGGGAAACCTGAAAGCTCCGAAGTTGACATGTGTATTCCATCAGAAGAGCTAGGCTTCATTGGTGCATGCTGCACTTCATAATCTCAACACTAGAGACTGACTTTCCAGGGTCGTGCCTGTGGGGTGCCACAACATGTTCATCTGGCGATGGCCCAGTACGGTGTCCTGTACCTCGCAGACCAGCGCAGGCGAGCGCCGTGACACGCTGACAGAGCTGCCGCCGCTGCACGGGAGCGGCGGCAGCGGAGGCAGCGGACGCAGCGGACGTGGCGGCGGCCGGCCGCAGCCCTCCCCCCGGGGCGAGTCCCTGCGGGCGCGCTCGGACCTGTACGGGCGGCTGCCAGCGGTGCTGCGCACCCGATCCGGCGGCCCTCTGGAGGTGATGTCGCCGCTGCAACCTTGTACCTTTGTGCGAGGTTCCATGGTCTCCTCAGGCACACCTACACAGGTGCATGCAAGCCGCTGCTTGCGCATGCTTCAGGCCGCAGTTCCTCGAGAGTCCTGGGCGACGGCTGTGTAACTTGTGGGTGTGCACGTCCGCAGGGCGTGGAGATTGGCCCGCTACTGGGCAAGGGCTCGTTCGGTGCGCTCTCTCAACTTGTCATCGGCCTGAAAGGTGTTCCTGTCGGGCAGAGATTCCTGATTACTCATGGCAGTGCTGGACTCTTATGTCATTGCGAACCCTTTGCATCTGCAGGGTGTGTGTACAAGGGGCGGTGGAAGGGCGCGATGGTGGCCATCAAGGTGTTGGAGCACGCGCTCATCCTGCAGGACGACATCACCCGGGAGACGCTGCTGTCCACCTCCATTGCCCACCCAGGCGTGGTGAGCACTCTTCCTCGAGCGTGCGCAGTGCGGGAAGCCTGTTGGTCAGACAAGCTCAGCTGATGGGTGCAGAAGGGCATATGCTGTAACATGGTGGTCATTTGCATGAGTGTGGGCTCTCATGCAATAACCATCATTCTGCCCCAAGCGTAGTAAACACTGCCTCGCCTGTCGTTCTGCAACATCGGCTCAAAGGGCCTTGTGGTCGTAGGTGGTTCCCTGCAGCACACGACAAAGTGATCGGCGGCTGACGACTGATTGGCGGCTGACTAATCGATGATTGCCGTGTGCGGCATTGGAATTCTGACACGGGGGTACACCGCTGACCCCCTGACCCACTCATTCTGCAGGTCATTACCTACCGCATCACCACCGTGCGTGTCAACGACGAGCCGACGCGGGACTCGGGGGCGGATGCGCAGGCGACTTCAAAAGACTCCGCCAGCGGCAATGGCGGCGACCGGCCGGACGTGCCGCACGCCATCGCCGGCTCGGCGGCGCAGCAGTCCGCGGCCGCGGTGGCCACTGCGCAGTCGGCGGCTGAGCAGTCGGCGGCCGCCATGGCGGCGGGCAACGCGGCAGAGAACCAGGCGGCGGCGGCCGCTAAGCCGCCTGCCGACGCGGAGGGCGGCGCGGCAGCGCCGACCAAGGAGGCAGAGCCCGAGAAGCAGGCGGTGAGCAGCTGCAGCCACAGCTTCTTTACCGAGCTCTTTGCCTCTTACCAGTCATGCACTATGGGCCCTGCATCAGCAGCTCGACAACTTGTGCGGAGGCATCTGCTTGGTCAAGCCGCTTGCACAACACATAGCAGAACATGTGTGATCGCGAACAGAGTGCGCTGAGTCTGCTTCTGACATTGGCGGCAGGATGTGCTGGAGACGTGGATGCTGCTGGAGTACTGCGACCGCGGCTCGCTGCAGCGTGCCATCGAGCGGGGCAAGCTGCAGTCGCGCGCCCCTGGCGGCGGTCCAGACCTGGTGTGCTTTCCGCAGAAAAGGCCGCATCTGCATGCCCAGCAGAATGTCTGCGATTTTGTTTGTAGGCGGCTTTGACGCCCCTCATTTGTAGTTGGCCCTGCTTGAGCCAGCTTTGTCTGCAGCGGCACCTTATAATTAGGGCATCTGGGCTGGTCTCATAGGCAGCCTTGGTTCAGCTGATTGCCTCTGCATCCGATTAAGTGTCTGGCCGTGTGATTCTGTATCGACCCTGGATCTCTGTCTCTTGTTTTGCAGATGCATGTGCTGATGTGTCTCATGGACATCGCATCAGCCATGGCGTACCTGCACTCAGTGGGCGTGCTGCACGGCGACCTCAAGTCCGCCAATGTGCTGCTCAAGTCCACGGCAACCGACCTGCGCGGCTATGTGTGCAAACTCGCCGACTTTGGGTATGTTGCTCCCACTTTCCTGCTTTGCACCATGCAAGGTTGTGTTGTGCCTGCTCACTTCAGGATGCACTGTTATGTTCGGCAGAAAGATGTCCGCCTTGAAAAGCCATGCACTGGAGCTGCTGTACAAATGACAAAAACAATGCTGCTCTGTCCACAGGCTCAGTCGGGTGCTGGCAGAAAATAAGACACACGTGTCGACGCACACCTATGGCACCATCTCTTACATGGCGCCCGAGCTGCTGAGCCTCGGCAAATTTGCAAAGGCTGCCGACGTGTACTCCTTCGCCATCCTGAGTGAGTTCTGTTCTGTACTCGTACAGTGCATGCACCGCAGTCAAGCACTGCATGCACCACGTGCCTGCTGAGCACCTTTGCATATACCCCGTGAATCTCTGCCAATGCTTGACAGTCCGTTATGCAGAGATTCTGAACAAGGCCCTGAGTGCACCCACCCACATGCCTCAGTTACAGCATAAGATCGATCACCGGCGACCACCGATCTCTTCCAAAACCTTGAAAAGCTTGAGCTGATGAGACTCATGTCGCCCTGCGCAGTGTGGGAGCTGTACAGCGGGGAGGCACTGTACGAGGGCATGACGGTGGGGCAGGTGCTGTATGCGGTGGTGTACGACAACAAGAGGCCGCCCATCCCCGACGGCTGCCCGCCAGAGTATGCCGCCCTCATGCGTGACTGCTGGAAGGGCGATCCTGTGGAACGGTGAGAATCAATAGTCACCCTCTGCTCAAATGGTATTGAAAGCTTTCCGCCATCAAAGCGTAAACTGGTAGCAGCTGCAAATCAGGTGGCACTTCATGCTATGTGTGGCACGGGACTCTGCCAACATGAGCAGTATGGATGTGCACTCTGAAGTGACAGTTGCAGCAGGTTGTGCTGCAAAGCTTTAGCCTGCCTCAAATTGTCTGATGATGACGTCGATGTGTGCACAGCTCCTCGAAGGAAGCAATCCTGCGAAGCTTTGACATCCACAAGTAACATGCTGTCAGTGCATGATAAGATCGATGGCACATCAACAAGCTCAGATACTATGCCTAGAAGCTGGCTGCTTTTGCTGGACGCCAATCAGGAAGTCTGTGCCTGGCATGAAGGCCGTCTCAAATTATCTGGCTCGGCGTGTGACGCTTTGCTTGTGCCTTTCACAGGCCGGACTTCGAGGAGGTGCTGTCGCGGCTGCAGCCGCTGCACGACGAGCTGCGCTCGCGGCGCCGCACCGGCAGCAGCCTGGCGACGGCGTCGGCTCCCGGCGTCTCCCGCGCCCTGGCCATGGGCCTCCTGCCGCGCACCCGCAGCTCGGACCTCCGAGATCAGGCCGCCGCCGCGCAGGTGCGTCGAAAGTTTACAAATTTGATACGTTCAGAATGATTCTCGTTTGAAAAGGCGTATACATTTCAGAAGTTCGGCTGCCCGACCGTGCACCACACCCTGTAGCCACTATCACCAGCCAACGCCAGGGCCCGTAAACTTCGACAAGCTGAGCGTCAGCCCGCTCTGTGCTCACTGCGCCCAAGGCGCACAGGCTCCCAAGCATGCGCAGACCTGTGGCCCTCCTGTGAGGCTGTGTGCACTGCGTGTTTGCTGCAGACTTGTGGTCTTCTATCAGGCAACTCACCTGGCATTTGCTGCGGCTGCAGAGCCCGAAGCCCTCGCCGCTGCGGCCTGGCGGGATGCCGGCTGCGGAACCGTCGCCGGCGCCGCTGCCGGCCCAGGCAGCCCATGCACAGGTCAGCCTGGAGCCTGGCACAGCCATCCAGCAGCCGCCGTCGCAGCAGCAGCGGCCGCCGCCGCGGCCAAAGCCCCGGGCGCCAATGGTCAACCCCTTTGCAGCCGCCCAGCAGCGCATGCAGGTCAATTCGCTCCATCTTTGTGTCTCAACTCTGCGTCTGTTCAAGCGTCACACGTCTGAATCCATATGCTTTGACCTCCGAGATGTTCCTTCCAACAAGGTGAATGCACTGTGGTGTGGCTGGTGTCGCCTGCTGTCGAATGGTAGACACCCGAATGATTGCAGTCCTTTCCCCATGGATCCGTGAAGCCCCTGGCATGCAGGCAAGCGGCGTGTCCTCGCCGACGCCAGACACCGCTGACCCCGGCCGTTCGCAGGAGCAGGCCGATGCCGCCGGCAGCGGCTCAGCCGGCGCCCCCGCCGCAGCCGAGGACACGCTGTCGCCGCTGGCCGCGGGCTCAATCCTCAATGCCCGCGCGGTGAGGCAGCATGCTGTGACATCTGACAGCCATGCTGGCAGCCAACCTCCCTGGATGGCTATGTCTGATTGGCTCCATCCAAATCCTCCGCAAGCAGATTGTACACTGTGCAATGATGAAGTGTGTGTCCACGTGTGAGCCAAGGTGAGAGGAATTTCGCTGACTTACTCGGGCGTACTGCACATGCAGCTTGCGGAAGAGTTCAACAGGGCAGTTGTGACTTGTTGCTGTGCAGGCGCGGCTGGCTGCGCTGCATGCCGACTCGCCGTCGGCCACGATGAGCTTTGCGAAGCTGGGCACACGCTCCGAAGGCGGCTGGTCTGCCAACAGCCCCACGCCTGTGGGACCCTCCGCATATGCAGCCTCGCTGGCAAAGAAGGTGAACGGTGTCTGTAGTCGTTGAAGCTGTTGAAGCCGTCTTCATCGTCTCACTTGTGCATGATGCATGTGGGAGCTTCGGAGCATGTGCTGCTTCTCTGATCCTAATGCCGACTGATGTGTTGTGGACTGCCATTGGAAGTCGACTCTAAGTGGAGCGATGATAGCTTGTGCCAGTAGGACAGAACAAATACATCCCATGCCAGCAGCATGACGGCCTCAGCATTGACTCGAGAAAAGAGCAATGCCTGCTGTGGAGTCAGCAAACCAGGGTTTAATCGCAGGCACAGGTGCAGCTGCCGCAGCTGGGCAGCCGCGGGCCCACCCCGCAGCAGTCCGGCGGCGCAGCTGCCCCTGCTGCGACTGCCTGGGTCAACCCCTTCGCCGCTGCGCAGGTGCGCACACATTGATGCAGCGCATGTGCCCAAGCAGCGTATACAACTGCTTTCAGGCAGTTGGGGGTATGCCGTATTGGGTGTCTGGACGTCATTTTCAAAGCAACACTTCATGGCTCAGCGATGCCTGCCCGAGCCGATTGGTGTTGCCGACACCCGACCATGGACTGTGATGCAGGCCAGCCGGCGTGCCAGCAATGCTCCTGGCGGCCGCAGCTCCCAGGGCGACGGTCCCGCTGCCATGGCCTCTGGCGAATCAGGCTCTGCCAACGGCAGTGGGAATGGCGACGGCAGCGGCAATGGCAATGGCGGGCGGTCGAAGACCAGCTCCACGACCTCGGCGCGGTCCAACGCAGAGGCTGAGGCTGCTGCCAAGGTGTGCACCTGCGGCAGCGGCGGTTTCCGAGCGGAGTTGCTCCGGCTGTGCGTGCACATGTCTACTGTGACCCCTGTAAACGTACAATCCTGTTGGCCCTGAGTGATTTGGACATCTGGTTGAGTAGCGAGTTCAGTGGCTGCTGCAAGATCTGAGTGTCCGTGATGTGCAGGCCGCGCTGCGGCGGATCGCGGATCCAGATGCCCCGGAGCGACCCACGATGCCGCCCGTGAATGCGCCGCTGCTGCAGTTCCCCAAGAAGGAGCGGGACCAGCCACAGCTGCGCCGCTGCAACTCCACATAACGCCGTCGGCAGTGCAGCCAAGTAGGCAGCCATCACAGCGGGGCGTTCCGCCCGGGCCGTCCCCCGGCACGTGCTGATGACACAGGCGGCTGCGACCTGCAGCCCCCTTGCGGCGTCAGTGTCGAGAGCATCAGGACAGGCGCGCATCGCGCACGGAGCCTGGCCGGTTTGCGCCGTGAGAGGCAAAGTGCAGGCTGCGCATGTGGCGGTGCAGTGTGGTGCACACCCGCCTGAGTCAGGCAGCGGTCGTGCAGTGATCGCTGGCGTGGCTGCGGCTGCGCATCGCGGTGTGACCACCGGCAGGGCGCCGGTGGTCGGATCATTCATTCGTATGTGAGCAGGCAAACTACATAGGCCTCACTGGGTGTTGTCTTGCATGTCACCCGGCCAGCAGAGTTGGGGGTGGCAGTAGGCCGACCCGCAAATACTCCGCTTGGTCGTCATTCGTCCACATGACTGTGGCTCACGCTGTCGCTGATGACGCCCGCTGCAACTTGTGGGATGCCCCACATTTCCTTAATTCCAGGATTTTTATGTTTGGTAGGGTGCAAGGGGGTCGTTGCAGCACCCACCCATGCAGCGCTGGCAGAGACAGGTTTCGTTTGGGTTTGCTTTGGCAGAAACGTGGCATGGCTTGATTGTCGAGACAGCGACAGAGCAGTGCAATTGGTGTTTTGGTGGCATCGTACCAGCGTTTGTATGAACACGTCTTGCAACAGTGGTGGCGACACATCCTGCAAAAGACGTGGCATTGCACACTACCATTTTCAACAGAGATTGCACCAACAGTGCTTCGTCAAGCGATCTCCGCCATCTGATATGTCAATGTAGAGCCAACTGGCTCTGACCAAACCCGAAAAGTGCGAGTGCGACGGCGCATTTCTCAACTTCGTGTCGTGTCTGGGCAGCAAAGGTCAATGGTCTCAAACCTACTGACAATACCACCCAACTGCGAGGTTCAAGAATCCACTACATATGATCAACCTGTCCAACACCGACCATCAGACGTGGCACACTTCAATCGCTTGTCCCTGAATTCCACGTGCAAGCAACTCCTTCTCCCGGTCCATTGCTGGCGGCTACGTCTCCACTGGGTCCGGCAGCTTCTGCATGATGAGCGCCATGCGGTTCCGGTTGGTGGGCGTGTTCACGCGCTGCAACTTGCCACGGTTGGCCGCATCCAGCGGCCCGCCGCGGCCCTGCGGCCCTCGTGGCTCCGATGTCGCCTCAGCATCCTGCATCACCACGCCACAGCACACCAGATGACCCTCTGACCTGCTACTTGTGCTCCACCCAAAAGAGCTATGCGGAGCTCTTGCACCCGCATGCAGCAGGCGCCCAGGCAGGCCTTTGAAGAGACTCAACAACCCCCACAGCTTTCAAGCTACCGCTGTGCGCCGTGCAGGTATGTTGACCGTCAACGAGTGAGAGGTGCCGCTCACCGCTGTGCCGCCGGAAGACACCGACCCGCCCGCGCTCGAGGAGGGCTTGCCGAAGGTGACGGTAGGGTTCAGTGAGGCTGCAGCCACCACACCAGCGGACTTGGGACAGTGCACATGTACAAGTGAGATGGCAGGCCCTGTGCAGCTGCAAGCAGCGCAGCAATATGTGCTGCCAGCACATGCGGGTCTCTTCTGCGCCAGTAGCATACCCTGGAAGCGCCGCATAGCCAGCACCATGTTGCCGACTGCCTTGAAGCGGGTGCCAGTGTGCTTCGGCGGCAGCTTGCGTTTTCCATTCTCGTCCAACTCGTCGCTGATTGCGCCTTGTCCAGTCAGCGAAGTCCGCTCATCGCCAGGACTTCTTCGCTCCAAGCTGCTGGTCTTCGGCATGCTGCTGAAGCTGCGCGCTTTCAGTATTGACATACGCTACGTGCGAGAGTAGCGTAGCGTGCAGCAGCGGTGTGCAGAGAGTCGGTGTCTGACCAACTGGTGGGTGTCTCCCAACGCCCTTCAGGTCAACTGCAGTGGAGCCCGGGCTGCACGAGATGTTTTCGGCAGCCACAGCAATTTCGGTGATCGGACCCCTGATAAGGCTGGATTTGGCGGTGTCAAGGCCTGGCTCCTCCGAGCAACCGCGCACCTGCTCACATCATGCACTGATTCCAGTGCATGTTTCCAAATCTGAGAAATAGGGTTTTGCAGGTGGTTCGAGGGTGTGCTCTGTGCTGCGCTGCACTTGGGACATTACAAATCCCTTCAATCCAATTGATGAATAACATTGACAAGCTAACTGCCCCACGATCCAATCAACCAGTCCTGAAGCATCCTACAGCCCATTGAATGTGTAACGCTGCTGTTTGTGACCGTGCTGCCGATCCTGCGACGGCGCAACCACTGGCCACCCCAGCTCCTCTCTGCTCATGCTGACGCCGCCATGATGCTGCTGAGGGAGCTGAACGTGCCGGAGACCATGCACATGACCCCAAGAATGATGACCACCCAGTTGCGCACCCGGCTCGTCATTGGCAGCTGTCCCTGCATGAAGTCAAATTCAATTGAATGCTGGCGTGCAGGCTGACCATCTTCCAGATGGTGTAGGGCAAGATTCAGGACAGAAGTGAGAGACTTTGCACGTCCTTACCTTGTGCAGCCGCCTGTGACACAATGCCTGCAAGCATCGCATCAATGGATGGATCAGGCATGTGAACATGACTGAAGTGTACATGGCCGCTTGCGCATTCGAAGAATGGTGGATGGGCAACCCATGTGCAACTTGACTGAAGGCTGATGTGAACAGGTGAGCGGATTGGCTTCAAACGATCCTCACTGGAAAGATGAGCGACACGTTGATGGTCAAGAAGCTGCCGATCAGCGCCATCAGCAGGGCCAGGAAGGACACGAAGCGTGCGGTAACGAGGCACGACACCGCCAGCCCCGTTCGCACAATGAGCCGCCGCACAGCCCCTGGCAGGCCTATAAACAGGCAGTAAACAAGCATGAAGGCGGCAGTGAGGAGGCTGTCTGCAGTCCTTGCGTTTCGACCGACACAAGGTCAAATGGCCCTGTTTGGTGTTCGCCAAACCAAATTGGTCCCAGCCGCACCTGGTGTAACCTTTTCAGCGCCGTCTGTGGCTGGCGCTGCAAAAGGCTCCAGACAAAGCGCGAACTTCGCCACCTGGGGTGCAGGTAGCAATGACTTTCACCAGTGCAGTCGAAGCGCAAGATGAGCACGCTACATCTGCCCGCTGCGCTTTGTACAGGAGGAACTCTGAGACTCACCGGAGAGATGAGGATCAATGACGCACACATGATCGCTAGTGCGCCCTGCGAGATCCACCAACAAACGTCAGCATGTCAACATGACATGGAGCGAGCAGGTGGGTGTCCGATGACTGAGTTCACAACGAAAGGCAGCCACATCGTCTCACCGGAGGCAAATTGAAAGTCACGACGTCTTTGACGCCATTCCCATACATCAGGTAGCCAAGCGACCCCATGACAGCGCAGATGGCGCCCGTGATCAGAAACGCCGTGTCCAGAACCTGCACATGCAATCGTGGGTGTATAGTTCCGCAACATGCACACTCACACAACAGCGTTGCAGTGTGGAGAATCAACTACAGACATGCTGCAAGGAGAAATTGCCCATACACGATATGCCCTGGCTGCGACGCTGCACGTGGTGTGACGATGCTTCACCTTGGGAAACTTTTTCGGCTCCTGCATGGAGGCGCGGATTGCCGGGAACACGCCGTGCCCCGCGAAGCAGAACGCCAGGCAGCCAAACGCGACGGGCAGGGTGTTCCACTGCACCATTGCCGTGGCAGCGCCCGGAGCATAAGACTTTGTAAGGTAGGTGAATACCACCTGCAGGACGCAGGACGTCGCCCTCAGGCTTGAGGTTCCCACCTGATCCCGACAGTGTGAGGTCGCTGTGAGTAGCCATGCAGTGGGCAGCAGACGTTGGACATCTGGCACAGCGCTGCATTGACAGGCTCAAATTCGCGGAGGCCAACACCCACATTGATGAGAGTTGACAGAGGGCATGTGCGCAACAACCATCTTGCGAGGAACAAACGTCAGACCCACTAGCTGACCATGGCAGCTACTGCGAGCATGCCAGCGACACTAACAACGACCATCCAAGTATGACATGTCTGCATGATGGGCAATGACGGCCTAGGATCAAGTGCTCACCGTGGCAGCCACTGAGAGGGTGCCGGCAACGCCGGCAAAGCCCAGGTACGAAAGCGTCTTCACATCCGGCAGCCACACGGTGGGGATCATGACGCACGCCGATGCGAGCATGTAGAATGAGGGGTCTCGACCTAAGTGTGCCGCCAGCAGGTGGTGCAAATTGTCACCTGCATATTGACGCTGGTTCTGTCATTTCACCATTCACGCGGTGGCTGTGCTTGCCACATGGTGGCGTCAGCAGACGTAGGATCCATGCCTGCCGGCATGACAGGCAGTGCGCAATGACAGACCTCGTGATGACTTGCGCGACGGACTCACCCATGATGATGAACAGCAGGGCACATATCCCATATCTGTGCAGCAGGACTCACAGCTCAGCTTGTGGTTGGGTTAGGTCAAACTGTGAAAAACACTGCTTCACCAAACAACACTCCGACTGGTGATGAGTGATGACCGGTGCCTCACAGCTCTGTGTAGATGGTGGCGCTGACGACCAAGCGCCCCAGCTTGCCATAGGCAACCTGTGCAACGTCCTCATAGCCCACATCATGCGGGTCACGCCCCTCCCGCTTGCAGATCGTATCAATGCACTCTGCAATCGCTTTTCCTGCGGCACGTGGCAGATCACAGCTGAGCAAGCTGCGGCTGGAGAATAACAATTTGGAATTTGTGCATTGAGGATGGTCGAAGTGGCCATCATGCAATTTGGTTGTGAGGTGCCATTTAAAGCAGACACCAAATTTCTCTCATGCTGAAGCGGCCAGCCTACCGGTGTAACTGGTGGCTATGCCCATCACGCCAAGAATGGGCAGGCCGGCCCACCCAGCTTGCCTGAAAGCAAACGGCAGTGACAGCAGGCCCACGCCTAGCAAGATGTTCAGCACGTTGCACACCGCCTGCAAGATCACACGCAAGCGCCACTGGCATCGGCAGTTCACATTCTCATGCAGTTGGTTGCGTGTGCCAGCACGGATATCCTATATACTCACACACACGTTTAACATCAGATGATACACACCTGGAAGAATGTGGCGCCATTGGTTTTGCCTGTGACGTCGATGGGCGCTTGCGTTGGTGCCATGCCTGGCTCGTCATCGGGCCAGCTGCACGCGACGCTGCCGGGGCTGGCTTGCACAGTCTGCAGCTTGGTCTGCTGAGACACGTCCAGGCGCTGCTGCACCTTTCGACTGCCGACCCTGCGCCCTGCAACCCTGTAGGCGGCAGGTGCAGCAGCCTGCGGGGCCGGCTGTCTGCGACATGAGGCTTGGCTTGTAGCTGCAGAAACCCTTTCAAGCCGCTGTGCGCCGCAGGGCGCCCGCTCAAGCGCGCCGCGCATGCCGCTACACTGCTGGTAGATTGCTGACAATATGCGAATGTCCACAGGCGATGGATCGCGGCGCGTCAAATGAGTGAAAGCTGCTGATCGATCAGTGTGGGCTCATGCAATAGCGATCGACTCCTGACGAGGCGCAAACAACAACTGCACATCAGCTGTGCACATGTTGGTGTACGGTTGGAGACTATTCGGCGGCCCTGTCTTCGGAGTCTTCACAGGCAGTGCATAGTCTGACACAAAGCAGGACAGCATGAACCACCCCCATATTATGGTACAACAAAGGTCCGGTGCAAACTCAAGCGTCGGGCTCAGGCTCTCCTGCTGCTTTCCTCTTCCTGCGTGCAAGGTAGCGCTCCCTTGCGGCCGCCTTCGCCGCTTCATCAGTATGCCGCACAGGCACGGCGGGCTTTGGAGCTTTCCCTGGTGCAGTTTCGCCGTCACCGGCGTCCTCTGCTGCCTTGCCAGCGGCTGCAGGCCGGCCACTGGGTTCTCGCTGCTCTGCTGGCGCTGCTGGGCTGCTGTTGGCGCCACCATCTGGCTGTCTTTCAGCGTCTGGCTGTGCACCTGCCGGCTTTGCTGATGAGGGCGGGAATGTTGCCGGCTGCTGCTCTGCAGCTGCTGGTGATGCGGCGGGGGCGGCTGGGCTCTGCTCGAGGGATGGCGCCGCGGCAGATATGACAGCCTCGTCCTTCTGTGCCCTCTCCTCTGCAGCCTTCTTGGCCCTACATCACAAGTTGAACCACACGAACATCGAAGCCAGATCAAAGGCTGTCAAGGCACACTGCCATGCGTGCACCGTCAGACACCATCAGCATCGAGCCAAGCATGTGAGCAATGCGGTTCTGGGCTCACCCGCTGGTGCCAAAGGCGACGTTCTTGGTGAGCAGGTTGCCATAGAAGCCGCTCATGTCGCCCCGCTTCTCCGCCGCAGCCTCCTCATCCCTCTGGTCCCTGATCAGGCGCATGACGACATATTGGCAACACATGTCAAAATCAATATACTTACACACTGATGAGTTGCTCAGCTCAGTTCCACATTCCAGGCGTGGTGACACCAGCAATGTGTCTCTGTCCAAATCGATGAAAGGCAAGAGCGGCTTACTTGAGCTTCTGCCGCGCCTCCCACAGCTGCCGCTCCTGCAGCTCCTTCTTGTAGGCGGCCGTGACGAACTTCTCCTTGTCGCCAAACAGGTGGTCCTCCGCCTGCCGCTCCTTCACTTGCCTGCAATAGCCCCAGCCACAAGCTTTCGGCAACCCTGTGCTGCTGCCGTGGTGTCAAAGAAGGCGGCCTCTGCAGCAGGTTTGGGCTCGCTGATAAGTGCTTGCATGCGCCTTGACTTCGATTGCTCATTCCAGCCGCTCATCTCGCAAATCACATGTCCTGCTGCCCCACAACAGCACAGCAGGACCATGCAGCTCCCCTATCCATTGCATGTGCGCCTGCATTGTAAATGCTGCAAATCGTGACCCCAGGCATACCAGCAAATGACTCACCGCCGCTCAAAGATGATATCCTGCTCCCGCTGCCGCTCCTTCGCCTTATCCAGCAGCCCCTCGATGTACTTGCTGCTGCGCTCCGCCCGCGCCGCCCGCACCGGCGCCGCCTTGGCCTCCTGCATCGAGTCGTACACGCCGTCGTAGTCGAAGACGCTGGCGTCCTGCTCCAGCGCCGCAGCATGCACCTCCGTCACCTGTGGACATGCGTCGAAAGCGTGGAGCTCTGCTGCCGTACCACAGATTTGGGACAGAGCGTACACCTTGATGCATGTGGCAGGGCAGCATCGATCGAGTGCATTCCGTGGAGGAATCCAGCAGCGTCAGCATTGATCCGACCTTGTTGTTGGTCTTCTTCGATGCGGCTTGCCGCGCAAGCTGCTGCGGCACTGCCTCATGCTCGCCGTCGCTGTCGTCGCCAAAGGCTGCGAGCGCGTTGGCGGGCTTGGTCGCAGGCGCAGCTTTCTTCTTGCTGGCAGGAACGGTCAAGCCGTACTTGACGCCCTTGAAGCCCTGGATCATCGTGGCGCGGCGCAGGTACAGCTGGGTTGCTCGCCTTGTATGCACCGTGCGCCGCTTGCAAGATCTGCGTAGCTCGTACAGGAATAGCCAAAGCCTGTGAAGACGGTGAGGAGAGGCCACAACTGGTACAAGCATGTACATCCTCGAAGGCAAAACAAGGCATAAACCTACAACGCCAACCACAAAGTACAGTGAGGGTGTTTCGGGAGTTCTGCGGTCGTCATTGCAGGCAGGACATGCAAATTGCAAGTCCGCGGTGTTGAAGACAGCGGTGAATGTCTTTGCTATCTGGGCACCGCTTTTCAGCTGTCATTGCGGCCGATCAAGGCACGTCGTACACTTTGACCAGGGATTGCCTTTTGGCTTTGCAACATTGACAAGAGGTATCGCAGCAGTTGGTGACCGTTCAATGTCACGGGATGACGTTTTGAACGGTTTCACACCGGTCAAGCTGCGCCACATGCTGCGATCCTTGTACATTGACCTGTGAGTGGCGGCGTGTGCGGCTGACGAAGCAGCGGCAGTTTCTCAAGCTGATCAGCAGAGAGCAGAAGCTAGCAGTGTGTGGAACACCAGGTTTGGCCACGTCATGGGGTCCCAACCCACGCCGCCTTATGCATTTGGGCAGCTTTTCAGCAAGGACACGCAGGCGATCTTCTACAACTTCAAGCTCAACCCGATCCAGGTCAGTGCAGCTGACACACTGCACTGACGTGCGCTCTGCTGTTGGTACCACAGCTTGGATCTCAGCTGACTGCTGTTGTAAATTGCACAACATGATCATTGATCATTTCCCACGCAGCGCATGCTAGACTTCGACTTCATATGCGGTGCGTCATGTGCCTGACCCGTGAGGCACTGCACGTATGTCTGCTGAGTGCTTCCGACCCTGCACGCATGCTGCTTGCAACTCTCATACTGCCATTGGCCACTACCATTGGCCATGTCACAGCTGCACCATTGTGATGTGCAGGCAGAAGCACACCCTCCGTGGGATGCATCGTGCAGCCGGGGTCCACGGGCTTCCAGAAGGTGTTCTTTGGCAACGAGGAGATTGCAATTCCCGTTGCCAGCAGGTCAGTTCGAGAACCCATGTGTTGAGTGTAATCATTGGACTGCCACATCAGGTCAGCAAGGACGTGCTGCTGCTCAGTCACCAAGGGGTGGTGGTCACGGTCTGCCAGTTCAGGCATGGCAGCATGTCATGCGATGCTGACCAATTTTGCCTTTGGGCTGTGCAGCACTGTGGAGGCTGTCAAGGCGCACCCAAAGGCGGATGTATTCATCAATTTTGCATCCATGCGGAGGTCTGTCAGTTGCTTTCAATACCTTAAGATTGTACAACAGTCATCTGTTCTGTAAAAGCCATGGCTCACGCCCAAACCTGCAGTACCTCTGACTCGCCGGCACATGATGTGCATTAAGCAGGTTGGCTATTGACAGGCTACAACTCTGTGGCTGCAGTGCCTTTGACTCGACAATGGAGGCGCTGCAGCAGCCGACCATCCGGGTGGTGGCGGTCATTGCGGAGGGCGTGCCGGAGCGGGACACCAAGAAGATGATCGCGTACGCGAGGGCCAACAACAAGATCATCATCGGGCCTGCCACCGTGGGCGGCATGCAGGTGGGGCGCTATCCACGCATCCCTCATTGCTGCAGAGCAGACGAGGGACAAGGGGATGTCCATGTTGGCGTCCATGTTGGCGTCCTGATGTTGCGCTCCGACATCCACACTTCTCTTTGCAGTAGTCTGAGCCTTGATTGGCTTGAGCTCTGCCTTGTTGTGGTCCTCACAGCAAGCAGGCGTCAGGACAGCTGTGCAAATGGTGAAGACCACCTGCGATGCAACACTCAGGCGGGCGCATTTCGGATTGGCGACACTGCGGGCACGCTGGAGAACATTGTGTCCTGCAAGCTGTACCGCCCCGGCTCGGTGGGCTTCGTATCGAAGTCGGGCGGTCTGTCCAACGAGTGCTACAATGTGCTGTCGCGCGTCACAGATGGCCTTTATGAAGGTATGCGGGGTCCAGTGGAGTGGCACACAGCAGCCCTGCAGAAGCAGCAGCCGCTCTTGCAGCGTGCAGTGCTGCGGATGGCACATGATGCCTCATAATCTGTGTTCCATTGGAAGGCGATGGTGTTGATGGCCATCTTCGTCATACATGTAGGCATCGCCATCGGCGGGGATGTGTTCCCGGGCAGCACGCTGTCGGACCACTGCTGCCGGTACCAGAACATCAAGGACATCAAGATGATCGTGGTGCTGGGCGAGCTGGGCGGCTATGACGAGTACAGCCTGGTGGGCATCGTCGGCAAGGCCGCCCTGTTCTGAGCCGGATGTTTCAACAGCATAAGTTGACAAGTCTGCCGACCCACATTGATGTGCCTCGAATTGGCTCGTGTCATCCTAGCATCGTGGTCAGCTTTTTCAAGGGCACCCATGCATGCTTTGACTCCTGCATGTAGGTGGAGGCACTGAAGTTGGGGGTGATCACGAAGCCAGTGGTCGCCTGGGTCAGCGGCACCTGCGCCAAGCTGTTCAAGAGCGAGGTGCAGTTTGGCCACGCCGGCGCCCGCAGCGGCGGAGCGTCAGAGTCTGCCCAGGTGGGAAGGAATGCATCGAAGTGCAGCTGTCAATGCTGCAAGCAACATGCTGCAGGGCTGCCCAGGTGGCAAGGACCGCGCTGAACTGCAGCTGTCAAAGCCGCAAGCAGGGCGCTGCACGGCTGAAGGGCGCCATTGAGCCATTGTGACTCCAGACAGTCGCTGATGTGGATGAGTGACGAAGCAACTGGTACGCTGTGCTCCGTCGTCACCCCAGGGGAAGAATGCAGCCCTGAGGGAGGCGGGAGCCATTGTGCCGGAGTCCTTCGAGGACTTTGAGGGCACCATCGCGCGGGTGTTCCAGCAGCTGGTGGCGGACGGCCACATCCCGCAGCGCCAGGAGCCGACGCCCCCCAAAGTGCCCATGGACCTGGCGGCAGCGCAGAAAGCGGGCATGGTGAGTGCTCTTAACCTGTTCAATAGCCAAAGTGTTGCATGCATGCTGCAACTGAATTGTCATGGTGAGCGACAGCAGTATTGCAGCATCAAACTGCTGCTGTTGCTGCTGTGATGGTGTCAGTGTCTCCCTGCTCTTGACTGGTGTCGTGCCAATCAAATATGTGTGATCTCAAGGTGCGGGTGCCGACACACATCGTGTCCAGCATCTGCGACGACCGGGGGGAGGAGCCCACGTACGCAGGGGTTACGATGTCGGCACTCATGGAGGGGGACTTCTGCGTCGGTGACGTCATCGGCCTGCTATGGTAACGACCCCTTGGACTCATGCTCGTGCTACTTGAAATTGTCTCTGGCTGTTGGCCACCATTCCTGACACAGTGCTGTGCTGAATACCTGCATTGCGATGTCCCGCAACCATGTCAGTCGTGCAGGATCTGACGACTAGCCTGCTGCCAACAGCTTTGACTTGGATCTTGCATCAGGTTCAAGCGGCAGCTGCCAAAGTATGCGACGCGCTTCATCGAGATGTGCTTGATGCTGTGCGCCGACCATGGCCCCGCTGTATCAGGTTTGTAAGCAACAGAAGATGCAAAGCTGCTTCGCACCTTACCAGTTTTGGCTTACTTCTGGAGCCTACATCATGCATGCCGGCCAGTAAGCTCTGCATGCGCTTCCTTTCCTGTTGGCACTCACACAACCTCGAGGGTGCAGGTGCTCACAACACCATCGTGACATCTCGAGCGGGCAAGGACCTGGTGTCCTGCCTCGTCAGCGGGCTGCTGACCATCGGCCCCCGCTTCGGCGGCGCAATTGACGATGCGGCGCGCAACTTTAAGTCCGCATGCGACCAGGTGCAGTGAGTCCGGAGCTATCTGCTGAGCAGCAAGTCGTGAGAGAGACTTCCTGCTGTTGCGCCACCTAGCCTGCAGCTTCAGCGTCTTGCTGACATGGGGATAATCCCTGATGCATATACTGCATTGGAAGAAGCAGGCTCGTGTTGCACAGCCCACTGATCGACGAGAATGTGGTGAGGATCAGAGAACAGCAACCTCATTTGCTGGCGGCTGCAGTGCTGAAGCCACATCTTGCAGGCTCTGACCGTGCAGTGTACCATGTGCACCAGGGCCTGGATGCGGACGAGTACGTGGAGGGCATGAAGAAGCGGGGCATCCGGGTGCCTGGCATTGGGCACAGGATCAAGAGCAAGGACAACCGCGACAAGCGCGTGGAGCTGCTGCAGAACTACGCCCGACGGTATGAAGCCCTCCTTGGCCATGCATGGTCCTAGCAGACCAATTTCGGAGTGTGCATGCATGCGTGCCTGCATGCCAGCTGGCATCGGCTTGCAACTGACCATGTCCCCTTCAGCGCAGAGCAGATGCTGGCCAGGATGAACGACATTCAATGCGACTGGTGTTCGCAGGTTCTTCCCCTCGACAAAGTACCTGGACTATGCGCTCACTGTGGAGCAGTACACACTGCAGAAGGCGGCCAACCTGGTCATGAATGTGAGCATTTGAAGAAGCTGTCTCGATGCAGTGATGTAGGCCGCCCCCTCTGCATGGCGGCGGATGACAGGGCTGCTGTGCCGCATGACGTACAAACATGCTTGACTCTGCTGACTCAGATGTGCAAGCCAGAACAACACTGATGATGCAATATTCTGGCACACCAGGTGGACGGCTGCATCGGCGCGCTGTTCCTGGACCTGCTGTACTCCTCATCCATGTTCACACAGGTATTTGCCTCCTCTGCATGCCGGAAGAAACCTGTTTACCTTCCTGTTCAGGGCCTGCCGCGTCCTGTCTGTCCATGAGTTGGCACGTTCGTTCCACTTATTCGCTGCTGACAAAGTTGCACATCTTGCATTGTCGCAGAAGGAGATCGAGGATATTGTGCGGGTTGGGTGAGTGCGCATTACAAAAACGCATCAAGACAACACCAACATACATTCACAGCGGCTGTATGTTCAATAGTGTGGGTGCGTCCAAGGATGTCATTCAATCAGCCTGGGCACACTGCCAAATGTGTAATGACTTTGTGCAGGTACCTCAATGGCCTATTCGTGCTTGCCCGCAGCATTGGGCTCATAGGTGAGCTGTACTACCCATCCGTCTTTTGCCAGATGCGTCTGTTGAAGCACTTGCGACAGTCCACGTACTGACTCGAGGCTGCTGTCAGTGCGCCTGTGAGCAATTTTTGCTGTCGCACATCAGTCGTCCAGGTGGCTGCATCAAGCCTGTCTTATCTCCTTATTTCTAGGCTGGCTTGCCGGCTGGGCACATGCTCTGCTTTCTGCTATTGACCCGAAGCATGCAGGCTGTATTGTGACGTCTGCATGCAGCATTTGTCTCACATATGGTGCTCCTGCTTGACAGGACATGCGCTGGACCAGACACGGCTGGAGCAGCCTCTGTACCGGCATCCTTGGGAGGTGGGTCTTGTTGCCGGAGCACACGAGCCCCTTCCATGCAGTATATTACATTGCTTCATTGCAGGTGAGGCAGGTCATGCATGCTCCAAATGCGCGGTTTATATGCAGGATATCCTGTACACGAAGTGAAAATCATCCGGGCCGGCAGCCCCCTTCAAGGCTGTGTGCAAGCCGCATGCGAGGCGCTAGCAAGTGTACAAGTCAGTTGGTGGAATACATTGCTCCATTGCTGGGTCCCATATAATTCTCAGAGGCACTGATCATTGCTTGAACGTCTGTAGCGCTCAGAAATGGAATGTCAGGAATCAATCAGATCAGGTTCAGACAGGAGGGTTCAGGAATGAATGATTGCGGAATTAATCCGAAGCCTACTCTCAACTCAGATGGTCAGCCAGTCCAGCAATCCCCAGGATCAATGCCCTCTGCACAGCTATCTGCCCTCCCTCGCCATGCCACCCTCACCAAGCAAATCAAGTTTCTCATCACTCTCATAACCTGTAGCACGGCTCGCAGAATTGCGCCTCATCTTCCCCTGAGTCCGCAGTGGAACCCTCACCTTCGCATAGGTTGCCTGCGCAGCAATGCAACTGCTGCTCAACACCCGCTGCGTGTCAGTGGTATCAGAGTTATTACTTGCTCTTTCTGCTTGCCGCTCACTCCTTTCCGCACTCAATTTCGTCCCCTCATGTCAAAGCGCCTGCAAATCTCCGCCCCATTTGCCAGTGCAGTGAAGTCACGGTCGCCTGCATGTGGAATGGCATCAGGCACTCACACAACCGCAAATCCATGTAAGCCTGTCGTCCAGGATGTCATGCAAGGTGGTGAGATGGGGCATATGTAGAGACGCACCGCAGTAGCCAGGCCGGCCACGCTGCAGCACCGAAAGAGAGACGCTCAGTGTTCATGCATATGTGATGCAGTTTCAACAGTATGGAACTGGCATGTGACGATGCACCCCATGGGCCACCGCTATCTACTGGCAAGACTGTTGACCGCAGTCATGGGTACAGCTCACCTGTGCTGCCTGCTCCGCTGCGGCTGCCTCGTCGTCATCTCGCAGATCTGACAGGTCCCGGACCATCTCGGAGTACACGATGCCATTTGAACTGCGGGACCTGGGAGTGACCGCCCCACGGCCTACATTCAGCACGGCGACGCGCCTCTCTGCAATCGACCACTGACTACTACGTGCTGTTGCAGCAGGGGCTGTAAACATGCTAGCATGCAACGAGCCCTGCTTCACCGTTTGCACAAAGCGAGGGTGGGCTGTAGCACAACACAATTGATGCCACCGTCAGGAGCATCAGGGTGGACTTTTCCAGCGCAACCCACCATACATGCCGTCGGCGTCGCTGCCTGCACGGATGAGGCCGAACAGCAGCACGGAGCTCATGAGGAGTGCGGCGCCGCTGCCAGTCAGCGTGGTCTTCAGTCGCTGCAGCACGGGCTGCACCTGCAACACTGGACGGGGACGCCGTCAGCAGGCAGGCCGAAGGCCTCTGTGACAGCCAGATTGGACGGCGTCCGATGCGTTGTGCTTGGTGTTCCATCCAACAGGATGTGCTTGGCATCAGGCCTCGACAGGTGCTTTACTGCATTGTGCACAGGCTGAGGCTGCGACAAGAACGCCTGCGTTGCTGCAGCCCCACCTCGTAGCGCCCAAGAAGCCTGTCCCTTGCCAAGATCTGGGGTGGCTTCACAAACACCTGCAGCCACCGTGTGCCACGTCCACTATTATTTGTCCTCGCTCTGAGTACGGCACGTAATATGACGCATCACGAGCATGCAGGACACCCTTCGAAGCCCAACAGCAACGGTACTTGTCTACCTCATCTGGCAAGTGGACAGCATGCTCACCTGACCGTCATACCACCCCGTCTCCTCGTACTCTACAGCAGCACTGAGCAGCCGATCGCCAACGTATGCCCAGCCCAGGTATATGCGCAGCACAGCAACCGCCACCACCAGCAGAGCACCAATTGATGCGCTGACCACAAACTCGATGGGCTGCGACATGAAACAGAACAAGTCAGTATGCATCAGCTCATTCCTCCACCGTGCAAAGAGATTTCAATTACACTGAAGGCACCCGACCTGAGCAGCAGGATCGAAGGTCTGGTAGGCAATGGGCCCGCCAATGATGGAAAAGAACGCCAGCCAGGTGAAGCCAAGCCGCTTGAAGTATGCAGGCGTCTCAAGTGTCGCCTGCGAGAGTTCAGCCAGCGTGATCGTATATCTGGACATAAGACTGTACCCTCAAGTCTTGCAGCAAAGGAGACAGGCACTTTGACATGCATGTTGCGCCTGCATGGCGCACCCAGGAGTAGAGCGTGGTCTGCCGTAGCTGCTTCAGCTCATTGACGGGCCGTTGATCCGCCGGCACTGCCCGCTCCAAAGCCGGGTCTAAGCCGCCACCGGTGCCGCTGCTATCTGCCCTCCGCCTGTTGCTGCCAGGGCCCGGGTCACCCAGTGCAGCAGACACACGGAGGCGCTGCTGCCTGTGACGCGCCTCGCAGTGCCTGCCAGAGCGCAGCAAACATGACCTTTGAGGTCCTGAGCTGGTCTGCAGCGCCGAGACTGCGCGCGGTGCGGAATGGCCTGCGCTTCCAGCCAGCATCGGACCCGAACTCTGTTCTGAACCTACTTCAGTCCAGCAGTGGGCAGAGCATGGACGCCAGGCCTCGAAAGAGTATCGCGATCCTAGACCTTACACGGTGAGTGCCACGGCTTGCAGCTGCAAGCGCATGTGTGGAGCGCGCGCATGATGACGATTCAGAGGTTTCAGCAGATCGGCACTGCTTCGGGCCAAGATTTGTCGCACTTCGCGACTTCGCGAGCAGCACAGCAGACACAGACCGCCTCAACTGTGAGCAAGTGTCTGTTGGTGTCGTAGCGCTGCAGCGAGTACACCTGCATCAGTCCAAAGTGTGGCGGCTGCGCACACTGCGGCACCTGAACTTACATGATGCCTGCTGCCAGCTTGACTGGGAAACTGGCAGCGCTCGGCATTGTCTCGTCACAGGTGCGCATGAAGTGAACATGCCAGCCAGAACGCTGTCTGCTAGGCGTCTGGTCTTCGTCTTCCCGCCGCAGCAAGCTCTGAGTGTGCCGCACCGCTGCAGGGCGGCTCAGATCAAGGCGCGCGGGTCAAGACAGTCCTGCTGAAGGTATGTATGCTTCTTGTTGTGCTGCATGCATGCATGTAGCTCGGGCATGACCATGCATCTGGTGACGGGAGGCGGCGACTGCGCGGCGCTGCATGCAGGATAAGCACTGCCATGTGTTTGTCATCGTGGCGCTGCCAGACACCAACATCAACCTGAAAGGTGAGGCAGGCCTCAGCTTTGCATGGTATGCGCCGGATCTCACAGTGAACACACTACGAGGTTTGAGGTAGTGCACGCTTATCATCTAATTGGGGGATTCCACCTGCAGCTCTATCGACACGACTGGGCCTTGGAAAGGCGCTGCTGCAGCCGCTGCCAGAAGCAGTGCTGTCTGCGCTGCTGCAGTCGCCCGCGAATGTCACGTTCCTGGGACTGGCGGACTCGGCAGCGCAGCAGGTTGTGTCGCTGCTGGACGCGCGCGCAGTTGCAGAGCCAACGCTGCGTGTGCCGGCGGCGGACGGGTCAGAGGACATCACCATGTCAGGCGCTGATGTGGAGAAGTTTCTCAGGTGTGGGTGTCTATCGTGACCTGCTACAGCAGCCCTACGATTCAAATATGCGCATTGTTGTGTCGCCAGGGTTGGCATTCGCATCTAACAGCAAGCGCATGAGACTGGCTTAACTGGGATGTGCTGCGGCGTGCACAGGCACCTCGTGCATCATTCATTATCTACCTTGGTGATGCTGATGCACTGTGTTCGCTGGGTGTTGCAGGTCACTGGGAGGAGCCTCAAATGTTACTGACCTCAGCGCTTCGCCAAAGATCGACAGGGACCACCCGCCAGACCTCAGGCATCTCGCAGATGGTGCAGCAGTGGTGGAGATGCTGAAGTCAGCCACTGCGTCAGCTCCTGCAGCATCGGCAGCCCCAGCAGTGGCAGCAAAGGAGCCTGCCAAGGCAGGCAGCAAAGTCACAAAGACGGCAGTGGCAGCAGCAGCAGCAGCAGGCGGTCAGCCGGCTGCAGTGGATGTGGCTCGTATGACAGATAGCATCGTGGCCAAGGTAGGCGTGCGCTATGGTAATCAAGTATCTCGAGTACTTTTGATACCCTCGTGGACCACCAGGACAAGGTCATGCAAGTGCACACCAAACTCTTTTTCCTGATTAGATGTCATGCATGCTGTGCAGTGCCTCTCAGTCGGTAGTGGGCAGCAGCCAGACGCCGAGACCATGCGGACACTCAGGGCAGACGTGCTCATGGAGGTCAACTCGTTAAAGAACGCTGCATATGCCAGCGGCTTTGCGGCAGCACGAGGAGCCATCAGAGCCCAGCTGGAGTCGTCACCCCTCTGAGCTGCCTGTTTGCAGAAGCCAGGCCTGCAGCTGGGCATGTCAGCGGCTGGGGGCTTGGCTGAAAAATTGCACAATCTTGACAGCCCTGCAAACCGACACAGCGTCAAGTTCTGTGTTGATCTTAGTACCCGATATCCATAGATGCATCAAGTAACGGATTGCAGCTGGTGTGAGGACGAACGTTAGATAAGCCATCAGCACACCTGTCAGGCTGTATGCGCGTCCGCAGTGCTAGGTCGTGTGCTGTAGCACTGGCTATGTCGGACAAAGAACCCATCTGTGCCAGTTCTTCTGCTTCTGGCTCGGTGACCATTAGTCCTGCAAGCGTACGTGGGTGTGAATGATGTACAAAAGCGAGCATGATCACGCCTTCAGCCCATACAGTTCATCCGGTTGCCAGCACCTGGAGCGTCCTTGATCACCTCCACAAAATTCTCTAGTGAGGCCAGGCTCTCGCACTTCTGCATGCATGTGAACCTACGCATGTGTCAACGGACACAGCCCCATAACAGGCACAATTCAGAGCAATGTACGTTGGCCGCCTGCAGTTGTTCTTGTTCATTCACCTGCTCGAACAGGGAGTCCAGCTTCTCGCCTGTCAGAGCAATTGCAATATTGAGTGCGGCCTGCGTGAAGGTCTGGCCTGGGGCTGCATGCACAATTGCAGGGTTGCCCTGGTACCTGCAGCACGTACTGAACCGAGGTCAGCAACTGCAATCAAGTCTGTGAACTATCAGGCGGTTGCTACATGGTGCATCACACCCAACATGAGTACATGCAACTTGCCGGCATGCAGCCTGCAGCATTCGACTGCGTGACATGGTACGATCTCGGCAATCGACAACAACGAAGGCGTTCGGGAAGCCTTTGCTGCGCACACGATCGATCCTGCATGCATGCAGGCCTCAGGGATTTCACATCTGTGCAGCAGTAATGCAGCGGCAAGGCATTCTCGCATGCAGACAAGCTAGGCAGGGCAAGACAGAGACAGCAGCAGCCAGCACCTTTCCCACACTTCGTCGCCTTGGTCGTCGCCCAGCAGCACAAAGGCGATGGTGCAGCCTTTGCCTGTCACCAGCATGGATGGCAGGCACGACGGTGATGTGCGCAGCTTGTAGCCTAGCCTGGTGATCTCAGGAGCGTCCACCGCAGCTTCCGCATCGCTGTTGACGATGCAAACGCCTCTCTGCACTGATGGCGCCGAGGAGCCTGCTGGGGAGGCCGCTCCATGCTGTGCATGCCGCATGGCACCTCACTGCTGTGCGCTGTAGCACACGCTGTCAGCACGGCTTTGCCCGCTATATTTTCCGCCAAGAGCACGTGAGCAGTGGTTTGCAAGAGAGCAGACTGCATGCAAAAGTGCTGCTTGACCTCACCGGCCGCATCCGCCGCCCTTCGATGACACGTTTTCCGAAACGAAGGACACCCAGCACCAGAATTTTACTTCCTGGTCTGCATTTCAGCTAGCCCTTTGCATTCTTACAGGCAGCAGAGCCTGCTGTAGTCGTCAGGATAGCAGCTTCACCGAGAAATACCTCGGACAGGCAGGTTGCACGATACCCGGCACACTCTCAGCTTGACCCAGCTTTTGCCACGCTTTCGAGTCAACAGACTAGGAGTGCACGGTAACCAGGGCTTGTGGGGAGGAGGCCAGGCGATGTGAGGACATTCTCACAATCTGCAAGCTGTGGCTGCCGCAGCTCCATTTCCAGTGTACGTCGGGTGGCTCAACACCATTTGAGCTAGCGATAATCGGCCACAGCGCTTGAGATGAAGCAGCTGCGCTGACGTGAGATGCGGTGCAACGCTTGCTGGGCTCCGCAAGACCCTGGCACCCAATGTGTGGCGACGGTTTGCGGCCACCTCTACTGTGCGTCCTTCGCCGCTTTGCTCACAGCTGCACCGCATTCGGAGTCATGTCATGCACTGCTGATGCTGTTTTCTTGGGTGAACTGAGATCGTGGTAGCCGCAGGCTTAGAATGTACGCAGAAGATTCTCGGGTCGCCTGACTCATGCTGCTGCATCTGCGACAATGTCATCACCAAAGGGTATGATGCTGCGACGTACAAACCAATGAAATGCGACACAGGCATGCGGAGGCGGCATTGGCGATTGCTGAGGCCTTTTGCTGGTACACTGCAGGAATGTGAAGCTCATCAAAGTGTTGCAGGACAGGAACAACTTCACGGTGAGGTGCAGAAGCACAGCATAGATGTCACATTGCTGCTGATCAAGTTGATGTGCACAATTTCGGTGCTGACACCAAGTGTTGTCGCGAGGTGCAGATGCAGCTGTATGGACAGACGCCAGAGACCGCACTGACGACCGCCCTGGCCGCCATCGAATTCTACAACACCCAGCTGCAGGCGAGGGCAGATCAGAAAGTGTCCTGCGAACGCAAGCACCACACATGTCTGCACGGGGTCCTGACAGGGTCGCTCGTCTTGAAGGTGTACACCTATTCCCGCGATGAACGGAAGGGTTGCAGCATGGCAACGAGGTGATAACATGTTGATGCATGCAGGTGACAGCGGACAAGCAGCAGCAGGAGCTGTCGGGCCGTGTCAAGAAGGCGCAGGAGCAGTGCAAGCAGAAGCTGCGGGAGGTGCACAACGGCTACCTGCAGGGTACGGCCTTCTATGCACATGGCGGCAGCTGCTTGCTGAAGTGCGCATTGCAAAGGGCATGGCCTGGAGGGCAAACCAGATTGAGACACGGCCTGCTGGATTGGACTTGTGACTGGTGACAACTGCCGGCGCAGCCAAGAAGAAGTACAAGGAGTTGCTGGCGATCAAGGCCAACCTGGAGGCGGACAACCAGGAGCTGGTGCAGAAGTACGCGCAGAAGGCGCAGTGAGTATCTGCTTAGCTGCCTGTGAGGCTGCCTCTGGACCAGTGCATGATGACGTTCCGTGTATGAGCAGCGCGGCACAACTGTGCTCTGTAGTGGGCCCTGGCCAGGCTTTTGCTGCTGGCAGGCGCGCATGGTGCAGCACCTCCGCAATCCCACATCGCGCCTAGACTTGACGATATCTGGGCAGGCAACTACGGTGCAAGACTGGATTGATAGGCTGCAGAACGCCGGCAAAAACTGGCGGCTGACGTGCAAGCGCAGTCTGCACATGGGCATCAAACACTTGGCGTTTGTGGCTCAAACACTGCTGGTCGGCTGGTGTGCAAGTTGCTAGAAATGGTGGGCATGCTGCAGGGTGCTGGCGGCATCTGGAAGCTAGCGCTCAACTTGCCAGGGAAACAGCAGCCTTCCTGCCCATTGTTGAACATTAATCTGGATGCTGTCGCCTGCCGCAGGCAGGCAGGCAGGCACACAAGCTGCAGGACGTGGTGGACCGGCTGCAGGCGCCGGCGCTGACTGGAAGCAGGCGTCCAAGTCCCCAAGAAACGAGCACTGCTCGGTACAGCTGTACCTGAGAATGCTACTGCCTGTCGTAGGCAGGCACGCAAGCTGCAGGACATGGTGGACAGGCTGCATGGCGCCGGCGGCGACTGGAACCAGTCGCTTCTTCAGTTCGCTTCTTCAGTTCGAAACTTGAAGGTTTCGAAGGATTCACTCTTCAGTACGGCTTTGAATCCGAATGCTGTTGCCTATTACAGGCAGGCGCGCAAGCTGCAGGACATGGTGGACAAGCTGCAGGGCGCTAGCGGCGGCCGGCGGCCGCTGTCGGGGGGCGCCGGCGCCGGCGGGCTGTAGGGCGGCGGCGGCGGCGGCCACCGCCCCGGGCCCCTGGCCCCCGCTCGCGGCGACCTGGGTGCCGGCTTTGGCGGCGGCCGGGTGGTGCGTGTGGCACCCGCTAGCCACATCAGCTGCCTGCGCTGTCCAGCACTCCCTGTAGCGCTGCTGCCTCTCGATGTTCATGCCGCTAGGCAGTGCTGTCAGAGGGCAACAGGGTCTGTCAGCGAATTGACGTTGTGTCAAACTGAGTTTCTCGGCAACTGTGCACTGCAGACTACGACAGTACACCGGAAGCAGGCGTTCTATGCTGACGCGCCGTCCGCCAGCCTGCCGCCTTCCCTGAGAGACACCAGCAATCGCCACAGAGGTTGGAAACACATACCTCAATGCAGAGGCTAAGCAGGGCAACAGATGTGCAGATCAATCTGCAAGCCTGGCATCGAAATCACACATCTGACTGCAAGTGCCGTTGGTTCCATGCAGGCAACAGTTTTGATGGCGGCCTGATGGAGAGGTGCGTCCTCTTGCCTGATGCTGGGTCCGATGCATCCGGAAAAAAAGGGGATCAGAGATGACAAGTCAGCTTCTCTGACCTGCTTTGCCCAGGTGGTCTCACACACTCGCATAGAGGCCTTATCACAGTGTTGTCGCCTTGATACGCATGGGCTGGGTCGCCCCCGCGGCCACAACACGTCGCCGCTGGCGTCCATCCAGCTGGACAGGGCGCCTGGTGCTGCGACACCAGATGGCGGCAGCAGTGCCTTGCGGGAGCTGCTGGGCGGTGGGTGTCAACAATCTATCTCTGGCACCTGCAGCTGGGGGTTTCTGACGCGGTAGCACTCCAGGACAATTGACTGCATTTGAAGGTTGCAGCTGGTGTGGGCGGTTGGACCGTGTGCTGGCAGGAATTTTTGTTACTCACGGAGAGTAGGCTAAGAAGTTACAAGAACTTTTCATATATAGGTGGTGGCGGCGGCGGCCACCACCGGAACAATGGTGGCATGAACTTCCCACCACAGACACGCAACCAGCAGCAGCACTATCGAGGTGCGCTGACTTGGCCATGCCATGGTGTTTTGAAATGACATTACCCACAAATGCACACCCATCCTGGGGTTGCCAGTTGGTGCCCGTGCTGACAGAATCAATGCTCTGCTGATTGCAGGAGGCGCCATGAGCGAGTTGGCAAGCCTGTAGCCCGCTGGCCAGCCTTCAAAGACGACTCAAGAAAGACAACAAATTACCAGAACCACAAGCACTCGAGGCAAAACTCGACACGCCACGAGGTGCCTGAACAAGGCACTGCCATACGACACCCATGCTGACTGCATGACTGATGTCTTTTGAGCCTTGCTTGACATCAGACTCAAAACAATTGGCCTACAATGGATCACACCCTTTGCTACAAGATCTGTACATGCGCTCTGGTAACTTCACCGCCTGCCTCAGCAACTCCAGCGGCCATGCCAGCCTGCACTCCACCCCTCGCCAGGAATTTTTCCTCGGAAACCTCCACCTGTGGCCTGCAGATGCGGAATGCTGATGTCCCACCCCTGCCAGAGCACTTCAGAACACAAGGAACCGTGGCAAGCTCAGCACGCACCCCCCAGCAGGCATCTCATGGTCCTCACCGTTAGCGAGTGGTTATCCGCTGCAACGCCACTTGTGCCGTCCTCTTTCACAACTGTATGTTGCCTCCAGCCTGTAAGCAACAGCAGCAGTGCATAATGTGTTTTCAAAGAGATGTTGTTCTGCAGCGCCTGAACTGCACGATGGCACACTTTACCTCGCTCGGTGCGAGGTAGGCGCAACAGCTCATTGTGTGCGCGTCACATCGTCCATAATGAAAGGTTGAGACAACTGGCCTGCAAATGTGTCACAGACACTGTCGACATGCACGTGTGTCCTCAGCTGCCTGGAAATGGCACCATCATTGCAGATTACACCGTGAACTGACCTCCAATTTGCGCTGCAGCAAGAAAGGCGCAGATGACGAAAAACAGCGTCACCGTCAGGCCAGCCTTCTGCAAGATGCCCGCCGGTTTGCCATCTTCCTGCTTCAGAACGATGCATTTCACATAGCCACCTTCCTGCGTCCTGCAATATAAGCAGGTCGCAAGTGTGCTTGTCATCCAAGAGACCGCCGCGTCACACCTCTGCAGATTGGTCATCTGGACTACCAGACTCGCCGGCATACATCATCTGCATTGGTCTGCCTGAGGGCCGCCTGCACGGTCACCAACACGACTGTCAACCCACTCGAGTAGTCTCAGCATACGCATATGTATGCATACGTATATTGCAATGATCCCGGTCATTGAGGGCGCATCCCACTTGCGGCTCACCAGTGGCAGCCCAATGCTGGCACCTTACAGCGTGCAGCCAGCAGCACTGCTGCTACGCGACCAGAACGGCCGAGGGCCTGGAGACCATCGCACATTCCAAAGCTTGCAGGTTTTCGAGCTGAGGCATGATGCAAATGCTGACCAAGCTCTTGCGGAGGCAGGTCTGTTGGTGATCAGCATGCCAGCAAGTCGAATTGCATGTCACAGACCTGACGGATGTGGGATGATGTGCCGCGACGCAGTAAGTCCTGCTGATGACGTTGAAGGCAAGAGCAGCGTCCAGTCAGCTCGGTTGCATGCCGCATGCCCCATGACGCCATCAGCAAGGTTGCAGCAGAGGCCGTTGTTGATCATGCGCAACCGCAATCAAACTGCATAAACCATCGACAGACAGTTGTCCAAGCAAGTAAAAGCCGCTGCAGCCCTCAATTCACGCCAAGTCCAATGTTGTACCGACTTGGTCCAAGGCTGGCAACAAAACCATCGCCGAGCTTTGGTGACAGCTGTTGCAGCAGCTCGTCCGACACTGTGACCTGTGTGGTGAATGACTCAGTGTCACACGCGTGCGTGAAAACGGCAAGTTCGGGCAGAATCTGGTTGGCGGGAAGCCCGCGGAGATCCTCATCCGAAAGTGCCGAGGGCAGTGGCAGCGCAGAGCCGCCCACACCAAACTTGCAGATTTGCTTGTGACGTCGCAGCCTCTCGTGTCACGCGCAGATCGCCGCCATGCAGACGTCCATGCTGAGGAAGGCGTTCAGCGGCCAGCAGGTGGCCGCGAAGCCCGTGCAGGTGCGGGCAGTCCCAATTCAACTTTCTTATTTCTGAGGTCGCAGGCCGGGCAGCCTGGTGTGTCAGAAAATGCTTTGACGCATGTCCGATCTGCACCGGCCGCAGACGGGGAGCTGCAGGAGTCAGAGGAACCGGCAGTGCGGATATTTGCATGTACAAAAGCATGCCACGCTCGCTGCCTCATCGCTTTTCTGTCGCAGCCGTATACATGCTCTGACCGTTTGTCCGGCCCTCGACACATCGTGCCAGCCACTATTCGCTGTTCGAGCAGGACGGCTGCTGGTGGTGATCTGGATGGTGCGAAGCAGTCACACGGACCTGATGCTGTTGCCCTGTGCACTGGCAGAACGGCAGCACCACGATGGCGCTGTTCAAGCGCGGCGCCAAGCAGGCGAAGGGCGGCGCCAAGCAGGCTGGGAAGCAGGCACAGCAGACGGTGCGCCAGGCGCCGAAGCAGGTCAAGAAGGCCGCCCAGACGGTCAAGAAGGCAAGCCCTCCTGTCATGCTGATCGTTCGTGTGACGAGGCTCACTTCACTTGACTCTGAACAGATGTTGGATCAGCTCACACTGAACTGCCTGGCGCCATGCAATGCGCACACTGATGTTGTGCACGATCAGCACTGCCTGATCCAGCGGATCTAGACTACGAACGAGCCTTTTAGGAGGCTGTGATTATCCTATTGCCACACGAGAGAGACCTGTTCCTGCAGGCGGCACCCAAGCCAGCACGGCAGGTGGCTTCCGGCGCCCGCAAGACGGTGCGCGAGCGTGCCGGCTGGTGGGGCAACAAGGAGAAGCTCAACTCGTGGTACGGCCCCGACCGCAAGAAGGTGTTCGGTGAGTCTTTTGATTCCCAAGCCTGGTCAAGGCCTCCCAGAATCCCAGCCCGATTTTGCTTGCTGAGCATTTGCTGCCAGTTTGAGGCCACCTTGTGTTTTGATGCTGTGCAGGACCGCTGTCTGAGAACCTCACGCCCGCATACCTGAACGGCGAGTTCCCCGGCGACTACGGCTGGGTAGGTCTCGAGAATGTCGCACTCATTCATGTCGAGGCGCTCTTCATCTGAGATACGGTAGCATTGTGTAGATGATGTACTCACAGTGCGATACCATGTTGTCCACTATGCAGACCCAGAGTTGTGTGTCACATGTGGTCATGCGCGCTTGCAACAGGACACAATGGGCCTGTCGGCGGAGCCCAAGCGCTTTGAGCGCAACAGGGAGCTGGAGGTGCTGCACGCGCGGTGGGCCATGCTGGGTGCCCTGGGCTGCCTCACCCCCGAGGTGTGTTGAGTTCAGTCATGCAGTGTCGTGAAGGAGCATGGTACAATTGATCAGTTGAGAGAGTCTGTAATGTCACTCACTTGCCCCTGCTGTGCCAGTTAACATCCTGTCACAGCAGCCGCTGCTCTGCCCTCTGCGTCTGCCGCATGCTCGCATTGCCACTGGGTGTGCGAATGCATTGCAGAGCACAGCCATATGCTGCTGGCTGTGGCCCGCCTGCAGCATGCTTTTGAACGTCTCCGTGGCGACGCTGCACCCAACATCTGTACTGTGCTTTCTTGCCAAACATTCGACACAACTGTGAATGTTTGGTGCACCTGCAGCTGCTGGAGAAGGGCGGCCAGGCCACCTTCCAGGAGAGCAACTGGTTTAAGGCGGGCGCCCAGATCTTCAACTCCGATGGCCTGAACTACCTGGGCAAGCCCAGCCTGGTGCACGCGCAGTCCATCCTTGCCACCCTGGGCTGCCAGGTACACCTTTGTCAACTGCTGTCCCACTGAGCTCGTGGGCCGCAGAACACCTTGATGGAAAGTGTCTGATGGGATCAGCATTGCGTCCGTGATGCTTGTGACTGCATTTGCCGAACACAGGACATTACAGTCAAGGTTTCGCTCTTGAAACCGTTTCTGTATCCAGTTTTTTGCATTGATAGGTCATCCTGATGGGTGCGGTCGAGGCGTACCGCGTCAACGGCGGCCCCCTGGGCGAGGGCCTGGACCGCCTGTGAGTTTGACCTTCCTGGCCCTCTGTATAGTTTCACACCCTCTCTTCGCTGGCAACGTGCTCGAAAGTCAGATCTGCCCATCTCACCTTCAAAATATGAATTGTGGTACATCCCCATGTTGATTATGGATCTTCGGCAAGAATTATATGAAGAGTGTTTCTTGAGTTCCCATGTTATTGGTGCTTTGACAGGTACCCCGGCGGCGCCTTCGACCCGCTGGGTCTGGCTGAGGACCCAGAGACCTTTGCCGAGCTCAAGGTGAGCATTTCCAGCGGTGCCTGCTATGAGTATTGGGTTTGACCAGCGGTCTGTGGCGTCCTTGTGCCAGCCAGGGTTGGTGGTCAATCGACATCACCGCTGCTGCTCAATGCCCTTCCCCACCGGTGCTGCGCAGGTCAAGGAGCTGAAGAACGGCCGCCTGGCCATGTTCTCGATGTTCGGCTTCTTCGTCCAGGCCATCGTCACCGGCAAGGGCCCGCTGGAGGTCAGTTTTCCTGTCGTATAATCATGAGGCATGCTCGGGGATGCCTGCAGCGCTGTTCCAGCATGAGTCTTTGTGCCCAGCCTCCCTCATTAACAATCACGCCGTGCAGCATGTGGTTTCCACCTTTTGATGGTGGTCGCAAGCTCATTGTGTGGTTCCCTGGACGCTTTGCAGAACCTGAACGACCACCTGGCGGACCCGACCAATGTCAACGCCTTCAACTACGCCACGAAGTTCACGTCAGTCATGCACTCACTGCATGCTGATGGCCTGCCTCCTGTGCTCCACACGCTTCGCCTGCCCTTGTGGCCTGCCCTGGTGGATTGTGGCAGAGCCGGAATGCCAACCGCTTTACGTCTGTGCGCAGGCCCTCCAACTGAGCGGGCTGAACGGTTGACGACAGCCTCGGCAGTGGCCGAGCATCTCACATGGTTGACTTGGGGCGACATTCTTGAGATGGCAGCAGGCGCAGCACATTCTCTGGCAGTCGATCGTACATCACGGCTCGCCGCATCTGGTCCATCACTGAATTCTGGCTTTGCTTTGATGCTGCCATTCGAACCCCCGCATTGGAGGCTTGACAACGCTGTAAACCTGCAGGAGGATCTGTTCATGCTGAAACTGTGCACACCACACCTCGTGTGACCGTCGGCATACTCGCATGGAGTGTCTGCCGCTGCCAGCTCTGAAACTTTTAATTTATCGCGTTCCTCATGTTCTGTACGTGTGAAAAGTAAGGCAAATAATATCGCATCATCTCGAACAGCTGGCTCGATGTTGACTCCCTGCCTGCCATTCACCCGGCAACGGAAGGTGGCCCGAAGTCGAAGGCAAAGGGGAGCGGATAAACACTGCCGAGGAAGCGTAAGGCTGTTCGGACGCCCGCAGAGCTAACTCTTACTATTTCAAACTCTTACTATTTCAAACGTCAATTCCATCTTTGCGCAGCCGAACTGGGCTCCCACCAACGCTGTGCACCCGCGCCTTCATCAATTTTGCTATGATTAACTACTGCTGCCTCGACAAATGCAGATCTGCAAGTAGTCAGGCGTTTCATTCTAGTTCGCTCGGATCGCAGCGTGGCTGGCAGATGACACAATTACTGAGACCAATCTGAGCGTAGTACTGCCGGCTTGACAGGCTGCACGTGGTGGAGCATTGCCATGCGTCCACCTGCAGGCTCCCTTGCGGCGGCGCTTGCAGATGATGAGGACGAGGAGCTCGGAAAGCCGCAGCGCCGGGTCTCCTTCACCTCAGAGCTCGATGCTAACAGAGGTATGCGCTTTACTCCGCCAAGCTGGGTTCCACTGCCGCTTGCGCCCTGCTGTCAGTGAGTCACGCTGCGCCATGCATCACTTCGAATCCGTCAGCAAAAGTCTGAACCTTCGCGCCTGTCATGCTGCACAGACGACATCGAGCGGCGGCCGCGTCTCCCTGGCGACGGCAGCGATGACGACTCGTACCATGGCGGAGCCCGGTTACACCCGAGGCGACATCCGCTGCTGCCACCCCGCAACCCCGCTGCGGCTTCACTGGCGACCGCCCCGCCGCGTGCCATCCCGCAGCTGAAGACGGCGACCGGCGGGCTCGCACAGCCGCCGGCGCGGCGGTCTGGCGGATCCGCAGCAGGAGAGGCCAGCAGCAGCCTGGCGGGAACTTCACCGTCTGCACCAGGATCCTTTACCGGGTCCTACACCGGGTCGTACACCCTGACCGACTCGCCAGCGACGTCAGAGGCGCCGACGCCGACAGTTCGAGACATGCCCGCGCTGCAGCACTTTGGCCCGGCAATGGGCACGCTGCGGCCGCACTTTGGCGAGATTCCACCGCAGTTCAGGTACGAACAGATCCAAAACACAGCGAGTCTGTAATTGATGAAATCCAGGTACGAACAGATCCCAAACACAGCGAGTCTGCAATTGATTAAGTTATGTGCCTGGTCCTCCCACTTGCACCGTGAATCTCACAAGTTCAACACTGAACATGCTATATAATGCTATGGGCATATGCATCGGCAACTGTCCTCAACAGCATTACACACGCAACTGCAGGCGCAGCCCACAGAGCAGCCCGCTGCGCACGACCAGCGTGCCTTCGGCAACACTGCGTGCTGCAGCAATAGAGGCAGAGGCTGCGGACGACCGTGCACAGCCAGCCGGCTCACAGGTGACATGCTTTGATGCTCACACTGAGAAGGTTCACATGTCTGGAAGAGCCCATCACCTGGCAGTGTGCTGCCATAGCAGCGCATCTCCACACCAAGCTGGCCCTTCTATACACATGCCATTGTTCGACAGTACACGAACAAGGGCCTCAACGAGGTGTGCTCCCTGTCTGTGCAGCTGGGGAAGCCGCCGCGGTACCACCGGCGCACAGCCTCCATTGGCAATGAGGGCATGCGGGCGCGGTCGCCGGCCAGGTCCAGCTTCCCAGGGTTTGGCAGCAGCATGCCCGCTCACTCCAGCCCCGCCGCGTCCTCAGCCGGGGCCTCCAGCAGCGTGTCAGGTGCAGGCGGCGGTTTGACACCTGAGGATGCATGTGATGACGGGCTACCTGGGTATGTTGTACGTCATGTGATAACAAGAAGATAGTGGAACTCTTGCTTTGGCTCACAGTGCTCAGGTTCATGTGCATAGCATCGGTGCCGCCTTTCTGAGCGTGGCACAGACGATTCACAGTTGCAGGATACATGATGTATCTGACGCTGCTATGTGGTGTCACATGTAGGGCTGCGTCGCAGCGGGCTGGCGCCCTCTGCAGTGGAGGCCGCTCAGGCAGACGAGGTGCAGGGCCGCCTGCTGCGAGGGCAGTCCCTGCTCAGCAATGATGCCGCAAATGCCATCCCCGAGGTGACATGTGCAGCTGGGCATGCAATTGTTGCAGTGTATTGAACCTGTAAACATGCTTCACCACCATGCATGCAGAGCGAACAGAGGCTCTAGAGATGAGGTCGTCACTGCCGTGCCTTGCGGGAAGCTGACCAGAATCCAATGAGCATCGACTTCATCTATTACAGGAGCTGAGGCAGGTAGCAGCGGAGGTCACAGGCCAGCAACGGAAGGCGGGCTCCCTGCCGCGGCAGGCGACGCTGCGAGCCACCGATATCGCCACCGCCGCACAGGCGGTGCGCATGCAATCATTCTATGATCCGTAGCATGAGCCTGATACGCATGTCACATGCTACCCAGCACTCCCCACGGTGCTCATGTGTTGCACGACTTCAGCGCGTGCTGCTGTGCATCAATAAGTCACTGCCACGATGTTGCATCGTGCATACAGACACAAATTGGGTGCAGTGTCGCCCTTGCATGCAGGCAAGGAGCATGGCAGACCCGCCTGCGGGGCTGCCAAGGGTGATGCTGCACGCGGCGGTGCGATCGATCGGCGGCGCGCCCGGCAGCGAGGGCGGCAGCAGCCACCCCCACACGCCACAGGTGGTGGAGAACGCCGTGGCCGGCGACCTCATGGTGGCTCAGGTTGGTGCCGCGACCAACTCCGCACTTGATCTACTGCTCACATGCAATACAGCTCGCCTCCACTTGGTCCTGGGCAGCATGTCGGCACAACATGCTGTGACAGGAAAGTTGCGGCTAATATCACAATCATCCTGCATGTAAGCATGTGTGACCAGCAGCGATGACGACATGTGACGCCGCAGGTGTAGTTGCAAGCTTGCCACTGCTTGCATTTATGACTTGCAGACAGAGTTGAGGTCACGCCGGCAGAGCACGAGCTCCGCACCCGAAAGCCAGCCCAGCGAGCCGGGCAAGGTGAAGAAGAACCTGACACGGATCGCGACTAGCAGACGCAAAAGCGAGGTCGTGCAAGATGCCGAGTCCGACATCCTGGAGGTGCGTGTTCCTTTCAGTTCTGTACATGCTGCATGCCTGCATCTGATTACTCTTCGCAGCCTCGGCTTGGCGTTGCTGCAGCCGGCTGTGCCGACAGCGATGCTGCACAGCCCATTCAATGTGATGCCTGATGAGCCTTTGCTTTGAGCCGTCTGCGGAGGCAGCATGCAAGTCATCTGGTCTGTGACCTCAGTGCCACATGAACATTGTGTCGATTGTGTTGTCACGATGTGCAGGAGGACGATCTGAAGGAGGAGGAAAAGGAGCCACAGGCACGCAAGTGGTGGCAGAGCGCGTGGGTGCGCCACATGTGCATCTGGATCCCCATCGCCGTCAGCGCCTGCCTCCTGGTGGCGGGCATCATCCTCGTCATCTTCTTCCGTGGCCGGGTGTGTGGAAAGCCACATCACAGTATGTTCTATGGGTTGAATATCCCCATGGCTTGTGCCCTCACATCAGCTGCAGACCTGCCAGGGTGGCATGCGCATGCTGCTTTTGCCAGCTCAGCCATTGCAGCCTGCTGAATCGCTTGCCTCGCATCTGCTGCATGCACTTTTCGCTGGTTGTCCGGATTTCTCTGAGCACACCATGCACTGCATGCAATGTTGCCTGACGGTCTCATCTTGGACTGTGTGCAGTATGCGCTGTACTTTGACGCTTGGCGCTGGTGCATCTTCCTGGCGTGCTTTGTGCCAATCTATTGGGTGTCGCGCCTGATCGTACACCTGCTGGTGGTGATTGTGGAGGCACGGCTCTTCTCGAATGCCAAGGTCCTCTACTTCATGATCTCAGTGCGGGTAAGGGCCCTCGAGGCTGACATCTGCTTTTCCATTGTCTTCTTTGCTCCTCAGTGGTGGTTAGACATGTGGGCAATGCCTGTGTCTGGGCAGTGGTACTTTCACTCCTGGTACTTTCACTTCTGGGCCTGTCTCGGGTGATCTTGGCTGACATAATCGTCTCGCTGTCATCCTGCAGAAGGATTTGGCGCGCATGCTGCGGGTGGCGCTGTGGATCCCCGTCTTTGCCGGCCTATTCGGCCCGGTATCTGACCGCGCGCAGGGCGTGCACACCGTCTACTTCACCTTCCTGCGGGTGAACTTCGAAATTTATGATGAGAATTGACGTCTAAGACGCATGCTGGTCTCCCATCATGTGCCCATCGGCTGATCGAATGGTCCGTCATCCGGCGGAAGGAGCATTCTCATGGTCTACCAGGCATCATCACTGCTGGCCACCTGTATTTTTGTTGTGCAGCTGCTGGGCTGCGCGACACTGTTCTGGTTCGCCATGGTGCTGAAGACCATCATCGCGCGCGCGGTGTCCAGCCACTTCATGAAGGAGGCGCACTTCAACAAGATGAAGATCGCCCTGGAGAAGGTGCATGCTAGACAGTGTGCAACCTCACTGGGCTTGCTACATGCTTTGGATTGACAATAGGGCGCATTACCATGTCTCTGTCCTGTTACACGGGCCTGAAAGTCTTGTGCTCCAGTGCTGGCCTGTTGTCTGCAGCTGGCCTGTGTCTGCATAGAGAGTGTGACTGGTGCTCTACCGTAGCCACAGCAGGAGGCTCGTGTGGATCATGTGCTGCCGAACAATGCTACCTTTCGTCTTCAGCTATACAATCCCATCTACAGCTTCAAAGCTGCCCATGGATCTGCAGGAAGCATTCCTGGCGGCGCTGTCGCAGCCTCGGCAGGAGCACCGCGTGGACGATGTGCTGCTGGAGCAGGCGCGCAGCAGCAACCTCGATGCCAGTGGCGAGCTGCACGACCTCGACCCGCAGCAGCTACAGTCGCTCAAGTTCGAGCGGGACATCTCAAAGCACAATGTCGCCGTCAGCGCCGTCGCCCGCGTGGTAAGTAAATTTGTGATTTGATGCACCATGAACCCTGTCCCTGCAGTTGCTGGCAAAGCACGTTCTTCACGATGACAGAAGTTCGACTTGCGTGCAGCGTCGCGACTTTGCAGCATTCAACGTTCCATGTCAATTTGTAACTGTGTGCCTGTGTGCAGCTGCGGCCGGGGTTCATGCGGCGAACCAGCGGCGACAGGCGATCCTCAGGCGGCCTGCAGCGCACCAGCGGCCTGCAGCATGCGCAGACTGCGCCCAGCGAGCTGCCAGAGGTGCACTGCCGAAGTGTCGGTAACCTCCAGGGCCGAAACTGTCCATAAGATTATGCAACAGTATCGATCCTGTAAGTCAGCTACTTGCATTTGAGCTCGTTGAGCTTGTCAAACGCATCAGTGTCGAGGCTCCCACTGAAGCAAGTGCCAATCTTGCAAGTAATGTGATTTGCTTCTGTAGTGCATGTGAGCGGCGGGTGAACTCACGAAAGCAATCACCCCACCCACACATCTGCTCGTGTTGCATGCAGGTTGTAAGCCGCAAGCTGAAGCGGGTCGTGTCGCGGGTCGACGAGGAACCTGAAGACGCAGCAGAGCTGCTGTCGCGCGTCAGCCACAGCCACCACTCCCACGTGCCGTCGCCGCCCAAGTCGCCGCCCGTGTCACCGGTGTGCTGCTCGGCGGTGACTGTGTAGCATGCAGGGCCTGAAGTCTGCTATGTCTGCACTGAGCGCCTGTCGCAGTCTCACCCTGATTGTGTGCCGAGAAGTCGACATTGCCAGAAGAGCCCTGCTGCACAATGACCTGCTGATTTTTTTGGGTACAAAACCTGCAGGCAAAGAGCTCGCGGTGGCCATCAGCAGTTGCAGCGACCGCGGCGGCCTCGCCCAAGCGTGGCCTGAAGGCGTCACTGTCCCGCAAGAAGGTGCAGCCGACTCCGGTGCGACCAAGGCAACTTGCTACATGTTTTCAGTTGCGCATGTCAGCCGCTGGGCAGTCGAGTGAGCGATGCATGTGCTGCCGCAGCATTCAGATCGTTTGGATCAACGATACATTTCCCAGACGTGGGCACACACTGCATGGTACTGCCAATCATGCAGAGCGCCACGCCTGGCAAGACGACCCCCAGTGCCAAGGGCAGCAGGGCCGGCAAGGCCAAGTCGGAGAAGGTGAAGGACAAGGACAAGGTACAGTGGGACCCTCTTCAACCAGAGCTCTTGCACAGCACGGAGCGGTCTCTTGTCTGATCAATTCAGTGTCTGGCATGACGCAATCATGGCACTGCTGTTTTGTGGTGCTGCTCTACTGAACGTGCCTCACTTTGCAGGAGGGGCTGAAGCAGACGGTGAGCTTGCCTGGGGGCGGCTCCTCGGAGCTGGACATCGTGATGAAGCTGCACAAGGTGGAGCGCCACATCCGCAACAGCAAGCTCAAGGTGTGTGGATAAGGCCGCGCTGCCAAAATGCCACCGCAGTAAAGCCATGCGTGACTCGGCTGTCATCACATCTGCTGCTGGCTGGGAGCAAACCATCATGTGGTCTATCCTGTGAAGCCCGACAGCCGCGGATCACCTAAGAGACTCGTGCTTCGCTGAGCTGAAGTATTACAGCAGAAGCATGAGATGATGGGTATTGTGGTTCTGGTGCAGGTCACCCTGACGGAGGAGATTGGTGCGGCCGGGCAGGAGGTCAGCAGCAAGGCGCAGGCGCGCCGCCTGGCGTTCTACCTGTTCTGGAACATCAAGCCCTACTTCGACAGGTGCGGCCCCCCTGCTCTGCGTCTGCTCTTGTTGCAATGCTCCTATGGGACCGAAGGGCTGTCCGACTGTTTGGTGTGCGACGTGGCGTCGGCAACTGTTGTGCTGGCAGATGTCATGAAGAGTGCCTAGGCTGACTGCGGTCTGTCGCTGCACGCAGGAATTACATCATCAAGGAGGACCTGGAGCACTTCCTGTCCGCCAAGAAGGCTGCCAGGGCCTTCGAGATGCTGGACGTGGACCACGATGGCAAGGTGCGCCTTTTCAACTTGGGCCCTGCGTTCCCACTGTGGAGTGCGCACGCGCTGCTGATGCATGCATGTTGCCTCCACTCTTTGCACACACCACCCTGCATCGTCCTGTGTTTTAACCATGTGGTGCGGCCCACACATGGATGCCTGCAGGATGTGTTGCTGCAGAGTTGTATCAGGATCATGCCCACGCTGCGTGTGCAAGTGAATCATGCCATGAGTGGGATTAAACTTTCATTATGACTGCGCACAGGTGACGCTGCACAACACGCGGGACGCTGTGATCCAGGTGTACCAGGAGCGCAAGAACCTGGCGGCGACGCTGAAGGACACCAAGACCGTCATCGGCCGCCTGGAGTACCTCATCATGGTCACCGTGCACCTGTGCTTCATCTTCTTCTACCTCCTCATCTTCCGGGTGCGATGCAGCGTCCACTGGTCTTCGGCACAGATGTACCGATGCACATCTTGTAGCTCTGCTGTGCAGCAGCTACATAGGCAGGGACAAATTGCAGCTGCAGCAGTGACTCACTCTTTGCTCCAATACCCAGTGCAGTCATGCATGACTCGAGATTGATGCAGCCAGTATGTGCGTAATTGCTGTTTTCACTTTGCAGCACCAGCTTTGAGGGCTGCTGATTTGAATGCACACATCTGCGCCGCAGGTGAATGTGAACAAGGTGTGGCTGACGGTGTCGTCGGTGCTGCTGGGGCTGTCCTTCATCTTCGGCAACTCCATCCGCAACGTGTTCGAGTCCGTGGTGTTCCTGTTCGTGGTGCACCCCTTTGACGTCGGCGACGCCCTGCTCATCACCGACCCCGCCTACACCGCCGATGGCCCCCAGTACAACAAGGTTGGTCTTTGAACCTCACCTTTGCCGTACAAAATCGAGGTTGCAAGCTGCCTGACAGTGCCATGGCAGTGATCTGCGATTGGCCAGATTGTGACTCGAATACTTTCTGAATGCGAAACCCCTTGAACCATTGTGCCTGCGTCTCGTGCAGGTGGAGGAGATCATGCTGCTGAACACCAAGGTCAAGCGCTGGGACGGCGCCTGCATCTACGTGCGCCTCCGCACCCTGGCCCGGCCCGCCTGTTGCGACCCTGCATTCCTGCTGCTTGATTCCTCCTGTGATACTGCTGCTGTATGTGCAAGGCTGAATTACAGAAGCTGTGCTTTGCGAGCAAAACCTGCCGCCTGAGGCTGACTTCGTATCTGGTGCTCGCTGTGCAGTACCCCAACACCATCCTGAACCAGAACCCGCTGATCAACCTGTCGCGCTCCGACAACAAGTGGGAGTTCTTCAAGGTGTGCCATCTGCTTCGTTTTGACCAGTGACAGAGAGTCTCTCAGTTTCTGCCTGCAGAATGACACTCATGACAAATGTTAGACGTTTCACTGACCGTGCAAGCAACTGCTCTACTACCACACAGCATACAAGCGCCAGTTGAACAGTCATATAGATCCAGAACGTCAAAGGCTGCAAGTGTGTGCTGCTGCAGCTGTACCTGGACATCGGGACGCCCGGCAGCGTGTTTGAGGCGCTGAACGAGCGCATCGCGGAGCACTTGGGCACCTTTGCTGGGGAGTTCACGGGCCAATTCTCCGCGATGAACATCTCCAGCGGCGACCCCATGAAGATTCAGCTGGGCGTCTTCTTCGAGTTCAGCCACAACGGTGCATGGTTGTCTCAACAGCTGTGACGACTTTTCTGCTTGTGGCACCAGACGGCTCACACAGTGCAGGGCCCGGTGCAAGATGTGGTACATTCCCAGCAAAGAGCTTGCAGATGGCCGGCCCTTGCACACGCGACATTGCTCCTGACAATCAAATGTTCAATGTATAGGTGTGGACCAGGGGCGCACGGGCAGGGCGCGGCACGGCCTGTTTGCGCTCATCTGCGAGACGCTGACGGAGCTGGGCGCCTGCTACAGTCTACCCGCCTTCTCCCACGACCCCCGGTACGCATGCGATTGATGTAGGCAGGTACTGTCTCAATGCCGAACACTTGGTGGCACATGGTGGTCGCAGTGACATCCATCCTACGCCATGTTTTTGCAAAGTCGTGCGCAAACCCCTGCCAGTCTCTCAGACTGACTGTGCGTGGGTGCAGGGGCAAGGGCGACAGCAGCATGGCGCGCGAGGCGGCGATGCTGGGCGGCGGCGCCGCCTCCCTGGGCGGCGGCGCCGCGGCGCGGCCCTACTCCTTCTATTGAAGATGATGATAGTCTGGGGGACCCCACAATCAGCAGGTGGAAGCCGCCCCGGCTGACTGGGAACCGGCGCAGTGTTGGCATGAAACGTCAGAGAACTGGGAAGCGCGCCTGGCACACGCTGCGGAGGGTCAGCAGGTGGGAGCTGCCCAGGCTCATCAGGAACTGGTGCACTGCAACGATAGTGGAAACTTGAGAATGCGGGCACGGAACTGCACCGCTCGGGCCGTCGGGCCGTCAGGAGAGCAGCGAGAGCGAGCGGTAGAAGTGGAGCAGGGAGAACAACATTGTATAGCAGCCGTGCAGCAGTCGTGCAGGCATCGTGCGGCCATGCTGCTGAGCAGCAGCCTTGGAGCTCTGCAGCAGCACGTAATTTGTGAGGTGCTGTATTTTTGCAGAGTCAATTGAGGCAGCAGGCGCAAGCGAGGGACACAGGGCAAGATAGTGGTGTGGGGGGCCTCGTCGAACACGGCATGAGCGTGACCATGGGTGTCGTGACCCACAGTGCCTTGTGCCTCCAACGCAAAGTTGTGACTCAATGGGTTGCCGTAATACTGTTGCATCCTTCTTGGTGCGCCGCGCCAAGCGGTGCGCCGCTGCCGCTGTGTTGTGACAAGATGGGTGTGGTGAGCCGATACATCTTCAGGCTGGCATCATTAGGTGTAACATAACGTCGCAGATTCATCGTCACTGCAAAATCATTCTCGATTGGTTCAAGCTGTTCAGCAACCTCACCAATGCACAGCAACAACACTCTCGGCATCCACCCCATGCTCGGGGTGCCTTTTGAAAATGTCCTATCTAAATAAAAAAAACCCCCACGCAGCAACAGTGCGTCAATCAAGCAAGTTCCTTGCAGCGAAAACCAAGACTGCCTCAACAAAAATCGGCCCGGGCGGCCATAAAGCCCAAGCTGCACCATTCTAACACACACGCGCACACGAGTTATCTGCGGCAGTATGACCGCATGTCTACATAGCTTCTGTTCTCAAGGGCGCCGTTGGGCCAGATTGTGCGTGGCAGGTGGCAGCAGCAAATGGCAGCCGCACGCTCACGGCGCCTGCGCTGGTGCCGCAACTGGCGCTGACGCCTCTGGCAGCCCATCTGGCGACCGAAGCAGCTCTGTCGAGTTGGCGAACCCTGCGCCGAAGCCGGGCAACGCCACCCACTGCGTCTCACCAGATGGCTCCGGAGCCGTCGCAGGCATTTGTGCCGGCGCATCGGCTGGCGCCGGCTCTGGTGCCGTCGCTGGCGCTGCTGCTGGCGCCAGCTCTGGCACTGGTTCCGGCGCTGCGGCTGGCGCCGCCTCCGGTGCCACCACTGGCGGCGGCCGCGGTGGCGGAGCCGGCGGAGGCGGGCTTGGCGGCGGCCTGGGTGACGGACTGGGTGGTGGGCCAGGCGGTGGTGGGCTCGGCGGAGGGTGCGGCAGCGGCGGGCTCGGCGGCGGCCACGGTGGCGGCTGAGGCGGTGGACTGGGTGGCGGGCTGGGCGGCGGCGGGCTGCGCGGTGGGTGAGGCGGCGGCCGCGGGGGCGGGCTCGGCGGCGGCAGAGGCGACGGCGACGGCAGCACCGTCTGTGGCGCGGGAGCCGGCTCCTCTGCTGGCGCTGAAGCCGGCTGCGGAGCCGGCTGCAGTGACGTGTCGGCGGCAGGTGCTGCTGCTGGCTGTGCTGCAACCCCAAATGCTGGCTGCAACGCCGGCTGCGGTGCTGACTCCTGTGCTGGCTCCTGATTCGGCTCCGCCGCAGGTTCCGCAGCAGGCTCAGGTGCGGATGCCGGCTGCGCCGCTGGCGCCTCAGCAGGCAGCGAGCCGCGCTGACCCCTCACAGGCTGCGACGGCTCCGGTGAGAAGGCACCCTGAGGCGCAGGTGCCGAAGCCGGCTCCAGGGTAGCTGCCGGCGCCGGTGCCGGAACATCCGCAGCTCCAACAGGCGCCGCAGTGTCCCCACTTTGCGCTGGAGGCGGGTGCCGCAGGGGTGCTGATGGCCCGTGCGGCGGCGGCCGCTGCTGCTGCAGCTGCCACTCGCCGCCCTCTGATAGCGGCATTTCCTGCGCGGGCTGTACCCCGTCGTCGGGAGCTGCAGCCGCTGGATCCGGCGCCGCTGCGCCCGGGGCTGACCCTGGCGCCCACTCCAAGATCCACTCCGGCGCCGGCGCTATAGCTGGCTGCAGTGCAAGCTCGGGCGCAGGCGCAACCGCGTCCGATGACGACGATGGCCCCTGTTCCTGGCCCGGCATCGGCGGGTCGCCGGGGTCCGGCAGCGGCGCCTGCATGTGGGTGCTACATTCAGTGGGCAATCTGGCCGCCTCCTTGAGATGTGGCATGCATGCAAAGGGCGCACCTCGTAAAATCGCGTCAGAAACGGCTTCAGTGAAGATGTATTGCACTGCCGAGAGCATTACCTGCGCAGGAGCGAGGTACGCATCGTCGCCCGATGGCGGCGTCCAAGCCTGCGGCTGCACCTGGTCGTCGGATGACGGCCCGGCGGCCGGCGACTCGGCATTTCCGCGGCCGGCGTGCCGCTCTGCAGAGCCCTGCGGCGCCGGCGCCGGCTCCTGCGCTCTGCGCCGCGCGTCTGGTGGGGGAGGCGACGGCGGCGGCCGGGGGGGCGGAGACAGTGGCGGGCTGGGGGGCGGGCTGGGTGGCGGCGGGCTTGGAGGCGGCCGCGGGGGCAGCGGCGGTGATGGCGGTGGCGACGGCGGACGGGGAGGTGGTGGCCTGGGTGGCGGTGGATGTGGTGGGCGAGGTGGCGGCGGGGGTGGTGGCGGGTTGGGCGGCGGCGGACTGTGAGGAGATTGAGCACACTCGGATCAGTTTTCTCTAGTCTTGCCCGTGCTGAAGTGCAGGCGCAGCCGAGCCGTTGATTGTGGTGCGCAGCAGTGTGCGTGATGTGCCTTTCTGGAAGCATGATTGATCTTTCTCGCAGCGCAGACTGAGGGCTCACAGACACCAGAGATGAAGAGTCCTTGCGGGAAAGAGGCTGCTCACCGAGGAGGTGGCGGGGGCCGGGGCGGTGGCGGCGGCCTGCATGTGCAGTGGCAATACAGTCTGGATCACAGGGTTTCAGCAGGTGGAGAGTGAAAGCATCCAAGGCAGCATCGATGTGGTTGGCGTCTGGACTGTTGGTGCTGATGCCATGTTTGTGCATCCAGTCGACAGCATAGTCGAGCAGCACAGTCCGCGTTGCACCTTGGTGGTGGTTTGGGCGGCGGGGGATTCGGTGGTTTCGGGGGTGGGGGGCTGCACGGAAGCACACACAAGGTCGCTTCAGTCAAAGGCAAACAGGTTGGACAAGCAGACAAGTCCGTGATGCCTGCACAAGCCTGACAGGAGAAACTTTTGATGCAGAAAGCAACATGTTGCATGCCAACTGAACCCTGTCGCATGTTGTACTCCTGTGGCAAGTCATATCTTTGGCAGATCAGTGCAGGAGCGGCTTCTCACCTTGGAGGCGGCGGGGGCCTGGGAGGGGGCGGCGGCCGTGGGGGCGGAGGAGGTTTCGGTGGGGGCTTGGGCGGCGGTGGATTTGGCGGCGGCGGCGGTGGTGGCCTGTTGCATCATCGCCACATCAGCAGTCATGCACCGGTGAGGGCGCCCGTTCTTTCAGACATCCATTATGGTGCAAGCTAGGCTGGCAACTTTGCAAATGCCCCGATGAGCACTGCAATACCAGCATTCCTCTGACCTTGGCGGAGGGGGCCAAGGCGGCGGTCTCGGCGGCGGCGGATTCGGTGGAGGAGGTCTCGGTGGCGGTGAGGGAGGCGGCGGTGATGGTGGGCGCGGGGGTGGAGACGGGGGCGGTGGATTCGGCGGTGGCCTGGGTGGTGGCGGGTTAGGCGGAGGCGGCGACGGTGGGGGTGGCGGCCTCGGCGGCGGCGGTGGACGGGGCGGCGGCCTCGGCGGGGGTGGGTTCGGGGGGTTGGGGGGCGGCGGGCGAGGGGGCGGTGGTGGGGCTGGGGGTGGCGGGCTCCTCGGTGGCCTGCAGTTGGACGACATGATCTCCAATCACAGAGGAGGAACGAAAGACAGACAACATCGACAGGGACAACAACATTCCCTCAGTGCCCGCACTCGAGAATGAGGAGACCAGCGCCGCACCTTGGTGGTGGTTTGGGAGGCGGGGGGTTGGGTGGGTTCGGAGGTGGGGGGCTGTTTTGCAAGCAAACATGAAACTGCTTCAGTGCACTGTCAATGGCCCCATCATCGGATGTGCAAGCAGGTCTGTGGGGCCTGCACCGGGCTGGCAAAGGTTTTGCTGTGCATACAAGCATATACTGCATGCAGAGTCGGATCTGCTGCAAGTCGTGTGCTCTCTCACTGGCAGTGACATGCAAGAGCGTGCTGCTCACCTTGGGGGCGGTGGGGGCCGGGGCGGGGGCGGCGGGCGAGGGGGTGGAGGAGGATTGGGCGGCGGCCTTGGCGGCGGCGGGTGAGGTGGGTTAGGGGGAGGCGGCCTGTATCATTGACAAACAAATTGCATGTTCACAGGTCCAGCATGCGCGTCTCACGATACGATATTGATTGGTGTCGGAAGGTGCCACGTTTTCATGTGCACTGACAGCCGCACGCATTCTATGAATGCATCAGCAATATTGACAGAGTGCGTGCATCCGATCACCTTGGCGGCGGCGGCGGCGGTGGTGGTGACGGCGGGCGGGGCGGCGGAGAGGGAGGCGGTGGGCGCGGCGGGTTTGGTGGTGATGGCGGTGGTGGGGGAGGGGGTCGTGGAGGCGGAGGGTTTGGCGGTGAAGGTGGCGGACTGCAGAGCAAAAGCCCCGCACGTCTGTCGATCTGACAACCTGCCTGATACATGCAACAGGTTGTGACGGCCATGGGATACGGCGGCAATAGCAGCAGCTAGTGCGCACAAGGGCGGCGGCGGCGGTGGCTGCGGGAATATGTCCAGGCAGATGTTGTCGAAGATGAGCTGCGCCTGCCACGGCGCGCAGGACAACGGCCGCCCGTACGAGTCTGTCAGCCAGTCCATCTCGCCGCCGTACACGTTCCATGTCACCTGCACGCAATGGCAATGCCACATGTTGATGACAAGCTGATGGCGCAGTGCTGGCACAGAATGCTGCCCATTGCAGTGATGTCAGCAGCACTGTGTGGGACCTTGGCAGCTTGGACTGATGCTGAAAAGACCACCGACTCACCTTGTCCACCAGCGAGAAGTTGGAGTTGGGCACAATCAGGGATATGTACCCGTCCTTGCCCAGCTGCAGGGGCTCCGATGCCACGAGCTGGTTCTGCATGACAGTTCCACCCAGCGAGTGAGACCATGGCAAACAGCTGAGCAGCTAGCAATTGCATGATCAATGTCACCTTTGATGAAGGCAAGGTCGCAGGTGAGTTTGAGGCATGAGGCATTGATGATCCAGACTCACCCGCCAGTAGCCATACATGTTGACCTTCAGGTAGTTGCGGCAGTAGCCTTGGATGTAGAATGAGTGCAGATTCAGCGGCTTGCCGTAGTCCGACCTGCACAGCAGTCAATGCATTGGACACAGTCCATGCAGTTCCCCAACCTGACTCATATGCCGACAACTTGTGGTGACTGAGCAGATGAAAAGAAAAGATGTGCAGACGGCAATGGAAATGATGTCAGCCGCACCCCATCTGCGCAAAGGGGCTGTTGGTGATGACGGCATTGGGCGGGCTGTATGTGGCGGTCCCGTCATTGATGGACACGAAGTTCGTCCATGGCAAACCAGCATAGCCAAACCTGCAGTGCGGCAGGGTCGCCATCTGTTGGTGCAGCTCCTCAGTCAACCCTACAGGTCAGAATCATGTAACCCGCCAGCAGGCACCCGTGATTGTGACATCACATGGGCAGAAACACTCACAGGTCGCCGAGCTGCGTGATGTTGTCGAATGTGAGCAGCGTCCCCGGGCAGGCCACTGGCGCCGAGGGCACGATGTCGCCTATCACCGGCCACATCGACGATGGCAGCGGGTGGATGTTGATGTTGTCAATGACCACCGCCGCCGACTGCAAAGCACGGGACAGTGCCAGTTGGAGATTGCCACACTTCCAGCTGGGCTGCCGCAGCATCATACTGGCGAGTTCACATTGGCAGCATAACATCAGCTGCCTGGGACAGTACAGGCTCCTAACATGCAAAAGGCTGAGGCTGCATGGCAGCGAGCCTGCAAGTTGCCTGTGAAGAAGATTCGCATTCAGCCACCGGACAAGTACCAAATGTGCACCTCGCCAGCGGGCATGCCGATGTAGGGTCCCGGGGTGCCGCCGCTGGAGGTGATCATGACCATCTGCACCGAGCCGAACTCGTCCGGCAGGTAGAAAAGCTGCTGGTACCGGCAGCTCAGCGTGAACGTCGCCGTCGCCACCACATCGCCCTCGACCTGCAGAGAACGAAAGTGCGCGTGCTTGCCTTGGTGCACCCTCGCTGGGAACAGGCGGTGCACCTGTCGTGAGGCTGAGTTGAGTGCATGAAGACACTTTTCGGCAGCCGATGCCAGGCACAAAGTAAGGGATCCTGTTCAGGGCAGTTCCTGGATTGGCCAGCTGGGGATTGCGCACCAGGCCAGTCAGCGTCATGGTCACATTGTCATACCAGGCGGACATCGCCCACAGCCACTTCACCTGCGGCAAGCGACAATCAAGGTAATGTGGCGCGCAATCAGACAAAAAAATCTGTGTGACGTGCCCTCTGCGTGGTGTCCATGCGTCTTGCAAGTGCTGATTGTGCGCTCAGGCTCTGCTCCAAGATACTGAGGTCAAAAGGGGTTTTGATAAGAACGGTAGTAAGCTACTCACCGCCATGAGGGGCCCCTCGAAGTAGGCGGGTGGCGAGTACTGCGTGGTCGTGTACATGACGCCGGGCGACGGAGCAGTCGTCAGATACCGGGCCGCATTGGGGATGTAGCCCGTGACATTCGGGTAGCCCCACACCCCAAACATGCCTGCAGATTCGAGTGAACTCATCAGCGGCCGCAGGGTCTGAATGACGCCTGTCATGGAACCGAGGCTAGCCAACATTGTACATGCACTGCACAGGATGTCAGCACGGTCTGGGCACAGCAGTCGACATGTAGGATGCCACAGCGCTGCCACTACAAGCTTGGCTGAGGCAAGGTCTGTGCATGCATCAGTCGCACACCGGAGCAGGACATACTGGTGCTGTCGAACTCACTGTGGAACGACAGGCCGCACGCCGGGGGGTACAGGCCCAGGCTGTTCGAGATGATGCCGCCCGTCTCGTCCGACAGCGTCAGCGCGGGCGGTAGGTCCGCAAAGGTGATCAGGCAGTCGCCGCTGCCGGGGTCCACCGCCCTGCCGGGCGGCGACGGCGGCGACGGCGGCCTGCAGTAGATGCAACCACATGTCGGCGAGCAGCGAGGCTGCTGGGAACACTCCCATCAGGAACGCTCAGGATGAGCAGGGCTGTCTGCATGCTAAGATTGTGCATGCTGGTTTGAGAGCAGTTCAACAGCGTACGAGGGCGGCGGCGGCGGCGAGCTGGGCGGCGACGGCGGGTTCGGCGGCTTTGGCGGGCTGGGCGGCGGGTTCTTTCGCGGGGGCGGCGGCTTGGCCGGCGGCGGCGGCGGGCGTCTCGACGGCCCCGGCGGCGGCGCCGGACTCGGCGGCCGCGGCGGCAGCGGGGCCACAGGGCTCGTCTGGTTCTGTGCGGGCCCCGGCGGCGGCGGCGGCACCAGCAGCTTGATGGTGCCCGACGGCTTGGACGTTGGCTGAGCCGTAGGCCGTGCTGTCGGCCTGGCTGTCGGCCGCTTTGCTGTCGGCCGAGGTGTGGGCCTGGCTGTCGGCCGCTTTTCCGTCGGCCGAGGTGTGGGCCTGGCTGTCGGCTTTTTTTCTGTCGGCCGTGCTGTGGGCTTCTTCCCGGTAGAGATCTTGGGCGTTGGCCGCTTTGGGGTCGGCTTTGCCGTCGGGTGCCTCACCGTGGGCCGCTTGACTGTGGGCCTCGGCCTGGCTGTTGGCCGCTTGACTGTGGGCCTGGGCTTGGCTGTTGGCCGCTTTGCTGTCGGCCTGGGCCTGGCTGTTGGCCGCTTGGCCGTGGGCCTGGGCTTGGCTGTTGGCCGCTTGGCTGTGGGCCTGGGCTTGGCTGTTGGCCGCTTGGCCGTGGGCCTGGGCTTGGCTGTGGGCCTGGGCTTGGCTGTGGGCTTGGGTCTGGCGGTCGGCCGCTTGCGCGTCGGCTTCGGCGTGGGCTTCCGCTTGGTCGGCTTCGGCGTCGTGCGCTTGTGACACCCATACACGCTGACATAGCAGGACTGGTACAAAGTGCCATCCTTGCCAGCCTGCATGAGGATTGAGGAGCCGCATTGTCAGCACTGCCTGGCAGAGTCATTCTCAAGTGTCTGCACAGCAGGTAATACGCCCCTTCAGCATGTGCATCACATGACTCCACCCTCAACTGACCTGCTTGATGGCAGCTGCGATCGCGTTCTTCACTTTGATGGGCAGCTTGCTCATGGAGCCCTTATAACCGTATGCGCGGCACACGCGATCGATGATGGACTGCAGCAAGGACAGAGACAATGATTTGGGAGACATGGTATCATGCAGTGTTGCCCAAGTCCAGTTCAGACAGGCTCCTGCCATCAGATGACAAGGCCAGCTTGATGTTGTGCATGGTATATTGGGCATGTGAACCTCAGTATGCTTACCTGTACCATGCCCCAGTTGATAGTGTACCCCGGCGGCGCGCCATGCCTGTCCACACTGGGCTTGTGGTTGCGCACAGGGTTCCACCAGTCGCCATCGTCGGTCGACAAAGCCTTCTTCGTTGGCTTCCGTGTCGGCTTTCGCGTCGGCTTCCGCGTCGGCTTCCTGCGTGCTGTTGGCCGCGGCTTGGCCACATCCATGTGCCGTGCCGTGGCCTTCGGGGTGGGCTTCGGGGTGGGCTTGGCCGCCGCGACGCTGGCTACGCGGGCGTTGCCCGCCGACACTGGCTGCGGTGCGCTGGCGCTCGCCACCCGCGCATCACTTGACGCAGCACTGGTGCTGGTCTGCGAGCTGGGGACAGCAGCCGTGGGGGCTGTCGTCAGCGCTGGGCTGTCTGCAGACTCCGCCATCGGCAGCTCCCAATCTGTGACATTGACGCCGGCTGACCGCAGCATGTCGAGCACGGTCGGGTCCTGTGCCAGCTGCGGGAAGGGCGGCGGCGGCGGCGATGGCGGTGAGGGTGGGGGCAAGTGCGGCGGCGTCGGCTCTGACGGCTGAGGCATTGGCGGCGGCGGCGGCGGCGGCGGCGGTGGCTCTGCCGGTTGAGTCATTGGCGGCAGCGGTGGCAATGGTGGCTGGGTACGAGACGCCTCCAAAGTGGCCACTGTCTGAGCTGCTGCTGTCTGCATGTCATCCTGATCCAACTGCACCCGCTGCTGCTCCTGAGGCTGAGGCTGCGGTGCTGCTGCTGCTGCTGCTGCTGCTGTTGCACTGCCTGCGGTGGTCACTTCAGCAGCACGTGCTGCCCTGTGGTAGTGCCAATGCCTGGCGTGCGGAGGAGGCGCCAACTCTGGCGCCTGCGCCAGCTCTGACGCCTGCACCGCAACCAGCCGCTGCCGCTGCGCTGAGTCTGACTCGTCTCGCCGCGCTGGTGCGACAAGGGTCCAGGGGTCCTGGGTCGGCGACTTTGCCGCCTTGCTGACCCCAGGTCGGCGGGTGCCGACGGCGCTGCTGAAGGCGCTTCGCACGCCTGCCGCCACGACTGCCGCCGCCGCTGCTGCCGCTGCCTGCTCCTCCACTGATGGCTGCCGTGCGGCGCTGGGAGCTGCTGTGTTAGCAAACTCTGCCGCTGTGGACGCTGCGTGTGGCGGGCTCAGATGGGGAGTCGCCGCCACCGCTGCAGCCCGGGCTGCTGCTGAATGCTGGTGCCAGATGCTGCCTGTGCTGCTGGTGCTGAAGGGCGGGGCGCTGCTGAGCACTGCATCTTCGTGCCTGGCCCTGAACTGAGGTTCCTGCCGTGTCACCGGCGTGCCGACATGCCACTGCAGCTGCCCCGCATCCGCCGCATGCATCACAGCGCGCTGCGCTGTCCGAGCCCCGCGCTCACGCGCAGCTGCCTCCCAGAAGTCGTGCGGCGGCGGCGGAGGCGGACTGAGTGGCGGCTGTCCTGGCAGATTTGGCGGGGGGAAGTAGTCGGCGGCGCCGGCATGCGCTGCGGCGAAGTCGTGAGCCAGCTCCTGCCATGACAATCGCGTGTGTTGGAAGCTGTGAGGCATTCGCTCCCGCCACAGCCGCTCTGCAGCATGCTGCGGCTGCGGCTCATCCGCCGACAGCTGCTGCGCACTGTGCATGCGCCACCGCCACATGCACTGCGCTGCCTGCATTGCGCAGACGCTGATTGGTCGAGCCATGCGCACCTGTGGTTCAGTTTCAGAGAGGCATCCGTTTGCTAGATGCACATCAAGGCAGCAAACAGTGAGACTGCGCCACAACCGCCGCACCTCCCCATTGGTGCAACCCTGCTGGGACGAGTTCTGATACCACGGCGTGGCGGTAGCCTCTGTGGATGTTGCTTCAAGCAGCAGCAGGCACACTGCTGCCCACTGCCCCACCTGCCACAGACCAACAGAAGTATTCACTTCCGGGGATCCACGTCTGGATCGCGGGCGTTGTGCTGCAAGCAGGCAAGGGTGCACCTGCAGCTGACTCGCCTGTCCGATGCGCATGACTGTGCATCATAGCAGAATCAAGCCGCTGGCGTGCCGCTTGCAACCGACGGGCGGCTGCATGTGAGCAACAGGCTGCCCCACTGAAGGCAGCCCGAGGACACCTATGAGACCGCTGGCAGCCAAGACGCGAGCTTTGTCAGCTGCTGTGTTCTGCTGTGCCCTGCAATCACGCCTGGGCAGCCTCCTGCGAGGCCAATCAAGCAGTACACTACAGTGGCCGTGTTGGTAGTGTTACTTTTCCTCGACCTGGCTGATTGCACGGGCAGGCAAACAGCGCTTGCAGAGCTCAGAGCTAAACCTTGGAGCTCCTACAGAGAAGCATTCCAATAGTGTCCGTTCCAGGGGGTCACACCGTGTGGTATATTGCGGGAGTGACCCAGGTTCAGATTAACATGTGCTGTTGCCTGTACTGCTGGGTACGTGCAACTGACTGCGCTGTGTCATGCGCAATGTCCCGCAATTGCACGAATCCAGTGTGTGTCACAGGCGACAGGCTGATAGAATCTGCTCTGCGGGCCCGGCGCCGCTCGGCTGACAAGCTGGTTCAACAAAGTGGCCCTAGCCTGCGTCATCATACGACGCACTCAGCTGCTTCTGCCGGCGTTGTAGACTGACTGTCGCCGCCGGGCAAATGTGGTCGCTGGTGCTCAAGGCTGGGCGGCTTGGTCGGACAACAGCCGCATTGAGATCGTTTTGCAGCACACTGTTATGGGTGTGCTTTGTTTTCGTGTAGGGCCACTGGTTCAAAATTCCAAGGTGCCAGAACGGACGCAGCTGCGGGATGCAGTGTTTGACTCGCCCCGTCTATTGGAACAGATTTGCCGAGTGCCTGTTATACATTTGGTCATGGCACCTCAGCATTGTAGGTGCTGCCGCCGATGCTGACAGCACCTCGGCAGTGACGACTGGGTTCATGAACTGAAGCATGGATATCAAATGCGGCAGCGTGCTCCTTGACCCCACGGCTGTTGATCCAAGCTTCCTCAGGCATTTAAGCTCCAGGAGGCATGCTGTTTACAAAGGCTAAATGAGTGGGTTCCTCCCCCAGATTTCAGCATCCGAATGCCGCAAGCGGCCAGCTGAGTAGGTGACTTGCTCCTGATGCTGGGTGTTATCCCACCTGCACCAAAGCGAACGATGGGCGTTGAAATTGTGATGCAATGTGTTGTGCATCTGCATGATGGTAGCTCCGGTGACAAAGCTTGGCAACGAGCAGCGTGATCACCAGCCAAAGTGGCGGGATCAGTGGGGCAACTTGCACAGCCGGCCCTCTCGGCGGCAGCACACCTGGGAAGAAGTTCCTTGCTGCCGCCCGCTCACGTTTGAGGTCTGTGATGCACCTGGAATAGTAGATTGGAACGAGAGACGCATAAGCCTCCAGCCTCATGCAGGCTGATCAGGGTTCACCATACGGATTCACAAAACAAGCATTGTTGGCAGGCAGTGCAGAGGCACAGTTGCGGGGCACTTCCCAGCGTCAGCATCACCTCGTGTGTCTGGCGGCTGCCACCGCCATGTACATCATCAGCGGTAGGGGCAGCGGCCGCTCGGCAGCAGTCATGACGGCTGCGTCGTCACACATCCAACCACTGCGGCATGGCGCTGCAGCAAATTTGCTTCTGACTGCCCTTCACAGTTCCCGTGGCTTCCAAGACAGCCACCCGTGTCCCTCCTCTTCATGTTTCTCATCAATACGCCCCGCGACTGGTTGGCATTGGGCAATGCAGCCCGGCCGCAAGTGCGCGATTGACATCGACACCGTCTTCTGTCTTCTGTGCCCAAGCGCGGGTCTCACAGACCGTTCAGACAGATACAGCTTGCTGTCCGCTGCCCGCACGGTCACATGCTGCTTGCATGCGTCAAATCTGTGCCTTGCGGTGGTGACTGCGCTTGTTTGAGGTGGCCTGTTGCTGCAGTGCGCTGCGGTAGCAGCGTTCGCAGTTGCGCACAATTGCAACACTCCGATGAGTGCGCTGGTGCACGGCAAAGGGGTGCAGATGCGGATGTTGTGAGACATCATCCTGGTGATGCCCGTGGTGCATTGTAAAAAATCGTCAGGCATGTCGGTGAGGCTCGCAAACGATGCCAGCCAGCGCGCCGATTGCTGAGCCACCTCCCCCTGAACTGATGCACATGTAATTTGCGTGACCTGCTCACGTTGCGGGGTTAACGTGAGTGAGGCGTTTCTTTGGAAGACTGCAGCACTGCACCGAACTGGCTGCTTCCTCTGTTGCCGGTTACAAGGGTTTTGACTAGACTTTAGTTGAGTGAGAGCTACGAGCGAATGCAGCAAGTGCCGGCCGCGCGGCCTCGTTCCGGATTTTGTTTCCAGTGATCTGCCGAGTAGACTCAGTGATGGTCGGATCAGGCGCGCTGGCCGGCGGCCGCACAGCCGCGCATGGCACAAAGGCCCTGAAGCAGCCGCCACCACGGCTCCCGACAACGCCGCTGCGGTCCCGCTCTGCCGCGTACCGCGCAGCATGCGTCAGCCGCAGTCGCCTGGTGGTGCTGAGCGGCGCGGTGTTGGACTTTGATACCAAAGTGTGGGAGAAGCAGCAGACCGATTTCGCAGGCAACCAGGAGGTCATCTGGAAGGGCGGCCGTGACAAACTGGAGAAGCTGCCGCAGGCCTTTGCTGGCATCAAGCAGATCGGCGTGATCGGCTGGGGCTCCCAGGCGCCAGCGCAGGTGCAGTGCACCCGAGGTGTCCATGCGCGCCTTCAGCCGCATGCATGCACTGCATGCATGATCGTGCGCGGATGCTACGGCAGCGCACACCTGTTGAGCAGGGTTCCAATAGGTTCTGCTCCCATGCCGGCAGCTGCGATATTGAGCTACAACCAATCTGCAGGCCCAGAACCTGCGGGACTCACTGGAGGCGGCGGGCATGTCCGACACCAAAGTGGTAATTGGGCTGCGGAAGGACTCGTCGTCCAACGACGAGGCGCGCGCCTGCGGCTTCACCGAGGACAGCGGCACCCTGGGCGAGGTGTTCGACGTGGTGTCCGCTAGCGATCTGGTCATCCTGCTGACCTCGGACGCCTCGCAGGTGAATGACTCCTTACATTTCTCAGGAACTATCATTGGACCTCAAGCATTGGTCTGCAGCACATGCTGGGCTCCTGACACAAGATAGAACAGCCACAGCCCAGGACAGATGCGGGGAGTGATTGCAAAACACAACTCTAATTTACTCACTGATCTGCGGATGAGAATTTTCGTGATGACCCCGCGCGCCACACCTTGCCTGCATGTCTGCATGTGCTGTTGAACTGCAACGATCGAGGGAAATGATGCTTAAACAAACTCTAATTTACTCCTGAATCCTGATGACAACCAAGTAATGATTAGCCTGATCCCTCATGAACACTGTTGCTGTAATTGCACTGCCTCCCAATCTCGGGTGATCCTGTTGCTGTAGTGTCATGTGCTGCACGCATCCGCAGGCAGACCTGTACCCGCGCATCCTGGCAGGAATGAAGCCGGGTGCCACGCTGGGCCTGTCGCACGGCTTCCTGCTGGGCGTCATGCAGAATGACGGCGTGGACTTCCGGAAGGACATCAATGTCATCCTGGTGGCGCCAAAGGTGCAGCTGTAGCACACCGAGAAACCTGCAGCACTGTCTGCATCAAATAGCTGGCCACAGTCGGGCTGGATGCTTGTTTGCAGTCTGCATGCACATGCCGAGTGGCAAGTTGTTGATGCACGCTGCATACCACACATTTTGCTGTGCTGCAGGGTATGGGTCCCTCGGTGCGGCGGTTGTATGAGCAGGGCAAGGAGGTGAACGGCGCGGGCATCAACTGCTCAGCGGCTGTGCACCAGGATGCGACCGGCAACGCAGCAGACATTGCCATTGGATGGGCCATCGCTGTGGGCTCGCCATTCACCTTTGGTGAGTGCAACCACGCCTGTCACTTCCATCTGGAGCTCTTCGTTGATGTGCCCACCATCTGATCCTGGAGCACTGAAGCAAGTGCATCATCGTGTAGGAAGCTGACACGACCTTTGGTTCTGCTGCCTGTTGCAGCGACGACGCTGGAGAGCGAGTACAAGTCGGACATCTACGGCGAGCGGTGTATCCTGCTGGGCGGCGTGCACGGCATGGTGGAGGGCCTCTTCAGGAGATATGTCCGACAAGGGATGAGGTGCACACACTGCCCACTGCTCTGTGCAGATGTACTGCACTTGACGAGCATGCAACAGGTCAGCTCGTGGTAGCTACCTTATGCTGACAGCATCTCCTGTCCTGGTGCGCAGCGACGAGGATGCGTTCAAGCAGAGCGTGGAGTGCATCACGGGCCCCATCTCGCGCATCATCTCCTCCAAGGGCATGCCCGCCGTGTACGAGGCCCTGGACGAGGAGGGCAAGAAGACCTTCAAGCAGGTGCCACCCTCGCAATTGGACTGCCCTCACTTATTTCCTTTTATCAGCCAGGCGCACTCATGCTTTGAGTCGGCGCTTCTGCAGCAGTGCATGTTGATGTGCTGACCCGTGTCATTGCTGAGAATGTCTAAATACTTAGAACATCTGTAGATGCTGAAAGGTGGGTGTGTTGCAATCCTGCCAAACATAGGCGTACTCAGCGGCGTTCAGGCCGGCGTGCGACATCTGCTTTGAGATCTACGAGGACGTGGCGTGCGGCAACGAGATCAAGTCGGTCGTCAACGCTGGCCGCCGCTTCGACCGGTACCCCATGGGCAAGATCGACAACACCCACATGTGGCAGGTAAGGCCACACCTTTGGCCCCAGCTGAGGAATAACACGGCAGCAGGTTGTGTATGCAGCGTCCTGAACACTCCAGCTGTGCATCTAGCATGACATTGACTATGTTGTCGCTGTTGCACCACCAGAAGAGGAGCGATGATGCTTGATAGTCTCGTTCGTCATAAGCGCGGCTTCGCCGCCTTGCTGACAAGCTTATATCACCACCCATTGTCTGAGCTCCCGGACCTTCCTAACCCCTTGATGCACGAATAGGCCTGTCCACCTGACCAGTGATGATACATCAAAACCAACCTTATCTACATTGTACGTATGCGGCCGCAAGGTCTGCAGATGACTTTACTTGACGAATCTGAGGTCAGCATGCACGCGCTGTGATTGCTGTTTCTGTAATGGGTTCTGAGATCCGGCAACCTCAAATAAAATCTCAGAAGATTATGCTCACGCTGTGCAGGTGGGTCAGCGCGTGCGGGCGGCAAGGAATGAGGACGAGATTCCTCTGAACCCGTTCACAGCTGGCGTGTACGTGGCCACCATGATGGCCACCGTGTACGTCCTCAAGCAGAAGGTGGGTGCCATCGCATCACAAGATGCAAGAGGTTGGCGATGCTTTGGCCTGGATGATTGCAAGTGTGATGTCGCTCTGGGTGTCTGCATAAATCCCCATGGTGATATGGGTCACGCAATGCCCATATCTTGTGCACCATCTGCTGCAGGGCCACCCCTACTCAGAGATCTGCAACGAGTCGATCATCGAGGCAGTGGACAGCCTGAACCCCTACATGCACGCACGGGGCGTCGCATTCATGGTGAGCACGTTTGTGACGTATGCTGCCATCTGCATTGCGAGGGCTGTATCACTTGGAAGCAGCTTGGCTTGGCCACATCAGCAGTTGTGGTAGCATAACGCCTTCAATACCTTGGTGCGCAACTGCAGGTGGACAACTGCTCGTACACAGCGCGCCTGGGCTCGCGGAAGTGGGCGCCGCGGTTCGACTACATCTTTGACCAGCAGGAGCGGATGCACTGCATCCCATCCACTGCCATTGTGCATCTGCGTGCTGCAGCTATGAGCTGTTTAACATGAAGTCGCGTTGACCACTGTTGCCTCGACAGCTGTCATTGCGCTTGTGGCTCTCTGCAGGCGTATGCCGCGATTGACGAGGGCCTGCCGCTGGACGAGGAGGTGTTCCAGCAGTTCCTCAACGACCCAGTGCACCAGGTGCGCTCAGACGCACAGTGGTGGAAGCGTCAGTTTGTGGGATCCATTTTGTGATCGTGACTGCCATCCTGAATGCTGTCTGAAAACCTGTGCTGCGGAGATCTGCCATGTGTTGTGCCGATCATGCCGCGTGGTGCCCCTGTCAAAGATGCTCGACATGCTGTGCAGGCGATGGCCACGTGCTCCTCGATGCGGCCGTCGGTCGACATTTCGGTTGGCGGGGATGGCTCTGACGTGGGCGTCGGCGCCGGCGGTGCCCGCACCGAGTATCGCAGCACTGTCGCCACCGCCGCAGTTTAGGTTGGTGACCATCAGGACAAGAGGGCCAGCTTGCCTCCGTTGGCCGACGCTATGGCCTAGGTCGTAGGTGTAGATGTAGAAGGGTCGAAAGCCTCAGCAGATGTTGCTTGCTCCTGCTCAGGACTGCACTGTCCCATACGCAGCAGAGCGGCAACGTCTTCTGTGCTCTGACCAGGATGCAGGAGTGCGGCGTTGTTGTCTTTGCACTCTTCGCACATTTTCTGGACCCAAACGTATGTGAAGCAATTTTGACCAGACGAAGCTCAACCTGTGCACTGCGGTGTAAACCTGTGGTTTGTAACACTTTGGAACCCACCAGATTCCCGAACCATCAAATCATTTCCAGGACCAGGGTACAGGTGTATTTAGGCTGGATCAGGATAGGGGTCTCACAGGGTCTTATAGAGAGAAGGACTATAGTGTACCGACCCTGGCCCCCTTCCATGATCCCCTTGCAGGCTCAATAGACAGAAGTGCAGATATGAAAAGATACCAAATGGTGAGCAGACATAAACTGGTACCAGTTTTTTAAACAGACACCCTGTGAGACACTATCTGAAAGGGTACAAGTTATGCCCATTATCGTGCCAGATTCAAGGAAATGTACCTCAGGCTACAAAGTCAGGATTCTGGCGGCGCCGTCGTAGCCCAGCAGTGGTCTCGCAGAGTACGTTGGGGGAAAGCGTCTGGTGCCCTGACCCCTACTCAGCGATGCAACAGCATTTCGGCTTGGCGAATCAGGTCTTGCACCCCCTACAAGGTGGTCAAGTACTGGGGATGAAGCATGAGCGGTCTGTTACAACAACCCTGGGTAACAAGATTGCCACTGGCACCGTAACAACACTGAACCGTCTCAGGCACAACAAACAACCCCCTACTGAAGTTTGCCTGCATTGCTGCTAGTAGAGTAGCCCGGCACCGAACTTTCGCATCTCGCGCGCATTGCCGCCCGTGAGGTGGTATGCTATGTTCTGCAAGAATAGACATGCGAGGATCACAGCCAACATATGCTGACCTTATTTCATGACCCAGTGCATGCAGACTGCAGGTGAGGGTCCCGTCACAGACTGCCAGCAGAGGACACGTGATGCTGATGGGCATGCTCTAGATGACTTCACCATTGCACACCGCTGGATGCAAGGACTGCAACTGCTGCATTCAGCTGAGGTATGAGGTCCAGTGTGCAGTTTAGCCGCAAGCAGCGGTGGTTGCAGGCAGCGGTGATGTGAAGCGCAACAGGGACAACACGTCGCACCTGGAGGTGGTCCACGCCGGGGGCTGTGGCATCTGGGAGCGCCCCCGCGCGCGCCTGGTGTGCCAGGTACCTCGACATCTCCTCCGCGTTGAAGCGCGGCACCTGCATCACAGGCCGGAGCACGACAGTGGTCTTGCAGTCCTCACAGGACACCGTACACATGTGGGATGTGTGAGGCGCTCGTCAGCTCGGTCACACTGCTGACACCTTGCCACATGCATGTTTGAGCATTGAGCAGTGGTCAGCAAAGCCAGTTGACACTGAATCCGACTGCAGGTTCACGGGCACCTGCAGCAGGGAGCCCTTGGGGCGGGGGATGACCAGCTGGCGGCTGATGCCGGCGCCCCACGTCACGGCGGTGACCACCGAGCCGCGCGCTGGCGGCGGCCCCGTCAGCAGCGCCTGTCACGGCAGTGCAATCACGATCTTAGGAGTCTTCAACGCAGGTTTCCCTTTGTGAATCTCTTTGTCCTAGACCATGAAAAAGGCTGTAGAGTTGCTGTACGGGTGGGAAGCAGAGCATCAGTGACCGCTGAGACTGAAGACCTTCGACCTTCAGCTGCCAGACAGGTTGCTGATGGAGACACTAGACAGCAGTGGATGCACGGCGTGCCATGCAGCAGGCAGGACAAGCAGAGTTGTCTGGGCGTGAGCGCCCCGTAGGTCTCGGACAACGGAAGGTACCTTGACGGCGTTGGCGAGCCGCAGCTCGATGGGCAGGACGTTGCGGCGCCGGAGGTCGAACCACTCATGGTAGCCCGTCACCCAGTACAGCGTGTTCCAGTCGTCCACCACGAACAGCACCGGCGCCTGTGCGTGCAAACAGAGCGCTGTTGATGCTGGGCGCATCATAAACATAAGTCGCGTGGACGCTGGCACTCTTCTGAGTACTGTGTAGCTGCCTCGCGGGACCCAAGGTGCAGCAATGCTGGGAGCCCATGTGTGGGCTGTGATCGTGCATTTGACCTTCTTACAAGTTTGGAGAATAGCACCTCTGTCTGGGTCCTGAGCACTTGCAGCACCTCCACCGCAGCAACGACTGCCGCGTGCGCATCAGTGGTGGCGATGCCGTCTGTGGGGCATCAGCAGAAGGATCACCTTGGCAGCTTGGGTTCCATGGGTGCATGACCAGTGGTTCGCTATTTGAGATTGTGAAACAAGTTGCGCGCAAGCAACAATGTCTGCAGCCCACGCCATCTGCGCTGCTACTTAATGAATGGCAGTGCTCACCTTCGATGACAGTCGACAGGCTGGAGTCTGGCTTTGACAGCGAGGGCAGGGATTCCAGGATGGGCCCATGCGCAGCTGCCACGGTGCGCATCAGCAGCTTGGCGGCATCTGGCGTGTCCCATGTACCCTCCTCATTCCTGTGGAAACGAAGCCAGGGGATGCTGCCAACATGTCCGGTAATTTGCTGTCGCTGGTCACACAAGAATGCCGTACAAGTCGCCAGCACCTGCGCTATGCCGGCGGCCTGTGCCACTTTGAGGTTTGTGAATGTACTGAACCGCTGGTGACAAGCACATCAGCAATCAATGTTCACAGTGTTCGTGGCAGTTGCATGCAAGCAGACCCCATGAACGCGCAAGCACGCACTTGTGGAAGAAGCCGCCGTCCATGAACAGAGAAGCCGACGGCACGTACACCACCAGCCGGCCGGTGGCACGGCCCCAGTCCGCCAGTGTCGCCAGGGCGATGCTCTTGCCGCTGCCTGTGTGAGGAACCAGAGCATTCTTGCAGGTCAAGCGCGCATGCACACCACGCACATCCAGCCTTGGATGTGTCGGCTGCATACGTCAGTGAGATCAACATGGTCCCCAGTAAGAACGGGCTCTGAAGAGCTTGCCTGTGGGGCCATCTAGGTACAACTTCCGCTTCGGCCCTGACGCCACCAGCTGGATGAGGTCGTGCATGATCTGCCGATACATGACCATGTCTGTCTTCGTTGAGGCCAGCTCCTCCTGCGCACATGCAGATGCAGGATGCGTGATCGTACTTCATGCCATGCCTGTGCTGCTTTGCAAGCTGAAATCAGCTTACCGTGTGCCAAGCATTGAATGGCCCAAGACGAACAGCATAGACATTGAGCCTCACCTGCAACCCCTTGCAGCCGCCCTTGAGCACAAAGGTCTCGCCGCGTGCCGCGGCAGACGCATAGAAGTCCTGGAAGCCCTCAGGAATTCTGGCTGCCGTTAGGTCAAAGAACTTGCCTACATCGGCAGCTTCGAGCTCTGCTGTGGACTTGTCTGCGAACCAGTCGAGCCTGCATTGCATTCTCCGCATGCACGGGTCAATGTCAGGTTCGCCAACTGCATGCGCAACCATTTGAGCAGATCCCAAACAGACAATTTGCACCCCGGGAAGAAGCAGGATAGCCAGCACTGGCAATGAGTCTGTACCTCTCTCGCTCTGCCGCCTCCATCTCAGCATCCGTGGGCTCTGCTGGCGCGGCCGGCTTTCGCAGCGCCTGCCTGTCTTCCTGACTGTCGGGTGCGGCTGCAGCAGCTGTCTGCGCGCCGCCGCTGGTGCGTGCCGCTCTTGTCGCCCTTTTTGCAAAGCTGCGCTGCTGGTGGGTCGCCGAGCAGACATTACTGCTACATGCTGCCTGCGAGCTGCATTGGCAGTCACTTGCACAGAATTGCTGCAGGGACGGCAGCTGCTGAGTGTGCAAGTGCCGCTGCGGCGGCTGTGCAGTGGTCACGGCCGATGCCGCTGCTGCCGCCAGCCGTTGCCAGAAGCCCCCACCGGCTTCAAGAGCTGACGGCGCCGTGCAAATGCCGCTGTGCACGGTCCTGAACAGGCAACAAGCTATGTCATGCCCTGCGGTGCGCTGATGAAGCGACACGAGTGTGTCAATCTGCGCGCATGAACGAAACATATTTGCCTGTCTGCCGGTACCTGATCGAGATGGCTGCAGAGCTGATGATATGCCGACTGAGTCTCGACATGACAGACCAAGGTTGAGGATGACCGAGTGCTGGCACAACCGCGGTTCTGAGGTGCAATATTTGCGACGCCCTCACCAACGAGCACAGGCAAACTCAAGGTTCTATGATCGTTCTCAGTACGTGGGGTTCTCCTCTGCGGTGAATCGCTGAGTGAGGGAGTGTGTGATCTTACTCTCAAAGGGACAAATCGCCGATCGGTCGAAACGGAAGAAGTGTCCATGCTCAATTGGATACTTGGAGAGGGGCCAGTAGCCCAACAGGCCCGTACTCGAGGTGACGAGCTCACAGCGCATGTTTAGAATACTGCTTTGGGACGGCAGCACAGTTCAGATGCGTCGTTAAGCCGTCAAGCGCTGGCGTATTGCAGCTGTCGGGCAACGCGGGCCGCCAATGACCGTGCAAAAGGTGCGAGTTCAGCCAGCGATCCACGAGTGAATCTGGTACAGCGTCGTCTGTGCGGCTTGCACGCATGACAGTCTGTTCATAAACGGGATGTAGTATCTTCACAAGTAGACTGTGTGTCAGATTAGTCAAAATGTCACTGTACAAAGCAGAGTGCAGATGCCGCACGCCAATGCACAGCGGCTTCCACACTGCAATGCATAAATGCCTGCACATGTACATAGTGAATGGTGTGGATGGGATCTGAGGCTTCCTGTGTTCTCACACAAGTCTTTTTGTGTATAACGTCGAGGTATGCCACAGGATGTTACACAGCCAGCAGCATCGGTATAGGTGGCGGACTCAAGGTAGCGCTGGCAGCCCATAGAGCGATGCATTGGACGCCCAAATGCACAGCTTCTTGCAATGCGCATGGCGCCGGACAGCTGCGTAAGCTGCGGGCGGTGCTGCCGAAGCCGCTGACAAGTCAGTAACTGCTGCGGGCGCGTCTCCCCTGCAGGTGGGCGTGCTGGTCATTGGCGCGGGGCCCACAGGCCTTGGGGCGGCGACGCGGCTCAACCAGCATGGCGTGCAGGATTGGCTGCTCGTGGACCAGGCGAGCAACCGCGAACTCTGTTCCCGTGCATGGGGCCACCTCTTGATCCTTTTAGCTGCTCCGCAGCATCAGCATCATGTCATGCTCTGCGGAGGCTCTGTGCTGTTGCTGCCCCTTGATGTCAATGCCAGTCCGACTGCTTCTTCGACCTGGCCGCACAGGAACCGGAGGCAGGAGGGCTGGCGTGCACGGATGTCACGCCGGAGGGCTTCCTGTTTGACATGGGCGGCCATGTCATCTTCTCGCACTATCAGTACTTCGACGAGCTGCTGAACACGTGCTACGGCGATGGTGGGTCCAGCTGCCCTCATAGTATCTTCTTGTGCAAATCAGAGTTGACAAGAATGCAGTGCTCGGAGGCTGATGCCTGCCAATTGATGCTATGTGTGCATGCAGGCCCAGAGCGGTGGAACACGCTCCAACGGGTGTCGTACGTGTGGATCAAGGGGCGCTGGGTGGCATACCCGTTCCAGAACAACATCAGCGCGCTGGACACAGAGGATCAGGTCAGCTGTGGACAGTTTGCAAGGTGCTCGCTGACATGGGCGCTGGGGGCATGGGTTTTGACCAACAGCCCTCGTCCAAAAAGGATGTGGCACGGGTGGACAACCATCACAACAACAGCATTCGATGGCTGTGCCATGTCTGCCGCTGCAGATCAAGTGCCTGACGGGCCTGATTGATGCCAAGGTGGCAAATCACGCTGCCACCACGAAGCCGAAGAACTTCGACGAGTGGATCCTGCGTGTCATGGGCGAGGGCATCGCGGACCTATTCATGCGGCCGTACAACTTTAAAGTGCGCACTCCCGCACGTTCTGCAGCAAGTAACAATTTGGCTAGAGCATTTCTGCCTTGTGAGGCTTGTTGCAACAAAACAGCAGAGAGCCAGTGCTGAAGAGTGCGTCTCTGCAACACTCAAGGTCAGACTTGCAAAGCTCATGAGGGACACCTATCACCCGCAGGTGTGGGCGATCGAGCCGAAGGGTATGCAGTGCGATTGGCTGGGGGAGCGCGTGGCGACGGTGGACGTCACACGCGCAATCACAAACGTGCTACATAACAAGGAGGACGCGGGGTGGGGACCTAACGCAGTGTTCCGCTTCCCGCTGGAGGGCGGCACCGGCGGCATCTGGAAAGCAGTCGCAGCAGCACTGCCGCAGGACAGGCTGGTGAGTTGAACCTTTCCCTCCGCAAAAAGTTGCCAGTGGCGGTTTACCTCGTATCGAATCTGGGCGGCAGTGTGGCATCTGGAAGGGGGCTGCGGCAGTGCTGCTGCAGGGTTCTCAGCCCACATGTGTGCATTGCTCTTGCTGCATTCCGCAGCGTGATGTGCTCCTCCTCAATCCTGCGCAGAGGCTAGGCAGCGGCAGCAAGGTAGTAAGCATAGACAAGGACGCCAAGTCGGTGTCGCTCGCGGACGGCAGCCAGCTGCAGTACGAGTCGCTGCTGACCACGATGCCGCTGGACCTCACACTGCAGTGGCTCGGCAAACCCGACTGGGCCGCCGAGCTGACGCACAGGTAGGCTGCAACGAGATCCGCTAATGTTACTGATGACATGACTGCACGGCTGCAACGATGTGCGCTACTTATGACATGACTGATATGCCCGGCCGAGCCACCTGTTGTAGTCATGACAGCCCGCAAGCCGCAGATGAAGCATGCCACCCGTAGGCTCATCTTGGAAAAAGCCTGCTGTGGTGCATGTCGCTTCTCCAGACTCCGTGTGTGACGAGGATGCTCAACGATCTGTCTGCAGCTCATCGCACATCATCGGCATTGGCATACGGGGCCACAGCCCGCATGACACCAAGTGCTGGCTGTACTTTCCTGAGGACGACTGCCCCTTCTACCGCACCACGGTGGGATGAGTGCCTTTAAGATCTTGCCTGCCTTTACTCATTGCCAAGTCGGATCACCTGAACTCTTCGTAACTTAGGAGGTCTGGTGCCCTGCAGAGCTGTATAGCACCGAAAGCACACCATTCACCACAGACTGCGGCTGTGTGTTTCTGCAGGTATTCAGCCACTATGCGCCAAAGAACTGCCCGACAGCAGATGCGCAGCTGCGCACGCTGCTGCTAGGCGACTGCAGCGAGACGCCAGACAGCAAACCAGAGGGCGGGCCCTACTGGTCCCTCATGTTTGAGGTCAGCGAGTCGAAGGTCAAGCCTGTTGACCAGGTGGGTGCAGCACTTGCTGTGATTGCCCTAAGCCATGTCGAGTTGGCCAATCTGGGCCATGAAGTGTTCGGAAAGGATGGCGTAGCCAACCTGCATGTTGCTATTGTGGCATAGACTCGAGGCAGGGGTGAGCCAATGTGGATTGCTGTCGTCGTTCTCAAAGACCTTGCGCTCATTAGTTGTCGGTACTTTTGCGACAATGTAGCTGAGTAGGATGAAACGCCCACCCTGCAGGAGGAGCAGCAGCTCGGAGGCAGCAGGTGGCCGGCGATTGTGCGGGAGACCATCCAGGGCGCCATCAACACCAGCCTCATCGCGCCCGCAGACCAGATCGTGTCCATCTACCACAGGCAAGGCGGCACGGCCATTGCTGTGCAGCGTCCATCAATGCACTGACCACAGCGACCTGGCGGCCAGCAAACAGCTGAGCGTCCCCCAACTTTGCAGCATCACATGCTTCATTGTGATGTTAAAGAGGTTGGTCACCCCCTCACGAACGTGACTGCAATGCAAGGTCTGCCATGCTCACTTTGCCCGCGTTGCACACACGCAGGCGGATCGAGCACGGGTACCCGACGCCCAGTGTGGCGCGGGACGCTGCCCTGGACAAGGCGCAGCCGTGGCTGCGGGAGCACGGCGTCTGGTCGCGCGGCCGCTTTGGCAGCTACAAGTACGAGGTGGCCAACCAAGACCACTCGCTCATGTTGGGCGTGGAGGCCGTGGACAACATCCTGTTCGGCACGCGGGTGAGGCTGCCTGCTGTGTAGCAACTTTGCTAGTGGTCGCCAGTGGCGACGAGTTGCCTGCACGTGCTAGCATCTGGCAGGCGAGGTGTGCACCGCTGTGGGGTGGTGTGGCATGGCACCGTCTCGGCTGTCGCCCAAAATGGTTGCTTTCACTGTCACCTCATGGTGCTGATTATCCAGTGGACACCCAGACAGACTGCATCGTGGCCATCGGGGTGGAGCTGGGTGGGTTGTCAGAAACTGACACTGTATCATTCGTGCGCCTTTGCAGGAAATCACGCTGTCGAACCCCAACATTGTGAATGCGAAAAAGAACATGGAGCTGAGGTACCTCACGCCGAAGCGCACCTGAGCAGTCGCACCCCTGCAGCCGGGGTGCATGCTGTAGGATTTCGATATGAATGGCGCAGAAGTGGCACTGTGATGTGTATTCCTCAGCAATGCGACCCTGCTCGGGCAAGAAGGTGCTGTTGATGGGCACTGAATGGGATTGTGGCTAGTGTCAGATGCTTTGCAGTTGTGAGAATAGATTGTCGTTGAACTTTCCTCTGGTTTTGCAGCTTTGTGTCAGCCAGTCGCAGACGCTGTCATATGTCAAGACACCTCCATATGCTCGCACATGTAATTGCGAGCTCAACACTTCCAGCTGACCACAAATTTGCACCTCAAAGACGCGTTCTCTCTAATTGACACAATACACTGTTCGCATGCTCACTTCCGTGCTCGTTTGCTCTTGGGGGCATCTGCCTGCTCCACATTCCGCTTCGCTGCCTCTCGCCCATGTTGTGCCACTGCTGCCTGCACTCCTGACGCATCCTGAATCGCCGCCAGCGCATCGATCAGAATGCGCTTCTCCGCAATCACCAGCGTCAACGCCGCCAGCTTCGCCACCTTCGCCTCCCCAGCAGGCTGCAGCTTGGCCGCGGCGAGCGCCGCTTCGTCCTCCGCAATGTCGGCGTGCTGGTAGCGCCGCAGCCGCTGCTGAATGCTGTCTGCCAGGGCGGCGGATGCCGCCGGCGGCAGCGCTGCCGCCGCCTGCGTGACGGGCATGTCAGATAGCATCGCCTCGCCGGCATCATCTGCATCTGTCCCGGGTTCGCTGGCGTCTGCTGTGCCTGCTCCAGCGGTGTGGCTTTCCTGCTGCGCCGTCGCTGGCTGTTCTGCTGCGCCGCTCTGCTGCTTGGACGTGACCGCTGCCAGAGGGCCGCCCGGGTATGCTGGCCGACCACCATGCTGCATGGCCGCGCCTGCTGCTGGGTGCCCACCCGACTGAGCCGTCGACACTGCTGCCTCTGCCAGAGCGGAGCTCAGGCGCTCAGCGACCTCCTCCATGCTGTCGGCGCCCTTCATGGCTGCGGCGGGCGCGAACAGCACCCACAGTGCCGCCACGAGTCCCGCCTCCAGAACCGCCCCCGGGGCAATGCACAGGCTGTCGTCTGGCATCGTGAGCAGGTCGCTGCAGATCAGACGGCACACTATACTGAGCCACTGAACCATGTGTTCGCAAAGCTTTGGATTTGGCACCCAAAGTGAGGCATGTGGTGGCCAACAGACACAACTGGTGTCTCAGGCCGTCGCAGGCCCAACGACAGGCAGAAGCTAGCTTGCTCGTCTGGCTGCGGGCCGTGCATAGATCAAAGATGGACTTCAGCACACTAGACAGACAGAAGCTGCTTCTGGAGCATCTGTCGGCACCTGTGGGTGTTCAGATAGGCGACACGCTTCCGAGCAGCGGCCTTGCCCAGGTGCTGCTGTGCCGCCGCCGCCAGGGCGTCCGGATCCAGCGACACCCTGTCGAAAGGATTCCCGCCGCCCAGCGCGAAGCCGTACTTCATGACCAGCTCACAGTTGCTGAGCTCGCCGTAGCAGTTGTGCACCTCCGCGCCCGCCGCCACAGCTGACGCCGCCACGACCTGCACACGTGTGCATTGCCACATTCGAAACGATGGCTTTTGGTGATGTGATCGGCCAAAGTCGATGTCAGAGCCCAGGCGCACCACGCCAGTGCGCTCCTGTGCCCACTGCCACATGGGCGCCACCAGGATCTGCACACTGAAGACGACAAAATCTGCACACATTTGGTCACTGGGCGCGCATTGCAGGCACATCGTCGGCACCCACACACGCGCCTCTGTTCAGAAGACGCCAGCAGGAGCTGTCCGTAGAGGACCCTCCTCCGATGCCATGATGCATGAAGAGCAATCGTGTGGTTCGGCCAAGGAATACTCATACCAACATTGTCATTTGTATCCCTTGAATCGACGCACCTCCACAACCCCCTGCCCATGTCGCTCGCCGTCAAGGATGGCGATTTCCAGGTGCCATCGGGGGTCTTCCGCTGCATCAGGTGGCCGGATGCGCGGCCGCCACAGCTGCTCCGCTGTTGCGTCATCATCATCTGACGACTGCTCTGCAGCGGCATCGGCGTCTGAGGACTGCCCTGCCGCACTGTCTGCACCCTGTGAGGGCTCCTCCCCTTGCTGACTGGAGGCGCTGCTGGACTGTGCCAAATCCTTCTCTGCATCTTCTGTCGCCACATGCACGACAGTTCAGCAAGCCACACAAACATGCGATTCCAATAAGTTGCGCCCAAGTACGCCTCCTGATTGCTGATGCAGGGCAAGCAATTGCAAAGCAGAGAATCGCAAATGCCACCAGGACCATCGTCAGTATATCTTTGTGCACCCTGAACAGGCCTGCAAACCGCCGAGTCCATCCTCACCATCAGTGGCGTCGTCACTGCTGCCGCCGCTGCCGCCGTCATCTGAGCAGGACGCCTCCGCCACGGTGTAGTCATCTGTCAGCTTCACGAAGGCGGCTTTGTGGTTGAAGATGTCCGCCAGCGGTACCAGTGAAATGCCTGCAGAACAGAAGCAGAACGCATTGCATGCAGCCGAGCGTCCTTAGGTTTTGACAGTCGGCGGCGCTTGTATCATCGTGTAGAAGCTGCTTTCGAAGCAGTGAAGTTTGCTGATGCTGCTGTCGTCACGTTGGCTCTCGATCACCGTGCATACTTCTTGACATGGAGGCAGCGGGCGCCACGCACGTGCTGTCTGCAAATGTTTGACGGCAGGCAGCACGCTAAACCCAGTTGTAATGAAAGGATTGGTGGTCACCGTGCACGCTGTCGACCCCGAAGGCTCGGGATGCCACCCACGACACCGCCTCCATGTAGCTCTGCAGCGTGAAGCCGGCGCGGGGAATGTCTGGATGCCGCGCCAGCAGGGCCTCCACCACCGCAAAGTCCTCTGCCAGTAGCGGCGCATCAGCTGCGGCGCGCCCTTCTGCTTCTGTTCCCTTTTCAGTGTGATTGGACATGTCGTCGAGTGGCCCCCTTTGCCAGTCAGAAGCACACCCACTGCCTCGGAGTTCCCCGCCAGCGGCGGCGCATCAGCAGCCTTGCAACCACAACTGTCTTGATGCAGGGTGACGCTGTGTTCATCGACCCACGTGCATCGCTACCATCTGTGAGTCGCGGAATCAAGATGGGAACCTCCTTTCCTGAGGGGGCTACTCCCACCTGCAGCAGTGTCGCCTCTTCCGCCGTCCAGAACAGCGGCAGGTAGGCGCGCTGGGGCAGCGACTGCAGGTAGGTGTGCCTGCATGTGGCGCATAGAGAGGCACCTGAGTTGACAGTGAGGCGTCTGACATATCACAGATGGCGTACCCACGTGCGACAGCAGCATGCTAAAGCCATGGGCATGGCGGCACAGAGGGCCGGCTGCATGCAGCCGCCATGACATCACAGTGCCGTACACGCCAGTAGGCCCACCATCTCGACTTTGGCCCCATGACATGCTTCTCATACAGCACGGCGAAGTTCAGGGCCAGGCCCCCGCGCAGCTCTGACGACTGCAGGATGTTCGCCGCGGCGACGTTGACGACTGACAGCACGGACTCCTTCGGGATGCACCCCAGCGCTTCGCCCTCGGCTATGTCCCGCGTTGCATATACGCCAATGTGGTTCGCATCATCTGGCACATGCCCGATCTCAATGCACGGCTCAAGTTGTATGCTCAGCATGTCCAAGACCTGCCGCACAATGTCGAGCTTGGTAGTTGTCAACTCCATGATCGTGCGCGCGCGCCATTCACAGCTTGTGTATTCAGACTGCTGGTTTGCAACGTTCACACATGATGCAGATCAGCTATGCACAGGAGCGCAAGCGTGCATGCACTCTCTGGTACATGATTACATAACCCATGCCATCGAGATGTCCGAAGCCTGCAGCCGGTCATAGTGCATCTTTGCATATACGTAAAGCCGACATCAAGATCACATCCCAACGCTCACACGGTTCCCCAGTCTGCGCTGGCGCGCAACCTTTCAGTTGGTTCTGTTGAGAGTTTCGGAACCGTCGTGAAGCGGCCCTTGCTGAGCCGAAAGGCAGTCAAAATGAATTTTAGTGGTCTGGGCTCAGAGACTGAAGGTGAGCGCATGCTGACTATCACGCATCTGCCGGACATGACCAACTTCACTTGGTCAATTCCCAGCCTGCGCTGACTATGCCTGTTGCTGGTGCCATCGACAGCGCAACACAAAAGTTCCTGAGGTTACACATTCATGCCTGCATGGCAAAACCTGTGCTTGCCATCTCGCGCAGGCGACAAGCAGATGAAAGCCGCAGAGGCGCTCATACAGCCATCGCTGCTTTCACTGCGCTTCAAGGCAGACTGGGACCAGGCCACGCCGCTGTTTGAGAAGGCGGCGCTCAACTATAGGGTGCGGGAGGGAGTGACACTCTCAACGATGCAAGCGCAGCTTGACAAGCGTGCAAATGCTGCGCTTGCAGCTGTCTTACAGGGCGGTTCACGATGCGGCCAGCACTCACTGAGACACCTTTTTGTTGCTGCAGCAATCGAAAGCGTTTAAAAAGGCCATCGCTGCGTACGAGAGAGCAGCGACGGGGCAGGAGCGGCTGGACTCGCCGTGGCATTCGGCCAAGCACTTGGAGAAGGCGGCTGAGTGCTGTAAGGAGCTCGGCCAGGCCGCCGACATGCCCTCCTGGTGAGGTTCGCGCACAATGGTCACACGACAAATTTGCGCTCATCTGCCGCGGTGCAGTGGACGAAGCAGATGGCAATGTTGATGCCCAGTGGTTGTGGCAGGTGCCGCATTACATGTGCAGCCGCATGACTGTCTCACCGCACCGCGACCCTGCTCATGGCAAGGTACTCGAGGGCGGCGCTGTGCTACGAGGAGGCTGGGCGGGGTCAGGCGGCAGCGGAGGCGCTGTCCAAGGGCGCACGTGCCATCGAGGACAGCGACCCGCAGGTCTGCTCAAAAGAACGGAAGCGCTGGTCCACACCCCCAAGTGCCTGATAATCTGAGACCAGTCTACCACCGCAACCTGATGTGGTGGTGTTTATGATTGTGCTGATGCGGTGCAGGCCGCGAGCGACCTGTACGGCAAAGCAGTCAAGGCGCTGGAGGTTGAGGGCAAAGCTGGCATGGCCTCCGACATCTACAGGCACGAGTCACAGCATCATACTGAGATTTGCACATTGGTGCCTGCATTGATTGACGTTTTGCACACTCTCACATCGGTAAAGGTCATGGATGTATTCTCACGAATCTTTCATGTGCACAGCAATGCCTGCAAGAGTCAGCAAACTGCACCCTCCAAGGGATCAGTAAGGAACATTGCATCACGGGCACTGTCATTCGTCTGACATCATGTGACCCCAGTGCAGGCATGCAACGGGCAACGAGCTGCGACGTGGCGACTGGGGCGCGGCAGCTGGCTTCCAGCTGCGGTGGGCGGTTGCGTGCGATGAGGCACAGGTGTGACCCTGTTGCACACACGATGCCCAAGATGGCAGCATCGCCCTGACTGTCCACTCAACCGTCAGCCGAATTACTGTTGCTGCATAAACATGCTGTCTCAATTTGCATTTCCAGATAATGTGACAACATGTCTGTCTGCATGTGCTTGTGCAGGCTGTCACCAGCCAGTGCCGCGCATACCTGGCTGCAGTCATCATCTGGCTGGCGGGTCAGAAAGGCAGGGAAGCCTACCTGTGTCACCAGGCGAGTTTGCCCTTCATACTTGCGGCTTTGTAGATCACCCTTGATGCCACATGCTCCACATCTTCAGACATGTTCCAAACGGTCCCTTCTGACGTTATATTCTCAGACCAGCAGCCACAGCAGCATAAACACTTGCACCAAGCCAAGCCTTTCACAGCCCCCACGGTCACAGCAAGCCTCGATGTCTACAGCCACTAGCCTCGATGTCTACAACCACTTGTATAGCAGCAGTGTTCAAACAGACTCATTGAGCACTAGTCTGTGTCAACAGGATGCTCTCAACGTGCCAGCATTCACAACCAGTGAGGAGGCCTTTGCCGCAGAGGAGCTGCTGAATGCATTCCGCTCGGGCGACGCAGACCAAGTCACCGCGCTCATCAAACCCAACAGCGTGTTCATGAACATCGACAACCAGGTGAAGCTCGGTCCGTGCTTGTGTGGAGCTGCATATCGCATTTGTGGCAGGCACATGAGCGCCCACTGGTCTTTTGAGCCTGCCGCGGGGCAGTGCTCATAGCTTCAGGGTGTTACATTTGGTAGCTGACTTAATCCTGTGCAAGCGTGGTGTGCTGCCTGATTATCAGCTGGTGCTTGACCGCAGGTCTCGAGGCTGGCGAAGAAGCTGCCTATAGGGGACCTGAAGACGATTGCCGCAGAGTTGGAGGTGGCGGCGGCAGAGCAAAGCCGCTCCATACTGCAGCAAGGCTCAGACGACGAAGATCTGAGCTGACATCAGAGTTGGACACGATGTCGACGACATCATATGCGTTGAGATCATGCGCTCTGGGATGCCTCTATTATATTGTAGCAGCCTGAAATTCAGCAATTTACAGGGTTCAATCAATGCCAGGATCTGCTCACTCTGCGGTGTAAATAGCAAATCACTCCCAAGGCAAGTTAGTAAAGAAAAAGAGTCTGCCTTGCTGGTAGGCTGGCATCAAAATCAATCAGCCAGCCACAGCACGCAGCTGCGACATCCGCAACACATGAATGCCGCTGTCTGCATGTCAGAAGGTACTGCCATGGGGATCCCGATCCCGAGAGCAGCCCGTGAGTAGCTTGAAAGCACAGGTCAAGTCACCCTGTTTGCATGACAGACAGTCACGTCAAGAAAGCTTTGAAGCTCTGTCAGCCGTGTTTGCCCAGTCCTGGGCACCCGTCATCAAGCAGCTGACAACCGCAGCTAATTCGGACCGCCGCCAGGTCATGTGGTCTGGCGGCGGCGGTATGAGGGACGTGGACTTCCGTCAGGGGTGTTCGTGTGCGAGGACCCCTGCACCATCAAATAGCCCATATCAGCATGCTGCAATGGATCATGGACCCCCCTTGCCTGTGAAGACTCGAAGCCTGCACAGATAGCGCATATTTTCAGATGAATCTATTCAACGTTAAGCAGGAACTGCAAGTGCACCTGGGACAGGGTGCTGAAGTTGCGGCGCAGGGGCCCAGAGGTCTCGCGTTCGCTGTCGGTGCTGCCGCCCGGGGACGGCGGCACTGCAAACTCCACGCGCCGGCCCGCGCCCCTGTCGCCCACCGACCTCTCCGCCAGCACGCGGTCCGCGGCAGGGCCACCCTGCAGCATACGTTACCCAATGCTGTCAGGAAGCAGGGCTGACAATCGCACATTGAGACACGAGACTCAACTTCTTTGAGACCCGATTGGAGGCGTGAATGGTGCCAGCAACATGATCGATGCAGCTGTACTCCAAACCGCAGGCGGCCCCTCAGCTCGGATGCACGAGACGCACCACATCCAAAGCGACAGCAGATTAGTTTCGCATGGTGCAAGAGGCTGCGCCGGAGGCTCGAGGCTGCAATTGCAGCGCATTAACGTTGGACCTTCCGCTGCGGATGTGAGGCCCAAGCCCATGCCCTTGCCACCTCGAGCATCCTGTCGTTTGCTGAGACGCCGCATGCAGATGCACGACAGACTGTGGAACCCTGAACTAGCTGAGTCCCAAGACCCGCACCTGCAGCAGCCGCACTTCGGGCGGCCGCTCCGCCAGGAGCCGCTCCCCCGCTGCCGGGATGTAGCCACGCGGGGAGGCCTGGCTGGAGGACACCGCCGAGTCCACGTCCATCGTCGCCGCCTGCTGCTGCAGCCACTGCACACAGCACACCACCGCGACCCTATCAGACCTGGAGCAGAACTGACCCCCAGTGCGAACCACCTGGTGCCCACTTGCAAGACGTTCCTGTACTGGCACATCACCAGTGTGCTGGATAAGTGTGCCAATGCAGCACTCGGATGGAGTTCACGTCAGAAGGCGATCACCTCGTCCGTGCTGAGGCCGTCAGGGGAGCCCAGCGCAGACAGGCGGACCCGCAGCTGGGCGTTCTCAGAGGCCAGCAGCCGCGTCTCCTGCTGCGATGAAGCGATGGCCTGCAGCAACGCAAATGCGGCAGCATCATGATGGTATTGACTCGTAGGTCCAAATCGATTGAAATTGAAGTTCCCACTGTGACAATGCTAGAGCAGATCCTGCCGCATCAATTCTATGATGTCAAGCTTGAAAACATGAGAGGCTTGCTGTAAGGACCGGCACCGCAGCTCACATGCTGCCTGACTAAAAACTCTCTAGATCATGCAGACGAATCTGTTACTGGTGAGCATAGATTCCGGATATCAAGCATGTCTTTGCTGCCTATGCCTGCAAGGCCGAGTGAGATGCTAACTCAGAAGCCACCTGCTTGCAGTCCGCCACCATTGCCCTGCCTTGCCGGCACCGGTGGGTGTACTCTCCAGGGAAACGACTCCAAGATGGTCTCAAGGGTTAGCCGCTCACCCGCTTGAAGTCCTCCACCATGGCTTTCGCCTGCTCGCGCTGGCGGGTGTACTTCTCGGAGATACGGCGGCGCTCCGCCTCCGCCCGCTGCAGGATCACCGCTGAGTGCGCCGCCTGCTGCCTGCTGTCTTCCTCCTGCTGGTTCAGCGCCTGCAGCCGAGAGGAACACCGACGTGAGAGGTTTGACACCGACATGAGAGGTTTGCAGGGGATGCAGCACTGTGCCCAAAAGCGCATGCAGCATAGCACTGGCCCTGTTGCTGGGTGTGCCAGGTTCCCTTGGTGAGCTTGCGAGCCAAAGTTGCAGGATACCTGACTGCAGTGCAATCGGCGCCAGATGTGGGGTGCATCACAGTCGAGGCCTCAGAGGTGCAAGTGGGGCGGCCTGACTACAATTGGGGTTTAGGGTTGGCACCTGCTCGAGGCGGTGCTGCTCCAGGGCTGCGCGCCGGCTGGCCTTCTCCGAGGATAGGTGCTCCACTTTCAGAGCGTCCAGAGCGTCTGCCAGCTTCTTCTCCAGCTTCTGCAGCTCCACCTGCGATTGCGAGTGGCACATGGCGTTGCGGTTTATTACAGAATTTGGAGACCGCTACATCTGTGTAATGTCAGCGCATCTGTGCTGTTTCTCCACTGTCTGCAGCGCTACAGTCTTGTCCAGGGCAGTGAGGCAGAAAGAGATGCAGACTCGACCACCATGTATGGTCCAGCTGCCAGAGCCAACAAGTCTACATGAGAGGGTCTTTAAGATCGCAGGCAGCACCTGGCGCATGACGGCGGACAGCTCGTTGGCCCGGTCCGCATTGCGCTTCTGCAGGTTGGCCGCCCGCAGCTTCTTCTCCAGCGACGCCTGCAAGATCAGAGGCGTGGTGTTGCTGACTTGCCACATTGCTGCCATACTGGCATGCCCTCCAATCCAATATATCAATGCTCGGTCAGTCGCGCCCGTCGTCTGAGGCTTCACACTGCAGGATGTCATGATCAGCACAGGGCTTGGACGCCATCTGTGCAGTCTGCACACCAGTGTGCGGATGTCATGACGCACCTGCTCGGCGCCAATGATAAGGCTGAACACCATTGGCGCAGTCTGCAAGCAGTGCGCGGGGGTCACGGGCGCACCTGCTCGGCACGCAGGCGGCGGACCATGTCCTCGCGCTTGACCTCCTCGGCGACGGCCCGCCGCAGCGCGTCCTGTGTAGCGGCCTCCTGGTCCTCCAGATCCCGCCGCAGCTGCACAATAGCCAAGTGACATGGTCAAGGTGATCATGCAGATCCCGCGGCAGCTGCGCAACAGCCAAGTGATATGTTCAGGGTGACCATGCAGATCCCGCCGCAGCTGCGCAACAGCCAGGGAATAAATTCGACACAGGCTTTACTGGTCCTACTGTTCAACACCGGAGTGATGAAGTCCTGTAGATACTCGAGTAGGTACAGCATTGGTGTACAGCATTGGCACTCAAAGGTAGGCGGTGCTGAAAACTTCATCTGAATGGCGAGCCTTTTGGCGCAGTGCATATGCTCTTGTGCGCCAAACAACGCATACACAGCTAAGCGACGCTGCCTAGACTCCGCATTCCGAAATTGTTCTGCGAGCACTTGCAGCAGCCGTCGCAGCAGTTGGGGCACCTGGGCTAGCGTCTCCTCCTGCTGGCTGCGCTCCTGCGCAGCCCGCCGAAGCGCCCTGTCCCTGGCTGCCAGCTCCTGGTTCAGCCCCTGCAGCAGGTGCAGAACCACCTGTCGACACGACTTCCCTCATCTGGCGGCCCTGTGCTGCAAGTGTGGATCAGCATTCATACACTGGCACTTGCTGAGCTGCAGCAAACACATGGATGCTGCAGGTTTCCCCATGACTCCTACAGATGGTGACCTGAGCGACGTCCACGCGGAACTCGGCCTCCTGATTGGCGCGCTTGGCGGCCGCCTCCGCAGCCGCCTCGGCCACCTTGAGCTTGTGCTGCAGCGTGGCCACCTGTGCACGGCCATGTGCAATGTCAACACATGTGAGCCCCTGAGCTCCCTTGCTGTTGCCCCTGCAGCTCTGCTGTTACCTGCAATCTTGCCTGTACTGTGCAAGCTGCTGGCCGCATGGAAGCAAGCGATGATCCACGCCAATATTGATGTGCTGACATGCATTACTTTTCAGCGTTGTTGTGCATGGCGCGCCTCGCACTGTTCCGCCAACACCAGCAAGCGCCAGCAGCAAATCGCTTGCATCACCTGCTTGGCATCCTGCCGTGCCGCATCCCGCTCAGCTGTGACCCGCACGAGCGTGGTGGTGGACTCGTCCAGCGCCGCGGTCGCCCTCTGCAGCTGCTGCTGGGCGGTGTCCCTCGCCGCCCGCGCTTCCTCGGCCTCCTGTGGGTGAGCAGAGCAGTGCACTTCGTTCAACCGTGACGATACACCTGATATAAGGCTCGATGACACAGATGCTTGCCGCGGCACTGATGCACTTCGCAACAGGCACCATCTGCAGACGCCGCGGCTGAGCCAGGCGAGCATAGCGCCCTGCAACGGGGCATCTGCAGACGCTGATGCATCACGAGATGCGGCGCCACGCTCTGCAACCGGGCGGTCTTCTGGAGACGACGACGTATGCCACACAGTGTGCAGCCGCACCTGCTGCAGCGAGACGCAGCGCTCCTGCACCATCTCCTTCGCCACGCGCTCGTCCGCCAGCGACCGCTGCGCGTCCAGCCGCGCACCCTCGCTGGCCCGCAGGTCCTCGCCCAGCCTCGCAAGCGCCGCCGCCGCCGCCAGCGAGTCCTCCTGCGCGGACGCCGCCCGCAGGCTGGCCGCCGCCTGCTGCCCCGCTTCCGCCTCCGCGGCTTCAACCGCCGCGCCTGTCTGCTTGTGCAATGCAGAAGAAGGTTCAAGGTGTGCCAGGGGAAAGCCCAGTTCTCTGCGTCGCTACCCCGACGAGCAAATACTGTGTGAAGGCCTGGCCGCCGCCTGCTGCCCCGCTTGCGCCTCGCTGGCCTCCACCGCCGGCCCCGCCTGCGTCTGCAGGGTCGGGAATTGCAACATGTGAAGATACCTCTATTTCCCTACGCCTGTCTGCGTCTGCAGGGTCAAAAATGGCAGACCGCGAGGTTGCCTCGATTCTCTCATGAATCCTCATTGTGCAGTGAACAGGACTGCTGAGTCATATGCCGATGACAGCCACTGCGTAAGCTACAGCGCCGGATTCGAAGTGCCTCACCTTTTAAGGGCTACTGCGCGCAAGTGCGGGGCAAGCACATCTATCACACCCAGCCAGTGCACAAAGTGGCGCACCTGCTGCGCGAGGAGGGTCTTGTGCTCCTGCTGCACCGCGAGGCGGCGCAGCGCGGCCTTGCGGGCGCCCTCGGCGGCGGCCAGCCGCCCCAGGGCCTCCGCCTTGGCGGCGCCCGCAGCCGCGGCGGCGGCCATTGCGTCTGCCTTGGCCGCCTGCTCCATCGTCAGCGCGTGCTGCAGCTCCTTCCGCGCCTTCTCCTCCTCTGTTATATGGCAGCATCACAGGTGCTGAAGCAACCACATTGTGGCGACCGTGCAGCATACGATGATGCATCACACTGGCGAGATTGCAGCTGTTGAGATCAGCTCGGTTGCATGCACACCCAGCACAAAGCGGGTCGCCGGACAGTGTGCCCACCCGTGAGCTTGCGCGTGGCCTCGTCGCGCGCCTCGTGCAGCTGCTCCAGCTCGGCCAGCAGCACCTCGCCCGCCTGCATCACCGCCTGCTTCTCCAGCTGCGCCTCCATCAGCTGCCGCTGCACCGCCTCCTTGTCCGCGTGCACCTGCGAGTGTGTGGGGGAGAGTGGCAGTGATTAAGCTGAGTGGAAGCTGATGCTTGCATCACCGCCTGCTATTCCAGCTGCGCCTCCATCGGCTGCCGCTGCACCGCCTCCTTGTCCGCATGCACCTGTGTACTGTGTGGGGCAGGATGGCAGTGGTTGAGCTGAACGACGGCTGATGTATATGGGCATCACCGCCTGCTTCTCCAGCTGCGCCTCCACCAGCTGCCGCTGCACCGCCTCCTTGTCCGCATGCACCTTTGTGTATGGGGGAGAAGGGTAGTGATGACAGTGTGTGAAAGGAGGCTGTGTGTGTGTCTGCAGAACTTTTCCCCTTTCTGCGTGATTGAGCAGGACAGAAGCTGTTGCACTTTGGCAACACCGCCTGCTTCCCCAGCTGCGCCTTCATCAGCTGCCGCTGCACCGCCTCCTTGTCCGCATGCACCTGTGTGTGAAATGGCAATGACTGAGCTGATCGGAAGCTATCGTATGTTTGCATCACCACCTGCTTCTCCAGCTGCGCCTCCATCAGCTGCCGCTGCACCGCCTCCTTGTCCGCGTGCACCTGCGTGCGTTGGCGGAAATGCTCAAGATGCATTCTGTGTTCAATCGAAGGCTGTGATATGTCTGCAGCACTGTCTCCATTGCTGAAGCACGCTTCGTCCAGCAGCCGCTTCACAGCCTCCACGTCCGTGTGCACCTAACTTGAACAGGCGGTCCCATTGCGCGCTTTTATGGCACAAATGTGTCACTGGACTGTAGCTGATGAAGACTGCGAACCGGAAACACCTGCTGGGGCTGCATGAGATCACTCCAAGCCGTAATAGCACCGACATGTCAGCGTTGCTGATGACACCCGAGCAGTCACCTCGGCCATGTGCTGCCACAGCGAGTCGTTGGCCTGCTGCGCCGCCTCCTTCTCCGTGCGCAGCTGCTCCAGCAGCCGCAGGGCCTCGGCGCGCCCCGCTCGCTCCTGCTGCGCTATCGCGCTCAGCTTCGACTGCTGCGCAATCACCTGCGGCAGCGGCCGGATGGTTTGGCACACATGTTTCTTTCCATGGCAGGCTGCATCGACCAGCAGGCGGTACGTTGCGATCAGACAGCAGCACATTCTATGCTGACTTTCATCAGCAGCATGCACAAGACCACACCAGGTCAGTGTTGGTGTCCGTCAGCACCTGCCTCTCAAAAGTGAACATGCATGCATGCAGTGCACCAACTGTTTTGTTCACACAGAATCCGAACCGCTCACCTGCTCAACGGCCGACTGCGCGGCCTGCAGCTCCCGGTGATGATGCGTGGAGATGAGCGCTGTGCGCTCGGACCAATACCGGTCCAGGGCCTGCAGCCTGCCCGGCAGCAGGCCGTCCAGGGCGCCAGACTCCATGGAGGAGCTAGTCTCCGCTATGAAGTGGCCCTGCAGCGCCGGCAGCACGGCTGTGCCCATCCTCCTGCCGCCTGACCACTAGCTGAGGCAGCCCTCAGCGCATCCTCTCACATGGCGAGCCCACTGCCTCGGCGCCCTGTCTTCCTGCGTGCATGCATCAGGCGTGCGATGATAGCTCTGCTGGCCATGGCATGGTGCTCAGCTGGATGCGAGCTTGCGGTAGCTTGCTCAGAGCCCAGCAAGTTTGGATTATGAGGCACAAGTCACAAAAGGGCACGGTCCATTACGCAGCCGCCCGTCGTGCACGACAGCAATGTAAGGCTTGAACGCAAGGCAGCTGGTTCAGCTAGGAGGCCATGCAACGTGGCACACGGGGCCATCGCTGACAAACCTGTAGGTGCCAAAGCAACGTATCGTATATGTATGCACGCCACAATGCAAGCGCAGATAGAAGGGTTTGATGCGTATAGTACCTAAGCATGCATGTCACTGTGACAGGGGGCCGTTCCACCTGCCACCGCTCCTCGATCCGGTAGGTTCACGACCGTCGCTGCGTGGAGGGCCTCAACACCGACTACCAAGGCTGGCGAAAGCACATGCTCAGCGGCTTGCGCCTCTGTCGCAATGTTGAGGTCGCTTCTAGCGAGAGCACGGGTGAAGATCGTGCTGATTAGGTGCAGCAGACCCGCCCACAAAGGGGACGCTGCCTGGCAGCAAGTGGCGTCAAACACGCCGCAGGTGTGTGCAGCAGCTATGGCACTCAGATAGGGGTGCAGAAGGTATGTTTGCAGGCGGTCTGACACGGCAGCGGCTCACTCCGTCAACGACGTGTTTGGGGGACTGTCCAGCGAGGATTGGCTGCTGCAGGGCGGCTTGTGCTCAATCGCAGTACACAGCCGGCCCCGGTACGATTCCCCTCAATTGGCAGCTCTTAGCAGGCTCTTATGCATCATATCTGAGCCTGATGATCGAATGACCTTTGGCTCCACAAGCGCCCGTCATTGAAACAGTGATAGACGAATGCGAAGGATCTGTCATTGCCACGAAGGTTGCACTACCGCCGCTTGACGAACATGTCCAGAGGGCCGGCCTTCAGCCGCTTGTTGGCCCCCTGCTGTGCTGGCCGCTGCTGGGCCGCAGACGCCGCCACAGCCCCAGCCAGGAACAGCTCGCGGCTGCGCTGCCGTCGCCGCGCTTCCGCCCCCGCCTCCTCCTGCTGCAGGCGCTCAGCCAGCCGACGGTCTGCAAGTTCCTGCTCGGACATCGGGCGCTCTTCTACTGCAAGCGCTGCTGCTGTCGCTGACGGCGGCGGCTGTGGCGGCGGGGGCGGCGAGCTGGACATGCTCGCCGCCCTCGCCACTGCTGCCGCTGCAGAGGCACTGCCGAGCTGGGTGCTCCTGTTTGCGTCTGAGGCTGATGGAGACTGTACCGTCGGGCTGCTGGCTGCATCCCTGGGTGTGTCATCCACCCGGACACCACCCTGCGGAGCAGCACTTGCTGCTGCAGGGGCTCCAGACCCTGTGGCTGGCCAGCGTGCATCGTCTTGGCGCTGTGACTGGAGGATGTCATGCCACTCATCGGCGCCGGCACCGCCTTCCTCGTATTCGCTGCCGCTGCTGTAACCTGCACGCACCCCTGCACCATGGTCTGGACTATGGCCGCCTCCGACCGTCTGACTACATAAGCCCGCGCGTCGCTGCACACGCAGCTGCTGTGCTGGGCGCAACTTTGCTGTGCTGGGCTGCCTAGGCTGCCCAGCAAAGCCGTCGGCTGCTGCGGAATCCGCGCCATTGATGCCCTCTCGCATAGCACGCTCTGCCCGCTTGCTGAGGGCCATGCCTGCTGACACGGCGGAATAGTCACGCCTGGCAGCTGTTGCAGCATCAGCCGCGCGCCTGCTGAGCTCGACTGCACAGAGGATAGCAGATTCTGAAAGCTTGAGCAGATCAGCAGAAACTGGTGCCTCAGCATGATGTAAATCATGCTGCATAGTTCACGATGCACAGCCAATTACCTGCGTCTGCCTGTGCAGCTGACAGCTCAGCTGCAACAGAGTCCAAAGCAGCAGGCTGTGGCGGCATCTTGCTGAAGAAGCTGCCCTGCGCCGCTGGCAACCCAAAGTTTGTGGCTCCTGCACACATGGCGGGCGGGACTGAATTTGAGGACTCGTTCGTCATGACATCACCAGTTGATGATAAGAACATCGACCAAGCATCCTTGGCATCACTCGTGGCCGCACCAAGGTTCAACAGCGTGAGGTTGAAAGGCGCCGTGACGCTGCGCTGCAGCAGCGTGACGGCAGCCTTCTCAATCGCCTCAGCCTGTGCCAAGTTCAAGTGAAAGATGGCATTGAAACACAAACCCTGTTTATGAGAATGAGCACACTGCTGCATTCTGTCATGCTGATGAGCCAGGCCTGAGACGCACACATAGACCGTTGCTTTGCCATGATGCACGAATATTCTCGTGTGAATGCGCGAAAATGCCTGGAGTTACACACCTGGGCGCCGCCGCGAAATGGAGCTCGCACCACTGGCGGCATGTTGCAGGATGCGGACGCGCGACTGTTGTGATTGTGATAGCCTTGTCCGTGCAGGCGCCACTTCAGCACAAACTTCTGCGGCCGGCGTCCAAACTCCTGCGGGGAGTCTCACCTATCTGATGCAAAGTTGGGTATTTCAGCTGTACTCACGAGGCTCTGCCAACACAGGCTGCAGCGATTCTCGTGAACGGCTATCAAAGTGCTGCTCGCCGTCCGAAAACGGCACAGTGACTGACCTCGTGTTCCTCTTGGAGGCGAGCCAGGAGATCAGGCGCCAGGACCTTGATGACACGGCGAGCGGCATCGATGCTCGGACAGCCCTTCAAGCAGAGTCACAGCAGTGAACGACCCTCCACGAAGGGGTTGCATCTTTGTACGTGCAATGTCCTGCTAGTCAAACAGACACTTGAAAGACTTAATGAAACATCGTGTTGCAAGCTTAGGAGTGAAGGCTGTGTGCTTGCAGCACCTTAAAGCTGTCCTCTACAGTCACCGTCTTGGGCGGACCCACTGGCTTCACTGGCGAGGCATCCTGTTCATGCATGCAGAGAGTGCTTCACACATTTCAAGGAATTGCCGCTGGTGCTATCGGCACAGTCGTGGTGCCTCCGCTCAACAGCACCCTGTGTAACCGTCCACCCTTGCGCAGTGGCCAAACAGGCACCACTGCATAGGCAATGGCAGCCACCCGCACACACCTTGCCGCGCGCTCCCAGGTACAGGAAGGTGCCAGTGCGCTCGCCGAGCCGGCGCACAAGGTCCGCCTTTGACCACCGCCGCAGGTCGTCGGCTGTCTCCATGCCCAGCTGCCGCAGCTCCACATCCATCTTGTAGCCGATGCCCTGAATAGCCCTGCACACGGAAGCACTTCTAAAGCTTCAGGATCCGTGACTGGACCGACTGATGCCCTGTGGTTGCTACCATGTTTTCACCAATGTCAACATGTCCATCGACAGCAAAAGCATCAAGTCATACATGCTTTGAAACAGCAGGTCGCATGTGTACATACCTGAGGGGCAGTGGTGCAACGAATGCGGCTGCAACTGGCGGCGGCAGGATCGTCTGGTCGTCAGGCTTGTGGAGACCGCTCGCAAGCTTGGCCAGCAGCTGCATAGTGACACAAGCAGATGACCGCCAGAACATGAAGGAGCAAGGACACACACACAGCATCATGCAGCCTGAAAGCGATGCAGGCCACCACCTGGCCGCATGGCAGCGCACCTTGTTGCAGGCAATGCCCGCCGAGCTGCGGTAGCCAGCCTCCGCCTGCAGGCCAGATGAAGTGCAGCAAAGACTTCGCTTCTCGCTTTGGTAAATGTCCAAGCACGAGTCACTGTATATCCAGCACGAGTCGTACAACTGTGTTGTTCGGCTGCATGCACTCTGGCAGCTGACCCACCTTCATTGCAGCGCGCGCCTCAGCAGCAATGTGGCTGCCGGCCTGCAGCAGCGCCTGCCAACTGCCTGCCTCAGGCAGCTCCTCTGCGGCCTGTGCCAGAGGTGTGCCTGCCTGTTGCGCGAGCGCCCGCAGGTCCATTGGCCTGTGAGGGTTGTCCGCCACGAGCTCCGTCTGCAGTGCATAACATGCATGCACGTATGAGCCGTGCCTGCCTTTGTGGCGATACTTTCATGCGACCCTCGATGCTGAGCACAGCGGCAAAGAGACAGACCAAGTGATGAGGGAAGCATGCCTGTGAATTGTGCTCCTGATTCGAACGCATCTGCAGCTTCACCTTCTCTCTCACCTCGCCCAGGTGCAGGTGCCCTCGCCAACTGCCAGAGCAGGCGCCCTGCGCCACGCGCAGCTTGGCCTCCTGCGTGACGTCCACAAACGCCTCGTCCATGCCACCCTTCTCCACCTGGGCACACAATCAGCAGCCTTCCAGTAATGGATGACGAACCTGAGCAGGACTTTTGCAGCACTCAACATAGCAGCACATGCACCAAAGCTGCAAGACCGTGTCAAGAGGTCATGCAAGAGGTGGCTCTCAACGGTTCTTGGCGGACTGGCAGCACTCACGGTGCCAAAGCGTGCCAGGACGGCCAGCATTGCGCGGCTGGCCTGGCGGTAGGGCGACAGGTCCTCGCCGCTCACCAGCACCAGCTCTGGGCACTTCACCTGCGTGCAAAAAGGTGAGCGTCGTGGATGCTGTTTGACGCAGCAGGTATCCTTCGCTGTGGTGGCGACCCTTGCGCATCGCACCGTCTTGGACTTGGCATGCTGACCCCAATGCTGCCCGGAGATAGATCAGCATGCTGGACATCGGCATGCTTTAGCATGATTGACGCATGGAGTGTCTGATTGCACATACCTCGCACATGTTGCCATCCATTTCATGTTTGTTGACTGTTGCATGGTTTACCTTAGCTTCACTGATGCCCATCAGCTTTGAGACGCCTCTCCGCCGAGCATGGTAGTTGGATGTGACGATCAGGTACTTTTGTGTGACACCTGCATGGCATGTGACCATGTTCAATGTTCACAGTCATGAATTGCCGCGTGACAATACATCTTGCGTACTTGCACTTTGCCACCACACTTTGCCACCAAAGGTTGCCCTGTGCGTGCCTAATGGGCGGTCGCGCAGTGACGGATCCCGCTGTTCCTCCACTTGCGCATAGAAGGCGTCCAGCTGCAGCCATGAGACACAATTGAACTTTTACCTACCTGTTGCAAAGCCATACATCACCTGATGCACATGCAAAGGCGCGGTCCTGGCCAGATACATGATGCATGCTGTGCACGCTGCGTCCCAGCCCGAGTGCATCGAAGTTGTTCGTGGCAGCAGCCTCGTGCACGTCAAAGTGTATGATGACTCTGTCGTCGTCTGGCGGCTCCTCCGTGCTGCTCCTCATCTGCTGCGGGCTCGGTGTGTGTAGCTTTGCAGGGTGCGGAGCGGCAAATTGCTCCACACGAAACTGCTCCAGTTGTTGCTTACTCATAATGATGGCGCACTCTAAGGTACATCACAAGCTCAAGCATGTCCCAGCTTGCATGTGACTATGTAGGGATTGCGTTGCTGCATCATCGCCGCGGCGCAACCTGTCCAGGACTTGCAAGAAAAGCTAGGACGGCCAGGAAGTCGACTGCCGCGCACTGTCAGCAGTACTGAACGCCACTTGCCGTTCTACCTTTGCAACGAGCAAGTGGCGTGCACGCATGTCTAGGCAGTCTAGCCGTCCGTCGTCAGCCGGGCGACCCCAGTGCAGACCGGCTTCCTGCTCAGGGTTCAGCACATCAGGAGGCCTGGTTGGGTTGCCTGTCCACACTGCATGTTTGCTGATTGGGGCATTGGGTGCTGTGGTGCTGCGAAGGCCCTGGTCACATTGACGGCCGGCCGCCAGGTCGCGATACACAAGTGGGTTGCCTGTACCTTCAAGATGCCAGTGCTTGCAGACTGCCACAGTCATGATGTGCTAGATCATTCTACCGCACATCAAGCTGTAATGACGATCAATGACACGTGTGCTGAGCTTTCACAGTGAGCGACGAGGAGGAGGTGGTGGACAAGAAGACCGAGATTGAGAATTCCTGCAAGCCAGAGTGCATCAAGCAGCTTCTAGCGGTGAGGCGACACAATTTCTCGCAGCGCTTTGTGATCAGAGCTGCATGCTGTCCGCTCCCTGCTGCTGGAAGCCGTCGATCTGCGGCCACTGGGTTTGTCCGTGGACTGGACGCCAGTGATGGCGCTGACAACTTAATGCCTGGCATATGCAGTACAAAGCCTGTGCGAAGCGGATAAAGGACGACGAGAGCGGCGAGGCGCAATGCACGGGGCAGTACTTTGACTACTGGCACTGCATTGACAAGTGTGCGGCGCCGAGGCTATTTGCCACTCTAAAATGACAGGTGTGTGTGCAACCTGCACAGGTGCTGGCTTGCATTGAACGCAGCCTGGGACCCATTCTTGTAACTTGTTGACTGTGAATGTCTGCATAAGCATCTCATAGCAGCGCTCTAATCAAGCATTTGCCATGTGATGACATTTGCAGCGCGCCGTGGCGTGGGCAGCATGAAACACGTGAGCATGCTCCGTTTCCACTGCCGATCGGCGGCTGGGGCGTCAGTCGGGGTCTTTGGGGGTTGTTGCCGCAAGATCAAAGCGCGGCAGAATGTGAGGATGATGGCATAATGCGCAGCATTGCAGGAGGGGATTGCAAGGTGGAGACAGGCTGGAGGGTTGGACAGCCTGCACGTCGATGCTGCTGATAGACCAGGGGGCAGCACTTTGCAGTTTGCGAAGCTCAGAGATGGAGTGAGAGGTGTCAAGCTGCCTGAGAGAGCTTATCAGCGGTGGCAGCTTGCCTGACATGTGACTCCATCCCAATGCAAAAGAGCAGGTCCGCTGATAAGTTCACTTGCAGGTTGCAGCTGATTGGATATCAACAGCTGTGCTTTTCCTGCGGTCACCAGCAACATGTGCACATCCATTATGGCAACTTTGGCCAAATTGCGCCTGTACATTGTGTCAGCTTGCTGCCCCAAACCTCGCTTGAGTTGGTTCGGACGCCCACTCCAGCTGCAATGCAAGTCTACAGCCCATATGGCGTCTCAAATGCCCGATCACACTATATGTAGTGGTGACGCGACGGCTGCAGTTTCGTCTGTCGCCGGGGCGCTGCATGCACGGCAATAAATACTGTCATCCGCCTGCACAGCCATTGCTGGCGCACCGCCTTGCCGCTGCTTACACACTTGTCACAGGGGCGTCAAGCATGACATTGGTCATCATAACGACAGCGTACTGTGCGTTGACAGAGTCTCACCAGAGAAGGCCCAGAGACATCCGCAGCAGGTGCCGTGCGCAGCCACAGGGCTGACGTCAGTCCGAATGCTCTGCAGCGTCGGCTTCCCCTCGAGCTATCGCAGATTCCACCTCCGACTGGAGCCTGCGGATCTTCCTGGATGATCTGACCCATTGCACAGCCTCTCTGACCAAGAATGATGCCATGCCGCACAGCGCAATGAAGACGATGGCATGCTCATAGCGTCCCAGTTGGGGGTTGGGATCGTCCAGGTCTACAGGCCTAGCCATAGGTCTTGGCATGTGCTCACGTCATACTCTCGAGGCAGAGCGACTCAACCTGGTGAGATTTCACAAATGTGATTGGTGAAGCGGTGGCCAGAGAGCCAACTCAGGACTGGTCCAGGCGATCAGATGGCCTGCAACGCTATTCTGCCGTGCACCTTGAATTGCGGTACGATCCGATTGCGTTGCGTTTCCTCACTCAAACATGGAAATGAACTCTGGGCATGCGCAGCAGATATGACACACTGGCGGCTGGACATTGGGTCAACTGACTATTTCACAAGGTGTTCTGAAGTGACCTGATTGCATAGTACGCGTAAGTTTGCTGCCATCGCTTGCACGACTGACGCGTGTTATCGACTCAGGGCTGCGAGCACCTTCATTTGCACACAGCACAATGTGCGCAGCTGCGCATGCGGATCCTGATGCATCACCACAGACCACCATGATGCAACCCGTCATCGTGCAGTTCACCAAAGGCTGACGAAGCCAGATGTCAGGCACTGCCGACACTGTGCATGCAGTATGTCGCCATCGAGGAGCCCCGCAGCCGCTTACAACCTTGTGTTGACCCTGTGTGACCATTGCGTGCCTGCAGCAGAACCACACCGTCGACTTGGAAGATAAGTCGCTCTGGAGACGATCAGCAGTACAGCCTGACGTCAGTCATGACGGTCCCAGATTTTCAGCATGGTTGCAGCAGCTGAGCCGGCAAATGCTACCTATAAGCGCGACATGACTACGGTAGCACCTGTGTCCGCCTGTGGTAAATGGAGCATCGCCATGTTGGCTGCAGCCACACATGGCGTTTCAGCCGTCAAGAATTTCCAGCACGCGCTCAATCGCGTGCAGTAACCGTGTCAGGGACAGCATGGCATCGAGGTCCTCACCGCTCGGATGCACCTGAAGGAAATATGACAGCAGCCAACTGTTTAATTGAATGTTACACAACTGATGTATCGAATTCACACAAATCGTTGAAATCTTTATATTTGGCCGTCATCAATGTCATGTGCGTCATGTGCACAGCCTCTGGGTACTGCACATGGCTTCCTCACAGTGGGCGGATGCGCTCGGAGCAGGAATCAAGCTGCCAATGCGGCATGTAGAGCTGCCGACACGCACCGGTGCTACACCGTTGGCCACCGCCGCCGCCGATCCATTCGATACACCTGAGTCAGGTGCGGCAGCTGGTGGTCCCAGCAGCGCCATGCACCGCTGCACATGTGTCTGCAGCGGCCGCAGTGTGCGTGACACACATGGACCGCCGGCAAGGGCATCCATCCTCTGCAGTGAAATCAGGAAGTCAGCATACTGAGGTATGTGCAAACACACGAGTGTTGCTGCTCCTGAGCGCACACTTGAACTTGAAGGAAGTCGAGCACATCGACATGCGATGGCTTGCCTGGGGCAGCTCGTCCTCAGGAGTTGCCTTCAGCAGCAAGAAGACGATGAGGTTGGCCGCTGCGCTGGCCGTCTCAGAAGCCTCCAGGAAAGAGTGCAGCTCCGCCATGCTGATGTCAGTGTCGGGCTGGGAGTCGACTGCTGGCAGCAGCTGCAGCACAGCAGCCAAGGCAGCGCCATCCGGCGGCCAGTGTGCGGCAAAGTGCTGCTTGACAGAGTGCAGCAGCAGCGCCGTGACCGACGGCACCGGGCAGCTGAGCAGCTGCAGCAGCGCCGCCAGCTGCACATCTGTGGGCATATAAAATTGCACTGTTTAAGGAAAGAGTCAACAGTCATCTCAGAACATCCTTGCAATCTCAGGTCAATCTACATGTCGAGTCTGGCAGGGTCCGACTATACCTGTATGTGTCTGGAATTATATAGATATTATGTAAGCCGAGTTGTCTGCACCGCTGTGTCTGAACACACCAGGTTGTAGCGCCAGCAGAAGGTCCTCCAGGGCGTGGAAGCCGGCGCTGCGCACCCCTGCCGCAGGGTGCCCCACCATGGTCTGCACCAGCAGCTGCGCGATGTGCAGCACGCCGTCCAGAACAGCGTCGCCGGCCAGCTGCCCTGTGGCACGAACGGCAGCGGAGGCGCCAGACAGCAGTGACAGGGCCGCCAGCCCACAGGACTCGCTCTGCTGCTCTGCAGCTGCTGTCAGCAGCACCTGCGGTAAGCCATACACATCAAAGGTGAGAGTTTTCACGAGAGTTGCTTATGCCACTGCTTCCTTGCATCGAGTCCAACTCATGCGCTTCAACAAAGTGGATCTGGACAACCAGGTCTGACAGCAGCTTCAGGAGGAGAAGCATCTCATAGACCTCCACGATGCGGTATACGTGGAAGATTGCCACATGTGCTCACCTCTGCACCCTGCATGGCCAGCATGAGCTGTTCGTCGGCGCCTGAGGGCTTGTGCAGGTTGCTGCCCTCAGGCAGGCACAGAGCCGCGAGCGCTGCCAGCGCACTGCCAACACTGACTGCCTGTTTCTCGCGATCGGCAGCGTCTGGTGCCGCTGGCAAGGCAAGGATCATGGCAACGTCCGGAATCCCAAATGCGGAAAGCACTTGCAACTGGCTAGCCGCGACGTCCAACAGTAGCTGCGGCCGCAGCAGGGCCGCAAGCGATGCCGGAGCCGCCTCTGTGGCCATGGGCGCTGTGCTCCGGCTGGCTGTCGCAGTGGACAGCAGCAGGCAGTGGCCCAGCAGTGTGACGGCAAACTCAGCCACCCTGTGCTGTAGCACCCCGGCCTCTGAAGCATCAGCTGTGTGGCTGACGGCTTCGCCCATGCGCTGCGTGAAGTGCTGCAGGTCTGCTGCGAGGCTGGGCGTGACACTTGAGCCTTCTGGCTGAGCCTGTCTGCTGCCAGCGCCACTGCTGGCATTGCTGCTGTTGCTGCGTGCCGCAGATGCGACACCGTCCAAGGCTGACCAAGCCTCATCTTCCACCACAGCCAGCGCGTCCGTAAAAAACTGTCTCTTCTGCTGTGTCGTCGACTGTAAGCACTCTGGCAGCGCTGCCAGGATTATGCTGTCCGCTGCCTCCCACTGGCGACTCTCCACTCTGCGGACAGAAGCACATGCTGGCCATCAACAAGGTCGGCTGGCAGCAGCTTTGCACCATGGCACCGCTTCTACGCTGCCTATTACGGTGCCATCCGCCCGCGCGCACATGCGGACTGCAGCCCATGCAAGACTGGAATCACATCACTCACCCCACCAAGCGGCCGAAGCACGCCAGCAGTAGGATGCCCGCCTCACGCGCCGAACTGCGAGCAAAGTGCATGACCAGTGCCTCCGACAGGCGATAGCACTCCGCGCTGTGGCTTGCAAGGCAAGCGATCGGCTCCAGGCACTGCATCATAACGCCGATTGCCACCATATTGCTGGCATCCGTCTGGTGGCCGTTGCTGTATTCCGGTGCCAGCAGGTGGTCATGCACAGTGCGCAACAACCGTTCAACTGCTGTACGATCGCCACGGTGGCGGCACTCCCCCACGATACTGGTGATCCTGCCCAGCTGACCATCAATGACATCGCCCGCAAAGTACGTGCCAATGGTGCCATCGATCAGCTCGCCCAGTGACGCTGCCATTACCGCCACGCAGATGTGGAACGACTAGAGCTGTAACGTGCACGCGTTCTGCATCACCGTGAAACCGCCCATGTCCATGTGTCAGCCCTTTTCTAGGACACTCACGTGCCAGCCGTTGTCGGTGCTGCGACGCCGACCAGCCAAATGTCAACAGTATTATAACTGCATCTCGCAGCGTCTTGGTGCGGTGAAGCTGCCGTGTGCTGAGAACATAGGCTCACCTCTGTATACACACACACAACTGCTGCTGTCATCACCACGAAGCAGTTTTGCCACCAGATCACTTCGGGTGGCTGCCCAGCAAAAGCCGAGCACCATGCATGCGCCCAACCCATGCCTTCAGAGTCATAGGTGAGATGCTCTTTGCTCGAGTGCACTCGAGCTGGACCTGGACCGTGAAGCTTTGCAACCCTGGAGCGCCCGCATGGTGACAGACCTAGGTGAAGACGTTGCAGCTGCTGTGCGCGATATCAGCGTCAAATCTGCACTGTGCAGGCTGTTGACGCCACCTCTGGCCGCCAGACGAGGATGCAGCGGCGAGCGGCCACATGTGCGAATGGTGCAGTGTCAGGCGCGGCGCTGCGACAGCGGCCCTGGCCCCCAGAGCGCCAATGCCACGCGGGAGTGCGAGGAGGCATACCCATCCGAGCGCCTTGACCTGACCCCTGAGGACGGCCTGTTTCCTAGGTGAGCCTCGACCGCAGTGCAATCGCCAAAACCTGGCAGCAGACCGTGAACCATGATGCCATGCACCAGGTTGCAGACACCTTTCCGGGTGCACGCCTGCAAGCACCAGTGCATATCGAGGCAGTTGAACACAAGAACTATCCCGCTGTGGAGCTGGCGCACAGCACCAAAGTCCGCTGGTCATGGCACAGGCGACAACCCGGCGAGTTCCCGGCGGCAGCCGTGCGGCCGCCGCTGGTGAAGCGGCTCCAGAATGCGGTGTCCAGCCTCACGAACGGCGCGGTGCCGGAGGCCTCGCTTGACGCCTCGCCGGCGGAGGCCGCGGTGGCGGCGCCCATTGACCCGGCAGTCACCGGCGCGCCAGCGGAGTATGATCCGCTGCGGGACGGCCCGCTGCGGTACCTGGGCTACTCCAACGAGGTGAGCTGCGAATGTCACGCCGCCTTGTCGATGCTTCACACGCGAGAGTTTGACTGTTCTTCATTAGGGAGCGCTGATGGTCTCACTGCAACGTGCCCAAATGAGCTCACTGAGCTGAAGCGCCGCTGCCTGTGACCTGCAGTGCGGCGAGGCGTTTGCGGCGTGGCTGCCCTTCTGGGGCGTGCCCTTCTCCTACGCCGTGGCCATCTCCTATGTGCTGACAGATACCTTCGACAAGTGGAACCGGGCGCGCAAACAGGCCATGGTGGAGCTTGACTCGATCAACCTGGACCCCGCTGTCAACGAGGGCCGGTAACTCCCTTCATGTCAAAATGTGCTGTTGTGACACACTCAAACACGAGGATCTGGGTGCGCAGGTAGATCAGTGAGCTATGTTGCCGGCCCATCAATACGGACCCATGCATGGCGACGCCTAGTCCAGATGTCCTTTAGGATGGCCAATACCTGATCTGCCTCACAAGCCCTGTCAAACACAAGCAGTCATTGGCACGGGTCGAGTTGATGCACCAAGGAACAGGCTAGTGGACCTGCTGGCAGTGGCGGGGGAAGTTGGAAGCAGGCAAGGGCACACGCTGGCATCTGGTGCAGGTTCTGCCAATGTTCCAGTTATATAGGCTTGTCCAGCTCTACATGTGCATACTGCAGGCTGGTCAACCTGTTGGCGGCTGAGCGGGCAGTGGACACCGTGGTGTGGCAGATGCTGGCGTCGGTCGCCATCCCCGGCTACACCATCCACACCGTCGTCGCCATCGCGCACTCGCTGCTGGCCCAGGTGCGCATATGGCATGCAATGGCAGCTATAGTGCATGATTCCGCAATGTGTCTTGCTTGCATACAAGAGGCTGTGAACGATCGTGTAGGCCTGCATCTGGTGGGCACTTTCATCATATTTTGCAAGCTGGTGGCATTGGAGTCGTGAGCATCAGCATTGGACTGACGATCCTGTCACCAATCCGCAGGTTGAGGACAGCGAGCAGTTGCAGGCTGCATTTGCTGCGGCGGCGCCTGGCCTGAACACCACAACAGACGTGCTGACGCAGCTTTTTGATAAGTCGCTGCCAACAATGTTTGGTGCGTGCGCCCGAGCTTCTGCACTGTAGTTGTGATCTGGCATCTCTGGCCAACATATGAAGTCTTAACATTCATGGCCACTCCAAAGCCCGTGAGTGTCGCTCATGCCAATGTTCACAATGCAACAGGCATGCTGTGTCAGCTTCACAGGGGTACTGTGCCATGCCGAAATGTCAAAGAGGCACACCCTGTCTCGTGTGCAGGCCTGGCGGCCATCCCCTTCATCGTGCACCCCATCGACGAGAGCGTGCACGCGGTCATGAATGTCAGTCTGCGGCCGGCGTTGAAGAAGTTCCTGTGCGGCCCAGGTATTTCTGACGAGGATGGTGCCTGTGATCCGCCTTTTCAAGGGACACATCTGCGCTCGTGCATTGTTATCTGCCTATCACCTTGGCTTGCGTGCTGCAGTGTGTGATCACTCTAAACACTCACACCGTCATGAAGATTACTTGTGAGATGTGCAGGTCAAGGCGGTCTGGCTGGTCTGGCGTTGTGTGAGGACAAGGATGAGTGTAAGATCGACGAATGAGAGGGCCTGCCGCATGCCGCAGCTGACAAAAGGGGTCAATTGCTCAAGGGAGGGTTACTGGAAGCACTGACACCGCGGCTGGCTGATGCCGGATGGCCACGGGCGCAGTACCATGACAGCAGCAGCCGATGTTGCTTGACGTTGAGGGATTGATATTCATTGTTTATTCAGGGAGCCAGCGTGATGGTTATGGTCGCACAGGCACGATGCCTTGCATGTCAGGCTGTGTTTCATGCTGCTCTGCGAGTAGCGAGGGGACGCTTCTATTCGATTGCATCACAGTGAGAAGTGTAGTTTGGCAGACCTTGAGTCCGAGGAGGCAAGTGGTGCCTGAGCTTCCAGCTCATGACTGAGAAGATCATTTTCACATGGCACAGAACAATCGCAGGCCATGCTGAACGACATCAACTGCTGTTACAAGTTCTCTCGCTGGTCCATCAAACTGCCCCGTGCAAGGAATCCACGTGACAATGAGGTCTGGCTGCGATCAGGCTGCTACAGGGCCACCGCGGGGGCCACGTCCTGTGGTGGGGCGCTGCGTGAAATCGTGCCGCTGCAAATTGGCGCGCAGCAGGATGCTCTTCGTGTTGCGCAGGTACTCCTCCCCTGCGCAGGCCACACACATAATCATGCTGAGCTGGGCTGACATGTCCGTCGGCCCGCCGAGGGTCATTGCAGCTGGCAGGCTGCAATCGCTCACCCTGTGCTGATTAGTACCCCGCAGCTGCCCATGCATACATCAACACCATAGGACATGACAAGACCCAATGAGCCATATAAAGCTGGTCCAGCTGAGGCGCTGCCTTCACATCCTGTGATTGTGCAGGCAGCTCTGCTGGTGCAATCATGCGCACATGTGCACCACACTCAGCAACCTTGAAAACACAGGAGGGCAGCCCTGTTTGGAGTACCTGCTTTCAGTGCAGAGTGGAAAGTGGATGTGCGGGTGTCAGCACGGCGCGCATACAGCACCCCACTGTGCGCATCGATGCGCGCCTTGACCCTGTCCGTCACGATCAGTGCCTCCAGCTCCTTTTGCAGCTCCCTGTAATAAACATCAGCACAGCAGTTGCTACCCTCACCTCATCAGAAAGTTGGTCGGAGATACAGCATGGGCTGCAGCTCCTGCTGCTCAGGGTGGATGTCCGCTGGCATGCTGTTCTGGCTGGCGCGCTACTGGCATGCCACTGCTGACAAAACGCACCCCACGGTCGTGGCGAAGGCGGTGGCCATGGTCGCCAGGTTGACGGAGGTGAAGGGCGTCACATATTGGATGAGCGCCTTGCTGCGGACCTGGCTGTACAGCGCCTCCACGTGGGCCTGCATGGTAAAGAACATATCTGATGAGCAAAACACTAGGTGTTCCCAATATTTTGTCTGTCATCAGTCGAGCCCATCCTCAACTGACAGAATGCGAGTCTCACGAGCAGCCACACTGTTGGCACTGTAAAGAGAGCGTGGAACTAAGGTCAGCACTTGGCAAGCAGAGGTCGACACACTGCTGTTGTACTGGCAGACTGGCGGACGTGACAACCAGCAGCAGGGCAGAGCTGCTGCTAGTGCAACACCAGCTATGCAGTCTGGCAGCACACAGTGCGACTTGCGTATTGGTGAGTCGTGTTGCCTCGATAGCAACAGCGTGCCCTTGAATGAAGTGGTGACAATGCACGTGCTTGCTCACCGCCAGGTGCACGTCCAGCACGAGCTGCGGTTTCAGCGCCTCCAGCCGCTGCAGGCATGCCGCATAGCTGGACCCGTAGAAGGCATGCACCGTCTCCCGCACCTGAAGAAAAGTCGATGAGCAGATCGATGAGGGAGTGAATGAGCAGCATGGTCGCCGGGCCTGGCCACTGCGCTGCTTGTGACTTGCGCTGGCAGCAAGCTTTAAGTGTGAAGGGCGCAGCAGAGATGGCTCTGCGCCTAACCAGTGCATTGTTCTCACGGCCGAGAGTTGATTCACCTTCACAAGGCAAGGCGAGCAAAGAATTCTGCTGCCAGGGGGTTCATCAAATAGAAAGGTCGTACTGCCAGCACACCTCGGGCTGCAGCTCCAAGAACTCGCGGAAGGCGATGTTGTCAATGATGCGCGTCTTCATCTCCGGCCGCGAGTAGCTGGCCAGCGAGCACAGCGCGCCGTACACCGCCACATCCCCAGGCGCCAGCACATCATTGTACGTCGTCCCTAGCTCCGCACCCACCTGTCTCGTCAGCAGGAAAAGGTTCATCGCCTCTGTGAAGCCCCTAAAGTAAAAGCTTGCACAGCACCGCGGTACCCGGCAAGCTCACATCGGTGTGCCTCATGCCCAGCTCTGCACCCACTGGCAGGGAAATGCAAAACCTATTGCTGAGACAGAATCAGCTTCTGATGAACAACAAGGGTACATGCTCAAAGACCCTGTAGTGACTGCCTCGTGCCCAACAAACCTGGGGTGGAGATATGTATGCTGTCGTTTGGCGCACCTCGGTGAACTTCATGGCCGCGAGCTTGTACTTCTTGCTGCGCAGGAAGTACAGCGCCGATGCCGCCCGCAGCTTAGCCAGCGACACCTTGTCGTCCTGCAGCAGCAGATCTGACCCGATCTGACCCTTGAGACGAGGCACCTTGCTTGCGCACTGTGCTGGGCATGCCCCTGCTATGCAGGACAATGTTTCTGTCCACTCACGTTTGCATGCTGTGCCGTGACTTGTCAGGGATGCCGCAGCATGCACTTGAAGCATATCACATCATCAGGCCAGACACCTCGATGTTGGGAGTCTGCTCGGCCTTCTGGATGTAGTTCTGCACGTGCACATAGTTGCCCAGCTCGAAGCTAGTCTTGATGACCGCCAGGCACATCGCCACGATCTGCTTGCTGGTGGCGCAGTAGTCCCGCATCCGCACGTAGCTCTTGAAGGCATTCTGCGGAAGAGTCAACGGTCCCATGTGAGTCTACCCCACGACCTGCAGTGCTAATCTGTTCATGTAATCATGTAATCATGCACTGCACTGCTTCCTGATGCACAGAAGGCACTGTTGATGCATCCACATTTGCTCAGCATATGTATTCACAAAATCCTGAACAACATCAGTCGCTGCATAGGGCAGTCAGAACGTCCTGATCATGATCTTGCCTGTAGGTCGCCGGCGGCATAGAAGAAGTCGCCCAGGTCATTGTGGCCCATGCGGATGGTCTCCTTCACCAGGTTGGCCTTGTACGTCGCCAGGTCCCCCTCCAGCTTCTCCTGCTTGGCCGCAATGCGTGCATCATTCGCATCCAGCCACTCCCTACATGGATAGTAGACACATGAGTGGCAGAAGTTCACCGTCCATGCCCGTGCAAGCAGAATCACTTCCAGAAATTCCTATGCTCTTGCACCCGAGCACCCTCGATACTGTTTACGTGTGTGATCTTTTGGCGCAGCAGCTTCTCTGAGCCGACAGATTGCACGAGGCTGGTGTTGCCCAACACCAGACATGCAGGGTGTGCTCATGCAGCCAATGGTGAAGAGGGCAACAGCTAATGCATGAAGGCGGACTGCGTTGCGCACTGATCGACAGGACCAAGCCGGCCTGCGCTGCGCTCCATGAGGTCTCGATATTTGACGACATTGCCAGCCTGAGTGGAGCAGATCCCAGGTGTGTCAGTTGGGAGGTATGTAAAACCTTGAAAAGTCAAGCAACTGTGTTTCCATATTCAAGCATCATGTGCCATGGTCATACAAAACACTACCTTCTTCACTTCGTCCTGCGCCAGCCGCAGCGCTTCCAGCTGCACGCTGGCATCTGAGCTGGCGCCCGCAATGAACAGGAGGCGGTCCACCTTTGCATGCGCCGTGTAATTCGCTGCATGGCCCTGTACGGCATGATGCACCGTCAACGCCTTTGATGAGCATCATGCATGTTGTGCAGCAATGTTACGTGCATTGTGATAGCTGTGCACGGACATGTCCATGCATCCCCACAAATGCGCGCCTCGACATCAAACCCGGGCTCTGCACCATTGGCGCCAGCTGGCCCGTCGGACTGCATTAGTGAAGCTGCTTGTCGCCTTGACCACTGTTTGCTGCACTGTGACAACACCAGTGCTGACACTCTGGCCTCAAACAGCCTCGAAAGTGATGCTCGCAAAATACCACCAGGGTAACCGTGTAGCTCGCTACAGCAGCAGCGCGTCCTGAAGTAGAGATCGAAACACTCAAATGCTATAGGAGGTTGAGATAAGTGCTAATTGACTGGTGTATTGCGTGGGTATGGGCACCCAGGGCGGGGGGAGGAGGTAGTGAAGAAGGGAATTCTTCGAAATTCGGGGAAAGTAGATCTATTCAGGCTGGCTTAGCGATAATGTCTCTTAACTACTGCCCTAACTAAACCCTAAACCCTAAACCTTGCTGCTCGTGTTCGAGCGCTTCGAGCGCGCTGCGACGCACGCCGGGCGTTCCCCGCGATTCAGCGTGGTCAACACTGCTGAGAGGATCGCGGATGGTGCGTGAATTGCGCTTCAGGTGCCGCGCGACGCGCGGCTTGCGCACGGGAACGGTCAGGGTTTAGCTTAGCCAGCCTGAATATATCGAAATTCAATTCGAGTCGAGGCGCCGGGGTGAATTTTGCACGGGAAGGGTCGAAGAAGCATGGCACGTGACTCATTGCGCTTCACTGCGAAGCGGCGCCCAAGCTTTGGCGGGCGTTGTCATATGCAGCGCTATATAACGACATGGAAAGGCATCCCCGACGACGCGACGGCTGTCCGAGACCAAGCGACCCCATGCAAGCCGATTCGCGACGCATGCACGATTCGAAGCCCGTGCGTGCCGTCGATGGCCAAAGCTAAGGGTGCTGGTGGCTCGCGCCGATCGACAGCGCCGCACGGTCCGGCATGACGCCGCGCGGTGTGCTACAGAGGCGCCCTGTTTACGGGGACCGCGGGTGAGATATACTAAAATTAAACGCAAAACGGAGCTAAAGTACCGCCAAAGTACTGCGGGGACTGCCATAGCGGTGAGTGTTTCATTCTGGTGTTGTCCTGGGTGCAATGAGTGCATTGCTGGACTTCATGCGTTGACAAATCTGCAAAGGACGCAGGAAACAGGATGTAGGCACCCAGAGCGGAAGCAAGCCTGGCACTCACTACTCAGTCTTCAGCCCGAAAGGTGTACGCGGCATTGACGTCGGCAAATTGCTCGACGGTTCAGCACAGCGTTTGTCCCGTTCTGCCGACCACCCTATGAACTTTGCACGGCAGAAGGTACAATTGCATACAACAGCAAACGGCGGAGGGTCGCTGACAGAGCGGTCGCGTGGCCACTGCCCTCTGTGGCTCTCAAGAGGGCTCTCGACCAAGACCCTGCGTTTCGTCGGTGTGAAAGAGGTGAGCAGCGGGCTGCGCATGGAAAGAGCTTTTCGTGGTATCGGACGGCCCCTTTTGCCTGCGGCGCCACCCGCACGGCAGGAACTTGTAGACGACTCGTTGGCCTGAGACATGCTCCACTTTGACAGTATGTCGGCTCGTCGTGTCTGCACCCGGCGTGTGCTCATTCATGACGTTCTGACGTGCTCAGTCGAGTCACTCTTGCCTCACCTTTCTGGCATGATGCAAAGCCCCTCAATGCTGCCGCCGCACGGCGACAACACGTTGAACAGCCGTGTCCATGCGTTACTTTGCAGGCTTCCGCTCGCGAAACGCTACACTCTTCACATGTGTCTTGTGCTGTTCAGACCTTGCTGTTGTTTCCTGCCAGGGGTCTTCCTCCGCCTGCTGTCCGCCTTGCTTGCTGCTTGGCGCCCGCTCCGGTTGTGAGGGGTCTTCGAACTGCAGCACATTGGCGAGCTGCAGCCTGTGGCCGCACTATGGATGAGCCACCGCGGCCGCCCCGTGCAAGTGTCAAGCAGCCATCCATGGAGCGGTTGGCGATTCTGCAGTGAGACATCTGCCATGCATATGGAGCCTAGTCAAAAAAAGAGATGATCGAAAGGCGTATGCATAATTTGCCTGTGCTCTCATGTTTTTCATGTTTCAACTCAAGTGCAGGCTGGCAACCAGCAACTATGTAGCTTACATGGCGTGATCATGCTGCTGCAGGTCCCTGAACGGCGACCACAACAGCAGTCTGTTCAGGATGCGCCTGGACGACACCCTGGCAGTGGGGGCGGGGGCCGCATCAGCAGAGGTGCCTGCGGTCGCGGCATCGGAAGCCCGGGGCGCCCCTCCCCGCCAGCACAGCGGCAACCTCAGCGACGGCGGCGTGTACAGCTGCGACGACCTGACCAACAACACGGCAGCGACGGTGGAGGTCGCCTTCTCCGGCGGCGAGTGGCACGTCAGCGATCCCGATGCGGCATCGGATGCGGAACCTGAGACAACCGCAGAGGATGCTGCGGCGGCTGCGGAGGTGTCCAAGCTGGCCGGCCATGCTAACTGGGCAGACCTGCCCGACGGAATCATGCGCGAGGTCCGCACCCCTCACATCTTCACGATTCAGCATCTGATCCACCTCAGAGCCGGGCAGTACATCTGATCAAGCTGATTGGGTCGTGGTTGGATAGCAGACATCTGCATGGACGGTGTATCAAACACAATGCAACATTCTCAACTGAGGCTGAAACTTCTTAAACCTCCTCTGCAGATCACGCGGCACATGTCGCCATCATACCTGCGGGTGATGCGGCTGGTGTGCCGCTCCTGGGCGGAGTTTGCGGGGCGCCACACCTCATCGCTGCAGCCGGAGCGGCTGGAGGGGCCCCGCCTGGCGCAGCGCTTCCCGCACCTGCGGTCTCTGGACCTGAGCCACTGCCAGCGCATGATTGTGCACCCCAAGGTGAGGGCTCATCCGCCGCGGCTGCTGTGAATATCTCTTTGCCTTGCCTGTGCTTGTAAATTGAGCGGTGGACATCCTCAGCCTGCCGAGCTGCAATGCAGCGCAAGTGCCCGACTGGCAGAGTCAGTCGAGCTGCTTGCCTGACATGAAACATCCACAGCTGTGAGCTCCGTCTTCGTTTCAGTCCAATCGGCTCTAGTGACGGACGTATGAACTTCTGACATCTCACTGATGGAACATTCAGCGTCGGCTGCCGACTCGGGCCAGCCAAACCATGTGGCTGGTTTGGTCTACGACTGTCGCTGTAGGACAGCACTCTGGCAGCCTCAAGAGCCGCAGCAAATTCTGCTCCTCAGGATCGCGCCTGATCTTTCACTTCCAAGCTGACCAGCCGTGTGTGCCTTCTGGCCAGCAGCAGAACGAGCTGCGGCTGCAGTCCTCGCTGACGGACGCCAGCCTGGCGTGGCTGGCCCCCCTGAAGCACCTGCGCAGCCTCAGCCTGCGCAGCTGCGTCATGGTGGAGGGTGCTGGCCTGCGCCACATCACCGGCCTGTCCATGCTGCGCTCCCTGGACCTCACTGGCTGCGTGCGGCTCACCAACAAGGGTGAGAAACACGTCGCAATCGTCTTACTTCGTCTCACAGCGTGCATACCTACATGGTGCAGGGCCACTGCGCCACTTGTCTCGAGCTCTGTTAAAGTTCACCTGATGGCCCGCAGCATCTGGTGGGGCTGACATAACTGGCGCACCTGAGCCTGCTATAGTCCTGTGAGCACGTTGTCGACTAAGGGCAGCAACCTTGCTCCCTTGCTGTGCCCAGGGCTGGAGCACGTCGCGGAGTTGACAACGCTGACGTGCCTGAACCTGCGGGAGTGCCGGCTGATCACCAACGACGGGCTGCGGCGGCTGGAGCCCCTGGCGCAGCTGAAGACCTTCTCCATGTCCAACTGCACCTCCGTCACCGACAGGGGCCTCCAGTCCCTCGCCAAGCTCACAGGTGCGTGCAAGCAGTTGGCACTGGAACTGCAACAATATTCTTGTGTCTTGAGGGGCACTGAAGGCGTCATCGAGTTGGAGCACACCTACCGCACCGACAAGGTATTGCAGTCCCTGCCAAGCCGACAGATGCAGCTGTTGCCCTGCTTGACATCTGCATACCATGCTGGTGCTGTCTCATCTGCTCGGTTGGGCATGCAGCGACGCAGCAATGTAGGTGATGAGCCACAATGCTGTGTCAGCTGCTGCCATGGCGCTGCACAATTACAACCCCTACCTGAAGCCTAATGTTCACCATGCATGCCTGTGGTGCTAGCCTGATGGCAGGAGATCGTGTAGACTAGCGTTACTAGTCTACAGTGCTCGCTTTGTTGATGCGTCACAGGCCTGGAGCACATCAACATCAGCCGCTGCAACTACGTCTCGAACGTGGGCTTCTCGCTGCTGCTGCTGTCGCCGCTGCCGCACCTCAAGCGCATTGTGGTGCGCAAGTGCCCCGGCGTCACGGAAGACGGCCTGCGCGAGATCGCCGCCGAGAAGGTGCGTCCCATCTCTTGGATTTGCCTCACCACGCATACCCCTGCGTAGTTAGAAACTAGTACAAGATGACGAAACCACACCCGTGCAAATGTATTCTGTGGCCAATGGTCCGCCTCCACTGTGCCCAGCTGTGTGCCTCAAGCAGACAGGACAGGGCTGCACTCATGTGTTGCTGCTGCACGTCACAGGCGGCGGCCCACGGGTGCAAGCTGGAGCTGCCGGCGCCGCGGCCGGAGCCCCGCCGCGCCGCCCCCGCGCCCTTCATGGACGCCTGGCTGCACCAGGTGGCTGCCTGTCTGCTACCTGTTCTGCTGGATACCACTCGAGTGCAATATCAAGATTGAAGTTCCTGCAGTTCTGCTGGTAGCAGTCGGTGCATGCAGGTGCAGTGAGGTTTGCGGTGGATGACAAGAGCATTTGACTGAAAACTAGGCTGGCATTGACAGTTGCATCTGTGCATACCGTGTCGCAGGGTGCGCACCAGGCGGCGAACCAGGCGCACCCCGCCGGCAACCTGCACGCGGGCACAGGGCACGCCGCCTACCACGGCGGCGGCCACCCACACTGAGGCTCGGGGGAACAGCCGCCATTGCGGTGTTGCAGGGCATGCCGCCTACCACCGCGGCGGCCAACCGCACTGAGGCTCGGGGGACAGCCAGTTCAGCACAATCGCCAAGCTTGCCGCGTACCATCGGGCCCAGCCCATCATTGGCAGTGGGGCTGGCAAGGCTGCCAGTCTGAATCTGGGGCTGCTCTGCATCATGAGGGCTATGAACAATGAGGCTGCAGGTGTCCCTGCCGGCCTCGCATTGCCAGTGCGACAAATACCAAAGGGGCGGCAGGGTGATAAGGGCGCAGAGAAGGAAGCGCAGTGGTATTGCATGCGGCACTGCCTGAAGGGTCAGTGCACAATAAGCAGGATTCAGCACAACAAACACGACCATGCCTACCTGCCGACAATCATTGCTGACGGTTTTTCATGTCGTGGAATCTTTGCTGTCGATCACATCGAGGGCCCTTGCACATTTTTCAAATTGAGAGGGGGGCCTGATGCGCTTTGCTCATTGGTTCGGGTTCTGCTTACTTTGTGTGCGCTGCTGTGTTTTGTCATCTTGACTGACAGCAAGTGGAAATGTGCTACTCTTGACTAACGTTCAACATACACAACAAAGCGAAACCAAGGCACTTCACCTACGCTCCAACGTCCCAAGGCAACAACACCTGTGCAGCATGTTTCAAGTGGATTTCACAAATGCCCGGCTGCAGCAACAGCGCGGCGTCTAAATGACTTGGTAAAGAATAGTGTTGCAGAACCATCATGCTGATGCCCTTGGAGCCAGCTCAACCATGCTCCGTGTATTCTATTCTGCAACCGCTGCAGGACTGCCCCTTAGCACTCGCTGTGCTCCCTTTTGTGCTGGGGACTGACACATCGTAGCGGGGCAAGTGCACCACTGCATCAGCATGACGGTGGCGCTGCCGGCACTGCCAAGGGAGCCGGCGGTCGAGCTGACAGCGGCCCCAAAGTCTGACAGTGAGGCAGGCGGCCTGCTGCACCTGCTGTCAACGGGCAGCAGCTGGATTGTGAACGCCAAGGGCAGATTGCTGCAGCATCCCCGCTGCACCTGGTAGCGGCCTGCAGGCGAGCGAGCGGCATCAGCCGGTGGCGGCCTTGAGCTTCCGCTGCTGCTTGGGCCGCCGCGGCCGCAGGTTGCGCGTGATGGTCGTCCGCACCGCGTTCTCCAGCTTCGAGTAGCCGTCCTGCGGCGCCCAAAATTGATAGTCAGCCCGACTGACATGACGTGCCGCAGACTATGGCCGCCATTACGTGCACTGCAACATGTACTGCGGAAGGTTGTGTCTATGGGCTGCACATGGAACCCAACCTCTAAACTGACACCTGCCGAGGTGCAAGGCAGTGTTTTATCGCAATTTGTAGTGCTGCATATCAGAGGCGACCACTGCACCTCGAAGCCGCGGATGAAGCCGGACACCATCTTGTCGGCGTGCTGCGTGAGCTCCAGCGCCAGGTCGCCGCTGACGACCCGGTCCACCAGCTGCTCCACATTCTGGGCGAAGTCCTTCACGCCCTTCTCCATGCCCTGCAACGCAATCAGGAGCTGATCGGAGCTTGTTCCGGGGCAGAACTCAGACAGACTGACTTCAGTGTTGCTTGAGTATTAACGAGCTCCGGCACACGCATCGCCCAAGGATGAAACGAAACACCCAGTTGAATCTGTCATCAAGCACAATCGGATAGATCTGCGCGCCGAGTCAAGCAAGCTGCATCTTGACATACAATCATGCTGCGCACAGCCATGTCGTTGGATGTGTAGGGACATCGATTGCATGAGCCAGGCAGCAGGGGCGCACCCTTGGCAGGTTGCGGACGGAGGCGACCTGCTTCTTGACGCGGGTGGACACCTGCAGCTGCTGCTGCTTCACCTGCTTCTGCAGCTGACTGATGCTGTGCTTCGCCCTGATGCGCTTCTCCTGCAAATGTGGGATGATCACAGTGTGTGACCTGACATGCAGAGTTCGTGAGTTCAGCAGGTTCCATGCAGGAATCGTCGCGAGTTCAGCAGTTATGCAGGAATCGTCAGCCACTGTTGCAGCGAATTGCCTCAGGGGAGTGGCAGCTGGTCCCTCACGCCTGCATCAGATCTGCCAGGCGCTGCATTCCGGGGGACCAGCACATTCCTGGGGACCAGCTCACCCGCACAAAGGAGACGCCCAGGTCCTTGCGGGTGTAGCCGCGGGACAGGTTGCGCATCACGTAGTCGTTGTAATCCCGGATGATGCGCAGGATGATGTCGCTGGTGGACACGCCCTCCGTGCGCTGCGTCTCCTTGAAGCGCCCCATCCTCTTGACCTGTGCAGTGCACCCAGACTCACAACGACAAGCCGACACTGAGCAGCACAGCATGTGCTTCGCAGGACGCTCATACTGATGAGCCCTTTGTGGACGAGGGTCCGCCTGGATTGCATACGAACAAGCAGTGGGGCAGCAGATGGACTGCCGCTCAGTCACAATTCTGCAGCATAACATACTACATCCAGCAACACCCGAGCACATCAAAGTATCGCTGTGACACCATCACCTCGACATCAGGATGAGACGTAGAGACTCAAAGGAATCTTAGATATTTGCGGCTGGACAGAGACCGCACTGGAGGGCAGCGTATATCACACAAAGGCACCATTCAGATTCAAAATGACACGGAAAGCAGTGTCGAGCAACTAAAAGCTCACAAAGTCGTAGACGTCGGCGGCCTGGCCAGAGGCGTCACTGTAGGGCAGCGCATCGTGCGCCACGAAGTCAATCTTGTGCAGGTTGATGAAATCCTCTGTGATGACCCATGGCGCGTCAGTGATGATTTCGTCCACCCACCTGTATCCCACGACAGCCAGCCACTCTTCTCACTCATGTGTTGGGTCAAATTTGCCAGCCCTTGCAGTGTGGAGAGGAAGCGCCGCCTCTAGTCAGATGCTACATATTGTGTTGAAATGCGCACTTGCAGTGGCGCAGCGACTCGTAGCGCTCCTTCTCTGTGAGCACTGTCTTGCCCTTGTAGGCGTGCGTGACCTCATCGCCGCAGCAGCCGACGATCAGGTGCGTGTTGGGGAACCTGCGCAGAAGAAACGTTGATGCGACGAAAAAGTTATTATCTGGCTGTTGTTCGCATGGTCTTGACCTCGTGAGGCGCCTCAGGCGACAGGTGATCATCCAGGGGCATCCTCACAGAGGTGGTGCAGCGGCGATACATTGCAATGCATGTGCAAAATGACGACGCACGATTTCTTGGCCTGCTCTAGCGCCTTGGCGTGCCCGAAGTGGAACAGGTCAAAGATACCTGCGCACGAACAAGGTCTGTCGGTAGTCTGTCGACCACGCTTCGAGGCAATGCTCTGATGGCCCTCAGCTCACCATCGGCGTACACCCTCACAGGGCGGTCCGTGGGCACCGGTGCCTGTTGCACTACACCGTTCTTCGTTTCCCCGACCGGTGTGCGCTTCCAGTTTGGTACAGTCTCCTCCGTTGCAGCGCTGACCAAAGGAGCTTCAACAGGGTGCGAATCCGGTATGTTGGTCGTGGTGCTGTTGTTGCTGCCTTTCTTAGATTTGCCAGATCTAGCTTTGGCCATGCTGCCTGCCAAAGGCAGCGTGGGAGGCAGCAAGGCGGAGGTGGCTGCTGCACCTCAACGAGCCACGCACCAAGAGCCTATCAATTTCGCATAAGATTATAAGCAGCAACCAGCTGTGAAGGTTTGCATTCAGACGTCATAAGCTGAAGCACGCTTTCACAGACATGCCAGTTTGTGCATGGCTTCGTCACGAAACTTTTCTGCTGTATTGGTGGCAGCAGGAAGGAGTCTGAGTCATCGACACGTCTGCGAGGCCCGAGCAACACAGCTTTTGCTCTTAAGTTGTGCTCGTTTTTGCGAGATACCTGTGCAAAACGCTTGCCGTAACAAGAGACAGTATCGAAAGGGAAGGGCTGAGTCATGCGTTCATCGATGTACCAGATCGGCCATACTGCTCACAAGCCTGGCATTTCTGCGCTTGGCCCTTCTGGCAGTTGCACAAGAGGAGGGCGGTCCTCAGTGCGCTACACACGGGTGACTCAGGTGTGTGAGATGTGAGGCCGTTTGTGTTGGGGCTGCTATGCCGAGATTTTGTTGCCTGGGCTCTGCTTCAGTCCTGTTCTCCCCCTTCCGCGCTTGCTGCAGGGAAGCAGGCTATGCTGCCATTCCGCACGCCCCGACCCAGTCGAGCCTCTGAAAGAAGAGCATCTCCGTCATGACGAGGTGCACCGGCAGGTACTTGTTATCCCGCAACACAGTGCCACCAGGGAGATATCCTGAGCAAGCTTTGATGTGATACATTTATACTGCTGCAAGTTGCAGGATATGGGCAAGCTGTATGAGCATGATTACCACGCCTGGCTGCAAGCGGCCACACGCTGCCTGCGTGAGCGCCGCCTGGCTGACGGGGACTTCGACCTCATCGCCGATGAACTGGAGTCGACGTTGCTGTGCGAGCAACTCGATGCGGCGGACATGTCGCGCCGGATCGTCAGCAACCTGCTGGTCTTGCAGTATGCACCAGAGGCCGCAGCGGCGCAATTCTATGTCAAGGCAAGTGTTTATGTGTGTGGCTGTATCGCTGCTGTGGCAATGCATACCGAATTCCAAGTATTATTTTTAAATGCATGACGTTGCGTTGCATGTTGAGACAGCTGCAACATGCATGCTTGCAGCTTCACGAGTGGCGGTATCAATTGAACGACTTGATGAGCCCTGCAATGGAGCAATACCTCAGCACTGAGTGGGACGAGATCTATGATTTTGCCAAACGCCAGTACAGGGTCATAACATGTGGGCAGGCCAAGCAGGCACCCCCAAGCGTCAATCCATTCACCATTGAGCAGGTGTGTGTTTGCCGCCTGGTGGTCTTCAGCAGCTCCATGCCACTAGCACCAATACACACATCGCTGTACTCAGTCGATAGTGATTTCTGCTCCATCTGAGTTCCCAGGTTGTGGACATTGACTTCAAGCCCGGCATGACACGCACCTGACGGCAATTATGGCTGGGCAGTGGGTGCAACAAAAGTGCACCATGGTGGCTCCCCTGTGGCAGCACTCATATTATGATGTGCCTGTTGGCCAGTATTGCCCTGCTCACCCTTTACGAAGTTTGATCAGGCGCCTGTACTGTGTAAAGCGTTTCCTTGTTTGCATGCTCTCAGCAGGAAAGAGATTTACAGTCACGCTCCGCACGTTGCAGGTGAAGGCTAATCTAAACAAGAACCCGAAGTGGCCGGTGGAGCCGGAGGTGCCGCCGACCAAGAACCCCTTCACCATCGAGGAGGTGCATCGACTCCACCTGCATGCATGATAGAGTGCTCGTAAGACTCTGTGGCAGCATCCACACACGGCATTTGAAACTGCACCCCTTCTCTCACCTGGACCTACAGGGTGGGGATTGCTTTGCTTTGCTTTGCAGCTGCTGGAGCCGCTGCCGGACGTGCCAAACGACTTCTACCGCACGTAAGCTGGTGGTGGTGGTCAGTCTCGTGGCGCTGGGAGCTTGAAGCCAAGTCTGCAGCTGCTTGCGGCCGATACTGCCAATTGGCACTACTTCAGTGCGTAGCGATGCACATTGACTCGCAAGACTGTTTCAATGTGCAAGTCACGAGGTGCACCGCATTGGCAGTCAGACCTGATGATCCGTCGAGTGCTTGACTTAAAGGCTATCTGCACACCGAGATCATGAATCAACACAGGCCAGGTCCAGATCGTTGGGGCCATTGGATCTTGTACAGTAGCTTTGGGTGCTGTGCAGCGTCTGTAACAAGCCCATGATGTGACTCAGCGCCTTCGTTTGCACATTGTCCAGAGCGACACCGCTTGCTGCACGGGTGGTGTGCGCAAGCGTCTGTGTGCATGCCAGTGAGATGTCAAGAACATGTAAGCAGGCAATGCTTTGGATGCTCTGCTGAGGGACGAGCGCAAGAAACCAAAAATTGGCCCTAGGACTCTCACAATCCTGCGTGACCGCCCTGCAATGCAACTACCATCAGGAACACCACGGCTGGAGACATACAACTGCTGGTACTCTTGAAATTTGAGTGCATGAAGCTCAGATCAAGCAGTCACCGACCGCTTGCAACACCTTCGAAATCTGCTTCATGACACCGACGGTAAGCACTACATTCTAAGCATCAGTTGATCGCGCATCGCCACATGAGTTGATCTTACAACTGGTTCGTCGGTCTGCACACCAGCCCTATGTCCCGTCGATGATATGCAAAGACCCTGTCGCCTCCGGCACTGGCTGCCCTGCACCAGCGGCTGGGGCGTCTGCCGCTGACTGCTGCTGCTGAGGCGGGGCCGCCGCAGCAGCCTGTGCCGGCTGCGGCTCCTGCCCTGCCTGCCCGGTAGCGCGATCCTCGCCCGCTGCAGCGCCCGTGTCCATGGGCTGTGGCGACGACCGCGCCCCGTTCGCCGCCGCCGCTGCGCCGCTGCCGCTGGCGTCGCCGCTGCCCTCGCGAAAGCTCTGCTCATGGCGGCTGCGCTCGCTGTCCCACTCCTTTGCGCTGGTCGCCTTCCTCTGGTCCTGTACGAACGCATTTGTCGGGCGATATTCATGACGCCCATAAACAAAGGATCCAATGTGGCTCAACATGGCTGCAATCCAGTTTGCAGCCTATGCAAGTTCCGATTTCAAAGGCGTGGCACATCCTCATGCAAGCTGCAGTGTCAACAGCGCACCTGGGGGCTGACAGTGGGCAGCTCATCCACGTCCATGGCATCAGGCGCCCGCTCGTGAAATTGCACCCCTGGCGGCCCCTTGAGGTGCGACAGGTTTTGTGCTATTTGTGCCCGCAGCTGCAGCAGCATGCACATGGCTCCGCAGTCAGCAGGGCGCTGCAGGGGCGGCAACAGTCTGAGAGCAACCCTTGACCTTGATGTTCACGTATTCGACAGGATTCGGAGACTTGAGCATGATCATGTCATTGATGAAGTGGGTGCACTGACACTGCAGCCTGTATCTCCAAAATGCCTGGCGAACAGCGAAAGCAGGGCACCTGCTCAAGGTAGCGCGGCGTGTTCTGGTTCTCCTTTTCCTTCACCACGGGCGGCTGCAGCACCGCGTCCGGCCCAAAGTACTCGCTGTATTCGTTGGGCGGCAGCCGGTCCTCCAGCGTGGCGTCTGTAGTAGTGAGCATGCACATTTGTCAATGTTGCACATTGACTGGTATGCAATCTCAATAAGCTAAGCAAGGGGCACTCGCTGTTCCCGCTGGGCGCCAGCAACCCTCCAGCGCCGCACATGTGCAGCCGAGAATCAGAGCCAGACAGGCATGCTGAGTCCACTGCCAGGAGGCCCCAACATCCGCCGCATACAGCATGGCCAGGGAGAATGAGTATTCGGGCATATACTTCGTTGTCAGGCTCTTGCTGATTGCTTGCAGCAGCGATCCGATGCAGCTGAGCCATGTCCCAGCAGGACTCACAAGGCAGGTGGTGCCTGAATGGGAAGAAGCTGAGCTCACCCAAGATGGTGCCGGTCTCGAAGGCCCAGCAGCGGGCAACGTTGCTGATCTTGTAGCCGCCGCCGCCCAGCACCAGCATCGGCAAGTCAAAGCCCTTGACGTACTGCAGGCACGCCGCATGGCCGCCGATGGACAGGTTGAAGACGCCCAGCTTGTCTCCATTCAGCGAGTCCGCACCTGTAGATGAAGTTGTGTGACATCTCCGCTTCAGAAGGCTTGCACATGTAAATACGTTTACAAAGCACGACGGTTGCGTCGCTTGGCTGACGGTTGCTCCATGCAGCAGTGACACCTGTGGTGTCACTGATGTGACAGTAGCGGGCAACACGCACTCACCACACTGGAAGACCACAGCCTCGGGCTGGTACGCCTCCATGATGCGGTTGATGACCGGCTTGAACAGGCCCTCGTATGTCGCATCATCGATGCCATCCCGCAGCGGCACGTTCACAGCATAGTACTCGCCCGCACCTGCAAGGGACAACCCTCTGTTGTGATTATAGGCAAGCACTATCGGACATGTGTGCCCGCCTGACTGCAGATAGTGCAATACAGTTGATACAACAAGAAGACATGCTTGTCGGAGGCTGTTCGGGACCCTTGCTGCTAGAGGCTGATTTCTTTGTCAAAAGTAGACGATAGCATGACACAGTGTATAGACTCTGCAGGCGCACCCCGGCCAACATTCAGGACGTCGCCTGTCCCAGGGAAGAAGCCACCGCCATACTTGTGGAATGAGCATGTCATCACCCGATCTACATATGCACCACAGCAGTGCTGTCAGCCGAGTGTGCACCATTGCGCACAGACCATCACAGAAGAACCAGAACTTTATTCACAACATGCTCGACATGTGCTTGCATGCAGAGCTGTAACTGACCACATGACAGCATACTGAGGAGTTGTGAAAGCAGCACCTGTGGTGAGGAATGCCTCCTCTACGCCATCACCATGATGCACGTCGATGTCGATATACAGCACCCGAGCGTGGTACTTGAGCAGCTCCAGGATCGCCAGCACGATGTCGTTCACATAGCAGAAGCCGCTCGCCTGCCAGCCAAGAGTGGCCATAGGTTGACACGGGGCTGTGCCAGAGGTAACATGCCCGTTGGCGGCCGCACTCTCCAATCCAGAACAGACAAATGTGCTGTGCTATTGCAGCTCAAGCAGCATTGCAAGCAACCACCTCGGACTTTTTGCCGTGGTGCAGGCCGCCGGCCCAGTTGATGGCGATGTCGGCGGAGCCCCAGTTGAGCTTGACCGCCCCGCCGATGGAGCCGCCGGTGTACTTGGTGCAGTACTCGTACAGGCCGCTGAACACCGGGCAGTCCTCGCCCACTGTGTACCGCTGCAGCGCATCCTCGAATTGCTCCTGTGGCATGCGGGCATGGACTGATGCATCGGAGTGAACAGACGATGCATTGCAAGATGACACCTGCAATACGTCGATGCATGCACTTCCTGCGAGGGCACGAGACGGTTTTCACAATTGAGCAGGGTACTGAGCATTCAGGCACCACCGGCACCTGATTGTCAGGCGAAATGTGTTTGAGGAAGCTGATGTAGTCTGGCGCATGGAAGGCTGATAGCGCCTCATCTGTGGCTGGCACAGGCTTGAACACCTGCATGCACGTAGAATGCCACGCCCTCATCTTTCATGAGATTTGGCACCTCAGCACTTTGTTTGCTCGTCGTCAGCGGTGTCTTCTCATGCATCAATGTCACTGCAGCACATGTGGCGGGCATGCTATTGCACCTCCATTTGCTTGTACAGGCCGTAGTGCAGGATGAGCGAGTGCGCCATCTTGACACGGTGGGGTTTCATGGGATGACCTGGCCCGTAGTAGTATGCGCCAACATCTGGGTCATAGAAGTATGCAACCTGCTTCGCGCAGCACACCGGCATCATTACAATCAATTGCCTGCTCGCCACCTGACTCCTGTACATATTGATCATCTAGTATGATAAGCGGAGCCATGAGGCCACTGACATGCGCACGCATTTGCACAGCTCACAAATGCAAGCCATCCCCGCGCCGCACCTTCTTTTTGCCGCCGCCGCTCATGATGCCCCACACCAGCGCGCGACGTCTCAAAACTGATTGAAACGATCTCAGGCGTCTCGGGCGTGTCGAGCGCCGCAACACGCCTCGAGTCCCCTCGCGCAGCACGCACCACAGTATGAGTGCGCTGCTAGCCTTATGGTTTCGGGCCGGGTTTCGCCGTTGGCACGAGCTGTGCACGACTTCAGGATCACTTTGAGCGCAAACTTGAACCGACAAAGTGGCCGCAAACTGTCGATCGACGCACTGCAGATCAAACATGCGAGTATGCTGTACCTTACGGGCAAAACCCGCATAGCTCGTAAAGTACAATTGTTTTGGGTGTGCCAGCAGGAGCACTTGGCAACTTGCATAATGTGCACGCATGCTCGCGACAGCGCTCATATCGTTTGCTCACATTGACCGACACATTATCTGGCGTTTGCAAGTCCCTTTTGGCGCTCCGCAATTGCCGGCACGCAATTCTGTGCAATTTGGTGTCACTGCATGCAGTACCTCGGACATTCGAAGTGACGTGAATTCGTGCAGCTGAGCTTTGCATGTGCTCGGGAACGCTTTCAAACTAGACCTCCGGCTCCTTGGACAGCATCGTTCCTCAGTAAATTGTAGCCTTCAGCTAGGTTTTACGGCGCATCTGCCGCACCTGTAGAGCGCCATGGCGTCCACCACAAGGGAGAGGTGCACGCGATTCTGCCCCACAAGACTCTCTTCTGCAACCTAAATCATGTACACATTCCACAAGCCGCCTGCATGCATGCATGAGTTGGCCTCTGCTCGAGTGTGCATGACCGCACTTCAAGGTGTGCCATTCTGACCAAGTGGCTGTTCCCATGCAGCGTGAAGAGCACCTTCAAGACCCCGCAGACGAAAAGGTGTGTGACGTCAGTCTTAGACGTTTCAACCGACGCAGCAGCCTGGCAAGTTGTTTTGGCACGTCGCGCTGCGCTGCAATTGCTGCACACACATCCATGCATGTTGTCTGCATGCAGCTTCAAGTTGAAGGTCAAGCGGGCAGCCTACAGATTCGGCACTTTCATGCACTGGGTCTTCTTCAAGCCCACAACTGGAGAAGAACAGATGGACCCCGCACAGGTATATGCTGGGCGCCCACGTATGATGACAATATGCACTCACGAACAAAAGTGTATGAAGCTGCACAAGTATTGCTGGCCCGACTCAGGGGGTGGCAGCATGCATTGCGGCAGACCTCATTAATCGTGCCTCATCTAAAGGCTCGTGTACTGGTGTGCAGACGTCATATGGTGGCATGCATCATGGCGAGCCGTCTGTGTTGCACTCCGTTCCACGATGTGTGTACTGGTGTGCAGACGTCATTTGCGCCGGTGCTGCCGGAGGACGCGGGCGCCTCGGCGGCGGACACGCAGCAGGACAGCAGCATGCGGGGGCGCACCATGGCGGGGAGCCGGGACATGGTGGAGCGCGGCGGCCCCTCCCGCGAGCAGGTCGCCCACCGGCTGCCCACTGATTGCCCACTCTTGCCCACAGTTGTGATCCTGCCCAGCTGAGGCCGTCTCCGAATATTCAGCGAAGGTTCTTCGTCTTGCTTTTTCGAAGCTCCTCAGGAGATGCTGCTTAAATGTGACACATTGACGTTTGACAAGCAGGTTGCCAACCACATGGACCCGCACGAGCTGCACCAGGACCGGCCGCAAGTCTTGCCATAGCGGCGGCGGTATATTGAGAGAATGACGGTCTGTTCAAGGCACGCCTCTAGCAAACAGATGCGCAGCAGTGGGGCGGAGCGTGCAGCAGTGAATACGACCCGAGTGTGCAAGTATGTAGTGGGTGTATGGGATAGGGCACATTGGCACAGCGGGACTTGGATCAGCATTCTGCAGCACTCGCTCTGCAGTGCGCATTGGGTTCTGACCCTTCGTCGGAATTGCTTGTATTGGACCCTCATGGGCCGAGGAGTGAAGTTTGGTTGGTCGAAGTACGAGTGTGCACTCGGCATTTGATGCTCAAATTGTGTGCGCTTGCTCTGCTGAAAACTTTAGTCCGTTTATGCCGTGAAGTCGCATGGACACTGAACAAGCAAAGTTCGCATCAGATAATGTCTCCGCACAGCAAGCAAGCAGTGCTGGTCTTCAGAAGGGAGAAATCTCCCGATTGACAAGAGACAGAGACATGCTCGACCGTCTCGGCGTAGATGCTCAAAGGAGCAGGCAGCAGGCAGCACGGCAGGCTGCGTCATCTACTGTCGACAATGTACTCCTCCAGCGGCGCGACTGTGTATGCGAAGGCAGTGTCCGACAGCCACTTCGACGACACATGCCACACATGCCGCCGCTGCTGACGCTCGCCCTTGCCTGCAAGTGAAATCGACGACGCCTTCAGCCCAGATCGTCACCTCAGCTCCAGCCAGGAAGTCGCTGTTGCATTGCATGCCAGTCGCTGTGAGCTGCCCCGACCCCACATCAGGCACGGCACAAGCTCCAGGGCTGCTCGCAGCGGCACAGCGACCGCACGGATGCCCTGCGAGTGTGTGCAGCGTGCGACGCACCCCAGGAGCAGGAGTCCTCGTCGTACAGGCAGACGGTGGCTTCGACGGAGCGCTTGGCGGTGCTGCCGTCGTCAGCGGGCGGCCGCGCCAACAGCTTGGCGCCTGCCGCCTTGATGAGGCGCATGAAGTCCTCCCTTCGCCCAAAGTGGCCTGCATCGCTTCAGGAACCGTGTCAGCAGCAACCCCTGTTTCAAGCTGCTTGCATTTGATACCGTGTCGTACTGGTTTGGTGTAGCGTCCTGATGATATCCTGCAGAAAGACACTCTGCTTGGCACCCCTTCTGGGAGCTTGGCACTTCTGGGAGTGCCGCTTTTAGTGTGACGCACCTGCTAGGTGGATCTCATAGCCACTGAGTAGCGGTCTGCCGCCGGCGGTGCGGCTGAGGCGCCCCAGCTGGGGCCCGCCCTCGATCTGCGCAGCATCACACAGTCTCTGTGTTGCATCTAAATCGGGATCAAAGGGCGATGTAGCAAACAGCAGTGGCACCCAGTGCAATGTGTTGGCACATCGTTCTAACTTTCGTCAGAATGAAAGGGTCATCTAATGCGAGTGCTGTCTCAAAGATGGCAACTCCTGCGCACACCTCGTGTTCCTCCTCGTCAGCAACGCGTGTGGAGCCGGGCGGCGCGAGCCAGGAGGTCGACACCACCCAGCGCCCGGACAGTATGCCCAGCAGCACAGTCAGCGTGCGCCTGCGCAGGATGGTCATCAGCATACATCAGCCCGGCATCAAAAAGATGTGACCATTATTTTCGTCGTCAAGCCCATAGTCACCGAGACGGTCAGCATATGGTTGCCAGGACGACATACCACACCTCAGTTCACTGCCAAACAGCCGATGCAAAGGTCTCTTGCCATTCGTTCAGTGACGCAGCACTTGTTCAATGGGTCAGTGAGCACACGCACGAAGCCTGACGCACGAAGCATTGCCACCATCAGACTTACCTTGGTGTGCCATTGGGCGTGGCGACGCCGCACACGATGTGTGTGACAGAGTCGCTCCACTTGTTGCGGGGCGCCATGCGGGCACCAATAGCCCTCGCAAATGCCGCCAGCTGCTCCTTGCCTGCATACAGCATGCAGCCTCGCTACGGCTGTCAAGCGCTACCATTGACATTGATATGCGACATCACAGGCGACAGCCAATGCACGTGGGCCCGATTGGTCCAGACAACCAGAACGTCTGGATGTCATTTTTGATTTTGATGGCGTCTGCTCACCTGCGGTGTCCATGCCAGCCGGCACCAGCACCATGCCAGCGCCGGGCTTGGCTGCTGCCGGCTTCCTGCTGCTGCTTGGGCCCTGTGAAACACAGGGTCTGGCAATTTCAGGGGAATGGCTCATGCCTTTGCATGCATGCAAAGCTAGAGCACAATACTGCTGAGGGCCTACACGTGGCGGGAGGACTTCGCGGAGATGTCTGCTCACCTTGGTGACGGCTGGCGCACCTGCAGGTGCCGCGGGCCCGGCTGCGTCAGCGTCTTCAGCGGGCTCGGCAGCTCTCCTCTTGGCTGGCCGCTTTGCTGCCTTGCTGCTCCTAAGCGCCGCTGCAGCTGCAGTGCTGGTCTGCTGTGACTGCTGAGCCTCTGATGGCGGCGGGCTGCGCTGCTTTGGCCTTGGCGCCATACACATAGCACACTCATGCGCGCTGGCCTGTTATGCAAGCGAAACCTCCATTATTATGATTGCCTGTGAGCTCCTCAGACCAGCTGCAGGTCAACGGGATTCAAATATCAGCCCGTTGTTACATCTCGCCATTGGAATGTGCCCTTGAGCACATCAAATCAAATCCTTTTACAGTGCCCGATTTGGGTGATAGCACCTGAACACAAGTTCGTCAGCAGTGGTTGCCATGATAGATATTGACAGACTACTGCTCAAGCTCACTGGGTTCTCAAAGGTGCACGCGCCGCACGCCCAGGGCACCAAGCGGCCAGGAATGCGGCGGCCCGGCGCCGCCGCCGCCGCCGTGTCCTGCAAGCTGCCCCTGTCCGAGGCCATCGCGGCCACCGCCGGGCGCTCCGCTGCCATGCTGCGTGGCCGCTTGGCCGCCCTGGCGGGTTCACGCGCTGCAGGGTGGCCTGCAGGCGGAAACGCCGTGGCAGGGGCCGCTGACGGGGAGTCGGCAGCAGCTGCAGCGGCGCCAGCGGCTGCGGGTGCCGCCACGAGCACCGCCTGAGGCGCCGAGGGCTGGCTGCCGGAGCTGTGGAAGTCGTACGGATCGAGCTTTGGCTCAGACACCTGCCTGCCGTTCTTGGCTGCGTACAGCCTGGCTGCGTCCTGCAGCTGCTGCCTGGCGGGCTGCTTGGCGGGCTGCGGCCGCCTCGCCTGCTGCTTCTGCTCTGGCTGCCCTGCTGTTTGTTGCCTTTCTGCCGCCTGCTGTTTGACCGACTGCGGCCCTTCCACCTCCGACTGCTGCTCAGAGCGTGGCTGGTGCTCAGCCTCTGGCTTGCCCTCTGCAGCTTTCTGCCGCTTCATCCGCTTGAAGGTCAGCGGCGCCTCTGTTGCAGCTGCTTCAGACTGTGCGGCAGGCTGTTCGAAGGGACCGCCATCGGCTGCTGCGGCGTCCGCAGGGACAGCCTCCCGCTTGATGCCGGCAGCGTGAGCACACTTCGGCAAGCGTGCAGCCACTGCGCGCGGCTCACCTTTCAGACCATCTGCCTGTTGATCAGCTTCCGCATCTGCCCTACCGCCATCTGCTGGCTGTGCATTGCTGTCTGTGCTCCGCCTGCGTGAGACACGGCGGCCACTGCCGGATAACCGCTTCGGCTGGGCGCCGCTGCCACGCCGCCGGAACGCATTCTGGTCCGCCGGCTGCAGCGGCTGGTATTCGATCAGCGCCTCGGGGTTCAGGCCCTCTGCAGTGTGGGAGACACCTTCACAGCATGCACTTTCGTTGCGAGATGCCATGGTCTGCCTAGGAACTGTTTGCCGACAGACCCCATATCAAGTATCGAGAGCGCGAAGGCGTCCGCGACTCACCGATGGTCTGCAGCTGAGCGACGAGGGTCGCAATGCGGTCGATGCGGGCATCGCCGCGGATGTCTCGCCGCCGCAGGGGCCCATTGCAGATGGGGCACTCCTGCCTGTTCTTCAGCAGGTCCGTCAGGCAGCTCCTGCGCCACGAGGGATGACTTCCGATGGGATTGCAATGCAATAAGCTGTGCGCACGCATGCTCTATGTTGTCCATCAGCATATTCGGCGACTCACGAGCAGAGGTAATGGCAGCACGCCGGCCGGGCACAGGGCGGCTTGAGGATGTCAATGCTGCGAAGCAGCAACGCGCAGTAGAGTGAGGTTGCATTCAACGGCTCCACAGGCATCTGAGCAGACATGGAGAACATGTGCTTGTTGTGCATGAACCAGCCCTTACCAAAGCGGGCACTTGAGTTCTTCAGCAAGTTTAGCGAGCGCCTTGGCATCTATGTTCATGACTTGCGCATCACAAGTCGCATCGACGCCACAACCGTGTTCAACTGTGTGGTGCACACAAGATGCAGCAGGCTGATGGCCCGCAGAGCGGCTTGCAGCAGTGCAGATCCGGCAGTCAGAACCGAGAGTGAGGTTCGATGCCAGTCAGGTGCTCTGCAGCTGCCTGCAAACCGTCTTTTATGGTCGGCAGCTGACCAACAAGCCAGAAGCCTGCAGCAGCCTTCTGCTTCAAATTTCAAGATCCCTGTCTCATATTACCCCAGAGGGGGGGTTTGATGCGCTTTAGCGATAAAGTTTCGATGTCTCCGTGTGGCAGGAAGGCAGTATTTTGCCCAGATCGCAAGCAGCCATACCGTGAGGTGCCCCGAAGAGTCTATTGAGAGCTTCAGGGCGTCAAGCAATGCCGTGAGGCGGGCGGGCAGACATGCCGCTTGGTGCGCTGCAGGCGACAAAATGCTTGCTTTGCCTCAGCGACATGATTTGGTGTAGACCCAGGGGAAGCTTGATGGGGTGCCAACGCATTTGAAAGATCTCATGAGTGTATGAAAAGCATAATAGATCACGATACTGTAGGTGCCTGCGGCCGGCCAGAGCCCACCTCTGCAGCCAATGCTGTTGCAAAAGTTGCAGCGTCATATCTGCCAGGACAGGGAGCAGCCTCACGCAGACGCAATTTCAGCCATTGTCGCATCAACTAGGTTGCGGGCTCGACCCAACGCATGTGTCTTCATGAGTACAGTGCCTCGTTGCTGCCGTGTCTTCATGTGAGGCAAATGTGCCTTCAAGCCGACAAGTTTCCAAGTACTTGCGCACGAATCATATCACACCATGCAAAGACTTGTCAAGATGGCTGCTGTGGCGCAAATCATGCGTGTGCGACATGTCGCAGCCGCTCAAACAAGCAGCATGTTGCGCAGTAGCGCCGAGACCTGACAGAGCTCGACATTTTCCGTCTCAGCCTGGCATCATGTCGTTCGCCTGCACAAAGCCTGAAATGGCAATCGATGCCTCATTAGGCTCCGAACCAGCAACTGCAAAGTAGCAGGAGCGCTGGCGCAGCACCGCTTTCTTACCATTTGCAATGCCGCACGACAGCTGATCAGCAACCTGCTGTGCGCCGGCACACAGTGGACGAGAGCTGCAATGTCCACACATGGCCGTGAGCTGCTCCAGCAGCTCATTTGATTATCTAACCGCTCATGCCGGAAAAGCGCTGAGAAGTTGCCCACGCACACATGCAATCTTGATAGGCTGCCGTCAGGCGGGCAACGACAGACTATCAGCCATCAAGATGATGCCCTTGTCGACACTCGTGCTCGCGTCAAGCTCCTGCTGCTGCTGCGCAGCACCAGGCCACCTACCGTATGTAGGCGCGGCAAATGTTTATAAGGTGCACTGATCATCAAAAGAGCTTCCGGCAAGCGGGGGGACTTGGCTGTAGTGCATTGTTGACTTCACCGAAGGGAGCTGCGGACGGCCGGGCCGAGTAAAAGGCTCCGCGTCCAAAACGATGGGCCACTTTGCTGCCAGACGTGGCTGCCGCCACTCAGCAGCCAAACAATCCTGATCGAGAGGCTGTTGAGCTGCTGCTGGAAGCCTGAGGATTCCAAACGCTCAAATAAGCAATCGCGACGGCGCCCTGCAGCAGACGCCCTGCCCCTGCGCAGCAGCGCCTGCCGGAAGTTGGGCCTGATTTGCAGGTCATCGCGAGGCTGCGTCGCGCCAGGGCGGCGCACTGCAGCGCCGTCCTTTCTCAATGAGTTTTGGATAGCGGCAAAAACAGTTTGCGATGCTCAAAGTCAGAAACTCAAGCTGCTGGAGCTCATACTTCCCAATGCATCGCTGGGAATCGCCGATCCTGTTTGCAACAATGGAGCTGGGCGCGGCCGGTGTCAATCGTTAGCTCTTGACGTACATAAGCCTTTCCTTTCGGGCACAGAGACACGGGAACGGGTTTTCGGACTCGCAACTCAATATTCTAAACCCGCCTTCCCCTGGATAATGGACTACATTCCCCCAAGGGCACGATTGGCTGAGAAGAACTGAGCCACCCGCGCCGCAACTTTGTTGACGCGCGCGAGTGGGTGCCGGGACCCAATTGAGCCATCAGATAGTGTCTTCGTGGCCGAACGATTCAGTGGATCGCAGGTTGCAGTGTCGGTGCGACACACTAGGCATGTTGTCGAGTACACTACAACCTGGGACGTCCGGCATGCGATCATTGGGTAGACCGAGACCCAAATGCGTGCAGGATGACAGCAGAGTCGCCAGACGACGTTGTGTGGTGGTGTTTGTACGTGCATCGAGGCACCCAGCCCCAGCACATACCCCCTGGCAGCATGCGATGGGAGGCACGGCAGCACTCATGGCCTCGCTGGTGGGCAGCAAAGCGACGCAGACTTCGCATGTCGCAGTCATTTGCCACATGTGCAGCTTGCATTGTTCGGGCTGCTGCTCGATCACCATCTTCATGCGTTGGTGCACGCATCGTGGTGATGCATCCTGCACACATGCATCCTGTGAACATACGACAGTCATGCAAGAAGTCATCACATGTTGTTTCGACGGATTTACCCGCGCAGGCCATCACGTGCAACCCGGCTGATGCACAGACCCTCAGCAACACAGCGGAGTTGGCAGCATCTCAATCTCGCGAAGAGGCAAGAGCCCGTCTTGCCTTCCCTTGCTGTTTGCATATCGCTGCACTGCTGTGATGCAGGCTGAACCTCAGAGAGAGCCACCAAGGAGCGAATTGGTCACATTCGCAGGTGATGCTGGCAGCCCTCCGCTACCTCATCATGCAGCAGGTTTGTGCATCTGAAAGCTGCAGCGCGTACAATTGTGTCGGCTTAAAGAGGCTCAGACCGCTGAGTCAATCGGTACTGTCGTCCACACATGTCCCTGTGCAATTGCAGTCGCAGGCGCCGACGGTTGCAGACGACAGTGTCGGCAGACCTGGCGGCGATGACACGCTGTTCAATCTGAAGCAGCAGCTGCTCACCGAGCTTGCGCGCCCTCAACAGCAGGCAGAGGTGAGACTGGCCTTTAGCACGCTTTTGCAATACAATTGTCACCTCTGACAAACCTTACAGCTGCACAGAATTTTGCAGCCATTTGGTGCATGCGATTGTGATGTGCAGCCATGATGTGCCCTTCAGTCTTGCAACATCGGGGTTCCTCTGAAGTGCTCTCTCATGTGTGCTATCATCACAACTTTGATCTTGCACATCGGCGCAGGAGACCGCCGGAAAGGCAGGGGAGCTGGCGCGAGCCGACAGCCGCAAGGCAGACGCTCAGAGGGCAGAAGCACAGCGCATAGAGGTGCGCCTGGCTGAGGCCCAGCAGGCAGAACAGGGGAAGGCAGCAAAGGAGAAGGCAGAGCAGCAGAGGGCAGAGCAGCAGAAGGCAGAGCAGCAGAAGGCACAGCAGCAGAAGCCAGCAACGCAGGCAAAGGCAGACACGGCTGAGGCGGCAGACACAGCAGCACAGTCCGCGGCCACATCACAGCCAGCAGCGCCGCCTGTGTTTGAGCTGGCCGACGGTGAGCTGGACGACAGTGAGCTGGACGACGGTGAGCTGGACGACGGTGAGCTGGCCGACAGTGAGCTGGCCGACAGTGAGCCAATGGAGGAAATGGATGTAGCGGAGGGAGCAGACAACCCCTTCACACCCATGGTGAGGCTCTTAAATCATTGCATTGCTCCGACTTACCACATTGCCTGCACACATTCAACTCGCCATCACTTCTGCACAAAGCACCAACTCTTGGATGCACAACATCTGGGTTGCACGCTGGGCAGAACGCTGCGGGCATCGTGGTGGCGGGCTCTCTGGGCGGGCTGCTGTACATGCAGAAGCGGGAGGCTGCCTCATTGAAGGAGGTGATCAGGTAATCTGGTTTCCATGAAGCTGCTGACTATTCGGCTGCACCAGCACCCTCTGTCACGCAGCGTGGAGCCTTAACAATCCGACCAAGCATCACATACAGTACAGGATCCAGGTTGTGTGATGATTTAGAGGCCACATGCTGCTGTTTGCAGTCACGAGCTGTCAGCAGAGGTGGCGCTGGCGGCAAAGCTGAAGGAGCACCGGGAAGAGGTGGAGGAGGCCGGCAGCGAGGAGCGGATGCGGTTGCTGGCGGACAAGCTGCATACAAAGGCCACGGCCAACGATGACAGCATGGCCCACAAGGTACAGGTCATGTTGGGCATGATACCTCAATTGAGCTTCATACATTGTCCCCATTGTACGAAACAGTTCAACTTTGTCGTGGTCTTCGTCATGCAGTATCTTTGAGCTGGATTGCATCGTTTGGCGTGTACTGAGTCGTCCGGGACACGAGGTGCAAGGTAGTCCCTGCTGGTAAATTCCAAGGCTACCTGGAAACAGGTCGTTTTTCTTGAAAGCCTTCTCCAACCCTGCCCTGCTTCGGTGCTGCAGCTGCAGCCAGAGCAGTAGGCGAGGGAGGGTCGGCCATGTGCGAGGGCAGGTCGCTGATGGCCAGCCCGAGGCTGAACAGACCAAGATGTCCTCATCTGCAACTCAGCGTGCTTGTTGTTCCGACCTTGTCCCCCTGCTGTGCCGCAGGTGCAGCTGGCGCGGCAGGCGAGGGAGGCGGCCGAGAACGAGTTCAAGATGCTGACAACCAGCCTGCAGGCGGAGAGGGCGCGCGCGGATACGGAGCGCCAAGCCAAAAAGGCGGCCGACAAGGAGGCCAGGAAGCTGCAGGCGGACTTGTCGACTGTCAAAGCCACGCTGCAGCGCGCGCGGTGAGCCGCCTTGGCGTCTGGCCTCTGATTGCTGCCCTGAGCAAGTGCATCACTGCGCCGGTGTGTTGGCAGGGTGGGCTCAAACCAGCTGAGTTGGGGCAAGCTCCAGTCGAGTTGCTGGGGAACTGCACCTGCGCCCAACGAGTAGGTCAGAGCAGGCAGAAAATCCGGGATGTGGAAGCTGCCAGAGGCAGGGTTCCGGTTGAGCCTGTGTGATATACTCAGTCATGAAGGCAGATGTTGCAGGCTGGCACCGACGCACGAGTGTGCGACCGCCAGCGCTGCCCCCCTAGAACAATTGAAGCAGCCCGCTGCGCAGGCTGCACTCTTTCTGCAACGGTCTGCTCTCGGTCATCCATGCTTACATTTCACTTGCAGGAAGCTGTTGGGATCGGAGGGCTAGCGCGCGGCCAGCGGCGCCGCAGCTCTGGAGGCCTCAGGAGTCGCCCGCTGCAGCATGTTTTGCACCAGTCGTCACTCGATCCCTCAAGCCTGCGTTCCCTTGCAGGGAGCTGATGACGTCGGCGGGCGAGCGCGCAGCCAGCAGCGCTGTGGGGCCCCGGAAACACAGGACACCTGCTGCAAGGCCTGAGTGGGCGCCATGTAGCTTGCAATTCTAACCCATGGCCTGTGTTCCGTCGCACCGACATGCATCTCTCGCGCAGGGCACTGTCGGCGGCGGAGGGCAGGCGCATGTCCAGCAACGCTGCGGAACTGAGGGCCTCCGAGGCGGCCCGCAGCCAGTTGGAGGTCCGCGCCGAGCAGCTGGACAGCGAGCTGACGGCGGCAATGGACCGTGCGGGGCGCGCCGAGACGACGGTGGCCAAGCTGCAGGACCAGGCGCGCCTATGTTGCTATAGCAGCATCTCTGTGTTGCTATGGCTCTGTTCCTGGGCAGATTTCTCACTGCCACAGCACTCTCCTGCCTCAACATGATGCACTGGTGCATCTGACCCCAATGTGCACGCCTGAAGCTACTGACTTAAACTGGCAGGCGGAGGACACGCAGCGGAAGCTGGAGGCAGAGCGCGGCGCCTTCAACAAGGCGCGCGCAGTGGCGCAGCGGGTGCGCAACGACCTGGCACGCGCGCACGTCAAGCTGGCTGCGGCGACTGGCCAGCTGGCCGCTGCGCGCACCGACGTCACCAACCTCTCGTCTCGCGTGTCGGAGCTCATGGCCCAGGTTCTGGCCGCAATGCCTGCCCAACTGTCATGTTGACATGTTCATGTGGCTGAGATGTCCAGCTGAAGTGCCATCCTTGGCACAAACTTCAAGGCCCATCACAGTCCTGCCTAAACATGACGAAACAGTGCATCTGACGGTGGGCGGTGCACTCTAAGCAACTGACTTGGATTGGCAGGCGGAGGACACGCAGCGGAAGCTGGAGGCAGAGCGCGTCGCCGGCGACAAGGCGCGCGCAGGGGCACAGCGGGTGCGCAACGACCTGGCACGCGCACACGTCAACCTGGCTGCGGCGTCTGGCCAGCTGGCAGCTGCGCGCACCGACGTCACCAACCTCAAGTCCCGCGAGTCGGAGCTCATGGCCAAGGTTCTGGCCGCAACACCTGCCCAACCGTGATGTTGATATGTTCATGTGGCTGAGATGTTCAGCTGAAGCGCCATCCTTGGCACAAACTTCAAGGCCCATCACACCCCTGCCTGAACATGATGACACAGTGCATCTGACGGTGGGCGGTGCACTCTAAGCAACTGACTTGGATTGGCAGGCGGAGGACACGCAGCGGAAGCTGGAGGCAGAGCGCGTCGCCTTCGAAAAGGCGCGCGCAGGGGCGCAGCGGGTGCGCAACGACCTGGCACGCGCGCACGTCAACCTGGCTGCGGCAACCGGCCAGCTGACCGCTGCGCGCACCGACAACTCCAACCTCAAGTCCCGCATGACGGAGCTCACGGCCCAGGTTCTGGCGGCAATGCCTGCCCAACTGTCATGTTGATATGTTCATGTGGCTGAGATGTGCAGCTGAAGTGCCATCCTTGGCACAAACTTCAAGGCCCATCACAGTCCTGCCTGAACATGATGATACAGTGCATCTGACGGTGGCCGTTGCACTCTAAGCAACTGACTTGGATTGGCAGGCGGAGGACACGCAGCGGAAGCTGGAGGCAGAGCGCGTCGCCGGCGACAAGGCGCGCGCAGGGGCGCAGCGGGTGCGCAACGACCTGGCACGCGCGCACGTCAACCTGGCTGCGGCGACTGGCCAGCTGGCTGCTGCGCGCACCAATGTCACCAACCTCACGTCTCGCGTGTCGGAGCTCATGATCCAGGTTCTGGTTGCAATGCCTGCCCGATCGTCACGCTGACATGTTCATCTGGCTGAGATGTCCAGCTGAAGTGCCATTCTTGGCACAAACTTCAAAGTGCATCACACCCCTGCCTGAACATGATGATACAGTGCATCTGACGGTGGCCGTTGCACTCTAAGCAACTGACTTGGATTGGCAGGCGGAAGACACGCAGCGGAAGCTGGAGGCAGAGCGCGGCGCCGGTGACAAGGCGCGCGCAGCGGGGCAGCGGGTGCGCAACGACCTGGCACGCGCACACGTCAACTTGGCTGCGGCGACCGGCCAGCTGGCTGCTGCGCGCACCAACGTCACCAACCTCAAGTCCCGCGTGTCGGAGCTCATGGCCCAGGTTCTGGCCGCAACACCTGCCCTTTCAGGGCATGACATGATCACCTGGCTGAGATGTCCAGCTGAAGTGCCATGCTTGGCACAGACTTCAAGGCCCATCACACCCCTGCCTGAACATAACGAAACAGTGCATATTTTGGTTGACGGTGCACTTGAAGCAACTGACTTGGTCTGGCAGGCGGAGGACACGCAGCGGAAGCTGGAGGCAGAGCGCGGCGCCGGCGACAAGGCGCGCGCAGCGGGGCAGCGGGTGCGCAACGACCTGGCACGCGCGCACGTCAACCTGGCTGCGGCGACTGGCCAGCTGACCGCTGCGCGCACCGACGTCACCAACCTCAAGTCCCGCATGTCGGAGCTCATGGCCCAGGTTCTGGCCGCATCACCTGCCCCTTCATCATTTTGTTGACATGTTCATGTGGCTGAGATGTCCAGCTGAAGTGCCATCCTTGGCACAAACTTCAAGGCCCACCACACCCCTGCCTGAACATGATGATACAGTGCATCTGACGGCGGGCGGTGCACGCTAAGCATCTGACATGGATTGGCAGGCGGAGGACACGCAGCGGAAGCTGGAGTCGGAGAGCGGCGCCGGCGACAAGGCGCGCGCAGAGTCGCAGCGGCTGCGCAACAACCTGGCACGCGCGCACGTCAACCTGGCTGCGGCCTACGGGGTGTCTGAGCAGCTGGCCACCGTGCGTGATGAGGGTGCGTGAACCATCATGTACACCATGCTGTGTCGTCACATCGCAGTCGGCGATCCGTGCCTTGAGCCATGTTGTGCCGTGAGACTGCATCGTCAAGCGCCATCGCTGGGCGCTGGACACCCTCATCTGATACTATATGTCGTCACTCGACTCTGCAGGTGCAAAGCTGAGGGAGCAGGTAACATCGCTGCAGGAGGAGTGCAGCCGTACCACAGACGCCCTCAAGAACAGCGAGACCTCCAGCGAGCAGGTGACATGCATTTTCAAATGGAATGTTGGGCTGTTTCGCACAGCCATACCGTTCACAACACATGCTCAAAAGGATCTGAGTTGTTTTGCGGGCTGCATCATGTGGCTGCAGGCAGCGCAGAGCTGCCAGCGCGCAGCTGCAGTGCAACATCTGCCACTGCAAGCCTTCCAGTTTCTTCGGCTCTTGACGGGCTGACTGGATGGTTCTTGATGGTCTGGCAGCTGCGGCGGGAGGCAGCGACTCTGGGGCGGAAGGCGGCGCAGCTGCAGGGATCCAACGCCAAGCTGCAGTCCCAACTGGAGAAGCAGCGGGAGGAGCTGTCTGAACGCGTCAAGCTCGCCCAGTCCGAGTGCATTCGGGTAGGCGACGTTTCACGCGAGCATATGGTGACATGCCTGTTGTTTCACCAGCTTTACGAGAGCACATGTGGGCAAGATCAGCTCTACATCCATTCAGGCCGCCCAGTCCAAGTGCGTGGAGATAATCAACATTTTGTGCAGCATGTGTTGGCCAGCCTGACTCTTCTTGCCACACAATCTTTGAGCCGAGAATGTGAGGGCAAGAACGGTGGCGCAAGGAGCTGTCGAGCTTCTGGGTCGCCCAATTCAGTCCATGCAGATGACTGGCATCTTGTGAGGCATGGTTTGCTCTGCCTGTCACCCCACCATATTTGGGCCATGTTGGCTGCAAAGAGCTCTGCTCTGCATGCACGCCGGCTCTACAGGCAAGCAGCATCCATGCAGGCAAGGATGTCGCTGGAGGCAACACATCTCATGGGGGGTTCAGTCTTCTGATTGCAATGGCGCTGCAGCCGCAGCTCACCAGGTTTCCTCTGATATGTGGTGTGTTTCACCATTGCAGTCGGCCTGCGGGCAAAGCAGGAGCTGCATGCTGAGGACAGCAGAAGTATATGGTGGCCGCAGCCGTTGCCAAGGTGCAGCATGTCATGAAGAACCTCGCACACTTCAAACATGTGCTGTCACTCTGCCATGCAGGCGTGAGAGGAGCCACTGGCAGAGCAGTTGAGTTGCGCAGCGGCCATGGCAGACGCTGCCGCAGTGCAGCACATCTGAAAATTTCACGATGTCAACCTTGCACTTTGTCAGCATTTGCTGTCGACTCCGTTTTGCAGGTGCTGGAGGAGCTGCGGATGGAGAAGGAGAGCCGCAAGGGGCGGCGGCGGCGGTCGTGGCCGAGCTGCAGCACATGTCAAAAACCTCACGATGGGAAACCTTGCGCTTGGACCAATATCGTCTGCCCCTCTGCTGTGCAGGCGCGTGAGGGGCTCCGGACGGAGAAGGAGAGCCGCGAGGCGGCGGCGACGGCCGTGTCCAGACTGCAGGAGATGGTGGACCTGATGCGCAGCGAGATGTTCGAGACGCGGTCCGCCTTCACCAAGTGCGCTTCCGCCCCCATGTCCCGATTCCTGATGTGTTGCCTGATGTCTCATCTTGGGAGATGCAGAAGGGCGCCCTCTGCCTACACCAGGTGCGCCCCTGTTCAAGCATCATGGGTCCCACTTTATCGACTATCTGCTGCCCAGAAAACCTGGACGGGGACGGAATGTCCATGCAGGTAAGGAGCTCAATCATCTGGCTACTCACATGCATCATTCAGCATAACTCATATCATGTACCGGCATTCCAGAGCAACATCAAAAGAGCAGACTGCTTGATGCTCAATTGTCCTCCTGTGCAGGACCGCCTCTGAGCTGGAGGCAGGACGCTGGGCGTGCTCCCAGGCGGAGGGCCTGGTGTCGCCGCTGCAAACATGATTGGGATTGCTGCATGTTTGTATCCATCCGTCTGTGCAGGACCGCCTCTGAGCTGGAAGCAGGACGCTGGGCGCGCTCCGAGGCGGAGGACCTGGTGTTGACACTGCAAACATGATTGGGACTGCTGCATGTTTGCATCCATCTGTCTGTGCAGGACCGCCTCTGAGCTGGAGGCAGAGCGTGGGGCGCGCTCCGAGGCGGAGGACGTGGTGACGACGCTGCGGACGCAGCTGGAGGAGGTGGCGTCTGCGCAGGAGGCAGCCCGGACAGCGGCGCAGCGCACGCTGGCTCTTCTGGAAGCCGAGGTGTCCGCACTCCAGGTGCACTCCATACAGCACTGCTCCCTGTGCCGCATGCGATCGTGAACACATCTTGTTGTTGTTGCAATTAACTCACTGATGATTGGCAACCCGTTGACGCTGGGGCTGCATGAGTGCTTTGTGTTACGGCCTGCACTGTGACAGGTCGCACTTGCTTGCCTAGTGGAATTCATGCGGATGCGTGGATGCTGCAGGAAGAGTTCTGATCACCCAGACTCCAGCAATGGCAATGAGGAGGGTGAAGACCTCGATGCTGACATGGTGGCAGTCGAGGTGGCGAGAGTGGAGGGGTGACACTGAACAAGCATTCGCTGTTGTTATGTCGAAGCTTGATTGCGTGAGTGGTTGGGAAACGTTGCATCACCGGGGTCGGGGTTACTAATTTGATCTCAACAACTTTGTTGCTCTGATGTCTCACAACCTGACTGCTGATGCAAATCGCAAAAATTCCGCTTGTAAGACATGTTGTTACATGTGAGGCACCTCACCAAAGCCACCATAAGCTGATGACTATGACCCCTGCTCATCCACATCATAGCTTGTCCTGGTCTTGCGCCCGGAGATTAGCGAGGAACGCCATCGTGGCACTGGTGTCGGGTGGCCCTGCACAAAGTCAACATCAGCTGTGTACCAACCAAAACCACATTACATGCTGGTGGCGTGACTGCCATCTCCAAAGCCATCAGCAGGTTGCCTGTCAGCCACACCCCTTCTGCGTCAAGGCAGTATAGGCGTGAGATGCACCCTGGCTGATCTCCCGTTGTGGAGAACACATGGGCATGCGATGTGGAGCCATGACCCCGCAAAGCTCACCCGTCGGCCGACTTCCGGGCGTGGGCGCTGGCGCCCGCTGCTGCTGCTGCTGCTGCTGCTGCTGCCGCCGCCGCTGCTGAGTGGGCCCTGCACACACTCCACAACAGCGCCTCGTGCACTGCAAATGTGACACCCTCCCGGCGCACTCTGACACTTTTCGCTCCAGCAGGCATGCCGGCCTTGCTGCATGCGGCACAGCAGATGTAACGATGGTGCAAACCCCAGATGGCTTGCCCACCTTGGGGAGTCGTGGGGCTGTGTAGACATCCTGGTGTGCCGCCCGTCTGCGGGCTCGACGGCTGTGCAGCGACCGCCTTGTTGTATCTGGTGTCGATTGCTGTGCCATGGTATGAGCCGCCATTGCCGCCGCCGCCGCCGCCGCCGCCGCTGCTGTCTGCAGGCTGGGGGGAGGCCAGCTGCGCTGCCGGCGGCTGAGGATAGTCGGACTGTGCCTGGGTTGGCTGTCCAGCGGCCCGCTGCCCGGCAGTGATGCGGCAGCCGCTCGCCGCCACAGGGTGTCCGCCGCCGCCGACGCTGCCACTGATGGGCTGCACAGAGCCAGTCGGCTGAGGTCGGCCATGCTGCGGCTGCGCCGGCTGCTGCTGCTGCGGCTGGCTGTTCACATAGTTGGCATAGGCCTGCGCATAGCCGCTGGAAGTACCCTCGGGCGCCTGCGCAGTGCCCCCTGCAGCCTGCCCGGGCTGCGGCTGTGGCTGCTGCTGGTCCGGCCGCTGGCTGTTGCCGTACGCCGGCTGCCACACGGGCGCAGCATACTGGCTGGCGTCCTGCGCCCCGTAGATGCCCGGGTACCGAGCCGAGTTGGTGCCGCCAGCACGCCTGCCGGCGCCGGGGGCGAAGGGGTCGTCCCCCACAGCCGCCGACTGCTCCGCGGGGTGATGCAGCCCGGCGTCGGCAGCGGCGGGGACCGCCGCGGCCACGCCGAAGGGGTCGCTGGCGACGAGCACGCGCTCGGCGGGGCGCTGGCCGCCGCCTGACAGAGGCGATACGGATGCCAGCGGCCGCTGCGCCGGCTGCTGCTGCGATGGCCGCTGCGGCGATGCTTGTGCACTGGCAGACGCCGCTGGCGCACCGGCTGGCTGCTGCTGCGGCCCCTGCTGCGACTGCTGGTGCGTCGGCGAGCCGCCGACCTCGGCGTAGGTCATGGGCACCTGGCACGCTCCAGGGTAGGACGCTCCAGGATGGGAGGCCGGTGCCTGGGACGGGGTGGGCGCCGGGGCGGACCACCCCGCAGAAAGACCGCTGGGCGGCGGCTGGCTGGCGGGAAGGCCCGTTGCAGGAGCTGCAGCATGGCTGGCTGTGGCTTGCGGCGGTGGCAGCACTGCGCCGGCGACTGCGGCGCTGCCGGCAGATGTGCCCGGGGGCTTGGGGATGCCCTGTGGGCATGCAACAAAAGAGATGGAGTTCACACGGTGGCGGGCTGTGTTGAAGCGCGTAGCATGCACTGCAATCAGATTCAACTCTGCATGTCAGGACCATTGCCATTGCTGCACTCCCAATCCAGACATGCCAGCGGTCAGTTGTTCTGACATGTTGTAGGAACACAACACCAAAACCCTCAATCAATGTCTGCACCTGGCTGGCCGCTGCAGAGCCCATGGAGCTCGAGGACGGCGTGCGAGTGAGCTGGCCGGCGAACGGTGGCACCACATAGTCGTACGACTCCATCTCTGAGGTCTGCCCCGGCGCCGGCTCCAGGTGGAAAGTGAACGTCAGGCAGCCTGGCACCGGCGGCAGCACTATCACCTGCCAAATGCCAGTGCCAGATGTGAATATGAGATCTCGCTGCAGTGTCCGTGCACTGGCAACACGATGACTGGGAATCGAAACTGCAGAACAGCGGCAAAACAGTCAGCGACACGGCAACAACCAGTCCTTGCAACTTGTACTGCTTCCGTCCACTTCTGCCTGTCAAGGCGCAAGTGCTTCGCCATTGCCACCAAATATGCTGATGCCGCTGCTGGCACACACCTTGTTCTCGTCGTCCACCACCACCTGGCCACGGGCCTCCAGGTACGTCTTCTTCAGCAGCGTCGATGTCCTGTGGCCAGCAGTCCATAGAAAAGCTCATCTTGCTGCGATGATGGCGCAAATCGCATACCGGTTTGCTCGAACATGAATGGTCTCACAGGGTCCAACTCGATCGCATCATGCACATGCCAACAGGCCCGTTGTGTTGTGCAGGCAGGCTGGTGCATGGTGTCCAGCAGGCTCAGTGAACAGGCGAGCCAGACAAGGCTGCTGCACGCCCACTTCACCAGCGCGCTGGTGGCCTCATGGCCACGACGCCCCCGGGCAGCGGGCCTCACCGCCAATGCAGTGGCCATGCCTGGCGCTGCCGGGGATGGTTTGACCAGTCAATTGAGCTTGGAATCACAGCTGAATCTCGATAAAGGAGACAGCAACTGGGAGCAAGAAATACACGCTCACTTGCCCAACATGCTGGAGGCTTTGCTGGCGATGCCCCCGGGCGGGGGGGCCGGCCGCCACTGCTGCGTGGACCGCAGCTCCTGCCGTGGGCTGTAGTCGCCCGGCGGCAGCTGCACAGCTTCCACCCAGCCGCGCCGCGGCAGCAGCTTGGCCAGGCCGGGGTGCATGACCCCGAACAGCCGCACCATCTTCTCCTGCGGCAGGAAAGGGTAGGGTCTCAGGTCTTAGACTGAACGAAGGCAATATACAATACAAGTGGCCCACCACAATGCCCACCACAAAAATGTGGGCATTTTGTGCCACGTGGCAAGCACGCGGCGATTGGTATCGAATGGATGGACAGAGCCTCTGAGTGCCTCTGCTGCACCTCAGTGACAGGCTTGTTGATACAATCCCATTCAGTGAGAGGCTTGTTGATGCGAATTTCACACCTTCGTGAGGTTGTTGAGCTGGGAGGCCACGGACACCAACTGCAGCGCGCGCGTGGCGGCGTCGCCGACCGGGCGGTCCACACACGGCGGCGCAACAAGCTGCGCCATCCACCGGTGGTCGTGCAGCGCATTCGGCTCCTTGGGGAAGCTGCAAGGGATAGCCACAGACGATGCTTTAAAGCCATGTAAGCACCTGAAGCGCCACTCATGTTTGCCACCGTCACATCCAGCATACTTAATGCTGAAAGGGGGTTATACGAGTACATGCACGCCAAATGCAAGTGGTCAACGCCGAACACCTGTAGAACTGCGCAATGCCGGCGGTGCCGGTGCCACCCGACAGGAAGGTGATGCGCATGTCCCGCTCGTCTGCCAGCGCCTGGAACTGCTCCACCACGCGCCGCCGCTCCTGCAGAAAAGACTTGTGATTTCATCTGATAGTCTTACAGCATGAGGGCAATGTGTGAAAGCATGAGTGTGATGTACGAAAGTGACACAGCATCTGCTCTGTGCTGGACGGCCAGCTGCTTGGATGCACGCATATCTTGTGCCGCAAGAGTGCACTCTGTGAAACGAGCTCCATGACAGCAAATGTCACTCCTTGCACAGTCCCACATCCACAACCGTGAGAATTGCCGCACCTGCCAGTGCGCGTTGGAGGCCCACCGGTCCATGGCGCCGTCGAAGCCCTGGTCCAGGTGCGGCGCCGAGGGCCCCATGCCCGCCGAGCGCAGCAGCCCCGTGAGCGTGCTGTTCTTGTCCCACTGCACCACGCTGCTGCTGGCCTGTGCCGCCCGGTCGCTCAGCGGCACCTGACCAGGCGAGTCAACAGAGCCCAGGTATAAAGTGCAGCTTTCGACAGCGTTCACGGTTGCAGCAGCCCGCCGCATGACGATGCTGTCACCCCACAGCGCCCTGCTGCTTGTGGACCACGCCACCCGATTCAGCAGTCACTGCCACCAGCAGGCAGCAGGAACTGCGGGGTAGGGTCGCAACGCCACCATAAGTGGTCGTTGAAGCAATGCAACCAACATGGCAGCTAGAAGGCGCATCTGGCAAAGGTGCATGTGTGAGTGCAGGCTGTGCCGGGGTGCGCACCCTCGGGTAGTGCAGTGGCGGCGGCAGCATGACGACAGCGTGGTCTACACCCCGCAGCGATCCGCCGGCGCGGTGGAACAGCTCCGCCCATGACGGCGGCTCCAGCACGACCTCCCGGCTGCGCTCGGAGCGCGCGTCCACAGCGATGACGACCGTCGCTGGGCCCAGCTGTTTGATGTAGGACAGGTTGCTGCAGACCAGGTGCATGGGCGAAATCAGAACCTGCACAGGCTTGCCAACAAAATGACAACCGAAACTCGAAAACTTCAACAACTCCCCTTTGGCAAGCAATGGCGTGCCAGTCTCGCTGACCAATGACATGCTAACAAGTCAACTGCACATGAGCAATGACAGCCTCCAAGCCTCTGCAAGTGTCACTTGAGGCATTCAGGAGGATACACCACAGGTCGGCCACGCACGTGTCGCTGATGAACGCTCGGCGACGCACAGCGTCCGCTGCCGTGGTGTGGTGCTGGAACAGCAGGTACATGCGGCGCGCGACCTCAAACAGGCCCTTGAACACATGGCACCGCTGCATGGTTGGCGGGAAGGAGCCGTAGAGCGTGAAGATGTCCCCGTCGTCCCAGCTACTGACCTGCCGACAACAAAGGGCATGCAGATCAGGCCTGGATCAGACCACTGCGGTGTGTGAAACTTTACTTCGTTGAGTTTGCAGTGGCCACTCCTCAGGACTGTGAACACAACATGAGTACATGAATATACTCTGTTGCACATGCGATCAGCCGGTCACTCAGTCAATGGCCATGGCATAGATGACGCACGCACCTGAGGAATTGCTGCTAGGGCCTGACGCACGCCATCACCACCGAAATGCTGTGTATAGCATTTGAAGTACGCTGCTGCTGCGGCGCGTGCCATGTCCTGCGAAAATGGCGCACTCTCGCGCTCGGGGCGGTGTGCGATCTTTGCCCACTCTGCAATGGGCGGCTCCTGTACAAGACCATAGGCATGCAGAATTCAGCATCGGGCTGGAGACTCTAACTAGTGTCGATTGCAGTTTCCAATTTGTGTTACTGACAATTTCACGAATACTACATCGATCTCAGCATGGCACAGAGTCAAGAAAGACGGTAGGCCCGAAATGGTCATCATGTCCCACCTCAAAGACCTTGTCGGCGTTGATCTGCCCTCCGCCGCGCAGCAGCACATGCAGCGGCTGCTGCCCATGGCTGCGCATCAGCGACCACCATACTGGGGCTGCACCGCCCCATTCTGGTGGCGGCGCCTTGCCTGCACAGCCATGTGTACGTCGGCTTCGTGTCCCGGATATGTGGGCAGGAGAGAGCCCGTGCAACAATTTTGCAAAGGCACATCCTGCCAGCACTGGTGGTTCTTTCAGGCTGTCGACTGGGGTGCGTTTTCACCTGAAGAGAAGGCCGCACAGCTTGTGAACGCCCAATGCCATGGCTGGCTTGCTGCCGGCAGCGTGAAGGTGTGCCACACCTGCCCCGCGGACGCTGTCGGCCCTGCAGCATAGATGCCCGCATTGTGGTGCCGGGCGCTCAACACTGAACGCTTCAGCGTGAGCAACACACAGGTTGACGCGTTCGGGCTCAAGGTGTGCTGCATGAATCTGCAATACCTAGATCCGCAAAGTAGTGCACAGGGCGCTCCGTGCCCAGCAGCACCGTGTCAATGTTGAAACGCCAGAAATTGAAGTCCTCTGCATGCAAAACACCACAGCTCGGGAAGTAAGCTCAAGACAACCACCCAACGCGATGTGGTGACCAGCGTGTGCAGCTGCCATATGCGGCCACATGCACACCCCCCTTGGCCGCAACAGTTGACACGGCAGCCAGCAGTCAGGCGGATTGACAAGGTGAACACCCACCGTAGCTGTCGAGCAGGGTGCCTGGAAACTGGGGCTGCTGCTCTCCGTCCTTCAGCAGGAGACGTGGCTGCGTTGACACTGCGTGCCGCGACGCCACGAGTAGCACCGATGCAACCCATTTGTGGTCCTCCGGCCAATATGCCTCCAGCCTGAGCAAGCAATCAATGACACACGGATGACAGTTGGCATGTCAGGCGTGTACAGTGCGTCTGTGACAGGTCGAGATGCTGAAACATGGCGCCTGATGCCATGCAGCTGCAAACAGCCTAACCCTGGGCTCCCCATGCGTGCCGCAGGGAAGTGCAGTTGATACACAGAAATGTGGTCAGCGCAATGCAAAAGGTTCGACATCATCGAAGCAATGCCAGAAGTCATCTCGTGCCACTGAGCAAGCCATGTTCACCTTAGATATGGCCCATATACGAGTTCGCGTGCGATCGCCATTCTGGCTTCAGAGCTTGACTGTCCCAAACGGTGTGCAAACTCGCCGCAACATCGCCATACTATCGCTGTGCCCTCGAACAACACATGAGGTGCACTGGCGAGAGCATGGGATTGCAGATGGTAGCGTGGTCACTTTTGACACAGCACGGTCCAGCTCAGCGAGGTGCAACATCCAAGAAATGTGTTTGCGAGGCCCTGTATCACGATGCATACCGGACCAGTTCCATTGCGGGACAACAATTGCATTCATGTCAGCTATTATCCAGCTTGCATTCGGCGGAGCCCAGGGTGGCTCCAGCTGAGCATCGATTCCATGCTGATCTGACCACAGCATATCGCGATGCTCGGCCGCGTTGGGCGCTATGCGCGGAACAGCCTGGCAGCTGTTGGCTTGGCGACAGTTGGCAGTGTGTACTTGGTCACTACCGCGCAAAAGGTGAGGTTGCATGCCGACTTGACACGCGCCATCTGCATGTGTGCTAGTGACGTGCCTGCTATGGTGCGCACCAGCTCAGACAAGATTGACTGATGGGGCCATGATGCGTGTGCAGCGCATGCGTAAGAATGCCACTACACTGCCAGACCAGTTCGTGCTGGAGCTAGGTGCGCACTACTATGCAGTGTCCATGCAACCGCACGTTGCTTCTTCCACTGGTGACGACAGAAAACTGGAACGACATCAGACACGAGCTCATGAAGATTCGATTTGTGCATGTAGACCTGGAGACTCAGGAGCTGGTGGAGTCTGCCGCCTTCGATCCGCTGGTGCTGCTTGGTCAGGCGCCAAAAAAACTGCAGGTGCATCAGTACGGCAACACAGCCTGGCTGGCGGTGTTCCATGAGACACGTGCATGACCGCCGCGTTCGAGGCAGCAGCACACCCCTGCTATTGGGAATACCCTCTGTAGACTGTGTGGCATGGTCAGCCATCAACCATCCTCAGTCCCTCATGCTACAGGTGCGGAAAGTGGTGCGGGCACTGATTGAGGCAGCCGATGACAAGCGTGTGTGCGGCCTGGTTGCCTACGTCGGCGACTCTACGGCCAGCGCTGGTTTGGCAATCACGCAGGAGCTGCGTGCTGCAGTGCAGGACTTCAGGCAAGACTTCTGCTCTCATGCTGCTTTGCAAGTTGCGCAACAGAGCAGATGATGCTTGGCCCTGACGCATATCCTTCTCTGTCTTCCCTTTCTCCATTGGAGGCACTGGAAGATGTTCTCCATATGAACTATTGGAGTATGTTTGCCTGTTGCTCTGCAGGAGGAAGTCCGCCGGCAGGGCGGCCTGCATTGCATACTCTGACTCCTTTGGCGAGGCTGGCTCGCTGGGCACTGCCGGCTACTACCTGGCGTCTGCCTTCGAGAAGGTGCACACGATGCAGAGCAGGTCTGCCATCAATGCACAGCATCACGAATGAACAGACGGCAAATGTTCCGGGGACGTCTGGCCCTGCCTCAGCATTTGTCCTTAGTCAGAGCATTTGCACGCTGCAGGTGGTCGTGCAGCCGACTGGGATGGTCAGCCTCACTGGCCTCGCGGCGCAGGGCACCTTCGTCCGAAAGCTGCTGGACAAGTGAGGGTCAGGCCTCCAGTGAGAGCCCTATATCTGCAAGGAGTTCGCCTGTTGATGTAAGCCAGCACGCACAGCATCAATGACACGATGAATCAACCCATCTGTTCCTGCTCAGCCCATGGGGCTGTTCTTCACCTCACATCTCTGCTTTTCTTCACGGGCAGGTGGTCCATCAAACAGCAGTTCATTGCGCGGGAGGAGTACAAGTCGGCGGTCGAGCGGCTGACGGCAGAAAAGTTCAGCGAGCCCTCCCGCCGGGCAATGGACAGACTGCTGACCTCCATGACCGACAGCATCGCAGAGGTAGCTATGGTCACCAGCAATTGATGATCGCTGTCACGCTCATGCTTTCCTTGTGGCTTCCATGTTGGAACACATCAGAGAGGTATATTGGGGTTCTGAGTCAAGTCATGCAGCCGAAAGCCCCTGGCTTGGCAGTAAAGTACATATCTTCAGCCGAAGATGCTGCTGCTTTGGAAGCTCATTGACAACTTCGGCAGCATGCATGAACCATCTGCAGAGACTTGCCTGGTACCCTGATTTGCAGGACATTGCGCACTCGCGGGGGCTGCGGAAACAAGATGTGGAGGCAGCCATCAACGAGGCGCCACTATTTGCACAACGTGCGGTCGACCTCAAGCTGCTGGACGCCGTGCAGTACAGGCAAGTCGACCGCACGCAAAGCAGGCCTTCTGTCTGGTTGCAGAGCTGAGGCTCCCCTGTGTTCGGCAGGGTGCACTTGGCACGCACTGCTGCCGGCAAGCGCTCACGAATTACAGCCAGAATCCCAGTGTGGCGTCAACATGACATGCACCAAAAGTCAGTCCCACACCATCTGTTGTGCATGCCACATTCCCGATACCGTGAATGCATGCCTGCCTGCAGGGATGAGGCGCTTGCGGAAGCTGGCGCCAGGGTCGACACCAGGGGCAAAGCCAAGCCAAAGCGCATCCCGCTCACGCGCTACCTGAGCGTCATTGAGGCGAAGGAGGCGCAGAGGAAGGGACGCGACCAGCTGGCGGGCGTGCTGCGGGCGCTGTCTGACGGCAAGGATGCAGACGAGGCGGCTGGTGGCAAGGGCGGCACGCCCGAGGTGGCGGTTTTGATAGCTGAGGGTCCCATCTATGTCGGTAGGCGCTCCGACTTACCTTCGTAGTCACTGCCATCACTCACTTTGGCAGCCTGCGCCACTTTCATTTGAAGCATGGCTGACTAGTCCAGTGACATGTTGCTGCACGGCTTATCATTACAGGATACAGAGCTGACATCTGCAACAAGTCAGCCTGGGAAGGCATCATGTGACAGCATTCCGAATGCCTGCCTAGGTACACCTTCGCAGTCCACCCCTGGACAGTCGACGACCATCATTGACAGCATCAAGCTGTGCAAGACGCTGCGGGAGCTGCGTGACAACAAGACCGTCAAGGCCATTGTGGTCCGTGTCAACAGCCCAGGTGCACCACAGACAATGCGGCCGTCATCAGTGCATAACCATGTACTGGTTATACAACCGCACACTGATTCTACATCGCACTGCAGCATGGTGGTGACAGAGGTCACGAGGCCAAGCCAGGATTTGCACAGCATTGCAGACAGCCCGCTGCAGCCCTGACTTTGCGGCAAGCCAGCCCTGCATTGAAACACTTGTCGCGCTTGCAGGCGGGTCAGCGGTGGCGTCAGACACGATACACCGGGAGATGTCCAACCTGCGGACCGCTGGAAAGCCGGTGGTCGTCAGCATGGGCAACTACGCAGCCAGCGGCGGGTGCGTCACTTTTCAAACTTGACAGGCCAGGGAACGGTATGTGAAATCGCTTCAAATAACTTATTTTGTGAGATGCTGCACGGAGCTGTGCTGTTGGCAAGTGTCCACAATGAAATTGAATGCCCTGATTCACACTACTGTCTTCTGCAGGTACTACATTTCAGCACCTGCAACACGGATAGTAGCGCAGGCAAGAGCACTGAAGCTTCAGATTTGCTTGTGGAACCTAGTGGAAACGGGAAATGAGGTCGAGCCACATGCTACCAATATTGTGATGCATGGAATGCAGCCCACCACGATCACTGGCAGCATTGGCGTGATCTACGGCAAGCTCAACATTGCAGGCGGGCTTGGACAGGCGAGCTCCGCAGCATGCCATTGCTTGGCATGTCCGACACAGAACATCACGAGCAGTGTTTTGGCAGGTTGTGCCTACCGTGTGTCTGAATGACCCTAGCTCTGTATATCTGCAGGTCGGCATTACTACAGACATCATTGCCTGCGGCCGCAATGCTGCAGCCACGTCCCCCTTTACCGACTTCACCAAAGAGCAGCTTGTACAGGTGCTGCTTAGAGATACTGTTGTTCAAATGTACAACCGCTGTAGCACCGGACATTGGGCTTGCTCTGATGGCCTGGGCCTGCATGGAAGATGTGCGACTGCATATTTGAGTTGCTGTCAATTGGACCTCAGCGTCACAGGTCCTCAGGCAGTTAATCCTGTCTGCAGGCGGAGGCAATGACGGACAGCATCTACCGCTTCTTCATGCAGCGCGTGTCGGAGGGCCGCGGCCTCAGCGCCGAGGCCACCCGCGCCATCGCCAAGGGCCGCGTCTGGTCAGGTAGCCGCTCTTGTGCAACCCAAGGTCTGACCATGAACCACTGCCATCACTGATGCATCGCAGTCTAGGGGATGTCGCAACTGCACATCCTGATGAAATGTTGTCACGCAGACCTTTCTGATGGAATGAGATCTGCAGAGAAGGACAACCTGCACATTTATGCACAGCTGGCTGGTGTACAGGCCTCGACTGCTGAGGACATTTGTGCAGGCTGCGGCGCTGTGGCGCGCGGGCTTGTGCACAAGCTGGGCACACTAGGTCATGCCCATAAATCTGCAGACATGATATGACGTGCAAGGCTGGCAGGTCAGTCACCCGTGCTGCAATGCATGCAGGTGCCGATGCGCTGCAGCACGGGCTGGTGGATAAGCTGGGCGGCCTGCAGGATGCCATCGCCCTCGCTCGCCAGGAGGCTGGCCTGTCAGAAGAGGTGAGAAACCCTCACTTTGAAACAGATGCTATGGCAAGATCATTTACAAGCCAGCTGCCTCGCAGGATGCCATCGCACTGGTGCGGCAGGAGGCTGGCCTGTCAGAAACAGTGAAACAACACGCTTGTGCAGGCTTGCTGGACCAGAAAGTCTGCCGGTGATTCATGGTTGCGCTGATGCTCTCATACTGGGCTGGCTGTGATCACCACGAGACTGCCTATCAGCTAGCACCTGAGTACTGCGATATTGCGCTCTGTTGCCTCAATTGTCGACGGCGGTGGACATTTCGCCCAAGCAACCGGCGGAGCTGCCATGCAGGATCATGCAGGGTTGTTCTTACTGGTATGCTAACCGTTGTTGTCTCTACAGGTGTCAGAGATGGTGAAGCACCTCAAGCCCAAGCAGCCTGTGGAGGTGTTCCTGGCAGCATTGTGCGGAAAACTTAAACAACTCCTTGCATGTCACAAATGTCCAGGACTCGGAGGTGGTCGACTACCCGAAGCCCAAGCAGCCGGTGGAGCTGCTGCGCAGCGTGATGCGGGGCGAGCCCATCGAGGCCTCCATGGGCAGCAATCTCGGCGGCGGCAGCCTGGCGGGAGCACTCGGAACACCTTTCAGCGCGGCCGCGCTGCTGGGCGGCCTGCTCGCCGGCGCCGACGGCGGCGCCGGCTGCACAGCAGCCGCGGCGGCGGTGTTGGCTGCCGGCGGCGGCGGCGGCGGCGGCGGCGTGGCGGCATGTGCGCAGCAGGCAGCAGCGGCGGGCCAGGCTGGCCCGCAGTTGGTGTGCAACGTCTCCGTGCACTGATCCTTAGCACGTGATCGGGTGGGTGGACACCTGTAGACATGCTGCGGGCACTGCAGAATGTTAGCAAAAGGCTGGTTTGGGCAAATCCCACTCTCCAAGACCAGCAGGCAGTATAAAATTTGCTTTGGCCGCCGCGCTGAGCATTGTGTCTTTCTGTTTGGCTGGATATAATTCTCTTGGCCTCTCATCCGCTTGCATATAGGAGAGAATTTTGGAAGTGGGCAAATGTCCTGGGTCGGACATTCCAGCAGAGCAGCATGCAGCGGTGTTTGCGACCACACTAGCATTGAAGTAGAAGGCACAAATGGTTTATAGTCTTGCAAGATCTACACACTCAGACCTATACCTGGACGTACCGCAGCTGCGAAACTAACAAAATTGAGGCAGACACTGGCATTTTGGACGACAGCTGAAACGGTACAGAAATAGTACAGAAACAGTAGTAATGGTGACTGATCAGACATCCTCATAGCGGAAATGGACAGCTAGGAAGAAGTGCTCATTGGCAATCCAGGCACTGAAGAGATTGTTGAACTGGAACCAGGCATCAAGTGCCACCACTTGTGCCACCACCTCGAATAAAGCATGCATGCAGAAAGCTTACAGACATTGCTGCAGGCGCCTGTCCATGAGGATGCTGATTCAAGAGGCCCAGAGAGCTCTGACGGCCCGCTCAGGATCGGCCCATTGTTGGTGCAGCAGAGGCCGCGCGGATGAAGGGCTCGAAGTCGGCCCGGGCCTGCGCCACGAGCTGCAGCTCCTCCTCGCAGAACTCGTCCCTGAACACGTCCGCGGCGTAGAAGATGCGCTCGCGCATCAGCGGCGCCAGCCGCCGCCGCCACGCCTCCGCCGGCGACCTTTCCAGGCCGCACTGCCGCGCCAGCCAATCGTCGTAGGCCCATTGGTCCTCCACTGGTGGCCCGCGGGGCGTGCTGCCCTGTAATTATGCAGCGCTTCAGTGTCAGCAAACCAATCTCGTAGAGATTAGAGGCAGGAGAATGACATCATGACAGATACGATCAATCAGCTCATTCACATGGTATTCAATCGACCAGTGATGCTCTCCCGTTCCGTATGGCGTCATGAGTATGTCACTGCTGCAGAGCGAGTGCATTGACTGCCATCTGGAAATCCATTCAGATTGGTATGAGCATTTCCTCTATGAAATGGGTAAGTACAACTACTCCATTAATGTTTCAGTACAAGATCAGACCTGGCAGTGCAAATAGCGCAGCGGCAGCCCGGCCGCCAGGTGTCGCTCCTCGAAGCGGCGGCAGTCCTCCAGCATGTGCGTCCGCGGCGGCAGTGCTGCGCGGCCCGACAGGACGCACGCCACCCACTTCGCCTGCAGACGAGGTACAGAATATGTCACCTGCAGTAACACAAAACGTTTTCTAGCAAAGCAATCCAATTCCATTTTATGCAGGTTTCCAAAACCTAATGTCGTGGGTTCAAGTCCTGAACCACCGCGATGCTTGCGCTTGCTTCAAGCAGGTGCTGACGTCACCACAGCCTGATGTGCACACAGCTTTTGAAGGGCAAGGGATGTAGATCCTCCCGACAGCTGAGTTTATGCACTTGGACAATGGCTGTCTGCAAGTGCTGCAAGTAGTCCAGTCCATTGGAAAAGGAAAGGATTTCGCCTGCATCTCGAATTGGATGAAGCGCAGGCTCTTCCACAGGAGCCCCACGAACGCCAGGGTCGGTGCGACAGCAGGCGGCCATATGTGGCGGTACAGCGGTGCCACGTGCATGTCTGCCGTGTCCACGAGGCCGGTGCCCTCCAGGAATGGGTAGGCATAGCGGTACCCTGCACAGGTGTTGAGAGAGACAGTCGGCATCCTGAAGGCAATGGATGGGGCAGGCAGCGACGCCCAGCGGTGTGCAGCACGTCTGATCACAGTGGCATAGGACACACGTGCCGCCGCAAAGCACGCAGGAATTGACACTGCTTCAAATTGAGTCGATGCACCTGTGCAGTAGACGATGGTGTCGAGCGGCTCACTGACAGACCCATCCTGCGATCAGCATCCGCATCTTTTCACTGCTGTGCTCTGCATCTCCTTTGTGGTATGGCTCTCAACGATTACAAATGCCGGACAGCATGACCCGCACAGAGTGGGTCATATGCTGATGCTGGCAGCTCACCTCGAACACAGCACGGCCATCTGCTTCCAGGCGCTGCACCATCGGTCGCAGGTTCACCCCCGGCTTCGCATCTGGTGGCTCTGACTGGGCCCCTCCATGCTGCTGCTGCTGCTCCTCCTGCTGCTGCTGTCCAGGTTCTTTCTGGCTGCTGCCGGGCCGGCCCTTGGCCTCCCAGGAGCGGGCGCTGTGGTACACAGCGGCCGCTTCAGTCGCGATGCGACGTGCCACCTCGTCGCCTGCGGCAGTGGGCTGAGGTGTTGCACAACCACGAGCTGGTTCGCCAATCAAGCTGAGGTAGCTGGACACTGGTAGAGTGTGCCTCAAGCGCAGATCCCGTGTAATTTTTCCAAATTTCTGCGCTGGGGCAAGGTGGGATGGCATGCCTGAGAAGGAGGCGCCCACGACCATCACGGTCTGCCCTGCATATGCCACTGGCGTCCGGAAGTTGTGGGCGTGCAGCTGCCGGCCCGGGAAGCATTTCATGCCCGGCAGCTCTGGCACATTTGGCGCGCTGCAGGTTGGAGGAAGTCACATTGTCATCCCATGTCACAACAGGCAGGCTCAGATCGCCATGGTCGTCAGCCCCACTCGTGCGCAGCTAGACAGGCCCTACTCAGCTCTGACCTGTAGTTGCCGATGCAGCTCACGACGGCGTCGAACTCTTCTGAAAACGAGCCTTTGCAGTGAATGCCGCTGCCGTTGGGCATGCCAGCACCATCTCCATCAGCGCTGCTGCCGCCGGTGCCGCTGCTGCTGCTATTGCATGTCGGCTGCGCGTGCACGCGCCAGCCGCAGGGCGCTGCTTCGCCACCAGCGGCTCTGCCACCCTGCTCGCTGAGGCCATCTGCAGCCCTGAAATCTGCTGACCCAGTGCCGCTGGCTTGATGCTGCACAGCAGCAGGAGCGGCGCCTGAGCTGCATTGTGCACTATTGCTGCCGCAGCACCGGTGGCTGGCTGGCACTGCGACGGCGGCTGCGGTGCTCGTTGGGCCGCCATCACATCCATACAAAAGCTCCAGCCGCGTGACGATGGTGCCGAGACGGACCAGTGCCCTTAGTCGGAAGGCGTCCGCAAAAGCCTCGAAGTATGCCAGCATCTGCATGCACAGTATGTCAAGGCCACTTGTCGGGTCACTGCTCTTCTGCCTCCACATGATCAGCAGCCTCACACAAACGCGACGCTAGTCACATTCAGGCCGTCTTGTGCGGTATGATGTGCAGATGCAACTGTGACTTGCAAGTGCCTGATGCAAGTGCCCTTTGGTATGAATATGAACCTCATCGGAGCCGGGATACCGGCGAGCGTCCCTGGAACTGCCGCCCATGCACTCCGGGATGCATGGCAGGTCGCTGTAGCCCATGATCTGCAAAAGGGCACGAACACATGGCTCACACCCTGTGCCACTTCAAGAGGGTTGCAGGTTGAGGAAGATGCAACTCGGTTTGGCCACCCAGTGACATCAACCCAACCTTGGGGTTATTCTGCTGAAACGCACCTGCTGCAGCCGCGTCCTCTGTGGAGTTAGAGTGAGTCAGCTGTGGCGACGGCACTCCGGACCAATGCACTGTCAATGGAAGAAACTACATATGACCAAGAATTGTTCACCTCCCGTGGCAGATTGGTGCGCAGATTGGCATCCATGCTGGAGTGCACCCTACGCCACCACAGCTGTGGCGGCCATGGCATTCAAAAGCTTTCAAAAGCCAGAAATGGTAGGATGAAACGGTCAAAAAAACCTCCTGTGGCAGGCTGGTGCACAGGCCGGCATACATGCTGGAGTGCACCGACTGGTGCCGCAGCTGTGGCGATGGAGCTCAAAATGACAGTGTTGCGAACCTTTGGAATGTCAAAGCAGGAAGTGTAACATAATCAAGCTTACCTCTCGCGGCAGGTTGGTGTGCAGATCGGCATGCATGCTGGAGTGCACCCGCCACCGCCGCTGCAGCTGTGGCTGTGGCATTCAGAATATATCGGATGTCAGCTCAGGAGAGCGATCTGGTCAAGCTACCTCCCGCGGCAGGTTGGTGCGCAGGTCGGCATACAGGCTGGAGTGCACCCGCCGCCGCGCCGGATCCCGCCCCAGCAGGTCGTCCCCCTCCACCTCGTCGGTGTAGTTCCACAGCCCGCCGATGTGCTGCGACGCCTGTGCGCAGAGCACTGGAGCTCAGCGCATGCACCAGATTGTCATGTCCAGATGTCATGTCTGTCGTGTCGGACTCAAACATGCTCTAGCTCTAAGTGTGCACGAAGTACCAAGATTGTGGCACGAGCACGTCATTGAGGGATCTACACAACCAGTTCAGAGCTTGATGACAGACCTCAAAGACTGTGACGTCGTGGCCTTCATCCCGCAGCTCTCGTGCGGTGACCAGGCCAGCAGCGCCCGCGCCGATCACTGCCTGCGTCGCCAGGTGGCACAGTACTGTCGGTGCAATACCTGACTGCATGCAGACTTCTGATGTTGCACATGCAGTGCCACACAGCAGGCACGCGCACGCCTGGCTGCATGCATGTTCACGCATACGTACTGTTGATGTGATGACCTGCTCACCACTTTGAGTGAGCGCCTAGCGCTGTGGCTGCCATGCGCCTCATCAGACATGATCACGCCAGTTTATGCAACTCACATCGTATCAAATGATGCCTCAGAAGACTGCCCTCGATCCCCAGGTTGCCCAAGAAAACACGTGCCGGATTAGTCATTGCTTCCAGCGAGTGCAAAGCAGGTGCAGGCGCAGCAAAGTGGGCCATATCGTGGCTGCAACATTCGCAACGCCATTTGAGAGCTGTTCGGGAACGTCCAGAGTGCTAAGCGCCCCATTGGACGGTCATGCGTAGACCTCTATCTGCATCCTGCAGGCTCCTGACTTTATCAAGCAACTATCTCCGCAGGACGACAGCAGCGGCACAGGCGTTCAGCAGACAGTCAAAAAGACCATCAGGAGCTGCAAGTTCGGGCTTGGGCTGCTTTGCACCCGAAACTTCGACAGGTGGAATGCCCTCTGCGCTGACAGCATCGCATCGATGCAATTACTGATGACATGACTGCGACACATCGGTGTTGTGCTGCCGATGGTGAACCAGTGTCTGGCAATGTGCAGGTAGTCCACCAGTCATGAGACCACAGTCAATCACAGCCAATCGCCGGGCCAGCCTCTCCACCTGCTGTGGCAGTGCAGCGGCCACGATGGAACAAACATACAATCTGCAGCCGCTGCCGGGCTCACCCTTTGGCATGGAAGTGCGGGAATTTTTGCTGACGCAGCCGCTGGATCCCGAGGCCATCGACCGCATCAAGGCCGACGTGGCAGAGTGCACAATTGCAAGCCCTGCCCTGGTCTGACCACGGCATCTCTGTGGTGACTCATAAGTCACTTGCTGCCATCACTGGCCAAAGCTTAAGAGTGGTCAAATTCTGTGCACAGGCACCAGGTCGTGGTCTTCAGAGACCAAGGTATCGTCAGTGGAGAGGATCAGGTGGGCATCAGCCGAGCAAACTTGGGCATTTCAGCCTCGCCTTCTGCGCCTGCAGATGTGCGATGCACACTGATTGCTCACACAGATGTGCAAAGCACAGGTGTGCAGAGCACATTGATTGCTCTCCGTGCGTGCTGTGAGCCGCAGGTCCGCATCAGCTCCTGGTTTGGCAAGCTGGAGTCCACGTTCTACAAGCATCCCCACAGTCCGCATCCTGATGTGTTCCGAGTGAGCAACGACCGCCAGCATGGCTGCACAGGCGTGGTGCGATGCTACAACACTGTTTTCTGTTTGCCCGTGAGTGGTGCTCTAGGGCAGTGCCTCTACCGACATGCAAGAGCCGGTGGCATGTATAGCGAAACTCACTCCTGCACGATTCGTCTGCAGGGGCGCACTGGGTGGCACATTGATGGCTCATTCATGGAGAAGCCTTTTAGCCACTCCATCTACCACATCTGGAGGTGCGATGAACGATGTTTGAAAGGCTCTACTGAAGCAAATGGTGAGTGCTACGTCCACAGTATGCAACTCTGTGTCTTGCTTTGCAGTGTGCCGAAGGCTGGCGCCACAGTCTTCGCTTCACTGTACCACATGGTCGAGGTACGGGCCGCCATATGCCGCATGTTTGCCTTCGGTAGGATCTCCGCAGCACATGTGTGTGTGTGTGTCACACAGGTCCTGTCTGACAGGTCCTGCAACATGCAACTGCACAGCACATGAACTGCAGCGCCCTCGGCGCAACTCTTCAGCATCTCACCTGCAGACCGTAGAAGAAGCAGGACATCTGCTCTGTCAATGCCTCGTGCTGCCCTCATTCTGTACCAGGCCACATGTCGAAAGCTTGTGAATGTGCAGGCGCTACCTGAGGAGGTGCGGCAGAAGTGGGACCGGCTGTGGCCCATCAGCGACCGCCGCAGTGGCGTTGTGCATCCCCTCATCTACTCGCACCCCGAGAACGGCCGCCAGACCATGTGCTTCCACACAGGTGTGCAGAGCAGCAGTTGCAGCTGGAGCTTTGACAGCATGTTTTTGCGCAATTGCTGAATTTGCGGTTGTCTCGATGTGGTCCTTGCTGGAAAGTTCCCAACTTCAAAAGACCATTCGACCCACTTTCCGAATCTGCTGCAGGCATGATTGACACATTCCTGTGGGATGCCGGCACACCGCAGCAGCGCATGGCGACGCCGCTGGAGACGGTGCAGATCCTGGACGAGATCGACAGGTGCACTCACATCAGAGCCTGAGTCAGGCTGGCGGATGTGGTCCGTCTCGCTGCGCCTATAGTGCACAGTATGCATGTTGAGCAGCCGTCAGGACGGCCTGTGAGATTGCACGTTTAAAATTGCAGGCATGAGATGCTCATGCTTGAGTACTAGTAGTCCGTGCACGTCTTTTTGAAGGCCTCACAGTTTGGTGCCATGATCGAAGCTTGCTTTTGGTATGGACCCGCATGTTTACTGCCACCGTTGCAGCGCATTCCGGGGGCCATTGGGCCAGGGCGTGCAGTACGAGCATGTGTGGAAGCCGGGCGACTTTATCATCAGCGACAACCTCAGCGTCGCCCATGAGGCGCACCCCTCCACCCAGCTGCCTGTGTCCAAGGTGAGCGCGCTGCTGTGCCCTTGGATGAGGGCCACTGCAACTGACATGCAACACGGCCACCTGGCAGCGAAGTACTGCGGGGAAGAGCCCCACTTCAGCGCCTTGTATCGTCAATGGCCATGGCTTTGCTCTCATCTGATTTGACCACATCTCTGAGTAAGGAGCTGTGGGCTTTTGGCGCTGGCGCGGCATGATCCTTGTCGGTCACTGATGGTGCAGGTGGGGCTGCGAGTGATGCACAGGTGCACCATCGCGGGCAAATATGAGCCAGCAAAGGAATACGGAGCGCAGGCTGGTAAATGAGAATAGGGCAGCCGTTGTGTGAGCGGCGGAGGTTCATGCAAGATAGCTGTGTTGCAACTTGTTAGTGTTTTGAATTAACTTGGGTGGCGTGTTTGTGCCTTAGTTGAAACCTTTAGAATGTGGCTTCGACTGTGATTTTCGTTTAACTGTCATTTTCGGCCCTCACACAAGATCAGATGGTAGCCAAACTGCGTTTTCACAGGTGCCTGTGTTATGTCCCCAACCTGCATCAGCCAGCAAGATTGAATGGTCATAACTGACTGTTGGATGATTCATTGAATCCCTGTCAAGGGCCTAAACATACTGCACAGGCATGTGCAGGCTCCGTGACCCAGGTGCTCACCCCTAGCTGGAATGCTGCATCTGCGAATGCGCCGACAACATCCTGCCGCGTCTTCCAGCCAAGGGCGCCGCCTTGCCGGGCTTTGTCCTCTGACATCTGTGCCGCTACCTGTGGCCCGTCATGGTCACTGCTCTGTTGCTTGTGATGGCTCGCAGTGTCCGAAGATGACCACAAGGCTCGCTTGACACATGTGGAGTTTATCTGATGCGATTTCTGTACCTGTGAGAACTGCTCGCCGGCCTGTATCCTGCCAAGCGCCTCCATGATCTGTTTGCATTGTCAAGGGCATTCCACAGGTCAAATATAGAATTTTCGCTGACAGGATGCTCACAGACCGTGTCTTCCTCAATGCTTGAGCTTCTCTGACATCACATGTTGCACCTTCGAGTGCTTCTGGCACAGAATATGCCGCACATTGACGTGCGTCGCGGGTTTTGGCCCCTTTGTCTCGCCGCCTGCCTGACCCTTTGCGGACCCACCACCTTTATTCTTTCCCATGCTAACCAACGAGACCAACGGACACACTACTAGCCCGGATGAGGCCGACCAGTGCCCACTGTGACGGTCCCGCGGTGCTGCCGCACTGCCGCTGTCACGGAGATGATCGAGGGTTTGCCTGGTGACTGGCTTGCAGGCTTGCGGAGGCGACAGCGGTTCGAGTACGGATGTTTCACAAGTTGTCAGCAACGTACACGCAGAATTATGCAGTAAAATCTGGAGCGAGTGCAAGCTGGGAAGCTCATCTGGAGGATGCAGCAGCCTGATCATGGCCCGCACAAATTATTTGCAGCACCACCAATTCAATTCATGAACGTATGACCACGTCTTCTGAGCGACAACATCCTTGGCGCAGCTGCTGTGGTCCAATTGGCGAAGCTCTTCCAACTCAGCGGCACAGATTCGCTGAATCCTCGCAGACCAGCTACTGTGCCGACGACGAGACGCAGCATCGCCGCAGCGTTGACTGCAGCTCATGAGAAAGACTTGCCTGATTCCGGAAACTATTGACGAGCTGTGAAGAATTGGCAGCCATCTGCATGACGATTGACCTCATATTGTCAGACTCGTGGCATCACTTCGGCGAGCAGTGGGTGTAGTTGACCATTGAACATTCCGGGTGTCAATGTGCTAAGCCGGCTGCGAGAGGCAGCTGGCTAACGTTCTGTTGGCGAGGAGGGGCACATCCCAAAAATGGCGTCACCGGTGCGGCGGGCACAGAAGCTCGCATCGCGGGCACTCAACTTCCCGGCGTTCTGCTTGGCGGTCTTCTTTATGTACTGGAGCGTGCCGCTGTGCATGCTGCTGCGGCAGATCCGGACGTGGAAGTTCACAGGGTCCCGCAATGATGCCTATGGCTGGTGAGCAGCCCAGAACATTGTGTCCATACCTTGCGATCCACACAATGCTGCAAGGGAATGGCCACTCGTGCTTGTGGGTGCTTGTTTTTGCAATTGATCAGCATACACCATGTATCTTAGCGATACACTGTTGCGCAGGGGCCGTGGCCTGCAGATGCTCTTTGGCATCAAATTGCGGCAGGTGCCGGGCCCTAAGTTGTACAAGGGCGGCCCCTGCATCTGGCTGGTGAGTGTGTAGCGCCAGTATCTTGTAGGTGTATCATGAGTGTGCTGGTGTTATGACTACAGTGTGCGGTCATGGTTGCTCCACCGCACAATGACATACGCATCTGTGGCGGCTCGTGCAGTGCAATCACAGGTCATGGGCGGATTTCTTTGTGGACGTGCTTACGACACAGGGCGACTCACAGATGCTGAGCAGGTGCAGCGGCTTCGATGTGCAGCTGCCCCTGTTGTAGCGGAAGGATGCGACTGCAGCTGCCCCTGACACCGAAACCATACCAGGCATGACCGCCACCGCTTGCCGTGCAGGATGGCAGTGGCTGCGGTGTTCCCCATGTTCATGTTTTCGGTGGTCATCATCCGCAGCGTCATCCTGTTCAAGCGCGGCGCCATCCGGAACAAGGAGGTGCGGCCTGCATCCACGGATGTTGCATAAAGTCGCGCAAATGCATGTAGCCTGGTCTGCTACCATGATAGCATATAAGAGCCTGCTGCACCACAGAAACGAGGTGTCAACTGCAGCTTGGCCAATGCAGCGTTCTCTGCCCTTTTAGGCATTCAACTCCATGGTGGATAGGATGATGGCGCGGTCACCCGTCAATGGCCTAAATGTCTACCCAGAAGGTGGTTAAAATCCGCCTTATGAGCATGCATGCCAAATTCCGATTGTTTCTATGCACGCCTCGGCAGGATGGTGCACGCTCGCTCACGGTGTGTTGCTACATCCTGCTCGGGACGAACACAGTCAAGTCTGGGCTTGGCCATGTCGCAGAGTGCCATTGTCGATTCCTGGAACAGCTGTGTTCTCGTCCCGCAAGGTCACGCCACCAAGCGGCTAGAGGTGCTGCCGCCGCTGCGGCCTGTCTGAAAAGGGAAAATCTTGAAACGGCTTCTTTCGCCTGCCAGGCCACAGGAGCACGCGGCCAGAGTCGCTGCCACTGCGGCGGGGCATGCTGCACTACGCATACAGCCGGCAGCTGCCGGTGCAGATCGTGATGACGGACGGCAAGGAGGCCGTCATCTCCGAGAAGCACATGTCCGCGCACTTCGGCCAGACCCTGCTCGTCGGCTACAGCAATGTCATCCATTCGAAGGTGATCCATGTCATTGTTTGATATACAAAGCTGAGACACTTGGCTTTTTTCAGGCATGCTTGCGGTGAGGCACAAACCATGTCAACCACTTGCTGGTTGCTGAACAGCAGTGCACGTCACGTATGCAGGACTACGCCACAGCAGACGAGTTCTTCGAGGCCATCCTGAAGGCATGGCACGCCGAGTGGCACCGCGTGTACAGCTTCGACTGGTCGCAGTCGCAGCCGTTCGAGGACGGCGGCGTGGACTACGCGGTGTACTACACGCCCAGCATCAAGATCCTGTCGGTCTTGTCACAAGGTGGCGAGTGTCCCATTTCCATTCCCAAGCATTTAGCAATCTTTTAAGCTTAATTGCGGTATACAACATGCCCAGCATCAAGACCCTGTCGGTCTTGTCACAAGGTGACAGCATCGTTATTCACAAGCCACAAAGCTGTTTTGAGGATGTTGGCACTGGCTGCACGCCAGCACAACGCTCCTGACAGTCCTCCTAGCAAGGTGCTAAGCAGCCGAATCAAAATTTGGAGACAGAACTGGAATGCTTGCCGTCTCGTACTCCGGCTCCCGCACACGAAATGCCGTCTGCGCGGCCCGGCCTTGTCAAGTGTCTGCAGCAATTGATTACTCCGGGCGGTTTGCAGAGGGTTTATGCGTTTGACAAGTCGCAGCAGGGTCTCAGGCCCCGATCGTTGCTGCTTGCCCCAGGCACGTCCATGGTGGCCTTCCTGGCCACCCTGTACTACAGTTGGCGGGCCGCGGCATGGGCGCTGGCGGCGTGTGGCGAGTGGCGCGCCACCGTGGCGCTGCTCGTCTCACTGTGGGCCGGCGCCTCGCTGCTGAACGCGTGCCGCACGCTGTCGCCGCCGCAGCATCGCGCGCCCCTGCAGGTGAGACGACCAACTCCTCTTTAGCTAAACTGGTACACGCTAGAGAACAGACTGCTCGGTGATGTTGACTGGCAGATGCTCGTTTCACTGTGGGTCGGCGCCTTGCTGCTGAATGCACACTGCAGTCTGTCGCCGCCGCAGCATCGCGCGCCCCTGCAGGCGGGACTGCTCTCTGCTGCCGCGTGCAAGGTCGCCGTCTGAAGTCTTGTGCTGCTCAGAGATGGTGCATGACTCGCTGTTGGCGGTGCTGCGCATTGGCGTCACGCTGCAAACATCTACCCCGTGCTGTTGTCGCCCCGGCATTGCCCACTGCTGCAGATCAGACACTCTGCCTACTGGCAGTCCTTGCAGCTGACGCGGTCGATGTGCTGCTGCAGACGCAGCCGGTTGCCTGGGCGGGGGCCAAGGACGTGGCAGCAAAGCGGCAGCCCGGCGGGACTGGCGCAGCAGCGGAGGTCCTGGCCAATGGTAGGGCAAACTCCAGCAGCCTTCGCGGCAGCACCGCAGTGCAGCGCTCCAGCTCAAACAACCTGGCAGCAACCGACATCTCTTGAGGGCCTGCACAAGGTTCAGCCTAGCATGCAGAAGAGGGTCCACGAATCTCTGGAGGGTTGGCATTTTTCTGACTCAGAACGGCCGCAACATGAACCCTCTGATTGCCTCTGGCGCAACAGCGACATGCCCTGCTGAGATGGTCAAGCTGCCTTTGAAGTGAGTGCGGCCTCAGGAGTTTGCATACCGCACACGTTCAGAGCAGCTGACACCGAGTTGTGGGGGGAATGCAGTGAGGTGGTGGATGAGGCGCATCGTCTGTGAGGCTCGTCTCAGTGTACTTTGAGTTTACAAACAACGTCATCGGTACAAGGACTGCAGTATGCACAACAGGCATCAAAAATAAGGCTACTATGAATGAATTGGACACCGTTGACACGGCGAGCAATGCCTACCATCCGACTTCCTCCCACTTCACACGTTCGCGGTGCTCTGTGCAATGACAGCTGCAGCTCACAATGCAACCCCAGAGTTGACGCCATGCCATGATACAGTATCGCATGCGCTACCTGGACAGAGTGCCTCCGCATTGCTGCCGCAGGCTGCCATAGTGTGGCCGGCGCAAGGCTACCTGGTCAGCCCTGCTCAAAGTGTCAAAGTCCTGGCAGCTGCCTCTACAGGCGACCGATGCAGCCGTAGCCTGCGCTGGCCCCAAAGTCACCGCTGCACCACCGGCCTTGCTGCACAGGCATGGCCCCTGCTGCACCCCTTAAAATGCCCCACTTGGCGATCTATCAGAGCTCTCAAAGACGACACGCTGTGCCAGTGGCGCGGGCTGCAATGCTGACACATTTTGCGCCGCCCTTGCACCCCACCAGCCACTTTGGCCCACCATGAAAGTCCACCTCTCAAGTATCAAAGCCCTGGAAGGCGCCTCGCTGTGCAGGTGCCGCAGGCTGCGCTGGGCCTCCTGCTGGCGCCACCGCCGATGGCCGGGCAGCCCTGCCCCACCATGGAAGCCTCCCATGCTTTCATGTGTCAAAGCCCTGGAAGGCGCCCCGCTGCGCGGGCTGCGCGGCCGCCGCCGCTTGTGCCGCTGCTGCAGATGGTCTGGCAGCCCTGGCAGCCCCTCGCTCGGGGCTGCCTGTCCGGCGCGGCGCGCCCATGCCGACGTGTCTGCCCCTCGCGGCCGCCGCCTGCTGCCATGTCCGCGCCGCTGCCGCGGCGTCCACAACAGCCGGTGGAGACTGGCTGCCGCCCTGGGCACTGTTCGCTGTTGAAGCCTGACCGCCGTCGCTGCCTGCTGCGGATGTGGCATCGCCCTGCGCTGATGCTGCTGCTGAGTGGCTGCCTGCTGCAGGCGGCACGGCGGCTGCCACGACCGTGTCCGCTGCATTCGCTGCAGCAGCCTCGCCTGCGGCGACCTCCGCAATCCGCTGCTGCAGCTGCGCCGCCGCCTGCCGCAGCCGCAACAAAGTGCTTTGACAAGATCGTCAAGTTGGTCGTTTCAGCCGCTTCCAGTGCTTGGTTGTGCAGTGCTTCGAAGGGGCATCGTTGCAAGCCTGCACGGCCTATAACAGGTGCACATGTGATGAGCTGTCCCTAACTCCTGCACGGGCCGGACTACTTTGCAAACTGACCTCGGGGCCGCGGACCGGGGCGTTGAGCGCCTCCAGCCGCTTGGTCAGGCTCTCCAGCTTCTCCAGCTGCGCGTGCGCCGACTGCTGCACCTGTGAACGACTCCAATACACTTTGGTCGGTGCTGCCCAACAAAACATGCAGCACATACTAAGCTCTCGACAGCCAGACCGCGTGAAGACATCAGATACCAGTGTCACAATATATCTTTGCAGGGACAGCCGACATACCAACAGGTTCAGCTCCTGGCACAGCAGGTCTTTGGCCCGCTCCTCTGCTGCGAGTCGCTCCGCCGCCGCATCCGCCACCTTTGGCAGCCAAACAACAAGACAGTGTGGCAATTCATCACGACATAAAGGCGGACGAGCTGATTGGAAGGCAGATGTTCCAGCCCGTCAGCTTGCAAGGTGCTGTCGGCACAACAGTACACTGCCTCCTCCGACTGTTACCTGTTGGGCCGCCTGGGCATCCATGCGTGCTGTGATCACGCGGTCCGTCTGCGCCTCGATCTTCCGCCGCAGCATCTCCAGCGCAGAGCGCTTTGGGCCGCTCGTGAGCTTCAGCTGTGCATCAGGCAGCCCAATGCCAGCTTGAGTGAACAACCTCACAACAGGAGACCATGGCATTGCATGCTACCACTGTGTATCCTGCGACAGGCATGCAGATGCACCTCACATGCAGCTGTTGCACATTACCTGCAGCTGGAGGCCCTGTAGCTCCTTCTCCACGCCCTGTATCCTCGCATAGTTCTGAGCAATCACGCTGCGCATAAGATTGACAGTCAGCAGAGGCAACAGGACAACCACAGGCAGCCCCTGACGGTGTGTAGATGCCGCCATATCTTAAGATTCTAAGCCACTTGTGCCAACATGCAAAACCCACTTTTGCAGCTCCCGCTCCTTCAGCTCCAGGTACTTCTCCGAGATGTTCACTCCCCTGAGGCGCTCGCCGGCGTCCGCCCATGTCTGCTCCGCAGCCACCGCCAGCTCAGCTGACGATGTCCGCAGTGATGCAGCAGCGATGTCCTCGTCCGTCGAGGCCGCCATGACCGGCAGGGAGATTGCTGCAGATTATGTACTGCTAGATAGTTGCTGCACACGTGAACTGTTTGAGTTTTTGCGATCTACACGAGCTGCTGCCAGGCAGGTGCGGTGTACCGCATGAATGCAAAGCTGCTGTGCTGTCCAAGATGTCAAGCCGCTACAGCGCGTGAAACTGCAATGCAGACCACCAGAGCTGCTAAGCCTGCTCCGCAAACGTTCTCAAGTTCGACGTCCCCAGGCGCAGTACGATGGAGCATCCGCAGAGTGCTACAGCACCCTGTGGCAGGATATCGCAGCGGCTCAATGCGCACCAACCGTGTACAGTGACAGCGCGACCAGACTGATAGCAAAGTGGCTTGTGGCCATCCTCCGCAGTACCTCGCAGAATGGCTCAATGACGACTTGGCAATTTGCAGCGCCCCTGGCTGACGTGTGATTTACTCCCAGCGGACAGACAGCGAACCAATATCAGCTTCAGTACCTCGCTTTGCAATGCAAACTCATATTCTGTGTCTTCGAGACATCGCGTCAAAGCACATTGTCACCTTGGCTCGGTATATTGCCGGCATGCACATGTGAATTGACTGATCCTGTGTACAAAACACAGTGACAACAGTCAGGACAGCAACAGCAGAACAGCCATGCACACCTCAAATTTGGCGCTGCAGAGTCGCATGGCATCCCATCAGATGGCATGCAGCAGCGGCAGGTCCTCTGAACAGGTTTTGCCTGGCTGTCCAGCTGCACTGCGGTGCAGACACCCAGCACCGCAATGCCGGGCGATGCCATCCAATCAGCAGTCAGGGCCAGTGCTATTGCAGCAACGCAGCACATGGAAGCAGGTAGCCTCTTCCACGGTTGTCGGCCCACCATGTGCATGTGGTGACACAACCGCTGGACCGCATCATGTCGCCATGCGTCTTTGTCAACGTGCCTCGAATCTGGTGATGCAGGCGATGCAGTTCAGACCTGCACAATACTGCAGCCTGAGAGCGCATAGGAATCAGCGGTGCAGATGGCACAGGTTGCAAGCATGGGCAACAGCAGAGGCAGCGACACTCGAAAAGGCGGAGCAGCAAACGGCTTTTGAGGAATTCTCGGCTGGCACAGCGCGCAAGTATATTATGATCAGTGGCAAGGGCGGCGTCGGCAAGACCAGCCTCGCGGCGTCACTGGCAGTGAAGCTGGCGGCAGCAGGGCATCAGACGCTGGTAGTGTCAACGGATCCGGCGCACTCGCTGTCAGATTCACTCGATCAGGTGCTCGCTGATACGAAGACCTGACATCATGTAATTGACAATTCATGACTCATTAGCTGGCAAGCTCGACTGCAATGACGTGTGGCTGCCTACAGCGCTGCTGCATCCGGCTGCATTCAGCCAGCAGCTGCAGTGCTCTGAAGGTGACTTTGGACAGGTGTGCCACAGCTAGGCGAATATATGTCTATCTGTCTTATGCAGGATGTCAGCGGTGGCAAGCCGGTCATGCTGGGCGGCACAGACCTGCCGCTGTGGGGCATGGAGGTGGACCCCGATGCAGCCACTGCCGAGTTTCGTGAGGCGGCGTCCAGAGACGAAGGTGGACTACCACACCTGCTGGCAGAAGCTCATGTATATATTCTGGACTGTAAGTGGGGCATCTGATACGATTGATTGCCGTCGTGAAGGTGACAGCTGTGATGATGCATTTGGACCGTCTGGAATTCACCTGAAGGTTCAGAACATCTGCAGGCGCCGACGTGTTAAACCTTCCGAGCTGCATGGGCCTGGGCGCCCTGGGAGCGGCAGCTTAACCACTGCAATGCATGCAATCGATGTGTAAGGTTCTTCAACCCTGAACACATCTGTGCAGGCGCCGGCGTGTCGAGTTTCCTGGGCGGCATGGGGCTGGGAGCGCTGGCGGGCCAGCTGAAGGACCTGAAACTCGGGGAGCTGCTGGACACACCCCCGCCCGGCCTCGACGAGGCTGTGTCAATAGCAAAGGTGGGGCCGCACCGTCTGTCGGCTTGCTAATGGAGTTGAGATCAGGGCAAGTAATCACACAAGAAGGACCCGAAACTTGAAACTCGGGGAGCTGCTGGACACGCCGCCGCCCGGCCTCGACGAGGCTGTGTCGATCGCCGAGGTGGGGCCGCACCCTGCTCCGGCCTGTCACTTGGTAGCGGAGAACAGGGGCATTCGTGTCGCTTGGAGGATCATCAGATGCGTGGCTGCTCGTGTTTCTGCCACAAAGGTGGTGCTCCTGCAGTGTACTGCCGCATGATGTCCTTGCCGCGCTGTGTTTTGAGGGGAGTCGAGATCCTTGCCGTCGAACCATCTGGGGGCTGCACAGGCGGAAGGTGTCGATATCAGCTGTGTTCCGGCAGGTGGTGGAGTTTGTGCGCGGGGAGGAGTACGCGCGCTTCAGCCGCATCATCTTCGACACCGCGCCCACGGGCCACACGCTGCGGCTGCTCGCGGTGCCAGAGTTCGTCAATGCCAGCCTGGGTCAGCCGTCATCGAAATCCCTCCAATCACACGAGTTCGTCATGCCAAACTCTATATGAAGTCCCCGGCCAAGCGGGTAAACCATGATGTCTGATGCAGCTGGAGCATTAAGGATCAGACACCTTGCCTGCAGGAAAGATCATTCGCATCCGCAAGCGGCTGGCGAGCGCATCCTCGGCGCTGCGGGGGCTATTTGGTGCCTCGGAACAGCAGGACGAGGCTGTTGCAAAGCTGGAGCGAATGCAGGTGGGGTGTGCCCATCAGACAGACAGCATCAGTGGGCAGATCTCTGTGCAAGGCAGCGTCAGTCTGATACCTAGAAACCCTAGTTCTTGTGGCACTTGAGAATGGCTTCCTACATGCCTACACTGTGTCTGTGCTTGCAAGTGTGTGATGAAGGCGTCCGTCTGTATCATCCGCAGGAGAGCGTGACGATGGTGAAGGATCTGTTCCGGGATGCAAAGCAGACGGAGTTTGTGATTGCAACCATCCCCACCATGCTGGGCATCAATGAATCGGCCCGCCTGGCAGCTTCGCTGCAGCGGGACAGCATCCCCTGCCGCCGCATCATCGTCAACCAGGCAAGCAACAGTGAATTGATGTTCAATGCATGCAGGGCAGCATCCGGTAGCATATAATATAGTTTGAGGCACTCGCTCATATTCGTGTGAGCAGCGCGAGTTGCCTGCTGTGTCTGTAAAGAAACAGCGCAGCTCGCTGTGCTTCATGCCTGCTAGGCTGGGTGCTAACTGGGCTATATCATCAAGTAGGCTGTCCGACCAAATGTAGGTGGTGACGGAGGGCATGGGCGACAAGTACATCGCCATGAAGCTGAAGGATCAGGAGCGGTCGCTGGCCATCATCGAACAGGATCCGGAGCTGCAGGCGCTGCAGAAGCTGCGGGGGCCGCTGCTGGACCTGGAAGTGCGCGGCACGCCGGCGCTCCAGTACTTTGGCGACTTGCTGTGGGCCCCGGCCTTTGACGCCATGGCAGCCAGTGAGCGTGTTCTTTGAAGGTCACATGCAACTATCTTGGACAGCAGTCGGATTGCTGTAGGATCAGAAGTGTGTGGCTCTGCCATATTGTCTCACTACTGGATCTGAAGGTTAGGGCAATAAGGATGCTGAATCTATTGGCAAGTCACCGTGGGCAACTGCCTAGCACATCGTGAGAGGTCAACTCACACAGGTTTCATGTGTCAGACTCGCCCATTGTCCATCGCGACTTTTGCAGGCCAAGACAGGCATGTCGTGCCGGGCGGCAAGGGAGGCGTGGGCCGAACCAGCTAGGCGGTCTCTGTGCTGCTGTCATCTGCCTTCAAAGGCGTCGTATGAACCCTTTTGCAGGCCAAGACAGGCGGTTTGTGATGCTGTGCGGCAAGGGCGACGTGGGCAAGATCAAGGTTGGCGACTTTTCTGCTGATAAGATCGACCAAAGATGACGTCTGGTTGAACCTTTTGCAGGCCAAGACAGGCGGTATGTGATGCTGGGCGGCAAGGGCGGCGTCGGCAAGACCAGCTCGGCGGCATCGCTGGCCATCAAGTTTGCGGCGGCGGGGCATGCCACGCTCGTGGTGTCCACAGACCCGGCGCACTCCCTGTCAGACGCCCTCGACCAGGTGCCATGTCATCTCCTCACCAGCTGCTGTGGCGCATCCCAGCCTGGTACAGAGTGCACTGGCATGTGAAGTCCGCATCACGCCTGCATGCGACAGACCATGTGACATGCGCACCTGTGTCTGACAGGCCATCTTGACAGGAGGTAATGAACGTCACAACCTGTGGTGTCCCTCAGCTTGATACTAAGAGGCTCGCCCGTTCCTACATCCCGAAAGTGTAGGATGTCAGCGGCGGGGCACCTGTGGCTGTGGAGGGCACCGACCTGCCACTGTGGGGCATGGAGGTGGACGTGGAGCGTGCGCGAGCTGAGATTAAGGTACGCACTTTGCGTCTGTACGATGCAGCATTTTGCATTGTCAGCTTGCGCATCTTCATTGTCAGCTGGAGTAGACCCTCACCTGGCAGAGGAGAAGGAGCAAGCAGCGGCATGATGTCAGAGACCTGTTGCTTGCTTCTTGTTGCCTCTGATGATGGTCTCGGTCGTACCCATAGTGGCAAACGATGTGATCCGTGCAGCTGTCTTGAGCCCTCAACTTGTTCTGGCATTTGCATGGCACATCGACGCGTTGTGCATGTCTTCAGGCGGTTGCAGCGGCAGACGATGGGGCCGGCAGCACAAAGGCACAGCAGTTCCTATCGTCAGTGGGCCTCGGTGTCTTTGCAGAGCAGCTGCAGGACCTCAAACTCAGTGAGGGTTCTGGCTCCCTCCAGTGCCTTGTCACTACTGCTGCATCTGGAGCAGCAAAGTCAATCATGCCCCTATGTCAGCCAGATCGTGTGCCACATTCAGTGCACTTATGGCCCGCCTGCCGTCAAACAGTACATAGATCAGAGTTACGTGCATTGCAGGCGAGCTGCTGGATACGCTGCCACCGGGGGTGGACGAGGTAGTGGCGATCTCCAAGGTGGAACATCTGCCCACTTGCCCTGTCCGTGCTGCAACACGTGGTCTCGGTCTCGATGCACTTTCGCCATGCTGCAGTGCACCTCGAACAGTCGCCTCTTGGCTGCGTTGCTATGTTCACACCGCCACAACATTGGTGTTTGCTGTGTCAGGTGGTGTCCTTTTTGCGCGCGCCGGAATACGCGCGCTTCAGCCGCATTGTCTTTGACACGGCGCCCACAGGGCACACGCTGCGACTGCTGACGCTGCCCGACTTCCTGGACGCCACCATCGGCAAGGCAAGCGACGAAATGGTCCCGTAGCCATCATGTTCTGGATGATCACGATCAGCCACCACTACGACATGAAAGCCGCAGGCTTCATGGCCTTTAAGCAACGAAATAGGAGCAACGAAACAGGACCATGACCCGCCGGCATCGTTACAGCTATCGCATCCTGCTGTATGCAGGTGGTGCGGCTGCGTGCGAAGCTCACGGATGCGGCGGGCGCCATTAAGGGCGTCTTCGGCATGAAGTCGGAGAAGGACCCGGCCGTCGCCAAGCTGGAGGCGCTGCAGGTGCGCATCATCCATCCACCTGCAACCCTGGTCCACCCTGTGCTGCGAGTTTTGTCAACTCCCTGGCAGTCCTGCCGCACGCTGCACGCCATTTGCGTCATGGCTCAGACACACACTGTCGTGCTGCTCGGTCGCGGTTCTGTCTCACATGCCAGTAGAGGGTTCAGGTGTGGTTCAGGCATCTGACATGTTTCTGCTGGGGTTCTCAGCTCGGTGTGAAGTTGCGTTTGGGTATGCAGGAGCGGATGGAGGAGGCGCGGGCGCTGTTCCGCAACAAGGACACCACCGAGTTCGTGATCGTCACCATCCCCACGGCCATGGCCACCGCCGAAAGTGGCCGCCTCGCAAAGGCAAATTTTGGATGCAATGTCTTGATGAGCATCATGCTGATGCAAGAGTCTCCTGGCACACATTGCTGCCAACCCAGTGCGCCGATGATGTCTGCCGACTGCCAGTGATGAGCATCGCCAATATGTCGAGCTCAAGCTTGCAGGCATTCATCAGTCCCAGCCGCCTGTTGAGTCGATGCCTTTGATGTGTGTGGCGCAGGCGCTGCGAGCGGAGGGCGTGCCGGTGAATGCCATCGCAGTGAATCAGGTGCCACAGGTTCAGTGTTCCAGGCAATGTCAGTGTTCAGACGATGCCTCAAGCCTGCATTGGTTCATGTTTCGGACTGCTCACAGCTGGCCGGCTGCTGGTGCGCAATGCATCCAGCTGCCGTGCGTGTCCAAGCGTGTCTGCATACCAAACATGCACAGAAAACCTCATGCGGACGTTGTGCGGTAATTCAGGTGCTGGAGCCCAGCGCCTCGCAGAAGTTCCTGGCGTCAAAGCGCGCCGACCAGCAGCGTGCGCTGCAGAAGCTGCAGGAGGACCCCGCCCTCAGGTAGACTCTCACTTCTGCAATAATTCTGCCAGGGTCAAGCGGCTGTGTTGCCGACTTCGACTGGCAGGCCTGAATCTGCTGCGCTGTGAGTGACTTCATTTAAAGCGGAGCTAGGTCACTTCATGGTGTTCACTGTTTCTGGAGCTCACTCTGACTGGTGGCAACGCACTTGTGTATGCCACCAGTGGAGTCCACAGAGAGCCACTGTTGGTTCGGACTTGGGCACGACATGCAGCTGTGTACTTGCTTGCAGGGACTTGGAGGTGACGGAGGCGCCGCTGGTGGATCTGGAGGTGCGCGGCACCGCAGCGCTGCAGTATTTTGGCGACACCGTCTGGAAGTAGGAAGGCGGCACGGCAGCGCTGCAGTATCTTGGTGAAACCGTCTGTCAATTTGAAGGCGGCACTGCAGCGCTGCTACTTAGGCGTCAGCGTGTGGAAGTAGGAAGGCGGCGCCGCTGCAGTACAGTGGGGTCAGTGTCAACATGCGGAAAGCAGGAGGATAATTTGTCGTCGGAGTAGCAGCAGTGTCACAACTCGTCAAGTGTCCTGAGATAAGACTCAGAACACAAGCGAGAATAAAGAGAGCAATGTTTCAACTTGGTCATCGAATGCATATCAACAAAAAGAGCAAAGTCTACTTCTCTGCAAGATATCGTTCATAGAAACTCTCGAGACCCAGTTGTTTGCAACAAGGTGCATACCGAGCATCAAAGCAGCCACTCCTACAACACACAGATCCCCGCTGACCCACAAATTCACAGCAATTGTCGTGACATGCCATCGCAGCAGGCGGCTTCATCATCACGGGCAGGGGCAAACCCAGCAAACGTGAGTACGAAATCTCAAGAAACCGTCATTGCGTAATTGAATATTTATCTAAGCCGCCAGACCACAAACAGTGGCTACTATGTGCACCGTGTATTGCTCACCAGCTTGGGTGCTATGCCCGCTTCAAGCCGACCCGAGGCAAATGCCCGCAGGCCATTTGGCTGCAGTTGCACTCTGGCCACACAGGCTGGTCCGCAAAAGATGGAGTGCAAACCGCGCAGACCTCTACTTGTACATCTTGTCAAATGGTTAGCGGGCATAGCACCCAAGCTGGTGGGCAACATGCACACGGCCTTCGCTGACACAGCAAGGCAGCAGGCTTCAAACTCTTCAAGGTTTTTCCAATTGCCACTCGACCCGCGCCTGGCTGTCTGCCACTAGCGGCTACGGCTTTTACTGGCTCTGCCACGGCCGCCTTTTTTTGCGCCCCTGCTGCTGCCGCCGCTCTTGCCGCTGCCGCCGCTCCTGCTGCTGCCGCTGCTGGATGCGCCGGGGCTGCCCGCTGCAGGGGGGGCATGGGCAATGCGCTGCTGCTGTTGCTCGGGGCTGGCTTCGCGTAGCACGCTGCGGTAGAATGCGGCCTCCCTCAGCATTGCCGCTTGCAGCGCTTCCAGTGCTGCATCGTACTCGTTCCTGCAAAGTAGGCCATTGCTGTCATCCATGCCAAGTCTGCTCCGCACGTTCGGCACATGTCCGAGAGAGGTCTAAACTGCCTTCCAGACCCCTGCAGTGGCACAAGTAACAACACAGGGGTGGTTGAATGACTGGAGTGAGTCAGAACCTGCAGCAGACACCGCTGCACACCTGCGGCTGCGGGCTGCGAGGGCAGACTGGCGGTTGCGCTCGCGGCGCTCCAGACCCTTCTGCTGCTCAGGGTCTGCGGCCGCGGCGATCTGCGCCGCAAGCTCCGGCGGCATGCAGAAGTGCTCCTCCGCATTCCAGCCTCGCTCGATTGCTGCAGGGAGCAGGTGAACAAGGTCAGCAACATGATCGTCAACCATAAGAACAACAGCAGCTAGCCAGGCGACCAGCCACTCGATTGCCAACACATGCTGTCACCAGGCAAGGCTTGGGCATAGAGAAGAGCTTCCCACAGACGATTGTCCTACCCTGGCATGTGGTTCAGTACCTTACATCGGCACCGTCCAGCACTATCCTCGTGTGCTTTGCGAGATTTCGCATTCAATGGCACCTTCTATGGCAGCAGAGACGCGGGCCTGCCCGGCTTGCAGCTCCGCATGTAGTTCTCCAAGGTGCGCCGCCGCCGCCACCAGGCTGCTGGAGAAGCCACCGCCGCCGCCACCGCTGCCGTCATGGGCGGTGAACTGCGGTGACGCTGCAGCCGCCTCAGCAGCGGCGGCGCCGATGCCGGCCGGGCCCCTGTCCGTGCCCCGCTGCCTGCTGCCGGGGTTGCGCGGGTGGCGCAGCCGCGGCGGCGGCGCCCCAGCTGCTTCCGCCGCCGCCAGCACCGCCGCGGCGGAGGGCTTGGGCGGCCGCCAGCTCTGCGCCCGCCGCTTGGTGCGGGGCCGCTGCGGTGACAGCGGCCCCATAGCAGCCGCCGTCGCCAGCCGCTGCTGCTGCTCCGCCTGCTGCCGCTGCCGCTGCTGCTGCGACGCCTTGGCCGCGTCCGAGGCACTGACCGCCGGCGCCGACGCCCTGGAGATGGAGCCCCGCCCCCTGCCGATGCCGCTGCCGCTGCTGCCGCCAAACCCTGCACCCTGCCGCTCCTGTGGGGCGGGTATTGATGCGGCATGCAGGCTGTCCGACAAGCCAGCCGGCACCTCCAGCTGCATCGGTTCGCACACCGGGGACAGCGGGCTGGCCCTAGCGGCCTCAAACGTGACCTCGCCGCTGGACACCCCCTGTAGAACCTGGCAAAGCGTCATGTTGTGTATCAAGAGCCCTAAGCGCAGGTTCGACCGCAGGGTTTATACCATTGAAACTCGGTACAGCTACAGCACTGATGGTGCAAAACTACCATGCATGCGGAATTGCAGGAGCGCCAAGCAGTCAACGAAGCAACGTGATCAAGCATCAACCCCGCAGATGTGGCAGGGGCCGCGCACCTGCAGCAGCGGCCAGGAGAAGTGCGTTCCCATCCCCGACGCCGTCGTGTCGACGCTCTGCAGCTGTGCAGTGCCCTCCCGAGCACCGAGCTCCCAGTCCATGCCTGCTAGTCACGACACCATGTTGCTCAGAAGAGGTCCTGAAGCTTGCAGGTGACACAGGTCTGGGTGAGTATGTCAAGTCCAGCAGGGACCGGAAGCTTGAAGGTGTTGGGCACACAGCGCATACCACGAACAGGGGCTTGGGCAGGGTGCAATGCAGATGTCGCTACCGGGGCTCAGAGCGCACCAGTGGACATGCCTATCCACTGCTGCATCGCTGTCTCCGCATGTTCCAGCGGCACCTGCGCCTGCTGCGGCTGCTGTTGCAGCTGCCACTGCTGTCCCTGCAGCTGTTGTTGCATGTTGTGCAACTGGAGGTGCTCCGACTGCTGCTGCAACTCAGCATCAAAGCTCAGCTGGGGCTGGCTCTGCTGCTGCACGCCTTGTGCCGCCATCACCTGCAACAGACACTTGGCATGCATCAACGCGAGGAGGTGTTCACCTCGGTGCTGCTGCGGCGTAGTTGTGACCACCTCTCTAACGAAGTGCACCACCATGGCCTGCACGTTAGCTGCAGCAGCAGCCTGCCGCAGTATCAGCACCAACATAGGCTGATCAGCCGACTTTAGCGGAGGCCCTGCAGGTGCCGACGGCAAACCGGCAGCGCTTGACAGTGTGCTCACCTGGGAAGGGTCGCTGCGCTGCCCCGTGGATGCCGCTGCGCCTGCTGGCGAGACATCCGGGTACATGCCCAAGAGGTTGCCGAAGCCGATGGTGGTGTTGAGCAGCGGCGGCGCCGGCGCTGATGGCTGCTGCATGCCGAGGGGGCCGCTGCCGCTGCTTGTCGCCGTCTCCGCCAGGCTGAACCTGCTGTTGCTGCTGTTGGCGCGGCTGCTGAGGTCGACCTCGCCCAGCCGGGCGGTGGCGTGGGCGAGCCTGGGGGTGAAGGCGCCCATCGGCGATGGGGGCGACCCGCCCACGGGCGCCGCCTGCTGCGATGCCTGTCGCTGGTGCTGGTACTGCAGCTGCTGCTGTCGCTGCAACAGGTCCGCCTGCAGAATCAGCTGCTGCCGCGTCTCCGGAGCGGCGTGCAGGAAGCTGCTGTGCAGGTCGCTCGCACTGCTGTAGTGCTGCAGCTGCGCATGCTGCTGCGCGGTGGCTGCATCGGTGGCTGGGACCCAACCATGTGGCGGTTGGGCAGTGCCGTGCAGCAAGTTGGGGCGCTGCATCAGCTGGGGGGCCGACGTGGACCGGCTGGACGCGAAGTGGCTGCTGAATGGCGGCTGAGGCGCTGCTGACGGCGGCGCAGCTGCTGCCGATGGTGCCCAGCCCCCGTCGCTGGGCTGCAGTGTGCCGCCCAGCACTTGGAGTGCCGCCGGCTGAATATAGGCCGCATGCTGCGGCTGGTTCTGCACCTGTCCATGCTGGGTGTGTTGCTGGAACGGAGCTGACTGCTGCTGCAGCGGCTGCAGCTCTGGGGCCGGCGCATGCTGGCTGCCGATGCCGCCAGCACCAAACCTGTGAGTAGGGGCCTGACATCAAAAGAGCGCACGACGCAGCACACGTGAAGAGGTCCAGCACTCAAAGTCGAGCCTGCACGATGGGATGAAGCCACAGGGGCGGCGCGTACTCCAACGAACGGGGATAGATTGCACGAAGAGAGGGTGGACCTGTCGAAGGGGACAGCTCCTTGAGGCGAGCTGGGTACGTCAAGGCCGGCTGTGTCGCTGAGATTTCTGTCCAAGGCGCCTGCGAAGCAACGTGAAGTGGTTGCTTGCGAGCGCAAGGCAGCTTCTTGCTGCAGATCCGCCTTTGAACACTGGTACACCGGAGAGACCTGAGTGAAGGTGACCCTCCGCGAGACGCGGAGCGCCGCTTCACGCATAAACAGCAGCTGCATGTGAGACACTGCAGCATGGTGAGGGGCACAGCCAGGCTGCAGGCCGGCGATCGCGGGCGTTCCGGAGGTTTGGTCCCAGGTAGAGTCGCACCCCCCCAGCGAGCGTACTGCAGGCCCGCTGGCGCGCCAGTCAGCGGCAGTAGAGATTCACCGGCAGCATCGCCGGAGCACGCATGTGACACGTCTGCCCTCGGCGCCGGTGACGTGATGTTCAGGATATGGTCCTAGGTTGTCAAGTGGTGCAGGTATGTGTCCCAGCCTGGCCTTGCAGTCCAGCACAACCTGCAACGCTCTCAGACGCGCACCTTCAAGAACACCGTGTGGCACGTCCAGCTCCTCCCAGCGCAGGCCCTGGAGTGCGTCCCTGCTCACTTCTGCCTGTGGCCAGGGTTGACACTCCGACGCCGCGCCGGATGCCGCCGCTGATGCATGCGCGGCACCACCAGGCTGCGGCGGGTTGATGAGCGTGAGCCCTGTTGCCGCGAGCTGGCTGACAAAGCCGTCGTAGCTCGCCGCTTCCCCCATTTTTAGCCGGAACCCAGGTATTCCGCAACCGGCTCGCCTCAGCACGCAACGCCGGGCGCCATCGCGATCTCGCTGCGCCGCACTCGCTGCCTCAGGAGCGAGCCTACTGGCGCCATCCGCAGGCGAGATGCTGCAAGCTCTCGCTGCGCATTGCAAAAAGGCCGAGAATTCCAACTCGAAAGGGTTAGGGCAGCCGCGGCGAACGTGATCAATTTTCCCTTTCGTTCCCTAGGACGCTGCTGAGATTCCTGTGAGCAACTGTACATTGTAAACCCTGTACGGACAGGTTGTACTGCAGATGGCGATAAAGATGGTTGAGCAGCCTCCGATTGATCTACTTCTTTACAGATCTGACAAAGGCGAAACGACAACAGTAACCACAGTAGCCTCGGAACCACGGGTGTGACAGTGATTGGCGACTCGTAAACTAGCCAAAGGAGCAAACAGAAGCGGGAAAAATCAGGTGCGAGCAGAAGCAGACCACAAATGAACAGCGTACGCAGCAACTAGCTAGCGTCACTCGTCGTCATATACCTCCTTGCTCAATGTTCGTTCGACTACAGTCCTACGATGACTTAGACTGAGCCTTGCAGATGTGTCTGCATTTGCGCCACATAGTGCAATCCACACTGCGGTAGATATGCTAAATGTAGAGGTCCACGCCATCTAGGCGGTCATTGCGAGCGGCTGTCCAGTTGGCAGCCCAGACAGCCGCCGATGGAGCAAAGCAAACCGATTGTGGAACATCGGTTGCAATACTCGACCCCACAGCCGACTCTAGCCAATCGAGGGATGAATTGAAGACAATGGCAACCGGACAGGCGGCTCAACAGCCGACCAGCCGCCAGCTTGCCAGGGGGACAGGCAAAATTGCGGCCGCAATGCTGGTACGACCTGCAAAGACAAATGGCAGTCGCGTCAGCTGGCTGGATGACACCAACTGCTGCGGAAGTGTGGAAGGAGAAGCAGCTGGAGCAGCTGGAGCAGCTGGAGCAGCAGCAGCAGCAGCAGCAGACACGGGGCAGGCATGGAGCAGTAGATTCCGCAGACACACCTGTCGTAAGAAGCTGTACAGCGTTCAAGCGCCATCACACATGCCGCTCGGGCGCCGGGTGCGCGGAGTCGAGAGCCTGGGCCACTGCAGCAAAGCGCCCCCACAGCGGGCCGCGTGCCGGGAGGTCGTCACGCTGTGCACAAGGCAAGGTTGCCGTCAAACCGCCACAATGCCATGCTTCTCGAGAGCGTGCTGGCGGTCAACACGGGCTGTCAGGTGCAGGTCACGCCAGCACCACGGACACTGGCGAGCTGAGCACAGCTCATTGCACGCGGCTGCTAGGGTGGCAGCAGACTGTTTGCCGGGATGCAGCTGGCAGTGATCAAGATCACATATTTTCCCCTTAAACCTTTCCCCACCTTGCGCTTGCTGGGAGTGCTACGTGTCACAGGTGCGGGGCCGCTGCCGGTTGGGCTGCAAGGCTGCCGCCGACCCTGCAACATATAGGAGTGAGTTTCTATTGCATCGTTCAATCCACGAAGCAGCTGAGAAGTGGGAAGTACCCTTAGGCACGGGATGTCCATCACATGTGCCTGATTGCACCAGTAATTCAAGCAGCTTCCTGTCTGGAACATTTAAACTGCACCTTGCCACGATGGGGACTGTCTGCGGTGGCAGTGATGTCGGACAGCGGCTTCTCCGGCTGCGGGGGCGACACAGCCCCGCCCGCCGGCGGCGACAGCTCAGCCGCAGCCGCCGCTGCTGCCGGCGGCTCCTGCGAGCCCTGCACGTTCTCCTGCGCTGGTGACTGCGACAGGTCCCCCGCCTGCGGACGACACCACTGGTGCTTCGTCACTGACTGGTGCCACCCGCATCCCGAAGCAGATGAGGAGACCACCAGCAGCCGGCCAGAATTTGCTTGCTAGCATCACCTGGCACGTGGTTGGCATGCGGCATGGCAGCCTGAGGCTTCACTGTCACAGGCAACCCTGGCAAGGCCCTTTTGTAGAGAAGTCAGTTCAGGACTGCGTGCGCCACATTTGACACTGGCTGATGTCCCAGGTGACGGTGGCTCACCTCGAACTCGTAGCCGACAGGCGTGTCCAAGGAGTGGCGGGAGGTGTCATTGCCGGCCTCCTGGAAGTCTGCCGCAGCCCCCAGCAGCGCCTGCACATCCTCCGCGTCGTCCGCCTCTGCACATGGATAGCAGCAAGCACCTGGTTCAGCATGCAATGCAGAGAGCACTCGGAGTTGATGACAGACCGCCCACTTGGGGCGATTGGACAGCCGAGCAGGTCACACCATTTGCAAGACGCCGTCCAGCAGCTCAACATGGCCCCCATCTGACGCAGAACACATACCACTGATCCATGCCCACCCAGCATAAATTCCCACCTGTGAACTGCACCATGCCGCGGATCGGGCTGGCAAAGCCGCGGAGCGGGCTGCTGAGGAAGAAGCGGCCGCGGATGGGGCTCGCGAGGCGGCGCTGCGGGCTGGCGCCAAAATCCTGGCCGCCCTGCCTGGCGGCGCCGGCGGGGTGCGCCGCCGGCAGCGGCTGCGTGCTCGCTGTCAAACTGCCGCTGGCATCCTGCACAGCAGCATGTCCTTACATCAGACTTAATGTGCTGCAGCGCTTGCGACAGCCGACTGCAGCGACTCTCTCCGCAGGACCAGTGTGTGCACGAATGTGTCTCCTGATGCTAGCTGTTCTGTGACCAGGGCGCAGTCTGTAGGGCTGCTCACCATGGCGAGGCTGGCGAACAGCGTGGAGGGCGTGGGCGCATGCTGCGTTGCATCATTGGAGTGCTCACCCTCTGCCGTAGGGCTGACCATGAACGCCATCTGCTCCCCATCCTGCAGTCCGGCAGACACGCTGCTCTGAGTGACAACAACATCCAGTCTCTCTTCGGCGCCGACACAGCCTGAGTGGTGCACAGCCAGCAGCGCTGCAGCGGCAACATGCTGCAGATGAACCGAGAGTCATAGGCCATGCCAGCCGACTGTCTGACACATGGCACAGGTTTCGATGCGGGAAACTCACGTCCGTGTGCATGGGCACCGGCACCAAGCGGCCGCCCGGCAGCTGGTGCCATATCATGGGCACCAGCGCCTCCTGGCTCCCCGCAACGCCGCCGTCCGCAGCTGCTGCAAACGAGAACTGCGTGGCGCCGCCGTCTGCAGAGGCAGGTGACGAAGATTTAGGACCTCCGGTGCATGCAGTGCCAAATGCTCTGCAGTCTCGGGCGCCATGGTCTCCAGCTGAAGAGCACTCAGAGGAGCATGCAGCAGACGGCATAGCTAGGCTTTTGCTGGGTAAGCTGATCATGACGCAACACACTAGCTTCCACTGAAGCCTCACTTGCAGGTGATGACAATGATGAATGGACAGATCAGCACCTGAGCGAGAGGCATCTGGCGGCAGTATGGGCACCAACATCATGGGGCCATCAGCAGTGTCCACCATCCGGGAGCCTGCAGGGAGTCCCTGTAGGCGAAAGCAGTGCACAGGCTTTTGCCAAACTGTCTCATATGACATATACCAGTCGTTTGGTATCATCATCATTAAGTTGTGCCGGCAAATTGAAAATTTCTAATGCGTGACGATCAGTAGCAACCGAAGTGTCCAGTGATTCTGGCATCTGTGCTCACCGGAGGCAATGTGGGTGCCGGCGGCAGAGTGCCGGGCGGAGCGCTGCCGGCATGACGCAGCTCTGCACCGGTGCCTGCCACCTCTGCGCCAGTTAGCAGCATCGTGTCCAGCTCCTCAGGCGCCTGTAACTGCCAATAAGCATCGTCATACACAATCGAGCAGGTGCTCAGTAAGCCCATCTTGATGCCACTTGCCGGCTGATGCATTGCCAATGATGGGCTTCCTTGTTTCTTGCTATGCTGCATCGAGCCCAAAACTTCAGCAAGATGCAGCACACTTGGATTGATAGTAATTCGGACAGCTCATAGCTCACTGTGGCTGCGGGGGCGAGACGGCTGATGTGCACATTGGGCGCCTCGGGGAGCTGCACCGATTCTGCCACAGGGGGGGTCGCCGCGCGCGCCAGGTGCTGCTGCACAGCGCTCTGCCGCACAGGCACGCCCGTGGGCAGAGCTGGCTGCGGCGATGGGTGGCGCCGCTGCCGCGGGGGCCGCTGCGGCTGCGGCGGCGGCGGCGTGGCGTGCTGCTGGGCGCCAGAGGCGGTGGACCCCGTGCCTGTGAGGCTGGCTGTCGCGCTCGGCGTTCCCGCTGCCACCAATGGCACAGTCCTGGCCCTGTAATATGCATGAAGGCTTCATGATTACGACATACAAAGGTGGAGTTGGTTCAAATTGGTTCAAATGTCATCTGAACCCACGCATGCCCCATCTGCGGTACAAGCTGCCGACCTGGGGGAAAGGCCAAATGCGAGAACACAGTCCACTGTAGGAGGTGAGGATGTGAGATGAGGCTCTGAGGGAAAGCATCAGGAGATGCTCACTGCACGCTGGGCGTGGCAGGCGATGCAAATGCCGGCGGTTTGGCCCTGCTGCCACCGCGGGCTGAGGCTGATGCGCGCCGTGGGACCGCAGTACTGACAGGATCCTCCGCCAGCTCTGGCGGCTGCATGCCGGGCGGCGGCTGATTCTGGCAGTTGTCGCACTTGCACGCCTTCCCGCACGGAGCCCCCGCCTGCAACAGACAGTACATCATAAGTGTGCACATGTCCGCCACAGACTGCTGCACACTCGGCCTCCAAGGCTGGTGCTGCGGAGAGGCAGCGGCGCTCCCTGGGGTGTTCCCTGGTCACAGCTGACGACTTTCCAGACGCTTGTCAAATTTCATCACCTTGGAAGGTCAACCCAGCATGGACACACCTGGAAGCATTCGCAGTACTTCTTCTTGCAGCCAGACTTCTTGCAGTGGCAGCCGCGGCGGTGGGCAGCGGCCACGGCGCCCTCGCCGGTGGCTACAATCTTGGCCTTGAAGGCGTCTGGGTTGCGCTCCTCGATGACCTTGCGTGCCGCACTGACAGCCTCCCTGCAGCAGTGAGCAATGAGGCTCCTCAACATCTGCTCAGGTGGAGCCAGGCAGAAATTATGTGCATATGACAGCACGAGGCAGAGAGTATTCAGGATAGTGTGCCGATCAAGCATTGAAGCAAGCAAAACGAAACAGGATGCGAGCATCAAAAAAGAAGAATGTCACGCACTCGTTGTCAAGCGTGTTGGCGCAGCTGGCGCAGTTGCAGTTGTTGCAGTACAGGCCGGCGGCAAAGCAGTCGCAGTACAGCTTGAGGCACTTGGACTTCTTGCAGTGGCAATGCTTTGTCGTCCTGCACATCACATTGTGGCCTTCAAGCAACTGAGCCACAAAGCATGACACAGCAGGAGTCGTTCATGATGTGCACGACCGTTTCACACCATGGCGCATCACAGCAAACAATCACTGTCAAAGGTTCTGAGTACTCACAGCATGCTGCTGGCGGTGCTCTGGCGGCGTGGGCTGCTGCCCGCTCCCGCCTCCTCGGGCGTGCTAGGCGGCAGCACACTCAGTATCGACCCTTTGCCGCCTGCGCATTGTACCTTGCATGTGAGATTGCGCCTGTAGTCTCCAATAATGCCTGGAAACTTTCAGCGTTCCTGTTGAACGTGGCTCCTCAAGTTCCGGCTGGGTGTGCCACTAACGTTTTATCCGCTGCTGCCCTTTTGTCCGTTCCTGACTTCATCCTGCAGAGACACAGGCAGACAGACAAACAAACTCGCCTGAGGTGGAGGTGCTAAGGCGCCGGCCGCCCGGCGTCGTCGCCACGGCCTCCATGAGGGTGCTCCACGTAGATGCCCTCACCGGCACGCTGCCGTCATCTTCGTCGGCCGCCGCCGCCTTCGCCGCCCGCCGCGAGCTCCTGCCCTGGGCGGCGCTGCGTGGCGTGGGGCCCGCGTCATCATGCAAGGTGGCTGCAGCGATGGCGACGGCAGACTCGGTGGCAGCGGCGGCGGCCCCGCTCACGGGCACTGGCGGCCCAGCAGAGTCCAGCTGCAGCGCCGGCGGCAGCTGCAGCAGCTCGTCGGAGGACGGTGGCGCCGGCGGCGGCACCGCATGCATGGATGCCGTCTCCACCAGCCGGCTGAGCGTGGCGGCGGCGCGGTGCTCCCCACGGAGCGCGCCCGAGCCGTCCCGCATCAGCGGCGCCGGCGCCGAGTGCTGCCGCGTCACCGCCGCGCCGCACAGCGGCTCGCCGAAGCTGAAGCGGCGGCGGGCGCGGCGTGCTGCGCCTGGCAGGTCGCCCGTCGCCGCCGCTTGCTCAGCTTCCATTGAGCCGGCGTCCTGCAGGGTGCGGCAGCGGCATTGCAGCGACTCACATCAAAACTGTCGATATAGATCGCAGGACAGGGAGGTATGTGTCGCAACAAGGAAAGCATGTAAACTTCAACAAGTGCCGATAAGCTGTGACATGGCGGCGCCAGTCAGACAGGCCGCCGGGTGCTGGCTGCACCTTGGGGGAGCCGAATCCGCGGGGCACGCCCCCGATCTGCAGCCCAGGCGCCGGTAAATCGCTGGAAGACGGCAGCAGGACGCCCATGGGGCTGGCCATCTGTGATAGCAGTGGATCGAACAGCATGCCCGGCGAGGCATTCGGCCTGGTCGCCGGGCCCGGGTGGCGCTTGCGGTCGGGCGAGGCCACAAACAGCGGGATGGGGCTCTTTGGGAAGGCGCTGGACGGCGAAAATACAAATTGCGAGTGCCGGTTGCCGGCCTCGCGGCGGGGGGGCGAAAGGAACGACATGGATGCCTTGTCAGCGGCCGCAGCCGCCGCCTCATCGCCCTCACGCCTGCGCAACATTGTGATAGATTAACTATCAAGTTGATGAGTGGAGTTGCATGTCTTTGTATCGAGCGAAGCACGCAAGCGGCAGTGAGTTCAAACCGTGATCCTGACTGACAAGCTCATGCGAAAGTCGTAATGCACGCATGCAGGGCAGAGCGCACAATCAGGAAAGCATGTCTGATGTATGTATTTGATAGAGTGATGATGACCGGCATTGCGCACGCATCGTTGCGAGCGGATAACATGTGTAAGCACAGCTGAGTGGAGTGTGCTCACCCAAAGCCGGGCGCTGGCGACTGCACGGCATTGATCGGCGCATAGGCGGCGCCGGACTGGCTCCTCGGAGGCGTCAGCGGCGGCAGCTTGGTGGCCGCGTGCTGCCAGTAGGGCGAGGCCTGCGGAACAAACCGTTGCCTCTGACGTGGTGGCCAAAACTTGCGAGTTGCCTGCACCCTGTGGGTGCTCAGCGGCGTGCGATCATGCGCAGGCGGTCACATGCAGAGCGAGGCTCCACACCCGATTGCCCAGCAGCCGATCCGGGGTCACAGATCGGGACTGCACCTCGCTGACGGTGTCGAAAAAGTGCGACTTGCAGGCTGCCAAATGGTAGTACATTTTGATCGCTGCACAACCCGCAGCAGCATGCGGCAGCGGTCCCAAAGCATCCTTCGGGCCGTCTGTGTCCCCTCGGGTTGCGCAGGCGAGGCCAGACCGTGCTTGAGGGCTTGCTTGAGTCAGAAACAGGGCGGCTGATCCCCTAACCACCCGGTGTTCAACGTCCTGCGGCGGCCCACGCACCCGCAGCATCATGCCATCCGCAGCTATGTATCCCGCTGGCTCATACACGCTGCTTCAGTGATGCAGTCTTACCTCGGGCGGTCTCCGTGATACGCTGCGAACAGGCTGCTCCGGAGTTGCCACCGGCGCTTGCTGCGCCCTGCTGCGCGGCTTTGGCATGGCAGCGGCTGCTGGACTCTGCTGCTCTGCGGATCATGCACCGCGGCGTGCTCCGCTCTGTGTTGGCGCAGTCGAGAATGCGCAAGGGGTTTCTGGGCCACTTCCGCTCGCAGACGACGAATTCGGGCGGCACAGCTCCACTGGAGGCTGCAGAACCTTGCACCGGGTGCCTACAAATGCTGGGCCCGCGTAAAGCGCGCAGCTGGGGAGCCTGGCTCGCGGCAAGTGCTGAGCGCAATTTGAATGCACTCAAATGCTGTTCCCATCTCGCGGGCATTGTTAGTCCCATTGACCATGCTGATTTTATGGTCTTCCCAGTACTTGAAGCCTCATCTCTTCGGCAGCTTCGTGGCAGTAGCGGGTAGGAGGCGGAAGCATCGCCATCACGTCTCTGCATCGACTACTTCTGCCACGCCAAGTGGGGCAAACCACAACCATCTTGCGCTACATCCAATTGCTACGATGTTGAGTTGCTGCTGCCGGGTCACGGCAGCGGCGGTGGGGGCGCTGATCTGGCTGCATCAAACAAGCCCAGCGGCAGGTGTCCAATCTGTTGCTGGCCTGCGGACAGCATACACATGCGGTTCACTTGCTCGGCAGAGAGCTGGACCAGCTGAAGCAAATGCTAGGATAAGTGTCCAAGCCAAACAAGTCAACATAACAGCGTCCTGGAAAAAGTCCCCCTGACCGAGTTGTAGTAAGACACCGCGGTGGCTGCCACTGTACTCTGACACCATGGCTGACCGCGTCGCAACATTGGCCTTGATGTACACCCCGCCTCGGATACTGCTGAGCTGGGCGATGCCAGGCACCTGCCGGGCAGCATGACAGCAATGGTGTTGAGGACGAGGTCTGCAGTGCATCAGCATCCAAAACATCACGAACACGCAGCGCTGCGTGCACTTGCATTTTGCGAGGCAGCATCAGCACCGTGCATACCTGCACAGAATCAAGCATGACGTCAGCAGTGCTTGTTGACAGTTGAATAGAGGCCTGACCAGCACTCACTCTGGACTGTGGCGTGACAAATTCGAACCCTAGCGCATGCGCATAGTCCCGCAGAGCGCGGACCGCCAGCCGCACGTCGCCGCTGAGCACCCCCAGCATGAGGGTTGATGGCTGCGCTGCCGGGTCCCATCCAGCTTCTGGCCATGCATGTGTGGTCGCCATCTGCACAAGCGCACCGTTGCTCACTTATGGCAATCAGTGGGGTCAGCATGGTACACATTCTGATGCACTCCTCCATAGATGCTTCAATGCGATTAGTCACATAGCAGGCCGCAGCATACTCACCAGCACGGCTTGTTTCAATTCCTTCCGCTGTTGCGATGACAATCCTGTGGCGGTGGCCGGACTGCGCTGCGCCTTCATGTCGTCGCTGTTGAACTGCTTCAGCAGGCGCCACGCCTGTTCCACAGTCGTGTCTGCACCTGCATTTCAGGTGTCGGTACCAATTGCGTGCAGCGATCCACTGTACAATCTGTTCTTGAATCCGCACATGATGAGGGCAAGCAAGCGTCACAACACACTCATGTGCACACACATGCGCGCAGGGAAGGGTTTGCACCCACCGACAGTGCCATCTGAGGATGCTCGTGAAGCACGCAAGAGCTGAAGATGTTTTGGTCGGCGAATGGACCTCCTCAGCCCGCATTGGCAAACAGCAGTGACATCGGGCGCCGCAGATTTCTGCACTGCTGGAATGCGAACAGGCTCACAGCGTACATTCAATGCCGCCACGCGCTGCAAAGAGGACCCCAGCGGTAGCACAATCATTTCTTCATGTGTGGTACGTTGAGCACGAAGTAAGCTTGATGATGGCGAGAGGAGGGCTGCGGCGTCAGCAAGACCAAGGGGAGTGGCGCAGATTTGATTCGTTGCCAGCAGGTATTCCGACGTGAAACGCTTTTCACAAAGAATCATCACATTGTATGAGAGTTCCAACCGTTGGACGTCTGAATGGACCACGCTTTATCGCAAGCTTGGTCATGTCGTACATCCTGCTGTCCAGGAGCTGATCGAGGGGCTGTCGAAACAACATCGAGGAGCCCTGCTACTTCGTACATTCTCAGGCACTGGTATATGCCATCTCAAGCGACTGTAGGGTCGCTTCAATCATCAGACTCAAACGCCATGGCCCAACAAACCGGCGGTCGGCGCCTGGCAGAGTTGCTGCAGCGCGCCAGCAGCATGCTGGCCTTGAGCATCACGCAGCAGTCCGGCAGGGGTCTGGTCGCCAGGCAGCCCATCTCTCAGGGCACGATAGTGCTGGAGGAAGCGCCACTGGTGTGTGCGCCGGCCCCGCGGCACCGCGGCAAGGTGATGCTCCCGGCACTGCATGATGCGCCATCACCGCCTGGATGTGACCAAGTTGTGCCCTGCTGAGCATGAATTTGTCCCATCCTATACACGCTAAAACCAGTCGTGGAGTGGCGATCAGTTGATTCCATGAGTCGAAGCTATGCACAGACATGTCCCAATGCTGGATGCTGGGTGCGCAGTCAAACACGCTCAATCTGCAGGTCTGCTATGACTGCCTGCGCGTGTTTGCGCCGGCGCAGCGACCGACGGAAGCCGGCGGCCAGGCGTACTGCGGGCAACCGTGTGCAGATCGCGCCGGCAGCAGCTACGCCGGCGTCGAGGGCCACGGCGGCGAGCACTTTGCAGCGTTGTCGCAATACTGCTCCAAACTCAGGGAGCGGTTTCCGCTGCTGGCCGCCCGGCTGGCGTGCAGCATCGTGCAAAACGGCCGCAGCGATGCATACCAGGTGGTGGCCCGCCAACCTGACACTGCACTGTGTAAGCACTTTTGACCCATGCCCATTATGCTTGGCAAAGGCCGCCTCGTGCGGTCCAGTGTCAAAAGCCTGGCGCATGTGGTGATATCCTTGTTGCCTTTCAACCAGATTCGTGGCTTCGACACGCACCCGCGTCGCCCCTGCAGGACATGCAGGCGCTGTGCTTCGCCAATGTGTCGCCGCCGCCGCCACAGCCGTGGGTGGAGGTGCACGAGCTGATCCAGGGTGGGCTGAGCGCGTACTGCGCCAGCCTGCCGCCCGACAGCCGGTGGCGTGCGGACGCCGAGGCCAGGGCCGCGACCATCAGCCTGGACTGGCTGGTGTCGGTGCTGGCGCGGCTGCACGTCAACGCCTTCAGGTGCAGCTGCAGATGATAGATGATGCATCTGCTGGGAATGCTCATGGCATAGCCAGCCGCACTTTCTCACAGCTGCACGGCTGCGCAGACCGCGGAAGGCAACCACCAGCTCGCCTGCTCACATGTCACGTTGCTCACAGCCCTGCATCGTGCTCCACATGATGTCTGAATCAACTCGGCTCTGTTCTGCTGCAGGGTGGACGCAGTGTTTCCGCTGCCGGCGGGCAGGAGTCTCGCAGACGTGGCGGCGGCGCTCGTAGGCGGCAGCTCCGATGGCCATAGCGGCTCGGCGCTGTACCTGCTGGCCAGCCTGTGCAACCACTCCTGCAGCGGGCAAGCACTGGACGTGCAGTTCTGCGACAACTCCAGCAGGTGGCGGAGCATAGTCTGCAGTTTGTGCACTGCTCAGCAGTTGTGTTGTATGACTCGGATTCTGTGAGGTATTGAAGTGCAACAGTCTTGCGGCGCTGCAAATACGTGCATAGACACAGGATAACAGCAACAGCCGTGAGACACGTTATTTGCTTTGCGTTGCAGGGTGACGCTGCGAGCAGCGAGAGATATTGACAGGGGCGAAGAGTTGCACATCAGCTACATTGATTCGAATGCGTCATTTGAGGAGCGGCAGCAGCGGCTGCAGTTCGCGTACGGTTTTGTTTGCAAGTGCGAACTGTGTACTGCGCAGTCAGATGATATTGTGGCCGACCGGTAACAAATGTCAAAACCTACCAACAACAGTAAATTCTACAATGCTTAGTCACGCACGCACAACATGAAATACCCCTAGTCACTCGTCGTCAGAACTAAATGAACAGACCGCCGCGCAACCTCTACATAGGTACTGGGTTCTGGTGGCAGAATTGTCGTGATATTCCAGCCTCTACCACAACAGGCCGTCCAGCCACTTCCGCACCTCTGCAGCACCAGTGCAATCATGCTCAGCAGGACGATCTGCTGCGATGGAAATCTGGATCCACTGTATGCAAGATTCACATGTGCATGCAGCACAGCACTCTGTATGCACTGCATGCAGCGCTTCATTTAACATGCACAGCCCAGAAGCTGCCAAGTAGCGCACCACGCACAGCCTCATCGGCCGCAGAGGGCAGGACCAGCGGCATGTGGTTGACCTCCTCGAGCGTGATTGCGCGCGGGTCAGCCAGGCGCTGCTGCAGAGTACATCAGCATGTAGATGAATACAGTTGCCGCAACCTCGTTTTGGTGTGGTAAACTCGAAGTGGGTGGTTGACGGGAGCTGTCAAGATGGACGATCAACAGCGCTACAGGCTGGCACAGATGGCCGCCAGTACCTGCGCAAAGCCGGCAGCTGGCAGCTTGTACACTGTCACGCGACCCTCCTGCATACAGACGCATCTTCAGGCCATGATTGCATGCAGAGCTATCATTGTACAACCGTGCTGTTTGCAATGCATGACGCGACTGACAGCAGCTGAACATCAGTGTGGCGCCTTGTTGCCAAACACTCAGCATGCCCGCACCCCACCTTCTTGGGTGCATCCACCACATTGGCGACAGCAGCGTCCACAGCCTCGATGACGGCGGCGGCCTGGGCGCTCTGGCCGGTCTGGCCCATTGCGGTGCGCTCGTGGGCGGCATAGTACGCCAGCAGCTCCGGGTCATTTGGCACATCGTGCTCCGCGGTCTGCACATGATAGGGAGTCACAGTGAGACCACTGCGTTCTCCATGCGGGTGCGCTTGGGCATCAGTTGGCGACTTGCTGCTGGGCAGCACAATGCGCCAGGGGCTCCTGCGTCATCAATGCACACGAATGCAAGACCCATGCCTGTGGCAAGAAGTGACTGCTGACCTGTCAGGCAAAAGCTGCACAGTGCCCCGCAAGTGGCTGCCACACCTTGGCGTGCTTGCCGTGGCGCTTGGCGTGCTTGCATGGCTTCTTGTGGTGCGGCACGTGCGGGCGGAACAGGTGCTCCAGGCGGTGACCCCACACCTGCAGCAAGGCGCCATTGCTTCAGCCTTCTGCGTTCACAAGAAGGTACCACGGCTCACAAGGTTGGTTGGCCGGCAGGCGAAGTCCATGACCCACATCGAACAGCCATGCGCACCGCGCCTGCTGAAACGGATGCAGAATAGTGTTGTTTACATGGTCGGGCATATTGCGAGCCGACAGAAGCTGCCCTGCGGATGCTGCCAGCAGGTGCGCACCTTGAACGCGTGCTTCAGGCACTGGACGTAGCCGTGGTGGTGGCGGTGCTCTGGGTGGTGGTGCCGGTGCCCGCCCTCGTGCTGCGCATGCATGGCCTGTGCCACAACAAAAGAGGGCGTCTGTTTCTATTCAAATTGCCGTCCAGAAGTTCATTGGGTGATGTATCTTGAAACGCCAGTTACAAAATGCCCATTTCAGGTGAACCAGAACTCATGTGATGCAAGAATGCAGACAATCAGCATCGCTGACAGCACACAGCAATCGAAACTGGCACCTTGTGAGCGAAATAGGACTGCTGTGCAGCCAGCACAATAACGGGATCGGGTGTTGGTGGCGCATTGAGGAACGCCGACACCAGCAGCACGGTCCCCTACATAGATACTGACACGAGGCTTGAATGACAGGACACGAAATGTGGGCAGAGACACATGACCAATCAGTTTTGAAGTTACTGGCAAGGGATATACAACGTACTGCTCAAGTCCAGATCAGATAGCGCACAGCATTTGCATGGCGCACCTCGCATGCGTGCACACTGCCAAGGACCTTGACGCGCTGGGACGTCACATTGCTCTACATGCAGAGAAAAACCTTGTCAGGCATGTGCTCCAGACCCTCAGCAGATCTTGGGGTGGCACATGCAGTAGGGCAAGTCTTGCCCAGCTTTTGTCACGCAGACAGGCAAACCCACCTGCAGGTACAGAGCTCCATGTGCCATTGCCTTGGCCTTAGCCCTCGAGATTGCATGCGCAACCTGTGCACACAACATCAAAGTTTGATGTCGCTGTAGGTATCCATTTCTATCTATATCGTCTGAGAGCCAGCAGTTATGACAACACATCCTTCTGCGCAAGCAAGCAGTCGCAATAGCAGCTTTCGAGCAACTTGACAGATTCAGGTCGCACCATGTTCTTAGCTGACCAATCGTGGTGGCGGTGCTTGCCGTGCCAGTGGCCGTGCTTGCCATGGCCCTTGCCGTGCCCCTTGCCATGCTTGCCGTGGTGCCACTCGTGGTCGTCATCGTCGTTGTGCTCGCCGTGGTGCTTGCCATGCGGCCGCTCCCCGTTCTTGCCATGCTTCGGCCCGTGCTCCTCATTCTGGCCATGCTTCAGCCCGTGCTTCGGGCCATGTTCGCCCTGTGGCATCGGACGCCCTTCGGGCTGGCCCTCCGGCAACGCGACGGCGAAGTTGGAGACTGGGCGCTCCGAGTTGGGCACTGCCTCAGCGGCGGCGGTGGCCTCAGACTCCTCGGGCAGCACCTGGTCGAGCAGCGTCGTCCATGCGGTGGACACCTGCATGTTCGAGATAGAAGAGGTATTCATCTCCAGCGTTTGTGGCGGTAACTTGTGGTGCAAAGTCTGTGGGCAGCACCTGATCCAGCGCTGCCATTTGTGCGAGAAAGATGTGAGAGTGCAAGTGCGCCACAGTCAGCAAGCATGAACATGCAATGCAGTTTGTGGCTCTGCATATCTGAGCAGTGGGCAGGTTCAGAGGACATGAGACAGACTAGGCATGTGTTCAGGGTATTGCAACCGTGGAGGGCAGCACCTGCTGCAGCTTGCGGCCCTTGTGGGCGGACGCGTCGATTACCACCGTGAGCTTGGTGCCCGCGAGCGTGGTGTAGGTGTCACCGGCCTTTGCCTTGCAAGTCTGCACACATGGGATGTGAGAGTGCCACCATCAAATCAATCAGTACTCAAGATGTGAAACAAGGGACTAGCGCTGCAGTGCGGTCCTGCATATGTGAGCAGCTGTAGAGCTATCTATCTCGCAAGTCAACGAGACAAGACGACAGCTGAGCGCATGAAAGACGACACTTATGGTCATGTCTGCACCTTCACACGGTCCAGAATGGTGTGCTGCTGGAACCGGATTGGTGCCTCATCAAACACTGTGTTACCCGTCCTGTAGCAGACAGGTGCTCTGTCAAACACACGCAGACTGTTGCACACATGCTGCACCATGCTTGCATTCAGCTGCTCATGAAAGGCATGGAGAGCATCAGCATACCCGAGGTGCTCGTCCTGGACAGCCAGGAAGGTCGCCCGTGCATGTGGGTCGTTGACCAGGCCTGTGATGATCACCGTAGACCACCATGTGAGTGCTCTGGACCTGGCTCAGCAGACGCAAACTTAGCAACTGGACACGGGCGACCATGCTTTGTCGATACACTTACCTGAGATGAACGGCACATGCGCATCATCAAAAGCCTTTGCAAAGCGGCTCAAACTGGGGGTCTCGTGCAGCACCTGCAGAAACGATTTCAACTCTAATTACTGGCGCTGAGAAGATCCAGGACTGAAAGTCGGCAACACCGCTTCTAAATTGTGGGTTGTGGCGCCAGCATCTGATGGAGGCGCACCCATGCAACACGGCAGCAGTCCAATGCACTTCACACCTGAGCAATGGTCTTGCACTGTCCATGGTGCAAGTGAGCGTGCTTGTGGTGCTTCCCATGCTTATGGAGCAGGAAGCGGGCATCCACTGCGCAACACAGCGCCAATCTTCAGTTGGGAGGGAGCTGCCCAGGATCTAACCCCCGTACTGCTGAAACCACACAGCAGGGACATGTGCGTCAGATTGATGCGCGCCAGGGCCTGCTGAAGCACCCAGCATCGGGCGACGAGAGCATGATTAATGAACAATCTCAAGCTGGCCTATGCTAGTCAACTCCATCCCTGCGTGACAGTATCAGCCGCACTGCCCTGAAAGGGAAGGTCGCATCACTCACCCGGAACGCTCAACGCCAGGCATGCGAGCACCAGGCAGCTCAGGGCCACCGGCCTCGCCATTACCCCTCCCTGTTCCTGCAAAGCTCCCCTCCCTCAGTCGCTGCCAGCACACGAGGCACCTATGCGCTGTATTTGCGCGGATGAGACCGTTTTGTGTCGCAGTCCAATTGCAGTGTGTCCGCTTCAAGGCGCCCGGGTTTGCCGGGTGGCAAAACCTGGAATGCTCTACGCGGAGAAGTGTGCCAGCTGTGTCAGACAAGTTCTCAGGCTCAGTTGATCAGCAAAGGGAACGGGAATAGGACACCAAAAGCGAAGGGCTTGACAGCAGCAGCACGCTTGTGACAAGCCTAAATTCCACAAAGGCAAGCGCCAAACTACGCTGCGTGTCTCACAATATACGTCAAGGCACACTCTGCCGCTGAGTCCAATGCAAAGTTGCGTGGCTGCTCCTAGCGCGGGCACGGCATACATGCTGCTGAACACAAAGCATTGTTCCAGAGTGCGATACACACCACAACTGCCTCTGCTGCAACAGCTACTGGATGCAGCAGCCCGGCGGCGCGCCTGTCGGCAGCTGCGGCAGGCCATCTGCATCAAACTGCAACCCCGGCGACAGCTCCTGCACAATCTCCTCCGGCGGCGTGCCACAAGCTTGCATCTGCAGTAGAGGAACCAGCAGGCCTTCGAACTCATGGACATTCCGATGAGGGATGCCAGCAGCTGATGGACAGGTTTCTGTGCGTTCTGTGTGTGTGTGGAAATATCAGAGCAGCTGCTGAGCATCCACACAGTTGGTTCTCACAGAAGTTGTAGAGCATGCTGGGTTTACCTGCTGCAGACAGTCGTAGATGGCGCTGAAGTTGTCGGGGTCCTCATCATAGAGACGGCACATCTCCAGAATGTGCTGGTGCTGCCGTGTGTAGCGATTGAGGTCCTCATCGCTGAGGCTGTCTGCATGCTTTGCCAGCCACTGTGGGTACCGATCCCCAATGTCCTGCACGCAGACCACAAAGTGGACATCCAGCGTGTTTCTGGACCTGCTGCAAATGCCAGATGCTGTCACTGCTGGGACATCATGCAGCAAACGACCCCAGCCTCTCATAGATATGAAGACAGCAATCTCTATGAACGTTGCACACCTTCATGGACTGGTGCAGCACTTGCTTTGACAGCAGCTGCTTCATGATGCCACCCACAAAGGCATTGAACTCCTCGGGATCCGTGGCGTCACCCCCCAATCCTTCCAGATGGTCCCCCAACCTGTGGCAGCATTGTCCCAACACGAGGTCACTGCTTGGAATCAGGTCAGATTTAGCAGCCGCACAAAGTGACGTGGCAGGCAGGTGCACAGGAGGCCGCACTCTTTGAACAGCGCATCAGTCTCCGGCCCGCTGGCGGCGCCCGAGGCGTCGGCTGCCGTGGCGGCGGCCGCAGCTCGCAGCGTCGCCTCAAGGTCGGGTGCGTTGCCGCTGCCGCTGGCCCAGCTGTCGGGGCCGGACATCGCCAGCGCCTGCAGCGTCGCCGCCAGATCAGGCATGCCGCTGCTGCTTGCGTCACCTGTGGGCAGAGGAGGTCAATAGTTTTCGGCACACACCATGTTGATCGATGTAGACGTGACGCAAGGCCTCGTGTCGAAGCACTGTGACGTTTGCAGCAGCCCTGACCTGTGCTGCCAGCTGTGTGGGCAGGCTGCTGCCTGTGTGCTGCCTGCTCCTGTAAACCGGGCGGTGCGGCAGACCCCTTACTGCGTGCCTGCGGCCGCGGCGGCAACGATGGCCCCTTGGCGCCTTTGCTTTGCGGGCTGGATTTTGGGGACGCCTTGCCCAGGGGATCAAACCGGAAGCTGCTCCCGGCTGCAGACTGTGCTGAGTCACCGCCGGTGGCGGACGGACTGCGCAGACAGCTTCGAACCCTCAAACAACTGGACAATAACGCAGCTGCTTGTCACATGCACATGGCCGTCCTGATAAAAGTATGCAAACAACGATGTTGCAGCTCGGCACGGGCTTGCCTGACAGGTGCTGCTGGCTCGCCGCTGTCAGTCAATGAGGGCTGGTCTCGGAAGTCATCGAGTGCACCTGCAGTGAGTGTTGCTTTCATGAGTACACACAGGATGTCGTGCGTGTGAGACCTGTGTGAGGTAAATGCAGTCTCGCACCATCCAGCAGCTCGTCCAGGTCGGTGTTGGACGCCATCTTATGGTGTGCAGACGTTGAACACCCAATTCCCAACAGCAATGCAGAACCACAGCCCAAGGACGAACACGGAAGCAGCTGATTTGACGTGTGATTGGTACCACATTTGCTTTATAAATGAGAGAGACTATTAAGCAGCAAAGGCATCAAGGGGGTGCGCACCCACCCCCTGCTGAATGAGGGCTTTACTGATTCGTTCAGACCCCGAAACCCTAATTCTTGTCCACCTTTTCTTTCTCCACCTGTGCCGCGGAGGAAGACAGGCCCACTGTGTCATGAACTGACCACACATTGAGAGCTTCACCCCGCGTGACGCTTCGCCAATCCCTCATGGGATCAGCCGGCTAACCGCCGCGTGCGCTGATGCGTGTGCGACACCCGTAGCGCCGCTGAGACTTGAAGGGCACTCGTCACTGAGGGGAAACAGTCCTGGTAACCGGCGCCGGGCCGGCCAGGTGAGCTCCTCCGCATCCACACGTTCTCAATGTGATAGATTGGCATGACTCGCGGCAGTCCTGTCGCTTGCGACGGCTCGCCTTCGCCGTTGGTAGGCCCAGACCAAGCGGCCGTTCGGAAGCCTATCCTTGACCCACAGCTGGTGCAGCAATCAGGTGCCTTGCGTCGCATCGGCACGATCACCATCTGCACCTCCCTGCGCTATCATATCTTGCGGAGAACCATGTCTGGACCCCACTGTCGCTGCACCTGCACCCGGGGTCCAGCAGCCTCTGCCGCAGCCTGGGAGCAGGGCTTGCATCCGTGAAGCAAGATTGAATATATATCTCGTTGTCTGAATGCTTGTTGAGGCCTGCGGCTGTTTGCTTGCACCAGCGGCGCCGAGTGTGTGGCCGCTTGCCAGCTGCAGCAGACAAGTACTGTTAAAAGCCGGCGCAAGGCCGCAGACTTATCCTCGCCGTATCGCATCACGTTTGTCGCCATAGTCTGAACCTTTTCGGATCGGCCGCGCCATCATGGCGCCGCCTCCACCTTATCCTGATAGCCCATGGGACAGCAGCCGTCCTGGCACCTTCTGGGGTCAACCGCACATTGTGTGCAGCCTCTTGGCACTGCCATCCACCGGGTGCGCACGTAATGTGCAGCATCCTGCGGCTGGACGTGAGTGGGGTTGTGACCGGATTTATTCCTAGCTAGATATTCGGGAATGTGTATGGTGATGGCCATCACAGTGTGTGTGCACATTGCAGGGTCACCATGCCCGATGGAGGGGGCGGGGGCGACAAGCCAAGAACGCTGTGGATTGGCGACCTGGGGTACTGGATGGACGAGACCTTCCTGTACAACTTGTTTGCAGCCACCGGGACGGTCACGTCCGTCAAAATCATACGCTCAAAGACCACCAATGTGTCCGAGGGTTATGGCTTCATCGAGTTCACCTCACATGAGGCGGCAGCACAGGTTGGTCGACGCTTGTGCACTCCTGATTTGTGGACGCGACGGCGTCTCACCCTAAGGCATGGAGAATGTTGCGCTGTGCGGTGTGATAGGTCGGCTGGGCTGTTCTGAGCCTGTGGCTTTGCACGCAGATATTGAACACCTACAACGGCTGCCCCATTCCGGGCACCGACCAAATTTTCAGGCTCAACTGGGCAGCCTTTGGCGTGGGCAAGGGCAGCACAGAAGGTGCGGCGTTAGAGGTTGTGGGATAGGGTTTCTGTCTTGTCCTGCTTGGCCTGCAGATTTGTCATCAGCACTCATCTTGCATGGAAGCCCCATGCAGCACCACTCAGCGGATTCTGACGGTTTTGCCTTCTGCAGCGGCGGACCACTCCGTGTTTGTGGGGGACCTCGCGCCTGACGTGACGGACTATGTGCTCCAGGAGCACTTCCGACAGTACTTCCCCTCAGTCCGCAGCGCAAAGGTGTGTACTTCACCAGCCAGCGCTCTCAGACCTGCACCCACATTGCAGTATGTGCTTGGACTGAAGCGGCTGCTGTCATGTGGGCCTCGAAAAATGTGCAGCTAGGACGAAATCCCCCTCCCTCTCACCGACCCTTGCATGACCACAGGTGATCACGGACCCGCTGACCTCGCGGTCAAAAGGCTATGGCTTCGTGCGCTTTGGGTCGGAGGCAGAGCGGGACCGGGCGCTGGGCGAAATGAGCGGCCACTTCATCTCCAACCGCCCCATCCGAGTGTCGCTGGCCACCGCCAAAAAGAGCTCAAATCTCCAGGTGCAGAGCGCATGCTTAGCAGAGGTGTCGTGAGGCACAGTGTAGGTTCTTGGGCACGCGCCTGGCACGGGTTCGAAGTAGTACTGTACATGCAGTGCATAAGGTCGTGCATGTCGTTTTGGAGCTGAAGTAGGTCTTTACCACCATCTGCAGCATGGACCGGGGCTGGGTACGGGCGGCGGGGGCGCCGGCATGCAGGGGGCCCTTGGTGACCTGGACCCCTCCAACACCACGCTCTTCATCGGAGGGCTCAGCGCAGCGGTGGGCCTGTTTTACTTGCTGCACCGTGGCGTACACCAGAGTCCGAGTCACTGCGTCTGCCACACACAAGGATACTAGAATCAAATGTCGATATGGTGGGTGCCTGACGCCTATCAAGGTTCAGGCAGCCAGCTGATGTGGCCGTCAGACAGGCGCCACTGGTACAGCTGTCACAGTAGTGCACGATGTGTAGTACGCAGATCCCTAATCTGCATTGTGTTCTCATGCCGCAGGTGACAGAGGACCAGCTGCGGGCAATCTTTCAGCGATTTGGCGAGATTGTGTACGTGAAGATCCCAGCCGGCAAGGGCTGCGGCTTCGTGCAGTTCATGGGCCGCCCCAATGCCGAAGCTGCCATGCTCGCCATGAATGGCCAGGTTTGCTGCAGTCACGCTTGTACTGCACAATTCTCTCAGACAGTCATGCTGCGAGGGGCCCTTTGTTCTGTGTTGTACTGGCTTCTGCGGGTGCCTTGGAAGCACCATGTTGACATGCTCAACCAAGCGGTTTTGGAACTTCCAGTGGTACATAGCAACGTGTCGCATTAGTGTCTTGAAAGCTGCTGTCGGCTCTGCCTGCAGATGGTGGGGTCCACGTCGATCCGCATCTCCTGGGGCCGCTCCAGTGCCAACCGCCATGCGCCATCACTGGGCGTGGTGGCGCCCCCCAGCTATGCGCAGCTGCCCGGCGGCTACCCTGGCGCTGGCGCCTACGGGAACTATGACCCGACCGGCGCCCTCACGGGTGCCTATGGCTCATCGCCGTATGGTTCCGGCCCCGCCGACCCCTACGCAGGTGTGCCGCATTGGCATGGGCTTGCTTTCGCTTGGAGTCTCACCAAGGGCAGGAAGATGTGGTTGCTTGGTGTCGCTGGTGGCTGAGGGTGTACTGCTACCGTCGCAACTGCACACTGATGTGTCAATTGAACCGCAGCGCATCTCATCACACAGAGGAGTCAGCGACAGTGCAAACCACATGCTCTTGCTGTGTGTTGATGCCGTGTTTGTGTACATGTTGCAGCGTACTATGCGCAGCAGGCAGCTGCTGCCGCTGCGACGGTGGACCCCTATGCCGCATATCAGCTGTACGGCAGCCCAGCGGCAATGGCTGGCCAGGTGGCCCCCGTCTCCAGCATGCCCGGCGGCTTTGGCGGCGGGCCGCTGCAGATGCCTGGGGCGGGCGGCGCCGGTGGCAGCTTTGGCAGCGGGCAGCTCGGGATGGCTGGCGGCCCCATCGGCAGTGGCCCGATGGGCGGTGGCGTGATGGGCGGCAGCGCCGCGATGGGCAGTGGCATGATGGGCAGCGGTGCCCTCGGCGGCGGCGGCATCGGCGCTGGCTCGCTTGGAGGAGGCAGCATGGCCGGCGGCGGCGGTGTGATGGGCGGTGGTCAGCTCGGCAGCAGCCAGATGGGCAGCGGCCAGATGGGAGTCAGCCAGATGGGCAGCGGCCAGATGGGGGGCGGCAACCAGCTCAGCGGGCCGCTGTCAGGTGCCGGCGGCTTCAGCGGCGGCCTCCCGGGCGGCCCAGGTGCCGGCGCAGCCGCCGGCGCAGACGACCTGTCGCCGTTGGTGCACGACATGAACGCGCTCATGCTGCAGCAGCCGCTGCCGCCGCAGACGCAGCCGCCGGGTCAGCAGCCGGCCGGCGGCGGCGGCGGCCTCCGGCACGACGACAATGATGGCCCCGGCCAGAAGCCAAGCGAGCAGCGGGCATCGCCGACGCCGCAGCTCGACACCCAGCCGTCTCAGCAGTCTGGCCTAGGGTCCAGCCACTGATGGCACAGCCTGCCCCTATCCGAATCAGCGCCGCCACAGCACCCATGGCAGCCGACGCCTGGCCGCCAATCCCATGGCAGCCGGATCGCACGCCAAGGGACAGCCGGCAGTCCAGCGGACTGGCACGGCCCAGCGACAGCCATGCAGCCCCCCGAGACAACACCCACAGCAGCCAGCCAGCCACAGCGGAGGGACGACTCAGCTGCTTAGTCGTGGTTTAATAAAGAGCACTGCAGCCGCCAGCTACGCGAGCGCCGCCTAGGGCGGGCGAACCACAGCAGTGGGTCGGCCTGTCCGCCGAGCGCGAGCAGTTCCTGGTGCGAACTACAATAACAGTTTATACAGTAGTTTACAACACCACAGCGACCTTCCTACTATACATGTGCGTCCCTGTCCCGTTGCATGTGAAGTCTCTGCAGGTCGTCGTTCCCAGGCCGGCTCAGCAGCAGCAGCAGCAGCAGCACGGGGAACGTCCCACAGCCCAGTGGGCCGCTGCCACTGGCAGTCTGCCAGAAACGGCGGCCCAGCACCCCCGGAAAACTATAGTTGATGGGTTCCCGCCCCACCGGGATCAGGTGGCGGCGGACGTATGATAGTGGGCCTCCTGCAGACCTCGTTGTTGGTCTTGGTTGGTGTTTCGCCTGAACTGTCACAGCATTGCCTTCCATTTGGTGGGGGCGCCGGTTGCAGTTTCAGCCTGGTCAGGGGTTGCACACATCAGTGAGAACTCCCACCCTCTATGGGGCTCCTTCCTTTGGAGGTAGCGGTAGGCAGATGGGCTTACAGCTTGGGCGGCGCCTCTGTGTTGTTGGCCAGCGACCTGGCTCTGGTCGCGCAATGAATCAACGAAAAGTGGTTCATTTTGGTGCGGTGCGGGCAAAGTCACCTTCGTGCCTCTGCCCGCAGGTGTGTGAGAGGCGAATTGACTCTTAGCATTTAGTTGACCACACGACATGGTGCCAAGTTTGTAGCTCGTTTGACTAGTCGATTGTCGTGTGCAGTTGCAAGGCAGAGCCACTTCCTTGACTTGATTTGGGCAGCTGTTTGTGGTCAGGGCATGACGAACATCCAACAAATTTTAACTGTATCAGTCCCCTGTATAAGCTCCCACATCCTCTGTTCTGCCCTGACCGATGGCACTATTGTCTCCTTCAGACTGCAGTATCTGTGAACACTTTGGGTCATGCCTGTTGGCAGTTGGCAGCTTCGATGCTGCTCTGCAAGCGCATTGTATCCGCCCTCATATGGACGCACACATTTCCCGGATCACGCCCTCGTCCCCCTGAGGACCTCAAAGGACTGGTAAGTTGCCTTTGGCAAGTCTTGCTCCTCGCCGAACTCGCACTTCTCAATCTTTGATGCTGGCGACCCCGTGTGCTTGAGCCACTCCTGCATCAGGCAGCACTCATTGTGTTCCTTTCCAACCGTGATCGATTCTCGCATTCCTTGATCCTCCCAGTCGCCACGTTCATCGAACAACAGGCAGCATTCAACCACCAACTTGCCTTCATCTCAAAGAAGGGAGCCGGCTCTGCCTGCAATGCATGCATGCGTGCATGACGCCAATGGGAGTTGTGGCTAGGCACCTAGACGGTGTGCGAAGAGGCCTGAGCTTGTTGCAATCGTAGCGGTGCTGCTTGCCTGGATCTCTCCTGCCACTGTGCCGCTGTCTGTGTTGCGGCAGAAGCCCATCACGCCAATCTCATCCGCCTTTTGCTTTGTGGAGTCGCGGAAGAACACACCTGGGAAGCAAAGAGCCAACCTGTCTGCAGGTTTGTTGTTGCATTGCGTTGGGCACTGGAGTTGTAGGAAACCTGCAAAGCAAGCTACGCAATGCGAATGATCAGGACCAGGGGCGCCACCACGATTGACGCACTCAGCTATGATGAGTCGGGCTGTCTAGCTGCATACCTTGCACCTTCCCAAACACTTCGAATGTGCAGCTTTTCACTGCCATGCTGGTGGAAATTCGACAACTGGTGCGTGTTGCTTGCAATGATCTGTGCTGAGTGGCTTGTCTGCTGAGAACTGGTGGCACACGCTGGCACACTGCGAGGCTGCGTGCTATCATCCAGGTTACATGAGGTCGCTGTTGCTGGTTGACGGCAGGCAATTTGGTGATCAACTGGGTCTGCTGAGACAGGAAGCTGGATGGAAGGTGCATTTTTTTGAGATGCATTTTCCAACTTCCACAACCAATGGTTCAGTGCAGCAAGGAAGGCGGACTGCCGAGCTCTTGTAGTTGAGCAACACCTTGGCCGGCGTTCAGTGCTGTCACTCCAGCACCCGCAGCATGAATGCCAACGCGGGAACCTGAAAGAAAGCCAACCCTGCGAGCACCGCCAGGCCTGCAAAGGGCAATCTTTCATATCGTCACATGTTGTCTGCTGTCGAATACGAGCGATAGAATGCATGTCAACTGTGAAATCGCAAACAGTGGCTGCCTTCACGCGGATGGCACGGTCGCTGCACACACAGATGCTTTCGCAACTGCTCACCAGACTCCGTCGCTGCACACACAGATGCTTTCGCAACTGCTCACCAGACTCCGTCGCGCAGTGGAAGTGGCGCGCGGTGATGTGCATCTCCACGCACATGAGGCCAAACAGCAGCGCCACTGCGCCCGCCGCGGCCACCAGCACGACCCTGTCCAGCCGCCGGCGGCCGGCCCAGCGGCGGCGGATGTCGGCCGCAATGAGGTGTGCCTCGGCCGTGAAGATGGCCACCAGCGAGGCGCCCAGAAATATGTGGTCCGACACCAGGTGCGCATGCGTGCCCGGCTCCCTGTGTGGAGGTAGGCCACGAGCTCGTTCGATGATGCGACCTGATTCTGACATAGCAGCAGTGTGAACCTGTCGATGTACAAAGAGATTGTAGCCCAGTTGGATGTGAACGTGCGCCTCTCCCCTTTGGGCCCTGCGCCACCAGAATTCCAAACACTCACTCTGGCACAGTGATGGTCTGCTTGTGCATTTCGCATGTTTAATAGGCTGTGTGCTACAGTCTCACGCCGAGGTATACTGGACACATTGAATGGTGACAGGACGTGACAAAGCCTATAACCATGTGTCAGGCAGCACCAGTTGGCTGATGCTGGTGCTGGCAGTGAGAACCTCAGTGCTGGCCGGTTGCAGCTATGTTGGGTGGATGCCGACGAGACTCAGGCAGGCAGTGCAATGACGACTCACTTGGCAGCGCGCACAAGCGGCGTCAGCAGCTGATGCAGGCCATACACCCCCAGCCGGCTGATGGTGATGCCCGCATACAGCACCAGCAGTTCCACAAAGGCTGGGCCGGCGATGCTGTCGCTTCCCGGCGGCGGCAGCGTCGCATACCTGGTGCATGGCAGAGAAACAGCGAATGTGCTTCTTGTCAGCCTCAGTTGTGGTGAGTGGATATGGCGGACAAAATTAACACATCCAAGCCGACTCAAGCACCCAGAACTCTCAACTTCAACTTCCTGAAATGCCGAAAGATGTTGGATGCTCGTACAATGAGCTCGTGCTGTCCATGTTGTGATGCGCTGCGTACCACCGCAGCAGCAGGATGGGCACGGGCAGCAGCGGCCCCGCGCCCCGAAGGGCTCGATCAAACCAGATGAGCGGCAGCTTCTCCCGCTCCGGTGGCTGCCCTGTGGTGGCACACACCCATCGCCTGATGCAGCTCCATCCAAGATGTTGGTGCAGACTTTGACGGCACAGTGAGCCATTGCTGGGAGACGGAGCAAGCTTTTGCTCTGCGATGCTTGCACATGCAGCAGGACCGGCACATACCGTTATTGAGACACATGCCCAAGCCGATGGCCAGGATCCACAGCCCCGTCATGAGCAGCGCCAGCCGCACCAGCATGCGCGCATCATAAGAACGCACGAGGCCTCGCTGCTGCTGTGGTGCCGGTGCTCGCCTGTATGGGGATTATGGCAGACTCATTCGGGCTCGTCCTCGCGAATCGCTGTCGCACCCTGAGTTCAAAGTCCTGCAGCATTTGATGGGCATCCACCAACAGCAACAGCACACCTACTGTCTAAGGGGCTTGTTTGCTCTGGCAGCGGCTGGATCTCACTGGTGTCCATGTCTGCTGCGGGGTGGGCACGTGTGGCTGGTCGCTGCCTTGCCGGGGCAGCTGTAGCCATTGCGGAGGGCAGAACTGACTGCAGCTACTGCCTGCTGACTGCTGCTGTGCCGAGATGATGCAGCCACGTGTCGCGCGACCTCAGCAGCTGCAGGTCTTTCCTTGCAGGCCGCGCAAAGCGGACAGACTGATTGGGTGTTCAGCGGCCCACAGGCTTCCGTGGCAAGCTTGCAGTGGGCAGCGTCATGTACCAGCCTGCCGCGCTGCAGGGCTGCTCTGTCTACCGCAGCACAAAGTAAAGCAGCAGTCCCAGCAAGACGACGTTGACGACAATGACGGGCAGGATGTACCTGCAGCAGGAGCGCCAGCGTTCAGCACTTGTTCATATCACTGCAGGACCGTTATTGCAGAAACGTTACCCTGCTAAATTGCCCACATATAGAGGCCTCCCGTCACAACTGCAGTTGAGGCCGATGAGGAGCTTACTGGCTATATCACAAGCATTCGTTGTAGATGTGGCGCCACAGACTAGGCTCTGAAGGCTCGGCAGCAGAGAATTGCCTCTCCACATCATCGGACAGCAACGCGTTGTGCTGGTCTGCCATCTCTTCTGTGCAGGCAGCGCGCGTCACAATGCTTTCGGTCATTCACCAGTCTAGTGCATTTACAGGCCTCCCGTCAAAGCGTGCAGATGAGGTCTGCCATCTCTATTGTGCGGGCAGCACGCGTCGAAAGGCTTGTGCTTGCTCGGAGTGCTTGTGGGGGTGTAGGAACGCAAGCTCTTCTTGCCAGCTTCCTGACTTAAAGTCTTCATGTCTGCAAGTCTCTAATTTGCAGCAACATAGGCTTTCGCAGGCATTATCGTGCCTCTTGCCACTTGCATCGACATTTCTGGAACCTCAGCAGGGTTGGTGCACTCAGACGGGCCGAAACCGGCGACCTGGCATCGTCGGACGTGCTGATGTGCACACCTGTGCCATGCTGCACTGTGACGCTGAGCATTCGGGTCTCGTCGGCGCAGACCGGCTGTGTCTCACAGGAACAGGTATTGGAAAGAGCCGATCTATTGCAGGCATTGTAAGTACAGACTTTTTACTGCATGCTGGCAGCACTGTTGCCACGCTGTGCGCGCTCTGGCTTACTGCATGCAAAACGCTACATGGACTTGTAAGATGCTGCGACATGTACATTTGACCAGCAAGTTCTCACCGCAGGCTTCACGGGAGCACAGCGGCAGCATGTGCGCAACCTCGCGGAGGCCGCTGGCTGTGAGTATCGGGGCGACCTGGTCTTCGGCAGGTGAGATCTCAAGTTGCTCATGTGCACACGTTCAAGCGGCTTCCACGTCAAAGGATGTAGCATGCAATGAAGAGGTGGAGATAATAGATCGATTGCATGCAAGACGACGCACCTGATCTTCAAGCCGCATGCGGGCATGCTGAACAGCAGCAAGGTCTGCACAGCACAGCAGTGGGGCATCCCGGTCGTGCACTGGCAGTGGCTGCTTGACAGCGTTGACAGGTGAGCTGCATGCATGGAGTCGCACGAGTGCCTGTATCTGTTCGTGTGACGCATGCATGCATATGCAGCATGCTCACCAGATGGCAGTAAGTGAATGGCCCTTCGACACTGATACACCACATTTGACAGGGGGGTGCTGCTCGATGTTCGGCCGCATCAGCTGGGTTGTGGCAGCTCAGCACACCTGTCATCTGCCAGCCGCCAGTCTCCGGCAGTGACGCTGCAACCTGCGGCCCAGCCAGCGGAGCAGTCTGTGGCTAGTTGTCATGCTGATGAGGCGGCATTTTCGTCGCCATGCCGCCCTCAGACGGCGGCGCACTCGCCGACGGCAGTCGTCAGCGGCCAGCTGAGTCTGCGCAAGCCACAGCCGCATGCTGAATCAAAAGCGCTGCAGCAGAGGGCAGTGACAGGCGGCAATGAGCGGCAGCTTACAGCAGATGCAGAGGTAGTGCAAGCTACAGCGCAGCATGCAGTGCCGCAGAAGACGCCAGATCAGCTGCACACGCCAGCGCAGCGGAGGCATGCATCCTTCTCTCCTGGGGCCAGCCACGAGGCAGCGCAGCATCGGCATGTGCCCTCCCCGCATGCGGCTACCGCCATGCAGATGACCCCCAACTTGCTGTGGAGCCCAGCATCTGCAGAAGCATCAGCAGCCACAGCCAGCAGCCCACCTAGGTCGGAGCAGGAGGCTCCGGATCGACAGCCCGGCTGCGGCGAGCACTGGAGGCGTGCGCTGGGCAACGTTACCAACCGGCGGCGCCCTCGTGGCAAGCAGCGGCGCAACAAGCAGCAGCAGCAGCAGGTGCTGGCACAGCCGCATTTCACAGATCGTCAGCTGGAGCCGCCACGGGCGCAGCACTCTGTGCAGCACTCTGCAGTGGCAGCGCGCCAGCAGCAAGCACAGCAGCAGGCGCAAAGTGGGTCGCAGCGCGCAGTGCCGAGAGATGAGCAGCTGGCGCAGCAAGCACCTGTGCCAGAGCCAGAGCGACGCCGCGCTGCCACCGGCGTGCGGCCGCTGCAGCCGCTGGAATGGCTCCAGGACGACATGACACCAAGTATGCAAGTGCATGTATCGCTGCCTTTCCGATGGCGAGGCACTGAGCATCAGCATGGGCAGCATGTGAGCACATCTTCACGACCCTGGCAAACATTCATCCTCGAGAGAGCTGAAACGGCCATGACGTACTGAATATACATGTGTGTTCTGTTGCGCAGAATCAAGGGTGCCGCCGCCAAAGCACGACCAGCTGCAGCCGCCTGCTCCCAACAGCACCGGGCAGCTGTCTCCCGATGGGACAGTGGACTGCAGCGCGCTTCCAGACCTGTCACTGGGACAACTACCTGCAGCCTCCTCTTGCAGGTCGGCCTCTGAGCACTACCTGCATGTCAAGCAGTAAATGTACCATGCACTTGGCAAGCTGCCGTCCTGTGGACCCTCATCAGGAATGCTGTTGTGGAACACAAGAACACAGATGGGCAGGTGGCCTGACCTGTGTTGTTTTCCAACCACAGCAGCGGCCCAGCATCTGGGCCGGCGGCCCACAGGCAGCGGCGGAGCGCATCGCCTGCCCTGCACAGCCCCGGTGCAGCGCCGGTCGACGCGGCATCGCCTGCGCGGGGCAGGGTGCGGCTGTGGGGCCTGCAGCCCATCAACCTGTGCAGCTCGGCGCTGCGGCACCACCGGCTGGCGGACATGTCCGCCATCCGCTTCTACCGCTACCTGGAAGGTGCTGTTGTAAGTTGCCCCTGCTCGTGTACGGGAGTGGTAGTTCTCTGTATGGTCACTCGTGAACTCGACACTGGTATCGTCTTACCATATCATGTAGACGACGAGGTACCCTGCTGGAATGCAGTGGCATGTGAGGATGCAGCTGGCGAGCAGCACGTTTTTACCTTTGACCTGGAGGTATATTTGTGCTTAACGGCATCTGCAAGTCATTTAGAGATAATTGAAATCTGTATCCGTAGGGCATACACTATTTAGGTTTGTCTATGCAAGAGATAATTGATTTCAGTATTCCGACATTTGACGCCTGCTGGCAACCAGTTGGGCACATTTCATCGCAGGATGCGTCGCAAGCCCCGCTGCTGTATTATGATGATGGCAGCGACGAGGGTGGCTGGCCTACACACACGCTGTTGTATGCGGGCCTGCTGGCAGCGTACGAGGTGCATGGCGAAGCTTGGATCGAGCATTGCTACCTGTATGACAGGGTGAGGCCGCAGCTGCACTGGATATCGTCCTCATGTGGAGGCGTTATGCAACTCACAACAGATGTGGTGCACCAGTCTTGCATGTGGCTTTACATATTCGAACAGAACACTACGAACACAAGAGCAGCGTCACGCACCTCGTGGGGCAAACACATCTAACCCTCAGCATGTTGAAGCGCTGCTCCCCCATGAGACTTGGAATCTCAGCACCTTTGAACACTGTCTTGAGACATGGTTGTTGATGGCGCAGGACGACATCCGCACAGACCGCCGGGGGAAGGGGCCAGCATTCCTGCGGGAGCACCCTGTCGTGGATGGCGAGCTGGTCCTGTCCCCGTACGTGTACCACAGCCGCGCGTCAGCCATCGAAGGCCAGTTCCAGCTGTTCCACAGCCGTGCCGCATGGCTGGAAGCTGGCGGTCCTGGCGATGGCAGAGGCGGCAGCATGGCTGGAGACAGCGGGGCCAAGAGTGGCTGCAGAGGCAGCAGCAGCACAGAAGTACCGACAAGCAGCTGTGGCGGCAGCTGCGCGCCCTTTGTGGGTGCAGAGCCCAACGGTGTGCCAAGCAAATTCGTCTGCACGCAGGGCTGGGATCGGGTCACGGGTCTGCCCTGGGAGTTCGATGACGAAGAATGGTTCCGATGCTTCTGGTCGTAGTTAGTGCTTTCTGGCAATGCACATTGGCCGCCTCCAGACATCAAACAAGCACTGAGTGCAGCCTGGCCGTTTGTCATAGCTTCAATGAATTCGTGTCTCGATAGCCAATGCAAAGAATCTCGAGGTTGCGCATGCTATCTCACTGCATCCGAGGAACATGGTCACGGTGCAGCAGAAAGGCAACAGTCATGAAGCCACACTGTCCAGCATCTGCCTGCAAGCCTGCTGAATGCCTTCTCCTAGCGGTTTGTTGCGGTGTGACTGTTCTTCGTCGGTGAGGACACCCCGTTCGAAGTCATCTGCAGGATGGGCTGCCTCTCGACATCTGCTGATGCCGCTGCCTGCTGCGCCTTCTCGGCCATGGCGGCTTGGATCTTGGTATAATTGTACCTGCAGTTGTCCAGAAGACACACATCAGCCATTGACGCAAAACCCTGGTACCAGCATGGGGACAGGTTGCATTGATGCAAGTCGCTCCTGCAATCTGCCACTAGACCCAGTTACTTTGGAGGCGCACCAGAGCACGGCGGCAAACGCAATCAGGTAGCCACCTGCAAAGGGCACAGAAGCTCAACTGGGGTGCGCAAAGCACTTCGAGAAGTGCAATGCATCATCAATGTCGCATTGCAGTAGCTCCCAGTGATGTCTGCTGACCCGAAAAAGTAGTGGTGTGGCATGGTCTACTCGCACTTACCAAGGTTGATTGCTGACACGGGCGACTTGTACAACAAGACCGAAAGACCAATCAGAATCCAGTCTTTCACGACACCTGCACACGACCAACGAGAGTGTAAGGTTTCTAGGAGACATCATGCCTGACAGCAGATGGGTGCAGCGCAGGACACAAGCTGTACCTAAGCGGAAGATTGACTATCAAACCTACAAACCGGGTTGACCACATTGCAGCGACAGACTTCCAGACAGCTCAGGGCCTCATGGTACAGCTCACCCGCAATGTTCATAGTCAGCGCAGACGTCTTGCCGATCAGTAGGTACACTGCGAGGTTGAGCGCAAATGCAGCCATGGCATTGCTGAGCAGCACGGGTGCGCTGATGGTGATTTCGCCTGTCGCAACCGCTGTGAGCTTAGGGTACTCCAGGAACACCCACGGCACCTAAAAATGACTTCAGTATGTGAGATGCCCTGATGCTGCTTGCTGAGGCATCTCCTGATTGTTGAAACATATGGCTTGCAGCTGCCCCTGTGACTGGCTGAGCGTCACATGTTCGTGAGTGGCAGGCATCCAACAGATGCTGCAAAAATGCTACACTGCAATATGATATCAACAGAAGTGGGATCATCACTTGAAGTGTGCTACACCACCAAAGCGCACCAGCAGGAACACGAAGCAGCAAGGCGACACATAGTACATGGTAGTGACGGAGTTGAGCTTCAGGTTGCCGCGCCGCTGCAGCAGCAGCTGCAAGACAGCACGACGGGGTTGTCAACATGCAGGCGAACCCTCTTCTGCAGCGAGTCTGACCTGGTAGCCGACCTGCTCTGAACCCAAGTGCGTCTAAAGCGCTTACACTCTTTAAGCATATGGCATGCAGTATGCAGAACAGTCCTGCGGGGACCGTTCTGCGGGGATCTGGTAAGAAACTCGACTGAAATTGCGTCACCTGCACCATTGTGAGGCGTGTGGCCTCCACCACAATGGAAATCAGCTGCAGCGCCACGCCTATCAGCACGAAGTTGAGCTCGCCGTACGCGGCGATCGCCACCCCGATGGTCACCACCACCATGTTGGCCATGCGCTTGCTGGTGAAATGCTCGGTGCCGAACAGCGTGCCCACCAGAAAAACTGCCATGGGCATCAATGCCTGGAACACGAAGGTGACCCTCAGACAGGCAGCACTGGGCACTGAGTAGCGTGGGCCGAACGACGTGTGGAACTTCCGCCGCCGCACACACGCGGATCAGCCATGCACACAAGTGCAGTATGCTACCTTGAGCATCTGGATGAACGAGACGCTCAGATACAGGTACGCTGCATTGCCTAGCCACAACACTACCGCGAAGGCGCCGCTGATTGGAACAATTGCCGTCTACAGCCATGGTATGCAGCCGGTGTTGGACGTTGCATCACCAGTATGCCAAGCCAATTGCATTATATGACTTCGACTGGTGAACACAGCATGCATGATTATGCTGTACCTTGTAGATTTCCAGGGTCATGCCCTCAACAGGAGCGACAAGCCCAGCTTTTACAATGCCAAAGCTCACGACGCTGCAGAACAGCATGTGCCTGCATCGATCAGCACACGCAGTGCATGTCAGCAACAAGGGTTGGACACTGCTATTCACGTAAGTACTCCGTGAAAACATCGGGGAAGGCAGCCTGCTATGCATCCGCGGGTTCGCAAATTTGAAGTTACCACATGGTGAGCGTGACAGGGAAGGGGAAGCCGCTATAAGCCAGCACATATCTGCAGCAGACAAGCTTGACGAGTCAGTGGACATCGTCTGGCGGTAGAACTACGATCTGATCTTCCATCCAACCCCTCACGGCAACGCCACCGCGTCAGCAGGATCCACAACAGCTGAAAAGACAGTGGCATGCTGAGAAAGAGATCAGGACACTTGCTTGTTATAGAGGATGACCAATGCCGACAACGATATCCACAGTGTGACATAGCCATAGGCTGTCGCCGCTTGGATGAGGTCCTGCCGCGAAAAGCGCTGGCTCTTGCCGGACCTGTCGGCCATGCTGCCTGCTGAAACCAAGCAACACTCCAAAAATGGGTGTCACAACATCTGCTGTGCAAAGCTGGCTGTGCTGAATCCGGAGGATCTTCTCCTTTGCGCGTTGTCGTGCAAGTGCACAGCGTTGGGTCGGGATCACGGCCGGCGTATGCTTCCAATCCAGCCAAGTCTACACTTTACTGAAAGGACAAAGCATATGCTTGAGCGGGTCACGGCAGAACATGCATTTGAGGACCGCCGTGACAAGTGGCCGGCATGAAGCATGACTCACGGCGTGAAGTCTTAAACCCTTGCCAGGAATTGGGCAGGAGGGGCACGACACCTTGCGCAAGCTCGAACGTTTCCGACACACAAACTCACAGCATCGAGTACATTGCACAGGAACGTGGTGAAGGGACGCTGCATGTGTCTGAGCCGCTTGCAGGCTCTTGGTTTTCCCAGGCAATAGGATGGTCATTAACACCGCCTTACTGCACCAGGAGGCGGAGGCCTCACTGCCCTCAAAACGTGCCTTGTCCCGCCGCAACAGAGCCAGCTGGTGTCGTCAAGCCGGGCAGGACGGTGTCTGTTCGCCAGGCCTGCATAGATCTGGCGCTGCAGTTCACATCCTGCCGGCGCAGCAGCCGTGGATGCTGCTCCACGAAAGTGGCTGACGCATTCACTCGCAAACTCTTTGCCACAACATTATGGAAGCCAGGCCCGAGGCTCCAAAAGGGGCACCACTGCCGCTGGCAGCAGCCGCGGTTGTGGCGAAGCTCAAGGCTGCATCAAAGGCCGGCGTGGGCTTCTACGACCCTGCCGTCCGCAAGCTGCGAGCCGAGCTGGCGCAGGCCTTGAAATCCGCCCTGTTGGAGGACTACGCCACTGCGCAGGCGAGCAGGATGTGCAACTTGCAGGCATGCTCATTCACCTGCATCCTGTGCGGCAACGCGTTGGTCATGTTGGTGCCTCAGACTCTCGCCAACTTTCGACAAAGGGGTCGCACTTGACGTCATTGGAGTCATGCTGTCAATAGGAGCACGGTGTGGAGCAGGCCCTGTGGAAGGTGGTGTATTACCGCCCCATAGAGGAATTTCGCCGCCGCATTCGGCTTGCCTCGGAAGCAGGCGACCGCGGCCGTGAGCCTCTGCGCAAGGTGTAAATGTGCTTCTGCTTATGCATTTCAGATTGTTACGCAGTTTTCACCTGCTGTGTGCTCAGCAAAGTTGCGACACAGCCTGCTGGCAAGTCAGGAGTTGCGGCAGTGCTGCTGAGTCAGGCATGTGGCACTATGTGACATGGCAGAGCGACAGCCAGACGACTCCGGGGCAGCAATTGTGAATGCTTGAGCGCGACTGCACTCAGCGCCTTTGCATGTCTCTGCACGGACGAAATTTGCATTCCACCAGCTGCTGCGCAAAGGGCCCGCAACTTCCCGCGCCTGGCACTGAACAACATTGCGCTGCAACCCTGTTCTCATACACTGTGTTGAATGTTCCACAGGCCAAGGCCGCATTCAACCAGCTGCTGGACAATGGCGCCGCCTTCTACCGCCGCCTGGCGCTGGATGTGCAGTCCACGTTCGGCGACGCCGGCTGCCCGCTCTCTTTCCCCGAAGACCCTGCCGCCGACCCCGCGATTGCCCGCCTCGCACCTTCACACCCACCCTCCATTGATGCTCGCCCAACAGTGTTCCGCTGCCTCATCTGCCTTGGCGACCTTGCCAGGTGACATGTACATTCATCGTACTGTATTTGTTGCATCCTGTAGCTGCCTCACCATCGGCGTCGCTGGATGCACTTCACAAAGCTGAGTGTGCATGAGCTACCTAGCGGCAGTCAGGGATGTGGGGCAGTTACACCATCCAGACGCACTTATGCAGGGCTGAACGTCGCAACTGTTGCATCTTCAGGTATCAAATCAATGCCGCCAATGAGGAGCCAGGGCGCGACTGGTCGCTCGCGGCCCGCCACTACCTGCGCGCTGCACGTGTGCTACCGTCCGGCGGCAATGCCTACAACCAACTTGCTGTGCTTGCCACGTGAGTACGTCAGAAAGGTCACTGTCCAATCCCGGCGTGTGAGATGTACTGACTGTGTGTTGCAAGCAATGTTGCTCGACTGAAAGGGGTTTTTGGGTGCGGTCCTATCCTGCAACAAAGGAAGCGATGGCGAGTTGCCACTACTGCAGGTACATCGGCGACGAGCTGTCGGCGGTGGGGCACTACTTCCGCGCCCTGGCGGTGGCGAAGCCTTTCCTGGTCGCCCGCGACAACCTGCTGCTGTTGTTCGAGCAGAATCGCATCAGGTGCCGCTGCAATTTGTCAATGCTCGGAGGCCATGCACTGTCGCCTGCACTATTCAGCCCTCCCATGTGTCATGCATAGCATATTTTGTCTGCTGATCCCCTTTGTTTTTTGGTTTGTTGGAAGGTTTTGGGATTTGTAATACTCAAAAAGGTTGTGCTGGCAGGTATGAGATGCTGATGGGCAGCAGCCGGGGGCGGGCCGCCGCCCGAGCGGCACAGCAGCGGCCGGGCCGCAGCGGCCAGCCCCACCCGTCGCAGCAGCCCGCCACCATGGCCGACCTCGTCACCCATTTCGTCCGACTGCACGGTGAGACACCAGCAGGATTGCCCCCGTGCTTGCATGCCCATGAAGGAGAGCGTCCTGCGACTTGCTGAGAGCGCCCTGCGACTTGCTGCTGTTGCGGGCTGCACATTCATATGTTAGCTGTGGTCCCACACTGCTTGTTCAGGCTGGTCTGAACAGCTGAGTGTGCTCACTCGATGTGCAGGCGTCCTCTTCACCCGCATCAATGTCGACACCTTTCCCGCGGTTGCCGCTGCCGCTGCTGCGGAGCTCCAGCAGGCGCTGCAGGTCCGTCTCCTGCTCTCATTGTGTCAACATTATTGTATAGCTGTTGTGCTTGTCGGACTGTTGCTGCAAGGCGTCATGCATGCAATTGAGGACTGCAGCAGGATTGCTTGGCGGCAACAGCAATGGAATCAAAAGAATGATTGGCGTGTGCAGAACCCTGGCATACTACGCTCACTGACGGCTGCGCCAGGCGGCAGCGTCTCGGACTCGCCCGCCATGCGGCTGGCTGTCCTGGCGGCCTTCTCGGTCGCCAACGTGGACTACAGCCCTGACGGCCGTCCTCCCGGGTATGCGCACATGGTAGAAGTCTTTGATTGTCACACCAGCGCCAATGGACCGTAACTGGTTGTTGAACGCCGCAATTGATTCCATTGCAGCGATATGTCGCGTAGGACTTTAGTTATCTAGCTCCGTGTTCGACCAGAAGCATTCGGAGGCAGCAATGTCATCTTCTGGTGGCAGGGTGGCGGAAGCGCTGCAGCGAAAGGAGCTGCGGCAGTTCGCCCTCTCCGCTGCCTTGCAGCTTGCGGCCGCTCTTTGTGGGACGGCAGCTGAGGCGAAGATGGCGCCGCCGGCTGCAAACGGCAGCGCTGGCAGCAAGTCCCGCAGTGGCATTGGCACTGGCGTGGACTTACGGCTGCGGCTTCTGCCGGCGGTGCATGTGCTGCTGCTGTGGGTGGCGGGCCACCCTGAGGCTGCCAGGTGCTGCGCCGCACAAGCCCTTGTGCCTGACTGCCCTAGTGACATGTGTTCCGCCGTCCAGTACCATATGTGTTCTGCCAGCACCCTCGTTACATTTGGTGTACTTCGACACTTTCAATGCCGCTGCCCTTGAGATCGTGCCGAGCCTATGAGTGTGCGACGCAGGCCCGAGAAGGCAAGCAGTCAGGAGCTGACTTCTCAGCACCGCAAGTTTCTGGAGACTGCGAAGCGATTGCGAGCGTGGGTGGATGGGCAGCTGGCATCAGCGCAGGGTGCTGCGGGGCAATGGCTGCGGCTGCCGGAGCTCGTCTCGCTGCGGGGCTTCCTGCCGCTGGCCCCTGTGGGCCTGGCAGCTGACACGCCCCCGCCTGCGCCCCTGGAGTATAAGGTGGGGCCAACTTCCTTCCTGAGAGCTGCATCGACTGACAATTGTGTCATGCGGATGCACCATGACAGTTGATGTACTGCAAGAGGCGCCCGTTGTTGGTCGGTTTGCTCACCCCAAGGTGCCTCCAGCCCCCAGCATGGCGGCAGCTCAGCTGACGAGATTTTTTCCCCAATTTACAGGAGGAGCAGCCAGTGCGGCTGGCCAGCATCATGGACTGCTTGCGCCGCGTGTGCGACACCAGTAGCGACGTGCAGCTGGCAGGAGCGGCACCTGAGCCAGCAGTAGATGCAGCTGCCGTCAGGCAGCCTGCAGCGGCTGCGGCTCCGCCAGCTGCAGCGCCGCAGGCTGCAGCTGCCGCCCCAATACCTCTGCTTGATCAGGACGATGAAGACGAGGAGGTGTGAACATGCATCGTCATTCCCTGCGCCTGTCCTGTTTTGAGTCTTCTATCCTGCTCAGGGATTGCAGCTGCTCAACTCCTGTATGATGTGGTCAGACGCTGTTCAGCTTGTGGTGGCCTGTGCTGCCATCTGTTCCATTTGCATGATCAACACCCTTTCTGCCGTCGATCCATCCTTTGCATACTGCATACACACTGCACACTCACAGGATGACAACCTTGCTGCATTGCCCGCAGGTCATTGTGTACGCGCCGGGCGCCGGCAGCCCTGCGCAGCGGCCAGACTCGCCGCAGCTGCAGGGCGGCCCTGTGGCTGAGGATATGGCTGCAGATGCAAAGGCGCCCTGGCAGCGGCCTGCCGCCCCTGCGGCCTCAGCGTGGACGCCGCCGCAGAGCCCCACACCCACCGAGGTAGCTAACTCATCAGCCACTGAGGCATAAGCAGTGTCGAGGTAGTCGGCTGCCTCTTATGGACCTGACCGCACTGCAATTCGGTTTGACTGCTCATGTATGGCGCATATTGTAACGTTGCCTCACAGTGGTCGCCTCACAAATCTGCACAACTGTTGCTCACCCGATATCGTTGCACCGCTCAACATGATGCGACTTTGCAGATTGCCAGTCCTGGCGCAGAGCCAGGCAGCACTGTGCCGGAGGCTGCGCCGTGGGCGGGGGCAGCAGGCGGCGGTGGCGGTGGCAGCAGCAGCGGGCTGTTCGGCGGCGGCGGCAGCGTGTTTGACGGTGGCACAGGGGGTGGCTTCCTGGGGAGGGACATCTTTGCGCTGCACCGTGCGACCGGGGGCAGCATCGGCTTTGGCCTGGCGGACATGGGCGCGCCCACCATAGGCGGCTCCTCTGGAGGTACAAGTCCTCCTTGCCTCCAAAGACAGGGCCTTCAGCCAGTCCTACATCTGCATCCTGCAGTGGTTCCAGGCGCTGCAGCGTGGCGCCCATCCCCTGGGAAAGCTTCTGTGTGGGCAACCATCATGGCAACGGCACGGCGGCGTCCCTGCTGTAGTTGGATTTTCCTTCGGAACATCGTGTCACCAACTCAACATGTGACCTTGCGCGAGTCTCCCCTGCAGGCCTGTCTGGCGATGTGCGCACCAGCTCGCCCTTTGCCACAGGCAGCTGGGTGCGGCCCGCGCCTGCCCAGGTTGCCTCCCTGTGGAATGATGCTGCCCCTCAGGTATGCAGACCTTCTCATGCTGTGCTGAAGCCTGGGTGTCAGATTCCACTCGTGCTGATGTTGCAATGACAGCATTTGCAGATGGGTGGGTGCCTTTTGTGTCGACTTGGGGCTGGCTCCAGTCTCCAGCGATCCTGTAGCACATCTCTGCTGTCGCAGGCGATGTCGCAACAGGAGCAGTGGCAGCAGCCGCATCCGGCGCCAGCGGCAGGGCACCAGCTGTCCGACCCCATGGATGCGCCGCAGCCGCCGAGCTACCAGCACTTTGGGGCAGCCACGTGGGCAGTCCCGCCGACGCCAGGAGCGCAACCGTCGATGTGGCAGCCGCCGCCGCAGCAGGTGCCACAGCTGCCGCAGCAGCCGCAGCAACCTGCGACGGACGCCGAACGGGGGCTGCAGCAGCGACCAGGGTGGCAGCAGCCCAAGCCCCAGCGACCTGTTGGGCAACCGCCGCTGGTACAGGACTGGTCCTGGCTGGACAGCCTGCCGACGCGCTGAAGCTTGCGCACGTCAGTTCACCGGTGGCACAGGGTGCCGTACCTCCCAAGGATTTTCTGGTTCGCACCTCGCCTGGCCTGTATTCCTGGATAATGAATCTGGATGACGTGATGCTCTGCGCCTGCGGGCGCAGGGACGTGAATGACAATGCACTGACTCATTCACCTGACGTCACTCTGGCGCGCCATACGCAGTTCCAACACGCAGTTCCGATGTTGTTCGCACTGAGCATGGCAGAGGAACACAGTGACTTTGGGCTAGCGGAGGCCGCGCAGAACTGGAGCTCCCCCAATTTCGACGCGTTTCTGCAAGACGCACTTGCATCCCAGTTGCCGGCACGCCTGCAGGCGCCACAGCAGCAGGCGCTGTCTCCGCCGCCTCTGTATGCTTCATTGCCACAGGACGTCAAGCCCGATGTCGGCAACAGCAGGTAAGTTGCAAAACTTCATTACAAGTTGGAGCCGGCCCACGTGCCGTAGCCGAAGCTGGGGGGCTCCTTACTAAGCCAGCTGCCAAAGCTCCCGAAAAGGGGCCCTTGCTTCAAATTGTAGTCATTTCAGTGCTGGCGCGCGGTTTGCGCTCCTGGCCGGTCTGGGGGCCACTCCCGATCCCACCGCAAGCGTGCAGTCGCGACCTACCCGACACTGTTGGGGGTGGTTCAGCGCCGATTCGATCGCTTCGGCAATGCGCGGGGGTTAGCATGGCGCCCTGGCAGCGGGGAAGCTCATCGTCTCAGGCCTCAGAGGTGGGCCGTCACAGGACGCTCCGCCTTTGACGTACTGCCCACACCTGCGGGTCCGCGCCGCTGTCGGCTCGGAAGCTGCCCTTGCGCACCACCCCGCGGCGCCTGCTGCGAGGGTTGTGCACGACCAGGTGTGGCAGTCGAAGTCTATCGTCAATGCCGAAACGTTTGTGTGGGATCTGTTGACGAAGACCTGGGTGCCCCCTGGTCAGCTAGGAGCTTGTCTGCAATGTGCCGAAAGTTTCGGCGGGTAGCTGCTTGATCGCCGTCTGATAGCAGCATAGACAGCGGGTTGCTCGGGTCGGCTGCGGCCTGATGTGGGACTGGGCAGACGCAATGCTCGGTCCACCTCCACACATCCTGTTGGATAGGGCAGGTGCTGGACTACAAACGAACCGCTATCATGGAGCGTGTCAGCGTTGAACCACGCCTGATGCTGGACATACTGGCTGAGAGCGATTGGGCCTTCTGTCACCTGCCCCTGGTATAGTTTCTTTCAGCGGCAGCGCAATGAATGGATGCAATGCTTGCGGGGGTCCACGTCCTGTGATCGAACCCTGAATCGGTGCCTCTGGCGGCAGCGCTCGTATGACCGAGGAATCGTTCGAACGGGCACCATAAGCTCCCAGCCACGCTTGTTGGTCATAGGACAGATAGGGCGCTCTGCTCCTCAAGCGCCCAGGGATCTGCCAGCTCATGGCTCCGATGCTGTGCAGTGTTGCAGACCGTTGCCACCTGCGCACACGTCGATGCACGCGGATGGTGGCGGCCACTATGGACCATTGCAGCAGCGGCAGCTGCGCTGGCATTGCAGCGCTCCGGCTCACATGCGCCCTGAGATGTGGTCCATCCGTCCCACACAGGTACCACCTGCGGAACGTGTCGGGGGCGGACTCGGCGGCGGCCACCACGGAGCAGTGGAGCGGCGGCAGCGGGGACAGCGGCTCCCCGCGCCGCCCGCCCAAGGGCAAGCCCATGAGCGCCGCCGCCCGCCGCACCGCGGAGCTCCAGGAGAAGAACCGCCGCGCCCAACGCCGCTTCCGCGAGCGCCAGAAGGTGAGTGAGGAAGTCAGGACCTGGTGTAGATGGTCGCATTGTCGCCCCTGGAAGCTGGCTACCATGGGCTCATGTTGTGCTGCCAACAGGAGCTGACTGGCGGGCGCAGCATAGCTCCTTGATGAGTGCGATGTACTACTTGCTGTAGTTTGTGATGGCAGCCATTTGTTTGCATGCAATTAATGCAAGTTACATTGTCTGCACACTCGCGTGACGCCTCCTGCGTGCTCGAAACCTGCAGAACAAGGTGACGGAGCTGGAAGCGAAGGTGGAGGAGCTCAATGGTCGCATCGCGGCGCTGCTGTCGGACAAGGCGGCCATGGACAGCCGCATCGGCATCCTCAACCGGGTGCTGCGCATGCGGGAGGAGCACATCGAGCTGCTGCAGCGCAAGGTGAGGCCCATCGAGTATACACGGCTTGACGCGCCCTTCTCCGCTCTGCAGCTGACTCTGCATATCGATGTGAGGGGAGCCAGTTGCAGTTGAGGGGCGAAGGCCGCCAGCAAGGTTGCTGCAGCGGACAGCGCTGCCCACCAGGCAGTGCATGAGGTCATGCACATATCGCAGCTTGTTGCACATGCAAACTGCTGGACTCTGGACACAGCAGCACGACTTGAGGCACATGCGAACTAATAATATCACAACTTGATACACCTGCAAACTGCTGGAATCACAATCTGACACACTTGCAAACTGATGAGATGTGGTCACATTGACAGCAGAACACGGTGCCCAGCGCTGCGGAGGCGAGCGAGGAGCAGATGGAGGACCTGCAGCTGACGGCGGCCTCCGGGCAGCCCGTCACCTACACCGCGGACCACATCAAGGCGCTCTCCAGAGCTGACGTGCGACCCTCCTCCCCTTGTCTCACCTGAAGTGCACGCAAGCAGCACAGAATCGTATTGGCATGTACGATTCCTCCAATTGTTGCGGCGCAGAGCAGCTTCTCGCAGTTCAGCGGCACCGAAGGTTGACTGCCAGAGACGAGCTGATGTGGCTGCAGGCTGTCGCCATCTGGAAGGGCTATGTCAATCAGATGGCGATGCAGCTGGTGGATGTGGATGCGGGCGGCTCAGAGGCTGCATCAGGTGGCCTACAGCGGCTGGTGCAGGAACTGGTGCGTACCATGACCATATCCTTATCATGAACGCCCACCGTCTCCCTCAGTGCTGATGTTTTAGCACTGCTGCTGCTCGTTCGTGATGCCACCTGTCCGAGTCTGTGAGTTTTCATGAGACTGCTTGATGCTGTAGTGGTTCAATTGATGCTTCAGCTTACTCCATACACCTGCGCGCAAATCTTTACTCGCATGATCATGCTCATGCTTAACTGACCCTCAGTCCTGCTGTGCTGGCGCAGTGTGCGTACATCATGCGGATGCACATGCTCAACCCGCTGACGACGCGGGAGTTCAGCGCCCAGAAGCTGGAGGACTCCCCAGAAGCGCCGCCAGACGCCGCCGGCGAGAGCTCAGAGCGCTGGCTCAGCCTCGCGGTGAGTCTTGTGACTCCTGTGCAAGCTCAGCATACGAGCCAACTTACCCATTCTCATGGGGAAGCTTGCCACATCTGCATGCCTAGGGGCGCATGCTGCAGTATCATATATGCAGCCTGGTAAGGGGTGGGTGCTAGCTATTGCGTTGGGCTGTAGGCTGCACTCGGCTGGTGAGGAATCACCTGCACAGCATGCTGCTGCCTCTGAAGGTGCATCGCAGGCCACTCGCATGCAAGTTTGGGCAGCGTAGTCCAGTTCACCTTAGTCAGGACTTTGTACATAAAGAGGTTGTGACTGACCTCGTGGAGCAGTACCACAAGTCAGCCAGCCCTGCAGTACATGCTGCTGCATGACTGATGTTTAAGGGCAGGTTGTGTCCCACCTTCTGCGAACCCCATGCACGAGACTGCATGTACCAATAGAGCATCGACCAAAGCTGCACTGGTGCTCAGAATGTGCCCTTTGTGCAGCTTTCACAGGCTGCCTGTAGGCATCGCAGCGCCAAGCCGGCGGGTGCGCACGGGAGGCCCTGATTGTCATGTGACTCCGAGACCACAATGTCAAAACCTGCTGTTTCTGGTGCGCAGCGGGCGCTGCACCTGAGCCAGGCGCAGCGCACGGAGATTGTGCAGCTGCGGCGGCTGTTCCTGTCCAAGATGCACGGCATCGCGCAGCAGCGGCAGGACATCCACCAGTCCCTTGCGGTGCGCTGCCCCCCACGAGTCTCCTGGCGCCTGACTGTGCTAGATGTCTGTGGTCTTCTGCACTTTACGTATGTGTGCTCCAAGAATGGCCTTTGTGGGTAAGCTGTGGTTTTCATAGGACAGCGTGTCTCCTGTTCCTGCATAGCTAACTGCTTCTTTTGCGCTGTCCACCTGCATGAGGACCATCCAGAAATTGTACACAGAGAGGCGCTGTGCACTCAGACTCCATCGTTCTGAGCTTGCAGGCTGTCACATCGTAGCTTGGGATGATGACCCAGCTTGTTGTGCACAAAGCTATCGCAGTCGCTGCATGTTTGCCATTCTTATCATTGTTGATATTATTACCATTGTCTTGTGCAGCTGGCAATGCCGGCGCCCAGCTTCTCTCGCGCGACAGCGATCCAGTCGCTGCGCACGCACGACGGCATCGAGCGGCTGCGCAGCAACTTGCGGGAGGAGCACATGCTTAAGATGGACTGGGTCATGACGCTGCTCAAGCACACGCTGAGCCCCACCCAGGTCGCCCGCCTCCTGGTTCAGGTGCGTAAAGAAGATGTGCCATGCACAGACATACTTTGTTTGAACGATACTGTTTCAGATGCAGTACACTCTTCCGAGAGACCTTTCAATGCATGTGATGTGATTTCTGAGGTCAGGCACTTCACCACTATTCTACTGAGATGTGCAGCACTCATTTCGTTGGCCTCTCACTTTGGAGGTCTGTGCTGATCAATCATATCAGACACATGCGCCGGGCATCGCCTGAGGAGCGGTTCCTCCTGCAACACAGGCATGGCCGTGGTCCCCAGACACGCTGGCGATGTCCACCTGGATTGCGGCAGAGGAGAACGAGCCAGACGCCCTCGCCATGCTGGCGCAGGCCTCCCGCCCGGTGAGCAGATGCTCCACCGCCCAGGGTGCTCTTCACACATGCTGCAGAAGCGCATGTTGTGTTCATGAACATCTTGCACAATGCAGCTGTGTGTGTAGTTGATGCCTCCCGGGTGCACATGCGCACTCTGGACTGTGACAGGGCGGAGTCCTGCAGACTTGTACAGAGCCAATGCCCACCAGCTGGTCGAGTCGGTGGAAACGGGGCACTCACTGGCAGTTCATGCTGCAGGATTCCGCCGGCCTGGGCGGCGGCGCAGCCGGCCGCAGCCCCAGCGCTCCCCCGTCCAGCAGCAGCCACTTTGGCGGCGCCATGGGCCTGAACCCTGGAGCCTTGAACTCGGCGGCGCTGGGCCCTGCTGGCGGCTTCAGCATGCCGGGTTCCGGCGCGGGCATGCTGCCTGACCCACTGCTGCAGATCCCGCAGCTGGGGGGCGGTGGCGGCGGCCCCGGCGGTTTTGGCGCTGGTGGCGGGTTTTCCAGTGGCAACAGCCTCAGCGGCGGCTTCAGCAGCGCCGGCTTTGGCGGGCTGCTGCCCTCCGGAAGCCTGCCAGCCCTGCCATCGATGGGGTCGGCCGGCGGGGTTGCTGCAGGGCTGGGCGGCAGCATGGGTCTGGGCGGCGGCGCCGGCTTTGGCGGCAGTGGCCTGGGGGGCATGCAGTTCCCCATGTCAGGTGGCTGACTCTTCCGGCACGACCTCTGAAGCGCACTGGTGCACATTGCACCTGCTACATGTCGAGCATCCCACATTGAAACTCCAGCACACAAGGCTTTGTTTGGAAATGCAACTTGGATCTGACATTCTCCTCTTCCTATTCCCCAGGCGGTCTGCCGAGCCTGCCCAGCATCCCCGGCAGCCTGCCCAGCCTGCCGCTGGGCACGCAGCGCCCTTTCGAGATGGACGACGGCGGAGCGGGGCCCTCTGGTGCTGGCGCCTCCGCCGGTATGCTGCCGCCGCTGACCAGCCAGCCGCCGCCGTTCTGATGCTGGGCAGAATGGTCAGTCCAGGTCAGCAACTGCAATTCCAGCTGCGGCTGCGGTGCAGCCCTTCGGTCAGCGGCGCAGGTGTGCTGCTGGCGGCGATTCGGCAGCCGCAGCAGGCGTGGCTGCTTCTGCGTCTGCGTCTGCGCTGCGGCCCTTCAGCGGCCGCAGTCGCGCTGCCAGCGTGCTGCCGGCGCCGGTCACCTGGCCGCCGCAGCTGTGGGGTGGCACATCACGTGCGGGAGGCTGTGGCATACCAAGAAATTCAGGGCAGGCCTCCACTGCCGCTCCACAGCCGGACGGCACGTGCGCGAGGTTGGCAACAAGAGCAGAAGCGGCGCTTGCCTGTGCGGCTTCGCCAAGGGAGTGCGCAACTTGATGAATAAGCAGCCTCATTCTGGGCAGAAGTTCTGACGAGCAGCGGGTATCAGCGGGTAGTAAATAAAGACTCTAGTCAACAGCGGGCTGTGTTCGACAGCTGCGCGGCCCGGTGTTGCTTGCATGCAACTAGTCAATGGAGGGCAACGTGCCTGGCAGCCCCAGGCGCCGGCATAATAGTCGGGGAGGTATGTGTTGCGGATGGTATGAAGAGGGGCATGGATTGCGCTGGCCGCCAGACAGGCTTGCATGCCGCTGTGCGTGCTTTTGCCAGGCGCAGAGACTCTGCTGCACAGCTGCAACTGGACAGAGGGAACAACTCTCTGATAAGTTTGAGCCCCCGCCACAGATTGGGCACCTCATGCTGGCGCATCAGACGGCTGATGGCAGAGAGCAGCAGATTCCTAGTTGGCGGTTCGTGGGTCAGATTGGCTGTCTCGTTTGTTCTGGATGGTTTCTGGTTTTTCTCGTCGATTTCGAAGGCCTGGTGCATACAGTGCACAGTGCAGTGCGCATCTAGTTCCATGTACTGTTTCTGTTGGATTTGCTTTGGTGCTGGCGGCTCTGCCCGCCAGGTCTTGAGGAACTGAAACACCGGAAGTAGCATCCCCAACAGCAGCAAACCTGTCAGACAAGCTACCTCATACAGCAGAGCTGCATATCCGTCATCCTCGACTCGCTTGAAGTCGCGTACCAAGTACAGCCACCATGCACGACATCAGCCGTCGCTTGTTCGCCTCTGGATTGACGTACGAGCCACAGGTCAGTGCAATCTATAGACGGTGCGGCTCTCGCAGCCAGAGGCGTTCATGCCGCCTTCCGTGCTGCGGTCATCAATCAGTCCATCGTCTGGCTCCTGTCAGTGTTTCCAGAGCTTCACCACGCGGTCCTTGCCGCCGGAGGCGACCATGGCGCCATCGGGGCTCCAATCCACGGCGTACACCTCGTCCGCGTGCCCCGGCAGATCCAGCTTCAGCTTCTTGCTGCGAACGTCCCACACCTGCATGATGGTCACATGATGTTGTCACGGGAAGGGATGTTACATGCTGTGGCAGAGTGGCATCGGCAACATCACCAACCTCTAGGGCCCCTACGAGCTACAAGAGCAGGGGACAGCCCACAGGTTTTGAATAACAACATATGTCACACATGCGCCCAGGCTTTATGGCTTGTGGATTGGCATGGCGCACACCCACCTTGAGGGTGCTGTCCTTGCTGCCGGACACAAACAGGCGGCTGTCCGACGACCAGGCGACCTGGTAGACTGGCCCCACATGGCCGCGGAAGGTGGCGACGAAGGTGCCCCTCAGCCCGTCCCACAGCTTGAGCGCCTTGTCGAAGGACGCCGACACGATCCACCGCCCGTCCGGCGAAAACTGCACCTGCGTGTGCAGAGGCAGTGCAGGTGTCAAAATTGCAGCATGGCGCCACATGTAATATTGTGTGAGTTGAAGCCCGCAGCAGAAATGAGGCATCAGGTTTCTCTTGCTCTGTTACAACCCTGGTTGGGTGCTGGCAGTCGGAAAACTTAATGGGCAGAGCTTCACTGTCCTGCTTTGGTGTCCGCGGACTGGTTGCGCATGGTTCAAAGCCATGTCGGGGCTTGAGATCGCATGGCACCTGATTGATGAGCTGCATGTGGCCGGTCATGCGCGCGAGGGGCGCCTTGCTGGCGGCCGGCTCCCATAGGAACATGGTGAAGTCGTCCGACCCCGACACCAGCCGCTCCGGGCGCCCCCCTGTAGCGGTGTTGTACTGCTGCTGTGCTGCCTGTGGAGCAGCACACACACACATATCGACAGACATGATCTAGAATTACGTGATATTGAAACGAAGTAGTTGACTGTTACCAGCAGCACCGGCTGCACCCTGTGCCTACACTTGCCGGCTGCAGCGCTGCCTGGCTCCAATGTTCATACTTGAGGATGTAAATCCTGCATGATGCTTGCATTCCACGTGTTTGATCAGCGCTGCAAACCCATACCTGCTCAGCATGAGTCCGTTCGTGGTTCCATCCAAAGTCACCTGCTTTGCTGCCTCTGGGTCTGTGGGTGCGCTGCCGGTGTGGTCGAAGGCGCCCGTCCGCAGCGCGTGCTCCGTCGACAGCGCCAGCGTATTGACCCAGTGCCCATGCCCCTTGAGCGTCCGTACGAGCTTCCCTTGCTGCACGACACAGCCCGGCAAGGGCTCATATCGAGTGAACAGCATCAGACTCACAAAATTGGACACAGCCGAAACATGCTACTTCCATGTCATTAGATGGCGCTTCAGCCTATTCATAAACATTACGACCACACAGCACTGCCTCTCTCTGGCCTCTCTCTGCCTCTCTCTACAGCATCATCCACGGAGTTGCACGAGTCCTGACCTGTGAGTCCCACACGTTGATGGTTGTGTCCTTGGAAGCGGAATACAGCAGGCCATCGCCCCCCCACCGCACGCAGCTCACCGCCAGCGTGTGGCACGACATGCTGAAAAGGCACTGCAGCGTCACCTGGCAAGAAGAACAGCAGCAGCAGACGTGCTCAGCTACGCTCACTATGGGACGAACTATCGCACCTCGACTGCGTTCTGCCTCCGCTTCTATCACGCAAAGCTGATGACCACACCCTTCAGTCTCCGCTTGCATATAACATCTGAAGATGAGCGGCAGTACTGCAGCGTCACATGGGAACCATGCATCTAGGTATGTGCAGCTGCTCTGCGCAGACTTGCGCCATGGCAAGGCAGATGATTCACTCACCGCATCCCACACTCGCAGTGTCTTGTCCTGCGAGCCGCTGACAAAGCGCCGAGCCGGCAGCGCTCTGTGCGCGGGTTCCCACGCCACTGACGTCACCCACTTGGAGTGACCCTGCAGCAAGGACACGAAAAGATGCTTGGCACCCAGTCTGGACGTCCATGGCCGCAAAGTAATCTACATGTGCCCCCAAGCACCAAAAATATCATGGATATGGACAGGGGGCATTGCACTGGGGCGAATGAACCTCGCAGAGGGGATGTCATGCTACACATTATTGGCAAGTGAGCTCACCCGACACACGCCCTTGAGTCTGCCGCTGTCTGCCTGCCAGACGAGGATCTGGCCGTCCATGCTGCCGCTGACCAGATACTTGGCGTCCGGCGACCACGCCACGCACAGCACCCAATTCTTGTGACCCTGCACATGTCACAACAGGTTCGATCCAAAGTTCTCTGGGTTTGCCATGGCACATCAAGATCATCAAGCACTCAAGATGACGAATCAATGTGACAGATGATGTTCAGGTGTGAGGTGCGCAGACCGTATCCTGAGTCTGTTTGCTTCAGTACAGGTGTGGCACCTTCATGGTCTTTTCTGGCGTGCAGGTGTGCAGGTCCCAGAAGCGCACGGTGGTGTCACCTGACCCCGTGGCCAGCTGCCTGCCATCGGGGCTGAAGCTGGTGGACAGCACCGCCTCCGCATGGCCTGCACATGAAATGAACCTGGACATTCACGATCTACCCTGGCATGAAGTTCAATCCGGATTACAGTGCAAGCTGGGAGTGCAATGTGCCCCAGTGAACAAAAAAGTCTATCCATATCGCTATGATCCCGGCAAGCAACTTAAGCTTGGGAACTTAAGCTTGCAGTGTATATGTCATGAAGTTCAAGCTCGTCATATATGCCAGCATGAACCTCAAGCTCGTATTGAGTCCCGCCACTCGACTTCAGCAGTGCATTAGTACTCAACACCCCGACACGGTGCATAGTGATGACCTGAACCCCTGCCTGGTGCCCCTGCGCACCGGCTGTCCGGCCGAGAGCAGACAGCCGTGTGCAATATTCACTCCTGCGGTAGCTTGCCTGGCATGGAGGCTGTGCACCGTGACACCGGTCGCACGCGGAACACCGCCTGCGGCTGGTATGTGATCTCCAGCGCTGTCTCCACCGACACCTGTGCCAAACATGACGGTCACTGGCGCTGCCAGCTCAGACGCACACAGCAATGCGATTGCAGGTGTATGTGCATACCCACCGCGCCGGAGGACAGCCCTGCGGCATGCCTATGCAGGCGGGTTTTGTGCTGGATGAATGATGCCATGGTCATGGAACCCGATAGACCTTGTGCTTGAGCAGGTGCTGCCCGAGCTCATCCGCGAGCTCCACATCGTCGATGAAGAACGAGTACGGCAGCTTGTCCTCGTTGGACAGCAGCCCGTTCAGCAGCGTCTCCAGTTGCTGCACCGTCACGTTCTGCGGCAGGTCCAGCTGTGGCCCTGTGGCGGATCAGAGACTGACACTCGTCAGCGTTTGGCGGCTGCCTTCGGCAGCGGTGCCATGCCTGCATGATGTCGGTTGCGCCCGCCGTGCAAGCCAGCATGCTGCACATTCTGGCCGCCGCGTACCTGAGAGGCCGCCGTTGGCCGCGCGGAACTGCACAATGATGTTGGCGGAGGCTGGCGCCGCGGGCGGCTCGCCGAGGCGTGGCTGCTTTGCCGGCGGCTCCGCCACATCCGCCATGGCGGTGCCGCGGCCGCCGGCCTCTACCGGGAAGCTGTTGGTGCTTGATCAGAATGCGCTGTGAGACTGTTTACTGCTGTTGTGGCCCTGTTCCCAGCGGCGTGACCAGGACTGCACAAGGTGGCCGCTGCCGTCAGGATGCGCAGCAAGAGTACTGCCTGCCTGATGGTTGTGCAAGATGCCTGGCCTTCACACAAGATGTTCACACGTCAGTGGTGTGCGGTTACAATCCTGAGACCAACGCAAATGACATTTGGCAGAATCAACATGTCCTGTCGGCCAATTCCGAGATGGGTTTCGGCAGCATGCGCGCACAGCTGACGAAGCTTGCATTACAGCATCTACAATTGACCCTGCCCTTTCAACAGAGTACCTGGAACGTTGCTCGTCAACAGCTCCGTTTCCTGGCATTCTGCGGCGCGGCAGCGGCAGCTGCCATCTTGCACTGGTTGGCACCATAGCCGCCGCGGGCAGCTTGAAACAGCGGCCAATCACACTGTACTGCCTACGCTGCGCTTGTATAAACATGGTGGGCGCTGTATGGAGCTTACCGACGCATGGCACGCCCACTTGCATACATGCATTTGAATTTGAGTGCGGGGCCGCAGGATGCATGCTGCCAATCCTGCTGCCCGGCCATTGCTTGCACGGACAGATGAGAACGCCGACTGTCTCAAAGGGTCGTCTATCTCAAGGAACTGTAGCTCAATCCGCAGGGGGACAAGGCGTCGGAGGATGAGTTGCAGCGGGAGTGGGAGCGGAAGGAACAGTGGTACGCACGCGCGGTCAACTACTGGGACCAGCAGGCGGCTACCGTCGACGGCGTGCTCGGCGGCTACGGCCACGTGTCGCCCGCCGACATCCGTGAGAGCGAGCGGTTCCTGCTGAGGGTGAGGCACAACTTTTGTTACCCATGGAGCGGCGGCAGGATCACCACCTGCTTGCCGGCATGCAGCCTTGTTACAGCTTTTCCTACAGACATCGTAAGATACTGCGAATGTTTCGCAGTGTTTTGGGAAGCGCTTGAAAGCAGCAGGCATGGGCGAGCAACCGCTGGTGGCATTGGATTGTGGTTCGGGGGTCGGCCGCATTGCAGAACAGCTCCTGCTGCAGCACTTCCAGGAGGTGCGGTCGCGGACTGTGTGCTTCATGCACTCGAGTATGTGCAGCTTGGTGCAGGGCAGACACCATATCGATGGCCTGCTGCAAAGCCGTCACCTGCAATGGATGACTGCAGGTCGATCTCATAGAGCCGTCAGAACACCTACTTCAGACAGCAAAGCAGAACCTGGCTGGACCTAATCGCAGCAGGTAGTCCATTGCCATGTCCCGCTCATGCGGCAAAGCAGTTGCATTGGTGTCCACGAAAAGAGCGTGCCTGCCCTACATATACATCGACGTCATGTCATGCAGGAAGTTTCCTGCAGCACACAGAGCAGTCAATTTCTTTCAGATGGGGTTGCAGGATTTCACTCCAGAGCCGCAGCGGTGAGTCTGATCATCTTTGATCGTCCATGCTGCCTTGCATGTGGATGCCTTACCTCAGAGTACAAGACGTTTGAGCGTCAGCTTGTGTTGTGCACAGGTACGATGTCTTCTGGGTGCAATGGTGCCTCATGTACCTGACAGATGGTGCGCGTGTCCCTCAGTGTCTGTGCAACTTGTCGCCATGACCGTCACTGAAGGTTGACTTACCCGTCCCACCGCATGTCTCAGACATGACATCGGTCTGCCAAACACAGGCGCATGCTCCTGACGGGTGTCCACTGTATGTCAACAGACGATGTGTTGGAGTGGCTGGCACGGTGCAGCAGCAGCCTGAGGCCCGGCGGCCTGATCGTGGTGAAGGAGAACCTGAGCACGGTGTCGCGCTACGAGATCGACCAGGACGATGCCAGCGTCGCACGGTCCGATGACTACCTGCGGGAGCTGTTCAAGAAGGCGGAGCTCAAGTTGCTGTACTCGGCAATGCAGAAGGGTGAGGTTTCAAAACAATCTTCATGCATTGCAATCCGCTTCGCTGGGGGTCACATACAGACCTCGCGGCCTGGGTGTGCAGTGCATCCCAGTGTGCCAGAGCATGGACAGATGCACACTGGCCAGAGCATCTGTCCATGCGTTGCAAATGTTGCACTTTGCAACTTCTGCTTTCGTGCCACAACTGAGCATTGCAGGAAAAATCGGTGCGGGATGCTGGCTCTGCGGTGGCTGATACGGCTGATGACAACTGATGTGTTTGCTGCAGGCTTCGACGAGGGTTTGCTGAAAGTGCGCATGTATGCGCTGCGGCCGCTCAGCATGATGTAGCCTTCAAGGACCGCCTGTGATGCGGTTATAGCGGGTTTGCAGTGGTTCGTGATTTCCACATCACACATTGTGGCAAGCGAAGTGCAAGTCTAATTCCCAAGTGCAAATGGCAGTGTGCACCGCTCACCCGTCAGAAAGAATCGGGGCATTTCCTCAGCACCTGGGCCGGGCTCCAGAGTCGACCCCATGCTGTCACACCAAACAGTCTCTAATGCCTGATAACCGACGCGCAAGCGGTAGCCACTCACAGCAGCTGATCACCGCTTCTGCCTGTCACTTCGGGATGCGGTTCTGGATGTACTGCACGTAGTCGTAGAACCCGGTGGTCCACTTGTTGTACGCATGCTGCACCTGCTTCCGCATGAAGTCCGCCGCCTGCAACACATTGTCGATGTGACTATGGTATACTAAGCATATGTTATATGGTTACTATGGCCAGCAGTGTGTACAGTTCCACAGTTTACAGCCCTTGCAGCACATGCTGCTGCATGGGTCAAGCTCATGCAAGGAGTTTGTCACACTGCCGTGGTGTTCAGCTGCTTTGGCATGCAGAGTACACTAGATGGTTTTACGCCGGGGTGGCAGCATGGCAAGGGGCCAGATGAAGCTGCGCACCTGGGCGTCTGTCAGGTCCAGGCGGAAGCGGGTGCACAGATTGTCGACGGGCTTGCCGCGCCCGAAGCACGGCAGGCCCGATGCCGCCATCAGCTGCACCGTCGCCATGATGCCGTCGGCAACGCCTCGCGCCTGTGATGAAGCACATGATGAGTCACATGGAGAGGAGTGTTTGCAATTACACTGTATGAAGCGACACTGGGGCTACGATGCTTATCGCCAGCTTGTGAGGGGTATGCAGCACAAATGCCGAGAAGGTGCCTTCAGCAGTCGGGCAGGACTGAAGTTCTGCAGCTGGCGGATGCAGCAGATGCTTCGGCTCTCTACGCCACAAAACATTTGTGTGGTACACTGCGGCTTGCAGAGTGTGATTGAGTGAACTCCACGAGTACAGGTGACCATGCACAGCTCCTTGCAAGACACCAGTGATCAGTCCAATCCGACAGACCAAGCTCACTGCGAGGAAGGCGCGGATGCACAGCTCCTCAAAGAGCGCAAATTGGGGCGAGGCCCTGTGGACGATAGTGCAGGTCTGTGCCTTGAAGCACACCAGATTTCACTCCAATTCAACAGGCTCACCGCGAGGAAGGCGCGGATGCACAGCTCCTCAAAGAGCGCATACTGGGGCGACGCCCTGTGGCCGCCCGGGTCCAGCAGCTGCGTCATCTCGTGGCTCAGCTTGAATGGCGCCGACTCCTGCAGACAAAGAACAGCTGGTGACGACCAGCCGCAATGAGCGCGTGCAAGGATATGTGGAGGACGTCCGCAAGCAGCAGCTGTGTCATCTCGTGGCTCAGCTTGAATGGCGCCGACTCCTGCGGTAATGGAACAGCACATTGAGCCAACATGCAATGAGCACTGTACCCAGACCAGTGGAAGCTGACCGTGTGTTAGCAGCTGCACCTTCTCGTGGCTCAGCTTCAGCAGCGTCAAGACCACTGTGGAATAGGGAAAACTACTGAGCGCAGTATGTACCAGTGATACCCTGTAAAACACCCAAGGCAACTTCCAGAAACCTTCAGGTTGCACAGCCACGCTCTGCGATTTGCCAGCGCGGAAAACGGCGCATGTGACATGGGACAACTGCTTGATGTACTGCAGGACGCACGATGCCGAAAGTGCCATCAGGGCTGGTCTTCAGCTTGGAAAACATCGCAAAAGCACACCATCGTTGAGCCACGGTGGGAATATGACGCATGGGGTGAACAACGCTCACAAAGCCGAGGTTGCCGCCAGGGCTGATCTCCAGGATGAAGCCGAAGTCGATGTGGACCAGGTGGCCCGCCCTGTCGATCATGATGTTGCCGTTGTGCCGGTCCTTGATGTTCAGCAGGTAGCACGCAATGGCATATCTGCAGAGATCAGGTAACGTGGCTCAGATTGAAGAAGGCGGCAACAACATGCTAAATATCTCAACAGGATGCGGCATGTGCTGACTTGGTGATATCTGGAAACCTTCAGGCTACCTGTCAGTAAGATTCGAGCCTGTAAAAAGTCTCCAGATGCTTGCCAAACAGTTGCAGACATTGTAGTGTGCTGATCTGCAAGGCGACATCGACCAACATGTTGAACAACAATCAGGTGAACGACGCGCATGTGGATCCAAGCTGGCTACAAAATTCATCACCCCGCCTCGGAGCGCAGGAAGTTGAGGCGGGCGGCCTCAAAGCCCTCGGAGCCCGGCGGCCCAAAGTCACGGGCGAAGATCTCTCGCAGCCCGCCGTCGCACGTCTCACCCAGTGCGCTGCGTGACTGGCAATTTGGCACAACCTGCATATGCGAAACAACGATTTCTCATTTCCGCCACTTGTGCATCACCGTCTGCAGCATCACATGCCTCGCCCAGCATGCTGCAAAGGCGCCAGTGTGGTCATACCACTGGATACCGCCCAGGCTCATGATGGTCCGATGGAACTTGCCCTCATTGAGCTAAACCTGTGAAGCTCCAGCGGCGCACCTCAATGATGCCGCACTCGTAGTCGGTTGCAATGACGCCGTACGGCGCCATGGGCAGGTGCAGGCCCGCCTTCTCGTACGCCTCCTTCAGCAGCCCAATCACCTGCAGGATGGATCATACAGCTGCAACAAGGCCTTACCAAGGCCTTGTTCGATCAAGCTGGTGCGTTTCTGATGGGCACTGCCCCAACACAACTCCTCAGGAACCGACACTCTGCAGGCGACATGCAGAGCAGCTGGCGTCAGCAGAAGTGGTGCCGTTTGGCATCTGCCATGCGCAGCATTGGCAGCGCGCTCAGCTCAGCTGAACAACCATTACTGCAGTGGTCGCACTCAACAAGCAGTGGCCGCAATGCGTCAGCGCAGCAGCACGAATGCGGCACGAAACACAGTTGCGATGCATCACCGCTGCAACTGGGCCCCACCTGCAGCGCGAGGATGTCCTGCCGACAGTCGTCACCGACCTTGAAGATGCACGCCTGTGTGGTCTGCTCCTTCGGGTGGCGCCTGCCCTCCACCACTCGTTCGTCCAACTCCACCTTAAATGCCACCAGGATGGGCACCTGCCGCAGTACAGTGAGCATGTTCAGACATGAGCACTCTTGCTGACCCGCTGGCAGAGTGTGTGATGCAGGAGACACATACGGAATCACTCGAGCCTTTGCTCACAGATCAGCGGCGCTGGCGAGGATGTTGATCATAAGATGATGCACAGGCACAGCAAGCACATGAAGAATGCCAGTGTCAAGCTGGTGTACATTCTGGGGTGCAACATGATGGATTGCGGATTTGCATGTTGCTTTCCACAATGATGTCCAGCACCCGCTACCATCAACTTGATCAAGGTGACGATTGCACAGGGTAGGGCGAACCAGAAGGGCAATGCTCGCCTGCCTTAGCGGCAGAGTGCGTGGGCATACCGCTGTCAGCAATGGCGTCCAGCACCCCCCCGCGTGCACACCGACTCAGACAAGCGTGCCACACTTCTGAGAGTCGACAGTGGAGGGGCTGCTACCTTTGCGGCGGACTGCATCATCGTGGCGCTGTCAGGGATGACGTCGAGCACCCGCGCCTGCGCGTTGACGGGCAGGTACAGGTCCTCCCGACCCGGCTTCACATCCCGCAGTATCTCCACCGCCCTGGCCTTGCGCTCCGGCTTGGGCACCTGCACAGCAGCTTCTCCTCTGTGCTGAACTGGAACACGCCTTGGTGTCAGGGCACTGCACAACCAAAGCTGCACACAATCTGCTTCCTGCGGACACAGGCCATGGACACCACGAGTGACAGGCAGCAGGCTGGACTGAGCACAGACACCTCCACTGACGGCTCACCTCATAGAGCTGGCCTGACACGGAGGTGACCTCGCTAAACAGGTCCAGCTCCGCCTGCAGGCATGCATGTACGGCGTCAGCTCGTAGCTCATAAGCTCATCAGAAGGCTTTTTTGTGTGGTCGCACTTGGCCAGCAGCATTGCCAATATGCGATAGGTGTGCGGAAGCATGGCCTTGCTGACTGTTGTTGGTTCGTCCTTTCTGCAGTCAGCATCAGAGCACATGCTGAACCCACTTCACACCCGCAGGTGAGGCTGCGCCGGCCACTCTCCACCTTGATGTGCACCTTAATGGTCGCCTCCTGTGCATTGTGGTTGATGTAGAGTCCCACAGCTTCATACATTGACTTGAACTCACCTTCAGGCGCTCGGCGGCGGGCGGCTCCAGTGCAGACCGCAACTTGGAGCATGGTGCAGCACACGCCTCCCATGCATGGTTTCCGTGGACAAAGGGCAACATCACCAATGCTCGGTCTGTGCTCACCTTCAGGTGCTCGGCGGTGGGCGGCTCCAGCGCGGCCCACACCTTGGAGCGCACCGCGTCAGTGGCCTCCCACAACCCGGTGTCCTGCGGCGGCTGCCACCCCGAGCGCTTGACCGTGGGGTTGAATGCCTCCTCCGGCGGCTTGCCCTCCGTCTGCACCGGCAGAAGACATTTGCCACTGGTTTTGCTGGCGCGAGTGGCTGGCAGCACCTTGATGTTGACCCTACAGTTATCCCTGCAACAGGTTGCCACCTGATCGCTGACTTGACTGTGCGGCTCCAAACAAATACCAGAGATCAGTGCGGGTGGTGTCAGGGAAACAGGAAAGGCTTCACCTTCAGCGCGCACAACAGCAGGTGGGCGAACAGCACGGAGTGGCTGGCGGCGTGCAGCAGGAACTGCTCCACCAGGCCGCCCTCGTCAGCGCGCAGCTGCTGCACCAGCTGCGGCAGGAAGAAGGCCACCTGCATGTGACAGACTCATGCCTCGTATGCAGCAAAGTCAGCTAGCGGCAATCAGTAGAGGAGAACTCCACCAGGAAGAAGGCCACCTGCATGCGGGAGGAGAGTGTGTCAACCGAAGCAGGGCCATCTGATGGCAGACGGCAGAGGAGCGTTGCACCATGCCGCCCTCATGGGTGGCGAGCTGCTGCACCAGCTGCGGCACGTGGCCGGCCAAAATGGCACGCCAAGAAAGTTACATCACCATAACTTGATGCTGACACTGTGTTTGACAGGCATGCGGCGGTACCTAGGGCCAGACCCAGGCGGACCACATGCTCACCTCCTCCGGCTTGGAGGCGGTGGTGAGCGACCGCAGCGCGTACGCGCGCACGTGCTTGTTCCCGCCCGAGGCGCCCGCCAGCAGCGCGGTCGCCTCCAGCAGCGGCGCCGGCGCCCACCGCTCCAGGGCTGCCAGCTCCGGGGCTTGCGCATTGATGTTGCGCGCGGTCGCCAGCAGGGAGGCCGCCTCCGGGATTGCCTGTGGGGGACGAATCAAATGCATATAGACGGTATGTGAGTATTCATTGGCCGACTGCTCCAGGGCCGCCAGCTCCGGGGCTATCGCCTGCACATTGCGTGCCGTTGCCAGCAGGGACGTTGTTTTCGGGATTGCCTGTGGAAAGTTGAGTGAATGAAAATGGATATAATGAAGTCTGGCCAGTTGCTCCAGGGCCGCCAGCTCCGTGGCTACCGCCTGCACATTGCACGCCCTCGCCAGCAGGGTTGCCGCCCCCGGGAGCGCCTGTGGAAAAATGATTCGATGAAAACGGATATTATGTATTATCCGGCCCATCGCTCCAGGGCTGCCAGCTTCGGGCCACCCGCCTGCACGTTGTGCGCCGTTGCCAGCAGAGACACCGCCTCCAAGATCGCCTGCGGAAAGATGATTGGGTGTAGATCAGTATGATGTAGTGTCTGGCCAGTTTCAATTGGCTCCAGGGCCGCCAAATCCGGGGCTTCAGCCTGCACATTGCGCGCCGTCGCCAGCAGGGACGCCGTCTTCGGGAATGCCTGTGGACAGGCGGTGGGGCGCCGTGATTGAAGGAAACATTTGGCCCACCTGCTTCAGTGCGTTCGGCTCGGATGCTGCCACACAGCATGGACGCTGCTTCTGGAGTTGGCCATCGAAGCAGTGCTCAGGTGATCAGCAATTGGCCACAATGAAAAATTTGCTTCATTAATCCTTCAGTTCCCATGCAGACATCACCCAGCAAATATGCTGTCACCCTGCTAACACGAATTTGACATTCACTTGCAGACAGGACAGCGTATTCCCAAAACCACATGGTGTCGAGTTACAGCAACCGAGAGGCAGGTCGATTGTGACCCACCTGCAGGGAGGCATCGTTGGCATGCTGGCGAACGAGGTCCTCCAGCGCTGTTTGCAGCGCCAGCACTGACGGGAAGCGCCGCTGCAGCGCCAACAGCAACCGAGGGTCCACCTGCGCGCCCGCAAGACAAACTTGTACTCCCTCAAAATGCACTTCTAGTGTCGAGAGATGCGATCTTATTCTTGTGCGCATTTGACTGCACTGGAGTTGGAATGCTGCCTGCAGACACTGGCTAAGCGCCCCTTCTGCCGCCAGGTCGGCGGTAGGTGCACCTAGCATGCACCGAACATGCCGGCGACAGGTCAGCGATTGCATGCTGCAGCCCAGCAGCTCACCTGCCAGGCTGTGACGGCGTGCTGCACCCACATAGCGACGCTGAGGCCGGATCCAGGAGGCGTCGCCTTCTGCACCGAGTTTCTGACAGGCGCAGCCCACACCTCCAGCCGATCCACCTCCACCTGATCCCATGCCACAAGCTGCCTTGCCGGGTTGTGCTCGAGTGTGCATCATTGTGCTTCCGGGTCATCATCGTGCTTTCGCGTCATCATCCGCCGCATGCGATGCAGGTTCGATGCCTGCATTTGCGAACACCTCCGCAACCTGTGTCGCAGGCTACAGCTTGCACTCTGTGGCCCCACACAGGTCATCAGGAAACATGCAGTTGCAGGAGAGTGTCGGAATGTGCACCTGCAGCAGCAGCCTGAGGAGCGCCACTCGCGCGTCGGAGCCGGAGTTGGCGCCCCAGGCGCCGGCAACTGCGCCGGCGAAGTCGCAGACGGCTCGCGCCTGCTCCCTGTGGCAAATTCTCAGAAGGTCACCCTGACTGTGAACCCTTTCGTCGCAGCACTGGTGAAGAAGACGATCTGCTCCGCAACAGCGCCGCTGACGGGGCCTCAGGTTATGGGGCAAAGGACGTTTGCTTATGGTCATGAGGACTGCACAAGTACAGGCATTGCCTGGTCTCATAGCTTACAACCAGGCCAGGCCGCTCAGTCGACCAGTGCATTGTGAAGCTGGCATTCTGAACATAGATGAGTTTAGGAGCAACAGCACAAGAATGCTCTCGTGCGCCACCCAGGCCACTCAACTGGACTTCATGCATGAAGCTCAAGGCTACCTGGCCTCGGCTGGCGACCAGCGGCCATACCAGGCCGGCACGGCGGAAAACCAACGCAACACCGCCAGCAGCACCAGCGCACGGAGCTGTGTCGCCACCGCCGCGCCTGCCTTCGCATGCCTGCAAGGGTGCACACGAAGATGTCTTGCCGCTGCACAAACAAAAGGTTCACAGCTCACATGTGCGGCGCACGGCAAGCTGACAGGCAGCCAAGGTCACAGCCTGGTGAAGCATCACAGTTTAATCCACCCTGTGCTCTAAGCAATCGAAACGAACTGAATTCGATGACCCCATGGAGCGCGCACCCGGCGGCTTGCAGGCCCAGCTGCAGCAGCCGGAATACCGCGCCGGCGGCTGCGGGGTGCTGCGACAGCCGCTGCCCGCTGGCCAGCGCCGCCAGCAGGCCGCGCTGGAGCACCGCGCGCACGGCGGCATGCTGCGGGGAGGGCCCCGAGTCCACCACCTGAGAGTCACGAGCAGGCATGAAGTGCGGAGGATGAACTTGGGCAGGTGGTGTTTGCTGCAGCACCTCTCCTGCGGCTGTGTGCTATGGGGAGGGGCCCGACTCTGTGCGCTGAGAGACACAGGCAGGCAATAGAGGTAAACCATGAAATTGAGCAGGTGTTAACAATTGCTGCAGCACCGCGCGCACAGCCGCACGCTGCGGGGAGGGCCCCGACTCCACCACCTGAGAGACATAAGCAGGCAATAAGCGCGAGCTTGGGCAGGTGTCAAGATATGCTGCAGCACTGTGCGCACGGCTGCGTGCTGCGGGGATCGCCTCGACTCCACCACCTGAGACACAGGCAGAGCTTGGCTGCGGAAGTTGGCAGAAATTGGACCTGGAAAGATGGGTGTGCTCGCTGCGGCACCTTCCACAGAGTCGCATGCTGTGGTGATGAGCCCGGCTCCACCACCGAAGCAGAGAGCGCATGATAATACATTGATTCTGGGGTACAGAGTACCAGGACAAGAAAAATGCTTCTTGCGCAGTCACAGGCTTGAAACGCTGCGCACCAGAGCAACGAAGATGAGCACACCGTGCATGAATACGAGCACACTGTGCATGCCCTGTGAAAACATGCACATGTCCTCCGGCGGACTTACCTGCCAGGTCTGCTGCAGGAACAGCAGCCAGGTGTGATGTGCCTCCAGCGCCGGCACATCGTCCCGCACCTCATCGGCTGCCGACCTGTCCCGCAGCAGCAACAGCCTTGTCAGCTATGTGAGTGGACCAAATGGGCAATTTCCAGTTGTTGCAGCCGCGAGCGGTGTGGCCCCGCCCTGCAGCTCATGGACCACAAAATCAAGACCACGAAATCACCCCACAAATGCAGAGGCTTTCCCCATCAACACCACTTCGCACGCTGTTCATATGCAACGTGCATGAAATCCGTGCACAATGTCATCAGCCGACAGCAAGAGGACTCTTCCCGCTACGGCAGATCTGGGCTGCCTTGTGCAGAGGAACAAGCAGCCACATAGAAGTTGCAATGGCGCACCGCTGTGCTTGTACACCCGCAAGGGTGTCCCCGCGCGACTCCAGCACAAAGCCGGAGGTGTCGAAATCTGAGGAGAACATGCCCAGCCGCTGCTCGGCGGTCCACGCCAGCGCATCCATGATGCCGCTCACCAGCGGGACCTGTAGAATTGATGAAAACGAAGGTTGAGATCGTCCATCATGCATCAACGAAGCCCTGCCGCCGCCCACGCCAGCGCATCCATGATGCCGCTCACCAGGGGTACCTGCAGGAGTGACAGAATGGAAATCGAGTTGGTCCACCATGCATCAAAGGAGGCCAGCCGCTGCCCACGCCACCGCGTCCATGATGCTGCTCACCAATGGCACCTGCAGAACCGATGACGATGGAGGTTGAGATGGTCTATCGCGCAATCATCAAGGCCAGTCGCTGCCCACGCCACCGCCTTCATGATGCCGCTTGCAAGTGACACCTAGAGGAGTTGACAGAAGGGAACCTGAGCTGGTCCACCATGCAGTGATGCTGCTTAGTGTCAGCTCAGTGATACTGCATACATCACATACACTGAATTACAGGCATGTGAGCTGGACACGTGCAGGGCTGTTGAAGGAGGAGGTTCAACATGGGGCCTGTTAGGCGCACTCGAGCCTCGACACCGATCAAGCACCAGGTGCACACCGCCAAGTGTGCAGCCAGCGGCATCATCTTGTCGACGAATGCCACACAGATAAGGGATCGCCACAAGTTCAGCAACAGACATACCAGGTGCACAGGCGTTTTGGCGGCGACCCAAAACCAGGCGAACGCCGCCACCGACGTCAGCACTTGGAATCATTGCCACATATGTACGATGCGCTGCAAGAAAGACAGACCAGATGCACTGGCGCCTCGGCAGCGACCCAGGACCAGGTGAACGCCGCCAGCCGCGCCGCCGCCGGCGTCATTAAATCTTGACAACCGGTCCCACGCATGTGAGAGAACACTCTGAGATAGACATACCAGGTGCACAGGCGCTTCAGCGGCGACCCAGACCCAGGCAAACGCCGCCAGCCGCGCAGCTGCCGGCGTCATTAATTCTTGATGACCGATTCCACACATGTAAGAGAACAGTCTGAGATGAACATACCAGGTGCACAGGCGCTTCGGCAGCGACCCAGAAACCAGGCAAATGCCGCCAGCCGCGCCGCTGCCGGCGTCATTAATTCTTGATGACCTATTCCACACATGTAAGAGAACAGTCTGAGATAAATATACCAGGTGCACAGGCGCTTCGGCGGCGACCCAGAACCAGGCGAACGCCGCCAGCCGCGCCGCCGCCGGCGTCAGCACCCGCGCGGGCGCCCAAGCCAGCAGAGACACCAGCTGCTGCACCTGTTCCGACTGCGGGTCCGGCGCCACCACAATCTCTGCCGCTGCCAGACTCAGCCTGCAGAACATCTTTGCGTCAGCCGGTTGTGGCCAAAAGCTGGACGAGGACGAAATGATGACTTGCGATTGGACAGTCTGCAATTGACCATGAAGAGGTCCGTTCTGGCACTCGAACAACCCTGCTAGTTCTCAGTTCTACACAGCATTCTACACAGCAGCGACACACATTGGGATTGTGCACCCAGATTCTAAGACATTCTTGCCAGTGCATGCGTCAGGCAGCATCAGGACGGATGCGCACGCGTCTTCCAGGGTTTCGTTGGACGGCGTGCCCGCCGCCACAGCGTGCTGCAGGCGGTGCAGGACACCCTGCAGCACCACCGCCGGCGGCTTGCCCTCCACATGGGCCGTCCCCAGTGCCCCCTGCGCCCTGCCTCGGTGCACCGCCTTTGCGTGCACTGCCTCGATGCCTGCAAGTTGCAGGTTTCTCTGTTGCTGCGATGCCGACTGGGAAACGTGAGTGTCTCGGGATTCGCTCTTTGACAGACAATCTCACCAGTCGAATATGGGATGGTCGCTCGGGGACGAGTGCGCTATCAAGACTCTTGGCTGCATTGACATGATGCATCTCACCTCAGATAGGCCCTGCTAGGTAGGCCGTCCAGCAGCATCTTCTGCAGGCTTGGTTGCGCCTGAGAGTGCAATGGAACGAGAGGAACCTGTGTATCTGACCTAGAATTGGGCCTGCGAAGTCGGCCATCGAGTAGCGGCTCCTGCCGGCTGCGAAGGCACCCGACAGCGCGACGGTGTGCCGCAGCGCTGCCGCGTGGCTGTCGTTGCCGTCGGCGGCCGCCTGAGCGGCGTCTGTCCAGTGCGGCGCTTGGGCAGCGCTGTCTGTCACAACCTGCAGCACAACTGTCCAAATCCTGAACAGGTTGCATTGTCTGCTCTTGCCTGGCTCAGGCCGACTTGCTTCAAATCTTGGCAAAGTCTGCACAGTGTTTGTTGGTTGTCGGGTGGACATGCAAAGACACCAGAAAACATGCAGATCAGGGAGCCTGGGTACCTGCCGCAGCATGGTGGCCGCCAGCATATCGGGCTGCCGCTCGCCCCGCATGCCGGCGGTCCGCGCGTCCGCAGTCTGCGCGTCCCACACTTCTGCCAGCCGCTTTGTGAGGGGGGACTGCCAGCGCAGCCACGGGAATGCGGCCAGCGCCTGCTGCAGCCAGTCGCGGGCCAGCTGGGCAATGTGCCGCGGGGTGGCGTCCGCCAGGAGGCCCGCCAGCGATACCGCCAGGGCCAGCTGGCAGGCGGCCACGTCCTGCGCAGCGTCCTGCACGCACAAGCAGGGTGCATCAGCAAGTCTGGTCTGATGTTGAGGTTTGCATAGAGTAGTGGACTGCAAAACCAGGTCGCCAAGCTGTGTCCCCTGCACCACAGGCGAAAGTATTGCGGGATTCCAGTGCCAACAGCAGATATTCCCAGACCCTCTGCCAAGTCACCTAGCAGCAGCCTAAAGTGACCACACCTGGCTGCTGCCGCTCCCGCCCCGCAGCCGTATAAGATATGCCCTGAAGCTGGCCTGCGCAATCGCCTCCAGCTGCCTGTACTCCCTGCTGTCCGCCGGCGTCAGCTGCAGGACATGGTGGAGAAAGCATTCAGGCACTCACATAGCGCGTCCAGAGTCAGCTGCCGCATGTGTGTGGAGACACCAGTCAGACACATACATTGGCTGATCAGGATTGCAAGCTGTCCTGCCATCTGCCAGCGGGAGCTGCGTGCTGTCATGTGATTGCAGATCAGCATGCAGCAGAAGATGCTGAAGCAGAATTTGCAGGGTTCACAGAAGTTCACCTCCATGTACCGCAGCAGCGACTGGGCCTGCACGCCGCCGCTCCGCAGCAGCAGCGGCAGCGGCGCGTGCCGCACGCACGCCAGGTGGGCCGTCGCCGCCGCCAGCAGGTGCGCCGCCAGGGCGGCTGTCTTGTCGAGCAGCACGCCCCCGAGGCTCTCCAGGGCACCTGCACAGGGCCACGAGCAGCTGTCAAGACGGTGCAGATAGATGGACCTGTGCCGAAGCCCGACTGCACAGATCGTGCACAGAATGTATCATGTGAAGGCGCCACCGCGTATATTGCCACGAATCCAGGACCCGCAGCTGCTGCACCGGATCAACCCCCGTAGAGTGGCTGCACCCAAGTGCCAAATATCGAAAACCAGGCTGCCGTGTGCCATTCACCACATCATCGAACCCACCCTGCAGTGGCGCAAGCTCGCCCAGCGGCCCCAGCGCCCGCAGCTGCGGGGCGACCTCGCTCTCCAGCCGCGCCGCCGCCGCCGCCGAGCCGCTGCCGGGCGCGAGCTCCGGCGATGCGAGCGCCAGCCGCCCCAGGGCCGGCTGCCATGACTTCGGGGCTGGTAGCTGTGGCTGCGGCGGCGTCGTGCTGCTGGGGCCACCCTGCGGCGTGCCGCGCAGGATGCCCTGTGGCAGGCCCCACTGCCGGTCCAGCAGCGCCGACAGCAGCCAGTAGCGGCGCAGCACCTAAGATGTGGAGACAGTAAGTGATCTGTTCGCGGCATGTGTTGCAGTTTGAGAGGATGAAATTGGCTAGCAGGTCTGTGGGTACAGCGGTGCTGAGCTCCTGCAATTTTTTATGAACATGACACGACAAATACATGCAAGCACTGTCATACATAAAGGCACAGCAGTGCTGAGCTCCTGCAATTTGTTATGAACATGACACGACAAATACATGCAAGCGCTGTCATACACAAAGGAAATGGCTGACTGCTCCACAATGCCTTACCATAACAGTCTGGTGGCATTGCTGTATCGGAGCGGCACCTTCTGCAGCTGCGACGCCCTCTGCAGCCGCCGCCAGCGCCGGGGTCAGGATGCGCAGCGCCGCCACTGCGGCCACCGCCGAGAACTTGCCGTCCGGTGGTGGCACAGCAACACCCCTCCTGCTATTTGCAGCAGCCGCCAGCGACAGCAGCTGGCTGGCCGCGTCGCTGTGCAGGGCGAACAGGCGGGAAAATGCCGCCGCTGATGCCTGGCCATTATCGTGCAGACCCTGCACCAGCTGCATGAGTGCGTCGGCGAGGCCCGCCGCGGCGCCGCTGCGACTGCCAGCCGAGGTTATGCTGTTGCGGAACGCCGCGGTGAGCGCGTCCAGCACCATTACAAATGCCCACCTGCCACACATGAATCAATCACATGTTGTCATGTATGCAACATCATACGTGACACGAAGTCGCCAGCATCTCATGATCCAATGCGATCTGTCGCAAAAGTTCTGTGTGGACAGAATGATCTCATGATGACAGCAATGCGCACATGTCCTGGCGGCCGGCAGAGGCTGCGCCCGCCGCCGCCAGATCCGCGGCCAGCTGCGCCTGCTGTGCTGGCGGCAGTGCGCCGGCCGCGAACCCGCGCACCGCCAGGGGCAGGGAACCCTGCAGGAAGTCTGCGTCGTAGTCCAGGCTGCGCGCCAGGCTGCCCCACGCCAGCAACATATCCTGCATTGCGGCAGACATATACTGGTAGTTGAATTGGGTGTCGGAGGGCTAATTGACAGGTTGTGGGACCACTGCAGCCTATTCTGCCAGCCAGCCAGCTTACTGATGTTTGACATGGTATCATCTGTGGTTACGCAGTAAGCAGCCTCGGTTCCATGAAACCATGCCGGGTAGGGGTACCTGATTCTCCTGCATTGCGGCGGAGTCGGCAACACCGGCAAGCTTCGCCATGAAAACGTGGATGGCGCCAGTGCTGCCCTGTGCTCCATGCCATGCTTCTGCCAGCAATGGCGTCCCTTTGACGGCCTTGATGTGGTCTCCATCCTGCACAGGTAGGCGGTACGGTGATGTTGCAACATGGCGCACGCAGGAGAACATCATCTCAGAACTCAACACAGATCTGCTCCTACCTCGTGCTGCAGGTCTCCGTTCTGCATCATGCCATCCAGCTTGCCCATACTATTTGTGCATGCCGCTGAGAGGGCTACACATCAATCTTGACGCGGCAGAGGAATTACTGCGCAATTTGACATTTTATGCCGATCACGGACCCAAGCTGGGGTACCACCGCTTAGATTTGGTTCTCGATTCCCTTCTCAGACTTTGAGACGAACGCCTAATGCGGAGCCTGTGGTCAGGCACTGCCTGGGTAAGCCATCCGGTCACTCACTGATTGCGTGACCGAATAGCGTGAGGACAGCGACACAATTGTGGCAATCTCCATATACGTTCCGATTGTGAAGTTGTGTGTAATTTGGCACTGGCGAGCCCAGATGCGCATCTGCACATCAGTGCTTTCCGCCCTATCTCCGGCAGCGCTTCTTCCCCCAAATGTCCTCATCACCCCCGGAATCTGCTTGTCTCCAGATTTTGACCCCTTGTCTACACCAGATGTTGGGTGCTATTTGAGTTCAAAACACGCAGGCGCCCACAACGATCGTTTGCGAGCTCCGACCAGCAGCGACAGGATCGTGCAACGTTCACACTTGCTGCCAGAGCCGCTGGTGAGCGCTGCAACGGGGCTGACGCTGCTGGCAGCATGAGCTAGCTGTTGGCAGCAAACGAGTGGTGTTCGACTGACGCAGCACTTTCAGCAGCGTTCTGGAGGGCGACAACATCCCTGGCGCGTCCGCAGCATCAAGGCGTTGTACGATGGGCATCACCGAGGCGCAGACTTGCGAAGAGGGGCTGGCCAAGATGTTCCGAGACGGGGCATCCAACATCGAGACCCGCAAGTGAGTCGACTGCCACTTCACAAGGGCACCTTTGTGATTCCACTGGGCTCTGAGACGTTGCGAACGTGCTTTTGGCAGCCCTCTGTCGATCTACAAGCACTGCTGACCACCCAGTGCATGTGCACCGCAATGGTGCACCAGCAGTGAACTCACGGTCAACTTTCTGCAGTGCTACTGCAATAGCACTATGTGTCTGACGCATCACGCGGCACCATAGTCGATCCATGCGCAGTGCGCCCTTCCGTGTGCCACATGTGTCATCCCTGCAGGAAGACAGTTTGCGGCCTTCTCAGCGGGCGCCAATTCAGCAGACAATGCCATCACCAGCGCGGTAACAATTTGTTTTGTCACTGCAGGGTGGACGCGAGGGAGCTGGAGTCGCGGGAGCTTACGGCCGAGGAGCAGGCCATCATCGCTGCACGTGTGGCGCACCAGCAGAAGATGTTTGCCGCATTTCAGAAGCAGGACCTTGCCCGCAAGGTGCTGAATCTACAAAAGACAGTCAACCTCTCCTTCCATTTAGACCTGAAATCAGACCTGGAATCATGAGGCAGCCTGGCCAAGCTGCCAGCCTTACTAGCATGGTGCGAAAGCTGCACCGCTGCACCTACAATATGACTTCGGTCATGATGGAAGATCACCAAATTGATCCGCAATGCAGGTCGCGCACGTTCGGGAGGTGCACGAGGACATCTCGGAGGCCGCGGCCAGCCGAGCGCTGGAGGAGTGCGACGGCTCAGAGGACGCTGCAGCGGAGGCGCTGGCAGACTCCTTGTTCAAGCACCGTGTGCAGGTGAGCCGCAGCTGACTGCCTCCTTCTTTCTTGCACACGGCACCTTGGCCTAAGCTTTTCGTACACTCGTGCAGCTTGTGCAGACTGAAGCTGATGCTGCAGCAATGAGTAGGCAAAGCCTGCGATATGTTCTGGCTGCTGGCGGCTGCCGAACTCTTTCGCAGGTCAGCAGGCCGGCAGCATGATGTAAGATCCTTTTGCCATGCTGTCCCCGTTTCCAGTTCGTCTGTTGCAAATCACCTGCAGGTGGCGGTGGGGGATAGAGTGGCGCGCCCAATCTCACAGATGCCTAAGACACGAACCGGAAGCACACCAGAAGTCAGGCCAGCAGTAGTGGACGCTTCGGCACTGGGCGGGGTGCGTGCGAAACTCCTAACCGACCGATGAGTTGCACACAAACGTTGGAAGTGCAGTGCTCAAAGTACACTCTATGTTGAGTTCCCAACTACACAAAGGCGGTGGAAGCCTTCCAGCCAGCACAACCCCACCGCCTTCACGGCTCTCCTGCAGGTGTTCCTTGGCAAGTTCCGGGGTCGGGGACCACTGCCAGTCGCCAACGTGCCGCCTGCAGCGCCCCTGTCGCAACGTGCCGTCACAATCACACGCGATGGTGCAGCCGCACCGCGGCGTGAAAGCAGCCCTGCAGCAGCCGCGACCAGCGCGGGACCTCCCGCTGCGCCCAGCCACAGCGGGCACAGCAGCGGCAGCACTGCCAGCGGCAGCGGCGGCAGCGACGGCTCAGCGGGCACCAGTGTCAGGGAGCGCACTCCGGAGGCTGCCGCTGCACCCGCTCAGACCGCGAGCCTACCTCTGGGTGGCCAGGCCGGGGCATCGCAGCCAGCGACGCCCACCAGAAGCGGCGGCGACAGGCAGGGACCAGAGCACGAAACGATTTCGCCTCCGTCACATGGCTGGCGCTCAATGGCATCCAGTGCGGCAGCGGCAGCAGTAGCGGCAGCGCGACCAGCTCATGCTGCAGCGAAAGCAGCAACTTCAGCCGAGCCAGCAGAAGCGGCGGCTGCAGCCAAGGCAGCAGATGCGGCAGCTGCAGCCAAGCCAGCAGAAGCGGCAGCAGCTGCGGCGCCTGCGGAGTCTGCGGTGCGCAGCCCTCAGACGCGGCGCCAGCTGGCGCTGCAGCAGCTGCAGGAAGAGGAGCAGCAGCTGCAGCTGGCCCTGCAGCGGTCTGCAGCAGAACAGCAGGGCACCGCCGCAGCGCCAGAGGCGTCGCCAGCGCAGCCTGCGGTGCAGCCTCAGTCCGCAGCGCCCGCGGCGGCAGATGCAGTCACAGCCTGCTCAGCGGAGCCTCCAGCTGACGCTGCCGAAGCTGGCACTTCAGCTGCACCAGCAGGCATGCCACCAGACGCAGCAGAGGGGCCAGCCTCGACGCAGCCCCCACAGCAGGCAGCAACTGCTATGGCAGCGCTGCCGTCCGATGAGGAGACCATCTCCCTGGTGGCGATGTCGGACGATGACATCGATGTCGGCACCACCTCAGCTCTGCAGGTGAGTTTCTGCTGCAGTTGCGGCATCCTGCAACACACGCCAGGCTGGCCGCCTGCTGTAGGGACCACAAGCCCTGAATGGGGCCAATACATGTGACCCATGTCTGGTGTATTGGAGTTAGGAAGCCTATGCGGCAACAGTCGTAGTACATCATGAAAACACAAGAGACCATCTTTCTGCTGAAATGCTGAATCAGTTGATGTACATGTACAGGGCCCAGTGACCAGGTCAGGTCGCAGCCCGCTGCGCACGCTGCCCTCGCCCCGGCGCACCGGCCGCCCAGCGTCAAAGCCGGCAGCAAAGAAGCCTCCGCCACAGCGTGCAGCACTGGCTGCAGGTAGGCATGCTCCAACTGTCGGGGTTGCAGCAGTCGATCACAAATTTTGGTGGCACCATGCTTGTCCGTCTTGCCTGTGTAAGATCCCTGCCACCATACCTCACCCTGATCACTTGCTGTAGTGGTATCCATGTATCATATGTCAAGTCATAGTGGGTCGTGGCTGTGCAGGCGGCAGGCGGTTTGGCAGTGGCGCCATCAGTCGCAATGGCGGCACCGTGCGGGGCCGCGTGCGGCAAAAGTCCCACAAGCAGGCGGTGCTGCTGCAGTTGGGCATGCTCAGGCGGGTGCCATGGGATGCGTTCTGGACATTTGGTGTCAACCAACACCCTGCTGCACTTCCGCTGCCAGACCTCCGCCTCTGCAGCAGCAGGACTCTGGGTTCCGACTCAATTGTGTCATCCATACAAATTGACAGCATGTCAGTGTCAGCTGCTGTCAATCGCCGAGCGCTGATGACCAGTGAAACCTGACTGTGAACGTTTTGCAGGGCGGAGCCGGGTTGGTTCAATGCGGGCTACATCTTCCCGGACAGCTTCGCCTCGCGCGTCAACTTCCGCTCCTCCGTGCAGCTGGACCAGCTGGTGCGCCTCAGATACTCGGTGTCCACTGCTTCAGGTTAGGGGTTCCCTGCTTGTCTGCAGTCAAACGCTGTCTGGTAGGTGGCAATCTCAGCCTGAGCATCCTTGTACAGCAGGCAGAGTTCACACAACTCTCTAGCTGCTGCAGCACCCATGGCGCATCAATACTAAGTTGTGTGGTGCTGCCTTCCTGGCAGGTGGCTCATGATTGCGCAATCATCGGCGAAGGCGGCATGTACTGGCCGGCGCCCACATTCCGTGTGGTCGCCGCCGACCGCCCCGCAGAGCCGCTGTTCGCCAAGTCCTGCACCGGTTGTTGGACGCAGGTAGTAGAATGCAAGCACACACCAACCGCACTGCAGGAAGCTGCACGTTGCCAACACACACCTTGACTTGCCCACTTGACAGGAAGCTTGTTGCGCTTAGCCTGCAATTGGGGCCCAGACGCTGACTGCTACCTCCAATGGAAGTGCATCCAGGCCCTGATCGTTGCAAACCTGCGTCCTGTCAGGTGCTGAAGCGCATCAATGCGGAGATCGAGGCGCGGCGGCGCGCGGGTGAGGACCTGCCCCCGCCGCCCAAGACCGCCATCGCGGGCCCAGAGTACTTTGGCCTCAACCAGCCCGAGGTGATACACAGTTACCGCCCGTCATTTTGTTGGCTGAGACAATCATCTGTTCCCAACCGTCGAAGAGTCTGAGGCAGCCTCCGCCGCTGCCTCCGTCAATCGCTAGGTGTTATGCTCCAGAGTTTGAACTGCAATCCTGCTAGCTGACAGGCAAATTCATGAACAATCGCCATTGCCAGGGTTGCTCAGATTGCCAGCGTTGGTCGGTCTGTGATTGCACTTTGCGTACTGGCTGACACTGTGAGGATTTTGGATCGCAGATCGAGGAGCAGATCGAGTCGCTGGACCCCGACCTCCTGTGCGACCTGTACTGGGTGGGCAAGGGCGACCGGGCGGCGGTGGCGGCCAGCCTCCCGGCGCTGCCGCCGCCTTCGTGCACCGCTCGCAACGGTGGCGGCGGCGGGGGCAATGGGGCCTCCGCGGCCGATGCCAAGGCGGCTGGGCCCGGACGCGGCCGCCGCAAGCGCCGCAGGTAGGATGTCTTGTCTCATGTACCGCGACTAAGCTGCACAGACTGCCCTGCATCGGTCGCAGGGATATCAACACTCCTATGCAAAGTTTGTGCTTGTATGCCAGATATAAACTTGTGGGCTTGGAGTACTCCACTGACTCGGCATTTTCGTTCTGCAGGGGCAGTGACGAGGACACGGATGAGGAGGCAGGCGGCAATGGCGTCGCCAGCAAGTGAGTGACACACCCGCTCTGATGCTGCAGATGATGCACAGGCAGCGACTGTATTCAAGCTGCGTGACTATTGCCCGCAGCTGCTCTGCTTGCCATCTGCAAGCCACCTGTTGCCGTGCATGACATCAGGGCAAGGTCGTGCCTTGGTCAGAACGCCCCCCACGAGGAATGCTTTCGACTCCTGCTCAGCTCTGTTTGCAATTGATCGGTACATGGGTGACATGAGCGCTACCGCTTGGGATGTGGCATGGAGGACGCCGCCAAACTGAGAAGCAGTCTCTAGCAATCATGCTATGGCGCCTTCCCAGATGCTTGAGCATGTGACCTGACTACTCTCCCAGGTGGTCAGCGCTCAGCCGCAACGAGCGCTACCGGACGCGCTGCGGGCCGGAGGCTACTGCAGAGCTGAACAGCCATCTGCAAGCAATCATGCCACGGCTCCAGTCCAAATGCCTGACTTTTGACCTGTGGTCCCAGGTGGTCGGCGCTCAGCCGCAACGAGCGCTACCGGACGCGGTGCGGGGCGGAGGGCGCCGCGCAGCTGGACGCGGCCAACCCGCTGCCGGAGCGCGTGGACCCCATCACCCTGCAGCCCGTGGTCAGCCCCGCCATCAGCCCCTACGGCCACGTCATGGGCGCCGCCACCTGGAAGGTGAGGCCGTCACCTGCCGTGTGCTGCATGCAACAGGTGTGTGTTGCAGGCAACAGGTGTCTCAGCTGTGCAGCATATATGGCAGCGTGGATGGACTGGTCAGCCTGCTGCCCAACAGCACAGATCACTCTGATTGTTGCATGCAGCATGTTTGGTGATTGATGTCGCAGTTTCACAGCTACGCTTGACTTGTCCTGAAATGCTGTGGCGCTGCCGATGCAGGCCGTGCTGGCGGAGAAGGGCAAGTGCCCCTTCACAGGGCAGCCACTGGCGTGGCACCAGTGCACCATGCTGACGCACGCCAACATCGAGCGCTTCCGAGACCGCATGCGCGACTGAGCCTGTCTCATGAGTAAGCGGCGCCGCGAACAGTAGCACAGCAGACGGCGGCGGTACTACATATCAATGAACAAGTAGAAGTTTGCTTGAAACGTCCACGTACGAACACATCTTGAGATTGCATGTTAATTTGAATTTACACGACCATCAACATGATGCATCTGTGGAGACTGCCATATATGAGAGCTCAGAGGGGTCGTGCAGCTTTGAACAGCATTTGAGATCTGCAAACTGAAAGGAAAATCATCCCTGGAGTTTCACGTGAAATGAGGCCAACACGTGATGTCGACTGCAAATGCAATGCAAGGCAAATGGCCACATGTCAAGCTTGCCTTTGCGCCACTTTCGACTGCTCGTCCTGATGCTATGCTCCTGACATGTTCCGTCCCCCTAAACCTGACACTGTGTTCCTACATGTACAGGATTCCAACACTCTACTGACACGATAGTGTGCCGCACTCTTTCCTCTCAGAGACAAAAAATCCATCACATTAGTTCCGGACCAAATCTGATCTGCAAACACATAGCGGGCCAGTCCTGCCGCACTGGCTGACTCTAATATTACTTGCCAGTCCCACCCATAGGCGTTGCTGTTTCCGAAAGAAAGCCGCACACAGCAGCTGTCATGTCCCATCACTCCTCCTCCTCCTCCTGCACAGCAACCGCTGTTTGAGTGCACAAAGATAGTTTGTTTCTAGACCCAATGTGGTGGACAGCTCAGTGGTGAAGTGCTTTGCATGAGCCACCAGACCGGACTCACTGAGGTGAACACACCTTCATGCCTCCGCTGGAGGTGGCACCAGATCCGCCAGCTGCTGACTGTCTGCCTGCGGGTTGCCACATTTGTTTGTCACCCCATATGTTGCTTCGACGCTGGACAGAAGCCTGAATCTCAGGAAACACATGAAGCTGCAAATGAACCTGCCGCTGAACTGAAGACAAGTTGCAGCATGCTTCCACAAGAAAGCCCAAGACTGTCAAGCATGATTGGGGCGTCAGAACACCTGGGAATGCGACCTCTGTCGCATGCTGCAGGAACTTCTGCCCGAAGCGCTTCTGCGTACATTCGTAGACCCGCCCGTACTTGTAGAGGGCATTAAGCGAGTCGCTGCCGCGGCCGAGCCCCTCCTTGACCACCGCCAGGACGGCAGTCGCAGTCAGGACCTGCGCCTGCCACGCCTGAAGCGCACTGCTTCCCTGCATACAGCGCAATCACTGGTCAGAGAGGGTAGCACGAGGTGGCATCAGAACTGCCACCACGCTTGGCCACAAGTCGCAGCCACAGGCCCATTGCTCCTGCACAAAGCTCCAGGTCCCTGTCCTTGCATGGGAAACAGACTGCCAATTCAGCCAGCAACACTCAGAGTGCCACGGTTGCAGCTGGCCAAAAGACGATATGCGCTTGATGTATGTCATGCCATAATCACAGGAGCACGCGAGTTTTGCTCAGCCACTTGAAGTCCGTGATTTCTGATCAGCCATGCCCTCTGCCAAAGGGCGCCACATGCCTCTGGGATGGTCATCAGACGGCCATGTGGGTTTGGAAAGGGCTGGCAAAGGTCCGCATTATGCATTAGAATTACAACGTCACCAGATTTGTGCTGAGTCCCTACCGGTGGAACGTAGGTCAAAATGCCGAGGACCAGGCCCACGGCGATGATGCCGACGCCGACGCGCCAGTTGCGCAGGTCCAGCTCCTCAGCGGCGCGGCTGAGCGCGCGCACCGCCTCTAGCGCATCCTCCGCATCCATGTCTGGGAATGATATTGCAGCCAGATAGAACATTCCAACTTCTGGTCTCACGAGCAACAAGCCATGACAAGCGCTGTGACAAACCATGACAAGCAGTGGGAGAATGATGGTGAACGCGTGCAGACAGCATGCACGCAATATGTGAGTTGAAATGGTTCTGGGAGCAGTGAGTTGCTAGGCGCAAGCACCAGAAGTTTTGCACCTGACTGCTCACTGCCCGATGCCGAGGTGGAGGAACAGCTGGTACGCCGTGAGGCAGGTGATGGACAGCAGGCCGGCCGTGAGGGCGAGACCCACCGACAGCCGATGACCGGCGGCGACGTCAGCGGCACGATATTGCTGCATGACCGTGCGGCAGGGCGCAAGCCACCACACAGAGTCCGGAGCATCTTGCTGTGCAGTCGAATCCGCCTGCGTGTACGAACACATGAGGCATTCGAGCGATCACAGAAAGCAGCTCACGACTAGGCAGCGTTCAGCTGCTGAAGACTGAGCATGTGCTTGCTGGTAAGGCATCACGATCCGCAGGGACGACAGGAGTCGCACCTCGCCCTCTGCTGGGTGCAGTGCGTCTACGCTGCCTGCATCCTCCTGCTTCGTGCACCAGGGCACGCAGGACCGGGATGGGTTCCGGCGTGCGAGGCTGCAAGCAAGAGGCGGAAGTTCAGGCTCAGCTCTCCTAGAACTACGGACTGCTGCCACAGCCCGACGAACGCATCGTAGCACCATCTGCAGGTTCGACGAGTCATCAGTAACATCAGGCAGATCGTCAAACCAATAGCATACTCTGCGCGACGCTGGGAACACACCTGTAGTGTATCGTTCGGCAACGTAGTTGCCTACTCTGCGCGCTCCTCTGCAGCACGGAGGTCTGCAGCCCGCTGGTTCGAAAGGCGCATCGCATCACAACGTATTTTTGTGTTTCGCAAGCAAGATATGACACGCAGCTGGGGGAGATGTTTTGAGAGATTGACGTTACACCATGTCGGAAGCCCTAGGGGGCTGAAAGGGTGCCAGCTACAGGGCGGGAGCCCCTCGCTGCGAAATCAGTGGCACAAGTTCATGTTCCTGGCTTTCACGGTTGCAAGCCCGGGTATGCCAGAGGGTGAAGAGGCAGCACCGGTCGCCACGGCACAGCAGGCCAGCTCGTTCCCCTGGTGCTGCTGCGCACGTCGTACATCTGGGTGGCTGCCGCTGGCAGCCGCACTGCTGAGGCTAGCGACACCCCCTGGCAGGTGTAATCTCTTGAATATAGGTAAATAGGTGTGATTATCTTTCGGAGTTCTGCTGTTAACTTCACCAGCTGATGTTGTTGTGATCAGGCGCAGTGGGCAAAGCCCGCCCCTGTCCGATTCTATGGCTTTGAGGTGCGGCCCCGCCCCAAGTGCAAGATGCGTCATAAAGTGTCGAGCCCGCATGCAGGAGCGCCTGTCTCTGCTGTCCGACCTGCTGTCCCGCTGCAGCAGCGCGCTGCAGGCTGGTGAGAGCGACAGCGAAGCAGCGGCTGTGCTGGCGGCGCCGGCAAAAGTGCTTGACCTTTTGACCGGCGGCCCAGCTGCCAATACGGCCTCCATGTGAGCAAGCTGAAAGTCGCAGCTGATGCCAATGGACTTTTGCTGAGTCGTCTTCCGTCAAGCACGTATAGGAGAGAATTCAGACGCCTCTTTGCTTCCTACATAACCCGAAACACAGTGTCTTTGGCGCATTCTGCACAGGCACCTGCGTGCTGCCGCAGACTGTGCTGCAGCTGCGACCGCCGCCACTGTGGAAGAGATGGTGGCTCGCTCCGACGCTGCCGGCAGCACTGCCACTGTCGTAGCAGCGATCAAGGGCAGCGGAGCTGTTGAGATGCTGCAGAGCTACCTCGGTGACGGTTCTGCTTTCTCGGCATCTGCCGCTGTTCCTGAGGCTGCCTTCGGCGGTCTGCCGCCCCCGACTGCTGCTGCGGGTGGGAAAGCTCACTCTAATGGAGATCTTATAGCGGGAAAATGATACAACAGCGCATCAGCTTCTCTGAGCGTTGTCACCTTTGGCGAATATCCAGAAAGGCACTGAGTTGTAAACATGCGCATTGCCACTCCAGCGCCATCTGCTGACGAATTTTTATTTATATATATCTTGTTTCTCAGGTGCGCGACACCCCGAAAACGCTGCAGTCTCTGGGCCTCAACGAAGGCAACGAGTTTGCTGCTGCTAGCACGACGACTTCCGATGCGGGGCCAGCAGCAGCAGGATGATTGCCCACAGCAGCGCCTGGCAAAGTGTGTGCAAGCAGCGCAGCTGGTGACGGCATCGCCATCGATGTGTTTAGCTCGTGGTCACAGTGGTCAGTAATTCGCAGTAGGAGATGTAATGTTCAGGAAAGTTTTGACGAGTGAACACATCAACACCTTTCAAGCCGATCACCTTGAGGTTGCCACCTTGCATTCGTATGCACAACAGGTTAGATTTATTACAGCATGCTGTGAGCGTCCTCGTGACCTCGCTTTCCGACGTCGATGCTGCACTGACCTACGACTCTACGTACATGTATTTCCGAAGGATATGCCACGCTTCTGCAACGCTGTGACCTTGAAAGGATCTCGCTGTGCAGACCGCCGTTGCAATTTACAGCGGTCAGATGTTTGCAATCCCGACATCCGCATCGTCCAAAGCTGCGACAGGCTGTCGTGTCACTCGGACCCTCTCTGCAATTGAGGCAGCGGCGACAGGCTATGGCGAAGACAAGCAAGTCCATGAGCTGGATAACAGCTGCGACTGCTCAGCCTCTGCAGACAGTCCTGCAGGAAGACTTTCGTGCAGAGACCGTACGCCTGAACCGCCTGACTCAGTCTGTTGGGATGGCCAGGCAGGCTTACCACGGTAGTGGCATGCCAGAGGCCATTGCAGCTCTGTCAGACAATCCGGAGTGCTCCGACTTCGTGGACGAGGTTGAGGCTGCACTGCAACAGCACTCCTGCCACTCAGCCGTTGCCGCTCTCAATGCCGCCCTGCAGCAGCACTGGAACAGGTGCGACCATTCCTTGCATACATGGTGCTGTCGACAGATGCTGTAGCATCATCATTGTTGGTTACTGGCATCGAAGTTTTGCTGGTGAGACAGCATGTCTCATCAGTCAGCGCATGGCTGCCGCCGCAGTGCATGCCGCCAATGCAGAATGCCGCATGCAGGTCTGCAGAACATCAGACAGGCTGCCGCGCACATTGTGCACAGGTGTGCACCTTCAGAGTCGTCCCACCCTGGTCACGCGGACCAGGAAGGTATCACCGCAGACGCCGAGCCAATCTGTGCCGCCATCCACACTATCGCCTGTCTCGCCGCCCTCCTGCAGGAGGCTCCTGTGCCTGTCGCTGCCGTCGCCCTTGCAGGTGGCACCTGAATTGCATCGCATACATATGCATGCATGTACGTTCATACTCACTTGCGATGCACAGACGCGCTTCTGCTCATTCCCCACCTCCATCAGTTCAGCAGTTCTGTGATGCCTTGAGATCAGAAGAAGTATTTTCTTATCAAATGCCTGCTGCCTGCTGTGTGCCTGCCAGGTCTGCACCAGTTTGTCGAGAGCCCCAGCTTCAGCAGCAGCGACGCCTCTGAGGGGCAGCGCCTTGCGCAACAGCAATTTGCCGCCGTGCTGCTGGGCCGCAGCTTTGGACCCATCGGCTCAGCCCTCATCTCCCGCCAGGATGTGGTGGATGCCGCCACTGATTTGGACCCTGTCGCCGCAGGTGCCGACTGCTGCAACACCTTCCTGCATTGTCAGCGCAGATGCACTGCTGTCGAATGGTAATCGAGCCTATGAAACATCCAGGACCAATTTTCAGCCTGTATCTGCGCACTTGTGTACGCACTCTGTACAGGCGGTGTGATAGTGCACGCTGTGGGCAGCGGGGGCGTCGATCCGCAGGATGCGCTGCATGCGGCAAGCCGCGTCCTGCCCCAGGTTGTTGTCGCCTGTCTCGGCGACCTCACGCCGGCGTCACTGCTGCAGATGGTGCTGGGCCCATCAGGTTTGTGGTGTCTGAGCGTACTTTGGTTGACTCTGGTGGTACCTTGCGTCGCAGCATACTTGCATGCAGCATGATGTGATGACCACACACATAATGCTGTTCCACAAGTTGGTCATTATGGATGCTATGCAGAAGGCGGTGACGACAGCCGCTTCCCTGAGCGAGCGTCTCCAGCACTGCCAGCAGTGTGCCGGCTGATTGCACTGGCTGCTCAGGTAGCCACTACATTCCTGAACGCTGCTGCAAGCATATCAATGTATAGATTGCATCGTGAGGCACAGTGTGGAACACACGATGCGCCTGTCGACATGTCATGCACTGGCGGGTTCCACAACCACAAGTGGATGGTCACTCATATCGTGCTTTGCAGGGTGACGATACTGACAAGAGCGGCCTGCAAGTCTCAGGCATGCTGGATGCAGCACTGCAAATGGCAACCATTGCATTCAGCCAGATCCTCTTCCCTGCGGTGCGCACCAAGATTTCTGTCCAATCTTCCGCAGCTCTGCACATGGCTATGCACGCAGTGATTGCATTGGCAGACTGATGCTTTTGTGTGACATACCACGCACCTCTAGGCGCCATTTTGTCTCTGCAAATTGCACGCAAACTCATGTTCGACGCCATGACATCTTCTTTGCTGCATGCAAACAGATGCAGAGAGTCAGGTGTGCTGCCCCGGCAACATGGGCCCAGGCAGTGGACGACGCAAACAGCGCAGCGTCCGTCATCTGCACGGGAGCTCCAGCCTGCCGACTGTCTGAGTTCGCCACCCGCAAAGTGTTCACGCAGACCGCCTTTCTGCAAACGTCGCTGTTCAGTGGGTGAGTGTGCCCCTGGGTCATCGGTGGTCCCGCCGGCAGTGTATTGCTGATGCTGCCATGCGCTGCGGGTGCTGAAATAATTGCTGCAAGTTTGGAAGTCAACACAAGTATTGATCAAAAGCAAGCTGAGGAATGTTCGCACAACCATGTGCAGGTTCGAACATGCCGCCTTGCTGCTTCAGCCTCTCTGGAGCCTCGGCCTGTTGCTGCGGCGGGCGCTGGCGGACGAAGCAGCGGCAACACCACTGGAGCTGATGGCATTCATGAGCATCGTCTTCTGGGAACTTGACCTGCCTCTGAAGGTGCGGCACCATTGCAGGCTCTGACTTGATCAGCTTTGTTTGCTTATCCCCTCTGTTGTGTTGCCGTTTGTTGTGCCCCAACTTCTCCCAGTCAGCCTATGCACATCTGGCCATGGTGGTGACGCCACCTCAATATCACTCTCAAGGCTGTCACAACTCCGACGGCCGCCGCAGCCGAGGCCAGCTCCCTGCTGACGCTGCTGCGCACGATGTACATCTGGGCAGCAGCCGCCGCTCGTCGCACTGTGGAAACTGGCGGCCGCCCCTGGATGGTCTGTGTCACCTCCTTGCCTGGCATCACATGCCATGCCATGTCCATGTCACCCTCTTGCTGGCTGTGCCACTCTGGACTTTTACTCGGTCGCGCGTGCAATGGTTGCCTGCGCATTGCTGCGCTGCTTTGCAACTGGCAACAGTCTTGTAGCTGCGCGACCTGACATCTGGCTGCCATATCTGTTCCGCAGCAGCGCCTGTCCCAGCTGGCCAGGCTGCTGGCCCTGTGCCGCCGGGGGCTGCAGGTCGGTGCAACAGACAGCAATGCGGCAGCCGTGCTGGCAGCACCGGCACAGCTGCATGAGCTCATGTCCGGCGGCCCAGCCGCCAACACAGGCGCCAAGTGAGCATCTTGAGTTACAGGCGAAATTGACCCATTACCTGTTGTCAATGACCGCGCAGAGGGCAGTCAGTAGACACACTAGCAGACTGTGACATGCAGCATGGTGAAGCTCACAGTGAGTCTTTTCATGCCAAGGTCCGAGTGAAGCTGGACTGTTTGAAGCACAGGCACCTGAGCGCTGCGGCAGACTGCGCTGCGGCTGCCCTTGCCACGACCATCGACGAGATGCTGGCCCGCTGCGAGACCGCGGCTGAGAGCAATGTTGCAGCGGCGGTCATCAGGAAGATGGACGCTGCGGGAGTGTTACGCAGCTACCTCGACAGCGACGCTGCATTCTCGGCGGTTGCAGATCTGCCTGAGGGTGCTTTTGGCGGGTTGTCGGCCCCAAGCGCTGCCGCGGTGCGGACTCTCAGGAATCGAAGACATATGCACAATGAGAGACACTCATAGGCCATCGGACATGGATACATCATCATCACACACATGTTTGTGCGACCTGGTATAGTTCGATTCGACTGCCTGTGTCACCGCAGCTGAGGCGCTCACATCTGCTGCCACAGGTTTGCAACACACTGGCGTCGCTGCAGGCGCTGGGGCTGGATAGTATCCAGCCGGCTTCTGCCCCCAGAAATGTCGGTCCAGGACCCTCTGCGGCAGGGCAGCAGGGGCCAATCAGCGCTTGAGGGACCTCCAGCAAGACAGCGAGGCTGTTGGCAGCAGGCAGTCGCCGTCTCAGGATTTTGCAAGGCCATGTGATGCGGCTCCAACAGTTTCCTGCAATGACCACTGATCAGCGGTGTGTGGCTGTCGTCCCATACTCTGGTTGTGGGCAACTCGTTGTGGATTGTTTTGCTCAAGCTGCACTTGCTGCCCGACCCACTACTGCCGCCGCTGAATGTGTTGATGCTGCCTCGACCTTTTGTATGTCTCACGCTGCTATCTGGCTGTAAACATGCACTCTGCACATCACTGCACCTTCTCCAACCTCCAAACGGCTGCAACAAAAGCGTGCCAGCTAGCCAGGTCAACTCGAAAACAATTCCTTGCCAGGACCTTGTACCGAAAGCACTCGCTTGATGGCCCTTGTCATTGATGAAGATACCATCGGCTGTTCTGCAGTGGATCGCAGCAGCATTGTTCACACAACTGCACAAACATCCCTCTGCTGCAGCCAGTCTCATCGCACTGCTATGTGCCGGCGGCTACAGCAGCATCTCTGCTGCCACCTTGCGCTCCATACCGGCTGGCTTTCTGCCGCGCTGGCAGGCGCACGCCCCCTAAGTCAGGCGTCCTCGAATTCAAGCTCTGTTGGCTCCGCGTGGGCTGCATCGCCGGCGGCTGCTGCCTCTGCCGCACGCGCCCTCTGCAGCATCTGCTCCAGCAGGTGTTCCTCCAGCTGCACATCAAGTGGCACACATGAACGTTGGACAGAAGCAACCAGATCTGCACTGACTAGTCTACATTCAAGCTCTTTGCAGGGTCGTGAACCACACAGGATCGGGGAGCAGTTTGCAGGGTTGCTGACTACAGGATCGGGGTGCATGCTGTGCCGCCATGAGACGCCCTGGCGAAACCAGCACCACCCTGGCATGCTTCAGTGCAGCTGGTATGCATGCTGGGGCGTGGCTCACAGCTGGCGGGCTCATGCATGCGCATCGAGAGCCGGAAGGCGACCGCAGGGCAGTGACAAGGGGTTGTGGAGACGCCAGCAGGAAGCGGCACCGCACCTGCAGCTGCTTGAGCTGCTGCCCCACGCGCATGTGCGCCGCGCTGATGGTCGTCTGCTGCACGTCCAGCGCCTCCAGCAGCTCCTGCGGGTTGCATGCTATGGCCATGTGTCAGTGCAGAATGTGGTGCATCATGCTGCAAGCCTCTCAAAAGCGCCGCAGTGGCCACGCGGTCAGCTTGCCGTGCTGCAACACGAGCTGCATTGCGTTCCGCCTTTTTCACAGCGCATGATTATTGAAATGCGATTTCAACTGCAATGCGGGCTCAGTGGGATGCGTTTGCATGCCTTGGGTCCGATGATGGTCGGCTCCTTGCGGCGTGGCGCTTTGCGTGTCTTCTGAGCCTTTGGAGGCATCCGCCTTGGTGCGCTGCCTATGAGACAAGCGCTTCACTGCACTTGACACTGTCTACATCACGCACGTCGCCCGCGGGTCTGATGTCCGGTCAGCGGCATGTCACCGCTGCCGCAGCCTGCCATACATGGCAAAACTACACAGCAGGTGACGCAAAATGCTAACACTCTGCTGCAGAGCAGCTCAAGGCTATCTTATTTAGAGCTCGCAACCTGATTCGCAGTCAGCAAGTCAGATTTGCGCCGAACAAGGGCGTGGCACGGAGGGCATCACATGTGCACCCATCTTTAACGCCACCAAACGTACGTTCAAACACTGCACACCATCCGGTGTGAGGATTGTTACTTCAGACTGGGCACAACACTACATCTGACATTGTGAACGCGCGCTGCACCTCTTGGTCATCGTCGAGTGGAAACCCTGCATTTGTCGACAATTTATCCAGCGGAATAATTGAGGATGAAGTCTGGACAATGTCATTGTTGATGCCATGATCTGGCCTCGCTGCTTGCCCCTTCAGCATACAAAACTGATGAAATAAATAAAACCGCTCAAAGATGGCAAATCCTTTGCGACCCATCATGCTGTCCGCCGCACCCCCTACCTGTTACGCTTCACATACATGTACCCAATGTCCAAAACCATAGCATGCGCTTGTTATCTCCGCAACACATCAGTCTGCAGACGTATGAGCCCTCAGATCTCAGCTTCTAAAGACGCGAATGTCGCAGCATCATCCAACATTCGCTCTCCTGACAACAGCAAAGGCTGCGCGCATGCATGATGCCTATCTTCTTGCCGCTGTCGGCGTACAGCGGCTCATCAGGAGCCAGGCCCGAATGCGTCGGTGCAGTTTACTTGGATGAGAAGGCCGCCTGCAATGCAGCAATGCCCTTTCATGCCGCGATCAACAGTTGTCGTTGCATCGTCTGCCCAGGGCATCACATGAATGGCCACTATCACCGACAAGGTTCCCCTCCCTGACGCAGACTTTACACATGTATACATGCAATGAACATGTTTCTGCCAGGCAGCCAGTAGTCGTGCATGCGCCGTATACAGGCCCGGCTGCTCACCAGGGGTGCAGTGGCCCATGACAGGGTCAGCGTACCACTTCTGCATCATCACGAAGAAAATGGAAAGGTGGTCAGCTTCTGCTACACAGCACAATTGCAGGGCAAGCCAGCAAGCATGATCATGGTGGTCCAGTGAATGTCAGCAGTGCACGACCTGCATGGCACTGAGGACTGTCAAGTGGCGGCACCAGTCCTGTCATGCGGCTAGCATTCATGAAAAGGGGCCCAGCAGCTCTCTAGAATTGTTCACCACTTGGTTCTCAGGGCACTGAATGGTGAAGCTGCCGCCGTCTGAAGGCGGCACATCCACCGTCTGGTTTGGGGGGATCTCCTGGAAGGGGAAGGGCGGGCACGAGTCTGACGGCACCTGCAAACGGCAACGATGGGATCTATGATGCACAAGTGCCTGAACTGCCATGCCGCTGAGCTATGACTGGCTTTATGTAGCACGAATCTGCTATGCTGCGAGCAAAGATGTCTCAGACAAGGTGTGAAATCAATGGCGATGTCCACCCATCCAGATTCAGCCAAGTGTGACAGTTATGACACTTCTCACAAGGCGGCAGCACGCTAAATGGTGCGATTCAATCTGCAACCAAGGCCTACCCGCCACACGCCTGTCATATAGATCAAAGGACAAGACAGGCTTTAGTAGACTGGCCATGTGCGCACGTGTGTCGGGATGCGCGCACAGCCATGCAAAAACGATGTTGGTACTGTGCGGCACAGCACTTGCACACACCATTTGTCGCTCCTTGCGGCCAGCTCAGCGTCAGGCTGCCACCGACTGGCACCACTGCAGGGCTCGAAGACACTCTCTTGAGTGGGCGCTCAAGTGCTACGCACAACATTGGGTGCGCCGCGGTCGATACAGTGCCAGAACGAGCACAGGGTAGCCTGCCGATCGTGCGAAGAACTTGCGCCTTGTCACCTGCTGGTGGATATTGAGACCCTGCAGCAATGCCCAGCTTCCAGGCCGCATGCTGGTTCTTCTGAATAGCATGAACAGGCAAGGTTACAAGCATGACCGCCAAAATCCCCGCAGCTGTGACAGCCCACAGCGAGCTTGACTGGACCCTCATCCTGGCCACTTCAGTGCGACTGAGAATGATAATACGCTGAGGCGAGGTACTGACCGAGCAGTACTGAGAGACGCCAGCTGCACTCGAACGATCCCAGATAACAGTGTTTTATGTAAGCAACTGGAGCAGTGCACAAAGTGGAGTTGGCATCCACACCTTGTAGCTTCAGCAACCAGCACATGAAGCTCAGGTAGATCGTTGTGTCGACCAGTTCAACATGTGCTGATACTGAGGGACCTGTTTACATGAACATGGGCGCACGCTGAATCTAACAAGCATTGAGCGGCGGCAGATCGCTTGCTTTTTCGTTCATCAACATCAATACAGTGCACGCACTACTCCGGCGATGCCGCAGCCTACAGTAGCAGCTTCACAATGCAAAAATTGTCGAGTCATCATTCTGGTGCCTGAACCCTCGCCCGCCCTTCTGAACCCAGCGCATGACGACATGATGACGCGCCCCCACTTCTTGATGTGTCACTGCATGCTCGCTATGCTGGTCCACTTCTGCCAGATGGCGGCCCATCAGGTGCCGGGCCCAAAGGCGTCGGTGCAGTTCACCTGGATAAGCAGGCCACCTACAGAACACAAAACATCATTGACACAATACCGTTGCTGCAGCTGGCAACATCTGACGGTTACCCCAGCAGACGAGGGCATCAGCGCTGATAAAGTTCAGCACGTCTTGTGTTCAACGCTGCGTGCCGCATTGCAGTGCTGGATACCGTCATGCATGATATGGCAGCTGGTGCAGCTGCTGCTGTTGCTGCCAGACGACCAAATGATCTGCGAAACACGCCCGTGCGAGAAGGCGATGTGCAAATCGAGGCCGCTCACCAGGTGTGCAGTGACCCTCCACCGGGCACGCGTACCACTTCTGCGGCTCAGAACGACCCACATTACAATGCTTTTCATTGATATTGCAGCATTCGGCGGAAGCGCTCCGGAGGATTCTGTTGCTGGCAAGCTATGGCAGCAAGCTCGGGCACTGCCATGCTGAGTCCGATATGAACATGCAACACTTTCGTGCTCACCACTTGGTTCTCCGGGCACTGGATGGCGAAGCTGCCACCATTTGAAGGCGGCACGTCCACCGTCTGGTTGGGCGGGATCTCCTGGAAGGGGAAGGGCGGGCACGAGTCTGTCGGCACCTGCACATGCGGAAAGCAAGCCATTCGCTGAATCCTGGATGTACACATTGAGCTTCTGCAGAACAATGACACCGACTGCCAAAATGTAAAGCAATCAGGTCGTGTCACCATGCAAGTCACCGGCTCAGCTGGATGCATCCTGATTCACTGAATGAATTGCATGCACAATGTTGCAGGTGCAGCAGTGATGCGCCCTGCAGCTAGCTCTGGGGCTACTCAGGTTTTGCATCATGCAGGCATGCGCACCCGCCAGACGCCTGGCGCATGGAAGGACAGGAAAGGCGTCAGTAGGCCATATGCATATGAGCTGATGCTATCCTGGTATTCTCGCCAGCAACAACCCCAATGGTCATGATTGCACCACTCTGTAGGTGTGACACGCAGCTCGCTGGGGGCATGCGCACCATGTGTCTTCCCTTGTGGCCAGCTCAGCGTCAGGCTGCCGCCAACAGGAACCACTGCGAGTCAGAGAGAAGGCCCTCGTGACTGTGAAAGCGTAGAAGCATGCGAACATGTGTTCTGTTATGTATGGCTTTGTTACAAGCGCTGCATGGCTCAGCCTGGCATTGCAATCCACTGCGCCGCATTGATGTGCAGTGCCGAGAGCAGGATGACAGCAGGGGCTCCGTTGCATGTGAGTGCGTAGCTCAACACCTGCTGGTGGGTACTGCGATCCCGGGGCAATGCCAAGTTTCCAGGCCGCCATTTGGTTCTTCTGGATGGCCAAGACGGGCGGAATACCCAGCGTCACCGCCAGATAAACCGCAACAACGACCACCGACGACCGGCCCTTAATCATCTTCAACACGCTGCCAAGGCTATGGTGCCGTTTCAGAAGGTTGCAAGAGCAGAATGAATGAGCCCCGTGAGCCTCGAACAAGGATGCTTACCAGACCAGGCGACTTACTCGATCGATCCCAGGCACGTGGGCAGTCGCCAATTGGCCTCCCAGATTGGAGCACTAGGTCAACACATTCTCGAGACAGTGTGCAGAGAGAGTAACACTATGCAGGGACATCAACAGATCCAGCACGTGATACTACACCGCATGCGCGATGCTGAAGCAGTGACTCTTCATCAGGTCGCCGCAGCAAGTCATCCTGATCGTGTCGAATTGCCATCATGTACACGCACGCACAGTTCTCAACCATCCCACCAATCAATGCAGGCACCCAGGACGTCTTGGCTGCTGGCGCAGCCTCCTACATGGTCCGACGCATGCTTGCTGAGCACCACAGACGTCCGGACGGATCCGTCAACTGCCAAGCCAGGCATCTTCGGGCTTCTGCCGGCTCTTCCAGTAGAAGTGCCGCTTGAAATCGTGCCAGGGTGCGCCACCCTGCGATGATGGCGTCTGTGATGGCAGCGGCAGCCGGTCAACTGTCTTCTCCTGCTGCCGCGTCAACCAATGCAGAGCTTGGCACACCTGCAAGCTAAGCCCACAGTCATTTGCCACCTTGCAAGCATCAGAGCTTCTTCGATATGTTCGAGGCTCCGCAGCTGGTGCACGTGGGCAGCCACTCAGGCAGGTAGTATGTGCGCACACGTGCAAAATTTCCACAGTGCATCAGCGTTGTTGTCACCACACCTTGCGCTTTCTGGCATTCGCCACAGGGCGCTCGTCCGGCCACAGCAGCTTGCAAATGCGCAGGACCGTGGTGTCGTCAGCATGCCGGAGGCAGTCCGCATAGTTTTGTAGACACCACAGGGCGGCTGCTGGCAAATTCGTGTCACGCATGACCAGGACCGACCCGGGGACCCTCGCCTTGCAAGCCTCACCTGCATATGTATACCATACCATATGTATACCACAGACAGTAATTAGTCCGCGAGCGTCCAGCATTGACACATCAGTTACAAGCAGTCAACATGCATCTACATATGAGGCATACATGCTCACCAGGTTTAGAACCCTGTGCTCCGGCAGGGTCAGAGGCTGCAGCCCAGTCGATCAGGCTGTGTGGCAGATTGAGCATCGTGAAAGCCGATGGAATCAGGTCACACATGTTAAGTCCGAGAGGAACCGCACGCGGCCACGTGACGCCTCATCTCCATTTGACAACAAAGCTCACCTGGTGAGAGCCTCGAGCGCATCGGTGACGCTGCTGGCGGTGTTGGTGTCTGCCTATGTTGGGTGCCGGAGAGGCGGTCAGCAGTATGCGTGTGCATCGTAAAGACATAAACTTCCAGGCTGCCTGATCGCCTGAAACCTTTTTGTCTGAGTGTTGACATGGAAACGACTGACAGTGTGGGTGCATGCAGGATGCACTGTGCAACGCACACATAACATGAACCAGCGTCAGCTGTGCGTCAATCTGTCTGCAACCAAGCCAAATTGTGCTGCACACCTGCATGTCGCCAAGGCGGTCACCATGCTCTGCTACCGTCGCCTGCAGCTCTGTCAGCTGCGTGGCATGGCTCTGCACCCTGTTACTGGTCTGCTGGCCGGCCAGCTGCAGAGCAGCAACCTGGCTGTAGAGCTCCTCGATGCTGCGCTCAAGGTCAGCTGCCTGCTGCCCTCGCGGCGGCGGCCTGTCGCCCCCTGAGGCACCAGCAGCTGGGCGTGCGTGCGCCGATGCAGCTGCGAGTGGAGCGACGGCGGGAGCCCTGCCAGGCTTGGCGGACCACTTGGCAGGCCCGCTGCAGCACCCGGGGGCAGAGACTCCACCGGCATCCACAGTGCAGCTGCTGCCGGCGCCGCGGCGGGCACCGCAGCGGCGCCAGTTGCAGTCTGCGCCCAGCATGCGGCTTGTAATGGTGCAGCCGCCGGCATCATGGCAGCAGCACCAGCAGCGGCAACCGAGTTGCAGGCACCAGCCGGCGGCTGCACAGCAGGCTGCTGAGGGGCAGTGCTGCATGCGGTGTCTGCTGCTGCAGGCGCCGGTATGACATTCAGCCTGATGCGTGTGCACGCTGCAGTCTGCACTGCCGCCTGGCCAAAGGGGTCCTTCAGCCCAGGTTTCATGCCGCCCGCTGCCAGCGTGAGACTCAGGACCACACGTTCGCCGGCTGCAGGCGCAAGCAGCTGCTGGCACTGCTGCGCCGTGAGTGGCGGCAGCTTGACATGCAGCTCGCCGCCTGCCACGACATCAGCGGGCGTCAGCTGAGCTGTCAAGCCGGAGTGCTCCTCCCGGGTTTTAGGGTTGGCTGTAATGCGCTGCAGCTTGCACTTGCGCGCAAAGCGGGTGAATGGGCGCAACTGCCCCTGTGACAGCTCCGGCATGGCATGACCAGACTGCAGCGTGATGACCGTCTTCACAGTCTTGCTGCTGCTGCTGGTGCCACTGCCTGCAGCCGCCTCGCTGGCTGCGGAAGCTGTCGGTGTGATATCACAGACTGGAAGCTGCAGCTTGCGCCCATGTACAGCTTGGTCGACCCGCACATGCAGCTGCACATGCTGAATGCGCCCCTGTGCGGCACAATGCATCTAATAAGCGATTTTAGGGCTTTAAGCGCTAGCAATGGTGAATTCCAGCCGCAAGCAGCTTGCATCGAACACAGTGTTGCGCGTCGTGAGTTGCACATGTTATCACCTGTGAGATCGGCAGGTCTCCGATGGCAGACCACTTTGAGACCTGCTTCATCACCACGACACGGCCAGATGAGACATCATTGCAGGCATCGCCGCCGCCGCCTTTGCCGCTGCCTGCTGGTTTGTACTCCAGCTGCGGCAGATCAGCCAGTGAATGCTGCACACCCGTTGCATCATCAGCAGCACTGGCAGGGCGCCCCACGCACATGACATCGCAGTGCGCTGCTGCTTGCAGCCCGCCGCTTTGGCTCAGCATGCGCATGGCGCACAGGGGAACAAGGTGCCGCTTGATCACATCAGTATTATGCACATCCAGGCCCATAAAGTCCAGAGTGCTGGATGACGCATCGCCCGACAGAGCGGCATCATAAAGATTGGCGTCAGTGACCCGAGGCGAAGACCGCTTCGTTGGAGGCTGATCCTTCAGCTCTCCAGGCTGAGATCGCTTACTCCCCATGGCTGCCGCTGAATATGGCCCTAACGGCAGCTGTCTGGCACCCGCAATGCCTTGTGCCAGCCACTTCTGCCAGCAGATGGCGCGGTCAGACAACCCACAAGGGTGGGTCCCAGGAACGTTCAGGGAAGTGAGAGGGTTGGGTTCATCTTGAAGTTGCTATGTTCCAGCGAATCTCGACACGCTGCTTCCTCTCTGCTGCTGCTCATTTGCAATGTGGCAGTGCACGTTACCAAAATTGGTGGTAGTGACGACGTAGCCAAGCTGAAGGACACTATAGTCATGTGATCGGAGCTCATTGTCGTTGCGGCAATCTGACATTTGATCTGCCTGTCGGATCACCTGCAATGACTGCTCCAGACTGTGTGCAAGAGTACACAGACCTTCAGGCACGCCACACACGCCCTCATGTTACTGCGTGTCCGGTGTGATGGTGGTGCCGGCGGCGGCATGTGTGGGTCAGGAGGAGTCTTCTTGTGCCTGCAATGGACTCCATGTGAACCCTGGATACACGTTGCGCAGGTCGAGGTCCGAGTGCTGCAACAATTAAAGCTTGCCGCAGGGTCAGTGCGGCTGCTGCAGGACGACAGCTCCCACCGCACCGTCAACGAGCTGGCTGCCCAGATATTTGGCAGGAACTACCGCAAGGCTCAGACGAAGCAGGTGGCTCTGCCGCCTCCTCTTGATCCTCTCTGGTGCCAAGACTGTGATCATCGTCATTCTGACTCTGCATGTTCAGCAACTATTGATGTCTGCGCAACATGCATGATGCAAACTGAAATATCAGCCTGTGGATTGCTTTCACAGCGGTGACCTTGTTCTGCTGCAGGTGAACCGCGTGCTGCACACGACCCTACTGCACAAAGGTGCTGTGCAGATGATAAGACACCCGGACCACGAGCGGCCCCGGTGGTGCCTCTCAGAGCCGTTGCCGCCACCCCCGCGTGGCAATTCCACAGCTGGTGCTGCCCCAACAGCTCCGAGGCCATCACAGCCTACAGAACCGGCACACACGCACTTCGATGATGCCCATATGGCAGGAGGACTGGCGGCTAGCAGACACACCCCTGCCGACTGGTCGTCGATCTCCCCAGACAGCAGCGCCGCCTCTGCCACCGGCAGCAGCAGCAGCAGCAGGCAGTGTCTGAGCCGCCACAGCAGCGACGCCAGCGCCATGAGCGGCGTCTCATCGTATGGCCGATATGCGTCTGTTGCTGGCAGCCCCGCTTCGCCGTCGGCATCTCCATCTGGTGCTTCCACTCTCAACACATGTGCCTGAATGTCTGCACGGCATGCCCTCGTGCAGACACCCTGTCTGCCAAACGCCGGGTTTTCACACTGGATGCGTCTTTCCGCAGGCAGCTTGCAGTCTGCGGCCACCGCATACGAGGTGCCTTCCGCCGACACGCATTGCAGCAGGCAGTGCCCTCCGGGGTGTGTGCCGCACACAGCCGCGCGGCCGGTGCCAAACCTGGACGACGTGCTGGCAGCAGCTGGAACACCCACACGGTCGGCAGCAGCACCGCCGCCAGCGAAGTATGCCGCAGCTGGCCCCGCAACCATGCCGGCTAGTGGCAATCCTCAGCCCCTTCCAGCAGCAGCGACTTTTGCAGACCTGATGCAGATGCTGACGCTGACGGTCACACGGAATGCCAAGCGCATGGCGGGTGTCGAGCAGCGGCAGGATCTGCAGGAGGCGCAGCTGCAAAGGCATGAGTCACGACTGGATGAGAATCAAGACAGCATCTGCTTGCTGGCAGCAGGCGATGAGGTGCGCACCTTGCAGACTATGGTGCCATTATACACGTCTGCTGCATGTATTTAATGACCTCATTTTGAGTCTGCCGGGCAGCACTTTCATGCCGCCAGCCTCCAGCATCCCCACAAAATTTGCTGGTTTTACCCTGGCATTTGTGGGTGCAGCAGGCCGACAGCTCGAGCACAGATCCCAGGAGTCCGCGCAGTGGCAGCATGCTGCATGCTGGCGAGAGCCTGCTGCCGCCTGTGCCGCCAGGTCAGCTCATGCAGATGTTGGCACAAAAGCAAGCGCTTCTTGTATCTGCAGGTGTTTTGGGCCCTTGAAACCACAGGGTAACGGGCATACTTGATGGTCATGCTGATGCATTACAGTTGACACAACACCACCACGAGAGCAGTCAGCACTGCCTTGTAAAGCATCCACTTGACACTGGCCTTCTGTGACATGCATTGCACCATACTGACAGGGTTTGCAGTGGGCGGCGATGCTCACAGCCAAGGCCTGCATGCCGCTGCACCTGGTCCACTAGACAGCACCAAGGCTCTGGTGCTGGCGCACCTGCAGAGGGTGTCTCCCTCGGCGTACGAGGTGCTGGCCATCGTGACGGCGCTGTGGCCGCAGGCTGACAGAGCCGCCAGGCCGGGGTTGAAGACCCAGGTGCGCCTCCGTCAGCCATTCAGCATTAGCTGGACCTGCTGTCCCTGCCACTGGTGGATCAGCAGAGCGCGTCAATCCTGTGGCGCATCCGAAATGCCGGTTCACTGCATTTGTTTACTGCTGCCTCTGGGGGTGTCAGAGCAATGATGTGCTGGGGCTGAGAGGAAGCGTGCTGCTGATCACAGGTGAACAGCGTCGTGTACCAGCTGCAGCGCGAGGGAAGGGTGTGCAAAATTGACGGCGACAGGGATGGCAGCCGCCCTCGCTGGAGGGCAGCTGCTTGACCAGCAAGCTTGAAACAAGGAGCTGTGCCTGGGAGAGGGAGCCCTGACAGATGCAACATCTGCAGCAGGCGATAAGGGAAGACGGATTGGCACATATGCGGTTCACATGGCTGCACATCATGCGTGGCTCAGCAACCTTATGTTGACTGCCATTAACGCGTTGGGGGGAGAGGAGGCAGCTTCAAACCCCCCCAAAAATTTCGCAGGTAGGAGGTCAACTGCAATCAGCCTTCGGAGGATGGACCCGAAGAGGAATGCAAGCATGAGAGGCACCTGTTCAACCTTCAGCAGATGTGCTTCCAGCGGCACACAGCAGAGGCACCAACTCGCAACCAAATTACAATTATGTGGACCAATCTACGATGATTACTCGAATCTCTGTGGTCATCAGGTGTTAGCTGCCTGACAGCGCTACATACATGCATGTGTCTCATACTGTGCGCTTGCGTCTGTTGCTTGGCTCCTGTGTGTCCGGCAGTGCGGGGCGACCTGGCTGCGTTATTGCCTCACCCGGCCGCCTAGGACGTGCAGTTCAGCAAAATGACCTGACCTGCGACAGCAAGGACAGACCAACTCAGCTTCACAGGAACGTGGCATGATGAGAAACAAACGTGCACACACAGCATAACTGCTCCGTGTACAGGCATTCTGAGGTCCAGCAAGCATGCGCAAGGCGTGGCCCTCTCACCATTCTTGCAGTCTGAGTCGACCGAGCTTGTCAGGTAAGCCTGCACACGGGACAGCAGATAGAATCAGCGTCTTGTGTACCACCTCGGAGCTTGAGTGGCAAGTGCTGCATGTGTGTCCATTCAGCAACCAGTACACACACTTCGTGCTGTGTGCAAACGATAGCAATTGGGAGCAAAGCCCTGGCACATCATCATGATATACAGGCATGCATGCCTTGCCGGGCTGACTGCACTTCAGGGTATAGCTGCTGTCTGCACCAGCATGTACCAAAACTCATCATTCAGCGGCGTGGCCGCACACCAGGCGGCAGTACAGGCTCAACAGCGATGCCGAGCTGGGTACGTGGGGCACATGTCATCGCTTACCTTTTGCAGGAGGAGAGATCTGACGAGGTATCGTGTTTGGGCGGCCCTGCTTGAACATGCTTGGGCAAGTGCTGGAGGGGATCTGCAGAAGGCAGAAGCACGGCCATGTGCGCGATGGGCGCCCAGACTGCGGCGCCTTGTGCATGGGAAGTCAGTTGTGTCGCACTGACAAAACTTAGTTATGCTGCGCTGTGGCCAGAGTGTGACGCACAGCATGCAGAAAGCTGCCTGACCTGCCATACATCGTGCGTCTGGCCAGTCGTCTTCCTGTCAACACGTGATGAGGTGAAGTCAGCAACCTTTCAATGATCCCGTTCAATGGTCAGATGGTTCAAGATCTGGAGTGCGTATTGGCAGAGCAATCAGCTCCTCAATAATGTGCGCACCAATCTAGAGTGAGGGTCTTGCCGGTAGCGACCTGCGATGAAGCATTGTGGTTCAGGGTACGATACACATAGCTTTCACTGTAGAGACGGGCAGTGCGTCGCTGCAGCAAGATGCATGGCAGTGGTTTGCTGCTGATTGGACGGCTGCCGTGCGCATGACATTGACTGTGCATACTGCTGGCAGAACATGCATGCTGCTACATGCATGTTTAATCTACCTGTGCAGGGCTGTATGTCTTGCCCGTCTGCATGGATCATCAGGCAAGGCCAAAAGAAGTCAGCGTGCCGACCATGACCTCTCGAGGCTTGCTTCAAGTCAGACTGTGTGCCAAAGTTTCACTCGTGGTGCATGTACACTCTTGCAATGCGCAGGAGCAAGCGGATGAATGCTTGCCGTCCAGATCACAGCAGTGTTCGATGTCGCCGGCTGGGCCACTGAGCTGCCGACCGCTAGGAGCATGAAGCAGGCGGCACTGAGCAGGACGGTGCGAGCACTGACCGCCATATTTTCCGCCCGGCAGAAGGGTTGAATGCTGCACTACTGGAGTTTTGATATATAGTTGCCGCTGAGCTTGCGAATGCAAAGTTTGCCGAGTTGAAGGCCTCCCAGGACATGCATCCAGCTGTGCAGCTGTCAGAGCAGTGGCTGTCTGACCCGCTGAGGTCGCCCAGGGCCAACACAAGGGGGCTTTCTCCAGACTACTCCATCGGACATAGCTTGTGAAGCTTCTGGCAATGGTCCGCGAGACTGGTGTCATGATCGTGCGTACAGCAGTAGGCAATGCTCAATGTGGAAGAGCGGTGCGCCATGCGGCAGTGCCTCTGCTGATCAAGGAATTGCACGCAAGCAGCGGTGGGATTCGTGAGTAATTTCGCTTGCTTCCATACCCCGTGCGGAATATGGTATGGTCAGCTCACTGTAAAGCCAGCAACGTTGAGGCAGAAGTAAGAATGGGTGCATGGTGTGCGGTGGCAGCGGAAGATGGCAATATGCAGCCATGCTCAAAACATGAGTGCAGCATACTTCACACAAAGTATACACCAATTGTGGTGCGGTGACAAGTCCTACATCGAGGCGTAGCAGCACATCCAGTGCGCACAGGCAGCAAAAATTGCGCCATGTGCATGGCAGCGCAGGCAATACAGGTAAAGCATGTGCTTCAAACTCCAAGTAGGTCCAAAGTTGTTGTTCAGAGCTACTTCAGAATGATAACACGGGCCGTGGACTTGTATGTGCAGTTCCGTGGGATGCCCTCAAGGATAGCTCGATTTGCGCAGCCGCTCTTCCCAGTGTGTATCTGCAGCTGCTGAATCCTCCTTCGTTTGCAGCTGTCCCAAACCCCCTATTGTACATAGTGAAGCCAGTAGACTCGCCGCGTGATGTTTGATGATCATGCGCACACCACCGTCAGCTTCATGCCTGTGCATGGGACATGCACTGAGTGTCAGCAATGGCAGCATGGGGCGATGCAATTCCACACAGTCCACAAGCACATCAACAAATGCGCACACAAAGGTCATGACAAAGTTGCATGTTATGATCGACCAAGTACCCATGCCACAATGGCCTGCACACAACACGAACATCAGCATGGCAACATGTGTCACACGAGGCAATCTACAGTACATGCAACGATTGGTTGGCACAGCAATGCGTACAAGTGCAGCCTCACCATCGAATGGACAAGCATAATCGGTGATCTTCGGGGTCGTGCACCTGCAACACTTAGCAACCATGTCGGCAATAGAAGCTTTCTGGCGAATGACATGCATGACAGAATCCAATGTCCGGCCTCATCATGCTGATGTCGGCTCTCACGTGATTTTGAAGGTGCTGTCTGCACAGAGGCACATTGCATGATGTCAGCATCATGCGCATGATCTTACAGCTATGCCCCACACATGCCGACGGCTCTCCCAGCATGCACTGTTCAGCAAACATGCATGCGTGCTCAGAGATCATAGCAAAGTGTGTATGGTGCACACCTGGGACAGGGACAACCAAGATGTCCTGCTGTCCAGGCGGGGGGCATGTGTTGATATCTGGAATGATCTGCATTAGCGAAGGGCGTGAGTTCGTGTAAAGTCGAGGGGTCTCTTGGAAGGACAGCCCAGCACATAGCCACGGGATCTGGCAGGTGACGCAAATGTTGGCAGGTGCAGACACAAGATTATCGACCAACCTCCACGCCGTGCGGGGTGGGCTGCATTGCATGAGGAAGATATGGGGTTTGACGAACGGGGAATTGACCCGCGAAAGGAACAGCCTTGAAGATGCTTAATTGCAATCATTGCGGAAGCCGCACACAGCAGCGCTGGTGTAGAGATTCAAGATCCTGTCGCACCGCTGACATCGACCAATTCAGGATGATCCACTGGCCCATGGTCAGCGGGAAGGTGCCGAAACCATTGGGATTGATGCCCACATTCTGCAGGGACACACCACATTCCGGTGAACAATCTGTCAGGACACTGCTGAATGCACGGCCTCTGCGGCAGGCCATCAGCATTGGCTACCTGCATCACAGCCGAGCTGAGCATGCGACCGTGCGGCACCAACACAACCTGGCACAACTCGGCAGTTTTGAGGTCCAGCAATTGCACTAAAACACTATTGGCAAGGTGTGCCCACTGCCGCCAACGGCATGATCTCTTGCTAGTTGCCAATGCAGGGCGTCGTTTAACTTGCTTCCGGAGCTTCGACACTAGGACCATCTCCCCGGTCATGGCATGCAATGTGCACAGAGCGCAGACCTGCAAATCCTGCGAGTTGCCACCCTGGCACAATCGACCGATCGTGTGCTTGCAGACCACTTCCAAACTTGCTGTCCCTAGAACAGTCAAGGCAGACCACGCACCTTCCATGTGATCGTTTGCGTCAGCTGCCCGTCCGCGATGCTGCTTCCTGCCAAGACCAGCGCCACGATGGTGAGGACGGTTGCTGCCTTGAAAGCCACCATAGTGTACTCTGCTGCAGTAACTTTATTGAAGGACACCTGCGGGAGGCTGCGAGGCTGCGCACTACGAGAAATGATTTGGTTGCTTCGCTGCTGCAGGAGACAAGAAGGAGGAAATAGGGTTGAGGCAGCAGGTAGATTCGGCTTACCGATCTTGTGCGCCCCTTGGAGATCATCACTGAGCAAAGTGGCAGAAGCCAACCTTTTTTCCACAACAAACAAACAAATTGCAAATTTATTGGACCACGAGGGTACATTGCACTCTCACTGCCTTCGATGCAAGCACGTGTTGAAGCCTGCTGATAACGCGGCATGTTCAGGTCACTGCGTGCGTCACTTCATATCTCCAATTGGCGCCGCCGCCGCTGCTGCAACATTTGCATCCCATCCGGGTTTTGATGTCACCTCGACGATGACAATTTGTTGACCACTGTGCATGGCCCCGTCAAAGAGGTCTGTAAGTTGTACTCGCTCTGCAAGATTCCAGTCACAACAAAACCACCGCAAGTTTCAGCCGCGGCGCGGGATCCGAGGACTCTCAGGTCCTGAGAAATTTTCCCTGTCGGAGGAACGCCAGGTCAGCTCTCGCTCGCGGACGCAAGCGCCACAGTGCACACAGCCCGCGATCCTTCCGCCGTTGGCATGGTATTCTGACGAGTGCGACGATCGTGGCTGTTGCACGGCGTTGCTGCTGTCGCACACACTAAGACTCGGCCGAAGAGATATTCGGGGTGCCAACTTGAACTGTGGTACCTGACTGGCGGATGGGGGGCGTGGTCAGCAGGGTGCCCAGAGGCAGTGGATCCGTGAGATCGCTGCAGCACCTGCCCGCGCGCCCAGACAGGTGCGGCGTCCCTCAAGTAGCGCCAGTTGCGCAAACCCCCAACGCGAAATTTTCTGTGTCTGCTGCGGTTCCACGACCTTTATAGCGTGTGTGGAACATCACGCAAATCGGTGGTCAAACGCGAATGCCGCAGGCAATTTTGCACGGCTTTTGTCAGCCTCCGTCAGCAGGGATCGCAACCCCAGCAGCTGTGCCCTGCAACGACTCGTTTGTCCATGAATGTATAAACAGCCCGCGTTGCCTATCTCGAGAATCCAATCACAGGCTTGCTCAACGCAGCTGCAGTATGTCGCAGGAATGGTCCGTGGCAAGCTTCCTTCACTGGAACGCTGGAATTGGCGGCGCCAATCTGCCATGTGCCCTGCACTTTGACACAACACCTTTTTGCAGCACTGAACATCGCCTCCCTGTAGATCTGCAGGGCCCACAGCCTGGGCGTGGCGGCAGAAGGCGATGATGCGGGCCCCAGTGGCGGCAGCGGCACAGTGAGAATGTGGCACCCGCCAGCTGCAGCACTGCACACCGCCTGCGCTGCGTCCATACCGCCTGCAAACAGCGGACAGGTATGTATAGGCTTCTTGGTCCAACACGAGTAGGAATGCGAAGCCAGGGCTGTATAGGGCTGTCAGCTTGTCGATGATCAGGTCGCATGCCGTATGCTGTGTGCGATGCCCGCACCTGCCCCCCATTCTTGTCACTGCCAGGAAATGCACCGATTGACATCCTGTCGATTTTGTGTTCCAGCCGATGAGCCGCCACCAGCCGCAGCAGCGGCAGTCCATGGACACGGCTGCGGGGCGGCCGCTGCCAAAGGCAAGCCCTGCCCGTGCGGGCTCGGCGCCGCAGCCGCAGGCCGACGACGACCCAGCGCAGTGGCTGTTTTGAAGGCAACATGGGTATGTGCCTGGCGCGGGGTATTCATGCAGCCAAATCATCAGCCCTACTCAGTCAGTGAGGGTGCGACACTTGCAAAATACTGGCAAGTGAAGTTGCCGCTGGCAGCACGCTTACAGCAATTCGTGTTGCCACTCTTGGCGACTGGGGCAAACAAAGTGACATCAGTATCACAGTATCAGACCAGCTGCAGTCGCAGGCATTGCTTCCTCATGTGTTCATTCGGTTCCAGCATTGCGAGAAGAACCAATCAAAACACATCAGATCTGAGGTTTATGGGCTGTGGTTTGGGTGTGTACAGCAGTGGCGAGTCGGTTCGATGTGTACACAAGTGTATGACTATGGCGGCAATTGATGGCGCACAACAGGAAATGATTGTAGCATAGGCAGGGAAATAAGGGTATATGATCTGCAGCCGGCCTGCGGCTTCAAATCACATGCCTATGTTGCAAGAGCCTGCTGTAATCAGAACTGATCAAAGTGGGAATCGCACAGCAGTGCCGCGGTCATTGTTTCCACCTTCAAACTTTCTGTGATGCCGAGACGCTGCAGCTTTTGCAGTGAGTGCTACAGGTTGCGAGTATCATATCAACAGCTGTCACTGCAGCAATGGCATCCTGCTGGCGATTTCATGTTCAGGCCGTCAACTGCGCACTGCAGCGTCTGCCCTGACTGCACATTGCCGCTGTAGTCTGCACTCGAACAGCTGCCAGCTGGGCGTCGGTCAGCTGCGCATACTGGCGTCCGCCTGGGCCACGAGCCGCTGCCGCAGCGCGCGAGCCAGGAAGCGCACGTCCTCCAGGCTGGGCCGTGCAGAGATGCCCCTGCAGAACACAAATGTACAATCAGAACACTTTGCAAAGGGGAAAGGAAGATGAGGAGCATCCCGGCGGGAGGCACAGCGTGTCATAGAGCGCGCGTCTGGACTGGGGTGCACAGTGAAGCATCCGCGTACAAGAACCTTCCATCATCATCTGCAGACACATATGACAGGAACCTCCCGATACAGGAGCACTGTCACGCCAAGTGGCTGCGGCACCCTCGTCATGACCGTGCCTCATCTGCTGCGCGTCTCGGTCAATGCTGTCGCTGCTGTGAGGCATTGCAATTGGGCATGTCACGCACCGGATGGGCGGCGAGCGGAAGACGAGGCCACCCCGGGCGCCCGCAATTGCCGCCCACCGTGCGAGCGCTGGCGCCACGAACAGAGCCTGCAGCAAGTTGCGAAAATGTTTTCATCAAATCTGTTTACATAACACAACAGTGCAGACGTGTGACATGCTCAACTGCACTCCACCAGCAAGCAGCATGCTGGCACCATATTGAAGAACAAGCGTCATCAAGTCTCATCTGAGGGCTAGACTGCAGGGAAGCAGATCAACGACTCGCCTGCTGTGCCTCGGCATCGCCTGCGATGCCCGGCGGCAACCTCCAGTTGGCCAGCCGGTGCGCGACCGTGAGCGCCTCCCGTGCTGATGAGGGAGATGCAGTCAGATCCGCCATCGCCGCGCCGCCTGCAGCGAAACGCTTTCAAATGCTACAGGTGCGACTGGTGATGACAGTTTGCCAGCCGGTGCGCAAACCGAGACCAGTTTGCCTCCCGTGCCGATGCGGGACTTGCAGTCAGATTTGCCATCGCCGCGCAGCCTGCAGCGAAGCGCTCATTATGCATCTGGAAATCAATCATTCCCCAGACGGTGCGCAGCGATAAGCGACTCCCATGCTGATGCAGCACCAGCCATATGATTCGCAATTGGCGTCCATTGGCATGACACTGACAGTCACTGTCCTGATGGAGCATTGAACAAGCGGCGCTGCAGGCTTTGCAGGTGCAGCAATGCACTTGCTCCCCTCCACAGCAAGGAGGACTGTCCGCCTGGCACAAGCATGCCCAAGCCCAGCCTGTACGCTTCAGCAAGCAGCGCTTGCAGCGTAAGGGACGTTTCCTGTGCATCCATATGAGGGATGCTACAGAATCAGTATGGGCATGGGGCTTCTTGTCAGCGCCAGAGAGTCACCTAGCGCAGGGTCCGCCAGCAGCGAGCGCAGCAGGATGAGCGCCTCCTGCACGAGCCGCAGCCGCTGCGCCCACGCTGCCCTCGCCGCAGACTCCCCAATCGCAGGAGCGCCGTCACTGCCATTTCCTGCCAGGCTGGTGCCGCCGCCGTCACTGCTGCTGGAAACGCGGTCTGCTGGGCGCTCGGGCGGCGGCCGCGGGGTGGCGGAGTCCGCCCCAGGGCAGGGCGCCGCCTGCAGACCCTCCAAAATCCCGCCTGCGCCAGTCAACACCACAATGACAGGCACACTTGGGAAGCCTCGTGAGCCCATCCTTAGCTGCTGTGCAGATGTCAGTGACATGACAGGCAGGGCCGAGACTCCATCCGCAGGGGTTCGACTTGCAGGTGCTGCACCAGGCCATTGCCAACAATGACGCATTCACATCCAGAACTCCCATGCTGGCTGACTTGCAATGGATGCAGAGGAAATCGCCAGCTGCATCATGGGTAGCTGCATCCACCAGCCTGGCAAGGTTCTGTGCCAGGCCACGGCCAAGTGTCTCGTCAAACTGCATGCATGCTTTCCATTCTAGCAGTTTTGTACATGTGGTTGAATTTGTACATGTGGTTGAATGTATCACCTGCTGGGTCGCGGGTGGCTGCATCCACCAGCCCGATGAGGTGCTGCGCCAGGCCGCCACCTGCGCCAATGCCCCCATCATCCGCCAGCAGCGCCAGCACCAGCCACGTCTGCAGGAAGAAGATACGCCTCTGAAAGAATATGGGGAAATTTCTTTTGTGTTGTACAAGCAGCAAGATATTGGCTGCAGTGCTCATGTGTCGAGTCTGGCTACATGGTTGCGCGACTTGCAGAAGCCTCAGATTCCTGAGATGCAGACCCAGGAGGAACCATACCAAAGCGCTGGCATCAAAGCAGAAGTTGGAGACTCATCGGTCGCACATTCCAGCAGGACAGTGCTGCCGCGACCGCCACGACTGCACCCTTCGCAACCGCACAATTGCCCTGACAACACTACTGTTGATCGAGTGCTGAGCGTTTTGTCGATTACGGCACACCTGCCCCCGAGACAGCGCTGCCGCGACCGCCGCCACTGCACCCCGCGCAACAGCGCACTCGCCGCGGGGATCCTCCTCCCAGAAGTCCCTTGGGTGCGAGCAGCCAGCGGAAGCCTGCTGGCTAGCCCCATCTGCCGCTGCTGTTGCTGCTGTTGCTGCTGCCTGCTGCGTGGATGGCGAGGTCTGCAGCGCCATGCCATGCAGCGTCTGCGGCAGATGTAGGCATCAGTTATTGAGTGATCAAATCAGCAGCGCAAAAAGTCCCACATCAGTGTGGCCTAAGGCAACGATTGCATGTCTGATCTACATCCACTAGAGAAGAAGGTCTGGCATCAGTATGGTCCAGCACAACGAGTGTGGCTCTGACCTCAATATGTCAGATATTGCGCAAAAGGATGGTGAATGGCGCAAAGTACACGAGTACACGACTATGCGAGTACCTGCGCAAGCGTGCATGGATGCATCCTGGAAGCAGGAAGCACCAGCAACCCCAGCCAGGCGCGCAGCAGCTGCCAGCTGCCCATCCAGGCGCCGCCGCTGCTGCTGCCATTGGCGGCTGCCGCCCCTTCTTGCACCTTCACGCCAGGCTAGCAACACATGTTGATACACACAAGGGTGACAGCACATCTGAAAATCTTCAGATCTCTTGCATCGACTTGCAACTATTTGAGCTGCCACTGCCCGAGGCCGGTGGCGCAGATGATCTGCTTGCCTGCTGGCAGCAGGCTCTAGAAGTCCGCCAAGGTCGACTGCGTATGGGTGCTACTCTCCCTCGTCAACCAGACAGCATGGTCATGACGGCAAGCACCAAAATGCACGCTGTTGAGGGCGCTACTGGATGTTGCAGCACATATCTGCATCTGGGTCTGGATGCCAGCATCCTCAACAGTCAGGTTCTAGCTCAGTGGTGCCAGCAGACTTCAGTCGGACATGGTCATGAGGACAATGCTGCACCATGCAGCATCTACCTGCGTCTGGGCTTGAGTGCCGGTGTCCTCAGCCGCCAGGCTGGCCTGCAGCGTGGCCGCAATGGCGGGCTCCGCCAGCAGGTCGGCCAGCAGGGCCAGCGCCGCCGACCGCTCACCGTCGCCGCCTGACGCGACTCGTTCCAGAGCCCCTACAATCAGCAGTCAGCAGCTTACACAGACGCGATCCCATATGCAGCACAACCAAATCCAGACTGGGCCATGGCAAGGGGTATGCTTCCCAGGTATATGTGCAGCACACAGCGGAGATATGATCACCAAGCAGCAGTGTCCAGCATGCAATCAGATCACAGTCTGGATGGGGAATCGAACGAAATGTGCAAGCATTGCATGCCGCACCTGACAGCATGACAGGCAGCATGGCGGCCCGGCCCGCACCAGCAGGCGCCGCTGCAACAAGCGCTGCGAGCGCCCCAGCCGCTGCAGCCGCCGCCTCTTTGGGCAGCTCTGCCGTGCCCAGCCGCAGCAGCAGCGCCAGCATGCCTCGTGCTCCATGGGAGCTACTTTCCGCCCTGTATTGCAATGCAACACACCATTTGCGCTCATGTGCTGCTGGGAATACTGGGACGAAATATGTGTCACAGACGCTGTTCGATATGCAGTCCCAGCTAAATGGGATAGGTTCAGGCTTGTCAGCAGCATGATGTTGTCTGGCATTCACAGTGCATGTCTCTACCTCAGGGTCTGCAGGCCAGCCGTCTGAGGTGAGGCTGCTGATACTCCGCCCCAGGGTGGCGCCGGCAGCTGCACCGCCGCGCCGTCAGGGCCAACCAGCTGCACATTGCTGCACTGCCGGCCTGCGCCATCTGCAGCATCCACTGGGAACGTCGGGGTGGCGTCCAAACATGCACTCGACAGCCTAACAAGGTTTCACTGTGAGAAACGCAATTATAAGCTTGAGGGAATGAGAACAGGGAATAAGTGCTCCCAGCATTCGGCTCACCAGGTCCATATGCAGCCTCTGCCGCTGCATCGCCCGCAAGAGCCGAGCGGCTGCCGCCTTTCGCCGCTGCAGCCCCATTGCCGGCGGGTGCCTCACGCTGACCCTGCGGCACGCCGCACGACGCAAGCGCGGCGGCCCTCGAGGCTGCATCATGTCGCAGCAGTGCCTCAGCCGCCGCCAGCACCGCCGCAGCAAGCGCCGCCGCCGGGCCCTCCTCCGCTGCCTGAGCTCGGGAGCTGGCAGGTGCCGCTGCCGCGGGGTTGGCGGCCGGTGCCGGCGCCGGGGGCGGCGGCGGCACCAGTGCGAGCAGCAGCGCGCACAGCGCGTCCAGTAATGAAGCGCCACCGAGCTGCAGGCCGGGCGCGGCGCCCAGCATCCGCAGCTGCTCCTGCAGTTGAGGCAGTGCACACACTCTGATGAAGCAAAGCACCTGTCACACGACGCAGAGTCGCACATCACGATGATGCAAAGCCACTGGCATCTGGCACCAAAACACCAACGTGCTGCAAGGCTTGGGTGCAGATCCTAGCCTCCAGAGCTGCATTCACGATTTGTTTGTGCCCATGTGGAAAAGCTGAAAGCCAGAAGCTGATTAAATTTCTAGTAGGCAGCCGTGAAGACCTGCACTGCTGCAGTGGCGGAGCACTGCGCCGTGATCAGCCACGGCGGCCGCCGGTCCCGCGGCGCCCACGGGTCGGCCGTGGGCTGATGGGACACCGGCGCCGCCAGTAGGGCCGCCACCGCCGCTGGCGCCGCCGCCCACAGTCGCTGCAGCAGCAAGGACGGCCCTGCAAGGTCTGCGACGTCGCCGCCTGCCAGCCCGCCGGCTGCAAGGCCGCTGGCCGGCATTGCACTGATCGCCGCTGACATCGCCAGACTGGAAGCTTGCAGGGGCATTGGTGCGGTGCCAGCCGAGGCCCAGTGCTGCTGCGCATGCGGCGGCAGCAGGCCGCGCCCAAAGTCTGTGCGCGGCTCCTCCGCGGCTGCAGTGGCCCCGGAGCTGGAGCGGCCGCCGCCGCTGCCGGGCTGCATGCCCGAGCTGGACCTGCGGCCGCCGCTGCCTGCTGCGGTACAGAAGCCAGTGATGTCACAATTGAACTGACAAGGAACCCACATGTATAAGCCAACATGATGAAGTCAAAACTATCATTTCCTGACCACATCTTACTGCTGGTTTTGCACACGTGTTGCCAGGTTGTGACGAGGCATGGCAGAAATCCATAGTGTTTTGGCACTGGACACACCTGCCGTGGCAGCGCCCAAATTGGCGGCGGAATCCCCACGTGTAGAGGCAGCACCACTGCCGGCACGTCCGGGGGCTGCAGGATCAGCCGCCGGGGCGGCAGAGTCGCTGGAGTCCAGGCGGCGCTTCTGGCCAGACACTGGCCGCCTGCAGATGCTGGAGAATCTCATGAGTTTACCAGATGTTAACGGGGCCTGATTCCATGCACAGCATTGCCTGTAAGCCTATGCTCAAAGGCAATGGCGAGCCTTTTGTGAGACGTGATGCGCCCCCCACGAGCTCCTGTTCAAATGTCACGAGTAGGTGATGCATCACCTGGCGTCCTCCTGCGGCGAGGGGACCCGCGGGCTGAGCCGTGCGGTCGCAGCGTCAGCGGCAGCAGCGCCGCCGGAGCCTCGGCTGCCGCCTGAGCCGCGCTGCTGCTGCGCCGCCTGCAGCTCGCCCTCCAGCTGCGCCTTGGCTTCCGCCACCTGCATTCTGCAAACAGTGGAGACCAAGAGGAAGAGACGCAAGACTGACATTTTGCGCAACTTGCATGCGCAGGCGCTGACTCAATCCAAGACAGCCCCTGAGCGTAGGCGAAAGCGATGCTAGGAACTCCATGGTGAATGCTCGGCTGGGCAGTGCTCGTTACTGAATTCCGCACCCTGGCGGCCTCCTTGCGGGCAGCCTCTGCCACGGCCTGCGCCTCGTTGAGGCGCTGCATGCGCTCCGCCATCTGCCGCCGCAGGTCCGTCACCTGCAGCGCCAGCGTCAGTACGCTGATGGGGTCGCGGAATCGGACATACACTAAACGAAGGTGTCTTTCCTGCATGCATATCTTTGCCACATGTATTTGCCGATGTGCAATCAAGGTGTCCATCTTGGTGATCACAAGATGGTGCACATGATGTCATTACGCATTTCCAGTTGTCTAAGTTTGCTCAGTCTGCTCACCTCCTGCTCCTGGAAGGTCAGCCGCTCCCGGGCGCTGTCCAGCTCTCGCTGTAGGTCGGGGGCGCCCAGCGCAGCGAGCGGCCCACCGCCGCGACCCGCAGCCGCCGGCGGCACTATGGCAGGCGGCGGGACCTGGCTGGGGGTGACGCCCTGCCGCTCGAAGCGCTCCACCTTGCCGCGCAGCAGCGCCGTGGTGCCCTGCTCCTGCGCCAGCCTGCAGCAGACGATATGAGTGTGTCAATCGCGCTGTCTTGATCCAGCACACGATTTTGGTCTGCCATGTGAGTGGGGGTTAATGCCTGTTAAGGTTGTATAATGCTGTGGTGCCCTGCTCCTGCGCCAGCCTGCAGGAAACAGCATGGCTGCTTCAGTATCAGTGTCGATCCATCACACAACGTTGGCCTGCCATGTGACTGAAACTGGCACAGCCTGGCAAACATGGCCATGCCATGGTGCCCTGCTCCTGCGCCAGCCTGCACATTACAGTGTGACTGCTGTAAGATTGGGCATGAGCATTGAGTAGGATTGGCAACGCCTGTCAGGGTTGCAGTGGCATAATGCCCTGCTGCTGGACAGCCTGTTACACAGCGATACAATGGCCACCATGAACTTATCACAGCATGTGCTTGCGCTGCTTCAACAGCGTGCAGCATGTCCAGCGCGCCTGCATTGCTGATGTGCTGGCATGGCATCTCGGACTGACCACTTGTAGTGCATCATCACCTTGCTTGCGCCTGCTGCAGCTGCTGCCGCAGCTGTGCAACTTCGAGGTCAGCTGCTGGGCCGGCTGGCTGCTGCTGCTGTGGCAGTGGGGCCTGCTTCGGCTGCTGATGGGGAGGCAGTCGTGCCTGCGTTACATGTCCCGCCTGATTGCCTGCCGGTCCTGCAATGCCAACAAGTGTGCATGTTCACTCAGGCACTCCATTCAAGCAATTGCACTGATGTCAATGGTCCTGCGCCGGCAAGCACGCATGCAGCGATAACTGCAATGGCTCCCATCTACCTGCATAAGGTGGGCCTGCATTCCTGGGCTGGGGTGCCGGGATTATGTTCTGCTGCTGAGTAGCACCCTGCTGCAGATGCCGCGGGGTTGCCAGCTGCTGCTGGTGCTGAAACTGCTGCTGGGCTGGCTGCTGATGCATGAGCTGCACCTGCTGATGATGTTGTTGTGCGGCCAAGCCATGCGGCTGCTGCACATGCTGTTGCGCATGCTGGGCAGCAGCATGCACGGAGCCACCATTGCCGAATGTGCCTACGGATGCCGCAGCGTGACCCCGCGCGGGCGACGGCGCCGTTGCGAGCCCGCCAAAGCGCTTGCCGGGCGGCGTGCGGCCAGTCGGGGGCCGCTTTGCAGGAAGCGCCGGACCCGGCCCCGCAGGGTTTTGGTGTCGCTGCGGCGTCCTCGGCTGTGGCTGCTGATCCTGCACCCGCGCATGCGGCTGGTGCTGATCGTTTGCGTGCGATCTGCCGGCCGTGTGCGGCTGTGTATGTACGCCGGTGGGCGTGGCAGCTGCCGCGGTGGGCGCTGCTGCCCCCGCTCCAGGCGACGTCGGCGCATGAGGACTAAAGCCGGGCTGCATCTGCTGCTGCTGCGTCGCCTGGCCAAGCTGCAGGAGCCTTACAGCTATGTCACCGAACACATCTTCTCACAGCTTTATGGTCGTAACTCCTATGCAGGCGTGCATGGTATTGAACTTGAACAGGCCAGGAGATGGGCCAGATGCAAACACCTGCTTCTGCTGGATGTGCTGTGCAACAACTGCATCGAACGCATCCCAGTCTGCCACTCCATCGTCATCGTCATCGAACTCCACCATGGCGGCGCCCTTGAACGCTCATGAAGGCTTGCTGTCTGCGGGTCCAAACTTCATCTCCTCAATAGCAACGGCCGATCGGCACACTGCCCCCGCACCATCTGCCAATGCAAACCCATGAACATGCACATGAACTTGCGAGAACATACGTATGAGCCCTGAACTGCACAGGGTGCAATCAGTAGGCCTGCTGTGCGTGCTGCAAAGCATGGGTTTAGACATGTCTATGACTCATCAGAGTGTCGAGTCGAGGGCGCGCTGGACTACCGGAACGCGGATCTTGCCAACGCGGCCGTCAATTCGCATTGTGAGGTCGCAAGATTGTTTTGGTTGCATCGTATTGCAGTTTGAGCGGGATTCTACGCCACGCGTCGCTGACGTGCAGCTCTCTGCGCACGGTCCAACGGTGCAAGGACGTCCCGTGCTGCACCAGCACAGCGGCATCCAATTGCGGTACAAGGTGGATGGCGTGAATATGGTTGACGTACGTGTCATATGCACCATGCCTGTTCGATTCGCCATCCCAAACGTGTAGCAGGAGCAGTGCCCCGGACACGCTCATCGTCGTTTCGTGTACCCGGTTGCTCGTGGTTTTCAGGCGTCATGCGTGGGCTTCTGTCATATCGTGCAGGTCGTCGAGGCCAAACAAGACGCCGTATACCATGCCTTCGCCAGAACCCTCGGCGCACTGCGCCACATACAGTCTGACCCCAATGCACGCTGCGGCAGAACAGCTGTGCCTGCACTGCAGCAGTCAGCGCTGCTATGATTGCAGCTCCTGCTTTTGATTTCACAGCTTACAACAGAACCGCTGCGGCGGCAGATAGGCATGGGCCTGCACATTGCGGCATGGCTTGTGCTGGTTTTCTGTTCCGTCAATTCTCTGGTCCTGGAGTTTGGCGGGATCTACAGCCACCCTATCAGATATCTGTCATTTGGACCGTACAGCTATGGACAGCAGGGGCCGACAGCAGGCAACTCAGGCAGCGGCGATGGCAGTAGTGCCAGCGCCGAGGCCGCAGCAGAGGCAGCCGCAGCGGTCACCTTCCGGCGCAAGCGCGGCATCGCATCGGGGCTGGACAGCATCGACGACATCGCGGCGCTGGCGCCGCAGCTCAGCTGGTACTACAACTGGGGGACGCAGCCAGTGAGTGTCCTCCCAGTGCATGCGTTGAATGCCGCAGGACACCGCCAGCATTCACCCCTCCAGGCCTGCCAGTGCTGCCCTGCAGTGGCCACATCCTCCTCGATAAGCACTGATCGCCTGTCGGTGGCTCTACAGGACAATGTCACCGGGGACGCGGCGGAGGCGGCTGGCATGGAATTTGTGCCGATGCAGTGGGGGCGGTGGAGCATCGAGCACCTCGACAGGAACATCGCGCAGCTGTCCCCGCGCCCGGCCGCGCTGCTGGGCTTCAACGAGCCGACGCACCTCGGCCAGGTGCAGCACTCTTGTTCGTGCAGTATGGCAGATAGTGTAAGAAAGGATGAAGCACTTTACAGCCGACGCAGCTGCAGGTGTTGCAGCAGATGGCAGTCGAAAATGCATTGCAGATGTCGTTTACCACATACATGCCGCCTTGCGGTGCCTATTCATGTGTGAAATGATTCATCTTTGCGGTCAGACCTCGAGCCAGCCGCGGCTGCAGAGCTGTGGCCGTACCTTGAGGTGGTGGCCAGCAAGTACGGCCTTCAGCTGGGTGCACCATCGGCAGCCGGCTGTGGTGCAGAGTGCGTGGCATCTGTTTCTCGTTGATGTGGCCATTTGCGTCTTGCTTCTCAGACAAATTGTGATCAGGAAGGGTCTGTGCCAGTTGAGCATGCGTACTCGCAATCTCGGTGCCAACCATGTTGTTGTTTCCTGCGCAGTTGCACCTACAGCAACCCATATGCCTGGTGGGACGCATTCTTCGGCAACTGCAGCGCAATGTACACCGGCGGCTGCCGCGTGGACTTCATGGCCGTCCACATGTGCGCCCCTGCATTGCACCCCTCGGCTTGATTGGCTGGCGAGCCGATCACGCATCAGGTCAGCCATCGCTGGCTGCTCGCAGCCCACATGTGTGGTAGCATGTGAGCACCTGGGTTCTGCATGCGCAGGTATACATGCAGCATGTATGCCCTTCGGGAGAATGTGCAGAAGGTGTGGAGCCTGTACCGCCGGCCCATCTGGATAACAGAATTCAACTGCCCCAACGCTGGAGGGCCACTCACCCGGCAGGTGAGCTGCTGAGCTGCAAGGGCGCATGATGTGTTGGCCGCCTATATGGTCTCAGGACATGCCTGTGGTCTCACCGTCGCACAGGTGTCGCATCACCAGTCCTGTGATCCAGCGCACGTGTTGCGGTCGTGCAGATAGCTTATGCAAAGCAGGCGGTGGCCTACCTCAACAGCGAGCCTGCCGTGGAGCGGTACGCTTGGTTCAGCAGCCGGGGCTATGGGGTGAGCTAGCATGTTCGGGCATATCGAACCATCTGCAACATGCAGCGCATTCATGATTGCGCTTGTTGAGTGGACAGTCTGCATGGTGTTCATGATGAGCACACGTGCGAAGGGAGGGCAACATGCCTGCAAGAAACCTGAATTGCTGCATGCACATTTTTCGCAGGGCGGCGATCCAACCATGAGCCTTCTGGGCAACGGCACATCCACGCTGACGTGGCTCGGACAGGTGTACACCAATGACAGCCTTGTTGCCGCGGCGCCACCAGCGTCAGATGATGCCGCTGGAAATGGCACCGTCCAAACCTTCAGCTTAACGAGTGGCCGACGGTAGTCAACGCTGGAGGAGGTTGCAAAAAGCGGCAGCCTTCCTGCAGCGGTGTGGCCGGCAGTAGAACAGCTGATTGAGGACGATGCTGAGAAGTTTAGCTTCTCTGTGTAAATGGCGCTCAGCGGCGGGTTTCTAACCACCGCCACCAGGCAGTTGCGGAACTCAGGAACCACAGAATTAGGTTTTGTTCGGCTCTTCAGTTGACAGTGGCCAGCAGGAACCAGCAGATGTTTAGACAGCATCGGAACTGTGGCCCAACCAACATGCGCCAGCGGCTTTCTGGTTGTGACTACCGCACCATCGGATTGACAGTATTGGCTTGATGTGCGGCGCACATGCAGTGCGCGGCGTTTGTTCTTCTATCTGTGGATGGGGTACAGGTATATAGTGACCGAAATCAGCAGTGAAGGACGAGGAACACGATGTAATGGACTCTCACTTGACACTCATATCAGTGCATGCATCCACGCGGTTGCAGATAACTTGACCTTGCCTAGTTGAGTTATTGGTGATTTCGAGGCAGTTATGGTCGACAGTCCTAGGCAAGCCACTATCGTGAGGCACAGCACTCGCAACTTGCCATATCCCGCTGCAACCGCACACATCATGGCACCTCTTACGCGTCAGCTGCTTATACTGGCTCCCTTCTTCGTGGCGGGATTTCTGGCGGGACTGTTCAATGTGCAGCCCGTGATTCTCGCCTCGTCTTTGCTGGCCCGCCTCAAATTGGGCACGAGTGTGCAGCAACAGCCGCACGGTTCTCAGTCAGAAGCCACAAGCTTCCAGGCTGGCATCAGCAGTGAGATGGTGCCACTTCAGCATCAGCATGTCACTGAAGCCTTGCCCACTGTACCGCAGCCTGAGACTTCCACTGTTGCAGCGCAGCCCTGCACCTCTCATGATAGTGCCGCCGCTACTGCACAGCATGCCGCCGCTGCAGCTACAGCCGCACTCACAGGTGCAGACGCTGGGCAGTCTGTGCTGCTGTCAGATACGCAGCGGGCCCAGCAGACCCATGAGCAATGCTGCCGGGGCGTGGACCTCATGTCGGCGCAAGGCTGCTTTTGGTAGGTTTTGGCTTCATATCTTCTTGCTGCTTTGATTGCGATGGCGCCAGAATTTCCCTTCAAACATGTGCATGTCGTATGCGTTGCTGGTGCCTTCCATATGCTGAACAATCCTGACCAACTTTGTCAATACCGTGCAGTGAATCAGAGCGTGAGCAACCAGTGTTCATGGTCCGCCTCGGTTCTGTCGACGACTCTTACTTCCAGGTATTGTCAATTGCGCAGCCGGGGAGCCATAAGCATCTTGAATACTGCTGCGCATGGAGTATGGTGCTTGGTCGGCAGGACAGACAACCAGGCTGTGTCAAGCCTTGAATGTATGTGAGCAAGCGGTCTGCAAAGTTTTGAAGTGGGCACAACCTGCGAGTGTTGGTGCAGTGTCCGCTGCTGGGATCAAATGCTGGTGGGCCAGCAATGGTCTGCGGGCCATCTGGCCAGCTGTCATTGCCCCAGGTGATTCTGTAAGGCGCGCATCAGTCTTGTAAGTCCAACAACCTTGTACACTACCGATCATGTTGCCATTCAACTTGGCCGAAAGTGCAGAAAGCTGTCTGCACTGATGACCTGTTCCTTTCCAGCATACAGGCTGGCAGCAATGTCGGCGTGCTGGTGTCTGCAGCCTCGCCCGATCTGCTGCTGCAGCCTGGCGTTTCGGCAGGCAACAGTATCTTCGAGACGCCGATGCGCCAGCAGATTGCCGCCAGCAGTCAGCCACTGCAGCCGCTATCCCAGCAGCTGCCCGGTGCAGACTTTCAAGTGCTGCAGCGGCCACATCACCACCCGTTGTATCCACAACCCAAGGAGGACACCTGGCCTGAAGTCTTGCAACTCAGCTCAGTGGGACCAGCTGCAAGTGCTTCAAGAACCACAGCAGCACAAGGCACCACATCTCAGCAGCAGTCGGCGTTAGCCATGCCAGTCAGGTCGTATGAGCAGCGTGTACAGCTGCGCCCAGGGGCAAGGGAACAGCAGGGCGGCCGCAAGGCGAGCCAGCAGCAAGCGCAGCCTGTGCGCCGCCCATTCATCAAGGTTCTCACGTGGCAGCAGCTGCCGCGGCGGGCCAGCAGTGACAAAGCCGCTGGCGGAGGCAAGACGTCCGCCACAGGCACACGGCGATCTGCCACCGTTCCCGCAGTCGTCAGCGGCGGCGCCATGCGGGCGGCTGACTGGCTGCGGCGCGCCAAGTTTTCGATGTCCGGCGCAACCTGCACAGCTGTGGATCGGCTGGCCGCATTCATGTTCCGCATCACATGTGTGCGCTGCGGCCATTGCAATGTGACAGCCTGCCGGTGGGCAGCCGGGCTGGTCGTGCTGGTTCTGCAGCTGCTCCTGCTGTCCGCGGAGGTGTGCTTCGTGGTGCTCATGGTCCCTGCTCTGCTGATCGCATGCGGCTTTCACATACCCGAGGAGGCCAGTTTTGCGAGCAGTGCATCCCAGACATGCGAATGCTGGTGAGCGCGTGTTGCCGAAATGCTGATTGAATTCGCTGAAGTGAAGCCTTCCTGTCTGCAGGCTGTCCTGATGTGGTGGCTGCTGCGCCGCATCCGCCGCAAATGTGCAGGCGACTGCAGCACCTTGGCCGGCACTGACGACTGCGGCAGCGATATGGAGGCAGCAGAACGTTGCCAGGTGCGAGTCCTCCTGCAACGTGTGTGTGGCAACCCATGTTGATCGAAAAGCTGGCTTTTAAACTGCTTCAAAGGCCCTTTTCGACATGCAGGCAACCATGGACATGCAGGCGACCATAGCAGCACCCTGTTGCATGCATGCGCTGAGCGCCTTCCCGTGTCCCTAGGCACAGCACAGTGCTGATCTTGTTGTTGAAATACTGGCGCTTTCTGTATGTGCAGATGCTGCGGAAGCCTCTTCTGGCCGAAGGCAGCCCAAACACCTGGGATGGATGGCGCATGACCAGCGACTCTTTTATCTCACACGCACAGCCCGCAGCAGTGGCACAATGGCACATCTAACATACATGAGACCTCTGGCAGTACAGCGCCTCCGCAATAAACAGCGACAAACATTTTGCCGATTGTGGTTCACCTGTGGTACGGATTGTTAGGACATCAGTCGTCGATTGCAGGGATGAGTACCTGCATGTGTGCGTGCGCCAGCAATTAGTGTATGTATTCTGGGGTCCGCACGCACGGTGGACTTCATCATTGACAAGTTCTTGCCAGAACCAGGGAAGAACGGCGGCAGGTGTACATGCAGGATGATCGCAGCAATATCATGTTCACTGCTTCCTCCTGATCCAACGAAAGTCGATGACATCTGCAGATACGAGTAATCTCTCTGGGACCTCACAAGCAGGGTTTAGTCGGCTCTGGTGCGCGGCCACTCTGATAGACCTTGACTGCAATCACATGCTCAAACGTTACCGAAATCATCAGATGTGGGTTTGATAGAATTAACTTGGCATTTTGTGCTGCCGCGAGCGCTCACACCGCCATCGGGTGCGGCGGAGAGCGAGAATGCAGGGTCGCGTGAGCACCGTGCTGGTGCTCGCGATTCTGCTGTCAGCGCATGCTGCGGCTGGCGCCGGTCGCAATCAAATAGGTTCGCGTCACATCTGCTGTATTCGCCTCAACCTCTGGGCATATTGCGATAAACTTGCCGGGACTTTGCTGTGGGATCAAAATGTCAGGTCCATGGCTGAGCGAGTTGTGGTCTAGTATCGTGCCTCTGCCTTTGATTGCAACAAATTATGATCTTTTGATGGTGTGTTATCACCGATGAACGCAGCCGCAAATGCTCGCGCCCGTCGGTGCCATATCTTGTACGACTCCCAGGCGGTCCTTTGTGCAGCCTTCCGACCGACCGCTGTGTGAACGTTTTCAATTGCATTTGACACCCTCGCATATCTACTTTGAGTCTGAAATGCAGGCTTGCGTGATCGGGGCTGTGGTAGGCTTGTAGGGCACATTTGCTTCAGCAGGGCGACCCAGAGGCAGTTCTGCGCTCAGGATATACATGCAGCAGCACGCACAGGAGTTGCAATCATGTCTCGCAGATGCAAAGCAAGCAGTGAGGGAGCTGTCGTGGCGGCAGCGGGAGCTGCTGCAGTTTCTGCCCCTTGGGCAGGTGTCAGCAGAGTCCGTGGCGCCAGCACCGGCGCCGGCCGCAGACACGCCGCCGCCGGACACACCGACAGACTCGCCCCCACCACCTGACGTGGTGTCGGATTCGCCGCCGCCGCCAGATGCGGTGGCAGACGGCCCGCCGCCGCCAGACGCGGTAGCAGATGGCCCGCCGCCGCCGGACGCGGTGGCAGACGGCCCGGCAGACGGCCCGCCGCCGCCAGACGCGGTAGCAGATGGCCCGCCACCGCCGGACTCGGTGGCAGACGGCCCGGCAGACGGCCCGCCGCCACCAGACGCGGTGGCAGACAGCCCGCCGCCACCAGTTGCTGCCAATGATTCGCCGCCGCCCCCTGTGACGGCCGAGTCGCCGCCACCAGCAGCATCGCCACCGCCGGGCACCCCAGTGCTGCCTCCCTCGCCGCCACCCTTCCCTTCTCCGCCGAGCCCGCCGCCGGCACCGCCCTCTCCGCCGTCGCCACCGCCGAGCCCGGTCCTGCCGTCTCCGCCTCCATCACCACCGGCGCCGCCGCCCTTCCCTCCTCCGCCGAGCCCGCCGCCATCCCCGCCGGCCCCACCACCCCTGCCTCCTCCGCCAAGCCCGCCGCCAATGCCACCTTCACCGCCCTCGCCTCCTCCGTCGCCACCGTCGCCGCCCTCGCCGCCACCCCTACCACCGCCGCCCCACCCACCTCCCAGTCCGCCACCCAGCCCGCCACCCAGCCCGCCTCCTCGGCCGCCTCCCAGCCCGCCGCCGTTCCCACCGCCGCCCAGGTACACATGCATATAGCTCCTCGGGATTGCTTGGTGAGCAAACAGCAATGATACCTGGCTTCAGTTGCTGTCATGTTCGCTCGCAGAAGGCATGATTGACGGTGCCCAATTTGTTTTGCACTTCCCACTGGCAGCCGTTTCACAATTTTGTGAGTGCGCATCCGCAGCCCATCGCCGCCAAGCCCACCGCCACGGCCGCCACCAAAACCACCGCACCCGCCACCTCCCAGCCCTCCGCCGCCACCCCCTAGCCCGCCGCCAAGCCCGCCTCCCCGCCCGCCTCCCCCCAGCCCGCCCCCGAGCCCTCCACCTTCCCCGCCGCCGCCATCGCCACCGCCGCCGGGCGCTATCTGCCGTGGCAAGGCATATGATGGCTACCTCGACCGCTGCACGGTGCGCAAAGCTGAGAAGAACGCTGGCAGGGGATGGCATTTCGTGAGCAGGCGCCACGTCTGCTGCATGCCGTTGTGAAAGCGCCTCATTCTTGCCCTAGGTCAAGTCACAGGGAGAGCAGCTCTGGTTCATTGGCCATTACTCGTTTCATCCCATGCGCAGATCTACTTCCAGTCCGATGGCGAGGGAACGGACCCCATGTACACCACAAACACCACCAACGGCGCCTACTTCCTGTTCGAGCTGACCGGCGTGGCGGCTGACGGCGACATCATCGCACTGCAGCCGGCCGACCGTGACGGCACCCCCGACACCGTGCGCCTGACTTCTGAAATGCTCTTGAAATCGCACATTGAATTCCGACTTTTAAAATGGGTTTATGCATGAGTTGTCTTAATGGTGAGGAGAAGTGGTCATGTGACGGCATTGGCACCGCTGCAAGCCTGAATCTAAAGCGTGACAGCAGTGGCATCACATGCTGGAGCCAGATGTGAAGTGCAGTTGTCCGAAAATGTTCACGTTGCCCACGTGCAGGTGTTTGTGGACGCCAACGGCACCGTGAATGCGTGCCACGACATCAACACCGGCCTGCGCTTTTACCTGCCGCTGAGCACCCCAGCCCGAAACTGCGCAACCGATGCGTCACCCGTCATCATCAGTCCGCTGTCCACTCTGCTGGTGCGCTGCTGCCCCTCAGCAGGCCGAGCTTTGGAACGACGTGACTCCGTTGTGTGTCTGATTTGCCTGCGGCTTTTCCTGCAGTGTCTACCAGGGCACTAGCTCAGGTCACTGCAGCAGCAGCTGGTGCCAGCCTGAGATGCCTACGCGGTGTTCGTGGCAGCGCACCCACCACACTCACAAATTACGGGATCTGGCAGCGGTGACCTCTTGATCTGACAACTTGCAGGTTTATGCCAGCTCTGCCGGCAGCAGCCTCACAAATTCGGACGGCTCCACAGCTTCGCCTGTCACAGCACAGGTGTGCGATACCTGCCGTTTGCAAATGAGCAAAGCATAGTGACCCCGCAGCTTCGCGGCACAACTCGCACATACATTATGATGTGTGATTTGTACGGTCATAAAATGAATTCGTTTCTACTTCTTCAATTCATCAGGAGATTCTGAATGCGCTGGGTCTGAGCGCCAGCGGCATCACCATTGGTGCCTACGACTCCCTGGCCGCAGCTCGCGCCGTGAGTACCTCGTCGGTCAACCTCTAAGCTTCTCACCAATGCACCACATGCCAATCAGATATCTCCGCATGTTCGCCATTGCTCACTGCACACCATGCTTGTCAAACATGCTGCCGTCGTGACAAGTGCAAAGCGTACCTGCCTTATGTTTGAGGTTCCTCGAGCAAGTAGTGCCATCACTGCCTGACGAAGACTTAAGTGTTCAAACAGGAGCCACAGTGTGCGATTGCATGTAGTCTCGGTGTGTAGCTGCGACCTGTCTACAGTGATTTCATGCTGTTGGGTTGCTTCAGCTCTTTTAATGTACCTGTAGGCAAGCAATTTGGCAGTATCCTAGACTTGTGCACGGGAGATTTCGCATCGTGACCACATCATGTCCCCAAAAAGGCATTGTGCAGTGACGAATGTTGATCCTAATCTTGCAACTTCATGCAGGCTACCAGCTCGACCGGTCTGGCAGTCTACACGGCAGAGACAGCGCTCCGCAACTACATGACCACTGGCAGCTCGCTGTTCAGTGCGCCAGGGGAATCGCCTGATCAGTACCAGGCCACGACCACAATCCTGCTGGTGGTGCGTCCCGCTGCTGAGAACCTCCTTCCCTCATCTCACTCACCAGCCACTTCTGTCAGCAGCAAAGCCGCAGCTCTTTTGCATTGCATTGCTGAACAAAGCACGACTCCGCACCTCTGACATCAAAGCCGCTGTGCGGCATCACATCCAATTCATTGTAGGGTATTGTTGTATGCATTGCGACCCTGTTGTTTTACAAATGTGCTGCAGTCGGTGCTGCAAGGTATCGTCAACCTGCGCAACATGTCAAGTGCTGCCAGCGTGACGACGACAGCGCCGCTGGACCTCACCAGCAGCAGCACCATCACCAACCTGCTGAATGTGCGCCACTGATGTCCATCCCAAATGTCACCGCTGCAGCATCCCTGCGGCGCTGTGCAAGTTCATCTGATGCGGCAGCACTTGCTGTAGAAGACGCCATCTCAGGTCATGCTGCATCGTGAAACAGTGAGAACTAGAGCCCTTTGATCGCTGTGCACAGACGACGGCAGGGCTTGCTGCCAATGGCAACAGCGCTTCGGTGACTGACAACCTGGCGGCGGCCGGCGCCGCCATCTCGAATGCCAACACCTATGCTGCAAATGCATCAACCGTCACGGTGCGGGTCCTTCCACAAATCACGAGTGCGGCCCCCAAGTCTGCCACGGACACCAGAAGCAGATCAAATCACCAGAAAGTCCATTTCTATATACTGACTTCAGGTTGTGCCCATCATGAACTCGCTCAAGTCCTTTGATGAGCCTTCCGGATTTTGTGTGGCACACAGGCAGTGCAGAAGGCGGCTATCGTGTCGCAGCAGCAGGCCAGCATTCTGGACCAGCTGGTGGCCGGCAACATTACCCAGCAGCAGTTCATGAACGACACAAGCGCAAGCGCTGTCCAGGTGACGCACAGCATCTTCGACCAAGCCGACATTGTCACTGTCTGCCACTATGATGGCAGTAGTCGTCAACAGCATTCATCGTGTTGTGCTGCATGCCGTGCAGCTGTGCTCGAATCCAGATGCATGCTGAACTGCTTGTGCTGTGTGCAAACAGTCTGCCGCGGCTGTCGCATCAGTCATCCCTGACCCGCCGAGCCCACCGCCACCGAGGCCGCCGCCTCCGAGCCCGCCGCCCAGCCCGCCGCCGCCTCACCCGCCACCGCCCTCGTGAGCAGCATTTCCCCCTGCAGACTGGCTAGGCGTACATGCAGTCCGACTCACGAGCCTTCGAATGTGTCGATGCTGTGTTGGTATACGATGTGCCTGTCGTATAGCACATGATGCATTGGAGGGGGGTGCCCCAAGGACGTGTCCCAGAGCCTTTGGTAAAGAAACCTCAATTGGCACTTCAATGTGCTGCAGGCCGCCGCCGGGCCCGCCACCGCACCCGCCGCCGCCCTCGCCACCACCGGCGCCACCACCGCCGTCGAAGTGCGTGTCGAACTGCGGCAACCTCACCACGGTGCGACACCCACTCTTGTTCGACTGTTGTTCCAACATGCGTGCCCTGATTCTATGCTGTAAAGCAGAGGGCAAGCTCCAACACACATTGCACGTGGTGACATCAGTGTTCACTTGGAAACGAGCCCTTGGAAGACACTTGTGTGGTGCCCGCTGCAGGACTGCGACAACAACCAGAGCCCATACACGACATGGGCAACCCCAGGCACCACACTACCGGCGACCGCCTACTGCGGCGGCTACGATGGCTGGCAGAATCTTCCAGGCACCGACCCCAATCAGGTACAAAGAAATCAGGTATCAAAGACAAGCCCCTACAGGATGTTGCTGACCATGGGTCCTGAGCTGTTGACTAGACTTCCCTATCAGTTGCAAATTGTTCAGCTGGCAATCAATGCGGCGCTGTGCCACTTCACATCGCCCGCCCGGAACACAGCCGATGACATGCTGCACGGTCTGACTCTGCATGATTTCTACCTTGCAGGACCAGCCGTGCTGGGTGGGCGACTTCCCGTGGCCCAACACCATGTGTGCTGGCAATGGTGTGTGCACTGCCAATGGCGGTGACGTGGTGAGCATTCCACCTGTCCGCTCCTTCCCAGTGCTGCGCAGTATTGGTCCTCACACACGCTTCGCCTGCAGCAGTACACTGTGTCTCAAACACATTGATTCACTGCTGTGCCAATGCTCTGCAGCTCATCCCTGAGGATCGGTCGCCTACTGGATACGCTCATGCCGGGTGGTCCTGTGTCACACCGCCCAGCCCGCCACCCTCACCACCGATGCCACCATCGCCGCCGCCCATGCCACCTGCCCCAATGTGAGTGGATGTGTATGTCAATGGGAGCATGCGCACAGCAGAAGCATGTGCAGGGCGTTCGCGGCACTGCAAGTGTACGATGGCACCACAGAGTGATTCAAAGGTGCACGGCATCAGCACGACGCCAGCGTCTGCACGTCATTGGGAGCTGATGCCGCAACAGTGTGTCAAAGAAAGCCATTTTGTATGTTGCCCCAACCAGCAATGCCCAGACTGCATCCACAGACTGCGTTCAAAGCGAGGTCCGACCCTTAGCACTTCAGTGTCCTTTCCAGTCGCTTCCATGATTTGCCCCGTCAGGCACCACGCCTATTTGGCTCAGGACGACAACCGCTTGCGCACACCTTGGCAGAAGGTCTTGAAGATGATGCCAAATATGACCGTCAATTCATGCCGTCACCGCAGAATGATGCCCCCGCCCGGCAGCGCACCGCTGGGCCCCATGACGACATACACCGGCACAGCCTATGACGGCTACCTGGCCAACTGCATGGTCATTCCCTCCAACGCCCCCGATGACACCAGTGCGACTTGGCAATGCCAAATGTGTCATGTTTTCGAGCTTCCAAACGGATGGCCAATTGTTCTGCTGTGGCAATAATTACTGCTTTGATTTACATTCTGTGCTGCTCGAGTGCTTGTGTCTGTTGAACTTTTCAAGCGAGCTCTGTTGAGCAGTGCTTCTCAGATGCCAGCAGACATGAATAGCCCTAGCGGCAAGCCTGAAAATGTGACGCTATGATTTTGACATGTGCATCTGCTGCAGACCCAATTGCAAACACCACCAAGGCCGGCAAATTCTCGCTGCGATACGCGCCGGTGGCAAATGCCACCAGCTTCGGCATTGGGGACTCAGACAGCGGCCCTCCGAGCCTGGCCATCATCCCAGCACCGAAGACGACCAACCCCAGGGTGGGTGCTGTGAGGGCTATCCTTACGCACACATGAGTTTCTTCATTTGTGGCACCACATCAGAATGACGGACTGCATCGTTAGCTGCAGAGTGTTTGAAGTACACGCAGACATTGGCAAAACCCCAGTCTGCATGGAAGGTCCACAAGAGCAACCTGAGATTGTAGTTGATGCCATGCAGGTCATTCTGGATGCCAGCGGTCTCGCGCCTGCCGGCGACTGCTATGATGTCACGACGGGCCTCAAGATGTTTGTTGGCATGGCGGCACTCATCCCGTCGACCGCGTCCACACCAGTCGTCATCAGCCCGCTGTCCACACTTGCCGGCATCGCAGCCATCGTTGGCGTCTCTGAAGTGGTGCAGTCTGCTTGAATCGTTGACAAGACGTTTGATCTTGGCAAGGCTTGCTTAGCTGACACTGCCCTGATGATGCGGCACATATGAGCACACGAGAGCGCGGCATGATTGCTTTCCGAGAAGCAAGCAGTCACCCGCCATTGAGTTGATTTTTGCAAGTGCGCAGGATGTGAAGACGGCGCTGGGTCTGCCGTCTACCATCAAACCCGGCCAGTACAACGCTCTGGCAGCATTCACTGCGGATCCCACTGGCCCAGGACGCAAGGTGTGGCAATCAATGGTGTCTATCGCATGGCACATGCCGACAACCACACATCCCCAGAGGAAAATTTGGACCCCACCTGCTGCGAACTCGGCCATGTTTCTCACCAACATTGAACGTGTCTCGGGGAGGTGTTCACGGCCATTCGCATTGTCTCACATGAAAGAGGGTCAACGGTTCTGACCAGGATGGTGTCATGCTCATCGATTGATAGGTTTTCACGACCGAGATAGCATTGGTGAACATGGCCAATCTGGCGGCGTCACTGCTGTACAACCCGGACGGCACCAATGTCGATTACAATGTGCTCGGCATCCAGGCCTATGTGGTACGCATTGCTGTGACGATTCTCAAGTTCTGATATTGAACTATGATGGAAATTCAATCGGCCAAGGAAACCTTTTGCGAGACCCTGCATATTGCCACCGTTGCTGCTGGGGCACAGTCATGAAAGCCACAGAACCTTCAAACGCGGGGCGCTTCCCGTGCAGGCTCTGGCTGAGACGCTGCTGCCAGGCGGCCTCGGCGGTCGCCGCCGCCTGTCCGCCGTCGCGCCCATCAACCTCACGGACGCCACCACCATCCAGTCGGTGCTGGGCACCATCAAGGCCACCTTCTCGGACCCGGTGCAGTTCACGCCGGGCTCCATCAACACCGTCACCAACGCGCAGCTGACTGCTGCCGCCGGCGGCATCGCCAGCATCAACACCCTCGCCACCGGCGCCACGTCCGTCACGGTGCGGCATTTGTCTTAGTCAGCCGAGGCTGTAGGCATGTGACGTGCACCAAGGACTGGCACACCTGCAATTCGTGCATGCAATCTAGAGGTGACACTGATACACATTCCAAGCAGCTGTGGTGACCAGTAGACAAGCCACAGGGTAGCCCTGCACCGAAATGAAAACATTTTCAGCAGTGTCGAAGTCTAACTGCAGGATGCGCAAAAGGCGGGCCTGGTGGCGCAGACCAATCTGGCAACCAGTGTGGCAGGGCTCGGCGCTGGCACCGTCAACACCACCCAGTTCTCCAATGACAACAGCGCCAGCAACCTGCAGGTATGCCTACGTTTTGCAAGACCTTGTACGGTGATGCGATCCTTAGAGCCACGAATGTTGTCTGTTCCCAGACTCATCAAAGCCGTGCAATTGTCCAACCACATGAAGATCAGCAGCTGGTCACGTGTGCATCCATAAGACGGTAACATTCACCAACTTTCGACCTTGCCACTGTTGCACAATGCAGGCACAGCTGCAGGCGGCGGTGCTCGTGGGCAACTCGCCACCACCGCCACCTCCATCGGGTGGCAACGACAACAAGCTGTCTGGTGGCGCTATCGCTGGCATCGTCATCGGCTGCGTCGCAGGCGTCGCCCTGTTCGCTGTACTTGCGTGAGTCTGCTGCTCAGTCTTGCTCATAATCCTGCAGTACAATCTCCGCAATGGACAAGCAAAGTCGCACGTCTGCTCGCCAAAGACTGCTGGCTGTGCTGCATTCAGCCTGATGCCTGTTAACTTGGTCTGATATGTGTACTACACAGTGTGACCAGGAAACTGAGGCGATTGCAAGGTTGAAAAGCTGTCTGGGGACTGCAGGTTCGTTGTGTGGCGCACACTGGACGGCCACGACGCCGCGCAGCAGGAGCTGCCAACGGCTTCCATGCGCGGCGGGCAGGGGCTGCCGCCCAGCACTGGCGCCGTCACTGGCTCCATGCATTCGGGTGAGTTGAAAGCGACACCACACCCATGTGCGCCACGGCTGTTTGCTGGATGCAGGTAATTGCCAGCTGCCGGTTGGCACTGGCACTGCAGTCGGTCCACTTGCACAATTCCCTGACGCGCGTAAGAGGACCAGTAGTTTGACATAATGCCAACTTATTGGGTCATGCCCTGGTGCTGCACAGCGTCAGAGCAGCGGTGGTGCAGAAACAAAGTAGCAGACGACCATCGCTCAGAGGTTCACCTTGCTGCTCTTGTCCCGTAGGTGGGGCGGCCCCACGGTATGCGCCGCTGCCGCAGGCGGCAGCCTCGCCAGCGGTGCCGACGCCTGCACAGTACTCCTCTCGGCCTGCCGGGTACTGATGAGAAACTTGGGCGGAGGAATGTTGGGGCTGACACGAATGAATGCCAATGCATAATTGGTGACATGAAGTATGGCACACACGCAAATGGACCAGTGAAGTATTCAAGGGACTGGACACTTTCAGTACTGTTCGTTACTAGTAGCTTTCACAAGAGAGATGGTGACATGGAAACGCCGACATGTGGCCGGTGTTCTCAGTTCTGTCCATGTCAACAACGTGTGGTGTGGGCAGCAAAACATGCAAAATGCTGATCGTGTTGTTCTGGGCAATTGAAATTTACTGCATGCGTGCAATGAACTGTGAAAACCAAAAATCACTGAATGCCACTACGAAATTGGGCTCACAACCAGAAACCACTGTGCGCCGTGCAAATTCTGTTGCATGCAACGCTGGCATCGCCCCAAAGCAATGCCCCGCTTGCATAGGGAAGAGAGGATCAGTGATGCCTCGTCGAATTCTCTGAATGCTATGACATGCAAATGGCGCTCACAGCACCGCATTTTCAAACCCCACACACTTCAGCAATCAGCTGGAATCTCGTGGCTGCGCCGCCGCCATGCGCCACTTGTTTCGTTTCTCCCACCATCTCCTGCAGTCTCTCGCTCAGCTGTGTGGCGCCTGGCGCTACACGCTTTGGTCCACTTAAGATGAGTCGCTGACGGACTCGGCGTACTTGATGCCGCTCGCCACGATCTGCGTGCAGCAGCAATCGGATGGTCAGCAGAGACATCATAGTGCTGCTGCGCAACTGCAGCTCTTGCAGCAAGCTGTACAGCTCTGAAAGCTGTGCAACAGCTGCACAGCTGCCAGCGTACCTCACCTCCCGCATCTAACATGAATGAACGCACTCAATATCACTGTGCAGAGGAGGCAATCCCATGTTACGCACCTGGCCGATCATGAGGGCAATGGTGAAGGGCGCGGTGAGGTCCTTCCAGAAGGCGTATGCCACGGCGGCGACCGTCGGGGCCGCCAGCACCGGGATGCGGTTGTTCTGGCCGCCCCGCACCAGGCGGGTGGCGGCCATGAGGCCGAACGCCGCGACATACCACCTGCAAACGCATCCCAGTTGCGGCTTTCGGTGGCATGGCATTGAAGCCAACAAGCGCAGTGCGGAGGTTGCAGGGGTCGTGCAGCCTGAGATCCAACAGTCGATCAAGCAGTGCTGCACAAGGTAGCATGTGTAGCAGATGATGCAACCAATGCTGAGCCGAAACACAATGACAGCACGACATGGAGAGCCAGAAGCTCAGAGCTCGTAACCAATGCTCGACCAGGACACAACGACAGTACGAAAGGAAAAGCTAGAAAGCTCACTGGCTGGGGTAGCCGGCATACAGGGCGGCGGCCAGGGTGGCGATCCATGCCCAGAAGGGCCCCTCCAGCCGCTCAGCAGCGTAGTACCTGCCGGCACAGCGCAGCACAACATGTGTCAGCAATTCGCCACAGCCTGCCGCCCGTATGTGATGTACTCTGCAGCAGGCCGGAGCATGTTTGTGGCACTGAGCGGACAGTGCACTATGCCAGCCATGATGGCAAACCGCTTGCTTTTCCCGCTGTAGTTAACGCACCCGAACAGCGCCACGGCGGCGTCCATGTATGTGATTTGCGACAGGTTGAGGCTGTACACGGCCAGGATGGCGGGCGCCACCACGCTCGACAGGTTGTCCAGCTCCGCGCGCCGGAACAGCAGCTGCAGGGACAACACGTGCGGAGGCTCAGCAGGCGCAACACCCAAGATGTCAGGGTGCTGCACGAAACTGGTGTAGCGGGCGCACATCGCCTTCTGCACGCACAAGCTGAACAGGTCGCCCAGCTCTGCCTGCCAGAACGGCTGCAGCTGCCACTGCTGACTTGGATATGCAGAATGCATCTTGAGCGGGGGAAGGCAGAGGAAGAGTGCCATCAGAGAGTCTGAAGCAGCAGGGGCGCACCGCGATGCCGGCGACAAGGACCTGGTACCACGCCACTGTCTTGAGCAGCAGCGGCGCGTTGAGAGTGCATCGATTGTACACATATGCCACCAAGCCGAAGATGCCGAGCAGCGGTGCTGCACCACCAGCATGGACCCTGGTGTCAGCACTTTTGACCATCTGCTGTTCATCTTGAGAGCACTTCAAGGTTTGGGCAGACAGTGCAAAAGTCCATTGTCGACGCTCAAGGCGTTGTAGATATATTGGTGTGTGAACACACCGTAGTCGCGGGTGCCCTCGGGCGCGATCTCGTACTTGACCTCCGATGCACGCACCGTCACCGCGCCGCTGCGCGCAGGCCTGCGGTATACAAGTACAACCTTTGTTGCAAGCTGCCCAGATCCTGTGCATTGTGTAGGACTTCCGCAAAGAGATGCGCAACCCCATATCGAGAGGAAGCTGGTGGCACTCAAGTGCACGGGCAACAGGGCTTCTGCTACAAAGATGCGACAAGATGTGGTTCCCAGGTGGGCTGCACGCGGAGGTGCCTCAGAGCATGCACTTTGCCCTGCGCCGCAGGCAGCTGGGTTGAAGCTGCATTGCCGCCAGCAGTGCACGCGCCCAGCAGCGTGGGGGGCAGTTTGCTGGCAAGCAGATGCTATGACATCTCACGCTCCGCACGACGAGACGGCCAAGAAGCTGCCGAACCTCTGTGGGTGCAGCCAGCAGCATCCAGAACGCTGTATGCATCAAACCAACCTCGCAGCAGCTCAGCAAGAGCGTTGGCCTTCAAAGCCAGCAGATCGAATCGAGCGACTTGACCGCTGTCAATTGAGGCCTGCGCAGCAGCAAGATCGACGCGATCGTTGTCCCAGAGATCGACGCGGGCTGTCGACCCCTCTCTGCCCGTTTTCCCAGCCTCACAGCTGCAAAGCGCGGCCAACCCGTCCCAAGCCGATAAATACCTTCCCCCATGAAATTGCGACCATGATGGCCCGCGAGGCTCCTTTGCGTTGAACCCGGCACGGGGGGTCCAGTCAGCAACGCTGAAGCAGGCAGGTTTCGGCCTCGCACCTGGCCACAGCCCGCTGCAGCGCCGGCAGGGGCGCCGAGGTTCGGGAAACGCCGGAGCTGAGACCCATGCGCGCCACACACGGCGCGGGCAGGCTGCATCGCGACTCCCGGCTGACGACGGTTGTGCATGGGATCATGGCCGCGCTGTGCGCCAACAGGAGAGCCATTGCGCCTGTCGACAGCTGTTGGGCTTAGCTGAAGGCTTATTATGCACTCTGAGCGAGGCCAGCTGTCATATAGCGCGCTGCTAGGCAAGTGCAACGAGGGAATGCAAAGCAGATCTTGCAACTATCCTGGAGCAAAAAAATGCAGGATGCTAATCAGTCTGTTGAACGGGGTGGATAGCCGCCCGGCATCGAGGTATTTCGGAGTTGCGTGTTGCACTCTTGCCGAGACCCGTCAACAGTTTGTGTTGCAGCCCGTTGTCACGTTGCCGGTGCGTACGTCTACAGCCCAGGGTCGCTGGCGCTGGTTGACACGCCACACAGGAATGACTGCACTCTAGCCTCCCGTGGCAAACAGAAGCCCAACCGCTTGCAAGACTCTCCTGACAGTCTGCTCAGCCGGCTCGGCAGTCCTTGCTGCTGGATCGCATTCAGCTGCGACCGCCTGCGACCAACAGATGCAGTTGGGGTTGTGCCGCGCTGTGCTGCGGCAGCATTTGCGGCATATAGCCAATCCGTCTGGCTCAGCATGAGCAGACATGATGCAGCTGCGAGATGCCTGCTGCCCTGACGCACCGTATGGGCATCTCGACGTGGGGTGACGCGAACTTCCCCCAGCCACTGCTGCGCAGCGCATTCCACAACCGCCGCGGGATGGCCGTCGGCGCTGTCACCACTGCACTGCTCGTGGCCGTCGTTGTCCTGAACCACGAGCGGGCGCCGGTGTGGGTCGCAGCTGCCATGCCAAAGCAGCTATCCAAGGGGACTGATAGGCCGCTGCCGTCCACCACCGGCAGTGTGCAGGCCATGCAATTCGGTTCTGCGGACGACTTTGGCGCCATGGACGAGCCAAGCCCCAGGATCGAGGGCCGGCAGGCGCTGCAGAGGGCTGCCGCGGACACTGGTGCAGCTGCCCGTGACAGCGGCGCCGGCAGCAGTGGTCCAAAGAGCAGCGGCTCAGGTAGGGGCAGCAGCGACGGTGGCGGCAGCGGCCACGGTCACAGTAGCAAGGCCAGCGGCGCTGCAGACAGCATCAACGACGACAGCGGCACCACCGACGCCGGCTCTTTTGCAGCCCCAGGCGATGCAGATGCCACAGGTTCACCTGCTGTGGGTGATGCCAGTGGAAAGCAGGAGACCAATGGCGGCAATGGCAGCGCAGAAGGTGACGATGCAGATGCGGTGGCTGCAGAAGCTGCAGGATCTGGTGGCGCTGATGCCGACAGCAGCCAGGCAGCTTCGCAGTCAGACCAGGCGCAGGCAGACGAGGAAGGGGACAACCAAAATGCAGATGGCGGCACGGGCCATGCGCAAGGCTCATCTGCAGCTGCACAGCACGGATCAGCACCAATTTCAGAGAGCAGCGGTACGGGGAGCTCATTCACATCAGCAGGCAATAATCAGAATGCGGCCAGCACCGCTGGCAGCACAGCTGAGCAGGCAGCATCCGATGCAGGCGAGCAGGAGGCTGACGCAGAGTCTGGCGCCGGCATTGACGCCCAAAGCGGGTCAGCGGACGGTCAGCAGCCGTCTCCAGAATCGGAACAGCAGCAGCATGCTCGCGAGAGCAAGGGCCCAATCCAGCCCGAGCTGCTGGCCGCTGTGAGGGCCGCCGCCAACAAGGACGGCGCCGTCATGCTGGCGGTGAGCCCTCAATTGCAGCCACATACAGGCTGATCATGCCGGCCTCACCATGCTATTATGCGTCACAGCTGAGTGCTGGGTCCCTTATTGCAGCTGTGAGGCATGCACAGACGTCTCTCCTTGTTGCATCCCATGCGCATCTCAACCCCTGGATGGTTTGTTTCATATCTCCAGGTCACCAACAAGGACGGCGCGCTTTTCCAGCTGCCGCAGCTGCTGTCCAGCATGCGGTTGGTGCCGCAGGAGGACGTGTCCAAGTACCTCGTGGTGGTCACCTACTCTGCGCCCGCCCAGGTACACCCGCCATTTCGTGTGGGCGTCAGACGGACAGTCACTAACAAGTCCTATCGCATGTCATGGGCTGTTGCATCCGGGTTAGGTTACAGCAGCCGCGTCAGACCATCACCGTCACCATGATCTTAGGATGTGCACACTGAGTTCACTTGGCACATGTCTGCAGGCAGCGTGCCTGCGGCAGCACCGGCACTGCGTGCTGGACGATTTCGGCACGGGCGGCTTGGGCAGCAACGGCGGCGACGGCATTGACGGGTTTGCAGGGTGGGGCTCCCGCCGCTTCAAGGGCATCACCTGGCGCAAGATCCAGCTGGTGCAGGACATCTTGTTACAGGTAGGGTCTCATTCACAGGGTTGAGTATCGTCAGAGTAGCACACCGCCTGCTTTCGTGCCCAGAATCCGGACGACCAACCTGAAAGTCCAGGCATTTCGGGGTCACTACTCTTGATTCGAGTCGATTTTGACGCGTGAAAGCTCTGTCTTTCAGTCCTGTGGAATACTGCTAGGCTTCATGGCGCTGGTTTACCATGTGCTGCCTCAAATGGCCAGGCCTGCTTCTTAAGCAGTATATAGTGACTGATCTGCAGGGCTACGCGGTGTTGTCTGTGGACCTGGACATCGTGCTGTTCAAGAACCCGCTGGACCCAAATTTCAACCCGCTCATGAACCGCGATCTGGACATGTGAGCAACTGAGCCAACTGCTGGCTTTTGTCACAGCCTGAACTGCATATGGGCAATGGCTTCAGCACAGGCATCCATCAGATCTATGGTTGGCCGTACCCGCTGTCAAACCCCAAAGCTGCCACCATCTGCATACCAGAGTGATCATCTGTGTATCTTTGCAGCTGGATGGCGGTTGACAATGGCAAGATGCTCAACTGCGGGTTCTACTTCGTCCGGCCCACCGACCTGGTGCGCTGCATAAGCAGCCAGTTCCACAGTTGAACTCCCTACGATCATCACGAACAGGAACATGAGCATCTGCCCGAATTTCAGCACGTGGCTCCGTGTGAAAGCCAACTTGACATGTGCTCCTTTCACTCACGCAGGCGGACAAGGTCATGCGGGAATGGCTGGGGCGCTTCAATCACGAGGCGAGCGACAACATCTGGGAGCAGGCAGAGTTCAATCAGATTTTGAAGGGCACGCATGCCACGCTGCCGGAGCTCAAGTGGGAGAAGATCGATGAAGAGTGGTTCCCAGACCTGTGAGTGTCCCTCTCGTTGCTCTTCCCTCAGACATCGTTCAGAGATGCTCCGTCCTGAAAGCTACACTTGCCTTGCAACCACAAACACACCTGGTAGTGCAGATGTTGCCACTGCGGGCAGGTTTGCCTCATCACTTTGGAAGTGCAAGCATGCCACAGCCCACAGCCTCCAAGGCAGGCGCTTACTGGCGAGTGGGCTTAGGGTTGTAGGCGACTCAAGGCGTCACCGCACCACCGGAGTGACCACCATCAGCTGTAGCTATATGAATGTGTGTGACGCATGACGCAGGTGCTTCTACCTGGAGGCGCGGGCGGTGCTGCCGGACCAGCGGCAGTTCGGCGAGCTGTTTGCATCCACCAGCGACAAACTGGGCAACTGGTGCACCTTTGAGAACCCTGCACCTTGCGGCTGCTTGGGGCGCTACCAGCGGTCGGCTGGCCTGCGTGTTTTGTTACGTCCACCTGACGGGCCACATAATATTGCACATGCAGGCAGGCTGATGCCAAGTTGCACCTTGTGTATTCTGCATCAACATGTAAGTACATGTTGCCAGTGCATCTGTGGCAAGGGACACGTGTTGCATTCACGTGCAGGGACAAGATGTATGGCTTTCACGCCGCCTGCTGCAAGGGCGGCGGGCCGGCGCTGCCTGAGTGCAAGCGGTCCACGGCCACGGCACTGATGCAGTGGCAGATACACAGCCAGCCATCAGAGTGGCCGCTGCACTAGCTGGCAGTGGCGGCGGCAGATGCCTTGCAGCATACTCTCGACAGGGCTCTGTGACCGTCAGAATGGCTGCAGCATGAGTAGGCAGTGGCGATGGGCTAATGGCATGCAGCATGCTCCCGACAGGGCTCTGTGGGCACCAGAGATGACAGGAACGGCAACACGAGTGCTAATCGGATAGCGGATGACAGCTAGTGACCAGCGAAAGTTTCTGTGATTTCCTCATTATCAGCATGAGAAGTATACTTCTTTCGATGCACACCTGAACTTCATCCTGCTGCTGCTTCGTGATCAGATTGTGACCCTTGTGTGTCCTGCCGTTAACACTGCAAAGGGCCGTCTGCAACAGCCGGCAGATGCTGGTGTCAAGCCAGTGTGCTGCGGTCTCACAACTATCAGAGCGTCACGGAGCCGGCAAACACCAGCTCCGCGGGCCCAGTCATGTACACGTGGTTGTCCTCCTCCCTCCACTCGATGTGCAGCGGGCCACCCGGCAGGTCCACCCGCGCGGATCGGTCGATGCGGCCCTCCAGCACGCCCGCCACCACCAGGGCACATGCCCCTGCAGAGCCATCACTATGTCTCCGAAAGAACATGCGAGCTGGCTTGTGGATGCAGACTGCATACCGACAAGGTGGCCAGGAGGACATGCACGAGGCGCATCTCGCTGGACTGCCACCGATCAAGCTGCTGACAGGCTTGCACGGGGTCTGCCAGCGCAGGCCAATCGCAAAGTTTGCGAGAAGGTCAATGTGCTGCGTGCACAGCGACATCAGCTCACCTGTGCCGCAGGCGAGGGTGCGGCCGGCGCCGCGCTCCCACACCACCATCCGCACATGTTGCCTGCTGACCACCTGCGCGATGCGGCACGGTTGCACTGAACAAAACTGCTCAGGTGTGGCGTGTGTTTGAGGCATGGCATGAGAGTGCAGGGTGCCTTTGCATGGATACCAGTTGTCGGGTACTCATTTGAACGGACATGACACTCAGCCAGTGAGACCAGTGACACGAACAGTTTATCGATTGATCACCCGATCGACATGATCACTAGCATCAGCAAATGTACCACCTGAAACGTGTCACTGCAGATCATCACGTACCTCCACAAATTCGGTGTTGGTCTTCGCTGGGAAGACCTCGTTACTCTCAAATTGCGGGCCGATGGTCGCGAGGTCCAGCTCATCAATCTGCACACATTGATGCTTTCTGCTGTCTACAATGCGCCTTGCTGCTGCACATGAGTAACTGCTGAAAGTTAGCCCGCGTGTCTGTCCAAGTCATAGAGATACAACAAGTGAACCTTGATGGGCCCGTCCGAGCTGCTGTACACGATGGCGTGGGGGTTGCCCATGCTGATGCAGGTGACGCTCCACGTCCTGCCCGCCACCTGCACCAGCAGTGCAGTCTGTGTCAACAGCCAGACCCCTCAGAATGGTCAAGACTTCCATTTACTGTATGCGTTGCGGCTTTGCACGCTCTCGTGTGGCAACATGCTGGAGAGATGCTGGATCCGAGCAGGCAAGCTTGCAAAGCACGCGGACGCGACAAGCTATTCTCTCTTCGCGCCGCGGGCTGCTTGGCACGCAGCACAGATGGTGCCAGCACCTGCAGCTCGGCGGCCACCGCGGCGCCGTCCTGCGTCGGCGGCAGTGTGGTGGGCACCTCGCCCGCCGCCAGGATGGGCGGCCCCATGTCCACGCACACCTGGCCGTCCTCCTGCAGCCGCGGCTGCATGAGGCCTGCGCCAACCGCACCCCAGCCGCTTGTATGTGATGTTTGGTGTGGTAACCTGGGCACTGCATGCTAGATCCGGTTGACAGCTGGCCGCTTCGCTTCCCCACCAGCCGCAGCTTCATCAGGACACCGAGACACAGAGGTAGCTGTCTGGAAATCTGAGACACCAGATTGACTTGCTCCCATCGATATGCACCTGCGAGGGTGTGCACTCGGTGGGCGGCGGTGCCGTCAGCCCCATCCCGCTGCGCGATGAAGCGCGCCAGGCAGCGTATGCCATTGCCGCACATCTCTGGCTCGCTGCCGTCAGAATTGAAGATGCGCATGCTGTAGTCCTCGCCATGCTGAGGCGGCAGTGCGAAGATCACCTGTGCAGATTGAGCAAGGTGCAAGAGGCTGCCTCATCTTAAGCAGGCAGATTCGTCCGTTTCGTGGCCGTTTCGTGGCCTGGCTTTGACTGCTGCAAAGCAGAGCTGCAATTACAAACGTAGACTCTGTCCGGTAGCTGCAGTGTCGACAAGCAAAAGGAGTTGTACACACCCCGTCGCCGCCGATCCCGAAGTTACGGTCGCACAGCTGCACCGCCTGCTCCGCGGACACCAGCGGCTCCTCCTGATGCCGGTTGTCCACCTGCATAGACGCGTCCATCCGGTGTTTCACAGGCTATTCACTCAGCTGGCCGTACCAAGTGACCCCAGGCCCAGCGCAGTCCATGGGCAGGACACCGCCACAAAGTCGGCGCTGTATTTGCAGCAGTGATGCTCGATATAACGAGCTCCTCTGGCAGCAACACACACCAGGATGAAGTCGTTGCCAAGCCCCTGGTACTTTGCGAATTCCAGCGCCGCTGCTGCGGCTATGGGCTGCCTACCGGCATGCCGCATGCCGGGCCTGCGACCGCGCTGAACTCTGCTGCTGCTTTGGTATATGGGTGATTGGAAAACAAGGTGCACGCGGCCGCTGCAGGAGCACTCGCCCAGGCCACGATGCTGCAGCATGGCTGCCTGCTGGAGGGCTGCTGCCTGCACACGGCGTCCCCGAGCAGCGTGCCGGTGCGGCTGCGGAGGCTGAGACCAGGAAGCCTGCGTATGTAAGCAAATGGACACTCCTGCACAGGAATGCTCAGAGTGGTGTAGAGCAGCATGAACCCATAAATGTTCCAGCCAGGTCAGCTGTCCTTTAAGACGAGGTCAGTCAGAGATTGGTGCACAATAAGGGACTGCTAGTACTCCATAGGCTTTTACGGTGAGCCACCTCAAACAATAATCGCAGACGCTGGCACCGCCCCGTCCACACCGACGTCAGCCGTCGAAAACACCACTCAAACTCAAGGACATGACCGTTGTAGCCTGACAGCCTGTGCTCGAACCCGTGCGTGCCGTTCGTCTGGTCTGCACCCTGTGAGGTTTCTACAGGCCTGCACATGCAACGCCGCGCCGAGCATCCCCTTGCCGTGCCCTGTACGAACATGCCGCCTGCTTAGCCGCAGGTCATATCGTGCAGCATGACCGCATTCTGGCAGCGGCGGCCTCGCCAATCACGCACGGCATCAGCTGCGACGACACACGATGTCAGCAGCGACGCCAGCAGCAATACACGACAGAGAGGCGAGCCTGGCAGCGATGCCAGTAGCTCTCCGCAGGGCATCATGCAAACCGAGCCGCTCATGGATATCAGGTGGGGCCCTAACCCACTGGACCTGCAAACCTCTAACACAACATATGGTGCGGTGCAGCCGATCTAGGACGGCTGTTGGCAGCCTCATCAGACCCCACAGCGTCGCAACCATATCAATGTTCGACATGTAGCGCGCGTACCTGGCGTAGTTGGCACTCGCCGCCGCTGGGTGCCAAACCACTGCCCTGCCGCACTTGAGGACTTGTCACAAACAGCAAAACCACAGCTCTCAATATACAGATAAACCTTCCAAAAATAGATTGAAAGATCGAACGGTCGCAGTGGCCGGACTTTTATAGCTGTGGCCTTCATAGAAACAGGAGAAACATGCGCTCCGCTCCCCGCGCACGGAGCGGTGCCGCAACAGGGTCATTGTTCTTTGGTCGCGAACGTTTCGGCTGTGGTCTCGTGTAAGCAGAGTAATACCACGCTTTCTCAGCACATTGCGAGCACATTGCGAGAGACCTAGGCCGGAGGCAAAAATGAGAGAGGTTGCCGTATGGCAGACACATGTAGGCTTGACTATGCTGCTGCAGACCTGCATGGCAGCAGCGGTCTAAGTGCTCAATGCAAATTTGATCAATCTACAAATGTATGACTGGATTGGACAGCCAAGATCGGCAGTCGCGCAACCACTGCCAAAAGACTTGCTGTGCGCCAGGGGATCGTGCCAGCCGCTGCGAGTGGGTGTCCACACTTGGGCTCAGGGACGTCGACTGCATTTCGTGAATAAGATGTGAATACGCAGGCGTTGCTGCCGATATTGTGGATCGTGCATGTCTCCGGTGGTTTCTGGTGACGACAGCAGGCCGTCTGCTGACCCTTCAGTGATCGCTGGGGCGGCTTCTTTGGCGGCCCGCACCAGCTGTATCCGCACGGCCATACAGTGTCCAGGCCCCAGCGAGTTCCTAGCGACGTATCGAAGTTCAGTCAGTCCTCTGGATCGCAATCCGCGCAATAATCGCACCGCCGCACGTGCAATTGGCTTGTGATCACCTAACCACAATCAGGGGCCCTGGGCTACGTCAGGGCTACGGTGATCGGGTGCAGCCACACTTGCGCTGCGTACACTGCTCTGAGCGTCTTTGTGCTGTGGAAGGCTTGACTACGAGGTGCTGCTGCAGCTGTTGGATGGCCGAGACCTGTCCTCTTCGGGTGGTCAAACACCGACAGTGACGTGGGGCCCAGCAGCAACGCCAGCAGCGTCTGCCGATCAGCTCGACCAACTGTTGCTGCCGCAGCTCGCATGTGCGGCCAGCCTGCTGTCAGTGGGACAGAGCACCTTAACGGCAGCACCGCCGCGTGTCTGAGCACTGTAGTGAGGGCGGGAGGCTTCGCATTCCTGGGGCCAGGGGCTCCGGCTGGTCGCGGCCATGCTGACTGAGGCTGGCATTTGCAGGCAAGCTGCCGACTTAAAGCACTCAGACTGCCCAGCAAAGCGCCTGCTGCGCAGCACAACTCAAGCAGCGGTACAACAACTTGTCAAGCATGTTCCGGCCTCGCTCGCCGGCTGCGTCGTCCTCATTTGGGTCCCGTAGACAAGGATCCCTGCGTGATTGTACAAGTAAGCCAGGGTGCTGAGCGGCGCGTGCAGCGCTGCGCAGCACAACATCCTTGATACCAAAATGTTTGACGGTGACCTGCACCGCGCAGGTCTGATTCCGCCTTCCACGAGGAGCTCCGCAAGGACATGGCCTACCGTGACTCGACCTCGGTGCGCAGCAGCACCACGTGCGACGCAGCGGAGCTGGGCAGCGAGAGGCAGTCTATCGAATCGGACCAGGGCCAGGGGTCTCTTACAGCTCAGCCCGGCACGCCATGCTTGGGCACACAAAATCGAGCAGCATGCTCGCCCAGCGACAGCGGTGCCGAGGGCGGGTCCCCAGACGCGCGGCACAGGCGTGGCCAGGACATGAGCTGCGATCACATCCCCTCGTCAACATCGGGGCACACGACTTTTCAGGTGAGCCCTGCCCACAAAGCCGAGCAGCGTCTGTGGAAGCCGCAGCGACTCACTCTCGTGCTGTTCGACGTTGTACCGGCTGATGCCACCAGCCTCACAGGCGCAGCGCATGCAGCGGCATGATCATTGGTCCACTGATGCGCAGGTCACAAACACAGGGGAGCTGCAGCAGATACAGCATCAGAAGCAGTCGCAACAGCAACAGCAGTTGCAACAAGGGCGGCAACAGCCACGGCAGCAGCGGCAGCAGCAACAGCAGCAGCAACAGCAGCAACAGCGGCGCCACACAGCCTCGGCGCCGACGCTTGTGCCGACATACCAGCAGAGCAACGAGCCGCTGTTCAATCACGAGCGCTACTACAAGCTGCGCGATCTGAACAGGTGATGCATGATCGTGACGATATGTGCCATCCATCAACACTGGCATGCCGCTAACGAGCACATATTGGCGAGTTTGGCAATGCGGCCGATGCTGAAGCACATCAATGGTGTCTTTGCAGGGGCGCACATGGCTTCGTGCAGCTGGCGCTGGACATGGAGACGGGGGAGCAGGTGGCCATCAAGTTCCTGGAGCGCACCGGGCGCAAGATGAAGACCAAGCACATCCTGCGGTGCGTTCTGCCGATTACGGATCTGATCCAGCAGCACCTCTGGGCACAGTGCGCTGCAATTCGCATTTCACTGCGCATGGCCCATGCAGAGTCATGCCGTCCATCCTTGACATTATCTGATCTCTCTGCCAGTTTCGTGCGCTGCAGGGAGCTGCTGAACCAGCGGCTGTGCGCGCAGCACCCGCACATAGTGCACCTGCGGGAGGCGTTCCTGACGCCCGGGCACCTGGGCATCGCCATGGAGTACGCCACCTCTGGCGACCTCCTGGACTACGTGGAGGCCCACATGGCGCATGTGAGCTGCTGCGATTTCCCATTGACATGTTCAGAGCAAGTAGTGTAATGCACATGTCAATATGTGCGACGGCATGCGCAACCTCTGGCGATCTGCTGAAACATGTGGAGGCCGATATGGCACATTTGACCTGGATGACCTGGTGACCTGGATTCTGAGCTCACATGTTGCTCTGTGCATGTTGCAATCTCTTTGAGATTTTGCACATGCATGCCTTGAGCATGAAGTGCATGTGCTCGGGCTGCCGCGGCACCTGTCGGATTTTAGGCAGCGCAGCATACTGACAGTGCATCATGAGCCGTCTGCAGGGCATGCTGGTACCGGAGGCGGATGCAAGGCTGCTGTTCCAGCAGCTTATTGTGGCGGTGGACTATTGCCACCGTCTGGGCATTGTGAACCGTGATATCAAGGTGCGTCACATCGCTGCAAACACCGTTGGTGTCATTGTGTAACTACAGCATGGATTGAGGCCCAAGGCTGAACCCCTGTGTAGTCCCGAAGCTTCATTGTGTGAAGACCTGGCTTGACGTACGCATACGCTGGGCAAAGCTGCATATGAACAGATTGATCTTCCGTTGTGCAGCTGGACAACATCCTGCTGCACGGCGATGCCCCGGCGATCCTGAAGCTGTGCGACTTCGGGTACTCCAAGGACGGCGAGACAGAGTCGGACTGCAAGACCGCCTGCGGCACGCCTGAGTACATGGCGCCCGAGGTAGGCAAAACACTGTGCTTGCCGCTGTGCTTGGCAATCGCAAATGGTCACCGCTTATCAAATGCAATGCTTGAAATGAAGCCCTCTACTGGACCGTGCAGCTGCATGACATCTGGTGCTTGGGCCAGTTCTGAATGGCGTTGTTAGAATGTGCTCAGCAGCCGAGTCTTCTGCTGATCCTCTTCCATGTTCCAGCAGGTGCTGAAGGGGGAGGCATACGATGGCAAGGCGGTGGATGTGTGGTCCTGTGGCTGCAGCCTGTACATCCTCCTATGTGGCGACTACCCGTGAGTACTTTTGTTGCTGCAGATGCAGAACGAACTCTGACGGCTCCCATGTCATGTGCGAGGCATACAGAGGTCAAATGCGAGATCACCCTTTGTGATATGCAGGTTTCGGACGGCGGGACACCACCAGGCGCAAACGCCCATCAAACGCATGCAGGCCATGTTCCCGCGCCTCGTCGCCGGCCGCTACAACCCGCTGCGTCCCGAGGTCCGCCTGTCTAAGAACCACTGCAGTTGACATGGTTTGTCCCCAGAGGCAAGGAGGTGTGCGTGCTTCTGGACAGTGTGCATGCAACGAGGGTCGTGGCTTTGCTCGATCGGGGTCATGCTGTCGCTTCCATTGGTTGGTGCTGGTCACCTTTTGACATCTATATGCTGTCCATGTCACGCAGGCATCGGAGGGTGTGCGGGACATCATGCACCGCATGCTGAACCCCAACCCGAAGGAGCGCATCACGGTTCCCGAGATCATGCAGCACCCCTGGTTCATGACGGACCTGCCCGCGGGCGTCACCGAGCTCAACGAGACGCTGCTGGCGACGGCGGCGGCGGCAGAAGTCGACGACTATGATGCCAGCTGCTATGGCAGCGAGCAGGTGGGCTGCTCTGTGGTTCGTGCTTGGGGCGTGTTATGTGCGGGGACAGTTCAGTGAAGCACGCTGCCAGGACCCTGGGCAAAAGCAGGAGTCATTGACTGTTATGCCAGCTGCTATGGCAACGAGGCAGGTTTGCATACACCTTATCGATCTGGTCGCCTGCGCCTCATCTGTGCTGCTCATGTGGCTTCGCTGCAGTTCCTGCCTGCTGACCCCCGCCTCGAAGCGTGCTGATGTGGTGGGGCTGCAGGGCATGAGGCCGGAGGAGATCTGGCGCACGCGCGGCGTCGACGGATATAACCGGCAGTCCATTGCGGAGCTGGTGGAGCTGGTGGAGCACGCCGCGCAGGAGGCGCAGCCCGGCCTGCCCTGGTCGCCGCCGCGCCTCAACCTGCACGCACACTAGCCGGCAGTGCATTGGGCGCTTTGCAGCGGTGGGAGCCAGGCGACCGCCGCACAAACACATTCAGGGTGGTGGCACAGTGGCGGGGCAGCGCCTCAGCCTGCACACGCACTACTTGGCGGTGAACTGGGGGCTTTGTAGAGGCAGGGTCTAGGCGGCCGTTGCACACCCACCTTTTGGACTGGCAGCAGAGCGGCGAGGCGTCACACAGCAGGGCATGTGCAGCTGGAGCAGCCGCAGCCACAGCGGCCACAGTTTAACACATGCGTGCTGCAGGCCGGCGCCTGGCATGCGGCCCTGTGCAGCGGATGCTGCGGTGGCAGTGGCAGCTGCAGCTGCAGGCAGGCGTGACGCATGGGGATTGAACCAACATCAGCAGCCAAGGCGGCAAGAGCACCGTCATTCGGTTTGCAACGCAGACACTGAGAACTTGGGAACGAAACCTGACGCCTACGAAGTGTAGTTATACCAGGCGCTGCGCTCGGCGGCGGCCTGCCAAAGCTGGTCTATGCTGGCACAGGACCACCAATGTGGCGGGATGGCCATTGCAGCCCATACAACAGCGGGGATGATCGGGCAGATAGTTTCGCAGCAAGGGGTAGCACGGGTTCGCAGGTGGCAGCAGATCATCGACCCCCGGCGCTGGCACTGGCATTCTAAATGGTTGAGTGCCAGTGTCGGCTCCGCCTAGTGGGTCGCGTACTGCTTGCGACGGTGATGTGCTGCGCACTATGGACCCCAGACCTTGCAGTTTCCTTACTTGACGATTGACATTCATAGTCCAGGCATCGCCAGCATGCCTAGACCCTTTCATTGGTCTCTTTATTTTAGCGATTTGTACGGTATGCGATCGGACTATTGATCAGTGACGAGAGGGAACAGAGTAGGTGTAGTGCCAGGGTCTTGCCAGGCGATCTAGCGCGATCAGTTGTGATTGCAGTTCAGCTAGCTTGTTGCCGCCTGCCAAGGGGCCGCCTTCAGCATGAGTGTCAAATGCGGTAACAGAAGCGATCAAGTGGGCCCCATGATTTACATCGTAATGCAAACACACTACGAACCCAGCAATAATGCCTTCCAATGCCTTCACGCTTCACAGCATTGTGCAATAATGCCACCGGAGCTCAGCATAACCCGCCCTGTGGGATATTGAGCCATCATGCCTTGCCCGCATTCTCCGTGTGGCGCATTTCATCGTCCGCGCGCACTTTGCAACACACGTGAATTAAGATCATTCGGCTCTAGTTGCTTGCTTCGTTTCGTCCGCTGCTCGAGGGAACGTTTGCTCCGATTCCGTTTCTGGCAAACAGTACCGGCATGAGCTTCAAGTACACAATTTGCATAGCCGACTAACGGACTTGTGCGTCAGGGGCAATGCCAAAGCCCGGCAAAGCCCCTGCCGCGAAAGGATCCGGCGAGAAGAAAAGCGTTGGCCAGCTCACCAGCCACATCCGGAACAAGCAGAAACGCGGCGAGGAGTACGCAAAGCTCAGGCACAAGCAAAAGGTGCACACATGAGCTGGAAACTGTCAGCATCGCGCCCATGCGGCCCTGAACCTGTGATGTCATGACAGCGGCATGAGGCTGCGGCGGCTCAACGACCAGAACTGCATCATTATGCGCATTGTTGGCATGCTATCCTCCCTTGAGCCAGCGCCCGACGGTGAAGATCTGGTGTGTCGCAGAAAGAGAAAAGTCAGCGGCGGGAGCAGCGGGCCAAGGATGTGGAGAAAGCCATCAAAGCGGGCCTCGAGCCGCCGCCAAAGCAGGAGCCAAAGGCAAGCGCTGGCCCACAGCCAGCTGCTATGACGCTGTCGCGCTGCATGCTCGGCAACAGCCAGGGCCACCCGGGCAGTATGCTCACCATCTCTGCAGTGACATCTGCACATGTGCAGCGGCATGCATGCGAGGGGCATGCGCACCTAGGCGGAGTGCATGAGGAAGAGCCTGTGTTCCCGGTGCTTGCAGACCATCGAGAACACGCGAGACTGGGGCGACTCCCGCATTGCTGCGGACGATGCCGAGCTTGTTGCGGAGCAGGCACAGGACGAGTTTGCACCTCATTTCGACCAGGTGCAACCTGACAAGAATTGGGCATCACAAATTGTCAATGCAACACAAGCAGGCATTCAGCGCGGCAAGGTTCTGTCGATGAAGAATGGTGGACAATGGTCTACACGATACATAGCACAGATGAACAGAGACTTTAGCGTGGCCCCTGCAGCCATACCTTCATGGCACACAACACAAGGTGTCAAGGAGGATAGGCAGACGTTGATGGGTGCGCCATTGCATGGTCGCAGGAGCGGTCGCCACATGTGCTGTTGACCACGACATACAAGCCGTCGAAGGTCATGTTCCACTTCCTGGCAGATCTACTAGAGGTAAGTTCTCAAGCTGCTGCTCGGACCCTGCGAAACTGTTCTGAGCACAGAGTGATCTCTCATGCCGGCAGCGTGTGAACCGCGCCGCCTGAGGAAGGACGGTGCCAATTAGGAGCGGCAGTGTGTCAAGTATCAGCTGCCACAGCTGGTCCATGCCGTCCTTGCAACAAGCTCACATGTCAGCAGGGCACTGCAGCAATTATCAGGTTCCTCTCTGGGATGCATTGCACGACCGCTTTCAGCAGCCACACTGTGTTCGCGCTGCACAGGTGCTGCCCTCAGCCCAGTACTACAAGCGCGCCGGCTTCCCGCTGAAGAAGATCTGCCAATACGCGACGGCGCGCGGCTTCACTGATGTGCTGGTGGCCAACGAGGACCGGAAGTCCGTCAATGGGCTGCTGCTGATCCACCTGCCGGGCGGCCCCACCGCGCAGTTCCGGCTGTCGAAGCTCGTCCTGTCCAAGGACATCAAGGTGCACTCACATGGCAGGTTGTGGCGATGTTGTGCTGTGCAAAGCCTGAGACTCGGCATTTCCTGACGAGCTCCTGCGGATGCACTCGTGGGACGGTTGCGGCTGTGGATTCTGTCAAACATCTTCGTTCGCAAACAGGGGTCTTGCACTGTTCCCTCCACCCTTCCTGATGCTCAGCTGCACATGGACGACATTTGGTCGTGACGCAATGCAACCGCTGCACTGCAGGGCCACGGGCGGGCAACATCGCATAAGCCGGAACTTATACTCTCCGGCTTTGGCACGCGGCTGGGGCACCGAATATCTCGCATCTTCTCGGCGCTGTTTGCCCAGGTGCCGCTCGTTGGTCCTTGCTGCAAATAGGAACAGTCTCCTACAGGAGTAGCTTCCAGTGCTGTCGCTTCACGACGAAGCTCAGCATCCCCGCGGCACTGCTGATGTCGCAGCATGGGGCTGCAGCTCATCTCAAGTGCAGTGCACATGGTGTTGCAGACTGCCTGCATGGCCACCTGCAATATAGCATGGTGCAGGCAGGAGGGAACAGCAGTGGGCGACCAGTCTTGCCGGGCAGCTTTCCAGAGGCCCACTGCGTCCTCTGCAGGACCCAGCATACAGGGGGCGGCGGGCGGTGACCTTCCACAACCAGCGGGACTTCATCTTCTTCAGGTCACCTCCTGCGGCAGAGTGCTGCTGAGGCATGGCTGTCATGGCACCGTCTGCACCCACAATGTGTCGGATGCTGTCACGACTGCTGAGCAGTGCGCTGCATATCGGTATCAAACTGGTTGCGCAAGCTAGTCCTTGCCCTGCATGGGGTCTGACCACTCTAAGCCACGTTTACGACTTTTGTGTTGGTCGATGCAGGCATCACCGGTACATCTTCGAAGAGAAGGAGCTGCGCAAGGCGGGCGAGAAGACCAAGAAGCAGCGCGTCATCGCCCGCCTGCAGGTGCTGAGCTGTCCTTCTTTCCTTTCATATCGGGCTGGGATTGCGTCTTCGTGGCAGTCAGGGAGGGCCCCAATCCGTCTGCGACCCGTTCACGCGCGGCACTGAGCAGAGACGGCATGGTCTGCACTTGACTGCCTGTGCACAGAAGAGGCTTTTCAAATACATCTTCTGCCGTGTTATGCCAATGTGCATGTGCCTGGCTTACTGTCCTGGGTATAGGCTGGCGCATCGTGTTGCAGCTGAGCAGCCTGCAGGAGGGCACCTCCAAAGCCCTCACCTCGACTCCTGCCAGACTGTGTGCCTGACTGGCCCATTGGCGTCACAGGAGCTGGGCCCGCGGTTCGTGCTGCGTCTGAGCAGCCTGCAGAAGGGCACCTTTGACTCGAAGGGCGGCGAGTTCGAGTGGGAGCCGAGCAAGGAGAAGACGGGCAGCAGGCGGAAGTTCCATCTGTGATGTGGGGTTGGTGGTGTCTTGCTGGTTGTGTGTCATCAGAGAATGAAATTTGGACCCCTCCTGGGAGTGATCAGGGAGATGCATGTCGGAATTCGAGGCATCATGCCCGATGTAGCCTGCCAGCTGGCCACAACTGCGAATGCAAAACTTTGTGCGTATGTCACGAATGAAGCAGTTGAAGAGCTTGCCACGCAACATTCGGTCTTGCCATCACAGTGGGAAATTTGGAGCGCAGCAGATTGTTCCACCTACGCTGGTGCATGGCCGCCCAAGCGCATGAACGGGCTACTTGATGCTGTCAAGCAGTGAGGATATCGCACACAAACTGATCAAGACCCACGCAAGGCGCTGAGCACACATGCAAAACCAGCAGATGACGCATGTCGTGCCACCATACCTCTCCCAGTGGTATCACGTCGAGTGCAAGATCGGCGAGGGCACGGTAAGTGTGGGCATACTCACGGCCTTGCCTGATGATCAGGATGGTATCCAGAGACATCCGCGACTGATGCGGCTTAGAGTGTGTGGACCACAGTTTGGCGTCGTGTATCTGGCACGCTCCAAAGCCAACCGCTCCAGGCTGCTGGCCATCAAGACAATAAAGCCCGGCAAGGTGAGCTTCAATCAAATTGAAGATGCAGGTCACAAGCTTCAGAAGTAATGTTAGAGAAGAGCTGTTCAACCGTCAGTGCCGGTTTGTGTCCTGGGCGCAGGAATCGGATGGGGTCTCGCCCACAGCGATCCGGGAGCTGATGCTGCGGGAGCTCAAGCACGAGCACCTGATCCACCTCGACAGCGTGCACATCAACCGTAAGGCAAGGCGCCCGGCAGCTCGGGCTGCCACAGCTGCTGCCATATGGTGTACACGATTGGTGTAGTCCTTCAAAACTCAACATGCAGGCTTTCTTGCCAGTCCTGCAAGCGGCAAGACCATGGCCTTTGTGCCGGATGCAGGACCCGTGCTTGTCGCTGGCATTTGATTATGCAGACCATGACCTGTATGGGATCATCTCATACCACCGGGAGCGGCTGCGGAGTGCGCCCATCTCACCTTTCACGGTCAAAAGCCTCATGTGGCAGCTGCTGAACGGCCTCAGCTATCTCGAGCAGGTGATCGAGACGCGTCAGACTGCATCCGCACTGAGTTGTGACTGCGGGCAACTACGCAGCTTTGAGCTCAAATGACATCTACGATGTCAATCTGCTCCGTCAAAATCTCCTTGCCTGAGCCGTTGCTGTGGGGGATTGGCTGCAGAACTGGGTCATGCACCGCGACCTGAAGCCCTCAAACATACTCGTGATGGGCGAGGGACCAGAGCAGGTCAATCTTCTCACTCTCTCTTTACACTTCCTCTTCAGCCATGCTGTCCTCTAACCCTGCAGTTTGAAGCATCATGCCCTTGTGCGCAGGGAAAGGTGAAGATCGGCGATTTCGGATTGGCGCGCTTTGTGCGGGAGCCGCTGTGCCCGCTGTCAGAGAATGGCGTCGTGGTAAGTTTCATGCACTGTGCTACAATACGAACATCAAGCAAGCATGATGCATGAACACCAGCATCAGTGCTGAAATTATGGAGTTACCAGACTGCTTGTGTGCTCGGCTGACGACGTGAGGTCACTGCGCTCTTTTCCAGGTCACGATCTGGTACCGGGCTCCAGAGCTACTGCTGGGCGCCAAGCATTACACCAGGTGACGCACAGAGATACAGCGGCCTCAGGCTGAGGTCTCAACCAGGCTGCAACTTGCAAGCTGCGGCTGCCACAGCAATAGCATGTGTAAATGCCTGAATGAGAGTCTGAGTCAAGAGAATGTCTGTGCAAGGAGGGGCCACAGGCCGTCCTAAAATGCTGACCGCAGCCCACCATGTCTGCATCTATGCAACGCGGTGGACACCTAGGCGGCAGGGCGCATGAGGGTGGAGCTGCTGACATTGCTGCGGCGCCTACGATGGCGTGCAAAGTCTGCGTCTTCCGAGGCATCAGGTTCCGTCTCTGCAGTGCGGTGGACATGTGGGCGGCGGGGTGCATCATGGCGGAGCTGCTGATGCTGCGGCCGCTGTTCCCGGGGGAGGAGGACAAGCGCACACCCGACGCCTTCCAGCAGGACCAGCTCCACAAGTGAGACAAGCCTGTCATTGATGACCTGACATTCAGCTTGCCGGTAAAGTGCACATGTGTGCCGCAGGCGGCGCCTTTGATGCCAGAAATCTGCACCCTGTTCGATGACGTGTGTGTGACCGTGCTTGCGGTTCTGTTGGTCAAAATTCACCTGTGACAGCAGAAGATCACACCTGTGGCACATCAACAGTGGCACATCAGGAGTGGCACGACCGTCAGAACTGCGTGAATGTGCATGCCCGCAGGATATTTCGTGTGCTGGGGCACCCGACCCCGAAGGTGTGGCCGAACCTGGAGCACCACTTCCACTGGGCCAACAACACCGGCAACATCCGGCTGCGCAAGCCGGACGCAGGCGGCACGACCCTGCAGGAGGTGTGTGCGCATGCCTCTGGATATGTGTGGCCGGGCACCAGAGGGCTCCTGTTCTCTGCGCCCTGAGATGTGCACAGTACTTCACCAAAGACTCGATGATGACACCATCTCGGTCTTCGACATGTGCGAGCCATTCCTTGTCACATGGTCTCTGGCTGCACTTCAGTGAGAAACCCTTACTTGTCGCACAAGCGTTGTCAAAAACCCTTTCGGACAATCCCTTAAGACAACCTATACCCTTTGGCTGCACCATGCAGCATGTGCGGTCGGTGGCCGGGGGCCACAGCCTGCTGCAGGGGGGCGCGGCGCTTGATCTGCTGGCGCAGCTGCTGACATACGACCCGGACCAGCGGTGCACTGCGCAGCGCGCCCTGCGCCACCCCTTCTTCTCCGAGGTGTGCGGCAGTATGCCGTTATCAGATATCTTTGAGCCATCCTGTGACATCCATCAGCCCTCCGCCACCCCTTCTTCTCTGAGGTGTGCCCCTCCATGCCGACCGCATGCGGCTTTGCCGATCCCAATGGTGTGTGTCGTGGGAAGGGATGTGCGATTGGCAGTTTGAATGCGGCATGACAATGCATTGCCAGCGTGTCAGATGCCCAGCGCTGTTTGTTTGAACCCACCATGTGATATCCATCCGAGCTCTGGCCGGCTGCGGCCTTCTTCTCAGACTCGGACGATCGGAAAGCAGTTGTGGTGCCGCCAATGTCAGCTGCCAGCTTGTGGTCCAGAGCCATGATGACTCTGTTTGTGCAAGTCATGCAGGAGCCGCTGCCTGGGCCCAATGCATTCCGCAGCAAGAAGTCGACCGTGGCGCAGTACCCGCCCCGTGTTCGCCTCACTGGAGGTCAGAATTCCGTCCCTACTGACACGTGATTGCGGCACATCTTTACAGTCAGTTCTTCTGCAGCCATCAGCCTGTTGTCCTGCCTCTGTTGTGCTGCTTGGCAATACCACAGCAATCACATGCTGCTTCTCATCCTGTTGCACCCCCCCAGGTTCACAGCGGCAGCATGGGGTGTGATGGGCAGCCAAGTGTTTTTGGAGTGAATTGCCTGTGGTGCATCCTCCGCGCACCAGCCTGGGCAGGTGCGTCTTCTGGAGCAAGTGCTGCATCCATCGCCAGTGCTGTACACAGCCCCACAACTCTCTTGTCACTGTGGGGGGCCCGTCCTGCAGACCTGACGTCTTGCTCGTCACATGCAGCAGTTCAGCACCGCTCATGACCCAGCGTCCACAGCGTGCCCCAGCTTGAACACTGCGCTGTGATGCTCATCTGCCGACACGCTTCAGGTGTATACTGCGCCAAGTCTGTGTTGCGCCAGCACTGCTGCGCTGGCTCAACGGCTGAACAAGGTGCACTGCTGCATTTGTGGGGTAATTTCGAGCTGAGGTGCAGGTGTTGGGGGATGCAGGTACATTCGTGGGCGCAGCAAGTTTGTAGTTGAGAGCATGACAAATGGGAAGGTTGCGCTCCGATTCTTATATCATCAAAACCAGCTGTCTGCCTCGATGACAGCTCTTGGTGTCGATTGTCAGCCCAGGCCTTTGAATGTCAACGCTGCATATGCCTGGTGCAGCACATCTCACAGAATGCACGGAATTGAGGAACAACAAATCGCGTCTAAATCAAGGAGACGTGGCCGCCCGAGATAGCGCTGCACCAAAATACATGACGGATAATCAATCTTAACAAATGGATGCTTAGTATCGAATGCTTCGTCTCTTCGCATCACTTCACTGTCGACTGCCCTGTGCCAGCATCACTGGACGCTGCTTGACGCCTTATGCTGAACCCCCTGATGCCATCCAGTCACCACTGCCATGGCCGTCGTGTGCGCATGTTCACCAGTAGCCTCCCCACTCATCGCCATCTTTGCTGGACGTTGCGCTGCTTTCTCTGTTGCCACCATCGCCGTCTTTGTGAGTCCATGCTGACGCCGCCTTTGCATACTTCTGCAGACCCTCCTCCCAGTTCTTCGCTGTCATGCCTGCACCACAGACACAGAGTAGGGCAATTCACTCTACAGGTCCAGTGGCATTGTATCTAAATGACAGAAACTCGTGGGTCAGCCCTGCAATTTTTTGTGAAACAGCTGGGAGACATTGAGCCGTGGCCACAGACGTGATGCAATGATGCTGCAAGCAAACTGATGATTAACACCACCTTCTGGGGTGTAGACACAGGTGACGCCCAGCACGGCCACATCGCGGCAGTTGCGGTTCTCGTTGTCGAAGAAGAGCATTTCCCGGTATGAAATGCCGCTTGCTTTGTGTATGGCACGGAAGTGCTTGGTCTTGGTGCCGTAGTATATCTCCTGCATATATGCGCACCCTCTGTCAGCACGCTGAAATGGCCGTAGGACACGAATCTATATCATGCAGCGCATGACTGGGCATGGCCGCATGGGCATTGCTTGTGAGCAGCATCATGGGGCAGGTTCTGCTGCAGCCTTCGCAAATTCTGCAACCAGAAGCGCACCGAGTACTCTGCTGCCTGTGCGAGCGTGACGCCTGGCGCTGCCTGAAACAGCCGCAGGCAAGCATCTGCCCACCTGCAACATTGAGATGGTGTCGTGCAATTGTGACGGCCTTGTGTAGGGTGCAAGACAAGCGACGCTGATGCATGGCATTGGAGAAGCATGCAGAATGCTGAATATGCATTAAGGAGCTTGAACGGGGCAACAAGGTGTGCAAACACCTCGGCTCGTCGCATCTGGACACGTAGGCGACGCTGCTGTCGCGAAAGCGCTCTGCCGTCACGAGCTCCCGCAGGATGTCATGGCTCGCGCCCATCAAACGCACCTGTTGTAGAAGCGTTTTGTAATCAATATGCGAGCAAGCATCATGCAGCCATAGGATATTAGCTTACCCTGTCCATACTGAGCCTGCAGCAGACAGCATCGTGCACCGAGGCAGCGTTTGGTAAATACTACTGCAGAACCCCTACGTGACTGCAGCAGACAGCATGGTGCAAAGACACAGTGCCTAGACACTGCAGAACCCGTACTGAGCCTGCAGCAGACAGCATGGCGCAGCAAGGCTGTGTTCGGACACTGCAGAACCCATACTAAGCCGCAGCACACTGCATGCTGCACCGAGGCAGCGGCTGGATACTGCAGAGCCCGCACTGATCCTGCAGCAGACAGCATGGTGCACCGACAGGCAGTGGCTGGACACTGAAAAAGCCGCACCGTCTCGCCGCTGCGGTCGGTCACGAGGCGCCCCTCCCGGTCCGCAGCTCGGAATGGCGCCCCGCTCAGCATGTACATCTCTGGCCACCTGTCAAGAGATGTCCAACTCACATTCCAGGTTCAACAAATGCACATGACTGTACGCCAGTTTGCGATGCGCCTTCTGGAATGGTTGCCGGAATGGTTGCCAGACACGATACAGTGCCAGATCATGGGCGAAGGACGGGATGCCGCACCAGAGGGTGCCGTCCAAATCGAAGGCAATGAGCTTCGGCACTGCCGCGGCTGAGTGCCTGCTGCCGGCGCCATTGGCCACCGACTGAGGACTCCCACCTGTGAGTACAACTCGATTCGTCAGTTTGTCCGCCACTCACGCCGCAGTTCAAATGATACATTGCACGCCATTCATGAGGGCTGCGGATGGAACTGCATCAGGACTGCACCTGATGCAGCACCTTGATGCAGGGCCTGCGTTGGATTCTGCGATGCTGCCTTGGCCTTCGCCTTCGCCTTCTGCAGGCCGCCCTTTGCCATGCACACCACCAGGAGCGCAGCGGCCGCGCCTGCAGCAGCCGCTCTGCGTGAAGGCCACCGAGCGCAGGCGGCAGGCTCGGCGTGTACGCTGCTGATGCGACGAGTCAGATGAGATCTATAGGCGCCGCGGTGCGTCGGACACTTGCTGATGCGGGTTGGCCGGCAACGCATGGACTGAGCGGTGGTGAGCGGCGCACCAGATGCTGGATAACTGATCTTAGCGACGACGCCAAGCCTGCAGCGATGCAGCAGTTCAAGAGGACAATAGGAGAATGCAGCAGCGACGACAGACCATGCTTGTGCAAGAAAGACAGTGAGCTGTCTTTAGTCATGCGCCCTGCAAAACCCTAGCCAGGGGCGCGCGCAGAATCCTCTGCCCACGCACCGAGTCCCCAGGCAGCGTGGCTCAGGATCACACTGAGCTCAGCCTCACTAGTGCTGTGACATCCCTCAGCTTTGATGCATCTGGACAGCTGATTGATCAGTGGACTCCAGCACCCGCTGCGCGGTTCTGTGGGTGCATGTGGAGCGCTGCACGGCGTGTGGCCTCGTCGCAAGGAGCAGCTATCATGGCTGCCTTCGCCTCCTCAGGCGTGGCAGCGTCCAGCGTGACGCGGTCGGCACAGCGGTCGGCCATCATGCTGCAGCGGCTGCTGCCCCAAGCCGGCGAGGCCACGCTGCGGCTGCCGTGCTTGCAGCCAGGGCGCCTGAGCTACACGACGGCGCCAGCGGGTCGCCGGCAGCTGTGCAACGTAGTGGCTGCTACTGGACGCAGGGACATGTCCGCGCATGCTGCAGCGGTGCGCTTTGCCCCTTTGGAGGCTGCCGCCGTGTCGTGCTGTCGTCGTTTGCCGGAACCCCAGTGCGCCGCCTGATAGCGCAGTCTCAGTGCTCGCTGCCTGTCGCCGCCTGCTTTTGCAGCTGTCTAGATGGGCCTCACCGATCGTTCACCCAGTGCAGGAAAGCGCTGTGCCAAACTGTTGACCTTTGGGTTCCGGCATCCCGTGCAGTGCTTTGCGGTTGGCCCGGTGCAGCTTGCACAGACAGCAGCCAGAATGTCCAAGAGCTGCTCAGCACCGTGTCTTATCGTGCTCATGACGCTTTTCAATGCACATGATTGCATCCTGCGCCTGAACAGGAATGTGGCCGCCGCCTGTCCAGTTTGCCAGCTGCCGTCTTGTGTCCTGGAGGCAACACACTGTGCACAGGGGCAGCAGTTGCAAGTTGCATGGCACTTGTGTCACCAACTATAGCATGCACCCATGCGTGACAGCTCCCGTAGAAAGTCGTCATTGGCCATTTCTGTCGGTGTCGCTGCCGCCGCTTATAGAGTGGACGTTTCCATGTCGCATATGTTTTCGTGGCTCAGCAGTGCGGCTTGAAACAATTTTCGTGATCTGCAGCTCGGTCAGCGTGAGGCCACGGACGGGATTGAAGCGCTGCTGGACGCTGCAGGCCAACTGCCACTAAATATCTCAACGAAATTGTGACAGAGTATCTTCGTGTTTGTGCAGTCAGGGTGGAGAACGAGCTGCGCACGGCGGACAGGCTGGGTGTGGAGCGGTCTGTGGTGTCGGCTCTGGTTTCATTGACTTTTAAATGGCTAGCTGCGCAACCAATCAAATTCAGTCCGATATCCCACCGTGCTTTTGATCTGCTGCGCAGCTGGAGGAGAAGTTGCAGGTGGAAGACGAGCTGGACGTGGAGTCGTCGCTGGAGGCCGTTTCTGGGGCGACTGCCCACACAAATGAGGGGATCGACTCGTAAACACTTTAGATTGACACCTAAGTGCCTCTCTGGACCTGATGCGCAGCTGGAGGAGGAGCTGCAGGTGGAGGATGAGTTGGACGTGGAGTCATCGCTGGAGGCCGAGTTCGAGGCGGCCGCCCGCGCGAAGCTGGACGCCCAGCCGGCCAGCCTGTCGTCGCTCTTCGAGGACGACGAGGTCGTGGAGGTCGACGCCACGATACAGGACGAGGCCCTGCTGGTGCGTGAGCTGTCGGTGGTGTCCTAGCAGCTTGTCTTACACGGTCTGCTTTCAGTGATTAGATGGCGTATGATCGTGGGCTTTGCCAAGCACTGTGCTATCAGGGCATAGTGACCTGTAGGCTGCTGTCTTGATAGTCCTCTGTCATGTATCCCAAGCTTTCCACTGAAACTGGCGTCTCTCGGTTTGGAAGGCTGGCCATGGCCGCTGGTGGTGCGCAGTTGTGCCAGATCTTGTGGGTTTCTATTTCCTCTGTGCAGCGCATTGCCGCTGTTTTCTGTGCAAGTGGCCAAACTGCGGGCTGCTGGGACGGTGGAAAGTGCTCGGAAACCAAGATAACCTGATGTCAACTCTTTTTCTTACCTCCAGTTGCTGATGATAGTTGATGCTGTGCTGGGCGCAGCTGGCGAATTGCGGGCTGTCGGAGGGCACGGTGAAGACGCTGGAGAAGCGGGGCATCACGGCGCTGTTCCCCATCCAGAAGCATGTGTTCGAACCGGCGATGGCGGGGCGCGACCTCATTGGCCGTGCCCGCACGGGCTCTGGCAAAACCCTGGCCTTTGCGTTGCCTGTCATCGAGTCCCTGATCAAGGTGCGGCTTGTGGTCGTGTCGCACCCTCAAATTGCAGCAGACTGTTCCCTAGCTGCAGCTGCGCAGTGGTTTCACTTCTTCTCTGCTAGGCCGAGGTCACATCTTTGTGTGGTGTGCGTTGGAGGCACCATGCTGGCAGCGTTGTTTGCTAAACTGACACAGAAGTCGCCAGTCCACGAATGCATAATGGATTGACGAAATCCTAAACTCTATACCCTTCCGTTGCAGGAGGACCAGGAGGCGGGGGGCGCCAAGGCCCGGGGCCGGGCGCCGCGGTGCATCATCCTGGCGCCCACGCGAGAGCTGGCGCAGCAGGTGCAGCGCGAGTTCGCCGAGGCCGCACCCACCCTCAGCGTCGGCGTCTTCTACGGCGGTGCGCAGCTCCCGCGCTTGCAACGCCCCCGCGCTTCTGTTCTGTAGTATAGCCCCCTTGAAAGCGTATCAGCTTCCACAGCAAGGGCATGACACACTGATACATACCCACCTGAATTGCAGGGCATTTGTGGGTTCCGTGTTGAGCAGCCATCTCTGCCTCTGGCTTGTCGAGTCTGTCCTGGGCTGGGCTGAGGGTCTGTCATGCTTACCGTTGACAGGCGCCCCGATCATGAACCAGAAGCAGCAGCTGCGGCGGGGCATTGATGTGGCGGTGGGCACCCCGGGCCGCATTATCGACCTGATCGAGAATGGCGGCGATCTTGACCTGTCCAAGATTAGGTGCGGCGCGTGCTTCAGTATGCGAGTCTGTGCCAATGCCCACATGTGGATCGTTGCATCAGCAGGAGTTCGGGCAAAGGAGGCTCCATTCATGCAGGAGCCGGCTCTCGTAAGTGTATGTGGCTGCTGCCAAGCCCCATCAACCTTGACTCCAGTTGCAAATTTTCATGTAGGTTTGCCATCCTGGACGAGGCGGATCGCATGCTGAGCGTCGGCTTCGATGAGGACGTGGAGCGCATCTTGGAGAACGCGCCCACGGAGCGCCAGACGCTGCTGTTCAGCGCGACGATGCCGACGTGGGTCAAGCGGCTGACGCGCAAGTACCAGCGCAGCCCCGTCACGGTGGACCTGGTGGGCGACGAGGAGGCCGGCAAGATGGCGGAGACCATCAGGTAAGTAATAGCTAGCAACCTGCTTTGATGGGCACACTGCACCAGCGACAAGCTCATCAAAGATTGCTGCAGCAGCAGACATGCCGTTATGGTAACAATATGACCTGGGGATACCGGCAAGATGGCGGAGACCTTCAGGTGACCAGTTATACCAATCGGCACACTGCACGAGACTGAAGTGCAGTTTAGATTGCTGCTCTGTCATCAGAGCTGCTGTCATGATTACAAAATGACCTGGTGGGCGACGAGGAGGCCGGCAAGCTGGCCGAGACCATCAGGTGACCATGTTCATGACGATAGACACACCACATCTGCAGACGTGGACAGGAGCGTCCAGCAGAGGTCGCATCGGCGTCACTCAGACGCAGCAGCAGTGTACCCTGATACTGGGCACACACAGCTTGTCTGCCACGCTGCTGGCGCTGCGGACACACTGGGATGCGGAGCGCATTGCAGGAGAATGGGGGGCCTGGTTGACTGTAACGTGCTGCTCTGCATGAGCACCTGAGTTCATGCATTTGCTGAGCCCACTCTGACGACTTACTTCCCCTTGCGCAGGCTGCTGGCGGTGCAGATACACCCAGATGCGCGGCGCAGCGTGCTTGTGGACCTGCTGACGGTGTATGGCGCAGGCGGCAAGTGCATCGTGTTTGCCAACACCAAGCGTGACGCCGATGAGGTCTCCGCCGCCATTGCCAACAGCATGCCCACCGAGGTGCGTGCATCCCAAGGCTATGGCATGTTTGGTGTGTCCCACAGACAGGAGCTGTTGTGTCAACAGTCAGTCAGACAATGGCCTGCTGCAAATGGGGTCCAAAGGGCTCTGGACCCCCGGCTGTTGGTGCATGTGATTGGAGAACAACCTGAGCTTGAAAAGGAGTGTGCAAGCACAAAAGTGAGTTTTGAGATTGCTCCAGGACAACACCTTCCAGAGGAGCCAGAAATCGTGCTGGATGCTTTCGTCACATCAGGATCATCATCAGGATCATCTGCATCTGCATTGACATGTCAGTTTGCCTATGAGGTCTCTCATGCATGCAGGCGCTGCACGGAGACATCGCGCAGAGCAGCCGCGAGCGGGTGCTGAAGCGCTTCCGCGAAGGCAAGACGCTGTGCCTGGTGGCCACCGACGTGGCTGCCCGCGGCCTGGACATCCCAAACGTCGACCTGGTCGTCCATTACGAGCTGCCGAATGTGAGTGATGTAGACCAATGTGTGAAGTTATCTGTCAGTAACTGTGAGCACTGCCAGCCATCAGGGGGTGTGCCACCGCAAACCTTTTCCGTCATCATCAGAGGTTCGGCAGTGACAGTGATGTTTACTACATCGATATGGTCAACCTGTATTGACTGCTGGAAACATGGACATAGCTGATCTGCACTGTCGTACAACAAGCAACTACACGCTCTGTGCCAGTGGAATGTTGCTGCTCCATATGCTGCTAGCACTTGCATCCCGTCTGACACGCATCGGCGCCGGCACCGCAGTCGCTGGAGTCGTTCCTGTACCGCAGCGGATGCATTGTTGCTGCCCTCACGTTTCATCTGACACAGCCCAATGCCGTCACCACAGGAGGTGGAGTCGTTCCTGCACCGCAGCGGGCGCACGGGGCGCGCCAACCGGGCGGGCACGGCGGTGGCGATGTACACGGCGCGGGAGGGGCGCTACCTGTCCCGCATCCTGAAGGACACGTCCATCACCAACTGCGAGATGGTGTCGCCGCCCGGCCCCCGCCAGGTCATGGAGTCCTCCGCCAAGGCGGTGAGTCGCCACAGATCCTCTCAAAATTCTCATAAATGCTCTGCCTGCGGTCCTCCTTTCGTTTATACCCTTTCAATCAATATATCGTCTTCTACAGATCTATTATCTTCAATCGTATGCTATGCATGCTGCTATAATCCAGACTCAAGCGGATGGATAGGCCGTCGTCTGTGTCAAACATCAGAGTGCACTGTCTCAGCAGTCACTGAGACTCATATCCAAAGTGCTGCCTCCCAACAGGTGGTCGGCCGCCTGGACATGGTGGACGAGGCGATGCTGTCGTTCTTCCAGCCGGCGGCGGACAAGGTGATGAGCTCGGCGGACCCGACCAAGGCGATGGCGGCGGCGCTCGCGGCGCTGTCCGGCATCAAGGAGATCCCCAAGCCGCGCTCCCTGCTGGCCCAGGTGCATAACCTCGCCTAATTGATCCAAAAGCACAGATCCTTGTTCTGATGAGCTTGTTTCTGATGGCATTCAGGGTCTCCACTGGAGGTTTTCTCCACTGGCTTAAATGCAAAAGATATGAAGCGCACACTGTATGAGAGGCGTGTCATCCTGCAGAGCGTTTCTTGCATTTCAACCCGGCCACCCCGGTTGTGGTACACATGGAGCAGCCTACCATGATGTAATGCACACCACACGACATGTGACGGAAACCTCATGTACAATTGTTTCTTGCCTCAACAGGAGGAGGGCCATGTGACGCTGCGCATGATGGCGCGTCCTGGTCGGATCCGCGGCGTCGGCTCTGTGTTTGGCGTGCTGCGTAACGCGCTGCCGGGCAACGCCGGCGATTCTGTCGGCAAGATCCGGCTGCTGACCGGCCAGCCCGAGGGCGACGGTGCGTGCCGCTGTTGCTGAATAGCAATGCACATCTTTGTCTGGTCCAGTGATCGTCTTCTGCGAAGTACAGCCTGCCTGCTGAACGCTGCAAAGCTATCTGGCAAACTACTGCATACTTGCGCACCCCGCTGGCGGCAGCCAGAAGAGCACCGCCCACTTGATTCTGTCGCAAGTGCGAGAGCTTTGCAAGAGCTCTGCACGGACTGGGAAGGTCGAGTATCGTTCATGCGTGCAAGCAGGTGCGGCATTCGACCTGCCGGAGGCTGTGGCGAAGCAGCTACTGGAGGCCGCCGATGAACTGACGGCGCGCGGCATCACGCTGGACGCGCCAGAGAGCCTGCCCGCTGAGCAGCTGGTGCGTGTATGTCGAGAACTTCTCAGTTCTCTCAGTTCTCCTATCACCCAAGGCGGCGGTCACCGCAGCCCATAGTGTAGTGCAGCACCCGGGCTGTGCTTGCATCTTCTCGGAAACCTGCTCCCTGGCCTCGGCACAATCAGCTTGGGAGGATGGTGTGCTCTATGAAGTCGTCAATGGTCTAGTTCCTCCTCACAGGTGGATGACAGGTACGGTTCATCACCCCGCGGCAACCGCTTCGGCGGCGGTGGCGGCGGCCGTGACCGCAGCTATGGCGGCGGCGGCGGCGGTTCCCGCGGCGGGTTTGGCGGTGGCGGTCGTGACCGCAGCTACGGCGGCAGCCGCGGCGGTGGCGGTGGCAGCCAGTCGTATGGCGGCAACCGGGGGGGCAGTGGCGGCAGCTATGGTGGCAACCGCGGCGGCGGCGGCGGCAGCAGCGGCTGGGGCGAGCGCCGGTCAGGCGGCGGCGGCGGCGGTCGCGGCGGCGGCAGCAGCGGCTGGGGCAACAGGTGACTGCCTGGCCCGAATCTGTCAGTAGTGCGCACAGGCGCTGGTGAGATTGGCATTGCCTTGATCTTGCACATGGACGGAGTATGTTCGTGCAGTTTATAGTGTGCCTTGCAGACTCTGAGATGGAATCGCGTCATGCTCTGCCAGCCTGTTGCTTGATGCCGCCTGCTCACCCCACTCCACCTCTTGACCTACAGGAATGGCGGCAGCCGCTCATATGGCAGCAGCAGCTATGGTGCCGGCGGCGGCCGGTCAGCCCGCGCCCCAGCGGCTGAGCCCTGGGACTTCAGTGGCGCCGGCAAGAGCTCAGGCAAGGCTGCTGGTGGCGGCGGCAACTTCTCCGAGTGGTAGACGGACACCAACGTCCTCACACAGCAGCACGATGGCCGCTTCAGCCTTTGACGGCGGCACTCGCTTGGGCCACGAGCGTGTGGCGACTGAGGACTCTTGGATGCTGCATCAGCGCGCAAAATACAGTGGCAGCAAGGCTGTGGCAGAAGCAGCGGCTACACATCCCTCCTTGCTGCCTCAGCAATGGGCCCGGCTGCCAGAAAAGCCTGACAGGCTCGCGCTTGGCTGGCCCTGGCAGTGATGGCAGCCAGCATGCAGCAGTAGGCCTCATCTGCGATGGTACAGTATATGGCTGGGCGTCAGAGGCTGCTCATGGGCATTGGCGCACGGCAGCATACAGGCATCCGAGCTCGGAGAGCTTCTGTCGGAGCTTGACTTTCAAGCTCAAGGAGGCGCTATTGGGACCCAATGTGAGCTTCATCACAAGTCGAAGGGATTGAAGAGACCCGCCCGCACTGACCTCTGGAACACATCCGAGCATACTCGAGGTGCTAACCTCGATTGGTTTGTTTCGATTCGTGTGCATTTTTTATCCACGAACATAAGCTTGAGTGTAATCTATTTGTGTGACCTTGACACGTTCGGAAACCCTCAGAATGCCGAATCACACCTCTAAACCATGTCTCAGTCGCCATCCCCCAGTGTTGCTTAGGCATTCTTTCCCGCCAGAATTGCATGTTCGGCTCTCACCAAAGACGGTGAGAGTGTGAGGTGGTCATATCACTTTTGGTGATGTGACCACTTCATGTCTACTGGACCACCTTCTATGCCCCTCCTGATTTGGCTGCCTGCTGCTTAGCTACCCATTGCTTGTGTTTGCCGTCACTGGAGGATGCATACCACCATACCAGCAGGCCGCACATCATGGCGGCACCCAGCCCCGAGTTCGCATATGGGTGCTTTGCATAGGCCTGCATAGCTGAGTGAAGGGTTTCAGATTGAAGCACTTGTGGATCATGGTCTTGTGAACAACCCTGGCCTTCATGCGAGCGGCAGTATGTCTGCGAATGAGCTACATATGTCATGATTCCTTATACACACAAAGGTGCACACAGGCTGCCAGACGGGGTGAGTGAACATCTGCATTGCTCTCTCAGGTAAAGCATTCGCTGCTAGTCCCTGACTGAGCACCCTCAACGGTGCTGGATGGCATGCCGGGCACATCAGGCACTCACATAGCGCCACTGCTCGCCGATGGTGGGGGCCTTGAAGCCCTTGGGCGTGGTGTAGGGTTTCGACACCTCCGGCTGAGGACCGCCTCCGTCAGCCATCGCATTGAATGCCACCGCTCAGGGCTCAGCGCAGGTGCTGCATGCCGCGCCGCGCCGCACCGCACTCTGAGACTGCGGCGCCTGCAGTAGATTTCTCCGACTGTGCTGACTGCAGGGCTCTCCACCCTCGAGATCGGCGGTACTGGTGATGCAATTGAGGTTCACGGTGGATGCCCAGGCTCTGTGCAAACTTTTGCAAGATATTGCCGGGAAAATCTGGAAAATCAAGGCAGCCACGAAGAAGTTCTCACGTAATCTTGATTCGTTCACTGGCTTGCATGCCGCTGGCAGTCTGCAGGTGGCACCGTCATCATTGCTTCGATGTGGGAACGTGCATCTGGTGCTGTGGCAACGGTTCTGGAGGCCGCAGAGGTGGAAGCTGAGCGCGGCGGCGATTTGTCACCAGAGTTGGTCACAGTTTGATGCAGACTGGCTTCTGAGCATCAGTTCTTGACTGGGAGCACCACTCTGATCCCTGAAACCTTACAACAATGCAAGTGGGACTGCGGCGGGCAGCAGGGCCGCTCGCCGGCCGCCTCTTCGGTGCAACAAGCACCAGATGTGCAGGCTCGTGGGCTACCGTTGATCCGGGGACGCTGTCTGGCTCCAAACCCGGGAAGGCGCAGAACTGCGGTAAGTAGCATCACACGAGGATTTGACCGGCCGCTGTGCGCTTGGGCAGCTGCATCAACTCACCCACACTTAGTCATACGTTGGTGCAAGCCAAAGCCAGCATACACCGTCCAACGGTCTTCAAACCGACCAGCGCTGACGTACCCTGTATATGACGCACGGTCATCCGAGCGACGACATAGGCGGTGTCCATATAACAACGCGTGCGTGTGCTGCTGCGCGCAGTCGATGGCGAGTGGTTCCGCACCAAGGAGGACAAGACCATCCCGGACCCGCTGAATGGGGAGCCCTTCCTCTCCTACCCGGTCACCAGCGTCGCCGAGGCTCAGACGTTCGTGAATAGCCTGCGGCGGGTGCCCAAAACGGGGCTGCACAACCCACTCAAAAACCCGGACCGCTACCTGCTGTACGGCGCCATCTCCGCCCGCATGGCAGAGGAGATGCGCAAGCCCGAGGCAAGCGCCTTACGCTCCCATCTAGCTCGCTGCATGCAGTCATGCAGCACTGCATGAGGGTTGAGTCACCCAAAGTTGATGTGTGCATGGCCAGCAGGGAGAGTGGAAGCCGATCTGGCATGCCATCTTATGCCCTGTTTGATACCAGTTGTACCGTTCTTGCCGCAACAGGTGGCGGACTTCTTTGCAAGGCTGGTGCAGCGTGTGGCGCCGAAACACTATGCACAGGCGATGGCGGAGGTCACGGTCACACGCCTGTTCCTGGAGAACTTCTCTGGCGACCAGGTGCATGCAGCCAGCTGGCACTCTGTGCCTTTGTCGAGTGTCTTTCATGTTCGAGGCGACACTGGATTGCGGCACGCTGATGCCGCACGGCCAGGCACCAATGTGCTACCCTCGTCTGCTGCAAGCTTGTCTCACTCTGATGGACCGAAAGCGGCACATGCTGCTTGAGACTCGTTCCTGAATCTCCTGGAGCGCAACCGCATGCTGCAGAAGCCGCCGTCAGTGATGATGCCCAAATCCTTTGCAGGTGCGCTTCATGGCGCGGGCTTTTCAGGTCTCGGGCGACCATGCGGGGCAGTACAGCACCGGGTACCGCTGGCCATTCGGTCCGGTGGGCCTGATAACGCCCTTCAATTTCCCACTGGAGATCCCAGCGCTGCAGGTATGCAGGCTTTCGAACCTGTTGCACAATGGTGGTTGGCCGACATGTGACTTCTTGACGAACAATGTAATTTTATTCCGTGAAGAGTGGAGCAGGAAGGCAGTCATTGCGCTTTGTCTAAGCTGTGCTCATGCTCCTGCAGGTCATGGGGGCGCTGTACATGGGCAACAAGCCGCTGCTGCATGTCGACCGAAGGTGGGATTCCCGCTCTGGCTATGGAACTCTGTCATCTCTTTTAAAACTGTTGCCAGTTGAGGCTGTGTCACCTTGTGACATGCTGAGGCATGCAGCAATCTACTGCACCTCCTAAACCTGAGCTGCATCGCCGAAATCTTCTCTGCAGGGTGTCCATCGTGGCAGAGCAGTTTGTGCGGCTGCTGCAGCACTGCGGCATGCCGTCATCCGACATTGACTACATCCACGGCGACGGCAAGGTCGTAGGCAGCATCCTGAAGGACGCACCCGCACGCTCCACGCTGTTCACTGGCAGCCAGGCGGTCGCAGAGCATCTGGTCGTTGACCTCAAGGGCAAGGTGAGAAAGCTGTTCACATATGGGTGTTCCCAGATCAGTTCGGAACAGAATGGGCATTCTGAAGTGAAGCGAGCGACTGCCCGGCAGATGCTGTTCATTGAATGCCAGGTCATTGTAGGGCACCTGTTCCTCGACCTCAGGGCAAGATAAGGGGGCATCCATGTGCAACTGTACGCAGCTCACTCTGTGCTGGTAGCCACGTCCTCGCAGGCATTTGTTACATCGACCTTGATGGCTCCGCAAGAGGCTTGTCTGCACTGCATCTCTCGACCATGTGTCAACAGGCTGGTGTCGATACCGCCACCGCCCTTGCCTCTCGCCTGCATCTGGTGACGAGAGGCACCTGTCGATCGTCTAGCAAATGCTACTGATGCGCCCTGCAGGTGTTCCTGGAGGACGCGGGCTTCGACTGGAAGGTGCTGGGGCCGGATGTGTCGAATGAGGCGTACATTGCGTGGCAGTGCGACCAGGACGCATACGCATGCAGCGGGCAGAAGTGCTCCGCGCAGTCGGTGCTGTTTATGCACTCCAACTGGGCCAAGGCCGGTGGGTGTCATGCTGAGAGCAGTCTCTTGAGATTTCTCGTGGTTTTGCAGTTCCATCCCTTGCACTGTCGCAGGCATTGTACATAGCAGGCAAAGCTGCTTGGTGCGGCTGGTGCTGCTCATACACTTCCCCTGGGCAGAGACCTGTGGATCTGTTGTACAGTATCCCATCAACGCTGGCGCCTCTGGTATTGGCGTCTGACATCCATATGCGACCAGCTCGGCAGTTGCTGTAGCGGCAGGCCAGGCGGTGTGCAGAGCGCAAGCTGGAGGGCCTGCAACCCGACGCAGCGGGACTGCCACATTATGCACTGCAAAATTATAGTCTGGCAGTCGATGCCTGCGCAGGGCTGGCGCAGCGGTTAGGACTGGGCAGCATGGCACCAGCAGAGGAGCTCACTCTTGATTTGGCAATGTATCACCCACGTAGTCGATGACACATGTGCCATCGAAGTGCTGCAATGTAGGCACAGCGCCTGTGGGGATTGGGTTCAAGAACTGGGCTTGCTCAAAATGTTGTCGGCCCTGCTACAGGGCAGGAGCAGCGGCTGAGGGCTGAGAAGGAGTGGGCGGCATGGAGCAACAAGCTGGAGGATCTGCCCACTATACCGTGCTGATCCATGCTATACACACTTGTGACCAAGGCCTGACACACATGGCTGTCCTGTTGTGCAACACAGGCCTGGAGAAGCGGCTGAAGAAGAGGGCTGCGCGGCGCAAGCTGGAGGACTTGTTGGTAACCCTGTGCCGATATAGCTCTGATACATCATGGTTTCACATGTGTTTCCTGGCTGCAACACAGGCCTGGAGCAGCGGCTGAAGGAGCGGGCGGCGCAGCGTGGCGCAAGCTGGAGGACCTGTCCATTAATCCGTGCTGATCCATGCTATGCTCAACAGTGATCTCCACGTTTTGCTACATTGCAGGCCTGGAGCAGCGGCTGAAGGAGAGGGCGGCGCGGCGCAAGCTGGAGGACCTGTCCATCGGCCCCGTCCTGTCGTGGACCACCGAGCGCATGCTCAACCATGTGGAGGCCGTGCTCAAGATTCCAGGTGTGACATCCACTATCAAGTCTGTTGAGCTTCTCATACACAGCGTTTCCCTATCTGCTGAGAACTGCAGCTCCCAGATGCTCAATCAGGTGGGGTCACCTGCAGCAGCTCCCATCTCTTCCATTTTGCCCACTTGGTGACTCCCGGAATCTGGCCATTTCAGTGGTCGCTGTAACTTTAGACAAATTCTGGTCTGCTAATTAAAAGAACCATCTGCGCCCAGCCCCAGTATTGATGGTGCATCTGTTTCAGGCGCACAGCTGGTGTTTGAAGCAAATCGTTGGAGGATGCTCTCAGCCCGCAGGTGCATCGTGCAAATCTTTTTCCAGGGTTGCTGTGCCTCTGAATGGTCATGGGGTGCACACACATTGCAGGCGCACGCCTGGTGTTTGGCGGCAAGCCGCTGGAGGGGCACTCCATCCCGGAGGTGTACGGCGCAACATGTGCTGTGCCTCATGATGGCGGTGATCACGAATGCGCAGCGATTTCACATTGCAGGCGCGCGCCTGCTGTTTGGCGGCAAGCCGCTGGAGGGGCACTCCATCCCGGAGGTGTACGGCGCGATGCAGCCCACCGCGGTGTTCGTGCCGCTGGACCAGATGCTGGCATCCGACGCCAACTGGCAGCTGTGCAACACCGAGCTGTTCGGCCCATTCCAGGTGCTTCTCTGCCAGCACGAGCGTGTCCACGATCACATGAGACAAGCCTTCAGTGGTAGCATTTGTAGGCCAATGCCAAACTGGCAGATGCACAACACCACACTGCTTGGCTCTTGAGCTCAGCCTTGTCAGGGCATGGGTAGCGCTGGCTCGGTTCGTAGCTGGGCGTGTCTGCTGGACACAGATCATCACGGAGTACAATGACAACACGCTGCCGCACGTGCTGGAGGCCCTGGAGCGCATGAGCCAGCACCTCACCGCGGCTGTGGTGTCGAATGACCGCCTGTTCCAGCAGAAGGTATCTATGCGAAACTGTTGCACATACATGTGCAGCAAATCATGATGTTGGCATCAGTTGATCGATATCATTCCATCCCTGCACTTTGGTCTGTGGTTTTCTACTGATGTGTAGCTTGCTCTGTGATTGCCATCGCACTTGGTTAACAACACTTGATCAACAACACTGGGCATCTATATAGTAGAACTCATGAGGATCAGGAAGGTTTCTGGCGCCCGCAGGTGCTGGCGAACAGCGTGAACGGCACCACGTACACGGGCATCAGGGGCCGCACCACGGGCGCGCCGCAGAACCACTGGTTCGGCCCCAGCGGCGACCCCCGCGGCGCCGGCATCGGCACCCCCGAGGTCAGGCTGCAGCCCTGTGATGCTCAAAAAAATATCCTGTGCCCACACTTGCTGGCTGGGGTTGGCATGGGGCTCATAACAGCTGGGAATATCGATAGCCGGGATCATGTTCAAGTACTCTGTTGGCAGATGAGACAGTCACGCCCATTCAACGCGAGCCAGCATGCTGACAGCTTCCTTACCTGCCCGCAGGCCATTCGGCTGGTGTGGTCGGCGCACCGCGAAATTGTGACGGACGAGGGCCCCGTGCCCACCGACGAGTCCAAGCTCACCACCACCTAGGCAGACCTTTAAGCCCCGGGACTGTTGGCAGAGCAGACTTGAAGACGAGATACTGCATGCACAGTGCATTTCGTGCTGACGGCCAAAGCTGCAGCGGTTGAACGTGCAACAGCATGAAGCTTGGCCGCCAGCGGGGTGCATTGCCCTACTGGCATTGTTTTGACTTCGCATGCGAGGCTCCAGGGCTGTGCCATGGGCCTTGATTCAGGCTTTGATGGGGTTGCTGAAGACCAGGACTGAAGGCAGAACAGCTCGACATGCTCAAAAATAGCAGCAGGGTATTTTGGCGCTCCGGCTGCATCAGCAATTTTGGACTGCGTCTGATTCGCATGCAAACCTTATGGCAGGTAGACGACCAGCACGTGCATGGCAAGCATGTTAAAGGATATGTAATGTGTGACGGTAAGCGGTAGACCTAAGGCCACTGTTACACAAAATTATGATTGTGATAAGTCAGGCAATCAAATCATGGATTCATGACGGCTGTTTACAAATTTGTAGTATGTGAATCATGTCCACTTGGCGCCCAGGCTGGTGAGCTTCACGTATGCTGCTGAAAAGTCGCTGAAAAAGCGCTGCTGGTCCTTCGCATATGCATCAATGAACGGGCGGCACTCTGAATCGTCTGCAATCACCTGCATGCAGCGCACACAGAAATATTCAGCTACTGACTGCCTGCAGAACATAACATATTCATGCCTTGGTTTGTATGTACCTTGTCGTGGACGAAGGAAGACTCAGTAATGATGTGATCAGGTCTTGCAAGTATGAGTGTCAGATAGAGTGACACATGTTGCCTTGTCAATATGTGCTGAACCTGTTGTGCTGTCTCAAGAGGTGCTCCTGCTGCACTGCCATGTTAAGTCTTACAGCTGCGTCTGTGGACTGTCACTGCCGTGTGCCTGCACCTTGTCGGAGGGCAGGCCGATCAAAACGGCCAGGAGTCTGCAGGCGCACCCACCCACGGCTTCTGCTGCAGCACCCATTGTGGAAACTGCATATCTTGGTGCACTGTCACTGCCCAGTGCACGTGCCTTGTCGGAGGGCAGGCCGATCATGGCGGCCATGGAGTCTGCGGGCGCGCCTACCCACGGCTTCTGCTGCAGCGCCGGATAGTATGCGTTGTCAAATGTCACCGGGTCCCCAAAGCCCTTGCTGCCCAGCTGCAGGCACACCACGCTTGTCATGCCACGCCTCTTGTTGCCTCGTCTCTGATGTCGTCGGCGCTGCAGTAGTTTGACAGCTCACCAATACTGACAGAATGCTACCGACATGAAAAGGCTGTCCACAACATAGCCACCCTAGGTGTGAGACTGAGAGTAGCTTTGGAATTGCGCTTTGAACAATGTCCAGCTTTGCTGCGCAGCACACACCGTGTGCGCGCCCAGCAGGGCCACCATCTCCTGCGTGCTGAGCGTCTTGGCTGCAAAGGCGGCACGCTGCCTGGCCGCGTCCATCGTCTCTGCTGGCAGCCTGTCTGTTGGGCCCGCTGCTGTTGCATCCTGTCGGCCTGTGACAACAGAATGGTCAAGTCTCACGATGCAGGAATGCACTCCAGTCAGCATGAGATGGCTTCATGCATCAGCATCTCACTCAATTCCAGTCTTGCATGCTGTGTAGCGCTACGGCACATGTCAAAGCTGAAGCAACTGAAAGGGCCGACAGGCTCTGCCTGGCTGGGGCTTCTGTGCACTGCAGGTCATGCATACCGTGCCGCTGTGAAGTCAAAGTGTGGACATCCTGGCAGCTGTGCCGACAGCAGCAGGGGCCATCTAGCACAGCCGACCACCAACTGGCAGTACTGGCAGTACTGCCAGTCACACTGGCTCTAAACTTCACAGCCTCTGCTGGGTGCTATCTGCCAGGCAAGATGTACCCAGCACACCTGCAGGGGTCTGTAAACATAGCAAAGCAAACTCAACTCCCCTTGCCATCAGTCAAGCACCCACCTATGGGCACATCGATGTCGGGCCCGCCGGTGATGCGCACCGCCCGCGCCCCTGCCAGTGCAATCAGGTCCGCAGCCGACACCCGGCCCTCTGCTGGCGTCCCAGCCAGAGCCTGTCACGCAGAGCACATGCGCATTGGCATCAGGGCAGTCAAGCTGACCTGAGGGCAGTCTGCACGTTCTCGTGAGAATGGCGCATCAGGCAGCAGCCGAAGCTATCCGTGAATCGTGCTAATTCACACCAGTTGCAGGGTGCGAATCCATTCACATCTCAAGCAGCTCGCCTTCTGAGCCGTCTCAATGACGCGCCAGCCGCGCTTCAGCCCAAAGTTCTCCGCACGGTCCAGCTCATATCGGACCGAGGCGTCCGCGCCGCCATCGCCGGCAGACGCATCGTAGGTGGCAGCGTCGTGGAACACCAGCCGCAGCATGACGGGCGCCTGCATGCAAGCATGGGGCGACAAATGTCAAATGGCTTCATCCCCTGCACACCCACTCACACATTGACTGCATCCAAGCTGCTTTGTCAAAGGCAGCCTGCGGCTTCACGAAAGCTGGTGCAGCACACGGAGGGCCCACTTTTGATTTCTCCATGGCTTTGCTCAGCGCCAGATCCACTGCCGCCTTGACGTCCCCCCGCAGCGGCCGAGGGGCGCCCGTTGCAGCGTCGCCAGCAGCGGCTGCTGAGGCGGCTGGTGTGCCGCTGCCGCCCCACAGTGGCACGGCCAGCAGCGCTGCCGCTGCTGACGTGAGGAGCTGCCGTCTCGAGCCACCATGCTGGGATGGCTCTGCGTCTGCCGGCTGACGCTGCGCCTGAGCATGCTGGTGGCGGTCTGCAGCAGCAGTGCTCATCCGCTTTTGACGTGCAGTGGAGATGCACGTGAATGTATGCAGACGCGTCGCGTCAGCCTTGCACCATAAGCAGGCGAGTCTGGGGGCTGCACCTGATGTTGTGTCAGCGGCGGCGCATGCTGACGGCAGTGCGTCATGCTGCCTGGCTAGAGCCTGTGAACGTTCTGCACGCAGCCCAATCCTGCTTCTGCACCTGGAACTAGCATTGAACAAGCCGCGCGACACGCAAGGCTGCAGCAGCTGGCATTGAGAGTGTGCAGGCAGCATGCTGCAACAGTATACAATTTTCAAAAACAGCTTTGCTGCTTGCGAACACCGTCACAGGCTCAAAGCAGCCACATGAAACTCTATAAATGAGATACAACATGCGGACAAACTCTGAAACACAAGCCTTTGCTGTCGTGAGATTCCAATGCTGGAAGCTGCACTGGAAGTCGCCAATCACGACGAGTTGCAAAGCCGCAGCTTTCAGCTGCTCAAACCTCCATAAGCTGCATTGAACCCTGATTAGCTGACTTGGGTTGTCTCCCTAGGCCTCAACTGCACATTGTAGCATTCTGAACCGCTTTCGGTGAGTGTTTTGGATGTTGGAGTTTCGGGTGTGCTGCATCCTTCATGCATGCTTCTTGGCGCTGTGCAGATGTTCATTGAACATCTGAAATGCTTTCAGCAGTCAGACACGAAGCTCGTGTGACTGTCGTGCGTGCGATCATCGCGCGCGCTTAACATGTTAGTTTGCGACCTCCCGTTCGGATGACTTTGTGGCTGCTCACTTAGAGCCTTGGCCGTGTGGGGCCAGAGTCACACAGCATGCCTCGAAAGGTGGAAGACGACGCTTCATCGGCTGCATCAGCACGGCGACAAGCCCACAAAGGCGTTGCCGCTAGCACTGTAGCTCAGTATGCGCAGCAGAGCTGGAAGTCCGTGCCAGCATCGCCGGCGCCCTCACCTCGTGGCAGTGCAGCTTCTTGCAGATTTGGGGTAGGTTCTCACAGCTCGTGTGCGGCTGACAGCGACGACAGCTCGTGTGCAATTCTTGACGCAAGCCCCGTCCCAGGAGCTGCGCATCCGGCATTTCGACATGCCTGGTGTATTCATGGTACGGCACCTGTGTCGAATGTTTCAATCCTTCATCACAGGTACCAAAGACGCCACGCCTGGGCAGCAGTCGCAGTATGCCAGCCCCTGCAAGCCGCCAGCACGGCAGCCGACAGGACAGCCCAGACGCGGCGCCTTCCCCTCGCTCGTCCCTGGCCGGCGACAGCGTCTGCTTCGACGACGTTGCCAGCACCATCTGCAGCGAAGCCGAGGCATCTGCTGACAGCATGAAGGTACTACATCGTGCACCGATCGGATGTGAAGCCCTCCTGGAATCCATTCATGCATATTGCCATGAACGGGTCCTTTGTAGTTTGTCTTGACTCCTCATCTGCGTTACAGTGCTACATGCATGCAGGTGGTGGTCCGCATCCGCCCGTCTGTGCATGCTGGGGCGGCAGCCACTCCAGGTGCCATACAGCACCGGATGCACTTCATTGACCATCCCTGATGCTGATGATCTCATCTTACAACGAATGCTGGATTGAGCACATCTGGTGCAGTGAGCTGTGTGTCTGAATCCCAGACCATGTGTTCGGCAGGCGCCAAGCCGCACATGTCAGTGGTGGCCGGGTCCACGGTGCTGTGCACGCAACCCCGGCGCCGCACCTTTGGCTTTGACGCCGTGCTGGATCAGCAGGCCACCCAGGAGCAGATGTTCCAGAGTAAGCCCAAGCTGCAGCCTGCAGATGCGCAGCGTTCTGCACAGCAGTATCTGCTGCATCCGCACTGCATGCGTATGGGCACAGGCTGCTCTGGCACATGGTGCTGGTTTTCCCACACGAGGCACTAAGTTGTGGCCCTGTAACGATTTGCAGCTGTGGGGGTGCCTGTGGCAGAGCATGTTTTGGAGGGCTACAACTCCTGTGTGCTGGCCTACGGCCAAACAGGCGCAGGTGTGGCTACTTTTATTTGTCCTCTGCGTACACTTACCAAATGAATCCTTGCAATATCAGCTGCAATCTGCCATCGAGACACACCTGCAGAAAGCTTAGAGCAACTACTGTTGGCTGCCTGCAGGCAAGACGCACACCATGATGGGTGATCTGGGCTCGGCAGATGGCCAGGGTCTTGCGCCACGCATTTTTGCCCACCTGTTTCAGCGCATCGCCTCCGCGGAGTCTGACCAGGCAAGGCATCAGAGATGGCATCAGCTGTGGTCTTACAGTGTCAAAGGAAATGCCAGCGCATGTCGCTCATGTAGGCAAGCAGCTCTCTGTGTATTGGCGCCGACTGGCACATACAGATGCATCGTGCATAAAGCGGTTCAGGTGTCATGACTGAGGATGATCATGCACGGAGACGATGAGCTCGCGCGCATGCTGCGCTGCTATGTGAAAGTCTCACTCACCACTGTATGCCCCGCAGGATGTCCACTCTCATTTCCATTGTGCGCCCTGCAGGATGTCAAGTTCCGGGTCAGGTGCTCCTTCCTGGAGATCTACAGCGAGCGCATCACCGACCTGCTGGCCCCTGCGCCGCCGGCCGCTGAGGCGGCGCCCTCACTGAAGCTGGGCTACGACCCGCTGCAGCACGGCTGCTTCGTCAAGGGGCTGTCCTCTCATGAGGTCCAAAACGGTGAGAGCACCAACATTCATATGAATTTCCGTCAAGCAAAGGCGCGGGCAGCCATGTCAAGCACAGTCTGTGTTCACGTCAGCGTCGGACCCTTTCGCATGGGTTTATGAGTAACTTCCTACGACTTGAGAAACAGTGGTCAATGTGGAGCCGTTGCTGGATGCAGCGCCAAGTGGCGAGCAAGCACAGGCAATGAATGTCCGACCTTCGTCAGTGCTGAAGAAGACATTTCAAGCTGCATCTTGTCTCGCTGCAGTCGATGATGTAATGGAGTTGCTGGCGACGGGCGCCGAGCGACGGGCGACCGCCGCCACCGCCGCCAATGCGCAGTCCAGCCGCTCCCACAGCGCTTTCGCAGCGGACATCGAGGCGGCAATGCCGGCGCCGGACGGCTTGACCCGCATCCGCTTTTCGCGGCTCAACCTGGTGGACCTTGCAGGTGCACTCTGCAGATCGCCAGTGCAAAAGCTGCTGCTGCACTTCTTTTTCTGATCCGACTGCGGATTTCACAGTTCGACCCTCGCAATTTTCGGTTGAATGTGCACAGTGAGTCAGGCATGTCCATGTCATCGTGGCTGCATCTCTCAGGATCCGAGCGAGCTGACACCAGCAGCGGCGGCAGCCAGCAGGCGCTTGCGGAGGCGCGGCACATCAACACGTCGCTGACGGTGCTGGGGCGCGTGATCATCGCCCTGACACGGGCCGCCCGCTCCGGCGGCCACACCCATGTGCCATACCGCGATAGCCGCCTGACCTTCCTGCTGGAGGTCAGCTCTTCTCAGTGCTCTGACTTCTATTGCTTTGAGCAGTTGTGACCTAGTATGTCGGCGACTTCGTATGCCATCAGCCTTGAACCCTCCGTCAAACTCACATTCTGTCGGGCAAAAGCGGTCACATTCAGGCAGCCGCCTGATGCACAACTCTCAATCATGTTCAGAGCTCCAAATTGGATTTCGTGCATGCAGGAGTCGCTGGGCGGCAATGCAAAGACGTTCATGGTAGCCAACGTCAGTGGCGCCGCAGTGCATGCCGCACAGACCTTCAAAACCCTGGAGTTTGCGCAGCTCGCCAAGCGCGTCCGCAACAGGGTGCATTGCTGCTTGTCGCAGAACGAGCTCGCAGCTCATCACACCATGCATGTCCATGCATTGTCATGTGCAATGCTAGCAGTGGGCTTATCTCCCGTGAATCAGAGCTGCCCTGTCGTCCTACTGTGTGACTGGCGCAGCAGCTGTTTTTTCGTGCTAACCTGTACTGATCGTCTTGACATTCGGCAGGCAGTGGTCAACCAAGACACAAAGGGCAATTTGGAGGCCCTGCAGCGGGAGCTGGCCCGCCGTGCAAGCGTAATCGCCGACCTGCAGCGCTCCCTGCGGTCCCTGGAAGCGGCAGCGGCAGCCGAGGCTGCAGCGGCACAGCAGCCCGACGATGAGGACAGCCCACAGAGCAGGTCTGCTGTGGCGGCTGGCCTGTACTGTCAGATAGCACGAGTTCATATCACATCCACCCTGAAAGGAAGCAACTACGCTTGAGCAGCCAGCCTGCCACTTGGCATACTGCTGCTGAGGTCGGCCAGCAACCTTGCAGACACTAATACCACCTGTGCGGCATTGGCGAACTCTGCCACCTGCGACATCAATGCCGTTCCTGTCAATGCAATCGGCGTCGACAGGCAGCAGCATTACGCTGTTCATATTATGGATTGCAGAGAAACTTTCATCAGCGAGGCCACTGAGGCACAGAGCACAGTTGCGGAAACAGCGGCCGCCCGCCAGGCCGCTGCCGATGTAGACGTCATCCTGGATGCGACCAGGTGCATCAGCTTGCTGGATGAGCTGCGTGAACGGACACCTCACACACGCAGACACTGTGATGGTTGCATCACGTGATGTCGCAAGGTGCACCTTGCGACACTTCATGTGCTCTCGTCAATTCGAGTTACATGCACGATCCAGCGACACTTGTCTTGCATCGCTGCGATGCCGATCTCTCACCTACATGTTGAGCATTCTTCGTGAAATGCACATGTGTTTCTGTCTGATCAATGCAATCCTTTCGGCTCGAACCAGGGAAGTTGAGGCGGCGCTCGCTGAGGCCCAGGCAGCACAGGCGGACGCTGCTGCACTGGCAGAGGAACTGGCACACGAGCACCGGGCGCGACAGCAGGTACATGAAGCCCACTGGCATTGTGAAATTCACATCTTATCGCCTGTATGCTTTGTGTTGCAGCCAACAGAATAAATGGGCGTTGCACCAGCTCTGCAACTTGCATATGGCAGCAAGTATGCATGTTGAGACGCTGTGCAGCCGTCACACAGTGTATTGGCGTCTGAGCCGGCAATCGACTTGCGAGGTGGCCTGGCGGAATTAGCGGGTGTCTCCTCTACTTGCAACACTCAATTGGGACGCCCATTTCATGTGATGCCATTCCATTTGATTTGAAGGGCATTCTTTTATCCGGTGATGCAGGCTGAGGCGGAGGCCACCAAGCTGGGGTCGGACCTGCGGGAGCTGGAGGTTTGGCGAACGCCTCCAACAGCTGCGTCATGCAGCTGGAGGTTACAGCTGCCATCTGAGTATGACTATCCGCATGATGACAGCTCAGGCTGAAGCGGAGGCGGTAAAGCTGGGGTCGGACCTGCGGGATCTGGAGGGTTTGGCGCACGCCTCCCACAGCCGCGTCATGCAGCTGGAGGTTACAGCTGCCATTTGAGTATGACTATCTGCATGATGACAGTCAGGCTGAAGCGGAGGCGGCAAAGCTGGGATCGGACCTGCGGGAGCTGAAAATACGAAGTCCATACTCTCCAGATCCATGTTATGCAGCTGGAGGCGACAGCCGCAGTTCAATCAGTCAATGCCGATACAGGCTGAAGTGGAGGTGGCGAAGCTGGGGTCGGACCTGCGGGAGCTGGAGGGTTTGGCGCACGCCTCCCACAGCCGCGTCGTGCAGCTCGAGGCCGACATCGAGGCTCACTGCGAGGCCGCCATCGCGGACGTGCAGCGCCACGAGGCTGCCATGGACGCACTGCAGCAGGCGTGTCCACTGCCCCAGACAGTACATTGATGTTCCACCAGGGCAAGGTGGAAACAGGCGGTCAATGCAGATACACTGCGACAGAGCGCCGCATCCCAAGTATGCATGGGCATTCACACATTGATTGTGCGTCAGTATTTGGCGACAAGGTTGTTGATGGTGGAATCTTGCATGCCTACATGCAGGAAAGAAGGCACGGAAGCATGACTATCTCTCAGTAGCCCCATAAGCTGTGACCTGACTTGAAGGCCACACTTTCAACACCAAAAAGCTATTGGTCTAACACACTTCAGTGAGTGCACCAGGTGAATCAGGAGCTGCAGGCCGAGGCAGACAAGGCGAGCTCACGGGCGGCGGCACTGAGGCAGCAGGCGCTGCGGTGGCGCCGCCGTGCATCCCGCTACCGACAGGTGTGTGGTCTCTGCACATGACCGAAGAGGGCTGCTGCAATGCCAATGCTATTTTACATGCTGGTGCAGGTCGAACTTTCTGTGTACGATGCGATTTCAGCTGCAAACCAGTGCATGTGCTTTTGCCCATGAAGGCCTGGCGATAGCTTGGTTACTTTGATGATAGGTTGGCACTTTACAGGAGCGAGAAGAAGCCAGGGGGGAGCTGGCAACCGTCAAGGCGCAGCTGAAGCTGGCCCAGGAGAAGGTGAGCAGCCCTTGGCACAGGCGCTGTCTGGCACAGGTCATGAGAATCTCCTGGCGGGCAATGTAGGAATAGACGTATGAAGCCCTCGCTGCCACTGTTGTGTCCTTCAGGTGACTCAGGTGCTGGTTTTGATGGCAATGGGACTGCAGGTACGGCGGGGCGAGCGCATCTTCAGCGTCATCCGTGGCAGCATCCAGTGGGCGGCGCCGTCCCCTCCTGCTCCGCAGCATCAGGAACCCTCCTCGCCGCCCCAGGACAGGTGATCTGCTCATGACGGCAAAAGAATCAGCTGTTTCCGACAATGTTTGTAATGCATCGCTGGCATGCAAAGGCTAGTGTGTCTTGTGCCTGAGCCATTTATCAAGATAGATCTACACTCACTGCTGAAATCCGACTTCTCGAGCGCAGGTCGGGTGGCGGACTACTGCATCAGGGCCTGCGCTCGCCAACAGGCACGCTGCTAGCCGCCGTCGCGCGGCGCCTGGGCGTGACCCCACCCCGCAGCATTGACGCGGCCCTACCCCGCAGTGACGACGCGGCACCGGCAGCACCCCGTGCTACACCTGCACCAGAGCTGGCTGCAGAACTGCACCAACACGGCGGCCTCGGTATCGGCGTAGCCAGCGGTGCTGCGGACGGAGAGGCTGCAGCGAGTGCAGAATCGGATGCGGACGCGGCATTCGTGGCGGCAGGGCAGCCGCGTGACCTAGAGGGCGACTTCAGCTTCCCGCGCATCAGGTCAAGCAGGTGCACACCAACATGTAAATGCTGTAGCCTTGCAAACGATGCAAATGCCATGTTTTCTGCTGCAGATTGCACAACAATTGCGAGGTGCAGCTGCAAACACGCTCCAGCCCAACGCCTTGAGCGAAAGGTCCGCTGTTTTAATTTGGTCCATTGGACTGAATTAGTCCGCCAATTTTGGTCGTTTCACATGAAGAATTGTGCAATCTAGGGACGGTCGTCAGCAGCTGCAGCATCCTGTCAGCCACCGACGGACATCGCCGCTGCTGGCCTCTGTGGAGTCGTCCATTCTGCGGGGCAGGTCGCCTGGCCCTGCAGCAGTGTCGCCTCAGGGAGCAGACCACCATGCAGCTTGGAGCATTGGCGGCAGCAATGTCGAGCTGCCAGGCACCCCGCAGCTGGGCTCGCCGCTGACAGATGCCATGACAGCCAGCTGGGGAGGCGCAGCTGCATCTGGCGCCGCAGCAGACATGGCAGCAGGCTTGACCGCAGCAGAAGATGCTGCAGAGCTGCAGGACCCCTCAACAAACTTGTGCCGCATTGGCAGCCTGTCCGACTTCAGATCTGCTGACGGCTTTGCGGCATTTGCCGGCGGCACGTCAGCAGTGGATGATGACGGCATGTCAGCACGCAGCGGCAGCAGCCTGGTCACGGCGCGGCTCCTGTCCGTGTCTTCCGGCAGCGACAGCGACAGCGGCGACAGCGTGCAGTCTGGCCTGCCAGACCACAGGCCCTGGCACCGCAGCAGCCGAAGCGCCGCCGTCGGCAGCGATGACGTCGGTATCGGTGGCGCCCAGGCGGGGCCGCACGGCAGCAGCTGCAGCGGGCTCAACGGACTGTCTAAAGCCCTTTCCACAAAGGCAGGCGGCACCCAGGCCCCGCCCAACACGCCGTCGCAACCGGCTGGTACACCGTCCGTGCGGCGCCATTCGATGCCGGCCATGGCGTTCGAAGCCGCAGCCGCCAACTTCGCTGCCGGCAGAAGAAATGCTGTGCATGCGGCTGCAGCCACAGACTGGGCCGCCCGCGGCACAGACGCTGGCGCGCTTGCTGCTCCTGGCAGCCGCCCGTACACCAGGCTGCAGCATGACGCCGGGGTGGACGGCAGCCACTCGGCCAAGGCCATTGGCGGTGTATTAGGCAAGGCCATCCCTGCGCACTGCGCCCAGGCAAAAGGTGGGCATGCACGCCGGCAGATGTGTCTGCAGCAGTGTCATCTGATGGACGTAAGATTGCACAATGTACCAGTTGGAGCACTTCTGAGTGACCAAAGACCTCCTACCAATACCACTGAGTTCACTGCTTGATGGCATTGCAGGCGGCGTCAAGGTGCCGCTGCTGCCGCTGGGCAGCACGGACACTGCCAATCTGGCCCAAGGTGGCGAAGCTTCAGCACGCAGCGGCATTGAGGCCGGCGGCGGCGGCGGCGGCGGCCCAAAGTGGTGGCAGCATCACCAGCGCACGCTGTCGGCGGCGAACGGCTCGGAGACGGCCCGCGGGCGACGGCGGGCTCCGCTGGTGCTTCCCGGCGGCAGCGCGGTGTTCATGGCGGATGAGAATGAGGTCTAGAGCGTGATCTGTGAAGGGCTCATGGGTCTGAGGCACGCTGCCGGCCTGCCCGGCAGCAGCACGGGTCATCTAGCAGACGGGTTAGTTTCTGGATAAATCTGGCTACATGGATACATTACTGGAGTCACAATAGTAATGGCGGCGGCCTGCATCATTGGTGCTGCCGGATGCTGCACGGCGGCAACGTATGTGTCCAGGGTGGAGAAGATTGATGTCCACAATATCATGTCAAACTATGGGAGGTCTACACATGTATACTGGGCATCACTTCACAAGGTCTCACTGTGCGAAGTTTAAGGCAATTGGAAAGTGTTCCTCGGTCGGTAGCCTTCCCTGGTCTCGGTTGTTGTCAAAGCGTCCGATCGGTCTCCAACTGGCCATCCAACAGCCCCGACTATCGGTCTTCGGATCCCTGGGAAGGTCAGTCGGCCATTTCCGCGCTCCTGCTGAGCGCAGGGCAGGCCGACGTGCTTTCATCTGAGGTGCTGAAGGTGTCCAATCGAGACCATGGCACCTGTAGCGCTAGGCATCAAGGCAGCGCAGTCGATGCGCTGTCAACATCACCGACTGGACGTCAGCACGCAGCAGCAGCCACTGCGGCTGCACGCACACAGCAGCGCAGCTGGCTTGCGGCATCGCCTGTGTAAAATACCTGCTTCTGCGGCCGACAGACGGCGGCAGCTGTTGTGCGTGCGAGCGCAGTCTGGCGCGGTGCCTGCAGACCGAACGCCAGGTGCACCCGGTCAAAAAGCAGATGATCAAGCGATGTGACTGTAGCCAACTGATCTTGAATAGTAATGGTTGCACAATTAGCTGTGAGTAGTTTGTGAAAGTGAAAGTGCAGGTACTTGGCTGCATTGTGTCATAATATTTCACCCTTTCTACTGGTCAAGCAATTTGCAGTATTCACGATCAGCTTGTCACCCACGAGCGGTTCTAGGCGCCCTGCATTGAGAGCTGCGACGTGGGTGACGCCGATGATGGGGTTACCTCACGCCCCGGTACCCCGCATGACGGCGCTGCTGTAAACGTATCGATCTTAAGCAGTGGGCAGCCTCATTCTGTGCCCTATGCAGGCGACGACGCGTCGAGGAAAGCAGAGGAGCTCCGGCAGCAGGGCGCGGCGGTTGCCGCGGACTTGCAGGCGGCTGAGTCAGAGTCGCGGCCGTACTGGAAGCAGCTGGTGACGCCCTTCAGGGTGCGCATCCGCAGACACAGCTGCAGAAGGCGGACGTCAGCAGGTTTCTGCAGCCTCACACCGGGCTGCATAGCCTGAGGAAGATTTCGTACTACTGTGGCGAATGCATCGCCCATGTGGCTGATGTGCTGGCTCCAAGGCGGCGGACACCTGACAAGCAAGCGGCACCGGCTCAGGTTCATCAATGGTTGCTGCGCAGGACCCGGCGTGCAACGCGAAGCTGCAGGCGCTGTGCATTGCGGGCAGCCTGTCGTCCGTCGCGACGCTCATACATGACACCTACCTGCCGCTGTACCTGCAGGATGTGCTGGGCCTTAGCAACACCAAGGTGAGTACTTCACTCAACGCCTGTGCGGTCTGATCGCAGATGACGCAGAGGTTCGACAGTAGCATGACCCACACCACGCTGACCCTGGCCATTGCGAGCAGTCTGTCCATCTGCGCTGCAATCCCTCATTGGCGGCGTCAGGTCACCTTATGCGCTGCCGCCCGCACATTGCCACTTGCAGGGCATACAGCTTCAGATTGGCAGCTGGGAGCTATTGCTCAGCAATGTGACAGGCGTGGTCAGCAACTGTGACTCGTGCCACAACACGATTCCTGACGCGCATCGTAGATAGGCAATGCGCAAGCGGTGGCGCAATTGTGACTCGTACTACAATATAACTTCTGACATGCGTCGCAGTTTGGCAATGTGCAAGCGGTGGCGCAGTTCCTCAGCGACCTGACCAAGTCGGTCAGTAGATGTTAGAAATATTTCAGGGAAAATGCTGTCGTGCATCACAGATTGGCAATGTGCAAGCGGTGGCGCAGTTCCTCAGCAACCTGACCAAGTCGGTCAGCGGCACGGTGGGCGACCTGCTGTCGCCGGCGCGCATGGTCATCTTTGGCACGCTGCTCACGACGCTGAACAAGCCCATGTTTGCGGCCAGCGGCTGGGTGTACGGCACCTACGGCACCATCGCCTGCGCCTACTGGGTCACGTCAGCCAAGGTGCGAAACCTATAACAGTCTTTGCTGGTCGTGACATCGAAGTCCATGCTGAGCAAGCCCATGTTGGTGGCCAGCCTCTGGGTAGATGCTATGTGCAGCACATCAACAGCAGCCGTCCCTTGAGTCATTCACGCCAGGCTCAGCCAAGGTGTTCGTGGCGCCAGGCCGAGAGCAAGGACATTGGAGGTCCACATCATCCCAGAAGGCAGCTGCACGCAGCCCCATAGACAGTCATGTCCCAAGAAGCACCTGCCACACGACTTCCTCTGCAAGGGAGCTGCATCGTCTGTCCCTCTGACAGCCTCCTGCATTTTCATGGGCAGGTGGCGGACCGGATGAGTAAGGGCATCAGGGAGGCGCCCACAAAGGCGCTCATGGGGGAGCTGGCCGTCAAGTCGGGCGACCGCCCCGAGCAGGCCTTTGGTGCGTGACCCTCGCCCACATATTCTTGGTGCAGTTATGGCACTGTTCTGCAATTGGCGTCAATGAGAGAGCTGGCTGGCAGATTTGGCAACCTGTCGGAGTCAACTTCCGGGAAATGGAACCCCGATATTCAGAAAGTACATGGTGACATTTGCAAAACGTGACACTGAATGCGCATCGCCCTGCAGGTTTGAGGCAAAGTGCACAGACATTTGGCGCAATGGTGGGGGCGTCCATCGCGGCGTTCACCTTCCGGCTGACCGGCAGCAACTACATCGCGACCTTCGCGCTGTCATCCGTGCCGGCCCTGGTCGCGCTCATGGTCGTCACACTGGTGAGAGCAGTGTGACCTCAAGTGATCGAAGACTCGTGAGGACACAGCTGTGCAACTCTAGACACGTCTCCATCAGTGTAGTGAAAGCAGCCACTGTGATGTGTCAGCATGGCGTCTGCAGCAGTATCCTGAAACCATCAGCACGCAGCACATGGCTCCCATACTTCTGTGTGCGACGCCATCACACAGTGGTGGCGCCAAACGAAGCATGACACTCAAACTGTGAGCCCGCTGGCAGGCCTTCAGGGATGAGGCGAGGACGGTGGGCGCCGCGAAGAAGGCCAAGCGCGCGGCTGACAAGGCGGCCCGCGACCCGAACGATGTGCAGCTTACGCTCTTCCAAAAGGTGCGTTCAAGTTCACAACACGACTTCGGTACATTTACTTGTTCGTCAGGCCATGCGGGCAGCCGACAAGGATGCGCAGAATCTCAGGGACCATCAGCTCACGTGCCGACAGCATGCACAGGCTTGCATGTGGGTGCCCTGACAAAAGCCCCGTCTCAGATGGTTCGGCCACGCCGCTCCTTTTGAGCAGCCCCTGGTGACGCATCCTTATGCCTGGTCACGTGTGGTGCATGTTGCTGCAGGCAAAGGCATTCATGGGGGCGCTGAAGCCGACGTACTGGCAGGCGCTGGTGGTGGTGTGCGTCATCTACTTCACGCGCTTCGACTGGTCTTTTGTCATCCTGCGCGCCAAGCAGGTGGGGTTGCAGGACAGTGGACACGGGCATGTGTTTCGACTCCCACACCAGTAGCAGGTGTTGCTTCCGATGTCTTCATCGTCTCGAAAATGTTCTAGGCATCCTGTATGCCGAGCAGATGCAGTTTCGGGATTCAGATGGCTTGACCGCTGCTATACGCCCTTTTGGCGTGCGAATCTTACTCGTAGTTGATACACTTCAAGACCGTGTCATGGATGTCCTGCTTGCTGAAAATGCCTACAGCGCCGCCTGCAGAAATTTTGTTTTGCTCATCGGAGTGATGCCCCATGCGACACAGTGGTGAAGACTTTGGCCTGAAACCATTCATGGTCCCGCCATCACATGACCTTCTGACCAGGTGCCAACAAGCTGACTTGATCTGTCGATGGCCTGCTGCAGGTGATGCGGAAAGACCAGCTGGCGGGGCTCATGATGTGCACGATGCTGGTGCAAACGGTGGCGGCGCCGCCCCTCAGCCGCATTGCCAAGCAGTCAGTGCGAATGCGGAACACCATGCTGCTCGCTGGGCTGGTGCCCATGGTGGCCGCCAACTTCATCTTCGCAACAGCAAATTCCGGAGTAGGCGAGCTTCTCATTTCGCAAATGTGTTGGGTGCTTGGCTGTTCCAAGGGGATGACTTGTGATCAGAGGTGAGAAGGAGTGTGTTGTTGACCCAGCAACCCTCACGTGCTGCTTGGTCATCTGCTTCAGATTCATGATGCTCCCTCTTCAACATGATGAATCGCATATCGTTGCTTTGTTGACGCCTTGTATACAGACATTACAGTGGGCTCACTGCTGGTCGGGCTGTACACGGCGGTGAACGGATATGTGGGTATGTCGAGCGGCGCCACCACATTGGAAGGCGCATGACGCAAGCATGCAAATTTGCTGCGTAGGCATGGCTGTGGGGTCGCTGTTCATTGGGCTGCACATGGCGGCGACGCACGGCGTGACGCTGGGCATGATGAGCAGCGCCATCCCGGCCACCGTCGTGCCCGGCCTCGGCCGCATCTCCGGCACCGCCTGGTCCTTCACCGACTTCACGCTCGGTGAGGGATCCGTTGCCTGTGTGCCTACACAACCAATATCAAAACGTCTTTACATCAATATTGGGGCAGCCCCCGGCCTCGGCCACATCTCCGGCACTGCCTGGTCCTCCACCGACTTCACGCTCGGTGATTGACTTGGCCCTTTCGTGAGCTTCCCCACCACTGGCACCCCAGAGTAAACTTGGCAGAGGCTTAGCCTCATCCGCACCTCCGGCACCGCCTGGTCCTTCACCGACTTCACGCTTGACGAGCGACTGTTGTTTGTTGTCGGACACATTGAGACGCAACTGTTGCAGTTGAAACACCCTCACAGTCCCCCATTTGGGCCGCATTTGGGCACCCCTTGGCCATGTATTACAACTACAACATCATTTCCATCGATATTCATCGCCTGTGGCACCATGCTGTCATTATGAGCAGCAGCTTACCAGTGATTGTTGTCCTGCTGCACTGCAATTGTTACAGCTGAATTGCCAGCAATAACAAGGGCCTGACGTATCCAGAGCTGTCGGCCCCCACACCTGTAATGTCAGTGAGTACGTAACTTGTTGTGTCACTACTATTGCACAGCATGACATGTCGCTCTCCCCTACAGGCGTCATGCTGGCATACGCCAACAGGTTTGCGGGGCAGCTGTCGGACTGGACGGTGGCGCGCGACATGGGCAACGTGGGGTGCTTCTACGGCGGCGGCGCGGCGGCGTGCCTGGCGGCGGTGCTCATCTGTATCTTCTGGAAGTGGGGCTCGCTGGGGCAGGACCCCCTGGAGATGGAGAAGGAGCAGAAGGCTGCCGGGCAGTGAGGGTCGAGGCGACAGCAGCAACGGCGCGACTGCATTGGCGGCGGCGGCGGCGGCGGCAGTAGCAGTGATGCGGGCGGCGCAGCGGTGTGCCTGGCGGCGATACTCATCTGCATCTTCTGGAAGTGGGGCTCGCTGGGGCAAGCCCCCTGGAGATGGACAAGAAGCAGAAGGCTGCCGGGGACTAGATGTTGCGGATGCGGCAGCGGCGGCAGCCCAATAGCAACAGCAGCGGCAGCGGCAGCGGCAGCATGCATTGGTGGTGCCCAGCAGCACTGCTGGTCTGCGTGTTCTGCAAGCGAGAGCAGCACAGCGCGAACTAGCTGGGAGGTGGGGGAGCAGGGTTTGTGTTGCAGCAGGAGCGGCGGCGATGGCAACAGGAGTGATACCCGCAGCTGCTGCAACTGGTGGCGGCACTGCTGGCCGTTGGCTCTGCAAACGACGCAGCAGGAGGGCGGTGAGCCGTCCGGCTTGCGCAATACAGCGGGCCACAGCTGCACTGGCCATAATACGACAGCACACTCCATCTGCCGTGCTGATGATCGATCCTTAGGTTCCAGGGCTTGCACCAGCCGCAGTTTGAGCAGCGAAAGCAGCCTGGCACCTGGGTCAAGTCGGCAGCCCGGCCAGCTCGCATGCAAACATGAACATTGAGAAATAAATGGTGCGGCGACATTCGTTGGCGACACGTTTGGACACGGTTTGCATCAACAGCGTCCATGTTCAGAGGGGATCAGAGGCTTGAAAGATCCGTTGATGTGGGTGCGTGATTGCATGAAGCAGCTCAACACAGGTCCGGGACATTTTGTCGGAGTCTAGCGGATCGCCACAGGTCTTTTAGACAGCAGGTTACGGTCAGAAGTAGCGCAGTGGTTTCAGTCTTTCAGAACCAATCTACTGATGTAAACATTATTTGGGGAGTATGCTTAGCCGCTACGGCTTCTGTGCAGGGTACCGCTGCCATGGTCACATACAGCAAAATGGATGTCATTTTCACTCATAACGATGATAAAAAGGTCAGCTGCTGCACGCCTCGGTTGAAAGAGCGCCAGGCTGTGACTGGACGCCTGAGTGGCATGGCTCCTTCCTTACGGATTTCGATCTGTCGATGTTAACCTCCTACATCCTGCTGGCGGACCGTCCAAGGCAATGCTGCGACCTCGACCTGGTGTCACCGTCATCACACACATTGCACAGAGTTTGCGCGAAAGACAGCAGTTTGATGATCTTCGACCTGTCTGCGCAGCACCTGATGCGGCATCCGCCATCAGGTCCCAACGCAATGGCTCAGATTGTGCGCGAGGCAGTGGCCTGGACACTGGCTGCAGCCACCGTGGGCATCCTTATTGCCTCCAGCAGCACCTTCATCTGGGCAAGCTAGATCAAAACGACTCATTAGCGCTGTTTGCCTCCTTCAGACGCGTGAGGTCGGTGTCACAACCTGATGTTGCATGCATGCTGCATGCGGCGCGGCTGCATGACTGCGCTGCTTGACTTCTGGCCGTGACCACCACTTCTTTCATCGCATTTTACCACATTGAACGAATCTCAGCCGGTGAATCCAACATGCTGGTCCGTGCACAGGTAGCATGGCAGACGGCTTAAGCATGCAGGGTGCGGCATGGTGTGCTTGCTGCGCTGCCAGCACCTGTAGCTGGTGCGCAATGTCATCTGCTGGTGTACGAGGTTTCTTAGCTCTTCTGCGCCAGAGTCGTGCTCTGCATTTTCATCACAGAAAATGTCGCAGCTGGCAGCAGGCACATACGGGCACGCAGCAGGCGCACCCCTGTCACATCATGGAGTGTCTCCGCGGCGGCAGCACACCTTGGTGACACTCGATTTGAGATTGTCAGCAGGTCAAAATCGATTGTTGTTAAATGTTCGCAGGTTTCATGACATCACCTGCTCCGCACCCGGACACGGTTTGTGGGCTGCAATATTGTACCATGCATGGTGGCGGCAGTTGCCAGCAACACTGGGCAGCTCGGCCAGCGGTGCATGTGCATGACATCGCCTGATGAGATATGCCACCGACACGCACCGCTTTCACTTGAGATGAATGCCAGAGGATGGCCAGCTCGTCAGTGAAGCTGTGAAGGGATTTTGTGCCGAGCGCCAATACAGTGACTGAGTGATTGAGTTGTGCAGTGCGGTGTGCGTAATTGCAGCAAATGATACTGCATGGTGTTTGTAGCACTCGTTTGTTCACGACAGCTGGTTCGGAAGAGGTTTGACCCTGCTGCTGGACCATGGTGCAAAGGAGCTGACAGCCTACGTAGATCTTTATATCAGGCCACGCATCCCATGCTTGAATTCAGCAAGACCTCAACAAATTCCTTTTGCACGTTTCTGTCGTCCTTTCTCTGTTTTGCAAACGAACAGCAGAGGCCGCCAGGACAAAATACGGCGGCCGCCATCGTCTTGCTCCTTGGCTTCTTCAGTCTGACAGCTGCCGGCTCTGCCCAAATGACTCTGGATTGGAAGGTGAAGTGTGCTGAAAGCTGCTACTGGAATAACGATCGCATGTTATGGGATCGATGCTGTGCTGTACGTGTATGGGCAGCGAGCCCTGCGAAAGCGAGGGCCCAAAATCGCTCACACAGGCCAGTCACCTGCATGCACTGCCGCTGCCTCATGTGTTAGTCTCCACGGACAACCGTAATTCGTTTCTTCACATGTCGCTCAGAACAAGAACGCCAACTACGCCCCGCAGATGCTGAGCCAGGGGCAGACGTAGACGCTGGCCTGGTGCGCCGCAAGTATCCCACCGCTTCTCTTGAAGTCCTGCATTGACACATGTGCGCTGTGTGTACACCTGTCGGAACGAGCAAGATTCTTGTACATACAAGACCACGGCATCGCATCAATGTATGCAACGATGATGATGGCGTGTCCAGCATGCCGATCGGCGGCTGCGCAGAGGTTGTATGTACAAGCACCCGCCCTGAATGCTCCTTCACTGATACCACATTGCGGCCACCCAGCTGGGCACATTGCGGTCAATTGCAGACGTGGCTGCAAAGCTGAGTCAATACATTGATCGAGCAGACACAATCCGGTTTGTATATGCTGCAGGAAGGGGTACCACGGCGTGTGGAAGGTGCCCAGTGCCGCGTGTCCCGCCGCCTTCACGCCGATGCCACCCAATCAAGTGGAGGTTGCGCCAAATGCTCGAGGTGTGGGTCTACTTACACTGCACAAGCGGCTCCAACGTCAGACGCCTCGAAGCTTTGAACATTGCCTTGTCACCCTCAATGCTTTGCAATTGAGATTGTAATCTTATAGATCAAGAATGATGTTGGCACAGGCGGCATGTACACCTACATGTGCAAGACCCCCGGCAAGGTGAGAGGTGATGACAACTGGACATCAGCTTTTTGCCTGCAGGCGTGGCGGATGATGTATGCATGTGTGAGGTCGGTGTAAGACGCTGAGTGGGAACTACATGCATGTCCCTTGCAGACCTACCTGGCATGTCCTGTCGGCGACCATTGCACAGAAGGTGAAGTTGCCAATATGTCAGCCGCACAGCACCATGTGATTGTGTTCATTCTTGGCACATTGGCACCGTCACACCCTCTCGACCTTATTGTTTGACCAGCACGGTGATGGAAAAAAGAGCAACATCTGCTGCAGGCATGCCATGACATGCTGTATATGTCTTGCACGGTGCTACCTCCCTGGCACACCGTTGCACTGAGTTCTGCACTGCGGGGGAATGACTGCCATATATGTCTGTTCGATCAGGTCAGAAGGTGACGGTTGACTGCGTTGCGTGACGGTGCAACCGTCAAGAAGCACAGGCACCCGCATGAACAGCCCCCTTTCCAGTCATGGAGGCGTTAACGGCGCTGCTATCAAGCAGAAAATTTGTACTGGTACTTAGCAAGTAGGTTATATGTATACTGCATCCCATGGATTTGAGGTACTGACATTTATTCTATGCTCAGCAATGTCATTGCGCGCATTGCTTTTTGTCATGCACATGTGAATAGCTTGCTGAGGGCAAAACAACATCCTCGTGATCTGGGAGAACCGATTTGGCCAGATCTGAGTTATGGACTTTTCTGTCACCTCGTGTTCCCTCCAGATCCCCTGCTCAACAGTGTTGATGATGTCATTCCCCAGTGAAGACTAGGTTGATCTTGCTGTTCCCTGCACTTCCGAAGAACCTCCGGCCCTGAGGAAGTTCTGGTAAAATTCGGAGCAGTCAGATTCGCAGTTGGATCGACCATCTGTGTAGAAAGTGTTGACAAAACCGCCGAAGCTATCAACGGCGGCCTCCAAGGCTCTGCTCCCTCTGGTCTTGGTGACCATGATAGCCTCTGGCGGCGTTGCGAGTGGCCAGAAGACGACGAACCTCATCTGGAATCACAGGGCTGAGTACTATGTTCTGGGCATCATATTTGTTCAGGATTGTTGCAAGTCTTCTACAGTAGGTTAAGTGTGATGCTGCAGTTCCATGATGGTGGCGCCAGGTTTATCAGCGCCGCAGTGTGCATGACTCGACCCTGTTTATGTGAGCCTTGTTGCTTGCCTCGTTCGCAGAGTGGGTAGGAAGGTTAGCATCTTGAATGGAAAGCGTATGCAGCAGCTGTCATACTTGAAATCTAAATTAGACCAGTATCTGTCTGCAACAAGACCAACATCTGTCTGCAACTGACTAAAATAAATGAGTTGTACCAATGCACATTATTGACATGCAACAACCTGCATGAAACAAGACCATATGCCAGCTCTCCCTTCCGCACCCACCCATGCAATTGTTCTAGGACCATCTGCAAACCTTCTTAGCAGAATCTGCAGTCGCTCGAGCAAAGGCCTGCAGACCGCAAGGTGGGCTACAATCTACCAGGCGACTGTGGTGCCTTTCAGTAATGCTTCCAGGCGAAGCTGACCTCGCGGCTGACCTCAATCTAACTGATGGCCTCTCAGCCAGCCCAAAGCAAAGCCCAACGCCGCCAGCTGTCACACGTTTCTGCTGCCTTTGGATGCTCCTGTCAGGCGCAGGCCGCCCTCACGGCTGCTGTCGAACTTCACAATCGCCTGCCAACGATCGGGGTCCAGACCAGCACAGGCTCGCTTCCCTCTAGCTGCTGGTGTTCTCTTCAGGCGAAGCCGCCCTCGCGGCCGCCCTCGAACTCGACGACGGCCTCCCAGCGGTCAGGCCCCAGAGCGGCGCGGGCCTCCGCCAGCGCCGCCGGCTCGTGCGTGCGCCGGAAGTCCGACAGCGCGGCGCGGGCGGCCTGCGATTCCAAGCGATGTACAGGCCATGATAACCAGCCGGCAGCCGCGATCGGGGTGGTCCCGCCAGTAGCTACACGGTCAAGAGGCCTGGTCTCCATGCCCGCAAGCTGCTCCTCCTTCTGCTTCTGCTTCTGCTTCACGATCTGGCTGTGCTGGATTTAATGGCAACACCAGGCAGATTCGAGCACCAGGCATGTGGCAAGCTGCCGATAATGGGCAAGCAGCCGATGGCTCTCGAGCACACCTTGCCGGTGGGCGCCGGAGCGGAGGCGGCCGCCGCCAGCGCCGACAGCACGTCCGGCAGCCACTCCGGTACATCGTATGGTGCCGTCAGCGCAGCGGCCCGCAGCCCTAGCACCGCCGCGTGCAGCCCGTGCCCTGCCGCCGCGAGATCTGCACATCAAAGGAGCCCGGCTAAGTCAAGTGACAAGTCAGCATGATATGGCTGCCTGAATGACGTGTGCTTCCTCAGCAACGGGGCACGACTCCATGTGTTCAGGGCTAGACTAGGGGAAGTTCAAGACCCTACTATCTCTGACCGCCCCCAGCTAGACAATGAAAAGAGAAGAGCATGACCTGCATACGATAGATGCAGTGGATGCTCCGCACCTGCTGATGAGGCGCCGCGGCGGCGCGCTTGCTTGCGGGACGAGGTCGCGGCGGTGGCGGCGTCCAGAAAGCGCGCCCGGGCGGCGGCGGCCTCCGCTGGCGGCGCCGCCTTCAGCATGCCGGACAGCGTCGCGGCGGCCACATCCGCGACTTCCAGCTTCCCGTCCCCCAGCATGCCCTCCGCCATGGCCTTTCGTGAATACACAACTCACATCAGCCCCGAGCAAGTCACCCAGTACCACTGAAACAGCATTGCAGAGAGTGCACGCACCAGCAGCGGTGAGTGCAGGCTGGTGTATGCAGCATTGTCCCCACCTGCAGGGCTGCGCAGGTGTCTGGCGACAGCAGGAACACGTGTCGGAACCAGAAGTACTGCGCAAACACCAGCGCTGCGGCGCGCGCGGTCCACAGGTTCGCGCCGCGCCCACCCTGCAGCACAGCGCCACATGCATTGCACATTATACTGAGTACTTGCACACCAGACTGAGTGCCAACTGGCAAGAGGTGTGTGATTCGTGTAAAGCATCACAGCCCCGAGCTCGTCACACAGCAGGCAGAAAAGGTTCGAGATGATAAGATTTTCTGCATCTTCTGCAACTCTGGTGCGAGGCAAGAGGTGGGTGGCCACCTGCAACGACGCTGCGACATCGGCAGCCAGCGGCGCCGGCAGCGGCAGGTACTTGAGTAGCGCCAGCGCCGTCTTGGAGGGCACCTCCAGCCGCTGCAGGGCCGGTAGCTTGAGCTCCTGGAGCATGCAGAGCACTCGCTGGCATCTTGAACGGTGTTGAGCTGAAGGGAACGAAACTCGTAACGAGAACAACAGCAGAGCCGTCCTGACAGGACCCTCCAGTCGCAGCAAGGCCAGCAGCCCAGCTCCTGCATTGCGCGCAAGCCCAAAGTTGGATGTGGAATGTGTTCCTGACGAGCTACTGTAGGTTGGCATTCCCTGCAGGCACCTCAGCAGCGTGGGAATGTGGGCCACTACGTTCTGCATGCGTGTGACTCTGACGCATCGCAGCAGCGGAAAGGCGGTTTCTTCCTGTTGCAGTGTGTGCTTGAGCAACCCGCATGCAGCAGACGCCCCGCATGCACGATGTGGCACATGCTCAGTGAATGTTTCCGAGTGCGACGGCCGCAGCTGTAGAAGGAACACCAGGCGGCTGGCCACTGCGGGGCTGCTTTGTATTTGTTTCCTCAGGACTTGCAGAGTCACATGCCAAGGCCAAGGCAGATTTGGAGGCAGATTGTTGCATCGTGCAAGCCAGCCTGCAGCTCAATCCTCCGGAGATCTTTCTCCCCAAAGCAAAGGTTGAGTATCAATGTTTGTCCTGCAAGCCGACCTGCAGCTGCAGCAGTGGCGGCAGCATGGGCAACCGGCCTGCGCAGCCGCTTCACAATGTTCCCTCACCTTCGACCAGAGCCACAGGTTCAAGACAGACAAATTTATAGTGGGACTGTTCATCCTGCAAGCCGACCTGTAGCTGTAGTAGCGGCGGCAGCATGGGCACCAGGCGGCCGGCCAGTGCAGGCCCCTCCCCAAACCGCAGCGCCTCAATGGCAAACTGCAGCGCGAAGCCCAGATGTTGCGTCGCCTCGACCTGTGCACAAGGGTCAGAGGAGTCGTCAGCTGATGTCCTCCTGCACAAACAATGCTCTGGCACCGCAGAGGCTCTGATGCACAAGCAGATCACGCCTGAGCCATCAGAATCCTCTTCTTCCAGCAGGATGACCATTTAAGGAGGGCAGGCTTTGGCTGAGCTAGCAATTGAGAAGCTCATGAACTCAAGATGGACCGGTGTCAAAATGACCTGGCACCTGTGCAGTATCTGTGTGTGGCACTGAGCCATTCTGCTGCATGTCCGAGCCAGCGGCATCTGGTGTGGCGCCGGCTGCTGCTTGTACTGCGATTGCTGACTCCTGCAACCGAAGAGAAAAGTCTGCAGTGACCGACTGCCTACATCAGGTGCCAGAAACTGTTGCACTGCCCGTGAACAAGGTGCTGATGAGCACAGCAGAGACAGGGTAAGCAGATGCAGCTGAAGACGATGGCCTTGTAGTGCAATACCGACCGAGATGGCTTCTGAGCGAGACGAAAGAAAGCAGGTCCGACCTGCAGCACTGAGAGGGTCCAAGAGCAGAGCTCGTCCGCATGCAGTACCGCTGCGCCGCCAGCATCTGCGCCAAGAGCCACCCCGCATGCTGCAACTGCAAGCCTGCATGAGACATGAGATATAATGAGCTGCACCTTGGCACTCACAGAGGCACTCCTCCTTGGGACCATGATGAGCAGGCATCAGGTGAACAGCGTCGTCACTCACACACACGTAGGAGTGACATTGTACTCGGTCGTGCTGTGTGTCACCTGGCAGCTTCCTCCTGGACTGTTGGTGTCATCACAAGTGCCAACGCCGGCAGTGCCGTCAGCACAGCGTCCAGAAAGCTGGAAGCGGCGGCCACATTCGCTTCCGGCGGCGGCCCGTCATCGTCGTATGTGCCGCCGCCAGTCAGCAGGCTGCTGATGGCGCTGCCACTGCCAATGCCGCCGCCGCCGCCACTGCTGGCTGCCACATGTGCAGTGCTGCCGTCCGCCGCCGCTGCAGCGTTGGGGCTGGTGCTGCTGCTGGCCTGGGCGCTGTGTGCAGCTGTCGGGGACAGCAGGCCGCTGGCGGACAGCTCCAGGAGGCACGCCCGCAGACACTGCAGCTGTTTGATGATGAGCACGGACGCCGAGTCTGCATCCACCCAGCAATGCAATTTCCTTTTCGCTAACCGTCACATCTTCACATTGTCTGAGACGCCAGGCTGCAATGCAAAGAGGTTATGAACACCCAGCAGAAAGGCTGGAGTCCATGCTCACGGATCTCCAGCCGTGCGCACAAGCAAAGACGCGTCTCTACAACACAGGTACACCTGCTGATATCATGCCGCTGACCAGGCCCAGCAGCTGCGGCAGCCCGGCGGGCGCAGCCGCCAGGCTGTTGACGCCAAAGCGCAGCATTTGGCTCCAGTCGTCCACCATGTCCAGCGGTGATGCCTCCACGGCCGCCGTCAGCAGGGGGGCGAACCACTCAGTCCAGACCGCACCGCCCTCTGCGCACAAACACAATGAATTTGATGAGATGCCAGAGGACAGCACCACAATGTCCGGTGGTGTCTGAGGTGACAGTACCTGGGCCAAAGCAGTCGATGTGTGATGTATTCCCATCAATGGTCAAGCTAGGTGACAGATGACAATGATGGGGACGATGTGCTCAGCAGGATGGAGCAATGAATGACATTGACAGGTGCTGAGCTGTCGATTGGAATATGACAATGTCAAGTCATACCCTGGCCAGCCTCATCAACGACGGAGTGCTAACACTTGCTGGTGGCCGGGAGGCAAGCCACAAGTCGACTGAGCTCTGACATCGGCAGATTGCCAGGCATGACCAGATACGTGGCTGCCGATTGGGCATCCTCACCTTCAAACGGCGCGCCGGCTGCCAGTAGTCCGGAGAGCGCCTCTGCCGCTGCAAATGTGGCCGGCCGGTCCATGTCCTGCGGCCGCGACAGCGCGTGCTCGATCCAGGGGCGCATCGCAGCCAGCGCCTCAGTGGGTGCTGCCAGCGCCAGCGCCTGCACAGGGTTCGGAAACTGTATGAACATATGCCAAAATACACTGTATCGCGAAGATGCAGCCATTCCATGAAGGCGCAGCCGGCATGTTAGTTCCTTGCTGCTGAGCCCGACGCGCCAGACTGCGCCGAGGGTGGTCAGTCAGCAACTGCAGACTTTCGACAGTTTCCTGGAACGGCCATGTCCCTGTAGCATAGCCACAGAGTCGTACGGCACGCAGCACGCCAGGCAGTTGATGTCAAGTTAGTGACATACGTGACAAACACACCTTGACGAGGCGGGCATTGGAGGCCAGGAACTCGGCGCTGCCATCTGTGGAGGAGCGGAAGGGCCAGTTGTGGGCGCGCAGGAAGGACATCCCCAGCGCGCGCGCCGCCTGCTCGTCCTGCGACAGCGCCTGCATCGCCATCATTCTGCATTCGCACAGACACAGGACTTCAGGTGGACGATTGCCGCAACAACCGTGTCAGAACTGACAAGCCTCAGCGCCCATGCCGCCTGCTCAATCTGCGACAGCATCTGTACTGCCGTCATCCTGGGTGAGGAACAGATACAGAGTGTGAGTTCACGAGATTCCAAGACACAGAGTGTGAGGTCACCGAATTCTAAAGCAGCACATTAACATCTGCCAAGGGCACAGCGCCCATGCCACCTGCTCGTCCTGGCAACACCTACACCAGCATCAGCCCGCTCCGTGCTGCAAAACCTTTTGACATCGCCTTACGACATCTGTCGCTGCGTGCTGTTACACTTTGACGATCTGCCCTCCATGCTCTCACCAATGCTGGTGGCGGATGTTGTTTCGTTTGACTAGATTTAGAAAAGCCATGGCCCCATCCTGAGTTGGACAGCAATGCGGCAGAAGCGTGTGCATTCAACACCTTTGCGAATCGTTCGATTCAAGAGTGCACCTGTTCTTGATGCTCTCGCCAGTGCTAGTGGCGGGGTGTATGTGCGCCAGCTGGTTGAGCAGAGCATCGCCCCACCCTGGAGCAGCCAGCGCCTCCCGGGCGGCTTCGACCGCAGCCTGGCCACGAACGTCCTGCAGAATGATCACTGACGAGTCACAAATTCCTCTTCTGGCAGAAGGGCTGCAGGGTGGCAGCATGTGAGCTGTTTTCTGCAGACGGTTATCATGCATCTGCACGAGACTGTGGGAAGATGTGGCATGGCCAAGGCGCTGTATACTGCAGAGCGCTTTCCCTCTATGTGTGTTCTTCACTGTGGATTGGAGCGAGTCCAGCAAGCAGAGGGGGCAAGCAGGAAGGGCCTCACCAGCTGCTGTTTGCCAGCAGGCAGCACTGGAAGTACTGGCAGCAGCGCCACAAGGCCGCCGCACGCCAGAGCCCGCATTCCAGATAGCTCGCCAGCTGCAGCGGCTGCCAGGTTGCGGACCAGCTGTCCCGTCACCTGCGAACATTCACATGGTTACATTTGCAAACATCCACGTACTTACACTTTGCAAACATCTGTCACATGCAGGATGGGACAATGGAAGTAGATGCGAGTGGCGCATGTGGCATGCTGTGCAGGCATGGGTGTCATCCTTGGGCACGGTTTCTGCTGACCTCAGCATCTGGCGGCGGCGTCAGCAGCAGCAGCTGGGCTGTGGCGATCAGCGAGCGGCGCCAGTGCAGCGGCGGGCGCTGTGGCGACGGCGGCGCCGACAGCAGCAGCAGCTCCTGCAGCAGGGCCGCTGTGGCGGGCGGCACTGGCACAATTCCCACCTGTGCCAACCAGCAGATTGAGACCTCAGCAACTGTGTCACATGGCCTGTCAAAGCACACGCAGCCTAAGTGGAGGTGTACCCCTTGCTCTAAAGATGCTGATAAACTTCGTGATCCAGCAACCCTAGTCCTGCACATCATACTTCGCATGATGCATGCTGCCGTGCACCTCACCGCCGTCATGTGCAGCGGGAAAACAAATCGAGTACACCTGAGCTGCACGGACTGCGGGCACGCCAAAGGCGCGGATGCCGCTGTACAGGCTGAGCCCCGTGATTGAGGCCAACACCCTGGGCCCGCCTAAGCGGGTGCCCGCCACCAGCGCTGCCGCCGCGGCCGCCGCGGCCATGGCGTCATGGCAGCACACGCGCCACACCGCCTTCTGCAGCATGATGTTGGCGCCGCCCGCGACCTTTGCTTCTGCCGCTGCGTCATCTGCAATGCGACAGCACGCAGACATTGAAGCAGATTTAGCAGGGCTGCTCATTCACGCATGACCCACACACACCATGCAATATGCTTGAAGCGAGTGGGTCCCTGGCAAGTACAAATTGGCCGCAGCCTCCTGCAGCAAGAGGTGGCTGCCTACCCTTCAGGTCGACCTCAGCAGCGTGCATCCGCTGCAGCAGCTGCCGCAGCAGCGCATCAGTGACGCCGCCCTCCGTCAGCGCCAGCTCACTACCCGGAGGACCCCCTGTCTTCTGTCCATTGATGCCGTCTGCAGCTGATGCGGCGCCTGACGCCTGTGGTGTCAAAAGTGCCTAGCCTGAGTATCCTCGATGATGCGAGGGGATCATAACAGTCTGCAGCATACGAGGGCCGGCAGTTTTATCCCATGTGGCCTGTGCAGGACATCTGCTGCAGCTGCTGCGCATACATGAAGCATGGTAGATGCAGCGTGTGAGGGGTCACCTCTGACAGCATGCCGGCGATGGCCAGTAGCACTGGCGGCAGCGCCGCTGGGGCGAGGGCGGTGTACCGCTTCAGAGCGCGCTCCAGCACATTGCGCGAGTTGTCCCGCACATGTTTGTACACCGACATGCTCAGCCGCAGCAGCTCGCTCGCCAGTGCCTGAACGAAGCAGGAGGCCCAGTCAGGCGTTACATGTACAATGGCAATCAGAAATTAATGGTAGCTGTGAAAACTTGGCAGGCAGCGGTCGGGCCATGGACGGGCAGCTACCTAAGGCTTCACCTCCGGCAGGATGGACATCAGCCTACCTTGACTGGAGCCGGGACTGTCTGGAAGCTGGGGGTGGCCTGCTGTGTGGAGGCCCAGGGGCGATACGCCCGCTGCGAGTCGCGCCACTGCGCGTCCAGCGTGATGCGCTCCACCAGCAGCCAGCGGGGCCGGCGCATGCGCCAGCGGGTGCTGGCAGCCTCGTCATCGTCCTGTTGTCAACAGCAAGCTGAAGCTGAGTCCCGCATACTTGATCAGATGCACGTACGAGGTGCATCAGTGCGCATGCGCTACACCAGCAGCCAGCAGAGACCAGATGCCTCGTAGACCTCCTGTGTAGGATCGAAAAGAGCATGTGAAGCTGCAATCATCTCAGCCCCCCAAGCGAGATGCTGCCAGGACTGCTTGGCACCCTCGGCCAGCCAGTACACGACCAGTCGACAAGTGCATTTGATGATGCACAAGCTTGTGAACAAATCCCCGCCTGCCCAGAGCACATGCCATGTGATGGGGCATAAGAATGTGCAGCCTGAGAAGAGCGATTGTAGCATGGCATGCCCGGGCAACCCTGCAACAGTGCACATGCAGATCCAGTGCACTGCATGTAGCGGCTTGGAGCCTTGGCGGTCTTGACACTTGCTGCTCACCGCTAGCAGGCGCGCTTCGCCCGGCTCCCGCACGATCTCCTGGTCGGCCGCCCACATGCGGTCCAGGTAGGCATACTCTGCCAGCTGCTGGCCGCCCGGCTGCAGCAGCAGCTCCGCCAGGTGCAGCAGCACCGCAAATGTCTCCGAGTCCTGCAGCGAAACATCTACATTGTGCGCCTGCTGTCATGTTATGGTCTAGGTAGCCATACTCCGCCAGCTGCTGGCCGCCCGGCTGCAGCAGCAGCTCTGCCAGGTGCAGCAGCACCGCGAACGTCTCCAGTCCTGCAGCACAACCGCTCAAACATGTGCTGTACTGATATGATCCGTATGAGCATAACTCGCCACATGCTAGCCACCCAGCTGCAACAGCAGCTCTGCCAGGTGCAGCAGCACTGCAAATGTCTGCGAGTCCTGTAGAACAACAATATTGTACGCTTGCTCTTCTGACATGGTCCAGGCAAGCACGCTCTGCCAAATGTTAAACGCCCTGCTGCATGGGCAGCTCCGCAAAGTGCAACAACAGCAAGTCCACCAGGTGCAGCAGCACCGCAAATGTCTCCCAAACCTGCAGCACAACAGCTCAAGCGTCTGCTGTATTGATAAAATTCGTATGAGCATCCTTCGCCAGATGCTGGCCGCCCGGCTGCAGCAGCAGCTCCGCCAGGTTCAGCAGCACTGCAAATATCTCCGAGTCCTGTAGCAGTACACATTTGTCAAGCGCCTCTTAGTCCGATTTAGTCCAGGTAGCCATGCACCCGCCACCCTTACCAAGTCATGCGGCAATTGACCACACTGTGATGGTGTTGCTCAGCCCATGAATCACTGCTTTCCGTTGTCTCTAGCAGGCTGTTAGCATGGCATTGCATGTTTGCAACTGTCCTGCTGGCAGACTGTGTGGCATGTTGCAGGCAGGCAATCGCAAGCAGCATCCAGATCAGGACCTTTGCGCACTATCTGGATGCAAACAGTGCGTCGTGACTTGATACGGATGTTGCCTGCAGCAGGTGTCTGCGCAAAGGTCACGCACAGCACGCACATGTCCGGGGCCAAACAATTATGCACAAGAGCACCTTCTGGTGTCAAGCTGGAACCTGGCGCTTCTCTTCTGCATGGCCGAACGTTTGAAGTACATCCTGCGCTAGAAAAGCATTTGCGCACCTGTTCCGGGACGACCTGCAGCGCAGCTGTGACTGCCTCGGTGGCAGCAACGCGCATTTCCACCGAGCCGAGCGGCGGCCCGGCCCGCCCAGTGATGGCCACGGAGTCGCCAGATGCGTCTACAGCATTTTGAGAAATGTCCAGATCTCAATAATAGCGGTGGATGTATCACCATCACTTGACGCTTCAGGAGTTTGCGAAAACAAGACGGCAAGTGTAACCTGATGCACTTGCTTGCAGCTTGCAACATGCATCACTCGACAGGTGCTGCGGTCATTGCAAGTTCATTGCCATCAGTGCACACGCCGGACTTCATGGTCGACCTTCTGCGTGATCACCGTCGGCCTCGTGGTCGACGAAGCAGGTGCGCAGCCCAGAGATGGCGCCCTCCAGCCGCCACGCCAGCGAGCGCACGGCCTGCCGGCGCTCGAGCCACGCCGCTGCGGTGGCGGGGTCGGCCGCCGCCGCGGCCAGCCCTGCAGCAGCCGCCGCGAGGTGCTCCTCAAGCAGGCTGCTGGCGGTGTCCAGCTGCAGGAAAGGCAAGATGCGTTCGCTGGCGCTGCCCAGATGTACTCAGCACTGCACAAGGCTGGATGCAGCACAACAATTAGCACAATTAGGTTTTAAGGCACCCAATACTCAGCACACAGGGATGTACAGGGCTCAATCGGTTGCTTCAGTCCATGACAGTTGCCAACGGGGCCCCACCTCTGCGTCATTTGCTTTGTGGTACTGCGGCGCTTTCAGGCTGTCTGCAGCCTCCCGCTTGTCGAAAAAGCGCTCCAGCTGCCCCGGCTGCGATGTCGGCGCAAACATGTCGGTGGGGTACCAGCCCACCAGGGATTGTATGTAGCCGCACAGCAGCCGACCGGCATACACCAGCACCAGCTGCAGAGCACAGCAGCTTGACACTTCAGATGTATGGCCTTGCGATCACATGTTTACGTCAAAGGTCGGTGAGATGGGGTGCCAGCCCGCCGTTGCTTGCGGGAAGTCGCACGGCAGGTTTTCAGACACCATCACCAACTGCAGACAGTGAAAAGGCGATTTCTGATATGTTGGTCTTGCCACAGAACATGGTGGCAAAGTCGGTGCATGCAAAACCACCACAAAGTGCAGCGTGAGGTGCCTTTCACGGTCCATACCATTGGCAACGCAATAGCCATCCAGCAGACCAAACATGGCAAACAGGAGCTGCCCCCGCCGTTCCTTCCAAGCACATGGCAGAACCATGGCAATATGTCAACAAAGCAGGAGGCAACGCCTCACCCGGGAGTTGGATACTGCAAAGGCGGAGTTGATGGCTGCCCGCAGGCGCGGCGCCAGAGGCAATAGCGCCGCCCCCAGCGGCCCGATCGCTGCCGTCAGCAGACCCATCGTGTATGTCATGGCCGACTCCTGAGCCTGCATGACCGCAGCTCAGCAGCTGGTGATACTGTCTGCATCATTGCACAAGCCACGGCGCCGTCCACTTTCAGCGCGCTATACCACTGGAGCCTGCACTGCAGTACCCATTTGCACAGCCGATCATCGGCTGATAAACAGGCAAGACGTCAGGACCGAACAGGTACCTGCATGTTTGCAAATCCCGAGCCACACCAGGCGTAGCAGATCACCTTGGACGGCTGAGAGGTGCCGAGGGACGCCAGCTCCTGCTCCAGGGTGGCCAGCAGCGCCTCCGCCAGCACTGACGCCGCCACTTCGGGATCCGCAGCCGCCGCAGCATTGACCAGCAGTCCTGCCTGCAGAATTAGGTGTGCAACGCCATCAGCTCAAGCGCATGTGGGCAATCTCAACAGCACAGTCTGTAGGGTGAGAACTTACTGGACCTGGACGCTGACCCAAGGCAAGCACTATCAGAAGCAACTTCGCTCATGCTTTACTCAATGGTAGGCAACTCAAGCATGAAGCACCTCGGTGAGGGTCGATGGCAGCGTGCTGCCTGTGACAAAGCGCGCCAGACGTGTGATGGCGCGCTTGCGCATGCCCGGCGCCATGCGTGCAAACAGCAAGTGCACCGTCGGCCTGCAAGTTACAAGGTTATCTGATGTGACTCACGATGTAAGACTGCCTTGAGTGAAGAAAACAAAACAGCTAAGAACCACGCACGTGCTCGCAGCACAATTGCCACTTCCACCCGACTGGTGCAGACATTGCCTTGTGATCATCACCGTATACCATAGCCAGATGGCATTCAGTTTCCAGCATCAGGTGTCAATCCAGCCAAGTCTGGCTCGAGTGACCCAGATAGCCCCAAGAAGATGCAAAGACCCTCAAGTTGGACGAGGCGGCAGGCTTTCATAGTTGTCAACAAGCAACCTGGCTTGCCTGAACATGGACTGCTCCGAGGCCATCAGGAAGGAGTGGCCACGCAGCAGACTGCCGCTTCCTGCATCCACCCCGCGGTGCTCTGCCGGCGCGTCCAGGTTCGTCAGCACCGCAAAAACGCGGCTCAACAGCTCGTCCGCCCACTCCTCTGCTGCCAGGGGCAGAGCTGACGGCGCCCCGCTGCCATCCTCCTGTAGTGAATTACAGCATGTATACCAAAATGGACCTGCATGCATGTGGCTCAGCACTGAGTTAGCCCACTCCTCTGTTGCAGGGAGCAGCAATCATAAAACATGACTGCCATCCTCTGCAACCCACTCATGCACAGTGCCTGTTTGCACGGCTGAGAGGTGAAGAAATCCGCAAATCTTTGGGGCCATCCTCGTCAGATGGGCAAGGATTAGCACCTAGCGGGCAGAGCACACCTCTAGGGCAGGGATGCTGGAGAGCACGATGCAGAAGAAGCGGAAGCAGGACAGCGTCTTGGCCTCGTCGTTGGCGTCGATCGCCGGCAGCAGGGCTTGCATCGCCCCGGCCACCAGGTGTGCTGCCCGCTCCTACACAGAATGCGGATGGAGTCAAGGTTCAACACGGCCTGCATCCTACAGACATGCCGGCAGCAGTTGCAAGTAAGAGTGCCTGCTAGCATCGACAGCCAAGTTGACCCTGCAGCTGGACCATGAGTGACAGGAACAAGCATTGAGCTTTGCAAAGGAGGGCTTGTGCGCAGACTGCAGCAGCAATCCATGAAACTGGACAGATTGCCGGGAGGCCTGCTCACCCGGGCTTCAGCTTTCACAGCGGCGGCGTTGGCTACCATGTCGAGCTCCATCACCTCGCCCTCAGGCGGCGGCAGGCCGAAAGCCAACAGCGGCCGCGTCACCATGGACAGCGCCAGAATTGCGGGCACCAGCTGCTGCGACGCAGTCACTGCCTCCAGGGCGGCCTGCACAGCAGCCGATTATCGCACAAAAGTCACGGCCGCGACACCGGACCATGAACCGTGTCATTTGCCGGTTTCGCATCTAAATATATCTGAAAAATGATCTAAGTCGGGGGTCTGTCTGCGCAAGAGTCAATGGTGCTTGTGACTGCATGTAGCACACCTCAAAACGCTGACACACAAGCGGCAGCACAGTCTGGGGCGCCAGATATGCCATCCGCCGCAGCGTGTAGCAGGCAACCGTAACCGTGGTGCCGTCCTGCAGTGCATCATGTGAACCAGGAGAGCTTCACACCCTGCAATGACCGACAATCCTGCCGTCGCTGCTATTGCGACAGAAACACGGGCAACGGAGGCAGGCTGGCAATTGCGCCATCTGAATGTCGTGTACTTACAAGATCAGGCGGATGCAACAACAGCTACCTTTGAGGATTGGGCGCTGGCAGCGAGGCGCACGATGATCTGGGCGACAGCGTCACGCACAGCAGGCGGCAGCTCCGGCCCGCCAATATCAGTATCGTCCCCTGATGCATCCGACTCTGCTTCGTCCACAGCAGCCGCCTCCTCCATGATCACCACGCCGTCCGCACCGGCGGCCTCCGCCTCTGTCTCTTCGTCTGCCGCCGCCGCTGCGGCATCATCCATATCGGCATCTGCGGCAGTGCAATCAGCAGGCATGAACCCAGGAGTGCCGGAAACACTGCACAGGCTTGAAGACGAGATGGACGTGATTCTGCTGTAACGTGCTTCTGCTGTTACATGCAAAAATGTCTGTTCAGACATGTTACTTCTGATAGCTCCGCATCCAGCTACCTGCTGCATCTGGGGAGCCGGCTGCGCACTTTGCAGCAAGCTCCGCCTGGCGACAAGTCCGCCGCGTCAGGTGCCCACTCAGCTGGTTGAGGAACGTGCTCAGCGACGCTGTCCAGCTGCGTGCACGAGGAGCTGAAGGCAGTGAACATCCAAGCCACCACGCATGCGCCGTCCCTCGCATCTGGTTTCAGAAAATAGGCATCTGGTAAGTAAACAGGCATCTGGTGAGGCATACTGTTGTGATGCACCTGCCACTATTGCTGGGATGGTAGTACTGCTCCAGAAGAGTCGCGGCGGTGCGCAGGTGCGCCAGCGACGCATCTGCCTCTGCCCCTGCTGCTTCCTGCTGCCCGACTTTCTTGCCCTGCCGTGCTGCAGCAGGCTGCCCTGCAGCGGCGGCGCTCACTGCAGCGCTGCTGGCAGGAACTGTGGCTCGACCCAGTAGGTACACAATCACCTGATAGTCGCAACGAGACAGACATCGGCACAATGCAAATACCAAAATTCATGTTCATCACAATGCGAGAGTGCACCGCAATATGGAGTCGATCAGATTTGCACTAGTGTATGGGCACATCTACATGCTGGCATCACCTGGCCTGCGGAGGTTGCAACTCCTGCGCTAGAGCTGTGAAACGCCCAGACCGCCGCCTCCGGCGCTTTCCGGCCTGAGTACAAGAGACATGCCATGAGCGCGGTAGCTGCCAAGCAGAGAGCAGACCTTTCCATCTTCAAACCAAGGTACTTCTGTTTGAACTGGTGTCAGTGCAACGACACAATGCGATGACATGTAGCGGTGATCTGCGGTGCATGCGACGAGGACGAGGGCGAATGCACACCAAAGGGCGGCGCCGCAGTCGCCGAGCCAACAGGAAGGTGGAATGCCCACATGATGTGCGTGAACAGCTGCGGCATCAGCGGGCCCCAGTCCACCAGGCCTGCAGATGACTTCCAGTTGTCAGATCCTGATCCACGGCGTGACACAAAGGGTCAGCAGAGTCCTTGATTCTGGCCAGCGACTTTGGCCTTCAGTAATCTGCAGATGAAGTGCGCTTTTGGCAGGTGTTGTCTGCACATGCTGTCTGAAACCTCGCCAGAGCAAACAACACCGCTGAATGTCTTCAGCATAGACAGACCCCACTCACTGCGGGTGTCGTGCTTGGCCAGGCGGGCGAAGAGGGACATCCAGTGGCGGTCCCAGAAGTCGCAGTGCGCAACCAGGGACCAGACATCCAGCCATGCCGGCGCCCAGGCCCCCCAGTCACCGTCGCCCTTTGCCGCAGCGGATGTCGGCATGAACAGCGCCAGCTCACCCAGCGCCTATACTAGATGATTGGCCTCATCATTTGTGCCACGACGGTGGTACTGGCATGCATGTGGCGCTCGCGAGACTGGTATGCCTGCATGCCGTCAAGCCCAGACGCCATACGAGTTTCCAGGAGGCCCCACCATGAAGGCATGGGGGCGCAGTGGGTTGCGCAGCTGTGGCTCGAACTCGGCCCACATCTCTGCCGCGGAGCCTGCAGCACCATGAATAACACTGCGCAGTGTCACACTGCCAGGGCTATGATGTAGTGTGATGCAGATGCAGCGGCAAGTCTTGCAGATTAGCAGCGATCGCTTGGTGCATGCTACAGTGCAACAGCTGCGGGCCCACTTGGGCATTGTCAATAGCGTGAGAGCATACCTGTGGGGAAATAGCGTCGCAGCCTGCGCACTAGCTTGGTGAGCGCGTCGCCCACCACCTGCTGCAGCATCATCGGGCCTACAGCGCAAGGAGGAGGCAGTTAAACGAATCATCAAGGATCACAAACTTCGGAAGCCATGCCAAGACACCACCCACGTCCTGTGCTTTGCAGTAGTACGAGTACAGATCTTGATCTTGAGGTTGAGGGTGCGCAATCTGCTGCCGCTTCACACCGGCAAACGTCGACACGTGCCGGTCGCAGCATTGGAAGCAGAAGCAGATGTTAAAAACCCCTCACTCTCATACGTCTGGGTGCGCGCGAACAGCTGCCGTCGCAGCAGCGCCCGCAGCGGCTGCCACGGCACGGTCAGCCGCTGCTGCACACCCTTCACGTACCGCAGCCGCTGCAGCACGCGGGCCAGCAGCTTGGACGTGCGCACCAGCGCTGGCGTGTTGAGCTCCGCATGCATCACGACGCCCAGCAGCGTTTCAGCGAGTGCGGCCAGGTTGGCCGCCGGGTACTTGGTCGTTGTCTTGAGCAGCCTGTGCCACAATTGCAGCATGTCAGGCGGCACGGCACTAGTGTGATGGGCTGCGCACTGACGACAGCATCCCGCAGCCGATCGGCGAGCGGCAAAGGTACGCTGCCGAATTATTCGATCACATGCTAAGCAGCATATGCAGGGTGTATCGCTCTTCATGTCGGCAGCAGCATGGGCAGGGACAGCTGTGCAGGTGTGACTCGGACCGAGTTGCGAATGGGACTAAGATCCGCAGGGCGCCACTGGGGTTGCGGCGTCATCATTTAGTCAACATCCGACGTCCGGTATGCGGTGCACATGCTCTCGCTGAGTTACCAACACGGCTTTCACGCATGCGATATACTATCACAGCCGGGCACACCCAGATTGACCACGTGCTTCCGGACGCCGATGCAAGTTGTTCTCTGCAGGACTGCTTATACAAAAGATTGCATCCGACTGGTCGAATTCGCCTGCTAAATCGTTATGAGTTACGAGGCCAAAGACTCACGCAAAAAAGAGGGGTATCCACTTGAGCGTGGCATCCAGTTGCTTGATGATGTCGCCTTCGTGGGGTTCCCACTCGGCCTTGACTGCCTTGTGCAGCGCATCGAGCTGTTGCGCGTCATTTGCATAGTCCAAAGGCTCTGGGTGCCAGCTCGCGAGCAGGCTCTCCGCCATGCTGTGGGCAAAGAAAGGTAATTACAGGCTCAAAACGACACAGTGCGCAGGTTACGCATGCTCAAAGCTTTCCTATGCTAGCGAGTGAACGATGATCCGCGCATCATCAATTCAACCTGCACGCGCTGTCTGGCCAGAACTCGACACATTGCCAGTTGCTGGTCATTCCCCTTGTGAGCCAAAATGGGCACAGGGTTTATGACGGGAAAAATGGGCACCGCGAATTCCACCACTGTCAGTACCGCCGATGCACGATCGAGGAGTGCTGCTCCACAGCAGACGCAGCAAGTCATATGGTCATGCTTGATGATCGCAGAGACTCGTCGTCTGTGATCTGCCTTGAGCCCTGCGTTCGTAATGTGAGTTTTTCCACCCTTTGACCCTCTACAAATACGACCCTGACTGACCAGCTTCCACGTCAGCGAGCATCTGAGATGCAGCGCAGTTGCGCTTGGCGCTGGAGGCCTGGAGCCGCAGAGTGCGATTTGCGTCATTGCATTGTGCCGTTCCTGCGTTGTGGTGACCACAGCAGTGAAGAGCTGCCAGCAGCATCCAGCTGAGTCAAGTTGCAGTTGCTGCCACACCATCACCTAACGCAATGAGCCAGTCCACGCATAATGCGACGGACAGTAGCTTTGCAGCATAGTCAATACGTCAGCATATCCTACTATTCCGCGCAGTTACAACGCCGGCGATTCGGGCCAGTGAAGTTGTCATAAATTCTGGTGGTTTCTGCCTGGTCACAGTACCAGCAGCTGCGGTCTGCAGGAGCACTGGTGTTCCAGTGTGATGCCCCAGCTGCTGAGGCATTGAGACCCCGACGTGTCCGGCCGAATCGTCCGCCGACGTGCATGGTATCATTCAGCGTCGCAGCCCTTGCCACCGCAGCCGGCCGAGCAGCGCGCGCCTCCCCGCGGTTGCGGCGGTCACCACTTAACCTCACCGACACCGCCGCGGAGCGCGTCAAATTCCTGCTAACCAAGCGGCAGAAGGTCGGCACTGCCTGTGTGTTGGCCTGCATGGTGCACTGAGTGCGCAGCTTGTTGGTGTGCACGTGCAATGGTACAATCGGGACCAGCATCGAGCTGAGCGGCTTGCGTCATTCCCTGTGTAGGAATACCTGCGGCTGGGCGTGAAGCAGCGGGGGTGCAATGGACTGTCATACACGCTCAACTATGCGGGTGAGTTGGCCACTACCAACCATGCATGCTGGCCGCGCGAGCATGGCCTGTAGAATGCCGTGCAGACCTAGTGCATCAGTGTGGCGCTGGGCAGCGTGTATGCGCAGTGGGCACATCAACACTGTCTGACGCCATGAACCTGCTTGTCCATCAGTGCTGCTGTTGCCTTCATCTTGGTCAGGCAGCGGCTGAGCACTGATCTCCAATGAAGATGGCGTTGCCATCTCACCTTGCACCACTTGGCCTGCAGATGACAAGGGAAAGTTTGACGAGCTGGTTGAGGAGCACGGTGTGCGCATCCTGATTGAGCCGGCGGCGCTGATGCACGTCATCGGCACCACCATGGACTTTGTGGAGGACCGCATCAAGTGCGCTGCTGAGGCTTTGCAAATCCCAAGCTCTGTTGGCAAGCCTGATGAAATGAGTGTGTGCCAGCCTGATTAGCCTGATTGAATGAGAGTGTTCAAGACTGACCTTCCCATTGTCAAGCGCTGTCGTGTTGTCTGCAGGTCCGAGTTCGTGTTCAAGAACCCGAACTCAAAAGGCAGCTGCGGTTGCGGCGAGAGCTTCACCACATGAGCCAGCTCCTGAGAGAGTTTCTTCGGGGTGGGATCCCGCTGCTGAGGCGGACGTGCGGCTGCTGGGGACTGGCAGCTGTGGAAGGGGTAGTTTGGTCAGCCAGAGACCAGGAGCTCCGACATTGTAGTCGAAGTGCGAGAAGAATGCTGTACATTGCATCGTAGGTAGACACCGTGGGACCTTCAGACTTGATTGTTGGGGTTGCTCCGTTATTGATTGATTGCTCTGACGCATGCTGTGCCACTGCGAAACTTCACAGACACACAGATTGAAACTCTGCTGCAAGCGCAACAAACCTGGCTTGGCGCACGGATTGTCAAGCTGTGATTGCTGCACATGAGGTTGCCCTGAGACTTTGAAGTCTGCTAGCCGACCTCAAACCGCCACAGGTCTACCTGGATATCCCGTGACTTCTGCCTGCAGACATGCTGTCATCGTATCAGCAGCCAAAAGCAGTACACGCATGATGGCGCAGCAGCTCATCACCTTTCGGGGGCTTGCTCGTACAAATGTATCACATGATTGTGCCTCATGTGTGCCGGCTGGCGTGCTTACCTGTGGAAGGCATAGCTGGCGGGCAGGTCATATCGCAGCTCTGCCAACACCTCTGCCGACTTTGCATGGAGCTCCCCCATCGCCACCTGCAGCACCCCGCTACCAACCTCGTGCGTAGTGTGCACATGACGATGCCTGCTACCGTGCTCTCTGCATGCAATCGTACTTGCGCAGAGCCCCGCAGAGCCACAGGTCTGCTGCAGCTTGTACAGCATGTCCCTCGGTAGACAGAGCATCAGCACACCTTTTGTATGTGGGCGCGGGTGGAGCTCTTGTGCAACGAGTACACCGAGCCGCGAGAGACCTGCATATACAGAAGCACTCTAAGACCGCATCGCGACTGGACAACAGTGGCTGATCAGCAGGGCACAACCAGGACACAACCTTGCATTCGCGGCCTGCATCACACCAGACTTGGCTGAATGACATTACACAAGTAGTACGTGCAAGCGCCGATACGATGTTGCAGCTTGCGCAACTCACCGCGAAGGCAGCGCGCAGGAAGGCCGTGTCGGCGCCGCGGGTGCGGGTGCCGAAGGGTGGGTTCATGATCACGGTGTCGGCGGCGCGGCCCGCCCGCAGCGGCAGCGCCGTCACATCGCACCGCAGCAGGTCCACCTATTCAGGTGGTGCAGAGGCGCATGTGACATTACATGTATGTCAATTAGAGGTTTTGCAAACTACTCCTAAAGAAACTGCATTTGTGACAAGCACATATGAGACGATGCATGATGTCTGCGCAAAAAGATTGCAAACCATCTACGGTGTCGTCAGCCGCAGCCATCACAGTTTGCCATCTAGAGGCGGCGCAAGCGGGCCTTTTCCCCAGGGGCATATCTCAGTAAGTCTGCACACTTATGCAGGGACTGCGCCCTCAGGACACATGAAGACCTCGACAGAAGAATCTGGAACCCACCATGATGCCATCAAAGGCATCGCAGTTCTCCGCCGCCACCTCCAGCGCGCCCTCATCACAGTCCACTCCCAGCACGTGCGCTGCCCCCAGCATCGATGCGCCTATAGCCAGCATCGCCTGCACTGACATGCTGAGATCGTCCTCAAGCTAGAGGTGCAGTGGCCAGTGATGAGCTGCCTGTCTTTGCAGGCATTGTGTCAACAGAATGACGCAATGAGGAGAGATCAGCCGAGCGTGCAAAACTGCGGAATCGCAACGCATGAATGTGCTGACGACTCACCGTGCCACAGCCCAGGTCGATGACGGTGCGCCCGCTGAACTCGTCAAACATGCTGTCGACCTACGTGCACCCGGATGCAATGGCTGAGATCCGACAGCCGCGCCGTGGCCTGCACTCTGTCAAGTCAGCAAGACTTTTGCCATACAGCTCAGCAGCGATGTCGCAGCTGGGTCCCCCACCGTGAACAGAAGCCGCGAAGCCAGGTGCGGGCCCGTGGGATACTGTTCCAGCTCGATGCGGGGCTCAGCAAATGGGGCAATGTCCTGGCAGATGCGGATGCAGAGGCCCCTCCCGTCAGCCACAGCATACATGCCACAAACGCAGAGCTTCGTCCCAAGTAATCTGAGCCTGTGCTGGACAGTGAAAAAGGTGTCCGCACCCACCTGCATCAGCGACTGCAGCTCCTTCAGCTTCATGGCGGCACTCGACTGGACGGCAGGGCGCCAACCGGGTGATCTCTTACATTGCTCGACAGTTCGCAATCTGCTTTGGAGCCCAATTTAGCCTTCCTCTTGAGCTTCTGATTCCTCCAAATTGTCATCAACACGATCGCAAATCACTTTGCTGGACTGTTACAGCATGCGCGCTTGCATGCGTCTGTGCCAGCATGCATGTGCAAAGGGCAGCGCGTCGCTGGAGCAAACGTCAGTACTATGGCTGTTCTCGGTTGTAAAGGTGATCGACTGCAAACGACTTTGTGGAAGCCGAGCAGCTGCCTCGGCCATGCCAATGCTGCATTGGTCGCACCCCTGCTGTGTGCACATGCAGCGATGTGCGCCCAGGCTGCGCCAGTGTTGCCTTTACTTGCCACTCCGCAGATACTGCAAGCGTGTTCTCACATCACACGCTTCCGTTCGGCCGTCGCGGTCCAGCCAACACTCTCACCTTTGGTACAGTCTCCTCTGCAATCCTCAATACACTGATTCATTTTGCGGCTAACTGGCGCGCTGCCAGGCAGCTGAAGTGGGTCAGGAGGCTGGTATGAAGCCTTGAGCCGCACGGGCATGCGGGGCTGAGGTGGCCAGGGGTCCAGCGGCATGCTGGCCCGGCTGGCGGCGTGCTCCGCCATGCGGCAGCTGCGTGCGGCGCAGCAGTGCCCTTCTCAGCTTCGTGAAGCAGCGGTGAGACTGCGCCACGTGAAGCATCTTACAATCTGATCCACCATCAGCACCAGGCCTTTTGGCCGCATTGGCTCGCACTAACCCGCACTGGCGCGAGGTGAGGCACCTGGGCGTGAACAGCTTGTTGCAGTGCTCCGCTCGTATTCATGATGCATAACCGGCAAAGCTTTCCTGCACGCATCTGCAGGCCGCATCAGCGCCGCGGGCATGGCAGCACCCAGCCGGCGCGGCCGCTGCGCACAGCACGCCGGGCGCCATCTGGGCATGGCTGCAGCAGACAGCGCGCACCAAGACCAGCATCACCAGCGCGGGCCTCAAATTTTACAAGCCCGTGACTGCAGGTGCATGGTCTGACGTGGGCTGCACGCATGTCTGGTGGCAAGCGGACGCACACCTGCACCTGTCGCTGTGAAGTATTTTGGAAGCTGCCGCTACTACTGGAGCTGTGGAGCTGTCCGCCACCTGCCGTTCAACACGATGACTGAATGCTATCCAAACACAGTGAAGGATCACTTGCATCGGCAGCTGATTGCATAAAGTTCTGATAGGAATTTCAACCTCATTCTCTATGCTGCCAAACCCCTGCAGGGCAGCGGGGGCGGGTGACGACATCGCGAGAGGGCCTGCATAAGGGCGGCCCGTATAAGCCGCTCACCACTGGCAAGCGCTCCACTGGAGGCCGCAACAGCTCTGGCACGTGAGTGTTGCGCGCAACTCCTGCATGTTACTGTGAGCATGAGTCGAAAGTGGCAAGGCTGTCAACATGGTCAACCCTGCTAGTAGATGCACCAGGCTCTCGACCTGTTCTAAGTTGTCATTCCAGCAGAGCATGTGGTGCACTGTGCACAGCGCTCTCAAAGTCATGTGAAGTGCTCAGCAAAAGTTGCACTTTACATGCACCCTCATTTTGCAGTACAGAGGACGGTGTAGCACCGAGGCCGCAGCCATGAGCCTGTTGCGGCTGATCGACTCATGTGACCAACACGAGTTTTGTAGGGAATAGTGCTCGTATTCAATATCATTGCTGCAGAGTCACGGCGTGGCACCGAGGCGGCGGCCACAAGCGCCTGTTTCGGCTCATTGATCTGTGGGGCAGCCGGGAAAATTGACTCAGTCATGCTCACATTTCACGCTGCTGCTGCAGGGTGACAGCGTGGCATCGAGGCGGCGGCCACAATCGCCTGTTTCGGCACATCGACCTGCGTGGCCAACACAAAATTAATGAGTTTCATGCTGACATTTGACACCACTGCTGCAGGGTGACAGCGTGGCACCGAGGCGGCGGCCACAAGCGCCTTTTCAGGCTGATCGACCTGCGAGGCAGCCGCGCTGGCCAGGATGGCATCGTGCAGCGCATCGAGTACGACCCGAACCGCTCAGCACGCATCGCGCTCGTCAAGTACGGCGAAGGTGTGCAGTGTTCACCTGGCTCCGCATCTAAGACGATCATCTTGAATCTCGGGCAGCTCATCGTGCATCATGCATAACGCCAGCCGCTATAAGCACATCATATGCTTCAGGTATAGTGACGGTGCAAGCGTCTCGCTCCATGTGGCGAAGGAGGGCCCTCTGTAAACACATGATATACTGCTATGATTGCATGCAGTGCATTGCAGGCAGTTCACGACAGCTCGCTGCGCCTGCTTTTAAGCAGCCAGTTCTTCACTTACCCATGCAATGCAGTCAAAAGAAGGTGTTGGATTCTGTCCCACTCGCAGAGGAAAGGAAAGAGGCATACTCATACATGCTGGCGCCGCAGCGGATAACGGCGGGGACAGTGCTGCGGTCGGGGCCGACCGCACCCATCACCATTGGCAACACGCTGCCACTCGCAGCGATGCCTGCTGGCACACAGGTGAGCGGAAGGGCAAACACCGAAAGAACATGCGCTTGCCATCATATCAGGACTGTCTGTAAAGGAGCCGCGGTCTTGCAGTCGGGGCCCAGCTTGCCCATTCCCACCCACGCAGCGCTGGCGCTGGCTGTCATCCCCGCTGGCTCGCAGGTTGGCGAACCCATAGCGTTCTGCCTTGTGCACTGCAAACCTCCGCAGCAGCTGGCATGCTGTGTGTGATCACATGCCTGGCGGCGGCTGATTGTGCGCGATGTGTTTCATCGCGCGCGGTTCGGGTGCCTGATGTCCAGCTGCTTTCCGAGGACTTGCAGCTCGCTTCATAGGCCGGCGCAGTGCACACCCGACACTCTTTCAAGCGGTTTTGCAGGTGCACAACATCGAGCTGCGGCCAGGCAAGGGCGGGCAGATGGTGCGCGCGGCCGGTACCTCCGCCACCCTCATCTCCAAAGGTGCGTGTGTGCTGGGTTCTACAGAGTATTGAATGGGCACCTGACATGCTGCTGGCCAGGTAGCTTGCTCCGGATCAGACAACGGGCTTCAAAGTTGCCACAAAACGTCCTCCACCCACGGTCACTGGGTGCCATCTGGTCATTACTGGGGTGCTCAGGTTGCTGTGTTGACTAATGCAGGGGAGGACGGGTACGCGCTGGTGCGGCTGCCGTCCGGCGAGCAGCGGGCAGTGCTGTCGCGGTGCACGGCGACCATCGGCGCGGTGTCCAACCCGCAGCACGCCAACCGCAAGGTCGGCAAGGCCGGCTTCAGCCGACTCATGGGCTGGCGCCCCGTCGTGCGTGGCGTGGCGATGAACTCGGTGGACCACCCCCACGGCGGCGGCAGGTCAGACCCTTTCAGCACAATCTGGATGAAGTGTAACTTTTTGCAAGAATGTGGAATGGTAAGCAAGCCGGGCTTAGGGGCGTTCCATTGTCCGCGGCGTGGCGATGAACTCGGTGGACCACCCTCACGGCGGCGGCAGGTCAGACCCTTTCAGCGCTATCTGGACGAATTGTGACTTTTTGCAAGAAAGTGGAATGATAAGCAAGCCGGGCTCAGGGGCGTCCCATTGTCCGCGGAGTGGCGATGAACTCGGTGGACGACCCCCATGGCGGCGGCAGGTCAGCCTCCAGAGTGCTGCCTGCTGCTCTACAAATTTACTGCTGTCTATCTGTGTCACACTGTCAGTGAGGTGGGTGTGAGTCCAAAAAGCGTCTGCGCACCTCGTGGCATTGCAGCAGCACGTTCTGAGTCTGAAATTGTGCATGTGTCCGTGCCCTGAGTGCGATCATCCACTGCTGGCAGGGGCAAGAGCAAGGGGCGCATCTCACAGACGCCGTGGGGCGTGCCCACCAAGGGCTACCGCACGCGGCTCAACCCGCGCACGGACCAGTACATCCGCCTGTCCCGCCACAAAGTGCGCGCCGGGCGGTAGCGCGCGCCGGCGACGCTTCCTTGCCCATGCGCCGCTCGACTGCGCTGGGCGGAGGGGAACGCTGAGCGCAGCAGCCTGCCGGGAGCAGGAGATCCAGCTCGCACACCCATCTGAAGAGAATTCGAGCCAGGCGGTACTCTGAGGACAAGTTTGCTGGCGAGTGTGCAACGCCGTCGCGACCATTCACTCGCCTTGGGTTGGCACTGGCGCAATTATGGTGGCAGAGAATGTGTTGTAGGCACCGACCATGGCAACATTCCACATCGCTGAGTGCTGGCTCTTGGGGGCGGAAGTCAGGATAGTTAAGGGTTGCTGATGGTAGTGATTGTCAGCCGTTTGCTTGTTGGTGCTTGCACATGGCCTGAACGTCTGATGCTACCTGAGCGAACAAGAGTAGCAATGTCAAGATGTGCTGGCCCTCAAGTTTGCAGGTCAACAGCCTGCACTGAGATGGTCTAACCGGATGGTGGTCAAACACTGCACTTTGATCATAGCAATTAACCAGTAGCAAACCCCAGTGGAACAGTATTAGTAAAATGAGTGCCAATGCGTCATTCAAACAACTGTGGCTGACACGACCCCATCTTTCATCAGCCCTCTGCCTCGACCGCCATGAAGGGCAGCCTGCAGGAGACTGCGATTCTGCAAGTCATGACGCTTTCTGCAGCAGCCGGGGCGACCTCCGCTGCGGCTGTGGCGCCGCTTCAGTGGGCTTGTTCCTCGGCCTCCGAGTCGCGGGCTGCTGTGTCGCAGCCGCGTGCGCGGGCTCGCCGATTTGCTCCGGGGTGGCCGGCCGCTGGTCGCTGCGCAGCTCGGCTCCCGGCCAGTCGACCAGCTTGAATGTCGTGTCCGCCAGCTCCCGGGACAGCGCCTCAGAGACGCAGAAGCCGTGCCGCTGCCGTGGCTCCAGCACAGCCTGCGAATTGGACCAAAATGCGTGCCAACACATCAGCCCTTGCATCTGAGCGGGGCAGGTGATGTGCACGTCCATGCCATGCTCTCAACCTCTGGAGGTGTCCTACATCCTGACGTCTTCATCCTCATTGTCAAACCTGTAGCAGAGCAATTTGTACCAGACGGCCTGGCAGCCAAATACGCAGCTGCTGCCACCATCAGCTTCCAAAGATTACAGGGAAAGGTCTTGAAACTCGAACTCATATTGACAGATTACCGGCAAGCCGGGCAGGGGGCGGTGCAGCTTCCCCCCACAAACCCCATCTCATTGAGCTGGGATGTGCAGGGTGTCATCCTGAATCAGCTGGTCACCTGGAGACCGGGCGGCTGACGACACAGCTCCATCCATCACCAGTTTCCCCACAGTAACAATGGTGCAACTCCCGACAGAGCATGAAAGCTGTGCTGCAGGTCAAACATTCGACGGGCTACCTGGACGCCAGGCAGCCGGCGGCGCAGCTCCTGCCACTGCCACTGCGGGAACCACTTGTCCCCCGGCGCGCACACGACGGCCACCCTGTTACCTGCAGCACGCTGTTGTTAACCTTGAGGCAGCAGATGCGGCCATGCCAGCGCCTTTGGCCATCTTCAGGGCCTGTGAAGCCGCTCAAGCAGCATCAACAGTTTCTCCGCGCGTGAGCGTGCTTCGCGCAACAGCACCATCGCACTGCAACAGCACCATCGCACTCCAGTCGACAACTGAAGTAGGGTTCAGGGTTCCACTCACCTAGGGACTCTAGGAATGGCCAGTCCGCCGGCGCATTGAGGTCCCGGAACTCATGCCCGGCCAGGTGCAGCGCGTTTGCCACATGCGAGAATGACAGCATCGCCACCGTTGTGTCCACCGCATGGTCTTCCAGGCCTCCGCCTACACGGCACCAAAGGAACCATTTCCGCAGCAGATGCCCAAGACGCACGATGCTCCTTGTACAGGTGCACACCATTACCTTGCCAAAGGTGCTGTCATTGCGGCTGTCACTCAGCCCTTGCAGGCACGCCTGAACTGACAGAGCTGCATCGGCGCGGGGCACTCGAAGGCACTCGGTCACGCCAGAGGCAACGGCGGATGTCCACGAGGTTGTGTCTGGACAGGCTCGCACCTGCGAAGCTGACGAAGCGCCGCAGCAAGGGCGACGGCAGCAGAGCGACGCCGGAGGCCACCGCGCCGGCGAGCCGCGGCCAGGCGGCGAGGTGCACCAGGGCCCACTGCCGCCAGGACGCGGTGTCAAACTGCAGGAACGGCATGAGCGCCACAACCTGCGCCGGCACCACCAGGGGGCTTAGGTGACCCTGCCCATCAAATACATTCAACACACCTAAGAGCTCGCCTAGGGGTCTGCTGTGAAGCATCAACGCCTCGACAATTGACATCGATAGTAGTGATAATCTGCACGCAGAGGTGTCCTCACCTTCTGGATCTGATCAACGCCGTCATCCAGCCGCTGGAGTTGCTGCATATTTTGCAGGGCGATGTGTGCCCCTGCGCATGAGAATGGACCGCAAGTCATCGCTTGTTTATGAGCGCAACAGGCAGCATGCCCAGCGGCACTGTCAATTTGGTGTGGGTGCTGCTCGGGCAGGCAGCACTTCAAACAGTCGATCTGGGTTGGTCGACACCTATGGAATGCCCGATGAGCACAACCGGCGGTCGCCCCGTGCCCAGCACGTGCTGCTGCAGGCGACACTGCAGGGCTTCAGCATGAGTGCTGAATACATCATTGGCTTGCAGACGAGGACACGACATGTTCGCAGACACGCCAGTCACGAGCGTTGAAACATGCGCCTACCTGCAGGTACAGCAGCTTGTGGTCTGTCTGCTGCCGCAGGCTGAACACCTGCGCCAGCGGGAAAACCGCTGCTTCAAGGACAGCCTCGGTGACCAGGTGTTTGGGATGCGATTGTGCAAAGTTGCACTGTGAACCCAGGACAATATGTATCATATTTTTAACTAAGAGACAGCAACTTGCTTTGCCGGCAAGGCCATTGCCGCACTGGCCCAGGTTGGAGACGCCGATCACGTTGGCACGGCCGCCAAGTCCGTCATAAAGGGCGTCCATGAACGGCAGGTAGTATGCGGCATTGCCTGAAGGCCTTACAAACAGATCAGCACCGGCAGGCGCAGCAATTTCGCGCACACAGCTGCCCGTGCGTGCGGCAGCCAGCAGCATGTCCAGGAGCGCATGTCTGTTCCAAACAGAGACCTCAACCGAGCGCACCTGGATTGCCGGGGAACACCACGACCTGCAGCTCAGGCCGTGTATTCTGAGCGTTGCGGCCGAAGACCTCCGTCGCCAGGCCCGCCAGTTCCACATACTTGCGCCAGAATTTGTTGCTGTGCATCATGGCGCCGAAGAGCTGCGAGCCAAAGCCGGTCGGACGCAGGAATGTATCAGACGTAGCTGGTCATGCTATTGGCCACGCAGTTGTGCGCTTTCGCGCTATTGACGGGGTCAAGCGTGATGTGGTGTCGAACTGCAATCTGGACCGCTAAGTTGTGTCGCACACTGAGGTATAAATGCTTGCGTGCGGCAGGTTTGAGTGCTGATCTCGCATGCAATTAAATGTCAGTACAAAAGCAATGCTTGCAAATGAACTGTGCCTATCAGGGCAGCATGTGGCCATGCACAACAGCGCAGTACATGAGTGATTGCACACTGCAGCACTGTCAAAACCATGTTCTGCACATATGTTTCATGTCAAGTCAATAAATCCATGTCATCGCTAAAACCCCGCGCAGCAGTCCCTGCCGAATTTGCAGCTGCCTGAGGCGGCCAGCTGCAGTTGCGTGCCGCCATGCAGCATGCAACCGCAGGAAAATCCCCCCAGAAACCCCAGATCCAGCGCGCGATCACACGCTGCATGCCATGAATGCCGACCAGCTGGCTGCTAAGACCACGATCGCCACGGAAATGCCCCCCTGCAGAACGCGCAGAGCAAAAGGACATCATGGGGCGGCGCGTGACACCAGCCAAAAGTCTGCAATGCACATCATGTCCGTCTTCCTGATTAACGACGAAATGTTGTCACGAGCACGCAGCGACAATGTACAGCATGCAAGCCACCGGGCTTGAGCCAGCCAGCTTGCCTGCTTGCTGGCACTCTGTGGGGCTGGTGCCGCCCCGCCGGGCGCCAATGCGACCGACGACGTCGCGGGCGTCTGCGACACATGCAAGCCACATGTCATTGCACTTTGTTGCCGTGCAATCTGCGGGGTGCGCTTGGAAGGTGTGGCAAGTGCGGGGTGACAGGTTTCTGTGCATCTGAGCCGGCTCAAATCCGAAACAGCAAACAGCGGCGACAAGGTAGCACACCGTGGGGGCCGCTGTTGGGGCGTCAGTTGCCGTGGTCGTGGTGGTCGTGGTGGTCGTCGTGCCGTTCGCAGTGGGCGTCGTGCTATTCGCAGTGGGCGTGGTGCTGTTCACTGTAGCTGTAGGGGTACTGGTGGGTGCGGCGGTCGGGGTCGTGGTGACGCCCTCGCTCGCAGCTGTGCCATTGGTGGCGCTTGCGGCTGTGCCATTAGTGGCATTGCCAGGCGGCGGCGGCGATGGCAGAACCAGCCCTGTGGCATATGGCGGCGGCGATGGCCTCCTGCAACATGCGACGCTCTGATCATTCTGCAGCGTTCACGCCACATGACGGGCACAATGATCCGAGGCCACTGCTCAATCAGGTGTCAACTGTGCTCCAGGCAACTGTGGTGGTGAAATGCGACTGCAGACAAAAGCCACTCACGCTGTGACTTGGTAGCTCACGCCACAGAGGTTGAAGAGGCTCGAACTAAGAGCAGTGAAAATGGAGCTTCAGCACCAGGTTTCTCAACATGCTTCTTGCCATGATGCATTCAATTGTGGCACTGGAGAGCATGACAGCAGCCCGCATGTGGGAAAGGCAGGAGGGCTTACAATCCAGCGCCGTACGCCGCAGAACTTGCTAAAGTGTTCCGGCAGGACTCGGACAGCTGCAAAATTCAGAGGACAACTCAGTGGCTGGCAGCCTCAGGGGTTGCACGCTCATCAAACGAATGGGAGGTGACCATCCAAGAGGCAGCAGGCGAAGATGCAGCATGCCTGTCACAGCGTTCACCTGATTCAGGATGTTGATGCAGCCTGCAGGGCAGCTCTGTGTGGCTGCGACCGATGCGCACGCTACCGTGCGTTGTCCAAACTCGGTCCCATTGCCGAACTTTGCAATCAGGCACTGCGCGTCCGCATTTGCTGCCGCTGCATGCAAAGTGAGGGGTCCAATCTTGAGAACGGGTAGGACATATGAGCAGCCCTGCGCTGCACTGCACCTGAAGGCATTATCGAGCTGTCGACCTGAAAGAGCAACGGAGTCGGGTGAGGGTGACGGTGTTGCAGGTTGTCACGAGCTGTATGCTGACAACAGGACCACAAGACATGGTCAGGGCACGCAGCCTCGACCCTGCAGGCAGCGCAGAAGGACTGATTGCAATGCTCAGCAATGCTTGGACGAGTGTCTTCGTCCTCAGACCCGCCGCGGGTGCTGCTTGCGGTTCAGCTGCACCGCTGCGAAGCCCCGAAGCTGCGATGGAAGGGGACTCACCTCGAGCACTCTCGCATCTTTTGACAGCAGGCTGCGGCCTTGATGGGGTCATAGATCTCATATAAACTGTCGACTTGCATGCTTGTGCACAGAAAAGACCGTCTGGTCCACCTGCACCCCTCGCTTGTAGTGTTACTACAGCACGTCCTGCTTCAAAATCTTCTCGCGGTGGAGCCTGCCGCCGTGACGCTGACGTATCAGCCCGAAGCAACGCATCTGACACTACTGAACGGGCGACAGTGTCCGTCTCGGCTGTTGCAATCACGCACCGGCCTGCGCCTCAGCCTGCTTGATGTAGTTGTTGGTCGCATTTTGCTGAGCCGCTACGGCGTTTTGGTACGCTTGTTGAGCTGATTGGGCTGCATTCTCACCAATCTGCGTGAAGTTCAGCGTCGTCTGCGCGCGGACGGCGGTGCCGGATACCAACACTACGACGGCAAAACAGAGGACGAGTCTGGGAAGTGCCATGCCGCTGACGACTATGCTGCGGTTTGTCTCCGAGATTGCTCTCATCAGCCAGCTCAATCGCAACGCAACCGCGTATTGTGCGCTAGTGCGCAGGCAGGCGCAGGGCATGTGCAATAGGCAAGAATGATGAAGGACATTTTAAGGTTTTCCTTTCAGGGGCCCTTCTGCTCGGCCCCTGTGTTGGGCGAATAAGTTGTGTTGCCAGCAAGTGACATATGCTCAGGAGGACGTCGATATCACCAGATGTATACGTCTAGCCGTGTGGCACAGCCTTTGTTCCACAACTCCACCTTCACATATGCGCACAATGTCACTCGTGCCAAATGAAACCGCATGCTGCAGTACACATTTCTCAGTCACAAAGCAGCATCAGCTGCAAAGAATTGTCACAGAGGTCAGTGTTCCCCGTTCAAACAGTGTCATCAATCACAGGTTCGTTTGTATATTCCTGCTAGGTGCCGCAGCTGTTCATCTGATGTTTGTATCTTCAATCACTTAGACTGGCAGGAATCCTGCCAGCATGCCAGCGGTTGCAGTTGCAAGGGCAAGTGCTGGTACCACGCTTGAGACCTGCAGCAACACAGCACGAGCCTGCTTGTGCAAATGTGACGGTGGTTGCCACGTGCAATCAAGAATTCACATGCGAAGCGGCGGGCCAGGTGCTGCTGACACCCCCCAGTCGCCGGCAGTCACCTGTGGCATGGCAGCCTGAGGCGCGGGCGCCGGCGCCGGCGCCAAGGCAGGCGTCAGGGCCGCTGCCGAAGCTGCTGAAGACGGCTCGGCCGCGGGCGATGCGGCGGGCACCGCTCCCGGCGCGGGCGCCACGGGCGCCGCAGCTGTGGCGGGCGTCCCGATCAGCGCGTCTTCGGGCGCCAGGCCGCTCGCCGCCGGAGCCATCGCGGGCGCCAGCACTGCCGCTGCTGCTGTTGGCTGGGCCGCCACCGCCGCTGCCGCTGCTGTCCGGCGCGCGGTCGGCGCTGGAGTCGGCTGCGCTGTGGGCGCGGCGGTCGGCCGTAGCGCTGGCGCCGCAGTTGGCTTAGCCGTTGGCGAGGCTGTGGGCGCTGGTGTCGGCTGCAGCACAGTGCAAGCAGCCCGTGAACAATGAACTGCCAAGTGCCCACAGCACACAGTCAGGTGATGCCAGAGCATGGGGCGTGCTCTGTGCTCACTGCAGATCGATCAGTGGCATCGTGGCTGCCATGGCCACCTGGGGAGTCGGTGCAGCAGATGGCTGTGGAGTGGGTGCTGTGGTTGGGCTTGGTGTGGGTGCGGGAGCTGGGATTGGGGTGGGCGCGGCCGTGGGCGCTGCTGAGGGCTGGATGTGCCAGAGCATGCACGTCAGAGCACGGGACGATGCTCACTGCATGGCCAGGGCAGCACATGGTTGTGCTTGCTGCTCACCTTCGGTGTCGGCGCCGGCGTCGGCTCTGGCGTCGGTGCAGGCGTCGGGCCCGGCGTCGGCTGCAGGACAGCAAGCAGCCACGGCTTGCTGTTGATCTCAGCAGGCGGCATGCTTGCTGTCCTGCAGAGCTGATAGCCAGCAGGCAAGATGTGGCCTGGGGTGCTGCCCGTGTCACACCCAGTGGCAATTGGCTGTCTCAGCTCACCTTGGTGGTCGGTCTGGCGGCTGGCACTGGCAGAGGCTGAGAGTATTCATGTCAAGTCAGAACTGGGACGCTGCTCATTGCACATCCAGGGCAGAATGATTCTCGTGCTTAGTGTCAGTGTCGGCGCCGGCATCGGCTCTGGCGTTGGTGCAGGCGTAGGGTTTGGCATCGGCAGCAAAACAGCAAGCAGCCATGATCTGCTGTGAGTATCAGCAGATGGCATGCCTGCTGTCCTGCCGGGCCCACAGCGATCAGGCAGGAGATCGGGGTGGTGTGTCACACCCGGTTCCAGGAAATGTCTCAGCTCACCTTGGCTGTCGGTGCAGGGGCTGGCGTCGGTAGAAGTTGTGGTCAGGTCAGGGACTTGTAAAAGCAATGCACTTCCAGGCAACGCTTGTTCTTGCTCACTTCTGGAATTGCCGCAGCAACCGGCCTCGGCGTTGGTGCAGGCGTTGGTGCAGGCGTTGGGCTTGGCGTCGGCTGCAGGACAGCAAGTTGCCACGGCTCGCTGTGGGTTCCACAGCAAAGGGCATGCTTGCTGTCCCGGAGATCTCACAGCAATCAGGTGAAGTATGGCCTGGCTTGGTGCTCGTCTTACACCCAATTCTCATCGAGTGTCACAGCTCACCTTGGGCATCAATGCCAGGGATGATGTCGACAGAAGTTGCAGAGCACATGCGTCAGGTCAGAGCATAGAACAATGCACACTCAGAGCAATACTCTTGTGCTTATTCACCTCTGGCGTCGGTGCAGGAGTCTTTGGTGCAGGCGTTGGGCTTGGCGTCGGCTGCAGGACAGCAAGCAGGCATGGATCACACCATTAACGAGCTTGCCATTCTGAATGCCCACAGCAAGCAGGTGGGTTGCGGCCTGAAGTGGAGCTCGCGTCAGACCCGTGCATTGTATGATGTTCCAACTCACTTTGGGCGTCGGTGCAGGTGCTGGCTTTGGCGTGGGTGCAGGAGTTGGCCCTGGTGTTGGCGACGGCGCCGTAGGGGCAGTGGGCGACACACCTGCGGCCTGCCCCTCGGCGCTGCAAGAAACGTGGCACCGGAACAGTCACAAACGTGGCCACACACACCAGCCAGAGGCTGATACGCTGAGATGCCATCGTCGCAGCAGCCTTTGCAGTTCATGGCTACATCATTGCCGATCGTTTGAGTCACCTGGCGGCAGCGTTCGAAACACTGAAGGAGATGCCGCAAGACGAGAACACTTGCTGCATGGCAGACGACAACGTCTTAGCAGTATGTCTGGCTCTTATGAAGATGGGCAAGCTGCGCATGTAGCACAGCGAATGCAGCATGGCCACTGCGAAGGTGGCCATTGCAGGAGGGCATTGCACGAGCTCCAGCACACACGGTTCGCACAAACAGGGCTGGCAACACCTGATACAGTGGGCCGAACGCGGCATCGCTTGCCACTGTGTTGCGGCAGCTGCTCGGGATCTTTTCTAGAAAGTCTTTGCAGCCCGAGGCGCAGTCATTGGACCCCAGGTCATTGGCGCATGCTGCAGAGCCCGAGGACTGCTCGCTGGAAGTCCCCTCGAACTGGCTCGACAGGCATGACAGGTCCGATGATTGCCCTGCATGGTGACACCAACGAGACACCGTGTGTTGCCAAGTTGAGGAGACGATCGAGACGAGCAGCTCAGTGATGTTAAAGAGGCATCACGCCTGTCAGCAGGTCAAACAGCCAAGCGCCTGGTGTGGCGTGCAGTGCTGAGCACCTCAGTTCGCTTGGCAAATTCACTCATCAAATGCACACCGAGTGCACAATCTCGGACGTCAACGCAAGTGGGCATCATCCACGCTGAGTTGTACGCAGCATCTCAGCATGTTTAATGGCCGCTGCTTGTCGCAGCAGCCGCACATATTGGATGATTGGAGACATGCGAGGTGAGCCGTCCGTGCCTCTGAGCTATCTGTGTGGTCACCTTGCACGGAGACGCAGCCGGCGGCGAGCAGGCATGCAACCAGGACCGTGGCCTCTGCCGCTCTCATGGCGTCGCGGCTGCGTCAGTGGTATGCCTGGTTGAAAGCCGATTGCGTCGATGAGGGGCGAGATATTTCCCCTTAGCTAGGGCTGCACACCGTGACGCGGCCACTGCACGTCTGAGCCGAGACTTGGATACTTTGATGATCTATCGGTGCCAGATCCGCCCGCATAGATGCTATATCCTGGCGCTGCTCCTCAAGATCAACATGCAGCTGCACGACAACGTGCGCTGGCGCTTCCTACTGCCGCAGGATAAAGTTACTCAGACTGACCTGACTGACTGGTGACCGACACAGGACCGACTCGCTGGCCAGCTGGCTCCGCGGCCGCTACAGAACATTGTACGCAGTCAGACTCGCAGCATTTTTGGTTTTGTATCGTCTGCATTCCCGGACGCACAGAGCCAAACACCACGTTGTGATTCAGCCACACAGCAGGTGCGGCAGTGCCGGTGGCGCTGGTGCTGGCAACCTGTCCATGTTCACCATACCGCAATTGCAGATACAATTTCGTGTACAATGATCACGATTAATCATCGGTGGTCTTCGGCTGCGTCCCACAGCGAGACGACGGCGGCGCCCACGGCAAACAACAGGCTGGCCCGCAGCGCCATCTTGATCTGCAAATTCAGCCGACGGCACATAAGCACTGTTACGCAGCTGCCTTTGAGTGATGCTTACACACGTTTGAAGAGGCACATTCGATGAAGCAGGGCCCGTTGATCAAATACACGCACAGCATCAGCAGCATCATGCTACCTGGAAGCGCCCGGAGGCGCCATTCTGCGTTGCTGAGTATATAACGCTGCAGAAGTCGAAGTACTCCGTGAAGTACTGGCCCGAAGCGCCCTCCGTAGCGAGCGAGTGTCGGCAGCTTTGCGGGATCTGCACATCGTTTACTTACATATTGGCCTCCGCGTCTCGCCACACATGTCATTTATCAGCCTGCACATCAGAGAGGCACAGCAGGGCGTCTCAGCAGCTCTGCTCACCATGTTCAGGAAGGTTTTGCAGGTGGCCGGGCAGGAAGAGGGGCTGGGTCCCGCCAGCACAGTGTCCCTGCTGCAGTTGAACTCTGCCGCCAGCACCTTGGTATCTGCTTGCGCCTGGACAAAGCACAGGACGTCGCTGCTGGGCAGCACTGCAGGGCAGGGACATAGCATGTTAGCAGCATCGAGATGAGTGAGACGAGTATGGCAATGAAGCCCTCCAGAAGCACAGGTTTTCGGCCATACGCATGTGTGTGACTCGCCTTGTCAGTATTGTCAACCAATTTTTTCAGAGCATGTTTACTGTAGCACACACGCAGAACCACCCATGCCTCACCGTCAGCTGGCGGTGGAGGCGCCGGCGGTGGCGGCGACTGTGGCGGCGACGGCGGGGGCGACTTGGCCGGGGTCTTGCCGGGCGGCGGCGGCAGCTTTGCCGGTGGCGGCGGCACCTTTGCTGGCGGCGGGGACGTTGCTGCAGTTGTTGGAATCTCCGATGTGCAGTGACGTAGTGACAAGGGTTGACTCACGACAGGGAGTCGATGGGGACGCATGAGGAGGTGGCAATGCAGGGCATTGCCTGAAAATGGACATATCGACAGAAATTGCTGTCGGGCACCTGCGCCCGGTGGAGGTGAGGCTGCAGGCGGCGGCGGCACTGCCGGCGGCGGGGATGTTGCCGGCGGTGGTGACAATGCTGGCGGCGGAGATGAGTCTGCAACGCATCACAACATCAGGCTTCGGGATGCTACATGAGGCGCCGATGGTCATCCTGTATGTGTTTCGGCGACCAGCTAGATAGAAGCAGGTGATCGGCACATGGTTACATTTGACCGCGAAACTCAGGATGTGAGCAAGCGTAGCGATATTTGGTCCCACATGCGCTGGCATGTATGGCGGTGCAGCAACCGTGAGCTGCGCTGCCCTTGACACATATGCTTCACACACCGACGCCAACGCAACGGCACACAAGCAGCCTATTATGCAAATGTCTCAAAACCTGCCATTATACCTGGCGCAGGAGAGCTGTCTGGAGGCGGCGATTGCGCGACCGCGTAGCCTACGAACAGCAGCAGGACTGCGCACCACAACAGCTTCGCTGGCCGAGGCGTCTGGAAGCCGCCGCGCATCATCTTAGAGTACTCAATAAACATTGTCATCGAGTTTGAATCCGGCTCCCTGCTGCATCGCCGGCCGTAGCGCACCTGCACCTGATGTTTGTGTGCAGCGCGCTCCAGGGGGCTGACCGGACGCCCCCTCGTCAGAATTACAGGCGATCCGGCGCGTCAGTGGCACCCACATGCATGCACCCAAACCTTGACATTCGCATGCAGCTGCGCTGCTGTGCGATCATCGATCAGGTCGACTGTCGAGTCTCTCAATCTTGTGCAATGCATAATTGGAAACAAGCATGATGTTGAGTGTCTGAGGCCTCTGAACAGCGCTCGAGCCAAGATCTTCTATACAAGAGCGAAGCGCTTTGCTACTCTGTCGCCACAGGCCTACATTCGGAAGCCGAGCTCGTTACGAAGTCAGCCTGCAGCTGCATTGAGCCCAGGCAGAGAGGCATGGCGCAGCCTGCAGAGGTCCCAAATGGCATGATAGCATCCGGCAAACGCGATCGTGACGATTTGGGCCTGGCAGTTACGGAGGCACCCGATCATGAGCCGGGGGCGCAGCGGCGGCGAGTCGCCGAGGAGTTCGGTGAGTGTCATGCATGCTCACTGTATCGCGATCTGGACACAGGTTGCATCTGCTATCTCGCCTGCTTCTCGCACCTGTTTCCCGGGCGGCGCTACGACGGAGGTTGGGCATTGCTGTGAAGGTCTTGCCATGGCATGTGCATGGCGCGGCCGGATGCTGCCCCTCTGCACGTTGAGGCAGGGCTGAGGTCGCTTCGCAGGGGAGGAGTACCTCACCAACGCAGCCGGCGAGCGGCTGCCGGACTCGAGTGACGCCGGCGCCGCCGCCGCCGACTCGGCGCCGGGGCTGTCTGAGGAATTCCCGTCAGAGGCGCGGGAGGCTGCGGACGATGCCGGGCTCGAAGGTGCAGCTCACAAGGCCGAGACGATGTGGTCACATGTGGTCACATTGCGGTCTGCCCTCTCCCTTCTTGAGGTTTAATTAGGGCATGCTGAGGAAGCGTGGTGGCATCACTGCCATGTGCCCTATTGCCCTTTGCAAAGTGGTTGAGAGGTCGGCCGGGAGCTTTTGTCGGAAATTCTGTTGCCCGATCGGTATCGGTCGGCAGCAAATCGGTTTTGAGATTTAGGCGCCTCTAATTCGGCTGCCTGAGAACAGGCGCACATGCATAGAGCAAGCGTGTAAGTATGCTGCAGAGGATCCATGCAGTCCAAAATGGGGCATCAGAGGCTTGGGGTAGCTGAAAGTCTCCGTTTGGCGGACTTTGCAGGTCGGGATTGGGTGATCCCGCAAGCAGGAAGGGCTCAACCAGCACAAAGCTGCACATCGCACCTCTCAGGACCATCACAGCATCCTCGAAGGCTACTTTGTGGCCTGAACTACCCTGACGCATGCCTAGCAGCGTGCACGCCGTCGGTCGGGCCAGGTCCCAGCAGCGGTTTCGCGACTGGCCAAAAGTAGGTTTCTCCGACCGACACCACCGACCGACCCTCTCAACCACTTTGCAAAGGGCAATATTGAGTTTCATTGAACCACATGCCTGCAGAGCGGGAGCCCGGGCAGGAGACAGCCGAGGAGATAGCGGCGGCGGAGGCGGCACTCGCAGCCCACAGGGCGGCCGACGCAGACAACGGCGACGGCAGCGGCGGAGCCGATGATGACGGGCAGGACGCCATGATCGATGCGTTGGCGGCGGCGGAGACAGCATACGATGCGGCGCACCCCGAGGCCGCTCTGTCCGGCATGGCAAGGAGCCGCCTGCGCGGTGCTGCCGGCGGCGACGGCGCTGCGCACGAAGGTACGTTTGTCCTCCTCGGCTGCTGTCCTTCGTGTGCATGCTGCTGCTGCTGCTGCTGCTGCTGCTGCTGCTGCTGCTGCTGGTCATGAAGTGCTGGTGAGCTGCCAATCACATTCCTGGTGCCATGCTGTCGTCCAAGTCCGTACCTGTCGACCATGCAATGCTCTCTGAGTGGCCGGCCCACTCACCCCGCCGCAAAATCCACGTTGCCCACACAGGCCGGAAGCACTCCGCAGGCAGTGCCCGGCCGGGCCCGGCAGCGGCGGGCGAGACGATCAGTGCGTCAGGCCGCGAGGCCGCCCGCAGGCGGCTGGAGGTCGCCCTGGCGGCCAACCCCGCGCTTGCGGCGCGCAAAGGGGATGCGGCTGCAGCGGCCGCCGCCGCGGAGGCCAGTATCCACGACAGCACAGACTTCAGGTGGGCTGGCGCGATCCGCATCAGATGCTGCCGTGCACACAGGAGCCAGAACATCATCCGCGAATGACAGATGCTCAGCGTTGGGGGCGCCACATGACGAGTCCACACGGTGACACCCCCCAAGCAGTCGCTGCGAGCCTGACCCTGAGCATGCGGGCGGTGTGCACATGCAGGGGTGTGTACAGGGCGGCGCTCGCGAATGCCGTGCGGCTGGCGCCGACTGTGGGTGACATCTCGGATCTGGCGCGCACCGCTCTGGGCCGGCCGCTGGCCTCGCCGCAGCAAGCGGCCGAGCAGGAACGAACGCTGCCGGTGGACAGCAGCGGGCTGCAGGGGTCTATCATCAAGCCGCGCTATACGTGAGCAGCTGGATGAGCTCCGCTGCCATTGCAGCAGGCGGCAGTAGATGCTCCTGCTGAAAGCAACGGAGTGCAGGAGTCTGATGTCCATCCGTCCAGTCGTGCTACACATGAGCTGCTGGGATGAGGTCTGCTGCCATTGCCGCACGTAGCATATGATGCTGCCTGTGGACCCTAGCAATCTGCAGGAGCCTGTGAACCAGCTGCACTTTGCCGCGGAGTTTGTACTGGGGGCAGCGGCGTGTGTCACAGCTGCATTCAGGTTACATGCATACCGAGATGCATACATACCGAGGAACCTGCTCTGGGGTTGCCATGTAGCCCACAGCGGGTTGAGCAGATTCTTGCAGGAAGTTTCAAATGTTTCAACACCCACACAACATCAGAATCTCTGCGCGCACAATCAGGCCTACATGTACATATGCAGTCAGCATAGGCAACCAGATCACATGCATATGGTGCAAATTGAAAGAAGAAGGAACGCTGCGTGATCATCACAGAAGCAGGTTGAATCTCTCTGTTGAATCAGATCAAGAACTGCTGTATTGTTGCAATGTGGGGTAATTGCACATCCAACTTCCTTTCAGCCACCTGAGCTAGGTAGTTCATGGCCACCTGGCTGCCGCTTGCGCCCGGCTACCTGGCCCCCTTCGAACCAGTGTTGCTGTCTGCAGCATTGCTATTCCCAGCACTGCTGCCACCTTGCTTTCTTTGCAGCGAGACCAGCATCCGAATCATGCTCTCCCTCTGCAGCCTGTCCCGCCGCCGTGCCGCCGCCACTTCAGCCCCCACTTGTTCAGCCACGAAAGTCATCCTCTTCCCCGACGACGACTGCGGCATGCACACAGAACATGGCATGCGCAGTCATGTGCAGTTTTAGGTCATTGGCAAACTGGCCACAGGCCGACCCCAGGACTGCTGGGAAGCAGCAGCGCTCTCTACTGGTCAATCATAGTAGTCTGGGCGGAGCAGGGGCTAAAGAAACCCACCTGGGGCGCTGCCGGATACTGGCTTGTCAACAGAAGTTTCTTCCCTTGCCCCTTCCATTGGCAGCGAGCGCGCGTTCACCTGAAATCCGAACATGCCAGGATACTGTTAGTATGTCTCCTGCAAGTCGCCAGAGGAATCACATTGGGTGTCACGACATTATGCATACAGCAACATTGCAGGCACCTTGCAAGAGTACCACAACAGCAGCACAGGTGCTGAGCATCAGCAGAGCGCATGCATAACTCAACAGTGTCGTGCTCACGACTGAGCAGTGTTGTTCTCGCCTGTAGAATTATGGACGCGTCAGAAGTGAGAAAGCCGCTCTTGGGGTTACGAACATCCGACATTTGTTTGAAGGCCTTGAAACCTGCACCAAATGACAGTTGTTGACACACCGAGCTGCCATACTACCCACATCTGCTTGCAGGCATCTAGTGCAAGTGCATGCAGGAGTTTGCGCATGCACAGCGGTTTTCTGTGTGCCTTTCTCATCACAACAGGGAGCAGCTCACCCCACACTTTTCTGCTCGAATCCAACACTTCTCCCTCGAGACCTGCAGGGATCATGACGACTTTTGGCGGTGTGAGCAAGATGAACTGTTGCTGATGAATGTAAATGCTTTGCAAACCTGAGACCTATCAGTAGGAGCAATTTTCAGATATCTCAACACCAACGAATGGTGCCGGTTGAGGCAGTGAGGTAGTGTTTGAACTGACTCAAAGAATAGCAGGCACACTCCTGCTGTGCTTCAGCAACAGCAGCTCATCTGGCTGCCGCAGGTGTGCCATGTACAGACAGGAACAATTATCAGTAGCAACACTGTAACATAAAGAACTTTCCTCTTTCAATCGACTGCGTCGGCTTGGCGTCATTGGTCAGGCGGATCGTGAAGGTCACTCTTTCGCGCCAATCTTCCGAAACCTCTCCCACGACCGACAGGAAGACGGCAAGTTCAGTATTGTTCGTGGTCGCGACTATGCACCTGAGACATCAAAGATTTCAGTCTTCGAAGTCACAACATCGGGTGCTGTCGCATATGTGCTGATGAGCAAGGAAAACATCACAAAATTGATTTGTCTAGGCACGTCGGACATTGCAAGCCTACTGACCATTCCTTTCTGGACCCTGGGATCGGAAATGACGGACTGCGCGCCTTGCCACCGACCAGGTTCGGGTCCAGCCGCCATGTGAACCAGCTGGAGGCCCGACGCTTCCTGTCGCAGCAATAATTATAGCACCTGATTGTTGTTTGCTGAGCGGTAATGGGGAAAAGGAACCTCGGTCCCTGGGGAGAGAAGTGACAACAGATGAGGGCGGACCCCTTTGCAAAACTGTGAATCCCAAAGGCATACCTTTCGGGAAAGTCAGGTTTTATGTTGTCGTTGGTATAATTGATCGCGCATGTAGCAAAACGACTGATCACCCTTGGGCACGCCTGCACTGCTGGGGAGGAAAGCGCACTACGCAGCTGAGAAGGTTCCAGATGCTCCACCTGAATATATAAGAAACATACGAGTCATGTGCGTCATGAGACTCATCTGTTGTGATTGACTTCAGTAGTGCAGCACCTGCTTGCCAATGGCTTGACACTTGAGGCGCTGCCACATCACATTTCTACATCTGGGATTCGCTGATATCTGGAAACTTGCAGGCACAGCAGCAACAGATATTTTTGCAAGGCGGCAGAATAGCACATGTGACACCATTACTCACACGCAGTGCCAGCAGCAAGGAAGTCCAGTCGTGTTCCTCTCTTCTCCCTTCCAGGCCGCGAGACTCCCTCTCGGCGAGCATCATGTTTTCAACTGCCTGTGGCGCGCAGAATATGCAGGATCGTGTGCTCACTTTCTGTGAGATGTGCACTGTTTGCGCAAGTCGGAGGCTCATGCCCCTGTCGTGCCGTCAGCAGCAACTACTCCGCCAGGGGGGACTGCAGTGCATATGGCGGACACTTGGATGCTACAGCACCACCACCCAATATGGACACTGAAACACTGGTACACACCTTCAGGAGCAACGATTCGGAATAGATGCTCAGCTTGTCATCATTAAAAACCCCAAGCAATTCCTTGTGCTGGATCGACTTGAAGAGTTGTGCGCCACCTGCACACAGAAAGTGCAACATAGTAACCTAAGGCCGAGAAGCGTCCAACATTGACATTGACTGAGCACAACGATTCGTTTAAACCGCCCACGCACACACGCGCCTTTGTTACACGCGATGGAGTCGAAGTTCTTGACGACGTGCTTGCGCACCGCCGCGCGCACCTTCTCGCATTTGTACTTGGTGCTCCTGCAGCAGACATATGGAGAGATGGTTGCCACTAGTCACTGAGATGTGCGAAAAACATTATGTTGCTCACATGCTGACAACACAGGAGCACTCTGCACTGATACGCAGCCAGAAGAGTATTATAGGTTCATTGAAGGAGAAGACTGCTCACAGCGTCCAGGCCAGGCGGGGCTCGTCCGCCAGGAACTCGCCCAGGAACAGCGCACACGCATCCCGCAGGGCGCCTGCAACAACAAATCGTTGCTTCGTTATCAGCCCAGCTGACAGCTGGCCTTTTGCATGCATGGCTTGCTGATGTAAGAAGGGCAGCCCGCTGGTGGCGTCGATCGTCAAAATCCAGCAACGCACCGATCTTCAGCTTTTCTGCGGCATCCAGAATCTCCTCCACCGACCTCCAGTTGATGGCCACCTGCAGCAGTGCAAACCCCCGTCTTGGAGCAAGACAGCAGCATCAAGCTGGCGAATGACAGCCAAAGCATGCATGGCTACAGCGGCAGAGCTTGCAATACAGTACATGGACACAGTTCTCGGTGGTCACTGACCTCGCGTGCGTAAATGGCCTGCACGGCAAAGCGCAGCGTGCTGCCGCGGATGCCGTCGACATTGATGACGCGCATCTCGGCGCCATCCTGCACAGGTGTCCAGTGTTTTCAGCACAACATGGCACTGCAATTGTATTTCATCAGATTTTGCTGCTGCTGGTCAGCTGCGCAAGCAGTGATACCTGTGCCCCTGAGACTTTGAACTCAAGGCGGACGAAATGATATGCACAAGACAGAGCAAGCTGGCTGATGGATCTGTAACCGCTCCTGCATTGTGCAAAAACCAGCACACCAGGCGGGAGGCGGGATCGGCGCCGGGCAGCGGCGGGCGCGCAGGGATGTGCTGCACCTTGCCGCTGGACAGCGCCTTGTAAAAGAACGGCGACACCGCCGCCAGGTCCAGCGTGTTGGAGTGCACCTGTCGGCAGCAATTCACAGTTGCAGGGAAAGACCAAGTCACCACATTTGTGTCGATGTTCCATGCTGCACGATCAGCTCACAGCCTTGGCAGCATGCTGGGCCAGATTGCATCCTGCACAGTCACCAAGCTGTGAGGAGTTGAGCTTATGAATGGCCTCGTGCTGCAGTAATGGTTAGCGACGCCCACCAGCTCGTTGTCGGCGGTGGTGCGCAGCTGCAGGTCCCAGAGCTGGGAGTTGCTGGCGGCGCGAGTCCACAGGTCCAGCTTGCGCTCGTCCAGCGCGTTGGGGCCGCCGAACAGCGGCAGCGGCGGTGCGTCGCCCGGCTGCAGCTGCACAATTTACAGCAAACGCTGCTGTCAGCCATGCCGACATGCGGGTCTTGGACTGGCTGTGCAGTACAAAAGAGGTGAAGCTTTCTGGGTTCGTGCGATTGCCACACATCATTCGGTTGCCTCCATCGTGTACCATGACATCACAGCATGTCGATTGCAAGCTGCATACCTGTGCTGGTGGCTGCGGCGGCGGAGCAGAGGAAGCGGTGATGGCCACCGTAGCCGGGCTGGCGGGCGGCTTGTAGCCCGCAGCTGGCTTGCTCATGGCGCCGTCATGGCCCTTGCCGCCGTGCGCATCGCGCAGGCCCTGCCCGGGGGCGTGGGGCATGGCCGCTGCGGAGCGGCCGCCGGCGGATGACGGCGCCTTGCGGTTTTTCTCGGGCAGGATCGGGCCATCGTCCAGCACCGACCCCGCCCTCGCGGTGACGCACCGCAGCATCGCCGACGGGCGGGCTGCTGCCTGGCTGCGCCCCTGTGGCTGCTGCGGTGACGGCGGCGCCGATCACTGTCTCTCTGGTGCTGACCTGGCGGTCTGTGCAGCAGGCTAATCGGCGCTGCGATGCAGCATCGGCAGCCTGCGTGCCTGGGCGGCGTACAAGCCGATTCTGCCTGTGCCATCCGGCGGTTTGCCCCGGATGTTCGAGCGCCCGAGGTGACGTCTTGGACGATGCATAGGGCAACGCCATGACCAGCGGAAGCGCCGAAAGCGACTTAATCGAGGTCAAATGTTGGCGGAAAGGGTTTCAAGATTGACACAGGCCATATGCTGGCCGCAGTCAGTATCGGACCATGGCATCACTGGAGGTGTGGCTGGGACAGACTCAGGCTGGACCAGTCGCGCCAGGATTCTAAAGCATGCTTAATTAGAACACCAACATAAAATCCGCTGCTTGCGCGCAACTGGAAGACTGCTGGCCAGGGATCGAGCACCATGCAACATTAGTAATTTGGGGCCAATCTGAGCACGACATGCGTGCACAACATGCTGTTGCGCGGCGCACGGCTTGCAATTGCTTCATTACGCTCCATATGAAACTTCGAGCCCCATCCACGTGATGTCCATGTTCGCATGCAGTGTTGCAGGCTAGGTCATTTGGTGAAATTGGCTGCTCGCCGACAGGCTTGAGCGCCACCTGCTGTACACCTGCGGGCCTGCAGCTCCAAGAATGCTTCTCTGACACCTTTGATAAGGCATCAAGGTCGTCAAGCGGCCAGCACTCACATCCAGGCTAGCCGGACAGGACGTGGCAGCACCACAAGAGCGCTGCTGCAAGGCTGGAGGCACTGAGCCTGGAAGTTCAGGGGAGGCAGGCGCACTTTCAACAAAGCTCTCATCATGGTCGTCAGGTTCGCTGAGACCGATGCGTATCAGCCAGCAAAAGCGGAGGACATTGAGAGCGGCGACACCGCGACGGGCGCGGCGGCCGTATCATCTGCCACGGCCGGCTGCAGCTGCAGGCCGTGCACCAGGGCGGCTCCGCAGCGACACTGGTGCTTCGGCGGAGCCTCGAGGCGACGGTGCAACGGCCCACGGGCCCGCGGTGGTCCCCGCGACGCCGCCTACTTCAAAGTGCAGTTTGCTTCAAGCCGCTTCCACTGTGTTGTTGTTACAAGCGCATGCTGAGGCGGTGCGTGCCGCAACCCTGCGTGCACAGGCCGTTGTCAGCCCCAGCGCTGCCCTGTTCGGGTGCAGGCATAATGTCTCACCTGCCTCTTCCTGCGGCTGCGCACGCTGTTGCATGCTGGAATTCCACTTCATATGTCATGCATGCAGGCGCACGGGTACAGAAGGCCGGTGGGCCTGGACCACGGCGGCGCCTTCTCCCACGTCTGGTCGATGGTCACCTTCAACTGGATCGCGCCGCTGCTGGCGCTGGGCGCCCGGGGCGGCATTGAGGAGCAGAGCGCCTCGCCCTTCGTGCCGGAGGCTGACGACGCGGCGGTGCTGGCGCGCCAGTTCGAGCGCCAGTACAAGGAGTGCCAGGTAGGGACCACTCATGGATGTGCTCACGAAGCCAAGTACGAATCAACGAAGGACATGGGGGCGGGCTGCAGCATGAGGGGCGGGTCGTGTGTACACCGGTGGCCAGTGATGTGGCGCGGATGGCACGCCAGTGTAAGCTGCTGTCATTTGCCACCCGAGTCAGCTTGATCTGCAAACGCTGCAGCCATTGGATCCATCAGTCTGTGCATGGCTCTCGGGACTACCCAGGTTGCAGCCGGCAAAGTCGAGATTTGCTCGCTTGAGTCTCTATGAATGAGAGGGACTGCTGCACGCGCAGGAGAAGCATGCAAAGGGGCGCAACGGGCGACCGCCTAACCTGCTGTTCCGCACGCTGCTGGCGCTGCACTGGGTGGACATGTGGTGGCACTTCTTCTGGACGGCTGCCGAGGTCGCTGTCAGGTGCCCAGATGAGAAGCGGTCCTGTCCAATCTGCTCACAGCAGTCGACATGCACATCAGCGCGCTGTGGCAGCTGTTGTCAAAAGCCCGCGCCATTGCCAGTGCGCATCTGTACATTCACGCTGAGGAATGCATGAAAGCAGTACATCAATGCCTGCACACTATGTTCATCGGCACAGGGCTCATTCCACAAAGTACTGCTGCGTGGACTACTGATGTGGCTGTGGACCGCACACAAGACTTACACGAACACCTAAAGTTTGATAAGACCTGAGGGCTTGCTTATACTGTAGGCTCCTTGCACCCGTGCTGCTGCGCGGGCTGCTGACTTGGCTGCGGGCGCCCGACAAGAGCGCCGTCGGCGGCGTGGGCAAGGGCTGGATGTGGGCGGTGCTCTTCGGGCTGACGGGCTACGTGCTGACCATCATCCACCACCAGCTGTTCTGGTGTGGCCAGCTGGTTTCTGTGCCTTGTGAATCCGGCATTGTTGGCAAACTCATTCAGCAGCCTGAGCATGGCATGATGCACTGCATCATGCCATGCTCCTCAGGTGCTCCTAAGGTGCTGCAAGGTGTTGCACAGCATTTGGCATTATCAATCAAACACGAAGACATCAAACACTGAGACATCGACTGGCACTCCTCTATGAAACTGCAGGTACGGCATGCGCATGGGCTTCCGTGCGCGGCAGCAGGCCATGGCGGCGGTGCAGGCCAAGGTGCTGCGCCTCAACTCAGCAGCCATCGCAGACGTCACCTCTGGCAAGGTGCGATTGGGCTCTGAGTGGCTGCACAACAGATGCATTTCCCGAGTCCGATGCTGCCAGTCACATGTCATGTACAGTTGCATGTTGAGTCGGTTTCGAGGACCTGCCTTCGTGAGTGCACTGTACAGGTTGTGAATCTGGTCAGCAACGATGTGCGGCGCTTTGATGACGCCGGCCCCTTCTGGGTGCGCCTGCTTCTGCACGACTTTCGCTGCATGACTGCAAAGGACTGTGTGACTTTGGAGCCTGCAAAGCATCTGTTCTGATTTGGTATTTGCCCATGAGAGCCAACAGATGTTCATGCTGCTGGCCAGGTGTTCCTGTTCCTGAGTCCGATAGAGCTGTGCTGCGTGGTGCTGATGGTCAGCCTGGAGCTGGGCGCTGCGCCCGCCTTCGCCGGCGTGGCCGCCCTCCTGGCACTGATCCCTGTGCAGGTGCAAGCCCCACAGCTGTCTGGAAATTTGCACACTGGCACATGCGAGGCGCGACCTTCCTGCTCAACAGGCAGTGTTGATACGCAAAACCTGGCCGAGGTATCGTATCTGGCACGGCTGTATTGAACGACTTGGCTGCAGGCGACGCTGTCGCGGCTGATCGGCAAGCTGCGGGCCCAGACGGCGACGTTCACCGACGAGCGGGTGCGGCTGGAGGGGGAGGCGGTGGGCGGCGCCCTGGCCATGAAGATGCTCGGCTGGGAGCAGTCGCTGCTGGAGAGCATCGGTGAGCTTCTGGCTGAATGTTTGTCACCACACAAGTTGCTTCCAGTCATGTCACAATGCATCCTCTCACCATACACGACAGATCACTGCCTTTGCCATGCTCGGCTGGTAGCAGTCGTTGCTTGAGAGCATCGGTGAGGTTCTGTCCACACACCAGCCGCTTATTGCCAGCCATGTCACATCATACTCATGTGCCACACATTACACAACTTTGCTGGTGGTATGCTGTTGAAAAGGTGGTGTGAACCTAGAACCTGCACGCCTCTGTTCTGCAGGACGAGTGCGGAAGCAGGAAGCGGCAATCATTGCAAAAATGAACCGCATTCGGGCCACCAACATGGCGCTGCAGTTTGCCATCCTGCCGCTCGCCTCCTTCATCACCTTCTCAGTGGTGCGCTCGCCCTTGTATTCGTCAGATACCTTGTCAAAGGGGAATTGCAGCATTTGCAGAGCAATGCTTTCGACATTGCCAGAGCTGCAGCACCTGCGTGAGCATCTGCAGCGATTGCCTGCACCCCTTGAGCATCTGCCATAGCTGCCTGCGTCCATTTGGCAGCTGGCTAGTCCAGAACCTATGACCGTAGCATCGCAAAATAAGGTCCATTGGGTTCCTGCAGGTGTGGGCCCAGGGCAAGACACTGCAGATCTCCAGTGTCTTCTACTCCCTTGCGCTGCTACAGGTCAGGGCTACTGCGTTGATGTTCGATTGCAGTTCCAGTTCCCTCTTCACTTTGCTGCCCACGTCTGAGGGTGTATGATAGCAATGTCGGGAAAGATGTCAACAAGGATGTACCCCCTTGCAGCTTTATCTGCAGCAGCTGCCGCAGCTTTGCATTGCACCTGCCTGCTCAGCAGCGTGACGATAGCTTACCACTGGGGCCGTCACCATGGTATGCATTCAAGCACAGCTAGGATTACGTGCTGAATTTCCATGAATGTTTTTCCTGCAGCTGCCGCAGCTGTACATGGCAACTTTCTTCACCCGTGGCGTGGAAACAGTCAGCGAGCTGCGGGTGTCGATCAAGCGGCTGGATGCTTTCCTGGCGCTGCCGGAGCCGCCGCCGCCATCACACCTGTCTGCTGATGGCGCCACCGCCAAGGTAACCCGACATTCACACAGCTTTTGCCTGCCTAATATACTGGACAGCGCAGCTGAAATGTGCATGTCCGGCTTTGGTTTGTTCATCACATTCGAAGAGTTGTGTGCCTTGGGCATGCAGCCAAATTTGACATACAACGTCTTATGACTGTCAGTTCGCAGCATGTGCCTCTGCACCACACCCGGCCATGCAGAGTTTTGGCAATGCAGCACGTCATATCTGCATGTCTGTGTGCTGTTTGGCTGCCGAGCACGATCTAACACAGTAGGTCGGTCAGCCTGCTTTTTTCCTTCGAATACAGCCGGGCACGGTGGAGATGCGAGGCGCAAACTTCGATTGGCGCGACCGCGGCTGGGCAAAGGCCACCGACCAGCGTGCGGCCCGCGCGGCGGAAATGCTGATCGAGAAGCCCGGCGGGCTGTCGAAGACGGGCAGTGCCGCACAGCTGGCTCCAGCTCGCCAACATGCTGGGTCCCAGGAGGGTGTCTCCAGTCGCGAGGGCGGCTCAAACCATGGCAGCGGCGTGGCAGGCAGCAACAGGAGCCTGTCCAGCAGCAGCGGCGGCAGCGCGCATGGCAGCAGGAGGCAGCTGGCCACGGTGTCTGACGGCGGCGATGCAGGAGCTGGTGCTGCAGGGCCTGGCGAGGCGACGCCGAAAACCTTCCCACAGCTGGCGGGCCTGCGCTTCTCCCTCCAGCGTGGCGAGCTGCTGGGCATCTGCGGCGAGGTATTGATCTATACACATCTGCCAGCCCCTTGACGTGCGTATCCAAATCGAACTACTCCAAAATCTCCATCTACGACTCAAGTTCGAGGTCGGACTTCAGATCTAATCTTGACAGCTGGCATTCATCACAACAAGAGTGATGTGAAAAGCTTGAAATGCTGTGCGCCATCCTGCCGCTATAGGTGGGCGCTGGCAAGTCGTCCATTCTGGCCGCGCTGCTGGGCGAATTGCAGCCGATCGGTAGCAGCGAACCCGGCGGCGGCAAGTCGCAGGCAGGCAGCGGGCCGCTGGTGGCTGGCAGGGTGGCGTACTGCTGCCAGGTGCCGTGGGTGGTCGCCGGCAGCGTCCAGGTGGGCTCCTGGCCGATGCTTACTTTGCATCCCCTTCCCAGCGACAGACGAAAGCACAATGGTCTACTATTTGCTGCATGCTCATCCACAGGATCATGGCGTCTCTTTGCCTGCAGGGTAGCATCTGCAGTGGCAACCCTATTTGCATTATATGTGAATTCGCAGCTGAGAGCGCGGATCTGCTGTTTCTTTCAGGACAACATCGCATTCGGGCTGCCGCTGGAGCCGCAGCGGTACCAGGACGTCATCAGGGCCTGCGCCCTGGCAGACGACATCGCCTTGCTGCCGGCTGGCGACGCCACCGAGTTAGGCGAGCGGGGCATCAACCTGTCAGGTGAACTTGCTGCTGAGCTTGCAAATGTGCTGAGGGGCCTGTTCCAACTCGAGTGTCATGTCAGTGGCCTTCTGCTTGCCTGTCACCGTCGCGATGGATGTCGTGTTGCCATGGACGATGTGAGAAGGCATGCTGTCATCGACATGCGAAATCTGGGTTGACATAAGCCTCACAAACTCTGGGTTCACTGCAGGCGGCCAGAAGGCGCGGCTGGCGCTGGCGCGGGCGGCGTATGCGCAGCCGGATGTTGCGCTGCTGGACGACCCGCTGAGCGCGGTGGACCCCAGGGTGGGGCGCGTCCTGTTCGAGCAGTGCATCGGGCCCAAGGGCCTGCTGAACGGTGCGTGCCCGTCTGTGCATTTCTTTGTGTGGGTTTTTTCTTTTCAGTACAACTAGCCTGGCAATCAAGTTGCAAGCTCTGCTTCCTACACTGCACGTGAAAGCACAGCAGGCACCAACAGCTTGCACTGCCTGTTGCCTGTCGCGCATGCTGGTTCATGGTTCAGCGTCTGTTCACTGTGCCACATCTGCAGGCTCCACGAGGGTGCTGGTGACGCACCAGCGCCAGTACCTGCCAGCGTGCGACCGGCTGCTGGTGCTGCGGGGTGGGCGCATCGCTGCCGCTGGCACCTGGGCCGAGCTGTCGGGTCTCGGCCTGTCCGAGCTGCACATCCCCGCAGGTCTGAGACCGTTATCTGCTGCATCTGCATGTTCACAAGAGCAGTTGCAGAAGTCTTCACATGTACATCTTGCAGTCCAGCATACCACAGATGATTGTATGTTCCATCTGCTGATACTTAATCTTGATGACACAACACCTTGCAGAGGCAGAACTGGACGATGAGGCATATGATGCCAACATGCGGCGCCAGGTCAGTGTGGACGAGTGCCTGCCAGAGCAAGACACTGCCTCGGAAGCCGCCGCACTGCCGGCGGAGCCATCAGCTGATCAGCGGGAGGGCAGCCGCACCACCGAACCCAACGGCCATGCCACTGACGAGCACACTCCTGCAAATGGCCATGCAGCCGACGGCAGCAGGTGCGGTTGCTGCATTGGCGGTCTGTATCCGAACTTCTAATGATTGCAGCAATTGCAGAAGTTTCATGAGTAGAAATGGGTACTCCGACACTCTGAGCATGTGAGGGCGAATTTTCTGTTGGTCAGCAGGCGCAAGTCCAACAGCCTGGCAGAGACAGCCGGCTGCGGCGTGCACCGCAACTACAGCGTGGGGCGCGGCCTTGGCGGCCGGGAACCCCAGGACTCTAGCGACGGCGGCGCCTCCTTCAGCGGCGGCCTGCGGCGGCTGGGCTCCAAGCTGCGGCCGGGCAGCTCCCTCGGCGGCAGCGGTAGCGGGAGGCTCGGCAGCGCAGGCGGCGGCGGCGGCGGCGGCGCCAGCTTCAGCCTGGCCCGCTTCAAGTCGTTCGCACGACGGCGGCGGGCGCGGGAGAGCGACTTCGGCACGATGCGGGGCGATGTCGGGGCGCCGCCCGACGGCAGCATCATCGAGGAGCGGGCGCCGGATGACGAGGAGGCAGAGGAAGTGGGAAGCAGTAGCGACTTCAGCAACAGCGAGGACAGGCAGGGGGAGAAGCAGGCGGCGGACGGCGCCCTCGTGGCCGTCGAGCACCGCGCCACTGGTGCGAACGACTGTGCGAGAGGCGCCGCTTGGTCCCTGCACATTCGAGTTGCACGCATGCTGGCATGCCGCAGTTGATGACTGAGCATGACCCCGCTCTTGGTGCAGCCAGGCCACGGGCGTGACCAGCTTGCCTTTGACAGCTACACAGTGGCATTGTGCCATGGAGTGTGAGCCTATCATCTCGGCAGGTTGAGCTGCATGTTGGTTGCTGCAGGTGGACTGGGCGGCCGGGTGTATGCTGAGTTTGGCCGCTACATGGGTGTGCTGAAGGTGGGTGGGTGTTGAGCTTTTGGACTCGTATTCGCAAGACGCACATGCTGCAATCGTTTGTGCAATGTGCACACAAATGTATTGATGACCAATCTGGTACAGCAGAGTGGCATCACATCCCTAGCCACATACCACTGGATGCCGGCTGTAGATCTGTTGGTGACGATGATGGCGCACTGCATCGCCTGCGCTGCCTCCAGCTTCCCCTGCAGCACATGGCAATGCTGCTCGACATGCTGACGGGAGCAGATGCCATGAGCGGGTCCATTGCTGACGAAGATGACGCTTGCTGCTTGTTGCCAGGTGGCGCTGCTGGCGGCCTGCATGGTGGTGGGGCAGGGCGTGTTCCTGACCAGCCAGTACTGGCTTGCAATCTGGGCCTCCCGCACCCCTGGCGTGCAGCGCGAGAAGAAGTGAGAACAACTGAGTCTCATGCATTTCAGCCTCACTCCAAATATGGTCAGGTCACCAATCGCTTGCCCCCTGCAGCAGCCATGGTCCCATCTGGGCTTTGCAATCCTGTAGCATCCATCTGAGACCCAGTGTCCTGCTGGTCTTGGTCTCTGGATATCCTCCTTTGGGCATGCACAGCCGTGGCACATTGACAGGTCGTTATGCGCACGCAGACGGATGTCGCACTTCTGTTTCTGATGTTGCAGATCCACACATACTGTGCTTCTGCCCAGCAGTGGTGTCTGTGGCTGCAGGTGGGAGTATTCATATGCCATCTTTAGCGGCAGCGTGATGATCATCAGCCTCTTCCGCAGCTTCCTTTTCTTCCATTCCGCACTTTCTGCTGGCACGCGCATGCACAATGCCATGGCCCGGCGGTGAGCATTATTTCCCCCTGTCAAGCCAGACGAATCTGAGGCGTTTGCTCGCGGCCGGTCTCGTGATTGTATCAGTGCTGGTGAGTTCCACCAATTGTTCCCTCATCGCTACAGGGTATTGCATGCGCCGCTGCGCTTCTTCCACACAAATCCCACAGGTCGCATTGTGAACCGCTTCTCCAAGGACCAAGGCATCGTGGACGAGTGGCTCCCGCAAGTGCTGTTCGACGCGCTACAGAGCTCCTTCATGGTCTTTGGTAAGCTTGCGCTCAGTCTCCATGCTTGACATGCTGCTGTCAGACGGCTGCGTGTGCCCTCAACATCTGTAGAAGAAGGTGTTCCCTCAATAACTGAAGATCAAGGCTTTTGTGCGATCACAGGTTGACCTGGTGTCCAGATCAACCGGAACAACAGCCGACTGGAGACACCATGACCAATGCTCTTGTCGGCATGCAGGTGCCCTGGTTTTGGTGGCGATTGCGGTGCCGTTCGTCATCCCCTTCTTTGTGCCGATGCTGTTCGTGTTCTGGTATGTGCGGCGGCGGTACGTGACCACCAGCCGGGAGGTCAAGCGCTGGGAGGGCACCACGCGCTCGCCTGTCTACTCCTCGTTTTCTGCTGCCGTCAAGGTGATCAAGCCTGTTCTTTCACCTCAAATCATGCAACTCATTGGCTGAAGGCACCATGTGGTTGTTATGTCATGTGTTCCCATCCCTGGTAGGTTCCAGGGCAACTCGTATGCCGCATCTGTGAAGTCTCGGCGTCTTTGGACCACCAGCTTAGGGCGCAAGTGCCTTGCTGTCATCATCGTCCATCATATGACAATTCCTTCTGCCATGGGTAGGGACACTCGATGGTGTCCTGTCCTACAGGGCCTCCCAACGATCCGTGCATATGGCGCTGGCGACCGCTTCAGGGCCTCCTTTCTGGAAGAGCTAGACCTTAACTGCTCCTGGTGGTTTGGATACATCGCAACAGCGCGCTGGTACGATGCTACATGTCGGTTGTTTCACCATCATGTTCAACATCATGTTTCACCATCAGCTGTCTTGTGCAGCTCTTGCAGATGCGCCAGCTCTCTGCATGTGGCAGAGCACCTTGCCAATGAGTGCCAACTTGGCTGCTGTCTATGCGCACACCTTTAACGTGCTTGCTGCAGGGTGGGTTTCCGGCTGGACCTGGTGGCTGCGGTGACGCTCATGGTCGCCGCCTACATGGCCATGGCCCTGCGCAACAAGGTGTGTGGCATGTCAGTGCATTGGGTGTGGCTGGCGCTGATCTGTGCGCTGCAGCTGTGAAATGAATCATACCACACTGCAGCAGCCTGCGGCAGGTGCTGAGCTGGCTGCTGCACTGCACTGCACAGGATTTACAACCCCCAAATTCAAGGGGGTTGTAAGATGCAATTTCTGAAGACACAGGTGTCGGTGCGACCGCTGGGCCTGGCGTCGAGCCACACGCTGCAGCTGAGCACGCTGTTACAGTGGGGCAAAACTGTGGCTGGGATCAACAGACTCACGGTAGAAACGATCTCGTGTGACTCAGGTGTCGGTGCGGCTGGTGGGCCTGGCGCTGAGCTACACGCTGCAGCTGAGCGGCCTGCTGCAGTGGGCGACGCGGCAGACGGCGGAGGCGGAGAACGACATGACGTCGGTGGAGCGGGTGCTGCAGTACACGCACCTGCCGCAGGAGCCGGCTCGCGTCGCAGATGGCGCGCCAGCACCGCCAAAGTAAAGTTGTATTCGGTCACCATACTCAATGGTCTGCATGCTGCGGCTTACACCTGCCCCATGGGCCGGGACGTGCCGCCACAAAGGAATGAGTTTCCACTTCTCAATCGGAAGTGGGTCTGAAAGTGGGTTCAGATGGTTGCAAAGGTGTCGCTGTAGTTTCATCACGTAGCCATGTGGCGGGCCTCCCGACAACTTGCCAAGAACGTGGTTGTGTTCACGTGGTTGCGTTTGTATGCTCCTATTGTATGCGCAACTCCGGGGTGCAGACATGCTCATCAAATTGCACGAACTTGCACAGGGGCTGGCCAGGCACAGGCAGTGTCGAGTTCCAGGCGGTGTGGTGCCGCTACCGTCCCGGCCTGCCACCTGTGCTCTCCGACCTCAGCTTCGTCGTAGAGGTGCTCTTGTTGCTAGCCGCCTTCTGGTGTCTGGATGTGGGGTGACAGTCCCACACTTCGAGTCCGGATCCTCTGGCATTCTGGGGTGCACTGCACACCCAGGTCACGAGACAATCTGAAACTGACCCCTAGCAAAGCAGACATCGTGTTTGAGTCCGAAGTTTTGTTTGCATGACGCTAACACATGTGGACCTCCTTTCCTTGACAACTGGAGCCTGCACATTGGCCTGGCACCTACGCTGCCACAACTCGGTTGGTTTCGAGGTCCTTGTGCTGTTGCCTTCCCACTGGCGAAATTTACTGTTGTGGTACGCTCAAAAGTTGTGCATGCTGCAGATCTCAAGCCCCAGTCACCTGATGCTCGACAAAATATTTGCAAGGCGCTGCTGTTGCTGCAGGGCTGGTGCTCCTGCCGGCACCACTGAGCGTAGAATGGTGCTGGCCATCTCGCGCTCCGTCCCATATACAATATCTGAGGTTCCCCTAATCTGAGGCAGAGGTCGGTTGCACTGCTTGAGCTGCTGCAGGGTGGGTCCTCCCGCGGCGTGGTCAGCTGCAATGGCAGTGGCAAGAGCAGCCTGATGCTGGCGCTGTTCCGTCTCATAGTCTGCCTTTATGCCTGCCAATGCATCTGCATAATCGCGAAGTGGTTTCTGATCTGCTGCAGGGTGGGTCCTCCTGCGGCGTGGTCGGCCGCACTGGCAGCGGCAAGAGCAGCCTGATGCTGGCGCTGTTCCGTCTCATCGACGTCACCCGCGGCCGGGTGCTGATCGATGGCATCGATGCCTCGTCCATTGGCCTGGACGCGCTGCGCTCGCAGCTGGCCATAATCCCGCAGGTGCCGCTTCATGGTTCTCTGGCACTATTACTTGTTGAGTAGGCGATTGGCTATCACAATTCCTGCATTGGTGTTTCATCTAATGGCCTGTTGTCCATCAACAACCCTTGTCAGCGGTATGCTTCGCAAGAACCTGAATACCTCTGCCGCTCACTCAGGAGTCCACCCTGGAGGGTGCACAACCCAGAAACTACACAGGTCACACTCTGTCTGTGCAGGACCCGGTGCTATTCAGCGGCACCCTGCGCAGCAACCTGGACCCCGGCGGCATGCATTCCGAGGCACGGATTGCTGCAGCGCTGGCCTCGGCGCAGCTGACGGCCGCCGTCGCGGCGGCCGGCGGTCTGGACGCCAGCATGGCGGAGGCGGGCGACAACCTGTCAGTTGGCCAGCGCCAGCTATTCTGCCTGGCAAGGTGAGGCTGGTCAACTACGGTGGTGCTGAACATCCGCATACCAGCATAGCAGGGTTCTGCAGAGGGTCTGTGTTTACCCAGCTTCACAAGACGTACCTCACACTGAGCAGTCTCCCAATGGTGCCACGCACATGACGTGTGGTCGGGTCTTGCTGTGGGATGCGCACAAGTTGGCATTGCATGAGGCTATCGGACAAAATGGACTCACATGGACATGCACATCCTGAATCATCCATTCGAACATGTGCATGCTTGCTGGGACAGGGCGCTGCTACAGGACGCCCGCATCCTGGCGCTGGACGAGGCCACCGCCAATGTGGACCGCACCACGGACGCGCTCATCCAGCAGGCGCTGCGGGCCGCTGTGCGGGGAGAAGGCCCCGGCGGCCACAGGTGCTTCCTGCGCTTGCACGGCTGGAACGTTTTTGGCGTCACCCTTTGTTGCATGGCTGTGCGTGGAGGGGCTCAGGGCGGCCAGAGATGCAGTATAGTTGTGTACAAATGCTGATGTCGACCCTGTCGTTGACCGAGCTGCAACACTGGCTGTCGTTCCCGACTTGGTGGTCCTCCCAGAATGGCGAGCCTCCCAGAGTGGAACTGACGCGGCACCCCTGGCCATGCCAGCTCACCTCAACAGCTGCTGCCAAGGTGGCCAAGCACAGGCCTCTCCCGCTGCACAGGCGGACGCTGATGGTGATCGCGCACCGCGTGGACACCATCATGGACTGCGACAGCCTGCTGGTGCTGGACCGGGGGCGGCTGGTGGAGTCGGGCCGCCCCGGGGAGCTGTCCCAGCGGCCAGGCGGCACCTTCGCGCGGCTGGTGGCCGCCACAGAGGCCGCGCGGCGGTGATGCGGCTGAGTCAGCCCTGCGAGAAAATCCCTCGGCATGGCGGTGGTCGCTGCCGCCGGGGAGCAGCTGCAGCATGCGAGGCAGCTGCAGCGTGCAAGGGCTGCAACTACTAAGATACCGTGGTAGCCATCCAACATGATGCAGCGAACCAGCGGGGGATGCTGCTGATGGCGCAGGGCGTCAACCAGGGCAATGGACCGTGGCAGGCTTGCATGCCTGCCGCTGCCAAAAGGGGTGTGGCACACGCGCCCGCCGGTGTAGACTTGATGCAGACAACCCTGGCATAGTGGCAGCGAGGTCCACAGCGGCGCTCTGCCATCGGGAGCACACTATGTATCATACATGCAACACAGTTGATATGTTGTTTTTTAGGGAGCTAAGAGGACAAACCAGCATTGCTTCCAGCTAGTACCGTATCCACCCCCACTAGACCACAGGTGTCGTAGTGACGGGTGACTCCCCCGTGCATGCCCTAGAGATGCTGACGCGCTTTTTCAGGTTAGGGCCTGTACTGACGTCGACGTGCGTTACTGCAGTTGTTGCATTCCTTGTTTTGGGGTCGACCTGAGAGTAGTGGTGCCAGGCATCTTTGCATTGCGGCCCAATAAATTGTCAGGCTTGCCGGTGGGGCTACAGCCGCCATCATCTGAAGCACCCCGCGTCTCCACTCCCACGCCACAGGTCAGTGCACCTCGGCTACCAGGCCGCAATAGCACACGCATGAATGCATGACTATGCAGCTCGATCGTCTGGGCACCTTACTGGAGTCAGTCCTCGCGCGCTTCGCGTTGGACTTCGGTAGAGGACAGTCCTGGCTATGGTAACACCTCGGTCAGACGTTGGGAGCGCAGGGCATTGCGCGCATGCAGAAATCATTGCTGGATGCAATGAGGAGCTTTATTTATACATTTGCGGCATTACGCTGCGTATATCGGCCTCGATCCACAAGTTGCTACGAAGCAGCAGCCAGGGTTCCTCCAGGAGCCACTCGACTGCTGTACGGCTGCCGGCCGACCACCCTGCCCTTGCTAGTCCAGCTTGAGCGCTGCTCTTCGTTCGTTTTAGTGCAGCTCTACCGGTGCATTGGGTCCGTGAGAGCGGTGTGCAGTCGGACGTCAGCCGGGGCGTCACGCGGCAAAGTAAACGCTGCACTATGACTGATGGCCCACAGGCACTTCAGGTATCAGCAGGATGCCTGTAGGACAGCTTCGGTGGCACAAAGGCTTTTACCTGAACTTTTCAAACGCTTGAAGAGGGTGCTACAAGCGATGCACGCGAAGCGGTCTCAGATACGGGTGCTGGTCAGCGCGTCCCGGTCACCGCATGTGCAGTTGCAACATCATCGGCAAGATGCGCTTCAAACACCTCGAGGGCCTTTATTGACGCATCATAGATGCTCTACAAGGGTGCGCACTGCAACAGTGCGGCCACGCACTGACCGTATACAGAGCGTCCAGTAGGCCGCTGCACTTTGTGCACTTTGCAGACGGATACCACCAACTACGATGCATGCTTGAGCAGGTGGGAGGATACTTTTAGATTGAAAGGAAGGCTCGAGGGGGCAGCAGCAGATCAGCAGGGGGCGCCATGGGCCTCAGCCCTGCAGTGCGGCAGCAGCAGCGTCGGCACCGCAGCACAGCGCTCTGTCTGGCAGCCCTAATGCTGCTGGCGTCAGCAGCCTCAGGCATCGGCCCAGCAGCCGCCTGCGGAGACCACAGCCACAGCCACATCGACGATGAGGCTGGTATGGCACATGCAGCGGCAGCCATCGCGGCGGCGGCGGGGTCCAGAGGTGCGGCATTGGCAGCCACTGGCAGCACAGGCAGGCACCTGCTCAGCGACGCAGGCAACGGCAGCGGGGTGATGTCTCCAGGCAGCGACGCCCTCAGCGGCGACGGCAGCGGCAGCGGCAGTGCTGGCCAGCACAGCCGGACATTGGCGGCGACATCGACACACTTGGGGCGACCCACACGGCAGCCAACGCGGAAACCCACGCGGAAGCCGACCAAAAAGCCGACGAAAAAGCCGACGCCAAAGCCGACGCCAAAGAAGACGGCGGCGAAGCGGGTGGCGGCGCCAACACGGCGATCTACGGCCAAGCCGACAAAGAAGCCGACAGCAAAGCCGACAGCCAAGCCCACGGCCAAGCCGACGAAAAAGCCAACGGCGAAGCCCACCCATCAGCCCACCAGGAGCCCCACGAAAGCGCCGACGAAAGCTCCGACAAAGACGCCCACGAAAGCTCCAACAAAGGCGCCCACAAAGGCGCCGTCAGCACCAGAGGTGCGGACGGTTCTTGTCTGTGTGCCCCCACTGATGCTGTGGTGAATCTATGTTCTCGTTGAGCTGGACTGCCAACAGCACTTTAGTGTCCGCACAAGCATCTTCACACTTGCAGGGGATGGTCGGCTTGACTACCAACAGTAGTGTCGTAGTAAACAACAGCATGTTTACATCTGCAGGGCACGGCCAACACGCCGACAGGGTCCTTCAACATGTCCAACCTGCCGCAGCCCAACACGGCGCGGTGCGGCTTCGAGGTGGACGCCTCCGCCCAGGCGGTGAGCACTGCGGGGCGCTTGCACGCATCACCGCTGGGCTTGACACCGCGGCATCGAGACGGATCTTGGCGTGCTGCATGTGTGCCTGCCCGACCGCCCTGCCGCGCCGGCCCGTGCAAAGAAGCCCAATGCAGTATCGTGATCGGTAGGTCGCACACAGCTGGGCGAACTGCATTTTGTTCACCCTGCAGGCCGCGGTGGCGCAGCTGCAGCCGCGCATCAATTTCCTCAACTCGCCGGGCGCCCCGCGCGCGCCCATGACCACCATCAACGTGTACTTCCACGTCATCTGCGACAGTGCGTGTCATAGCAAAACGTCCGACTCCGATTCGTGACATCAGCTTTCAGCTGTTGGCCCCCGTGCCTGCAGCCCAATGTGCCACAATCTGGCTGTGAGACTGCTCGGCTGCAGCTCTGCTGCTGTCGCATGATGTAGGGTTCACATGCCAGGTTTGATTGCGCCTGACTGCTTGTGTCACTTTCACGCTTGCAGCCGCCGGTCAAGGGTGCCCGTACGTGAATCAGACGATGCTGACAGCCCAGATCGCCGCGCTCAACGCAGCCTACAACCCGTCCAACTTTGCATTCCAGCAGGCTGGCCGCGACGACACCTGGAACAGCTCCTGGTATGCTTTATCCACCCTGCCTTCCCCTCCCCTTTGGCCCTGTTTGTGCGGTTCGTGCAGCATGCTACTCATGGACGGGGGTGTGAAGCTGGCAGAAACATTATTCGCCTAGACAGCGGGGATCTTGAGGGTGTGCCACAATGGCGCAGGTACCCGATGGACATTTTCAGCCAGTACGACACGGACATGAAGACGCTGCTGCACAAGGGCACCCAGGCCGACCTCAACTGCTACATCACAATGCTGAACAATGGCGGCATCATCGGGTGAGTGCACAGGATCGGTCGGTGCAAAGTTGGGTGTTTGAACCAAAACAAACACTGCTGCATCCTGCGATGATAGCACGGAGCACAGACTGCACCCAGGGCAGAAATCCCACAGCAGGCCTAATCACACTCTTGCTGCCGCAGCGTGTCCAACAATCCCTGGGGCGTCGGCGTGGGGTACCTGCCGTATGATGGCGTCACCATCGACACCGGCACGCTGCCTGGCAGCTGGTACCTCGGCTACAACCTCGGCAACAACATGGTCCACGAGACCGGCCACTGGTGGGTGTTTCACACCTGTGTTGGAGCATCTCTGCAGCGTGCGAGCCTACAGCCAGCATCAAGCACATGTTCCGTGTTTCCATGTGGCACGCAATCCATGTGCCATGCACGTGGTGGCAGGTTCTCAGCAGGTACCACACGACACATGCCTGACGGACATGTTCCAAAGAAAACTCAAGGATTGTCATTCGGAGCTTCCTCCGCACAGAACATGCAGCAGGCGTCTTCACGATGTGACATGTGCTTGCTGCACAGGCTGGGGCTGAGCCACCCGTTCCAGGGCGGGTGCTCCGAGCCAAATGATGGCTGTGACGACACCGCCGAGATGTCTGCCCCCAACTACAGCTGCTACCCGCAGGGCGCCACACTGCCCAACTCCTGCCCCAACAAGCCCAGCAACCAGGTGCGCGGCACCCGCTGTCATGCCTGCAATGCCCTTTGTGGCCGTTTCCGCGTGCTGACTGCTAGCAGCCGCACATGTTTGCGACATCAATGCATGCCGGTCTGAGGGCTGACATCGCTCTTTGCTTGCGTTGTGCAGCCGACATATGACCCCGTCAACAACTACATGGGGTGAGCTGCTGCCTGCGCCTCTGCACATTCTCAGTTTCGCATGATCGCACTCAAGTGGCAGATGCATCTGATTTGAATCTCAGAGCCACACTCTTTCAATGCGGCAGCATCCAAACCTCTTTGTGTCATTTGTGCAGATACACGTGAGCAGGACCCTGTCGCGCCTCCTACCTGGCTTCACCTTCATCATGTGCCTGCTGTGTGTCTGCACAACGTCTTTGACAGTGCTCAGCGCAAGTGACTTTCCCATCGTGCGCTTACCCTGCTTCGCCTTGCTCGCTCAGGTATGACCCATGCATGTGGGAGTTCACAGCCAATCAGACGACGATCATGACCGCTGCATGGCAGGCATACCGGCTGCCTTACCAGGTGAGCACCTGTTTCCTCGCGGAGCTCCTGCCTCGCTAAATCACGCTTGTTGATTGTGTCTCCCGACTGTGCTGTGCAAATGGCACGCATTCTGAGCTCGGCAGCTTGTATTGCTATAAGTGTTGCCGCAACTGTGGTTGGATGTCCTCAAACCGCCTGTCCACTCAGAGTCTCTCATGACCCTGATATCTGCTGCAGACACCCAGCCCTCCGCCACCGGCACTCTCACCTCCGCCGAGCTCGCCAAGCCCGCCGCCGCCATCGCCACCTCCTTCGCCGCCTCCTCCCAGGCCACCTCCCTCGCCGCCGCCCAGCTCGCCGCCGCCATCCTCGCCGCCGCCGTCCCCGCCACCGCGGCCGCCGCCATCACCGCCGCCATCGCCGCCACCAAACAGTCCGCCGCCTTCGCCGCCACCCAGGCCGCCTCCTTCGCCGCCACCCTCTCCGCCTCCCAGGTGAGGATCAGAAATTGCCCGCTATTTGCCTACTAGATGTACTGAACCGGTGCACAGCTATGCAGTCCTTCAAGGACATTGGTCGTGTCACATTTGACTGACATGATCTCCATGTCTGGAGCAGGCCTCCACCCAGTCCGCCTCCTTCGCCACCGCCTAGCCCGCCTCCTAGCCCGCCGCCGCCCAGTCCGCCACCTGGTCCGCCGCCCTCACCGCCGCCCAGTCCGCCGCCATCTCCGCCGCCATCGTCACCACCCAGCCCGCCGCCATTGCCACCCCCAGCGCCACCGCCGCAGCCGCCACCCAGCCCGCCACCAGCTCCGCCCCCTGCACTGCCATTGCAGACGCCTCCCACGTCCGACGCGCTCAACCAGCTGTCGCAGTCGCCCCCGGCGACGGATCCGATGGTGCAGCCACCCCCGGTGGCGAACCAGACGGCGCAGCCGCCGCCAGATCCGACCACATTCGTGGGCACGCCCGCGCCGGACACCTTCTCGTACAACAACAGCTGCAACATCATGTCCGACAACTCCTGCGACCTGTGGCACTTCTCCCCCATCAACTACACCACGGTGCGTGCGCGTGTGACAAGGCGCTTGTGTGTCTCTCCTCCTCCTGTTGTGGTGTCCAGTCAGGGGCAGCACACAGGTAATCCTCAGGGCACTGGTTGTGAGTAAGATTTGGCAAGCTTCCATGCTGTGTCGACGATCGACATCTCTTGCAGCAATGCATGTCTGCAAACACGTCCACTGAGTCTACATTTCCACTCTCCGAAGGTTTCTGGCTACGAGTTCATGGTGCCACGCCTGGACTTCACAATCCTGCTGGCCCCCAATGGCACTTCCAGCTTCACGGCAGCGGAGGCGAATGCCTGGAGCGTGTCCCAGATTGCCGACTTCATGCTCTAGTGAGTCTCGCATGCATCTGCAGTGTTTCAACATGAGGCTGGCCGCTGCGACCTGCCTGCACCACACTTGCAGCAGTACCGATTCGTGTGTGCTGTAAAGCCCTGAGCATTGTTGGCGCTGACCTGCAGCTGGGGGCTGTCATGGTGGCAGCCGTCTCAGATGGATTGGTGGTACCTGGCTGACGACCCTGGCATGGAGGTGTGCAAACTGCCACCCTGTCCCTGAATGCCACTCCATAGCACCGCCAGATCCATCCCCAAAATATGCTGTAGAGGTTTTATCTCACACGCTGTTCAAGTCAGCCTGCCCTCATCTTGCACCACATGCATGTCGTTCTGTGTGCCAGTTGAATGTGTTTCAATTCACTGTCACATGCAGTTCGCGGGCTGCACACAGCTGTTGCCATGCTGGTGCACTTGGCATTGACAAAACACGTGTGCCTCTCATATCTTCCATCCCGGGTGCGCTGAGCATTCTCCCTCAACGTTCCTGCAGATCACCGGCTTCCGTGACGCCGGCGCCGACGGCACGCTGGTGGACTTTGCGCTGACGTGGGTGCCGCACAACGCCACGGACCGCTACGACTCGGCGTCCACGCCCTACAACCCCAACGCCGCGGCCGCCGCGCAGTACTTTTACAAGATGCTGGCCGCGCCGGAGGACCCTACGAACGGCTGGTTCGCCTGGGAGGCGGGCATGGGCTTCGCCAGCAACCTCGCGGCGTACGGCGGGCAGACAGTGCTGCCGCCGGCCTCACCGCCATACCTGGTGCGACCCTCTGCAGAATCAGGCTTGCAACGTGATTTCCTGCAAACCAAGAGCACGTCCACAGTGACACAAGGATGACACTCCGCCGGACAGCTGCGTATTGCCCAGAGTCAATTGTACAGCCGAAAGCAATGTGCAAGAGGTGCTGTGGCTGAGCAGTGACTTGTTGCCTACCGTGCAGACGTGCATGTACAACTGCCCGGTCGACGGCGCCCCTCCCCCGCCGCCGCTGGTGCCCTACACCACGCCGCCCAATGCCACTTCCTCATCGATGCCGCCGCCGGTGGCCGTTGCCTCACCGCCGCCGCCGACCGCGGCATCCCCGCCGCCGCCAACTCAGTCTCCACCCCCGCCGAGTCAGTCTCCTCCTCCGCCGAGTCCCCCACCATCGTCTCCGCCGCCCTCGCCACCATCGCCGCCACCACCGAGGCCGCCTCCCAGCCCGCCACCGTCATCGCCTCCTCCCTCGCCACCATCACCACCACCGCCTCGCCCGCCTCCCTCGCCGCCTTCGCCACCGCCACCGTCACCACCATCGCCGCCACCACGACCACCGCCGCCCAGCCCTCCACCACCGTCACCCCCACCATCGCCGCCACCACGGCCACCGCCGCCCAGCCCACCGCCACCATCACCCCCACCATCGCCGCCACCACGGCCACCGCCGCCCAGCACGCCACCACCCTCGCCACCGCCATCGCCGCCGCCACCCAGTCCGCCACCAAGCCCGCCTCCCAGCCCACCGCCTTCGCCACCCCCAGCTGGCTCACAGGAGCAGAGCACAGGTGGCCTGGACGCTCTGCCTGTGCAGCCTACGGCCGCGCCTACCGCCGCGCCGAGGCCCACTACGAGGCCGACTCCAGCGCCGACGCCTAAGGTGAGTCATGAGTTGCGACATCCGGGGGCGCGGCTGGGACTTGTGATGTTCATGCCGCCATTGAGATCACCTTGACGATGTGGAGGGTTTACGATGAGCCATCGATTGACATCTGCTGGTTGATGTCTGATGTGCTCCTCACTGTGCTGCAGCCGACGCCAAAGCCCACGCCAGCACCGACCCCAAAGCCAACGCCAGCACCGACGCCAAAGCCGACGCCAAAGCCAACGCCCAAACCGACGCGGAAGCCGACGCCCAAGCCGACGCTTCTCATCGCACGCGTGTACACGCCGAAGCCCAACCCCAGGCCCACCGCCAAACCGACGGCCAGGCTGGCCGCCCGCCGGGCGCCAACCAAAAAGCCGACGAAGAAGCCAACTCCCAAACCGACGGCCAGGCTGGCCGCCCGCCGGGCGCCAACCAAAAAGCCGACGAAGAAGCCAACTCACAAACCGACTCCCAAAATCGCAGCCAGGAAGATGGCACCGGCGCCCACCAAAAAGGCGGCTCCGACCAAGAAGAAGCCCACCAGGAAACCCACGAGGAAACCCACGAGGAAACCCACCAAGAAACCCACAAAGAAGGTGCCGACCCGGAGGCGGCAGCCGCCGCCAGCAGCCCGCAAGGTAGTGACGGGCTGACATGCCGGGCTGATGCACACAGCCCGGTGACAGAAATGATAGACGGCAGACCAATTTTGCGGCTGGCATATTGCCGGCAATAGCAATGCCATAGACAGTCTCGTTCCATTTCAGAGGGGTCAGAACAGCGATTCCTGCGCCGCCGCCATGTGGAAAGCACACATGGCACTGGCGCCGTCAATGATTGTCGAGAGTTCTTTCGGTATCGCGTTCCGCGCGCTTGCATCTGTTTGCTCGTGGTTTGTAGACAGCGGACAGACAGACAAATATCGGGATGACGACTTGTCAGCCGCATGAGTTTGTAGCGTGGAGTGTTTCGTCTGGGTTGCTTGGTGTGTGTGTGTTCAGGAAGGCGATCTGCGCAATGTTACTTTTGAACACTTGCCGGCCATTGACTGTGCTCGATGCGCTGTCATTGCAAATGTCGTTGCCCTGCCCCTGTAACAGTGTGATGTCCATGCAAACAACAGCAGTGCAAATGCTTCGCAAACACGCCGTCGCCAACGATGCACTGATCACCCAACAGTTGCTGGCACCGCTAAATTGAAGCATTGCGCCGACAGCGCTGTAGAACAACACTGACAAGGTCACAAGAGATGTGGCTGGACTGCCATCCGAAAAGAAACCAGCCCGGTGCCAAAAACCACTGCAAAATCCTGCTGCCGTGCTCAAAAACACGAGGTTCTTCGAGTGTGTCGCCTCATGAGACCTCCAGGTGCTCATTGCAACGGTGCCCTGGTTTCGCCCTTGGATGTGCTGTCCCGCGCGTCGGTGGCGGTCGCAGCAGCCACGGTCTGTGCCGCTGCCGACAGCACCGCATCATTGCCCCCGGCCGCCGCCCCTGCCCCCGCAACCCCGGAGGCTGGAGCTGCCGACGGCGCACCAGCCCCCGCAGCTGCATGCGCATGTGCATATGCATATCAGCAAATTGGTATGGTGATCCCTCTCAATGGACATGTACCACAGCCGCTTGCTGTGGAGGTACACTTGCAAACGTATCGCTGGTGAAGTGCCATGACGGAAAGTGCCAATGACGCACCGGTTGATGACGGCGACGGCGTCGTCGCATCTTCGTGCTCGTCCATGCCGTCGGTGTCGTCTGCGTCGTCCGATGAGCTGGTGGACTGCTCCATGCTGAAGGTCGTCTCCTGCAAGCGCAGTGAGGGGCCCAGTCACTTGACAGCGGTTGACGGAGTGCTGCGGTCTACGTTATTTTTAGAGCTAGTGGACCTAGACAGTAGAGCCCAACGACTGTGCAGCGCCACATCATCCTCAAGGGACTACCGCTGGGTACCAGACACCAGGCTGTGTCTCAGGGTCTACCCTCACAGCGCATGTGTCATATTGATGCTCAAAGGCGCTGGGCAGCGGGAATGATCAGCTTGGCAGCAGATGGTAAGCTCGGCTGAAAGCGAGGATGCTGCAATTGGCGCAGAGACGCACCAGGTGCCGGTTGACGGGAATGGCGGTCGCCTGCCGCTTGAGCTTCCTCTTGCCGGCATCGCCCTCCGCAGCGCCTTCTGCAGCACATTGCATATAGCAAATGGTCAAGTCAGAATATGTTGCAATTTCGGCAGGACCATGTGCCCAAGCATGCTGGGCCGCTGACAATTCGTGATCTAAGATTGCCACTGTAGAGATCCAAGCTTTGGAAGTGCAGCGGCTGACGTAAGCTCGGGTTCCACAATGCACCTGGCGCGGCGGCGCCGGGCTCCGCGATGTGCACGTCGCCCATAGCCTCGTGCAGCGGCGCCAGGTGCTGTGTCTGGGACTGCAGCTCTGCGATGGTGGCAGCGTTGACGGAGGGTGACGCCAGGTGCGGCGAGTTTGGCGCGCAGCCCAGGCGGACGCCCATCTTCACCAGCGTCTCCAGCGACTTTGCGCTGCAGTGGGCAATGAATCTGGCTGAAAGGAGCTGACGATGACATCCTTGACGAAATGGCAAGCTGGGCACACACCCCAGCCGCACGCCCATCTGTATTTGCACCTGATATCTGAAATGGCTTTATATTGCAAGATAGGTAGGGGTGTATATTAAGCGGGTTGATGCGAGCTTGTGCTTACAGTGCATTGTCACGTCCCGCACCTGCATGGCCTCCCGTCAACATTCGGCAGGTGTAGTGGAGCATATGAAAGGATGCCCGAGGCAGAAAAATGTTGCTATGGCTTGACACTCGGAATGCGCTAAATGGAAGCAGGCTGCCACGTTATCACACCTGTTGTGCAGGATGTCCTGATCGATGGCAATCTTGTCCTTGGCAAACACTGCGATGACAGTGGAGCCGCCGAAGGCAAAGAAGCCCAGCTCGTCGCCCTTTGAGTAGCTCTTGCCCTGAAGTGCATGCACGTTCATATTTGTTGGTCATGCGACAAAACAATTTGTCACGTGTACAGCCACTGCAGCCCTGCAATGTCGTGATGCTGCATGCCACTGCCGGCCCTTTTCGCAGACAAGCCAGCTGAGATTAATGGCTGGCGCATGCACACAGAGAAAGTGGCACCTCCTCTGCAGTGAACACGATGGAGCCGACCATGGTGGCGCCAATGCAGATAACCGCCACCGGGCCAAACACTGGGCTGTCGATAGTCACTACCGCCCGCTTGTTCTGCAGTTCGAGAAAAGCAAACAAGGTGAGCTTGATTGGTCTTAAGAGACTGCCACCGGGCTGACCCATGAATGACGATTACTTGCTATCTTTTGAAAAAGGCTGAATATGACAGGAGGCTGTCACGGCATTGAAACTTGTGAAGCAAATTGTGCAACCTCGAAGAGACAACGGATGCCTGTCAAATGGATGCCAAGCAACGATACCCTAGGATACATGCTCGACGCAATGTCCAGGTCGAGGGCTGCCCGCACCTGGGTGAACACATTGGCGTAGGTGCTGGCCACCGCAATGGGGTTGACGGTGTACAGCTTGCCCCGCACATGCCGGATGGACCGAATGGTGCCGGACACCGGGAAGTGGAAGCGGTGGTAATCCTGCACAGGGTTGACATGCCACACGAAGCTAACGAAACCATACAGATGGTCTGACCGCCGTCACAAAGGTGCGGATCACCTTACTTTTGACCGGCAATGTCTGTAGCATCACAGCACATGCCAGTTTGAGTGTGTCATCGTTATCTGATGGCACAGCAACACACCTGCGGCGCCAGGCGGAAAACGAACATGCTGCCACCCTCGAACTCCGGCGCCAGCGCGTCGCCGCCTTCGCCCCTGACGCGCTTGCTGCCGTCCGCCAGCAGCCCCGCCAGCGAGAACTTGCGGCCCTGCAGGAATAACCACTCTTGTCACTGCCCTCGCACGTGCAGATGTTGAGCCCACCCAGGCTCGTGTCCAGGCTGCACACCAGGGTTTGTGCAACGGCATTCGAACCGTCCAAGCACCGTCTCTCAGAGTAGAGCACAGATGCAGCACCTTGATCCAGCAGCGCGTGGCGTCGTCAATCGTGGCAAAGGCGCTGAGGCGGCAGTCAGCAGCAGACACCACCACATCGTCGTCCTTTGGCTGCGCGATGGGCCGCGCCTCCGGCTTGAGCTTCCGGTAGAAGAACTGCAAACACAGCAGGCGCGATTTTTCAGCAAGGTGGAACTTTGGAGTGGTCATCTGCAGAGCTGATGAGGGTCTGACGGATGGTCAACCGTCGCATCAACAGCAGAGTGCAGCAACACTGTACCCATAGCCATGCCAATGATAGCGAACATCCAACTCGAGGTACCACTTGTCGCAACAGCGCATGCTGCACCAAAAGCCGCACATAGCAGCGCACCTCATTGAAGGACTTGAAGCTGTCGAGCGAGTCCAGAGCCTCGCTGATGTCCACCTGCGATGACAGCAGAAGGCGCAGCCATGTTGCTCGTCTGACCAGGCAACTCAGGGAAGCATGTCCGCAATAGCAGATGCAATGTCACAACATTTGCCGCACCTCTCCGCTGAAGGACTTCAGGAAGGTGGGGATGTTCTGCATGACCAGCATCCCAGCATGTCAGTACAGATAGCAATCGAAGCCCCTTGGACGATAGTGACCAAGGTTGCTGCAGAACTCGACTGCTTCCATGCTGCTCGCAATCCAGCATACTGCAATGGCCATCTTAGCACATGACTCTGCGCCACTAAACCTTACACACCTTCACAGACTCGGGGGAGTCCATGTGGCGTCCCTCCTCCTGGGACATCAGCGTCAGCGTGCTGTACGCCCCCGTCCTCATCATCACAGCCCCCATCTGCAGGCAGTGGGGTGCGACTCTGTGATTCTGAGCTTTGCCACTACTGACATCCTGACTCTGTGACATGGCCACTGATTACCAGCCCAGCATGGAACTGCACATCTCCTGCACGCCAGGTATGCCCAGACCCTGCACGCCAGGTGTGCCCAGAGCACGATGCATCAGTAAGGCCTCTCACCCGGCTTTGGTACATGTTGCGCATGGCGAGCACCAGCGTGGGGCTGATCTGCTCCTCCACCAGGCGGTGGGACGCCCTGTCGTACACGATGATGCGCGAGAAGTTGCCTGCAGACAAGATCGGCAACTCAGCTGCCACCCTCATGAAAATGCGCCCACGAACGCGGGCATCTCCCCGCCATGCAACATTGACTGGCAACGGCAGCCTACAGGGGTATATGAGGATATTTTGCACACGATCTGAATGCAGGCTGCAGTACAGCATTTCTGCTGCCCTAGGGTTCTAGCAGCTGTCTGACAGTATGCAGCATCAGGTGCCACAAACCCAGTGTCGAAGTGGTGCCAGGTGGTGAAATTGTGCCAGCAGCAACACTTGCACGGAATGTCACCTTCCTCGCCCTTGGGGTCCAGCACCTCGCCGGCAGACATGTCGCCGCCTAGGGACTGCGGCGCCCACTCGCTCATCTTCAGCATCCATGCCTCGCCCGCCTTTGTCGGGTCCTCGTTGCCCTGCGGTAGCCAGCAAGTCGAGATCGGGAATGCACGCACCGTGCGACTCCCTCCTGCTATGCGGTGCCAGATACGTCAGCCTCCAGGTATGAACTCGATGCAACTGAGCATGTCTGAGCTTGCACGGGCGGGGGCTACTGGCTGAGCCGGTCTTGTTTAGCACAGAGCAGTTGTGGTGAGAGGAGCGTATGGCTAAGAATCTCACCTGCAGCGTGTGCCCAGAGCCCTGGTCCATGCACAGCGTCATGTAGATGAGGTTGCCCCAGTCGTCCCCCGGCGTCAGCTCCGCACCGCTCACGGGGCACCGCTTGATGAGCTGCAAAGCAGAAAATCATCTCCACTCAGGCATGGCTTACTCGGCTGCCACAGTTTTGCAAACAGACCATGACATGTACCCGCTGCATTCATGTGGTGTGCTGATGTCACAGGCATGAAATATCGGCCACCTCCATACGATTCAGGAGGGCAGCGCTGTGGACGAAATTCACAGACACACATTTCACCTCTGCTGTCTAAACCTACAGCATGCACTGACTGCATCATCATGCATTAGCATGTGTGCGGCACCTTGCTGAGCTCCCCGTCCTTGTGAGCATCGGCCAGGCAACGTGCCAGCTCCTCCTCTGACACGTCGTTTGACCCGTCAGCGTCCGCCTTGCGGTACAGCGCCTCGATTTCCGATGTGCTGAGCTCCGTGCCGAAAGCCTGGCAGCACATGCAATGCATAACATAACACTGTGTTGGTTTCTCTACCGCGGGGGCCACTCGTAGCATCATTGGCGAGCAGCCAATTGGACCGCACACGCGGTGGGTATCAGTCTCAACTGCATGTCAGCCGGCACACTCAGCACAGCTGTCTCGATGTGAACGAAAGGCAATTCGAACAAGTAAACTGATGCCGTCAGGATATGTGCACCTGCATGAGGAGCCTGAATTCGTGGAGCTCCAGGCTGCCATCTGCGTTGAGGTCCGCGATCTTCAGCGCCCGGCCCCAGAACTGCCTCTCCAGGTGCTGCACGGAAATGCAAACAGTGTACACACTTCGGCCCATCAAATCTCACTACGCGCGCAGCGAGAGCACATCCGAAATCATGTTGCAAGCCCACGCAGAAGCTGGAGCCTTGCAGGAATGGGTTGCAGTCTCTGACCCAAACCCACCTGCAGCGTGGCGCTCTGCGTCTGCACGCGGATGCGGCCCACGGTCTTGGAGAAGTCTGACGGGCTCTTGAGGTCGTGCCACGAGCTGACCGGCTTGTCCGAGCCGCCAAACTTGGCGGGCTGGTCCGGGTCGTGGTCCGCTGACACCCTCCGCTGGCCGTCCTCCCGGCTGTCCTCGATGTGGCCCGAGGACTCCAGGAAGTAGTATGCCAGGTCCACATCGCACCACCTGCGCATCACACGCCGATGAATGATCCGCATGTGCTTGCCCATTTGCTGCCCTGCCAGCAGGAGCTACATGACAGTGAAAATGTCATCTGCAGCAAAGTGGCTGCATGGGTTGGGTGCATGCCGTGCGTGGTTTGGGCATTCGCCTCGGTCCAGCTATCTGTATGCAAGGCTGCTCCATGCCAGACTCACCCGACTAGCTCCCGCTTCGCCTTCTTCTTTGCGCCAGCACGGGACACAGAAATGCGTGCGACAGTCGCCTCGCCCCGCTGCAGCACCAGGTTGCGGCTGGCGCCCCACACCGGCTTGGTGCCCACGTCGCTGACTGCTGACGCGAATGTCTGCGAGCCGGCAAGCGCTGCACCTTGTCAGCATGAAGTTTGACCCAAGGCATGGCGTCCGCCTAGCTTCCTGATCGACACAGCTGCATGCAGTTGAGCTGTTGAGCTGTAGCCTTGCATGTGTCAAGACCAGCATGCGCATGCTTGCAGCCAAGGCTCTGCCAAGCCGCAGGGCGGGCACACCTGCTCGCCAATGGCGACGGAGGCTCCATAGCGGTCTGGGTTGTCCAGCTCGGCCTCCTGAATCTCAAATTTGATGAGCCCATAGCTGCACATCGGGAACACAACGTCGATGAGGGCTGCCGGGCTTCTTGCAGGTCAGATCTCTGACATCCCGCTGACAACAATACCGCAAGCGGACAATGTGCTCATGGCGTCGGAGAGTGAGGCCACAGAGAAGCGGTGCCGGTTTTCCGCGTCATCCGCTTGTCAAGGATGACGCGCCTGAGATCCGTGGGACATTCTGAGTGCCAGCAGGTGCTGGCAGCTTTCCTCAGGACATGGCTGCAAATTGCTGATGCATGCTGCAAGGCTCACGTCTTGTCAGCAGCGATGGCTCGGTCCGGCGTGGCGAAGAACTTCGTGTCTAGTCTTGCGACGCGTCTGGTGTCGTGGGCTCCACCCTGCTCATCCAAGCTTGATGACGAGTGGGGTATGAGCTTGCCGATGCGTTCCTTCGATGTCGAGGCTGCAACCTTTGCTTTGTGCAGCACCGCCGACGCCTTCTGTCCTATACTCTTGCGCATGCTGCTGAACTTATTTCGATAGCCTCAGAACCGAGGGTTCTCACATGTGCATAGCTCCTGTAACAAGATTGCTGCAAAGTGCCGTTCAAGACGCAGATCCTGGCTGTTGAGGCACGCGAAAGCGGCTCACAGTTTGGTGCCTACTCCTTGAGGCACTTGAGGAGAAAGCTGCTGCAGGTTGCCAAACAGTTTCGTGGGTTCAGGTTCGTCCAGGATCCAGCCTCACAACATGTGTCACTGATCAGCACTCGCACTAAAGTCGCGCATTCGCAAGAATCAAGGAAATTATGATTGGTGTTCGAGGAAGTGCTGTAAATGCAAGATCTACTGCGTTCTACAGACGGACATCATTTGCGATTACGTGACCAGGAGCAGGACAGTCCTCAGTGTCTGACGACAATAGTCAGTGTGACCTTGAAGCGCTTCTAGGGCCGGACTCGTAGGGTGCTGCTGCCGCAAAACCTTACAATCCTGCTAAGAAAGGCCCACGCATCCTCACACGACTGAAGTACGCTGCTGTCTTTCAGCATGAGCCACCTGCATGCTGCCATAGACTGTGCATGCGCATGGCACATCCCCGCAAACTAAACACAGCGCGCTGCTGAGCCCCGACATCAGTAACGCCGCTGCCCCGAGGAGAACAGCAGCACCGGTTTGCTCTTCTTGCCGCTGCCACCGCCGCCGCCCCTGTCCGCATCCTTCTTCATCAGCGGCCGCAGCAGCGGCCCATCTGACGTATCAGCATGCTTCGCCGCATCCTTCTTCATCAGCGGCCGCAGCAGCGGCCCATCTGACGTATCAGCATGCTTTGGTGCTGAGGCACTGGCGACGCCGCCATCGCTGAGACCTGCAGCTGCAGCAGCCGCCCAGGGGGAGGAGGCTCCGGACTGCTCGCCCCTGCCCGCCCCCGCCTTCAGCGCTGGTCCCCAGGGCTTGGGTGCTGCTCCGCCCCAGGCACCGCTGGCTGCGGGCGACCCTGCATCACGCGCACCAACAGGTTTCCGGATGACAACTCTGAGGCGACCAGTGACAGAGGGCGTAGTACCTAGCAATGCCAGGCATCGTTGACGTGCGTGATTACAGGAGACTTGAAACCACATTCATGCAATTAGACTCTGTTGAGAGGCATGCCTTGCTGAGGAGAGGAGCCCAGGGTGGGACCTGTCGCAGCAAACCCCAGGCGCGCCATGCTGGCGAAGGACACGCCGTTTGCGGGCGGCGGCGGGCTGCCAGCCTCGAGGGCATCGTCTGCACGCATGTGTCAGCCATCAAATAGGGCGCCAGCAAATGAATGGTGGCAGCATGTCTTAACTATGGAGCGCGGGTGAGCCTCCTGTAGTACATCCTTCCGAGGTGTCCAACCCACTGCTGACGACAATGCTGTTGAAGAGCAGCATACGCAGCAGCAATGCCGACACTTGCCTGCTTCCACTGACACCTGGCGCCCCTCCGCCAGCAGCGCAGACTCTGCCAGAGCTGCCGCGAGGTCGTCGCCGCCCTGCTCCGCCATCGCCCTGTGAGCGGCTGCGGCCGAGGGGCGGGGCATGGCCTGCACGTGCCACAAACTGGTCAACAACTTGTTGGAGCATGATCTGTGAGAACGCACCGAATCAGAGAATGCATGTAGGCATGGTAGAATGATCACGATGTCGGAGAGCTGGCATTACGTCGATGATTTTCCAGCAATCCTGCCATCAGCGCCGCGGCGACCGATGCTTATCCAAAGACAGGATGCAGCATATTGCACACCAGAGCACAGACACTTCAGCATGGTGTTGGCTGACAAGCATTGCGCTGCCCTTCTGATCGCTGCTATATGACAAGCTCACGAAACAAGCCCACATTCGACGGCGTCCCCACCTTGAGCTCCGCAGCAGATGGCCCCATCGCCGCTGCCGCAGCCGCGCGCTCCGCGGCCGCCTCCTTTTCCGCAGCCTGGGCGTCTGCCGCGGCCCTGGCGGCGCGCTTTGCAGCCCTGCTGCCCAGCTCCTCGCCGAAGGAGTCGAACACAGCCGGCGGCACTATGCCAGCCAGATCAACATCCACCAGCGTGAACGTGCCTGCAGATGCAGGCTCCCCAACTTGACATTGTAGATGGTTCTGCACAGCCAATCCGTGATTTCGACCTCCAGCAGCCACGAAAGTGAATCTGTTGGTGACTTTGCTGCATGCTGATGCAGCCTAGGTCACCCATGGCGATCCGGCGCAGCTCTATGCGCTGTAAAGCTGTGGACGCCCCACGCTGCACCATGCCCGAGTCCATCAACTTCAACACTGATACAAGAATGCCTTCCCAGTTGCAAACCCGGTGTAGGTGACATACCTCCCAGTGGCACATGCGACAGCGTGCGGTAGCGCCGACGCGTGGCGGCCGTCTGAGTTACGCTTTCCATGTCCACCACCTTTGCGGCAAAGCGTGGCAGCGCGTCCGCCAAACTACCGCCGGCCGCTGCGGCAAGCATGCGCGCCGGCAGCGACGCCAGGAATGCCGCCTGGCCATCGGCTGCCTGGAAGAAATGCTGCTCCGCCGGTGGTGGTGCCACAGAGCTGCTGTGGCCTGGTGGCGAAACACCTGAGGTACACAGCTCAGTGTCAGAGCCGTCTGCACAGCAAGGGCATGGCCGGCACATGACAGGTGGCAACATGACAGCAACATGACAGCAACATGACAGATGTGGCAGCAGGTGTACAAAATCGAACATGCATGGCAAGCATTTGCATGTCGCGCTGTCAGTGAAACTGAAGCCCCTCACAGTGGTCACCTGCAAGCGCTGAGGCCGCGCCATCTGAGCTGAACGAGGTGGGAGCCGGCTCCGCTTTGGGCTGTGCCGCTGGTGCTGCGCCTGCTGCGGACGGTGACACAGCGTCCTCATCAGAAAACGCCGCCTCTGCCGGCTCACTGGTGTCGGCATTGACGTCGCCGGCCTGCCGTCCGCCAGGCAGTGACGGAAAGGCGGCGGCAATGGCCGCGGCCTCTGCAGCCCGGGCTGCAGCCTCAGATGCACTCAGCGTCGCTGCCTCGGCCGCCTGCGTGCAAAGGAGCACACGATTGGCGAGAGGAGTTTCAGGTCTACTCGACAAAGTACCACATCATGCTGGTGCGCACATTGGCATACAGGCACAGCTTCTTGGTATACACAACAGAATGCCCGCTGTTCACCCTTTCCTATTGAGGTGATCAGCCTCCACATAATGTGGGGTGCAACCTGTTTGGCATGCAGCTGTGTCGGGCATCCGCATGTGCACCTGCTTCACGGCACGCGCAGCTGCCGCGCCGGCGTCCGCAGCGCTGGGCATGGTCGCGGCGGCGGCCGGCGGCGAGGCGGCCAGCAGCGCACGCTGCCGGCGCTCCGCGGCGCCGGCGGCCCTGGCCGCCAGCAGGTCCTGCGCGACCCACACGTACGGCGCCTCTGCCTCGGCGTCCGGCCCGCCCTCCGCCACAATCTGTCATGTCCACATTTGTTGGTGGAGAGGATGCTGTGCAGAATGTTCTGCGATGAATTGACGGTGTGCCAGGTGGCATCCTGTCCATCAGGCAGCACTCTTCTTGCTGTCAGGTAGTATGGACATGCTTGTCCACATTTCCACAGAACCACAGCAGTGCGGCTTGCAGGCTACTGCAGGTTCTCGACCATAGCCACCAATGGGGCTGGCATCCACCCCAGAACAACTGCCGTGCACACCTGCGCAGCGTGTCTGGCAAGCTCCTTAGCAGCCCGCCGCCACAGCGGCGCAGGGTCCGCCACGATGGTGAACTTGGCAAACCGGTCCGTTTGGATCTGCGCTGCCTCGCTGTCGGCAGCATCCGCAGCTTCGTCCTTCCGCTTCCATGCTGCTGCTGCAGCTTTCTGGGCGCCTGGGCTGCCGCCCAATGCCGCCACTGCCGCAGAAGCCTCACCTGCAGTAGCTGGCCTGCTGTTGCCCTTCTTGGGGCTGTCTCGCGTTCGTGCGGGCTTGGCTGATGAGCCAGCCTCTGACATGGAAAGCACCTGTACATAACACACCTGATGGCGAGCTGAACATGATGAGGCTGAGTCAGACCCATTGGCCACACGCATGCGGCTACTGCAGGCAGGGAGTCCTGCCTTGAATTTCGCACAGCAGCACCTCAGACCCCGTGGCTACAAGCAATGCTGCTGGTGCTGCAGGCAGGGAGTCCTGCCTTGCACGTTGCACAGCAGCACCTCGTGGGGAATGATGGAGGTGCGCGGCCGTCGCAGCAATGCAAACTCCAGTGTGTCCCCAATCTGTGTATCACAGTACATGCTTTCAGCACTCAGCAGCCCACATATGTGCAGGCCGCGGTCCGCTCAAATCCTATGCCAAAGAGCATGATGGGACTTCTGCTGCACGCACAGTGCAAATAAACCTTGATGGGCGTGACTGTGCGGGATGTGAACAGCCGCAGCTCCCGCGCCGCGATCTGCGCAAAGCACAGCGGGCACGGCGCCGTGCGACGGAAGTTGTCGCCACCATGCGTCACCTGATGCACAAATCGGAAATATGTTGCGGGTCGTCAACACAGCATACTGGTTGCTGCACGTCTGCGTAGTGGGTGCATAATGCTGTCGATGTGACATCTGACAAACAGGCGGCCTCATGTAGGCTGCGTCAGCAGGATCTGCAACAAGTCCACAGCCTCTGCGCAGCTCACCAGGTGCTGCACAATGGCAGGAAACGAGAACACGTGGCCGCAAGGCGTGATCTGCGGCGCCACGGGCGGCCCCAGCGCGATGGGGCATGTCACCTCCCCGGTTGTCTGCATATCCACCTGTGATACAGAATGGCGATCTTAAGGCGCGACAAAGCAGCCATTACCAGATTAGCCACAAGTGCCCTATCCTCATGTCGGATCGATTTGAGCATGAGTCCAGAACAGGAGGCTAGTTAGTATCAATTTCAATGGGAGACCCTAATCCAGGTCCTGTTCTGTATCACCTGCAGGATGTCATCCCAATCGAGGGGCAGGTCAGGGTCAATTGAGGCGGCCGCCACATCAGCGGCGTCCGACACCACGAACGAGAAGTTGGCCGCCAGGAACTTGTTGCGGTCGTAGGGCGCGCGGCGCGGCGCCGAGCGCACACGCCGCGCACCTGACCCCCCACCATGCCCACCCTGTAGGGGACATGTTCATGCACTCGCCATATGGCAGCCTGGATGCGGAATTTTGCGCGCCTCATGAACACGAGCAGTGCAAATCACATACCCAGTACCAAGGAGACAGCCAGAACGACATGCATGCTGTGCAATGGGCAGCAGCTCACATCATAGCGCTGGAAGTTCAGCAGATGGTCCGCGCGCATGCTCCCACCGCGCTGCGCTGCGCCGCTGCCAGACGAGGGCACCTGCGCCTGACCTGCTGGCCTGCCCTGCTGCTGCGACGCCTGCCTGCTTGGCTGCCTGCAGGATCATGTGAGGTAGACTGTCATCTATGCAGTGTTGTGATATCAATGAGGTATACGACATGCGGTGCAGTGCCGTGAACCACCCCTGGCTGGCCCTGCAAGCGATGATGACATGTGTTCAGGCCAGCAATTGGCTGGGTGTGCAGTGAATCAGGGGAGGCACCAGCAGGTGCACCTGTCGCGGGGCCTATCGCCCCGCTCGAATGCTTGGCTGAGGCCACCGCCACGGCCGCCACGCCGCCCGCCGCCGCGGCCACCCCTGCCGCCGCCCCGCTCTTGGATGCGGCCACCATCCTGATCGTGGTCAAGGGGCGATGGATTGAAACAGATACTCCCATATGAGGAGAAGCGAATGTGTGGAAACATACGCTTACTGACAGAGAGCATACATGACCACATGCTATCCCCTCCGCAGTGCTGTAGCACCTTTCGGGCGGGCAATGAGACCGTCAGGACGGCGCCTTGGCCGCGGGCGTCCGCGGTCTTTGCCGCAGGGCCTGTTTGCTGCTGCTGTGTTGGCACAGGGCCTGCACAAGAGCCAGTAGATCAGCTCATGATCACTGGTATGGCGTCCGGAACAGTCAGCTTTCAACTGCTGATCAGCACGTTCCCGTAGCAACTGGGATATTGTTTAGGTGGCAATCGTGCATCCTCAGCAAAATTCCATGCACATTGGCTGTGCTTGTGTTGACAGTGCATAAATAACGTGACAGTGCCTTGCGGAAGGGCTGTCACCTGTGGGCACAAAGCTGGTCGCCTGTGCGCTGAGCGACTTGCGCTCTGCTGGCTGGGGGATGTCGCCATGCTGGGCAACCTTCTTGGGACTGCTCGGAGCGTCTGATGGGCGCAGTTCTTGACAGACAGGAGGTTTATCAGACATCAACTGGGTAAACGAAAGCGGCTTGCGCGTTGCCGAAACGCATCAAAGAGGGCATAGAAGACTTTGGGACAGCTGATGAGCGCGTGAAAGCTGCAATGAGGCTTCCGAACAGCACACTGTACACACGCCTTTGTGTAAAGCTAATCTTAACACGAGTAAACCTAGTTGCACTAGCGACATGCACAAAGCTGCGAGTTGCGCCAGTCGGACAGCACGGTAGCCATGTTGCAACAGCACACTTGAGTCTACGCCGATTGAGCAGCGTGTACGCCGTTGCGGCAGCCTGCAGTGGTGCGATCGCCGGCTCAGTCATACTGTGTCGTTGAGAGACAGCTGGGCGTGGCACGTTTCGGGTGCAGGCGTACAGATTCAGCATCGCGATCCTGTCCAGCAACGTTCTGAGACCTTGAACCTTCGTGTGCACTCTCTGAGACAGAGGCGGACGTCAAGAATTTTCTCGGTCGACTGCACCTGGTCAGGACGAACCGATACCTGGTGTCATATCAAGCTGCGCTTCAGGTAGGCAGGCCGCATGAACGATCAGGATAGATGCTTCCAGATTGCTTGCCCGCAGTGCACAGCAGCTTCAGGCAGCTCACATGTCGCTTGGGATGCAAGCACCCTGGGACGCCTGAGACAGTTAGTATTGGCTGTAAGCTGCTGAACACGTATATGACAGCATGAGCATCTCCACTCTCGCGTCGTTCTGCCTGCTGCCTGACGACTTTCACAGGATCTCCTCCAGCTGCTTCTATCAGCCAACTGGCGCAAGTGCTTGCTCCGCTCTCGTGGCTGTACCTCAATCTTACCAAGTTTTAATGCTCACAGGTGACAGCCTGCGCTGGACAGCGAGTGCCTGTACCTGCAGCCCCGGCAGTATCCCGCATTTGGCAGCACGCAAAGCGGCACCGCTCCTGGGCTAATGCTGTGAAGCACAGGCAGCGCATGAGCCGCCAACGGCTGGGATTGGCTGAGGAGTGGCAGCAGGGTCAATGGCCGACCCGCACCAGCAACATCGGCAGGCAGCGGGTAGGCGGAGATGGCTGTCGCAGCCCATACCTCTATAGGGCAGCTCTCAATGCATCCAGTGCGGAGGAGAACGGCGTGATTCAAAGCATACAGGCGCAGGAGCGAAGTGATGTTTCCTAACTCTTGCCAAGCAATTCGTGCAAAGAACCAAGAATCATCATTTGCATCCGTGCAGGTGGCCGGGACACAGACATGCCGCAGGCAGCACCAGAGGGTGCCGGCGCCTTTCAGTCACCAACAGCCTCGCCGGCGTCAGCAGCCACCCGCGCCCGTGCAGCCAGCGGCGCCGGGGCCAGCTCCTCGCGGTCACTGGACTTCCCTTCGCCCCGCAGGTATGGGCTGCCGTACTTTCGTAAGCATCCTGGGCTCGCTTGCCTGCCTGAAGCCTGTCAGCACGGCATACTTGCAGTGCATCACCAGCAAAACTGCATGCAATCTGCTGCGAGACTGGTGCAATTGACATTGCTGAGCCTTTGTGGCTCCACAGGAATGGGTCAGTGGTGTACAGCGACCGCTTCATCCCCTCCCGCTCAGCGACAGCACGCCGGAACTTCTCGGCGCTAGATCGGGAGTCAGCAGCCTCAGAATCGGCGCGCTATTCTGACCGCGAGGTGAACAGCGTGCTTGCTGCCACTTGGTCAGAGTATTGAGCATGCCTCGCAGCTGGTGATGTGCCCCAGCTCTGTCAAGCAAACCAGATCCAACAAACAACCATCAGTGTGCTGGATGGCACTGGTGTCTTCTGCAGAGAACACTGGAGCATCGACCACAGCTTGATCCTGAAACCTCAGGCCAGCGCTTCAGCAGTTGCTGCACAGTCAGCTGCTGGCCCGGCCGCCAGCTGGCAGCCTGGGGATGACAATGGGCCACCAGGTGTCGACCGTGGAACAATCACCTGGTGATGTTTGGACTTCCTCTGAACCATGTCAGCTGCTGTGGCGCAGGACTCCAACCCAGCGTACCAGCAGCTGCTGCAGAGCGAGCTGCTGGGGCGGCCGGCAGTTGGCAGCCCCGAGCGCACGGCCAGCTTCAGGGACACGGCCGGCCCCGGCGGCGGCCTGGGCAGCCCCAGCCACAGCCCCGCAAAGAAGATGCTGCGCTTCCAGGCGGGCGACAGGTGGGCGGCTTATCTCATTCTTGATCTCTTTGATGGCTAAAGTATTCGAAAGACTGAGAGTACCAAAGACATCGGAGGCATGGGCAGCCCCAGCCACAGCCCCGCGAAGAAGATGCTGCGCTTTCAGACCGGCGACAGGTGGGCGGCTTATCTCATTCTTGATCTCTTTGATGGCTAAAGTATTCGAAAGACTGAGAGTACCAAAGACATCGGAGGCATGGGCAGCCCCAGCCACAGCCCCGCGAAGAAGATGCTGCGCTTTCAGACCGGCGACAGGTGGGCTATCTATCTTATTTCTAGTATCTTCTATAGCTCAACAATCTTTAGAACACCGGGAAGACTGGGAGCATTACAGAAATTGGAGGCATGGGCAGCCCCAGCCGCAGCCTCGCAAAGACGATGCTGCGCTTCCAGGCGGGCGACAGGTGGGCGGCTTGTTGCACCCATGGTCCCTTCTATGAATTATTTGTCTCTTGAGAGCACTAGAGGCATTGGAGGCCTGGGCAGCCCCAGCCGCAGCCCCGCACAGAAGATGCTGCGCTTCCAGGCGGGCGACAGGTGGGCTCATCTCAGTGTCGGGCTGTCGTCCATCTGATCAGCAGTGATGGACGCTGCTGGAGGACTGGGCAGCCCCAGCCTTGGCCCCACGAAAATATGTAAAGCCTTTTTCGAGCAGCAATGAGGACGATGCGCTGTGACATGTGCTCGGACGAAGAGGGCTTGAGAGCCCAATTTGTAATGAAAGTATGACGCTGTGTGAGGCGAGATGGCATGTGCATGTGCATGTGCATCGGGACCGGCAAAGCAGATGCTTGTCTCATGTCGGCCTGTTATTGCCATTGTAAGGTGTGTGCATCGTGTCTGTGTGTCTGGAACAACAGGCAATGCTGCTTGGTGACACTCTGTGCATGCCCATGCTGCAGGTTCAGCCCCATCGCGGGTCCAGCAGCAAGCAGCCCCTTTGTGCGTAGCCCCATCGGCAGCGATGCTCCTGGCGCAACAGGGCCGGCGTCGCCGCGGAGGGCGCCTCGCAAGATTGCGAAGTCGCCATACAAAGCAAGTAGCAGAGCCTCCACCACATCACTCTTTCAGCAGTGTGACAAGGGCTTCATCAAGTCAGCGGCGGCGACACATCATCAACCACAGCCATGTGTCCAGCTTCAACCGGCTAGTGTCAAACTGTCAACCGGCTTCAGCTCATAGGTCACCAGCTCAGCCATGCGGCTCAGAGCACCAACTTCTGTTGTCTTACGGCAGGTGCTGGATGCGCCGGCCCTGCAGGACGACTTCTACCTGAACCTGGTGGACTGGTCTGCTCAGAACGTGCTGGCTGTTGGCTTGGGTGTGCTTCCGCCTCTGTTCCGCCTCTCGCGGCATGCTGCACCTGCTGTCATGCCATTGTCCTCCTGCAACATTTCCATCAAGCTTGAGCGTGACATGCACGCACTTGCAGACCCTGCAAACATGTCAGTCAGGAATTGGTTCACAGCCACATGTGTGCACCTGTGGTGGGGTGGTACACCGCATGTGCACGAGTCGTGCTGGCGACTGGCTACCTCAACATCGTAGCTCTGCGACGGGAATGTGGGTGACATTCTGGTGCAGGCACGTGCGTGTACCTGTGGTCAGCGGCCACCTCGCGGGTGCACAAGCTGTGCGAGCTGGGCACGCCCGCGCAGCCGGACAGCGTGTGCTCCGTCGCCTGGTCGGGCCGCGGCAGCTTCCTGGCGGTGGGCACAGCCCGCAACGAGACCCAGATCTGGGACGTCCAGAAGTCCGTGCAGTGAGTCGTTGCGGCACGTGTGCTCGTTCGGCCACTAGTGCATTGGATCTACAGGCGCAGCAGCTGTGTGGCCAGCGGTAGTGCATCTCACTCCGTTGTGTGATTCTTAAAACTGTTTCAGTTGCAGCACCACCTTGCTGCTGACACAGATCATCAATTTTGCGTGATTCTGCAATGCCAGCCTGCAGCAAGAACTTGCAACCTGTCTGTTATGCACAGGCTTGATCAGAATCTCATCCCCTGCACTTGATGCTACAGGGTGTGCAGCAAGGTTGCAGGGCATGATGTTTTAATGCGTTGGGCGCACAATGCAGTGCAACCACCTGCCTGGGACTGGTCTACTGCTACGAATTATTACTTTTCTTATTCCATGACCAACCCTCGTGTGTAATCGCCAATTCTGCGACTATGCTACAGGGTGCGCAGCATGGCCGGCCACAGGGCGCGCGTGGGCTGCATGGCGTGGAGCAGCCACCTGCTCAGCACCGGCAGCCGCGACAAAACCATCCTGCAGCGGGATGTGCGCGCCCCCGAGGACTTCACCAGCCGCCTCGCCGCCCACAGATCAGAGGTGCAGGCTCACCTCTCTGCATCAGTTCACTGCCATGCAGAAACACATGTGTGCGCGTGGGGATGCTGGAGGGACCTGTGGGGCCATTGGAGTCCTTCATCACCAGACCTGACCTGACCTGTCTGATTTGCCCCTCACTCCTTGTCTGGATCCTCATGTGCGTGTGGATGACCTGAATGAGTGCCAAGGATCGGCAGGCTGCAGAAGCGCTTCTGTTTGGTGTCTGCACATTCATGTGTGCCTTGCCCAGGCTGTGTGAGAGCTCTCACAGGCAGCCGAGCGGCGATAGCATTTCGTGCAGAAGTGTGCTTATTGACACCTTTCCTGTGTCACTTGCTCTACATGAAACAGGTGCGGCCTGAAATGATCTTCGGGCAATAGACAGTGGGGCCCACGGCATTAATATCAATGAATGCCAATTGATCGTGCGCCGACTAGTATTGCCATCATTTGTAGGTTTGCGGGCTGAAGTGGTCGCCAGACGACAGGCAGCTGGCCAGCGGCGGCAATGACAACCAGCTGTACTGCTGGTCGGCCTCATCCTCCCAGCCCGTGCTGCGCTTTGACGACCACCAGGTGAAGACCCAGCTCTGAACAGGGGATGCAAAATACTCATGGTCGTCTGTGCCTACTGTGTCACAGCTAGGTGATAAATTGCGTCACCTCCTTGAACCATTCAGCCTGTGCTTGCAGCACCGAGTGATAAACTCTAGTGCAGTCATGTGATGTCACCCTGCTCTGAAGAAGGCGGTGAGTGCCTGCTGTTGCAACATTTGCGGGCAGGAAGCAGAGCCTGGCGCCCAGCATCAGATGTCGTCTTTGCAGTCCTGTGCCGAACTCAGACCGTTGTTGAGACGTTGTATTGATGCAACGCAGGCAGCCGTGAAGGCGATAGCCTGGAGCCCGCACCAGCATGGGCTGCTGGCCAGCGGCGGCGGCACGGCAGACCGCTGCATACGCTTCTGGAACACGGCCTCCGGCGCAGCACTCACAGCCATCGACACTGGCTCCCAGGTGCACAGCACTTTGTGTCAAGACATATTCTAGGGGGCTATGCTTCAGAGGGGTGCATGTGCATCAGCCAAGTCTGAGGGTAACACGCAAGCAGCGCATGGGCAGTGCACATGGTGGTGCTTGCCATGGGTTCCTGTACATTCACCTACCGCATAATGCATCGTCGTCTTCTCATCACAGCATGCCGTGCTTCAGGTGTGCAACCTGTCGTGGAGCCGGAACGTCAACGAGATCGTGTCCACGCACGGCTACAGCCAGAACCAGGTGCCGCGAACAACTCCCCACCGTTGCCGTCTCCATTGCTGCTGCACTTTTATCAAACTCAAAGGCCCACAGACTTTAATACTTTCAAGTTCGGGGCACAGAGGCTCCTGTGTGGTACGATCATTCTTATAAGTACGTGTATTGACATGGTGCTGGTTGATGTTGCTGGTCGATGTTGCTTCTGAGCAACACTGTTGTTCTGTGTGCAGGTGTGCGTGTGGCGGTGGCCGGGGCTCGCCAAGCTGGCGACGCTGACGGGGCACTCCATGCGGGTGCTGTACCTTGCGGTGTCGCCCGACGGCCAGACCATCGTCACCGGCGCCGGTGCGTGCTCCCCTGACGCTGCATCGCCCTGAGTGTTGCCCCTTGGAGCTGATACTCGGCGCGAGACGCCCTGCCTGATCACCTACCTATCAAGCTTCGATTGCTGTGAAGAACACGTGAAGTCTCAGATGTTTGACAACCCCACTCGAAAGCCTCCGTGAGTGTTTTGGCAGGACGAAAGGACAACCTTTTGTGATCCCGTCCACAACATGTTGCAGGGGACGAGACGCTGCGGTTCTGGAGCGTGTTCCCGGGCGCCAAGGTGGCCGGCAGCGCCGCCGACGAGTCGTCCGTATCCAGCATGATGCGCGCCCACATCCGGTGATCTCGGGCGTGTTAGGTCCTCAGCAGGCGTCGCAATGCTCACGCCGCCAGCTGCGGTCAGCAGAATGCCCGCCCCACCCCCATCGACTGCAGCACGTCTTCAGCAGAGGCGTCGCACTGCTTGCGCTGCCGTCAGCCGCGGCCAGCGCAATGCACGCGCATGTGGGATGCTGGGGCTGTTGCAGCAGAGAGAGAATGTATCAGACATCTCATAGCCACTGGTCATGACAGCATGGCAACCGTGGAACAAGGACTCTAGCCAGTACAGCCTGGTTTAAGGTCCAGCAGAAGCTGCCAATCCTCGACGACAGAGTCTGCTTCTGCTGGACATCAGAAATGGGGGGCTGCAGAACAAGGTGCAAGGGTATGGGGCTGTCTTGTATGGGGATGATGACAGACTGCATGTGGTTCGGAGTCACCACATGACTATCACAGCCTTTCTTGACTGGCGATGTAACTCAACATGCATGAACGGAGTGCACCAGCGAAGCCAACACACTGTCAGGATAGCTAACAACGCATAGGACCAGCATACAACGATGCGAACAAAAGCGCACAAACACATGCAGGTATACAGAAGTTCAGCAATGCCAAGCAGTACCATCAAGTGCAGATTTCAGGCTCAGGTTGGCAGAGCATGCCGACATAGCGACTGCACGAGCACCCTAACAGGCGACACTTGCGTTCGCCAGATTCGACTTGCTGCTTTGCGCGCGGCAGAAATGCTTGCGCACGCATCATTGGTCCTGCCCCGGATTGACCCCATGAAACCAACCCCGCCACATCATGGCGGCTACAGTGTTGCACTGCGGTGCGGCCACTCCAAGATGTAAACACGTGGCCACCGACTGCTTACACCGAGGCCACTGGCTGCGACATTTTGGGCTCGACCTTGTGCTGCGGCGCGGACGGCAGCGTGGGCGGCGGCGGGTACGCAGCGTGCTGTGGCGCAGTCGGCATGCTCGCAGTTGCTGGATTTCCCGGCGCGCCCTCCTGCGTTTGCAATGCAGAGGCAGAGTTGGAGTAGCGTCAAAACCGTGTGTGAAGAGGTGTGACAAGCCTGCATTTCGCGCGCCTTCCTGGAAGCACAGCAGAGCAGCTCGTGATTCCCCCGGTGCTACATATGCCAGGTGGATCATCTCCAGTCACTTGCCTGCACGGTGCCAAGGCCCTTCTCGGTCTTATTCATCGCCACGCCGGCAGAGCACGCAGCAGCGGCCCTGGACAGCGTGCCCGCCTGCCGCACCACATTGTAGCAGACTGGGTGTTTGGGAATCTGCTGCAGACTTGTGAACATGAACATGATGCTGGTCTGAAGTGTGCTTATGCATCCTGCATATCAACTTTCAGCGCAATGCATGCAACTGCTGTGTGGTGCAGCAGAATGTGATCAGGGCAGGTTGAGCAACACACTGCTTGACGCGCACCTGCATCGACATGGCCTTGCTGATCCATGCCTGGATGTTGGCGGCATCCTGGCACAGCGTGGCCAGCTTCTCTACGGCGTTGGCCTCTGTCGTGTTGAAAGCCGAGCGCGCAGCTGCAGCAGCACAGCAGCGAGGCGTCAGCGGTGTGATGGGCAAGTCCTCGAAGTCGAGCCACGCAGTGTGACTACTATACACATGCACACGTTGCACAGGCGCAGCCGATTGTTCCGCGCCCAGGCAAATGCTCAAGCGGTGTGTGGCACTGTGGGTGCAGCCTGAACACGCACCATACTTTTGCAGCCTTGTTTCTCTTTGTGCAATGCCACAATTGCCACTTGTGGCGCACCCAATGAGCCATGAGTGAAACACGCAGGGTCACACCTGTCATCTTGGGGTCGTTCTCCTCCTTCGGCATTGCCGCGTGCGTGTTGTCCTTCTTCGCCACATTCTCGCGGAGGTGCTTCTGCGATGCAACATAGAATTGCCGCCGGGCTGCATCCAGCCGCACGCCGGCCACGCTCAGGTCGTTCATCTTTGCCTGCATGTGCGCAACTGCTTCAGTTCATGACAACACCATTCAACTTCAGTGATGCCGTCTATCACAAGCATTGTTGAGCATGTAGCCTGTGGCACATCCCTTGGTAAAGCATACCTGCAAACATGACATGGGGCCAGCAATTCAGGTGCAGCAAAACATGTCGGCGCATGGCATGACCTTGGCGGCGTCAAAGTTCTTGTACCAGGAGGCCATTGGGTCGAACACTGCTTGCTGCATGGCCTTGCCCTGCGTGCAGCAGCAACGAATGTGTTGCGGGCATGTCTGAACCTGCAATGCACCTGAAGATGGATGAGATGCTGTCTGTGCCACGGCATGGGCGCCGTTTGCTAGGCAAATGCCCATGTGGATACTGCAGCTAAGGTGTGCATGCATTGGTCTTGGCACAGTGCCAGGCTGCCGCGCAATGCACAAGGTTGTACAGTTCGTGTAAAATATGCGACAGAGTATGTGCGAGGAGCTCACGTCAGTCTTGGCCATCGTGCCAGGCTGCAGCACACCGGCCTGGCTGCCAGGCACCGACGATGCCATGCCCTCTGCATTCTGTTCCCATACCTGCCATGAATACCGACAGTGTGAGGAGCTGAACCGCCAACATAGGTGCATGGTGGTGGCAGAGGCAGCCCCATGCATGATGTGTGCAAGTTCCAGCATGCTGGTCACAGGAAGCTTGTCACTGCCACCTTTGAAGCTGCCACTTCTGATTGATGCAGCAAGATGGACAGCAGACTCACGCCTGGCATGCTGCCGGACAGGACCTTGTCCGATGTGGCAACCAGGCCTGCGACATAATGGTGTCACAGCGTGCGGGAATATCCTCACAGCATCAACATTCATGAGGCGCGCACATGCCTATGCGCGTCAAATACGAGCAAGCGGTTGTCATGGAGATCACAAGGGCACACCGTCAATTGCGCCGCCAGACGCCTGCACACGGTAGCGACAGCAGCGGCATCACCAACAGTGGCAGGCACACAGGGTCAAAGTGCAAGTGTGTCTTCGCCAAGCGAATTGGTGCCAAGTTGCAATTGAAGACTGCTCACAACATGCTGACACGGAAGCAGAAGATGGTGGGCATGCATGGCTCAGGAGATTTGAAGCAAATCCCCATGTCATTGCACCTTGATGGCGTCCTCACAGCTCTTCAGCCGTGCGCGGAACGCCGTGCACTCGTCGAACACTGCACACACAGTACAACTCTACTGCTACAGAAGCCACCGAGTGCAGATGATGCTGTGCCTCCTTCCGGAGCTGACGAGGCAAGACCGATGACCCTCGTGGCAAAACCTCGCCAAACTCATACTCAATTGCTTTCACGTAGGGGGAAAGAGGACCCACTGTTGCTACACCTCTGGCTCTGCACCGGCGCCAGGTGTCTTGTGCCGGGAGTGAAGCACCAGCAGGTCTGTTTAGCCTTTTCTGCCGTTACGTCAAAGCTCATGCTGCGTGTTCGAGCTTTCCACAGCAACTGAGGAGTGTTTGGTGAGATTGCGATCCTAGTTGCCAAATTAAGAGGCCAGCAAACACTTGGACTGCATCGAACAAGGCGATGATGCGAAATTGATCCAGGCTGTGCGTACACGTGGATGACCTCCCGTCGGACACTTCTCAGGGACCGCCGAATATGCATCTGGCGGTCGGAGGCCGACCACACTTTGCAAGTGCTTGCGGCCACGGTCGACGATCAAACCACTGAAAACCTGCTGTAGTTCTAGCTAATGCTGCGTGTGCGCGGTGCGCCGCTGGTCTTAACAATTGCACACTCTGTGCAATGCTCAAAGGCGTCACGCCGACCCTTCATGCCACCGGTATAGAGTGGCTTGAGCCCTGCAATATGCTGCTGTGAGGCCTGCGGCTTGCCCGCTCGACACCCACTTTGACATCCCCTGTTGTTGGACCAGGAGATTATCATCCGATAATTTCCTAATTCAGATCACCGCCCCTCAGAGGGCGCATCCCGCCCTGCGCCCACGGCCAGTTGTGCGATGTCGATCTCCACACCATGTGCGCAGCTGACCATGAAGAACTTCATCAGCTGCAGTGGCACACAGAGAGGGAGAGGATCAGTGCATCTCGAGTGCATGTTCTGATGTGAGAGGGACATATTAACATGGAAGTCACTTGCTGCTGTGCACTTGTTTCTCTGACGCATTGGGCACATGATTGACGATGGATGACTGTGCTTCCATTGTTGCGCAACACCCGCATTGGTCAAGGACAAAGCATTCGCGCAGTGATGATGCATGCGCCGCCCTCCACCTCCGACCCGATGTTGAGCACCAGCAGCATGCTGCACAGGAACTCAGCTTGACATTTCCTGCCAGCAATAGAAATGGGATCAAGGGCAATTGCACGCACCTGTGCAGCGGTGGCGCGGGCGCCGCCCTCCACCTCCGACTCAATGTTCAGCACCAGCAGCGGGTCGTGCAGCGATGCCCGCAGCAGGGCCCATCCCCGCCGCCCCTCGCCTGTATGAAGTTACACTATGGCGGGTCAAAACTTGAACATTTGACCAGCTAGGAGAGCAAGGCAGTTCACCAGGAGCGAATCGTACAGCACTGTGGCCAGCAGTGCCCGGCAGATGGTGCAGCAGCGCTCACGGCAAGTGGTGCACAGCTGAACCTCGCCTTGACAGCCATCTGCCGAGACGGAGCATCTGTGGCAATGCCAAGGCACCCGCGCACATGCAGGGGACTGACATGGCAGCATGCTGCCTGAATGCTCATGTTCTCACCCTCGTCGATAGAGACGCGCCAGCCCTCGTGGTTCTCGGGCTCGAGGGACCAGTGCGAGGCGCCGCCCGCTCCTTCCTGCAGCCAGTCGTGGAAGCAGCCCAGCACGTCCTTCATGCCCGCCATCACATCGTCGGTGCCTGACACCTGCACATGAAATGGTGCTCACCTCAGACACGGGTTGACTCAGAATGGGGATGCACCGCTTGCTCCTTCCCATAGCCTGTGTGATAGGCGCCCAGACCATTTCTCATGCCACCCATCATCCTGTCATATGAGACAGTTCTCATCAGTTCCTTCAGATGAGTCGCCAGCACGGTGATCTCGCAGTGCTGCCCTCTGCCGCTGCGCGCACCAGCTCGATGACGCAGCACATCAACATGTGCTACATGTTGCGGTCATGAAGCAGCAGGCGAGACGCCAAGAACAGCACCTTCAGGCGGTACGCGCGGCTCCTCACCGGCCCTTCAGGTGCTCAGCAGTACAGTGACATCGCGGCCGCCGCCATCCTTGGCCGTGCGCACCACCTCGATGACGAAAGCGCATCAGCATGCACTTCCTCTGAGGTCAGAGGGCCCTGGGATTGTTCTACTGGAGGTGAGAGGCCGATTTTCGCTCAGAAACGCACCTTGAGGCGGTACTCGCGGCTCTCCACCGGCTCCTTCAGGTCCTTGAGCAGCGCGGTGACGTCGCGGCCGCCGCCCTCCCTGGCGGTGCGCACCAGCTCGATGACGCAGCGCACTGCCGAGTAGGCGCCGTCGTCCAGGTAGTAGTTCTCCTTCATGGCGCCGTGGCCGCTGTGGGACATGGTGTGCAGAACTTCAGCGCCAAGCCTGGCAAATGATCGCCATAAGCCACAGATCTCGGCTTCAAACAACAATGGGTGCCGGTGTTTCTGACGACACTGCGAAACACATGCACGAGCTGTGATGTGGCACTGCAGCAGGGCAGCATATGGCGATCGGCATGGGCTCTGTGTGGAGATTCAGTGCCCATGCCACCGAGACCTTGCAGCTGCACTGCACATCAGGTCAATCTCACTAGCATTTCTGCAAGTAACTCTCACCACACCTGGTCTCCATCATGAGCTGGCAGTCCACGCCCTCCTTGGCCAGCGCGATGCCCTTGTTGATCACGTTCTTGTAGCCCCGCTGGAAGCGGAAGTGGCGGCCGCCCAGCCCCGCAATGAAGTCGCTGAGCCCGTTGCTGGTGACGCTGTCGGTGACGATTGTTGTCCCCGGATGCTCCCTGTACATGAATGGATGTAAGTCCCCGTTGTTTGCAGTCGGTTCATCTCCAGGTTCCAGCAGGTTTTGAGTCTCAAAACGTTGTGCAACTTCAAGGTTCTAAACAGACAATAAACCACACCGCAGTGCGATGTAGGACATGAGGCCAATGTAGCGGTTGCTGTTGATGGGCTCCCCATTTGCCGCCACCACCGCCGAGCGGTCCACATCCGTGTCGAACACGATGCCTAGATCGGCGCCTGACTTCACCACCTGCAACCCAGTAAGTTCTGAAGCCATTCACAAAATCAATCGCATGTAGGGCAACTGATTTGGTAGGAGGTGCAGACTGACATTTGTGTGTTACAACAATAAATACGATTGTGCATCTCAAGCAGCAGCACTGCACAGTGATGATTGCATTGCGGCTGCTGTTCAGTATGCCTTCATTTTGCAGCAGCTGACAGGTGGCGGCTCACCATGTTGCACCCCGCCGCCATCGCCTCGGCATTCTCGGGGTTCGGGATGTGGTTTGGGAACCGGCCGTCGCCATCCAGAAACTGGCTGCCTGGCGTCAATAGAGGGGCACAGAGGCTGAAGACCACATACATGCACACAGCTGCTGTTACAGTCACCAGGATGCTCTGCAGCATACAAGGGTCCGACTGTGGCGGCCACATGCCACAGATTTGCAGCAGCCCAGATACTGTCACTCATGTTGGCATTCAGCTGCCGCAATTGCCAACTAATATCATTGATGACGGTCGTGGGTTGCATGGCTAGATACATCTAAAAACACTAGCACCTGGCTGCTTCAGCATCAGCTGAGCAGCCGCTAGCGCTGTTGCTCATGTCCCTCACAACATGCAAACATGAAGGATTGCTATCGAGATAAACTTTCACGCACCTTCGATGTCAGCGCCCAGCGGCTTCAGCACGTCGTAAGCGAAGTAGCCGCCGCCGCCATTGCCGGCGTCCACCACGATGTGGAAGCCCCGCAGCGGGTGCTCATAGTCCTCCTTGTCATCGACCCCCTTCTTGATGATGCCCCTCAGATGCGCTGCGTACACTGGCATGAAGTCATCCTGGAGATGAAACAAACCGTGTTGTGCTTCAATTCAGAAACATACTGTTGTGGCTGCCAGAAACTCCACCATCTCGCTGCACTTCTTCTCGAGGTCCGTCCCGCAGGTGCGCTGTGCAGTTTTCAAGTGGAACTCGACTTCAGGTGGAAGCCTCTGGTCGATGTTTCAAAGGCGGCTTCAGAAGAACAGATTGACTGAGAGTGCTGTAAACAGCAGCAATTGTGGCGTGCTAACGACAGACTGTAGGCCCAGCCTGCTGGCTGGCAGCGCAGTGCCCACCATGACCCAGTGCATCGGGCCAGGATCTGCGCTTTGCGCCTTCTGCGATAGATGGCGCCGAGCGCTTGCGTCAGATGGCTTCCCATGGTCGTTCGGTTGGACTCAAACATGCAGGACAGCATATCCCCACCTGGTGTATGAGGCTGGGGTCTGCCCGCAGGGCCGCGTGCAGTGCGCTCACTGACTATGCCTGCTCATCACCGCCCACAGTGATCCATAAGTATATATTGACTGTGGCTTTTTCGAGAGAGGGACGCCCACCTGGCGTATGAAACTGGGGTCCGCCCGCAGGGCCGTCTGCAGCACGCTGGCCGCCTGCGCCTGCTCGTCTCCTGGCGAGACGCCCTCAGCAGCTGCGTGCGCTGCAGCACCCTTGAGCACCGCCGTGATGTCCGCCTATGGCCATGAACGAAATCGTAGGCACAGACGTGCCTGGTATTGTCGAAAGCTAGGTTTTGGTAGCTCGAGGAGTATGCACTGAGCGAGGTCTGGCAGCGCCTGCTGTCGTTGAGTGCACATCGGCTGACGGCTGGCGCTGCTTCAGGGCTGGGTGATGCTGTGCTATTGCTGGGCCACACACCAACCTTCTCAGCCCCGCCGTCCTTCGTGAAGAACTTGAAGCCATTGCGGTGGAATGGCAGGTGGCTGGCGGTGATCATGATTGCGCCATCATACTGGTGCCCTGAGCAGGCACCCAACAATAACTCGTTCATGCGAAGCATCGTCATGCCATGTAAAGTAACAGGCGCAGCAATTTGTAGTGCACGTTGGCATTGACACTCCGCAGCTGAATGCAACGTACAGGTGCAGACACCAAGTTCTGTTGGACCGCAGCTAGGCCTGGTCTGGCCCGCCAGCACCCTGAAACAACTCTGGTGTGTGCCCCGTCTCACGCCAGTGCCCTGCCGCATCACAGCTTTGCAGCAAGCATCTAGACAAGCAGCGATGCAGCCTATGCCGTGCCTGCTCACCGTAGGATGCAGCCTGTGCCTGCTCACCGTCAAGGATGCAGCTCATGAACATCGCGGGCGTGGTGGCCGGCCCAAAGTCCGTCACCGACACGCCCTTCGCCGCCAGTCCGGCCGCGAGCGCCGCAGCCAACGCCGGCCCCGACAGCCGCGGGTCCCGTCCCACCTGCAGTGCAATGCGACACGATGCTGGCGCTATATGCTGCACAGGCGCGGCGGCGGCAGGGGTCCTTAAAGAAGTACTTACCTACTACCCCTAGCGGCGGACGTGATCTGCGCTGCGCAGGTGGCATGCCCCACACTCCTCGTCCAACACAGCGTCTGCACCATCTCAAACCTAGAATCTGAGCAAGCTGACAGCCGGGATCGAAGACCCACCGAAACGCGGAGCTGGTCGGCGGGCTTGCCGGTGCGCTGCGCCAGCCAGTCCGCAAAGCCGCGGGCTATGAACGCCGCAGAGTCCGCCGGCAGTGTCACTGGGTTCTCCGGCACTGCACGGTCTCTCAGGACACGATACGTTAGGCCCAATCATTCGTGAGCTTGGGACATCGGCGTGATTGACAATTGTGGGCGTGCCATGATCAGACATGAAGGGCGCTAACTGGTTCCAATGCACACTGGCGTGCCGCCAAGCAACAGCAGCTGCAGTCGTGCCTGCTATGGCGACGCCGCGGATGTCACTGCCGTTTTGCAGCTTCAGAAAGGCTTTTGTGGTGTCTTCCTCCGACGCAGACGCTGCAGCAGCGACTGTGCGGCGCAGTCTGCCACGATGCGGCCATTGCTGGATTGCCTGCTGGTGCACACCTGTACAGCAGTACCGGAAAGTCAAGGAGTCTGATGCTGAGACGTCAGTTGATTGTGAGAGTGTTGCTGATGTCACGTCGCCGCTGTGCCACAAGAAGATGGATGGCATGGCTGATGGCCGCACTTGCCAGCCTGCACATGCGGCGCTGTCGCTTGGCACCAAATGATCACACTGCCATGAGCCTTATACCTGCAAGTGATCTCCGCCCACCAGTGACTGCTGCTGTAGCTCGGGCATGTCTCTGCGCCTGTGCAACCGGCGATCTATGTCGGAGGGCATCTGCTGACGCAGCCTGGCAAGGCAGCTCCTGCTGCCTTTGCAAGCAAACGATCGCGATCTGTCGACCACCGATGAGTGCAGACATGCTGCTCGAATGCTCTAAACTGACGTGTAACCAGATCAATGGGGCGTGAAGGTGTGATGTCTTTAGCTGACGACCTGGGTATGCGTTAAAGACAGACTCTGTACAGCAGGTCGAAGTACGACGGCTTTGATTACCATGCGAGAATCAACAGATCAATCAAGGCACGCACGCAAATGCGCTGCGTGCGAGTCTTACAACATGAGTCCTTGCTGGCATAAAGATCTGCAGATTCTCGACTGTCTACCCCGAAGAGGCAATGCTTAACACCCCAAAATTCCCTTCTGACCTCGCCAACTCGTCCCTTCCTCAACACAGACCTGCTTGCTCCTGCATCATGCGGTTCCCAGTCTGCGCCCGACGCCAGTGCCGAAGCTGCCATCGCCCGCGGTGGCGCCGCCACTTGCGGGCGTGAGAATCTGGTCGTCAAGTTGCTCCAGCTTATCAAAGCCGCCACGCTGCAGATCGGCCTGCAGTCCGGAAGAGCGTCTAAAGCCGCTGTTGCGAAATCCCATCATATTTGCGCAGGCAGTGATACATCAAGCTGGCCTTCAGCAGCAAAGATAAGAGAGACAGTGTGAAGGGTTGCTCGAGCGCTCACTTGCACGTCAGCCATGTCTGCGGTGCTGGGGTTGCCGGCAAGGTACAGGCACTTCAGGCTGCCCCGCAACTCGCTCAGCCTGCTCAGTGTTGCAGGCCAGTCGGCCAGCGCATTCTCGCTCAGCCAGAAGTCCTGCAAAGGCATTGCAGACACATGTCACTGTGCCGTACACCGTCTGTGATGGAGTGCAGCACGGATTTGGTCACCAGAATGTTTTTCGGTCAAGTTGCAGCCAGCATTCTCAAGATTACCAAAACGACTGCAGGAAAATATCAGCACACTCACCTGCAGCTGTTGCAGCGCTGTCAGAGACGGCAGCACCGAGATGCGGTTGTTTGCCACGTCCAGGATCTTCAGCGATGTCAGCGTCTCAAAGCCCTGCAGCCGCAGCCCGGGTATTCATCGTCAGCAACCGCGGCAGCTGATGCCAACAGGGCACACATATGAGCATGACACGCAAGGATACAGGGTTGCAACAGCCGCGACAGAGAGCCGCATGCACACCTCCATGGCGGTGAGGCCGTTGTGGCTGAGATACAGCTCCTGGAGCGCAGTGCATGTGGCCAAGCCGACCATCGACTCCAGCCGGTTGCTCAGCAGCGCCAGCCGCTGTAGGTTTGTGAGCCTGCAGGTGGCACCGATCTGACGATCAAGGACCAGCTGCGCATGCTGAGGTGAGTCTCACGGCCGGCACATCGCATATGCTCTGCCGCAGTGGGGCCCGCCCACGTCAGAAACCTGACGTGCACCCTATCAGTGAGCGCTCTTCATGCATCAGTATTAGACAGCAGCCAGCGGTCGCAGCCTTGCAAAGTGCCTCGTGCAGAATCTGTATGTATGTAATTCGCCACCGCGGGCAGCACTACGGCATGTTGCATGCGGTGCGGCTGTGCTCACCCTGCAATCCCGTCTAGCGACGCCAGGCGGTTGCGGCCCAGCCACAGCTCCCTGAGGCCCGTCAGCTCAGCGATGGGGCCCAGGCTGCGCAGCCGGTTGGAGCCCAGCTCCAGCAGTGTGAGGGATGCCAGATGCCCAATGCCATCCGCCTGCACCAGCAACTTAGCCTTCATGGCTCCAGCTTTGTCGGTCTCCAATAATACGTGAACGGAAGGCATCGAATTATGATTCACATTCCGCATCAAGGTGGCGAGCAAGGTGGCAGAGTGACAGGCCTATGGCAGAAAGCAGCGTGCAATCAGAGGGCGGTTGCCCTCTGAGTTCAATGACATGCAAGCCCATTCTCCAGCAATTCTCGCCGAGGTCACGCGGTTGCTGGCAGCGTACAGGTCCGACAATTGCAGCCCCTTCAGCGCGGACAGCGGCGCCAGGGACTTGACACCATTGTACGACAGCTCCAGCCGCCGCAGCGCCGTCAGGGGCGCCAGATCCGGCACCTAGAAATTGGTACCCAGCAGGTCATCATGCATGGCACTCACTGGGGCCACAGCTGCAGGACCGGCAGTCACTTGATGAACCTGCTGTGACACTGCATGGGAACTGCACATGCCGACTACGAGCAGCAGTATTCTCACCGCTGCCAGGCGGTTATCCTGCAGGATGAGCTCGGTCAGCTGCTCCGCACTGGCCAGTCGCGCAACATCAGACACGTCCTCCAGTATGTTTTGCCGCAGCGACAGCGTCTGCAGCCCTGCACACGGCGATGCATGCGCTGACACGTGTTCGTCAAGTCTTTAATCCTGTAATATGATCCAAGTAACGCTGACTCTGTGGGCGTGGACATCATGTGGTGACACCATGCTGTGCCGCCTTGCAACGCGAGCCAAGCGCCGCACCTGTCAATGCGAGCAGGCCTGGCTCAAGGCTGATGAGACGATTAGCAGTAAGATCCAGCGCCTGCACAGCAGAGGCGCCGCGATCTCAGCAAGCATGCAACACCACTGTCAGCAGAGGGGATGCGCGTTTTGCGCAGGCGGAAGGTTGTGATGCTTGGCGGTGCGTCTGCAGCAGCACTGCACCGTCAGCGTGGGCGGCAGCGGCACGTGCTGCAGGCTGTGCAGGTGCGAGTTGGTCAGATCGAGTGAGAGGCCGTCGCACAGGACCTCCTCTACCTCCTGCTCTCCACCTGCAGCAGCCATTTTTCGGCAGGCCAGTCCAGATCGAATTGATCAACGGCTCAGCCAGCACAAACTGCAAGTGCCAATGCTGATGAAAGCTTTTGCAAACGGTCCATATAGACTGATGTAGCAGATGATCGCAAAAGCTTCCAAAAGCCAGCGGCACGTGTCAAATCTGTGTCAAATGTACTGGACGACTTCTTTTTGGCGTAAGCGGCGCAGCTCGGCGCTAGTGCGAGCTTTGCGAATTTCCAGGCATGCTTTCCGGTCACTCTCCTGGTCCGTGCTGCATCGCGCAGTGACGAGGCGCTGCTCGCCTTGCTTTCGTGCTCAGCTTTCATCCTGCCAGCACGGCCGAACAGGTGCATCCGCTGCTAATTCCATTATGAAAAGCAACCACCAGGTCAAAGGTAAGATGCGTACCTTGTCGCTGCAAATCATAACGTGCGCACCTTGCATGGCGAGTTATACCACCCATGCGCTGCACTCACCATGTGTATGCCATGTTGCAGCGCATTGCCCTACATTCATCTGTGCAGAGTACGCAGATGGAAACTCCCAATATCTGCCACTGTCTTTCTCACTGCGATCACTTGTCTGTATAGCATCCGTTGCCGCAGCTGCACAGGCGGTACGCCAAAATGTGAGGGCAGCTCAGCCCGCCTCATTGGGCTTTCCCGCCCGGCAGACCAGACAGCTGCTTTACAAGGCGACCGAGATTGCTTGTGCGGCGACGTGAGCCGCGCTGGCGCCCGCATGGCGTCGTGGGAGGTGCTGTGCCTGGGCGACACGCTCACACGCGGCCGCCTTGGAGCTGACTGGGTGTGCACGACTTTAGCATTGCTGCACTTCGATCTTCATGCTGCAGGAGCTGAACCTGACAACCAAACGAAGCTGCATGATTGAAGAAGAGAAGTGTCATAAGATGTGTGTCTGCCACCAGGTGCGGCCGCTGGAGGCGTCAACAGAGAAGATCGCATCGCGCGGTGCTCCGGTGCGCTTTGTCTATGTTCACGAGACTAGCTGCTGTGGGCTTCAAGCAGCATGTATGTGAATCTGCATGCTGAAGCGAGGGTAGCTTTTGAGAGCATCTCGGCATCTTGACCACGGACGTAGGTAGCATCATGCTAACTTGCCGCCTGCAGGTAAAGGTGTTCAATGCGGGCGCGGATGCGGCTTTGGCCGAATCGCTGCTGGCACGGCTGCATGCCACGCTGCGGCGGCACCCCGAGGCCCATGCGCTGGTGCTGCTGCTGGGCACCAATGACATCCTGGCGCATCTACACCCTCTGCCGCACCACCTGCTGAGGCTCCAGGTGCGGAATGCGAACTTCATATTTCGAAGCTGCTTTCACTGCAAACATCAATGACGACAGATCACATCTGAGAGGTGCATGCGCCAGTGCTGCTGCTGGGGATAGGTGGCATCCAGATGCAGCCGCACCCTCTGCTGCAGCGCCCTCCAGAAGCTGCTTTGCTGCTATGCAACGTGCCATGGACAGTGACTGTCTGCAGAGTGATGCCAATTCCCGACTCTTGCAAACCCAAGATCCCTCGCGCAACTGCGCTGCAGAACGGCTTCCGCGGGGAGTTCCTGGGGCCGCGGGAGTTTGCCGAGGCGGTGGCTGCGGCGGTCCGCACGCTGCCGCGCACCATGCCGGTCGCGGTGCTGGGCATCCCGCCCATCGGGGAGGACCTGGACTCGGCCGCCAACTCTGCTGTGCGCCAGTGAGTGATGTCAGCAGCTGACGCCGCAGTGTTGCAATCAGAATTGGTGCTGGGCATCCTCCATTGGGGAGGGCCTGGACTCGGCAGCCAATGCTGCTGTGCGCCAGTGAGACCCTGTCCGGCACCCAGGTCCTGTGGGCACTATCACATCAAAACAATTTTGCTGGCATGACGAGCTAGCAGGAACCGCATGCGCCAGCAGCATGATGTCAGCAGGTGACATCGCAGTGCGTCAGGCAGCATTGGTGTTCACTCGGTTTGATCCAGAAAGTCTTGCAGTCCACCCACATGCATCTGTTGTCCCTTCGATGGTGTACTCAACCACAAGCCAGTGCCTACTATCCATCTAGTCATGTCTCCAGAGTGCCCTGTGCTGGCTTTTCGGAGTGGACCCCACTTTGCACTGCTGCGCAGGTACAATGCCGCTCTGGAGGTCGCGGTGTCGAGGGTGCGGTCGGCGACATACATCGATCTATACGCCGCATTCGCACGGGTGCTGCGCGCCGCCGGCCATGCGTCCGGCCCTGTGAAGCCGCAGTCCCGCGCCAGTAGCGTCAGCGGCTTCCCCACAGGTGCAGTATGCCCCTCGGGGGCTGCTCCGCACGGAAATATTATCATGACGGCTCCAGATCGTAGCCACCCGCCTCCCATCAGCAGGGTCCCGTCGAGCCATAGCAGCGTCCTGACAAATGAGACTGCACAGTACTTGAAAGCAGGACAAATTTACAGGCTGAGAAAGTGACAAGGACGCCCCTGAAAACGCTGTGCCTGTACTACAATTGCCAGCACGGCAGTCGATTGCAGCCTTACAGAGGCTCATCCTTGAAACTGCAGTTGTCAACTTGTTGCAGGGAAGCAGGTGGCTCCTGACGACATGTCACCCACCGCCAGCGCCAGTGACATGGCATCGCGGCGCTCGTCTTTTGCCAGCAGTACTGGCGGCGTCCTGGCAGCCGCGGCAGCATCCGGAGATGCAGGTGTTGTTGTACATGTCCTTCTGCCGCTGCAAATTAGCTGCTGGCCATACCTGGCTCCACTGTTCCAGAGGGCATCAAGGTTGCGACAGTTCATGCATTTGCCTGCAGCAGGCTGAACTACATATCTCAAGATTGTCCGATTGTTGCTTCTTGGCAACAATCTGCTTGTTATGCCACCATGTCACACTGTCCGTGATCAAAGTCGAGCTCACTGCAGGTTTCAAGGATGTGGCCCTCAAGGGTGGGGAACCGCTGCCGGACGTGATTGAGCTGGACGGCCCGGCAGATTTGGACAAGGTGCTGGCGGCGAGGGACGCCAAGGGCGGCATCCCCAGCACCGGCCGTGACAGCATTGGCAAGACCAGCCTGAGAGCTGCTGCGAAGGTGGGCAGGCAGCCTCTGGCGTTGCCAATCCTCTGTGTAGCATGGTCGGATCCTCGCAGCTCCTCGCAATGCGGTCAGCTTGTGCGCACACGTGGCCCATTCCTGTGTGCCTGTAGCAACCTGAATGCTCTGGGCGTTGCCTGCATTGCGCAATGAGCTCTTCATATGCCTGCTCCAGCCGTGTCCTGCTGCTTTCACAGGCCGCTGGTGTCAAGCGAAGCAGCGCTGGCGCGAATCAGACGCAGCTCACCTCAGGTCAGCCGTTCAACCCTACAGTGCATGCGTCAATTCGCCTTACCTGGCTGTTTTGCCCCGCCTGCCAATGTTGCGTCACATGGCGACGCTGCTCCCTGTCATATTGGCGCTGGGCGCAACTAGAAAATTCTGTCTGCTGCAGCTGTTTCCAGTGTTGCTTCTGCAGGAGTGACAAATGGTGCATCATGTGGCATGTTCAGCTCTTGCCGTCATGCTGTGCGCAAAAGAATCCAGGGCGACCAGACACTGCTTGCCTCGTTTAGGGGATCAAGCCTTGCTGGGCCAGAAGTGACTACTTGCTGACGTTGCTGTCTTTCTTGCAGCGGCGCTAGGCGCGCGGAAAAACATATCACTGCTGCCTTCTGGCTTCAATTGCTTGGACTTCGTCGGCCCACTGCGCGAATACTGACAACTTATCAATCTGGCTATCCTCTGTGCAGCGGCGCTGGGTGCGAGAGACAGCACGACCCTGGCGCCGCAGCTTGCTTCATCCGGAGGTCGTTGCCGCTCTTGGTCGCAATGTGCAGCTTCCCTGTCCTTACGCAGCGGCGCTGGGCGCGAGGCGAAGCACGCCACCGCTGCTGCTGCTTGGGTCGATTGCTTGAAAGATGTCGCCGTGCTGGGTCAGCAACAAGACCTTGCCACCCTTGCTTTTGATCTTGCAGCGGTGCTGGGCGCGAGGCGGAACACGGCGCCTGCTGCCGCCACTTGCTTCAGTCATCGCCGCGCTGGATGACCAAGCAGTGTTTTGCGAAATCTTGCCATCCTTCATGCAGCGGCGCTGGGCGCGAGGCGAAACACGGCGCCCGCGCCGCTGCCGGACTCCTTCGGGCAGTCCTTCGCGCTGGAGGAGCCGCACGCCCCGACGCTGGCCGAAATCCAGGAGCACCATCGGCGAGAGGTGAAGAGCAGGCTGAAGCACTGCGTTAAGTGGACCCTTCGAGCCGCTGCCTGCAGAATCGACCAGTTCCTTTGCACTGAAGGAGGCACATGCCAGGACGCTGGCCGACATCCAGGAGCACCACCGGCGAGAGGTGGTTGTCGTGTCATCTATGTGAAAACCGAGCAAGTTTGCAGCAACCGTCCACCTCATCTGTTCAGTCCCTCGCACTGACCCAGTGCCTCGGCAGTGCCGCCACGAGCGCCAGCAGCCATGTCGGCATGTTGAAACCCAGGCTGGCCTGTGAGTCAACCAGCCAAACATATGCTTTGGCAGCACTCAAGATAGCATTTTGACCACAATGTTGATGGCTTTCATGACTCAGTTGAGCACGCAGCGGCCATTGCTTGGACAGAGGCGCCACGACTGTCAGCAACCCGCCGGCACATCGCTGCGGTGGGGTGCAACATGGACTGGCCAATGGCATGAAACCGCTGATACAGCAGCCATGTCAGCTGACAGTCGCGGCGGCGCTGCTGCAGCACAGGCTGCAGCAGCACTGCAAAAGCGCACTCACTTGATCTGCTGTTCGATGAACAGGCCAGCCTGGGCTTCAACATGCCCACATGGCCGCTGACAATCGCGGCGGCGCTGCTGAAGCACTGGTCGCCTGGGACATCGACCACTGTCCATGCATGTCTCAAGTTCAATCCACCTTGTGATACGCAGGCTAGCCTGGGCTACAACATGCCGACGTGGCCGCTGACAACCGCCGCGGAGCTGCTGAAGCACCACCACAGCACCCTCACATGCTGTGCTCTCCAACACACAGGCCAGCCTAGGGTTCAACATGCCCACGTGGCCGCTGACAGTCGCGGCGGCGCTGCTGAAGCACTGGCTGCTGCGGGTGAGCTGGGACTCCGTGGCGGACGCCAACGGCCTGCTGCTGCTGACCGATAACGTGCACCTCAGCGAGCGCGGCGCCACGATCATCGCCGGCGAGGTAACCCGCAAAGTTTCCCATGAATACGTTTTCCTTAGCATCGCAATCTCGCCAACGGCCTGCTGCTGCTGACCGACAACGTGCACCTGAGCGAGCGCGGCGCCACCATCATCGCCGGGGAGGTGAGCTGCAGTTGCTCGTCTGCACACAGACGTTTGTGAGCATCAAACGCAGCATTCTGCCGCCACTGATCGAGGAACGTGCACCTCCATGGCAAGAGCAGATGCACATTTCTGGTCATATCGACCACACACAGCTGCATGCTTGCATGTGTACAAACAAAAGTGTCTAGGCCTGGCAGCTGGCACTGACTGCTTGCATCCCATACTGCAGGTTAAGGCCTTCCTGGACAGGGTGCTGATTCCGGCGCGGCCCAGCGCCTACGCCGGCGCCACTAGCCAACACGGCGACTGAGCGGATACAGGAAGGCCACAACAGCTCGAGCATGTTCATATGGTCTCCTGACACTTCGGTGGCCCGTGCCGACGTCTATGAGGAATTTGCTGCCTGCAGCTGCGTTTGCGGCAATGGCCGCACAACTGCCAAACTGCGCCTTCTTATGTGCCTTATAGTGTTGCAGCTGAAGCAGACCTTTGCAATGTTTGCTCTTCGTGTGAGCTGCCGTGGCAGGCACCAATTATGACTGCAGCCTTTAGTGCTCACTTCTTTCCTTATAGAGCCATATAAGCCTGCAGCACAACTTCTGTGACTCAGAGCTTGAAAATAGGCAGATTTTTCTTGGTGATGTCAATGGCCGCGCACTTGAGAAGCGATTTGAAAGATGAAACAGCCTCAACAAAACTCGAAAGTATCTCATTCATGTGCTTGCCGGCAAGCCCTCCATGCAGTGGACACAACTGGATGAGCCTGCTCTGTTTGGCATACATTTGAGCATGCATGTGAGATGCATGCGTGTGATTAGCTGCTGCAACGTCACCTCCAAACATCCTCTCCCTCAACCCGCACTGCCAGAGTGCGCCACTCCCAAGATGAGCACCATTGACCAAAATCAGGACTTAGTACAGGCGGCGACGAACATAAGCTCAAAGAGATGTCTGCCGGAGTTCAATCATTCCCAGCATTTTACTCGTACGTACGCATATGCTGATGTATGAAGTGTTCCAGCCCGCAAAACAGAGGCACAAAGCCAGGTCATTTCCCGAGCTGCTGTGTTCTTAGGCACAGAAGGCCTATTACATTGTATGTGACCACGCACACATCATGTCATGATGCAAACCTCCGCTCGCCACAGCCGCCGGGAACACTGCACTCCTCGGCAGCACTCTAGGGCCCTCTCATCGCACCATGACGCTACTGCAATGCTGTACTGACAAATCTGTTTCCCTTAAGTCATGTTTCCACCGACCACCTGCCTGACGAACCTCTGTTGGTGTACGTATGTGCTGGTCCCTCCAGGACACCATCCCCATGCCCTAGACGCCGCCGCTGCTTTACTCAGGCGATGGTGCAGGGTCCAGCAGAGAGCGAGCCTCACGCCGGAGATGCCGCAGCTGCTGTGCAACGTCGACAGATGCGTCCGTCGACCAGGCGTGCGCAATGCATGCTACCTGCCAGCAAGTGCAGCACACATTGCCTGGTATACATGTTCCAGGGCAAACAGTGGCACAGCAGACAGCATGAGAGTTGCATGCTCACGGCGTGCCATGTCAGGACGACCAGGCAAGCTTACACCAGCAGACTTGTAGCAGCAAGAACGAAATGGATGCACACCATGCACACCTTGTGCGCAAGGCTGTACAGAGCAGCAGCGGCGGCGACGGCGCCTTGGGAACCGTGGGCGCGCCGCCGCTGAGTATCCTCTCGGTCCAGGATCTGCACGATGCGGCGCGCCTCTCCCAGCACCTGTGCAGGCAAACGGGAAGACGTGCTGGGAGCGGTGCACAGTGCAAAGCTGCAGTCGCACTTCCGCAGTCTGCTGCCGCCATGGATCCTCTCAGTCCAGGAGTCGCCCAATGTGCCACCCCTGTTTAAGAATTTAATCCAAGAGCTGCAGGCACTGCTTATGAGAACTCGGCGGCCTGAGCCAGCAGCAAGCCGTAGTTGGTGCCGACCCCACTGCCTGGCTGCAGCAAATCTGGGGCAGAGACTGACCCTCTACTTTGGCAACTGACCTGGGAAGCCAATGACTCAAGCCAGCGATGGCGGCATTGAGCGCCATCCTTGCTGCCCAGCTGCAGCTGCATTCCTACGACACTTGTCGTGCACCCACAGAACACATCTTGTGATGCTGCTGTTCCAAGAACTCAAAGCAAAGCAGGCACCTGCTCCGAAGTGTCGACGGCTGGCGCCAGCAGCAGGCTGTAGTGGGCGCCATCCGTGCTGTCACGCTGCCGCAGGCTCTGGCGCTTCAATTGATGAGTCAGTATGCATTGAGTTGAGGCACGTCCGCACCTATTCTAGAGAGCCAATGGCCTGGGCCAGCGACAGGCCGTAGTGGGCACTGTCCCTGCTGCCATACATGCTGCCTCAAGCTATGGTACTTTTGGTGGTGAGTCAGCACACTCTTGAGTCGATGCCAGCTCCGCACCTGCTCTGGGAAATTGGCGGCCTGGGCCAGCAGCAGGCCGCAGTGGGAGCCGTCCCTGCCGCCCAGCTGCAGCACCCTCATGTGACGCTTTCTGTCCGTCACACGAACACAAACAATGCTTATACGCTCCAAGAACTCAGAACCGGCAGGCACCTCTTCTGGGAAGCCGACGGCCTGGGCCAGCAGCAGGCGGTAGTGGGCGTCCTCCTTGCCGCCGTGCTGCCGCGCGCTGTGGCGCTTTGCTAAGTCAGGTGAGTCAGCACCCTGTTGCTTGGTACAAGCTTCGCACCTGCTCTGGGAAGCCGACGGCCTGGGCCAGCAGCAGGCCGTAGTGGGCGCCGTCCATGCTGCCCGGCTGCAGCTGCCACTTGAAGTCCAGCCGGTCCCGGGAGGTGTCCACCTGCAGTTGAATGCCGATTTCGCATCACGAGACAGAGGCCGCATGTGCTCAGCTGCAGCTGGAAGACGGCCCGAATCTGGTAGTGTAGAGTCCTGGGTATGCATACGGTACGAGCTTGTGTTGTCCACACTGTCCAACTTGTTCAAGCAAGTCCTGATGGCGCCTGGGGCTGCTGGATGGGCGTGCAAGTCGGCTTGCTCAGCAGCACGCGTTTCTTGCAACAAGCAGCAGAAAGAGCAGGACCCGCACCTCCAAGTGCCACAGGTGCGCATTGGGGTACAGCCCGGCCAGCTCCGTCAGCCGGCCAAAGTGCGTTGCAAACAGCGTGAAGGTGCCTGCACATCAGAATTGGGTTTGCTATTAGCTACTGTGCTGCGACAGACATGCTGGTTCAAAGCTGCTTCAATGTGTACAAGTGGAAACTGGCTTGGCAGACACCTGGTGAGACATCTGCAACACTTCCAAGCGTTCGAAGCCAGTCAGCATGATGCGAAGTGAGCTGCAGCTGCTGAATTGCATGGATAGCGACACAGCCATCATTCAGTGACCCCGGCAGCAGTCCGCAGCAAATGTGCGGATGGCACGCAGATGTGCTCGGCATCCCTGCCTTGCCATGCCCCTTTGATATGGGAGAGAAACCTGTCAGGGGCTGTCAGGGCAACCCACCGAGGGAGATGAAGTACTCGGATACCGCCCAGGCGATGCCGATGCCGTCTGCAGTGGAGGTGGCGCGCCCCAGCTCATCGATGACGACCAAGCTCCTGCAGGTAGCTGTAGAAAAGATCTGTGACACCATGCGGAACAGTATGCTAGCCATCGCTCATGCGACCATTTCCGTTTACAGTAGAGGTGGCATGCCCAAGTTTGTTGATGTTGACCAGCACAAGGTTTGCGTTGACCGCGAGGCTGCCCTGCTGCTCATCAGCTGTAGCTCTTGACTGGATAAGTAAGAGTACACCTGCTGGTGGCGCGCGCAGTGATGTAGGCGACCTCCTGCATCTCCACCATGAAGCTGCTGGAGTTGGTCTCGATGCTGTCCGACGTCCCAATGCGTGTGAACAGCTGGTCCACCGGCCTGGTGAGCCGATCAAGAACACATCAGCACTGCTACAGGACGCATGGTTTTTTTTTTTTTTTTTTTTTTTTTTTCCTTCTCATCCATCATTTTCCTTTTCTTTCTCATCCATCACCATGCGATGAAGCATGTCCTGGTACCTCGTGACATTTGTGACTGTGTGATTTCGTCGTAGTAAATGAGGACAATGCGCAGAGCATGACCTGATGGAGGCAAAGCTGGCGGGCACAAAGCTGCCGATCTGCGCCATGATCACGATGAGCGCCACCTGACACAATATTGATACCAGCCTTGATTGCATGGCGGTGTCTGCTGAGGGTTCTGTGTCTAGAGTGCTCATGCTGATCGTTGCCACGGAATGAAGTTACTCATCCAGACGCATGGTCATCAAGGCAAGCACAATTCGTGGCACACCTGCCGCAGATAGGTGCTCTTGCCTGCATGGCGACACCGGCTGTCAGCTTGACCATGGGCCATGTTGATCATGCCAAGCGTGCCTCACAATCCATACAGTGGCAGCTGGTAGACGTGTCTCACCAGACATGTTTGGGCCGGTGACCATGTGGAAGCTGGAGCAGTCGGCGATATATGTATCATTGGCCTGCAGGAAGGTAGACGCTTGTGCAAGATCGATCGAAATGTAGTCACCAGCCCATGCAGGTACCGAGTTCCAAGTTGACATGCAGGGCCAAGCCGATGTTGGTGCTGACGACGTCTGTGCATGATCGATTCATGTGCCCATGTATAGCCCACCCCACCTGGAAATCGTGGTCAGAGGCCACTTGTGCCACAGGGTGGCGGCCCCCAACTATTGCGATTGGGCCTGTGCACGCATGCATGATTGAGTCTCAGCAGACCCAGGTAGAGAATATAGTCGTCTACGAGATGTGACGGCACTCCAGTCGACGGGGTCTCGTGTGGCACTGATGCGGGTGCGGCTGCACTGCCTGATTGTGCAAGCAGCCCACCACTCTCAACAGTCCTAAGTCAATAAGCTGAACATGAGAACATGTGAAACCATGTCAACACCTGCGTGGCTGATGGTGGGGCGGCTGAACACATCGTCGGACAGGCCAACAGCATGCAGCAGCGGTGGCAGGCAGTCCAGCAGTGCCGATGCAACTTTAAATTCCTGTTTCGTCTTCGTTGCAGACTGGTTAAGTCACCTGTGTGGCTGATGGTGGGGCGGCTGTAGACCTCCTCGGACAGGCTGGCGGTGTACGCCAGGGACTGCAGATGCTGCTACATTTCATATCAAATCAATTGCCTAATTGTGTAGCAATTTTGATTTCACCTGCGTGGCTGATGCCGGGGCGGCTGTACACCTTGTCAGACAGGCTGGCGGCATGCGCCAGCAATTGCAGTCCAGCAGCGCCGATCCGCTTTCAATGTCCTGTCCAGTCTCCATCACAGACTGGTTCCAGTCACCTGTGTGGCTGATGGTGGGGCGGCTGTACACCTCGTCGGACAGGCTGGCGGCGTGCGCCAGGGATTGCAGGAAGTCCAGCAGCGCCAGCGCGTCACCCAGCTTGTGCAGCGCTTCCTGCTTCCCTGCCAGCTGCGCCTGCAGCCCCTCCTGCACCTGGGCAGCTTTTGAATGCATATATATAATTGTATTATGTATGCCAACAGCTTCAGCCTGTGAGGCAGCGCCAGCGCGTCACCCAGCTTGTGCAGCGCTTCCTGCTTTCCCGCCAGCTGCGCCTGCAGCCCCTCCAGCATCTGGACACACACTGCGATGATGCGCTGAAGAGACACCAGTCTGTTTGCCAGCGACTGCAGGAAGTCCAGCAGCGCCAGGGCGTCCCCCAGCTTGTGCAATGCTTCCTGCAGCCCCTCCAGCACCTTCACAGACAACTGACGCACTGAGGGTGACTGTGTGCATTTGCAGCAGTTTCACCATACAGCAGCAGCAGCGTCTCCCAGCTTATGCAGTGCTTTCTACTTTCCCGCCAGCTGCGCCTGCAGCCTGTCCCGGCATCTGCACCTCATCAAGGTCGCAGAGGATCACGACAGGCAACACAAGCCGATGCAGGCCTTGTGCGATATGTACCAGCTCTAGCTGTATGAGAATTCTTCACTAGCAAGCCGTGCTTGTGAGCGTCAGGTCGGTCAGGCGTACAAAGTGGGCAATTGCATATGGCAACCATTGCCTACGAAGATCTGCTACACACTGCTGCATTACCGCAGCAATGTGAAGCAAAATCATCATCAAGCAGTGTTGCCACCTTCGCACAGCCATGTAAGTCATGTGGTGTGCGATGGGTATCTGCAGCCAGTTTCGGCCTTGTTCAAGAGTCATGCACACTGATTCAATCAGCGGCATGCAGACTGAAATGACCACAGCGCGCCAAAGTGTCACGAATATGTGCTCAATCCACAGACTGTCGGCCGCGGGCTGTATGCTCACCTGCTCGGTCAGCAGCATGCAGTCGTTGGCAGCATCCTTCAGTCGGGAGTTGAGCGCGTTCAGCTCGTGGGTTGTGCAAGCCACTTCCTTGGTGCCCCGAGCCTCCAGCGCCACAAAGCCCTGCGGCAGCGGTCCTGCATGCGGACAGCACCAGCCTGACGACCATATGATAGTATCGAAGCATCGGACGACTTGCAAAGTGTCCAAAACAAAGCAAATGGGGATGGTACCAGCCGACTTGGGGCTGAATGAGCTCGCCCAAGATCGCTCAACCAGAGTCGATGCTGGCAACAACCCCGATTGCCGGTTTGCTTGATTGCGCAGCAACATGCAATTCACATGATGACGCGCAGCTCGCTGTCATCATTTCGCATGCAGCAGCGGCAGGATGGCTTCCTGGCTCATGCTGGCATGCAGCTGGTGCCAATGACCTGCGGTGGCGTCATCGCCGCCGCCGCCGCCGCCGCGCTGTTGATTGGCGCCGGGCTTGGGCAACACGAAGTAGAACCCGCGGCGGGCAGCATACAACACCTGCACCCAATGACGCCCGCAGTTGCCAAGCTTGTGGAAGTCCTTACGCGCAGAGTGAAGCTCTGGCACACGGCATGCTTCCTGGTAGTATCTCATCAACTCCCTTGCAACATCTGATCACCAGTGGGACAGGTCCAGCCAAAATCATGCTTCGGGCTGGCCCTGAGACAACAGTTGAAGAGATGTGCATGGACCAGCAAGCATCATGTATGCGGATGCAGCAGTTGCACCAGGCACGTCAGCGCCAAACTGTAGGGGCATTCACCCGTGTTCCAGTGCCAGCAGTCGGACATCTCAGGCCTTGAGTGACACTGTGGCAGCGATTACGACATGCTGTGTAGACATCTCTGCCCCACTGTGAATCGAGGAGAGCCCACGAGGGCCACGAGGCGGCAGAATGAGACAGCCAGGCTTCGGCTGCCACAGGGTCTACGTGTGCGAGTGCACAATCAAGGCAGCACCCTAAGGGAGGGCAGCTCCAGCTGGGTGCGCAGGGACTCCGCCAGGTCGTGGATCTGCTCCGTGAGGCGGCAGAAGATGGAGCGCGCCAGGTCCAGGAAGCCGTCCACCTGGCGTCAATCCGAGATACAGTATAATTAGGTGACAGTGAAGCTTTCTCTAAATCGTATGTTCGTTGCATTTCAGATGTCAATGGTGGCATTTGCCCATGGAGGTGGCTGGAATGCCATGTGCAAGGGTTGCAGTCACCTTGCCGCGGACAGCAAAGCACTGCTGTGTTTTGTTGACGAACGCCGCTTTGGATGCTTGCACATCCTGCAGATATGACATTACCAAAGTTGATTTTTCGTCAACGATTTGACATGTGACAGACAGCAGGACGCCTGCATTTGACATCCATGGCTGCTTCCATGCGCACCCAGCAGTGTACTGGCGTCAGTACGCGGAGGAGTGCCTGGCGACCGGAGCTGCTGAGTGTGCAGCCAGCAGCCACAGAGTTCGCAAATTCATAGCTACAATCCGGCTTCGAGAGCTGCGCGATGCGTCACATCGTTCCACATCACCAACGGCCGCACTGACTGCAGCCGGCAGGGCGCGGTCCCCCAAAGGTGCACTAAATGGTGGCCAACACACAGCCGCACCAGCGCCTGTCTGAGGGTGTTTCCAGCGCCAGAAAATTTCTGAACAGCATTTGCACAACGTTTTTGTGGGCTGGTGGCTGAAACGGAGCTGTATGCTTGCCTCGTCGATGACCTCGTTGACGGTGGCCAGCATGTCGTGGAAGGCGCGGTGCCCGAAGGTGTCCCGCATTGTCGCCAGCAGCTGCGCCTGCGCCTGCCCCAGGATGTCCGCCAGCGCCGGCAGCGCCGCCAGCGTGTCCCGCAGCAGGATGAAGCTGCTCACCAGGGTTGAAGTGCGCCTGCACAGTAACAATGACACATGCTTCACCTTCAAAAATTGTTTGAATGAAACACATCATGATCACAATTTGCGCCTGTGGGCATTGGAAGCGTGTCAGTCGCTACAGGTAGCTGCATCAATCAGCAGCACATTCGTTTCCACATATCAAGCGCTGCAGGCAGACCGTGTTCGGAAAGGTCATGTTCGCTCTGGTGCCCTCCACAAGTTTCCTGATTGCACAGTAATGCAGTGCAAAGGCACCTGGCTGCGTCTGAGCCGCTGGGCTTGATGGCCATGCCGCTGCGGACGCGGTCCATGTCCTTCGGCATGCCCTCCAGGCACGCCTGCAGACCACATCGGCAAAGCCAAATCATCAGGTTTTGCCCGACCATCTACCCAGGCAATGTATATGTGCTGCCGGCTGGTGCGCTGGGAAACCACCTGAAACTGCAGCTCATGACCAGGACAAGGCACTCAGGAGAGTCTTGAATGTGGGCAGCATGGTGGGGGGTCTCGGTACCTGGACATTGGTGCGCAGCTCGACTTCGACCAGCAGCTCCTCCACAGCGTCCAGGCGCAGCTCCAGCGCCGCAGGGTCCGCCAGCGGCTGCAGCAGGTTGGCCTGCACAAACATGCATATGCTGTCTGCAGGGTGTCAGTCGCTCCTTGGATGCGACCAGCAGATGCTCCTGCACCAGGTACATATGCGCTGGCTGTGACCAGGAATGTTCTGGTAATGCTTTTCGGTAAGTCAAGGGAGGTCTGGTAAGTCAATTGCAGCATACCCGCAGGAGCCGCGCGCCGCATTTCGTCTTCGTGTGGTCCAGCAGCCTGTGTAGAGTAAGATGCACTCAGGGCAGCGCAAGTTGTCACTGTTCTGGTTGTTTCAGGCATTCGATCTGCACCATATGTAAGACCCTTCTAGGGTCATGCGCTGTGCTGCATGACTTGATGCCCAGGATAGCAATCACCCATCTGTAAGTGAGCAAACATTTGTTGATCGGGCCGCAGACTGCCTGGACAGGCTGGAGTCCTTCGTGTGGTCATCGGTCTGTAGGCTCGATGAGATGCTTTGATTTGCTGCCACACTGGTGGCACAAGCGTATTGGGATTCAGGTGGCAGATCATGCCGCACCAAGTCACCTGAACAGGCTGGAGTCCTTCTTTCGGCCGCCGGCCTGCGGCGTCGGCTCAATGATCTCCAGCGCCTCCACGCTGGCGGCGTCAATGTGCATGTGGTGGCGCAGGTTCCTGTGCACCGCCGCCAGGCTGCTGGGACGCAGCGCCAAGCGGCTGTCTGCCTCCAGGTGCCTGGGCAGCAGGAGTTGACATAAGCAGCATCTGCACAACAGCATTTTGCAAATCAATTGGTGGCATTGGCAAATGTGAGGTTTGCAGTTCACCTCACCTCTATTGGTATCGTGCACGGCAATGAGCTTAGACGGTAGTCTTGCATGACTCGTATCGTGATCACTCATCGACCTGATGCCTGGAATGGAACGTCGGTACGAGCCAGCAATAGAAGCTCAAGTGAAGAGAATCCTGGCTCGTACTTCAATAGGGCGCCGGCGGCACCTACAGCCAGGTAGCGCGTATCGCCAGCCGCCCCCTCGATTTTCGACTCCGGAGTTGCATACTTGGCCAGCAGCAGGGCTCCCTGTGCACATGTTGCGATATTCCATATGTAAGAGGAAACCCTTGGACATGGTTGATACGTTTGTATCCATTTGTCTCTGCAGGCGCATGGCACACGCACTGGCACACACAGTGTTGGCCTGCGCAAGCAAGCGGCCACTGTACATGGACACGACTGTTCCAAGCCTGCATCTTGGTGTCATAGACGAAGCCGCGTTTGACCTGTGCAAGCAACTGGAACGCGTGCATGGACATAGCCCAAGCTTGCACCTTTGTGTCGTCGAAGAAGCCTGGAGGCAGCGGCCGCTGTGCATAGACATAGCCGTCCCAAGCGCTCACCTTGGTGTCATCAAAGAAGCCGCGAGGCAGCGCCACCTGACGCAGCCGCCGCGTCGCTGCATTCAGGCCGGTGGCCACCTCCTCGTGCTCAGATGCGACCACCAGCAGCTCTGCCGGCTGGTACTGCTCCAGGACGCTCAGGGTGGTGACGTAGGTGCGGCTGGTCTCCACGAACTGCAGGAGGTGCAGCCGCAGATCCGGCAGCAGCAGCGCCGCGATGCCCACCTGCATGTGTTCACACAATTATGTATGCCTTCACAGTGTGTATGTCTTCACACACTGCAGGAGGTGCAGCCGCAGCTCCGGTAGCAGCAGCGCCGCGACGCCCACCTGCATGTATTTGCGAGGATCCTTGAGCAAAATCTGCTCAGGGTGGTGTCGAAGGCGCAGCTGGTCTCCACAGACTGCAGGAGGTGCAGCCGCAGCTCCGGCAGCAGCAGCGCCGCGACGCCCACCTGCATGTATGATGAGGGAATTTTGAAATAGACATGCTCAACGTGATGGTGTACCCCTCCACAAACTGCAGGAGGTGCAGCAGCAGCTCCGGCGGCAACAGCGCCACAATGCCCACCTGCGAGGCAAGATTTCTCTCGAGTCCTGACATTTTGCGCTACCGGCTGTCGCACAAGTGTGGCTTATGCCAAAAGCTGCGGCTGCAGCTGGCGTGCAGCGCAGCTCCTTTGAACCTGATCATCACAAACACAGTGTGACAAAGTCGAGGATCTCAACGGAAACTTTGAAAGCCGGCCGGTAAAACTCTTGCAGCAAGACTGCATGCCAGCAGCACAGTGCGCAGCACAGCAGTCACAGGTGTACATGCATCAGGGCTCACTTGCGAGTTTGTGCAACTCTTGTGACAGCTCACAATGGTGGGGAGGTAGGCGACCGTGCTGGCAGACACCAGGCAGGGGTTGCAGCACAGTAGTCACCTCTTTTGCCCTGTTCTCGATGACGCAGGCGATGCACTCTCCGTTCAGGCTAGGCCCTGTCTCATCCGTCAAGATTGTGCCTTTGCTCTGCTCCTGGTGCCGCTGCTGCTGGCTGGTGCCAACCATGTTGTGCCTCATATGGCTGGGTTGAGATCAGTAGCTGACGCAGCGGACGGCAGGCTTGGCGAAGGCTGTTCAGCTTCATCACACTACCACATGCCGGCAGAACGGCTGAAACCTCTCCAGTGTGCACGCAAGCCAACTGCACATCGATTCTAGGCTACACCCTTTGGACCGCCATCAAATATTGCGGCGGCCCAGCCCAGATCCAAGCCTTTTGCGAGTCGGTGACCTGCATCAATGCTGTCCGAGACTCGAGGCCACAGAGGTCCATCACTACATGACTGCTAGAGTGGCAGCCGGGCGATACCAGAAAAGCTGCACTGGCGGCGGCACAGCCAAAGCGCCGCCACACATTGACATGTCCATTTGACATGATACACATGCAGTCGGTGGGCTGCCGATGTCACGATCAGGAGATGACGGTGCGATGCAAGGCAAACAACAACCATAATGGTCCTTACAGGACATGTGCACAGTGTATAGCACACTTGAGCCACCAGCTTGACTTTCAATCACACTACGCAATGCCAGTCTGCTGCCCAGATTTTACGCTGTACTGCCGATGAATGAACTGTCGGATGTGTCGGCACACACTCTGAGGCTCCTATAACCAATGCGTACTGGGACACGGCTGGCACACTGGTTCCAGCATCCTCCTGCTATTCAGTGCATTGAGCCGCTGACGTCGCCATGGCGGCGGTCCAGACCCCCGCCAAACAGACCACTGCCCTGCAGCGAGGAACAGATAGAAGTTTGAATGCAGTCATGTGACTATTGTGAATCAGGCCAGGTCAACCTGCCAGCCACATGATCCAGGCCATCTACAAGGTGCACTAAAAAGCATCGTGGCGCACATGCATCAGCACCGAGCTGTTAACCAATGCAAATGGTGATTTCGCACGTCGCGCATGGGAACTTTCAGGCAGCACCTGCTCCTTGTCGTCACCGTCCGAAGCTGCGCCATCGGCCGCCGCGGCGGGCGAGTCAGGCGCGGCGACGTCATCCAATGATGCCTGCCGCGCCCACAGCTCTGCATACCGCCCGCCGCGGGTCAGCAGCTCCTGCGGTGACCCCTCCTCCACCACGCGGCCCTGCATGAATCAACTAGGTTGCTGTTCTCAGAGCATGGCCTCAGGCGCAGCAACTTGATCCAGCAGCGCCTGCTGCCGCGGGCAAGCAGCTCCTGCAGTAAACCCTCCTCCGCCATGCGACCTTACCCACAAGGAATTCGTCCGTGCTCAGAACGATTTCCGGATCTGTTGCAACTCACGAGCATGGACGATCTTGTTGGCCCTCGCCGACATACACAGCTGGTGCGCACCCAATGGTGAGGTGCGCCTGGCGGCCAGCTGATACAGGGCTTCCAAACTGATGTGCCATGCGGTGTCTCAACAAACTCTCACCTGATCGAGCACGACGATCTTGTCTGCCTGCGCTGCCGTCAACAGGCGGTGTGCCACGAAGCAAGATGTGCGCCCAGCGGCTGTCTGATGCAGGGTATAGCGATACTGGTTGCCAGTGTGTTGTACAGTGTTTACAAAGGTTCTCACCTGGTCGAGCACGACGATCTTGTCTGCCTGGGCAGCCGTCGACAGCCGGTGCGCGACGAAGAGGGAGGTGCGCCCGGCGGCCAGCTGCTGCAGGGCCGCCAGGATCTCCCGCTCCGTCTTGCTGTCCAGCGCGCTGGTGGCCTCGTCACACAGCAGGATGGGAGCCTCCTGCAGAGTTTGAGAGCAGAAGCTCATTGGAGTGTGACAACTTTGCAAGGCCGCCAGGATCTCCCGCTCCGTCTTGCTGTCCAGCGCGCTGGTGGCCTCGTGTCACAGCAGGATGGGAGCCTCCGGTAGAGTTTGAGAGCAGAAGCTCATTGGAGTGTGACAACTTTGCGGGGCCGCCAGGATCTCCCGCTCCGTCTTGCTGTCCAGCGCGCTGGTGGCCTCATCACACAGCAGGATGGGAGCCTCCTGTGAGTTTGAAGCAGATACTGATCAGTGTGTAATGACGCTACACCATCGCCAGGATCTCCCTCCAACTTGCTGTCCAGCGCACTGGTCGCCTCGTCACACAGCAGGATGGGAGCCTCCTGCAAAAGTTGAGAGCAGAAGGCCATCATCATGTGACACATGCGCAGCGCCCTCAGGCGTTTCCTCTCTGTGTTGCGGTTGAGCGTGCGGGTAAGATAGCATGGCAATGCTGCCGCAGGGTCGCCTGGTGCTCGCAATCTGTTTGGCCATCGGGAGCGCTGGTGGCTTGATCTGTGGTCAAGGCATGTGGCTCCTGCTGCATTCAAGCAGCACATGTGTCATTCTGCAGGCCTGCCAGGGTGTCTGCGTACCTTCAGGAACGCCCGTGCAATGGCGACCCGCTGCTTCTCTCCGCCGCTGAGCTTCAGGCCGCGCTCGCCCACGAGTGTGGCGTAGCCGTCTGGCATGGACTCGATCGCATTGTGCACTGCCGCCTGTCATTGCAGACAATGAAATGTCACAAGATGGTCTAAAACACTTTGAACATTGAATTTGCAGTATGCGGCCGACGTCCACTCTGTAGCAATGTGCATCGCTGCCTGCAGACGGCAACGGAGGCAAGACTCAGGAGATACTGCTTGTGGTCATGTGCAACAATGAGCTGTGCAGGATGTAAGCCAATCTGCATGCTCAAAGCATCCAGCAAGCATCCACATCCATCGTGCATGACCGCAAGCAAGAACAACCAGTGTTGCCAAGTTCAAATAACAAAAATTGTCTGCCATAGCTGCGCAACAGCAGCAAAACAGCAGCAAGCAGCCATTTCAAATATAGCATTCCAGCTGAGCGCAGGGTTATGCAGCAGCAGATGTCAACAAGCCGCACCCTCCTGGCCGCTGCGTGCACAGCGTCATCCCCGGCTCCAAGTCGCCCATACTCGATGTTGTAGCGGATGGTGTCATTGAATAACACCTGCTGATACATTCGATGCACTTACAGGATTCATGATAGAAAAACATTATGAGTGCGGTCGTAGTGCGGGAAAATCTCACCAATATGGTGCTAAGATTGATAACACTGCTTACATGGGAGCATTTGGGGCTCTTCAGGCAATCCAGAACTTACGAATCAGAGGAACAAGGCGCTTACCATGTCCTGTATATCAAACAATAAAGGGTCTGAGCTACTCAGCACATAAGTGCCAGAATTGCTCACATGGTTGCACTGTGATAGCCATATGAGGGTCTGTGCATGATGTTGGATTCGAAGAATGGCACCCATGTGATATGCATGTAGAGGTTCTGCACTGGAACGGCTAGAATTGGCAGTTGTAGTGTCATTCTGCACCTGGGGCACTTGTGCAATAGCATGCCGCAGAGATTTGAGCGTGAGCTCCCGCACATCGTGGCCGCCCACCCTGACGCTGCCGCTGCTGGCATCATAGAACCGGAACAGCAGCCTGCGCACACCCGTAAGGGTGCATGATGACAGGCATAGCCATGTGCTGGCTCACGCCGGAAGCAAGCTTTATGGATGACGTCATCACTGAAACAGAACACGACATACAGCACACCTGAACAGGAACAGGAGAGACTTGTGACTGCAATTGGCAGCAACAAAGGCACAGGATATACTGGACGGCTTGGCGAATGGGTTCTGACCTTCATGACCTGGAATTGCGCTTTTGAAAAGCTGGGTTCTATGAACCTCACCTGAGCAGGGTGGACTTGCCGCTGCCGCTGGTACCCACGAAGGCGCAGGAGGTGCCGGCCGGCCTGACAAACAAGGTTCGACCTGCAGGTGCTATTGAGGGAATCAGCTTCAGTCTTGCCTGAGCAGAGTCGATTTGCCGCTGCCGCTGGTGCCGACAAAGGCGCAGGAGGTGCCGGCCGGCACCGTGAACGACACGCCGTCCAGGATGGGCTGCCCCTCCCTGTAGCCAAAGCGCACGTCCTGGAATTCGATGTCGTGGCCGTGCTCCGCCGGCGGCAGATCGATGGCGCCCGGATTGTCCTGTAGCACGGCATGGCAACCATCTCATTGTCGTGGCAATCTGGAACATGGTGCGCCATGTGAAAGCAGAGCGGGGTGCCACAGCAGCGGCAGCTTGACACCGTCTTGTGTGGCAAAGTTGGCATGGCTGCTTCAGTCTTTGACAATTGAGGACATGACGAGCTGTCAGTTGGCAGACTCGATATGGCCGCTACAGTCTCCAAGAATCGAGGACAGGACGAGGTGTCAGGTCACCTTGACGGTGGACCCCTCTCGCAGCAGCGCAAACATGGCGCCCATGTCGACGAGACTCTGCTTCGTCTCCCGGTACACCGTGCCCAGGAAGTTCAGCGGCATTGACAGCTGCGCGACACGCAGGAGTAACGATGCTGCAGACTGCATGCCTTCTTTCGTTGGAGCACAGTACACATGCGTGAACTTGTTCCATGCCTCGAAAGCTGCAGCGGCATCAAGGGGTGTACAGTGGCCAGGCAACATCCCAGTAAACCCGCATGGCGCCACTCCATCCCTGAGGCTTCTGGGTAAATACACACCTGGAACAGCAGGCCATTGACCATGACCAGGTCGCCGACGGTCAGCCGGCCCTCCCGGATGCCATCGGCCGTCAGCAGCATCGCGCCCGCCAGCGCCGCCGAGAAGATGACGTTCTGCCCGAAGTTGAGCGCACTGAGGCTGTACTGCGTCTTCAGCGCTGCCTCCTCGTACCCTGTCAGTGTGGCATGGAAACACTGGCGTGAGCTGGCTACTGTGTCCAGCAGCTGTCAAAAGGGTGACGTCGCATGAGGATGACAGTTCTATTTATTATTGAGCGCGCCGAAGCTGCACTGCATTTTGAATGTGCAGGTGATACACAAGACCTTGTTTCTACAATGCATGACATGCAGACACCAGGCTGGCAGATGCTGCTCTTCGTGCCCCTCGGACAAAGAACCTGCTTCGACTGCAGAGACGAATGAGCCTCACGGTCAAGGCAGGAGTCGTAGCGCTGCTGTTCGTGCGCCTGGTTGTCGAAGTACTTGACGGTCTCGTAGTTGAGCAGGCTGTCAATGACACGGCTGCCGCCCTCGCTGTCCGCCTTGTTCATGCGCACCCGATATTGCGTCCGCCACTGCAGCCAGAAACGTCTGAAGCTGAGAGCGCCTGTGCCACTCGACAGACAGTGAAACAAACACTTTCGCCACCCTGCCTGTCCACTTTGTTCATGTATGTGGTGTGTACAACCACCGAGTGTACAACACCAACCTTCTTCCATTGGCATGCAGCTTACAGCCTGGCCTCACAGCCACTAGTGATATGTCGGCCACTGAATTCGGCTTGCTGTCGGTCAGGCACGATGCGATCAGGTGCGTGAGAATGGAACTTCACCTGGGTAATTGCAAAGGTGAAGACGGTGTAGGCGACCAGCGTGACGGCGGTCAGCCCCGCAAGCGCGGGGCCGCACTTCCAGGCCAGGATGCCGGCCACCAGCGACACCTCCAGCGCTGTGGGCACCACGTTGAACACCATGCTGCTCAGGATGAAGTTGATGCCTGCGGTTGTTACAGCACTGCCCATGAGCTGGCATATGTGTCCCTGTTCCCGTCTAGACAAAACGCCGGCCGCCAGCGACACCTCCAGCGCCGTGGGCACCACGTTGAACACGCTGCTGAGACTCACGATCATGAGTTCATGCAGAATGCAGTCGAAGAAAGGAACAGATGTCTGAGACCGCCAACTCTCTATCCGAGGAATGCGTCTGCAAGACACCGCCTCAGATCGCGGCCTGTGGTGCTTGCAAGACTTGGCAACATCCGTGGGAAACAGCTGTCCGAAGGGTACAGAGGGTGTGCGCACCGCGGGTGCCGCGGTCGATAACGCGGGACAGGGTCCCGGTCTGCCGTGACAGGTGGAACGCCAGGTCCTGGCTGTGCAGGTGCTGGAAGGTGGTGTTGGCCACCCGCCGGATGGTGTTCTGCGTCACCTGCAGAGTCCATGCGATGGCATCAGCACGCATGTGCCGCCCACACAGCAGCACCCATGACAGTACCCCGGCAGTGCAGCCGACCTCTATATACAGGATAGCATCGTGTCTGGTGATTCGGTGCCAAAGATTGATAGCGCTTCGAACGGCAAACATGGAAGCATCAAAAGTCCTACCTTGGCAAAGGTGGCATTGCGCAGCTCGTTGCACAGCGCCGAGCCCGCGCAGGCAGCGCCATACCCCACGATCAGCGCACCAGATGTTCAAGCTTCGTCACATCGACATCATCGGCACACACCTTGGCGAAGGTGGCATTGCACAGCTCGTTGCACAGCGCCCAGCCCGCACACGCGGCGCCGTACCCCACGATCACCATATTCTCAAGCTTCGTTCACATCGACATCATCGGCACACACCTTGGCAAAGGTGGCATTGCGCAGCTCGTTGCACAGCGCCGAGCCCGCGCGGGCGGCTCCATACCCTACAATCAGCACCGCCGGCGTCAGAACCAGGGCCGGCCCCACGGCTGTGCCGCCTGAGGGATCCATCGTCAGGCCGTCTACCGCGTACTTGAACATGAACGGCACCTGCAGCCACACGAACGTGTCTGCGTCATTTCACTGTTGCACGCTTGACATGTGAAGCATGGCATGCACTACTGTGGCATGTGTGCGCTCCTCGGATTGGGAGCATGAGAATACGAAACCTGCTGGCACACTGCGCCTGCAGAGTATGGACGGAGTGGCCATTGCAGAACTCGTGTGCCTTCCTCCTCACCGTGATGTTGAGGCCCTTGCTGACCAGCAGCAGCCCCATGGCGGCGGCGAGCCGGCTGCGGAAGCCGTGCTCCCTGTTCCACAGGTAGCCAAACAGCGTGCCCAGGATCTCCCGGTCTGGCATGGCCTCGCCTGCATTTGTATTCCGGCCGAGATCATATCTCGAGAAATAAATTCTGCCGTCTGCATCATGCAACAACATGAGGCGGCTTCCAAACAGCAGGAGGATTGTGCAGAGTGCAGCAGGTGGCGCGGCAATGTACCGCGCGTGGCGCGTCCTGACGTCACTGTATATGTGTCCCTCTTGCTAGCGTTTTCTTTCAAGAAGGTACAACATGCACGTTGGCCCTCACCTTTGGCCTCCAGGCTCTGCGACGGCGCAGCCGGCGCGCTAATTGGCTTTGCATCCCCAGTTGCTGACGCACCACGCTGGTCACTGTGCTGCCGTTGATGCTGATGCTGCTGCGAGTCGCCGTCCTCTCGCAGCGGCGCCATGTGGACGCCCGGCGGCTGCTGCGCGGCGGTCGCCAGCAACCGCAGCGCGGCCGCCGGCATCTGAGTCCTTCCTGCTGCCTGCCGTAACCATCACCAAAAGGTGTGCTGTTCCGGCACATCACTGTGCACACAGGCACGACCTTTGGCGGCGCAAACATGACGACCAATGCAGGCATCGGAAGCCAAGACGGCATGCCTGTAGCAACACCGGCGTCCGGCGGGCTGCATGCCAGCCCGCCGCCGCTGACATGCATGGCGGCAGCGGCTGATGCCTTGTCACATCGATCCTTGCAGCAGGCGCGGCAGTGGTCGCGCCGCACACCTCCCGTGCGTACCACGCAGATAGTGTGGGCAACACCGAGAAGCTTTGCCGCATTGGCAGGCCATGCTGCGGTGGCGTCACACCGACAGCGCCGAAGTCAGAGGCACCCTGCCGCAGCAGCCCATACAAACGAGCCAGGCCCGCTGCTCTTTGGCAGCGGGACATTGTTTCGCAGCCTTGCAGAGCTCAACGTAGTTTGCTGGGTGTCAATGCAATCAACATGTCGACCATGAATGAGCTACAACGCTCATCAGCAAACATCAAGGTTGCGAAGACAAGTAACGTATCGAACGGTCGTGACCACAATGCGATGATTGCAACAAAAGTGTGCTCAGCGTTTATGCTGATTGGATGACCGTGTCGATAACAACCGTTCGCATAGGTGTTGCTCATGTGCGGAAGTGGCATATATTCATAGGCAAAGAGCAGCGCAGGGGCACCTCGATCATGCCGACGTGAGTGAAATGAGCTGAGTTTGAGCCAAGCAAATAATGCATGAATTTGATGCATACCGGCAACAGAAGGGAAGCAGCTTCCAACATCCATAACAGCACCAGACTCCAGACTATTGCAGACTGATCATGAGTAGATTCACAGCGGCTGATGAGCAGTGCCAAGCATCAGTACAGCACAGCAAGCTCCTGTACCCTGCCGTCTCAGCTTGTCTGTTTGCTCACTGCCCAGCAACACTGTTGCAGCGACGGTGCCTAGCCGTTGTACTCGCCGGGACCGGGCGAGTCCGTCCTGTAGTCTATTGACCTGCCGCCACGGGTGAAGCCCCAGGACGGTGCGCTGCAAGCAGGACAAGTCACAGCGAACACGTCAGACATGATATGTCCGGTGCTGACCATGCAAGCTGGTTCACATGCTTGCAAATGCCACAAATGTGCAAACAAACCACGCACAGATTTCTCGTGGCCCATGCAATCGTACTCTGTTCGCAGCAGGGTTTGCTAAAAGCAGCTTGGTGATCTTAGTATCCTTTCCACCTGGCATGACGGGACAGGTGCTGGGGACCGTATGCAGGCCGCGGGTTGGAGGTGGTGGGCCCCGGGGAGCTGCCGCCGCCGCCGCCGCCGGCGCGGTCGTGCTCCGGCGACAAGTAGATCTTCTGCGCCGCGTCACGGCCGGCGCTGCCGAAGCGCACGCCGCCGGCGCTCTTCTTCGTGGAGTACACCTGCCGGCCCAGCCCCGCCGGCACATTGTACTGCCCTGCAGCAGTGGTCATGACCTGATCAAGTAGCCATTCACTGCCAGATTCTCCAAAGCTCATCTATGCTCTGGCACCATCAAGCTGACGGGTCAGTGCCGAAGAGGCTCCAGAATGCGGCGGTCGCGGTGGCAGCTTACCCACGCCTGGCAGGCTGGCGGACTGCTTGCTGCCAGTGGGGTCGGACCGCAAGCCGCTGCCCATGCTCCAGACGGGGTCGCGGTGCCGGTCCGACAGCAGCTGCCGCTTCCCTGGATCGGTGTCATATGCGCTGGGGCCTGGTGAGTCTCTGCGACAGCACAGCAGGTGCTCTGAAAGCTGTATGAGCAGTGGCTTGCTGCGAGTACTGCATCAGCAGAGGGCTAGCTGGCAGCAGGTCGTCCAGATGGTAATGGCTCCTTTTGCAAGAGCAGCGGCCCTTTGCACAGGCAAGATGAATTGCCAATTGTTCAGCGCATCTGATGTCCGGCCCCACACACCTGCCGCCGCTGGTCTTCTCGTGCTCCATGGAAATGAATATCTTCTCAGCGGCGTCGCGCGAGGCGGTGCCAAACTTGACGCGCCCTGGCTCATGGTGTGACGAGGACGCAGCATCATCGCCTTTGTACGCGCCTGCATGATGAAGCACGTATCTCATTGCAAACAGATGTTCTTTCACCAGCAATTTCACGTCAAACAAGTACTGACGCATGTGACTCGGGCGTCTCAATGCCATACCTGGACCAGGGGCGACACCCTTGGTGGCCATGCCCTCTCGTCGTGATGTGCCGAATGTCACGACGCCCGTGCTGTGGCGTGTGGACAAGAACTGCCGGCCCAGGGTCTCCTGTATGATTACAGTGTGGTTTCAACGGAAAGATACAAGAGCGGCTTGCATGGTCATGTTGTTTGTGTTGCTGCTCGGCCAGCCACTCACATCAAGGCGATAGACGGGGCCAGGGGAGTTGGTGCCGCCCTCGGCCTTGACTTTAGCCCTGTCGGCCTCCGGCGACACGTATGTCTGCAAGCAAGAAACCATGATCATGCTCAATTCAGATGCACTCCTTGTACTGCATTACTTATAACCATGTGCAGATGTACACCCAAGCTGCATGCGGCGATCGCAGGAGCGGCATGCAGGTCAGCACAGCGCAGTCTGATGCATGTGCAGCCATGCTGCACTTGGAAGTTCACCTTGCTGAAACCGTTTCTATCCGAGCTGCCGAAGCCGACTCCGGGCGCCGTCGGTTTGGTGCTGGGCACCTGTCGCCCAAAGCCGGAGCGCAGCGATGCAGCCTTCCACCGGTCCTTGCCTGTGCCAGGCCGCTCTACAGCCGCTCTACCTGGCGCCATGCGTCTCAGAAGATCGGATAAAATGAAAGAAAAGCTTTCAAGCGGTGCAAGTGGGCCGTGGCGGTTGGTTTCGCCGACGCGCCGAGGGCTGAGGGTCAGGTCAAAGTAGCGGAGGGCTTGGGTGGGAGTAGCAGCGTGTTGACCTGCTCGCCGCGCGGACAGCTTGTATCAGCTTTGATGGGTCTCATATAACATGTGCGGGTGTCGACAGGACCAAGAGTGCCCTAGCCAGCTTGCGCACCTGCCTTTTGGTGCTGAGGCGGTGATAGCCCCACAGGGCGGGCTTGATCACTTCTCCCGCCTGCAAACCGCAGCGAGACAGCTGGCCAGAAGTTCTTCTCAGCCGCTCATTTCGCGACAGTCGCGCCGCAGGGCCTTGAGACAGCGACAGGGCTTCGTGCTTGAGCTGTCAAGTGGTCTGCTAGCGCATTCAAGCTCCTATAGTGAGATTGGTCGGTCTGCCATCAGTCAGCCGTACAGTGGCCTTGTGTACCCAGCGCTCCAGCACTGTAGGACGTCTGGACCGGCAGTGGCCTTCAAAATATGTATAGACAGATAGCTGTGCGTCTGACAACCCTGTGGTCCTCTGAGCTCAAGATGGAGGGCAGCGGTGGTGATGTGGACCTTCAAGACATCACCAATCAGCTCGAGGTGTGGCAATCGACGGCGTTGTGGGCTACTCTGCGCACGTCAACAACTGTCTGACATTATATGTTAACCCAGCAGGTCCTCGCATTGCAGGAGTATGATATGCACATCAGTGGCGCTGCGGCCCATGCATCGCCAGCCTGCTCAGCGGACGACACGCTCTCTGTGGCCTCGGCCGGCAGCCTGGGCAGGCCCGCATCCGCCAGCAGCTGCGGCAGCGGCGCCAACAAGTTGCCACCGCAGCCGGCCAGGCGCCGCGGCGGATACAAGGCAAGCCCCGCTGTTGGTGCTGAAAGACACATGGCGGCGACCTTCGTAACCCACATTCTCGGATGCAGAAAGGTGCTCACATGTTCACGTTCAACATGAGTAGACATACACACCGCGCTGACAAAGTGCGTCAACTGGATGCGCAGGATGGTGGCGGGCTCGCGACGGAAGGGCAGCTCGTGTGCTGCGAGCCCATACATGTGGGCTCCGAGCGAGAGCTGCGCAACGAGCTCGAAAGCATCGCTGCTGCACTTGACCCCTCGGTGAGCTTCTCCTCAGTAGAGCATTCATGTTGCACCTGATGCGCGCCCTGCAGCTGCCACCCTGGATATGGTTCTTGTCGTCATGCTGTTTGCTGTGGTGACACGAAGGCAGGATGGCTTGATCGGTACAGGTCAATTGGGACAGACGCGTCAGTGCGCTGGCCCGCTGCGAGGCGCTGGTGACAGGCGGTGCCGCGGGTTTCAGCTCCTTCACAGACCTGCTCAGATCACTGCTGCGGGACCTTGTCAGTCTGCAGATTGCCGACAGGTGCTCCTGTCGGTCCAATGCGGGTCACTGCAGATGCATCTCCTTCATTTTGAAGTGGTATGGCAGCTTGTCGTCTGCCTGCAACAATTGACACTTTTCCTCATGTACGATCACAGGCGGTCGGCAGTGTCGCGGCAGGCGTGCCACCTCGTGGCTGTGCTGGCAGAGGCGCTGGGCCACGCATTCGGCGGGCTCGCGCTGCACTTCGTCCAGGACCTCCTGAAGATGGTCGTGATCACCATCCAGGTGAGGCTGAAGAGCTTGCAGCACTGCTTCTTCATGAGTGGCCGCTCAACTGCATCTGTCGCAGAACCAAGCGGATGTGTGAACAACAGCTCGCCGCACGCGTGTACCCATGAGCATCAGCATTGCATAGTGTCAGGGATCACGTTTTTACACGTCCAATGCTGATTTCTTCTGCTAATGTGGCACAGATCATGGCTGACGCGGCAGATGGGGCGCTTGCAGCGGTGCTGCGGCACTGCAGGGTGGCCGCGCTGCTGCCACCCATCGCGCTGCCACTGATAGCCGACCGCTCCGTCAAGCTGCGCCACTGCTGCGCTGCGCACCTGCTGCAGGTGCAGATCTGGGATGCTGGATACGGTGTTGCAGTGATGCTGTGATGCAATCCTGGGATGTTCTGGTCACACACTATTTGGTGATGAATGTGAGGCCTGATCTGCAGCATATGCTGGCGTCATGTCTAGAAGAGGCAGGCAGGTGTACTGGAAGGTATGGTTGTCCGTCCAGGCTCTGGAGACATGGCAGCCGTCTCAGTGGCGCCGCGCACTGCAGCCGGTTGCCAGGGGCGTGGCGGCCGCCTGCGGCGACTCTGCCGCCGACACGCGTGCCCTCGGTCGTGCGATGTATGGCGTCCTCACCGCAGCGGTGCCTGACGTGGCAAGCATCGCCCTGGCGGCCATGACGCCGACGGCGCAGCGGCAGCTGTTCTCGGCGGCAGCGGCGGCAGCTCCACATGACAGCCAGCAGGGGGCCCGCAGCGCGCCTGCTAGCAGGGCTGCCAGCCGTCCAAGCAGCAGACCCGGCAGCAGCGGCAGTGGCTTTACTAGGGCCGCGCCGACGCCACTGCGTCATACATGTCATGCAGCTGAGGCGTCGGTGCTGCAGGTCATGCCAGTTGCCGTGCCTCACAGGCAGTGCAGCACCGTCGACAGCTCTCGCTCAGCTGTTGCTGCACCGGGTGTGCCACGCACACCCTGGAGCAGAGCAGCAGACGCAGATGGCTATGCAGATGCCAGCAGTGACGGCGGCCAGCCTGGCGAGCTGCCCTCCTCGGTGGCCAGCGGCCGGCCGCGGCGGTCCGTGGGCATGCCCCGCAGGATCTCGATGGCGCCCCGACGCACCTCGCAGCCCCTGCCAGGCCGCGGCGATGCAGCGGAGGCCAGCGACCCTGTGGCGGCGGGGCCGCTAAACCCTCGGCTGTCAGCGCCTGTTGGCCGCGCCTTGCAGCTGGGCCGCCCGCCGCGGCGAGTGTCGCAGGCCGTGCATGCCACTAGTGCTGCTGGGGCTGGTTCGTTCACCGAGCCCGCTGCCGTCAGCAGTGCAGCAGCAGATCCAGAGCAGCTGACAGCGGTCGGTGCCAGCACCGCCGGCGGTGACACGCCAACCATACGCAGCCTCGTCACTGCCATTGAAGACGCTGGTGGGCATGCTGCAAAGCCCATCGCGAAGCCCTTCCTGTTCCACATGGTCATGCTCACGCTTCATTCAAGATGCAAAGCAACCGCAACATGCAGATGGGATGAGGTGGGGTTGCGGCAAGCCCACCGCCGATTGCCATTCTGAACGGCCACTGCCTTGGGATCCTCCAGCACTCGTCACAGTGTCGAGTTCAATTGCAGGATGCGACTGGGGCACGCGGGCGGCGGCGTACGATGGCCTGCGGCTGCTGCTGTGGCATGCGGGGCGGGACGCTGCGCCCGCGCTGGCGGCGGAAGCGGGGGCGCTGCTGCCGCTGGTGGCTGAGCACCTCGGTGATATTTTCGCGTTGGGACGACAAGCTTTTATGTGGTGCAGCCAAATGTCTCGTGAGGAGCGGACGGTTTCTCTTGCTCACGCCTGTCCTGAGCAACCCGGCCATCCGATATACCTGCCCTGCCGGCATGGCTGACGCTCTGCCTGCTGTCTCAGCTGCTGCCACAAACGTGCCGCGCACAGCATTGCTTTTCAATTGCATGTGGAAGATAGGCGGTTCTGCTGATGCAGGGAGTGCACATGCGCGTGTGGCCGCAGCGGCAGCTGGCGCGCTCTCTGCAGCAGCAGCCACCTGCGGACCCACCCTGGAGCCACATCTGGACCGCTTCGTGGCAGCGCTCTTTGGCGCGACGGTGTCGCCCAAGCAGGAGGTCGCGGACGCCGCATGCAAGGCACTGGAAGGTAGATATTCAAGCCTCAGTGCCTTTCGAAACAAACTGCTGCATCACGCATGCCATGCAGTTTGGGTGGGTAATCCGGTCAAGAGCCAAGATTTGAGGAAAAATTCTGTTGTCATGCTGCGCCTGACATTGTGTTGTCGCACTGGATTGACTTGCTGGCCAACACTGTGCAGATGCCGCCTCAGCATTCGACCCAGAGCTGCTGGTGGCTGCCTGCGCCGCCGCTCTCGGCACCGTGCGTGGCGGACCCCACGGCCGCATCGCGGTGCTGGACTTCTTCAGCCGGCAGCTGGCGCCACGGCTGCGGCAGCAGGCCGTTGACCCCGTCAGCAGCGGCGGCGGCGGCGGCGGCGGCGGCGTGTCGAGCAGCAGGGCACTGCGCACCTGGGTGCGGCGGGTGACTCCACTCGCGGGTGAGTTTGCAAACTGGAGCTCCCACAGGCATGCGCCAATTGCAATTGGTGCAGATCACATTTGCGATATGTAATCACATCTGCAACGTATTGAAAATGTACTGGTGCAGACCTGGAGTCAGCTGCATATGGTCAGACTGTTGCCAGACCACATTCGTTCCAAAACAACTCCTCTCAAATGGGCTCTGTCAGGGGACAAGCACCCCGACATCCGCGCCGCAGCTGCGGCCGCGCTGGCAGCAGCGGAGCAGGTTTCGTCTGTTGCAGCAGCCCCGGCGCCGTCACATGCCGCATCCAATGCACAGCCAGTGTCATTCCCGCTGCCAGATGCTGGCCATGCTGCTGCTGCAACCTCACATAGTCCAACACAGGTCAGCATCTGGCATGCACTCACTGCTGATAGTTCTGTCCATCACCTAGCTACCGTGCACCTTGCCAATACTGGTTTACAGGATCTGTCCTTCCCATTACGTCATTAAAATTGTCACCTGCAGTGGTCTCAATGTCACAGACAGCAACCCTGATCGCAGGCACCCGCCGCTGTCAGGTTCGCCCCCGGCCGCTCAGCGGAAATGCGGCTATCGGCGGAGTTTGAGCCGGCCAGCCACCAGCTGCCGCCCTCCCCGGCGGCGTCACACAGATCCGCCGGCAGCTGCCCCAGCCCGGGCGGACAGGCTCTAGGGTTTGCTGCAGAGCCTGCTGGGCCGGCGGACGGACTCCCTGCAGATGGCACCGACGCCGCGTCCCAGGCGTCAGTACCGCAGGACTGCCAGCGGCAGGCACGATTCCAGAGGCAGCAGCCGGAGGCAGCACCTGTCAAGCCGAGGCCCCCACCGACCGCCAGTGATGCCGCTGTTTGCGCAGACGGTGCAGTAGTGGCGAGTCCTGATGATGCCGGCGCCACTGTGCCGGGCACGCCGCCCCAGCTGCCGGCGCGGAATGGCCGCCCAGTACACAGCGAAGATGGCGGTGAGCTTCAGCGCAAGGGCGGCCCAGATGCAGCCAGCACCGGCGGCGAGTCTGTCACCCAGGCTGAGGGCGTGGCAGCTGTGCGAGGGTGCCATAGCAGCGGTGCAATGGCACAGCAAAACGAGACAGGCCATGCGGCTTTCAAGCCGCCGCGGCCGCCGTCAGGAGCAATGTCGCCATACGACAGGGCACTGGCAGCGCACCTCACGGCAGCTTCACGCGCCGCTGCCGCCACTGACAACAGCAATGACAGCAGCAGTAGCGGCACCACCACCAGCATGCATTCTGCAGCAGCCAGCGCAGGCACAGCCAGCGAAGCCACACTTGGCGGCAGCTGCATCACCGCCAGGCTGCCGACCGACCCCGTCGTCCGCAGCTTCCGGCGTGAGGTGGCCACCGCTGCGTCGGCTGTGCGGCCTGCTACAGATGCCAACCTCGCGGGCAGCCCCACATCATGTGCAGATGCAAGGGCGGCAGAGATGCTGCTGCCAGCAGGCCCTGTAGTGCAGCAGGCGCCCCAGCCGGACTCGCAGCTGATAGGTAGGGCGACCATTGGCAATTCGCCCGCCGGCCGGGCACCCTGCAGCGACGGCAGCAGCGGGTCCGGAAGCGAAAAGCTGCCGGCGGACCGCCTGCGGGCGCTGGCGGCGCAGCCGCTGAGCCCGCCGCCCTGGGCGCACCCCGATACGCTGACGCCCACGGGCACGACTGCTCAGGCAGGCTTTTGCTGTATCTTCACAGAGCAAACTCTGGTATGTCCTATGTGCAGCCAGATGCAATCACGCCCGCAGGCACGACTGCCCAGGTGTGTGTTTCCGTTTTGTCTCCCACAATCTGCCTTCTTGGTTTGCTCCGGTAGATGCTGTGTTCAAGTTTTGCAGACTTTCGCAGGCAGCGCTGCGCCGAGCAAGCTGCCAGGTTGCACTTTTGCTTGTGCATCCTGCAATCCTTGATTTGGGGCTTGTGCGCGCTTCACTGCTGTCTGCTTCGACACTCACGACAGTATCACATTTGGGCTGTGCAGGCGCTGAAGGTCGGACTGCTGACCAACCTCGCGACGCTGCCGAGTCCTCCCAACGGCCTGGGCAACGGCACTGGCACCTCTGGAGGCGTCGCCGTCGCCGTCCAGGCAGCTGCCACCGCAGCAGGCTTCAGTGGCGCTGGCGTTGGTTGCACCCAGCCAGCCGGCGGCACCGCTGTGCAGGGCGTCTCTGACGGCGGCGGCAGCGGTGGCGGGGCCGGCAGCAGCGCCAGCGCTGGCGTTGCAGATTTGTTAATACAGGGCCGCCGAATGGTGCTGCAGCCGCAGCCGCAGTGCGCGCCTGCGAAGATTCCTTCACCGCTGCCACTGCCGCCGGCGGCCCCGGTGGCCGCAGCTGCAGCATGGGCAGCAACGCCTGCGACACCGTCAGAGGGCGCCGCCACAGCCCGCAGTCATGGTGCCGCAGCCGGTACAACGTCTGCATTTGCTGCTTGCATCACATCCGATGCCGCTGCTGCAGCCGGCGCAACGTCTGCGCTGGGTTCATTCACTGCATCCGCCGCCGCTGCTCCGGCCAGCACCCACAGGCCACAGGCCAGCGCGGCGAAGCCGCCGCGGCAGCCACAGCCGCCGGGCGGCCGGCTCAGCGTCGCGGAGCGCGCCGCCGCACTGCTGGACGGCTGCGCCACCGACGCCGACAGCTGGGTGGGCAAATGATGATGCGAGTGCACAGCGCAAGTGGGACGTCGGCGCACTTCGCGCATTCCCATCCTCCTCACCGTCTGGTTGCATGTCATCCGCATCACCTCCTCGCATCTTGATGCCTGGTGAGCAGGCGGCCGGAGCGGAGCTGGCCGGCATGGCGGCGGCGGCACCGGCGGCGCTGCTGGCGGCGTTGGCGCCGCGCCTGCTGTCCAGCAGCACTGACCCCTCGGATGGCCCAGCCATCCAGGTGTGCCGGCCACTCCTTAGGGCCTGAATGCCGCTTGACATGTACATCAAGCACGACAGGAGCCAGTTCCCTGCATTCCTGAGGTGTGCACCACAGTATGCGTCATTGGACATGCAAAGTTGAAACCTGCAAGGAGTGTCACCGACAATTTAGTACGTTGCAGGCGGCACTGGCCGGCGTGAAGGCGGTGATCGGGGCGCTGCCAGAGGCCAGCCTGGCAGCGGCGGCGGGGCCGGGCAGGGCGCTGCTGCCGCCATTGTTTGCCACCTTTTCACACCCGGCCGCCGACGTGCGCAAGGCCACCGTCATGGCGCTGGTGGAGCTGTGCCTGGTAAGTTCTTGTCAAGATTCTACTGGGCATTATTGATTTGACCTTGCCCGGCTGCCGATGTGCGAATTGCCCCCGTCATGGCGCTCGTGGAGCTGTGCCTGGTACGCTTTTGTCAGAATTGCATCGGTCGTCGTTGATTCGACCTTACCCGGCCGCCGATCTGCGCAAGGCCACCGTCATGGCCCCCGTGGAGCTGTGCCTGGTGAGTCTCTGTCAAGATTGCATCTGTCACCATTGATTCAACCTTACCCAGCCACCGATGAACAAGCTGCCACCGTCATAGCACACGTGGAGCTGTGCCTGGCAAGTCGTGGTCGCTGTCGTTGTTGATCTGACCTTTGGTTTCGTTACAGGAACATTCCTTTGTTCCTGTATGGTCGTTCATGTAGGTGTGCAGCTTGTGCACACACCAACAGTTCCCACGCGCTTCACACAGTGCGCGCGTCTCGCATGCCTCCCTTGTTCCAAGGGCACCATGAACTGGTTTGCACTGTCGGTGACGCTTTCTGACCTCAGGAGGGAAGATGTCTCGGATTTGACGGTACACATCTGATGTGTGTTTCTGCAGAGGCTGGGCGATGAGGCGCAGCCGCTACTGGCACCGCTGGCGCTGTCCCAGGCCAAGCTGCTGGCGATTTACGTGCAGCGCGCGCAGACAGCGGGCCGGCCTGCCGGCTGACGACCCTGCAGCACTGGTGTGGCTGCATGGGACATTTGCCAACCCACCATCGCAGTACATCAAAGGCGTCACTGAGACAGGCCGACCTGCCAGCTGGCTGGCTACAGCGGGGAAGAGCTGGGGGCCACCCTGTGCCGCACATCGCCTGGGTTTCGAGGCAGCTGGCAGCTGCAGAATTTGGCACCGAGAAACGTTCCGGTCGGTGACGCCAGCCTGCCGGCGAGGCGGCACAGCTTGCCGGCGAGGCGGCACAGCTGCTCATATGAAAGAGGGTGACGGCAAGCTCTTGCCTGCTCACAACTGGGTGAACCTGACATTCTAATTGAACAATGAGGTCGCACTGGAATGTGTTGACATGACTTGACCTTTCCTTACAAACTGACATGCGTATAAGACTTGTGAGACGGAACTTGATTGGCTCTGATGAGTTGACAACGATGCTCTTATTTGCAACGGTTGCTGATAAGGTAAGACAAGCTGCTGCCTGGAAATTGGCTTGACGCCGGCCGCATCAACCACCAAGCTTGTCTGCCGCACATTGTGACGACGTTCTCAGCCAAAATTGGCTGCCCACGAGATGCCAAGATGCTCGAACTGTCACATGATTTCAGCAGTGGATCCGCATCATACTGATACTCACATGCTCTCAGGGTAGCACACATGCTCGCTCGCTCTTGCTCATGATCTGCAGCTCCCCAAAGGGGACCCTTGCAAAAACTGCAGCTTTTGAGAGGCTCGGCTTGGCTTCAGACACGCAGATCAGCACGCTACAGCGGCCTCAAGAAAGTCCAAACGTCGATTTGTACAGCCTGTGGCCGGGCAGGCCATCAACAGAGGCTACAGTAGCAACGCTAGCGTTTGCACATACGCAAATCACACATTTTCGGACTTTTTGCATCGCCAACAATGTAACCGACGCAACGAGGCCCTAAGCATGCGAAACGTGATCTCATTGCAAGTCAATTGATACCCAGAGCGGGTTGCGAATCGCAGTGTGCAGCAAGTCGGTCCGAATTAGGCCACTGGTCCAGATTAGCCCAAACCCTGGAAGGGGCGGACAAAGAGACCGAAACTCCCCTTGTTTCGGAGGAGCTCTGCGCTTCTTTTCAATGCTTGCAACACTTCGCACCATCTGCTCCTGCCCGCACCTGCTCAGTGTTTCAAGCACTTGCACTGGCGATTCGCGCGCTGGCAGTGTGACCGGTTTTTGGCGCTCGCCCACCTGTTCGTGTTGCGTTCGTACACAGCCGCCCAGGCCAACCTTGCAGCAAGGCAGAAGCTGAGCGCTTGCAGCTGCTGTGACGACTGGCAAGGCTCAGAATCGGAGGTGCCGCCACCATGTCGCATGCCACAGCGCCGTCCAAAAGCAGAACTCCAGGTGTTTATCAGTGCTGAGCTTGATGGCTGCTTCGTCCTTGGGCAACTCTGACGACCAGCTGACGGTGCACATGCTGAATCAATATTGCTGAATCACTTTCACTCAACTGTAGAGCCTTCTCTCGACGCGAGACGCAGTCGCAAAAGCATGCGCAACAGCTCCGAAACAGAGGCGTGCCACACAACTGCAGGTATATGTTCACTGCAAATGGGAGTCTTGGCTACGTTTAGCTTCGCCAGCGATGCTGCCGCAGCCCACATCCAAGTTTTTGGCGATGGACTGACAGTGTGCATCTTACCGTGCATGTCCGCAGGCCATGCAGGAGACACCCCGAGCTGCAGAAGTACACACATGACCTGGGAGCAGGCTCTGCATGAGATCCACAATCTGACGGCACGCGTGGCCAACATGCAGCAACAGATGCGCGACACCGCCAAGGAGATGGCACTGGTGCATGTGCAAATGGCCCATACATGCCCTGTAAGAGTACCTGTATGGATGTTTTGCTTGCATCGAACCCCATGTGATAGGGGATCGCAGCAGCTTTGCAACGTGTGTAACGGTTCACTGGCACCTGTGCTTATGATGCAGTACTGAGATGTACAACTGTTGGAATATGGAGGAGCTGATAGCCAAGGTGTGTCAACAGACCATCCAAGTTGTTGGCCATCATGAAACTTGTGCATTGTGTCACATTGCCTTGCCAAACGACAGCTTGCTCGAACTTGGGTACTGGTGATGAGTATGTTTGGATTCGCTTGCAGGTATGGCGAGCGTCCAGCTGGGCAGACTGTCATGAGTCACCTTCAAACCCGCAATCAGTTGGATCAGGGTGGAGGGTCATGCGAGATCGGGGAAGAGGGCAAGCCTCCTCGTGTGCCTGCAGTTGGTAGCGCTTTCGGGTTGCATCTGCCGTAGTCTTGAGGGGACACTGTCCATTTGGAACCTAGCCCGCTCTGGCGAACCCCTTGCAGGCTCGGTGGAGGTTTGCTGCAATGCAAGCTTCGCTGCGAAAGAATTTGATTGTTTGGACAATTTTGAGAAATTGAATACCTGATGACATTGAAATGTCGAACGATACATATTTCGCCTGTGGTTCGGCACTATTGTCAGAAGACAGTCAAGATAGTATCTGAAGGTTCTGAGTAGTGAGACTCCACGTAAGCATTGTTTACATCAAGAGGGAGGTAAGTATCAACCCACTCATGCAATGGCGACATTGCCGGTGGGGTTTGAGCCACATTGAAAGGGTGCTTTGGTCACCCTTAGCTTGCTGCCTCCGGCAATTTTGTGCGGGTATAAGATGCGAGGGGTTGACATGCATGGCACAAGCTTCATCACCCTCAGCCGGTCGCCCTCGCGGCCTGGGAGTGCGTGCACCCCAGAATGCCAGAGACTTTATGCAGCCGGTCACCGCTGTCCAAGCCCAGGGATGCAACAAGGAACTCAGGCTGGTTGCCTTCTCTCGTTCAGTCAGGCTGCCAGGTAGCGAAGTGATCTAGTGCTACACTAGCAGAGGGGAGGGTCTTCAACATCCTCTATGTCGACGCATGGATGGTACTTTGCAGCACCAGCGAGCAAACCTGCGAATCAACTGTGTTCATACATCATGAAGAACAACATTCGTCTCCCCAAGTATGCGAAATTCCCTCAGTCAGCTGCAGCGTCTGGCGTAGCATCTACAATGGCTGCGGAAGCTTCGTCATCATGCCCCGCCGCTGCCTCAGCAGCTGCGGCGCCAGCGATTGTGGCAGCATTGCCCGCATGGCTGGCGTCATGGCCGACATCAGCGGTGCCGGGACCTGCAGCATTGGCGTCGGCAGCATTCGCGGCGCCGGCACCTGTAGTGCCAGCGCCGGCGGCAGCCTGCCCGGCCGCCGTCCGCATCTCCACTGCAACGATGGCGGCACTGTTTTTGGCGGCGGCGACGGCGGCGGCGGCGGCGGCACCCGCCGCCTCATCGTCTGACGCGTTGTCGCTGTCTTGCCCCGAACCCATGAGCATCACCTTCGCACGCGACAGGACCAGGTCAGAGAAAGGCGCAAGATGCCGAAGCATTAGATGCTGGAGCTGGGTGCCTGGCATGGTCGGGGCAGTCTTTGATTGGTGCACTGCATGGATCCCGCATTCAGGGAGCTTGGGCATGCAACGCCTTGACACTGCATGGCGGCGACATGACAATTTCTGGCAGAAGGGTCTCACCTCCCATTCATCGCTCAGACCGTCGAAGTCATCCTGCAAATACAGATATCTGAGGTCAGTTTCACGTGGAAAGGGCCTGCATTGGCAGCATGGGGGCAGCAATACAAATGCAGGAAGAATATGGCCTGAACAATCGCAGCAGCTGGCTACAGTTGCAGCGCAGCTGCATCACCGTCACAACTGCAGCGCTGCCAACCAACCTCAGCGAGGGTCTGAATATGTGTGTTGCTGCATGTGATGTTGAGCTGCCAAACCCATTGGGCCTTTGTGAATGGTGCTGTTCTAATAGTGTGTGTCGGACAACATGCTATTACTAGGCGCACCTCGCTGTCAGTCAAGATGAGTCCCCAGTATTCTTGAGGCGCGCGCGTGTGGCTGACCGCCAGCCTGGGCAGCGCCTTCTTCAGGGCCGCCACGGCGTCATCGGTGACGCTGCAGTCGACCACGTTCAGGCAGACCAGCCTGCTGGCGGCCGCCAGACTCTCCGAGGCCTGCAGGGACACACGTGGGCTGTTTGGATGGGCGACAGACAACAGCTCTCTGAGACACATATGGCACAACTCGCTTACAGACAACAGCCCGGTGGTCACGCAGCCAGCCTGTAGCATCCAGCAAATGCACCACTGCCTCGCAACTGATTGAGATACCAAGAACGAGCAGTTCAATCTGACCTTTTGTGATACAAAAGGGTTGTTATCTGGTCGGACACCTCGTCGCAAGGTCCCAGGTCGAGCTCCGTCATCTGCGGCAGCGTTGCGAGGTGCGCCACGCCCTCATCGCCCACCCCCAGGCACCCGTCCAGCGAGAGCCGCCCCAGCTACTTAAGCGACAGCATCGCCGACACCCCGTCCGACGGGATTTGCATGAGATGGTGCCACGCTTGCCGATATTGTGCCTGGAGAATTTTCTGCTAGACATCAGGTCGTTCCCAGGCAGCCCTCCAGCAAGATGCGCCCCAGCTGCTTGGCCGACAGCAGCGCCGACACCCCATCCAACGTGATCTGCATGTAATAGTATCAGACTGTTCAATATGATGCCTTACCCCCAGGCAGCCCTCCAGCGAGTGGCGCCCCAGCTGCTTGGCCGACAGCAGCGCCGACTCCCTGTCTGACGCGATCTGCAATAGGTGGTGCCGCATTCTTTACAATGGTGTCAGAGCTGAGATCAGTTCCGCCGACATCCAGCCCTCCAGCGACAGGCTCCCCTGCTGCTTGGGCAACAGCAGCGTCGACACCCCGTCCAACGTGATCTGCATGAGATGGTGTCAAATCGTTGAGCACGGAGTCCGAGGGTGCCAGCGTTGATGGCCAATTTTGCCGACATGCAGCCCTCCAGCGTGAAACGCTTCAGCTGCTTCAGAGACAGCAGCGTTGACATGCCGTCTGAGGCAATCGGCACGGCAGGATACCAGATCCTTTAAAGTGGTGTTGTCTGGTGCCGCCACTAAGTACCAGCCCCCAGGTATGTTGGCGATGTCGCTGAGACCGAGGGCCGTGAGCATGGTCAGCAGCCGCAGTCCCAGCACACCAAAGTCCGTGGCGGCGACGCCGCCCAATCCTGCAGCTCTATGCTACATCTCCACATACTCACAAAGGATGTGCGATTGTGATGGTCAGGGGGGATTGTGATTAGAGAAGACTCACATCGAGGGCCGTCAGCTTGGTGAGCGGCCGCAGTGCCAGCACGTCAAAGTCCGTGGCGGGGGCGCCGCACGCCCGCAGATTCTCTAGGTTCATCGGGCAGGCCGCCAGGCACTCGGCCCAGCCCGCCCGCCCATACATGTTGTTGGCGGCCTGCATCACGCCGCAGCCGCCGTGACAACATAGCATCTGACTTCTCAGCTGCTGCTACCCAGACGAAACAGCAATGGTTGTCGCAGTGACTGCACACAGACTGCAAGGCACCTGTGCACCCTATGTAGGCATCTTACTGAGCCAATATGCAATGCTGAAGGTCAAAGAAATTGCACTCAAATTGCACTCACCCTGAGCGCCGCTTGTTGAGATACGTGGTGACTAAGCTGGGTGGCATCCTTTGCGCAAAGGATGCCACCCAGCTTAGTCACCACGTATCTCAACACCGCTGTGTCGCGCCCCTCTTTGGGGCCTTCGTGCTCCAGTTCCGCCCCCAGCCACGACATGTCCAGCTGCCGCAGCGACGCCAGGGCTGACATGCCCAGCGCCGCGCCATTTGGCGACAGCTTGGCGCACCCATCCACACTGCGGCAGGGTAGCAATTGAAATAATGAGCCTCAGCTCAGTGCTGAAGATGCGTCATAGCAGCGCCGCCTTGACCGGCGACAGCTTGGCGCACCCCTCCACGCTGCGAGAGTCTCGGAAAGTTGGGCATGGTGGAATCCACCGGACGGATTTCACCGATGGGAGTTCCATCGTGCTCCATCGGGTTCCGTCAATAGTTTTCATCTGTATTTCACAGGTGGAATTCCGTCTGATGGAAATTCACTTGCGAGGGGAAATCCACCTGAGCTCCATCAGAGACAGACCACCATATTCCATCTTCCGTGGTGGACTGTTTAGGGACAGCCTGTTATCAGGCCGCATGCTGCAGTGGAGTCGAATCAGCTAAAGCCGCTACTTACCGCATGACTTTGAAAACCGACTTGTAGCCAGCTGTGTCAGTGGCAGCTTGTGCAGGCAGCAACATGACTGCCATGTAAAGGGCCGAGATCGACAGTACGACACCGCCGCCTGCCCAGGCATTGTGCAAGCCAGCAGCTTTGCATGTGTTGGCCATCACTATGCGCGCTGGTGAAAACCTAGGTTCAGAGATGGCGGGGAACGCGCTGTGGGAGGAGTGCCGTGCGGCGCGCAGCCACCTGCTGCAGCTGCGCACGGAGCTGGAGCAGCTCAACTCGCAGTACGTCGCCAAGTCGGACGCGCTGCTTCGCGACGACGAGGCGGCTCGAAAGCTGGCGGCGGACCCCGACAAACAGGTGCGACATCCAGGCGCCCATTGGCAAGGTTAGCGCATGTGTGGGCTTCAGCGCCCAGACGTCGCACAGGCGTTGCCGCAGCTGACTACGACACAGCTCACAAATTGTGTCGCGGCTGATGTGGCGGCTAGCTGCCATGCTGGGGGTCAGTTTTGCGCGCCTCACCTAGGCAAAATTTGAAAACCTCAGAACTCCTCCTGCCTGGCCGGGCCGCCGGCCAGCAGGCCTCCAGCCATCGTGCTATGTGGCGTCATGCACGTCTTGCAATGCATCGCACAGGGCACGCATTGGGGACCCGCCGGTGGAGGCTCCTCTTGCATGATTCGCCGCCTATGCTCCGCGGCAAGAGCACCTGTGGCGGTGATTTCCATCAACTGGCATTGTGCAGGTGGAGTACGAGGCGACTGTGCGGAAGCTGGACGCGGACATGCGGGTGCTGGTGGACATCAGCAAGCACCAGGATGCTGTGCTTTTCGAGTCCCGAAGAGTGCGTCCTCCTGACGTCCTGAAACTGGCATGGGCATGTTTGGCGTGGCCACATTGCTCTTGACGGAGTGAGTTTGCATGTGACCAGGCATGCTGCTGAGGTTGGTCACATGAAGACAGCAAGGGTGCATCGCTTCCCAGGATGCCAGCCAAGATGCCAAACTTGGCCACACATGCCTGTTGATGCTCGACTTTCAGTGAGCTGCAGGTGACAAGCGCGCTGCATCAGAAGCTGGAGAACGTGACGCAACCAGGCAGCGTGGCAGCGGCGGCGGATGCGCCGGTCGCTGATGCCGGCGAGGACTTCATGCAGCTGCAGCAGACGAAGCTGACGGGCACGATGCGGCGCAGCGCGACGCCCTCGCCCCCAGCGCTCAAGTCATGTTAAGCTATCCCTTAGTCAGCGAAAATGGTTTGAATGTGAGCAGACGGTTTGATGGCGTGTCTGTCTAACGTTCTGTTTATATGTCAGTCTTGATTGGAGTGACGCTCTGTGTTGTCAGTGTCGTGTTACAGCTGCATGCATGTGCAAGCTCAGCATGTCTCAGAGGTGTAGGGCGGCACCTTGATGCATTCGCATTGAAGATTTCTACAAACATAACTTGTAAGGTTTGCAGATATCGTTTACGCAGAGCAAGGATACATTGCTTCACCGCTTTTGCATGCACATTTGAACTTCTCAAATTGCTCAATGCATTTCGTGCAAGTCATCACGATATGAAGCATTAGTGCATCAACCTGTGTGTTGTGACAGGCTTGCGATGGAATGCGTTGTCGTGACCTGACGTTGCTTACAGTTTGACACGCATGTGGACCACTTGTGAGGAGAATTTTGATGGTTCTATGACGAGTTGACATGATGCTCTCCTTGACAACGATTGCTGATGGGACAAGCTGCTGCCTAAGATTTACTTGATGCCGGCCACCTTAACCACCAAGTTTTTGTCTGCCGCACACGATATACCTAGATCTCAGCGAAACATTGGCTGCACTCCAGAAGCACATTGGTTCCGCATCATATTGCACACTGTCTGATGACAACCTCAAGGCAGCACACTCTGATGGCACCCTCCCTCTGTCCTTGCGCCCCTTTCGTATGGAAGTCGGACACTGGCCACCCCTCAGGTTCATGGCGAAGGCTTTTGCTTTTTCTGAGCTGGAGCGCTCTCATCCACTGCATCGGCAGCTGAACCGTCCTCGGCGATGTGCCCTGTGTCCGGGCTGAGATCGTCATTCTTCGCAGCCGCTTCCACTGTGCCTCCGCCGTGGGCCGCCTCGGATGCAGGAAGCAGTTCCCAATCGTCCGTTTCCATCGCCGTGGCGGCCGCAGCCTCCGATGCTGCGCCTCCCACCGCTGCCAGCTCTGCTGCTGCACCTGCTGCTTCCGCAGCCGATTCTGTGGGACGCTGTTCTGACGGGGCCGCTGGCGATCTGGCAGCGGCAGGCTCGGCTGTGCCCGCAGCCGTGGCTATGGCCAGTTCTGACACGCCGCCGCCGCTGCCGCCGCCAAATGCCGCACCGTCAGCTGCCTGTGCCTCCGCAGCCGATTCGCAGGCATTGGTATCGTCTGCAGAGCGCTTGCGGGCTTCAGCGTTGCGAGCCTCTGCCAGCATGGCGGTGACGCGGGGCGAATCCGGGGCATCTGCGCCGGCCGGCGTCTCGGCAGTCCTGGCGGTGCTGTTCAGCTGCACATGCTCCGAGCCAGCCACCTGTGTAAGCAGCAGGCCACTGCATGAGATACATGCTGCCAACATTTTGACAGCAGACAATGTGCTTCGAGCAGCGATGCGCAATATCAGCGGTACCACAAAGCATTGTGGTTGCCGATGAGCACAGTGTGCCACGGGATGCTGCATCGGTTAAGGCTGCTTGGGCAGGAGCAGTCTCAGGGTCTGACCTGGTCTTCCGTGTCGAACAGGCTGTCGAAGGGGTTGCCGCCGGCTGGCGAATGCGGGCCGGCGGCGGCGCAGCCGCTCAGGGTTTTGCGGGCCTCGGCGGCTGCCGCGGACGGTGGCTTCTGCTCTTCTGCCCCGCCGGGGGCGGCCTCGGCACGCCGCAACACTGCGATGCCGGCGGCGGACAGCGGCGGCTGCTGCGTCGGCGCTGCCGCTGTGGCGGTGCGCAGGTCACGCCGCGGGCTGCCATCTCCCGAGGCCCGCCTGCCTATGGCCCTGCTCCGAGCCAGATGCGGACAGTTCAGTATTACGGTTTGTGGGACAGTCAGATATGGAGCTGAACGAGCAATCTGCGAATCTATGCCATGTGTGCACATGTATACATAACTTCACGTTTTGCATGTTAGACTAACTGAATGCCCATGCTGACCCGACTGTCAGTCGAATCACCCATGCAGCATCACACACCACATTCGCCAGGCACAGCAGCAGAAGAGGCACGTACTCGACGCCGGGCGACCTGCTGCGTGACCGGGACTTGCTGCCCAGCCACGGCGGCGCCGCCGCTGCCGCCCTGTCGCAAATTCCTGTGCCGCCGCCGCCGCCACCCTCGTCTCCGCGGGAGCAGCCGGCAGCTTGCAGCCGCGCCCTGCCGCTGGCTGCGTCCGAATTAGCTGGCCTCGCAGGCTCTGCGCTGCGGCCAAAGCTGAGCGAGCCAAAGCCGCGGCGGCCAGCGCGGGGGCTGCCGTCAGCCGGGGACCCGGACCGCCTGCCTTGGTAGTCCGCTCGCTCCGGGGCCTCCGTTTCGGCATAGTCGCCGTCGCCGCCGTCGCCGCTGCCCGCCGGCTTTGACATTGACCGCGACACCGGCGGGCCTGGTAGCAAAGCCGGAGCAGTGCTTGAAGGACTTGGGGCGGCAATGCATCTCCAGAGGTGTTTGGACTGAGATGCTGTAGCAACATGCAACCTGGAGCTCAAACATGATGAGGTGCACAGCGGTGCACCAGATGCCAACAATTATGTACCTGCTGCGCCAGAGGCAGCGGCGCGCCGCCAGCAGTCCCACGCCGGCTGGTCGTGCAGCAGAAACGCGACCTCCCGCAGTCCGCCCGCGTATTGCTTCACCACCTGGACGGGGAAGAAAGCTGTGTGTTATCTTCATCGAAGCCACAGCTGGTCGTGCAGCAGACATGCGACCTCCCGCAGTCCGCCTGCATACCGCTTCACCACCTGTGGGGGGAACACAGTTGTTCGCTATCTTTATGGAAGCCACAGCTGGTCGCGCAGCAGAAATGCGACCTCCCGCAGTCCGCCCGGACATCGCTTCACCACCTGTACCATCACAAACATCCGGATCAATCGGCTGAAAAGGCAGCAGGGCCCGTCCCATCTGCAGCGCACCGGCATGCCTCTTCACCGCCTGAAAACCGTAGACTGAGGTCAGTCATCCGCAGACCTCGCCTCAGTGATGTGACACTGATGGCATGACACTCACTCCTTCAGCTTCGAGTCCACACATTTCATTGTGCTCTGCCAAAGTAATTGCGCACGCTCCAGCATTTGCGTACCTCCAAAGACAGCTCCGCAGCCTCTGCAATGGGGTAGCCATACACGCCGCAGCTGATTGCCGGGAACGCGATGCTCCGGAATCCCTGCGCACAGGTGAGCATGTTGCTTTCTACATTGTGCTTGGCCGCGGTGCAAGCACGACATATAGCATGACTGTGCTGGTCACACTTTGCCTTTGAAGCAGCTAAGTCACGCTGCAGGCATGCCTGGCTATGCCTGAGGCGGTATTCACAACAGGTGACAGGGCGTCCCGTACTGTCGAGCTGCACACCTCCTCGTTGGCGATGCGCAGGCACGCCTTGTGCGCACTGATCAGCTCCCGCGCACACTCCTGAGCGTAATCCTCGTCGTAGACCGGACCCACGGTGTGGATGACCGCCTTTGCCGGCAGCTGGAACCCCCTGCAAGCAGTAAAGATTTCTGTCACAAATAAACCCCATGAATGGTGGTGACCTTGGCGACAGAGTTGCTGTCGCTGGCAACTCTGATCCGCCCTGCCAACAAGCCATTTTGTACACCTATCATTCAGTATCAGCAAAAGCTTTCAGCAAGTTTCTACACAGCAGGTAGGTTGGGATGCAGCGCCTGGCGTGGTACGGGTCTCGCCAGCGGGGCATCATATGAAAACGCCTGGCAGGAGCTGGCGGCAGCTCTTCTGACCATGTCGAATCAGAACAGCACCCACTCACACTCCTGAACGGTCACGATGTGTGGTCAAAAGAGGCCTCACGGCGTGATGCGGGCCTCGCCGGTGGGGCAGCGCACGCTGCGGGCCACCTCGGGCACCTACCAGCGGCAGCAACTCTGGCTGCAAACACAGAGGATACTGTACTGCATTTTCGAAAGAGTTTGAGCCGACTCACGGGGTGATGCGGGCCTCGCCGGTGGGGCAGCGCACGCCGCGGGCCACCTCAGGCACCTCCCAGCAGGCCCGGCGCAGCTGCGGCCCCGCCGCCCGGTGGATGGCGCCGTCCACGCCGCCACCGCCCAGCATCCGCTCGTTCGCTGCATCGACATGCAGCCGATACGATTAGTGGTTGAGGGTTGTGACGGTATGGAGAGAGCACCAAAGCGCTCAATACAACAGAGATGTGCCCTGTCGCCAAGCAAAGGGCGCCGTCCACGCTGCGCCCCCAGCATCCGCTCGTTCGCTGCTTCAGGATGCAGCCAATACGACTGGCGAGTCAAGAACACGACTCTACCGAGAGAGCGCTCAAAATAACAGAGATGTGCCGTCCCGCCGCCCATGCATGGTGCCGCCGCCACAGCCGGAGCCGCCCAGCATTCCCTCGTCTGCAGTATTCCTGACAGCCACTGCATCGTTCGAACTGCTCAACTGCTCTGACAGTATCCTGGAGCTGCTGCAGGGCTGAAGGACGGCCAAAAAGCTGAGGCCCAGCCGCCCAACGCATTGCGCCAGCGCCACCATCAGGCAGCATGCGCCCGTTCGCTGCAGTGGCCTAACACTCACCTCATCGTTCTGCTGAGGATCCAGCGATTCCAGGCTGGCCACGGCTTTAGAAGGACAGCGTCTCTTCTCTGAGACGAAGCAGCAGAGAAGCTGATTTCAGATTTGACTTCACATAGATGGCGTTTGTCCGTCAACAGCAGGAGAGTTCTCTTCTATGGGTGCGATCAGAGTCATGCAGCACAGGAGAGCACCTGCATTCACGATGGCATCGCCCTCCCAGCGTGTGATGTCTCCCCTCTTAAGCAGCAGCTGCGTCGTTTCGGTGATCTGGTACACCAACGGCTGCGCAGCTGCTGACCGAGGCGGCGGCGATGCGCTGCGGCGGGAGGAAGTCCACAAATTTGCGCCATTGAGCGCCCATCCGCCGCTCAGTGTGGTCTGTCTGGCCTTGCCTGATGGCGCCGTTGGCGGCGCCATGGCCCGCAGCAGATGCAGCGCACTGTATGGCGGCCACGGCAGCATGTGATCATGACATATCCGAAGCGTGAAACGGACTGCTGAGCATGTCTTTGAGACGTTCTTGGACAACTCGCTACTCTCCAAGCTTCCTGCTGCCAGGCAGAAATTTGTCTCCGTGCAAGAAACGATGTGCCGCTTGCATCTCAAGAAGAATCATCGTGAAAGTACTGCGAGTGATCATGCAGTGTGGCGGCGCGTGATTTGCAAAATTAGTCCAAACACTCTCGTGCATGGGGTCATCCGCATGATTCGCCCTTGAGCAAACGCTGCGGCATCGGCGGCAGACAACACTCCTTCGCAGAATGTACGACTGAGACTTCCAAAGTTTGCCGTGCCGCCAGCCCTCAGGTGTCGGGTGATGTGTCTGTAGCTGTCATCCCCGCAGGCGGCGCACAATCTCGCGCACTCCTGCTGTGGGGTTGATCAGCGTGCAGAACTGGTGCAGCATACGGCAAAAGAATCAGGACTGTAGCAGCAGTGCAACCAGCATAATGGCAGAAGAGGCCGGACCTTCCAGCGGTACTGGCGGCGGCGGCGGCAATCAGCAGGCTGCCGGTGCAGAGATCCGGACGCCGCAGCAGGTGGCGGAGGCGCAGCAGGCGGCGGCTGACGCGGCGGCCTTCGCGCACCGCCTCGCGCGCACGCCCGGCCGCACCAGGCGACAGGTTCCGGACGCCCCGCGTGACGAGACAGAGGTGTGCAGTACTTTCATGTCACCGCATCAACATCTCCACATGATGCTGCAGATTTTGTCTGTACTAGCGTTTGAAGTGAGGTGCAGCTTGCGCCTTGTGATGCCAGATGCTCGACATGCCTCATGAGAGTCGAGCAGGTTTGCCGGCAGACTTCGACTCGGGAGCTGGCCTCAAAGCCGCGGTGGGCGCGGCTGATATGTATAGAGAAAACTGGCCACGGCATGATCGCTGGTGGTCTGGGTCGTGTGCCCTGCTTCGCTTTGCACCTAGAAGACCCTGCTGTTGTCACTGCAAGTAGGAGCCGGCGCCGAAGCGGCGGCGGGTGCGGCCAAAGAAGGGGGCCAAGGGGCGGCGGCGGCGGGCGCTGCGCAACACGCCCAGCGACGTGTGGGCCGCCATCTTCAAGCAGCTGCCCGACACGCAGCGCGAGCTGCCCAAGCTGCGCCTTGTGTGCCGCCAGGTCAGCATACGGCTCAAGCCAAGCAGGCAATGACAAGGAAGCAGTGTCACAATCCGCGAACAGGGCTCGGTCTCATCGGAGGTTGCTGCAAGACAGGCAACCATGCACATTTTGTCCAGGGTCTTACACTGTGTGCTACGCATGTGGCATCCCGCCATGCGCCGATGCCTAACAGGCGTCCTATCCCTCGGTGCTGCTGTGGCCGAGGCCGCCGCCAAATGTCCTGCAGTTTGACGACACGGTGTGCGGGCGCGTGCTGCTGCACTGCCGCCCCAGCCGGGCCATCCGCGACGCCCAGCTGTCGACGCTGCTGCAGCGCTTCCCCATCCTGCAGTCCCTGGACGCCAGCGGCTGCGGCCAGCTGACCGGCGCCTGGCTGCGGGACCTGGAGCACCACACCACCATCAAGTGAGCGAATTCTATTACTAGCAGCGTCAACTTTGAAGGCTTGGCCCAATATAACTGCGGCCAGCTCGCCGGCGCCTGGCTGCGGGACCTGGAGCACCACACCACCATCAAGTGAGCATGGGTAAGCTCGCCCACAGTGCCATCTTTGGGAAGGACGGCCCAGATTGCTGTTCCTGCCTCCTGATTTCAACTGCTACACCCAGCTGCTCGACCCGGTTGCGGGACTCACCACATGCTCACTTTGGTCAGCGAGAGCTGACTGTAGTTCTGTGTCCGTGCCCACCGAGTCCGGCACCAGAAGTACAAAAACCGACATTTCTCAGCCCCACAATGCAGCCGGTCTCCGTGCCGGCAGCACCCAAATCTACGAGAGAGATGCTGCGGAAGTCGTTGTTCCACAGCCACATTCTGGAGCAGTTTGGTGGAAAAAGCCTGTTGTTACTTGACTGGATATGCCCCTTCTGCAGGCGGATGGTGCTGGACGACTGCCCGCGGCTGTTCCCGCCGCGCGAGAGCGGCTTCTGGATATACATCTCCTCCACGGAGCGCCTGGAACACCTGTCCGTCGCCAACAACCCGCACTTTGGTGGGTCGCGTCACAGACCAAAGCGCATCCAGCTGCCGGCGGTGTTGTTGACCGCAATCGGCGTGCGCCTGCTCAGCTGTGGCATGGCCGAGCAACAGCATACTGTCGGGATATTTTTGCCCGAGTCCAGCTCAGCATACTTTTGGGAGGCCTGTGTCCCAACAGTTTAGGAGCCCACTCGTGCATTGCCCAGCGGCGTTCTCAGGAGTGTCGAGAGTGGTCAAATTTGCCACAGGGCTGGAGGACCTGCAGCTGGCGTACGAGCTGGAGAGCCTACAGTCGCTCAACGTATCTGGCTGCTCCGCCATCACACCCGACGCCCTCCTGGTACGTTTCAACACATTCATATCGAAAACACAATCGTATCAATATACGTTTGTATCAAATTGGTAAGAATTCACATCGACCTACACATGTTGGCAACCGTCTCATATTTGATTGCGCACCCCACAGGCAATGGTGTCGGCAAAAGCACGTCGGTTTACGGATGCCATGCGGCTGTGGCCTCCTGCATTGGTATGCAGCTGGAACAAGATACATGTGTTCCGAGCTGATCGGACAGTGGTGTTTTTGGTGCAGCTGTTTGGCCAGGACCCAGCATTCGCGCGCTCGCTGACGTCGCTGGACCTGTCGCGCCTGCCCAAGCTGGACGACCCTTCCATGGTGCGCCTTTCCTTGTCCTTGCATGAGCTACCATCTTGTCTGCATCTCGTATTTGATGATATTGACCTTTAACAAGCTGTCAGCTGTTGTGCGACCTGTTAAACTTTGGTGGGAACCGGCAATCCGCTGCCTGTCCCACCGCTACAGCACTCAGATGCCTCAGCTGTGGGCCTGCTTGTTGTCGCAGGCCGGGCTGCCGGGGCTGACATCGCTGCGGGAGCTGAACCTGCGGCACTGCCCCCGGCTGACGCGCGAGGGCCTCGGCTTTGCTGCGCCGCTGCCCAACCTCACCACCCTCAGGTACGGCCGGCTTCTCGGACATCCATGGTCCTTGTACCAGCAGTAAGGCAGCGCTTATGATGTAGTGTAGGAATGTGCGGCTGTTGCAGTGGGCGACCGCTGCTTCTCCTGAAGAAGCAGCGGCCAAGCCTTGGCAGTGTGCTTGAGCACCGAGCTGACATCTATTGCATGATTCACGATTCTGCCGCAGCGTGGAGGGGTGCGCCAAGCTGTCGCCAGTCGGGGCGGCGCTGGGCGTGTCAGCCCTGGCGTCGCTGCGGCAGCTGGACATGTCGTGGCTGGGCGCGGAACTGGAGCACGAGGGCCCCGACGAGGAGCGCGACACCGCAGCACTCAGGGTACATATTTTTGATTGATAGTTACTATCCGAGCATCTTTGTCGACATTCAGCGTGCCATATCGGCTGACAGGATGCTGATATTAGGTAGACAGGTGCATGGCATCCCATTGCAGCCTGCATGCCGTCACAGCCGCAACAGCTTTTGTTGTTGTTTGGAGAGTAGCTGACATATTGTGTACATGGTCATGACGGCGGCTGCGGCGTGGTGCAGGCCGCCAACAATGGGTGCGGGTGGGCGGGCTGGGCCGAGTGCCTGGCGGCCTGCCTCACCAATTTGGAGGACCTGCGAGCGGGCGGCGCCGCTGCCACGGACTTTGACCTGCTGGCGCTGCGGCCACTGACCACGCTGACCGCCCTCGATTTCAGCGACAGCCAGGATGTGAGCTTGCTGAAGGTTTTGAGTGACTTTGATTGGTCCAGAATGCTCCAACATTTCTCAGGGACTGTGACATGCTGGCGCTGCGGCCGCTGACCAGGCTCACGACCCTCGACCTCAGCGACAGCCAGGATGCGAGTCTTCATGACACTCGGAAGTAACATGCCAATTACACTCTCAAAAAGTGCTTCTTATGCCGCCTCCACGGACTCTTGGACTCTTGATGCGCTGGCGCTCCGGCCGCTAACCACACTCACGGCCCTCGACCTCAGCGACAGCCAGGGTTTGATGACAGTCGGTGCAGTTGATGACAGTCGGAAGTAACATGCCGATGCCACTCCCTGAAACGTGCTTCTTATGCCGCCGCCACGGACCTTGATGCGCTGGCGCTCCGGCGGCTGACCATGCTCACGGCCGTCGACCTCAGCAACAGCCAGGACGTGAGTCTTCCCTGACCATCACAATCATCCCTGACCATCACAATCGCACTTCTTTTGTGAGTATGGAGATGTAGCATAGAGCTACGGGGTTGGGCGGCGCCCCCGCCACGGACTTTGACGTGCTGGCGCAGCGGCCGCTGATCACGCTCATGGCCATCGACCTCAGCGACTGCTCGGACGTGAGTAATTTTTGACCATGACGATCACGGCCCCCTATGAGTATGTGGCAATGCAGTGGTGACCTGCTGGGTTGAGTGGCGCCTCCGCCACTGACTACAGGTGCGCTGGCGCTGCGGCCGATGACCACGCTCATGGCCCTTGACCTCAGCAACAGCTCGGACGTGAGCTTGCTGAACGCATTCTTCTCGGATACATCTGGTCCAGCGATTCTCCAGGGCCATCAGGGAGTGTGATGTGCTGGCGCTGCAATCGTTGAGTGCTGCGATGGCCATCCACCTTCCCAGCGACAGCCCTGGCATGGGCTCCTTTCTCTCGTCATGTGATATCACCTTCGTCGATCCTGTCGTCAACAATTTGCTTGCCTCAGAGAGGGTGGAAGGGCGCCATTGTCACACCAGCAGCTGCGCCACCCCGCTCCTGAATGCCGACTCGGATCTTGAAGCTGATCATCTGTCACATCCTCAATCAGTCGGACTGAACTGACACGAACATCGTGGGCGGATCATGTTGGATGAGGCGTCTGTGCTGCTGTCTGCCAAAAAGTCGCAGCGCATCACTCTGGAGGGCTGCATGTTGGCGGAGCTGCCTACTTATATTGACGCCCTTGGACACAATGCTGGAGAGTGTGGCATCTCCACATGCAGATCACGTCGGATGGGGTGTCGGCGCTGCTGTCGCTCAAGCAGCTGGGGCGGCTCACACTGGAGGGCTGCCTGGGGGCTGACCTGATCCTAAGTACTAGCACCGTTGTGAAGAATGCAGCACCATGCTGTGCAGATCACGTCGGACGGGGTGTCGGCGCTGCTGTCGCTCAAGCAGCTGGGGCGCCTGTCACTGGAGGGCTGCCTGGGGGTGGGCGACGAGGGCGTGGCGCACCTCGTGACGCTGCCGCAGCTGACAGAGTTGGACCTGGGAGCCTGTGACGAGGTCTCTGACCAGGTAACAATTGCTCAACCAAATTGAAACTGAACTGTTTAAGTCCATAAGAGTCTCTCATTGTGAAGTGCCTCTCAATTTCAAATGGCCACTTTGTTCAATCGAAGTGCCCTGTTCGGGATTGCAACCAGTGGCAGGGCCGCGACGCTTTCAGTGGTGCTCCAGGCAGGCTGCGCAATCTGTTGTCTGCTGCCGAGTCAATCAATTCGGGTGTCTACCGATTCCTGCAGGCCCTGGAGAGCCTGGCGGCTGCCAGCAGGCTGGTGTGTCTGAACGCCGTTGACTGCAGCGTCACCGATGACGCCGTGGCGGCTCTGAAGAAGGCGCTGCCCAGGCTGGCGGTCAGCCACACGCGTGCGCCCGAGGGATACTGGGAACTGGTTCTAACCGACAGCGAGGTGCGCTCGAGCCCAGCAATAGCATGTCGTGATACCCGTCTGACGCATCTCCTTACAAGAGCATTGCGCTTCAACACCCGAGAGCCATTGGCAGCTCAATAATTCAGCCAGGAAGGTGCATACGACCAGGATCCGGCTAAAATTCGGTTGCAGCATTTGTTCTGTATCGTGACATACCAATGCTGCAACCTGCAGTCGGTTGCTGGATATATTCAGGCCATGTTGTTCCTGCATCTGGATCGCTGCCCCCATGCCGCCAATGCACGCCGTTTCCACATACCATTGACATCGGAACCCTGCATTTGCAGGACGACTTCGACGATCTGGGCGATGAATGGGAGGTGAGAACCTTCTCCAAGGTATTCATGCGGCGCCATGCAGTGTCAGGGCGTCACATATCTAACTGTGCTGTGAATGCGGCGCCGAGCAGTGTCATTCTCCGAAATTGCCTCGAACATGCCAAGCAACCCGGCTCCAGCATCCCGGTCTTCGGCATCCTGCGCGTTCACCCGACCAGGCCTTGTTGCGTGTGCAGGTGATGTTGATGGAGGCGGGGGAGGACAGCGACAACGCGTCAGACGATGAGGCGGCAGGTGTGGAGTTTGCCGCCGCCATTGGCGGCGGAGCACCTCCGGCCGGGCAAGCTGCCGCCAATGCCGCTGCCAACGCTGCCGCAAACGCTGGCGCTGCAGGCGTTGATGCCGCCGGGGACGCAGATGCCGACGTCGCGGTCGCTGACGCCGCTCATGATGGTGATCACGCGGGCGGTGCTGCTGCGGATGCTGGTGGCGCAGGCGCTGGGGGCGAGGCTGGGGATGCTGCCGAAGGTGCTGCAGCTGATGCGGATGCTGCGCCAGGCGATGCAGCTGGTTGAGGAGCAATTGCTGAGGAGATCACCTTGTTTGAATGTCCATAGCAATGATGCATGGTCGGTCTGCAGGTTCGAGTGGCCTTTGACATGATCCGGTAGTTGACAACCAGGCACAAGTCTGACTTTATATTTGTGAAGCGTCTTTGCCTTTGGAGCTGCAGCAGTGGCTTCCCTGCTTGAATGACGTGAGAACCAGACTGTTTACAGAGACATGGCACATCCAATAGCATCCCCGCAACCCGTCTCGTGAGGGTCTGTTCATTTCGGGAGCGGAATTGTCAGTGACACATGCCTACAGTGACCTAAAGAAAGGACTGAAGCGGCCAGCCATTCAGATGGCGTGGCCGTATGACGGTAAGCTGAGGAGCACTGCTAGCAGACGGGGACACACGACCTACCTAATGACCTAAACACATTGAAACACAGCAGTGCGACACCATTTGCTGCTCGTGACTTGAAGCATTGCAGTACAGGACTGCTGGGCTGCAGGAATGCTGGCAGGTTTGCACCGGCATTCCACTTCAGGCATTCTCACGCTGCCTCACACCCGGAGCCGGAAGGCCCACCAGCCCCGCGTTTATACCTTGCCGAGGTTTGGCTGCAGGCCCGGTGGCGCCACATCACCCTTTGCCTGTGATGAACAGCACCACCAAATTTCTGTCCAATATCTCAAAACACACTGCAACAAGCATGAAAACAGTGCGTGGCAGCTGTTAATTGCACACACAGAGGTTGCAGGGGGAGCGGCACAACCCATGTGAGCATTCTGCGCACCTCCCCAAAGGCGGGCACGCCCAGCTCCAGCAGCTTGGAGAATGCCGCCGCAAAGTCCGCGCTGAAAGCCTCGTCATCCTGCGAATGCCAGCAGCGCCTATCACGGACCAGCTCTCTGTGCATTACTTGCACCACTGCAGCCAATCGCCCTCCAACCAAGGGGGCGCACTGGACTTGCTCAGGTCCGTGGGAGCAGTTGTGATCGTAGTCACCTTTGCATACTTCTGCACATACGGCTTGAACTTCCTGCAGGGGGAACATCAAAACCACATCAGCGCCTGTGTCACTCAATATGATGAAATAATGAGTATGGTGTCAGCAGACAGGTTGATGCCAAGCTTTCGCAGCAACAGCCGTTGTAGAAATGTCGTACTTGTCCCAAATGAGCCACCTGCACATGTGCACATCCACTGTCACGGCCTGCAACGTGTGCGTGGCAATGCGTGACTCGTGCACCTCACTGCAGCGCGATTGCCCGCTTGAGAGGATGGATGCAATCAGAAGAGCCATCAGCCAGCAGCCAGCAGCCAGAACGGTACAAAGCAGAGCAAAAAAGGAAACAGGAGGCGCACATGTCGGTGGGCAGCATCATGAGAGACCGCGACTCCTTGTCCTGGTACTGCAGCGGGCCGTTCCACTTGCGCTGCAGGGTGGGAACAAACCAACGCAAAGTGAGTGATTGAAACCCTGAGCTGACGGTCATGGCGCGGCATGGAAGTGGTAGAGCCGGGTCTCCTTTGCTGGCGGTGCTAGTGCAGGTGACAGGCAGCACTGCAGCAGCCCAGAACACTCACCTTCACCCATGTCTTCTCCAGAAGTTCCTGCACAACCAGGCACAGCAGTACAGTTACTCGACGGGGTCAGCTTCTGAACACCACATGCGGGAAAGTTCAGATATATCCAGTCGTGCATGTAGGCAAGCACGCATGCACGGACGCCTCACCTGGAAGTACAGGTTCGAGAAGGCTGTTGGCGCATTCGACCATGGCCCATCGAATCTGCAGCCAAAATCAAAATCCCGCATCAATGCCCAGATCAGGTCTGCATATAAGAGTGGTTACAGATGATTAGCAACTTCCAGCCTGTGTGCATGGTGTGGGCAAGCACAGTCTACACGCCAATGCAGCACCATCAGGGCGCACCCAGAGCGGTCGGTGTGGCAGCGACCCATGGAGTGTGCGCCCGACAGCGCCACGATCTCCTGGTCATTGAAGCCCTGCGGCAATGGCACACAGGAGCTGAAGGTTCACTTCGAGGTTGTGACTCCTTATCAGGAGTGATCATGATGCAAGCTGCATGTGTTACTCCATGACTGTCTGCCACTTGACCAGCATCTGAAAGGCATCATTCGACAGACAGTGACCGTGTGGTGAATGAAAGACAGACGGTGTTCGGCATCCGTGCCGCAACAAGCAGTGAGGTCTTGGCAGAATCGTGCACCTTGAACGCAAGGCTGAATAACACGCTCGAGTGGTATGCTTGCAGGACCTCACCATGCGGTAGAAGATGTCCCGCAGGTGCTTGGCATCCCGCGCAGCGTCGGGCAGCCGGCCATCCGGCGGCAGCAGCGTGTCATCCTTGCCGTCGTAATCCGTCCGCCCCGGCCGCCACTTGATCTCCGGGCCTGCAACAGATGAGGAAATGGTGCACAGACATGCTGGAGGTGGCTGTTCTGCGGCAACACACCTTGCCGTGGTAGACTGTATAAGCTGGGATGCCACTTGGTGATGGGTCACTGGTGCAAGCTACATGCTGACAGCAGCGTGCAGGTTTCAGACTGCTGTGGCCACAGAGGGGCACAGCACCTGAAGCATGGGTGTTACTTACTGTCGGCCACGCACACACGACCAGTGTCTGATGCAGCTGAGCATTGTACACATTGGATCCTGCTCAGGACTCATGGGTTCCTGCATGGAGACACAAAAGCATGCACAAAGCTGCAAAGTGCCTGGGCACGCACCGCCCATCTCCTCTATTGCGGTCGCCCCCGCCAGCGTCCACAGGTCCGCGTAACTGATCCAGGGGAACTTCTCCTTGATGGGCTCCAGCAGGTCGCGCGCCACCTTCAGCCCCGCGTTTGCGCCGTAGTCGCCCTCCTTGTACCTGCGGTGCAACACCAAGCTGTTACAAGCCAAACGACACTGTGTGCGATGCTGAGTTTCATCTTGAATGGCGTGCATGAGGCCAGATTTGGGCCAGATGAGGCCGCCAAACTATTGCACCACACGAGATGACATGAACCAGGTCATTTCCATCTTGTCGTTGCAACTATACTGCTGTCCAGCAGGTCTTCGCTGTGTGTCCAGCCCGCTGAAAGACATCTACAAGCTCGCTCAGGGGCTATGCTGGCGGCTGCACCTACTGCTCACAGAAACCTTCCCTGTACTCACCGCATGGTGGCGCCATTCGAGCCGCCCGTGTTGGACGCCTTGTCGTAGCTGCCGCTCGCGTGCCACGCCAGGCGCACCAGGATAGGGCCATAGCTGCCGTCGTCATAGTTCTCGTCCTTCTCCATAATGTCTGCGATCGCCTTCCGCACCGCGCCATAGTCCTGCTTGGCGTCCTACGGGATGGGAGCATTCGCGGCGCCTCTCAGGCAGCAGGTTCCACGGCAAAAGTGCTGTGTCCATGAATGCCTGCCGCACAAAGACATGCACAACCCTCCTCCGCAGTTTCATGTCAAAGGGACAGGGTCAGCGTCTGTTCCCACACCTTGGTGGCGGAGCCAGAGCCGGTCGGCGGCGCGCCCAGCATGCCGTCCAGTATGCCCTGCTGTTTGGCATAGTACAGGACACCGGCAGCGCCCGCCACCCCAAAGATCAGCGGCAGTGACTGCATGCAGCAAGAACCTGGTATCGGAGAGATCAGAGAGGTGTGCCACCACGGGTCTGTGGGGTGTGCGGAAAGGATTGCTGTGGCCAGGGCTCACTCTGACGTTTCAGGCATGCAGACATTACGCAAACGTCCTTTCCTGGACTGGGGCAATCAATGAGGTCAGAGAATGAGAAGGCGTGTTTTCTGTTTGCAATGCTGCTATCCCGTCCAACCCGACTATGTTTCTTAGGCTTCGCAGCACCATAAGGAGCTGTAAAGTCCCGTCAGGTCGTTGGCAACAAGAGGGATGGCGCATGATGAAGTTCGATGTGAGACATCTTCTTGAGCAGCGAGATGACCAACTCACGTTGCAAGCAGCTCAGATATGCTTGCAAGCCCATGCGGGCCAGGAAGAACTTGCTAACAAACAGATGCTGACGTCTGGCAACGTGCTTTCGAAAGGCATGAGATCGATCAGATGAAATAATCCAGCTGAAAACTCACTGATCCACCCTTCTTTGCTGCCTCAGCAGCTGGAGCCGCCGATTCGGATGCAAAGCATCGCGCGCCAGTGCTGAGTGAGGCTGCAGGCAGGGATCGGGTGCTGTTTGCTGCCAGCAGAGCCACCACGCCCCTGGATCGCGCAGTGCGCAGCAGCAGAGCCGCCATGATGTCCAGTAGGTTCGGCTTAAGCAGTGTTGCACGCGTGATGTGAACCGAACATGCAGTGCGCTCTTCAGCCCTGATGTCGGAATAGGGCAGTAAGCAGTCTGCGAGGTCATCTCGCTGCGTCCTGCTTCCTGAGAAGGCGCGCCTCGTCTACGTCAACTTCTGCTTGTTATTCGGATGCATGAGCGGACTTTCGAAGTCTGGAACGATAGTCAATAGTTGGCGTGGTGCATCGCCAGCCGCGCTGCACTGGTCATATCGTCGTTTCGAATCTGACAAGTCTGATCTGACGGGGCCCCCGGGCTGACACCGCGCGCCCGAGTCAGCACTGCTGCGGTCAGCCTCGAAGCTGGGAAACTTGTGCGATACCGTGCTCGTTGGATTTCTTTTCTGCTGCTGACACGAGGCTGTCGCAGTTCGAGCCATAATGGGGTCTGGCAAGCATGGCGCAGTCAAGAGCAGAACAGTGGGCCAATACCTCGCGGCGAGAGTCAAGGAGGTTGGCGTCAAGAAGTTTTATGCCGTCCCCGGCGACTTCAACATGGGCCTGCTGGTGGGCGTTGGCAGCATCTGCATATGCTGCATTCTGGCAGGTTGCCGCTGTGCCGCATTTCCCATGCCCTCATCTGCAATCTCAGGCGGCAGTACAGACTGCTGATGTATCGACTGCAGGACCAGCTGATGGTGGAGCCCGGCCTGGAGATGATTGGCACCTGCAACGAGCTGAATGCAGGCTATGCAGCTGATGGCTATGCCCGTGCCACCGGCATCGGCTGCGTGGTCGTGACCCACATGGTCGGCGGCCTGAGCGTGCTGAACGCCATCGCAGGTGCTTCAGCGTGTCGTCTGAAGTCAAGTCCGTCCATCTGAAGTCCAGAGTGTACTGACCCTGAAGCTCTGCCGGCGCATGCTTCTCTGTGCTGCACCCGCTGTGTGAAAGTGGCGTCACCTCACATGCTTCACATCCAGGGGCATATGCGGAGCACCACCCGGTCATCTGCATCATCGGCATCCCGGTGAACCCTGAAGCAACTCCATAAGCAGCAACTTCAGGCACTCGCCATGAGCGATGCGCATCTTCACAGCGCCATTGAGTCCCCTTGTTCGCAAATCCGTCAGCCAACCCTGTATCGGTGCTCTAGTTGACCACCAGACAGGCCGTTTCCCGTGAGCTGATGTCCACATGTTGCTGTAGAACACCAATGACCTGGACGGCCCGCGGCTGCTGCACCACACGATGGCCAACATGGTCACCACCGATCAGACTGTTGCCTTCCGAGAGTTCACCTGCCACCAGGTGCAGCCGTGCTGGCGCATCATTGCAGTTCCGGCACCAAGTTTCATATCTCTAGCGATTATCCATCTGCAATCGTCTGCTGCTATGCTGATGTGCATGCTGGGGCGGCTCCTTGGCAAAACTAATTATCTGGCAAGTGCAGGAGCGCATCAAGACCGTGGAGCGCGCGGCTGAGCAGGTGGATGCTGCTGTGGCGGAGGCGCTGCGCCGGCGGCGGCCAGTGCTCATCGAGGTGGAAATCATCGTCCGAGGGTTCACACTTGAATGCGATATCCCACACCGACATCTCGCTCGTCCAGTACAGGCACAGATCACCTGCACGTAACATCAGCACTGCGAGGTGCTGCTTGCACATAAGGGATGCGCTGCTGCTGATCATGTCACAGGTGCCGTCCAACTTAGCGGGCCTCACCCACCCTAGCCTGTCACCATCGCCCGTGCCAGGGGCACTTCAGCCCAAGACCTCGAACCAGTGAGCACACGAATTGTGCTGCGTTTTGACACCCATCCCACCATCACAACACATGCTCTGTATATACACAGAACAGGATCAGCGTGATTGCATGTGCGAAGCGTGTGGCGCATGTGTCGCAGGCGCAGCCTGGAGGCAGCTGTCGCGGCGGCGGCAGAGGTGCTCAACAAGGCGCAGTGGCCGGCGGCCATTGGCGGGCCCCTGCTGAAGCCGTACATGGGTCCGTTTTTCATGAGCTTCAGACTGACTCACCCTACAGTTGTCAAGTATCAAGCAATTGTCTGCGCAGCTGCACTGGCTCCTTCCTGCTGGTCAATGCGATCGAGCACCTCCTGGGGTTGTTCCCCTCTGTGGTGAGCATCGTGCACCGTCTGAAAACTTCCCGTGGAATGGCCGCAGGCGAGGCCAGCTTCAGATCGTGCGTGGAGGCGATGGGCTGCCCCGCGGCGGTGCAGGCCAGCGCCAAGGGCATGTTCCCAGAGACGCACCGCCAGTACCTGGGCGTGTACTGGGGCGTCGTCAGCAGCCAGCGTGTGGCGGCGCGCCTGCGTGCTGCGGATGCTCTGCTTGTCGTCGGTGCGGCCTGACCTTACTCAGTGCGAAGTGATGCCTCGGATACCGCATCTGAACCACGACACACCTTTGGCATGTTGGCGTGTGCTGAGGTGCACTGCCTAATCCCCTGCACATTGCATGATTTCCGGACCCCCGAGATTTCGACTGTTTGACGACTACTACATCAAGTGCAGACCACACATAGCGCATGATTTGGTACAGATCGTGCTTGGCCAAATGCAGGCGCTCTCCTCAATGACATGAACACCGTGGGCTTCACGGGCATCCTGGACGACGAGATCGCCATCTTCGTCAACCCCTCCCGTGTCACCCTCGGCAATGGCGTCACATTTGGATGCGTCATGGTGCGCTGCTCAATTCTCGGCCGCAGCAGATCACACGATGTCTGGAAGTGTTGCGGCAACATGTCAATATGCTATGTCCACACCGCCACAAACACTGCCGCTGTGGCACCCCGGACTATATCGGTGCCATGCTTGCATGTGCTGGACTCCTCGGCAGCGTTGTCTACAGCGCATCGCAATGGGTGGAAGATTTGAGCTGTCAACACCTGCCACACAACTTCACGCCACTTCACATGAAGCCTTTCGCACTCCTGGATTGCAACACTGCTGTGCAGATGCCGGACTTTCTGGCGGCGCTGCCAAAGGCGCTGGAGCGAAAGTGGACCACGGAGGCGCCGCCGAAAGCCCCAAATGCCACATCCTCCGCCAACAGCAGCTCCGACAGCCTGGCCGGCTCTGAGGTGCATATCACATACTGTAGCACTGTGTCTGGGGACAGTGCATATGCATAAACTTCTGATATCATGCGCAAGGCCATTCTACATGCAGATTGTAACCTATCAGGGGCAAGCGTGCACATGCTTTGGCTTCCGAGCTGTGGAGCACGACGAAGTCCATGTTCACTTGCAGCATGCCTACAGCACCACCGATCTGGACGGTCAGCAACAGGAGGTGGCGACGTCAGCGTCATACTTCTGGGCGTTGAACCAATTGCATCCCCATACGTCTATGTCCTGTTGTATGTGTTCTGCAGCATGCCAATGGGACGGCCAGTCCAGATGACAAGCAGCAGGAGCTGGTGGACTCAGCGCCGTACTTTGGCTTCGCGCCGGCAGAGGACCCGCAGGCACCACTGATTGCCAATGCCCTGTACTTTAGCATCCAGGTGGGCAGTTGCACCATACGATGTTGAGCTAAGGCAAATCCTGCCCTGCATCTTTGCATAGCTTGCCACGGTGGAATGGCTGGACTGTCTGTGTTCTGTCTGCGTGACTGGCTGTGAAATGCTGCATGTCCTCCTTGGCAGCTGGTGTTTTGGAGGGATGTCACACGGCAATCAATCCATGCTCACATGGCATGCGCATGGCATACTGGCTATGACAAATACCACTCTTTGTGCCCGACTGCCAACTGCGCTGCATTCTGCAGGAGCTGCTGTCCGATAAGCATGTGCTGGTGAGCGACACCGGGGAGAGCCTGTTCCAGATTATGAAGCTGCGTCTGCCAGGCGAGCCACGTGCTGACTTTTTAATGCTTTGCGCACCACTTGTTCGCTGCATGCGACACCTATGGGCCTGTCGCAAGTGCAGGCTGTCACATGTGTGTGGGCATGTTGAGCTGGAGATTCTGGCTTCGGCACTGGCCTTTGCTGTTGATCCAGCCTGAACAGCATTGTGTGCAGGATTTATTCTTACAGATTGAGCCTGCGCTGCGTGCAGATGGGTGCGGCATCCAGATGCAGGCGCAGTACGCCTCCATCGGGTGGTCCATCGGCGCAGCGCTGGGCCTCGCAACAGCGTACAAGGCGTCGGGCCGCCGGGTGGTGGCCGTCATCGGCGACGGCGCTTTCCAGATGGGCCCGCAGGTGCGACTCACTTTGCAACTCAGCTTTGGCTTCTTTCATTTGCAAGCAAGCAATTGGAGAGTGGCATTTGCCATACGTGTCAACAGCAACTGCCGAGGGTACCATGTGGTGGCCTTCATCGGCGATGGCGCCTTTCAGATGGGCCTGCAGGTGCGAGCATGCTGCGATACAGCAGCTGTGGTCCACTCGACCCTCTGAGAACTTGGTCCAAGAACAGCAGGACTGTGTGATTGGCAGGGCACGTGACTGATGTGCCGTTTTGTGGCGACGCACAGGAGATCGCGACGATCATGCGGCAGCGGCTGAACCCCATTTTCATCATTCTGAACAACGGCACCTATGCTGTTGAAGAGGTGCATTGCGTGCCCTTGTCGTGTCAAGCATGATGTTCATGATCAGTCTGCAACTGTATCCATCTTCCATGCGCTTCAATCTGCATTAGTCCTATCCTGACTTGTGCAACTGCAGATGATTCACGAGGGAGAGTACAATATCCTCAAAGTCTGGGACTACGCCGCGCTGGCCACAGCGCTGTCCAATGGCGACGGCACCACCTACACCGCCAAGGTGCAGCCCAATCCTGCTCGAACAAAGATGCTGCACAACGGCATTGCTCTACTCTGCAGCGACCAAGTTCAAGGCTGTGCCACAGCAAGAGAATGTTAACAGCTATTGCTGGATTAGGCTGGTGCATACAGCCTAGATAAAGTGTTAGCTCTGCCATGTATGATCACAGGTGGAGACGGAGGCGGATTTGACGGCAGCCCTGGAGCACGCCAACGGGCCGGCGGCTGACAAGTTCGTGCTGCTGGACGTGAAGTTGGCGCCCAACGATGTGTCCGCAGAGCTGCTAAAGTTTGGCGCGGCGCTCGGCAAGTTTGGCAGCCGCCCGCCGCGCCCAGGCTGAGAATTCGAGAGTCAGCACCGCATGGCGGTGCAGTGGTCAATGCTGAAACCTTCCTTGACGCCAGGATACCTTTGACCGCCATCCACTGCGCTCAGGATGAACGACCACGGTCGCCCATGCAAGCAAGCTGGGCTACGCACTGCTAGCGAAGAGGGGCCCGCCGCTGGTAGATGTGTCACATGTTTTACTGTGTACAAACTTTGTATATCTTGACGCTTTGACCCGCGGCCAGCTCAGCTGTGGCAATGGCACATGTGGCGCTGCGCTGGATGAGGCGCTGCGTGCAGAACTGTACCATCAAAGCTCCGACGAGTTTCAGCAGGATTTGTAGGTTGTTAGCGCTCGCTGCGCATTCGGCAGCTCGAATGTACAGTTCCGGCGTTTGCTGCTGGGATTCGTTTCCAGTATGGAATGCGGGGCATGTTTGCGGATGATGGATGTGTGGGAGGGTGAAAGACCTCGCAATATCGCTACCTCTCTGTCTGGGAACTGCTGAGTTTCGAACACAGCCTCCAGCTGCAGGATGCTGCTGATTGGTTGCTAGTACATTAGGTTATACTAGCTCCTTCGACTACCGCATGCACGCCCGCGCGCTCTGCAGAATGCTAATTTCGATATGCAGTGCGCATACAAGGTATCGTCTAAGCATATACATTGATCGTGCATCGATTGAGCAGGCGGAGCAATCGTGAGGTGCCGTGTTTTTGGGTGACCGGTCGACATCCCAGTTCTGATCAAGCTTCCGGGAGCTCGCGGCCTGGCGTTGGGAGGGGGAGGAGGCACCAGAGTCGCCCAAGATGATGCAGGGTGGCGGTGTGCCAGTGTTGACCGTGAACACGAAGCGAGAGATAGGCAAAAAGGCACAGGCAGGCAATATTGCCGCCGGCAAGGTGAGCGAAAAGTGCGAGACAGCAGTTCAGCGCGCAAACCAGCTCACTGATATGGACGTGCAGGTAAAATTGCCAAACTGGCAGTGTCAGGCCCGCCAAGGCGACTGAACCCACACCCGAATGCGGCGCATGCGGTGTTTTCAGATCAAAGTCTGCTGGATCACAGCAGCAAGTCTGCCGCGCTGCAGCCTGACGCCGAGATCAACAAGCTTTCTGATGGGCCTGCACCCCTGATCTGCTCCCCACACGTCCTTGTGGCTGATTCCAGGCGGTTGCGGACATCATTCGCACAACGCTGGGGCCGCGGTCCATGTTGAAGATGTTGCTGGATGCCAGCGGAGGTAGGTGGAAGATGCCGATCTGCATAGTGTTTCGGAGCTTAACGAGCTGACAGCGCCAGTGGGCACTGCGGCAGCATGCGAGCAAGTTGCCTCGGCAGCCATGCACCCTCACTGGAAATTGACAACCGGCGCTGCAGCATATTGCTGAGCCTTCCTCCGCGGTTGCTGCAGGCATCGTGATCACAAACGATGGCAATGCAATCTTACGGGAAATTGACGTCTCGCATCCAGCAGCCAAGGTGTCCTATGTGCTACCACGTCTGCTTTGCACGTCACAATGCCGATGGTGCATTGGCTGGGTTTCCCACGACAGCACTGTATACTGATCCGTGCTGAAGCCCGCCGCGCTGCGCGCAGTCCATCATCGAGCTCAGTCGGACGCAGGACGAGGAGGTTGGTGACGGCACCACCTCCGTCATCATCCTGGGTGAGCTGTGCACAGACCGCCTGTGCTGCACAACACCGCAAGCCAATGCCAGCATGCAGCATCATGGTGGAGCGATGCAACATGGCTGCGCAAGCCAGGACTTGGCGACAGTGGTGCTGCACAGAGTCACAGACGCAGTGGTTTGTCATTAGGCGGTATCCGACTGCTTTCCCTGATGGGCTGTTCTGCCTGAGTGCAGCGGGGGAGATGCTGCATGTGGCGGAGCCATTTTTGGAGCGCAACTTGCACCCCACGGTCATCGTGCGGGGCTTCAGGAGAGCGCTGGAGGATGCCGTGAAGGTCAGCATGCATCCCTTGGCTGTGTCACAACATGCGCTCGTCGAAACATACACCCTAATCATCATAAACAGCTGTAGCAGACACCTCTCGACCAGGTTGTGGCTGACAAACCTCTCCAGGCACATGCTGTGCAATTCCGCAACCTGGAGCGTGGCATCAAATACGCAGATGTCAGCTTGATGTCACTGCCGTGCAGATTGTGGACGAGATGGCGTTCCCGATTGACACGGCCAACCGGGAACAGATGCTGAAGATCCTGAACAGCTGCATCGGCACAAAGTACACTGCGCGCTTTGGTTCCCTGATGGCGGTGAGGAGGCTGGCCAAAACTGCAGTGCAAGGCAGCACCTGCACCATTTGCCGCGGCATGCCCCATCACTTTGGACCTGAAAAGCACAGCACATCGATCCAAATGGGTGTGTGACCATGTGGTGCCGGAACATCAGCAATGACAGAAGTTGCCAACAGAGACCTGCAGGCAGAGACGGTGTGGACCTCTTGAACCTGCTGCTGCATGTGGACTGGCGCTGCATCTGGTCGGACATGCTGGCGAGTTTCACTGCCCAGCCGAAGTCCTTCCCTTAGTCAACTAGCGAAGCGATTAGCGAAGCTGAAATTGTGCACGTGTTCCAGAGCGACTTCATCTGTGCGTGCAGGAGCTGGCGCTGGATGCGGTGAACACGGTGGCGGTGACTCCGGCGGGCGGCGGCCAGCCGGAGATCGACATAAAAAAATACATCAAGGTGGAGAAGATCCCCGGCGGCAGCGTGGAGGACTGCCGCGTGCTGAAGGGCGTCATGTTCAACAAGGTATGTAGCCCTACGCTTAAGCAAACGCATCCTCAACCACATTCCAGACATCAGCAAACACCATGACCAGATACATGGGACGGTGAAATTTCTGACGGCAGCATGGAGAACTGCCGCGTGCTCAAGGGCGTCATGTTCAACAAGGTGCTCAGCTCTACGCTTGTGGAAGCAGATTCGCAACCATATCCTTGACGCACATGCATTCATCAGCAGATGCATTGAGACAGTGTGGATGCCCAGCACAGCAGCAGCGTGGAGCAGCATGGACTGCCGTGTGCTGGAGGTTCAATGTGGTGCTCAGCCGTTGGCTTTTCATCCCAGCAATCTCGATATCTGTCAAATGTGCAGAACAAAGCATTGAGTTAACCAAGATACCGAGTGACGGTATGGCGGACAGACCACATGCTTGCGGGTGGCATACCTAACGAGCTGAGCAGGACTTTTGACTGAGAATCATGCAGCACTTAGCATGATGCAGGCAGGCAGCACTGCTCACGTGCTGCAGGCGACTTGCTGTCCCTAGGCGGACCACAACCTTGCTGATCAACACGCCTTGACCGTCGTGAACAGCATGTCCTGTCCTGCAGGATGTGGTGGCACCCGGCCGCATGCGGCGGCGCATCCACAACCCGCGCATCCTGCTGCTGGATTGCCCGCTGGAGTATAAGAAGGGGGAGAACCAGACCAACGTGGAACTCACCCGCGAGGAGGATTGGTGCGCTGCTTCAAAAATCTCCTTTTGCTTGGTACATTGCGCGATGAGGGAACGACTCACTTTATCACCAAACTAGATGCTCTCCCCTTCGTGTCACCGCCCTGAAGAAACAGTCTGCAGTCTGTGCTCCGACATGCTGCGCATGTTTTCAGGGTCGTGCTGCATTGTCAGAATCCCTCAAGGTGATCCCCACCATCGTTGCAGCGCCAAATGTTCCAAGACAGCTTCGTGCTTGCCTCACAGGGCGGCGCTGCTCAAAGCAGAGGAGGATTGGATCGCGGGCGTGTGCGGCCAGATCGCCAAGTTCAAGCCGGACGTGGTGGTCACGGAGAAGGGGCTGTCCGACCTGGCCACCCACTTCCTGACCAAGGCCGGCATCTCCGCCATCCGCCGCCTGCGGAAAACAGGTGCTTGGGTCCCGACATGGACGTACCCTAGATATTGGGCTGACACTTGTATGCAAGGTGCAGACACGAACCCGCTGCAGTTGTCCACGCATGTTCACATTGTCAGGACAATCAGACAGACGGCAGATGATGCCTGTGTGCATGTGTTGGCATTGAGTTGTTGTGCCCCAGTGTAATACCCTTCGGTCCCCTGGTCTGCAGACAACAACCGCATTGCGCGTGCCACGGGGGCCACGATTGTGCACCGACCGGAGGAAATCCGCGAGTCGGACATCGGCACGCGCGCCGGGCTCTTCGATGTGCGCAAGATTGGCGATGAGTTCTTCACCTTCATCGTGGACTGCGAGGTAAATACCGGGTCCAATGGCCATGGCTCCCGGGATGTGTTGGCATTCACATGCACGCATGGTGTGAGGCCTGCCAGCAGGGAATGATCCATTCTGGTTGGCGCCAACAAGTGTCAGCACGGCAAAGTGCATTGCGCAGGGCAATTGTCAGTGGCTTTCCTGCGCTCAACCGCAAGGCGAGGAGCCTGTTGGTCATGCTCAGGGGCGCGAGCAACGGGTGGCCATCCGTTCGCAGGATCTGATCAACTCCTAACCCAACTGGTCGGTTTTGACCCCGCAGGACCCGAAGGCCTGCTCAGTCGTCCTCAGGGGCGTGAGCAAGGACACGCCCAACGAGGTGGAGCGCAACCTGCAGATGTTTGGTGGCGAGCCACACTCATCCTGTGACCTCCGATCTTGCAGGACCCGAAGGCCTGCTCGGTCGTGCTCAGGGGCGCGAGCAAGGACACGCTCAACGAGGTGGAGCGCAACCTGCAGGACGCGATGGGCGTTGCACGCAATGTGGTGGCGGACCCGCGGCTGGTGCCCGGCGGCGGCGCCGCGGAGATGGCGGTGTCCCGTGGCCTCAGAGACCGCTCCGAGGCTGTCCAGGGCGAGTTCTGAGCACCAGACCCTGACATCTTTCAGCAGTTTAGAAAGGAAATGACGCACCTGCGATTGGCGCCCGGCGGCGGCGCGGTAGAGATGGGTTGTCCCATGACCTCAGAGGCAGCTTGTACAACAGGTTGTGCAGGGTGAGCGTCATTTGTCTGCATGGCTGTGGGAGAGTAAGGATGATGGTGATGATCAGAGGTTTCAGATTTTTGACACTGGCTGAGGCCCGACGCTGGTGCGATAGAGACAGCAGCGTCGCGGGATACTCCGAACCAATCAGAGGCGCTGACGGTCAAAAATTGGTCAGACGCATCTCATCTTGAGATGAAACAGTGGACCATTTCAGGACAACCTAGCATGTCGCTGCCGCGCGCAGCAAATGAGATGTCTGTGATGCGTAATCACGAGGTCCACTTCGACTCTTTGAACTGAGCCTTCACGGCTCCACATGTGCAGGCGTGGAGCAGTGGCCCTATGCGGCGGTGGGCGTGGCGCTGGAGGTCATCCCCCGCACCCTCGCCCAGAACTGCGGCGCCAATGTCATCAGGTGCGCAGTACATACAATTGAACATGCTGGCTTCCTCCAAGATGGTCGCCTTGGGCACCTCAACAGGCTGTGATCGCTTGTTGGACCCACAGCCTGTTGCACCACGTGTGACTCCAGGCTCAGAAGTCTCGGGTCTAAGCCGGTGTGCAAAGCTCTCGCGTGTAGGGTCGTTTCTGCAGACGCAGCCATGATCATCATGTGCTCTTCATGCAGGACGCTGACGAAGCTGCGGGCGAAGCACGCGGAGACGCCCAACAGCACATTTGGCATCAACGGCAACACCGGCGACATCGTGGACATGCAGCAGCTGGGCGTGTGGGAGCCCTACGCCGTCAAGGTAAGAATCAGAAGGGCCATCTGCACAGGCAACCTGCCAAGCCGCCTTCAAATCCGGGAGGCAGCTGGCAGGCAAACCTACTGGGAATGTATCGAAATTGCAGCAGCTGGCGGTTGCAGGAGCCTCATGGTTGCAGAGCGGAAGGTTCAAGATCATGCAGGCAGTGGCATCAGCCATCATATGCATATGCCATGGCTAATGCTGCTTCCCTGGTGGCGCAGGTGCAGACGATCAAGACGGCAATCGAGGCTGCCTGCCTGCTGCTGCGCATCGACGACATCGTGTCCGGCATCGCCAAGAAGAGCCGCGGCATGGATGGGCCCTCCATGCAGCAGCCCCAGACAGAGGACGCCGATGGGGTGCGCACAACCTGATATGACCGTCGTCAGATGTTGATGTGGCTGTTATAAAAGCGATCTCGCATTCTTCTTGAGAGCAGCTGCGTGGTTGGTGTGCTCTGGGACTGTGGCTAGGTGGGTTTGTCATGCACAGCGTGGCGTTGGGGTGCGTCGGTGACACGATCGCTCCAGAGCGTAGCCTAGGCAAACACCCTTTCTTGTGCAGGCGGACCCTGAGAGGATGATCGGCGAGTGACGAGTGCGCTTTGCAAAGGCAGTGAGGTGGCTGCGGCGGGGCGCGGCATGGCATGCAAGAGGCGGTGGCGCATGCATGCAGCAGACTTGTGGCATGCACATGAGCGCGGGGGGCTGCAGCCGCCTCGGAGGTTGACAGTGGTTTTCAATCTGCTCAGGAGCCATCGATGCTCCACGTTTGGTTGCGCCTAGTGGTGGCTGCAAGTGTAGGTGTTGACATAAAGCAGGCGTGATTTGAACTCTGGCACACGTTGCAAAAGCTATGCAGAACAGAGGTGCCCAAAAGCCGATGGCAGCAAAGCAAGGGTCTCACAGGCATCGAATTGCATTGCAAGCCAAATTTGAAGTTGAAATGCTTGACCAGCTGGAGGATGTCACATCCTAATTGCGGTTGCCCTACTGTCCGTACCTATTGCACACACACGGTATCGTCATGCGACCTAGCTAAGATACATACTTCGGACCTTCCATTCTAACTATTGTCCTTTTGTTCACGAACTTCTCTTCTACCGGCTGTATTTGTGTCATGGTTCAGTCTTCAAAGGGTCGAAGATCTGGACGAAGCCGCGTCGCACCAGCTTCGCCACGATGGCCTGCGGGCCAGATGCCAGCGGATGCATTCGCAATTTTACTGCGCATGATGCCTCTGAATTTCCAGGAGTGCGGCGGACCCTTGCGCCATGCAACCACCAGTTGCAAGAGCCAAAGTAGTGATCTGATGCATTGATAGGCAGATTAAGGTGAACAAGCGAGAGTGCGCACATGCTCGGCTCTGGACATGAGCGCTGCTTGCGCGTCGCCCGCAAAGCCCAGCAGCTGCACGCGCGCCTCCGGTGAGCACCCCAGCGCCGACAGCAGCACTGCACCAGGCACAGCATGGTGAAAAGCTTCACAACTTTGCCTTCCTGCAGTTTGCCAGCCAGCAACATCCTTGCAAGACCATAGCCAATGCCAACATCGCATCGGTGGGATAGTAAATTCGTTCATTCGGACTCACACCACATCCGCAAGCTTTCAATGCATGCTACTGCTGAAAGATGAACCAGGTGGCTGCCATGCTACCGCTCTTACTTCCAAAGTGCGCGCTGGTGGTGTGCATCTTCTTCTTTGGCACGTCGCCGGGCTTGGGCGGCTGCAGCGTGCGCCGCAGCAGCCGGATCGCGGGCGCCAGCTGGTCCGCTACGACCCGAGCCACTTCCGGTTTCCGCTCCAGCACCAGCCCGTGCTTGTCCATCGCCTGCAAAATGTTGACAAGCTGCCTGAGGCTTGATTTTGAAGCCTTTTGCATCACCTTGGTGTTGAGGTCCCAGCCATGCTTTGAACACCAGCGCCAGCCTTGTTGCGATGGCGGCGCATATGCCGATCTGCAGCAGAACATCCCGCGCCGATGCTGCTGCTGACGCTGCCGCTGCCGCTGCCGCTGCCGCTGCCGCTGCTGGAACACTGGAAACTTCCATTGGTGCAGCAGTCAGGCTCACCGCTTTGATGTTGTGGTGGAGGCCGCCCCAGAACACCAGTGCTGATGTCGATGCGATGGCGCCGCGCATGTCTGCCGGCGGCGCGATGTCCAGGCCCTCGAAGCTGCCGCTGCCGCCGGCGGCCCCGGGGCGGAATGACACCACCCACACCATGTCCCGCCGGGACGACACCAGCCTTCAGAGGTACAACATTCGATAGCTTTGGTATGCTATCGTATATATCAAGATGAAATTTCATTCATGATGGATGTATTTGAGAATGTGACAAAAATTTGACTCGGCAGTCTCATGCAGTACCTGCAATATCCTCATGCATTTCCAGTGGTTGAGGGCAAGTAACTATGTGGGTACCATGCCCGCGATGGTGATGCTACTGGCACTGGCCACTAGGCAAACAGCAATGACAGCCTGGAGCATACAACAGTTTCCAATTTTCGTACCTCCTGTCCACGCCATCAAAGCGGATGACGGTGGTCGCTGCTCGGATGGCGCGCCGCTCGGCCGGCGACAGCAGCGTGCTGCCAACGATGGCAATGCGGCTGGCATTGGCGACCCGCAGCCGGCGGCACAGGTGCGGCAGGCTGTCTGGATACTGCAATGCCTCAGCCGCAGCGGCAGCCTCAGCCTTCCTGTCCTCACCTGTGCGTCGAACCAGCATGCAGGCTTGCGTTGGGTGCTGCACATTCCTGAGCACGGTTGACGGCACCAGATTTGGCAGGCTGTCTGGGTGCTGTGCCGCCTCAGCTGATAGGGACCGACTTGAATGACGCTGCATTCCTATCTCTACAGTCCAGTTGCCTAAGCCATCATATCTAAGCCATCAAGCTCACTGTCTTGGTGCGCGGGCGCGAGGCCCCTGTTCCGCAGCTCGCCCTGTAGCGCGTACACCGCATCCCGAAGGTATGCCGTCGGCGCCACCCAGCACGCCGGGCGCGTCACCCTGCAGGTGGGGTCGGCCTCCCGCACGCACGACCGCAGCCCTGCACATCAGCGACACAGCCAGCCTGTTCGACAGGCACTGCTTCTGAGTACCATCTAAGCGCATGGGATGGTCGTTTGCACAATCTCGTGGTACACTGACAGAGGACGCCTCCAGACTCACTGTCACTCTGTTTCTAGTTCGAGTGTGTCGCTTCGGTTCCACTCTTGGGGCCACGTGTACGGTCAAGGAAGCAACAGCAGGTCACATCTTGCAGTCCTGCCAGGCAGGTGCGCACCGTCGCAGGGCGTGGGGTGAACGTGCAGCAGACCGGCCGCAGCAAAGCCGGCTGCGGCTTGCGCCTCCGCCGCTGCATCATGTCGATCCTGCAAAGATACCACGACACGGATGCAGCCAACGTGCTGTCACATCCGCGTATTAAGCTGGCATTAGTCTATGGTCCGAACAGGATGCAGCTCCGAGGTGCCTCCATGTGACAAGGTGCGCACCCCACCACCATGGCAACCTGTTGGATCCATATGTGCAGCTCAGCCTTCACATACTGTCCCAAGTCTATAAGGGAACATTCAACTGTATCGATCGTCAAGCGTTCAAGACGTCCCACCCAATGCAGCGGCGACCAGTTGAAGCCGTACAGGTGCAGCTGTGCTTCGCCAGGCAGGCACGCCAGCAGCGCCAGCATGACTGCAGGCGTTCAGGAATGCAGTGAGGAACTATTGGAAACTTGTCTGCTTGAACGATCCCAATGCAGCAAGCTGCTTCAATTGGAACGTGCAAGCTGCTTGAATTGAAATGTCCATGCATAATGTGAGAGCTGCATGAGCTTCGAGGGCGTGGTCAGCTGAATGCAGCCTTGGTATAGCATTTACTTGGTTCCACGAGCATGTGAACATGCAGCACACATGAGAGTGTTGCAAGCTGTTTCATCAGATGGCCTAAAAGCAATAGTCCAAGTAGAGACAGAAACTGCACCTGCAAAGCCGGTGGTGGGGCTGATAGCAAATCGCTTTGTGAAGGACGGCGGCACTGGGACGGCAGCCCTGCAGCAGTCGGAATCCTACTGTTGAGACCTGGTCAATTTCGGTGTCCGCTGTCTCATGGCGACCTGCAATGGCAGTCCGTGAGTGACAGTGTTGAAGTTGCACCCCGCACCTGTACAGTGGTCGCAGGCGCCAGCATTTCAGTTTCACCAAACTCACCAGCCGTCAATGTTGCGCGAGTTGCAGCGTGGTCACAGCACATCATGTCCCACTGTTTCTGCACCTGTACAGCTGGTCGTAGCGTGTCATGAAGGCCTCCGAGGCCACGTGCAACAGCTTGCCGGCCGGCATGTCCGGGCAGTGCCGCAGCAGCGAGTGCACCGCTGTGGTGTTGCCGCCCCACAGCACGATGTTTTCCGCCGCCTGCGCGCGTGCGATTACCAAGTTGTCATCGGTTTGCAGCTGACAGATGTGGGGTGGACCAATCAGCAGGAGCTGCACTGCGTGTGCTGCGAGGCAGGCCCGTGAGACTCGTCTGAGACATGCAGGACGTGGACTAAACCCTGCCCAAACCTGAACTTCAGCAGCAGGCTGCACTTCAGCAGGCGCCATGATTACATCGACGGTGTCTCAGCCACAGCATGCCGTGGGTGGACGGCATTCGCATCTGGAAGTTGTGTGCTTCCTGACATGTCTTTTGGCAGAGCAGTCACCTCAACAGCGGGCTGCACTTCGTCGGGTGCCATGGCCGACTCCTCCACATCAAAGCCGTAGAACTCGGCCGGCGGCCGCGCAGCATGGCGCGCCACCCACACATCCAGCCGCTCACCTGGGTACCAGTTGTTCAGCTGGCTCATGCGCACCTGCAACATCCGCAACAATATGAGCAGCACCTCAAGCATGTTGCCCTCCGACAGCTGCCTCTGCAGCTGCTGCAGGAGTCGTTTTCAGAATTCTCAGGGTGCAGCACTGTGAGCATTGGCAACCTTGCCGGCAACTGACTGTGTACCCAGGGAAACCCTGCCAGGCCATGCAGCCATAGAGTCTGTGTATGCGCACCACGCGGTCTACAGAGGCGATTGCCGCTCGGTCTTCTATGGACAGCGGTCCGTTGCCGACCAGCGCGACTGTCTTCGGCGGGCCGCTGACTCCGCCGCTGAGTGCTGCGCAGTAGGGATGTGGCGCCGCCTGCAGCAAAAATTGTTGCTCAAGCCTATGTCGTTTCGGGTCCCTCACACTGAGCCAACAGGCCAACTTTACCTGAGCAAGCTCTACGAGCTTCTTTCATGATTGTGTGGTACGGTGCCTGGTAGTGCAGACCGGCAGCTGGCTTGTACCTCGACCTGCGGCGCTGGCCGGGCCGCCGCCGCCCGCCACTCTGCTGCAGGGTGGCCGCCCGGGTCGCTGCTCCCGGTGTCGCCGATGCCAGGGCCGCCGCTGCCGCTAATGATGCCGAAACCGCTGCCGCTCCTGCCGCCAGCACCACCGCTGCTGCCGCTGCCTGGACCGCCGCCGCTGGCGCCGGACTTGCTGAGAGAGCCGGCGCTGCTGCTGCCGGGGTACATGAGGCGCACCAGGCGCTTGAGGTCCACGTGCTGCTGAACCGCGCCCACCATATCCGCTTGCGCAAACTGCATGCGCCAACAGATGACTCATGGTCAGTGCCCAAAATCACCAGTTCAAACCTGTCAGAAGCTGACAAGGAGACGGTCTCAATATTGAGGTACCTCTGGGAAGTCGCAGGTGTCGTGGCGGGCGCGGCACCAATGCTCGTCTATGCGGCCGCAGGACCGCAGCGCGGAGCACGGCGAGAAGTGCAGCGCCATCCACCCCTTTGCCTGCATCGCCTTCATCACCGCCTGCGACATCAGGACGAAAGGACCTCAAATGAAGTAGCGATCTGATGCATGGCAGAGGTAGACCGCCATTGCGACCCCTCGACATGCCAATCACACAGGCTGAGACAGAGCACAGAGACAGAGCATGCCTCCAGACCTGTACAAATGGCAGCGCCTGTTGTGCAATCTATTTGCAGGATGCACCATTGCAGTAGTTTGCTTGCAATCCTCAGAAGCGCACATGCTCGCTCCACATGGGGTGGCGTTCAGCCTGCCGTGGCGACCAGTTGTAACCATAAGCATGCAGCTGCGTCACCGGCGGCGTGCACGCCACCGCCAGCATTGCCACTGCAGGATGAAACCGAACTCCCTTGCGACCGGCAATAATGCTGTGGCAGACAGAACCGGTGGCAAAGATACGCAGTATGAGCCCATGTGCAGTTGTGTCTTGCATCAGAACCGATGCAGCAGATGGCATACTGGTCATGCTGAGCAGCAGACCCAGCTGTGGCGGCCAACAGAGTCCTGCATACACAAAACTGACACCGAACATATATCCGTGACAGCAGAAGTGGCCCAAAGAAGAGCAATGTCGGGGTTTGGTTCGTACATGTGAAGCCAGATGTGGGTACCCGCTCCTCTGGAGTGCTTTTCACCCTCCGGAAGGCAGCAGCAAACGCCTGCATGTATGCCTCTGTCGGCGCATGCAGCACCCGCGTGTACCCTGCGCAGCAGTGCTGTCCTGATCACACGCATGGGTAGTCGCACAGAGTCACATGCAGAGGCAAAGCCGTATGATGGCAAGTCGGGTGGACACCAGCACTGCTTGAGGCTGTTCGAAGTCAGCAGCCTAGCATCAGCATTGCATCGTTACCGATGCAGCTGTCAATGATTGATCGTCTATGCTAGATGAACATAGACAATTGCAGAGTTAGAATTGCACCCACGTGATATGCTCGCTTGGTGGCGGTCCAATGCAAACTGCACATCGTCTGGCGGCCCGCCCAGAAACAGCAGCGTCGGCTGCTGGTCTAACACCTGCACAAGCACCCACCTTCTTTATCAACTGACATACACACGCAGCCTGCAAGCATCGCGCAAAGTTGGCCCACTTCATCACAGCAATTGTGCAATTGGGTGCCGAAGCAGTGCCGAGCTGCTTGCACAGTGGTATGTTGACAGAACGACGGACTTACCTCCGCAAGTTCCTCGGCGTCCAGGTCGTCAAAGCCGCCCCAACACTCCGCCGAGCCTGGGTGGTGAGTGAGCACCCACAGGTGCACCCGCTCACCCGGCAGCCTGCCGCATGGCAGGCATGCCGTGAGTGTCAGTCCCACAGGGTGCACAGCTGGACACATGTGCAGCATCGAACTGCAGCCGCACCCCAGGTGCAGCTGGCCAGTCAACAGGAAATCGATTGCTTGACATCTAGTCAAAGTGACACACTGTTTCCAGAGACGTGGGCCACCTACAGACATGGGCAACCACCTGGGACCACCTCAACTGTGGTAAGTCGACCACCGTCCCCACCTGTGGTGCATCCAGTTGAAGCGCACGATGAAGTCCGCAGCCGCGATCGCGGGCCGGGCGGACTCGTTCAGCGGCGCATTGCCGACGAGCGCGATGCTGGGATGCGGCCGCCGCTGCCGCCGCTGCAGGTGCGGGTCGTCAGCAAACAGGCGGCAGATCCTGCATCATAAGGCAAAGTGAACTGTCTCAGAATGCAGTCAAGCAGTGGGCAATTGCTGCCACCACTGCTGCCGCCACCTCAAGTGCGGGGTGCACGCGGCTGTAGATTCGTTCACTCGAGACATGGCAAGCACCTGGTTGACGTGTGGTCGAGCAAAACTGTGATGGTATCTTTCATCCCCGCCAATCAAGAGGAAGTTCTAGACTGCTTTACGGCTTGATCGAATTGCAATACGCGCAGATGCACAAGGGATGAGGATGTTTGAGAGTGCACCGTGAGCCGGCCAGAGCGGCGTCGCGTGACACAGGCGGCGGCAGCGGCTCTGCCAGCTGGTCCGCCTCTTCCTCCTTCCTGCTGCCTGCGACCCGCATCCTGCAGTCCCGCCACACCTGCTCCCCCGTCGCCTGGGGGCGAGCTTCCTGCAAAGGACAAGAGCATGAAATCCTGGAGTCCATGCTACTATACAAGTGTACAAAAGTGCATGGGCTCTTTGCACCCTCTGTATCGCACTGTCAGGGGGAATTCGTGAGCAAACTCAGGACCCCACATGGCGCCCAACGCCGAAGCTCTGCACTGTAAATTCAAACACTCTCACCAGGAGTGACCGCTGCCGGTGGGCCCTTCGCTGCAGGGCTTCTGCTGCGGCACTGCCGCTATCGGCGGGCAATGACAGCCCGTCAGCCACATCACCAGCCACAGCTGCTGCCTGTTGTGACGCCTGCTGCTCTTTTTCTGTAGTGGCCACCTGCTGCGCAAGCGCTTCCTGCTGCAGTTGCTGCTGCAGGGTGGCCTCATCTTTTTCGTCTTCGTCCACGTGTTGAAATCCTGCCCCCTGCAGGTCTGCCGCTGCCTGCTGGCGTGCCGCCTGCTGCTCCTGCTGTGCAAGCGTCTCCTGCTGCAGCTCTTGCGCCAGCTCTGCCTCATCTTCTTCATCTTCTTCCTCCGCTTCTTCCGCCTGCAGGTCCGCCGCTGCCTGTTGGCGTGCCGCGTGCTGCTCCTGCCGAGCAAGCGCTTCCTGCTGGAGCTCCTGCTGCAGGGCTGCCTCCTCCAGCTGAGCCGGATCCTGCAAGCCGCCTGGCTGCAGGGCTGCCAGGGAATGCTGCTCCTGCTGCGCAAGCGCTTCCTGCTGCACTTGCTGCTGCAGGGCTGCCTCCTCCAGGAGGTCTGCATCCTGCAACCCGCCCGCCTGCGGGTGTGAAGCCCAATCCTGCTCGGGCTGCTCGTGCCGCTGCAGCAGCCCAGGATGCGCCTGGCCTGGCTGCTGTTGGGAACCCGGCTGCCACTGCTGCCTCTGCCGGTTGTCCAGTGAGGGGTCCATATGGGACTCTGTCTCGGGCACAGAACGAACGCCTGCCGGCTGCTGCTGAGCCCCAAGCTCCTGGGGGCGCAGTCGCCGCTTGGGGTGCGCCACGCCAATCCGGGGTTCACCCTGCTGCACCGCGTCCTGACTGGCGTGCAAGGTTGACTGTTCAGCGGCCACATCTGACACGTCGGCTGCTGCTCTGGCGGCGGCAATCAAGCCTGCTGCATCTGCGCCCTCTGCATCGGCACCTGCTGCATCAGCTGCGGTGTCGCCGTCCGCTGCATTGGCATCTGTGGGGTCAGAACCCATGTCGGCTGCTACACCGGCAGCTGCATCCACTGCTGCGCTGGCTGCGTCACTGCTGTCAGCGGCATTGGTTGCGAGTATGTTGCTCCCGCCGCCGCTGCTGCTGTGGCCAACGCCGCTTAGACTGCCGGCCCCAGCCCAGGTGTTGTCGCCAGTAACGCCCGCCGCGTCGCCGCCGCCGCCATTGGCCTCCGCCTCCGCCTCTGCAAGCGCCGCCGCCTGCACTGCCTCCTCTGCTTCCAGCTCAGCGTCCTCGTCCTCCTGCGCATGGAGAATGCTGGGCTGTGGACCTTACAGGTCGAATAGTCTGATCACCCTCCAGCTGCACTTTAACAAATGCAACCTCGCTGCACGGCCTCGTCCGTGGCCAGTCCAGCATCTCCACACTCCTGCCGCAAAGATGAATGCAACGAGGCTGTTCGGCATGTTACAAAGGTCGTCATGATGTGAAAATGCTTTGGCAAGGGCTGTCCTGCTTGGCCTTCCCCATGGCAAGCTCAGCATCTATCTCCTCATGGAACAGCAATCGACTGGTGGTCAGGAGATGGGGCAGCCACCTGACTGTGTGAAATAAAACATGCCTGGATGCTTGAAACGTGTTCCTGACATCTGAGACCTGCAGCACATGCGTGCTGCAGCTCTGCTTGAATAGTCTTGACTTGCTCAAGCTGGAGCCCTACCTCAGAATTGCCCCAAGTGTCGTGCGCGCCCCGGTCCAGGTCGCCGGCTCGCTGCGGCTGCGCCTGCTGCATTTGCTCCAAGGCCGCCGCTCCGTGCTGCGCTGCCTGCAGGGCATCGGCCTGACTGGCGGCCTCGTGGCTGAGGTACTGCTGCTGGAGCAGATCGGAGTGCGGCTGCTGCTGCTGCGGCTGTTGCTGCTGCTGCTGCTGCTGCTGTTGCGATTGCTGTTGCGGTTGCTGGATAACAGCACTCTGCAGCGGCTCCTGCTCCAGCACGGGGTGCTGCTGCTGCTGTTGCACACCAGGGTCGTGCTCAGTGTCGAGACGCTGCACCTGCTGATCCAGCAGCGGCTGCGGCAGGGCGTCAGACGCCTGCTGCTCCTGCTGTGCACCGGTGCTTGCCTCGGCAGGGTTCTGCGACTCATGGATGGGGTTTGGCAGTGACTGCTGCGCCTGCTGCTGCGGTTGCTGCTGTACCACGCCATGCTGTTGGGCCGATTCGGCAACGTCAGTGTCTGCGATGCCGGCTGCCTGGCCGTGCCCTGCTGTTGCTGCTACTGCTGCCTTGCCCTGTATGCATCGTTTCAAATTTGTCAACGGCAGTGCAGCAGGAACAGGGGCTGCTGTTCAGCAGTCGGATGCGGTGCATCCAACCATTTGATTATGTGTGATGCTCTTTGACAAAGTGTCTGTTGTATCGCATCATACCGTTGCAGTGTCAATATGGAGGAGACATGTGCCATACCTGAATGGGGTCGACACCACTACTTTGGCGCTTGACCTCAGCATGTGTGAGTTGCTCCATTTCCAGAGCATGGAACACACACAGATCCTCCTGCACAAGTGTGGACAGCTGCTCTTTAAGTCTGGCCCAGCGCGGATCCTCATTGACAGCAAATTTGGAGGGTTGACGAAAGCCGTGGTGTGTGACTGCAGCACAGTGACATCTGGTCACCCACAGTCAGTGCATCATACCGTTGTGGCACCAGCCCAAGGCTTGTTGCCGTCTCTCGTGCAATCAAGCGTTGTCTCTGCTCATAACAAGACTTGCCTGCAGGTCTGGCTGCACTGAGGCAACCAGCAGCCGCTCAAATGCTGAAGTGTTGGTGGTGTGGACGGCGGTAACTTCTGGAAAGTCCAGCACCGACCGCCCCCGCACATCCACTGTGGGGAGGGAGTCCCGACCGTACTGCAGCCGTAGCATGCCTGTGATACAGCACAGGTGAGTGTCATAGTCGGCAACTGTCCGAGCAGAATATACACCATGAGCATGATGTGCATTCCTTCCAACACAATAGAAAATCGCATGCATGCCAGCGCATCTTACACGATCACATGCGGAGATTGCCGGGAGCACCCACCATATATCACGTCTGGCGTCAGCACAGCGTCGAGCGGCGCCGTCGGCATGTCGACGCCATAGAACATCGCGCTATCAAGGCTGAGGCGTCTGGCACGCCGCACCGACACCGCCGACAGCAGGAAGGAGCGGCTGCTGCTGTGCTGCCATGCCTCCGCCGCCAATCGCAGGCAGCAGGCGGCCATCAGCAGCGCCAGGGCAACGCGCAGGACGCTGCTGCGGCGCGAGGCAGCACTTGCGGCTACATGCCTGCCGTGTACGCGGCCATTGGCATGCAACGCCTTCAACATCGCCCCGCTGCGGCGTCAGCAGTGTTCATGCATTCAAGGCAAGGGTGAATGACGCCATCCGGACGTCCTGTGGGGGCTTGGTTGCGGTGCCTCAAGACCGAGCAAGCTGCCCACAGCATGGTAGACAGCGGCAACTGGGTGCTGGCGCCATCCCGCGGCACATGTACGTTCATGTGCATCTCCAGAGGCGTTTCATCTGTACAGAGCGGCCGAAATTGGCACTGAACGTCCCTAACCTTGCTACAGTTGGTACGACATCAACATAAATGCTGAACCTTTGCAGCCACCGCCAAGTGCATGTGGCGTCACAACCATGCGAAACGGCACTGTACGCAGACGATGGTGATTCTCTGGTGTTGATACGCTGATAAATGTGCAGATGCAGATTTGCCGCAAAATTTGTGAAATCGCAGTCGGCATGTGGTGGTCATCTGGCTTCAGTCGCGCTGCAGCGGTGCTTTGTCGCCTGACCTACGCGTGTTGCATGCCACACGACATCATTCCAGTGATTGCTGATTTTGTTGTTGGTCTCGGCTCGTGATCGACGCGACCCTCAAGACTTCGAGGTCTCGCTGCTGCAAGCTGCTCATACAGTGCTCCGACCAGATCTGGACGAGTGACATGCTGCAACATGCGACAGAAAGTGTTATGATCACACTGTCGCATACTTATCCCGTTTTGATATCGTGCATTCTGGTGCGTGACGCCACGGCAGGTGCTCTCCTGCAGTAGTGCGATTACGCTGAGAAGCCTATTTTAGCGGCCAAGACAACGGACATCAATCTGAAAAGATTCCACATGCAGGATCTGTTAGCACAGCTGGTCCCCAACGGGAAGCCCGGTGTGTCTGGTGTGGTGATCCGGTGGCTGCGCCCGGATGGGCTGACCACAGTGTTGAGTTTTGATGGGCGACTTTGCCCAATAGGTGAGCTAAAAAGCGTCTTCATCCTCCTGATCGCTTCAAGGCCGATCTGAAACGCCGGGAGACCAAGCGGCGAGCTGCAGAGGACACTACAGGGTCGCCTTCCTCTGATCTTCGAGATGGTCAACGCCCGCAGGGCTTTGGACGCCTCGAACCGCGCCTGCACGTATCGACACAACTGCTTTCAATACAGACTGCGACTGAGCAAGGTTGATGCGCCGCCATCATGCATTGACGCGTCGACAGGTCGTTCCGGCAATCAGTCGCGCGTGTTTTCGGGCTGCCGAGACCGGGTCACCGGGCGGGCAACATCCTGCGCTGGCGCGCACATCGTCGCCATGGAGGTGTGTCAGCAGACAAAATGTCAGCAGTGCATTGAAACATCTTGTCGGCGCCCTACACGACGTGATGCCATTGCTGCCTCAGTGTCGGAGCATCAAACATGTGTCCCGTCCTAGAGCCACAGCAGCCTTGCGAGCCACGATCAGCAATGCTCTGATACGATATGGAAGCTCGCTAAAGTATCAGCATTGCTTGCTCATCGCAGGAGTACGAAAACCTGGGCACAATTGGCGAAGGCACCTATGGCGTGGTGGCAAGGTGTCGACATCGCCCCACTGGCGCTATCGTGGCCGTCAAAATGTTCAAGGACGTCGACAAGCAGGTGCTACACTTCTGAACGGCTTGAGATTGGGTGATCACGCGCTTGCACCTAAACCATTGCTGTTGCGCATGCTCAACGGCACGCCTTGCTACACCGCCGCAGTGCCTCTTAGCCGTATCTTGTGCATGGCTGGATAGAAAAGGGCATCAAAGCTGAATTACATGACACCTCCAAGCGCGGCATTGACTAGCCACTGTGCACCTGTAGCACAATCACGCCGGGCCATTCGGTTGCCATGCGCCGCAGGGCCATGCCGGCGGGCCAGAATGCAGCTGATCAAAATTGCAGCAAACTTCGCTGCGGATGCAGGGAGATTCTAGTCAGTGTGGTGTGCACGTTGTCCGTCATGTCACACCGGTTGCGTGGGGCGACGCACAGCAACCACACACCACTTGGCGAGTTCACTACAGGGCCTGTAGCTCAGATCTCCTGGGCCGACGTGCAGTCAAGCTCAGAGGGCTTGCCCCGGATGCCACTGCAGGTGCGGCACACAGTGGCGCCGGAGGTGCAGGTGCTGCAGGGGGCGCGCTACAGAAAGTCATATTATGCTCTTTCGACAGGCAATTAACTCACATAGAATGCTTGGCGGATGGTGTTACATGCAGGTGCGGCGCACGGCGGCGCGAGAGGTGCAGGTGCTGCCGGGGCTGCGTCACAGAACGTCATCTCATCGGATTTTCTCTCCACAGACAATTACACTGACACAAAACGTTTGGCGGATGGTATTACTCACACGTGCGGCGCACGGCAGCGCGGGAGGTGCGGGTGCTGCAGGGGCTGCGCCACAGAATGTCATCTCTGCAGATTTCCTCTTGACAGGCAGTCAGCTCACATAGACCGTTAGGCGGATGGTACCACTTACAGGTGAGGCGCACGGCGGCGCAAGAGGTGCAGGTGCTGCAGGGGCTGTGCCACAGTGAGGGCATCTGGTCTGAACTCCTCAACGGGCATTGAAACTCGACAAAATGTTCGGCGGATTGTACTCCTTACAGGTGCGGCGCACGGCGGCGCGGGAGGTGCGGGTGCTGCAGGGGCTGCGCCACGACAACGTGGTCCGCCTGCTGGAGGCCTTCCGCTCCGGCGGCCGCCTCTTCCTCGTCTTCGAGCTGGCCGAGCAGACCGTGCTGCAGGTGCGGACTTTCTCCAATTCCCTGAGATGCCTTTTGTCGATGGGCATGATGATGTGCTGATGCTCAAATGTGGGCGCTGTGCATGAGGTGGCACATGGGATGGTCCAATACCAATTCGCCAATCTGGCGCACGTGCTTCCGACGCCATGAGGCTTAGTGGATCACCAGCACCTCATTTCTGCGGGTTCTGCGATGATCCCATTTTCTGATACTGATGGCTGCTTCGCAGGCCCTGGAGGAGGTGGCGCGGGCAGGCTGTGCTCCAGGGCTGCCAGCGACGCCCGCCCTCATGTGGCAGCTGGTGCACGCCGTCGGCTACCTGCACTCCCAGCAGGTGATGCTTCATACATCCAGGATGTTGATGCAAGAGATGGCGGAGAAGTGTCAAGAGTTGTTGCACCACAGCTGCTGGCCATTTCCCAACACTGCAATTCTCATCGGTAAACAAACGATCCAAGTTCCTGGCATCACTTCAAGGTTTCAAGTGCAGGTCGTACATCGGGACATCAAGCCAGAGAACCTCCTGCTGACGGCCGGCTTTGCGCTGAAGCTGTGCGACTTCGGCTTCGCACGCCCCCTGGACGGCGCCCACCACAGGGTGTCCAGCGGCAGCGCCGCCAGCAGCTCTTCTGCGGCGGCGGCAAACCCTGCAGCTACTGCACAGGGCATTGGCAGAGGCAGCAACAGCAGCGGCGCTGGTGACGCCAGCAATGATGGCAGCAGTAACTGCGGCGGCGATGACGGCGGCGGCGGCGGCGGCGGCGGCGGCAGCCACATCTTGATCGACGCACCGGGCTACTCGGACTATGTGGCCACCAGATGGTACCGAGCGCCAGAGCTGCTAGTGGGCGATCCACACTACACCTCAGCAGTGGACGTCTGGGCCATTGGTGCAGCCTTAGGCCCAACTTTTTCTGATTGACAGCAGACTGTGTGTAAGGTCTCGTCCACACCCAGCACAGTGGCGCTGCAGCTGCCAATCATTTCCGAAAGACGCCCCTATTGCTGTTCCTTCCGCGGGAAATGGCCTGCCTGACGGCACGCAGCACGCAATTGCATGTCATTGTTTGCAGGATGCATGCTGGTGGAGATGGCGACGGGGCAGCCGCTGTTCCCAGGCGACTCCGACACCGAGCAGCTGTGGCTCATCCTGCAGGTGCCTCTACCTAACACCTGTTACCTTTTCATGGCATGCATCTTACCTGCGGACGCACGACACAGAAATCACTTTCCTTTATTTTAAATCTGGTCAGAGATCGGTGGACCCGCCGTCAGGTTTGGCGCTACTCACGCGTAATGATCAGCAATGTTTCCGGCTGCCTGCAGTGCCTGGGCCCGTTGTGTCCGGCGCACCAGAGGCGGCTGGCGGCAAACCCTGCAATCATGGGCATGGTGGCTCCACGACGGCGGCTATCCCTGGCGCGACGCTTCCCGGAGTTTGACCAGCTCACCCTGCAGCTGCTGACGGCAAGCACTTGTGAAAACACAAGTGCTGCAATCGTACACCATGCTTGACCTTGCACAAGGCCAACTTCGTGTCGGCACACGCTTGCGACATGATGTCCCGTTGTCCTTTGACCTGCTGTGCATAGTACAAGCAGCTGGGAGCCCAAACCTAGGGGCAGCTGCTACACACGCTGAATGTAACACACGTAAGCATCTGAGCACCTGCGTCTCGTTTTCCGCAGGCGTGCCTGCACATGGACCCCGAGAAGCGGCCCACCTGCGAGCAGCTGCTGGACATGCCATATTTTGCGGGAGCCGCCTGCTGGTTTACTCCCGAGTTCCACAGCCACCAGGTGCACTGTCTTCCATCCTAGTTTGCTTCCCTGGGAACCTCATTACAAGGCAGCCATAGGTGAGGTCTACAGGCACCAGCTAGGCCAGTCAGGTCAGTCCACCCTGAATTGCCTGCGTCCTGTTTGCACCAGCACACGGACATGTTGGAGAAGCTGCTGAAGCTGCGACGTCTTGTTTGTTGTTGCATGAGCACGAGAGGAATCGCGCATTACTACTGACAAGTTGCGCAACACGCTTTCCCTTGCACACATGCGCAGGCAGCGTCCCGCAATGCGCTGGACGCGTTGGTGACCGCCGCCAGGGTGTGCCGCGCTGCCCGCAGAACCACAACCCTGCCGCCCCAGGGTGGGTTAACAACATCACAGCACAACTGGTCTATGTTCACTCAAAGCCCGGGGCGTCTGACGGCTGGGCTTGCTGGATGATATGCATTCGTTTTGCACAAGCGACACATGACTGCGCATTCAATGCTTGTGGCACCGACATGGGTCCTGTTCAGAATGTGACTTTCATGCTCAGCAATGGCTTCTTTGCGACAGGACTCCGCTGCGCCGCTACTGCCGAGTTTGACAAGGCGGCCGCAGCGGTCACCGCATCTGCGGAGGGCGCCGCCGCCGCCGACTTCGACTCCGCCGCCGCTGCCGTCGCGGCCGCAGACATCTTCGGCGCCCGCGGTGATGGTGCCGCCATCAAACTGCCTGCAGCAGCTGTGAATGCCGCCGCTTCCGCAGAGGCCGGCAGCACCGGCGGCGGCAGCACCACGACCTGCATCCCCCTCGCCGACTTGCTGCCAACGGAGGCCGCCGACATGGACGAGTGTCTGTCGCCGGCAAAGGCGGCGCCAATGGGCGTAGCCACAGGGCTGCCGCCGGCGGGCCAGGGGCCGGAAGCGGAGCCGCAGCTATGCTACCAAAGCGCGCCGCCGCCGCCGCTGGCCGCCTTCGCCCAGCCGGAGGACCGATGCTGGTGTGCAGTTGTCCTGTCTCAGAGCGCGTGCCTTGTTGGGATGTGACCATGTAGCTTCCCGCCTGCATGTACCTGCTGACTGCAGCTTCCCGCTCTGCATCTACGACTGCATGAGAGGGTGCCACTTCGACTCTTGCATGACTGTCAGCAGGAGTACATGACCATCTGTTGTTGCGTGCAGGAATTCACTGCCGCTGAGGTCAGCGCAGTCTGCATCCACGGCTATCGACATCGCGGCGGCGGCGCTGCCGTACCAGGCCCACGAGGTGTTTGATCCTCAGCACGCGCTGCCTGCCGAGGCTCATTTGCCGTCCGACAGCGGCTGCCACCGCCTCAGCGGCACAGAGCATTGCGGCCAGGCGCTTTGCACCGACAGCCAGCAACCAGGCCTGCCTACCACCTCGTCAGCAGACGCTGGCTGCCAAGCCAGCCACATGCTGCTGGCAATGGCGCAGGCGAACAACAGACACGCTTACACTGGGCAGATGCCGGCCGCAGCAGTAACAAAGCATGCGCGGTGCGCCGATCCAAGCGGCTCGTCGGACGTTAGCTGCAACACCGTTGGCCTGCGTGGCGCCTTCACAGGGGCACAAACATGTGGCGCCAGTGGCGATCGTGTCGTCACGCCGTGCTCGCCGTACATGCCGCCGCCACTGGGACTGGAAGACACAGCCGCTGGCACGAACGCAGCTTCGGCAGCGCCGGTCAGCATGGTGGCAGTGGCGACATCCGAAGCCCTCGCAGCAGCGACGCCAGCTGCACAGGAGGTCGGTGCGGCGCCCAGCGGTGGCGCCACTGGGAGCAGAACGAGGAAGCGGAAAGGTGTGGCACTGGCCAGGCGGCGGCAACGGGCAGCGAGGCATGTCGCAGTGGCAGGCCAGCTGCGCCTCAAGCGCTAAACATCATGCATGTCGTTGAATAAGACACACCAGGTTTGAACAAGAGCCATCACCGCTTCAGGTGCCGAAAGACACTGCAGCACTCTCACTGTTGGCGCAGCGTCAGGAACTTGCAGCCGAGTGTGGGGAAGCAGCATCTTATATCATGGGCAGCAGGATGCTACAGCAGGCAGAGGCAGGATGCACAATGCAATCGAGCGTGGTATGCATAAAAATATACCCAGTAGTTTCACATGCTGACCACATTATGTATGAGCAGCAGCAGCATCGACAGACCACCATGTGTGCGCAGTTGTATACAGTGTCTTTCCGGATACGCATGATTGGTATGCGCAGATGTTGCATTTGAAGGATGTGTACCCACGATGTGGGTATGCATACTCACACCAGCTCTCAACCCGAATGACAGGTTGATGCACAAGAACCAAGTGACGACAACATGTGCACACAGTGGCTGCACCTTGCAACACATCTGGCAGATTTCCTCATGCCTCATCATCCGCACCAACATGCATGGTGTGCACCGCCAGGCCACCGGAGGACAAACATTTGCGGTAGCACAGGGCCAAAGAAACACCACCAGATCACACCAAGGTGAGATTTAGCAGCTTCTCAGTATGGGGCTCGTCAGTTTGTCACAGTAGCTGGGGCTCGTCGGTTTATGTCTGGTACACAGTAGCTGGTACACAAATTTGGGGTGCCCCCCACGCATCTTGATTTCGATCCATTGACGTCACCATACGTGCGGCTGAAAAAAAGAGATGAGGAAACTAGGCAGACACTTCACGCAGCAAATGAATGAGATGTTGCATCAGAAAACGCCGGAACATGAAGATCCACCAACACCCCGTTCCGCTCTTGCCGACTGTACTTTCAGCAGACGTAGGTGTCAACCCGCCACAGACGCCACACGCAGTCCTGCTACAAGTCAAATGACCGCCGTAACTTCGAAAGCTGGTTTTACGACTATTGCGGGAGATGCCTTGATCAGCAGGTGGCCCTGTTGTCTGCAATCACTGCTGCAACGGCTGTGTCAGTGTACTTCCATCAAGTATCGACCGTACAGCAGCTTCCGGCGAAGACCCTGCCCGCCTGTGGGCGTCCAAATAATCGAAACTTAGACGAGAACGTGTTAGACGTACTTCTGATGCCAGTAAGTGGTGGCTCTCGATGGTGCACGGCTGTCGACAGACAGCTGTGATGGCCCCACGGTCCAGCCGGGCGCGGCCAGGCCGTCATCGCGCCTGACCCAAGTCAGCATGCCTAGCGGGCGCAAATGGAAGGAAATGTGAGCTTCTGTGCACATCGAGGCTTTTTGAGCGATGTCGAAGCCGGTGCACGCCAATGGCCACGCCAACGGCTGTGTCAAAGCCCGCGCCAATGGACATGCCAGCAGCTGGCCCGATGGACGCGGACGCTGCAGGCAAGCAGCCCAGACGGTCAAGCACCGCCGTGGCAGCGCCATGTGGGTCGCCGTGGCGCTGCTGGTGGCCGCCTGCTGCATGCGGTTGGCCGCAGAGGCGTGGCACCGCGGCGGCGGCGACGGCACCCTACCATCACTGGCTGCGCTGCGCCGTGTGGGGCGGCTGGGGCTCGAAAGCGCGATGCACTACAGTGCCGCATCGCCACCAGCGCCAGTGGAGTCCGTGCTGACGCCGGCCATCGTGTATGGTGGGTAATGTGGGGCACGCGGCGGCATGACTCAGATGACTCACACCATCACAGTGGTTCTTACTAGCGCGTCGCAATCATTGGAGCAGACAAAATCATGGAATGGCTGCCACGGCAGGTGCTTTCATTGCTCTGCATGCAACCTGACGCATGTAGAAAGTTGATCAGTTGTCCCCTGTGGGTACCGCATTGCGGGTGCGATGAATGGCAGATGTCCAGTCCCCACGGTGGACTTGCGAGCGCAATCAGCGCTTGAATTCTCTGCCTGGGACTCATCTGCCATTGAGTCCCAGGATGCATTTTGCTGCAAGCATTGCAAGCATGCTGCAACTGCAGATCTGCAGTACTGCGATGACGGAGGCCTCAATTTTCGGTGGCGGACTTGCAGCCGGTTGCAGGCGGTTTCGTTCAAGCAATCGTCCCAGTGACATTGTGCTTATCCTGCCGCAGGCATGCTGCGGCTGCAGTACGGCAGAGACTCTGCCTCCATGGTGGACCTGCGGGCGCGGTCAGCGCTGGAGTTTCCAGGAGTGGACCCGATGCACACCACCAACGCCTCCGCCTTTGAGCAGTTGCTGGTCGCGTCCGTCCAGCCAGACTTGCAGGTTTGCTACAGGGCATGTCACACTGGAACTGACTGTCTTCTGCATGATTCGCATGCGAGTATCTTGCACGATCAGCAGATGTTCCTGTGCTGGCTGCTTCCTGCATGCGCTGCAAGCGGGCAAGTGCTGCACATGGGCTGTCGAGTCCTGCAAGTGCTCCGTGCTGCTGAGACGACCAATGGCGTATGCATCCTGTTGCGCAGGAGGAGTTGTGTGTCTTCAATACCCTGGAAATGGACCACCTCACGAGCTCGCACGCTCCGCCGCCAGGGTTGCAAGGCCGTATCCAGCCTGGGCAGGTGCTGCAGCTGTCACTGCAGTAGCACATCATGAGCTATCCCGCGCAACGCCGTATCTCGTCAGTTCCCAGCGCCAATGTTGGCATCACATTGGCTGCAGTGCTGTCATGGCGCATGGCCGCTGACCGAGCATGGCTTATGATGCATGTATTCAGGGCACTGCAGCAGCAGGCGCTTCTCAGGCGGTCGCTGTCGGGGGAGTTGCCGCCGCCGCCGCCAACATTGCCACCGCCGCCGGGCAGCCCCAACAGCTGGCGGCAGCGCTGCAGGCGCAGCAGCAGCAGCAGGCGGCGCTGGCACAGCAGCTGGCGGGCGTGCAGCGGCAGCGGCAGGCGGCGCTGGCGCGGCTGGCGCAGAACCCGGCCCTTCAGGTGCTAAGGCTGAGACTTCGTTTTTCGTTCAGAGTCCACAACCTGCAAAGCTGGGGAGCGAGCCCTTCAGAGCCCGATTTGCAGGCAACTGCATCATAAAGACATGCTGACTGGCTCCCGCTGTATCATCGGTTTTCGTGCAGAGCTCTTTCAGCTTCTCTCAACTTTGTAACAGTGTCGCGCAATGGGATTCCAGATTGTTCATCGATGCTGTACTAGTCATGCTGCCCTGCAGGATCCAGAGCAGCAGGCTGTGCAAGCGCAGAAAGTGCAGCAGACGTATGACGATCTGGCAGAGCAGGTCTCAGGCTACCCCCAGCAACAGGGAGTCTCTGAGCAGCAGCCACAGCTACAGCAGCCGCAGCCGCAGATGCAAACGCAGACCCAGACCCAGACGCAGGCGCAGACGCAGCAGAAAGTGGTACTGCAGCGGCCAGAGCAGCAACCACAGCAGGAGACAATACTCCAGCGACCGCGGCAGCAGCCGTCACAGCTGCAGCAACAGCAGGGAGGTCTATCTCAGCGGCCGCAGCAGCAGCAATTGCAGGCCGCTGCGGCGCTGCATGCCAAGCAGGTCGCAGCCGTCGCACAGGCGAAGCTGTCTAAGGCCTCGGTGCAGCAGAATGCGCTGCAGGCGCAGCTGCAGCAGGCGGGCATCATGCGGGCGGGGCCGCGCAACCCCTGGGGCGATTTTGAGGTGTGATTCAAGCAAGTGCACCGCGTGACACATGAGCTCTACCAGATGGACAACCGTCCCCTATATGGCAGGTGCCATGTGGATGAGGCTGTGCAGCCCTAGAGCAGTTTGTGGTGGTCAAAAAATACTCTGCGCCCTCAAAGGCTCATACGAACTATCTGCGCCCTCAAAGGCTCATTGACTGCAGGCAGTGTGTATGTCAATGGAGCAGACACACGATGATAGCTTCTGCTCATGTCTCAGGGCCATACCAGCACCCTCAGTGACAAGCATGTTGGGCTGTGAGCCTGACTGGCAAAGATGCTGGCAGTGCTTGAAGAGCGGATGTGTACAATGTGATGGTGGAGTTCATTCTCTGTTATCTGAACAACGGTCACGTTTCTATGCAGGAGGATGATCTCACGATGCCTACTGTGGAGCAGGATTACCAACGGCACCAGCCTTTAAACAACATGTCTTCACACATGTTCAACAAAAGTGAAAACCCGCATTTGCAGGAGGATGAGCACCATGAGCTGCCTGCAGCAGAGGCTGTGCAGGCAGCAAAATCGGCAGAGGCTGCAGCTGAGGCGAGTGGCGGCGGCGCCTCTGCCGCCGGGGTTCTCGGCGACAATGCCTGGGCAGGCGGCGGCAGTGTCGAAGCTGACAGCGACGGCAATGGCAGTGGCAGTGGCAGTGGCATCGGCAATGCCAAGGCGGTTGCTGCAAACGAAACCACAGCAGATGCCGCCACAGCAGGTGCCGCAGTTGCCGCAGATGCCGCCACAGCAGATGCCACGGGCAGCCAAGCCGGAGCAGCCGCAGCAGATGCAGGTGCAGCGCCGGATGCGGCAAATGCTGCAGCCGGTGCAGATGCCGACGGAGCAGCTGGTGCGGATGCTGGTGTGGCAAGCTCCGCCGACCAGCAGCGAACTTCAGACTCAGCCCTGCGGTCACCGTCTGCCGATGAGGACCGCGCAGCAGCAGCCGCTGCGGTGGAAGCAGCAGCGCCTGCTGACACCGGCTTGCTGCCAGCATCTGCAGGGCAGGCCGACAGTGATGCGGTAGGATCTTAACCTCGGCAAGCATCGTCAGACCATGCTGCAGGTTGCCAGCATGCAGACCCACTCCTGATGTCGCAGCAGCTGCACTGCAAGAGTTCAAGAGTTCTCAGTGTTGCCTGTCATTCAGAGTCGCCGAAGATGTTCAGCAGTTTGATTCAAGGCTGTACATCTTGCCTTGCAGCAGCCGGCAGTGGTAGCCCTGCGGCACAGGGCGCGCAGGCGGCGCTCTCTCTTGGTACGGTAGCACCCGATGTCGATTGCAGACCTGAGCTGCATGCAATCAGCAGGGGGTGTTGAATCAGCAGAACCTTCCGCGACGGCAAATGCTTTCTCTTGCTGCTGGGTCAAGCGAAATCGTCAAACGACTCAGCTTGCTTACGCTTGGTCCTGCTGTATCTTGCAGCAAACGTACGAGCAGTACAGGGAGGAGAGGGCGCGGCTCGCCTGCAGAATGCGGACAACCAGAGCCAGGCAGCAGGATGAAGCAGACCAGCTGGCTGAGCCGCTGCCGCCGCCACCACAGCCGGCTGCCATGGCGCTTGCCGGCTCACGGTGGGGAGATGAAATCAGAATCATTTCTCACCAAAGCTGCGCCGTAGCATCAGGCCATACAGCAAAGCCGCTCCGCAGCCGCCGCATTGGCAGGCTGCCAGAGGACCGAAAGTAGTGTGCTCAATCCACTGCTGGCATGAACCGTAGTTCATGACAGTGATTTGCCCTGTCGCACATGCGGATCACCATGTATATCTCAGCCGGGCATGTGATGGCATCTATGCCTCTGTCAGCAGTGTGGTGGCGTGACCGCCAGTGACACTTTGCAACAGTGCTGTTGAAAACCTGAGCTCATGACCTGTGCAGCTTGTATCGGCTCTGTGCGAAGGAGCCATGCCTGAAGCAGCGGTAACCACAGCGGCTGCACTATGCCTGTTCCTGGGAGGCCTGAGCTTGATCAGTCAGCGCTAGTATGCCTTGTTCTCAGGTTGTGCCGGCTCTTTGCGGAGCAGCCGCGCCTGAGGCAGCAGCGGCGGCTGCGGCCGCACCCCAGTATCGCGCTCGTGGGGAATGCGCCGCTGAACGAGACGGAGCGGCCTGCGATCGCCGCTGCCGACTTCATCGTGCGCTTCAACTGGATGCACCACAGGTGAGGTTAATGATGCTCAATCAGGGCATCATGACATGCGTCTCCGGGCGTCAACGAAAAATCAAAGCATGTGACTCTGCCTTTCTCCTTTCTACTAGAGAATGAGCCACCCCTGCATTGCGCGCCTACATTCCGAGATGCGCCCGGCCTTTTGGCTCGCGACATCGATGCTGTGGCTGCAGACACATGTGCAACAGATGTTTTCATTGCAAAATTCACGACACCATGTAGCTACCTTTGGCTGCATCACTGCAGGCTGCCGGGCGAGAGGGTGCACCTGTGGGTGCTGACGCACCACCCGGGTTCTCCAGAGCGCTGGGGTGGCTTCGACGATTTGGACGCCGAAGAACTGGCAGAGGTAGGATCCACTTCTCATTTGTAGAAGCGCACCTTTTCTTTCAAATTCACACTGTCAGCGTTGGCACTCTACTTGGGCTTGCTGCAGCACTGGGGCGGCTTCGACAATTCAGCACGTGTGCAGAGGACGGCAGAGGTGCAGCACGGTCTCAATGCTTCTCGACAGTCTGTTTGTGTGTTTCAGCACGACTTTGCATCCCTGCAGATGCATCACCCGGGTTCATCACAGCTTGTTACAGCGTTGGAGCAGAAGGATATAAGAAATAGGTTGTACAGGTGTGAGACAGTTGCGTGTGTCCACCATGCGGAAGTCTCGACTGTCTCAAAGCTTGTGATCGATGTCTGTACAGGTGCTGGGCCAACAGCCGACCCTCCTGTTTCTGGGTGGGCCGCCAGAGGACGTGCAGTTCGCATTGGACCGCCACAGCACCGTGATCTCACGTGCGGCCGCCACCCTGACCACCTGTAGATTGCTTACCTCAGATGCTTGCACATGCAATGCCGCTGCTGTCACTCAGTCTCCAGTGCTGCTGGCAAATCCCTGCACCCTGCTAAGAGACGTCAACCTTTCGTGATGTTTGCCTGCTGATGCACAGGGTACACGCGGGTGCTGCATGCGCCGACAGAGGCGTACATGCAGGCGTTTGTTGCTGCCTTCCGGCGGGTCAAGGCTGTCAAAGACGAGCGTGAGCCCACATCCGGCTTCACAGGTGCCAGCATGATGTGTTGTCCTGGTTCTGGGTTTGGCCTGTGAGTTCTTTCAGTATTGGGGTTCATGTCGAACAGGGCTGCCGTATGCGCAGAGAATGCCAGTGTGATTCGAGTCATTTGGGCACTTGCTTCTTCTTGCAACTTGCGTTCCTCCCATGTGTACAATTGAAATCTGTTTTCGATACAGTGGCAATGCTGGCGGTGGCATGCACGCCGCCGGGGACTCAGCTGCATGCGTACGGCTACAACTGGTCCCCCCGCCAGGCAGACCGCCACCCCATGTGGACCGAGCACGTGAGCTTTTCTGTCATCTCGTGGAGCCTTCATGACCGCGACAGTTGCAACTGCATCAACTTGCATATGACGAGCCCTGCTTGCCGATCAGGCAAAGTGTGTGCTGTGATTCAGCCATTCAGGCTTGCAGTCCTCAGTGATTGCAGCAGGAGCGCACTTCGAGCATGCCTCGAATCCTCCGCTGCCCCAACTGACATGCCTGTGTGCTGATGTGCCAGGCGGTGATGAAGGCGATGCAGGCCAAGGGGTGGATGGCGCTGCACTTCTCGCCGTGCTCCGCGCTGCGGTCCTGCGGCCGCATAGACGAGCGCTGGTGCCGCGCCCGCAACGACACCTGCGACTTCCCAAAGGCAAGCGCGCCTCACAGCTTCGTATGTCTGATTTGCCACATGCTACTGTGAGCCATCCTCAACAGCTGAACTGCGGCAAGGATCGACCTCCAGGCCTGCGACATGCTTGGTGCGCATGAGCGACTCTCACACACTCTTGTGTGTGATGTGCAGTTCATGCAAGCAGACATGCTGGGAGCCATGCAGCAGCGGCTGGACGTGCGGCGCCTCGTGGGTCTCATGTACTCTGCTGGCAGCGGCGGCAGGTTTGGCGGCAAGCGTGACGGCAGCAGTGGCAGCGTCGGCAGCGTCGGCAGCGTTCGCGGCCAGACAGATGGCACGACCGCCGCCAGGAGCAGCAATGGCGGCGGCAGCCATGGCAGCAATGGCGGCGGCAGCCATGGCAGCAATGGCGGCAGCGACGGACCTGGTGGCCACCCTGCAGCGGAGTGGCGGGCGGTGACGACTCGGCCGGAGCCAGAGGCGCCGCAGGCAGGGCAGGTGGAGCGCGCTGCGGCCGCTATGACAGCATCGCTCATCGAGGTGCGAGGCAGCTGCTGGATGCTTTTGCATGATGCGGTGATGATGTGGCGGTGTACGAGGGACTCGCAGAGGAATGAAGGACTGTAGAATGCTAACCTTGAACTCAGCTCGAGATTTTAAAGTGCTTGCAGTTGATGTGCTCAATTACTCAACAGAAGTTACTCCTGCCACTCGCAGGCAGAGCCGCATCCCTTCTGCGCGGCGCTTTCAGGCAGCCATGTCATGCGCCCCGCGCCAAACACGGTGGCACTGGTCGGCAATGGGCCGCTGTCCATCAACGACCGCGCCGCAATAGCATCCGCAGACCGTGTGGTGCGCCAGGAAAATGCTCAGTGTCGCGCCGACACCTGTGGCATTCTGATGGCCGGCATCAAGACAAAGCCATTGACAATGACATGCTGTTCGGGGTTCACGGCATTGTTCAATCCGTGTGGTGTGCTTCCACCAGCTCTGCTGCCTGGGCTACAATGCAGTGCGGAGTCAGCTGGCGACATCATGGCCATGCGCACGTTTCCTGCAGGCGCTCCGAGGTGCAGGGTCAGCTGCAAGGCTTTCAGAGTCCATGCTCTGGGGTTTGGGATGACAGACCCAGGCTCTGCTGTCCCATGTGCGCAGGTGCGCATGAACCAGATGAACAACTGGTACCCGGATGAGCGGCTGGACGTGTGGGTAGCCCGCCACGCGGGCCGGCTGCCGGCGGAGTTCTACGGCTTCGAGGTCAAAATGGCGGTTGTGTCCCGGGGCGAAGTGCAGCCGGCCATGGAGGTACGCGGCACTTGAGTGTCGCGAGGCTTCCTGTGCGTTTGAAGTGCTACATGATATGTGCAACTCCGGCCAGTCAGTCTGTTACTGCCTGTCTGCACAAGGTTCCAGGAGGCTACACCCCGACCTCCTGGTCCTTGGGCTGTGCCCGTTTCCCAGTGATCCTGCCTTTCTACATGTCTGGCATTCTGTAGCTCCTGCCGGCTGCCATGCGCGCATCCTCTGACGCCCTGCACTGGCATCAACTCGCCACACTCATGAATGCAGGCGGCGGAAAACATCGTGCTGTGGGGCGGCAACACCACAGCGGTGGAGGCACTGCTCCGACACTACCCCGACCTGCCGGCCGACAAGCTCCTGCACGTCGACGGCGACTCATTTATGATGCACTACGACCGGCTGTACAGGTGGAGCATTCGCAGTTGCCTTGCATGCTTCAATCCACTGTGCAGCTGGTGTGCCTCGCAATTGAGGAATGCTGCTCTGCTGCAGCTGCACTGAAGGCTCTTTCCGCAACCGTAGCCTGCGGAAGTCCAGCATACAGTATTGCGCGTCAAACACTCACGTGTGGCTGAAGCCGCTGTTGGGCTGCAGGGAGGCTGTGAAGGTGCCGTCAACTTTCAAGGAGCCAGTTGCAGTCAGCCCGACCACAGGATTTGTGGGTGCGACCTTCTACCTGACCAGTCACTGCTTCTGCGCTTGCTTGTTTGCGACCATGAGTTCAGATGCTGTGAGATGAATATTCAGCGGGCACATGCATAGAGTGCATGTTCCTCAGACGACGGTTGGCACTTCAACGTCTGGTCTGCTGCCATCTGAAACCCCGACGCAAATTGTGCAGTCGCGCTGGCGCTGCTGGCATGCCTGCCGAACGAAGCGCAGCTGCACGTGTACGGCTTCAACTGGTCGCCCCTGCACTGGGTTCGCTCTATATTCCGACAGTCTGCCTTTTGCAATTGCCATTTCCATTATAGCAGTTTTAGGTGATCACAACATCAAGTGCATTGTTGCAACCATGCTGCCCTTCTGCACACCTGGCGGGTCGAAGCGCAAGCAATTCGCATCAGGCAACACGAGCGATGAGCCAGAGATGTGTGTTCAACGGGTGTGTGGAACTTGCAGAGGGGACATGATGCGGGGGCGGAGGCGCAAGCAATGGCGGGTTTTGCGGCGGCGGGAGCGGTGCACCTGCACCCCTCGCCCTGTGACGGTGAGCTGGCAGGCACCAGCACCCTGGATTGCCAAGTTTGCTCTTCGCACTGACACTGCATTCGGCAGGCGATGCTGCACGAGTAACTAACTCCGTGAAGAGTGCAGTTGTTTGCTCTGCTGCAGCGCAGGGCTGGGTGTCACAGCCGCAGGGTTGGCGGCAAGCACTCCGCATACTGGGCAGGCCCTTTCGGTGTATTTGTTCAGGGCGCCCATCCTGATGGAGATCTGCATGTGCTGCAGGGCTGCGGTTCTGCGTGCGGCACATTGACCCAAACTGCAAGGTCACGCGGCCGTCCTGCTGGACGGCGCCGACGGCGTACCTCCGGGACGCGGTGTACGCGCTGCAGGGCGAGCTGCGGAAACGAGGGCTGGCGCCAGCGCGCAAAGACCGTGAGTCGCCGCCCATTGCTGCTGACACTGCCACGGTGGATGATTTGATGGTCTGCCCACCCGGCACTTCCGGTCCACCTCTGGTGTCGTGCCTGTGTTGTTCAGAGGCAGGGCAGATGCAGATGCCGTGCAAAAGACAGAGGAGCGCAACAGGGTCCGGCATGGCATCCGCTGCATCAGACTGCCGCATCTGTACCAGCAGTGCTGCCACTTGTATGGCATCCGCTGCATCAAACTGCCGCATCTGTACCAGCAGTGCTGCCACTTGTATGCCAACACAGCAACTTGCTTCAATTGTTTGTCTCGTCTGTGCAGGTGAAGACGGAAAGGCAGAGGCATTTGCAAAGGCCGAGGTGTCACAGTACCCAGACAGCCTGCCGCACCTGTGCCGCCGGCTGCGGGTCGTCAATGCGAGCAGCATTGCGATCGTCGGAAGCACGCAGCTGTCTGCGGCGGAGCGGCAGGCGATTGCAGCGGCAGACACCGTCATCCGCTTTGACGGCGTGGATGGAAGGTGCACATTCTGCAGCCTCATGCACCTCGCCATGGTTAATCACTGCACCACCCAGTGGGTTGCTGGTGCTGCAGGACGCAGGTGAATGTCGATGTGGCGTTCCTCCGGCGATTTTGTAGGTCTTCCGTGTTCGTTTGACGCCTCACAGCACAATTGCTTTGGTCAGCGTCATGGCGAGGATGGACACGATGTCCAAGCAGACCTTTGAGCACCACGTTTGTGTGGACAGGCTGGTGTCGGAGCGGCAGGACATGGTGTGGGTGGTTACATTTCACCCTGGGCCCGCGCCAAACCCCAAGTACCCTCACATTTTGGGCGCTGGAAGCTACGAAGGCCTCGATGCCTCGCCGCCGGCAGACATGCCGGGTGCCATCGCATCGACAGCGTCGCTGGTGTTCTGGGGCGGCAATCACCCGCACATCAAAGCGGTGAGACGTGTATGATAGCAGAGCAGCACTCACCAGCACACATGTGCATGGCAAGGCCACTCTGCTGTGCCAAAGTTTGCTACCAATTCACAAGTGTCACTGCACCACGGCTGCGTAGCCTCATGCTGCCAAACTGAAAATGGTGAACCTGTCAAGAGCTTCCTGTCTGACTCTCTGTTGCAAGAAATAGACAACCATCAATGGTTGTGTAGCAGTGGCTGGATGGAGCTTGGAACACACCACATGCGAATGGCCGCATTGTATACTGACCTCTGTCTGATGTCCGACCTGACAGGCGATGGACAAGCACGGGCTGGTGCTGGAGCGGAAACCGGAAGTGGCGCGCATCGTGACGGACCAGCTGGCGCCTGCGATCCGGCTACTACGGCGCACGCTGCAGCCGCCCAAGCCCGGCGACGTGCCAAAGAAGAAGATGCACACCACCAGCGCGCACTTTGGAGGTGAGAGGTCCAGCTCATAAGGCTGTTGATTTGGGTTCGAGGCTGGGTTGAGTTGCAAAAGCCTGCAGACACGCCTAAGATGGAAGTGCATAGCACCATTGTGCATTGCGAATGTTCAAGCAGCATCAAGATGATGGCTTGTATTGAGTGCACATGTCTGGTGGTATCAGCGACCAGAGTGCGCTGGGGCGGGCGCATGCAGTGCGGTGCAACGCTGCATGTGCATCACATGACCCGAAGCCAGGGCAATCATCCAGGTGCCGCAGTGCTGCTAGCGGCGCTAGGATGTTTGCCAGGGGCGCGAGTGCAGCTGCAGGGCTTCGCAGGGGCCGGCATCCACACCATCTTGCAACACTGGATTTGCATTGCATTTCCTCAAGCAATCTCCCATGGGCCGCAGTGCTGCTGGCGGCGCTGGGATGCTCGCCAGGGGCACGGGTGCAGCTGCTGGGCTTCGCAGGGGCCGGCATCCACACCATCCTGCAACACTGGATTTGCATTGCATTCCTCAAGCAATCTCCCATGGGCCGCAGTGCTGCTGGCGGCGCTGGTTTGCTCGCCAGGGGGGCGGGTGCAGCTGCTGGGCTTCGCAGGCGCCGGCATTCTCAGCATGATGCGGCACTGGATTTGTATTGCATTCCTCAAGCCATCTCCCATGTGCCGCAGTGCTGCTGGCGGCGCTAGGGTGTGCGCCAGGGGGGCGGGTGCAGCTGCTGGGCTTTGCGGGGCCCGAGCAGGCGGCGCTCATGACCCGCGCTGAGCATGTGCGCACTTTGAGCCAAAGCTGATGATTGCAACCAGATGGTGGCATGATCGATGCTGCCGCCTGTGTCAATGATCAAATGAGGTGCACGACGTTGCAGCAAGTCTGCAGATGAGCAGCATTCGTGTTTCTGCATGCAGGCAATTGTGGCACAGCTAGTGCAGCACAAGCTCGTTCAGATCCTTGATCCTGCGCAGTGAAGGACAGCAGCCGGGTGCCACGATGGCAGGGTAGGTAGCAAGCGCTTCACAGCTGGGGAACTGGTTGCTCTGGGATTTTTTGAGTGGGCCTCGTCTGCGACCGCCCCTGCTTGCGTCATGTCCTCGGCTTACACTAGCTGTTATCTGTGATTTGAATCATGGCAGTTGTGTTGGGTGTGTTTTGCCCTTGTTTTGTGCTATGCGGCGCAGCACGCCTGACTATAGACCCTCAGAATTTGGGGCTGGTGCATGCACAACTTTGTGCAGCACAGGCAAACAGCCACCTTTTCATTTAATACAGTGGTGGTGTTGCTTTGCTGCGTCGTCGCAACGATCGCCATCTGCTCAGATTCCGTCTGCTTGACCTTGGAATTGAACTTGGAAACAGCAACATTGTAAACAGTTGAAAGAACGGTGGAACGCTGCTCAATCAACTTCGATTGGACTACATGCTTCAAGCTTCAGGCCACCACTTGTAGTCGTCACATCCGATGCTGTCGTTCCAAACCCTGAACATACGGAGGCATCCTGGTCAGCAGCTCTGCCAACCTGCGCCTTTTGCTCATCGCAGCAGCAGATGGGATGCTCAAGAGCTGTCAGACTTGTAGACGGCAAACTAGCAGCAACAAGATTGGCCGCCATGAGTTCCACATAGTCTGACGATGTTGGTAGACTTCCGAGACCAAGGCTGAGAGGATTGCCGCCCCGTCCACGCGGCAACGCAACTGATCTTGTCGCGAATAGCTGGCGCTGACTGGGGTTCATCTGCTCGTGCCTCGGCCGCCGGAAAACCCGCAGCTGGATGGTGAGACCCGCAAGAGGCAGCCTTTCCGGAATGGCGTAGCCATTGTCGGCGCAGACTTGCGCTCGTATGGCATCGTTTATGAGCAATCACGATGACGGGACGAGATGCAGATGGCAGCCGTGCACAGTGACCCTATCGCATGCGGGTGACCATCCGCATGCTGTGACGCTACTGTCGACTAGCTTATGCTGGAAGAGACCTGCAGACACCTGGTTACAGAGGTGATCAACTTGCTTTATGCTTTCCCACATCCAGGAGGGAGACAAAGAGCCAGGGGTGTTTGGGCAGCTGTTTGGGCGGCGCTCCCCGCGGCGCCCCAGCACCCCTGTTGCATTTATCCCTCTTTTGCCTGTTCGTCTTCTCTCCTTTGCAGCCATTCATCCTGGAAGCCTTTCCTCTCTTGCTGCACATGCCATGTTTGACTTCAATAGATTGCGCTGCCAGCAGAGGTAGCTTCGAATTGGAGAGATGCTTTCTTGGGGCTGGGATTTACGCTTTCTGTCAGCTCACGCGAATGCAAGGAGATGCGCTCAATGTGCTTCTGACGCCTGAAATGCACTGAATGCCTCGGACTCACCACAGGTGGAGCCCCTGCCATTCCCCGAAGCGTCGACACAGGGCGCGCCGCAATCGGTGCCGTCGGCAGCCGGGCAGTCTCCTGGCGACTCAGCGGCTGGCTCTGCGGCAGGCGGCAGTGCCGGTGCCACGGGCAGCGCGGCAACCCAAGATGTGACTCGCCAGGTTTGCAAGCAACTGGCCCATCGAACCCTGAAGTGCAGACTCACAGCTGCTGTACAGGCGCCACTAGGAGCTACTGGCTGCCTGTGCTGTGCAAGCAGCAGGCGGTGGCACTGCCAGGCTTGCATGAAGCTTGACGCTTGCAAGCATCCTGCACCGTGATCAGTCCAAGCCAGGGTGCGGCATCAGGCCCCAGCACTTTGCAGAAGGACAGCATGCCAACAGGTGTATCATTTCACAGCCCTGGACTGTTTGGAAGGCTGCTTGATGGCAGTCTCAATGGGAACCAGCTTCGAGGATCTGTGCATTTGCTTGCGGGCATGCAGTGTCAAGTCATGAAGTACACACCGCAGGGTCCGACCGAGTGCAACCCAGTTTCAGACATCACACCGCGGCCTTCTGAGGAGGGCGCTGACCCCGTGCCCCGCCGTGAGGTGACAAGCCTCCCTGTCAGCCTGTCTCACACTTGTGCGCAACCGCACTGCCCTGTGTTGTAACTGCCTTTCATGACAGCAACGCAACTTTTGAAGATGTCACCCGTTGTCATGCTTGCACGTAGCTGCAGTCTGACAGCAGATCTTGCTGGTGAGTCTAGATCTGTAACAAGCAAAACCAGGGATGGCATGTGCTGCATGTTGCAGGTGTCCTTCGGCCGGGCCACAGCTCGCATCGGACCAGAGTCTGCAGCGCCATCCGCCGCCAGTGCCACAAACACCACGCCCGGTCCGTCGCAGCCGACGCCGCCAGCAGCAGACGCTGCTGCAGCCGCCGCCGCCGCAAAGACCCTGCTGGGTCCCAGCCATGCGCCCAAGGGCAGAGCACCCGAAAAGCCAGCTCCAACGGCGGCTGAAGCGGGTTTCGAGACACCCAGCGGCGGCGTCTTGGCGGTGGCGCCAGGGCACCGGGATTCTAGCAGCAGCGGGGGCCGGCAGTCCCGCTCCAGCGATGAGACCTCACGCTCCATTAGCTTTGGCTCCAGGGGCATGCGTGCCGCGCCGGCCACGGGGACCGGTCGCCTGAGCAGCAGCGCTCCCGGCGGCGGTGCGTGACTTGCTCCATATCTACCATGCCATCTGCCTTCTCAGAGTGCCTAGACAACCTGGACAGAGTGCCGTACCCTCAATTGATGAGTCTTGATGTCAGGCGAATACCATGTGTTCATCCAGAACCATCACTCACATGTGGTTTCTGCATGTCTGCAGGTGGCGACATCTTCGTGGCGGCTTCCCCAGCGGAGGCCACCCTGCGGCCCTGGGCGGAGCACGCTGCAGAGGAGGCTGCATCTGGTTCTGGGCGCGGCGACAGCTTCACGCTGGACCCCAGCCCTCAGCGCCGCCAGGCGGCAGGTGCTTGTCAGCCTTGCGTTTCTCAGTCGACAATGAACCTTCTACTGATGAAGTCGCAACCAGCTGCGGCCAAGCATTTTCACATTGGACATCACGCATGCAGAGCGCCTCCAAGGGGCAGATATCCTGTGTCGTCATTCCAAACGCTCTGATGTAAAGATGTTGTCGCCGCATCGAAGAAGATGAACATGACTCCATGCTGAACCCCACTCTGCCGCATCGCCAGTCTGCAGGTGGTCGTTGTGCTGCACACCCAACCCAGATGCCCTTTTGGTCTGCTTTGTCACCCATGTGCCAATACTGCGTTCTTGCAGATCCGGCAGCGGCGGCAAAGCCCGCTGTCGCCAGTCTGCAGCAGGAAGTGGCAGGGCAGCAGGAAGCAGCAGGGCAGCAGGAAGCAGCTGGCAGGCAGGAAGCGGAGCAGCCGGCGACGGAGCGCGATTCGCTGGAGAGCCTGAAGCCCCGCGCCCGGGCCACTGACACCCTCGGCGGCCCTGAGATCGGGTGGCGCAAGACTTCACCACCACCCTCCCCCACTGCCGCTGCTTCCGCCCAGGAGGTGAGATCACTCATTTGTCTCACACACTTGTCGAGACAGCAGTTGACGATCGCCTGGAGTGTGTCCAGGCAAACATGATCTGGGCTGAGGAAGCTGTTGGCGGTCCTCAGGTGAAATTGTGCAAGATGCTGCTGCTGCCTCGATGCACAGCAGGTATTCAATGGCGATGTTTCAGCATTCCGTAGTGACCAGAAAGAAGTCACAAGCTCACGAGCACACAAGCATCTGTGCATCTGTCCACCTTTGGCAGGCCAGGAATCAGCCTGCGTGAGACATTGTTGTCGCTAGTGACATTTGATGCTGCCAAGTGAGCGAGCTGCTGTAACAAAAGGTGCATGCAACTGACAGCATCGACCAGCCTATTTGAACTGCCAAGCAACAAGCGTGTGTCTCATATTGGTGATTGACAAACATACACATCACCTGTCGATCCACACCTTCTTATTGCTGGGCATGCCTCCCAACAGGCTAGTGCTGGATCGGCACCAGTCAGCTTGTTGATAGCCCACAAACATGATTTGCATTTCGATGCAGTTGTATAATTTTGCTGCAGGGTGGCGCCAGTTTATTTGACAGGGATCCTGCTAGTGCTGCAGCTGAGGTGCATGCCGCTGCTGCTCGGAGATTGCAGCAGGATGCCATGCGGCAGCAGGAAGCTGGAACTGGCGGCCCAGCATCTGCAGGTTCCTGCCAATCAGCCAACCCATGACACTCCGGCCGGCTCAATTTTCCCAGTCATCTGGCAGTTGTAACATCAGCTGATGGCTTGCTTTCCAGAGGTGTCTGATCCCGATCTTTGCAAAAGGATTAAGGCATCAATGCCGCCGCATGTCAACAGTGTCGAAACTTCTGACATGTCCATTGCAAGTCCTGGATCGCTATGATTGCGGTGACAGAGGTTGCATCCACAGAAGTCACCGCCACTGATGGCACCTCACTTCCCCACTTCAAGGGCTTTGGCGGCAACCATGTGTCTGGTCACAGATATGGAGGAGGCACCGGCACCGGCACACCCACAGTACCCGCCGCCTGGAGCGCTGCCAGCTGTGAGCATCGCCTCAGATGCTCGACAGCAGCTGGCGGCGGCCCGTGACGCTGCGGTAGCTAAGGAGCCACAGCGCATCCGGTGCGTCGACTGCTGGTTTGGAAAGTGTTGCAGCAAGACTGTCGGGCAGCTGCGATGCAATTTGGAATGGTGATACCTTCTGCTGGTATCCGAAACAGTGCAGCGAGACTGTCGCACAACTGTGGTGCAGTGTGGAATGGTAAAGTTACCATTCTGCATTGACCATCTGGGACCCGACAGTGTTGCTAGCCCGCGATGCTGCAGCCACCATGGAAGTCCAGCACATCAACCATGCTATTGATCAAATCTGCAGTGCACTCTTGACATTTCATGTTCACAGGATAAGGCGACATGCCACGAGGCCGGTGCTAGACGTAGGATCTATTTCCGGAGTAACCCTGACATATTTTGACTCTGGCCTACTTCTAATCAACCAACCTCCATATCCTGGACAGGGAGGCCCAGGCTGCGGCACCAAGCACTGAGACATACACGGCCCGCTCGGCCACCCTGCAGCAGGCGACGGTGCGCACTCCGCAGCCTGCAGACCGCGGACCGCCCGCCACAATCGTCGGCCTCAACGCGTTCGAGGTCTTCTCCTTATGTGCACCCAAGGCATTGAAACGAGCCTTTGTGCACTTTGCACTGGCGTATGCTCTGTGATGCAAGACCAAACTGAATGCTTGTGGCCTTGCCCACTCGCACATGGCTTCAGATGGCGCCCAGTCCAGTGTTGCAGCAATCTCTCGGACAGCTGAATGCCATGTAAACATGAAAAGGACCCGGCTATACTGCAGCAGCCGTCGACTGGCACGATGCGGCGGGCGGTGCAGCCGCCATCCCAGGCCCGGCCCCGTCTGCCCACCCCGGAGCACTTTGTCGCCGGCCAGGTGACCTCTCCTGGACGCAGCCACAGCATTCTGGCTGCAAAGCCAAGGATGTTCAACGTCTGCTCCCATCAGCAGATTCCATTCAGAGTCCTGCACCGCTGATCCTCCAGCACCCTGAACCATTGATGGCAGCTGTCATGCCAGTGTGCTGTTTCGAGTTCACAGATCTGATCTGAACATGTGGTGTCATGCAGACGGCTGCCGACCCGGATGCTGAGCTGAGCGCCCGGCTGGAGGCGGCCATGGCGGCAGACGACGCTGCCGCTTCCAGCAGCCGCCTTGCTTCCAGCCACCCTGCAGCAGGCGGCGCGGCGGCAGCGGCGGCTGATGTGCCGCCGCCGGTGGCGCGTCCCGCGGTGGACGATGGCGTGGAGGCGGCCGTGCTGCGTGCGCAGATGCGGCTGGAGGCTGCCGCCGCAAGTGCAACCAATCAAGATAAGGTGCCTGTAATTTCATTGAACATATGCTGTAGGTAGGGCTGGATGCAGGTTGCAAACGGCCGTGCTGCGGGCGCAGATGCGGCTGGAGGCTGCTGCCGCAACTGCAACCAATCACGACAAGGTTTGCCCTCAACCTGATATTCTGTGAGCCAGAGGGTGGGCGGCACATTTGAGGGGCTTTCCTGCAGGTGTGGATCGGCTGGAGGCCAACGCTGCAACACTGGCCAAGCAAGACAGGGCGCCAATCATGCATGGAAAGCTTCAAAAATACCTTCAGATATGTGGCCCTGTAGGCAGGAACTGCAGGAGCTCAACACCCAGGTCACAAGCGCACACGAGTGCTGGATGCTCATGTGCTCATGGGCTCAGGACATGACTTCCCGCAGCCCCCAGAAATCATTCACAGCACACTTCTCGAGCTTTGACAGAAAGTCATCAGCACACACTGCTAAGCTCCTTGCGTTAACTGTCACTGTCTGAAGGCTGACGGTTGCATGTCATGCACAGCTTGAGGAGCCACAGGGCATGCCCATGGCTGGCCCTACAGCCACGGGTGGGCCTGCCTCGGCTGCGGCTGCCGCAGCTGCCGCTGCCGCCACAGGCATGCTGCGGGGCGAAGGCCAGGCAAGCCAGTACAGCGCGGTACTCAGCAGAGACACCATGCTTCACCAGGCGGTGCCTATGCAGGCGGCCCCCGTGAGTGGCGCTGCAGCAGCCGGCCCTGCAGCGGCCGGCCCTGGCCACCCTGCAGCAGACGCCGGGGCAGCAGCGACACCTGGTGATGCCCCAAGCGAGGTAAGCATCAGTGTTTCAGGAAAGTCACATCGTTTTCAAGTTTTGGCATGCAAGACATTGCAATCCTGTCAAAATCCTGGCAATGGTTCACAGTATCATATCAGTGAGAAGCCGTAGCTGTCACACTGCTTTCCTGATACTGGTCATCATATCCCTGCAGACGTTCTACACGCCGTCGCAGTCGATGCACACACCATCTGAGCAGTCGCAGGCCAGCATCAAGGACATCCTGGAGGAGAACAATGGCGGCGGCGCAATGCAGCAGGTGTGAGGGTCCATACATACTAAAGGAATGCTAGGTAAAGGTTGTGCCAGTCCTTCCACACCCTGGAGGAAAGCACGAACAGTGACAAGCACCTACTGCAGCCTGCCGGGGTTGCACACAGGATGTGTGCTGAATGACACTCCTGGGTTGATCGACAGTGTCGTGAACATTTTGCACCTTACGATGTCCTCAGCCTGAGGCGACGCAGACTGCAGCGGCCGGGCGGCCGCCGCAGCAGGAAGCAGCAGCGGATGCAGACGCCATGGACACCTTTGCAGACGCGTCGGAGACCTTTCCAAGCGAGGCAGCCGCCGCCGCTGCCGCCGGCAGTGGGCCGCGCACAGCAGACACCTCCTACGAGGAGCGCCGGCTTCGTGGTATGATGCCATCAGCTGCAGCGCCAGGCTCTGGCAATCCGGGCAGCGGAAACCCTGGCACAGGCAATCCGGGCATGCAGCCCGCCACAGCAGCTGGCAGCAGCTCCACTGGAGACGCAGCGCTGAATGGGGACCTCAGGGACGCGGCTGCAGCTACTGCAGCTGCTGTAGCGGTGGGCACTGGAAGCGGCAAGGCGGAAGCAGCTGAGGTAGACGCCGGCGCAGCCGCCCAGCAGCCTGCAACTGCAGCTGAGCAGCGCAGCCCAGGATCCATGCCGCAGCAAGACATCAAGCCAGCACCGGCCGCACCTGCCGCAGCTGGAGGTGCCGCAACTGCTTCCGGCCGCCCGGACACCTTCCGCCAGGCGGGGCCGGTGCTAACGCCGGCGGAGCTTGCGCAGCAGGCGGAAGCGGCAGAAGCGGCCGCGCAGGCCGGCAGCAACCTGTATGTCAGCGGTCTCACCTCTACTAAGAGCCCGCCCCAGAGCGAAGCAGACCAGGCGGCAGCGGCAGACATGGCAGCTGCCAGCGCCTTCGGCCCTGCTGGCAGCCCCAACAAGGCAACAAGCGGCGACCAGGCCCCCAAGCAGGCAGCAGATGAGGCGGCTGTGGAGCAGGAGGCGGCAGTGACGATGAAGGCAGCACCGTCAGGACATCCGCTGAAAGTGACCTCGCTGCAGCAGAACGGCATCCTGCATGAGAAGGGCACCCTGCAGCACCCCGGCAAGGCCGACGCCATTGCCGCAGCGGCCGCAGCGGCGGCGGCAACGCCAGTGGTGGGCATCGTCACGGCGGCACCCGCAGCCGATGCCGCAGCGGGAAACGATGCGGCAGCTGGAGGTGGCACGGCAGCAGGAAGCGGTGCGGCAGCAGGAAGCGGTGGGATGGGGCAGCAGGAAGCAGCGGCGCGGGTACTGCTTGGCGGCCGCCGCTCCAGTTTCAGTGCGGGGTTAATGCCGCCCGCCGCCGCTGAGACCCAGCACAGGTACCAAACCCTGCAAGCCATCTGTCTCACATAGAGAAGAGGTACCCTCACTCGAGATTCCACATGTTTGTTCATTGCCCTCTGACAATGTCGGCAGCCTACTACTGATCGCATGAACTGGTGTGATCAGTGGTAGAGCTGCCGACATCGTCTGAGGGACATCTGAGGTGCGACTGACGGCGCTTCAAAGTTGACACCTCTGCCATCTGGGGAGGCATCATGTCCTGCTTGACCTCCCGTGGCACCATTGCAGTCCTGAGGTTGCGGTGATTCCGACGCCTGCGGTGGCGCCGCCGCCAGACACCCACCCTGCAGCGCCAGCGCCCGCCATCCAGCCCGTCACCGATGGCGCGCCGACAGCTCCTGCAGGCGCCAGCGCCGGCCCGGCTCATGCTGGTGCTGTTGGAGGAGCCGGGGGTGGTACTGCCGGCAGCGGCGATGGCGGTGCCACTGCAGCTGCTGGCTCTGCTAGAGCCGGGGGTAGTATCGGCAACAGCGGCAGCGGCGGTGCCGTTGCTGGTGCTGCTGGTTCCGGCGGACGCATGCCAGGCACACCTGAAGCCTCTGGCGCGGCGGCAGCGGCTCCGAGTGGTACGCCGGTGGCTGCTGCTGGCGGCGCTGCCACTGGCGGCGGGCCAGGCCGCGTGTCAGTAGCCGGCAGTGCAGCAAGTGACGAGCGCGGTAAGCCTCAAGCTGCCAAAACTTCCTGGGAAGCGAATCTGGCGACTTACTATTCTCCTTGACGAGCCCGAACTGCAGCCTGACGGGACCTGCCGCCACAAACGACCTTCTTCACTTCGAATTCTCTTGCAAACATTTTTGCTGAACAGGACATGTCGAGCATCTGCTTTGCTGTGGCATGGGCACAGCCACAGCAGCCGCCTGCGCTGCTGTCGGCAATGGTGCCAATACAACAGGCTCCTGAGCGAGCGAAAGCAGATGTACGTATTAAATCCATGGTTTTCTGATGCTGAACTGCAGGGCGCGGACACAGGCGCGGCGGCAGCAGCGGCGGCAGCGGTGGCGATGGCGGCGGCCGCCGCAAGGGGCTCGTCGGCCGCAGCCTGGACCGTGTGTTCCACCGCCGCAAGACCAGCCCCTTCGAGGACGAGCCCCTGGTGTGTTGCTCCCTCGGTGATTTTGGAGTTAGGGATTGATCATTCTTGGATTCAAGCAACCCCTAGCAGTTGCGCCAGCAGAAGAGTCGGAATTCCGCAGCCTGGTATCAGCATTCCCGCAGCCATGCAGCCATGTCGAGGACAGTCCCTGGTAATTTGGTGTGTCTGACCAAGGGTTTTGACCTCACCATGCTGAATGTCTGATGGCATGCTTCCTAGATGGAAAAGTAAAATCAGGTATGCTCGGGCCCTTCCTGTTGATGGTGGGCTGACCGTTTCAGATAGTCTAACATGAGCGCAAGCAACGCCATCCCTTCAGCGCTTTGTGTACACACCTGAGGCTGCCGAGATGACTGCTCGGGCTTATGTGATATCTTGCTCAGGCAACCGATCAGCACTAGTTCTTGTAGCTGATCTTGGTAAACTTTTAATTGCACAGCTGGTACCTTTGTTGGTGCCAACATGAGTACGCCTTTGCAGAGACGTCTGAAGATTGCCAACTGGGATGCGACTAAGTTTGCCGGTGGCTATTGCAGAGCTGTCAAGCTGGGCAGTGGCTGCCTTGCACTCTGAATTGAGTTCACGGCTTGAGGACACAGTGGTAGCGCAGGAGGGATGTGGTCACATGACTTGAGGAAAGCACGCCCAAGGCTACTCGATTCTTACATCGTAACATCCGTGTTGTACAGCTTATCGGTGTTGACTTCTATAGCAGAGGACCATGTGGAAGCGCAGGTGGCGTTCGCATTGGTGTGTCGGGAGGCACACATCAAAGCCTGCATATGGTCGGAGGGTCCGGGGGAAGCGCAGGCGGCGCACGACCGGGTTGCACAGGAGGCTCGCAAGCTGGCCTGCTTCACTTTGATATCACACAAACTGAGCCTGCGGGGGTCTAACGTTCTGACGGTCTCTGCAGTCGGAGGACCTGGCGGAAGCGCAGGCAGCGCATGACCGAGTGGCTCAGGAGACGCGCGAGCTTGCCTGCGCCAACGCCGCCCTGGGTGGCAAGGTGAATATCCGCACCACCTCACCAAAAATCAACGTCTCAACAAACACGCTGAAGCCGTGTTTTAGCTACGAGCTGCTCCTTCATGTCCGGTTCCTGCCGTGCCAGGCAGCAGCAACCCCGGCAAGTCCAAACTTGTGCTAGCAATGCCATGAGCAAACAACCATCAGCACTGCTCGGTTGCATACAGCGGGTGTACAGTGTTGCAAATTGCAAGCCTGAGGGTTTATATATCAGATGGGCAATGTCGATGAACGCCATGGAACAACTAGTTGAGATTCCTCCAGCCCCATTTTATATGGGGCTGGAGGTTGTGTTGACTTGTTCCATGGTTGTGCCCCGCAGCCACGGGTAGGACAAGCCCTGGGTTTAGAGAAGGACAGGATTGCTGGTGGTCCTGTATGCAGTGCTGCTGCCTCCACTCGTTGCCAGTCCTTCATAGGCCTTCTTGCCGCTCATGATGCACCTCAAGCCTTACATACAGGAGGAACCTGTAGCGGAAGCACGAGGTCGCTCAGGCGGCACACCACGCCTGGCAGCGCTTGTCTTGCTGAGTTATACCTCGCTGTGTGCATGACTGCAAGGGGTGGGTGTGTTCTGAGGACAAAAGGAACACAGAACGAGCTGAGGTGAAGGCAGAGGCAAGCGCCACCACAACCACCTGGCAGCCTTCAAGGCCCCAGCTTGGAGGTTGGATCGCATGCTGCCCAGAGGTTTGAAAGCGCCGCTCAAGTACTGCTTCCCATGCAGGACAAGAAGACTGAGCGGGCTGAGGCGGAAGCTGAGGCCCGCCTCAAGCGCCACGCCGATCACCTGGCAACCATCAAGGCCCGCAGCAGCAGGCCCACAACCGTCAAGAAGGAAGTCGCCGAGGAGCGGTGCAAACTGACTGTTGTGGCCCATCAAAATGAGTTGCTATACTATTGCTGTGCAGAAAACAATGGCGCAAAAAGTACATTTGCGTTCCGAAGCGTTTCCTCAGAAGTCTTTCCGATCTCATTTTGCTCTGCCTGCCAAGCTGTTTCCTCTGCAGTTGACATCGACGGCATGTATGTGCTGTGCCGTATGCGACGCTGCTAACCACAGGGTGCGCCGCACTGCTGTTGCCTCCAGGTTCCCCGTGGAAGCCGCCCGCCGCAAACACGAGGAGGACGCCTCAGCTCAGGCCGGCGTGGCTGGCGCCCCTATGGCAGCCGCTGGCGACGCTGCCGGGCCTGGTGACATTCCATCTGCCGCCCCAATGACTGAGCGTGCGCCGCCGGAAGCGCCTGCGGCAGCAGCAGCTCCGGCACCGGCAGCTGCGGTGACGCTCAAGGCGGCAGAAGCTGGCGACTCAGCTGACATGGGGGCAGAAGCTGCTGCAGCGCCACCCGCAGGCGGCGAGCCAAGCCGTGCAGCTGAAACACTTCCCGCCACTACTACTGCACCAGCAGCCGGTGACGATGGCAGTGGCGCCGGCACGGACGTTGGCACTGGTGGCACCACTGGCGGCGGCGGCGCTGCATTCGTGTCAGGGGCAGGCGCTGGAGGCGCGCTGGCAACTGAGGAGACGCTGCGGCAGGAGACGCCATCTGAGGGCCGCCAAGAGCCAGGCAAGCACTCTCTGTTTGATAACAGCTAACTTGCTGCATTCGAGATATGAAAGACTGAATCAGTGGGTGGCGGGTGGTGGGGTCCTTTCAGCATGGGATGCACCACGCTGGAAATCAGACAAAGCCGCGGCAAGGACACGGTGAGCAGAAGTCATTGAGCACACATATTTGGAGCAGTTGGAATGACAGATGCAGTTCTGTGTCACCAAAGCTTGGTCATCAAGGCCTTCAAGTGGACCAGAGGCGATGTCAGCAAAGGTGACGCCTTCATGGCAGGGTGCATTCATGAAGCATCGCCAACAGACCAAATTTGCTCTACTTGCTGGTTGCGTCAAGCCTGCTGAATTAGACAGATGCCGTGTGCAAGGTTCCAGTTGCTAAGGTTTGGAATGCTGCTTCCACCAAGTGCACCAGCATATAAAAAAGCTGACTTCGTTCTCTATCAGCTGAGAAAACCCTGTGGTGGCAGATGCCGAGTCGACCACTGCACAATCATATGCCATACTGGCATGACCACACCGAACATCTTTTATGGCATGCTTCTCCGGCCATGTTGTCCTCTTCAGTGGTCAGCTCCTCAGCTGTGCGCAGATATTGCGTGCTCTCCTAGCTCATCTGTGTGCTGTGTCAAGTTTGCCTGTGCACCCATGCCTGCGCCAACTGTCCCCATGCACACAGCTGCTCACATTGTCAACCATTCCAGTTAGCATCTCAGCTATCGCTGCTACAGCCTTCGTAGCTGAGAAGTCGAACTGGTTGAATTCGACTGTGTAGTACACGGCCTCGGCAACTACTGAAGCCTGGGCCAGCTGGATGGTAGTGGTGGTGCAGTAATACAATTGTCCTATAGCAAACGCACCTCGCCTGATGGATGATGGCATGCCGATCCTTGAGCACCAGCAGCCACTGTTTTTAAGGCTCAAAATTTCGAGCCTTTGTCATTGTGCAATTGCACCACCTCCTGACCCCTGGGCCAACAGAACACCGGCGGCGGTGCAGCAGCAACTGGACGCTCAAGGATTCAAATCCATTTTTAAATGATTATGTGATGGCTGGAGTTCTCTTTTAATCTGCACAGTTGCCCCGCCTCGTGACCCCTGGGCCACGAGAACGCCGGCAGCGGTGCAGCGGCAGCTGGATGCAGCAGCAGCGCAGCTGGCGGCAGCCCCGCCGGGAGCTGCAGCAGACACTGCGACAGCAGCGGAGGCACCGGCGGCAGCAGAGCCAGAACCTACAGCGACGGCTGCGGCGGCTATTGCTGCAGAGGCGGCGCCCCTGCTGGTGGTCGAGGACGTGGAGGTGACGACGATCCTATCGGCAGGTGACATGCCGGCGGCGCCGGCCGCTGAGGGCCGGCACCCGGCGCTGGCAGTGCAGCAGGCGGCGGTGACCACCGTCCTGCCGGCGGAAGCAGGTGTGCTGGAAACGAGTGGCTGGCTGGAATAGCAGGAGCAGTAGCAGGCTTGCAACTTGAAATCGTCAGCTTTTTGCATGCTGCACATCAAAGAAGCTGTTTCGGCAGCGACAATGGCAACAGCGGCTGCAGAACGCCGGCACTCGTCACTGGCGGTGCAGCAGGCGGTGGTGACCAATGTCCTGCCGGCAGAGACCCTGCCTGCAGGTATGCTGAAGACGAGTAAATGACTGGAATAGCAGGAACACTAGCCGGCTTGCAGGGCCTAAGGAAGTTGTTCTGGCAGCGACAACGACAAGAGCGGCACTGGCGGTGCAGCAGGTGGCGGTGACCACGATGCTGCCAACTACAGGTTTGTCAATGATCCTTGCGTTACCTGCAGAACAATCACAGTGCCCATTGTAGAAACAAAGCAATAGCGAAGGAAGCCTTGCTGGTGGACGCCATGGCGGTGCCCAGGAGGGAGGCCGGCACCCGGCATTGGTGGTGCAGCCAGGCGGCGGTGGCCATGAATCTGCTAACCACAGGTATGTTGAGAGCTTCATGCTCTAATTTGACACACGGTGTCGGACACAAACCGGTCAGAAGAAGCAGCGCGTTCAATGGAAGCCCTGCCAGTGGACAGCGTGGTCACGTCAAATGTGGAGGGCAATGGCGCTGTTGGTGACTTCCAAACACTGGCACCATATGGCCGCAGCATTTGGATTCAATCCGCCACCACAGTCTTTGTGCAGCACGAAAGGTGGCAGTTCTACCGGCATGATGAATTGCCACCTTTCGTGCCGCACAACGACTGTGGTGGCGGTGGAAGCATGCAGCTGTGAAGATGCTGACACTCTCGTCTTCAAGAAAGGCCCGCTTCTCCTATCTCTCTAAGCATTGACCCTGCCATCCTTTGCGATGCAGGCACAACAGCCGCCTCCGGCACCGGCACCGGCACTGCTGACGGATCTGCGGCGGCAGCAGACCGTGCGGTCGCGGACGCCGATGCCTACCTGAAGGGCAAGGAGGACCTCGGCGGCGCTGCCCAGCTGCTCGGTGTGTCCTGTTGACGTCCCGCATCTGGCAAATGGCAGCAGAGCTTTTGAGCGATAAATGCATGACTGCTTCAGACCGTTGAGCACTGTGAGTCTTGGCATCACTGCTGACCTGCCTGCCAGGCATGCAGAGAGCAAGTGACCAAGGCGGCGAGGTCAAGTAGCATGGAAATTCTGGCAGTTTCTCCGGAAGTGTCGTACTACATGTTTTGGTTGGATCGAAAGGCGCAAGATGTGTTGCAGAGAGCTCCTCTGCTGCAGTCGTCATCGAAGCCCTCATGGCGGCACTCGAAAGAGCATCTACTTGATGATTTCCAGTAGTTCTGCATCAGATGCGTGTTGTTGGGGTCGCGCAGATGATGTCCATCAGGATTCAGCAAAACTTTTCTGAGATGCTTCAATTTGGAAGCATGTATCCCCATGTTGGGGCAGTGCACGACCCTCAGCGGCTGCGGCGGTCGTGGTGGCTGAGCTGGTGGTGGCTGAGGCTATGATTGCAACAATGTAGGAACATGTCATGCACAAGCAGCAGTCGAGGCATCCTTCGTGTACTGCAGGCTGTGACATGCCTTTGGCAGCTGCAAAGGAGGTGTGACAGAGGTTGGCGCTGTCTGGCGATGGCGCCGCTGGCATAGATGACCGTTTGCACTCTGCTTGAAATTCCCATAAGCTTGCAATGCAGGTGCCGAGGCAAAGCCGGCGGTGGCAGAGGTGGTGGTCGTCGAGGAGGATGTGGTGATCGGGACTACTGCGGCGGTGGCACTGGGACCCATGACGCCCGAGAAGCGCGCCCCGCCGCCCTTTGTGGCTGCAACAGCTGCTGCAGGTATGGCTCTGTCAACGTTTGGGCTTCTGACACACTTCAGATGTCTGCAGCGGTGGCGCGCTGCAGCATTTCCAGCATCAACAGTAGACCGAGGAATATGTATGTGTGCTGCATCACCAATTGGATCATGGGGATACTCATTCACTGCCGCCTTCTCTTTGCAGTGGCACCGGCGGCGGCCGGAGCCGGCCTCAGCAGAGACAGGACCGCCACCGCAGCTGCAGACCGGGCGATCCTGGACGTCGACACCTTCCTGGGGAGCGCCGCTGCAGGGACTGCGGCCCCTGCTGCTGCTCTGGGGCCTGAGGCGCCTGCCCTTGTACCTCCCGCTGTGGAGGCCGCAGGTAATCAACATGATTGTGTGAAATGTTGGACATGAAGTGACAGATTCTGAAGCATGCTGGTTCTTTGTGTGTTGACACAGTGCTTTCAGCAAAACTCGGGGTCACCGACTTTTCAGCGGGCGGTGGCGGTTGGGACATGATTCCTGAGCACTGGTGCACCTGCAACTTTTGCAGGTGCACCACTGCTGAGAACTCATGTCCCAACTTGCAGGGCCGACGCTCCGGCAACTGCAGTGAAGCTGCAGTTGAGCTCTGCTGCCATCAGATCCACAGCGTGACCAATGGCATACCCAATGCCCTTCAAAACACTCAAGTCGATGATGCCGGCGAGCACGGAGTGTGCTGCCATTGATCTACTGCATAAAGACACCGCCAGAGACACCGCCACCGGCGCCGGGACCAATGGCACTTACAACCTAGGCTCCTCCCAATCATGGTGCTGCCGCCTTTTGCAGGTGTGAAGCATGCTGCTGCTGAGCTGCCGCCAGGGGCACCAGAGCCGCCGCCGCTGGCACCAAGGCTGGCGCAGGGTCCGGTCGCCCGCCTGGGGCTGGGACAGGCCACACACCCACGTGCGATGCAAACACTCTACATACTTGAGGCATCAAATGGTGACATGATCAATTATCAGTGTCAAGCACGAGGCATGGCGGTTCTGGCTTGTGTTGAAACGCTCAGGTGAGCGGCGGTGCTGCAGGCACGCCAGAAGCGCGCGGTCCAGTGCATGCCACTTTACCGTGCCTTTCTGTGCCTGCAGCAGCGTCGCACACCTGGTCAGATGAGTCCGCACCTGCTTGAATGGTAAAAGGGTTGGCAGCTGTTGCAACTGGTAGTGTCTTGCGGCATTTGGACAGACCAACCGCGGGATAGGACGGCAGTCACCACCGACAGTCTCTGGTGCAGACTGCTGACTGATCGCCCATGGTCTGTCTTTGGCTTCACTCTTGAGAGACTATCGGTGTGCTGCTCGTATTCCCAATCAAGCAATGTCAGGTATCAAATCACAAACTAGTGGAACAATTGTTGCTGCAGGCGCTCACCTGTCGCCGCGCGCGCTGGCGTACATGGACATCCACATGCAGGAGGAGTCCGCACTCGCCCAAGACCCAGCAGGTGCGGCCGGAGACGCACTCGAATTCATGTCTTTTGCACAGGGTGAGTAGCATTGAGCCAGTCCGGTCAAGAGGAGCAAGCATGCAGTCGTTGAATGCAATCAGGTGCAGTCGCAGATGAGAAAGGTGCAATACTGATCCGAATTTGAGCGTGGCACCTGAGGTGGCAACTTGTGAGATGTGAGCACCCAAGAGCGTTTGTCATATATCGAGTGTCATGCAGCCGCCATCCCCCAAGCTGTCTCCCGGTGTAGCCCTGGCGCACCACCTGAGCTTCGACGAGGGCAGCAGCTGGGTTGGCAAATGACGACACGAGTGAACCTATAAAATGTCTCACATGGAGTGAATGGTGTGCAGGCATGCGGCCACCATCGCCCAAGCTGTCTCCTTGAGCAGCCCTGGCGCACCACCTGAGCTTGGCAGATGACAATATGGGTAAACCTGATGTTTTGGTCACATATGTTGAATATGATGCAGGCATGCGGCCACCGTCCCCCGTGCTGTCTCCCCGTGTAGCCCTGGCGCACCACCTGAGCTTTGGCCGGGGCGCTGAAGCCGCTCCTACTGCTGCAGCTGCGGCGGTGGCCGCGACTGCAATCCCAGCTGCCACGCCAGCAGTGGTGGCTGCCGAGGTGCAAATGTAATTTGCCTCTGGTCGTTGCGAGTGCACTGCGACATGCATCCAGGAGCTGCAGGATAGCATTTGATCGGGACAAGCACTGAACAGCATGCCAGAGGGCACCTAGCTCAGTCATTCTAAACAACTCTGAAGCATCTGGCAGGAGCTAACTCAACAAGACTGCTCCACCGCAGGGCGCTGAGGTGGTGGAAGCAGTCGTGGTGCAGCAGGAAGTTGCAGCACCTGCGCTGCAGCCACCTGCTGCAGCGGCAGCAGAAGTGGCGCCAACACCTGCCGCTGCAGCCGCAGCAGTGCCAGAGATCGTCCCCACGCCAGCAGAGGCCGCCCCACAGGCAGAAGAGAAGGTGTTCGTCTCCATTGGGGCTAGAGCTCTTGGGTGACGTGGCAACCTTCTAAGCAAACATGCAGCACAGAATCGGAGCTTTTGTATTTCATACTGCAGGAGGACGAGGAAGCACTGCTGATGCGCATGCGGGACACGCTGGATGCTGCTGAGCGTGCCATCCAGTATGCTCACGAGGCGAGTCACAGGTCCTTACCAGTACATTTTCGACACACTGCAAGTCAATTTCATTTGGCATGCTGCTTTGACATAACAGAGTACGTCAGCAAAGACCAGGCTCTCATGTAGGGACGCAGGAACAAGCTGCCCATCCAGCATTGCCTTGCATGTGTTAAAATAACATAGCACACAACATCCTAGCTCAGCACGTGTGAAGAGGCTGGTGCAAATGTTCGATAAATGCAGGTGCAGGCGGCGCCGACAGCGGCTGCCGTACCAGCGGCAGGGGAGGCAGTCGTTCTTGCAGAAGGTGGGACCTTAGAGCAACCTGACATGCATGCAGATCTTGTATGGCTGTACGAAAGTGTGAACGTGCTGCTGTTGTCTCAATTGTGAGGCTCCAGGATGTGTGTGAGGGTTTGAACCATGCCGTCATTGTCGCCGTTTCTGCGGAGGCCGCAGCTGATCCTACGCCTGCTGCTGGTCCTGAGCCTGCTGCTGCTGCCAGATGAAGAGCAACAGATGCACGCATTGGAACATGAAATGAAGGCTGTGCTGCAGCAGTGAACATCAGGGCGGCGCCTACACAAGCAGTACTGGAAGACAGCAGCAGCAGCAAGAGCAGTTGCCCTAGTGATGAGGGCAACGTGCATCTTCTGCACTTTCTGCCGGATGTTTCTTATACGACGACGGCCTTCTGACACACGCAGAGGTGGACATTGTGGCGGTACCTGCGAGAGAGGCACCGGAAGACGCCGCAATCAAGGCAGACCAGGCAGCCCTGGCGGCGTCTGCCGGCGCTGAGCTGGCGGCAGCCCGCGCAATCGTCATCGAGGCGCCGTCCCCCGCCTCGAGCTTCAGAGGTGGGCACGAGCTGCACCGCTGCTGCCAGAAGACTCTCAGAAAGCCCCTGCACCTTATGTTCAGGCAACTTGTAATCCACAGGCTGTGCAACCACTTTTGTCCGGAAAGTCTTCCTTGATGGCCTGTTCAGATCCAGCTGTGAACCAGCTCGGATCCAATTGTGCCCCCTGCTGTAGGCCCTGGAGTGGTGCCGACTCCTACAGGGCTGCCTGTGCCTGCCACCGGCCTGCTGACGGTCACCGCAGCGCCGGCTGTCGCCGGCGCTCCAGCCGCTGTGTCATATCAGGTGATTTCTGCTACACATGGCAGGTCTTGTCCCCAACAATGTTGCCGTCATGCTACAGCAGGGAAGCTACACGTCCGCAGACAGTGCAGATGCTGCGGCTTGCTCGGTACGATTTGTGGTTTTTGCCTTCAAAGCAGCGTGTGTTTCTTTGCATTACGACAACAGGGCAGCATGTGCCTGCTGAGGCCGTGTGCTCGAGATTGAAGTGCTCAATATTGGTTTGCATATGCTGTCCTGCTGATTGATGCCAGGTATGTGACGATCCACCATGATAATTTCGGCAAGTCAGTGCATCCTGCAGATGTTTACAGGTTCTGCCTATGGTGTTGCAGGCAGTTTCCACAAACAGCTGAGGGCGCCCACACTGCTGCGGGGACCGTGCAAGTGCTCAGTGATTGCTGCAAGCTTCCTATTGACGCTTTTCTTTTCAGTCAAAGCTGTTTCGAACCGTGACGCTGTTGCAGGAGGCTGTGCTGGAGGCTGAGGCGGCAAATGCTGCCATGAAAGCGCGTGAGCAGCGGGCCCGGGCAGAAGCGGCGGAAGCGGACCTGCGCATGGAAGCAGCTGCCGCCGCTGCCGCCGCACCCCAGCCGCCGGCCGCCGCACCGGTGTTGGTGCTGAAGGCTCGGGAGCAGATCGTCGCTGCTGAGGAGCCAGGTGCCTACACAAAGCTCTGAAATGCCTGTCACATGCACCCTTGACGTGGAAATGCATCAAGTCGTTATCGTTGACAAAAGTTATGCTGAGCAGTTTTGCTGAATGCTGATGCAGTGAGGCACAATTCTGACAGTCGACCTCATTTAGGTTCAATCTGCAAAACCGATCGGAAGTTCATTAAAAAGTGTCAGATGTCACATAGTGCAATAGGATAGTGGGATGACCTTTGTACTGATTCCAGCGCTTCATCTTCAACTTCAGCTTCCTCTGTGCAGGTACTGCACCTGAGGCGCCGCCGCCGCCGCTGCTGGCGGCTGCCAAGGCGCCAATGATGGCGGCGGCTGAGATCGAGGCTGTGGAGGTGGTGGCATCACCGGCTGCTGCAGTGGCTGCAGGTGCGGCGGTTTCGACCATCGCTTTCAGTCGTCAACACGTGGTTTCTGCAGCAGCTCAGCTCGCGCCTGCGGCAGTGGCGGCTAGCATCAAGGCTATGGGATCCACTGCCGGCACCTGAAAACACCTGGCTTCACATCCTCCTACAAGCTGATCACATCTATTTCTTACTGCCTTGAGGCTTGCAATATGCCCGCCATATCAAGGTGCTGACAACTGCAGGTGGCAAGTCACTGATGCCGCAATGCACAGTTGAAACGCTTCAAGCGTCACTGATGCTATCACCATTTCTGTTCTTAGTGGTGCTGTTGACCCAGCAGAGGAGATGGTTCTGGCCCCCTCCGCACCTGCGACTCAGGTCCAGGTGGACCGTGGCTGCAGTCCCATCTGCTATGATTTGGCCGAGCTCACCTGGTACCACGGGCATACCCAGCACAGCAGGCATTCTGTGCCAACCGTCCACCAAGTTGCTGGCTGCGCTGCTTGCAGAGGGAGAGGCCCCAGCCCGGGCGGCGGCGCGCAAACGCAAGACCAAGGACGAAGACCTGCCCTGGGTGAGCACCACAATCAGTTGCAAAGTTGCGAGTCCAATTTGAAATTTGGTCATGCATTTGGACCTGAAGGTGCACTCTTTGCTGTGCCTGTGGCGCATCACTCATTGGCAATGCCTGCCGTCTCCGCTGGTCATCAGAGTCGTTAGCTTGTTTCCCCAAGTGCTTGTGCTGGGGTGTTTTCCCCTGGTGCTTCTGGCAAAACACACAGTGCCCTGATCACATCCCCTAGACTCATCAAACGTGTCTTGGCCTGCAAAGAAACCCCGTCGAGATGTCATGACATCTGGCATGCTTTGTATGAAAGGAGTAACTTTGCAACAAAGAAGGCCGCGCCTGGCCAATGTTGGCTTTATCCTGTCTGGTCAGCACAAGCCCAGATTGTGTGTTCTACATGCAAAAACTGGACCTTTAGAGTGGAGATTTTCTGGCTGGGGCCTGCCTGAACAACAGCAAAGTACGAAACGGAACTTTGGACTTGTCAATATCTACGTATTTTATCGTGTACAGGGCCTGGATCCACCAATGGAGGATGCGCCGTGGCCGTCCGGCTTTGGGCCGCCCGGTCAGCAACATGCGCCGGCGGCTGCGGTGCCAACGCGCCCGGCGGCGGTCAAGGCGGTTGAGCTGCAAGCGGCGGCGCAGGAGGCCATGTGGCCCAGCGGCTTTGCTGCTGCCGGTGAGCTGTCATCTCGAGAACATTGCTTCTCGGGCAGGAAGCCCCGAAGTTCCACAGATGAGGCTTTCGGCGAGAAGATGCCGGTCGCAACACAGCCCGGCGGCAGTCAAGGCGGTGGAGGTGGTGGTCGCGGCGCAGGAGGCGATGTGGCAGCGGCTTTGCTGCCGCCGGTAAGCTGCAGCTTAATACCTGAAGCACCTCAACTCAAAAGCAGACATGTGTGTGCATGCTGAAAGACAGAAGTCGGAGAAGCGACTGGCGGTGGCAACAGTGCTGCAAGTGGATTGCGCACGAGGCCATGTACCCCAGCTGCTTTGCTGCTGTCAGCACTGAAAATGGTGCACATGTGTTATGTTTTGCCGACCAGCTTGCAACAACGTTACAGCAAGGCTGTGGAGACCTGATGGTGGCGTAGCAGCTGGGTGGCCCAGCAGATTCACCGTGCGCTCATAACATCCATTGCCACCTGCTGCAGAAATGCAAGGCTGAGTGCCGGGAACTATGGCATATCTTGGTAGCTTCAGGGAAGCAGAAGCCCAGTGGGTAGAACCTTCCCGCCAAATGCCGGTGCAGAGGCGGCCGTTGTAATACTTGAGTCTAACCAGACAAGCTTGTATTGAACGCACAAGCTCCACAACCGTTCATTTCGCGGATCATCCGGCACGAGCAGGAGCGGCAGCGACTGTGGCGGCGGCGGCGCCACGAGAGGCAATGCCAACGCCGTGAGCGTAGGCCAGCTCCCGAGCTGCGCCCCTCAGTCCTGCTTTGAGAACCAATGCTGCGGTTGGCATGCCTGCATCTTGCAGGCGGCCTCCAAATGCAAAGTGCACACGACTGGCACACGACTGGAAGGAGAATCACAGGCCGATCAGCACACTGCTTGCAAGACAGCTGCGGTATCGCCATCGTCAAGACAGACCTGTGGCGCTCCCGGTGGTGGCTGCATCGCCCGCTGGGACTGCGATGCCGCCGCCGCCGGCCAGCCGTCTGCTGCTGGCCAGCTGCGACTGCTCGCTGGCAGCGTCCATGTCCACTGCCTCCGACTGCCACTGGTGCTTGCGAGTGACTGTCGAGCTGGGGCTGCGCTTGAGATAGCCGCCAGAGAGCTTAAGCTTTTTATCGTTGCTCAGGGCGCGATGCTGCATCAACCAATTGTGAAGCTTGTGCGTTTGATATCGTCTGGCTGGTTAGACTTGCTGCGGCGCATACAATTGCAATGGCAACGGCACCGAGCCACTGTGCCTGCTGAGACACCGTGGACTACAGGGTGGGCACAAGGTGGTGCTTCAGTTCACTTTGCCTCAATCAGTCAATTATAAGGCAGAACTGTGCCTGTGCAGGGTCAGAGGCCATGGAATATTGATATGTGAATCTAGGATTGAGATGCCGTCGCCACCGCCATCACTGCCGCCGCCGCACTGCCACACACCAGTCCCCAGCAAACATGTACTTCCTCTTCAATGATGGCAATGCGAGATCGTGCCTGTGCAGAGTCGGCTGCCAGGGAGGGTGTGTTGTTGTGACGCAGCGGCCGCCGCCGCTACCATCAATGCTGCTGCGCCGCCGCGCTGGGCAAGGCGCCATGAACTACAGGGTGGACACCGAGTGGGTCTCCGGTCAGATGCCGTGAACGTGGATGTTCCGGTGCAGAAACGGTTGGTGTGGAGCGTGTGGTTGCGACGCCCTCGCCGCCGCCGCTGCCAGCATCGCCGCGCCGCCATGCTGGGCGGGGAGCCGTGGACTACAGGGTGGGCGCCTCAGATGCTGCCTCGTGGCTGGGGGCCTCGCCGCGCCGCACCCTCCCCAAGTGCGCTGGAGTACAAAATGGCAATATGCACTCCTCTCAACCGAGATTGAAATGCCGCATGCCAGCGCCGGGCAGGGAGACGCGGACTGCAGAGTGGGCGCCTCTGACGCTGCATCATGGCTGTGGGCCTTGATGCGCCTCACCCCTGCCAAGTGCGTGTGGCTGTCAGTTTGCAAGGATGCACGTTGCAACAGTCACACAGATTGCCGTGCCTGATGAGAATTGTGAACGCCAAGCCAGCTCCCTGCTGCTGCATGGCCAGGGTCTTACAGAGGCCATCTGAGATTCCTGCACTGGACTTGATCACGAACAAAGTGAGCTGCATGCTGCAATCAAGGGCACATTGCAGGACCTACAGGGACTGTTGTCGCAGGACCTCAAGACATGCTGCAGCATGATCTGCGACTCCACACAAATGGCAAGCTGTTCTTTTGCACGTTGCAATTAGGCATATCGATAGACATGTGTGATGATGCGCAATGCAGGAAGCACATCAGCATGGACAACATGTGGCCGGGCATCATCGCTGAGGCGGCTAAGTAGGAACGTCTCCAATTTCCAAGCTGCACTCTTTTTTTTTTCAACTCAATGCAGGAAGCACATCAGCATGGACGACATCTGGCCGGGTATCATGGCTGATGCGGCTGAGCCCATGTATACCGCTGCTGGCGTCACCGCTGCAGGCGCAGGTGCACATGCAGATACTACTCTCTCGCTGCCTGTAGTTGCGCCAGGTCTCAAGTAGGCGCAGTGATGTCTCAGGCAACGCACTACTGCATTGACTGCCTTTTGCACGCATGAAATTTGTGTGATCGGCTCGCGCAAGTCATATGCAGCAGAGTATGGATGGTCAGGCGGATGTGCTGAGCACCTGAGCGCTGCTTCAGTAGCGAGGGCATTGTGACATAGGCAGGCCGTCAGGAAAGCCGTCTATGAGCAGCTTCCTGGGTACGTTTGTGTGTAGGACAGATGTTCATCGTGGGAGTTTCAACTTGTGTGGACAGGTGATGCAACGCTGGATAGCCCAGCCTGCGTGCTCAGCCTCAGCAGGCCGCCTCTTCATGCTTCCAGCCCTGTCAGAATGCGCACTGCACTTCTGATAGCGGAAGCAGCTGTTCACATGCCCGACTGAGCATCAGCCGTCCTTGGATGGCAGGTGGTGCAGCGCCGGACAGCCCGGCGAGCGTGCTGAGCCTCAGCGGCGCCGCCTCGCCGTTCCACCTGCCCCGCCAGGAGCGCTACGGCCGGAGCTACTTTGGCCGGGAGCTGCTCTTCGCCACGCCGCCGGCCGTCGCAGTGCACTCTGCGGTGCCATCGCCTCCGCCGCCGCCGCCAGTGGCAGCAGCGCCCGCACACCCGGCTGCTTCCTGCTTCCTATCGCCGCCAGGACCCAAGGTGCTGTCTATCATGCCTGACCAGCCCATCCATCTCTGCCATCCTGCAGCCACACATGGGGGAATTGTCTCAGCATCTGCGCGACACCGCTACAGCATACTGGGATATCAGTGTAACAGTTGCTTCTTTGATTGCGCAGATGCTGGGCATGGATGACATCCTGCCGAGCGGGAGTGTGCGCGACGAGGCGGGCTGCCTGACGCTGGAGTGGCTGGCCGCCTACAAGCAGTGCGCAGATTTGCTCTCTTTCTCGGTCTGGTGTGCAGATGGCTCGTAATTGCTGCAAGCACATTCGTTTGGGTGACTGCGGTTCACATGAAACAGACGTGACCCATCGAGCACTTACACAGCATCCGTTCATTCGAACCAAGTTTGTAGCAGTGCCCGACTCCTGTGAGCTGCACTGCGAGAATGTACTGCGAGACTGCTGCGCTGCAGACATTGTGTGGCGTGCTTACACCTGTGCTTGAGTTCCCATCATGTGAATGGCATGCAGATGCAAATGCAGCCAGAAACGTCGCAGTGCAGCAGCATTGTCACCAAAGCAGCCAGGTTGTTCAGGAGCTGCTGTTGCACTTGATGCACTCTGTGAGCAGATGGAGAGTTGGGGTGACACTGGCGCCGGCTCGACCTTCATTGCCTTTGCTGCTGACTGAAGTGACAATCTCAGCGCTCCAACCACCACTGCTGCTGATCTTGTGCTACATGTGCAGGCAGCTGGCGGTTGGCACAGCATGCTGGTGTTCTACCCTGTGGCGTACTTCGAAGGGGGCAGGCAGATCTGCAGTGCATCTGTTCTGATGTCGCATCACGCAGCCTCTCTACTGCATGTGCAGGCTCTGGGCAGTGCCTGCAGTCACACCGATGGTGGCTCACCGCCCTGCAGCGATTCGAGTGGGCAGCAGCTATGCTGTGCCCCATGGCATGCTGCTGTGACGCAGTCTCCTTGAGCATGTGCAGGCAGACGGCCGTCAGCGCAGCTGCGTCCGCGTCTGCAGCCAACCCTGTGGCGACCTCCAACGGTCATGCAGTGTAGAGCCCTGCCGTCAACCTCTCAAGGGGTTGTGACCTTGCTGTCTCAATGCACAGGCAGATGGCGGTCAGTGCAGCCGCGTCCACGCCGGCAGCCCGCCCTGTGGCGACTTCCGAAGCTGCGCCGCTGCCGACCGCTGCCGAGCGCCGGGCGGCCATCATTGCCGCTGAGGTACATGTGGGCAGGGTCCTGCTGCCATCTTGAATGACATGGCAGCTGACGGTGCCAAGTGCTGCGCATGATGCGCATTGACGCACACAATCACTGCCTTTTCTGCTAGCGAAATTCGCAATCTTCTTAGTGCTTCCTCACGCCTGTAGGCAGCGGACGAGATGCCGACGGATGCGCAGCACGAGCTGGCGCGTCTCGGCATCGCCGTCGTGGGCACCGCCTCCCCCAACCTGGTGGGGCGGCACCTATTCGACTTCACAAACCCTGCTTCTCACATTCATAGCGTGCACAGCACGAGCTGGCGCACCTGGGCATCGCCATTGTGGACCCCGCCTCCCCCAGCCCAGCATGCACCCACTGAGCGTCTGCCCTCCACCCAGCGTCTATAGCCTGACAGCTTTCCCGCAGTGGCACTGTGCGGCATTGAATCAATGCGGCATTGCATTGAGTGTGGGCACTGCTTTCGTGCCCCACTTGCCGACTGCTGTTGTACAATGTCCCACAGCGGCAGTGCACTTGCAGCCCTCTTCCAAATGCGATCCAGACCGTTCGCCATCAGCTTATTATACCACAAGTCCAGATTGTTGTGTCGATTTGTTTACCACTGCTGACCTCCGTGCAGGTTGGTCTGGCGGGGAGCGGCTGATGGAAGACGTGGAATGGTGATGGAGGTGATTTGATTTCGGTGGTGGCTGCTGGGTTGATACATAGGCTTCAATCCATGCAGCGGTAGACCTGGCTCAGTTGCTGCAGCTTCTGCTTAGGTCGTGTTATGTTCGTCGGACTCCAAGGATAAACTTATCAGGGTGGCGCGGCCTCATGAGAGCGTGTCATGGTGTCTTGCAGCTAGCGGTTTGATTTAGGATTTAGATGGCCACCCAGACAGCGGACGGTGCTCGATGATGCTATCTTGTGAAGAGCGTGCTCAGTGCAAGGTGCGGGTTGTTCACTTGGTAATCAGCAGGTGTTGCGTAATGCAGAGAGTGCTTTGGAAGGAGATGGCGATGTTGCTGTGTTGGCGCAGTGGTTGCATGTTTGTTGCGGCTGTGTAAGTCAAGGTTGCCCGGCGGCTGCCGATGTGTCCAACAACAAACTGCAGCAAAGCTACACAAAACCCCTGATAAGGTCTACAAAACCACCTGCTACAAATGCAGCTCCTGCAAAAGTTGCCAGGCAAAATTGCTGCTGACCTGAAAAAGGTGTGTGTACAAGCCAACAAATACTGACCCTTCCGGATCAACCAATGTGCTGCACTCAAGACTCGGTCTTGAGTGCATCCGCAGCGGCAGCCGCCACCTCCTCGAACTTGGCGTCCTCCTCTGCGGAAAGTGAAACTCAATTTCGTCATCAAAAAACGTCTCCAATCACAGGTTGCAGGAACAGCATTCGGACTGCCGGCTAATGGATATGTGGACGAGCAGATCGCCCAGCTCATGACAGAGGTACTCGCATGTAGAGCTAGTGCGCTGCTGTAAAGGCGCGCACTCATTTTGGACGCCGCCCATCTGTAAACCGCTGCCCGGGTCTCACTCACAGATGAGTCGCCCTTGCCTACAAAGCCGTCACATGCCCATTTTTCGGTGACGTGGCACCACCTGATTTTGTTATTAAGTGCAGGTGTGTGTTGGTGCTAGAATCCGGGCGGATCACGCAGTGAATGTGGGCTTTGCAAAAACAAAACTCACGGCAATTTCCGCAATGCACACGGTACTCATGTGCCGCACCATCGGCAAAGCTGTTCCACATTTCGATCGTCTTGTCCTTGTCCAGCTCCTTGGCCAGGTTCTCGCCGGCCGCCTTGTAAGTTTCGTCGTCCTGTGCCGATACCTTCAGGTACCTGGCGAAGAACAATCAGATCGCTGTCTAGACTGGGTGTTGATGCTGTGCCACTCGCCGCCGCCAATGACTGATGAGACGTGTTTTCGCGGCAGCAAACGTGTTGAGACATCACAAATGCACCCCTGCAGTCTGTACTCACGTCTCTGTGGCTGCAGTGACTGCTTCCTCAGGAGTCGGCATGCTGAGCGAGGGTTGCTGTGCTTGCCTACTCTGCAGAAGTAGGGCATATCGTGTGGGATTGAATCACGGAACAAGGCTGCATGTACGTGTCAGAGAATTCGCTTGCTGGTGGCTAGCCAACCCTAGCTGCGCAAGCTCTGTCCCTGCTGACTGTGATGCATGCTGAAAACCTCCTACCATCAATTCAAAGTGCAACCCCCCAGCAACCCATGAAATAGCGTTCGAGTGCTTTCAAATGCATTCAAGATCAATTTGCTGCATCCTGACGGCGATTCGCGCCACACAGCGCACCAACATGTGCACAGGAAGCCACAGCCATTGCAGCTGTGCAGACAGTGCAGCGACCCACCGTCGAGCTGGTGCAGCCAAAGCAGTATCGTAGCTTCTGATAGAATGAAAGGGGCAGACCATAGGCTGCATTAGCCTTTTGTGCCGATCGCACCTCCACTTAGCAGGTGCAACTGCATGAGGTGATCTGGGCCACTCACCTTGGCTTGCTCGCGACTGAGTTGCGCTTCGGAGTGCCAAACGCGTAGGACCTTCTATGGAGACACCTTCAAACTGATTGTTAGCGAAACTTGAGCTACAATACAGCTGATCGAAGTGGATTTGCCCTGCTTCAAGCCAGCTGCCACTGGAGTAGGGTGCACGTGCTGATCTTCCCTTTCGATCGTGCCCCAGCAGGTGCATTTGCTGGGGCACTCCTCTTGCTTCTTGCTGCAACCACGAGCACAAACGTTGCCAGGACGAGGCTGAGGAGGCAAAAAATGAGGAAGAGGAGCTACATACAGGTCCCCCAGCACTGCTGAACTGGCGACATGGCGAACTTTGCATCACTACGTTGGCTGCACTACGCCTGTGTGTAAACCGCACATATTTCGTCTGCCTCTGACAACACGGGCTACGCCTGACTGAAGCTCTGAAGGTACACAGACAGTCTGACCCCATATGATGGAACGTACCGACGCTGTCCAAATTATGCTGGTTGCCGCAGAACTGTGCTTTGGTGCCAGCGGATCACGGGGGCCACCCCATCTGTCCCAATTGTTATCCCCTCTGCCCGTGCTGGCAGCATGACCCAGCGGACGGCGAAATTGTCAGTGGCCCTCCCAGATGATGGGCACGCCGTCCTCTCGCCAGGTCACGCGGCCGTCGCACAACGCTGCCACTGCCTCCGGGTACACCTTGTGCTCCTATGACAGCCAGGGGATATGACAGTCTGTGTGCGCCACACGACTTCTGATTCAGATGCGCCGTCCTCGCGCCAGGTCGCGTGGCCGTCGCTCAGCGCCGCCACCCGGTGGCGGTGGCGGCGCTGAGCGACGAACACACCTTGTGCTCCTGCGAGAGCCAGGAAAGCTGACCTTCCGTGTGCGCCAAACGACTGCTAACTTAGAAGCGCCATTCTCACGTCACACCAGGCAGCCCATTGCACAGTGCCGCCACGGCTTCCGGGTACACCTTGTGCTCCTGTGAGTGGAAGAAGCACAGAAGTCAGGCCATTTGTCAGTGCGCAGCAGCGATCACTTTGGACCTGCTGTCCGCGCGCCAGCTCACTCCACGCGGCCACCGCATCCGGTACATCTTGTGCTCGTGTGGGAGCCAGCTGCATCAGGCTCATGTTTGGGCCAAATGATCGATGATCCAGAAGCGCCATCCTCATGCAATGTCACATGGCCCATTGCACACCACCCGCTGCGCCAGGATATTGTGTGTCCCATAGCAAACAACAGCAAAGAAACAGCAACTGACAAGAGAGAAAACCCGAGATAAGAAGCTAACCTACATCAGGACGCGGGCAGCATATTGCTGCGGGGTGCCTGTCGGGTGACCCGCAACGCCTGCTGCGCCATGATAGGAGATATACTTGACAGACCAAAAACACCACGAGACTCAAAGCTCACCACGACCAGCATTCGCTGCGCCGGGGATGCTGTAACCTCCAAAAATTGGGAAGTCGCAGTGAGATGAGAAGCTCACCTCAACAAGGACACGGGCGGCGACCTGCTGCGGGTGTCAGTCAGGTAGACCTGCACCACCCGCTGCACAGGGACATCAAAACCCCACAAAGATCGCAAACAACAGCGAGATTGGCTGCTCACCTCGACGTGCATGCGGGCGGCGGCCTACAGCAGGGTGTCCATAGGGTGCACCTGCACCACCCGCTGCGCCATGATGACGCCGACTCTGCGGCAAAATCTGAAGAAGCACAACGACATTGGAAGCTCACCTCGACCAGCACGCGGGCGGCGACCAGCTGCGGGGTGTCTGTCGGGAACACCCGCACCACACGCTGCGCCAGAATGGGCCCTGTGTCATACTCCTCGTCGATGAAGTGGATGGTGGGCCCGGTGAAGCGCGCCCCCGACGCCACCACCGCCTTGTGCACCCTGTAGATGTGACAAACAACATTTGTTGCTGAAATATGTCACTCTCGTGTCCTACACCTCATCGGTGAAGTGGATGGTCGGCCCCATGAGGCACGCCCCCGACGCCACCACCGCCTTGTGCACCCTGCGGATGAGGAAGCAAACATTATTGGAAACAAGATGGGCCCCATGTCCCACTCCTCGTCGATGAAGTGGATGGTCGGCCCAGTAAACTGCGCCTGCGACGCCACCACCGCCTTGTACACTCTGCAGATGCTGAAAATCATATCTTGTTGGCATGTGAGTCCCGTGTCATGTTACGCGTCCGTGAAATGGATGAGGGCACGGTGATGCGCGCCCCCGCCGCCACTGCTGCTTTGTGTACCATGTGCACAGCCCAGGTATTGGCAGTCGGTTGAATGAGCAGTCCGATATTGGGAACCACCTGGATTGGCGTCAGAGTAGCTGGCGCCTTGGAATAATTGTATATGCCATCATCTACCAGCAGTAGGTCGCAGAGCAGACCAGCCTCTAAGACGCTCAACCGGCGCTGCGGTTGGCGGCACTGTATGGATCTGGAGGTCATCATTCACCAAGAGTATCAAGGACAAGCTCACCGGGCGCCGTAGTAGCCGGCGCCGCCAAATGCGGGCAGCAATGCAGGGTGGATGTTGAGCATGCGGCGGTGGAACGCCCGCACCAGCTCCACTGGAATCAGCTGCACGCAGGAAGCTGTACCCTCAACGCCAACAGTGCCATTCACTTAAGAACCTCAAAGGAGCCGGCAGGATTTCGAAAGTGCAGCAAGGAGACGCCCGCACTAGCTTTCTCCAGGCTCAGCTGCAGGCAGAACAGTGTCCCAGAACGAGCTACAGGGCTGGCAGTATGACGAACCCTGCACACCGCAGGGCAGTTCGTGCTCAATTCCCTGGCAACTTTTTGTGGTTTGCCAAATTCTTCTTTTTGACGAAGAGCTTTACATTCTGCATATTCACCTTCGGGAAGCCGGCGAGGCAGGCGAAGCCCACGCCCGTGGCCTGCGTCGGGGACTCCATTTATCAGGAGCCTGAGCTCAGCGTCGCATCCAGACAGAACACCTTCAGGAAGCCGGCGAGGCAGACGTAATCGACGTCCATCGCCTGCAGCGCCGCCGGCAGCTGCGCCAGCTCCACAGCGAACTCGCCCGGTGGGTGCCGCTTGCTGGGGAACTGCAGCACCTCTATGCCGTGTTGCTGCGCAAACAGCCAGCCGCCGCACCCGGGGTTGTCCGACACAACAGCCTGCGCATGGACGCGGACACAACAAAGTTTGTTGCTGGGGAACTGCAGCACCTCTATGCCGTGCTGCTGCGCAAACAGCCAGCCGCCGCACCCGGGGTTGTCCGACACAACAGCCTGCGCATGGACGCGGACATCACGAGGTTTGTTGCTGGGAACTGCAGCATTTTTGATGCCGTTCCGCTGCACAAACAGCCAGCCGCCGCACCCGGATTTGTTCGACACAACAGCCTGCAAATGGACGCGAACATAAATTATCCTGTTGCCGGGGAACTGCAGCATTTCGATGCCGTTCCACTGCACAAACAGCCAGCCGCCGCACCTGGGGTTGTCCGAGACGACAGCCTGCGCATGGGCAATACCCGAAGAGTCTATCGCTGATCATCTGCAGCACCTCGATGCCTGACTCTGCTGCGCATGCAGCCAGCCGCCGCACCCGGGTTTGTGCGAGCCACAGCCTCCGCATGGTCGAGATACCAGAAGATCGAGTCAACTGCTGGTAACTTGCAGCACCTCGATGCAACTTGATTCTGCTGCACACACAGGCAGCTGCTACATCCGCAATTAGTCGTCACGAGGGCCTGCAGATCAGCGATGTTGAGGTCAGAGGTCACGGAGATTGACAGTAAAATGATGTGGCGGTTGCTGTGCCGCATGGACAGCGGGTTGCCGCGCCCAATGTTCGACTCGACCCCCTGCATGGACGCTGGCTGCAAATAGCTGTGCAGCTCAGAAAGGCTGTCTGGTCATTCTGCAGCCAGCTCCCCATACATCTTGCCACTGCATCTGCGGCATTGTGTGCGCGGCAGCTACTTTCACTGTTGCACACGATGCCGCAGCCGTCTCATGGCATGGCGCGTGACGCCTTGCGAATCTTGCCGCCGCCACCCAATACACAGACTGAGGCATCTTCAAATGAGAGAGACACATTCTGCAACTCGTTGTGATGCTGTCAGCGATGCGTGCAGCGCCCTGAGGCTGCTGCTGCCGCCCGACATAACACAGCAAATGCTGTCTCTTTGAAGATGGACAACATGTCACCACCACCTGTGTTTTTGAAAATGGACAACAAGTCACCATCATGCTGCTGTTGATGCGGCCGTCCTGCATGGCCGCATGCAGCGCCCTGAGGTTGCTGCCGCCGCCCAAGACAAACACCGCCAGTTCTGCTCTCGTAAATTCGAACAATCATGCGGCGTCCCGTGACGCACCACGATGCTGCCGTTGATGCGGCCGTCCTGCGTGGCGGCGTGCAGCGCCTTCAAATTGCTGCCGCCGCCCGATACGAACACCGCCAGCTTAGCAGGCTCGCGCGCCGCGCCCATGGTCGGCTCTGGCGCGCCTGAGGCTGCTGCCGCTGCTGACGCCGCTGCTACTACAGGGTGGGCGGCGGATGCGGCCAACGGCGTTTTGTGCCTGCCGCGGCGCACGCTGCTGGACGAGCTGGCTGCGGGGTGCAGGCTGATGCCTGCCCCGGCTGAAGCAGCGCCCCGCAGGCGCTGGCTGAGCTGTATCCTGAGGCTGTCGAGCTGTGCGGCGCATTGCGGCAACCTGCACTGCGGCATGCTGCACTGCGCCGCATGACAACGGCTGCCGTGAAAGGCCGGACGCTCGGAGGCTAGCAGCATCCGTGCTTGCATGACGGCTCCAAGGTTGCACTGCAAAGGATGCGACTTTGAATGACGGCTGCCGCAGCCGTCACTCTGTGTCAACTTGGTGCGCAAGCAATGCGGGATCACTCGCGGCAGTCAAACATTGTATAACACATCTGTATCTGCAATCAAGGTGAACCTCTGTGCGAACAGCGATTGCTGAGGTGACAAGCCAGTCGATCCTGTACGTGATTGCAAGCCCGAGCCGGGGCTGGCATGCACGATCCTTGCTGAACGAGAAAACCTTCTTCCGAGTTGCGATCCCGAACGCGTAAATGCTGCAAACTGCTTGCCGTGGGAAGCGGGTGCGGTCATGACAGGGACATGATTGGTCTGGCAGTAGGACGCAGGAAGGTTATGTCCGTTTCTGGGAAACAGAGCCTTCGGTGATGTCATTTGCGTTGAAGATGTTCGGCAGCACGTAGCAAAGGAGATGAGTGCACATGTGTGGCTGCCGGCAGCGGAATGAAGGACATCCCGGCGGCACAGCATGCAACAGCGCAGCAGGCGTCGCTGACCCCCATCAGCGTTTGCACGAGAAGCGAGTGAAGGACCAGATGACTGAGCGGCAACTGGGATAATGAATTGCCGCTTGAGCTAGCGAGCTGCATGTACCAGGCTTGGTGCAGGTGTGTACCAGCAGAACAGGCATCATTGCGATGCTGTGGCGGCGGCCCAATCTTGCTGGTTTGTGTACGCCCAAAGGACGGCAGGCAGCGTCCGAACTTTCGATTCATGTCCCGCACGAATGTGACGCACTTTTCGGAAAGTTCGGCTGTCACAGCGATTTCTGACTGTCCAGGCGGCCATCGGCTGCCAAAGGCTCTCCCACACATACAGGTGTTCCCGCCGACACTCCGTCCAGTATCCACGCACTGCATGCATGGTTGCACTCTGGAGGCTCGCACCAGACACGACATCTGTCGCTGATGTCCCGCAGGCATCAAGTGCCATCCATCAGCGTGGCACCCAGCCAGTGGTTCCAGCACTGATGGAGATGCCGCCTTATGGTGAGTGGCAGCATGTCAGATCCGCCGGCTGCCGGGCCATCAGCACCACCTGACGGCGCTGCCCACAGCCAGCCAGGTGCACCTGCGCCAGCAGCTGCTGCTGCACCCACAGCTGGCACAGGCGCACAGCTGGCGTGCACGTTGGGAGCCCAGGTGCAGCGAGGCCGGCAGCAGGAGCAGCAACAGCAGATTCATGACCAGCAGCATGATGCTGAGCCCCCACCACTGTCGCACCACGCTGCTGAGGACGGTCGGCAGCGGCAGGACCAGCCGCAGGTCACGGCAGTGGCACCTGCAGCTGCAGGGCCTGCAGACACAGGCCCGCGCATGGGCACAGGGCAGGAAGAAGCTGCCGACGGTTCCCTGCAGCCCAGTGGCCGGCTGCCTCCGCCACAGCAGCAGGCCGCAACTGCAATTGCAGATGTGCATGCAAGGGCTGCAGGTGCCGGTATGCGTTAGCGACAGGTAGACACTGACGCAGCTGCAGCTGGGGACTCAGAGCCGGAGGACTACCCGGACCGACGGCGGAGGCTGCCGCTCAGTCCTCGGGAGCATGATGAGGGCAGCAGCAATTTATATAAAATTTGTCATTGGCCTTGGCTGATGCGTCACGTTGCTGTATGCGTGCATGATGCTGTTGCACTCCGTGCTGCACTACCTCGCTGCCCCGGGTTTTGAACTGCAGACCGTCTGGATGAGGTGCGGACACGGGACTGGCCCATGGACCAGCAGGATGGGGCATACTCCATCGCCAGGGGCTACATTGCTGCGCCGCCCATCGACGCCGGGCACCAGCCTGCCACTGGTCCGCCGTCAGCCCCACTGTCTCATGCAAATTGCAGACTCCACGACATCTCCCTTGCTGTACACAGGAATCAATCTCGATGTTTCTTCAGGGATTGCTCACTTTGCTTCGTCATCCTGCATGCAGAGCACGGGAAGGCAGTCCTTCACATCGGAGGAGTTGCGCCTGGTGAATGCTTGTCAGCGCTGACATGCTGTGCGTCAATGCTCTTGGTGTATTTGCGCCTCATGGTGACATATCCAATCCTGACGACCTTGATCGACGCGCAGCGGGGATCCAACTGAAAGGTGTGCCGCACCTGACTGGGGTAGAAATGGGCCCGCCTCCAAGTGCCCATGTCGCCCCCATATCATGGTCACATTATTTACTTTCCGGCATCTCGTCTGCGTTGCTCTACAGTGCATGCGGCATGCGCCAGACTTTCAAAACGTCTGCAATTTCATGCTTCGCCAGGACACTGGCGAAACAAATCTGCAGACTGCACAATCCTTCAGTTGACATGTGCAGGCAGCCTGGAGGCCTCGCTGCGCACCTCGCCGGCACGAAGCAGGCTCACATCGACGAGGTGTCGGCGGCGAACGAGTTCCTGCTGGCCAACCCTGAGCAGGTAGATCTGCCAGCGGGTGGGATGAACAGACAGCAGCTGACCACCAGAGTTGCCATTCAGAGATCGCCCGGAAGTGCAACAACAAACCCACTGGGGAAGTTGGGTTTTCCAGACAGTATTCTCCAGATGTATTGCCATTCACTGTGCATTCGCCAATCACTATTCACCACACTGGTGCAGGTGGACTGTCTGGAGCGGCGGGTCGATCGGTGGATCTACAAGGTCGACAAGGAGCGGCGCAACTTTGGGAAGGCGCTGGAGGACGGGCGCTACGCCTGGCAAGTGCGCACCCTTGCACAAGATTTTGGGATCACTACATACCAGCTTGTTGACATATGTGCGTCACCTCAGGACGCGAGAGTGAGCGGCTGCATAGTGTTGAGCAAGTGGCGGGCATGTCAAGTGAGATTGGATGGTATGTGCCTCTTCTGCACTTGATGGTGGCTCACGGCACGACAACAATGATGCCATATTGAGCAGCTGACAGCTCATCATTCAGCTGAGTTGACTCCTGCTTCTGCCGCGCAGGGCCCAGCCATGCTTCTGCCGCTGCCGGACGTCCTGAATGCGGTGAAGCAGCTGCAGAAGGGCACGCCGCTGACGGGGTTCATCTCGATCAGCGACCAGTGCTTGGTGGCTACACACATGCGGACAGCTTAACAGGGTGACAGGAGCAATGTGTTTGGTGCTCGTGCATGATGATCGATGTGGATGGAGGAGAAAAATGTAAACAGAAAGCAGCCTGCTGCTTTTACAGCGATCCACTTGCAGCCAAATATCATGTGGATCATCACGCAGCACCACCGCCGCGGCCAAAACCGCCGCCGCCAAAGCTGGGCGTGTAGCCCGCAGGCGCGCCACCAGCCTGTGTACAGTGAAACGCGGTATAAGAGACGGAGCGCAAGAGAAGTCAGTAGCGCAGTGATATTCAGTCGATAACGGCAAATGACAGCCAAATGTGTGGGACCAGCTTGATCTTTCACCTTGTCATCGCCGGCAGGGCGGCCTCGGCCGAAGCCCTCGCGCGGGGGGCCGCCGCGGTAGTTGTCCCTGTCGCGGTCGCCACCGCCGCGGCCAAAGCCTGCACATGCACGTCGCACGACAAGTGGCCGTTGCTCCTAATGTTATGTCACTACCTGGCTTGGCAGGCGGCATGCTTGCACACGCCGTCTGGACGGCACTTTGGGAACAGGATATACAGGATGGACTATGTTCACAGGAGTATCTGCAGATACGAACAGGTGAAAGTTCTGGAGAAGTTGCGATGTGACAGGAGGAGAGGCTCACCGCCGCCCTCGCCAAAGTCGCGGCGCGGGCGGTCGCCGTCGAAGCGGCGCGGGGGGCGGTCACCGCCACCGGGGGCGCGCTCCAGGGCCCGCGTGCTCTTCTTCAGCGTGTTGGGCACGTCGTCCGCCGAGATGTTCAGGTACGTCCGAAGGTATTCGATGCCCTCGTCGGTCAGGAACCTGCATTGCAGCGCAAAACGTAGATCAGAACGGGTGGATCATGTCACCATGTGGTTGCCGGGAGGATGGTCGGCTCAAAGTTCCGAACATCAGCAAAGCTGCTGAGACAGAGGCGCAGGATATGCCTCGACTGGGACACAGTTGTTTCACTGCCAAGACAGGGGCTGCAGAAATACACACTCAAACATGGCTCGAAGTCTCTATACGGTCACCACAGCAGGGGTGCTGCTCAGGTGCAGAGGCGCAGGAATGCCCTCGGAAGGAGACACAGACATCTCATCGCCATCTAGTTATATGTTGCTACCACAGCTTGCGGCTCATGATCCCGACTTTCAGGCAGGTGCCTGAGATGATGAGGAACAGGAGGTCCTCATGATGGGATTGGTGAACTCATAGCCGCACTACTATAGGCAGACGCCGCATCTCAGCTCGACAGCCCATCTGATCGTCCTAGCACAAGCGCTCGGACGCAAGAGGAGCAGGAATGCCCTCGGTCTTGGGACGGTTGATCTCACTGCTGAGCTGAGCTTGTTGCCTAGTATATATAGTTTGTGTCATGAAGTTGGGTTTCAAAGTCTAGGGTCTAAGGGGCCCGGCCACAACCCACTTTTGGCGCTTCACGCGACTTTCAAAGTTGATCATACAGAGGAAACCGCCCACCAGTAGTAATGTCTCCATGCGAAGCGCTCGGTGACCAGCTCGCGCGACTTGAAGGACTGCATCAGCTTGATGACGACCAGGTTGGAGACGTCCACCTCCGGGTGCTTCGGCAGGTTGAAGTCCTTCTCCGCAAACAGCACGCCCTCTGCAGTGGAAGATAAGTGCGATGTGAGGACCGTTGTTTCCATAGTAGCATGCAATTGGGTGTTGAAGACGACGCCGGAAGCCAGCTCGACAGCCACCGCTTGTCCCATGCCAGGAGCTGGCAGCGCAATTTGAGGAGCAGGAACACCCTCTTAGTGTGGCTGATTGATCTCCTTGCTGGCTGTCGCCAGGATGTGCAGCGCACTTGATAGAAAAATGTCTGATCAGCTCGACAGCCACTGGTGTCGCGGCGCCAAAACTTGGCGGTGCGTCAGTGAGGAGCAGGAAACCCCTCTTGAAATGGCTGGTTGATCTCATCGCTGTCGGCAACACACAGCTACAGAGCAGTCCGCGCCTGCGGTGACATATCAGCTCGAGGGGCCCCGTTAGCAGCCAAAAGGCGGAGCGAGGAGCAGGAAAGCTCTCTTGGGGGCCTGTTGATCTCATCGCTGACGTGAAACACAGGCAGCGACACAGGTGAATGGTGAGTAACGGAGGCGCATCAGCTCGAAGGACCCAGCTGTCCAGCCAAAAGGCGGAGCGAGGAGCAGGAACGCCCTCTCTGGGGTCTGGTGATCTCATCGCTGAGCACTGCACGCGGTCGCAACTGGGTTCAGGGTGTTTCCGAGGTGCTGCACTGGCAGAAAAGAGGGGATGGGCGGAGGAGGCACCTGTGAACAGGTACTTGTAGACCGCCTTGCGGTCAGATTTGGAGATCAGCATGGTTGCTGGCTCCGGTGGGAGTACAGACGCGTCGGCACAAGGCCAACTCGACTCCCGGGAAAGGCACTGAGGCCTGCAAAACAGACGATGCAGTTTGAGTCTTTCGCAGCATGTGGCCATTTGCACGGCGCATAAATGCATCCGCACGCACATGAAGACGCATAATCAGACAGCGTGCACCGCGTTCCGTCACAGGAGACGTCGCGGTGCAACAAGCCGCCTCGTGTGCAAAGGTGTGCGCTGTGCAAGCAAATTAGGCAACGTGCGCCAGCGTGCGGTCTCACATCAGGTGATCATATGCTTTGCACACCTGGCACTGCGGATGACGCCGCAGGTCGTTGAGAGAAAAGAGACAGAGCTCGTTTCGAGAGTTGCTTTTCGGCGGACCACTAAAAACCCTAATTCGGCGGCCAAGGGGCATGGTAAAACAACAGGCGGGGCGTGGTAGCATGCTCCGACAACAACAGCAGCGCCTAGTGGGGCGCATTTGCAGTTGCAACTGTTGAGGCGTGCTTTGTGCACCATATACGAGAGCTCGAGTGCTGGAAGAGGTCTTCAACACAGTCCGACTGGTGCACACCTCAGCTGAGCAGCCATGGCCAAGCCCAGGGTGAGTTGCCAGCCATTGTACACTTGTCAGATCTTTAACACATTCATCATACATCTGCTCCAACATGTTGCTGCACCGTCATCCTGTGATTTCCTCACAATCCTCAAACATGCATGCCGCCTAAGCGGCACGCCGCATGCTGCGCCTGCAGAAGAAGAAGCGCACGCACCAACCGGTGTCTCAGGATCCGGCTAAAAAGGGCGACCCAAAGAGCTTCGTCTTCCGGCGCGGCAGGCACGGGGTGAGGGCTTTGCCTCTGCGGCAAGTCAGCTAGCGCCGCTGACATTGCGCACCAGCATGCGGCCAGCAGCGCATGCTGCAGTCGAAAGGCTACAGCACAGCATCGCACATGGCTTGCTAGCGAGCATTAAGCAGTGCAAACGGCAATCTGCAGCATTGGTATTGGTGTTGCCTGCCGCACGCTGTGAGCACCCAAACAGCCGGGGTCCGTCCTCGTACTGGGCTCCCAAACCCTGATCCCACAACCCGCAGCTGGTGATGGCGGACCTGGAGGCGGACCTCCGCAAGGTGATGGCGCCGCACACGGCGCCGCGGCTGCGCGAGTCCAAGCGCAACGTGCTGCGCGACTTCGTGCACATCGCTGGGCCGCTGGGCGTGACGCACTTCCTGGTGCTGACGGCCACCACGCATGCGTCCTACCTGCGCGTCGCCAAGAGCCCGCGGGTGATGCTGCTGTTCTTATATGACAAGGCTGCGGCAGTCGCGCCTTACGGCGGCTGACAGACATGGAAGAAGTTTGTTATCCTGCTGTCTGACAACTGGACAGGTTGCATACAGCCATGTACTCCGGGTTTCCGCAACCTTTTCTGCTGTGAGGGTCTGCAGCTAAAGTCGCGGATGTGGAAACCTGTGTGCAGGGCCCGACGCTGACCATGCGGGTGCACGAGTACGCGCTCATGCGGGACATCGCGGCGGCGCAGCCGCGGCCGCGTGCACCGGCCAGCCTGTGGGCCGCGCCGCCGCTGCTGGTCATGAACAACTTCGGTGAGCTGTCGCTATCCCTATATTGCATCACTGCATTCTTCAGTGCAATGTCCAGGAGAAACAGCCAGCTGCGGCCGCGCGCAGCAGCCAGCCTGTCGGCTGCGCCGCCGCTGCTGGTAATGAATAACTTCGGTAAGTTATGGCTACTTGCACATCAGTCGCTGCTGCCAGAACCAGGTTGCGGCAACAAGGGTTGGCAGGCGGCCTTGCACGCTGGGCAGCCTGTGAGCTGCGTCGCAGCTCCTGACAATGGTGGGTTACGGTGTACACTGTACCTGCTTTGCAGTGGTCTCCAGTGCCATGCTCAAGCAGGACAGTTGGCGGGTCAGCAGGCCAGCCTGTGAGGAGCGTCGCTGCTGCTGGACATGAATGACTCACTGCACTGCTGACAGGCTGATGACCATCACGGTGCTGGAAACCCATCAATCTGCGTCCTGAACAGGCAGTGGCGCCGGGTCGCACATGAAGCTGGCCACGGTGCTGTTCCAGAACCTGTTCCCCACGCTCAACGTGACCACCGTGCGCCTCGCCAGCTGCCAGGTGCGCTTCCCTTCCTCCATTCGCACTCCGTTCATGACGCCTGCGGAAATCTGGGGCACTTTTTTGACGGCAACAGGTGGCAGCAATTGTTAAAACCGAGGCTATTGTTGGCACGCCCTGCAAGCCAGGGTCAAAAGCGCAAGGACGTCAGAGAGGCGATGTGTGACCACCGCTTTGCTGCATAGACACCCAATGCGAGTTGGGTTTATGCTGCCCCCTGTCTGCTGCAGCGGGTGGTGCTGCTGGACCACGATGCGGAGACAGGGCGCATCGAGTTCCGGCACTACGCCATCTCCCTGGCGCCCTCCGGCGTGTCAAAGGGCATAAAAGCGCTGGTGGGACGGCGCACGCTGCCCTCGTTGGCGGATGTTACAGACGTGGCGGACTTCCTCACCAAGTCTGGCTATGGCTCGGTGAGAACTTGGTAGCTAGAGCCGTACTTGGTGGAATGTCATCAGATTATGAGTTGCGTTGTCAAGGCGGTGATGGGGCGGCGCACGCCGCCGTCGCTGGGCATTATCACAGACGTGGCGGACTTCCTACCAAGTCTGGCTATGGCACATTGAGACCTTGGTTGACCTGTCTGAAATGTTATGTTCCCGCATGGCAGTGCTGACTTCATTCAACACGTCTTTGGCAGAACTGATCGAAGCAACCTGATGACACATCATGTGTGTGTGTGTGGGAGGTTGAGGGGAATGTTCCCTCCCAGGCATGGGCAAACGGCATGGAGCTGGCACAGCATAATGATCGTGTTGTTTGAAGGGTCGTGGCTGCTAATGGGGTGGAAGAATGTTGCTGACAGCTGGCTTTCACTGCTACAGGAGAGCGAGGGGGAGGAGGCGGGGGAGTCGCGCGTGACGCTAGCGCAGGATCTGGGCAAGGGCAACCTCGCGACCCGCCAGTCCCGCGTGCAGCTGCAGGAGGTGCACCTCACCTCTGTGGCGTATATGCAGCGCCGAACTGAGCTGTTTCAAATCAGCTATGATCTGGAACCACTCATCGGTGTGGCCATTGGGCATTGTGTGCATTTGAGCGTGGCACAGGGCCAGAACGAAGGAATCTGGCTGCCCACCGGTGCCATCAAATGTGCGGCAGCTGCGCGAATACTTTTCTGTATCTTGAGATCCTGTCCTGTAGCCCTGTCTGGTTATGATCTTCAGGAGACCCATCTGATGTGTTGTGAAAAGTCAGCGAGCACAACATCCTCATCAACACCTGCGACAGTGCTGCGAAAGAGCTTGCAGGGTGTCGAAGACAAGGACCGCCTGCGGCAGCAGCACAAGGCCCTCACAGCCCAACAGAGCTTTCACTGGGTGTACCGATCTGGTTTGCATCCTTTGTTTCCCTGCAGATCGGACTGCGCATGAGCCTGAAATCGTCAAGGTGGAGGAGAACCTGTGCGGTGGGGAGGTGCTGTTGCCCAGGCTGATGGAATATTTTGCAGCTAACTCAATACTGATGCTGCGCTGCAGATGGGGCCGCGTATGAGCCTGGAGAAAATCATAGTGGAGGAGGGCCTGTGTGACGGGGATGTGCTGTTCCACGCGGTTGAGGAGCGCTCCACGACTGATCAAGTCCTGGGCCGCTCTGCAGATTGGGCCGCGCACGGGCCTGGAGATTGTCAAGGTAGAGGAGGGCCTGTGCGACGGCAAGGTGATTGTTCACATGTTTGAGGAGCGCTCTGCGGGTGATCATGTATCGGTTTCGTCCTGCAGATCGGGCCGCGCATGAGCCTTGAAATCGTCAAGGTGGAGGAGGGCCTGTGCGACGGCAAGGTGCTGTTCCACGCGTTCGAGGAGCGCTCCCCAGCGGACGTCCAGGCGGGCGACGCCGCAGCCGCGGCGGCTCGCAGGGCGGCAGCAGAGAAGGAGGCCCGCAGGAAGCAGCAGGTAGGCCGATGCTGCTGAGAAGCACTTTTGTCAAGAACTGAACCTTCTGGTCTATGCATCACCCAAGCGGCGGCGGCGGCTTGCAAAATTGCTGAGAAGGAGACCTGCAGCAGATGGACAGTCGTTGACGAAGTCGCATACACCTCCAGAAGTTGTAGAAACATCTGCGTGGTCAGGCGGTGTCGGCTCGGAGGGCAGAAAAGGAGGCCCGCAGGAAGCAGCAGAAGGGCAGTTTGTGCTGACGCAATACTAGCCAGAGCCAACAATTGCACTTCCTGCATTGGTTGAAACGCAGCCCAACAACAATGTATGGAAGGGAGCAGTTGCAGGAAAACATGTGCTGGAAGGCAGCGGCTGCGGCTACGAAGGCACGGCCAGCGAAACCGTGTGCTCTCATGATAAAAGAAACACATGCCCTTTGTTGTGCAACTCGCAGGAGGAGAACGTGCGGAGGAAGGCAGCGGCTGCAGCAGCCAAGGCGGGGCCCGCCGAGCAACCCGCGGCCAAGCCCTGGTGGCAGCAGGAGCTGGATGCTGCGGCGGCGGGCAAGCGGTCGACAAAGGCCGAAGACGATGCTGCAGCCTTCAGAGAGGAGGTGCATTCGTACGCTAGATCCGACTGAGCAGTCTCACAGTGCGGCAGCATCCCAGCGGCACAGACTCTCTTCCGACCATAGATAATCTGAGGCTTATGTTGCTGCATCTTGACAGCAACGCCTGCGTCAGAGAAGCCCGAAGCACGGGCTGACGCGAGATGTATCATGCAGGTGGGCGAGGATCCGGATGTGGACTTCGCAGCGGGACCAGCCACGACTGGCGACGGCGCGCGTCCGGCTGGGCCCAAGAAGGCGGCGGCACCCCGGAAGCAGGGGCGGAAGCAGGTGGGGCTTGACCTGTGCAGCCTCACGACTGTGAAGCTGCATGCCTTACGGATCTGATGCACGAGCTCGTGTGTCATATCTTCATGGATTTTGCCGTCAGCTGGCGGCTCGTTGACAAGGGAATAAGTTTGGCTGCCACGACTTGGGCATCTCACTAAAATGTGTATCGGAGGGGAAATGTTCAAAGCGCTATTCACGAATATCATTGGTTCAATGCAGCTTCCTGGCGAGGGCATGGGCGGAGCGGCGGCGCTCAAAAAGCGGAAGCCAGGCGCATTCAGGGACCGCAGCGGCAGGGGGGAGAAGAAGAAACGGGAGGACAAGGCAGAGGAGTGGCAGGGGGTCAAGCGGCGGCGGAAGGAGGGCGGCAGCGGTGGCGGCGGCGACAAGTGCAAGGAGCAGAAAGGCAACAGGACGTGAGGAAGTTGATTTGTTGATGCGTCAATGACTGTCGTTCAGGGATCATTTCGTGAAGTGGCTTGAAACACGACGCGGTCATCAAGCGAACACACCAGATGCGTGTGGTCAAGTACATGGATGACATCACCCTGACATCAGCTGTTTTAATGATCTGGGTAATGTACTAGTAACAGGCTCCACTTTCATGCATGCAAGCTGTGTAATTCTTGCGATCCCATCTTTGGTCCTTTGGAATGGTGCTAGACACAGGCGGCTTTCCCCTTTCACTCCCTTTCAGAACGGTGGTGCGAAACTCGCGGCCCGCCTGTGCGGACGCCATTTGTTGACATAGCATGTATCTCGTGGCCAGAATGTGCTGTTTGCTCTAACCGTCCTGCACCTGTGGGCCTCAGCCCGTGAAAATCATGCCAACGCAAGGTTGCAAGCTGCCTTTTTTGGTCCGATTTCTCCTTCTGCCATCCTTCCGGGATTGACGATAGGTTTGCCAAAGGCCTCCGCCTCCCATCAGGTTGCCCAATCTTGCCTGTTCTCTATTTTCTTCTGTCTTGGAAGTTTTCTTCATCTTCAGGGGGTGACACGCACGCCAAAGGTCTCCGCCTCCACCACGAGCTCCGCAACGCGCTTGGCAGCATTTGCATTCTGTCCCGTCACCAGCTGGCCTGCACATTCACAGGGAGCCTTGTTATGCATCATCACCGACAGACGCATGGGCACGGTTGTCCATTACATGTTCCACATGCTGATGCAGTGTGATGGCCAGCACGTCTGAATGTGTTTGGCCCCACCCTGCAGCCAAAAGGGTCAAAACACCAATGAACCTTAACTCATGGAATCGTACGCCACATATCTGAATCATTCTCTCACCAGCGCGCACGGCCCAGGGGGCATCGATGGTGTCGGCGTGGCTAAAGATTGCGCCACGCTTCTTGAACTCCTCCGGCAGCGGGAACGGCACGTGCTCCACCATGCCCACCGCCATCTCATCATCACGCGTGGGGCCAGTCACCTGCAGAAAGGCGCCACAGGAAGCCACGTCAGTCCCTGCTGCTCGTTGGACACTTGTGGCAGCATATATCCACCGTGCCTGCCGCCCTCTCATCATTGCTTGTGGGGCCCGTCACCTGGAGACATACACTTTGACAGATTCTTCAGTCCTTCAGCATTGGCAGCAGATCGCACTCTTCCGGCAGCAGAAACGGCACCCAGTCCACCATGCCGTCCGCCATCTCGTCGTCGCACTTGGGGCCCGTCACCTGCAGAAGGCACCACTGGAAGCGCATCAGTGTCTGTGCGCAAGTGTCATGGTGGTGGATCCAGTGGTCCAGTGTGTCTACTGCCATTTCGTCATTGCGCGCGGGCCCTGCAGGAAGGCATCACAGAAGACCATGTCATTGTGGCTTAGACACTTTTAGGTACCAAGTCCGCCATGCACATTACATCTTGTCCTTGCACATGGGCCCGTCACCTGCAGAAGCGTCCGGTGGAGGCTCGACAATGCATATGCCTGTCACCTGCAAAGAATCAGTTGGCATCGACATGCTTGTGCGTTGCCCGGAAGCTGCCGGCTTTGTACAGCAGCATCACACATGAGCCAGTTGCCATTTGGCAGACACTTCCAATGTCATAAATGACACAGAGGACCGACCTGCTTGTACTTGACGTAGAAGTCGCCGGTCTGGCGGTCTTTGACATCCAGCATCGCCACGCCGCCGTGGCCGCAGGCGGCCACAGTGGCGCCGGAGGCCAGGGCGTTCTCCAGCAGGGTTCTCATCTCCTCGTTGACGGAGCCATCCCACATGATGCCGTGACCTGCACAACATTAAGTTCCCCAGGCTATTGTGAAGGATATGGACAAAGGTAGTGTGACCAACTTTTGCCAGAGGCGAGGGCAGTCTTAGAGCAAAGCTGTCGGCTCCTCGGTTGACAGAGTCGTCCCACATAGCGCCGCAGCCTGATCACAGAATTGCAATTTGACTTTGGAATGCAGAAGTAACAATGCTGCAGGCGAGTCAGTGCTCTTCAGCAGATTCCTCAGCTGCTCGGCAGCGAAATCGGCCCACATGATGCCGAGCCCTGCACGCAACCATTGATCAGCCAAATACTCATCCAGAAGCTCTTGTGATGACAGCTCTAAAGGAGAGGACATTTTCAGAAGCAGCATTTTCGGCTCCTCAATGACGCTGCCATGCCGTATCATGGCCTGCGTGTTGAATGAACACCATAAGGCACTCAGAAGAGAAGACTACATATCAGGAATCATCACTGATAGCATGTCCCAGGCTTGTGCAGCTTTCGTTTGACGCTGCTATCCGGACTACACGGTGTGCTCTCATACAGGATTTGGCAGTGTTTTGGTATCGATGCTGTTGTAATACGAGCAGTTCGTGTAGTTCTTGTGATAGGAGCGTCACTCCCCTTACACGAGGACATGCACAGGCAGTCCAGCTCAAGCAGAGGCACCAACACACGACCACATATGGTCGAGCAGTCATGACACGCTTGCACTCGACAGCCTGAAGCAGCAAGCGGGACGCCCCCTAGAGGACAGCATAGCTCACCTCCAGCCACATAGATGGCGTCGTAGATGGAATGGCGGGCAAAGACGATGCTGGTGGCTGACTGCAGCGCTGCGATTGCCTCGCCTGCATGGCAGCAGTCAGGTGTTGAGAAGTGATTGTGCGCCAGACACGAACGACTTAGCAGGGAGCCTGATTCACCCACCAACGCTGCCAGGCGCAGCACCTCAGAATCCCAACAGCACCCGCTTATATATGCAGCAGCCAGCATGCAGCTCACATCGACCATGCAATGCCAGTTTGGAACTTGTATTCCAAATCAGCCTTCTGCATGCCTCCCAGCAACAGCAAAGGTGTGGGAATCCACCGCCAAACAAGCGGCCGCTGGCCTGGGTGCCAGCGTCACACCTTGGACGCTAGAAGCCCACATGCGACACACCAACATCATAAACACCTAGAGAGTGCTGCATCCTCAGGAAGGACAATAAGTGCAATGCGCATGCACCTGATGGATGTGCACCTTCCAGAACAATAAGCAAGCATTCTTCCTGTGCTACTCGAGCAGGAGCACTTCGTTCATGAATGTTCAGGAGCATCAAGCTGGAGGTGGTACACACGACTACTGGCAACGGCGCTGCACCTCTCAAGCCACAGTTTGCTCAGGGAGGTCTCAGCCAACAGATATGTTTTTCCAAACCCAACTGCGGCTTGTATACCATAATCAGGAAGCAGCGCGCATTGGTGCATTGCTGCCTGCACCTCGGGTACCATGGTGTGCGGGTCCAAGACGCCACTCGTATGCACATATCTGGTGCATTCTGAACACAACCAGAGGGTTGTTGCCAAACAGCGCACCGTCAGCCAAGAAGCGGCGCACATCGGGGCAGCGGCGCTGCATCTCCGGCGTCACAGAGCGCGGGTCCAGGGGAATGACGCCTCCGGCGGGGGATGCCAGCTCCACCATGTAGCCTGCATGCACATCAAGGGCGCGGGTTTAAGGGCTGGAGTTATGAATTCGCTTGAAGAGGATCATTCATAGCCATCGTGGTCCCTAGTGGTTCATGAGGTTGATGCACCAGAGCATGACCCTTTGCTTCGCTCATCTGTGCAGTATCGTGCCCGGCTCTGTTGAATCAAGCTGCAGTCATTCCTCACTGAGACCAAAGTGCGGCAAGGCGACCGGCAACCTACCTTTCTGGCGGAAAACATAGTAGGGCACGGCCACCTCTTCGGCCCTGCAGTGGACATAGCGCAAACAGTACATTCCACATCGCTGCTACGCAGCGGAAAGCATCTGCGTGGTGTGGATCTGACACGCAGAGAAAGACAACAATGTCAATTATGATCTATTGGCATGTTGAATGGTGATGTGCTGTTACCAGGCGCCAGTGGGCTGCTTGGTGTCGGCCAAATGTGCTTGGCTGGTTGCCACAATCAGCACCCGCATCTGCGACATGGCTGCGCGTTTTACACTGACGACAGTGCTGCTGTTATGGTGAAAGGCCAGAGACCTTTGGCGGCTCTCCGATTGGCTATTCGCTGGCTGGCTGCTTGTGACCTGTCTGGCGCTGCCAAAGCTGATCGGCCGCAGCGTCAGGGAGATCAGCGATATACAAACGGCCGCCTCGGGGAAGGTGGTGAGCACACCCGGCAGGGGCGCCTGCACATATAAGTTTATGTCAAGTGAAATTTTGCCTTATTCTTTTCCTGATGCAATCTGACTTCAGACTTGTGAGGATGAAGCATGCCAAGCAGAGCGTGCGTCATGCAGCCAATACAAGAGCACGGCAAATCAGGAGTGGCATCGTTCACCTGAAGTCTGTCAGCGGCCACAGCAGTGCAGTGCCCGCGGCGTGCAGCGACGGCAGTAGCAGCTGCGCCGACGAGTTCAGCGTCCCCACAATGCACTCTGCTGCCCTGCAGACATGACCATCTGCTTGTGCAGGGGCAGCATACAGCCTGAAACACTCCGCCGCTGCAGATCACACGTGGTGCATTGGTCTGTATTTCATGGCGCCTCAAACCCTGGAAGATTGAGTCTCAACTGCTGTGTGTGTGCGCGCCTACCTGCGAGGCAGCACGTAGGCCTGGGCAGCGGGGGTGCGATGGCCGAGGAACGCTGGACCGATCTGCAGCCATTGCATGTGCATGTCAGTGCCTTGTCACTGCCTTGACATCGTGAAGATACTGCCTTGTGGGCTCTGATAGATGAATGATCATTCCCAATAGCGAAAGGACACTCCACAAGCTATCGATAGCAGTAACAGCAGTCCTGGAAACAGGACCGAGAGCTCTCCCACCTGGTCCGCCAATAAAGCCGCCGACTCAAAGCTGCAGTAATGCACAGCAGTCAGAGCCTGCCCAAACGCCCGTCGCCGGAGTGCAGTCATCATAGAGTTTGCGAGAAGAGAAGCTCAAGCCTCGGAAGCTGACGTATGCACACTCAGCCTCGGACTGAAAGCTTTCGTAACCACCTGCCACCTGTGCAGGCAGATGCAACATCTGCAGTTTCGACATCGTGATAAGGCTTTTGCAGGCACTGCCAGGATATTAGCCTTGGCAGCGTGTGGAGCAGCCAACGAGGATGGCGGCCGCACGCATCGCCGACAGGCCGCGGTCGCTGGAGGAAATAATGCCCTCCTGGTGTGTGCAGCACCGGCCTGCTGAGTTTGCCCACCCATTGCCGTGCTTTGCCAGGAATGATGCTCAAAGTGCTGCACAGCACCTCACAGCATTGCCAACAAGGGCATCCGGGATCAGCTGCTCGATTGATTTGGAGCACAGGCCGCCGCCGCCGGAAGCACTGGTGAAGCATGCAAAGGCCAACATGGCCTACGAGAAGCAGACCAAGGAGTGAGTTGATGCATAGCACTAGCCCTGAATAATGCTATGGCAAAAGCTGTGCGATCCTCCAATTTGCAGCGCTGGCCTTTGATGCTGCGGTCGCCCAGCATCTGCTTGCTGGCAGATGTGCATGAATTTGACTTGGAGCTTCTATGATCTTGCCAAACCTGACTTTGTTCGGCTGCATGCAGCTGGGACGACCCCTTCGACCCGGACCTGTCCCAGGTGTGCCATCGGCGCATTCCCCGCACACATGTCAAAGTGTTACACAGAGCGACCGTGCCGCCTCCTTCTGGTGCTGCACTTCACTGCCGCCCGGTTTGTAGCACAATCTGTCTAGTTGACCAAGGCCGCTATCACGCTTTTGGGTTCCCAGGTGTACCCGGCGGGCTATGAGCCGCGCACGCGCCAGTTCATGCGCATGCTGCCGCACGAGCAGCCCTACCACCTGGAGCGCGAGACGGTGCGTCAAACCTGAGAGTCTCCCCGAGGCAGTGTTAATAAATCATAAAGAAAGATATCGCACATCGTGAAATGCCCTTCCACAGCTCCACAGCAGCGACTACATACAGCATGCGCCGTGAGTCGACGCTGCTGTGTGGGTGCCATCTGATGAGCTGATCTGCCCAAGACAGCAGGCCATTACCCATTGCAGTGGTTTCGGGAACACAGTGCACGTTCCTGCGTGTTCTGCTGCGTGCACGTGGACTGCGCAGTGGCAGCAGCTTGTGTTGCCGCTGTGAATTTCCGCCATAAGAGCAGCAGGATTGCATGCTCTGTAGGGTGCTGATGTGCATGCCCCAGGTGCATCAACAAATGCCAATCAGCCAAGATGCATGCGTTCTGCACAGATCATGTAGATTGACGGCACTTTTTGGCAATGACACTGGAGCAAATTCTGTGTCTTGTGACATGCAGATCCACCCGGCACTGATCGACCGCAACCGAAGCCCCGACCTGCCACTGGACCAGGTGCGCACTTGCGTCATCTAAACCCTGACCACAGATATTTCCTGACAAAGAGGTAGACCGCTGGTCGGGCGTCGACACCGCCACGACCCTCGCTTGTGTTTGGGGACTGCCGGTCTGACTTTGCATTTTGCACTTACTTGTCCAATGCTTCCCTTGCAACGCTGGTTTGCCTGTGTCACTCTGCAACCGAGGATCACACATTGAATGCCGCGACTTGGGTATCAGATCTTCAAGAGTCTTCAGCAAATCAACACTAGAACTCGCAGATTTGGTCGTAAGATTTGTCTGTGCAACAATCTTGACCATTGCAGGTGCCGTACCCATCTGGGGTGCCACACCCTGGATTGCACCTCTGCTCCGCCAAGAAGAAGTTCAATCTCAAATATAAACTGTGTAGGAACTCATATCGCACTGCAGGTGCCGTACCCGTCTGGGGTGCCGCGCCCCGGCCGCGGCTCAGCAATCCTGCAAACATGTTTCCAACTACAGGTGTCACATCATTCGCTAAGTCACACTGCAGGTGCCATACCCGTCTAGGGTGCTGCGCCCCGGTCGCCACACCCACATTGGCCTCCATACCAATAGCTGACAATGCTTATGTTTGAACCTCATAACTGCTTTTCACAGGTTCCGTACCCATCTGGGGTGCCGTGCCCCGGTCGCCACACCCACATCGGGTTGCGACCTTGCAAAAATTGCAATGTGAGGTGTCATGTCAACCGCTAATCACACACCGCAGGTGCCATATCCATCTGGAGTGCCACGCCCGGGCCGCCACACCCACGTCGGCTCTGCCACTCTGCCGCTCGGCGGCCGCCGCGCCCGGACCACTGCTGCGCCTCCGCCCCTGTCCACATCCGCACCTCTGGTGAATTGGTCGTGTACAGTGGTGCATGGCACACACATTGGTGAGATGCTGACTGGACGGCTGTCTGATGGCGAGAATGCTGCTGGGCACAGATGCAACCATTGGCGGCCCGCAGGGGCTTGCTATTGACATCGTGACCTTCTCAGGCACAAGCAAACTGTGGATTTGCACATGCAATGGGACTGCAGGCTGGCCTGCGACCTGAGGAGGAGTTTGCTGCTGAAACGATCTTCTCAGGCCCAAATACATATATAGTCTTGCACAGGCGATGGGACTGGAGGCCGGGCTGCGGCCTGGGTAGAAGATAGCTGCTGGGGATGGGCGAAACCATGGGCAGTCCGCAGGCGGTTCCTACTGATATAAATTCGGCTTTGGCACAAGAGGTCTGTGTGTTTGCACAGGCGATGGGACTGCAGGATGGGCTGCGGCCCGAGGAGGAGGTCGCTGCCGGGGAGGCAACCATTGCTGGGCCTCGGGGCCCTGCCACCTCTGGACCTGTTATGCGGTGCGTGAGTGGACTGACACATATGCAAAGTCCACTTTGGTTGAGATCCTCACAACGGTGCACAGATGGAGGGGCTACTGGTGTCGTTCGGGGCCGTGCCAGATCTGGGCTTGTCATGCGGTGCATCAGGCTGGTGTTTCAGCTCGATTCATTCGCATTGATCGTCCCTGATCCTGCTGTAATTGTTTGCAGACGTTTGAGCTCAACAGGGCAGCTCGAGATGTCCCTGCACAACCATCTACAGTCTAGGCGCTGCACATGCCCATCAATTGTACTTGTCACGGCACCTCATCGTCCAAATCTATCTGACGAGCAGGAATGCGACATCAGAGGCAAAACAGCTGGTCGACCTCAGCCCCAATTGCTACAGCCTTTGACTGTGCCTGCGTCCTTCACTCAAAAGGGGCATCTGCCTGTCCGCAGGGAGAAGGTCGTGTTCGGAGCAGAAGACATGGAGATCAGCCCGGCCACCGCATCCTACCAGACCTCCGTCGGTGGCTTCCCCCGCGCCGAGATGAAGGCCCCCGCGCCGCAGATGCTGCGCCCCACCTCCGACCTCAAGCCGGGCATCGCCGTGTTCAAGTCCGCACCCCGCGCTGAGGCCATCGTGGTCAAGGTGATACATATGTTCAAGGCGAGAGGATAACTTGAGATGAGCATGTGATTGACAGCCCTGTGCAAACATACTGCGCCGGATGTCCAGATGTAATGACTGGCTCCTCTGATTGATGCAAGAGGACCTTCCGCAGCAGCAAAATTGACAGCTGATACAAATGCATGGTTTTCTGCGTGGCAAGCCGTCGCTTGCTGCTGGTCGCTTGCTGCTGATGGCTTTGTGGCAGCTCAGAGGAGTTGGAGGTATATGTCACATCTGAGACCGCAGGGTCGCGCACAAGTGTTCAGGTGCTGCTGGTGAGAATGAGCACAGGAGCCGCCCAAAAGACACCAGCACATCAATCATATTCCAACCGAAACAGCGCCTGGACTGCAGGAAGTGGAGAAGCACACGAGCACGAGCAGCCGCAGCATGCCACTACTGATGCCGCCTGCCAGCAGCTGCATCTCAAGATAGTTGAAGGCCACAAGTGATTGGGGTCGTCATATGTTCATTAGTTTCCCTGTACACACAGCAGGAGGAGCAGGTGCACAAGCACCTGGGCGCCTTCGAGTGCCGCAGCCGTATGCTGCAGCTGCCGCCTACCGCATGCCGGGCATTCGAAATTTTCCACCTGGTCGAAGCTGGCCACAGCAGTTGTGACGTGTTAGCTACGACCTGTGCACTCTACACGCAGGAGGAGGAGCAGGTGTACGAGCACCTGGGCACCTTCGAGCACCGCAGCCGCATGCTGCAGCTGCCGCCCGCCGGCATCGCTGAGGAGGAGGAGGCTGTCGCCCTCCCTGTAGTGCCCCGCAAGGCTGAGGTGACCCATTTGGTTGTGTATGTTATGCACACTGTGTATGTTATGCACACAGTCCGCGTCCGGATGAAAGGTGGTAGCTGCTGGCATCTCTTAGCTGCCTCCGGCCGGCATCGCCGAGGAGGAGAAGGCTGTGGCCATGCCCGTCGTGGTCCGCAAGGCTGAGGTGACATATAGCATAGGTGTCTTTGGGGGATCTTACCCGTCTGAAAGGGTAGTGGTCCTTTCGGCTTTGTGTTTCATCTGACATGTGAGCATGACAAGGGCACAATTGCTGGCCATGCAGAAAGTGGAGGGAGCGGCTGCACAGGATGATCTCGTCTAGGCCATGGCAGTTGCAGGGGAAGTGGCAAGATTACAAACTGCAAGAGTTGCTGCTCATGTTTTGCTTGCCTGCACTTTGCAGGTGGTGCCGCCAGCAATGGGCACGGCGCAGCAGAAGAGGCGGCGGCGCTGACTCATCAAGTAAGATCAGATGCATTCCAAAGACAGAGACGCCTGCATGTCACAGGTGGTGCCGCCGGCGATGGGCGAGGCGCAGCAGAAGGTGAAGGAGGCAGCGGCGCTGGAGGAGACACCCGCCGCGGCCGTCGCCAAGGCGGTACAATCCAAATTCCCAAGCTGTGTGCTCATCAAGCATCTCGTCTGTCACCTGCACGTCACAGGTGGTGCCGCCGGCAATGGGCGAGGCGCAGCAGAAGGTGAAGGAGGCAGCGGCGCTGGAGGAGGAACTCGCCAAGACCATTGCCAAGGCGGTGCAGTATGCGGAGCAGAGCGACGAGCTGGAGGCCATGGCCGTAAGTGAGGCGGCTGCGGCTGCAGAGGCGACCAAGCAGGCCAAGCAGACACCTGAAGAGCTCGAGGTGCAACATCCTTGGGATTTTACTTGGAAGCGTTTTGTTTGACATCAGTTTTCTGGTTGTCAGCCCATTCACAGGACTCAACGCCAGTCGGTCAAAATTCTCAAGGGGTCAGGTCGGGATGGTGGCCATGTGCAGAAACACAGCGCCGCCAGAGTCGAGCGCCTGCGCAGCATGTCTGGCAAAGCTGCTTTGGGATCAGGGAAAGATGCATACCCTCCACTTGCATTCATGATCATTGGCACGCTACCAATGCTGCGAATTTCATGTCGTGTTCCCCTATGCAATGGACACTGATGTTGACATCACTGCTCAATCTTTTGTTGGAGGTGCACCGGGGGAGCTGCACCGAAAGCTGGATGCAGCAACATGTTCTGTGCATGTTCTGGCGGATCTCCTGATGCTTGCAGGCGCGTGTGGTAGAGCTGCGCCAAAGCCTGGCAGCAATGCGGGCCGAGCTGCACAAGAAGGAGCAGGCCGTGGCCTCCACCCAGCGGTGAAGTCCTCGGCACGATCCAGTTGCAATTTGCTTGCCGCCAGTCATATGCCAGTGGCAGAACCTCCCAGTTGAAAGTCCATTAGGCCCTCCCTTCCCAGCAGAGTCTGATGTGCTGAGCAGAGCCATCGACTTCAACAATTTTCCTGAAACATTGCGAAGCAACTGGTAGGGTTCTAGTTCCGTGCAGCATTTTGAGGCAACTTGCAAGCTGGCCGTACAGACATGCCCTAAGCAGGTGCGCACGAGCTCGTCAGTCGAGCAGGTGTGTTGTGAACCGGCATCTGGCAGCGCTTGCTGCGTTCAGTCGAGCGGGGCTATCGTGACTGGGCATCTGGCGGCCTGTGGTGCAGGGAGCTGGCGCAGCTGAACCAGGTGGCGGCCCGCAAGCTGGCCTTCGTGGACATGCTCAAGGCGGAAGCAGCGGAGCGCGAGCGCCAGGTGCTGAAATGCTGCTCATGTACCTCGAACTCGGCTGACATTTGGTTGAAGCTTCCTACATGCGCACATGCGAGCATGGACCTACGCCAACGGAGACAAAGGGCCTCATGTATATGACTATGCCACACACGAACATTGACAAATTTGAGGTACGAACGAAGCCCTGAAATTGATTCTGCAAATGTTGCAGGTGGAGGACCTGAAGCGGGCGATAGAGCGGCTGCAGGTGCTGCAGGGCGAGGCCGAGGCCGCCTCCCAGCACGCCAAGGTTTGCCACCTGTGCCACGCCTCCTTCATGCTTCCAGGAACTTGCTTGAAACATGTCACTCGTCTTGGCGCTCATCAACTGTTGTGCAGTCGCCTGTAGCACACACACATTCCTGGTTGTGGCTGCGTTGCTTAGCAGGCAGCATTGTCTGACGGTAAAGCCAGGCGGTGGCATGCTTGCTCACCGTTCAGTTCATCTCAGGGCTCTTTCAACCCACGAAAGAGGCTGCACAGCTTTTTAGCATATCACCGCTGTACTGCTGCAACCATGTGCGTCAAGGACGAGGCTCAGAAGAATGTGCCGCCGCACTGCCCTTGTGTGTTCTGCCAGAAGCCAGCCGCCTGACATTGACAATTGATTGTTGGGGAGGCTCTTGCCGCTGCCAAGAAGGTGGAGTCAGGAGAGGTTCCCATGCATTTTATGCAACTTGGGTGGACAAAATTCTTGCTTGTGACTCCTGTTGACAGTTGCTGCTTCGAACTGCAGCTGAAGGAGGGTGCGATCGAGTCTGTGGTAAACGTTTAGGAAACGGGAGGAAACTTTGTTGTGACTCCACGCGTGAATGGAAAGCATGCAATCGCCTCTTGTCACTGGTTGTCGCTGCCAACTGCAGGTGATGGAGGGTGAGGCCAAGACAGTGGTGAAACAGGTGGAGGACGAGAAGACTATTCACTGCGATCTAAATTTTCTTTACTGGATATTGCCGCCAACTGCAGGTGATGGAGGGTGAGGCCGAGACGGTGGTGAAACAGGTGGAGGACGAGAAGGTCACCGTCTCCGAGCTGACCCTGGTGCGCCCTGGTGACCCTGCCATGTGTCAGTTTGCATCATAGCAGACAGTGGTGTTCAAGCATGTGCATGCACAACAAGTCGGGTCTGCACAGCATGATGCAGCGCTCTGATTTTCGGCCGTGAGCTGACAGACCGCTGCTGTATGTAGGCACAGACAGAGGCGCAAGGCGGCCTGCAGGATCTCAGCAGGAGCCCAGTGGCTGCTGTCTCAGTCACGGCGACAGCGTGCGCCCAGACCTCATTGCAACTGAAACCCTTATCACTCTGCTCCCGCAGGAGATGGCGGAGGCGCAGGCCAGCGTGCAGAAATTCAGCAGAGAAGTCGGGGCTGCTGTTTCAGCTGGCCAGCATGCGCCCAGACCTGCTTGCAGCCACAATGGATCATGTTGCTGCTGGAGGAGATGGCGAAGGCGCAGCCCGGCGTGCAGGAGCTCCTCAGGGACCTGGCGGCTGTTAAATTGCAGCAGGTCAACACGTGCAGAAACTGTTGTGCTTGCCAAAGCTCGTGAGAAATTTTGTAATCTAGTTCTGCTGCTGCAGGAGATGGCGGAGGCGCAGGCCAATGTGCAGCAGTTCATCAGGGAGGTGTTGTTATCTTGCAGCGGACAGTCTCCGTGCAAAGATCCAGCTCCGATTGCAACACCTATTGCGGTTGCTGCAGGAGATGGCGGATGCGCAGGCGGGCGTGCAGGAGCTCACGAGAGACCTGGCGGAGGCGGTGGGCGCCGAGACGCAGGCGGAGGCGCGCATCCGCCTGGCCGCAGAGCAGGCCCGCGTGCACGCCGAGAACGCCGTGGTGAGACTCCAAATGTTGATATCAAATATGTGTGGTGTCCTTGTGCCGCATTGAGATGAAGTCATTGCACTTTTTTAGAACGGAGATGAGCATGAAGATTACCTCTGCTGGTTCACCTAACGAAACCTTACTGCAGACACACATCGATGTGCTTATTTCTTACACATCATGTGGTCAGCAGGGGCACTCACAATATGGTTTTGCCTCACAGGCTGCGGAGGAGAAGGCCAAGCGCGCTGCGCAGAAGTGGAAGGAGGTGGCCGCCCAGGTAGAGAAGCTCAAGCTGGTCGAGATCAAGCTGTGGGAGGAGGTGAGAATATCAAAAAAAAAAGACCTGCCGCCTGGCTTCCACCAGAAAAAAATTTCCAAGACTTGCAATGTACAGGCTGCCCAGGCAAAGCAGCTCAAGCTGATGGAAAATCAAGCTGTGGGAGGAGGTGAGACGGTTGTGGAGATATCTGTTGCCTGGCCTCCTGGAATTGGTTGGTTGCCCGCTTGTTTGCACATTGCCATTTTTGATGTGCTTTATGATTGTCAGATCTCGAGGCCAGCGCTGTGCTGCATTTCGGCGTTGGTGCCAAGCAGACGCTGCATGTGTGGGGCCTGGCTGACGAGCTCCGCGTGTTATGCACTGGCAAAAATGATGCTGTCGTAATATGTTGACGTTGACATCCGCCCTTGCAGGTGCGTGTGCTGGGAGACAAGGTCGGCTCCACGCCCCACCCCCACCGCCTGAAGGTGATCTTGCATAGCAATAAACCCTATAATTTGTATGCTTTGCTGGCGTTTCAGGTCAAAGTACAATTAAGTTACGCTTCGCAGTGTTCAAAATTGGGACATATTTCCCGACATGCAGCAGGCACATGTGAATGTGCTACATTGGGGTTAGAGGGCACAGCCGCTGGTCAAGGCAGAGGGGGCAAACACATCTTTGGACATGTTGCTGCTGACCAGTCGCGCAACTTCGTTGCATGGCGTTTGCGTGTGGTTCAGGTGCGCAGGGGTGAGCTGCCCCAGCCGATGCTGAAGGCTGAAGAGGGGGTTGCAAAGGAACACCTTCGTGTCAGAGCCCTTGTCGATCGAACATGCAGTTTCATGGTCACACAGGAGCCGCGCGTGGTTCAGAAGCGCCGTGACGAGCCGGCCCAGCCGCTGCTGCAGGCTCAGGAGGCCATCGCGGCGGCGCAGCAGATGCTGGCTGCCGAGACCCTGCCCAAGGTTGCTCGCGCAGGTACACAGCTGCTTTCCGCTTGCTTCACGAACAAAACGCGGGTCTACTGTCAACTTGGTGGCAGCAGTCAGCGGCAGCGACGCCGGAAGTTTGGCCGACGAGAGCCTGCCCGGGCTTGCATGTGCAGCTCAATGTCCTCCTTTCTGCAACACCTTTTCCATATTTGCTGGACGAGACTATATAGAGAGCCACTTGGCAGCGCAGCAGACCCCGGTCGTCAAATTTGAGAAGAGCATCTGCACAGGTGTGGATTCACGTAGATATGAGGTGTAAGAATGGGTAACATGACGGAATGTATCTCCGCAGCAGGAGGCCATCACGACAGCACACGCGAGCCTGGCCACCAAGCAATGCTCAAGGCTGGTTACAGAATTGCTTTCCATTTACACCTGGGCACATCTCCCAAACTTTGCGAAGACAGGCCGTGAATAAGCATCGTATGGGCACTACTGGCTGGCAGCACCGACGCATCAAATGGGCACGAGTAACACCAATGATGGCACAGACAGATCAGCAATTTGCATCAGGAGGTGGCAACTGTTGCAGCTGCAGGCTTCTCACACCGTGTCCAGATTATACCTGTTATCATGCTGTGTCAGCGAGGCGCTGGCTCCTCAACTGCCACCAGCCACCCTGAGTCTTGCTGCAGGATCCAGATGAACTTGCACACTTTGCGCAACCTGGGCTGAAGTCCAGGGATCTCCTTCAAAGATAGAGCAGGAGATTATGTGCGAGGTTCATTGATTAACGTGCGTCCTGGTGCGATGGGCAACAGCATAACCATCTGCTGTAAATAGCGATATCATCTCAACATGTTGCAAGGTGGCCGGCGCCGGCGCCGCCTGAGCACGTGATGACCCCCGCTGCCGCCAAGCCTCCTGCACCATGCTGCCAAAGCGCCCATTGCATAAGGCCGCCCAGGAATGCTGCGCGGCTGTTGCAAACCACCAGACTTACGATTTGATCTGGTCCTCAAATTCACACATGTCTGCTGTCTAACATCTTTTGTAGCTTCAGCGATGATTTGCAGTGCTGGCGCCGCCGCCACCGCCCTCTGAGGAGGCGACTCTGCCCGCCGCCATCTAAGTTGTCTGTATCTTGAGAAGATGATAATCTCTTCCATCCATTTGCAGTGCCAGCGGCGCCATCGCCCGCTGAGGAGGTGATTCCGCCCGCTGCCACCAACATTCCCTCTGCTGCGCCCGCTGCGGCGCCAATGCAGCTAACCACACTCAGCAAAACAACCCATGCAGCAACAAAATGATGTTTGCTGATCCCTATGCAGTGCCGGTGGCGCGACCACCCGCTGAGGAGGTGACGCCACGCGCTGTCGGCACGCCCGCTGCACCAACGGCAGCGCCAATGCAACTTTGCATGTCATGCAAAGCTGATAGGTCCCTTCTTGCCGCAGTGCCGGCGGCGCCGCCACCACCTGAGGAGATTACGCCGCCTGCCGCCGGCATGCCCGCTGCGCCGGCTGCGGCACCAATGCAGCCATCCACGCCGGATGCGGCCGCAGCAGCAAAGGCGCGCGCCGAGATGGCGGCGGCCGCGCCGCCGTCGCCGCTGGGACCCTCCAAGACGGGTGCAGTCCCTGCCGGCTGATGGATAGGTGGTGATGTGTGTGAGCAATGGCGAGGCGAGCGCTGGCGGCAGCAGCAGCGACAGCCGCTGGGGCCCTCCAAGAGGGGTGTAGTCTCTGCCGGCTGATAAATAGAACGTAATGCATGCTGGTCGGCGGCTTGTGACAGCGACGCCAGCAGCTATAGCCGCTGCAGCCACTCGGCCCTTCAAGATGTGTGTAGGTCCCTGCCGGTTGGAGAAGTTTTGATGAACATTCGGCCTGAGGCCGTGTGGTGGCAGTGGCGCCGCCGCCGCTGAGACTGGTGCAGTTTCTGTCAGCTTAGGAAGAGGACCAAAGTCACTTCCAGTGCATCAGCAGCAACACCATCAAGAATGTTGCGGCCTGTGAACACAGTTGCCTGTTGTGCGAGCACTAGAGTGTTACGCCAGGGTATTGTACCCGACTGTTGTTTTCGACCCGCCGTCCGCTGTCTGTGCAAAGAAACTTCTCAGGCGCACTGGGAATCTGAAGCACCTTCGTTTCTGAGGTATGTTGTTCTGTGCAAAAAGTTGCTGTAAACCAATCCCGAAGTTTAGCCAGACAACCAGCTCCAAGGCCAATGCAGAGTTTGTCAAACATGCTGGGCTAGCTTTGTCACCAAGAATGTCGTCTGAAGATCTTGCTAGAACCGAACAAGAGCCTGAAAAGAGCTGCTGGCGACTGAAGCTTGATCTCTTTGGCGCCTGCTCGTCATCATGAGGCACCCCCAGGGCGTGTATGATTTGCACATCTCCCTTTGCCCTTGCAGCGCCTGCCCGGATCCAGGAGGAGCCGTCTGCGGAGCCATGGGGCCCGGGGCCCGAGTTCAACAAGGGCGGCGCCGCCTACCTGCCGTCAGAGCCCGCCGGCATCGAGCCCTCCACGCCAGGTCCTCAGGGTCAAAGTTTGGCCAAAGCGCATAGACATGACCTGAAAATTATCATATCACATGGGCGGCGCTATCTACCGGCTGTGAGAGCTCGCCAGCATTAGGACTTTCATCCCAGTCCTCAGGATTGAAGCCTGGCACAGTCGCGCGGGCATGACCTGAATGTGGATGTCACAAGGGCGGCAATGCCAGCCTGCCGCTGGAGCCCGCTGACATCAAGCTCTCCACGCCAGGCCTGCAGAGAGCCAATCGCTCAGGAGGGCAGTATGACATGTGCGGCCACAGTATGTGCTGCACTTGCCAGGCAGGCCAATTGACGGCAGTGATCACGTTGCCACGGCAAAATTTGAGCTGGTCTTGCTTGACCAAAGTAGACTCTGCTTGTGCTGATGCTCATGCACCCTGTTACAGCATAGGCATGCCGTCAAAGCATTTCCTACGACAAGAATGTGCACAGCCCTGAAGCCTCGAAGGCTGATCACACGTGTGGCTAGGATATGCTCTAAAAGCCTTACAATTTGAGCAGACACTAGACCTTCACATTTGCATACCACAAGCTCGTTGCGTGTTGTTAGCGGCGCTGACCACAACTTGGCCGCATGAATGTAAACCCAGCACCCCCTCATCAGGGCCAGCCCTACTGAACGTCTCCCATTTCGCACGCAGCTAGCTCTGGTCGTGAGCCGGCAGGCGGCGCTGTGCACATCACGGCCCCAGCAATTGAGCCGGTCATCTTGAGCGCCATTCCGCAGCCGGCAGACGAGGTAAGGCTGGAAAACCAAGAGTGGTCTATTTGATGCCATGCGGCGCTGGTCAAACCGCCTCCTCGGCGGTACAATCTGTCATACTGACTGCCACCAACTTGAGTGCTACAACCAAAGCGGTACACAATGTTCTGCCACACTCTTGAGGATTTTGACATGCAGCTCGCTTTTGGCTGAAATGCCAGGTGCATGTCAAACCCGATATGGTTCCTTGCCAGATGAGTCTGTGATGCGGGCGGCGACAGTCACTTAGCTGTAATATGTTCAGAAGGTTCGGTGCTCTCGGTTTGACACATCTTTGCTACCTTTGCAGGGCATGGTGCGTGTGGCACCGCCATAAGTTGGCTGTTGAGTGGCACCCAGCCCGCCTGCCAGCACATGCCATCCCGCCAAAGTGTACCTGATTGTTCTCGTCTCACATGTGGGATTCTTCCACAGGGCATGGTGCACGTGGCGCCGCCGCCTGATGAGCCGGTGAACCCCGTCACTCCCACCGCCCTGCCGGTCCCCCTGGACAAGGACATCGAGCCCAGTGCCCAAAACCCACCGCCAAACAGCGAGGTGATCTGAGCTTGCAAAGACTCAAAGACCCCAGCAAATTGATGCAGCGCATGCAGATATGACAAGGATGAAAAGTCAGCAAGACATGCAGGTATCTAGCTGTTTCGGCCGATGAGAAGTTTGCATTGTTTTCAGGGCATGGTGGAAGTCCTGCCATCGCCTGACGAGCCGATGATGCCATTAAGCCCAACGGGTCTGCCGGCCCCGCCCAGCGAGGGCAGCAAGCCCAGTGCCCAGGTGATCATGTGTAATGCCTTGAACATTCCAGTGTCTGGGGCAGTGCAGGCGCAAAGCAATGCCGAGGGCGAACCAGACAGACATGGAGTCGGCACCTCCTGTATGGCTGCGCATGCGCACGCTGGCATGCAAAAGTTCCGATAACTCTCAAAGTTTCAGAGGACACCTGAAGTTGTATGGATTGCCTTTGCCGACATTCAGTCTGATATGGCGACTGATGTGTCCGGCACGCTGCAGGGTGAACATGGCACCAAGGCAACCTCTGTGCCAGGCGGCGGTCTCGGCGAGCAGGCCAGTGGCCGCACTTCTGGTACGACACCAAAAGTTCACTGCAGTTCAGACACTGTACTGCACATGTCGCACAGTTGGCTTATTTGGGTGGCTTATTTGGGTGAAGCGCGGCTGTGTTCGCACTTTTGGCGGCAGCGGCGACGGTGTTGCTGTTTCGACTGATGTAGTGTATTGTATGCACAGGGAAGCTTGTATCAATCCTGATGATTCTGTTCCCTTCATTGACAAACAGCATATTGCAAATGCTACGTTTGCTTTGAGTCCACAAATCACCTGAGGAAACGGTGCTGCAGGTGCCCACCTGTCGGCGCGTACGCTGGCGTACATGGACATCCACATGCAGGAGGAGTCCGCTCTCGCCCAAGACCCAGCAGGTGTGGAGATGACTATATGGTGTCAGACCACATGAGTATGTCTGTGGTGCCTGTGCCAGGCTCATGCAATGAAAGTGTTCAGGGTCAGGTTCAGGTGATGGGCTGCGTCCATGCTGCCAGGTCTGTAGCCAGCAGCATGTACTCCCGCAGCGATCCTGCTCCTGCCACTACTGCAGACACAGTAGATTTATGCAAAGCAATAGTCACATAAAAAGGTTATTTGCCATGTGATCTTGTAGGCGATGAATGCGTTTTATATGCTGCAGGCTCCTCCAGCAGCGGCGGTGTGCAACCGTGGCCGGTCAAGCTGGCCGGTGGCGGCGCCCTGGTGAGGCCTGCCCTGTAGTGATCTCTGTTGTCCTGAAAGCCATGCGGCAGCGCAGCAGCGCCGCATGACAGCATACATCAGGACCAAGTGAGGGTATTTGGTTGGAGGGTACCAGAAGGTTTTGTACTGCTGCAGATGCTCTGCATGCGATATGCCGGCAAGTGGAAGACTGAATGCTTCGTGGCCTCTGGTAGAAATGGCGGCAGTGTTCGTATTGGCTGTCGCCTCTTGCATTGCCAGCGGCAGCAGAGCAGAATGCAATCCTTCTGGAACTACTGACTTCCTTGCATGTGCCACAGGAGGATGACCGCCCTCTGGCCACCGGCGGCGGTGCCATTGGTGGCGATGGCAAATCCAAGACTGGCAGTGGCGGCTCCATGCCATCCAAGGCCGAAGGCGGCGGCGGCGGCGGCGGCATTGGCGACACTCTGAAGACCGGCGTGGGCGGCCCCACACCATCCGAGGCCCAGGGCGGCGGCGGTGTCGATAGTGCCGACCGCAGCGACGCATCCAAGACGGCCGGCAGCAGCGGCGGCGGCAGGGCTGCCGTAGGCATCAGACACCACCCTGTGATCTTTCCATGCCAAAAATCAGAAGAGCAGCATCGTCATGCCGGCAATCTCAGTTCCTGCATCAAATGAATGTGCACGGGCGCTTGGGATGCATGGCCAGGTGGATCACACAAGCAGTTGCGGCAGCGATGACAGCCGCTGTGACGACAGCCAGATTGCACCCTCGTGGGTCTCTCACGCGTGTCCCGCCCGGCTCGCTCCCACTGCTACAGGGCGGGATGAAGGATGCCGAAGATGCCACCGGCGGCGGTAGCTACCATAGGCGCCCGACACCTTTTGTTGGGAGCCGGCCGTATTCCCACCACAGCGCGCACGCCATTGTTGAAAAGCAGGACAGGGGGAATGTGTGCGACGTAAACTTTCTGGTGGTGCTGGTGGTGCAGGGCGGGACGAAAGACGGCGGCGGCGGTGTGCAGTCGTGGCCGATTGAGCTGGCCGGTGGCGGTGCGCTGGTGAGGCCCACCCTGTAGTGATCTCTGTTTTCCTGAAGGCCATGTGCCGACGCAGCAGCGCCACAGCATACCGGCATGCATCAGGATCAAGTAGAGGGTGCCCGGTCTGTGCTGCTGCAGATGTCCTGCGCGTGTCTAGCTGGCAAGAAGAAGTATGCATGTTCCCTGGCCTCCTGTGACCACGGCGGCAGTGGTTGCATCGATTGGCAGCGCTGCTGCCGCCTCCCACATCGCCAGCGGCATCATAGCAGCACACCGTTCTCCTGGAGGCTACCGCCAGCCTTGCGTGTGCCACAGGAGGATGATCGCCTTTTGGCCGCTGGCGGGGGCGGCAGCGGCAGTGGCAGTGGCGACCCCTCCAAGACTGGCAGCGGCAGCTCCGCAATGCTCAAGACCGAGGGTATCAGCGGCGGCGGCAGCGGCGGCGGCGGCGACATTGGGGACCGCGGCGATGCTTCCAAGGTTGGTGGTAGCAGCGGCGGTGAAGCACCTGCGGTGGGCATCTGATGCCAACCTGTGCCAATGCCTGTCAGGCGACGTGAGCAGCACTGCAGCAGTACTGAAATTGAATCCGTAGGCGCACTCTATACGCATGGCGGGTCAAATCACACCAGCAGCTGCAGTGGAGACATAAAAATCACCTGGGAGGAAGCAAAGCTGGACTCATCACGAGCATCTTTCTGATACAGGGCGAGGCGCAGGCTGACGAATTATGGTGCCGGCAGCGGCAGGCACTGAGTAGCCCCATGCGGACAGCCCAATGTGTTCGCAGGGCTTCGAACAACAGGCTGTTGGTCATCAAAAGCAGGCCATTGGCCTGCGGCATACACCGTGTAAGATCAATTGACTGTGGTGGTGGTGCAGGGTGAGACGGAACATGTCGACCAGACCAGGCAGACGTCGACCGCAGAAACGTCGACCACAGAGACGTCGACCAGCGGAGGCCGCACCGAGGCCACGCCGTCCTGGAAGCCAAGCTGGCAGGCGGCCAAGTCTGCGGCGGCACGCTCCTGCCTCAGTCGCTCTTTCCCCAGCAGTGTCTGGCACAAAAGTGTTGGCTCTGGGATGGGTTGCCATACCAAAATCATAATTAAAAATCTTGGACATTGGAGACAGAAAATACACATGATGTGGATATCCGCCACGTGATTGCAGGGCGCAGTAGGCTCTGCCATTGGTCTGGCGCGCTGATTGACTCACACCAGTAACACTGTGCAGCTCACAGGTAGTGGCAATGTAGATGCTTTATTTTCAAGTACTGACTTGATGACCCCGGCACTCAAGTCGCTTGCAGAGCAGTGATCTGGCAACTGCGTGCTCGCATTGTTTGGGCTATTGAAGTGCAGGGGGCCTGCTGGCACGGTGTGACACCCTTGTTGGCTGCAATTTTGCACAGGCTGCATCAAGTGGTGAGGACAGAAGCTGCTGCTGCATTGGATGTTGGTACAACGCAGCCCATGGCGACATGAGCAGTCAAGAGATCTAAAGTTGGCAAGCGTCATTGCCTGTTGTGACACATGACAGTGGTTGCGCACACGAGACTATACAAGGGAAGGTGTTTGATGGTGGCAGCGTTGTGTACGGTATGTATGTGCATGCATCAGCATTCAGTAGGTCTGTTTGATGGTTTGCGGGAACCCAAGGCATGGTACAAGCGTGATTCATTTGGAGCCATTGCTATTGCCAGTGCAGTCTGCAAAGCAGTGAAAATGGCAATGTTGACTTATTAGCGTACATGCTTGGTTTCCTGCACCCACTGAACCCCTGGAAACCAAACACAACATCAGCGCAGCCCCCGCCGCTTGGCGCCTGTCCTGCCGCCTGCCCACCCAGATCCATTCGCTTGCATCACCTGCTGCTGCTGGCGGTGGGCATTGCTGCCCAGCTGTGCCCCATCTGTGCCATCGCCTGCTTGCGGCGTCGGCGGCGGCGACATGCGGGGTCCCCAGTGGACCTGACCACCTGTGTGTTCTTGCGCCCCGATAGCCACTGCCGCCGGGGCTGCCCAGCTGCCGTCGTCGCCGCCAGTCGTCAAAACAGCTGCACCGCTGTCCGTGCTCAGGCGGGCGCCATTGCCTTTGGCCGCTTTGTATGGATACGGCTGCTGCAGAGCCGCAGGCTGTCTGCCGTAAGAAACATTTTCACCCTGTGGCTGCGAGCGCGGGCCGCCACTGCCGCCGCCACCGAAGTTGCTGCCAGAGGCCCTAACGCCGATGCTGCTGTCCCTAAACCCCAGCAGACCGCCCAGCGCCGGCATGGATGGGAAGCGCTGCAGCCCGAGGGCTCTAAGGCTGGGCGCACGAGCCATGCCGGGCGCAAAAGCCGCGCCGCTGAATGCCGTGCCGCCAAAACCGCCGCCGCCGCCACCGGAAGGAGCGCAAGCTGCAAACTGCCTGCTGCTTCCCGCTGCCAGGCCGGCAGCCGCGGCGGCCGTGGCCAGCCAAGCTGCGGTGGCGGCAATGGCTATGAACCACAGCGCCGCCTGCAGGTGCGGCGAGTTGAGCGCGCTGCCGGCGAAGGACGCATGCAGCGTCCGCGGGAACACCACCTTCGACCCCTCTGCCAGCGCGGCACCTGCAAATAGTCCAACGCACTGGCACTGAGATTGGCAAAGTCCACACACCAATCCAGATCGGGCAGGTGACACTGCACTGTGGAGTGGCCTTGACGGCTGCACTCCAGCGCATCATTGCGCCAAACAAAATCCCTCTCCGCACACTTAAACGTCTCAGTTGTCCCCAATTTTGTCGATAGCAGGTTGATTACTCGTGTCCGCAGCAGCCAGCAGAAGCGCACCGAGCGTCCAGGCGACGTTGCCGCTGCCGATATGCACGTTTGCGTCGCTGACCGCCAGGCCGTGCCGCAGCAGCGCCGCCACGTATGGCGCGCGGAAGCAGTAGCTGTCCACATGCAGCTCCCTGCCCCGCTCTGCAGTGCATCCGGACATCACAAGCTTTCATAAACGTCTCCCATGGCCTCATCCCTCGTGGTCCACCCACCCAGCAGTACACGGTCGCCGACCTTTGTCCTCGCAGAGGATGACAGCATGCACAAATCCTGCACAGATCCTTAACAGCCTGCACAAATCGTGTACGGATCCTGTGCAAATCCTGTGCAGAAACTTGATGCCCATGTCACCCTGGTCTTGCTGGGGCGGTGCGCACCATGCGGCTGCCATCTGCATCAGCAGGCGCAGCAAGGCCGTCTGGGATCTGGCTCCTGTCCCAGCCCGTGCGAATCTGCCGTCATTTGCTTGCCATGTCCATCACAGTGGCCCAGGGTGTAGCACACCAGGCGCGGGCGGCGGCCCAGCAGGCGCAGCATAGATTTTGATATCTGTCTCTGAATCACGCCCGTTGACCACTGTCTGCTAGAACTTTCCATCACCTTTGTCCACGGCGGCCCAGGGCGTTGCGCACCAGGCGCGGGCGGCGGCCTCCATCACCGGCAGCGGCGCGCTGGGCTGCAAGTGGTAGAAGTGGTACACCACGTGGAACCCTGCGCAGCCGACACAGAATGACTCGGAAAGGGTGATTGAGCAGTAGAATATTTGTAGCAATGTTTGAACAAACTGGATGCAAACACGCTCGATAAAAACCCAGCTGATGACAAGGTTCCAGATGGTATCACGCTATGTGATCAGCAGCCCAATCAAGCCGCCGATGACATGGCCAACTACCAGATGGAACCCTGATGCAGAAGGCATCTTGGGTTTATAAAATAGCTAGGGCACCCGGGCGCATGCAATCTGTTCTGGTGGACTGATCGCAACACTGTGAATTCAGGACCAGCAGCATGGTGTACTGGAAGGTAAATTCATCAGTGGTGAAACAATGCACTACAACATTTGTCAGTTGGATGAACATGCGATGATGGCATATATGCATCAGATCCATTACCCTGTCAGCGTGTGGAGCATGGCGCCAGCAGCTGCTGGCTGCGGGATGCTCAGGGCACACAGCACAGTAGATCCAGAGCCAGACAGCGGCAGGCAGGTGCAATGACGGCAAAAGGCGCGCCAGGAGTCGCACCTGTCAGAGCGTAGAACGTGGTGCCGGCGGTGGACGGCTGCGGGGCGCCCAGTGCGCTTTCGGCTTGAGGATTTCAGGTGTCAGGATGAGGCAGCTGCGGGCAAGTTGCGATAAAATAAAAAGGCGCAGCGGATGACGCACCTGTCAGCGCGTAGAACGTGGTGCCAGTGGTGGCGGGCTGCGGGGCGCCCAGCGCACACGGCGGCGTCCCGCAGCGCCTGGCGGCGCTGGCGTTGACGACGGCCGCCGCCAGCGCTGCGCACGCCTCCCAGTCCGGCCTGTGCGCATACAAGTACGTGAGTTTCTGTCTCCTACACTGGACACTGGCGGACCGAGAGGCTTGGCAGTCAGAGCCAGCAATGCGGCGGCATGCGTGCCTGCAGCCCTCGCATAGGGACATGTGCAACAGGAGCAGTCTTGCCTTCATTGTACTGGTGTGCTCACCTGCCGACCAGGACGACCGCAGGCGGAGAGGCTGTGCGGCCGGGGCCGCCCCAAGCGGCGGTAGGTGCGGTTGTAGCCCTCGTGCAGGCCGGGGGGCGACATGATTAGACTTGCAAATGAATTCACTGCTCTCACCTGCCAGCAAGAACCACGGTCGGCGGAGATGCTTTGCGGCCGGGGCCACCCAGCCGGCGGTAGGTGCGGTTGTAGCCCCCGTGCAGGCAGGGGTGCGACAGCGTCGGCGGCCCGTCGGGCGGCAGCACCGCGCCGCCGGCGCGTTCCCTGCGGAGCAGTGAGGATGACTGATATGGTCGCAACACGTTTTTCATCGTCTCAGCAGCATTCCATGTGACGTGCTGGTGCACAACACCGCGGCAGGCCGTGCACATCTCCGCGAGCGAAGAGATTGTTGGTTATGTCATCAGGAGCATGACCCGAAGGCTGCACCTGGCTACAGCGACCTTGGCCTTTGGTGCCGCCTGCCAGCTGCCACTGCTTTGACCAGGAGTTGTGTCCCCAGCCTTTGCACCTCTCCTCTTGCTCTCTGCCGCTTTGGAGGCGCCAGCAGCAGACACGCCCCCCGCGAGCAGGCGCCTGGTGCTGCCTGCTGCCTGCGCACTGTCTGCCAGCGGCAACACAGCGTGCTGCAGGCTGCGCTGCCTGTGTGCTGCCTGCTGCCGAAGCTGCTGCAGTCGATGGGAGTACCTCCTGCTGTGCTGGCCAATCGCAGCCGGTGCAACACCATCTGCTGCTGCTGCGGCGCCACCGTCTGCAGCATGCAGCCTCCTGCCAGGTGCCGTGTTGCTGGTGTCATGCGCTGCCCGCTCACCGAAGCTGCGCAGCTCGTTCTTGCCGCCGCCGCTGCTGCTCCTGCTGCCGCCAGACCGCTTGCCCAGGTTCGGGCCGGCAGAGCTGCCGCTGCCGGCATGTGAACTTGCATCTGCAGCTGCATCCGCATTGCCACTGCCGGCGGCACCCCTGACGCTGCTCCTGCCCCTGCCGTGGATGCCGCCGTGCAGCTTGGGCTTGCCGCCGCCGCCGGCTGCCGACGCTGCCGTGTTTGCTGATTTGACTGCTGCAGCCCTGCTGTCGGCCGCCAGACTCTCTGCAACTTCTGGCACCACTGAGGCAGCGGAGTCCAGCTCCAGGCGGGGCTGCCGCTTGCCGTGCGCAGCCGCAGCAGACAGCTGCACACAAAGAGATGTGGGCCTGTTGCGTGCGGGATGAGCGCAGTTCCCCTACATATGATTTTTGCCAGCACAAGATGTCTGCCTGCACAGGTCCTCTACCCATGTGAGCATGTGAAACCAGAGACACAGGCATGCTTGACGGGAAACACAGGCATGCATAAATGCACACCTGCAGGGACAGCAGGCCTACTGAGGCATCGAAGGCGTCATTGAGGCCGAAGCCATGGTGCACGTGCGAGTAGAGTGGATACTCCACTCCCGCCACCCTCACCGTGACTGCAGACAAATATCGACGAAATCAAGACTCGCCAAGCCGCACAACTCTGCTGTCATCAAGGAGCACAGGCCCATCTTCAGGACTGTGGTGAAAAGTGCAGCACTTGGTGCCAAGCCAAAGGGTCATACAATGGTCATCCTGCATCGGGACCTGCACATGCGAGCCTGTAACACAAAGCAAAGGGTATACGACGCACATGTTGTGGGACTGTGTCAGATGCACACCTTTGTCAGCGTCGTCGACGATGATTGCGCCTGGCGGCGGCACGAAGGTGACCTCCAGTGAGGAGCCGCCCAGATCCAGCGACCCCACCGTGTTCAGCGGCAGTACACCTGCTGGCAGAGGCGCAGGAATCAGAGTGATTGACGATCACTTCCCGCGCACCGATCGGCAGCAAGTAAGACAAGTCCCAGCAAGAGCTGCCCAAGTTCAGCGCCAATTGTGTCCTGCAGGCAGGATAACGAGTGCATCGGATAGCCAACCGAATGTGAAACAAATCACGGAAAGCTTGCAGCGAGGAGCCGCTCGGCTCCAGCGCCCCCACCATGTTCGGTACCTCATCTACTGCATGTAGCATGTGCGGCCTTGGTCGAATGACGCTCGGTCGACGGGGAGCGCCTAGCTGGCCAGTTGTTCTGCCAGAAACACGGGTAGAGTTCCGAGGGCAACTGCTCAGGTCCGTCGCTCATCCCGCACCAATTGCTGGAGCAATGCTCATGTTGGGTCAAACATAGTCAGAAGCTAAGCTTGGCAGTGTTTGGGCTGCCACCATGTCTGGGCAGCACTGCACCCACAGAAGCACACCTTGTGCCGGCACTCCGTCAACATTGCACAATGTACAGAAGGCTTGCATAAGCAGAAGAGGTGCTGCATGCCACAGTGCCAGCATAGCTGGCCGTGCAACCGACAGACAGGAGCGCATCAAAGGGGACTGCACAGACTCAACAAATGAACCTGCTGGAGCCGCATGTTGACCAGGCCCGCCCGGCAGCTTGCCATCAGCAGGCGGCCCTGTAGCGGCCGCCGCCGCCGCCAGCGCCGGGTTTACCGCCAGGTGCCCGGTCGCATAGTTGAGCGCGATCCAGCCGAATACGCCCTCGTCCACGCCGCTGACCACCCGCGCCCACTCGGGCTCAAATCTGTGACGGCATGTGCGGTGTGAATGCAGCATTTCAGCTTCCAACATAGCAACCCGTCGCATCACGACGGTCGGAGGCAGACCAATTGACACCGCTGCTGCGCTGCCCTCTTCTGCGTGCAGATGTTGTGTGATTCTGGGATCTTCAAGTTCCGCTGCACCTGAATGGCGAAGCCTCCAGTGCAGTTCGCGCTGCTGCCATCACGTCAAACTGCTGCCCCGCGGTCAGCCGCCGGAGACCAGCCGTTCCGAACAGAAACACCGGCGTGGCGGCGCGGGCGCGCGGCGGCACGACCGCTGCCGCCCACTCGAGCAGCGGACCCAGCGCTGTCCCGCCCAAGCCTGCGGGCGCAAGGCATGGCTCAAGCGAAAAGCTAGCAAGGTGAATGGCATGCGCAGCATTGTGTGTGGACTTTTGTGGATTTTGTGAAGCAGCATGCACAGCAGTGCATCTGATGCCTCAAGCCAGTCGACGGCCGATGCCACTTTGCGAGCCTCACCTGCGGCATCGGCGTGGAAGGTGTGCAACCCAGGCTCCGTTTCGACACGGTCGTACGCCCGCCGTGCGGTGTTCTTCCGGGGCACTGCATGTTCGACACAGTATCAGCCAGCAACAGGTATGTACCCGAGTTGCAGTCGGCTTCAGCGAGTCGAATACATGTATGAATGCTCCAGCCGCCTGCGGCATCCCGGGCCATGGCATGCAAAGGCGATATTCGACAGGTGCAAACTCACGTTTGTGGCGTGCGGCAGTGGGCGGCACCGGGTGCAACTTCGGCAGCTCCCCCGGCCGCCACTGCCACTTGTACGCATATCTGCGCCAATTCCAGAGGACAGCAGAGTCTCTCAGAAAGGCCAGAGAAAGGAAGCTGCCCTGCCTTGTGTCACTGTTGACGACCCATTCACAGCTATCATGGCTGTCGATGCATCCAGCCATGATGCCATCATATGCATGCCGCTGCATTGTGTGGAGTCGGACATACTGTACTTGACTAGGGACGACTGTCCTTACTCACATGCGGGTGCCGGTGCTGCCGCAGTCGATTACCAGGATGTAGTCGGGCCGCGCCGAGAGGTGCGCCCACCCCAGCAGACCATACAGCGCCAGCAGCTGCAGACAAACATGTTCACGACGATCTGGTAGCGTGATTCTGGATGCCAGCTCCATGCGCCCGACAAACGGTTTAGCTATGCGGCACCATGGTGTCGCAGCCATCTCAGCAACTCACGGCAGGGCAGTGGTATCAGATGCTGCATGGCAGCGCGCTCACCAGCAGAGCTCCACCGAGCACGTGACGCTGAACGCGTCCAGGACCAGTCAACCAGGACAGCATGCGGCTCTGTGTGAGCAGACATGCACTGCTCATGTCGCATGCGGCGCACATCAGTGCATCAGGGAGCTTCGTCAGCCCATGCCATGCAGCAACAAGAGCACCAGAAGTATCAAGGCGCTGCGATATGTGCATTTGTACCTGCAAGCCGGGCTTGCTGTATTTGGGTGAGACTGAAGCGTGTTGCATCAGAAGGTCATCCTCTGCAGCAGGTACCTCATGTGATCTGCCGCGGTCAAGGCACTGCCTGCTTGCTGCAAATGGCTAGTGATAGTCACATGTGACAGAGCTGAACACTGCTGCACCACGTTGACATTCTGCTTCTATGCAATTGGACCGGCAGCGCGCTGCCGGTGGATGCAAGAAGCTGCAATGCACTTTCCTGCGACTTGCCGATCGACTGGACTGCTGCAACAGACACTGAGTACGATCAGAATTTCACCGCCTCAGTGCGTCAGCAAGCAGGACGGAGAGAGAGAGATTGACGTTGCACCATGTCGCAAGCCCTACGGGGCTGAAAGGGTGCCAGCTACAGGGCGGGAGCCCCTCGCTACGAAATGATCATCCAAAACTCAGGATGCTGCCGAAACACGACATGATGAAGTCCAGCATAGCTCGCTGGTCAATCTGGTTCCCAAAACTACTCGGAGAACTCATCCCGAATGTGCTGGAATGCTGCGCACTCAACACACCGAGTGCCGCTCATCCCCCAGCTGCGCTGCGTCACACTGCTGACAGAGCCGTCTGTGCCTGCTGGTGCCATTGCGCCGCCCCTGGACAATAGGTAGTTTTTCGCAGCAGCCCAGCCGGAACTCCAGGTATAGCCGCATGTGCTTCAGCGGCACCAGCTGGCGAAAGACCTGGAGGCGTTTTCGCTGCTGCGGTGTGCGCGCAAACCACCGCCAGTGGGTGTACTTGGCGGCACCTTCTACACACGTGCGGGGAGAAGGGCTCAGCTGCTGCAGCGCCGCTTCCTGCTGCATTGCGCCTTGCGCGAATGTGGCTGACGTCCAGCTGGAACGCCCGCTGACCGCTGAGCACCATCTCGTATCCCACGCGCCGGCAAGCTTGGCGCAGGTCGCACATGTAGTTTCTGTTATACAAAATCTTTGCAAAACGGCAGCTCCGAAGCAAAAGAGTCGATTTGCAGGTTCTGGGGTTCGAGCCCAGGTTTTTCCCGCCACAAGGGAAGGTACTGACCACTATACGAAACCTGCAGTAGGGTTCGTTCAACACGCTGATGCGTGACGATTAAGGCTCATAGGGGTCCATGCGCCAACACCCTGTGTAACCTGTGACACATCTGTTTACATGTCCAAACTGTCCGTCAAGACGATAACATGCGGACCTTCTCTGTTGCGGACCTTCTCTGTTCTCACCGCCGGCGTCGCTCTCGATGCTGCCCGCCCGCTGACGGCTAGCCGCCGCTGTACCTGCACGCCAATTCACCAGTGCAGGGCAATGGCAAAACCTCACCAAAAGCGGCATTGAGCCACATGCAAACATGTGCGGTGGGCAGTGATGCAGTGCCAATCGGAATCAGTCTGAATATGTACAGACCCACCAGGGAATGGCAGCGACATCAGCGGCGCCGCATCCTGCGCGCCCGCCCCATGAGCCATGGCGCAACATATGACAACTCGTTACACGCATGCAGATCATACGCGGGGCATTGCTCAAGGCTGCTTCGAGAGCTGTATGTGAGTGCTTTTGTTGCGCTCTGGGGCTCAACAACGCTGCTGCCTCGGCAGTTCGATGGCGATCCTACGGGACCTGATGACTGACGATCGCTGTCCTGCAGCGCACAGCGAATTGCAAGCCACTGCCAGGGACCATTGCTTCATGGCAACCGTATCAAATTCTTGCATTCATTCTTTGCCAAAGGCTCCGGTTCCAAGGAGGGATTGCGTATGGGCGGGACTACTCAGTCATTTGACGCAGGTGTTCCCGGAGATCCATGCCTTGGTCAGTCTTGTCTCATGTGCTATTGGCTATGGCAGCTGTGGTCTGAGGCCCCGCTGTTCCCGCACGTCACCTGTCGGCGCGACTGTTGCAGCACAAGTCGAATAACAGCCTACCGCCATTACACTAGTGGCGGCACAGCAATCTGCCGCACCTTCCGCACACATGCAATCCGAGTTGACCACGGAGCTTTATCAGCATGCATGTTCAGACCTCATAGACACGCCCACATCGCAGAATACGACGGACTCACGTCATCACAGCTGCCGTGGCGCGGGATGCTGATGAATCTGCAGCAATTGTGGCATGCCAGCCTGCCGCAAAGCTCTACCCGACACAAATGCTGCATCGTAGAATGCATTTGAAAGCTTCCCGCTTCTTCAACCAATGCGGCCGAAGTAGGGCGGGGAGTGTCGCAGCAAAGGGATGCAGGAAGCGTTTTCTGGAGCTCGAACTCTTCGCAGTGAGCGGCGCATTGGGACGGCGTACCTGGTCCTTTCACGCGCGTTGAGGGTGACAGCCTCATTCAACTCGCGTTCCATCCGTTGCGTCGTAAGATCGGCAACTGCACCTCGAAATCACTGACAGCATACGAACGGTCAAGTGCGTTTCAGGCACTACGCACATGCTGACCGTATAAGCATTTGCAGGAAGGCTCCAGCCTCGTTTGAAGGCTTTCACTCAGCTGGACTCGCGCAGCCGTACTGCGCGCGAACAGCTGATGTTGCAGAACAGTGCAGACACGCGCCTGGCAGCATCGTGGTGACACAGAGACTTGCGGGATGCCAAAATATATATGAACTGCCCCAGATGAAGCAGTATAAATGTGCAGCAGTGATGACAGGTGGGCTTTGATTTATCACTTGCAATGAGGTGCATGCTTGATGCGCATTGCGGCTGCGCTTGATGCGGCTTGCAACACATACTGCGAGATAACTATTACGGACGCCGTCTGCAGCAGCGGCTCGGAGGAAGGTTGGGCGCAGCAGCTGCAGCACGAGCGCGTTCTCCAATTGGCAAGGCAGCGGGCATGCGGACGCAAGGCGCGGCAGCAGATGGCGGACCTGCATGCATATCGGTGAGCTTTGCACTTGTTGCAGACACAAGGAGTGACATCACGGCTTCAATCGACGCTGAGGCGTCCTTCTAGATTATGTGTAGCAGTTCAATCTCGTTATTCGTCTGTCTGCCTGTCCCTTGCAGGCAGCAACAGCTCAACCAAATTGGGCGGTGGCAAAGTCATTGCGAGCAAACCAGCGAAAACACAGCAAGACTTTTGCCAGCCGCCGTACCTGCAGCAGGCGAGCTTGCACAGCGCGAGGAGTACGAAGCCAGGTATGCAAACGTCTGTGACAACTATGCCGGTGATGATAAGCCAGTGCTGGCACGCGCGTGCAACGCGAGCCCTGCGTGTAGTGTAGGCGAGCGCTTGTGCACAACACCTCTGTCATCAAGACTGCAGCAACCGTCCCATTCGATGTACTCATGGCACTCTTCGAGCTGAAGCAGGTGGGCAGCATTCGAAGCACAGCCGCCGGAGCGCGTCACCTGCGCAAACATCCCCTGGCCGCCATCAGCGACGTCGCTGCTCAGCTGGCTGGCGGCTGATGTGCAGAGGGCTGATTGTGAACACATTGATCAGCCCACAGCAGGCGCAGCCCGGGAGACGTCAGCCACAGCGACTGCATCGGCAATCTGCCGACAGCGGAGAGCGTTCCGGCAGGCGTCAAGACGGTGGCACCCCGACAAGTTTGTGGCACGCCATGGCAGCCGCATCGCCGCCGCGGACCGCCCCACCGTCATGGCTGCGGTGCAGGCTCTGATGCAGGATATCAACGAAGCGTCGGCAGCTCAGCTGCTCGCATGATAGCAGCATGCTGCCGTTGGTGTCGCAATGTGATTATTACCTGTCTGGCGGCGCTGATCGCGAATGGGGCCACAATGCTTAAGTACACGTGGGATTGATGACATTCCACTTGCGTTGCTGCACATAGTGATGTCGGAGCAAAGTCTTTCACGGCAGGCGCTCTAGTCTAAAACTTTGCACCTACCTCCCAACGAAGTGCTTCCAACCACCATTCTTGGACGACCCAATCGACATGTGACACTGCTGTCTGATCACCACGACCTGTCGTCTCATTTCTGATTCGGGCCAACTTGCGCGACTGAATAGCGACGAACACACAGTGTGTGTAGATCATATCAGTCTGCGCGCCTTTAGGCAGTAGAAACCTTCGACTCGCTCGGTCTTTGCCATCCGGTCTCGACGCAAGGTGTACACGAGCACATTCCTCCCTCTTACTCTAAGCAAGTTCGATCGAGAGCTCATTTCTCTGATCTGTTGGCAAGCTGCATTCTCTCCAAGCTGTAAAATGTTTGAGACTGGGAATGACAAGGTGATCGCAGCGCGTGCAGGCAGCATGGGGTGGAAGAGCCAGCTGAAAAATGCGCTGCAGCACCAAAAGCCAAGACAAGGCGCTGCAGCAGCATGCGGCACGGCGCCATCGCACCAGCCGGATGCCGCGCACACTGCAGCGGCCGGCGGCAGCTGGCCCGGCACCGTGCACCACCAGCCCACCTTCAGCGGCGCCATCGACTACTCCGTGAGCAGCTTCCGCGACCTGCAGCCACCCTGCAGCGGCATCACGTCCGATGCTGTGCATGGCACCAGCGCCGTGTGGCGGGTCGAGTCGGTGGATGCGGATGCAGTGGTAGATGCCGCAGCGGATGCGGAGGATGCAGCGAGTGACGCCGACTTTGCGGCAGACTCGCGAGCTGAGGCTGCGACAGACTCGTCGGAGGAGGACGACAGCCCAGGCGCACGGCTGACAGCGCCGACGATACGTTTTGCAGATCCGGTGGCCACGGATGTGGTGCAGCCTGCAAACTTCGCAGCTGGTGGCGCGACTTGGCCGCCGCAGTCGGCAGTGAAACGGCCGCTGCAGGAGTGGATGCAGCGGCGGCCGCCTGTGCAGCGCAGCAGCAGCGGCAACATTGGTGGCGTCAGCAACAGCGGCGGCGGCATAGGCAGCGGCGGCGCTGGCAGCAGCAGCAGTGCCAGCAGGCTTCAGTGGGGACAGAATGGTGACGGCGCTGCAGCGGTGGTCAGTGTCGCAGCAGATGCGAGGCCGCCAAACTACGACCTGGGGCGCCCAGACACCTCACCAAAGCGGCCAGCATCACCACAAGCAGCGGCATTAGCACCTGCGCCAATGTCAGCACCAGCGATAGCACAAGCGCCAATACCAGAACCAGCCCCGGTATCAGAACCCGCACCAGCACCAGCAACATCAGCAGCAGCCAGCGCAACAAAGCAGGCGGATGGCGCGAACAGCGGCGGCATGGCCACTGGCAAGGAGGACTGTAGCAGGTCAGCACTCTGCCAGCCTGACGCAAAAGCAGCACCAGCACAGGTAGCTCCAGAGCCGCCACCCACGCCCCCTGCACAACTTCAGCGCCCCGCGCAGCCGCCGCTGCCGCCGCCGCCTACACAGCAGCTGCAGCCTCTGCCCAAGCTGCAGGTGAGGACACATAAAGATCCGCAGCTGCAGCAACAGCCACAGCCGCAGCCAGAGCCAGAGCAGTTGCAGGGCCTGCAGCCGAAGTCGCCTTTTCACATGCCGCCAGCATCGACGCCGTCGCTGGCGCCGCCGCCGCCGCCGCAGCCGCCATCTGTACAGGGCCGGCCGCCGCAGCAGCCGCGATGTCAGCAGCCGCAGCAAGTGCAGAAGTCGAACCAGGCACTGCCATCTGCCATGAAACAGCCAGCCGGCCGGCAGCCTCGCAGCATGCTGCTCAGGGGTGGTGCAGCATGCCTGACCATCTGCAGTATTGCAATGCTGCTGTCGGCTGTGACAGCCCTGGGCGCCTGTGGCAGCAGCTGCGCAGCGGCATCAGCAGCAGCAGCGCTGCGGCAGGTCTCAAATCCTGGCTGCTGGCAGGAGCAGCTGGATGCTCAGCTCAGCAGCGGTGTGACGAGGCAAGCAAGCCAACAGCAGCGCTCGCCATACAGCAGTCAGTCTGTCCTTGAACACAGCCAGCAGACCTGTCCGATGCGTAGCCCAGCAGGCGCCTCAGCAGACCAGCAGGCGTCAGCGGCGTGCCAGACGGTCTGCACAGCAGCAGCGGCTTCTGGCAGGGTCCTACGGTGGATGGTGCGGCCAGCGATGCAGGTCTGGTCACAACAGTGCATGTGGCTGCAGGTTCAGAATGGATTGATATTATCTTCCTGCTCAACAGTGCTGGCAACATATAAGTGTGCTGCATGCACAGCGGCTCCTCACTCAGCCGCACTGTGCTGTCTCTGCTGGGCCAGTTCGTGTATCACCATCTGATGTCTTTGTATTATTTTGTGTTACAGTCAGCCAGGGCGCTGCTTGGGACGGGCGCTGCCGGTGGCACACGCACACACAGTTTCGACCAGGATTGACTCAACATGTAGATAGTTTCGGCCAACCTTGGGACATCTGTCTTGCGAAGTGCCCTGCAGGTGGGCAAGCTAAGGGAGGCAAGCCAGGCGCTACCATTCAAGCTATCATCAATTCCTAGCGCTAATGATAGGACTTGGCTGGCTAAATCCTACTGAGCACATCGCCACCGTGTCGCAACATGCAACTAGGTACCGACAGCTGGTGTGGGTTCCCAGGTGGGCGCCCTGAGGGATGCAGGCCGGGTGCTGCTGCTGGCGGCGGCGCCGGTCGTGGTGTCGGTCTTGGGCGGCTCCGCGATGTTGCTGCGCATGGCGCACCGCCCGATCAGAGCCGGCAGCGGCCGCACGGCGCTGCTCCTGCACTGGATGCTGCAGAGGTTGGAACATCAATTCTTCATTGCAACCAGCTTTTGAGGATGCTGCTAGACCTTGAATGGTGGAGAGCCAATCGTGGTGTCCATGCTGGGCGGCTCCGCGATGCTGCTGCGCCTGGTGCACCGCCCAATCAGAGCCGGCAGCGGCCGCACAGCGCTGCTCCTGCACTGGACGCTGCAGAGGTGGGGGACCAGAATTGCTGGGTGGTTCCAGCCTGAAAGATTGAAACTTGTTTGGCTGACATACGGACGAAATCTGCCAATTAACGTGGCCATGATACATAGCACAATGATGTAGCGGCAATTGGGTGGGAGCCTGCCGCAGTGAAAACACAGCATTGGTTCTGCACCAGCTACAGCAGCATTTTTGACCAGTCCAGGCATATCAACGAGCAGTTGCTGTGATTGCAGTTTGCATATGGGGTCCAGGATGTTGCACTCTGGCGCACCTTGCAGAGCTCACAACTCAGATTGCAGTGGCAGTGTGAATGCAGGATGTGGTTGCTGGGCGCAGTGGCGAGGCGCTATGCCCTGGCCGCCATTCCCGCGCTCGTGTCGGCATGCTTCATGCTGTGGGGCCTGCTGCTGAAGGCCTTCGAGCTGTACCAGGTCGGTCAGTTTTGTATGTATGTAAAGTCCATTGCCATCCGGGACAACCTCACTTGACATTTGCACTGACCATATGACCATCGCGCAGGAGCCACGATTGCAACAGACCAAGTGCACACGGATGCCCTTTTGCCTTGGAATCAGCTGAGTCACAGCGTGACTGTGTGGTCTGCCGAACCCTTCCTGAGTTGACACAGGAGGTGTGGCTCCGCAGGCATCCATCGACCAGGTCATGGCTGTGTACCGTTGGGCGGAGTTCGTCCTGCTGCCGCTGCTGGCAGACAGCGCCGCGGCAACTGGAAGGTTCTTGCACGTGGGTCGCCTGCTGATCATGGAGTAACAATGCACTGAGATCCTGCAACAGCGGATCACACTGCATGGGTTGCGGAACGCTCTCAACAGATGATGGGAGTCCTGGTTGCAAATGTTGAGAGGTATCATGCCTTTTCGCCATTGCCAGGTGCTGGCACTGGAGGCGTTGGAAGCTGCTAGCGTGGTGCTGGGCTGTTTGCGCAGCACGCCCGCCGGCGAGGCGGCTGCACAGCGGGCATTCACTGCCTGGAACGCCACAGCCGCCATGCTGCTGCACGACTTCACCATGAACCCTGCCCGCGCACCGCTGTGCTGCCCATTGCTGTTTACTGCCGCTTGAATTTGTGCAATTGCCAGGGGGACTTTTGTGTGTGGACCATGTTGCTTGGCAGTCGCAGTCTCAGACTTATTGCTGACGGTGTTGTCAAGTAGCCGTGTGATAGAACAGGAAGCCTGTCCACTGTGCGTCATGCTGACTTGCTAGTGTTGCGCAGACTTGTTGCATGTACCCCTGTTTGGAAACCTGCACAACGAAGCCGCAAATGCAAAGCGCACACATGGGACACTCGCACAGGAGACTGCCAAGCCCGCTCTCTGCCCTGCCGTGCCTCGCCCCGCCCTCACATGCAGCATCCCAAAGCTCGCCGCGCCACTCAAGGGTCGCCAGGTCCCCGCTGCTCTGCCTCTTCCGCTGCCTGTGCCTTCCACGCCTCCAGTCGCTGCGCCTGTGGAGCAAGTGACAAGCCAGGCTTCAAAACGCAGCGCAGCCATCCGTTGGCGGCACGTGTGGTACGTTCAGCACTCTTCGGCCAAGGGTCAAATGCAGGTAGCAGGAGTGGTTGAACTGCCTTCACCAGCAGCCTGTCACCAGCAGCCTGTCAGAACACGCACAGCATGTTTATTTGTCTGAGTTTTGGGGTCGAAACCCTAAACCCTATTGTCAGGGCTGCCGCAACTGTCACCTGAACGCGCTCGGCCAGGCAGTCCTCAAAGCCCTCCCTCAGCAGCTCGGCATCCAGCTCCCGCCCTGCAGCGCAAGCTCTTTCTGTATATTCTGTTATAGAGAAGTCGCTCAGCATGGTCCCGCAGAACATGCAAGTACAAACAGCCTGGACGTCTGCGCCCGCCGCCCACAATGGATGCCGTCTGCCGGGCGTCGCTACTGCACAAAACCCGCTGCACATGCAATGGCTGTGCAAAGCATAACCAGACGCCGCAGGGTTGGCGGAAAGCCACTGTGCATGGCGCATGGTCATGCATCAACGCGCTACGGGGAGAGTGCGCACCAATGAAGACCATGCGGCTGGTGCGCTTCTCACCCTCGCCCCACGGCCGCGCCGGCGACCCCTCAAACAGGCTGTGCACACCCTGCAGCACAGCGCAGACCGCTCTACATTGGGCAGCTCCCAGTAGACTGGCAAGATGGAGCAGCCAGGCACTTCAGGGGTTGCTTCTGAGCAAGCACAGGCCGCAAATCGGCAACAGGGCACACACTTCATCGTCAAGCCTCGCCCAGCAACATGCGTAAGGTGTGACGTCAGAACAGCGCGCGCCTGGAAGACGAAGGTGTCCGAGAAGCCGGCGATGGAGAGGACGCCCTTCATGCGGTACAGGTCCTCCCCGCGCACCTGGATCAGGCTGCCCAGCCAGTGGTTCACCTGCAAGTCACTTTCGACAGTTTATGCTCCGCTCACAGTCCAGATGAGGCTGGAATGGTAATTGGAACGCCCACAGGTCTCAATCCCCTGTTCACATTCTGATGCGCATATTAGTTCACAGATTGCCCAGCCAGTGATTCACCTGCAAATCACATTCGGAGCCCCATACTGCGCCATGCCCACCTCTGTAGGCTCATGATTGTTGGCCAATGTCATGAGCTGGTGCTGCCCAGCTCTGCTGTCATCGAGTCACAGATTTGCCAGATTGGCAATGACACTGTTGTTGTGACTAAGCTGCCTGAAGCGCCGGGCCACTCAGTGCTCACGTCCCCTGGCAAAGCCTGTGCATATTGTAGTGGCGCGTGAGCAGGCGACAGAGCGGCTCACCATATCAAGATCCATGTCGCCGTCGATCTGGATGCTGACTGATGACACGCGGTCGTCGTGCTTGTGGTCGTGCCCATGGCTGTGGCTGTGGCTGTGCCCATTGTGGCTGTGGCTGCCTTGGCTGTGGCCATGGCTGTTGTGGCTGTGGCTGTCTGCGCGGCTGTGGTCGTGGCCATGGTCGTGATCATGGCTGTGGTGACCGTGGTCGTGCTCATGGTCGTGGTTATGGTCGTGGTCGTGGTCGTGGCTGTGTTCTGCCTCCTGTAGCAGCTGGGGGTTGACCTGCAGCGACGGAACACATTGGCAGTGCGAAAGCGCGTGGAAAGCGATGCTGGGCTGCTGGTTCCAAGTCACTGCGATCAGGTTGTTTGCAAAACTGAAGCGGCCCATGATGCAAGACGACAGCCCCCTGTCCTCCACACAGCTGAGGTCAAACCGTCCTTGCCTGACGACCAGGGCCCGACAACAGCAGAGCCGACAGTCGGCAGCCACTGTCAGAACAAGCATGCGGATACAGCCTTGCTGCATGCTGTGCCCCACTCTGTCCCTGATGACAACTGAGGTCACAGAGACTGCCGACCAACACACAGTCCACACCAGCGGCCCCTTCCTCGTGCGTGCGTCCATGTCCCATTCACTCACTGACCGCAGGGGCGCACTCACCTCGCCCTCCACACGATCCAGGTCGAAGCCGCCCACGCCCAGCACATAGTCCACGCCGACAGCTGCCTTTTCTGCCCGCAGGATCTGCGCCATGCTGTTGATGCCGCGCAGGCGCCCCTCCAGCTCGTCCGCCTCCTGTTCTGTGACCTGCGACGTGAGACATGGCACATCAGGGACATGGCGCCGGTGCCATCTTGCACTGTTTGATGTGCTGTTGAGGACATGCAGTTGGATCTCCAGCTGGGCCCCTGTTTCATCTAAATCTAACCATCACAACGAAAAGCGTTACTCTCGACTGTTGTGTCCGACCTGCCATGAGCCGTCATACCCACCAGGTCGGTCTTGTTGAGGATGATGCGGTCGGCGTACGCGATCTGCTGCAGGGCCTCATTGACGGCGTCGTCCGGCTTCTCTTCGTCCAGGTGCTGGCTCACGTGCTTGGCGTCCACGAGAGTCACGACGCCGTCCAGCCGGATGTTGTCCGCCATGTTGGGGTCCAGGAAGAACGTCTGCAGCACTCGGCAAACGAAGAGCAGCACTCAATGTCAGCCAGGGTCACTGCGCTGCGCATCTTAAGAGGCATGGCCACATCTGTGGAACCATGTTGCACCGGGTCAGGTCAGGTTGAGGCTGAACTACAGACATCCGGACACTGTGTGTGATGCATTCACGCATGCTTCAGCTCCCCTTACAGGTGCCCACGCGATGGTGCCACAAAATTGCGCTCACCTGGATGATGGGCGCCGGCGAGGCCAGTCCAGTGGTTTCAATCACCACACGGTCAAATTCCTGCCGCCTGTTGGCCTGCCAGGCAGGACAGCGGAAATTGATCTTTGTGCACGGCAATAACATGCTTGTGTCCGACAGCTGCGTCATGAGTTGCACGATGCAGACGATGCAGTACAGCCAGTTGAAGCTGCTGGACCACACTCGGCTGTACGCTGAAACCCAGATCATTTGCCTAGAAACCCACCAGCTCAGTCAGCATGTCGACGAGGTCATCGCGCACGGTGCAGCACAGGCAGCCGTTGTTGAGCATCATGATGCGCGCCTCCTCCTTGCCGTCCAGCTTCTGGCTGGAGGCCACCAACTCGCTGTCGATGTCGATCTCTCCCACCTGCATGATGGTGCTGCGGTGGCCTGAATCTCATGCGCATGATGTGCTGGCATCGCCAAATGACGGCCCCGACTGCTGTTCTCATGTAGAGGCTCACAAACAATTGGGCGCGTACAGCTTGCAAGTATACCATACACCTTTATGCACCCTTCTGCAGAGGGCAGAGTACAATTGGGTGCGCATGACCACACCTCATTCTCAATGACGGCGAGGCGCTGCCCATGATCCTGCGTCAGGATGTTGTTCAGCAGCGTGGTCTTGCCCGACCCAAGGAATCCCGTGATGACCTAGACACACCACACGACAGTCCTCAGCTTGCCAGAGTGCGATTCAGTCTTTGCATGGCCGCCGCACTGGATGCCAACATGGCAACAACCGCATGCAATGCACCACCGTCAGCTGTGTGTAGTTCGGACCGTGACGGGGATGCGGTTGTCGATGGCCTCAGCGTCGATGACCTGGCCATCAAAGTCGTCCAGGTCCGCCAGTTCTGCTGTGCCCTGCGCCCGCGCAATCTGCCTGGCCAGTCTGGGGCGCCTGCCGGCCAGGTGTTGCTGACACGACATGCTGAGCGGCAGCTGGCAATCGATGAGGGGCGATGAGGCTACACGCGGCGCTGAGCGATAGGACGCAGCCGCTGGATCGTTCCGGAAGCGACAGCGGTGCAGGCTCTCACGACAAATGCACCCCGGCCGCTCCAATGCGGCGGGTGCCGCCCTTAGAATGTGAGCGGACGCCATGCGGAATGTGCCTATCTGCGGTTGCCTGCAACTTGTTATTGCAGTCTGCTGAGCAAGCACATGTGCTTTTAAAACGATCTGCCACGCTGGCATTTCAGCGCTCCAGCCCTGTAGTAGATTTTGTAGGATATTAATCCTGTCCCATACCATCTCTCGCTCTAGCCGCCAATCTATAACATTCAGAGCACCATCTAGCTTGCTAGAAGCTCCTACATGTGCGTTTCGTCCGCCTTGATGGAGACTCTGAACGGGGTTTGTCGGCCTCGCCAGAGCCACCACCTTTGTCAGACAAAGCTGTCGGCCGAGTCAGACAGCCTTCCTTTCCTGCCTCGGTGCAACGAAAAGGCAAGTTCAATCAAAGGTTACCCCAGAAGCACCTCTTGACAGTTTGAAGACATGCAAGCGCCTGATTACAGACATGCACTGCGTTTGTTGGGAATCTGCTGCCTTAGTGTACCCCCGAAATGTTGGGGTTACCAGGGGGGTGCCAGCTCGCGGTACGTTGCATAGTAGTAGTCCCTGATTCTGAAGAGGGGCGCCAGGCAGTGCGCGGTGCAGCGTGATCACCATGGCCGCGTGATGCCATTCGTGCGAGTCCACTTTTCGTTCTTCTTGTATGCGCTGCATGAGTCCAAACGCTCGCCTAATCTGCGCCGCCGCTGTGAAACCGCTGTGAGAGCTGCCGGCGTTGGCTGCGTCAGAGCAACTGTATAAGTCGTCTTCCCGGCGCTTGCGGCACAGCGACGCCGCACAGCATCTTGAAGCCTTCAGGTGATGCTCAGACTGCCCATACGCTGCACAGCCCGATGTGCAGTACCGCATCAGCCTGGAAAGTGTGCTGTCTGCGGTCTGCAACCCCACCAGGGTGCCTCTCGTGAAGATCGGATCCAGCCAGCAAAGTTTTTGCGCGCGGCTAGCAAAGCAAGCGGTCAGATGCGAGCCTCTTTCTTGGGACAAACAGGTTCATGCTGCAACACTGCATTGGTCGGCATCGCTCGTGTGAGACAGCCTGTGTCGTAGCTTATGTTCATGGGGTGCATCACCCACTGCGGCGTGCTCCATCCATACTGCAGCGGACAAACTGCTCGAATGTTGAACCACGATCAGCAAGCGAAGCGTCAGACGGCCGTGGCTGATGGTTGATGCTGTCGCAGAGCAGGCAGAGCTGGCACCTCCACACCTACGCCTGGGCACCTGATATTCACGAGAGCGAGCTGCAGCCATGCCAAAGTCCTCGCCGTATCGGGGCGTCACGCTGTTTCGTCCGACCGGAAAGTGGCGTGCTCAGGTGAGAGCCTGCCACCTGGTGCACATGGCGGCAGCTACTTCAAATCTGAAGCTGATTCTCAAACCATGTGTGACCACCGGTAGAGGTGGTGAGCAAGTGTCCTCTGATGGCGAATCGTGAAAGCTGCTGCGACATTCATAGGTAGCCAGGGATTTTCAGCATTTTCATGCCGTCACGCACTTGACGGCAGCTGCTACACTGAATACGGCTATCCCGGACGGTCATTCGCGGATATCACCTGTACTGAGCGCATGAGTGTGATCTTTGCAAGTCCAGGATGCAGACCTGGGCACCCCGTTGCTTCCTTAGCCTGGGCAATCACGGTGTGCGGCGGCTGCATCATTTGATGGTGCCTGCAAATGTCCCAACATGCTGCAGCATTGCACTGGCGATGCACTCAACCGTCTCTGTTGCATGGAGATACCGGCAAATCATCGCAACAGCAATTCGAAACAGTCTCAGCGACCACGACGCGCAGGAGATGGCGGCTGCCCCTACCGCGTCACATGCAGCGGCACCAAGGGCTGCCCATCTAATAGAAAGTCTTTCGAGCCGCCTTCAGCTGAAACAATCTTCAATCCGTGCAGATATCGGCGAATGGTCGGACCACCAGCCTGGGCGACCACGACACGCAGGAGGCGGCGGCCGCGGCATTCGACCGCGCGGCCATCAACAAGGACGGCTGTGCTGCCCGCACGAACTTTGACCGGGACAACTACAGCAGCGAGATGAACGTGCTCACAAGTGTGCCCCTCATATCATCGGCTTGCTCTGTTTGAGGGGTCCGTACCCACACATTCACGAGGTGAAGTGCACAGCAGGTCTGTTGTGCAGTGTCGCCTTGGCAGGCATCGGCAGCAGCGGCCATCCCACCCTAAGCTGCAGAGCATCTGGCTTGTCATGTGGTGCCCAATCATGACTGCTGACGCTCGCTTTTCACTGCGCCACCAGGCCTGAGCTTCAACGAGATGGTGGCGGAGTTGAGGGCGCGCGCCCGTAAGGGCCCGGGGCACAGCAGCCACTACAGGGGGGTCAGCCTGCTGCGCGCGACTGGGCGCTGGCATGCGCAGATCAACGCTGCTGGCAAGCAGGTGCGAGGTCATGTCTGTGATGCATGAGGACTGTCCAGGCGTGCAACTATCCGAATTGGCACGGTATCGCATGCTGGAGATCAGCTGTGCAGCATGCTGTTGATGTTGTCCTGTGGTTTGTTGCATGGGAATTTGAGCAGAAGTGAGGATGATTTCGAATCACTAGCAGCAACATGTATTCATGTGTTTAGCAAATGAACGATTCGTCCATGCTCGGAGTTCCTAGGTAAATTGGCCAAAATTGCAGGTGCACCTGGGCTTCTTCGCCACGGAGGCGGCGGCAGCGCGCGCATATGACCGTGCTGCGCTGGCAAAGGCGGCTCAGATGGGCGACGCCTCCCGCGTGCAAACCAACTTCGATGCGTCGCTGTACAGGCAAACCTGCCAGTGCCAACCTGCTTCGTGGTCGCACTCTGCCGACCTGTGCGGCTGCTTGTTTGCAGATGGGCATGGCGAACCCGCAGTTTGACCCATTCTCAAACTTGGCAAGCTTTGCATGCCTGTGCTCACACAGTGCGCTTGTGTGCAACCTTGTTTGCATGTGGAGTTCACAGCATCTCCTTGGTGCACAACAGGAATGAGGTAGCAGAACTGCAGCGCATGACGTCGCCGCAGCTGGTGGCCGCGCTCGCGATGGACCCGCTCGCCTCATCAGACCCCGAGACGTCGGGTCACTCGCCGCAGCACAGCGGCAGCAGTGGCCATGCAGCGGCCGACTCCGGCTGGTTCGAGGGCAGCGGCTCCTGGTTCGGCAGCGCAAATGCAGTGCCTGGCGGCACGACCAAGGGTCACAGCAGAGCTGGCAGCATCGGCGGCGGCGGCGGCAATGGCGGCGGCGGCAGCCACGGCGGCAGCAACGCCAGCAGCGCCGACATGCTGCCGCACCACTTCGGCGACGTGCTGTCGCCAGAGTCCCCGCCATGGCAGCAGGAACCAGCGGCAGCAGGAAACGGCTTCCTGCATCCGCAGCTCGCCGCCGGCCTGCGGCTGCCACACCCCGACTCACTGCAGGCGCAGCTGCGGCAGCTGCACCACCAGCCGGCACTGCCGCCGCGGCTGCGGTCGCCTTCTGCAGCTGAAGTCGATCACCGGCAGCAGCAGTGGCAGCCATTTGCCAATGGGCCGGCCGCATCACTCGCCCCGCAACAGCTGATCGGCAGGTTTGCAGACGGTGGCGCAGCCGCGCCGCTGCCGCCAGACAGCTGGCTGTCCCCAAAACGAGTCGGCAGCGCTGCGGTGTACAGCGGCAACTCCGGCAGGCCGGTGCCGCCAAGTAAGAGGACGGCAGCCCCTGCGCCGTCATCGCCAGTGGTGGAGTCGCCATCCCGGCCGCAGCAGGACGACTCAGACAACCCACAGGTGAGCATGCTCTAGGAGAGACACATTTGCTAAAATTGGTGTAACATCAGGCCTGTAGTGTCGCTGGGCAAGGCACTAGCTCTGTGATGTCTCTCAAGGCAAAGCATGCGGCCAATGCATCACTGCGGTTGGGCTGAAGTCCCTGGAAGATCTGACCGGGCATGTGCATCCTGGCAGTTTGGGTACTTCTTTGACTGACACTCCATGTCTATCTTTGGCAGCTGCTGCAGCGGGCCAGCAGGCGGCGGGCGCCGCCCAAGCTGGACGACGGGGTGTATGACATGTCAGGGGTTCCACTGCCGCCGCGGCGCACGGCTGCGGCAGGCATCAAGCGCATGCGGCCGGCGGTTGCCCCTGCGGCAGCAACAGCAGCAGCCGCGCCAGTGGTGTTGCCTCCGACTGCGGCGCCGCCACGCAACCGCCGCAAGGGGAACCCCACCAGAGCGGTGCTGGGTTGAGCGGGTTAAGCCTAGCCATACGAGTACGCCGCAATTCAACGGTACAAGTCAGAGGATTGGCAACGCAACAACTATGATGGCGATATCAAACAAGTGGCTTGCTTTATGATGTGTGGCAATGCCAATGCATGTTGTGGTTTGATGTCGGTCGACTTCGACGGGATCTGTGTGCGACCTGATTGATTGGATCAGCGGCACCGACCTTTCCCCTGCCCTTTTGAGCATTTGAAGCTGTCGTGGCATGCTGACAGGAAGCTTTGGCCAGTCGGGGTCAATCGTTCTGGCTAGCGTGCAAATAGGTATTTTCACTGTCTGCAGATGTCTGCGTCGCTCTAGAATCAGCATCGCACGTCCTGACACTGTTGCTGCCTCAACAGCAGAGTCTGGCCAGCGCTCAGTCACTCCCACTTTCAGCACTTGCGATAACACAGGATGCGAGCAGCTGCCAATTCTTATGTGAAACACTAGATCGAATGTATTGAAAGTTCTTTAGATTCTATGACCGTGCATGCAGACGTTTGGTCATTCGCTGAGACGTCGTGTGGACACAGAGCAAACGGCATCAGCTGTGTCTGCAGCTCTCAGCCGCGCTTAGAGCTGCAACAGAGCTCATGTTGATTCCGGCACATGGATGGAATGCATGCAGTTTGTCACAGCCCGGCTGCCTGGCGCGTGCTGCCTGTACAAGGCCAGGTGTGCATGCTGAGTTTGCGGCAAACAGCTGAGCTAGGCGTCTGACCTGTTTGCCAATATTCATGCTCTCTCACGAGCTTCGTGAAGTGTCCAAAGGATCGAAACTGTGACGCTCTGATGATATGCAGGATCCTGGTGGCAGAACGCGGTGGCGGTTGGTGGTGCTTCGGCTGCCTCGTCACGCCAAGTCAGCATGCAGGCAGCGCACAGTTGCTGGGGCATCTGCGAGCAGGTCCCGGGCTGATGCCGAAGCGGCCACAGGTGAGGCGCCGGCGCGGCTGCAGGCAGCTGCACAGCCTGCTGCAGACGAGCGCACCAGCTTACGGCCTCACCATCTAACTGGCAATGGCAGCAACGGCAGAGGCAATGGCAGCAGCAGTGGCGATGCTGCCAAAGAGCGCACATCAGACGAGGCTGCAAGCGGGCAGCCCTCGATGGCGCGGGGTTGTCATGCTGCCGCCGCAGCCCAGCCTCCAGCAACGCAGCCATGGCAGCAGTCCCCGAGCAGCAGCAGCGCTTCCTCCAATGGCAGCCCACAACAGCTGAAGCCCAACAGCGCCTCACCAGCCTCGCAGCCTGTGCCCACAGCCAGAATGGCTGCAGCCACAGGACCTGCAAGTGCAGCATCAGCGGCGCCCCAGCGGCTCCCGGTTCCACAGTTACAGCCAGGCCAATCCCGGCCAACCTCGCCGCTGTCCACACTGCGCAGCCCTGCCGGCAGCGACGCAGACAGTGATGGGGGCAGTGATGGTGAGTCAAAGACAGCCTTTGAGGCGTTCGCCACCCAGTCTTCCTGTCCTTGCTCCTGTTGGCTGCCAGTGCAACGCATGTGGCTGCTCACGGTGAAGGTCTTCGATGGCTGTCAGGATGTAAGTCCCTCATTGACGAAAAACGCATGTCATGTGAGCAGGCGGCACTGGTGGCGAGGGCACGGTGCGCATGCGCATGCAGCGGCGTCAGCGGCGGCGGCCGCCAGTGGACATCCCGGAGGGCCAAAATCGCACCGTGCGCATGCTGAAGGGCCTCCCCCGGCGGCGGCGGGTAGCGCCGGCCATCTGCGCCCGCTGTGGCGGCCGTGGCATCGTTCAGCAGACCAATGTGAGTGCTACTCATGAGTGATAATGCATGTGAATGAGTCGCCATCTGCGCCTGCCAGCAGTGGCCAGTGCATCCTGCGGCAGAGCAACATAAGCAGAGTCTTGCTGAGGACATTCTGTTTGGTGACAATGCTGCTGCACCGGCGCGCCCTCACGCAGCAGAGCGACACAAGCCGTGTTGTCCTCTGACTTGCTGCATTGCTACCTCCTTGCTGTCTCAATGGGGGCATGCCAAACCTCTAGAATGGCATGGCTGTGCAGAGACTTGCCAATATTGCATGTATCGATAGGGGTTCCTCAAGATGACTTCCAAAGGCTGCTGCAGCACTTGCAAAGGCTGCTCCATGCTGCTCCCAGGGTTCGATGGTTCCCTGCCCCACCTGCAAGCCGACAGAGGCGCGGCAGCAGCAGCTGGAGAAGATGCAGCAGCGGGAGCAGTCTGAGAGCGACAGCAGGCGCTACCAGGCCCTGGACGATGGCCCAGACTCGGAGTTTGACCTGGAGAACGTGGACTGGGAGGCCCTCGAGAAGCTTGCCGTTGAGGTGAGCCACACTCCAGCCAAGCCACTTTGCTAGTTGAGCAGCCAAATGTACATTGCTGGTGCCGCACTTGACAGAGGCGTCGTCATGTGCGCCGGTCAATGTAGACCACGTCTGCAGCATGCTCATCCGGTCGTGCATGCATGCAAAGGTGGAAGCATGGTCGGGAGCAGGGGCAGGAGGAGCAGCGTAGCAGCAGCCGCAGGCAACTGCGCTTGCAGCACATCCATCAGGCACTTTTAGTATTGCTGAGCACAGGAATTGGAGCAGAAGGAGCAGGGGTAGAGAGAGAGAGAGGATTACACCCGCCAGCCTCACAAGGCTGATTAGGGCAAATGAAATCAAATCAAGCGACACTCCAAACGTATCCATCCCAGCATATCGAAAAGCCATCAAAGTAGCGAAATCAGTAGATTATGTGGCAGCTGCCAGCTGCTCCGCCACCGCCAGGCATTGCAACACAAACTGCGCCACCTGCAACCTGTGTCCTCCCCACATGAGTCTGGCCATCGTTGGCGGCAGCGCCCCATAACCAAAAAGCACTGGTAGGAGGAGCAACATAGCGGCAGCGCCAAGCAAATTACACCTGTGGCACATGCTCAGGCGCTGGTTGTTGCTGAGCGCAGGATTGGAAGAAAAATGGAGCAAGGGCAGGAGGAACGGCGCAGCGGCAGCAGCAAGTGGCCCGCACTGATCAGAACCCACGCCTGCAGGATGCTCGCCCAGTGCTCGATGTATCGCAGCGCAGGAATGGAAGCAGAACAAGGAGCTGGGGCAGGAGGAGCGGCGCAGCGGCAGCTTCAAGTAACCGCGCTCAGCAGACATCACGCCCGCAGCATGCTCACCCAGTGCTCGATGTGTCCGAGTGCAGGAGTGGAAGCAGAAGAAGGAGCAGGGGCAGGAGGAGCGGCGCAGCGGCAGCGGTAAGTGGCCCGCGCTCAGTGAGGAACACCGTGAGAAGATCCGGGCGTCAACTCGTGGCAAGCCCAAGGGACCCCAGTCCGAGGACCACAAGAGGTACAGAAAGATGTGGAAAAGTTAGGTGTCGTGGCAGAGCCGCATCCTTGACACCAGCTTCTGAACTGTGCTTCTCCAAATTTGGACATACTAAACCAGCTGTTGGTTTCCAGCGCATTGTGCACTTACTGCGCGCCATGTCGCTGTCGTAGTGCTGTGCCATGAGTGGATAATTGCATCCGATTTGCATGTGTATGCTGCAGTAAGCTGCGGGCGAGCATGCAGAAGCAGTGGGAGGGTGAGGAGGGTGCCAAGCGCCGGCTGGGCTTTCGCGCCCGGGTGTGCATTCACTGCCCATGTGGCACTGGATCAGCCGAGCACCCGTTGTCCCTGTCGTGTTCAACCCCTGCCTTTCCAGGCAACTGCCTGACTCACTTGTTCGCACCGCTGTTGGCCCCACAGTGCGCTTGCCAGCTGCAGGAATGCCTCATTATCAAACTGACAAGGGGCGCGCCAGCTATTGCACACAGATTTGATGGTCGATGCAGGTGAAGGGCCGGCCCAAGGTATGCCGTTTCTGCGGGGAGGAGGGCCACAACCAGCGCTCCTGCTATGCGCGGTGTGAAGCGGAGGTGAGAGCGCACAGGAATGGGCATCAAAATGTCACCTCACGAAGCGCTATTGCAGCATATGTGAGGATGTGTGTTGCGATGTTGCTGAGCTGGCATGCTAATGGCATTGTCCATCCTGTTGCAGGGTGAAGAGCCGAAGTGTACCTACTGCCTCAAGACAGGCCATTTTGTGCGCGACTGTCCGGTGAGAGCAGTATGCAGTTGCAATATCACAACATTGCACTGTTTATGTGGCCGAGCATAAGACGTCCACAAGGCTTCCTGACTGACAGTGTCCCTGCCAGTCCTCCAGCAGGACCAGCGTTGCTCAGGTCTTGTTTCGAGCATCTGTATCGGTGGCACTTTGCCCACGTGAAATCCTCACTCATGCAGGTCAAGGCACAGGCGCAGCAGCTGAAGCAGGAGGCGGCGGCCGCCAAAGCAGCAGAGCAGCGGCCTGCAGGTGGCCCTGTAGTAGCCAGCGCCTCGAATGGCTCGCCCAATGGCTCAGTCCCCGAATTGAAGCGGCAGCACGCAGCAGGCAGTGGCTCCGACAGCAACGGCACCAATGGCAGTGGCGCCAGCGCCACCAATGGCATCAGCAGCAGCGGCGTCAGCGCTACAAATGGCACAAATGGCACCAATGGCAGCAGCGCAAGCGGCATCAAGGGAAGTGCCTCAGCCAATGGCATTGGCACGCCGCCAGGACTGCGCTCAGCTGCGCCTTCTGCCAGCAGCGGCGGCGGCACACTAGGCGGCAGCGGTGTCGGGAATGTGCTCCAGCAGCAGGCTGATGCCAGGCAGCAGCCCGTCGTCAAGGTCCCTCCGCGGAAGGCCAAGCGCAGCAGCTGTTCGCGGTGCGGCTCGCCGGACCATCAGGTGAGATTATGCTGAGTAGATGCAATCCCAGGATGCGCATAGCCTGCTCTGCAGTCGGCAGAATACTGCCCTTCTGTCCGTTTGATCATGGCAGCAGCACTTTGCACCCGAAGGTGCAGCCTGCCAATGTGCCTCGATTCATCGTCAGTAGATACATATGATGGATGCTGGTGTTCCACAGGTGCGCACCTGTCCGCTGGTCAACCCCGAGGCGGCTGCACGACGGGAGCGACGTGAGGCCTATGATGCAGACAGGGTACGAATCCGTCATTCATGTTCTGCACTTGAGGCTTGTAATTTTCCAAGTTGCCCAAGGGTGGCAATTAGGCCTAGTGACTTCGTGTGTGCTGCTGTATCGACAGTCATTGGCGCCCCAAGTCAGCAGTGCAAGCTGTTATGTCGACCATGATCGGTGCCCCATGTCAGCAGTCCAAGCGGGAGGACCAGCAGCACCCTACTGGCACCGCCAGGATGCCTGGTGGCATCGAGCTCGAGCAATTCAGGTGGAACACGATCTGAGGACGCATGTATGGCGGCAACATTGTGGCTTGCCATCTCAGCTTGCTTTGCATCTCTTCAGGCACGTCGGCGGGAGCAGCGGGCGATTGCGGTGGCGGCCAAGTCGGTGGACGACAGCAAGCTGCTGCGCTGTGGCTACTGCGACGGGTTGGGTCACAACCGCCGCACCTGCCCCGTCCTGAAGGTGGGCGCTCATTCGGGGCATGCCAAGTGCAAGTCTGCGAGGATCTTGTGTCGAGACATGTGGGACATCTGTGCAGCCGCGATTTGCTGAGACACCGCATGCCCTGTGGAAAGTGCTCTCTTGCTGAGTCGCTGCAGCTAAACTTGATGTGATTTCATCTCATGTTTGTGCTGCTGCTCTGCCAGGAGGACCAGAAGGCGATTGATCAGCAAGGTGTCGAGTGGCGCGGCCGCGATGACCGCCCCGGGCTCACGCCACTGGGGCGCCCGCAGCCGATCCTGCAGCAGGTTCCGCAGAGCGCCGATGTATCCCAGGCTGGCGGCGCCAAGGCAGGTCCAGCCGAGCTGCAGCAGCTGCAGCAGCAACAGGAGCGCCAAGCGCAGCAGCAGCAACAGCAACAGTCAAATGTGCTGTTGCCGGATGCCAAACAGCAGCCGAAGCAGCAACAGCAGCAGTTGCAGCAGCAGCAGCAGCAGCAGCAGCAGCAGCAGCAGCAGCAGCAGCAGCGGCAGCAGCAGCAGCAGGACAGGGGCGCGATTGTGCCAGCATTTGCGCAGGTGGCCAGTGGTGCACAGGCGACGGAGCTGACAGAGGCAACGCTGCCACTCCGGGTGGAGGACGAGGTCGCACAGGTGCTGCCTCCCAATCTGTCTGTTGATCACTTTTCCATATTGCCAGGAGTGCGGTCTGGGATGCGGGACGTGGGAGGTGATGCAGGAGTGCTGAGGGATTTCATTGCAGACCCTGCTATGGTGTGCACCTTCTGTTCATGGCGTGCAGTTGACCGCCCGCTGAAGCTGGAGCTGCTGCTGCCAGTATGTCTGTGTAACGGCAGCCAACATCGATGCTCATGAAATGAGGCTGCAGGCAACAAGCGCAACTTCGCGGGTGTGGCGGGCCGGCAGGCGCTGGCAGACGCTGGAGTTGATGCTGCCGTCAACATTGCTGTCTGATCTGTACTGTTGCTCTTGTACATGCCACATGACATGGCACTGGAGGCAACAAGCGCGATGCTGCGGACATGACAGGCTTGCAAGTGGCGTCAGATGCTGGAGCTGATGCCACCGATTTTGCCTTTGAGAAGCAGTCAGCACTGATGCTCAAACTTCAAATCATGATCTGACGCTGCAGGCTACGAGTGCGATTCTGCGGGCGTGGCGGGCCGGCAAGCGCCGGCAGACGCTGGAGCTGATGCTGCCGACACCGACGGCGGGCGGGCCCCGCACCCCCGGCGACCTGTCGTGGCCCGGCGGCATCCGGCAGCAGTTCCGGGCCGCACGCCCGCTGGTGGAACAGCTGCTGCGCCGGCTGCGCAGCCAGGCTGGCTTGGAGGTGAGGCACTGGTGGCCCTTTCCTGAAAGAGGGCAAACTTCGGAGTCATCAACTCTGGCAAGGCGGCAGGCGCGGCCGCTCTTGGAGCAGCTGCTTCGGCGGCTCCGAGGCCAGGCTGGCTTTAAGGTGGGACATTTATGGGGGAATGCTTCCATCTCAAACAGATATCAATCACAGCTATAGCAAGGCGACATCCAAGAGCAGTTCTGGGCCGTGGGCCCGCTTGGGGGGAAGTTGCTGCCACGGCTGCGCGGCCAGGCTGGTCTGAGGGTGAGGCTCTGATGTTTCGTTCTTTCTCAGGACGTCACATATCTCCTTTTGCAAACCGGCATCCGATCCAGTTTGCGCAGTTGCTGGTTGGGCAACTGCCGTCATTTGCGAGCCCAGGCTGGCTTTGAGGTTCACCAAGGTGAGAGCTGAATCGAGGTGTTACTGACTTGTGGCATTGGCCTCTGGGCAGGCTGGCGGGTGGTATACTGTGACACTCTATCCTAGACGTATCCTCACAGGGCTCAATGGCTGCGGAAGTCGGCGTGAGCTCCTGGGGGTCAACAGCCCATTGCCACATTGCAGATCCTGCACGTTGTGAAGCATGCTGGTTCTCACCGATGCTGTACCTGCCATGCAGGGTGCATTCCAGCCGCGGTGGCTGGACGAGTCGGACTGTGTGGGCGCCTGGGAATCAGAGGCCATTGCCGCCGTGCTGTTTCCCACAGGCGGCACGCTGCCAGATGTGCGCGAGATTGACGGCGCACTGGTGAGTGGGATGCAAAGGTTAGGCGATAGCATCATAGGCTGGCTCTCGGGAGTCAGAAGCATCCACTGCCTACAGATTGCACTCGATATGAAGAGACTGATGTGTCACGCTTGTTGCCCATGCAATAAGTTTCAGTGTGGTTGCCTGCAACTGGGTTCAAAGCTCCACAAAAAACCTGCTTTTATTGCAGGGTGGGCAGCGTCTGCTGCTGGTCATCAATCCGCAGTGGCAGACGCAGGGCCAGGTCGTCTCTGACTTCGGGTCCGCATCTACACTTATGAACAGTTCTCATGGCACCTATTGCGGCAGTCAGCGCTCTGCTGTCAGCTGCACATTGCTGCCCTGTACACCGCTATCACCGTGAGCTCGTGCTGATCCTGTGCCTTACTGTCGTCATGCCTTGAGAATGTGTACAGACGATGTTGCATGCAAGCTGCACACCTCCTTGGCAGGTTTGGGCGCTCGGCGGCGCAGGCGGATGCGTACTTGCGCGGCTTCGAAACTTCCTACTTCCTGCAGCGCCTGGATGTCGAGGGCGATGACGTGCGCCTGCTGCGCGCCTACCCCTCCCGCTGGCAGGTGGGCATCGGTTGAAAACTGACTCATCTTCGGTTGTGCTGGCTCCAGGTGCACTACATGCAGACGGTGAGCCGCTCCAAGCTGCTGGCCAATTATGTCTGAGCCAGATCAGGGATCACCAACTTGTGGTCCAGATGCTCGACCTGTGCATGGTTTTGCTGAATGCAGGTGCACTACATGCAGACGGGGGGCCGCTCCAAGCTGCTGGCCAAGCAGGACGCCCGCCCCTCACTGCGCGACCTGCGGTGCGCAGTCGCTTGATCTGCCGTGCGCAAGTCTCGGAGACACCGCTGCGGAGATGTCGCATCTTGCTGCAACTGCGGCTGCATTGCAGCCGGTTGCACACGGGCTGACTGTCTCACATGCAGCTTGGGTAAGGTGCCGCCGATGCGCGTGCCTCTTTCTATGCAGCGGCATGGAGATGTCTGTGTGGATATTGTGAGCCTTGCGCTGTTTTGCAGATATCTGATGACGGGAGCGGGCTTCAGTCCAATGCGGCGGTCGCTGTTCGACCGCCTCTTCGGCACACTGGATGATGGTGGCTCCGGCGCGTCTTCGTATGCAGAGCCGCAGCCAGGCGACTTTGGCTACAGTGGTGAGCAGTGGCCGCTTTGCATTGCCAAGTCTGCTGTACCATGCAATTTGTGATTGCTCAACGCAGGCTAGTGGACGCTTGCACCCCACCTTATGGCAGCAACACACCTGCTTGCAGGGACTCATTTATGGCCTCGTCTGATTGACGACCCTGAACAGTACAAACATGTTGCTCATGTAGGCAATTCTGATGACGCTAGCAGCGATGACGAGTCTGCAGACATGTTGTCGCTGGCGATGCCAGCTGCCAAGCCCGCCGCCGATGCCCCCACCAGGCAGCTGCAGCCCCGCAGCACCAGCCGCGACAGAGCCGTCAGATCTGGCGGTAGCGCCACCACTGTCAGTGTATCCGGCGGCGATACACCTGCTGGCGTCAGCAAGGAGAGCGGGAGGCAGCGCTCCGATGCTGGCAGCGACGGCAGTGCTGGCGGCGTGTTGCAGGAACCCAGTGGCACATTCGCCCAGCCGGGACCGGGCGACTATGCATTTGATGGCAACATCCCGCCGGTGCCGCGCGGCCACCGACCCGGCAAGACGCACGTGCGTGCCCGCACGCGCAGCCGCAACACCGGCGGCACCGGCAGTCGTGAGGACGGCAGCATGGCCGGCAGCAGCAGCGGCGGCATCGGCAGCGGTCGCAGTCGCAATGACAGCAGCAGCGGGGGTGTAGCAATTAGCGACGCCCCAAGCACGGCTGGCTGGAGGCAGAGGCAACAGGACCCAGCCAGTGTGGTGTCCGTCAAGAGCCTGGACGCCACGCAGCCGGCGTTCGTGCCGGGGCCGGACGCAATCGTGCCGCTGCGCGAGCCGGCAATGCCCGCCGGGGTTGTCACCACTGGTGGCAGCGGCAGCAGCGGGTCTGACAGCAGCAGCAGCAGCAGCAGCATCACTGGCGACGTTGCCACAAAGCAGCCACGGCGGGCTGGCGACGGCTCCGTTGCTGGCAGTGCCGATGTTCTGGCGGCGGCTGCGTCCGAACAGCAGCAGTGGGCGGACCGCTTTGGGACGGTGGAGCCGGGTGGCGAGGCGCGGGATGTGATCCGCGACCCCGTGGCGGCGGTGCGGCGGTGGCAGGAAGCGCTGTTCGGCGCCGACCTTGATGATTAAGAGGGACCCTATAGTTGCAAGTGGCTGAGGTGCCTCAAGGTAGAATAATGGTATCTTCGGACGAGTGGAGCGGGGTTTGGGCTTATTTGGAGGGCCTCAGTGGCAGCAGAGCGGCTCCTTGCGTCGCAGACTTCGGGTGTTGCAGTCACACAACACAAGTGTTGCTGCAATCTGTTCAGATGCTGAGCGCATCATGGGTCGTGCGATGTTCTGGGGGTTGAATGCTAGAGGATGTGGAAACTTCGGGGGTTGAAGTTTCTTGGTTAGAAGGTGCAGTTGCTTGATAAGGTTGTGAATACCCGTCTCAGCTGCTGTTGCAATGCGCTCGGCATTGAATTTGTTTGGCGGTGCTTGATGATTTGCACGCATTTGACCATTGTCAGAACATAGCACCTTCCATGCTGCGGCACGTCAGCAGCAGTCTTGAGCAACTGCGCATCCCTTGACGTTGGCAGTCGCCTTGAACGCCATCCCTCTCTGTTCTCCCATCTCCTCTCCTGCGGAATTTCCTTCTCAGTTTGCCCAATCCTCCATTGGACCATTGCCAATCAGGGAGACCAAAATTATGACTAAGGCTGACTTCTGACTTTAGTATCCCCTGTACCAACGAAAGGTTCTAAACCCTATGAATTCTAGGATTGCATCGGTGAACTCAATCTTCACCCTGCATTCCACCTCAGTTTCCATTTACAAGCCAGCGCGCGAACACCGACACAGTCGTTGCAAGCAGTCCGTTAAACAGCACAGTCTCAGGGTGCGTCGACGGTCGCCAGCATGGCGACCTTCTCGGCGAAAGACCTCGACGCGATCGAGGCCGGTGCCGACGTCAAGGGCCCGCCCCAGGCCATTCCTGGCACGGGTGGGCCACGCTGCGACTGCTCCTGCACCTGCTTGAGTTTGCTGCTCCGTGCAGTGTGTGTGCATGGCCGCCAGAGTGGGCATGCAGGCCGGCCCTGTTATAACTGAGTAGAGCAGTTGCTGAAGATTGATGCTGCTGGTGTTGTGCCGCAGGCACGACCGACAGGAAAGGTAGAGGAACCTCTTATGGGCTCGCCTGCTTGTGCTGCACTTGCCCGAGTCCCCCTGCCAAATTATGTTTGCCGTGCTGCAAGCCAGAGTGAATCTGTCCTTGACTCCGCTGTGATTCTGACGGCAGGCAACTACTTTGTGCCCGACTCCAAGCGGGTGTGCCATCTGAACAGTCTGTGTGCTGCTGAGCTGCATGCCTGTGTGGGGGTTTTCTCTTCGTGCCATTCCTGCAACCCCATCCATAGGTTGTAACTCCTCCTTGCCTGTCTCTTGCGCTGCAGTTCGACAAAGAGCTGCCCAACACAAGCGACCAGAGTGCAAAATGGCAAGTCCGTCTTATTCTGTCCCGTTCTGTCGTTCGTTGCTCTCACACACACGACTGGTGGTTGTTTAGACCAAGGTTTCGAGTGCAGCCACTACCGGCGCACATGGCACCCTTGGGCCGGTGGCAATATCTTTCAATTGGCGTTCGGGAGCTCGCTTTGCAGGCCGCTGCGGCTCGCGTCCAGGATTGACATGTTACACGACAGATTTTTTTGTTTGCCCTACTGAGCCGCCCCTCTCGATCGGCTCTGCTGACCAGGCAACCCGGCGTGCGTGGCGTGTACTAGGAGTTCATGGTTTTTGGGGGCCTGTGGCAGCACACAAGGCGCCCAGCACTCGCTGCACCCCCTGATTGCACACAAACGCAGTGTTTAGTCACGGTGGGGTTACGCATGCTCAGGACGCGACCGTGGGGCACAGCGCTTGTCGATGGCTGATGCACGCTACCGGCGTGAGATAGGTGTCTGGTGTCCTCAGGTCTGGGGCCATTCCTGCATTGGCCGCCGGGCACTGATCAAGTGTCTGACGCTGCGGTGAAGCCGCTGGTTCGCGAACCTCGAACTGCTGGTGCAGAAGGGTCAGTAGCGGGCTCCTGCGCGATCGCCGGGCTGCATTCAGCTTGATGGACTTCTGTGAGGTACCACAGGTGGTCGTTCGTCGCACAGCTCGAGTCGTTGCTGAGTGGGGGTGCCGAGTCAGCAGGATGCCATATATGCAAGACTTACCAACTTTCTTATACACGCTGTGATCGATTGTCTTCTCCTCTCTTATGCAGGTGGTACAGGTCAGTCTTTCCGCACGGCGGCCCCGTGAACTCGCTGTGAAAGCTGCATTGTGCAATCGTCCTAGAGCCGCCGCAGCTGCATGACATCATCCTGCACTTTTCGGTGTCTGATGCTGCACGCCCACTCATGCAACATGCCGGTGCTCTGCGCTAACATCGTATGCATCTGCTTGTCATGCGGATCTTGTTTTCGAGATTGTCAGTGTCATGACGCTCCAATGTATTTCCCACAAACAGCGCCTTCCACAACACGACGGCCATTGTGGGTGCCGGCGTGCTGGGGCTGCCCTTTGCGATGAAGTACCTGACATGGTCCGGCGGCGTGATCGTGATGTGCCTGTCGTGGGGCACCTCCCTGTACACCCTGTGGCAGGTGGGTAGGACAGATGCCGTTGATGCACGGCTGCTGTTGTTTCCCTCAATGCAGTGCCGATAGTCAGGCGCATCCGGTGTATGTCGGGAGGAAGACGTCAGTGCACAGGCCACGTTGTTTAGGAAGCACTGACTTGACATTGCACGCAGCGTGCACAGAGCACGGTTTGATGCTATTTTATTACACTGCAGCTGTGCGCAATGCACGAATTGGACGGTCACCGCTTCTGCCGCTACCACGAGCTGGGCCAGTACGTGTTCGGTGAGTGCCGCACTACTCCAGATAGTGTGCAAACAGCATTGCAGAGGCGTGCAGAAGGTGCAGAGGCGTTCCAGATAGAGTGCAAACAGCATTGCAGAGGCATGCAGAAGGTGCAGAGGCATGCAGAAGGTGCATCTACAGAGCGGCAATGCAACTCGATGCTGTTCTCGTGTGTCATTTGTGCCGCTCTCTTTTCTCGGCCGAAGGTCAGCCCTTGACGACTGCTGTTACACTTATTGCTACAGGCCCCAGACTGGGCATCTGGATCGTGCTCCCCTGCCAGCTGACGATGATGATCGGGCTGGGCATCGTGTACTCTGTCACTGGCGGCACCTCACTCTACCGCATTTACCATCTGTACTACCCTGGCACGCCAATGGGCCTCAGCCTGTGGATCCTGGTCTTTGGCGGCTGCCAGATCATCCTGTCTCTGGTGCGCTCTTGAAGTTGCTGCGAGAGTGCCACAAATCTTTGCCGCAGTATATGTGTCTGAATGCATAAAGCCCCACCCCTGAGGGGCAACATGTCACATGCCTGTATCCACATCTGCGCGCCACATCTGTGTTTATGTCTCACTTCACTTATCCGTCAACTGCCCTTAACTGCCCGCAGCTACGCAACTTCAACTCGCTGCGAGGCATCTCCTTTATGGCGGCTGTGATGAGCTTGGGCTACTCCACTATCGCAATTGGTGAGTGGCTGTGACGAGGCACCTGTTTCAACTGTGCGCTAAAAGCATGCAAGAGTGTCTGCAAATGATAGTGGTGATGCTGTGGCGCATGGCACGGAGGATAAAGTCACAATATTTGTCGTAGATGCGACTTGAGCCAAACATTCCAAATGCTCTTGTGTGACCCACTGTATTCGGCCTGCTGCAGCACTGACCATCAACAATGGCAAGCAGCCCGGCATCAACTACAACACCAGCAGCTTCTCCACTGCCGATGCCGTGCTGTCAGGCTTCAACTCCCTGGGCATCATCGTGAGTGGCCACCAATCAGGCCCCGTGTCTCATCGAGCACGCTACTGTGGTTATTGTTTGGTTGTGCATTGGTGACGCTGCAGTAAGTGCCGCCATGGGCATCATGCCCCTGCCTTTGCCTGCAAGCACATTCCTTGTATGGTGTCCCCAACGTGGTTCACTTGCTTCGTTTCACCCACACAAACTTTGACTTGTGCCGCAGGCATTTGCATATGGCGGTCACAATGTCATCCTAGAGATCCAGGCAACACTGCCAAGCCCGCCACCGACCCTGCAGCCATACATGCGAGGCGTCTACATCGCCTATGCGATTGTCAGCTGGTAAGTCGTTAAGAATCGATCGTAGCCCGTCTATCACATGCAGCATGCACCTGTGAACCCGTGTGAGATATGCTGTTGCACAGGTATATCCGAAATGTGACCATCAAAATGTGGCCCGGAAAGGGTTTAACCCTTCAATTGAACCTCTCGACATAGCTACAGTCGACAAACCTACCCAGGCTGCCTTCTGAACAGCGCTGATCTGAGAAGATTGTGTGTCATGCTAGGTGCTACTTTGGCGTGGCATTCACTGGCTATTGGGCATACGGCAACACCGTGCAGAGCAACATCCTGTTCAGCTTGTCGCACCCGCGCGGCGTCATCGCCCTGGCCTCCGCCATGGTGCTTGTCCACGTGCTGGGCAGCTTCCAGGTGAGGTGCCACGACCTGTAGTTCGTGTGGGCATGAACCAATGCTGTTGGTGCCTGTGCCTTACCGCATTTAGGTGGGACTCGACAGAGCTCGCTTCCTGGCGCACTCACACTCACCCGACGGACTTGCCGATGTTGTAGGTGTATACAGTGCCAGTGTATGACATGATTGAGCAGCTAATGCTACGCAACAACGTGAAGATTGGCTTCCCAATCCGCTTTGTATATCGCACCATCTACGTGATCCTCGTCACCTTCGTCGCCATCACCCTGGTGCGCGCCTCCTTAGGCTGGACTTTCTCACACACACATGCTCAACGAATGCATCGTTGGCAAGCTGCTAGTTTGTTGCTGAGCACGGCAGTCCTGGGCGCATTTGATGGGGTGTACGTATGCGCCCCTGTGGCCCTTCTTCGTCCGGTTGTCCGATTTGTCTAGCCGATGTGCTTTTCTATGTTGCAGCCCTTCTTCGGTGATCTGCTGGGTTTCATCGGCGCTATCGCTACCGGACCGACGACCTTCTGGCTGCCGCCGCTGATGTGGGTCATCCTGTACCGGCCCGCCGTCACCAACGTGCGCTTTCATCCACACCAATGGGACCCTGCCGCCTCATGCTCGGACCTCTGATCATCGAGCGCATCAACTGCCAGTGAAGTCGTGCATGCTCGCTTGTTCTACCAGTTTCTGATGGCTCGCCCATGAGCGGGTTGGTGAGTAAACCTTGCAGTGTGACTCAAGGTGTTGTTCTTTTCTCCTGCAGATCCATTGCATCCCCAGCTACTTCTGCATTGTGTGGGGCCTGGTGACCACGGTGTTGGGCGCCATCGGCGGCCTGCGTGGCATCATCAACGATGCCAGCAGCTACCAGTTCTACCAGTGAACCACGTCTGGCGGTGCAGTCACGGCTCATGGCCACAGCCTCGACGCTGCAGCTGTGTCGCACACTGAGCTCACGCTCAGGGTGAGCGGCGCTGCTGTAGCGTCGCTGCAAGTTTGGTGCCGCGGGCTGCTACCGCTGTCACTGGGATCAGAGATATTGAATTAGCTGGGCGGCACTGGAGCATGAAGGCGCCTCATGCACGGGATTGCAGCACCAGCCGCTTAAGTTCAGCATGCACAGCGCAGACACCTTGGCGCCCCCATCGACCAAGACAATATGGCGCTACATGTGATGTGCAGTGGGAATATCTACGAGTCTGTGTCCGTCATATCAGCTCGCATCAGCTTATGGGCCCAGCTGCAATGTATGCAGTTTGCGGTGCTGCAACCAGTTTCTTGCTGTTGTTTTGCATTTGGTCGGTGATGACACATCATCACTGCATGACCGTGCAGCATTGTCTCCATGGGTACTGGCCCGGTAGCCTGGATTGCTTGTGTGTGCCAGCTCACACAACTCATAACCCTGAGGTCGTGGCTTTCTTTTGTCAGCGATGGGTCGCCATTCTGCATTGCTGCCGCCAGCCGATGATGTGTCGTTCATGGCTGCATGATGGCAGACATGCCGAATAACCAGCGTGTAAATTGCATCATGGTAGCGCAGACGGTGCGACATTCACACGTCTTCACTACTCCCATTTTCACATGTCGTTCCACCGTACGCCTAAACATTCATGTCTGCCAATGCCGCCTCCCGGGTCTCGTCGTGGAGTCCCTCTCTAGAACTTCTCGCACTCTTGGGGTAATTTCCTGTGATGTGAGCACCTTCTGATTGTTGCTTTAATAGTGGGAGAAGTGGAGCTTGCTCCTTTTAATGCCTTTCACACTCTTACCTTGGTGTTGCGGCTCTCTTTGTCAATGAAGTATCGGCAGCCTGCTGTGCCGCCGCAAATGCGAACATGTTTGCTGTGGGGCATGGCGATGGACATGCTGATCAGTACGCTAGGACATCCGTTATGGTATTGCAGCAAGTCCATAAAAGTCATGTTCACACAACGGAGGTTCCAATTCGTGTTCAAGTGCCTTCAAAGGAACCTCCTTACGTTTGATTTCCTTTCATTCCTTTTCTCCACGCTTCCGAGTGATCAGTACGCATACGGGTGCACGCAGTACATTTGCTGAGTCCTTCCCCAAGATCTCTTCCCGTCGGCGTGGCATCGTCGCACGTTTCTCAGTTCGCAGGCGGTTCAAGAGTATCACTCATCATGGCGGAGGGAGCACTGAAGGATGTGGAGGGCGGGCCGGCGCTGTACGACCCGAACGAGGTCCCCATGAAGGGAGCGGGCAACATGAATCGGAAGGGGGAGCTGTGGCGGCCCGACAGCTACTGTGAGGCTCCTGAATGCGGCTACCATCTGAGCTGAGTTCTGGGGCATGCTTGATTCCATGGTGATCAATATGTCGGCAGAGAGCTTACTGTTGAGTGGTGCTGGCTGCAGACCTTGCAAGTCAGCTTCCCAACTCGGCAGATCGCTCTGCTAAATGGTGCGTCTCCAGCTGAGATCATCAGACGTGCGTGCAGTGCCGCGCATGACCGGGCTCGGTGTCCCGTCCGACAACCTCAGCACGCAAAGTAGTCTCTGACTGAGTGATGCGTCTGTTCATTGGTCCGCACCGCGATCAGGACACTCTGACGGTATCACAATGTCGCCAGCGGGCCTTGCGCGGCACGCAGCCGGTGTGCTGGGCTCGCAGGCCGCCTCAAACGGCCCTCACATGTGCCTGACCGTTCACACACAGCTCACAGTGCTCTTCTGAAAGAGCGTGGCTCAATCGACAACATGAACGGGGCCTGTGTTGTGATAATGTGCGCCTCCTCAAGCTACTAGCTTCCTCAGTCGCGCACACATGCGCAGGGGTTTCGACCAAACTTGAGACGGTCCTCGTCAGCCTCATCATCACATGCTTGGCCGCGCACTTTCCGGGGAACATGTTTAAAGTTCGGTGTGTAACATGTATTGGCACCTTGTGGCTGGGTGGGGTATGACTTTCTGCACGCTCTGAGGATGTCGTCGGTGGCAATCTGGCGGTCTCAAATTGACAACCACGTGTTTGATGCCTGCAGGTGGTACTCAGGTGATCAAAGTGGCACGACCTAGCCGTGCGAACAGGTTGTGCACAGAGCGGAACACACATCGAGCGCAAACTGCACCTTGACCGTCGACCCTCCCGACTGAACATGATGACGTCATTGCCACGTGGCTTGGCAGTACTTGCGACAGCCTTTCACAGCGGAGGGCAATGCGTCCATGATTGCATCATGTTTGCGTGTTCGAATTATCAATGAGCATGTCTGCATGCGGGCAGCAGCGCCGGGGCCCCATGCTCGCCATGCCGCGGTGCCTCCGCATGCGCCGCCGCTGTCAAGGTGCACCCGGGGCCTGCTGCGCCGCTGACATGGCGTGCTGCCTGCTTGTGCAGCATTCCACAACACGACCGCCATCGTGGGCGCCGGCGTGCTGGGGCTGCCGTATGCGATGGCGTATCTCACGTGGTCTGGCGGCGTCATCGTTATGTGCCTTTCCTGGGGCACCTCCCTGTACACCCTGTGGCAGGTGCGACGCACACTAGCTAGCCAGAATGTGCTGGCTTTTGGATATGTTCTCCCATCCTGCATCGCTCATGGCGTGCCTTCCTGGCAGTCCTGCGGTAAGCGGGTACTCGCTCCGCAAAGTCCGCCCATCCGAGGGGCATCTGAGGCAGACAAATATACAGGAACAGCTGGAGGCAGGTGCTGCCGGAAATCACTAGATTGTAGACCGTCACATGACACTGGCGCGCAGAATGTTGCAAAGGGAGTGACCCATTATGCAACAGCTTGCCGGCAATGCATGCACACACACTTGTCGGGTTACGTCTTGAATGTTACGTACAGCTGTGCGCAATGCACGAGCTGGACGGTCACCGCTTCTGCCGCTACCACGAGCTGGGCCAGTACATCTTCGGTGAGCCGGCTGTGGTCCAGCGTGGTTGAGTGTGCTCGTGGTCCTCTGAGAGGCACAGGACCTGAAGATCCACAGCACATGCTTCTGCATCCAGTTTGTGCGGCACGCCCTGCAGCATGGTCAAGGCCCAGAGTGACTGCGACCACTGTGCGCTCTATTGTGCATGATATGTTGGCGATGCTCAATGCAGGTGGCAATAGCCACGCCGCTGAAGCTGCTGTATTGCACCGCGCGTAGGGCCGAGGCTGGGCTTCTGGATCGTGCTGCCGTGCCAGCTGACCATGATGATCGGGCTGGGCATCGTGTACTCCGTGACGGGTGGCAGCTCCTTGTACCTGATCTACCACCTGTACTACCCCGGGACGCCGATGGGCATCAGCCTGTGGATCCTCGTCTTCGGCGGCTGCCAAATATTCCTCTCCCTGGTGCGCTCAGTGGAGCAATTGTGCATCAGAGAGTGTTGTGGCAAGTTTTACTCATGTGCACTGCTTCCAGCTTTCTCTGGCAATGCTTCATGTGAGCAGTGCTCGGGTTCTTGGTGCATGAACCGCATGTTACTGCGTGCAGCTGCGCAACTTCAACTCGCTGCGGGGCATCTCCTTGAGCGCGGCCGTCATGAGCCTCGGCTACTCCACCATTGCGATAGGTGACCAGCAGCTATCAGCCCCATCCACATGCACACCTGAAAACTAAGCTTACAGAAGCACTACCCCTTCTATGCTCAACTGCAGGAGATATGAAAAACTGCAACCCACATTCGTCAGCCTGCATCTGCCTCATCTGCTGCAGGGCTGACGATCCACAATGGGAAGCAGGGCGACCCGCAATACAACACCAACGCCTTTTCGACCGCTGATGCCATCCTCAACGGCTTCAATTCCCTTGGCATCATAGTGAGTGGCTGCTACACTCACCACAGAATGCCGCTGTTACCCTCTGTGTGCCGAGTCATGCTCGGCCCTATCTCGGCCATCACATTGGTGTCCCTGCATACCTGCTGCACCGGCTGTTGACATGCTGCGTCGTGGCCAGAATGCTATAAAGCACTGCTGCACATGCTTTGTATCCATAGGGGCTCACACATCGGATCGTGTTCCGTCCCGAACTGCAGGCCTTTGCATACGGCGGCCACAATGTGATCCTGGAGATCCAGTCAACGCTGCCAAGTCCGCCGCCGACGCTGGAACCCTACATGCGCGGAGTGTACATCGCATATGCAATCGTCAGCTGGTAAGACACCTGGCTGACGATGGACCTTGAACGTGTACTGCAACCTGTCAGATGCCATCACACTTTCGGGCATTTGCCAGCTTGCTGCTTGTTACTGCAGCGACGCATTGCACTCATGCCGAACGCAACAGCAATTTTGACGAATCAGTCCAATCAATTGACGTGACTAAGCCGAGCTTTCTGCCTGTTGCTGCTGCAACACGTTGCGCTCGTGCCACAAGCAGCAGCAAACATCAGAAACCATTCCACCCAATTATTCTGGCTGGAGACGGATCTTGTCATGCCAGGTGCTATTTCGGCGTGGCATTCACCGGCTACTGGGCATACGGCAGCGCCGTGCAGAGCAACATCCTGTTCAGCCTGGAGCACCCGCGCGGCGTCATCGCCCTGGCTGCTGCCATGGTGGTGGTCCACGTGCTGGGCAGCTACCAGGTGAAACATCATCCAACTTTGCCTGCATGCTTATCTTGAATTATTGTATATGGCATGCAATGACGCTGCGATTCATCGTCAGCACCTAGTGGCATGCAAGACGGGTTGCCTCGGAGGCTTGCTGGTGCTGTGCCAACTCATCTGACGGTGTTCCTGGTGCTACAGGTGTACACTGTGCCAGTTTTTGATTTATGTGAGAATTGGATATTGCATCGCAAAAAAAGCATCGGTTTCCCGCTGCGCTTCACGTACCGCACCATCTACGTGCTCTTCACCACGTTCATCGCCATCCTGCTGGTGAGCCGATGCGCTTGTGTGCTGGGCGCATGTGAAATGTCGCAGAGGTGTCGCAATGCCTGTCAGTCTGCTAATCCACAGAAGAATGGTGGTCTGGATCATGTCTATCTGTATCAGACCTACCGAAAGTGCGCTCTCCAGCAGTAGCAAGCCCTCAACGCCATGTAGGGTTGCGACGCAGCAGGGCTGACATATGAGGTAGACTTGCAAGGCATGTTCTCATGCCCCGCAGCCCTTCTTTGGCGACCTGCTGGGCTTCCTGGGTGCCATCGCTACGGGGCCAACGACCTTCTGGCTGCCGCCGCTCATGTGGCTCCTGTTGTACCGCCCAAACCTCACAAATGTGCGCACCGACCCATTCGTATACCATTCAGCATTTACTTAGAATCGAGGGGGCATCAAGCCCTTCTGTTCTCTGCAGCTATTTGGGTCAGCCGTCCCTTGTCAGGGCTGTGAGGGCATCTGCGTGGTAACGGAAGGAGCGGATGCAGCGGCGGCAGCATGAGCAGCTGCAGCGGCGAGCGGCAATGGCGGAAGCAGCGGCGACGGCAGCGGCGGCAGCATTGGCTTTTGCAGTCAGCTCCTGCATGGCTGTTGCTTCCGTCGATGTAACGCCAGCATCTGCATTGGCGCCGTCAGTACTGCCCATGGTCGACGGTCATCTGCTGTCACAGTCATATATGCTTCAACGTTCACACTGTGATCTGTGATCATCCACGGCCGCAGATGCATATGCTGTACCTCCAACTGTCTCTACCTGGCACGCTGGTTTGTTGTGTGTTCGCAGTGCTCGGCAGAGCAGCGGTCTTTGACTGATGTACTTTCCTTTGGTCATGTGCGCAGATCCACTGCATACCCAGCTGGTTCTGCCTGGCGTGGGGCCTCGTTGTCACCATTCTGGTAAGCCTTTGTATCCCCTCACGTGAGACCCATGTTCATCTGCATTTTCTGCGTCATTCGCACCCCAATTCCTCGGAGCCTCACCAGAGTGCTCTGCCTTTTTGATGCTGCAATGGCGACATGAGTTCCAGCTTGCTGCCTCGCAGGGTGCCATCGGAGGCATGCGTGGGATCATCGTGGACGCATCGTCATACAAGGTGCAGCGACCTGACGATCCCTATCATGATGCATTTGTGCTGGCTCCTGTCGCCCTCACCAATTGCCAGCGCACCTCAAGTGCGCTCAGACTGGACATCGTCAATCACCATGTGAACAGTGATTGCGTGCCAGCTGGGCCGGTAAATACTGCTGGTTACTCTACAAATGGTGCACGGCCTTGATGTCTCTTCTTTCTACATGTGTGCAGTTCTTCCAGTAGCTTTGGCGCGGCCAAATGCGATGGCAGCAGCAACGGCAGCTACGGCATCAGAAGCTGTCCGCACATCCGAGTGGGCCAATGTGCTGCCGCCAGTCCAGGACCTGGAACATCATCACGGGCAAGGCATCCATCAGACAGCCGGCAGCCACTGCAGTCGAAGGGCGAACAGCGGCAGTGGCAGTTGCAGCAAGCGGCACATGCAGCACTGCCTCTGGCCATCAGCGGTCGGTTGGCGGGGCATGGGCTGGTGCGGCGGCACGCATGCCTGAGCGGATGGGCTGTCCACTCAGCGGCGTCCTGCTGCGCTGACGGTGCCATCGGATTGCCCGCTGGAAGAGGTGCTGCGACGCTGCGTGGGATTGTTGCGGAATGTGCACCTCTGACACGACCATGTTTACTACTGGCGGCACAGAGCTTGCCGATTGCACTTGTCATACGTGAGGTTTGCTTCTGGCAGGATGTCAATCAGGTGCGCAGCAGTAGCCTGGATTGACGAATGTATGCATGTGCATCAGCCGCGGCAGGAGTGGCAACTTGATGTTCAAGTACTACCCAAGCATCCATGCAGTAGCATTCAGCTCACAAGCGATTGCTTGGTTGGATCTTATATTTCTGTTAATGGAATAATCGGCGGACAAGAAGAACACTGCAAGTCAACTGATGGCGGCAGATAGCTGCTGCGAGCTTGGTCCTCCTACCCCTGTAAACCCGGATGCCGTCCCAGACCAGAGCATCAACGTCCATGTGTGGACGGCACAGCCATTTGCCCTGCATATGTGTACAGCAGTGCTCAACATCACGCAGACTGATAGAGCTATGTTGATGACAATGCCGGGCGCCAAAAAGCTGCTCGACCTGCCGCGCGACACTCTGCACCTGGTGCTGGGGTTTGCCCTTGCTGAACAGGACGGCTTTGAAGACGACTATCACACAAGGCAGATAGCGAAAGAGACTGCGGCATCCCTGAGGCTGGTGTGTCGTGCATTGAAGAACGCGGTCGACACCGCAGTGCTTCCTGCCTTGGACGTCCGACTGGACAGTGCAGAAGACCTGCCCCGTGCTGCACGCACTTTCCCAGGTCCTGAGCCATGGTTATGAGTTTTTGGGGACATTGTCGACTGTCCGTATTGCCTGGGTGCATGGTTAACCTGTTGTGCGTCTGTAGGTATCCGCGCGCTGCACCTGTGGGTGCCGCACGGCAGTGAGACAACTGTGGATTTCGCTCTACTTCGCCACCAGCTGTCTTGCTTGGCAGCTCTGAGGTGGGACACGTGCATTCATGAGACAGAAGCACTAAATGTACCTTTCACATTGATTTGCAATATCGCACCCTCTGTATGGTTATGCTTTGTGGTGTGCGCTCTACACATTTAGCATTTGCTGTGGGTGCTCGCAGGATCTCAACAACTGGAACGAATGCAATCTGTGATGCTGGTATCAATCAGTTTTGGAACACGAGGGGGGAGCTCGCAACCGGCAGTCTGAGCTGCCTTGCCCCACAGCTCACGTTCCTTTGCCTGCCCAGCGCGCCCGTCCTCACAGACATTTGGACCATCTGCGAGGAGCTGCCCCAGCTGTCCAACCTTCAGCACCTCGATTCTGGCGAGTACGATTTGATGACAGCAGCACCTGGTGAGTTTGTCTTGCTCTGTTGCATGCTGTGACTCACCCTCGGGCGGACTGCAGATGCACTCGAGTGCTTTTGATCAGCATCAGGCTGTACATGAGTTCTGGATGTGGTGAGGTGCAGACGATGCGACATGCCTTGCGGTGCCAAGGCAGCTCAGTGCACTGGCGCTGCATACTGGATGCATCAAACCCGTGTCTCTGCCGCCGCCGCTGACATCACTGCGGCGGTTTTCCTGCATTGTGACGGCGTTCCATGCCGGTGATGCTGGTGCCCTGCCGGGCCTCAGCGGTTTCCGCCACCTGCAAGATCTGTGCATCGAAGCTCAAAAGGCAGGAGACTACCAACTGACCACACCTGCCTCACTGACGGTGGGTATGCACCTCTCTGCGAGTGCTGGGTGGCAGAGAAACCCTGCTGCTGCTGTACCGAGCCTTGTCACAGTCACATGGACAGTCAAATGACAAGAGGGCACGTTGTTGCCGCAGGGGTTCACTGTCCTTATCAGTGGCTCGCTTGGCCGGTCCCTGGATGCGGGGCTTGCAACGATCCGGGGCTTTGCGGGCAAGATGACGGCGCTCAATCTCGATTCTTGGCGGCAGACAGACATGCAGGCACTGCAGCTCAGTGGTGCGGCCGTCGCGCAGTCCCTGACGTCTCTGAAGTTCAAAGGCCGCCTGGGTACAGAGCTGGCGGCTGCGGTGCAGATGCTTGGCGCCCAGCTGAAGCATGCTGAGTTTGAATTCCGGTCCTCGAATCCGCCAAGGTCTGACACGGACGAGTGCACCGGGGCCTTTGTGCAGCTCATGCGCAGCCTGCCAGTGTGCCAGCGACTGGACACTGAGACACACGAGCTCCGGCTGGCAACCCTGGTGGCAGAACTGCCGCGGCATGCTGGAAGCCTGACTTCGCTGCACATCAGCTTCCAGCAGACGGGCCAGGCGAGTTACATCCTGCTGATTTGGTCTGCTGATTTGTTGGGGTAACCTAAAGGCTCAATTTGAGATGAACCAACTGTGCACTGCAGGCTCTTGCCGATGACACTGTAGCTAGCCTGGGCTGCCTAACAAAGCTCAGATGCCTCCGCTTTTCCTACCTTAGTAACGCATCTTGGCTGCCATTTCTCAGCGCTTTGACGGAGCTGCGGCGCCTGAAGCTTCATGATTGCCTCGGCGAAGGACATTTGAGCCTGCACATGCTCTCAGCTCAGCTGACATATCTCCGCCTGTCGTGGGTGTCAGTGCAGGCATGTGAACCGGCATCAATGACACCGTCTGCGGTTTGACATGAAATAGACACGGCGCAAGTCATGGAGCTGTCTAGCACCCTGCAACATCAAGTGCTCGCATAGATTTGACCACCGCGCTGATTCAATGGCTCGCTCATCATCCAATGCGCAGGTGATGTTCAGTGGCGCAGCCAGCCTTAGACACCTGCCGCTGCGGGATCTGGAGCTTACAATTGAGGAGAACCACCCAGAGGACTTGCTGTGGGTGTTCCAGAGCCTGCCATGCACGCTCGTGAAGCTGCAGCTGAGCTCAGACTCCGAAGTTGAGCCTGACGAGCAGGCCAAGGCTGGTCGTGATCGTATAATGCAGAGCTACGGTGTCAATGCTGTGCGTGACCAGCCAGCGACAAATGCCATCAGGTTGCACACCACAGGCCTCAGGTCTGATATTCATAGTCTCTGTATCCGGCACAACACTTTTGTGTCGCTTTCATGTAGCTTTCATGTCGCTTTCATCTATAAGAAACATCAGCATATGCTTTCGTTCTTGTGTCATTCCTGCAAGTCAGGATCGCGTTCGTGACGCGGCGCTTCTGATGTTGCAGGTCACTGTCCCTGGACGACTTTTCAGCAACCGATGACGTGCTGGCAGCGGTACTGGGGCAGCAGACCAACTTGAAGGTACCTGCTTGTGTAGGTTGATGTGTCTGGATGTATGTTGAAGTGGTTCAGAGCAAGGCACCTGCATTGTTGCAATAACAACACAGCCTTCTCACCAGAAGCCAAGGCTTTGTCCGGTACTTCCAGGAGCTGCAGCTGTACGGATGCCACCATGCGTCTTCGGCTGTGCTTGAGTGTCTGCCAGCAGAGCTGCGCCGTCTGGAGCTGATCAACTGCGCCGGCATTGGTGCTGGCTGCATTGCCAGCCTTGGTCACCTGACGGCTCTGCAGCACCTGAGCCTGTGTTCTTTGCCGGCAATGGGTGACGCGAGCGCAGAGCACCTCTCGCTTCGATTGCCTCCCAGACTGACGTATCTCATGTTGGGAGGCACATACCCACAGCCGACGAGGGTGGCCCAAAATGTCCAGGTAGATGCTCGCACAGCTTCCAAAATGCAAAGAAAATTTGTGCAGAGTGGCACACAACCAGCATGTGTGTTGCACCATGCCATCAGCTGTCGTGCATGCGTCATGCTCAATGGCATGGGCGTTTCCCGCTGCAGCCTCCGCAGCCTCGGCCCATTATGCACCGGGGCCTGCAAGCGCTGGTGGCAGGTGTGGCAGCGCAATGCCCGCGGCTGCAGAGCCTGTCGCTGGAACAACACCCTGGGCTGACCTGCGACACTGCTGAGGCCTTGGCAGCCGCGCACCTGCCGTCGCTCAAATGGCTCAATCTCTCGGAAACAGGTCCGACCTTGTGCACATCGTGCACACAAGATTGCCATGACATTGAAATGCAAGCAGGGTCCGCTGCAAAGGTGAATTGTGCATGGCATCCTAGCCAGCAGACAATGCATGCGCTGTGGACCACATCAATACACTTTTGCACTTCTTCCCTGATGACTGCAAGCGGGTGCCCTCCGAACTGCAGGGTTGGACGACGTGGGCCTGCTGGCAATTGTGAGCCGCATGGCGCAGCTATGGGTGCTGTATCTGTGTGGGTGCGAGCACATCACGTCTGCTGGAATAGAGGCGGCACTGGATTTCATAGCTGCTTCGGGACGTCATCAGCTGGAGTTGGACTTTGATTTTGAGCATTTAGGCGTAGCGCTGGCGGGTTTGTAGCAGTGTCGTACACAGTCAGGGTTTGCGGCACTACAGCAGTCCACATGCATGACACATAGAAATCAAATCAAGGTAATGTACAGATGACGGTCCGCGAACAAACAACAACACAGTGTAACATCAGCAAAACCCCGGAGTTCTAGACACCTTCCGCTCCGCTGCGGATCAAGAATGTGTCTGTAAGTGAAGGATGAAGCAACATGCGCCGATCTAGTGATGACCGTCAGCTGCAATCCAATACTGTTCCGCCGCATTGTCAGCAACTTTGCCAAGCTTTACCTCCTGTCAAGTTTGCAGCTGAGCGCCGGGGCAGTCTTATTCTTTGCCCGACGTGTGCCACGAACGCCAGGCCCTACATGCGGGAACCTCACACTGGCGACTGCTGACATGAGGCGGGCTGCTGAGCGTTGCTGCCTTGCTGCGGCGATGCCGGTCTGCTGCTGGGCTGCTGTGGGCTGCCGGAAGCTGCAGGCTGGATGCTGGAAGCTGCAAGGGCGACGTCCACAACAACGTCACCGGGTTGGCCGCCCTGCTGCTGCTTGACCGCCGCCTCGGTGATCTCCCGCTGGCACCTGCAGATGAACCAGCAATATTTTCATATTGTTATCATTTATGACGCACATCTTGGCACACCAGCTGAGTGAGCACCGCAGCTGCACACCGCTCAAAGGTGGCCGCCAATCTGCTCCAAGCAAAGCAGTTGCCTCCAGGCGTGGGCAGCTCACATTGAGCATCCTGAACTGTGGGCGGGCAGGCTCATCAGCCCAGTTCTGCAGGCGCTTCGCATCAAACCAGGTTATGGAATCGCTACTGACAGGCCTCACATGGGGCAGGTGGCACGCCGGAGCAGCCACTTATGGATGCACGCCTCGTGGAAAGCGTGCTGACATGGCAGCACCGCCACGCTCTGGCCGCCACAGAACTCGTCCTGACAAATGGCACACTCCTCCGCTCCACCCTCGCCCTTTGCTGCACTGCCCTCGGCCTGCAATAGCAAGGATGCGCATTTCGGGAGTCCAATGGAAACAGTGTATGGCAAGATTTCCATGATGTATGTCGTGCAAAACAAAGGAGCCCTCCGGCCCGCCCTTTTCTTTGGCAGCGGCAACCTCTGCCTGCAAGATCACAAGCCTTCAGGGCGTCAAGAATTGTCGCGACAGCAACAATACTATGAGTGCAGGTGTGATGCCAACGGCGGCAGCTTTTTGCGCTAGTTGAGAGCATCCCACTGCAAAGCCTCGCCACATGATGGCCAGGGGCGCTGCCCTGCAATTGCTGTGGCACTCACGGCATTGGCTGCAGCGCCAGCAACACGGGCATGCCGCCAGCAGATGCGCTGGTTGCTGCTTCCGCTGATCTCAACATCTGCTTGCAATAGGAATACACCAGTTCGCCTGTGTGGACAGGAGCATGAGGTGTATCTAGAGTGGTGGCTGGCGGCGGCACCCTAAAATAGCTTTGGAACAAGAGCTGCTTCGGATACAGGTCCGCTTTGCAGTAGAGTGCAAGCAGAGCTCACCACTTGGGCACTGGCGGCGCTGTGCGACGGCATTGGCACCAGGTGCGTCGGCAGCAGCTCCAGCGCAATGCCAGCAGCGGCAACACCCTACTGATTTACTGTGAAACTCCTTGCAACTTTCTGCATTCTGGCGAGCTGCGGGCACAGCATACCATCTGGCCGCTGGCGGCACTGTGCGACGGCATAGGCAAGGTGCGCCGGCAGCAGCGCCAATGCGATGCCGGCAATGGCGGTCACTTACTGCTTTGACGTGAGAGTCTTTGCAAATGTCTGCATTTCAGAACACAGCAGGCACAGCGCACCACTTGGCCGCTGGCGGCGCTGTGTGATGGCATCGGCACCAGGTGTGTCGGCAGCAGTGCCAGCAGCGCGGGCGCAATGCCAGCGGTGACGGCGCCCGGCGGCATTGGCCCACGCCGCCGGGGATCCCGAAACCACGGGTCGTCTGCACGGCCAGGGTGCAGCACCGTCATGCCGCTGCTAACACCGGTTCTGTTCTTACGTGGTGCCAGCAGCATGCTGGCAGCTTTTCCAGTGGGTAGCCTACACAAAGGACCAATGCAAGCTCACAGAGGCTTCAAAGACAAACAAGCGTAGACTCAGTCCCAGCCGCTCACCTATGGGGTCTGGGACCGGGAGCTGCCAGGCGCCGCAGAACAGGTGCCGCCCGATCCAATTCCACCGCAGGCGCAGGGTGCGGAGGGAGTTGTGCCTCCTTGCGGGGTTGACACAGTGCGCAGCCTGCAGAGTCACAAGTGCACAACTGATGAACAACATCAGCGGATCAGCCTGAGCGAGTCTGCATGCGTGTGGCGGTCACAACCCAGCATGCGGAGGTTTGGCGGTAACAAACATGCGCACCAACGTCAGCGAGAGGAGCAGGCAGGCCATGAATCCGACGAGCACGCCAGAGAAGACCCACGCCGCCATGCTTGTCAAGCGCTAGTCCCGCTCGTCTGTCAACTGCTGCTGGGCTATACGTTTGCTGGTAATGCTGGCTGTACGTAGTTGCCTTTGACTGTGGCGGAAGTCTCGGACGAACTCGGGACTCGCTGCTTATTTACAGCTTACTGAACTGAAGCGAGTCATCTTCAGTGCTTTGATGGCATGTTGCACCCGTCCTAGGTTGCAGCTCAACCGTGTGGCGTCAGCGTAAATAATGTAAGCTCTCCTGCGACAGCCGCGCAGCGGTTACAACCCGCACATGCACGAACTCAACGACCTCCTGTGATAACATGCATCGGCAGCGTGCAAGAGTGTCGAGCAGGATTGCGCTCGCACGACAAATTTGGGGGCCGAATGACCTCATAACCCCTACGAATCTACGAATTACAAATCAGCCTGCACTGACCCCTGTCGCTGCGCCAGTCAGGACCTTGTAGTCATCGGCTAGAAGATGACTGGCGCAGCGACACCGCGCACAATGCACCACTTATGCACATGGGCGATTTGACTGATGTGATCTTCAGAGATCAACAGGTCCCAATCAGATTCCTGCTCTTGTAGTCGCAAGTTGGTCGCTTATACAGCAGTCAGCACAGGAAGAGAAGCTTGCATGCACCTATTTGAAGAGCAATCTTCACGTACGCATTGTTTGATCAGCGGACAATGTGAATTCATTCTTTTTGACATCTCTATCCTGACTGACGTCATAGCTAGCTGCAGCTTGTAACAAAGATCAGACATTGATGCGGGCAGGCGCAACAGACATGACGACGTCCTGTTGAGCGGTAGTAGCGTGGTCGCATGATGCAGCGTACACGATTCCCAGCTCTTTGTCAGATGCAGCAGCCTGCTGCACTCAGACGGCATCCTCTTCCTCCGCATGCACAGCGCTGCATGCAGCGGGCCGCCGTGCAGACACCGATGGCAAGCACACAGCTTGACCAGATGCATGGCGCCAGCACAGCAGCCGCAGCTCGTTCAAATGGCAGGCAGCTATGCAGAGCAGGGCTCGCTAGAGCGTTGCATCGCGTACAACGGCCTTCCTCGCTGCGGCGGGTGCACTTCCAGCAGCAAGTTCCATGCCACCGGCGCCACCGCGGGTCAGCAATTACGTCAGCATCAGCGGCGGCCGGCGCTGCTGCGGCCGCCACTTCTGCTTGGAGCGGCGCTGGCCACGCTGCGCAGCTGCTGGCTGCGAGGTTAGGTGCCTACGGCGCCCAGATTGCAGCGTACCTGCCATTCCTGCCGGCGGTGTTGCATGCGCTGCAGTCGGTGCAACTGCCGCCACTGCCGACGGCCGCCATGGCAGGTGAATCGTCGTCTTTGTGCGCTATGGACATGAAGCGCAGTGTTGCAGTCAGTGGACATGAATTGGTCCATGCGGCCATCAATGCAATGGTCCCCACATCAGTCCTGGGGAGCTCGTTGATCAATGAGCAGTTCAGTGGCTCCAAATTGCATGAGAATATCAGCTGGCATTCGAGAGCTTGAAGCTCGTCCCCCATGCTTGCGCCCTGGCGTGAATGGTGTAGATTGGTCAGCAGGCGAGGCGCTGCGGCAGGGGTTGGACAGCGGGGTGTTGGGCGCGGCGTGCGCCGCGTTGCTGAAGCTGTTCCTGGTGCAAAACTTCTGGATATCTGCAATGCTTTTTGTCGCGGTGGCAGGCGAGGTGCTGCGGCAGGGGGTGGACAGCGGGGTGTTGGGCGCGGCGTGCGCCGCGTCGCTGAAGCTGTTCCTGGTGTGCGTCGGGATTGGGTGGCTGATAACGGAGGGCCATCTGCCTGCGGAAACCGCGCCGGTGCTCAGCAAGGTACAGGGCCACATTCTGATTAGCTTAATAGGCCAAACGGCCATGTCGCTGTTGAATATCGACATGCATTGCTGCTTGCAGAGCGCTGCCTGCCCACTGCGTCCATGACATTGCTTTGCATGGCAAGCTGTCCCAGTTCGCCATGGTATGTCCTGCCATCACTGCAGTGTGCAGGGATGCTATATGCAGTGACGAGAGCAGGATTCGCCCTACGCAGATACTAACCTGTGACATGACAATCCACACACACGCTGTCTTGTACGCCCCTGTGAGCCTCCACTCTGATCAGGGTGTGGTGTGATCTGCTTGTGTGCACTGCAGGTGACCTTCAATGTGCTCATCCCATGCATGCTGTTCACCAAAGTGGCGGCGACGCTGGCGGAATCGCACCACTGGACGCTGTTTGCCATCCCAGCCATCGCCGTGCTCCAGGCGAGCAAATCACGGCTGAATCGTGACCATGGTCGCTGCTGTGGTGTTTGAAGGAGCATATGATGTACACAGGGCAGCTGATTTAGCATAGCTAGGCCAGTGCAACCTGAATGCTGTTCAACATTGCTGCCTCTGCTGTGCACTCAGCAACACCCTCGCTTTGCACACATGCAGACGTTGGTGGGGTGGCTGGCGGCGCAGCTGGCAGTGCACCTGGTGGACGGCCGGCACAAAAAGCAGGTGAGGCAATCAATCATGCAGCTGCTGGGGCGGAAACAGCGGTAGAAGTCTGAGGCACATGTGGCAACCTGATGAGGTCCACAACCCTGCTGTGTGGGTTGCTCTGGAATGGATGCTTGAGGCCTTGCGGCAGTCATGCTCCGTCAATCAGAATTGCTTGCTGTCGTTCTCCTCTGCTGCAGGTTCCTGGGCACCCGACAGACCAGACGCAGCAGGCCAGCGCCATCGCCGCAGCCACAGCATCAGCCGCGAGGCTGCCAGCTTCCGCAGCCTCTGCGCTGCGGGCCCGGGAACGGCCCGTGCCCGATGGTGCGGTTGTGTTACACTGCACTGCCTGACCTCGTCCAAGACAGGGCTTGAGTTACGCATTGGCATACTGGATGTGGCGCGAGCCAGTTGCATGTTGGACGATCTCATGACACAGCCGATTGTGGTCACGACCAGCCTGCTAGCGGGCGGCTTCCCAAGGACGTCAGCAACTCGGGCATCCGGTTTGTAGGCATGCTGGAGATGGTGCGGGCGAACTGCATGTTTGGCAACCCCATGCCGCTGCCGCTGGTGTTCATGACCAGCCTGCTGGTGTGCAGTTTCGAAGTTCGCCATATAGTTCAGCTTTCTGCTGTGCAGGCACGCTGGAGATGGTGCGGGCAGGCTGCATGTTTGGCAACTCCATGCCGCTGCCGCTGGTGTTCATGACCAGCCTGCTGGTGTGCATTTTCTGCAGGTCGCCATGTAGTTGAGCCTTCTGCTGTGCAGGCACGCTGGAGATGGTGCGGGCAGGCTGCATGTTTGGCAACTCCATGACGCTGCCGCTGGTGTTCATGACCAGCCTGCTGGTGGGCGGCCCCGCCGAGCGCGCGGTCGGCTACCTGGCGCTGTACCAGATGGCGTGGTCGCCCATGCTGTGGGCGCTGGGCCCCCGCATCCTGCACCCAGGTGTATCTTCAGCTGCTCTTCTGTGGTGCGCAGTAGTTGGGTCGGATATTCCAGATGATATGGGCACCAAGGCTGTTGTGGAAGATCTACTGCACAGCTGCGGGGATATAGATAAGACCTGTTGCCAGCAGCAATGGAATCAGTGCTGTGGTGGCATCATTCTCATGGGTGTGTGACGGTAGCATTCGTGGAGGGTGCCACAACAAACAGCAGCCCGTCTGCACAGCCACGAAGGCTTCCTTCTTTGGTGGCGTGTCAGCCCCTGGGCATGGTCGTCCTTCAGAGCTGCTCTTGTGGTATGCGAAAGCGGCTGCAACTGCTGACTGTACTGTACTGGGCGTTGTCCGAGATCTGTAGGCAGCGGCGCCAGCAAAGAAGATGGCGGCACTGGCCCCCTCGCACAGCTGTGGCAGCTGCCGACGGCGGTGTTGTCAGTCCTCAGGCGGGGTGGCCTGGCCGAGCTGCTGATGGCTGCAAGCACACTGAGTGCAGCCTGTAACGACGAAAGAATCGCCAATGTGCGCAGGCAGCCTCGGCAATGGAAGAGAAGGCGATGAAGGCGCCCTCGCACAGCTGCGGCAGCTGCCAGCGGAGGTGGTGTCGGCCCTCAAGCGGGGCGGCCTGGCGGAGCTGCTCATGACTGTGGGGCGCACGGCACAGCGTGCGGCGGAAGCGGTGGGGGACACCTTCAAAACGGTGCCCCCCACCGCACAGCTCCATGCTGCCTGCTCTGGCTATGTGTCTAGCAATGTCGCTGCACCCAGCATACACATGGTCTCTCGCCGCACAACACACCCATGATGGACAGCTGTTCAATCTCGCTGCAACTGGCAGTGCAATAGAAACAAATGTGCTTGCCGCAGGCCTTTCAAGGTCCTGTGCTGTGATGCTGCTCCAAAAACAATCAATCCTGAAACCCTTCAAAGCCAGGTGCATCAAGACTGCTTGCATTGCAGGTCGTGAACCCGCCGCTAATGGGCGTCATCCTGGGACTGGTTGTGGGCCTCACACCGCTCGGCACGCTGCTGTTCCCGCCGGAGACGGCCACTGCGGCAAACTTCGCGGCGGCTACGCCACAGAGGTCCGTGTGCCGCTCAGCCGGGCGATGAATGTCATGCTGCACCAGTGGCAAGCAATGGTTCGCATGCTGTTCCTGTTCCTCAAGCGCTGTGCAGCAGAAGCCGTTGCCCATGCTGCAGCCTTGGCGCATGTGTAGATGCATTGTGCTTGCCTGGCGTGATTGTGGCGCAGCCGCTTGCTGCTGGAGTCGAATGGGTTATTCCAAGGGAATGCTCAAGCTGTCGCTGCCTGTGAGGTTTGCTGTTTGAACGACTGGCCTGGCTGTGTTCGCTACTGCTCTGCAAAAGGCCCACCTGTGCTGCGCTGGTGTCTCGAAAAGCTTGCCTTCTTGATGCAGGTGGGGCCTGGAGCTGCAGCTGGTTGTGGGCGCGGCGCGTGCGACCATGGACCTGCTGGCCATGCTGGGCGGAGCGACACTGGCTGTTTCGGCGGTGGTGCTGGGCGCCTCCATGTTCCCCGCAGATGATGCGGGACCGCCGCAGCAGGTAGGAAGTGGTATGGTGGCCCTTCGAAACCATGTTCTTGCTCATTGCACACACATATGCAGCCTGGCGCGAGCATTGTCTCTGCAGAGGAGCTGGGCCTGCTGCAGGTCTTGCAATGTGCCAGGCAGCACCCGGGCAGGTCCCTTGATGCTGGTCTGCTGTTCTGCTGGTTGTGTTCGTGTTTCCTCCAGCTTTGAGCTGCACCAATTCGAGGCAGCATACGCGACCATCTGAGACAGATGGCGGAACATATGTCGCATATTGCGTGTGCAGCGGCCGCTGGCGGCGCGCACGATCTCGGTGGCGGCGTCGCTGGACCACCCCACCCGCTTCTCCTACGACCCCACCGCCTCATATGATGGTGAGGGCGCCGCTGACGGATGTCACGTGAACCGTCTGTTGCCAACTGGCAGAAACTGCTGATTGTATCAGTGGCGGCATCGTTGGACCACCCCACCCGCTTCCCCTACAACTCCACCGCCTCCTACGACGCTGAGGGCGTCGCTGCCAAACACTCCACGTTCTCGTCTCTCAGCAGCTTCCAGCTTGCTAACTTGTGTGTTGGCCAGAGCGTCAGTGAAACACCCCACGGCTGAGCCGCGAATTTGACGCAGAATTGACTCGCAGGGTTCCTCAACCCCATAAGGTTTTCCCACTTCAATCGATCACTTCCTCGCGATCTGTATTCTGCAGGCATCCCCCTGCAGAAGCGGGAGCCGGGCACCCTGGAGCGGCGGCTGCGGCGCGCGCTGCGCCTGGGCTTGGACGCCGCTGACGCTCGTGCACTGGCGGCGGTGGCAATCGTGCGGCTGCTGGTCATGCCCCTGGCCTCCATTCTCATCGTCAAAGGTGGCGCAACCCTGCAGCCGCTATTTCCTGTCCCAGCCATGGCGTGTATACAGGCCGAGAAGCAATGTGTATCTGCGCTGTAAGGCTGGCGACAGCGGGGCTGTCAACACCAGTGGACCCGGTGTTGACGCTGGTGGTGCTGCTGCAGGGCTCCAACTGTAGCGCATCGAAAGCCTGTGAAGACATGTACATTTGCGCTGCAGGGCTGGCGGCAGCCGGGCTAATGCCAGTGGACCCGGTGGTCACGCTTGTGGTGCTGCTCCAGGGCGCGATGCCGACCGCGCAGAACCTCGTCGTCCTGCTCAATCTGGATGACAAGGTGCGCCTTCCTGCCGACATGTCCACTGCCTAATCTCATTTGCTTCCAAAATTGGTGGTGCTGCAACCACTGTGCACAACCTGATTGCGCACAACTGGCTGACGATGTCCCTGAAGTGTCACCATGTCGGTATCCCCACGTTACTGTTGCCTTGCATTCATGATCCCAATGCCTCAGCTCAACCTGCAGTGGGGCTATAAGGAGACCAGTGCAGGAGCTGTTGGCACTGACCGTGGGCGGTTCCCTCCGCTGCGCAGACACAAGCGGCAGCGGCGCGCCTGGCAGAGCTGCTGCTGCGGCTGTATGCGCTGGCGATCCTGCCGATTACGCTGTGGGTCACCATCTTCGTGCTGCAGCTGCCGGTGCCGCTGGATGCGCTCTGATGGAGAGGCACTTGACTTCATTGCCGCGTCAGCAGGCAACTTTCTGCATCTGCGGCATGAGGATTGGAGCTGCAAAATCGGGTCTAGTGCAGCAGGTGGTTCACCAGAGGCACTTCGGGCAACAGGCAGGCTGAGGGCAACATCAGCCAGTAGCATGCAGATCCAGCAAGTGTGGGATGGCTGCAGCAGAGCAGCATCCTTGCTGCTTGTGATGCTGCTCATGAGATCTCCTCGTCTGAGGGCACTCAACTAAATCTCGGGTTGGCAGCAGCTTTCTTTGACGCCGGTTTGGAAATGAGGCTAGCTAGAAGGCCCAAAGTGCCAATTGGAAGACCTCGTTATTCAATTGGCACATACAAGTAATTGCTACATCAACTGCCCATCTACAACATGAAATCCGTGTGCCGCAGCCGACCTATCTGCTACATGACAAGTCTGACTCATACATCTTCCATGATGTCGTGCTGCGTGTCCCAGGGCTTGAGCGCCTCAAACTGGAAGTCGAACACCGGCGGCTGCCCCAGGTGCGGCACGTCGGCAAAGCGGCCGCCGCGCTCGTCCCACCGGAACGGCCGCATGTTGCCCTGCGCGTCAGCAGGACAAATTTGTGTGTAGGCACAGGATAACACGCAAGTAACAGCGAAGGTGCCACAGGTGCAGCACGTCAGCAATGCGGCCGCCGCGCTCGTTCCACCGGAATGGCCGCATGTTGCCCTGCGCACCAGTGGGCGAACTTGTTTGCAGGCGCAGGACAACGTACTTGAATCTGTAAAGGTGTTGTTTGGTGTCAGCGAGGTGCTGTCTTCTGTGCGGAGCGTCGGCTCGTCAGGCGCCAATGTTCAGGCCAACAGCTTGCTCGTGCCAGCGGAACGGGCACATGTTGCCCTGCACGCCGGCGAAGGGAACGGATCCATGTAGCACTGTATCATCGCGCTCAGCCGTCCAACTTTGGCGCGGTCCGAACCCATGGTGCCGCAGGCCCTCTGTGCCTTGCCAGGCCTTGGCATTGCACCAGCTTTCGAGCACAAGCACCTCACAGTAGCCTGATTATGTTGTGTTACCGTGATCACCTGCCCTGTGATGGGGCCGACCACGCCGGACGCCCACCGCCGCGCCATCCCATTCAAATCAGAGTTGTGAGGAATATGAATGCCCAGGCAGGTCTGCGGTCGCCTGTCTTGTGGTCGGACCGACAATGCCGTGCGCCCACCGCCGCGCCGCTACCGTCAAGTCGGCGGCCTCGGTGTCATGGCAGCTCTTCATCGCACTTCATTGCAGAACAGCAGCGAGTTGAGTGCGGTTGCGGTCACCTGCCCTGTGGTGGGGCCGACCACGCCGTACGCCCACCGCCGCGCCGCCATGGCAAAGTTGGTGGCCTTGGTGTCATAGCAGCCATACGCGACGGGCCGCACGGAGTTGACATCCCCCCGGCCGCAGATGGCGCTCAGCGAGCTGTTGCGCGAGTACTGCAAAGAGAAATTGTGCACAACTGGGAGTCTAACCATGCAATGCAGAGTTGCTGGCGAGCTCCTGCCAGACCCATGTCAGCTGCTGCTAAGTCGGCGACTTGTCATGACGCAGCAGATACGTACGCCATCAACGTTGTGGTGCGAAGTATCAATACAATAGCAGAGGTGCTGCAGTCTTCGCGACCCGCACCGTGTCGGCAACCCAGTCGTTGGAGCGCATCAGCCGCTGCAGGGTGGCCACATCCGCCGCGGCACCCTCATCCCGCCTGCCACAATGATAGCAGCAGCGATGATGATATAGAAGAACATATAGCACCGCAGAACACAACGGCAATGTCTCCCAGTTTGCCCCTTGTGTCGCCGGCACACATGAGCGAAGCGGCTCTAGCGAGCGCCACATGTTGCCTGCTATGGTCTAGTGCGCTTCGCTGCAATGCCTCTACGCGAAGACTGTACAAGGATGGTCCGCAGGCTGCAGCCCGCATGGCGACCCACTGCTCACGGTGGCAGGCAGCAGCTCAGGTCCTGCGCCGTGGCGGCACACTATTCATCGCAACATCTGTTCAAGAACCTGCATCAGGCTAGACACGTGTCAAAATGATCTGTACAACTGTTGTGCTAGCTAACGTACAACACGTTCACCCAGCAAGCACGTTAGTGCTGGCTAGCTGACACAGGTTGTGCTAGCTAGCTGCCTGCTGACGACTACCTGCAGAAAGGACGAAGAACACCTGGACAGGTTCACCCACGGCGTCAGCTGCCAGCTCAGGCTTTCCTACTGCAGCATCAATGTTGGCTTGGTTCAGACTCGAAATCAAAGGTTCTAAAGGTAGAGCATCCACAGAGACGAAGCGAACCTAAACAGCGCTGCCCGTGGTGCCAGCTGGTAGCTCAAGCCCTCCACAGCGGCGGCAAAGTCCGGCCCCCGCGCAGCGTGCTGTTCCCGGAAGGCCTTGTAGCCCGCCCGCTGGTATATCTGCAGCGGCAAAAATCGCGCTTGCACAGCATCAGGTGCTATCTGTGCGGAGTGCTCGAACCGGTCGGCGGTGGGACTGGAGATACAGGTGTGCGGTTCGCAGTGCATGCTCCAGCAAAAGCTGACGGCCCTAGGAAGACAGCAGTGCTGGAAATTGGAGACATTAAGTTCCTAAGCAGGTCGGAACATGCGTGGAATCGTTGCATTACTGACCTCCGGGAAGTATGGTACATTGTAAGACGGCCAGTAGCCCCGCTCCAGAGTGCCCGTCTTGTCTGCCGACACCGTCAGCCCCGGGATCTGCTCCACCACCGTCAGCAGCCCCGGCTGCAGCTCCTGTGCGCAATGCATGATATGTATCAAGTCACTGCTGGTATAAAGGTATAAGCTTTGGCAATCGCTCTGCCTGCCTGCCCAAATCATCGACCCTGGAGCCCGGTCCACCACCCCGGCGGCCGCTCCTGCAGATTGCCCTGAACCAGAAGCTCGATCTGCCATGGTGACATGTGCAGCACGGCGGCTCCGAAATGTGCTTCGGTGGCCGTGCAGCACGAGGCGCATGAGTGGATGCGCCAAAAAGCAATTCGGGGACGCCACCACACCTGGCGGGGACGGAAGCGCTTCAGGTCCACCACCGGGTATTGGTTATTGCAGGTGCCACTTTGGTGCTCAGCCACGTTGGCAGACCACTCTGCCCCTGCAGCGATACAAACAGCAGCAACTTGTATGCAGAACTCTACCCAATCTCTGACTGCGGGGTGAAGCACGGGTCGATGAAGCCGCCGTGGTACCACTTCGGGGTCCTGCTCTCGCTGTTGGGCATGAGGTCGCTCCCCATTCCCTCTCCCATGTCGAGCACCGTGTTGTCGTGGATCAGATTGACTGATGTTGTGTGGGACCTGGGCCGATCCTGGTCGTGCGTGTGTCCACGACAGCTGTGCACAGAGGTGACACAGGTGTATCGTCTGCACGTGATACCGCAGAGGCGCACCACTCGTGGACAGCATGTTGGCCGCGCGCACGCGCTGCCAGCTGGTCAGTGTCTGCGGCGTCAGCAGCTCGTACAGCGAGGCGTCCAGAATGTCGTTGGTGGTCTGCAGCACCACCAGCCCCGTGTCCAGCATGTAAAAGTCATCATCGCTCGACAGCTCGCCTGCGTGTTCAGCGCAGCAAACTCTGTATCAGCTTGGGTAGCTGGTGGGTTTGGGCCAGCAAATGGCGAATTTCCTTTCATTGCTGATGGTCTGTGCCATAACCCAGATCATGCAAGCGTGCAGCCTGACATGCAAGGGCATGGGAAACCCCTGATGGGAGCGGCGCCCAGGCTCTGGCATTCTGCAGCCGGCCCTGAAGCATTGTTGGTAACATCGGTTGACACCTACCGGCGTAGCTGGAGAAGGATGCGCGGCGCAGCTTGATGGCCGGGTGGCGCAGCGGCAGGTCGTAGTGCTTGTATATACGCTGCATCGCCGCAAAGGTGTACCACGAGGAATGTGACAGCAGGACGTCGCTCAGGTCGCCTGCAAGACAATTTGTGAGCGAGCAGACACCAATTTAGACGGACAGGCTACTGAATGCTACCCCAGCATGGCTGACAATCGTAATTTGATAGGCAACATTGTAAAAATTGAATTGTTTCGAAGCATCGCTGCGAGAGCAGCCGCACCTGTGACCTTCACGAGGGCACTGCACTTGCCGCGGACCGCAAGTGTGGCGCCGAGCTCGTCCGCCGGCATTGTATGCCACGCCGGCCGCCGCTTGGGCTCCAGCGCGGGTATCAAGTCGCCGAGGTCACCTGCAGGAAGGCATTGACCATCTTGCTCTGGTTGAACCACCGTGCTCTTGTTGCCGGCAGAATCCATCAGTGTTGTCGTGGCGCCGAGCTTGTCCGCCGGCATCACGTGCCATGCTGGCCGCTGCTTCGGCTCCTGCGCAGGTATCAAGTGGCCGAGGTCATCTGCAGGAAGGCAAAGACCAAATTGCTGTGGTCGACCACCTTTGCTTTTGTTGCCGGCAAATTCCTCTACTGCAAGTTTTCGTGGCGTCGAGCTCGTTCACCGGCATGGCGTGCCATGCTGGCCACCGTTTCGGCACCTGCGCAGGTATGAGATCGCCCAGATCGCCTGCAAATGGCCATGATCAGATAGCTGTCGCTGGTTCTAGGGTCCACCAACGAGCGTTGTCACCGCAGCACAACCCATTGGCATTGTTGCCACACCGGGCAGTGCTTCGGCTTCAGATGCCATATCACTGGCAAGCCAGCATGCATTGATGGCTGCTGCCGAGGCGCCATTCACGCAACTGCGCTGTAAGCGCTCACATTCATCGGATGCTTGCACGACCTCACTCACCGACAGCAGACACCATCAGCAGGTCGGCGCGCGTCAGCGGCGGCGGGACCGGCCGCTGCCCAAACCCTGCCAGCACCCTGCGCCGCTGCTCTTCCACATTGGCAGACGTGCCGCCCTTGCTGTCGCTGCCACTGTTGATGCCGCCGGCACCGGCGCCGCTGCCGCCCGCCTTGGCAGCCGCGGCCGTCGCCGCCGCTGCTGTGGCGGCTGCGGAGACGCGGGCGTTGTAACCCTCGAGTAGCCCGTCAAATTGCGTCAGGACCGCGCCAATGGCCACCCACAGGTTCGATGTGTTCCGCGCTGCCTGCTGCCGAGCCCATTCATCCTGCTGCACCAGCCTGCAGTGACAGCACCAGAATCACAGCGGAGAACCTGATGAAGCTCGAACCTGATGTGAAATAACAAGTTGTCTGGGACTGGGGTACTCTCCACATGACTGCAGGTGTTCGCTGAGCAGCGATAGTAGGATATCATCGACAGCACACGAGCTTTCCTCACCAGTCGATTGGCTTGCTGGTGGACATGTTGAAGTAACCGCGCATGTTGTGGAAGTGGTCATATATCCGCTCTGCATATTGCAAACAAAGTCAGAATTGTTGCATGTAAAGGTTATGCTGCATAGACCCCCAAAACACTACTGCAGTAGTCTGTGCATGACTGCGTGTGCCAGCATCACCGTCAGAATGCCCTTCACCTGCGGTGAGCCAGCCTTCCAGGAACCCAGCCGCATGCATCTGCTCCTTGTCGGCGTAGCTGGCGTTGCCGAGCACATGCAGGATGCCCCAGCCGCTGCGCGTGTGCCTCGAGTCCGTGAACGCGCCCCGGGCTGGCCCATCTGCACACACAGTGTGCTCTGCTGATCGATAAACCATCACCCTGGGTAACATGCGGTCAACGGTGCCGCATTGTGCGGTGGTGTCGGTATGATTCACACTCCGGTCTGCTGCAGAGATTGAGTGTGCCTAATCACCTGCAATAGGGCGGTACGTGAAGTCGTATTTGCCGTCAGTCAGTGTCACGACGCCGTTGATTTGGTGGCGCTGCTCTGCAACATTGCCGGTGCTGCTGTCAAGATCTGTGGGCGTGTCCGAGTGCTGCTTGCCTGGCAAGACTAGATCATCATATTGCGTTGCCAGGCTAATGTCAGGACGCTGCAAGATCTGCGAGAACGCTGTTGAAAAAGGGTTTCGGAGTGAGAGGCAGTGAGATGTGTGCTGCAAGGCCAGAAATAGCAGGCTGGTCAGGATACAGCGCACTGACAGCGTCATGGTATATCCTCATGAGTTCGCACGCACTGCAAATGTGCCGTGTGCCCTACGAAGCCAGTTCCTGCCTCAAAATTTAACCCTGTGTTCCGGAAACAGCATGGCAGCAGGGTACAGACCACTGTCGCCGCAGCGGCAATTTGCAGACGAATTCGCAAATGACTGGTGCTTCACGTTCACTAGAGTGACACAGTGCAAGCCGCGCGTCAGGCGCTGCCGAGACAGATCGCTTCACACCTGTCCAGCGGGAGTCGCCGAGACGAGGTGCAGGTGGCCATCAACGCAGCAGTTGAGCGATCTGGCAGGCACGACAGCTGCTGTGTCGTATTGATAGCAGCATGATGCAGCGACTGGCGCCAAACAGACCTCAGACACACGTCAGCGGCCTGCTGCACACTGGCATGCATGCTGGTATGTGGTGCTCACCCCGCCTCAGCGCCAGCGATGTGCCGCGCGGGTCCTCAACGAAATTACGAGCACAAAGCCCGACGCGCAGCCTGCGGCACCAGGCCGTTAGCAGTGGCAGCGTGCACCTTGCTGGTGCTCGCAGCCGCTCACAGCTGTCAGACGGTGTCAGCGCGCAGAGGATGCCATGCAGTCAGTCAAGCCGCTCACCACCAGCATTCGGAGCAGCTCAGCACGTGCGAGGCTGGAGCAACACGCAGATTTTACGGCGCATCTGTGGCAGGCGCGGCGGTGCCGCGGCGGCATCTGATGATGACGACAGCCCGGCACTGCAAGTCTACTCGTCCACAGGTGCACACTGCTGTTCGCTGGAGCAAGACATATACCAGTAGAACTCGATGCAGGGCTCTCTGCAGACTATGAGGAAAGGCAGTCTCACTGTCGCCTGTCTCCGCCAATGCGACAGGCCTGATTGGCCAATGCACAGATGCCAGCAGCAGCGGGGGCTCAAGCACCGATGCAGAGGCGAGTGCCGCGGTGGCGCCGGAGGATGACGCCTCAGTGGCCACCATCCAGCTGGACATGCCGCGCCGCAGCATGCAGGTCACCTTCACCTGCGACAAGTGCGGTGAGTCATCCATGGCCTGATGTTAGGATCACATCATCTGTAGTTTCATCGTCTATATTTATATCTGTAGTTTGCAAATATCATCAACAATACATGGCAGCCTGCTCCTTCATGCGCAACATGCAGTGGCCTCAGTGCGCTACGCATGTGCGCTGAATAACTCGGTACACCCACATGAAGAAGCTGGCGCGTAGGACATGTGCAATGCAGCGTCATTGAGCCCGATGTCTGCACCTCACAGGCACGCGCACATCACGCACGGTGAACCCACTCGCATGGGATAAGGGACTGGTGCTGGCGCAGTGCAGCGGCTGCAACGTCTGGCACAAGCTGAAGGATGCTGCCGGCCTAGTTGATGTGCGCACACCGTGGTCTCATCCTCCCCTGCACTTTGTCTGCTGCTATGACATTGCAATTGCTGTCCTGCAACCTGCAGGATGCTGCCGATACATGCAAGTGATGCGCACTTGCCTGGTACCGGACCAAGTGGGGCTGCAGTGTAGTAATGACGTGCGTGCGTGCGGTTGCAGGAAATCCGCTACACTGACGAGGATGGTTCCAGTAACAGCGACTGAAGCTCGTGATACACACTATGATATGATCACAGCAGCCGTGTGAGGTGCTGACTTGTGAGACGGTTGGAGCAGTTTTAATTATTGACGTCAAAAGGGAACAGGGAGTCTCATGGTATGTCTGCAGAGCTGGTGGTGTGTTGTGGAATTTGGAGCACAAGTCTGCGTATCTCCGACATGCTCGTTGGACATGTGATCCATAATGCTTTGCGGGTTTATTTGAGGGGTTCAGACGCACCCCAAGGGGTCTGGAGGAGCCATTGTTACAATCGCTATACGAAGAGCACAGCCTTGTTGCCCAGGTTCGGAAGACCCATTCTGCACACTTTCAGCACTGCTGCCAACAAGTACGCTGCCAGTGCTGAAACTTTACTCGTTGGCGATCTTGGTGACCAGGAACTTTGACAAAGGCTGCCGGTGGCCCGTCTTCCGCTGGTAGTGCTTCTTCGGCTTGTGTTTGTACACCTGCACAAAGGCCAGATGATATGAGGCACCGACTGCAGGAGACACGTCCAGATAGGCTCATGCGATGAACCCTTGATGGCGCAGTTTTGGCGCAGTACACATCTGCCAGCTCACTTGATGTTTGTGCACGAACCAAGGAGGGAAGCAAACCGGGCGCAACGAGATAGGGAGCCTCTGAGATCCTCCAGACCCACTGCCTTCCCTTTGTCGCCGGCGGGGTGAATGTTCGCATGAAATGGCTTCGATTCTGAAAGGGAGACTCACAATACACTTGGTGTCCCTCACCTCCCAAAGTACCACCGCCTCCATCACGACATCGCTACATTCGATCTACTCGTAGCGTCTCACAGAACGACGATTTCACGAGCAGACTGCGTCGCAGACACTTACGATGAGCTTGAGGCCCTTGAGCTTCTCCAGCAGAAGTGCCTCCACTGCCACACCCGCCACAGCTTCTCACTTCTGAACTGTGTTTGATTTGCCATGAGACTGCACTGCGGACACTCACAATGTGCTGGGGCTGCTGAGCTCCTCCAGCACGAGCGCCTCCACCGCCACCACCGCCACAGCTTCTCACTCGACAGAACATGATTTGGTTTCTCATGACATTGCACTGCGGACACCCATGATGAGCTTGAGGCCCTTGACCTCCTCCAGCATGAGCGCCTCCATTGCCACGTCCGCCACAGCTTCTCACTCAACAGAATTTGTCTGATGAGATCGCACTGCGGACACTCACGATGAGCTTGGGGCCCTTGAGCTCCTCCAGCACGAGCGCCTCCACCACCACGTCCATCAGGTAGGGCTGCCCCACCGTGAACTTGCCGCCCGCCTTGTGCGCCAACACCCGGCCCAGCTTGATCGTGCTGCCTGGCTCAGCCTGCGGTGGCACATTTACACAGAGGTGAGCAGAAGCCGATGGTACACATGAACCTAGCAAAAGATGAACCAACTGCCTGCCTTGTGCATCCGCAATCGCCCCAGCTGCACGGCCTCTGACAAAACTCGACAACCTTCACGGGTCAGACGTTATGTATTGGCTTTGTGAGACCGCCAGCTAGGATGATCAGCCTCATGCATAAGCGCCCTCCCCAGCTTCATGTGCCCCATGGCTCGGACTGCAGTACAGCAGTTGAGGTGGCAAAGTAGACGAATCTCTTGTATATAGAAACCACCGTGAGCTACCTGCCCGCCCAAAGTCACTGTAAACATTCTGCCCGCCCGCCCGCAAAATTTTTGGGGCACTCAGTGTGTTCAGTGCTGTCGGGCTTCCAAGTATTGTGTTGCTGAGTCACACATCAGCATTGATGGCGAGGCACAGCCAAGTGATTTCAGGCATACCGCGGTCCGTGCTCCTGCCAACATTAAGCAAGGTACCGGAATGGCCCTTTGCTGGAACACGATGGAGCTTGTCCACCACAAAACAGTCACCAGTCACCCTGCACCCCTCCAGCTAGTAGGGAGCTCGGCTCTCCGATCAGGTGCATCTCAGCTAAAGGAACAAACGGGAGGGTGTAGTCCAGGCGCCCACCGCGAGCCGGTTGCAGGTGTACCAGCGGCCCTCCTCCACGATGTGCTGCACGCCGCCGATGTCCACCACAGCATACGTGTCCGCCAGCCCCTGCATGCTGGGCGGCGTCGCCACCTCCGCCGGCAACTCCGCGGGCGGGCTGGCCACTGCAGAAGCAAGGTTCAGGGGTGATGTAAATACGTCAGCATGCATGCTGGGCGGCGTCGCCACCTCCGCCAGCATTTCAGCGGGCGGCCTGGGCACTGCAGAAGCAACGGGAGCAGGTTCAGCGGTGATGCGCCCAAGGCAGGGAGTGTTGTGAACAGCGTGCATGCTGGATGACTCTGCCACCCTTGCGGGCAGCTTCAGTGGCGGGTTGGCCAGTCCATGCAGCAACAGGATGACGCACGTGACGGACTGCAAGCGAATAGGTGTCCGCCGACTCCACATGCTAGCAAGGATGTCACGCAGCATACCATGCCAGCTGCTGGGCTTGGGCATGCAGTGCAATGTGCGCAGCATCCGCGGCACTGCATTTGTTGAGGGCATGGGGCCCGACCACAGCATGCAACTGCAGCAGCCACGCTGCACGAAGCGCATGTAGAAGGCTGTGTGCACCCTGAGCCTGCTCCTGAACTTGAGTTGGTCAGTGCCGCAATCTTCCGACACCCTGAGCAGCTCTTAGATCTGCCGGTCGAGTCCAGCTTCCCGGGTCAGCTGAGCATGAGCAAACTCTCTCGTCTGCCCCGCTGCCGTTTGCCAAATACTACAGCCGGCCTGCCCGTGTACTGCTATGACACCAGCAGAGCAGTGAGGCAGAGGCCTTGGGGCTGGACCAATGCTGCAAAGAGGCAGCTCACCGTCTGCTGCGGCAGCCTGCGCTACATGCATCCGGCTGCATGGCTGTCGCCTCCGGCTGGGGGCGCTGGCTGGGCTGCAAAGCCTCGCTGGGATGCTGAACAAAGCAACGCCGCGTGGGGCAAGCTGTGGCCTGGCGGCTGTGGGCGGCGGGCAGGTGCACCGAGACATCATCATGGAGGCCATGGCAGTCAGCTGTTTGTGTCTGGACCTATAAGTTCAGCACTGCGCAATTCTGGTGCGGGGTCGGCCGCGACTGGCAGCTAGTTCGATTGAGGCTAGTCGACTTAGGAACTGGTGGCAGGCTGGGCACTAGTGGCGGCAGTTGCCAAATGGTGCTGCTCTATGATATAATGCAATGTTAAACCTCGCAGGCCGACATGAATGATCTGACGATGAGGCAGAATGTGCTGGACATAAACGACTGTAGCACTCAAGGATACGTACAACCCCAACTGAGCCCAAGATACTGCCTGCAACAGAAACCAGTGACAGCCGAGAAACTAAGCAAACCCTGACCGAAGGAATCTACCCTGAAGATCTGAGTAAGCATGCAGAACACAGCAACTGTCGCCATCTACTGCGTATGTGACCGCCAACTTCCACAAGCAGCCCCGGCGCCACTCGCGAAACAACATGACTTGCCACAGACTGGTTGCAGGCTGCCTGCACGGAGGCGCCGCAGCCAATGCAGCAAGAGGCATGCTACATGGCCAACAGGCGCCCCCATGCATCGCCACTGCACTGGCAGGGCAGCTTCTGTCTGCAACCACGTCCCCGATAAGAGGATCCCCGATAACCATCCCACTGCCCCGCTCATCCCCAAGTGAATCCCGACCCAACAACCGGTCCAATGGCAGAATACCCACTCGCAGCCCTCAGCTGGAGCCCGCCTCGCCGCTGACAGCCTCCTCAAATGACGGCAGCTGGCTCTTCTGAGGGTTTGCCGCCGCCTGGTGTGCCCCTGCAGCCCGCCCAAAGCTGGCCCGCCGGATTGCGTCTGAGCCTGCGCCAGCATTCCTGCAGTGCAACGGAACTGTTGATGATGCCTGCACTGATAGCAAACACCGTCTACTATTGCAGGCTGCCAGTGAGAAAGCCGATGCATCATCTCAAGCAATTCGACCAGCCGATATGGCTGACATCTTGAAGGAGAATGACCGCACCCTGAACTCGGCCGCCGTGCAGTTGGCGGCAGCGCCGGCGGCGGCAGCCCAGGCTCACTGGTGCAGCGGAAGTTGGAGGCGGCAGCCGCTACAGCGCTGTTTGCGTCCACGTTCATTGCGCCCACGAAGCCAGTGCTGCTGCGGCGCACGTTGGGGTCGACAGAGGCGCGGACGCCGCGGCTGCCCTCGCTTTGGGGTCGATCACTTGTAGCCAGGCTGACGTACCCATGTGCACGCCGCTGCAGATGCCAAAGATCAGGAGTTATGGCAATTGCAGCTATACTTTTTGAAACTCGACTCAACATGCCACGGCCCATGCAAGTGCCTGTAATACCTGTGTAGCTTCGTGGCTCCGTTGAGTGCACCTCCTGCTATCTGGTGCACAGCGGCTGGCACCCAAGATCTCTGATGCAGAAGTCGATGCTGTGCACTCCCGCATTGAGCGCATCATTCATGGGCCAAAAATTGCGGAGCAGGTCGCCGATGCCCCTGAATAGCTCCAGCAGCACCAAGGGATGAACGATGAAGGGTTCAGATTGCCAAGGTGCGTACCTCCGCAATGACCGAGTCGTCCACAGGGCGAAGGTTGCTGGGCAGGCCGCCGCTGCCGACGGAGCTGCGGGAGCCGAACCACTCCCAGCTGCCCTGCGGCCCGCCCAGGGGGCCGACAGAATCCCAGCCGGAGTCATTAGAGTCGGCGCGTGATGCGGCCTCCCAGCTCTGCAACACAGGTGACATAATCGATCGCAAAAAGCCGAGAGGCCTCGCCAGATGTCTGAGGAGCTCCACGTCAGCAATCGGACTTACACTACTCTGGCAGCTTGACGCAAAGCACGTGTGCAGATCTCTTTCAGATCTGGTGAAGCACCAAGTGCATTGGCTCAACAGATTGCAAGGTTCACGAGGGCACATGGCCTTGAGACAAGTTGATCAACGCTGAACTCGCTTCAAGGTCCACACCCCAGAGTCAGATGCGAAGCCGCTGGGTGACTGCTGCAGGCGTGCCGCAACCGACGCGGGGTGCGTCCTGCCAGGGGAGGTGTGCGGCAGCGTGCCCGCCGGCAGCGGCTGGCCGTGCTGCAGCGCCGACGCCAGCGTCTCACTGGGCACCCTGTAGCAAGGACAGCAGCCGCTCAGCCCATGGCATTGCTGCAGATCCCAGCCAGACGACAGCATCGTCGTGGCCTAATATGGCATGCTGCAGAACAAATGGCAGGCAAAGGGCCTTGATGAGCATCTTGTCGGGCACTCTACAGTCCGCTGTCACGATCCTTACACTGGGTGATGTCACTGATGTAGCTTGCACACAGCATGGCACGACCTGGCAGTGACAGGCGACCAGCCACAGCCCCTCTTTGGCACCCTGATAAAGATTGGCCAATGATCAACAAACTGCCAATCGCATCACACACATGATGGCATGAAACCATGTGCATGAACTGGCTCCTTGCTCACCGCATCTCAGCAGCCATCAGCGCCAGCTGCACATCCGCAGACTCCTCCTGCGCATCCGCATCAGCCGCATGCAGCTGTGCCGCCTCCAGCAACCGCTGTGTGTGTTCCGCCCTGCAGCAACAATAACCCCCATATGAGTGAGGCGCATTTTTGATCACGACAACAGGAGGTCAGGTCACAGCGCTTGCACGACCATTGACTCGACAGACATCCTTCGCCGAATGCTCTCAGCACAGGAGACAGGCGTGCAACCAAAGAACCGCACCTGCTGGCTGGCTGCTGCGCCTGCTGCTCTGCGTTTGCCTCGGCCATCACGACGGCCTTTGCCATAAGGTCCCGCGCGAGGTCTGGCAGGCCATCATTGCCGCGGTCCGCCACCGCTGTTGCAGCTTCAACCGCTGCCTCCTGCATGGACGCAGGGCGTCAGTAGACCAATGCACAAGGTTGACCAGGCAGGCGTAATATGTTGACACCTGCATCTGCGAAGCTTACGAGACGCATCCTTATACTCTGCAGAGGCAGATTGGCAAGGCACAATGGACCAGCAGCGGCATACCTCTGCAGGCTTCTGATCGTGCTGTCCTGCCACTACCCTGACTCCCGGTGCCAGCGTGCTATCTAGCGACCTGCACATCATTGTGTAGGTTGGACGATGCCCAGCTCGTGTGGTGCCGCAATTGCACTTGCACTCGCACTTGCACTACACCATGCCGCAGTTGCACACAGTCGTCATTTCAAGACTTACCTCCGCCTGGCCGCCGAGGACTGCAGAGAACGGATCGTACGGAAATCGACAGCGCGCTCGCCAGCCATGGACTGCTGCACCTGTGCAGCAGTAATCTTCGCTTTGTACTCAGGATATCTGGAGCGAAAGCGTGGGGCTGCGAGCGGTTGTGCGAACACAGTCTCATTGCACGTTGTAGCGGCGTTCTGAGGGCGGTGCTGCACCAGGACATCGCAATGCATGCATGCAAAACCAAAGCGTGCAAGCAAGCAAACATTGTTGCACAGGCGACCGGTCATCGACCTGCTCCCACGCACTGCATACACTGATATGGCGGCAGGTATAGCACTGACAGCACGCACAGTCGCTTCAGACGCGTCAATTGCACAGCCGTACCTCACCAATCTGCGATTTGGCCGTTGACTCTGCCTGCAGCGTATCCTCGGTTGCAAAATATCTTAGCAGAGCGAAGCTTCGACGTCCCTGTCAGGTGCAGCAGCGGTCAAGGAACGCCGCCAAGATGTCTTGAGGGATCGTCAAGTGATGCAGAGCATGCAAGCTTCTGTTGGAGGTTTACAAAGGCAAAGTGGAACCTCGCGAGACGTTGCGCGCCCGCAAGTGTACCGGAGATTACTAACTTCTTTCAGCCAAAAGGGCGCCGTTCGTAATCAATTGGAGGCGGTGGCTGACAATCCAGGGCGGCTTTTCTGGCAGCTTCATCCTTGCTTCGCGACTCTCTTCGTCGCTGCTCGCAGCCACAGCTCTGTCCCACACTGCAGTGGTTCACATCCGTATCCACACATCCGTATCCATCCGGGGGAGATACCACACGCAGAGAAATCAAGGACAGGATCGTACCACGCGCCAGCAATCATGTCGGTGAGTGCGCAGCTGCTGTCGGAGGGTTGCAATGAAACTTTGCTGGTGCAATCGGAGCTTGGGGCATCCTGCGGCTGTCAGGTTTTCAAGATCATGTCTCAAACAGCCATCGCTGAAAGATCGGGTTATGGCAGCCAGAGACGTGCACCCATTCAGCATACCACACGGCCATACCCGGCAGTGCGGTGTTCAGCTGCCAGCGACCGTCTGGATCCCATCAGTAGCGGTCTAGAGACCATATTGTCAAAGTTTGAGGGATGTTCGTCGCATGTTCTGATGCCGCGTTCAGCACTGTCGGAGAACTGCAGTAGGCACGGAACAGCATCATCTAATAGGCCTGCCTCTCTCCAGGTCTCTCCTCTGCGCAGCATGCCGTGCGCTGAATTTGGGCTTTGATCGATATGACGGGGGACGGAGTGGCAAGGCGCGCGGGCACTTCGCAAAATTCTTGCCGGCTTCGCCACGACTTCTGTAGCACGCGTTGCGAAACTTGAAAACCGAACGGCTACTATCGCCCAAATGGCGCAGACGCAGAACATGAAGCGCACTCGCATCGCAAAGATGTCTTGCTGATAGCGCAACACTGGAAGATTGCAGCTGTCAGCCCGCAACCTTGGCACCGATGTGCGAGATGTATCTCAAACAAGGCTGAAGCAACGTCAGGCCGGTATCTGCGGCACGATGTATTGCATCGTGTCTGTCTGGCCAGACATCAATGGTCGCCTGACGGCCATCTGTGCATGTGGTGCAGGGCATTGCAAACAAGCTCAAGCACGCCCTGCATCTGGACGCCAAGGCGGGCGGCGGGCCAGTTGCCGAGGAGAACGTCGACTCGGTCAACTCTGCTCCGACCGCAAATGCGAGCCCCGTGGGCCCGGGCACTGAGCAGACGTCTACGGGCGTCCACAGCGGCACACCATCCGCCACCTCCATGGGCCCCAGCGGCATGCAGAGCGGCAGCGCAGCCACCGGTACCACTGGTGACCTGCACAAGGAGGGAGCCGTGGGTGCGCCTACGGGGCGGACCGGCGAGCTGCGCACTGGTGGCGTAACTGGCGGCGCAACTACCGGCACAATCCCCGCCACCACGATTGCCAGCACCGGCATTCCAATTGGCAGCGAGATGCCGCTGCCGGTGCGCAATCTGTCGATTGAGATATTCTACTGCATTGTATATGCCTACTCAAGCATCTGTGTGTGCCTCTGTTGCAGCTGTATGCTGCAATGCATGCACAGCATCTCATGCAGCAGGGTGCATGGTGACTTACACGTAGTTTTGCTTGCATGCATTTGCATCTTTGAATCTGATCTCCCATATTCATACCTGCAGGATCGCAGCACGCTGACCTCGTCGGAGGAGCACTGGCAGAAGGCGCAGGAGGCGACAGAGGAGGCCCGCCGCCAGGTGACGCCTGCTTTCATTACACGCACATGATTTGCATGTATGTGACGTCGCAACGCCATATTGGCTGCTCGTATGTTTGCAGGCTGGTGTACATGCAGAGGACTACTCGGTCTTGGATATCGCCACAGTACTCTTCACTCCAGCCGCTGTGTTATGTGTAGCGTCATTGTGTCTCATTTGCTTTTCTTTGGCTGTTCTTCACAGGCACAGCTGGTGGAGCAGGGTGCACGCTCGCATGCAGAGGCCAGCGAGGAATACTTCCATGCCGAGCGCGAGTACACCCGCGCCCAGCACACTGTCGAGGAGATCGAGGTCTGTTTCAACTCCTATTTGACTCACACACATTTTATGTCAGTCTGGCTGAGAACGATGGGGCATCCAACGTTTCCATGTGGTTCTGGCTGCAGCCTCCAGCGCTTGCTACTGCCTTGCCTGTTGTCATTCCCTTGCCACTGCAAATTCGACAAACCTATCGAAGTATCATTCGAGATCTCTGCAGCGGTTCCCTGCTGAAGCGACAAGACCTGGTACATGCAGACCAAGATCCGCAATCTGAACCTGGAGGCCAAACAGAAGCGGCTGACGGAGTCCCGCGCCGCGTACGAGGCCGAGAAGAACCGCCTGTCCGGCCTGTATGGCACTGCTGACCAGCTGCGCTCCAAGGCGGACGCTGCCCAGGACATCGTCAACACGAAGGCGAGACACACCACGCAACCTTCAAGCATCATGCACAATTGTGTGGTTTGTAGCGTCCTCGCCGTCCCAGTGCCATCTCCGCAGCAGTGGCCTTCGTGCTGGGTTCTTCTGCAGGTCTCGCAACTGCAACCAGACTTCCAGCCCTTTTGCATGCAGGGCAATGAGCTGGAGGCACAGGTGCAGGAGTCCAAGCTATTCAGCGACCGACTGGCGGCGCTGGAGGCAGATCTGGAGGAGGCTCGCCTGGCGGAGCGGGAGGCCCGCGAGCGCCATGCCAAGCACATGGCCGAGCTAGAGCCGCTCGCCAACAAGCACCGCCACCACAATGTAGCACCTGTTGCCTCGTGGCAGATTGCATTGTCACATGCTGCATCAGTGAAGCGCGACACAGTTCTGGTCGTCCATCAGCGACATCTCATAGAATGTGAGCCGCTTTTGCTGACATATCGATAGCTTGCAGATCAGGGTCGCAAGGTGCATGACTGGGTTCATTCCGTTAGTATATGATATGGCGCACTCTGGCCGCTGCAGTCTGAGCGAGAGCGGCTGGCGGCCCAGCTGGAGAGCATCGCTGGGGCGCTGAACGCGTTCCGAAAGAGCGAGGCGGAGCACTCCCGCAAGCTGGACGGCATGCGCGATGAGCACGAGAGCGTCGCCGCCGAGCTGGCCGAGCTGGAGGAAGCCGCTAACCGCAAGGTGACACCTCATTCGACTGACATTGACCATTCTTGCTAGAGCGAGATCTCCTGATGTGTCTCATCTGCTACAAACAAGAGCATCTACAAGAGCGTTGGCGCCGAGCTGGTCGAGGTGGAGGCCGCCGCCCACCGCAAGGTGTGAATCTAGTCGATCCTTTGTGCGTCCACAACATTCCATTGGGCATTTTTCAACTGGTCTCGAAGCTGGGACAGCATGCGCATGACTGTCAGCACATGGCTGGCCGGGGGGACGTCGCCGAACCTTTGGCGTGCATACACACCCCAGCGGGTCTGGTGCATGTGCCGCATGCCACAGAGTTGATCAGCCTGCAGCCAGTCTCTTTACCACCTGGATTTTCTTCCAATGCTTCGACTGCACAGGGGTGACATCTGTTGTGAGCAGCGCCACATCTGACGGCACATCTTGCTGGCACCTGCAGGAGGCGGAGGCTGCAGCCCACCTCACTGACCTGAACAAGCTGCGCAGCCAGCGGGAGCAGCTGGCTGCTCTGCTGGGTCAGCACCGCCAGACGGTGTGTGGCATCCTTCACACAGCAGTTGATAGTTCAATGCCTAATAATATGTGGTGCAGTGTTGTCACAGTCTGTTGTTCAGCTGCTGTTACAGTTGGCCGTCCACAGGGTTTGTGCGCCTATGGTGCAGAAGCGACTCTGCTTTCTGATGTCACAGGTGTCGGAGATGACCAAGGACACGCAGGACACCATGGCACAGGCGCAGGCGCAGTCCGATGCCGCCGATGCACAGGCCGCCGAGCTGGCACGGGTGAGATTTGCCATCATCCTCAATTGTGTGGTACACCCGCCAGTGTTGTGATGCCACTACTTCTCATACGCCTACTTGTTGCAGTGACTGGCGAAACACATCTGCTGCGGCCGTGAGGGATGCCACATCCGCTGGAAGACTAGCTCATGAAAACACTCTGCAAACAAGCTGCGTCATGCTGATCATCTACATGTGTTCCTCGCAGACGAAGGAGCAGGTGGCAGCCACAGAGGCAGCTGTCGGCAAGAACCGGGAGGCGCTGTCGTCGGCCGTTGCCGAGCAGCGCAGCCTGGAGGGCAACGCCCGCAGCGCCGCCGGCAACGTGGAGAACTACGCACAGGTTGGCCATGTAGCTGTCCACTCACGATCCAGCCAGTCTATACTGCAAGTAGTAAGCAGGGCTGGGCAATGTGGCTGCACATGGTGAAAGGCGCACGCGTTGTTGATCTAAACACTGCATACATCACTTATACACCTCAACAATTTGGACCTGGTGATCAAGTATGTTTCCACTCCCTGCAGCAAGCGTCAGCGCTGGAGGCTGAGCTGCGGGCTGCTAAGGAGCGCGTGGACCTTGCCCAGGTGTGCATGTCTGCTGCACAGTGCAATAGTCGGACTGCTGCTTCAGCTTCACATGCTGCTCGGCATTGCTGCCAGCTGGTGTCGCATGTCAGACAGCACACAGCATCCTGGTGTGCAAAGTCGAAGAATGAACTGTGACGTGCGACTGCAGGCTCGCATGCAAAGTTGATCGTTGCAGTGAAGAGTGACATGATGTCCAAACTGCAGGCGCGGAAGGAGGAGCTGTGGGAGATTGCCAAGAAGGAGGGTGCTGCCGGCGACAAGCAGTCGGACACCCACTACGTCAAGAACGTGGCAGGTGGGCAGCCCTGGACTCAAAACTGAACGTGTGCTGAGAGCTGCACCAACCTTATTGTTGAGTAGCTCGCCCATGGGTTGCTCAACGGCAGGCTCCAAAATCTGTTCGACAACCAGTCAATTGTCAACCGACAACTGAACTGTGCTTTTGCTGCTCAGCATCAGCATGTCACAGAAAGCATTGCACTTCAGTTGACTGCGTGCTGATGTGTGTTCATCATGCCTGCTGCAGAGCCTGCTGGCGACGACCCTTCGCGGATGATCCACAAGTCAGACCACACTGAGTCGCTGGCCGGCAAAATCCAGTACGGTGCGTGGCTTCGAAGACTAACTTAATTTAGCTAATAAAAAGGAAATTTTCACAATTCGCACTCACTGTGGGAACTCCTCTGCTGCATCAGCTGTTGTGGCTGAGATTCGCATGTTCAGCCCGCACCAGTTGAAACGGGTGTTGCACGGTCTCCATTGTTGATATCGACATGGGTGTTGCAAAGTGTATGCTGTCACCCAATCGAACATTCCAATTTGTGGTAGCTGTTCTGCAGGCGTCGACAAGATCCTGCACCACCAGAAGGACGGCACGGTGGAGAACCCGCCCCAGATCTAGTTGTGCTGCTGAAGATTTGCCGCTGGCCGTTCGTGTGGATGCAGCGGTGATGGGGAGGAACACGTTCATTAAGGATGATGCACGACTGCACTACAGAGTATGGTGTCAATCAAGTGCAGTAGTCTGGCTGATGTGCACGAACGCGGATTGCCGACAGTGGCGGTGCACACTTTTCCCATTTTTGAGCATTCCAGCCGATCTAGTGTCGTTAGATGGAAATATACCGACGGCATTGTGCATGTTGCACATTGCACACAGCGGTGTGGGTCGACTTGGGAGGTGCAACATTGTTTCGGAATACGGCCATGCAGTGCTTGTTGTTTGTGAAGCTCTTGTAATGGATCGACTCTTCATATAGTTTGTGAAGCTCTTGTAATGGATTGACTCTTCATATAGCATATCATATAACCACCACCCTGCCAAATGATTTTCCATGTTCTCGAAGTGACGAAAACCCACCCTGCAGCAAGCTCTTGGAACGTTCAAAAGCATGCCCTGCCCTGTGCTCCACATTTGCGCACCTTGGCAGCCCGTTTTAATCCAAGGACGTCCCAGTACAGGCCCCATCTGCACTTGCTGTCGTTGTGACTCGTCTTCGAATGCACTGTAAAGGGATCGCAAAAGTCGCTCGCGTCTCTGAAACTCCAAGCACTTGAATCATCTAATTAACGGCAATTCCGATATCCTTGAGCGTAAATCCTGTTAAACGGCTGGTACCGCATCAGACGGACGACGATCGTGGTCAGAGCTCAGAGATCTGAACCTGTACCTCAGGCTTCTGATGGGCTGGCGCCCCTGCATCAGGAAGTAGCGCCAACGCAGCCAAGATGGACGGCTCGGCAGGCTCCGGTGCCGCGGGAATGGGCGACATGGTGCGCACTGCACCCACTGTGCATCTTCCGGTCTCGTGCACGCCACTGCGGCGCGTGGTTGGCAGGTGGCCTTGTTCCGGATTCGGATGTGAACAGAGCTGCAAGTATTCGGCGCAAACTCATCTTGATCTTCGATACTCAGGAGGCCAGCTTCAGGCAATACCGCAGCAGCCGGACAACGAGGCGCCGGCGGAACCGCGACCGCAGCTGCCTAGGCCCGACATGACTGCTTCTGTATAGGGCGATTGAGGAACCCAGTTGCCCGACCTGCCTGCTGCGCACAGGATGCGAGCTTTGAGGTGTTCTGCAGCAGCCGGAGAACCACCCGCTGGTGCCAGCACAGCCGCAGCTGCTCAGGCATGCAACTGTTATCTCATTGTAACAAAGCAGGCGATTCAATGTCCGCTGTGCCTGACATGCACAGGAAGCCAGATTCAAGGCCTTCATGCAGCGGCCGGAGAATCAGGCACTGGTGGAACAGCGGCCGCAGCCGCCTGGGCATGCAAAGGCTATCATGTCGCTGCGAAGCAAGCGTTCATTGTCCGCTGTGCCCGACACGCACAGGAAGCCAGCTTCAAGGCCTTCCTGCAGCAGCCGGAGAACCAGGCACTGGTGGAGCTGCACCAGCGGCAGGTGGCGAAGAAATTGCAGCGCGCGCAGGACAGACAGCGCACAAAGGAGTTCAGAGCCCAGGTGTGCCATGCTGCGGCCCGGGATTGGACACCAGTTGTGCACTTTGCAGGAGGAAATGCTGCTTCATGGGATGCGGCAGTGTCGGGTGGCCACGCTAATTGAACAGGTGAAGGGCAATCTGTCGCAGAGCATCAGTAACACTGCCAACGCATGACCACGACTTATTGGTTTCTCAGTTATCTGTTGGTAACTGATTCTGTGAATGTATCATATGAGCCCTGCAGATGGCTCAGCGACTGCAGCGAGCGTGCGCAGGAGGCAAAGTGCATGCAATGGGGTGAAGCCGCATCAGTCCTCGACATCAGCGATTGATCTTGAAAGCTGCTTGGCAACGTCGATGAGATGCTGACGCAGCGGACACCAATATGGCGGACGTCCGCCTAACTGCAACGAGGCTCACTCCTGCACCGCTCAGGTGCTGAACTCGGGCAAGGAGTCGCAGCGGAGCGTCGCGCCATTTTTGGCGGTGCCGGCCCTACGCCGCGTCATCAGCACCTTCGCCAACGACCCCTCCGGCCAGTTCGCCGACTGGTCCACCAACCCTGAGGTGTGCAGGCTCAGGTCCTGACATCAGATTCTGGTCTCAAGTAAGTTTCCAGAAACGATTGTGACTCGCACATACACAGTCTGCGCGCCTCTGCCGATGACCCCTCCGGCCGGTTCGCCGACTGGTCCACCAATCCTGAGGTGTGGCATGGTTTAGGGCCCGAGACTCTTTACTCTGTAAAGTGTGCTCGATCTGCCCGGCACCTTGTCTGCTCACCTCCGCCGTCAACCCCTCCGGCATCTGCGAACCGGTCCGCCAACCTCGAGGGTGGCCTGCTTCAGGCACACTCCCTTCCTGCAGCGCTGTCTCAAGGTGAACTGGTGTCCCCTGCAGCTTGCTGCTGTGTGAAGCGTGACCTGGGTCCCTTGCTGCTGCAGGTGTTGGCGATGCTGACCAAGGCAAAGCAGATGATCGATGACGGCCACATGACGGCAGAGGAACTGGACCGCAACCTGACAACGAATCTACAGGTGTGCCCTGTGGCACATCAAAACGGCATCCTGTCATACAGTTGCATCTGTGTGACCCATGCTCAAAGCCATCTCTGTGCACAAATTGACACACGACACGCATTTTGTGGCTGAAAGAAACCCTGCACTCAGCGTTTATGCACCGATGCCCCTACTCCTGCGTGCAAGTACGCGGTGCTTGCCTGAGGTTGCCTGCTGCTGCAGAGTCAGACGGCAGGGGACGACAAAGTGAAGCAGCACGTGAAGGCGGCCACGACTGTGCGGCTGCCCATGGACCAGCTGGTTGGCGCCCTCAATGAACACGTGAGCCATTACGTTACATTTGCGACCCTACCTCATTGAAAGACGGCATTGTCACCCATCAAAAAGCCCAAGAGGCAGAATCTTGGGTGCGGCTGACGGTAGACCACCTGGCGGGCGCCCTCTGTGAGCTGCAAGTTTCACTATGGCCTGACGATCGACCAGCGCTGCATGCATTCATTTGAGCTTGTCATCAGAGGGACGTTGTTGGAACTGCGGCTGCCAATCTTGCGCCAGTCGTGCAGGGTCTCAGACACTGGCGCTCTTGCTTGCAGCTCACAGAGCGGCGGAAGGGGAACGAGAAGTACAAAGCCGGGGATCTGGACGGCGCACTGCACCACTACGAGCGCGCACTGGCGATCGTGGACTATGTCCAGGGCATGTCGGCAGCAGAGCAGGTGAGTGCTGTGGTAGTGGCACACTGCGGCGCGGGCATCTGAGTGTGTCCTGGTTCTGCGAAGCCACATGCTACTTTGCCAAGGAGGCTAGGCTGTGCCACGGTGGAAATACGTCTGCCAGCACCTCATTGATTATCAAGATTTCAGCCATCAGTCGAGGGTGTCAGCTACGCAACACACATCGTCGGCATGGTGCACACCCTCAGGCGGAGGTGGATGTCAACCGCGTGGCGGTGCTGCTCAACATCGCCGCCGTGGCCATGGGCAAGGGGCAGTTTGGCACGGCGGCAGAGCTGTGTGGTGGGCATTGGGACTAATGCCATAAGCAGCCCTGTCGAACGGCCATGATGCATCAACACCCAACAGTCTCTGCACACGTTGACAATGGCAACGGCAGGACCAGCACCCTTTCAACTGTGTATGGCTTGCGTGAATGGCAGGACGGGCCCTGGTGTTCGAGCCTGGCAGCGTGAAGGCGCTGCTGCGACGAGCCAAAGCGCACATGGGACGGCATGAGCCCCAGGTACCACTGCTACCACTCGATGGACATGATCTGCAGGGTTTCTTCCTTTCAAAGGATTTCTATTCCTGTGATTCCCCAGGACCTGCCGCGGGGCATATCAAGATGCAAACCTACACCAGCAGTATAACCCTCACAGTTTGGCGACCCTGGATGATTTGCATGCACGTGCAGATGGCGCAGCAGGACCTGGGGGCAGTGCTGAAAATGCAGCCCGGCAATGCGGAGGCCACTCGGTTGCTGGAGGAACTGCAGCGGTTGCGTGAGGCGCAAAAGGCGGTAGACCGGCAGCTTGCCAGCAGCATGATCGCCACAGACCAGCAGCAGCGGGCGCAATGTGATCAAGCAGCTGCAGTGTAATAAGGAGCATAACCGAAAGAGCTGAAGGCTCCCTCCGCCGGCGGAAGGCCTGTGAACCCAATGCTTCGCCTGTCATGGCGGCAGGCTCTGAGCACATCGTTGGCAGCAGACTCTGTGCTTGCTTGCCGAAAGCCAAGCAGTGAGTTGCAAGGGCGCGCAGCAGGGGGCCACGCTCGTTTTCGCACAATCGGGCAGCTGACCGGCAGGGTGGCCCACCGTCATCCAGCCTTGCCGCGTTTGGATACATGAAGCATCTGCTGCACAGGCATATTGCAGTATTGTTCAAGACTTTTTTTTTCGACTGTAAACTGTAAGTCGAGCAATATGTCATTGGCTGGACCTACTGCTTCCAGCATCTCGGAGCTTTGCAGTTTAGCCCGAAGACAACATCATTCATGCTAGCAAATGCACTCCGTTCCGGCACCGTGCAGCTGTCACCTCTCTGCATATGGCTTGCGGATAAATCGGCGGCAGCGAGGCATTGATCCGGCTCACAGCAGTCCCACATGTCGTCGACTGAACAGGAGGTACACAAGACTCGAGCTTTCGCACGCTGGACGGGCATGCGTTTAAAGAAGCATAGATGTTATTGGGCGCTGGTGCAGGCAGGCTGTCTGGAGCAGCAGCGTGGATGGCCCTGCATATTCTGTGCAATCTGACGTGCGTGTCAGCCACCGACGGATGTGCAAGCGACATCTCGATGCTCTGATACAAGATGACGGTGTCTTTCTTTGTTTGGCTCAGGGATGGTGAGATGACAACGACGATGCTGCAATGGCATCTCAGTCAAGGACGCCTCGGCTGCATGGGCTCAGTTTGCTTCCCAATTGGGTAGTGCACACCATCTCAAGTAAGTTGTTCAATTCGGCTGCAGGGGAAGCCGAGCCGAGTGAGCCAGCTGGCCAGCAAGCTCGCTCACATGGGGACTGGCGGCAGTCGCTCCAGCAAGGATGAGGGCGGCGCAGTCGCAACCGAGTCCCAGCAGCAAACCGGCGCCCAGCAGCAGACGGTGTGCCCATCTGAGGTTCCGATGTGAACAAGATCGAAAGCAGGCACACAGCCTTCAGATCCTGACATGTGCAGCATGCAGCCGCACATGCAAGAGTGAGAGCGGCATCTGAACCGCGGCAGTCCACCACCCAAGAAAAGCTTGGTGGCAACGGATTGTAGATGTTGATCGTGGTCAACCTTCATGCCGACGATAAGTCAGGTGCCCATTTTCCGGGTACTCATGCAGGTGCAGACAGCGGCGGAGCCATTGGCACCATGCACCAGCGTGGGTGGCTCCGGTTGCTGAGTCGCTGCATTATGACAGCTCAATCTTGCATGACTTCATTTTCGCAAGTGTGCCATGTACATGCACAGGTGCAGTCTGGCAGCGGCGCCACCGGCACCGGGCGCCAGGTCGAGGTCACTGCACTGACCGACCCGCCTGCACCATACACGAGTGACTGTGGTGATGACAGTTGTGTGCTGCTTATGCTTGCTGATGCAGTGTACGCGCGCAGGTGCAGTCCGGCGGCGGCGCGACCGGCACTCTGCGCCAGGGCGAGTGGTTGTAATAAAAGGCCCATTTGCGCTATGTGATACTGTGGGGACAATTATACCTTTACATAATGCACATGCTTACACATGTTTCGTGAACACAGGCAGGTGCAGACCGGCGGCGGCACCACCGGCACCCTTCGCTAGAGCGAGATTGCTGCGCCAACCGGCCAGCCTACGCTGTGAGAAAGTAGTGTGAGGACAACTTTGACCTCTATCTAACATGCTTATGATTCATGTGCGCATGCAGGTGCAGACCGGCGGCAGGATGACCAGCATCCTACGCCCATGCGAAGTGCTGGCGCCAGCTGGCCTGCATGCGCTTTATAAAACTGTGGCAACAAATTTTACGTCTTCATCCAGTACGCCTGTGCTTCATATTCACATGCAGGTGCAGAGTGGTGGCGGCACCACTGGCACCCTGCGCCAGGGCGAGGTATTTGCGCCGACCGGCCCGCCTGCACCCGCCCCTGCGCCTGGCCCGGCGCCCGTCGTCAAGGTGGTGGAGAAGGTGTGCGGGTTGCCAGATAGCAGCGCAGTTGATGCCGACTCCTCGTGATGCATTACCTGAGTGTGCAGCTATGATTACTTTGAATGGCTGCTGCTATGTCCAACGCAAACCGTGCAGAAAGCATGGGCAGCGGGTAATTCGTCCAGTCATCATACTCAAATCAGCTTTGTGCTGTCAGAACCAGCGAGGAGCTGACGAATGATCGCTCCTCGTGCTATGCAGGTGCAGGTGGCGGCGGAGGTGGTCGCCTCCAAGGTCGGCCTCGGCCGCAAGCCTGAGCTAGCCCCGGTGCGCTACATGTCGACCATGATCTCGTGCAGGAACACATTGGATCATGGGTCTGTCATGCAGCGAGATGGGCATGCACCTGTGTTGATGACTTCGTACCTGTGACATGCAATTGCTCATGACTGCTGCATCGTGCAGTCTTCGATGCTCGTACGAAAACAAGTTGCTCAGGTTCACCCCGCCCTTGACATGTGGTGACGCCGCCTTGCGCAGCTGATGCAGGAGGCGGACGCGGAGTGGGAGAAGGCTGCGGAGCTGACCAAGAAGGCCAAGGTCCTGTCGCACGAGGCCCAGGTCTGACTCCCTTTATATGCCGACCTCCTGAGTTGGGCTGTTGGTTCCTAAACACGATGTGAAAACAAACACAGCTGATGACCCGCTTCGAGGCTGCATGCCCTTCAGCGAGGCTCAGCATGTGAGCTGAATACGAGCTTGCCTCCCATCAGCTAGATGACCATATGTTTGTCCTTGCCTGCTTACCGATGAGCTGCTCAAATCGATGCAAATCGATGTACCGCTGCAGGTGAAGGCGGCGGAGGTGGCGCGCCTGGCGGATCTGACGGAGGCGGCCAAGTCCAAGGCGCAGGACGCCCGCATGCACGAGATTGAGCTGCAGGTGGGCAAGCAGATGCGTCACCACAATGTCTGCCTGTACCATCTACCTGCAACCTGCCGCTGCCTGATATCAGCGCACGAGATGGCACACTAGCTTGATGCAGTAAGTAGCATCTTTCAGGGCAATTGTGCATGCACTGCCATTTGAAAGCACGCATGAGGAGCAGCAGCAACAGCAGTAGTAGGGGCAGCGGTGACACTCCCAGGTGACGGGATGATTCCGCTGCAAACCCTCGTGCTATGAAAGCATTCACAGAAGGAGCAATATTTCACCGTGAGTCGGACATGGCGGCAATGAAGGAATGCGTTTGATGCATCTCTACATCTCTAGCCCATCGGACTCCGCTGAGCTGGAGCAAGCAGGATCGTAACAAGATCACTCACGATCCGATCTTCAGGCAGAACCATGGCGCCTCGCAATCAAATGGAGGCATGCATAACCGCACCTGCGGAAGCAGCTGGAAGAGGCGAAGGAGGACGAGCTGCAAGCGTCGCTGGCGGATGTGACCAAGAAGCGCACAGCTAGTAATTGATATTACCCAGGCTTGATTCGTAATCGTGCATGTTCTCGCCAATTGTGTCTCCAATCTTCATCTATTCATCTTTCACTTTCCGCAGGAGAAGCTGATTCCAGCAAATGTGGACAATTCGCAGGCATTGCTCATGAGTGTGGCCAGGGATTTATGGATGCACAGAACGGTCAACGCCGCCTAAAGCTGACTCGAACTTGTGCGAACCACTCCAGATGTGGTTCAGATGCTCACCACAGCATGCATGTCCACGTTCGCAGGAGAAGCTGAACGAGGCGAGAGAGGACGAGCTGCAGGCGTCGCTGGGGAAGGTGGCCAAGCAGCTGGAGGATGCGCGCATTGTGCCACTTTTGCCAGGGTTCACTTGGCCTTCTTGTAGACCCAATGCAGAAGTTGAGCATAGTATGCACTTCATGTGCGCAGGAGAAGCTCAATGAGGCAAGAGAGGTTGAGTTGCAGGCGTCGCTGGCGGAGGTGGCCAAGAAGCTGGAGCCAACACGCACTGCTCTATTTTGATTGCAATTCCACTTCCGAAGGTGACTACAGCATTCATAATCACACCCGCAGAAGAAGCTGAACGAAGTGAGACAGGACAAGCTGCAGGCGTTGCTGGCGGGGGTGGCCACGGAGCTGGAGGAAGTACACAAAATTCATTTCCACCCGAATTGACTCGGGATTTTGTGGGAATGCACTGTACTCCAGATGCACCTTGATGATCTGCATAATCATGCATTCGCACACCCGCAGGAGAAGCTGAACGAGGCGAGAGAGGACGAGCTGCAGGCATCGCTGGCGGATGTGGCCAAGAAGCTGGAGGACGCACGCGCCGCCGCCCAGGAGCAAGCCCACCGCCTGGCGCAGGAGGAGCGCCAGCTCGCCCGCCTGCAGCACGAGGCCGACCTCAAGGTGATGCAGGGCCACTTGGCTTCTGTGACCGATTGCTTGTGTGTCATCCGGCAACGCCCAGAAGCTGCCTGGCGCAGGAGGAGCGCCAGCTGGCCCGCCTGCAGCACGGGGCCGACCTCAAGGTGATTCAAAAGGAAAACCTAAATTGCATTTCGTGTAAAGTCAATTTGCGCCGCAAACCGTGGCGCCTGGCGCAGGAGGATCGCCAGCTCGCCCGCCTGCAGCACGAGACCGACCTCAAGGTACTACAATGCCTCAGCTTTGTGAATGGTCTGCGTTTGCCCATTCGGCGCTGCAAATGCCACTGCGTGGCGCAAATGGGACGCGGGCCTGTCCGCCCACAGCACAGTGCGTGTGGCTGAGCTGACAGTTATAAGAGACTGCCTCTCTTATGTCGTGTTGGTGGCCACATCATCATGGATGCTGGCATAAAATAATTTTTCCATAACAGATGCAGACACCCATGCTTGTCATACCAACAGATCGACCGCAAGGCTCCAGCATTCTACAGCAGTGTGCATGCCATGGTGAGGATGAGCATTGCTAGATGGTTTGCAGTCGGTGTCCGCGCCCGGTGCAGGTGCGCAGCAGATGGCAGGGTCGGCGGGAATGGCCCAGGCGCTGTAGCAGACTGAGCAGCCTGAACTTCCTGCCTGGCATCAGCTCACCTGACAGTTGCTGACTCCAAGGGCAACTTTGTCTCGTTGCTCACAGGCGCAGCGGCTGGCTGGGCCGGTGGAGGAGGCCAACGCGCTGCAGGACCGCAGAGAGTACTCCTAAGCTGGCACGTCTTCATGTGCATCGCACTTCATCACGTTCACTGACACACATGCCACTGAATTGTCACAGGCGCAGCGGCTGACGGGAGGCCCATGGAAGGCAGGCGTGCCTCTTCATGCGCACACAGATTGTACACGGATGATGTACATGTCACTGAGTTGCCCCGCAGGCGCATCGGCTGGCGGGGCCGGTGGAGGAGGCCAACGCGCTGCAACAGACAGAGCAGCCTGCCGACTGCTGTGAGCATGATTAAATTCGTACGAATGCTGTCGATTGGCCGCAGGCGCAGCGGCTGGCGGGGCCGGTGGAGGAGGCCAAGGCGCTGCAAAAGACAGAGCAGCCTGCCGACTGCTGTGAGCATGATTGAATTCGTACGAATGCTGTCGGTTGGCTGCAGGCGCAGCGGCTGGCGGGGCCGGTGGAGGAGGCCAAGGCGCTGCAGGCCCACCTGGTCGCCCTCGAGGCCCAGCTCGCCCGCGTAAGTCTTCCCATCCCACATTTCATGCCCAATCACGCAAAGTTAGGGTCGAGCAGGGTTAGCCTAGTACTGTCTGGTCCAACACATCAATTGCAGGCGCAAGCTATGTATACAATAGTAATGAAGCTGCTGTCATGGTGCCTTTCAATGGCTGCTGGATGTTGGTCTGCTGCCTGGTGCCTAGCTGTGCGCACTGTGCGCCAACTTATGCGACAGTTGTGTCTACAAATGTGCAAAGTCGAATAGCCTAGCTCAGCGCGCATCAAGGATCAGCGTCAAGCCTTTGCAGCGATGCACTGTGACGCCTGCCCCGTAGATCAAGAGCCTGGAGAGTGAGGCGGAAAAGGCGGCGGAGGCGGAGCAGATGACCCTGGCCGCCATCCGCCGCGACGCCGAGGAGAAGCAGGTGATTTTTGTTGCTCTACCTCAGCGGGTAGTCCCCATGGAAAAGCAGAAATCGCAGGAAATCTTGGACATGAAAAAGATGACCCTGGCCGCTATCCGCCATGATGCCGAAAAGCAGGTGACCCTTTGTACTACTTTGCAGCACACGACGTATTGAAAGTGCAGTCTGCACGCAATGCTGAAGATTTGACTGATGACGCTGGCCTCCCTGTGCCGCAACATCGAGCAGCAGATTGATTACCACGGTACACTGCAGTACACATACAGCATCAGAAACTTTGCTTGCGCAAGCCGAGCGATGCAGCAGATGCCCCTGGCCGTCATTTTGCCGCAATGCTCAGGAGAAGCAGGTGATATGTGAGATTGGGATCACAGAGCGTGAGGCATTCGTGTGCTGCAGGTCATTCCTCACAGCTGTGGATGGCTTCACTCACATAGACTGAGTACGGCTGTCCCATGATGCAAATGAGCTGCCTGTACTCCTGCCCATGGCTGCAAAGCTTGTTTGCAGTGTGAACATATCACTTTGCACAACCTAGCACCTGTGCCAACAGAGTGGTGCGGGACACCTCAAGGTTGAGATGAGTCGATGACCGAGATGCAGGGCGGCTAAAGCTTGAAGGGATGATAGGCACCTCCCTTGACCACGATATCGCTGACTTTGGCATGCAGAGCACACGCTGCGGCGGGCGGAGCTAGACTCGAGATGGTTGCTTGACGAATGAAACTCCATGATGGCAGGCGGAGTACGAGCTGCGGCGGGCGGAGCTGGAGGAGGCCGAGAAGAAGGTGGAGGAGCTGCGGAAGGCGCTGGAGGAGGCGCTGCTGGCCGCCCGCAAGCAGCGCGAGGCCGCCGTCGCCGCCAAGCGCAAGTTCGAGCAGGCCCGCCGGCAGCTGGAGGCCGAGATGGCCACCGTGCGCGACAAGGTGCGGAAGAACGGGTTGTCCTCCAGAGCGACTCTTCAGAGCAGCATGAGTGTTGCCATGAGGTCAGAGGATGAGTGCCAGAAGGGGACCACTGCCAGCTGGAGGCGGAGATGGCCACTGTGCACCACAAGGTGCGAGAAGTGAAACCGCTCAGTGCAGCATGAGTGTTGCCATGATGCCGTTACCACCAAGCGCAATTTCAAGCAGGCCTGCCACCAGCTGAAGGCGGAGATGGCCACCGTGCGCGCCAAGGTGCGCAGGAATATACGGATCCTTTGGCACATCGAACACATTGGCATCTCGAAAGCTGAGGACACTTGTATGAACCAGCAGCACGGCAATCTAATTTGGCGGCAATGACGGCGCGCATGCGTCAAGTGGTTGTGCTGGAAGTCAAATTCATTGCTCACATCATGAAGGAGCCAACATGATACGTGAAATACTGTCTTCGCTCCTCTAAAGAGGCAGAGGGGGTCGAATGCGCCCCTGAAGGAGGCGAAGGAACTGAAAATTCTGCACAGATGATCGAATGTGCTGTCAACATCCAACACAAGTGCAGATCCGTCTAAGGCTGTGGGATAACATCTGGCAATGTAGTTCAGAACTACGGCAGGGATCACACATATGACTGCATCAAGCAGATAGTCATTTGGTGTGCAGCAACTTGTCAGTTCAGAGCTTGCACCTCTGAATCATTCCATGTGGCTGCAGGCGCCACTTCGGCATGTAGTCAGTGTGGAACCTCTGAACAGGACGGACTGAGCTGCTCGAGACCCTTGCTATGGTTGCACATGTTGTCTGTATTCAGCACAGACCATCCGCTACAGTCCAGAGGGCCTCTGCCAACAGCTGCAGAGTGCTTCCTGGACACACACAAGCATGACGAAACTTTTCTTGCTACACACAGGCGGAGGTTGTCAAGGCACGCGCTTGAAGGAGGAATAGAAGCTGGAGGCCGAGCATGAGGCTACATTCCCGCTGACAAATCAGAACGATGCCAAAGAATGTGGCTTGACTCAGCGTGTGTCTTTGCACAGGCAGAGGCAGGGAAGGCATGCGTGGAGGAGGTGGAAGAGCTGGAGGCTCAGCACTGGTAGATCCGGCTGATCATCGAATGGTGACATTCCGTGCACTGATGACATACAGATGGAGGCCGAGTTTCTGTATATTGGGCTGTTAATATCGAGCAAGTGATGATTGGATGATAGAATGTTCTGCTGCACACAGGCGGAGGCGGTGAAGGCGCGCATGAAGGAGGTCGAAGAGCTGGAGGCGGAGCGCGAGCGCACCCGCGCCGCCCTCGCCGCCGCACGCGACCGCCTGCAGGCGAGTTCCTTGAACCTCCCTCGTCGATTTCGCTCGCTGGATTCAAGCGCGCTGTGTTGTGCAGCCCTGGTGGCAGCCTGCTACCCGAAGATGTTTCGCCAGATTGCGCTCTGATTGTCAACTGTCGGGCAGCGTGCGGCTGCCCCTGGGACGGCAGCTGTGGTCTGAGGGACAACACCTGGCCATCAAGTATATTAATACCATCTCACTGCATGCCCCAGGCGGCGACCACGGACACCAACCAGACGGTGGCGGAGGCGGAGCGCCTCAAGGCTGAGGCCGAAGCCGACCGCATTGCAATGGAGCAGGTGCAAGACAGGCTCGTCTATCCACCAATGGTTCTGAATACCATTTCAGCCTGCGCTGCTGGGAGTCGACAGTCAACAGATCACAGGCAGAGGTGGAGCACCCCAAGGCCGAGGACGAGGCCCTTGGAGCGGGAGAACCGTCCTTAGCAAACCCAAGTTCATCGAGCACCTGGTCGCCGTATGTCTGCAACCACGCAAGAGCATGTGAGCATCCGAAGCTGGTCGCCTCATGCTGGACCAGGTCTCCATTATGGCCGTAAGAGATTTCGCAAAAACCGTTGCCTGTATAACCCCGACAACAAGCTCTCCTCTGTGGAGCTGAGCAGCGTGCAGGATGGCTTCACCTGTTGACCCCATCAGCACGCGCGCGAGAAACCTCATGGGGAGGGTACGTCGACTGCCTGCCTTTGGTATGGTTATATGTGCTCAGCATCGTATGAGCCTCAGTTCCTTCGGAATTGGATCCACTGTTTGGAATTGACTCGCCGAAGCTCGACATTCAAGCTTGCACTTGACCCTGCAGCCTGCAGGGAATGCTGGAACGAGTCATGTCTTGGGAGATCCGACCATGTTCCCAAGTGCTGAGCCGCATTGTCTATGACGCTATGGGCTGATGATCACACAATCCCTACCATATCAGGCCCCGGCTGGAGCAAGTTCAGGGGACATGCTGCACAGCAGCTGATAGCACACCCAGTCGAGATGTAGTTGCATCCCAAGACTGTCTCAGCCGGAGCCAACGTGTCTGTACTCACTGCACAGATAAGGAACGAGCCACTGGAGCAGCAGCAACAGGAGGTGGTGTGCTGCACAAGCACATCGACCGGACATGTGTTGAGAGCTGACAGCAGCTGGTGTTGATGCTGCGCAGATCAAGCATGTCAGTGACGCACAGAAACAGTTCAAGCAGCGGCCGGAGAGCCAACAGGCGGCGGTGCTGTGCTGGACAGGCAGCCTGGCATAATGGCCGGAATGTGTCGCACATGCTGACGGAACCTGATGCCAGTGGTGCACAGATCAAGCAGCGGCTGGAGAGCCAGCGCGCTGAGGTGCTGCGCCGCAAGGCCGAGCTGGCCCGCGAGCACGACAAGGCCGCCGCGCTGCAGGTGACACATGCACCCACAATCTGAGGTGTGCCAAGAATGTCATGCTAGCGGCGTGAATGCCACAAGGCCGAGCTGGCCCGCGAGCCTGACAAGGCCGCCACCCTTGCAGGTGTTATACCGAGCCGCAGGCTCAGACACGTCAAGGATCCTTTTCTTGGCCCATACCAGCATCAAGTATGAGATGGCCGAGCTGGCCTACGAGTACTGCAAGGCTGCCGCCCTGCAAAGTCCACACTGAGCCGTACGTCTATACAACCTTGAACAGCCTTTGCACACGAGAGCACAGTCCCCAGACTGTCGAGCTCGACCGCGAGCATCACAAGGGCACCATGCAACAGTTGAGGAGCTGCAGCATGCAGAGCCACAATATGAGACGCAATATAAGGCGGCAAACAGCAAATAGAATTTAACATGCGCTGGCACAACTACACGACCGTCGAGTTGGCGTGCGAGCGTGGCAAGGCAGCCGCACTGCAGACGCTGTCGCAGGCGTCGTCGTCGTGTGATGATGAGAGTGATGGGTGCAATGTCCACAGAAGCACCTATGCACGTGCCAAACTTTACCAGTGCTGCCACTGGGTGCAGCCGTGCCGCACGCGCAGCGACGCGCATGTGCACCTCAGGTCGTTTTCATTGAAGGGTATTTCCAGTCAACATTGATCGGATCAACAATTAATTTCAGTCTGCAGGCGGAGCTGGAGCGGCTGCACAAGGAGGAGGAGGCCGCTGAGGCCACCGCCAAGCCATATTCCCAGTTGAAAATGATTCCCAGATCCAAACTTACTACGTTCTGTCATACTGATTGTCTTATAACACCATTTGTACTACAGGCGGAGCTGGAGCGGCTGCGCAAGGAGGAGGAGGCGGCTGAGGCCACCGCCAATGCGCTGCTGGAGCGCTGGAAGCGGGCAAAGGCTGAGGCCGACGAAGCTGCGGTGGGACCTGACCAAGTCATGACATGTCTGCAGAGGACATGTCATCTCTGCGACAGTCATCAAATCTGCTCGAGGCTGCTTGCCGGCGCTGCTGGAGGCTAGTCAGAACCAAGGCCAGTCTGCTCGGAAATTTGAAGGAACATGTGGTGGCTGTGGCACGCTCAGGCTGCAGACTTCATGCACCTATGTGTGCCTTCTCCCGCTGTGCCCTTCCAGCGCTGAGCAGAGTGCCTCGAAGTGAACATACATTTCACACCAGCCATTGCAAGCTTGTGTGGGACTTCGGATGTGTTGCGGCCATCAACTGGCATGTGGGCGAGCAGCTTGCCTCCAAGTAGGCGACAATCTTGCTTGGCAGATGGCACGCACAAGCACGGCAGATGGCCCGGCATGCATGACAAGGTCGCAAACCCTGCCCTTGTGGTGCATGCCGGTGGTGATAGCCGTGCCTGTGTTGCTTGCGTCAAATGCAGCAGACAACTTGAGAGTGTCTCTGACTGCCACTGGTGGCATCGCACAATTCGAACCCTGCAGGCGAAGCAGGGGCTATGGCAGGCGCATTGCGAAGGTCGTGCCGAAATGTTCGCACTTCAAGACTCAGTGCAGCCATCTGGGGGAATGGGTGACAGTTTAAACGCCTCCCGGTGCTGACGGCGTTCACAGACAGGCGCTGATCAAAGGTCATCCTTGGCTTTGCAGGCCAAGAAGGAGGAGGCGTGGCAGGCGGCCAAGATGCACGGCGAGATCGCGGATCGCAAGGTGGACGAGGCGGTGAAGAAGGCGGAGGAGCAGGCCCAGCGCGAGCTTGGTGGGCTCCCATTTCTGAATTCAGCAACGCCAGAGACTGTTGGGAAAAACATGAGGGAGGGGCGGACATGATCCCAAACGGTAGAGAAGGAGGACGAGTAGGCCCAGCGCAAGCTCGGGTGGGCATTGGAGGTTCCAAAGGATATGTCTGAAAAGATGTTGTATCATGATGGCAAAAGGGGCAGAAAGGCGTGAGGCGGTAAAGAAGGACGAGGAGTAAGGCCAGCACGAGCTTGGCGAAATTTGGTTTTGCTGAAGATTGCAGCGTTGCGGTTTGCAAAATGTTTTGAGCTTGTAAAGTATTTGAGTTAAAATTGAAGTGCAGTCACCAAGCACTCATTATTGATGCTGAGATGACCTGCGAAGGAGTCTATTTGAGTGAAACTCGTTTTGACCTGGATGCAGGTGAAGCAGCAGCAGCCTGAGGAAAATCGAGACATGCGGTAAGAAGGGCGGTGGAGGGTAGAGTCTCTGGTGTGGTAGCCAAGTGAATGGTCCTGCGGGTCCACAGGTTGTGCTTGCTAGATGCATCAAGCTTAAGAAGATGTTATATCAACAAAAAAAGGAGTTGGAGTAACGGTAGTCTTGTTTTGTGGTGTGAAGTTTGAAGCACTCCGCTCAAGTTGTGCTGTTGCAAGGTGGAATGGCCCATTAGCTAAGTGGAGGTTTTCGGATTTCTGATAAAAACGATTGCAGAATTACACGGTGCGGAACTTCAGATGCGCAGCAAACACCGGCACAATCTTGCTACATTGCATCTTAGTAATCGTCTTCAAACTGCCACATGCAACCTGTGCAAATGCTGCTGCCTCGAAAATGCTGTCGAAAACCTGCTGTTGAAAACTGGGCTGCATAATGCTGAGGGACGATGCTGCTCTTCTAGGACACGTAGTGGCTCTCCGTCTTCTTCGAGGTACTGGTGGTGGTGGTCTCGGCGGTTTTGCCGGCATACTGCTCCGTCTTGTTGCCCTTCTGCGTCAGCTCCTCGGCCAGCTTGGTGTCGCCACCTGCTTGGAGCAACCACAGCCCTCGTTAACATTACTCGTGGCTGCACCTACGACTGCAGCCTTTTTAGTGGCCTGCCATCTGCAAGAGCTTGTGTAGCCAGCTGAGTGTCACCATCTATCCGAGTGACCAGTGTTAAACCAGCACCGATATGAGGTTTCTTGATGATGCTGGAAGCCTGTTGCAGGAACTCCTCTCACCGATGGCCTTGGTGGCGTCCATGTATCCGCGGTCGGTGGTCTTGTCGGCGCCCTCGCCGGCCTTCTTGGCCGCGTGCCACAGTTCCTCCTTCTTCGCCTGTGACATGTCACACCGAGAGGCTCTGAAAACAGGCGGATCCCAAGAAGCCCAACACACCCAAACTACCGCCAGCAAAGAGTGCCGCGCTGTTCTGTAACTGCAGGTGTACTGGGACAGCCAGTGGCGCTCCAGATGCATAACAAAATGCAGATGCAGGATTCATTGCACCTGTGCGATGTCGGCCTCGTTGCTGGTGGTCTTGGCGGACTGCTCCAGCTCGGAGACGCGCTTCTCCTCGCCCCGCACCGCCGCCCGCAGCTGCTCCAGCTTTTTCTGCAATTTTGAAATCAAGAGGTTGATGACCATGTTTTTGTCCAGATGCCGCCGCAAAAGTCAGTGATTCTCGTCGCGCGCTGCCGCCCGCAGCTGCTCCAGCTTTTTTGCAACCAGGACAGAGGGTTGTGGGCCGATTGCACTCATGTGCTCCCCACATTGCTGAGTGCGGCTATGTCAGCTTGCACTGTGCTGTCAGAGCAGAGGTTGGGGAACTTTGCTGCCACTTCATCTTCGCATGCTACTTTACCGCACAACACAGTATAAGAGTTGCTGCCTCCACCCAACAGCCAGGAGTCTGTGCTGCATCAGGGGGTTGCGCAGAGAATGCAGGATGCAGGATTTGCAAGGAAAGGTTGAAGCATCTGCAATCAAGGTGGTACCTGCAGCGGCTCGAGGTCCTTCTTGGCCTGGGCTAGCTCCCCCTCCTTGGCCTTGATGTCCTTCTGCTTGTTGCCCGTCTCCGCCTTGATCTGTGGCACATATGGCGGGATTTGATCAGCCCGAAGTCAGCATGCACCACCAGTTGGAAGGTGTGCAATGGCAAGGTCTGGGTTGTTGAGTGCGACAACCAGAGCAGGGTAGTTGTGCTCATCCAAATTACGCTGCGCAAGAACAGTTGCCAAGCACAACCGCCAGCACGACGCTACACAAACGAGTCAGCAGGGTGACAACACACACCTTGTCCAGCTGGCTGCTGTCCAGGGACAGCGCCTTCATCTTCTTCTCCGCCTCCGCGCGGGCGTCGGCGGCCAGGCCGCTCAGCTTGTCGGCCTCCTTCTGCGCAGCGTCCAGCGCCGACTGCGTGTCCTTCTTCTTCGCGGCCAGCTCCTCCGCGCGGCGCTTGGCGGCGTCGGCGCTGGCATTCTGCAAACGAGCACAGGACACACGTCAAACCTTGAATGCTTGCTAAGCCGTCTGCATGTCCTTGCTCTCAGCCATGTGTGATTACACCCCAAAAGGGGGTCATCCTCATGCAGCAAGTGGAGGCATTTCATGTGCTTGATGCTCTGGAAGCTGCACGCTTCATACCACAGGAGCTGCACATCGCCTCTGGCCACGAGCATCCATACAAATGCTGCAGTAAAGGAGGGTGGATAGCCCACTGACCCGCTCCTTGGCATCGTGCTCCAGGGTGTCCAGGTCCGACTTGATGCTGCCGGCCTCGTTCTGCGCATTCTTCATGCGAGCTGCCGCATCCTTCGCGGCCTCCTGCACCAGAACGCACACAACTGGACATCAACCACAGTGGCAAAGCGGGCTTCACTAATGCTGACGCCGCATCACACTAGACACGCACCATAGGAGTTGTCCCAGTGCAACCCGGCAGTGAGCGACTTGTGAGGGTCATCGCGGGGTCTTTACACCCAAGGCAGGGGTTGGCTGCAAGGTTTTCACTGTGAATCTATCGAGTGCGCACCTCGGCCTGGGCCAGCTGGCGGCGCAGGTCGGCCACCTTGTCATCCGCCTGCTTTCTGGCTGTCGACGCGCTGTCTGCCTTCTCCTGCAGAGCAATGGGAACGTAGGTAAGATTCATTTACCGACAGCTATTGAGGACTGCATAGGTTGCACAGAGTGGGAGGGGACATGCTGATAAAGATTCAAGGTGTGGTCCCTGCTGGACGAAACATGTTGCAGGTGTGTTGCAAATTTACAGACACTGTGACTCAGCCAGCTCAGCCCCAGTGATGGGGATGCGCGCCTTGAGGCTGGTGTACTTGGGGCGCAGGCCATCGGCCTCCTTCTGGGCATCGGCGGCGGCGGAGCGTGAGTTCTGCGCCTTGCGGTTGGCCTCGTCCAGCGCCTCGTTGATGCGCTGCAGCCTCTTGGCCAGGCCGTCCGCCTCGTCCTTCGGCCCCTTCTGCTTGCTCTCCTGCGTGCGTTGACCATGACACGTGAGGCGACGTGCCGTTGGCAAAAGTGCAAAGCACACCACACAGCACGTGCTGAGGCAGCGCCCAGCTGCAATCGTGCAATCTGATGCTGGGTCGAGGAGGCAACACATTTGCAGGGCAGTACCCCATTGGAAGATGTTATGGAAAGACACCGAGTTTTGTCGCAAGAACCACGCACCAGGCTGTCGGCCTGGTCCTTGAGGTCCTGGATCTCCTTCTGCACTGCCTCCAACTCCGACTCCTTGTCTGCCACCTGCACAAAGGGGGATGGTCAAGTCAGCACACATCATCACACGACAAACGGGATGCCACATATTCCTGGGTGCTGCTGGGTGCTGCCAACTGGAAGGGAGGTGCAAGGTGCAGGAGCAGGCAGTCTCACATGCTGGCGGGCCTTGTTGTACTTGGCGGTGGCCTGGTCCAGGTCCCCCTGGATGCTGCCCAGATCAATACCCTCCTTCTGTGCCTGTCGCAGCAGAGAATCTAGCATCGTCAGTTGAGCAAGTTTTTTGAGGTTGCGAGAGTCTACAGAAGAGTTACAAATTACAGCATAAATAAGTGAGGCAACATATCGAAGCATGCACACACCCAAGCAGGACCCTTCTGAAGCAGGGGGTTCACGACAAATAGAGATGCATCGTTCAAGGCGCATACAGTATGTAAATCCACTGGTCTTGCGGCAAGCCTCGTCTGCTATATGCAGTGCCTTGGTGACACCTGGTGAATGGAAAGTTTCAGGGAAGAAGTGGCACGCAGCATGCATGCACCAGAAGGCACGCACCGCGATCGCGTCCTGCTGGCGGCGGATGTCGTCCGCCTCGCGGCGGGCCACCTCCGCCGAGTGCGTGGCCTTGGTGGCCTCGGCGGCGCGGGACTGTGCGATGCGCGCCTGCTCGGACGCCTCGCCCGTCAGGCGCTGCGCCTCCTCGAACTGCTGCGTGGACTCCTGTGTGTTGGAAACCGGAAAGTGCGTGGTCAATCTAGTCGACGGCCATACAACTGCACGATGAGATCACTAGCCTCCTCCCAAACTGCTACTGCATGATCGTCTACATTGGCATCAGCTTGAGACAGGTAACACATGTTGCAGGGAGGATATCCCAACCCTCAAGCCTTCAAATTTGTGGCAAGTTGGGCTTGTGGAGCATGCACGCACAGAGGGAGGCTGTCGCAGAGACCCTGCTGCCGGGGGAGCCTCACCTCAGAGGCGGCATTGGCGCGGGTCACCTGCTTCTGCTCGGTCTTGCTGGCGGAGCTGGACACCTGCACGACACAACAGCAATCGCGGTCGGCTGTAGCATGTGGGCATCGCATGGACATCAATGGCGACATGTGCATGCTGTTTGGTGCAGTCCATTGGGCCATCCCATGGCCTCGAGAAGGCATGCGCAGCACCACATTTGCACATCGATCAACAACTTGTGACGTGCCTGCACGTTGCCTCCCTGGTCCTTGCTGTCATTGCCGCCGCCGCCGCCACCGAACAGCTTGCTCACCTGCAGACACAAAAGCGACTTGAACACACAGAGTGTCAATCACAATGATGGTTGGCAGGGCACAAGATGTTGCATACCATATGCAGCGCAGCGCTTCGAACTATACGACAGCATTTGCAGTACATAAAACCGAGCATGAAGAACAGTTGCCGCACCATGCCGCCGATGCCGCCGCCACCGCCGCTGGATTTCTCGGTGGACATGGTAGTCTCAGTGCGGGCGGAGCCCACCTGGCCCTGCTGTGTCTGCTGCTGTGCCTGCGTTGATGTGACCTGCATGTGGCACAAATACCCTTGAGAGGCCACACTTTGCACTTGGCTGAGGTGGCAGATGGCCCAGGTGTGGGTGGAAGGTGCTGGGAATGCGGCACAGACAGCAGTGCAATGGCGCAAGACGTTTTGCTGCGTATCGGAGCGTGTTCTTGAAGGCTCAATAATATTGAGAGAGTGGCTGTGGCAACGAAACATGCCCACGAAACGGTGCACCCGATGTCGGAAATTGAAGTGATCACGATCGGCAAGCAGGTGCGAGTGCACTCGCAGCAGCGTCGATTCAAAGGTGCTGAAAGGCGTCTCGAATCTCAATGAACACGTTCCAGACTCGTGTCGGTGCAAAGAATACATCGACTCCGCAGTGCCCAAGACACCCACCCAACTTCAAGGTTGCACCAACATGCATGCGACGACACAGGCCGCCAGACTACAGCACAAAGTGCGGCGCACCTCTGCTCCCTCCTTGCCCTGGTCGCCAACAGTGTCGGGGCGCGCCAGTACACCGTCGTTCATTGCTTGCGTCGACTTCTGTGAAGCCGGCTTGCGGAGTGCTGCCTGCAGTTCCGTATTGACGCGTTGCTTTGCGACTGTGCTTATCTGATTGCGTGCTGCTGGTTTCGAATGTCAGTACAAAGCATCTGCACCAGGAAGGCGGCCGCGGGATGGGCTGGCTTCCGTCCGAAATTGGAGGATGGCAGCTCCCCGGCAGGTGCAGACTAGAGGAGATCTCCTCGAGGAGATCTCCTTGATTTAGTCAAAGAGATAGAAGTTTACAGTTCCAGCCTCACTCAGGCTGATTAGGGTCAAACTCGAGTCTAGACTATTGCGGTGCCAGTCAACGTATCCTGTGTGTGTCAGTCTGTGTACCTTGTGCCGCGCTGCGTAAAGCAGGCTGTCTCTTGTCGCGGCGGTGGAGGTTCAGACTCGCATGCAGGTCAGCGCTGCGCCCAAGTTCACACAACAACACTGTTATGTTCAAACCGCACAACAATGTGAACACAGTCTCAACACGTCACATCACTCTGCCACAACGAAATCAGGCTCCCATGAAGTCGTCTCAGTGCAGCAGTGCAGGCACCATGCTGTACGCTTGCGTATCCAAAATCCTGTGTCCAGTCCTGCTATGTCAAGCGGTGGCAACAAGGTGTGACGCTGACAAAGTTGCGGCAGAAGCGCGGGCCGCGGCAGACGCTGCTTGCACTCCGTCAGCAGCTGCAACAGCTGCAGGGCTTCTACTCGGCCTTCTGCCGACCCAACGCAGGGTCCGAAGCCGTTTGGAGTCCTTGAACCCTAAACAGTCTGGTGCTGCCGCTCCGCGACATCCTGCTCCTCCTCCTCAGACGGCGGCTCAATCCACCGGTCATTCTCCTGTGACATGTGCAACATAGACCCTGGTTCAGCATCCTGGATCAGCGTCCTCACCCAGTCCAACGCATCTTGACGGCGGATATCAGACAAGGCTGAGGGGCAGTGGCATTCGAAACAAGCACAAAGAGGGACATGTGCACGTGCATATGCATTCGGCAAGGACAATGCGACTCCTAGATACACACACACCTTGATCAGCTCGATGAGCTCATCTGTGGCTGTCTCCATCGGGATTGCTGTATGCAATAAAGAATGAGCCCGTCAGACCATGGTGTGATGGTGGACAGAAAGAGCGGGCGCACACAAACAAGTTCGCTGTGTCCAGCTAGCGTGAAGTTGTGCAAATCTGATGCAATCATCACAACGTGAGGCAGGAGGCACGAATGCACAGCTGCTCTCACCTCTCCGCACCACCTCCTTGCCGAGGTACAGGTCGATCTTGCCTGGCGCGCCGCCAACATACCTGCACTGGCATATCGGAGGTCGTCAGCAAAGGATGTGCCACACAATGCAGCATACCGCTCAGTGGCGCAGGTGTAGTCTGTGCGCACTGCAGGATTTGCAAGGCAGACTTGGATCAGCACAGAAGGGCGGACCCGAAGTCTGCGTCCGCCATCTCGCCAGGTCCATTCACGATGCAGCCCATGACCGCAATTGACACGCCTGCACCAGAGGGGCACAACAGCAGTTTGTGTCTGCGCCTGAGGCAGGCGCAGCTGCCCATATGCCACGGCGGACCCTTGCCCGGCATCGCTCTGGGACACAAAAATGTGCTGATGCCACTGCTAGCGCCACTGGGGTCTCATCCAGGTCTGCTCAGCAAGCACTGTAACCAGGTGCAGCTCTGCCCCACACTCAAAAGCCAGTGGTTGACTCTTGCCCCCAAAAACACATCATGCGCACATGTCTCGAAGTGGCATGCAGCGCGTACTGGCTCTCGCTGTGCAAACACATCATGCTGGAGTGTTTCGCACTATGTTGGTGCAGCTCGACAGCATATGAACTCACCTGGCAGGTGTCCGGTGCGAGTGCGGATTTGCTCAGTGACCTCCTGCAGGTCGAACAGAGTGCGGCCGCAGCTGGGGCAGCTCACATACTCCGTCTTGATGTTGCGCATCCTCGCGCCCTGCAACGAGGAGGCAGCGCTGATGACAGCCTGGTAAGAAGGGTCAATACAGTGTGCCCCAACTGGATCAGCTCGCGCCCTCCATCTCAATATTGCATTTGTGTATGCTCGGCACAAGCCATTGATGACATGAAGATGTGTGAACGCCCAGGCATTTGCCCAGTAGCATCGCCTCGGAATGCCCCAGGCTGCATAGTCTTGAGCAGCACTGCAAGAGGCAGGTAAGCAGAAACAGCTGGATAGCACCTGCAGCAGGCCGAAGGACATGACACGCAGGTAGGACAGGTCCTCCTGCGGGTACTCGATCAGCACGCCGTCGCCCAGGCCGTCGACCAGCAGCCCGCCGATCTCAGTGCCCGTGGCGATCACCATCTCATCCGTGCTGGGCGTGCCCTCAAACCTGGGGTGGGCAGCCACATGAATGTCTCAGTGGAGCGGGTTACATGTGGGGCGGACGTGCTGAGAAGTTTGGTCAGCTGCAGTGTTGGACTGTGCTACAGATGAATACGTAGGTTGCCTTGGCCAGGTGTGTCAAGCAGGGAATGGAGAGTGGCATGAGAGCTGCATGACTGATGCAGACAGGCGTGGAGGCTGCAGGGACCGCACCATTGGTGGTGGATGACGGGCACTTGGAGGTCGTGCTTCTTCAAGATGTCGAACACACGGCGGGAGGCGTGGATGCGGCTGACGCCTGGCGCCGTGCGCAGCAGCACCATGGTCGCATCCAGATCCTGGAAAGAGCAGTGGGTGGTGTGATCAGCCACATATACAAAACCAACCAGATGTGAGTGAATGCAAATCCATGCCCGGCGCTGTTCGCATCAGGGGCAATTGCAATTCTGACAACTCAGACTGTGAGTTTCTGTCTCCTGCAGCAACAGCGGCGAGGATGGTCCCAGTCATACCCGCCGACCACCTGTGTTGCATCCCGTGGCTTGGGAGCTTCCATGCAGCGCTGCAGGAGAACAATAACTACATAGCAGAAGATGACTTACCCGCAGTCCGAGGAGCTCCTCCTCCGACTCTGTGCCGCTGACGCTGATGGCGTACCGCGAGGTGCCGTCCGGCAGGCTGCTGGTGTCTGCCGCCGCGGTCCTCAGGTCGATGGCCGCCACCGCCTTAGGCAGCGGCGTCTCCCGCAGCGCCTCAATCGGCACAATGCTGTGCACGCCCGACTCCTGTGATGGGCGACAGCATTGTGTGAAGAAAGGAATTGAAAATTTGATGACGGCACTTCAAAGGCACATCGGGCCAGATGTCCTGTGTGAGTGTCGTGTTTGTTGTGGCCTCGTTGGTGAATGTCTGCATACACCGATGGTGCTGATGCAGGTTAGAGGCAACAGACAATGCCCCAAGCTCCGAGCACATGCCCTGCAACTGGGCAGCCAGACACAAAGCAGCAAGGATGCCAAGGAGGAGACAGCGTGACCCACTGCGAGGCGGCTGAGGGCGAGGCGGGCCTGCTTGTCGTCCGCGGGCGGCACGTCGCGCAGGAACAGGCTGTCGGAGGTGGCCAGGTCCTTGAACGGCATGCCCACCGCCAGCTTGCAGCCCAGCGCCCGGTACATCAGCTCCGGCTGCTTCAGATCCTGTTCGTTGCCAGGACATAAGGGACGATGAGAGAGAGATCATTGACTATATGGGCATGCCCACCGCCAGCATGTGGCCCAGCGCCTGGCACCTCAGCTCTGGCACCTCAGCTCCGACTGGTTGAGGTCCTGCATGCTCAAGTGAAGAGACATGCTGGAAAGCTAGTATGTCCAGGCTGCAACTACTGCTATGTAAACGCTCAAAACTCATATGAACAAAGATGAAAGTTCCATGATGACCAGATACGCTGGATGCGCTGTCCCCAAACTGCTCTCATTGACACCTTACAATTGGGGTTCTACTGACAGACAGCTTGCAGCCACACTGACCTCGAGTGTGACGGCTGACAGCACGCTGCCATCGCGGTGCAGCAGGGACCTGTAGTCCACATCGCCGTCGGTTTCCCGCTGCTCTGGGAGCTGCCCGATGCGGCGCCCAAAATCGTGGGTGTCCCGCGTCGTCTCGTGGTACTCCTCGATGCCCAGCCCTGTAGCGACCGCGCGCTCGCCCCACCGAGCAAGTTGCCTGTAAGTCGACATGGCGGACACCATCAGAATTCGGCTCGTTGGCAGGTGAGGAGTGAAGCTTTCAATAGTGCACACTCAGCTGAATTAGAAAGCCAGGTTGCCATTTGTCTATCGTCCATGCAGGACTGGCGGTATGGGTGCAGCTGCAGCCAGATGGCTGGGTGCAATTGCGGACCTCGATGCTCCACCTGGAAACTCTGTCGTCAACAGAAAACAGATGAATGCCAGACCCATGGTGTCACCCAACTCACTCTTGACACTGTGGGCTTTCATGGTCGCTTGAAGGCAATCGCATGCGAAAACCAGAAGCATACACACCTGCAGGGGTCGATCTCCAGCTCGGGGTCCTCTGTGAGCGACACGCGGATGGTGTCACCGAGGCCGTCCATCAGCAGCGCGCCGATACCGATGGCGCTCTTCATGCGCCCGTCCTCTCCCTCGCCCGCCTGTTTCGGAGTGAGCTTACTTCAATGATGAACAAGACTACAAACGAGCATTGACGCCACTGTGCGGCCAAGCATGGGCGGCTGTGCAATGACCCTCACTGCATGAATGCGCTTTCTTTGTTCTTCGTTGCTCGGATCAGCGCAGTGACAGTGCAGCTGCAATGCCGATGAAATTAGCTGAGTCTGGACTTCACCTCAGTGACGCCCAGGTGCAGTGGGTAGTCCCATCCTTTCAGGTACATCTCTTCTGCCAGCAGCCGGTACGCCTGAACATATCAGCATCAGGGTCATCAGGACTAAGTCCATCGTCATGTTGCATTGCAGAGTCCAGGCTCCGATGCCGCCTTCACAGTGTGGCCACATTTTCTAAGAAGTGCCCTCAGCTGCTTCACTGCATGTGTGCTGATGTCCCAGGCTGCAGAATAGGAATGCAGTAATACCCGCCTGGGGCATGACCAACACCGCAGATGCCTTCATGGAACATGGAAGCAGTGGTGACACGCAGTATTGGGACACCGGACTCCCAAGAACGTTCACCTGGACCATGACCAGCGGGTTGGAGGCCTTCATGGAGAACAGGAAGTTGTGGTAGTCGTTCTCGCGGCACATGTCAGCAAACTCGAAGGCCGACTCCACCATGCCGCGGGGCGTGTCGCCGTAGAACGACAGGATGCGCGCGCTCAGCGAGCCGTGATTTGTGCCGATGCGCATCGCACGGTTCAGCCGCTTGCACTTCTCCACCAGCGGCTGAAATTTCTGTGGGAGAAATCAAAAGAGTCAGCAGTTCCTGGGTGGCACCAAAGTGCGTTGCGCGGGTTGAGCCAATTGATGTGAGCACGGCAGACTTTGTGGGCATGAAATGATCAAACAGTTGCAAATGTGGACGCGGTAAAACATGCAAACAGCTGCAGCATGGCCTCAACAGGTGGAGGCATGAGCCTTGTATGCTCCTGCCTCCCGCTTGCTCAGGATTTGCGGCCCGCACCTCGCGCATGAACTCGCGCTCAGCGATGAAGGCCTTCGGGTCATCGTATGTCATCTCCTCGAAGGTCTTGCGGCCATCGGAGAAGTTGCCGGGGTTGATGCGGATTTTCTCGAACGCGTCCGCCACCAGCATTGCCACCTTGGGCTGGAAGTGTATGTCCGCCACCAGTGGCGTGGTATACCTGGTGACAGTGTGACAGTGAGCAACATCAGTAATCCGGGTTTGCAGAATGCATATCCTCCTCTGCTCACAGGGGCAGCCTACAATTAACTGGCAAAGATGACCTGCCGCAGCGCTTGCCCCTCTCTAATCACTCTGGCAGCAGCACAGCTGCTGGTGCTGCGCCGCAAACCCGTGTTCACAGCCCTGAGCGCCGACGCTGTAGGGAGCGCACCCGTCCTGAAAGAGGCGGTCCCGGATCTTGCCGCACGCCTTGGCCTCCTGCATGCCCTGCACCGTGATGCGCACGATGTCCGCGCCCACGTCCGCGCACCGCTTCACCTGCGGGTGGGTGCATGAAGTGGCACATTCAGTCCAGCCCTGGAGCCACTGCCGCTGCATATCGAAGGGTGTGCTGCTAAATGTTTACGCCGGTGGCGGTGCACAGCTCTCCGAAGTGCTAGCAACTGCTGCCTGAGCAGCCACAGCAAGACGCACAGCTGGTTTGGTCCCCCAGCAAAGCATCATGACAAGCCCGTTGCAAGCAGGTGCAGGCAATGGCAGCGCATACGTGCGCTGGGCACGGTGTCGCAGTAACATGTCATGAACCTAATCTGCCTGAACCTCTGATCTGCGCATCATGTGCACCTGGTCCACGGTGGCCTCGACATCCCGCGTGTCTGTCGTCGTCATGGTCTGCAGCGCGATTTTGTGCTCGCTGCCGACCTTGACGGGCCCAATCTGCACAAGATGAAGTCGCAGTGAGCTGCATCGTTTGAGCAACGTCATCTCTGCAAAAGCTGCAATTCACACAGAACCTCTGCTGTACCGAATGCAGGTCAACTCACTTCCACGGTGCGGGTCGGCCGCCGCCGCGTCTGCCATGTGCTCTCGCAGTACTTGTGGGTGCCCCCGGCTGCGCTATCTGCTGGCGGTGCATCCCGCTGCGGGGGTGCCGCCACTGCCTGCAGAACAAGCACCTGGTGATCACGACCGCAGCGAGCAATCGCTCCACCATGTATCTGACGCCTCTGCTTTTAGGCGCCAGAAGCCGTTGTGCACCACTCTTGCAGCATGCCGCATGCACTGCGCCGCATGCTGGAGTATATTTCACGCCTCTGCATGCATGCCTGTTGCCGCTTGGCAGCTACGTGCTGACCTTGAGACATCCACAACGACTGCACGGACGACACTGTGCACTATTCACGAAAAGAGTGCAGCCTCGCAACTGCCAGACCTGCACGACAAGCCCCTCGCTCCTCCGAGGGGTACTGCCGCGTGCTGGGGATCTGAATGCCTCCCTGTGTGCAAGCAGGGTGCTGGCCTGCCCGCCGAAGCAGGCAGCCGCGCCCAGCATAGCGGGCGCTGTGCGCTGGTGCCGGAAGGTTGGCTGTAACAGTCCACTATTGCGCTATGCGGCTTCGACAACGTGGTAGCAGCCTCGGAAGGCTACGGCAGACGATGCTGCTGCATGGATGATGCCCACACTGCGCCAAGATTCGCAGCACTTTGCGTTTGCATTCAGCGGCCCAATCTCGGGGAATGGGGGGGATAACTAAACCCCCCTGATTGGCGCCAAAAATTGCACACTTTTGGCGCGCCTGACTCAGAACATGACTCAAGATGACCAAAGTAGGGCGTCAACTGATCTTCGGGTGCAGCACCTGCGCAGCGACCCATATACCGTCGAATGAGCATCTGCAGGCTTTCAGTGTATGATGAGTTGATAACGCAGTACGTCTGGTAGCAGCTGACTTGTGAATTAAGAACCTGACATCCTCTGATTTGCACCATGTCAGTGCTAAATGATGGTGCGCCCGTGACGTGCCTGTGGGCAGGCCTGCTTGGGTTCGTGGGCGTTGCACTGTCACTCCGTGCTGTCACTCGCCGCCGAAGCGCCAGGTTTGTCCACGTGCTCGGCTGCAATACCTATATACAGTGCGCATGCAGTGGTGCATGTCATGACCCCGGAAGGGAGGCTGGATCAGTTGATCGACTCGAGATTCTGCAAAGAGACCATGAAAGTCACTGTCATCCTATGTTTCCTTCCAGGATCATGTACGGCGATGGCGGAGATGCCATCATGCAAGCTCTCAGCAGGGCAAGTCGACCAAATTCGTGCACCGTTGTCATTCTGACAGGCTGCAGCTCCCTGCATTAATGTTTCATGTGAGACCTGCACCGCATCTGCGCTCAATCGGTCCTCTCACCGCCGCATCACCTGCTTTCTCCGCCCTTGCGCATGCAGAGTCACGGCAACTTCTCGGAGTATGCACCCTTCGGCGTCATCCTGTGCGGCCTGGCGGAGCTCAGCGGCCGCGGCGGCCCGGTGCTGCTGCACACGCTGGGCGTGCTGATGCTGGCGGGGCGGACGATGTACGCCTACGCGAGCGGTGTGCCAGCGGAGCAAATGCTTAAGTCCATGGCGCGGGTGTATTGCCGCATCTGGGGCATGGTGCTCACCTACGCCTCCCTCGCGGGCGCGAGCGCGCTGTGCATCGGCCTGCCGAGCGTTGGCGGATGGGCGGCGGTGGTGCTGTTTCTGGCAATGGGCTCCACCAAGAGCCCGAGCAGCAGAGCTCGCGCGGCCATCCGTAAGAATAGCGAAGCCAGTGGCGGTGGCGACAAGCAATGAGGCCACTTGGCATGCGACAGAGTGCCACCTTGAGTATTTCAGTCGTGATTGAAGTTTGAGTTGCAACAATGCATCAGAATGAACTGAGGTCTCGAAGTTGGTTGAAAATTGATTGTGGAACCTGAACTCGACCACAGAGGTCAAAACAGCCTGCGAGACATTTGTGCATGGTCGACACAAGTCAGATCTGTGATGACTCAGAATGGGACTTCATACACAATCGCCTCTTGTCACCTGACTGTGAGACCATCAACGGGCAAAAGGTCGACCAACTGTATAACCTCACAACCATGCAATATCTAGTGCGTCAGCAAAAGGCCACAGCAGCACACACTGCAACAGGCCACTCGGCAACAGCTGCATGCTCAGAGACTCCGTCCAGCCGACGCCTGTTGTTTGAGCTACCCCTTACTGATAAAATCTGTCAATTGGCATCCTGAAACAGTCACGACGCCGCCACTGGCACGGCTGCCAGACTTGTTCCAGGGCAGGTGCCTTCGACAGAAAGGAAGATACGAAATTGGTTGTTCCCCACCTGCACAACCGCCCACCAGGCACAAATGACACCCCAGCAGATGCGAGCCAGTTTCTTACGCCATCAGCTCATAGCTTATATGGAGCTCGCACTGGTCAGGGCAGCGCTCCTTGCACAGTGCGGTGTCGAACTTGCCGTCCCGTCTTCTGGAGGGCGTGAGCTGCACGCAAACAACACTGCGACCGAGATGCTTGCCGCAAGGCTGCCGAGCAGCCCCGCTTGTTGTCGACCTGCTGTCTTCAGAGGCTGCGCCGCGCCGCCGCTGAGCCACCTGTTGTCTAGCCTGCGCCGCAACCTCATATCCCCTGTGCGACACAGCCGCCACTGCCGCGACTGACAGTTCCTCGCCAACCCCCCTGTCCTCCAAGCTGCCAGGCAATGGGGACGTGGCACGAATCCCCCACTTGGGGAAGGGCCGGGGCTGCGCCTGACATGCCCCGCCGGCCCAGGTCGTTGTGCTGGCCTCATCGCCACGGAGGCCTGCAGCGGGTGCAGCTGCAGACGCCGCCATCGCTGCAGCCGCCGCCACTGCTGCAGCCGTTGCCGCCGCTGCCGCTTAATGCAGCCTATTGGCCCCACTGCTGGTGAGACGGGCCCTGGGCGGGGGAGGGCGGGAAGGTGGCAAAGCCGCCGTTCTGTTGTGCGCCCCAGCCATTCTGCTGCGGCTGCTGCTGGCCCTGCTGCCACTGCCCCTGCTGCGGCTGCTGCTGCGGGAAGCCGCCCTGCCCGCTCTGCCGCAGGCCTGCGTGCACATTGAGATGACACATCAGCAAGTGTACCCACTGGGTATGTGTAAATTTCCAACACACATGCAATGGTAACAATATACAGGTTAGACGCTCCCATGTGTCAGGCTATGTTGCAGCATCAGATGCAGACTGGGTCAAACCGCATGGCACCCAGTGCAGCTGGATGATGTGCAAAACGGAATGATACGCACCCAGATTGATGCGCTGCTGGGTCGGAGACACCTCTCGCAGCGGCGGCGTCGTCTGCTGTGCTGCCGGCTGCGTGGGCCGCACTGACCCCAGGTCCGCGAACGGATCGTTGAGCGCCGCCTCCTTGAACGACTGCGTCGGGTTGCCACCTGTTGCACACAACAGTGGGTGAGGCGGAGGGCACAGGATGCAGTGTTCCTGGGCAACACTGCACTGGCTGCACTACAAACCGGCACAGGTGAAGTTAAGTGCGGACAATTTGTGCACAATACATGGCATGTCTGCTGTCATTTCAAAGACGACACTTGACATTCAGGCATGAGAAGCTTCTGCACTACACACCTGGTGTGGTTGCATAGGGAGACGGAGCCCCCGGGTTGTGGTATGAGCCAGAGGGCGACGGCTGCCCAAATCCAGGGGAGCCATATCCTGGGCTCTGCATGCCTGCGCATCCACAACAGCAATGCATTGAAAGCTGGACAGCACCTGATGCTGCTGTCTGCTGTTCTCCAAGCCTGGCAGACGCGTCTGCCCTTCGAAAATGGTTGACTGGTGAAATCTGACTGTCAAGGTGTGCACTTGCAATTGCCATGATCATCTTCTCACCATAGGGCACCATCTGACCAGGCTGAATGGGCGCGCCGCCATAGCCGCCGTACTGCCCATAGCCCGGCTGCCCATAGCCGTAGCCAGGCTGCTGGTAGCCATAGCCCTGCCCGTATGGTGCGCCCCACCCTGGACCGCCACCACCTGACCAGGCAAGGACATGTTGTGCAGAGTCCGCCATGTGGCTGTAGCAGCTCTGGCATGCAGGAACTGTGTGTATACAATTGATGATTTCAGATAGAACATGCTGCCAGGCAGCGAAAGCAGCGAACTCTCTACAGACTAATCAAGCAGATGTACTTGCTTGAAAGCCTCCCGCTGCTCACCAAAGGTGTTCTGCCCGTAGGGCACAACGGCGCCGGCATGCAAGCTGCCCGGCTGCGGCTGCTGTTGCTGCTGCTGGCCAAAGGCCGAGCCCTCGCCAAAGGGGTTGTTGGACGGCGGCTGCTGCGGCGCAAACTGCTGCTGGCCGGGCTGGCCATTCGCTGCGCCCTCGGCGGCAGCGGCGGCAGCCTGTTCCTCCTCCAGGAGCTCTGTGGCGGTCTTCTCACGCGGCGGGGGCGGCTGCAGCAGCAGCGGCACGAGCAGCGTCAGTGCATGACCATCAAAATCAAAGTTCAGAATGCAAGCAGAACTCGAACATTGTGCGACACCTGCTGTGTTGAGTGTTGACAGTGCAAGGCAGAGCAGCAGCCTCGACCCACCGATGCTGCAGGCTCATCAGGGTCATCGAAGTTCAGCAGGTCCATCTCTGGCTCAGGCGCCGGCGGCGTCGGCGGAGGCGCCTCTGCAGGGCAGGCAAGGCATTGTCAAGCAGTTGTTGACAAGCTGTGAGCTTGATGAGATACAGTCGCAGCACCCTTCCGACACACAACCAGTATCTGGGCAGCTGCAAGGTGTTGCTGTGAACCTGCTCAAGCAGCCTGACAAAACACTGCCTCAAGTAGCCTGACGCCACAGAAGTGGTCCATCTGATGTGGCGCACCTTCCTCAACCTTCGCCTCCTCCTCCTCCTCGGGGTGGATGACGCCCGTGAGGCCGCTGTCTACCACCGGCGGCAGGTCGTCCGTTTTCTCATCCACATTTGCGCTCCGGCCCTTGCGCAGTGGCGAGCTCCGCTGCAGCAGGTAGACATACCATTCTCAGTGAAATCGGCTATCATAACAATTGCAGACTGCTACATTTCCTTCGTGTGCATTTGCCAACGACGACTGTTGAGGGCAACACTTGAGGGTGGTGATGTGAACAGACCCCTCATTCCAAAGCAAAGGCGCCTGCAGCAAAATTGCAGTCCAAAGCATGCTGTGGAGCTCTAATACATGCAGAGGAGCTTAACCCACTCAAACGCACAGGAGCTCATGCAGAGAAGCTCAAATCCACTGACCGCAAGCTCATACAGAGGAGCTGAAATCCACTCACCGCGCCGGCGTTGTGGCGGGGCGCCTGCTCCACATACTCCTCCATCATGCCCAGGAAGTCGGGTGACGGCGGCGTCAGCTTCGGGAACGTCGCCGACCGCTTCAGCTCCTCGATCTGCTCCGCCTGCGCATAGTATGCCTGCAGGCGCACAACATTGTCCCTGTCGGATCATGCTGCAATAACACATTGCTCGAGGACAGCGGGCGACCAGGGCACCAGCAGCCGGGACATCTGTTTGGGTTGATGAAGCAAGGACCGCACCCCCAGCTTGTCGTTGTCGATGGTGTGCTGCTTGTAGATCTCCAGGCCCTTCTGCGCGTCGATAAACTCCATGTCGAAGAAGCAGTCGGCCAGGTTGATGATGCCCTCGCTGATCGCGCGGTAGATCTGCAGGTGACAGCATTCAGCACTAAACACTCTGCATGTTATCTGCATGTCTACACATACCAACGTCTGTTCAACATTCAGGCATGTCCATATTTCCACTTGCAGACCATGCTCCTGAGCACTGGCAGTGTGCCATGATGGCAGATTACCGCCTCCTGCTGCAAAGCAAAAATGACCCACCTGGAAGGACTCCTTGGCGACAGTGAGCAGGGAGGCCTGTACGACAAAGTGGCGGGCGGCCAGGCCGCGCGGCAGGCAGTCCATCAGCCGCTCCAGCAGCTTCTGCAGCGGCGGCAGCTGCGCCAGCAGCTCCGCCGGCGGCAGGTTGCGCATCTTGCTCTCCGCCGGCGCCGAGCCGTCCGGCTCCTGCAGCAGGATATCCAGACTTGCCAAGATACATGCTGTTCTATGTCAGGTCTGATGAAGATGCGAAGCCAGGTAGAGAGGAGAGAGGAGCTTTGCAAGAGAATGGACACAGCTGCAGGAAGCCGTAAGGTAGGTCCATTTTATGGCACACCAAAATTCAGGGCCCAACTAAACTTGATGGAGGCAGACCTGGTAGAAGGCGGTCTTGGAGTACACCTCCAGCTGCTCGTCCAGGTACCGCGCATACACGCGCACCCACTCGCTGTAGTCCCACCTGTGGCAGGCGCAGATACACTGGAACCACTGCGGTGCAACCTCTCAACAGATGACACAGGGGTGTTGTTTCCGCCACTCATGCACAGCAGAAGGCTGCTACAGCTGCTGCTGGCGTACCTGCGCATGGGCAGCCATGAACACCAGCACGACAGGACTGTGAGGACTTCTGGCTGCAGAGAGGGTCAAGTTCAGGCTACAAGGCAACTGCGTAAGACTACTCACTTGCCGTCCGACGAACCGCTGTCAGTGAAGCTGTCCATGTTGAGCACATAACCGCGGCCGTGGCCGTGTCCGCTGAAGCGCAGCAGCTCTGCCACGAAGGAGGCGCCCTCGCTCTCCCGCATCAGCCGATGGAACACCATCAGCGTCTTCAGTGCGCACTGCAGCACCAAAGTGGACGTGTGTCGTGTGGTGGGCCATGCACATGCTGAACACCATCAGTGACTTCAGCACGCACTGCAGCGCCAGGGCAAACATGTGTCATGTGTTGGGCCGTGCAAAGAGGGTGCGGCGCTGTTGCTGTCGAGTTCTGAAGCAATGCTGGCATGCCGTCGCAAGCCTGTGTTGGAGTTGATTCAAGACAAGCTTCAGGCCAGGCGCACCAGCCAGTGCTTGGCATTCCGCAGGCGCTGCTGCAGCTTGTCGATCACATAGCCCGCATAGCTGCCGGGCTGACCGCCGTGCACCGCGTGCTTCAGCGCTGCAGTAGGAGTGGTCGGAGTGGTCGGCGCCAAGGTGCACATTTCCAGGACATCATCGCAGCAGCTGCACAGACGTTCGAGGGCCCGACAAGGGATGAAAGTTTCACAGACAGCACTCACTTCGCACGTGCTTCTCCTTCGGCACCACCGCAAACTTTGCAGTGGTTGCTTTGATGATGGCGATGTCCACGGCCTGCGGGGGGCATGAAGCAACTTGCGTCAACGCCGATGCTGTTGCTCAACATCATGATTGGCAAATGGCCGGCCTCGCCATCCAGCATGTCGCCATGAGGCCCTGCTCACACAACACCTGAGCAACCAGTCACCTGCGACACCCGAGCAGAGAGTCGTTGTGAGCCTCTCATTACCAGTGTGCACGGACCAGAATCAAGTGACCAGCGGCGAGGCCGTCCAGGCTGTGCATATGTGCTGTGAGTGATGAGATACACTCTCGCAATGCTGTCAGGACAGCACACCCCGAAGCCGTCACGCAAGCCAGCACCTTTACAGGTGTGGATCAGCACAAAGCGGTTCGAGGCCGTTTGTCGGCCAAGCAACATGCACAACAGGCCCGTGATGCATGAGCTGCCGCATGCACGTTGTGCTATAGGCGCAAACATGCTGAAATGATACCCAACGTGCATGCATGCTTCAGCACAAATATGCACACAAGGTTCTGCCGATCGAGCTCCTTCCCCTTCCTTGTCCAGGGTGTGCAGCGTCCGTATGGCTCACTCGAACACCTAGCTGCTGGCGGCACGCCAAGATGCTCCCAAATCTGTCCGGCCAGCTGGTGCGTCAGAGTGGCGTTATTGCATCCGACACAAACCAACGAGCCGTGCCCACCTTGTGCGAGCCGCCAGTGACCTTCGCCATGGACACCGACAGGTTGTCGGACACCACCTCTGTAAGTGACGGTCCCTTGTCCTTTGGCGGAGGCCCGAAATAAGGGCCGCTCGCGCTCGGGCCACCGGCGCCCGGTGGTCCGCCATATGGCCCATTCATTGTGTTAGGGCCGATGCCGGTGATGCTGCCAGGCGGCGCACCCGCCGTCTGGCCCTGCTGGTAAGGCATGACCGCTGCCGACATGCTGCACCCAGAGCTGCCCGAGCGTGATAGAGATGCAACCCGGTTGGACCTAAATTCCCGTCAAGCAAGGAAAACTGTCCCAGGGCTCGGCCACCGTGGGCCTCAGCTGCCGCTGGATCTACAGATTTCGACCTGCTGCGACTTGCCGGCGGCTAAAAGGCTCCAAGTGTCATCTGAAGTGCGCAAGACGCGAGCATTGAAACTGAACACTGTGAAGACTTGAGCCGTCTGCATCCTTTGCTGCCTGCTGGAAGCACACGATCAAATGCGGTTGCTGGACCCGTTGTCATGACATACCTTAGCATTCAATTCGTTCAAGCATTTTCACGTTATCGCGTGACACATCATTTGATCAACATGGCAGACACGGACGCTGTGATGCAGCCGGAGGACTTCACCGCCGAGGATGCTGCAGGTGAGCACGGACAGAACCTTCGAGAACCAAGTGCATGCAGGCTTGATGCGCTGCTGCACCTGGAATGCCGCTGCAGGCGTCTCTGATTGCTCGGAAGGCTCTGCAGATGTGTGACCTTGCGCTGTTGCGGTTCCGTCGGCCTGACTTCGGCCCGTTCGATAGTTTTGACGACTGCTGCATTGTGCACGTTGTCGTGCGATAGGCTAAGCTTGCGATGCAATTGTCAATGTGCGGTGCAGCATCTGCTGATCCAGATATGAGTTTTGCGTGACACGTTATGCATTCAGACCATGTTGTCATGCTCCTGATCAGATGGCGACGAGGAGGACTTCAGCTTTGAGGAGGAGGTCGGCAAGGAGAAAAAGATAGCGGTGAGTTTGAGAAGCAACTTCGAGGTTGTGTATGACATGCTCCATCACCACTTGATGAGATGGGCTTGACAATGCACGATTCTGGGTTTGGCGCAGAAGGATGGTGGGCTGGTCAAGAAGATTCTTGTCAAGGGCGACGGGTGGGAGACGCCCGAGTCCGGCGACGAGGTCACAGGTGTGTGTCAAGCATGCTGCGCATGCAATGCTGGCAAGCCTGACAGATCAATGTGTTAAGTGGTACCCCATGAGTGACTGCAGCACATGTCTCCCGCTCGAACCTGACTCAGCATTCGCATCGCTGCAGTGCACTATGTGGGAACGCTGGAGGATGGCACGGAGTTCGACAGCTCGCGTGGCCGCAATGAGCCCTTCAAGTTCACGATCGGCCAGGGTGCATACCTTGAGCGTCCAATTCCAATTGCGAATTTTGAACTTACCAGACTTGCAACGCTGCACACACATCTTAAAAACAATTTCTCGATATGCATGCATGTAACATGCCCAGCTGTCAGTCAGCTTGCTATTCAGTAGTAATGTATCACTACAGGCCAGGTGATCAAGGGCTGGGACCAGGGCGTGGCGACCATGAAGAAGGGGGAGAAGGCCCTGCTCATCTGCCGGGCGGACTATGCATATGGCGAGCGCGGGTCACCGCCCAAGATCCCGGGCGGCGCCACGCTGCACTTCGAGGTCAGCAAGCGCATTTGGGAGATATTTTGTGATGTCTCATGCATCAAACGCAGAGGATTGGTGCTATCTGCGACACTTCGAGGCACAGCATGCACACCCAGGTCCACCATGCATACTCAGCCAACATACATCGTGAACCTGCAGGTCGAGCTGCTGAGCTGGAAGAGCGTGAAAGACCTGAGCGGCGACGGCGGTGTCATCAAGACAGTTGTGGAGGAGGGCAAGGGCTGGGAGCATGCCAAGGGCAAGGACGAGGTCATTGGTGAGCTGTTCAAATCAGGCCAATGCATCCGTGCAATCATTTTTGCGATGAGAAGATGGTATCTGGCGCCGCCACTCATTGACAATCTGATGGACATCACTGCAGTGTCAAGGCGTGCAAGTACTGCTGCTCGAAGCAGCCAGCGGAAGGCCTCAAAAGTGGCTGATGTCCGTCGTGGTCCTGCCGGCTTGCAGTCAAGTACGAGGTGCGAGTGAAGGACAGCGGGGAGGTGGTGGCGACGTCTCCTGCGGACGGCGCGATATTCCCGCTGCCATCACCGGCGCCGCTGCGGGCCTTCGGCACCGCGGTTCCGGCCATGAAGAAGGGCGAGAGGGCCAAGCTGATCGTGCGCAACTCCGACTGTGAGTGTTCTGGCTGTCCTGACATTTGCTGAGCCTCCTCGTGACCTTCATGACCTGTGCTTCTTGTGTCTGCCTGAGCCATGCCCAACCATGATGCCAACCCCTTGCAATCTGGTCCGCATGTCATGTCTTGATGGCGGGCTTGCCTGTCCTGCTGATGAATTCTAGGATGTACATGCTGCAGACGGCTTTGCTGAGGCAGAGCGACCAGCGAATGTGCCGGCAGACGCAACGCTGGAGGCGGACCTTGACTTGGTGGGCTGGCACACCGTGGAGGATGTGACCACCGACGGCGGCGTCGTCAAGAAGGTGCTGACAGTGTCTGTCTCACAATCAGCTGAGGATGTTCAAGTGGTCGTGCACGGCGGATGCTGCATGCTGTGAAGGCGCGTGCCACAGCAGGTTGTGTAGCAGCAGCTGCCTGCGAGCACAGAGCTTTATCATGATGCAACTTTACATGTGTCACAGTCGTCGTATGTGCATGTGCGCAGACGATCTCGACAGAGGGCAGCGAGTGGAAGAAGCCGAACCAGGGCGCGAAGGTGAAGGCGCACCTGGTGGGCCGCCTGGCGGACGGCACCGTGTTCGAGGACACAGATGTGGATTTCGTCACAGACGAGGGTGAGCCACCAGTCCTGAGGCTTGTGACATTCGCTTGCAATGCATGTGGGTTCGATGGTATCTGCATACAGCTGAGAGTGAGCAGCAGCAAGTCTGTGTTGTTGACTTCCAGAAACATGACTGAAAGTCAAGGTGGCACTGGCACATAGTGTGGAGCCACGTGCCAGTCCATCTGGCCGACGCTGTGACTCTGTTTCACACAAAGCACATGCTGGATGGTGAGTGAGTCACGCATTCATGAAGCTGCGCAAGCACGGGATGGTGAATTGACGCTGGCACCGCAGCATGCACGGGCCATTGAATGGTTTCTTGTGCAATTTCTGCAGAGCAAGTGCCGGAGGGCGTGGACCTGGCGGTGCAGAAGATGAAGAAGGGCGAGACGGCGGAGGTGACGCTGTCGCCGCAGTACGCCTTTGGCGCCGAGGGCGCGCAGCGGCCGGGCGGGGCGGTGCCGCCAAATGCGACCGTCACCTACACCGTGCAGCTGCAGGAGTTTGACAATGTAAGCTTACGCTGTCTAGACACACCATGTAGCTTCAGGCCTTTGACAGTGTGGATCCTTATCGGCTTTCCAGTCTGCTGGGCTCCTTGAGTGTCCAGCTTATGTCATGTTGAAAGAGAGTAGGGTACGATATTGCATTAGCTGCACCTGCCACTTCGTGTTGCAGCCATTCTTTCTTGGTGCTGAGTTTGTCAGGGATGCTGGGAAGAGGCGTATAAATCACCATCAGCCTAGCCAACCCTGCCAGCTGACCAAACTGGTTGTTGTGACCGATGCATTTGCCTATCTGCAGGCAAAGGATACCTGGAGCATGACGGATGAGGAAAAGGTGGAGGAGGCGAAGGTGCGGAAGGAGAAGGGCAATGTGCGCTTCAAGGCGGGCAAGTGGCAGGCAGCGCTGGACAAGTACAAGGTGTGCACTCAAGCCGCGGCGGAAGGAACATCAGCGAAAATGAAGCTTGAAGGACTCTCTTCTTGGTTTTTGGCGAAATTCCCGTCTTGCCTCACCTGCACACACTGGTCATCACAGCCGAGGAAACAGCCGTGCGAGGCCACAGCACCTGATGGTGGCAGCGCGGGTTGTATCAAAACCTTGCACAGCCTCAGATCGGGAATGCGCTGTGTTCCAAACTGCAGTCGGCGGCAGACCTGGCAGAACAGGCCAAGAAGTAGTCCAAGGACCGGGAGCACCTGAAGGGGGCAATGCGGAACCTTGCCAAACTTCCGATACCTTTGGACCAACAAAGTGGGCTGCCTTTCCATGCTGCAGTCGGCGGCAGACCTGGCGGAGCAGGCCAAGAACTGGTCCAAGGACCAGGAGCACCTGAAGGAGGCGGCGCGGGACGTGCGGAAGGGGGCGCTGCTGAACCAGGCGGCCTGCCACCTGAAGCTGGGCAGCAACCGCGACGCCATCACTGCCGCCAACAAGGTACAATATTGAGATCACATTCGTCAGAAGTCTGGAGCATGTCGCCCTGGCAATGCGCTCGTGCGCGGCCCTGCCACCTGAGCTGGGCGGCAGTTGCGATGCCACCACCGCAGCCTGCAATATGCCCACTGTATGGTCTTCAGAGCATGTCGTATGGATGCCATGGGCCAGTCCGCAGGGCACGCTTCACGCGTGCCGCTATGCATCTTGCATGGGCTCCGTCTCACGTGATGCCCTGCGGCGCAGTATGGCAAAACCTTTGTTGCGTGCTGACGCAGGTGCTGGAGAAGGACAGCGGCAATGTGAAGGCGCTGTACCGACGAGCACAGGTGCGCACCTGGAGCATCTTGCACACCCGTCGACATGAAACAATGTGTGCAAATGTGCCAAGTTATGTGCATGGGTCTTGCCGGGTTGTGCGAGCTGCACCATCCATATGCGGTGTTTTGAGCCAGTGACTTGCCCATGCTGTTCTCAGGAAAGATGCAGCGTGCCGCTGTAGACACGCCTGGCAGCTGCGGAATGTATGGAGTGTGCAACGAATTTCTGCGCTGTGAGACCTGAGGAAGTCGAATGCGATATGCTGTGCAGGCATACCTGGCGCTGGCGGAGTATGTCGAGTGCGAGACGGACATCAAGCGTGCGCTGGCCGAGGACCCCAACAATGTGGGCGTGCGCCTGCTGCACAAGCAGTACAAGCAGAAGGTATGCACTGCATGGCGCTTGCTGCTTGAACGGCTGCTTTCCCGGCGGAGTCAAAGCATGAGGATGGTACCCCGCGGATGGTGCCTCACATGTTTGTTTCTGTGCCTCTGTCTGCTTGTTCATGTGTCGGAAGGTGCTTGGGACACTGACGACACCCCGGTACCGCTGCAGTCAGCCGAGTCGCGGAAGAAGGACAAGGCCATCTTCAGCAGGATGTTCAAGCCCAGCAAGGTGCGCCTTTCTGCGATGTCTACGGGTGACGGTGGATCGACACATCCTGCAGCATCTCCTCTTGGACGCAACTGGAACCACTCATGCCCCTCACAATCATGTCACCACACCCCGAACCTGCTGCATAATGCTTGATGCAGGACACGCCAGCGAAGCCAGTCAACAGCCCAGCAGATGTTGAGCCGGAGATCCAGAAGGCAGAGGCAGTGGCGGCAGCAGCAATGGAGGCAGCGCCCATGGAGACAGACGCGGCGCCGGCAGCAGACGGCGCCGCCGCCAATGGCAGCGCAGCGAATGTCACAACGTGAGAACAGGCGGCTGCTGCGGATGCAGTTCTGCATCCCAGCTATGGCTGGGATCGATAGCAGAGGCGGTGGCAGCGGCAGTGGCAGCGGCAGCACAGAGAGAGGCTTGCATGGATCGATGCCGCTGGCGCCGCTATTGCTCCTGCTGTAAATGGTAGCACAGCCAGTGGCGTGGCACAGTGGTGGGCTGCTGTGGCTGCAGGTGGCAGACGTTGCAGCGCCATTGACAGCAGCATGGAAATGCCATAGCAGTATATCGCGGCTTTGCTGTGGCAGTGATTCGGGCAGTGGTGACATCAGATAGCAAAAATCAGCAGGCACTGCCTTAAGAGTTAGCCTCTGAAGCATCAGGGCGCTGCAATGGTTTTGGACACTCAGGCCAGCTAGTCCGATTTGGAACAGTGCTACAGCATTGACGTGCAACGGGTGGCCCTGTTGTCGAAACGTTTTGTCACAAGTGACTTGAATGCAGCATCGAATCTGCGTGATCGATCCTTAACTGCAGTCTGAGAGGAACGGTCATCAGAGCGTTCTGTAGACTGCACCAATGCCGTTCCCCCCTCACAACATGCTTGCTCAAACACTCGTTTCGTTGTCTGCCCGCCCCACTGATATCCTGTCAGAAATTCCTCATGCACCCCTGCTTGTCCGATGACCCTCACCCTCAAAATTGTCTGGACACAACTGCACCTGCAATCATGGGCACAACACAAAATGTGTGCCGTCCGCTCAGTTAGTCGCATGATTGCCACTGAAAAGCCCTGCCACGTCCCTCTTGCTGCGTCGCCACTCGCCAGAGACTGCTGCTAGACAACCTCAGAGGCTGCATGTCACACGGCGGGCCGCTACCGGCGCGCAATTGTGCCGCCTTTCCCGGGATTGCGCGTCAGTCACATGCGGCGGCTGTAGCCGGAGCCATTGCAGCGCTTGCACACCAGCAGGCCGCTGCCGCGGCACGCGCGGCATTCCCCCCGCCGCGGCGCCCGCGGCCGCAGCGCGCCACCGGCCGCACCCTGTATCAAATGTGAACAAAGCTGCATGATCTCACAGGCCGTTTCACCAACAAATCTCGTGTGACTCCCCCCGCCGCGGCGCCCGCGGCCGCAGCGCCCCGCCGGCTGCACTTTGTAGCGAAGTGTACAAACGGGCTAGTACTGACTAGATGATTATGTGTGGGATGCCTGTCACAGCGCCTACAGCCGCAGCGTGTCGCCTGCTGCACCCTGTAGCAGGCGGCATTGGTGAAGTTGCATAGATTCAATTTGCTTGGTGCTTCCGTCATACTGCTCTCACTGCGACACCAGTGCCCCGCCAGCCGCACCCTGCAGGTGGCGAACCGTGTGCACATGAGCTGGCCCATCTTTGCAATCGCTGGGTCGTGATGTGGTTACTGCAGCCTCGTACTCCACTCTGACTCAGACTCGCTACAAGTTGCAGCTGGGCCAGCTGCAAGATACAGATGTCTTCGCAGACCATACCCCGCCGCACATACCCGATCAGCACCTCACCTTCTGAGCACGGCGCCGCGCCTCTGGTGACATGTCCAGCTCGGCGTCTGAGGCCGCAACGAGTTTGCTGCCATTTTCTTTTGTCAGAGAAGCGCAGAATGTACTGCTTTTGATCGCCCCACCTTCTGAGCACGGCGCTGCGCCTCTGGGGACATGTCCAAATCGGCGTCCGAGGCCGCCATGACGCCATTTCTTGCAGAAAAGTGCCAAATTCATCTGTGAACCATGCTGCAAAATGTAGCGCCCCACCTTCTGAGCGCGACGTTGCGCCTCTGGCGACATGTCCAGCTCAGCGTCTGAGGCCGCCATGACGCTGATCGTTGAAGAAGGACCGCAGATTGTCTTGCAGTCAAGAGCCTCACCTTTTTAGCGCGGCGCTGCGCCTCTGGCGACATGTCCAGCTCGGCGTCCGAGGCTGCCATGACGCCGGTGCCTTCGCAGGCGAAGCAGCGCACGCCGCCGGCGCCGCCGCAACCCTCGCACACCTCCGGCTCGCCCTGTCCAACACACGATCGCAGTGTCTGGCGCAATGCCAATCAAATGTTTGAAAAGCTGACCTGATGTTCCGTCGGTAGCACATGCGGGCACGTCGACGACGTCGCCACAGCCCTGCACACCTCGGTTCGCTGTGTGACCAGCACTGTCCAGCTGGCTGTCACTCTCTAGATTATTGACCTCACGAAGCGCTCTGCTGTCTGTGTAACCAGCAAGGGGCATGCCCGGCCACAGCCCTTCAAGGGCCAAGAACATTGGCAGCCCACCTTCGAGCCGTAGTACAGTGCCATGCCGATGGCGATGGCCAGGGTGCCACCCATCAGCACGTCCTGCACTGTCGCGTCCAGACCCGCCCGCGGGATGAAACCCTGTCCTCTGCCCAGGGCGGCTGGTCTGCGCCTGCCGCAGCCGCATGCTGGGTGCTGCTGCCCCTGACTGGCGCTGAGACTGGATCTGTTGGCACTGAAGTTGTGGGCCGCCTGATTGCTGCTAGAGGCCGCTCTGCAGCTGATGCTGGGCGAGCAGGCTGTCCTCAGCGGGAGGTCGCCGGCTGCTGGATGAAGGCCTGCCGCTGCAGCTGCCGGCACCAGTGGCCGCTCCCGCCTCTGCCTGTGCCTGTGCTGCTTGCCACCGGTCTGCGAGCCGCCAGCGGCTGAGCTGCCAAAGGCTGAGCTGCCCCGCACGGAGGCCGTGTCGCTGCCGCTGAATGGCAGCCGCCTGCCGAGCTGCAGCAGCCAGGTGCCGCCCACATGCATGCAGTGCATGGCCCTCGAGACCTGAGCCTGGCGTGCAGCTTGCGGCTCAGCACGCATGCTGGCGCTGCCAGGCTTGCTCTAGCAGACCCTGTGTCCTGCTGCCTGCCGTGCAGATTGCTGACAACACCGCTCTGTTGCGCTGACGCCTGGAATAGCTGCATGAGAGTGCACAGCAGCTTGGCGTGCACGTGTCAGTTTGCAGAAACGGATGCTCGCAAACGGACGCTGACGGCACCGTCCGAGGTGTATGTGCCATTGTCAAATGTTTGACGCACGCTGAAGTGCATGCATGCGCCTACCTTTGGCTGCAGGTGTATTGAAATCGCAATGGGTATGCCAGCTTCGACTGCAGCTCTTAGATTTGCTAGGGAGGTGCCAGTCAGAGCAAAGATAGCCGTGTTGCTGAGAGTTTCAGCTCATGCAACCACTGCGCAACCAGCAGTCACTTGCACAGATATGTGTGCTGCGCTCAGAGCCGGTGCTACATCAGAAGAACTGCACTGCAAAGTGCTGATGCGACCCTGCGGAAGTGCGCTGCGATCAGTTTGCGGTGAAATTGATGGATGATGGCATGCCGCCCAGAATCGCACGCCACGTCAACGTGCTTCAGGGCTTCCATCATAGTTTCTGCATCCACCAACTGGCAGCCGCTGCCGGCATGTGTTACATCAGCCAAGCCACGAACACAGAAAGCGAGGGATCATTGACGTCAGACAACGCCAGGTGACAAAAATTATTCGTGTTGCATGCATATCCACCACATAGAACTGACTCTGCCGAGCGGCTGATAAAGTCATGCAGCAGAAGAACGCTGACTGAGACAATAATCAATTCTGTCTGCCACCATTGCATCAGTCTGGGTGCTACATGCTACCGACAGATCCTGTCCACTGACTGCACTTATACTGCATCGCCGCTGTCTGGGCTGCACCATGAAATCAGGTGGGGGAGCTGCCTTCAGAGACCAGCGTACGATGTGGTGCGAGGAGTCTCCTGTGCAGCATCCAGACACGGACGTGAGTCGACATGCGAAAGAGGGCTGCTGGACCAAACTCGTTCCCTTGTCTGTGCAACTGGAAGGCGAGAGACTGGAAGGTGACAATCTCCCACCTTCCAGTGCGGCGGCCAGGAGGACTGGATGGAGGACCGCTGCGCAATCAACTCCACGTATTGCGCCACCTTCGGAAAGTTCACGAAGTCGGTGCCGCAACGCTGCGTGCTCAGCAGCATTGGCGCTGCATGGCAGGGTGCACAATGAGGCTGTCAGGACGAAGACAGCCCTGACATAGTGACACTCGGGTCTAGACTTGCAGTGGAATGGCATGTGCTGCGCGCCCAGCAGCATCGCCGCTGCGCAGGAAAGGATTGACAGAGCCCATCGGGACGGCATCTCTGTCCGAAACCAGCATCCAGTTGCAAGCAGGAGCAGTGGAAGCCCTGGAGTCAAAATTTGGCTTGCCAATCACTGTCGGCATCTCACAGCAGGATTGCAAGCGCTGGTAGCTCACCTATGAACACGTTGGCCAGTGTGAAGGAGGGGCCCGCCAGGTACTGCGTGTGCTGCAGGTACCCCTCCCACAGCTTCAGCTCCTCCCGCAGCGCCTCCAGCTTTGAAGCAAACTCCGCGTCGACTGGGGGACAATGTATTGAATCATCAGATCAGCATCTCCCATCACAAGGGTGGGCGCATGTGCTGCAGCTGCAGTCACAGCTCCTGCTTCGCTACAAACGCCGCCTCGATGGTGGATGCGGGCGTATGTTTGTGATTGAGCACTGCTGCGATGGCAGGAAGTTGCATCATGTTGCATGCCGCAGTTGCCTTGATCAGCTTGCAAGGCAGCTGGAGGGCGAAGACATGCGCAAGGACACTGCATTGAGGGTTCGCGAGGCACGAGACTTGAGAGTGTAGCCCAGTCCACCCGTGGTTCTGCCCTCTTGCTTGGCCGTCTTCATAAAGATGAACGGCGCGCTGGCTTTGTCCGACAGGACCTGCCCCTCCATCGTGCGCTGCCACACCTGTGGAAGAGCAGACATAGTGAAGCCGCTGATGCTTCTGTGCATCATGATCGCGATGTGTGCACATGTGATAATGAGCAGCAGCAAGATTACAGGCTCAGTAGCAACACTTTCAAGCATGTGTGGATGCGGGTCAGTAGAGCAGCTGATTCACCGACCATGTGCAATGCTTGTCACAGAATGGGTGTGAGGGTCTGTCTGGCGGCAGCGGCGGCGGCATGTCCTCCTGCTGCGGATCTGATGTGTCTCCTGATTTTCTTGCACAACAACATCAGGTGTCCAAATTGCAGTCCCACCAGGGCGCGGGCGTCGGGCTCGTCCACTGGCGGCAGCAGTGACAGACCGTCCTGCTGCAATTCCACCGAGACTCCTGAACTGCCACTGAACTGTTTCCAAACCATTCCGTATATGACTGAACCTCGGTCCCACCAGGGCGCGGGCATCGGATTCCTCCGGTGGCGGCAGCAGCGACATATCGCCCCGCTGCGGTTCCAAGGAGGCTCCTGCGTCCGTCTCCACACCAATACCTGGGGTATCTTAACCGCAGTCTCACCAGGGCGCGGGCCTTGGGCTTGTCCAGTGGCGGCAGCAGCGGCGTGCCTTGCGATGCGTACGTCTCCTCCAGGTAAATGATGGCCGCCAGCGACTCGTTGACCACCACGTCGCCGTCCTTCAGCGTCGGCACCTGTCCCCTGTGGCACCAGGTGCCGCAGATTCAGCGCCGATTTACAGGGGGACTGACAGCGTCATGACAAACAATGCAACTGCAGCGCCTGCACGCAGCGGGGTATGTGCCAGCTTGCACACACAAAGCTTAGCAAGGTGGCAGATAGATTTGTCTACCAGCCGTATGAATGCAAGACTCTTAGGCATCACCTGGGGTTGAGGGCCAAGATCTCGTCGCTCTTGTGCTCGTCTGCAGGTCCAGTGGGCGTACCCTCAGCATATGCACGAATATCTCAGACATGCCTCTGACGCAGGAACTCATCTCTTGATATGAATCATACACTTGCAATTATGTTGTTTAGTGGTGGAGCAGGCCAACATGGATCAATTGCACCACGGTCTAAGGCTCCAGCGAAACGTGCTACTCACTCTTTGAGAATTCAATCAATTTCGCCTCGTGTTCCAGCTGCTTCTCCTGTACTAAAGTTCACATTCAAATCATGCCGCTGGCGTACCATGCGCGCGCTCGTGAGACACCTGCATGCGATCTGAAGCTTTTGAGAGATGCTGTTTCAGTCCGAGACGCGACATACAAAATAAGTGAAGGTGGTTCTTTTCGAGGGCGATTAACACCCTCCATGCAGGGCCGCTACCAGATCCCCATAGATCACCCTCTGCACTGTCGCCATCGTGATATTACTCTGCTACCATTGATGCAGCAGAAAGGTCTTGTGGTGTGGAGACGATGGGTGCAATCGCATTTGTCGCTTGTCAAGCAACCGAGCCCCCTCTCACTCGATGTGGTGATCAAGTGCACCACATGGGACTTGAGCGTGACTCGGTTCATCCAACAAATGTTGCAACAGAAATTTTCTAAATCTTGTTCGCGGTGCTCACATGACGGAAGCTAGGCCAGATGGCCTGCACCGTGAAATGCTGATGTGACCCTGCGGAAGTGCGCCGCAATCACTTATCTGCGGGACTACTGGACATGGTGGCTGATCGCCAATCGCCCAGAAGTTGCACGCCGCATGCCACATGCTTAAGGGCTGCCAACAGAGTTTGTGCAACAAGTGACGGAGCAGACGGAGCTGCTGCTGGGGAGGTGCCACGTTGACGAAGCCTTGAGCACAAGAAGCGACGGAGCACTGACTTTATACACGGCCACAGTTGGCAAGATAAGCTGTTGCGTCAACATATAGATGCAGCGCACATACGAAATATATCTGCCGTGCTATGTCAAGGTCACGCGGCCAGAGACTGACTGATCTACCGACTGATGTAGCCTGTCTACCTTCATCACACCCTTCTGGCCGCTATATGCTGATGACAGATGCTGTCTCGATGGGCGCGTTGGACTCATTTGCCGCTGCATGCCCTGGGCGGGCCCTACAGGCCAGCATACCATGTGTTGCGAGGAGTCTCCTGTGCAGCAGCCACACAGGGACATCAGAGGCGCGACATGCGCGAGAACAGTGCTGTACAGCATTTTTTTTTGTTTTCTGTCAGATAGGACAGCAGCATTTAGCGGCCGTCTCAATGCATGCAACCATGTGCGTGCTACAGGTCGAAGTCGGGTTGCACATCTTGGCAAGACAATGCCCACACGAAGCAGTGCGACGGCAAGTGCTGCAGGAATTGCCTCGCGGCAATGAGCTCACGCCTTCTGCAGGGTTGACTGCAGCCGACATGATGTCACCCAACCGTACCAAGGCGACACCTCACCTTCCAGTGCGGCGGCCAGGAGGACTGGATGGAGGGCCTCTGCGCGATGAACTCCACGTATTGCGCCAGCTTCGGGAAGTTCTTGAAGTCGGCGCCATAGCGCTGCGCGCTCAGCAGCATCGGCGCTGCATGGCAGGGGCACACAGTCATGCTGTTGAGACGAAGATCATGTGACTGCACGAAGGTCATGTGACACAATCACACATGTCAAGTTTCCAGAACGTCGGCATGTGCTGCCTGCATGTGGCTCAGTAGTGTCGCCGCTGCACGGGAAGAACAGTCGGCAGAGCTCCTGAGAACAATGCTCACATGTCATCAAAGTCAGGCACTGTCACAATGCGCTTTGGACCTGGGCTTGCATGCAATTTCTGGTCCAGTTTGGGTTGTAGATGTGTGCCTGCTGGCCAAGTCGACCGCCACCACCATCCCAGGGGCAGCACCGCACCGCCAGCGGCTCACCTGTGAACACGTCGGCGAGTGTGAAGGAGGGGCCCGCCAGGTACTGCGTGTGCTGCAGGTACCCCTCCCACAGCTTCAGCTCCTCCCGCAGCGCCTCCAGCTTTGCCGCAAACTCCGCATCATCTGCCATGTCAAACTGCTAAAGTGTTAGATGATTGCACACTTTAGATTGCAAGGGTTTACACCTGTGCTGTGCAGCTGCTGCTGCAGCTCCTGCTTCACTGCAAGTTTGGCCTCAAATGTGCGAATTTATATTTGAAATTGAGCACTGCTGCGGTGGCAGATGCGGATGCAGCATGTTGCATGCCGTAGTCGCCTTGATCAGCTTGCAAAGCGGCTGGAGGGCGCATGCATATGCAGTAGCAGCGCAGCCAGGGTGCACAAGCCACAAGACTTGGGACTGGAGATTGACCCACCCATGTCTTTGCCCTCCCGCTTCGCCGTCATCATGACACGGAACGGCGCGCTGATTTTGTCCGACAGGACCTGCCCCTCCATAGTGCGCTGCCACACCTGCAGGATAACCAATGTGCTGAAGTTTGAACCACCGCACATCATGACCAAAGTGTTTGCAGGTGATGCAGTTGTGCAACGGCAACATCACAGGCTGAGCAGAAGCACTGTGCCGCCTGTGCAGGCATGACATCTGCGAACTGGCTGATCTGCTAGGCCTTCATGTGCGCCACTCTTCAGAGTGCGGGTGTCAGGCCTGTTCAGCCACGGCGGCAGCGACTACCCTCCTGCTGCGGTTCCAAGGAGGCTCCTGAGATATTTTCCAAGCCATTTCCTGAGTATCTGGACCTCAGTATCACCAGGGCGCGGGCGTACGGCCTGTCCAGCGGCGGCAGCACCTGCGTGCCCTCCCGCTGCGGTTCCAACGATGCTCCTGGATGTTTTCTAAACTCTCCCTGAAAATCTGAAAAATCTGAATCTCAGTCTCACCAGGGCACGGGCGTCAGACTCGTCCAGCGGCAGCAGCAGCGGCGTGTCCTCCCGCTGCGGATCCAACGTGACGGTGAACCATTTTCCAAACATTCCCTGAGTAAGCTGAACCTCGGTCTCACCAGGGCGCGGGCGTCTGGCTTGTCCAGGGGCGGCAGCAGCGGCGTGCCCTGCGATGCATACGTCTCCTCCAGGTAGATGATGGCCGCCAGCGACTCGTTCACCACCACGTCGCCGTCCTTCAGCGTCGGCACCTGTCCCCTGTGGTGTTGAGTATCGCATCATCATCGTCTTGCCAGTGTGAAGATGACAGCGTCATGTGTGCAGTGGCAGCGCCTGGATGTGCAGCTGGTGCATGTCAACTGTCGTCGCGATTGCGAGCGAAAGTGGTGGCAGATAGACATTCAACCTTGATCAGCACTTATCATAAGCATCACCTGGGGTTGAGGGCCAGAATCTCGTCGCTCTTGTGCTCCTCTGCAGGCCCAGTGGGCGCACCGTCAGCATGTGCATGAATCACTCAGACACAGCTGTGTCCGGGATACATCTCTTGATGCGTATTATCCATGTGTGTCCATGCTACGCAATGACGAAGCAGGCGTGCATTGATCGACTGCACCACGATCTGAGGCTTCGGTGAATCATGCCACTCACTCTTGGAGAATTCAACACACTTCGCCTCGAATTCCAGCTGTTTCTCCTGCATTGGCACCAATGTCCATGATCACGCCGCGGGCTCAGGATCTGACGACCGTGAAACACCTGCATACGTTCTGAAGCTTCTGGGAGATGCTGTTTCATGCCGCGACGCGATACTGGCAGCCGGACAAAGCTGGTTCACCTTGAGAGCGATCAACACTCTCCATGCAGGGCCGCTGCCGGACCCCCAGTAGATCACCCGCTGCAATGTCGCCATGGTGGTGTGTTACTCTACTTCTGATCGACAGAGCAGCAAGGTCCTGCTGTGGCGGAATGGATTCGGCGTCAGGTCACAGCTGCGTACTCTGCAAAGGATCGAAGGATCAAATGGGTGCAATCGCATATGGGGCCTGCTTCTGAAGCAACGAGAGAGCCTAACAAAATTCCGACGCACCACATGGGTCTCGCAGCGTAAAAGTTACGTCAGGAGGTTAGACTCTCAAGCCAGGAACACAGCGCGGCCTTCCCCCCCCCCCCCCCCCCCCCCCCCCCCCCCCCCCCCCCCCCAAAGGCTCTGATGCGCACCTGTGCTCTTCATGTGAGCATTCTCACGGCAATCAGGCCGTTCGTGATCCCTTGCAGACAGCTGTAACTATATCTGCTTGTCTCCTTGCAGCTTCCAGTGCCCCTTTGCAATCTCTAGCCTAGCGTTGCTGCAACACTGAGCATTTTGGTTGCACAGAGGCGCACGCTGGCACCCGATGGCTGAGTGTGCCGGCGCAGTACGTGCCACTGTATATGATACCCACGCACAGAAATTGCGAGACCGTCACAATGCGTCGTGCAGCTCACTGGACACGCTCAGCCCTGACGCCTCGCCTCGATCCAGTGTGGGTGTGCCCGCCAGCCTGCAGTTTAGATACCCTGGATCCAAGGCCGGCAGCCACCCGCACATGCCGTGGCATCACAGTGAGTCTGGAGGTCTTGCATCAGCATATTGGCATTGATGCCGCAGTCAGCGCCGCTGGCGCATTACATACATTGCCCATCTCACCAGCCCCTGGCGTCCATACAATGCCACAGATGGCAAGTGCATCCTGCGCACAATGCCTTTGCACGATCAGACGTGTCTCTGAGACCGCAAATGCGCTACAGGTGCGCTCCGGGACGCGTATGAGCGCATCAACGTGTGGAGCCACGGCTTGCCGGGGCTGCTGTTCCTCCTGGCAGCGTGAGTTCCTTCTGGCCTGGCACCAGCGCAGATGTCGCTGCTCTGAAAGCAGATTCGATGTGGATGCCAGGTCAGCTTTCAGCTACTGCTGTGACCCGAAACACAGCAGCAGGAGGACACCTGTGGTCCCTTTGCTCTTCAGCAGCTCTTCAGCACATTGCTCTTTCTCACAGGGCGATGGTGCGCTGGTGGGCGGCGGCGGCGCCGAAGCCGCTGGCATTCTTCTGCGCGGCGGCTGGCCTCACGCACGTGCTGTCGGCGCTGGGGCACGTGTACCCCGACAGCCACAGCCTGGAGAAGGCGGACCACCTCGGCATCGTGCTGCTCATCATCGGCAACCCCCTCAGCAGCCTCATGGTTCGCTTTGCCTCTCGCCCCTCGCCCCTCGTCCCTCTTCAAGATGCCACACCACAAGAATTGTTGCATGGGTGCGACGAAATTGCGGCTGCGACAGCCTGGAGAAAGCGGATCACCTGCGCATCACGCTGCTCATCATCGGCAAATCCTGTGATGGTACACCTTGCTCTTTGCTGGTTTCCTGTGAACAATGGTGTCAGTCCATCTAATCTTCACCTGGATTGAGTGGCGTGCTCCCGTGCAGCATAACGGCAGCAAGGCGTGCTTGCCCCATAGGCTCTTTTGAGTGTGAGCTTCCCGCTGGGCAGGCGATTGAGCACGGGCATGTGCCGATGGGGATGTACACCGTCATGGTGTTGCTGCTGGGCGGCGCCTTCCTGCCGCCGGCACCCCGCGTCGCCGCCTTCGCCGCCGGCATCGTCACCATCGTTGTAGCGTACGGCAAAGAGGTCGGTGATAGGCCAAGATGTCACTGCTGCCATGGACTTGGATACACATGACAGAGCTGCCAAGTTGTCAGCTGCCAAGTGGTCGAGGTCTCAGAGCCGTCCGGCCTGGTGCAGAGGGCGGAACACCACGTGAAGCTGCTTGCAGCTGCTTGCATGCATGAGATGCCAGACGCTCTTTCGAACATCCTCGTTATGGCGTTCCTGCCCGCAGATCTACACCGCCAATTTGGGCGTGCAGCTGTTCCTGTTTTCCATTGCGGCCATGGCCTTCCTCAGGTGCACATGATCCAGCTATCGCCAGACCCATATGGGCTTTCCTCGCCTGTCGTGACAGCGTGGGGATGATGCAGACACAGTGACATGCTCTGCACACAGACGTGCATGCTGTGCTGGATCTGGATCAAGCCAAGTCTTCACCCACCTCTTGTGCAGGAATGCGGGCCACCACCGCTGCATCGGGCTGTCGGACCACCATGTGCTGCACTACGTCGTCACGGCGGCCTGCCTGCTGCAAATCGGCAACCTCTTTGCGCTCGCCCGGCGCAACGCATACTGAGGACTGTCCAATTTCCTACCCTTTTTTTTTATCCCTCAGCACCAGTATGGCGTGCCAAGCCGCTTCTGCACGCCGTGATAGCGCAGACTTGTTTATCAGATGTGATGTGCCAATACTAGCACAGCGGGTCGACAGCGAGAATCACACAGCGGATTGAAACACATCTGCTGTGCCATGGCGTGCCGGCAGGTGCATGTGCTAGTAACGGGGCTCAATTGCGTTGCAAGCATTTTCGGTCGGATTGACGGCATCAAGGACGTAAGCAGCCCGTGATGTGGGAGCGGACGCTGCCTCCCGATTATGTGTGAGCTGGGACAAATCGGCTTGTAGAATGGGCAGAGTTTGAAGGTGTGGTTTCAGCAGGAAGTACTTGATGGCAGGGGTTGGGAGCAAATCAGCATTGAAGTGCGGCTTTAATTGGTTTGAGTGACTGAACAATGTAGTGGATCTTGTGCAACACAGATGCATCAGGTCTGCATTCTAGCCTCCAGACGTCCATTCAAGTTGCACATCGACATTTACAGCATTCAGACGGTGATCAAATATTGCCTGAGCTGCAACGAAGAGCATCTCCCAACGGCAATGCCGCGTGGACAAGGCCACAACAGTAAAAGTACTTCAAAGCCATCGACAGCATGTCGGACGGCCAGCAGCACCGCGAGCTGTCACTGCGTCACCCTCACAGGCAGGACCCATGTTTTTCAATTGCCTAAGAAAAGAATGAAGAATACTGCTGCTAAACTATTCAGTGTTGTCACACCAGTGTGTCGCTGCTGATGCACGACCACAAGCCTATGATGGTATTTTGATCAGCCTGTGCTGCCCAACACTACTTGAAGAACTTGCCTCCTGAGGTGGGCTGTGTGCCTGCAGCACCCGAATCCGTCTCCTGCGCCTCATCGCGCATCTGTCTCTTTGAACTGCGAAGCCCCTGCACAACATCTCTCTAACCCCTGAACTACATCTCTCTAACCCCCATAATCTTAGTTAACGATCAACATCGTTGCACCAGCCGAGTGGGGTGTGCTCTTGGCCGCCTGTCCTGTCTGCTGTGGATCGCACCCTCATGATCTGCCACTGAAAGTTCCTTCGCCATTCCACACCGCCAGTGCGCAGCACAATTGCACTGATAACGTGCCAACACCCCGCTCAGCTCTCAATTTGCAGGAGGCGGCAGCGGCGGCCTACGTGGCGAAACTGCAATCTCTGCCAATGCCTTCATGTCCTCAAACTTGGTTGATTCGGCAGCTCTCAGCTGTGTGATGCTGCGGCTGCTCCTGAGTGGCCGCGCTGCAGCGCCAGCGCCGACAGCGAGTCTGATCACATGGAACTTTCACCAGCTGCCAGGTGTCACGCTCATTGCCACACGCCGTCCCCTGCTCCCTCGAGACCGCCTCATGTGCGTCTGGTGGGTCTGACATTTACAAGACAGTGGCCGCACGGCCGCAGCTCGCGTAGAACCCGCATCAGGCAGCAGCGGCCTGGGCGGCGCCGCTCTGCAGCGCCAGCGCAGCCAGCGGGTCCTCCGCCTGCGTCTCCACGCACAGGGGAACCACCTCCTTGCCCGAGGCCACTGCGCGGTGCGGGTGATCGGCTGCCGTCTTGGACAGGATGCACGTCCACGCCACCTGCATCCAGCGGCATAACATATATGATGAACATGTATCCAATATTGGAACAACACCGCCTCCTTGCCGGACAGCACGGCTCGACGCGGGTGATTGGCTGCGGTCTTGCATAGGATGCACGTCCATGCCACTTGCGAGGAGTTGCACACCAGAGTTGTTTTGATTGCAAGATGAGTTGAAAGGGAAAAACACTTCCATGACATGGTGCGGCTGGTGACAAATGATGCCTCTGAATCAAGACGAGACTGGTGCAATGCAGTACGGAATGCACAAGCGCAGCACTGCTTCCCTTCAAAACTGGGGTTCGGTGCCAGCTTTTCAGCAGGTGTGAGCCGCGCACCGACACAAGGTTGGTGTACAGCACGCGGTATGCGGGCGGCACAAGCGCAAAGTTGACAAGATGTGCAACCGGCCACAGCTTGTAGCTCGCCACCAGCGTCGGCGCCAGCTTGTCCTGCATCAGAAGGAGCGACACACGTGTCATGACATTGAGCACACCCTCAGGCGGTTTTGTGGCGGCTTGCAGCTCACCGCTCGCCGCTCGCCATGCCACATGCTTGACCTGCATGGCAAGCCACTTGCATGAGTCATCTGGCACACTTTTAGACGTATCAATGCCAGCTCGCAGCTCGCCGTCAGCACTGGCACCAACTTGTCCTGCATTAGCAGGAGCGCACACTCGTGGAGTCATCTAGCAACCCTTCAGACAGAGTCGTGGCGGCTTGCGGCAAAACTTCAGACAGAGTCGTGGCAGCTTGCAGGTTGCCACTTGCATTGGCACCAGCTTGGGCTAGATCAGAAGGAGAGCGTGACATTCACAGTAAACATGTAGAACACCCTTTACCACCAGCAGCATTGGCACCAGCTTGTGCAGCACACACAATTTGTGAGCGGCAACAAACGAGCTTGGTGCTGCACAGCAAGGGCGCTGAGCAGATGATTCGTTAGGCATGTTGCACTCAGAGCAGCACAGAGGTGTCCCACAGCTTGTGGCCTGGCACCAGCGGCGGCACCAGCATGTACTGTCCTGGGCTATGATGCAAATCGCCGACTAGACTCGAATGGCAGACACAGGCAGAGCTAAGACAAGATTTCACAACAGTCAACGGGGGGATGCACTGGGGTGCTCTCCTGGAATAGCTGCGCCCTCAATGATATACATGTAATTCTATATATATATGACCAGTGTTTTCAATAGCATGCGCACCCGCATGGTGGGCGCGATGGCGCCGGGGGCGCCGGCCAGCAGCGCCTGCGACGTGTAGAACAGCGCGCAGCCGAAGGGCGCCATGAACACCTGGTCCACCGCGCACTTTAGCGTCACCGCCATCGGGCTGCACAACATTGGCAGACGCATGTTGAATTTCCTTGCGTGCGGCAGGCAATGTACACCTAATCCAGCGCATCTCCAGCACCACCGACACGACGCCGCCGGTACGAAGAAATGATACATTCCTAATAGTCAGTGCATCATACTCCAGTCACTATGCTGATTTCAGCGGAAGGTCGCATGGCACGCCTGGTCCAGCACACGCATTTCAGCACTGTTGCTGCTGGGCTGCATCAGCACGATCAGTGGTCGAGCACCAACGACTGAGCGCGTCCATGGGGCCATTCATAGCAGCTAGAAGCTTGTTAAGGACAAGCAGACTTCTTCTGAAGCCCACACCTGCGCGGGGACGCCGGCATGATGCGCTTGTCGAGCATCTGGAACCAGGCGTGGCCCATGGGGCCCGCGATGGCGCCGCCAAACGCCGCCAGCCGCAGCGTGCGCTGCCAGTCGTACCGGAAGGGCGGCTGCTCGGGCTCCTGCCGGAAGATGCGCCGCACCGCCTTCACCAGCCGGCCGTCGCGCGTGCGGCACTCGGGCCGCGTGCTGAGCAGCTGCAGGTTAGATACGGACTGCAGTCGGATGACAGGCTCACCGCGTCAGTGGCATTGCATTAGTGGCATGGCACCTGAGGGAATTGAGGCACAGAGGCAGACTTCATGCAGCACACAGGTGGCTACACGCATGCATGCATGCGTGTACATGTCACTTGCATGCACACAGACTCTGGAAGTAGGCTGCGACCACCATGCATGCTGCAGCATTGCACACTGGGGTTGACAAGGTTTATGGCAAACCTGGGCGCAGATGTCGCCGGCAGCAAAGCCAACGATAGCGGTGGCGCTCTGTGTTGCCAGCGGTGACGTGGCCAGTGCATAGCAGTATGCGCGCCAAAGGTGCCGCACGAGCCGCTGCGGACTGCATGTCAGAACAGACAACAGCCTTCGTCCACCATGAAGTCCTCATGGGGCTTGGCACAAATGCAGGGGCAAGCCCAAGCAAGAAGGGTGCTTCTGCAGGCATCATATAGCAGCGTGATGTTTTGAGTGCATGGTGATGTGACAGCGACATATCAACAGTGTGACAGGAGAGACTGTAAGGAGCGCTTGCGCACCTTCGCATGCCACGGGGGTACGGCGGAGACGGCACCGTGATGGCAGCAGCACCCATGTCTGCTCGGACAGCTGCCTGCTGCGAGACGAGACGGCTGGTGAAACCTGGCTGCAACCGACAAGGTGCTCAGCTGATTGACAGACGCTGCTGCTGCCGCTCAGCCAGGCAAGCCGCCGCCTGTGGTTGCTCTGTGCGCCGCACGAATGAGCTTCCCCGGCCTCACCCGTGCAGCGGCTGCTGCGGACGCTTTGCCCGGGTGGTTCTGAGCTCACCAAGGCTGGCAGCTGGCTTCCAGGCTAGCAGCTCAGGCCCTTGCGAAAATTGCCCTCTGTGCACAAGGGCCTGTGATCTGTAAGCTGTTCAGGCGGCAATCTTGGCTGCTGCTGCAATGAAGTGGATTCTAGCAGTGTTCTTAGCCTTCGCAGAGCGTGCCTGCGTGCGAGTAGCTGCACACAGTCAGTACAAGCTGGCTGGAAGCCGTTGACACAGACCGCCGGTCGTAACAACCAAACGCACGTCAGAGCGCTGCAGCAGCCCAGTAAAGTATTTGAGTTTGCGGGAAGCATACCGAAACACTGTTCTCAGCAGTGTGCGCACCTGAGAGCAGCTGCGGGCGCTTGTGCACCTTCCTGGCGTTTCCGCCGCGTTTTCGTGATTGTCAAAGCTAACTCACAGCCTCGTTGTAGCACGACCCAGGGCAGGATGGAAGCGGAGGTTGTGCTTGTCAAATGGAGCGTTCGCACGCCCGAGGCGCGCGTAATTTGCGCCAAGCCGTCAGCTGCAGGCCGAGTTGGGGTGAAATCTCCACCGGGTCTCCACCGCTGCTTTCTCAACCATGACTCATGGTCAACCCAAAAGATGCTGATGCTTGTGTGAAGCTGGATGCCTGGAGGATGCCGTACTAGGTTGGCAGACAATGGCTGAAGCCTGTTGACGACTAGAAATTCACGTTGAGGAGGCTGAGGAGTTGGATGCAAGGTGTCCCATGTGTGCTGCGCTGTGGTCCGCCGATCCATTAGCAGAGAGCAGGTGTTACAAGCACAAACTGCTGCGGGTGGAGCCAATGCAAGAAGAAAGTGCCCGAACCCAAGAGACTGACGGACGATAGCCCCCTTTGCCGTGCCTGCTGTACCGCAAGGCAAAACACTCAATGCTGCCGCCGCCACCCTGATCAGGCATGCTGCATAGATCAGGGTGACAGCTACAAATGCTGAACTCTGTCCCGCTTGCCAGTCCGCTGTAGCTGAAGCAGCAGCATCAACTGCAAACCGGGACTTAAACATACAGCACTTTCTACACCTTCTATCCATCGCTCCTTTCCACACACGTCCAAATGCCTTGCGGGTGGCAGCTTGCCAAGCTGTTTCCCTGCAGTATGCCTCCTAGATACACCTGATCTAAGCGCTCTCACTCGTGCTAGCCATCATCTGCCACTGTGTACTGCTACTCTGCCCCAAGACGCAAATCCCACGAACGTCACCTAGTCACTGCAGACCCCGTGATCCCAAGGCTGCAAGGGTTCAGACTGCTGCTGCCCCCCGTTCATGATGATGCAATCGGCATGACCCTGCCACTGCTGCCGCTGCTGCTCTGGAACTCCCATCCAGCAGTGTACAGAGAGAAGCTGTGGGTGCCTCCCTGCTGCAGCAGCCGCGAGGCCATGCTGTCAGGCGACAATGCTCCCTCGAGGTTGGTTTCTGTGTCTCTCCATACTATTGGTCTACGGCAATGCTGGTAACCGGACAGGCTGCAGCTTGCGGTTTTTGCACGGCCGCCTTGATTGCAGCGGCATTCATACTGGTCTGACGTTGCTATTTGCATTGCATCCGCACAGCCTTGCCCGCAGGCAGACGCGCCGAGGCATTTATCGGAGCGCCTCCTCGTGCTCGTCCCAGGCCGCGTGCACATCACGCACCGGCCGCAGCGCCCGCCACACTGCGCTGTTGCACTTGAAGCCGCTGCCAAAGCCCACCTGCACAAACAGTGGCAGACTGCATGCCTGCTGCCATTCACAGAGTGTGCAACGCACAAGCCCAACTGGACCGCTGCAGAGCCTGTGCTCGTGCTGTCATTTAGGCTTCCAAGTTCAATATACATTCAGTGCTTTTAGTCTGCAGGCCTTCGCAGGCCTTCGCAGTGCTTCAAACTATACCTGCCACACGATGTCGCCCCGCTTGACGCCCTGGCATGACTCGATGAAGCCCAAAGAGTACCACACTGTGCTGCTGCTGGTGTTGCCTGTCACGTCAATGCAGAGAGATATATGAGACCAGCCCTCATCAAACAACATCAACAGCATCGTTGCACGAAACCCACGATCACAACAATAGCCACTCGGACCAGGAATTGCAACAACATACCATAGGTGTACAGCGTCTGCGCTGACGGCTGCCGCTGCCGGTCATCCAGCTTCAGCTGTGCACCCAGGCCCTCAATCACACCCCGTCCGCCTGCAGTGTATTCGCTGCCAGCTTTCCGCACACTGAACAATTGCACAACCGCTCGACAGAGCGTCTGTCACTGACGGCTGATCTCTGCCAAACATCTCAGGCACTAGATACGGCTCATGCTGTGCAGAAATTTGATGCTGCAGCAACAGAGCAGACAGCATCAAGAGCACACGCACCGGCATGCAGGCAGAAGTGGTCAAAGGCGCGGCGGAAGTCTGGGATGTAGGGCTTGAGGTCGGGCCGCACGCGCCGCGCCAGCCAGTTGAGCACAAACAGCGCCTTCTCTGACGCCGGCAGCACATGCCGCCCCATGCGTGTCATGTTAGCCTGCACAGGCAGCAGTAAAGGCGATGAGAACACAGAGTAAAGCAGTGCGATGAGCTGGGCTTGAAGCCTCCCAAGTGTTTGCCATGCTGCTGACACGCAAGCATATCTGCTGGCTGCAGCACACGCCCTGACTCTTGCTACAGTATGTCCTGAAGTTTTGCATAATTACGAACAGGGTAGTCACCTGCAGCGCACGGCCGGCGACGTGCACCAGGTTGCGGTCCAGCGCCACGCCCGTGGTCCCCTTCTCATCCGTGTGCTGGTACACACACCTGCCCAGCATACGAAATTTTCAATCAGCAAATCGATGGCACGGGTACCAGCCTGGGCATGTGTGAATCAGGTCCTGGTGCTTGGAATACCCAGGAGGCATGTGTACATGCATGTGCCTGCAGATGAATGCAGTCAGCAGAACGGGATCAAATGTCCCGTACATACGCCATCGGCACATCGCAAGTTCCCATGTATGTACACCTGTAGGCGGCCTCGTCGGCGCCCAGGTGCACGCGGGTGATGTGGCGCAGCTCGTACTTGGCGCGCCGCCGCGCGACCGGGCGGTTGGTGAGCACCACCGCGGCGCAGCCCATGCGGAACAGCGTGTTGGGGATCAGCATGCTGCGGTTGTCGCCGCCGTACCAGTTGAGCGTGATGTTCTCGGTGGACACCACCAGCGCATTGGCGTTGCGCTCCACCTGCGGGTGCGTCCAGGAAGGACGTGATCCTCTGCCGCGGAGATCCACCAGCTGGAGCTGTGATGTGGTGTTCTCATAGGCACTGCCGTCGAATTGTACAGAGGCAATCCGCTGACAATGCAACAGATGTCCTTGTCTTTGCTGAAGGTTGCATGACATGAGGCAGCTGGTCACCTGCAGCAGCTTGTCGGCGAGGCCAATGCTGATCACGCCCGCGGAGCAGCCCATGCCACCCAGATTGTATGACACCACGTCCGACCGCATCTTGAAGTGGTGCACCAGCATTGCACTGCAAGCAGTCATGTGGCAATGTCAGCGGCATCAAATCTGACAAGCTATTTCATGGGCTTCTTCAGCATTCTGCTGCACATGCACATAGCAGCATACTGCTGGGGCCATGGCATTCAAAAGCCCTCAGGAGTAGCGGCCAAAGTCACCCATTATGATGCATGTGGAACGCAAGGGTGATGCTAACACAAGTGCACAAAATGGAGGTGTACTGCAGACTCTGTACCTGAGGCTGGGCGTGGGGCAGAACAGGCTGCAGTTGACGACCAGGATGTCTATGTCACGCGGCTTCAGGCCTGCAGTACGACAAGTCCATGTTCAAAAGCGCCTCCTGCTCTGTATGCAGTCTGCCTAGAGGTATTTCGGGATCCCGTCAGATGCAATTCACACAGAAGCAAGAAACAGAGTCTGACATAGAAGTATGGTGCAACTGCCCTACACCTGTGCGCTGCAGGGCGCGCTCCACTGACTCGAACATGACCTGCTCTGCCTCCTCTCTTGCCGCCTGCACGATTGCCAACGTTGTTTCAGTCACATGTTGCAGACAGCCTGCCTCAGCAAATATGAAACAGAACTCAGTGCCACCAAACGAACAGGCCACAAGGACTGGCTACACAAACATTGAGCATTGTGTCGAACTTCTTCACTGTCGGCAGCTGTATGCCCCTGTGCAGACATGCTGGAGGTGCTGTGCTTTGCTGCTGGGCGGCGCACCTGCATGGTGATGATGGGCTTGGGCAGGATGTGCAGCGCGGGCGGCAGGCAGGCTTTGCCATCGCCCAACCCATTGCGCTGGCTGATGCGCTCCTGGAAGTCCAGGCTCTCCTGGCTGAACTTCTGCATGTGGCAACATGCAAAGAAGTGCATCAGACGCAGGATGATGTTCACCTGGTGTTACTGCTGGCCCTTGAGTTGAGCATCACCACGGCGGACTTGCACTTCACCCATTTCAGAATGGTAGAAGCATACCACATGCTGATAATGGGCAGACTGTCAATGATCACAAGAGGTGCCGCTCACTTCGCACGCCCTGGAGCCCTGCATGAAGCGTGCGAGGGAGACGGTGAGCTTCGGGTCGCTGCGCCACAGGTCAAAGTCCAGGAGGTACACCGGCCGCCGCCGCCGCGGGCCCCACCGGTACACCGCATATGCCAGCGCTAACGCCACTGCCGTCGACGGCACCTGCATGCAACATTGACAGCTGTTGCACGTCAGTGCTTTGCAGCAGGCTGACAGCCATGTTCTGATGCTGCAGGCTGCAGCGTCTTTCACAGGGGCACTCACTGTCAAGAGTAGTATCCGCGTGGGACATGCTCTGTGGCAGATACAGGGCGCATGCTGTCCGAAAGCTCACCACTTGGAGCTCCAGCCGGTGCGACCAGACTGTCTCCCATGCATGCTGCAGCTTCCCCACTCGGTGCGCTGCCTGGAACAGTGGAACTCGCCACTCGTCAGGACAGCCTGACAGGAACATGAAGTGTGAAGATTGGGACGCCAGGCACGCTGCCACGGTGGCAGAAATTGCATGATGGGTGTGTCCCCTGCTGCCTTGCATGCAAGAGCAATCGATCCCACGTTGCATGGGGGACACACATACGACTACCAACCTGCAGGTAGACTGCCCCGTTGTACAGTGCCTTCAGCAGTACCAGCGCGAGGATGACCTGAATCGTGCGCCCCGCTAGGCGCAGCTGTTGTGCCATTGCCTCCGTTGGGAACTCTGCGCCACAAAGCACTCGGCTTATATCCCAAAGCACATGCCTGGTCGCACTGAAAGCTGACGAATAGAATGGCATGCCTACATGCAGAATCTGAGCTGGCTCAGCAGACTGCTGGCACTTCGGCGCATTAGATCTGCCCACCTGTGCGGTCGTCGGACTTCAACTGCGGCTTGGCTGGTTTGCTGTCTGCCTGGCTGCCATTTATCGGGCCAGTGCTATCGGCTGTGCCATTCTGCTGCTGCATGCGGCCATTGTCGCCCTGATGGCTGCCGTCCCTGGTGTGGCCGTTTGCATGGGCACCGGCGTGGCCATTCGTGTGCCCATTGGCATGGCCATTCAGCCCGCCGTCCCCGCTGCTGGCATGCCCGTTGGCCAGGCCGCCATTGATGGCCGATGTGCTGTTGCTGCTGGCCTTGCCATTGGTGCGGCTGCGCGTGTGATAGCCATTGGTCTGGCCGCTGTGCGCCTTGCCAGCCTCTGCGGCAGCACCACTGCTGTATGCCGGCACCGTCATGGTTCTGCAAGATGTCTGCACTGCAGCGAAGGTCCCAGCTCTGTGCAGCAGTCCCTGGCACTGGCTGCAGATGCCCACTGCGCCTCAAACTCTGCACCTGCGGATGCAAAAGGGATGGCGATGTTATGAGATTGCCCAGAGCAGGCACTTGCATGCACCAGCAGGTGAATCAACGTCAACTACGGCCATCAGGAGAGACAGCAGCTGTGGTGCAGCCAGTTCGTGCAACCACCTTCTTGTATAGATCACACTACAAGGCCATGACTCATCCCCGTCCGACCCGCTCGAGCAGCTGCAGACAGCCTCGATTGGCTGGGAAGACAGTGGTGATGCGAAAGACACACCGCAGCTTGCCGTCGTTGATGGTTCAGGCGCGGTCCTGATGCAACATCGACACCGGAAATGCTGCAAAGCTTGCGCTCTTGTGTGTGGGTGCGCTTCCTGAAAGCTCCAGCTGCATCCCTTACAGTGTTGCGCGCCGCTCGATCGCCCGGAGCCCTTGGCGAGGCCGCCATGGAAGGTTATGAGAAGTCGAGTTCAAGAGTTCGTCGTGCACGCTCATTTGGCGTGCTCACGGGCTGTGAACGACGCTCGCGGACGGTATCGGACAGGAACGGACACACCTTGTTTGCGTCGACCGCTGCGATCGGATATCCTCTCGCACAATTGGCACGGTCGGATTGTGGTGGCTGTCAGGCGGCCTCAACCAGGACCGCCTCCGACCCTCCGATCGCTCCGCCAAGCCCACCGTGGGCAGCCCGACACAAGATCAAGGAAGGGGTGTGGGCCACAAGGCCATCGGCGAGTACTTTATGACGCTCTGCGGGGTCCAGGATGACTACAGCTTTTGCTGGGAACCGTTGATTGGGTCCCCTTGGGAACAAGGGACCGTGCAGATTGTGCCCATTGATGTGCACCTGCGAACCTCACTTTGGTGAGGTTCCACAGGAATATCGTGCATACAGGTTATACACAACAGGCTATTCCAGTGTATTGAACCAGGTGCTGCTGAGCCATCGAGGCGCGGCATGGCAACAACGGCTTGAAAGAGCATCCAGATCCCCCTGCGTGCAAGTTGCGCAACACATGCTCGCCGCACCTTGAACCGACAGTACATTCTGGCTGCCCATCGACAAACTCAATCTTGCTTCGCTGAGATACTCCAAGTCGTTCTTGTCTTGAGCTGCAGCTTTCTTGCCCTTCCATGATGGAGCATGTCCCTGCGCTGTCCAGCCTGATCAGGACTGTGCTGCAGTCGTGTCGGATGCGCATTCTGAGCTTTGATTGATTCGAGAAAACTCTCAGGGCAGCACTCATGTACCGACAGAACAGCATGGCTGGCCCCACTGCTGAGCATGGCGCCACAGACTCAACAACAGCGCACAGGCAAGGCTTCCAGTATGCCGGCTGCTATTGTGAGGAGAACGTCTGGCTGCTTTGCCAGCGGCTGTGCGACACCCGTGAGGCACACGAGAGCGAGCTCACCGTCGTTTTCATCTCGAACTCAGAACAGCAGGTACTGCCACGGCTAGATTTGTACTCAATCATGCTTTGAGAAACTTAAGGTTTCGTGATTACATGTCCTCTTACAGTTTGAATTACACCCTGCAGGTCTGGTTGTGTGAGCAGCGTGCTGGACAAAACGCAGCTGGACTGGTGGTCTGGGACTATCATGTCCTGGCGCTGCAGCGGCAAGAATCCAGCATGGTCGTCTGGGACTTGGACAGGTCGGTCTCTTCTGCCACAGAGCTGGGCTATACTCCAGCTGGCGATGGTGCTGCAAGCACGTCCATGACAGGGCAACATGATTCGGGAGTCGATGTGGATCTGATCAGGCGGTGAGATCTGATATACTGCGACGAATGCACCCATCTTCTGTGATCATTCTGACGTGCAGTCTGCTGCCTCTGCCGTGCTGCTTCGCGCACTTTGCCACCGCCGCTCTGCGCATCGGGGAGGTTACGCCACTCTTGCACAGGTGCACCTCTGTTGCCCACACTGTGTTGGGTTCTATTCGTAGTATAAGATCGCCTATGCCCACCTTCGATTGCCAAGTGCAGTGCTCATTGTCGCCCAGCGGCATGTCCGAGAACTCCCTCTCCAGCACTTTTCCTGCTGACAACCACGTGTCGCGTCCACAGGCGCTACCGCTGCGTGCCTTGGCCCGCTTTTCGGCGTCGCTTCGCAAGTGACCGGCGGCACATGCGGACCAGCGTCGGTGGCTGGCAGATGCCGCCCCCGCGCTGGAGCTGCATCTTCCCAGCAGGCATGCCTACTTGCTACACAATGTGTCTGCCTCACATGATGTCACGTGATACACGAATGCGTGTCGCTCTGTTGCGGCTGCAGCTGCTTGCCATCATACCTTTCCGTTTGTTTGTGCCAGGCAGCCAATCTGGCGAGCATAACCTGCACCAGTACATCAACATGGCGCTTGCTGGTGAATCAGCACTGCCATGGCAGAGTGACGAGGCTGTAGAGTCAGCGGCCGTGGTAGCAGGTGGAGCAGCAGTGCCGCTGGACAGCAGGGTTGGGCCATCCTCAGCCGTCACTGCAGCAGCCAATGCAGCGCCAGCTGGGATCAGCAACGACTTTGGCGAGGTGCTAGAGGAAGCTGAGTTTCTGGCCAGATTTGGGACGGCGCTACACGATGGCTGACAGTGGCGGTCAGAATCGGTCCAATGAGTCAGGCAGCAAGCAGCGCCTCGGTGGCGAGATGTGCTGGCCGATGTCTCTGAGGTGAGATAGCGGTACCGTGTATTGTGGGCATGGTAAATAGCACTCTTATGATATGAGTGCATGGGCATCCGATGTGCATGATCTGGAAGTGCTTGATGTGCACCTCTCTTCATGCAGCGGGCCGAAGGGGTGGCGGTATTGAGCACAAAAGATGTGCACATGTCGCGAGTGGATTGGATGGCTGTTCAGCAGGTGCTCTGTGCGATGCTCTCGCCATTTGCGTGGCGCCAGCAGAGTTTTATGCAAGAAAATTTCACTCCTCCAGCCTCACTCAGGCTGATTAGGGTCCATCATCGAATCAACGACGAAACCATCATCGATAGTAAGTGCAGGGGCACAGTGTAGGGGGGCATCTCGAATGCAGCATCAATTAGAAGAGAGGTTTACACCTCCAGCCTCACTTTGGCTGGTTAGGGTCCATCATCGAATCAACGGCGAAACCACCATCGATAGTAAGTGCGGGGGCTGACGGTTGTCGCCGCCATGTTCGATATCAACAGCGGCAGAAACTGCCCAGCACAAGTTCTGACTGTCGCCACGTCATTCGCCTGATCAGCGCCGTGCGGCATGGCTTGCAGCAGCAAGGGGGCTGCGGTCAGCCTCGGTCCAAGGACCGGCAGCGTGTAATCCTTGCAGACGCTCAGCAATCCCCCGTCCCAGGACATGTTTGTGCAGGCTTCGGAGACGTCATGAATCTGTCAGGTAGAGGTTCTGAAAGTAGCACAGCTGATGCGTCGTTACATCTGTGCTGCAGGTCGTGTTACTGTGATAGTAGCACCGATGAAATTATAATCGGCGGTCGGACTTGTCGGAGGTGACTGCAGCTCCGAGTGTCAGCAAGTAAGCAGCCGATCAAGGATTTACACTGCGTGTGGGCCGTTCTTGCCCCGCAGCGTTGTTTACATAGTACGTGTACGGCTTTACAGCGCATAGCACAGCTGTAGTGGCACTGCCGTCACCTCTGGTCCGATCCAAGAGACCTTCTCTTGGACCGCGGGCCTTCGTCATAAGGTAGTATCGCTCGGGGGCTGCAGCTTTCAGCCCCTCTGTTGGAAGGCATTGATCAGATCTGAGACATCTGCGAGGCTGAGCGCTCGCCACCGTCTCGTGTTGTCTCGCAGGACGGCCACCTCAGCCCCAGACACAGCCTTCAATCTGGCGTCCCTGGCATAGCTGACGAGGTCCGGTGCGACAGGCAGCAAGCGGCATGCAGGCGAGGAAACAGCACGTGCGCCCGCACAGCTCCGGTCTTAGAAGCAGCTGCAAATCTGGTGGGGGGCTGCTGCTGCGCTGCTGCGCGCTGCTGACTCTGCTGGCATGCTGCACAGCACAGGTAATAAGGTGGCACTGCAATGAGACGATGCACCACGATTGTTTTGGGAGTCAGATCTGTAACATATGGTGTTCGCATGCACTGTTGCAGCACACAGTGTATACGGCGCGCATTTGGTGGCAGCTGGCGCATGCACTGCAGTGCAGCAGACCAGATGTGCTTGTCCACATCCATGCAGGGCGGCCCTGGCGGGCCTCCTCTGGTCCAGGGGGCCCAGGGAGGCGCTGCATCCCCTGCTCTGGAGCCCGCCCCTGAACCGGCGGGAGAGCCTCTCACCATTGCGCTGAACACTCCGCCCGCCCCAGTGGTGCCAGCGCCGCCGGCCACTCAAGTGGACCCCAGCCAGCCCTTCAGCAACAACACTATCACTACAGGGCCAGAAGCGACGGCACCGACGCCGCAGCCGGCGCCTGCAACTGCGGCCAACCCGCAGCAGTCAGCGCTGGCGCCGCAGACGGCACCGGCAGCAGAACCCGCCCCAGACGCTGCTTCGGCGCCGAGCCCAGAGACAGCCGCCTCGGCACCAGCCCCCGAGGTGACAGCCGCTCCTACAGCTGCGGCGACGCCGGCGCCCACCAGCAAGTCACCGCCGCCGGCGAAGAGTAGTGGCGCCAGCGGTAGTGGCGGCAGCAACAGCAGCGCTGCCGCCGTGCCGAGTTTTGACACCGATGGCAAGGAGTACTTCATCACCATCGGCACCGATGGCAACTTCCACAATGGCTGCAAGACCTTCTTCCCCACTGGCTGGAACCAGTGAGTCTGGTGCAGTCTTAAGTTTAGCATCACTTTAGCATGGCAGTGCATGTTGCTTGTCGGCTGCTATGCTAGACTGCGCTCACATGCAATCTGCAAACCTTGACTGTTCCATTCCTACACAGGTTCGAGGTCGTGGAGGCTGGCGCCGGCGTTCCTAAGCTGTTTGCTGCCTCCATCCCGTCCAACAAGACGGGGCCGCAGGTGTGATGATGTGCTGCTTACCTGCCAAAAGACGTTCATTCTGGCGACCACAGCACCATTACCATGTCGATGTCACACCCAGTGCATCACCCTGCCCAACGCCAGGACAGCGCAACTTGTTGCATATCCTTGCAATGCATCTAATCGCATTGCTGACGACCATCCTCTTCTCTCTGCTGCAGCTGATCCGGGATCTGATGGATGACGCGGTGTCGGTGGGCCTAAATATGATCCGCTTCTTTGCGCTCCCGGTGGACACACAGTACACGCTGCAGCCGCAGCCGGGCCAGTTCAATGAGGCGGTGTTCCGGGGCCTGGACTACGCCCTCGAACAGGCCCGCGTGCGTGGCATCAAGGTCAGCAGCCTTTTGCTCAAGGCTGAGACACCCGCCTAACAAGTTGGCAGGGGCGGTTCTACTGTGCTGTGTTTCCGCCCGAGCCATGCTGTTGCCTCGGACACGTTCGTGTGCGCGGCATCAGGGTGTGCTTGCAACTCCAGGGGGTGTGTCTCCCAACTTGAGCTCATGTTCTAGTCGGTCTGTCCTTCAACCATTCAGCTGATAGCGTATCCCGCTCAGTAGCGATGTGAACTGGCACAGGAAAGGTGGCAAACAGAAGGCTTCTGTTCTTGCACCCTGATATATGCTTCGACTCTCACTCGAGCTGTATGTGCACAGGTCATCATGCCACTCATCAACAACTGGAATGACACTGGCGGTGTGGGGGACGTTGTCAACTGGAATGGACTGCCCACACACGAGGCCTTCTTCTCGGACCCTGGAGCCATGCAGACGTACAAGAACACCGTTGCCGCTATCCTGGGGTAACAAGCATTGGCCTGTGATGTGTGACAAATCAACGTTCACGACAGAGTCTGGACATGCATCCTGTTGATCATCTCACTGCCACAGGGTCCACCTTCCTGCCAGCCACACTGGCTGTAGCATTAGGTCACCCTGACTGCGGTCTTCGAAGTCAACCTCATTAAAGCAGTCACAACTGTGCCCTTGACTCAAGCACTGCTTGTGGACCGACTTGGCACCGTATGCAGGCGTGTCAACACCATCAATGGGCGCACATACTCGAACGACCCCACAATCATGGCGTGGAACCTCATCAATGAGCCACGCGCCTACCAAAGTACCCCCCAGATGCAGGTGTGTGAGGACGAGATCGAACTTAACATGTTTGAGATGGAACCGTGTGCAGAAGTGCTGCCTGCTGAGGATTGTGCTGCTGGTCTGCATCGTGGCTCATGAGCAAAACTGTCATGCGCACATGCCGGTCAGTCGAGGCACTGCTCAGCATTTCTGGCCTTCAGCCACCTTGGGTCCAGCAACTCACTGCAACAGACTGCAGGGCAGTGACACGGTCGTGCTAAGCAGTCATTGATTGCGATGCTGGCGGCATGCGGGATGAGCCTGGGCCATCATTGTGAGGTGCCTGTCGTCAGGGAGGTTCCTGTCGCAACTTATGCGCATGGCATGTTGTACTTGCAGTCCTGGATTGCGACCATGGCGGCATACGTGAAGAGTCTGGACACCACCCACCTGGTGGGCATTGGTGAAGAGGGCTTCTACGAGACAGGCAGCCCCGACTTCGACGCCAACCCTCAGGGCGCCCAGTCGTGAGCCATTTGTTTTCCGCCAATTTTCCTGTTACTTCCTACTCAAGCTCGGTGTTCGCCACATATCGTGATGGCACCTCATGTCACATGCAAGGATTGCCTGTAGGCGCCTCAGCCGCACGCAAGCTACAGCACAGACATGGTGCAATGCACAGCATCTGTGCAGTGATGGCGTCTGCATGCAACAGATTGCCATCGTTTTCCCAGGCGTACTGGTACATGCCATATGTATAGCAGTCCCCAGACCACGTCTGCATCATCTGGCTCGTCATGCCACATGCACCCTGTTGGATGCATCATGTCAATGTAACATTTCAACGCTGCAGGTGGGCAGGCACGGAAGGGCAGGACTTCAACACCAACACCGCCACGCCCGGCATCGACTTTGCGACCATGCATTTGTGGGTTGACAACTGGCTGGTGAGGTTGTTCTGGGTTACTCCTTTGAAACATCTGACTAATCGATCATGACCGGCATCAGCAAACTTCATGACCAGATGCATGCCTGCTGGGGTCGGCCATGTGTTGCTGTGTGCATCCAGAATTAAGAGACGGGCAGCATTCCTTACTGAGGTTTCCGCCTGTATTGGGCAGCGGCGGCACTCATCATAAGTGGTCCCTGCCTCCCTTGCAGGACAACACCACCCAGTTCCCCACCACCTGGATCAACGCCCACATCAATGGCGCCACCACGCTGGGCAAGCCGGTGCGATGCACACCGCTCTGCACCAATGTCCCTGAGTTGCTGACAGCTCGACTGCTCTTGATGTATACATCGCACGCGTCATGCAGCTGTGCTATCCGCAGCTACACTTGTTACTCGAGGCATGCACATTTGACATGGACTATGTGCGCATGGTTGCAGCTCCTGCTAGAGGAGTTTGGCAAGTATGCAGACGGCCGGCAGGCGTTCTTTATCAACATCTACAACCAGGTGCAATGCCCTTCGCAATGCTGCTGCTCTTTGCTTCGCAAGCCAGGTGTCCTCTGCATCAGCATGCCCAGGCACTAGGCAGCGCTTCATGCTGCCTTTAATCTCAGCTGTGGCATTGGTTGAAGAATCCCATGCTGAACGTCTCCGAGTTTGGTGCGTCTGTTCAGCAGGTGGCAGGCAGCGCATCAGGCGGCGGGCCGCTGAAGGGCTCTGCCTTCTGGCAGTGGTACGACAATGGCCAGGTAAGGCCGATGTGCATCACAGTAGGATTATTGGCTCGCCACTGCATGGCAGAGCCTCTGAGATCTGCTGAGCTCTGATGGCCTGTGCTCGACCGCTGGTCGATCCAGCTGCACAGCGTCGCCCAGAACTGCAGTTTGCTGGTCCACTGGTCAGAGGAGTTGATGACGCCCTGTGTTCTGATGTAGACAGACGCTACACACAGAAGTGGTGCTCAGTTTGGCTCCGGGCAGTGTGCAGTGCTTCAAATGGCTCAGCATACTGAGCGGACCCACCTGAACAGCGTCTTGCCCTCCTGCAAGTGTCCAGACGGCGCCGGGCAGCGGCCTGGGGTACGACACGTGGTCGGACCTGTGTGGTCTGGCATGAGACAGAGATGCAACTCAAATTCCAGTATCCATGAACAGGTGGTATGCCGGATGACGCCGCAGGAGGTCGACTATCCCAGACGCCTGCCTCATCCCCCGTCGCATCGGCTTTGACCGTGCAGATGGTGCCGGGCGGCGGCCTTAGGCAGTACGGCATGCTGCCGCACGACCCCTTATCGGAATGCTGAGCATCCCAACATCCAGTGCAAAAACAGTGCCTTCTGACTGCGCCGGTGGCGCCGGGCGATGGCTTGGGGCAGTACGGCATGCTGCTGCATGGCCTTGCAGGGCTGTGGCTGTCATGCATGCCACCTCTGTGCGACTTGCTGTTTGACTGCACAGATGATACCAGGCGGCGGCCTGGGGCAGTACGGCATGCTGCTGGACGACCCCGCAGGATGCTGAGAGTATCCCAAACCATAAGCTCCAGCTGATAAACATGTTGTGTCCTGGTTGCGTGCAGATGGAAGGGTGCCGGGCGGCGGCCTGGGGCAGTACGGCATGCTGCTGAGCATCCCAACATCTAGCGCAACCTAAGGTTTGATATCTTCCGACTTTGCAGATGGTGCCGGGCGGCGGCCTGGGGCAGTACGGCACGCTGCTGAGCATCCCAACATCTGGCGCAACCCAAGGTTTGATATCTTCTGACTTTGCAGATGGTGCCGGGTGGCGGCCTGGGGCAGTACGGCATGCTGCTGGACGACCCCACTTTCACCAGCATCAAGCAGCATGCCCAGGACATGCTGGGGTGTGTCCCGGCAGCCTCCATCCTCACGCTCCATAAGCTTGCCTCACGATGAGGAAGCCGACCTGAGGCTTCATGACACGCTGCCGCACAACTCCGCATGGATGTCCATGCAAAGCATGCACATGACACGCAGGGGTGTGCCTTTGCGAGTTCAGTCTGTCCCACATGCATGCAGAAGGAGCATACCTCGGCGCTGCCATGATGCTTTGCAGCTGTCTGTAGCATGTCAACCACGTGCACTCTCAAGCAGGCCCAGCCCCACAGCAGCAAAGCATCTTGCATTGATCTGAAATGTGCTGGCGTGGCACGCGCAGGCTGAGCAAGGCGGTGCCGGGTTGCACTGCTCAGCCGTACACCGGGCCGAGCGGCAACCCCTGCACAAGCACCTGGGTCAATGGCCAACCCGGCACCGGGTGAGACATGGCTTCGGCCTTCAGGTTTTCAGCAAAATTGGTTGTGAGGCTGTCTGTTGCCTGCATGTCTGATGCATCAGCCAGATGTGCTGATACAAGATGGACGACACAGGGTCCATGCCACATGCTGCACTGCTGCCACTTTTTGCTCATTCGCCGGCCCAGCTGTTTGCACAGCCCTGGTCGAGTTGCAAGTTGTCGTTCCAGCAACCTTTTCTAGCAGCCTGCATTGTGTGGCCGCAGCTACGAGGGCCCGGCCTGCGACATTGATATCAACGAGTGCGTGCGCGGCACCGCGGGCTGCGCACAAAATGCCGGCTGCACCAACTCCAATGGCAGCTACAGCTGCGACTGCTGGTATGGCTATTCAGGTGGGCGCTGATCACGCCAAAAACCAACCTACGAGGAATTGCAGCTAAACTCAGTATCCGGGGGTCAGCTGCATTTCATAATCAAGCTAGCTGCAGCAGCTCCAAAGACATTCACGGCTGCAACTGCTCAAGGTCACAGCATGATGTCCACACATTGATTCTGTTCTGCCGAGTTGCAGGTGATGGAACCACATCGTGCTCACCCAACGCACAGCTGCAGGGGCTGCAGTCGCTATACGTCGCCGCTGGCCCTGGCATGCTGGCCTGCAATCAGGTGCGCTTCATCGCGCCTTCCCTCTTGCGCCGCTGCATCGACACGCTCTCTGGCTCTCACGAAGGTCGCGCCAGCGGCGTGTGCGCAGCCATCGGAAATCAAGCCTGTCAAACGTTCATTTACACAAGGTGTCCCACTGCAAATCAGCATGATGCTCTCAGGTCCGATCAGGTCCGATGGTTTTGACCCCTTGATGAAGATCTTCTGTGGTACCAGTAGGGCACGGATGTCACCGTGCCGGTGGGTGCGCCGGGCTTCGCCTACGACCCCACCGGCGCCTTTGCATCGCAGGTGCGACGCCACATGCCCGATTGGCCTCATGCTGCAAGCGGGAGAGCACGAATCCTGTCATGGCGCCGTGTCCAGGATGCAGGACTGGTTGCAAGACTGGTGCAGCAGGCTGCCGTCAGTGCTTGCAGAAGCCTGACAGATTGCATGCTCCATGGTGGACGCTCTGTTCCTGATGCAAACCTGTCAAAGCAGATGTTGGATGTCTACGTCGGCACGCTGCTGCCAGCTGATGCAGAAGGCTACAAAATGCATGCTCCATGGCAGATGCTGTATTTCTGAGGCGCACATGACTTGACGACATCCAATTGCTTTGTCATAGAATGAGTTTGGCACGCTGCTGCCAGTGGATGTGGAAGGCTGCCAGATCGCATGCTCCATGGCGGGCGCTGCCTGCAAAAATGATGTGATGCAAATTTGACACAGTTGGTCCCTCTGACTCAATGTTGCAGAACGGGTACGGCACGCTGCTGCCAGTGGATGTGGAGGGCTGCCAGATCGCGTGCTCAATGGCGGGCGCCGCATGCGACTCCATCTCGTACAACCCCACGCTGCAGGCGTGCTACCTCAAGAGCGGCACATCCACCGACGACTGCCAGGTGCACATCACTGCAACGTGTTCCTTGGTGTCTGTCTGTGAACATCTCTTCCGTGTGGACATTACTTCCTGTGTGAACATTACTTCCGTGTGCTGTCCTATCAGGGCTGTCAGGCTTGAGTGCAGCAATCAACACTCTTGTGATGATCCCTGCACAGCTGCTAAGCAAGCCTGCTGTGTTGCCCTCGGGTCATGAGGCAGGTGCTTCGACAGGTCAGTAGACGTCAGAATCTGCCTGCAGGCGACGACCGTGGCGTGCACCACCAACACCACTGCCAATCAGGCCGGCGCCTGCGGTGACTGGACGACCTACCGCAACACCGGCGCCGCCGCCACTGCTGCTGCCGGCGCTGCTGCGCCCAGCCCCGCAGCTGAAGCCACGCCCAGCCTGCCGGGACCCCCTGACCAGGTGTAGCGCTCTGCCTGGCGTGATACGGCAAAGCACACAGTGCCGCTGCACTGGTGCTGGCTTTGCAGTGCTGGCTCCGCATGCATGCTTGCGGGGTCAATAATACCTAAGCCGCTCAACAAGAGAGCAACGGGCCTGTGCAATCTGATACGGAAGTCCCTGCTAAGCCGACGCATGCCTTCAATCCACCAGCCACTCTTGCTGTCGTCAACTCGATTGCTGTCCCCTACCATGCAGGCAACTGGCGCTGCGACCCCGCTGACGGCCGATGCTGCTGCACCAGATGTAAGGGCAGCAGATGGTCCGTCCAACAACAGCCCCTTGGCTGGCCGGCGGCTACTGTTAGCAACAACATGAGTGGCGCTTGCTGCTGATCATAATGTCAGTACATGCGAGCGTGGTACATCTAGTGTACTGAGGTTGAGCTTGAGACGGGTTGTGGAACGTTCAACGTGCATAGGGAAAATGGTAGGTTTGAGGAACCTGTATGAGTACCTTGTGACATTGATAGCATTGTCAATTTGCTGCAGCGTCTGCATTGGTATTGTCATTGCATCGGTATTGCAGCACTGTAAGATGATCTTGGCGAGTTCACGGAGCACCGCTCAGGACAATGGCCACCTCTCCAAACGTGAGGTTGTGATTGCCAGCAGCAGAATTTTCGAGGCATCACACCACAAGCTTGTTAGCCTTCGAGGCGCCTGCATCCCCCTGTCCATCAGCAGATGTGTCGTCGCAAAGTGCAGCCTGATTTTCATCTGGCACAGGCACCAGCACAATGATGCGGCCCTCCTCGTCACGTGTGCAGTGCTCCGAGAGTTCAAGGTATGCCGCCACACTCACGATGACCATGGTCTCTGCCAGCATGTACGCGGTGTAGTTGCCATTGATCACGGGTAAGCCCGGCACAGCCGCTGGGCTGGGGTACTGGCCAATAATCCTGCAGTCATGGCACAGGGTCATTGAATGTTCGGGTTTGTGGATGCAACAGCAGAGGATGGCCGCTAGCCAGGGATGAGCCAAAATGCAGTCTCGGTCCCTCCAGATCACGACCCTAGCAACCGAAACGACTTTCATGGGCTGGCTCAGGTGTGCAGAAGCAAGCTGTGCATGAAATGGAGACCAGCGCAGCATACAGAAGGGAGAAGACCCACAGCGTCTTGATGTTGTCAAGGACAATCAGGCAGCAGAAGCCCAGCAGCGGCAGGGCGTGGAACAGCTCGCCAGGCAGGACATGGCGCCAGCTGCCAGCCTGCCACGCATATACCACAGGCGCAGCACAGCATATGTGTGGATGTGGGCCATTGTGAACCACGGCATAGTGGCAAAAAACATGTCTGCGCATGCACATGTTCAGGTTAGACTTGGATGTCAGCGAGAATTCCTGCAGAGCTGAGCACGTTACGGCAGCTTCTCTACCGATCACGTGCTAGCATGTGGTGAATGTGCTCACCTGCATACTGGAAATTAAGTAGCAATTGCCTCTTCACCGGTGGTGACCAGTATGACCCGATAAATCGCAGCTTGACCACTGCAAACATTGCCATCCATGCAAGCAGCGCAAGGGCAGCATGTGTGCGGCTCTTGATGTTGGGTGCCGGACCACGTGCTGCTGCCAGCTTACGGATCTCAGCACCCGCACGCTTGTAGCACAGCAAGGTGGCGATGCAGGCGGGAAAGACTGACCTGCCATGCCGTGGGTTAAATCGGTGACGGTAGTTGCAGCTTATATTGTGCATTATTCGGCAATGTGCTACAAAGAATTCATCCCGTGATCTAAATTGCGAGAGGTCCCGCGTTCAATTCGCGGATCACCCCTGTTAGCCCCATGTGGGAACCGGGTGATTGGTCTAGTGGTATGATTCTCGCTTAGGGTTTTGCGGCGGTGCTCATGTGTCGCGTGCTGTCACAGCGCGCTCGAAGCGCTCCAACACGAGCAACAGAGTTTAGGACAGTAGTTTAGAGCACGTTATCGTTAAGCCAGCCTGAATATATCTACTTTCCTTCTTCAGAGCACGCAATTCCCCGCCGTCATTTTTCGCACCCCTGCACCATCAAATCTGGCATCTACAGGCTGGTTCGACTGGTTCTGCACTCCACGACACCCACCAACACAGCTGGATGTGTGCATGAAACCTGAAAATTTGTGCTTTGAGGCTTCACACACCTTTCTCTGACTATGCATGCGCGTTTGTCCCCTAATCATCAACATCAAGCCACGGTCCTAAAGCAGACTGTTACATTGGCGGTGAGACAGCCTGCTCCCGTCGAACGAGCCACCCAAGCCGAGATGGTCGTCACAGCCTAGCGTGTAAGACCATTTAAAGGATGGGAAAAGCAGCGGCAGTGGCAGAAGATGCACTGAGGCAACAAGGCGCACTGAGGCCGCTGCCGAGCTGCAAGAATACCTACAGCATCAGCAAGCCGTGTTTGTATCGTGGTAGATAGTACATGTTACGATAATGGTTGAGAATTTCACCAACGATGCCCAGACGTGAACATATCAAGACGGCAGCACATGGTGCCCCACGCGTGCCTACATAAACACCTCAAGTTGCTGGCAGCATATCCATCCACGAGCCAACACAGAGAACTATTGCTATGTACACACGGTCAAGCTCGCTCATCAAAGTCATGTTGTTGTCGTCATGTGGTCACAATGAGGCGGTGGGTTGTGGGGCTTTGGCTTGTTCTTGCTGCCGGGCGGGCGCCCCCGTCGCTTTGGCGCCGGCGGTGCCGAGTCTGCGCCCTCGGCCGGCCGCTTCTTGTTCTTGCTGCCTGGCATGCAGAGGACTCCTGAAGTGAGCAGTGCCACAAATGACACCACCTGACGTGGCTGGCACTGCCACACCAATTTTTGGCTGCCAATCGTGCTTGTGACGGCCTGCTGCACTACAGGGAATGCACTCTGTGGCCTGCCACGGTGCCACTTGGCTCGGTGCACCCTCTGCCTTGCCGCAGCAGGCTTGCATGCCGATACGCAGAGCAACTCCACTGGTTTCAGTAAAGATGCGTCGAGTACATGTCACCCCTGCACCTACGTATGTCGCATGAAGCCGTGCCTCTTCTTCTTGCTAAACGCATGTCTGCCTTCGCCGCCGCCGCCGCCACAGCAGCAGCAGCAGCAGCAGCAACCGGTCAACAACCGTGCAGATTTGTCCCTGTGCCACCACATCCGCACTCGCACACCTTTCGGCCGGCCGCGGCCGCGCTTGGCCGGCGGCGCGCCCGCCGCCTCGCCGCCAGCGGGCCGCTTCTCGGTCTCGGCAGCAGCAGCGGCAGCGGCAGCGGCAGCAGGCCCCGGCTCGGCAGCGGCCTCCGGCTGTGACGCAGCCTCCGGCTCCGCCTCTGCTCGCTTTGCGGCGGGGTCCTCCGCACCTGCAGAATGCATGTGGATCAGATGTCTGGGCAGGCATTGCTGATGCCCATGTGTGGCATGAGTGCGGACTTGCTGCGCCGGCAAGCTGGTCCACACAGAAGCTGCGGGCAACATCTGCTGCTGCCACGCCTTCGGCACCTGACCAAATCATGCTGGCACGGCCAGCACGGCACAAGCACAGCACCTCCAATGCACCCTCCATCCGCCGCGGCTCATGTTGCTTCCAACTGCCAGGCCAGCATGCACTCTGGCATGCTCCAAAACCGTTCAGAATTGGGCACACGATGCACCACAAGTCGAATGGTGGACGCAAAGGCACCTGCGGGGGCATTGCACTGGTCGATCCTTGCTGCTAGGCGGACGTGTTTGCAAGTCTGCAACCAATTATGGATTGGTGCGATGGTTTTGACCCGCTAGCATGGGGCAAACCGCACCTTCGCGCGCAGCGCGCTTCCTGTTCGTGCTGCTGGGCAAGCATTCCTGAGACATCTTTGCTCGTATGCAGGTTCATTACTGAAAATGGTCCAATGGTACACAGCAAAGCACACCTTCTGGTGCGGCGCGCTTCTTGGTCCTGCTGCCGGGTGGGCACCCACGCCAATTCTCCAGACTGGATTTATTACACTGTTTCGATGACACTTCAGGAGACGTGCACCTTCTGGCGCAGCGCGCTTCCTGGTCTTGCTGCCAGGCGGCCAGCTGCGGTCTTCTTCAAGCTGGGTTTATGGCGTTTTCTCGATGACACCTCAGGAATCTGCACCTTCCGGCGCGGCGCGCTTCCTGGTCTTGCTGCCGGGCGAATAGCCCTCGAGACCTTTGCTCGTATCCAAGCGAGTTACTGAAGATAGTCCAATGGTTCACAGGAAAGCGCACCTTCGGGCGCAGCGCGCTTCTTGGTCTTGCTGCCGGGCGGCCGGCCGCGCTTCTTCTTTGGCGGCTCCTCCCCTGAGGCCGCCGCAGGTGCGCCTTCTGCAGTGGTGGCCCCTGCACAAGGAGGGCGACACCGTCAGCTTGCAAGAGCGTGGCTGTCCTATGTGGACGTCTAAATACAAATGCTACACTGTCTGTGAGGTGCTGCGCTTTCTGGCACCCATTGCCCTTGACAAGGTCCCCCCTCTGCAATGTTCGTCCGCTGCTGGATGAATGACGGCCTGTCGGATGACGTGTTTGCCAGTCAGCGTCGCAGCCCTGAGATTCTAGATTGTGAGATTCTGGGTTGCCAGGCATGGACCACACCTGGCTTGGGTTTGTTCTTGGAGCCGGGTGGCCGCCCCCGCTTCTTTTGTGGGGCCGGCGTCTCCACCGCCGCTGCTGGGTTTGCTTCTGCCGCAGGCTCCGCAGCTGCTGCTGCTTCCTCCTGCTCCGCACCTGCTGCCAATGGCGCCATTGCCGGCGTGTCCTTGTCCGCATCCATGGCGTCTGCTGCAGCGGCCGGCTTGGGCTGGGTCGTACTGCCGGCCAGGTGGCCGGGTTCGTGCTTCGGCGCCGTCGCTGGCATCTCGGCGGTAGCCGGCTGCGATGTGACGAGTCTAGCCTCAGGGGATATGATTGAGATACCTGTCAATGCTGGAAAGACAAGCAGAGCAACGAACCTTACACACATATAGTGATGAAGCCAGGCCCCAGAAACCTCTTGCCCATGTCTTCAACGACTGGTCGCCACACATAATGCAGTCGGCTCTAACCCTACCTTGGGCTTGGGCGGGCGGCCAGGCTTCCGCTTCGGCTGCTGCGTGTCTGCCGGCGGCGCCTCCGCGGCGGGCTTCGGCTTGTTCTTCGACCCCGGCGGCCGGCCGCGCTTCCGCTTCGGCGCCTCCGCCGTCGGGTTCGCCGCTGCCGCCGCCTCTGCTGCAGCTGCCGTCGCTTCCGCCGGTGCTGCCTCTGGCGGCGCCTGCGCTGGGGCCTCCACAGCGGCAGTGGCTGCCGACTTCGGCTTGTTTGTCGACCCCGGCGGCCGGCCGCGCTTGCGCTTTGGCGCCTGCGCTGCCGGGGTCGCCGCTGTCGCCGCCTCTGCTGCGGTCGCCTCCTCCTCGGCCGATGCTGCCCCTGCAGGCGCTCCTGTTGATGCCTCCACAGTGCCTGCAGCCGCTGGCTGCTTCTTCCCCGAGCCGGGCGGGCGACCGCGCTTCCGCTTTGGCGGCTCACCTGCCGCCGCCGCCGCCGGCGGTGCTACTGGTGCTGCCGGCGCCGTGGCCTTCTTGCCAGAGCCGGGCGGCCTGCCGCGCTTGCGCTTGGGCGGCTCTGCAGGCGGTTCCGCTGCCGTTGCTGGGCCTGCTGCCCCTGATGATGCTTTGGCGGCAGCTGCCGTTGGCTTGGCTTTCTTCCCGGACCCCGGCGGCCGGCCGCGCTTCCGCTTGGGCGGCTCCGCCGGCCCTGCCGCTTCCTCCGCTTCCCCTCCTTCCGCAATCCCCGCTGCGGGCTGCCTCCGCTGGGGCGCCCCCTGCTTCCGCCTCTTGGCCCCTACCACTGCCGGCTCCTCTGCCGCCGCCAGTCCCTGTGCCGCTGCTTCCTCTGGCGCTGCTGCCTCCGCTGCCGGCTGCTTTGGCGGCCGCCCGCGCTTGCAAGGGGGCGAGGTGCCCGGCCCTTCCGCCGCGTCTGCTGCTGTTGGGGCCGGCCGCTTGGGTGGTCGCCCGCGCCGCTTCAGCGGTGTGGCCGCGACCCCAGTGCCGTCAGCGGTCTGCACATGCAAACACGATAGACCTGTCGTCAACAGTGCCACACCCAGTTGAAACATTCGCATACCTAGCGCAGATGACGGGGGCATGCAGTGGGAGAGCTTCAGCTGCATCTCGGTCTGACGCTGCTGAGGTTGGTCCCGAACATGTGTGAATCTCCGATGAGGACTTTGTGCGACATGCAGCCTACCTTGGGCTTCTTGCTGCAGCCGGGCAGCCGTCCGCGCTTCCTCGGCATAACCGCCGGCGACGCCGCTGCCTCTGGACTCTTGTTTTTGGAGAGATGTCGAACCATTTGGCACACCTTGGGCTTGTTCTTGGAGCCGGGCGGCCGTCCGCGCTTCCTTGGCGTAGCCACTGGTGTCGCTGCTGCCCCTGGTGTGCCGTCTGCTGGCACTGCGCAAACGGCGGTCCCCTCTCCGTGCTCACCTTCACCTGCAGTTGCGGCATGAGACACTCAGTTCAGGATCGGTGGAACATCTCCTGTGCAGGGCTTGCAGAGCGTTCAGTGACCAGAGACATGTACAGCAAGACACCCAGAGATGCGGCTGATGATCGTGTGTCATGCAAGTGACAAACACAGCAGGATCTGTGATGCTTGTCAAGTGCGAGCTCCACTCAGATTCAACGAATTTGACATAGAAAGTACCTGCTGACGCGGCGGCTGCGGCAGTGGCGGCAGCGCGCTGCTTCTTCCCGGTGCCTGGCGGCCGGCCACGCTTGCGCTTGGGCTGCTCTGGCGCTGCTGGTGCTTCCGTTGCGTCTGCCGCCGCAGGTGCCCTGTTCTTTGGCGGGCGTCCGCGCTTCCGCGGCTGTGGCACCTCCTCAGGGTTGTTCACTGTCTGCAACTGCGCATGTAACAGACATCAGTGTCAGGCTTGAGACATGGTGTCGACATTCGAAACGTGTGGGACCTTGCTGAGCTGCACCCGCTGGATGGCAATGTTTCATCAGCCATAACAGAGCACCAAGGCCCTCCGCTCTATAGCGTGCTCTGTGCCCACCCATGCACAGATGAATGAAGAGGCGATGAAGACAGGACATGTAATGATGTCGCGATGATGGCATGATGACCCAGCATTACCTGGCCCGCAAACGGCGCAGCCGCTGCGCTCATGCCAGGTTTCGCAGCCCCCGAGAAGCGGCGCCACAGGTCACCAAAATTGCTGCGGATGACGGATGCCACGCCGCCGTCCTCGACCATGCGCGAGCAACCTGCGGTCAGGCAGGCAGCTCAGTAATCGTATGCAATAATCACCTCGCTGTGACACGAATTGCCTCTTGCAGTTGCGCCGGAAGCTGACAGAATTTCATGGCTGCAGCGTCTCAGGCGGGCGCAGCTGACCGGCCCCAAAATTCAAGCACGGTCGTCAAGAGTGTCAGCAGCAAAAATGAGATGCGCAGCACGCCTTAGGCCCGGGCTTGCAGGGCAGTTGATTGCAGACATCAGAACCCGCTGCAGGGGAACATGAATTCCGCCACGCGTTGCTATACGGCTCCTTATAGTTTCCTTGAATATTTCGTGAGCCTGAGGGCTGGGCTACGGCGGCGTGCAGTGGCCAGTAGTGAAGTTCGGCGAGGGTAGGTTGTCCCACCTGGTGGTGTCGTAGATTGCCCGCGCAGCCCAGATGTGGGGGCGTCATGGCCGCATCGCGCGCAGGCCCTACCGATCCTGCAGCTGATGCAGAGCCCCGTGGCCCTGCGCGCGTGCTCAGCACATTCTGACAGGCTGAATGCTGTCAGATCTCAGCTACACTGCTAGGCACCCTATGTCGGAATCTCCCGAGAGTCCACACATACATTTGGCAATCTCCGGCACCTCACCTGGGCACAAGTGTATTGTTGCGGATCAAAGTGCACTTAGTGAAGCTTTGAAAGTGATTGAGGCTGCGTGCCGCCGCTGATGGACGGTCTGGCGTTATAAAATTGGGTGGGTTGTGTGCAGTCCCTGCGGCGCCGTGCCACTTGAGGTCATAGCCGTGCCGCTGATCACATGGTGCCTTTACGGATAGCGCGTACAAGAGGTCTGCAGCGCGTGTTGATCGGCGCATCCCAGCGATGGGCCGCCCCGCTTACAGCGAGTGCCGCAGGGTGCGCTATAATGGTCACAAGCAGAGGACTTGCGGGACAAGAAGGCAGATCATTCTATGTGTGATCTTGACTGCTATGTCTTGACACTTGCTTCAGCAGTGCATTGCCGTTCAGCTGCCAAAATGAATCTTGTCCATCTGTGCAGGTCGATTGCTGCCCAGTCAGCAGATGTCGGTGCCGCGTCTCAGCACCTCAGATTGTTGGCGTCCCAGGCGCACATCCAACAGCAGCCGCTGCCGCAGCAGCTTCAACAGCAGCATCCAGCAGGCAGCTCGACCACGGCGGCAGCAGCTGCGGCAGCAGTTGCAGCGGCGGTGGCGGCGGCGGCCGCGGTGTCACTGGCTTGCCAGCTCAATCCCAGCATGTCCCACTGCGAGGCTGCACCGCAGCACGTCTCCGGTAAGGTGGCACCGTCGTCGGCGCTCAGCGTAAAGGCTGCGCCAAATTCATCAGGAATGCCAGCATGCAGCGAAGCGCAGCAGCAACAGCAGCAGCCTGAGGCTCTGAGGCGACCATTGCCCATGACACATGATGAGGTGGGAATCCTGCTTCGCCTGGAGGGTCTATCGCATAACCTCTGATGTGCCGACTATTGCACAGGGCAGCGACCGTCCTTTGATACATCCAGCCATCTTGTTGCATTCTTGCGCATCTTGATGTGGCAAGTGTTTGACATGGCAAGTGGATTTCCAGGCGATGTGGCACGCCTGAAGAGCTGCATTGCACTGCACTTTCAGGTGTCTGGTGGGCTGTCAGGAGACAAAGCACGCCTGAAGCGCTGGCTGGCTGCCACTGGCAGTGACATTTCCGGCCTGGACATTGGCGCCTCACCTGCGGTATGGCTTTGTCCCCAGTCCTCTATGCAGACAAGCTCTCTGATAAGATGTAGTTGAGTTGAAGACGTAGTTGGGTGTACAGGCGTTTGTTGGGCTTGGAACACATGCATGGTGTCGCGCTCAACACTGGCAGCGCCCAGCGTATGGGTACCAACCGATGCAAGACATAACCTTCTGCTTCCCCACCCTGCAGGGGCCGGGCGCGGGGCTGAGCCTCACACGCAGCCACGACGCCGCAGTGGCAGGTGTGGTGCTGGATCATAGCAACCGTGGTTGCAACCCTGTGTTGCTTCATCAAGCGCAGCTGCAATGGCCGTGGCGTATGCATGCTGCAAGGCACCTCGGCAGTTAATTGGCCGGACCATGACAGCCACCTTGAGCATTCACACTCAACACTGTTGCGCAACAACAGGCGGCTGGCTGTCGCGGGCGTGGCACTGGCTCCGGCCCGCCAGCGATGACGTCACAATTGCAGCCTTTCCGCTGGTGACAACAGTGTCTGCCGCCACAGCCACGCAGCACCCGCTGCTGGGGCCCGACTTTCAGCGCCTGCTGCAGGAAGGCAAGATCACGCATGTTCTTTCCCGGTGTGTGCATGTTTTGCCTGCTTGTTCTTAGTGCCAACTTCCGCGTGACGGAACGCTAGCGTGCAGTGTGATGGGCGACAATTTGGCGCCTGTCGCAAGAGAGTTTGCAACAGATGATGTGCTCCTGTTTTGCATGCATCATGGCACTGTCATCAACAGGTCTGCAGTATGCTGCTGCTCCTCTCAAACCTCACTTTTCTTACCATTTGCAGGGGCGCTGGACGACAGGGCCGCGGTCATGCTGCTGCTGCTCATCGAGAGGTGCGCTCCGGTCTGCAGTCTCATGGCAATCCCTCTTGCAATGTTGCAGCCGACAAAGTTGCCAACTCATAAACCCGCACGCATCAGCGCACATCTCTGCTGTGGTGTGGCACTCCACCTGGGAATAGCGTGGGACAGTCTGTACTCGTGCATCGTGCAGCAGAGGCAACATTCACGTTTTACAGTGTGCGGCTGACGGATGCAGGAAGCGAGAGGAGCGGTCGCCGCTGGCGCCGTGGTTGAATCTGCTGCCGCGGGATTTCGGCACGCCTCTGCACTTTGAGTGAGCTGCCTGCTGCCGGTTGACATCTGCACGAATGCTAGTGGCTCTGCCAGCTGCGCTTGATGCAGCGGAGGCGCTGGCATCATGGCACATGCATACTACATTGTCATGCTGACCTGCTGGCTTCCTTCCTTCAAACACATCGCCAGTCTAAGATAGTATATGTGCCGCAGGGAGGAGGAGCTGAACGAGCTGCGAGGCACAACCCTGCACGCAGCAACCAGGTAATCCCGGTGCTCAGCAACAATCATCATGGTCATTGTTACTTCATGTTGAGGTGACGCAAGCAGTCAGGTTGCTGTCGTGTCCATGCGTTGAGCTGCAGTCACCTCATTGTGACCAACACTTGGAGGTTGTGTGGCAGAAGCACGAGCAGGTGCCCAGTGAGGGTCCAGCTCCAGCTCCAGCTGCCGTTCACTTGACTACAGCGTGCTGCGATGGCTTGCATAGGATTGCATGTGAAGTGCAGAGCGGCTCAGCCTCCAGCATTTATTCCCGCCACCTTGCATGCACGGTCTGAGCCAGACAGCTGCTGGTGGACTGGCATGCTTGCAGCCAGGACACATAGCTTGTCGCAAAACCTATCAGACACTTACTACTTGAAAATGTAAGTCTAGACTGAACTTGCAGGGTGAAGCAGGAGCAGCTGCCAAAGGTATGGGCGCGGCTGCAGCCCATCGCGCACGACCTGCTGCGCAAAGCTGGCGAGACTGCAGACGCCACCTACAGCGACTTCGTCTGGGCCTTCTCCATCTTCTGGTAGGGTTCGTGCATGGCAGTGGTCGCAAAGATTCCACCTCTGGCTGCTCATGTGAAGGGCACAGTACGTACTGCATCTTGCCAGGTAATGGGCGCCCGCTGTCTGCGGCATGTCTTCGGACGGCAGAACCCATGCTTGGTGGGTTCTGTGTGTAGGTCCCGTGCGCAGAACCTGCCGACATCAGGCGTTTTGGCCGACGAGGTGACGGAGGCGCTGGTGCCAGGACTGGACTTCTGCAACCACGCAGCCGGCCCGACGTGCCGCTGGGAGCTGCAAGGGGATCAGGTGCAGACAATTTGCCGTCACCTGAACGATTGCCTGGGAATTGGTAAAATGTTCCAAAGGCAGGTGCACGCAGTAACGCCACTGGGTTGCCCCTGTTGGCTGCCGCTGCGCGAAAGCATGCAGAAACATGATTTGCGGGAGATCACTTGATGTGAGTCAGTCTCCCGAGTCGAAGAACTTGCGGACTCCACTCTTGAGTATTTGCTGCCGTGTGCTGTTGCGTTGGGTTGCCAGGGGGTTGCCAGATTGGCCCGATGGCGCACTTAAATGCTGAAGTCACCGTCACAGGTGGCGTTGATGACGCCGCGGCGGTGGCAATCCGCACCGAGCTTCAATGACTTTGGCAAAGATGTTCCATGTTCACGTGTGCATCTTAGTTTGCACCATCTGCACAAGTGGTGCTGGTGGCGCCGCGGTGGTGGCGGCCTGCGGCAAACATCGGTGACGCTGTCATGTCTGACCAGGTACAAATTACAAAATTCATCAACTTGATTTGGCTGTCTCCATCTCCCGCACAGGTTGTGCTCGTGGCGCCCCGGCGGTGGCAGCCCGCACCAGGCACCGAGCTGGCGATTACATACGGCGACAAGAGCAACGAGGAGCTGCTATTTCACTACGGTGGGTCTCTGCTGACTGAAATTGTGACCTGGGGCATCTTGACTCGACAGCCAAGCCGAGGCACAGCTGGCGACGCACCATGGCAAAAGGCCTGCAGTCACACTGCCAATCTGCCCGTGGCTCCCAGCAAACGGGGTTTGGCTTTGCATGTGAGGAGGAGATCCAGGTGATGTGACCTAGCAACATCAAAATGCGTGTTGAATGCACTACAGCAATGTACTCTGTAGCGTATTGCGGTTGGCCAAGCTGAAGCTGCATTTTCAGCAACCGCTGCTTTGGCCCTGTGGCTGCTGAAGAGAGCGAAGGAGCTCGGCTGACTGACGATCTTTCGAGCTCGAACATGTTGCCAGCAAGTAGGAGGCATTGTTCAGAGGTAGTCATGGAGTCGACATGCAGGAGTACTGTCTGCATACCTTGTAGGCAAACTTAATGTCGACTTGCTGAGGGTCTCCTGCTGGAGGCTGCAAGATGGAGCGAGGATGTATGTGCTTGTATACAGACATGATGGGCGTGCAGAACAGGATAGTTGCTTTGCGCTTAGGTTTTGTGGCAGTTGCAACAGACCAGACGGCAAATTTGATCGTTTTACGCCGACTGTCCCCATCTGAAGACTGGGGCGAGAGGACACGTTGCTACCTGTATCCGGAGCAATGCCGCTGTTGCTCAGAATGTCACTTGATGCTCACAAGTTCTCTGCAGGATGCACATCCCCACGATGTGCTGATGGTGGCGTGTCCGCTGCCACTGGCCGAGGAGTGCGGCGAGGAGATGCACTGCTCCGATCACCCGAGGCAGAATGCCATTGTCCACTTCTCGTTTTTTTACTCCTGCTCAAAGTTTTCATGGAGGACGCCAACCTGCATGATGTGCTGATGGTGGCATGCCCGCTGTTGCAAACCGAGTAATGTGGCGAGGGGATCAAATGTTGGCATGCACAACTGTGTGCAGGCTGTTTGTGGATTGTGAATCCCCACGATGTGCTCATGGTGGCGTGCCTGCTGCCGCTGGCCGAAGAGTGGGGCGAGGACACGCACTGCTCTTGAGTATCTGAACAAAGACGCCAACCCCGGACAGTCTTTCCTGCTTGCAGGCTTCGTGGAGGACGCCAATTCACACGATGTGCTCATGGCAGCGTGCCCGCTGCCGCCGGCGGAGGACTGGGGCGAGGAGATGGACTGCTCTCATCATCTGCCGCAATGTGCCATTGTCCCTCAGTAATCCAGCCCGCACATGCAGGGTTCGTGGAGGACGCTAACCCGCACGAGGTGCTGATGGTGGCATGCCCGCTGCCGCCAGCTGGTGATTGGGCCGAGGAGATCACTGCTCTCATCATCTCAAGCCAGATGCCATCCTGCCTCAACTTCTCGAGTGTTCACACACAGGGTTCGTGGAGGATGCAAATCCGCACGATGTGCTCATGGTGGCGTGCCCGCTGCCGCCGATGGAAGAATGGGGCGAAGAGATGCATGCGCGTGCAGCGCTGCTGGCTGCGCAGGACCTCACGCCGCAGCTGTTCCTGCCACGGCCGCAGCCCAGTCACAGGTGGGTTTCCGGATAGGTCCGACTGCTCCAGATCCTCCATCAGTCACCTTGCAGCCCTGGGACGGACTCTCCGCAGCTGACCGCGCCAGGCTGCAGCAGTACTCCACGTTGAGTTCGAATGGTCAAAGCTTCTCAAATGGTAATCTGACCCCTGAACGAGGCTGCAACAGGCTTTGTCTGTGCCGCTGGCGGCACCTGCGAGGTGCCCACCACAGGTGGCCGCCGAGCTGCAATCAGGCTCAACCTCTCAGAGGCTGTCCGCGTCATTCTGTTTGCCGTTCATGCAGGGACCTCCCGCCAGAGGCATTTGCGACGCTGGCGGCGCTCGTGATGGACCCACCGCAGCTGGCCGCTGCACTGCGGCGAGCTGAGGCGCAGCATTCCGAGGAAACGTTTTCAGCCATCAAAACAGCAGCGGGCCCCACGGCGGATGCAGGGGGGCAACCGGCTGCGGCGTCGGAAGCAGGCGGCGGGCAGCAGGAAGCGGCGGCGGCGGCCGGCCTGCGCATGGCGGTGCTCACCAGCGCAGCGCGGCTGCTGGAGGCCAAGGCGAGCTCCTGACCTGATACATTTGGACATGCTGGGCCGGCCTGTATGAAGATCTTTGTGGATGGTAATGCAGCAGCTAAACAGGGACCGCCGATGGTCGGAGGCCAAAGCACCGCAAGCTCCCGTGCAGCGCCAGATTTTGAAGCTCAGCTTCGGGAAGTGCAAAGATGTTTTGGTGCCCTCCTAGATCAACGTGTAGAATGCAAATTGCAAAATGCAGGTGGCAGAGATGGAGGGTCCAGATGGCACAGGCCCCTTGGAGCAGGATGTGGCACACCTCTCCCAGGTGTGCAAAGATTTTCACTGTTCTGAGCAGAGTTGCTGAGCAGCTGTCCACCAGAGATGCGCTAGCCAGCTGGACCCTACACGACGTAAAGCGGCATCTACATCGAATGTTCTGCAGATGCCACAGCTGCAGATGACATCACGCCACCGTCGCGCTGCTGTGCAGTCTGGTAGTCATGCTGATCTTTGCCGTCGGCAAACTTGCTGGACTAATTCTCCGTCTCTGCACGCAGATGCGGCTGCCATCATCGGTGCGGGCGTGCCTGGTGTACCGTGCCGGCCAGAAGCGCATCGCCAGGGACTGGCTTGCCATTGCCAACAGGCTGCTGCAGCAGCAGCTGGCAGCCTGAGTCAGGAAGATAACGCAATGACCAAGCGAGATGCTGGAAGCAGACAGCCGCATGTGTGGTGGGTGAGAGCGGCTGGTCACATCTGAGCATTTGCACAGACAATTTGCCCGTTATCAGCAGGCAGCTGACGGGCACTGAAAGAAGCCGTAGCAGTAACAGAGGATATGGAAGCGACAGGTCGTTGGATGTGCACAACCTTGAAGATCGGTAGTTGAAGCGACAAGTCTACAAACATTGATGTTGTTCTGTCGCTGTGTGCAGTAGGGAGTCCGCGTTTGCTGGACATCCGACCATACGTAGATGAAACATCACCACTTACATGACCCAATGCTGCACACATGCACACCACTGACCGATATGAGTGATGCTGCCCCTGAGCTTGTACACAACTGCACCACACATCACCGTACAGGACGCCAATTGCGCCACATTCTTCTGCATCTTGTTCGCAACTCTGGTGCAATCATTATCTGCTGACCAACTATATAGCGAGCAGCATTCGAAACACGGTTCAAAGACAACAAGCAAAGCGGATGGTGTTTGGCAACCCGATGTGCCGGTGTCGCAGCGCCATGCACCTCGCAAGTCAAAGTTGAGCTCTTTGTGGCTTCAGAACTGGCCCTTATCCCACATGCCCATCTCATCTGGCTGAATTTTGTCAAGATGATGCCACAAACCTTCGCCGCTGGCACAGCCAGTCACATTTCTCCCTGCAAAGCGGGCCCCGTCCGGCGAATGCATCCGTGTCAGTCCGCAAAGGAGACGGTGTTGGGGGAGCACCGCCGCTGCGGCCACTCGAATGGGCATCCTGTTGTTCCGAGATCGGTTGCTGACATTGCCTGGGTGCCCGCTGCTTTGCCTTGATCAGGTGCCGTCAGCCCGCAAAGCGGACGGTGTCGGGCAGCACGATCCGCCGGCCCCGCAGCGCGACGCAGCCGACGTCGATGTTGGGCTGCTCGTGGTCGTCGTGCCACGCCGTCATCATGTCCTCCGAGTCGATGAGCTTCACCAGGGCGAGGCTGCCGGCGTGCCGCCGCACCAGCTGGATGTCCAGCCTGCGCCAGACGGGAGTGACTCAGCCCGATATATTGAGGTGGACAATTGTGTTGCATTGTTATCTTGTCTTCTGAGTTGAGTTGATGAGGCTGCCAGTGGGCCTCATGCACCAGCTAGATGTCCAGTCTCTGTACACAAGGTGAACAGGGCGGACTTGGCAGGAAACTGCAGAATGCTGACAATGTGCAAAAAAACTAGCAATACAGCTGCAGCAGATGAATCCACTGTGCGCGACCGCCAGATTCCGGTGACTGCAAAGCTTCGTGGCCATCAGATCGCGGCCGCTGGTGCACGGTCAGCGTTGGCGGCAGCTGCAGTTGCATCCCATATCTCGATTTTCTCTGGTGGCGGTGACAGGCTGCATCGTCCCTTGAGCCTGGTGGCCAATTGCGATCATAGAAGATACACAGGCACACAGACTGCAGTCGGTCACACTCACATGTTGCGGCCGTCGGTCGAGCGGTCAGCATTGCGGGCGGCTGCGCCGTTGCCAGGGCCCCCGCCGGCAGCAGCAGCAGCACCGGCGCCACCTCCGCCGCCGCCTGTGGTTGCATAAACAGGTAATAAGTTGCCGATTGCTCAGCACAACATGCATGCTCTGCACGACGGTATGCATCCTGCACACGGCTGCACCCGAGGCTCTGAGGCCACCACCACTTGAGCAGTGATAGTCCCTCACTTCCCCAATAAAGATAGGAAGAGTAAAACGGAGGACACATCACATTAGATGTGCACCTGCTGCATCGGGCTCCTCCACGAACATATCCTCGTCCGCCTCCGAATCCGAGCCCACCAGTTCATCCAGCGGCACCAGCTGCGGGTCCTGGACAAGCACCACAACAATGTCAGCTGGTGTACCAGTCGGCCTTGAGATGCGCTCTTTCGGAGCGAACAAGCCGCCTGGCAGCATTGCCCTGTGTGTAGTGCAAGATGTTCTATGTGTAGTGCAAAGACTATGTGGAATGCCCTATGTATAGTGCAAAGAGAACTCGTGGCTGCGCTCGCAAGAGGTGTGCAGCTCATGGCCGTTGTACAGGTGTAGCTGCATCACAAAGTCCTCCACCGACGCGCCGCCGCTGTTCCGGCAATCAAGGCAGTTGGCCGTCCTGGCCGCACAACAGCACAAATATCTGCGTTACCTGCTGACATGATGCTTCGCTCAGGATCCTCACCTGGAAGGCCTCCAGCTCGAAGTCGTCGTCTGACTGCAGCTCCATCAGGGCATCCTCCATCGCCGCGCCGCCGCCGGCGCCAGGCACCACGGCGACGCCCAACAGCTCCGCCGCTTCTGCTGCTTCTGCTGCAGCGGCAGCGGCAGCGGCAGCGGCAGCGGCTGCGGCTCCTGCCTCCGGTTCTGTATCGGCATCACACGAATCACATCACTGCAGCAGCGAGTCACCCAGACGACCTAAACAATCAGAGTTTGCGACGTCGCAACTATCCTCAGTTCTGGCTGCTCGCAGACATGCCAGTCATACCGCCTGTCCAGTCCTGCCATCCTTCACAGCTGCCGAACTGCGTTCCCACATGCATGAGAGCAACATGCTCCTGACCAGGACCTGTACAGAGGGTGCAGGATTTGAATTCATCACCATTGGCAGCGGTGGCCCTGGCTGCTGCGCACATTGTCGCGCGCTGCAGCTGCCCTGCCGAGCTGCTGCATGCACTGCCAAGCACTTCGAGTGGCTGTGTCACAAACACGACAGCTGAGCAACCATGCCCTCACCGCACTGCCTGTGCGAGCTCATTGGCGTCGTTGGCGGTGAAGGCCCTGCTGCCATAGATCAGGGGCCCAACAGCCCTGCTGCTTGAGCCACCACATCTGGAGAGCCTCGAAAAAGCGACGGGATCTGCTGGCAGTGAGATGATGTGCACCTGCAGGGGCAGTGGGGCCGTCGGCGTCGGCGTGGACGTCCGCGTCACCAGCGGCTGCATCGCCAGCGGCTGCCCCGGCCGCCGTGCAGGCCGCTTCTGACGGCAGCTCCCATGCCGGCGCATCGCGCAGTGCGTCGTCCGACGCATCCGTCGCAGCCGCCAGTGGCACTGCAGGCAGGTGAGCAATGAGACGACTCAGCAAGACCATCGGACAAGGCAGCCATGTGGTCGAGACAACTGGCAGTGCGGCTTCTGTTGCATCTGACGCAGCCGCCGGTGGCGCTGCAGGCAGAAGAGCAGTCACTGACTTGAATCCAGCAACACAAGCTCAACTGCCTGGTGCCTGGGCACTGGGCAGTGCAAGCATCCTGCTGCATTCATCTTGGACGCCACTGACATCGCAAGCAAAAGGGCACACAGCATAAGTCAAAGCCTCGAGAGGGCAGGCACCACGCTGAGCTGAAAGGCAGTGCGCTCCATGGTACCTGGCAGCTCCGCATAGCTGAGCGGGTTGTCAAAGGCACGAAGCTGACTGCGGGTGCCGTCCAGCTTGCTGGCAACCACCGCCGACTCGGCACGGTCGAAGAAGCGGAACCACGCCACCGGCCGCAGCCCGCCTCCGCCTGTCACATTGTGAACATGGATGAAACGGTGGATCAAACATATCAAGCGTTTGGTTGCGGCTGACACCAGTAAACCACGAGGACTTAGGCTCAGCATGGTTTTGACTGTGTGGCACCCGCCAGTCACGCACTGCTGCATTGAGTAAACCAGTCACTCAGCTGAGCTGGGGTCCCACATCGTGCCTTGCACTCTGGGCGACAGAGTGCCACTGGAGAGTGTTCGTACATACTGCAGCCCCGCACCTGAGCGCGGCCGCCAGCCCTGCCAGAATTTGAACCACTCGCCAGCAGGCGTGAGGCCCTGGGCGAGAGCTTGAAATGTATGCAGGTTCGTGCATTGGGAGAATTCACTTAAGCGTAGTGCGAGCCCCATACCTGAGAGAGCAACCGCCAACCCTGCTCGAAGTCGACCCACTCGCCCGCCGATGTGGTACAGGCAAGAGTTCGAACTGCATGCCGATGTGTGAAATGAAGAGTTGCATGCATCAAAACTGCAAGCCCCGCACCTGACGGCGGCCGCCAGCCCTGCTCGAACTCGAACCACTCGCCCGCAGACGTGGTGCCCCAGGCAACGACCCTGGGCACATTTCCAGCCACGGCTGCGGTCTCCAGCGTCGCCAGCCCCTCCCTGCTGGTGATGTTGTCAAATGCCATGCAGGCACTGTCGCCCGCGACACCCTGCAGGGTGACATGTGACGGAGGACAAAGGCTGTCAGATGCTGCAATCTGGCCACCGCCCATGGCCCGTGTGCTGTCAGTCCATTATCATCAGATACGCAGACAAGCGTGCGCCGACAGGCTTCAGCACCTACAATTTTCGACTTATTCACCTGCATTCGCCCCAGGACGGACTGCGCGTCTGCCCGCACGCTGCCGTCGGGCCGAGCCCCCAGCGCGGCATGCCAGTTGCCGAGGAACAGCACGCCGGTGCGCAGCGGGCAGCTGAAGTGGCCGGCCCGGGACACCGCCACCCTGTCGATGGATGCTGCAGGGGCATACAACCGCCATGTCAACTCAAGACCGCGCAGGACGAGCAGGTGGTAGTCTGCACGTTGTGTAGGATTGAAGGATGCAACCGTGCACAGCAGGCAGCTGCATGTGTCTTCACAGTGCTTTGATAGCAAGGCGCAGGGGTTGCAGCGCTTGCCGACGTGGTTTGCGGCTGTGGGCGGCGGCGCCTGCAGCAGCGGCAGCAGGCTGGCGTCCAGCATGGCGTTGGGTTGCTCGGGGGGCGTCACCATGCTCTTGCCCCGGTGCTCGTGCCGTGCAGCCATGTTTGCACACACCTGCGGGTAGCCGAGCACCGCAGTCTCACACCGGAAGCACCGCGGGGCGTGCAACTGCAGGTTGACATCGTTTCCCTTGCAGGCGCATGTCACAGCAGGCGCCACAGAGGATGTCCCCACTGGCACCCCGTGGGGATTGGCCATTGCGGTCCTGCAAATACTACGTGGGTTTGCCGCTGGACTTGCGCTGCTCCAAAAAGCAAACTGTTGTGCAACCCGCTGGCACTCTTTAGCTTTACACCTGTGGGGCACGACATGCCGTGTGATCGCAGTTGCTTACCTTATGCAGTTTGTCCAGCGCGGCAGGCACATCGGCTTGCTTGACGCCTGCCAGCAGCAGGCGCCCCAGGCCCATGCCCTGCAGCAACGATTGCACCCTGATCACTGCTGCTTCATAACAGCGGGAAGCGCCCATGTGCAGCGTCTGCTCTTGGCATCAACACTGATATCGAATATGCCGGAGCACTGACGGAAGACAATCCGCTGCTTGCGGCTCCTCTGACAGGTGATGTCTCACAGAGACACAGAATCAGGCATATCAAGCTGGTGGATGCCCTCACCATCTCCAGCTGCTGCTGCAGCATGAGCAGGAAGTGCTCCAGCTCTGATGTGCTCCAGGCCTCCACTCGCACACGGCTCCTGTGGGGCATGAGATCCCACCGAGCGCCGCTGTCAAATACCACCTGCAGGGGAATATAAGGCGTCAGAGCATTTCAGAGCACATCAGCAATGGCTCTGGACAATTTTTCAGCCAAAGAAATACACCTACGAAATACCTACGAAATACACCTCGTATAAGAGTTTGTCACAGGCCTTGCAAGGTGAAGCAACAAGGTGTAGTCGTGAGTGCAGGTATCATCGAGGCTGCAGACATCACCTACTGCGGGGAGCCCCAATTCAATGTCAAGACATGCCAGAATTTCTATGTGCTTGATCAACTTGTGCGGCAGACAGAAGGCGCTCCGGTGTGCATTTGTTGAATCCGCATGACTGATGTGGAAGCAGGTTGCTCCAAAAACCTAAAAGACGATCGTCTACATGCCGAGTGCTTCCTGATTGCACCTGGGCAGGGATGCGCAGGCGCTCCACCATGTAGGCGCGGTGCGCCTCCTCTTGCTCGTCCACCGGCAGCCGCCCACCCTGAAGCAGACCGCACACATGTCAAACGCGGAAGTCACACCAGAACATGCCATTCCGAGATGGAAGGATGCGTGGACATCTCCTGCACATTTGCCAACAGCAACCATATATACTGCAGCAAGGAGTGCATGCTGCATTGCGGATCGCCCCTGGCAGAGCATGCCGTATGGCATTTCAACTATCAGCCTTGGACACTGTGGGAACCACCACTTTCTTCGACTGCCTTGGTGCCAGGATTTGCACAGATGGACTCACCAGCAGGATGCCAATGACGTGCACATTGGCGCCCAGCCCCGAGCAGTACGACTCCCAGTGGTTGGGCACGAACATGTTGTCTGCGCCAGCAGGAGGGACATTACAACATTGTGCAATCACCTGATGCACTACACACCGGGACATTACAACATCGTGAAAGCACCTGATGCACTATACACCCGCAAACTTCCTGATTGCAATGACCTGCCCCATAGATGCCAGAGCCACAGCACAGTGCCGCATGCGGTCGAATGAGCCTTCCGTGGGGCACTGTGCTGCTGCATTGCATGCCACAGGCTTCAAGTTTCCCTGCATAGCTGTGTAGCCGCTGCACCAATGTCCTGTTGAGTGCTGGATGCCGAAAGCAAGTTCATGCACGCTGAAGCCAGCACGTCCTCCCTGCCTGCCTGCTCAGTACCTGCCCAGTACTGCATCATGCCCTCGTCGGTGCCGCCATCGGTGAACAGAGCCCGGAAGCGCACCGCGGCCAGCGGCGAGTCCCGCACGATTGTGCGATACAGCGCCGGCCAGTCCACAGCCCCACGCCCGGTGGTCTGCGTGGCAGCCACAGGATGCGCACTTCTCAATGCACATCTCATTAATTGCTGAACTGTGCTGGCAGAGCAAGCACAACGGAGCATACTATGTCACCGCACGCATTGCTACATGCGACGTCTTGTGTTGGCATGCCCAGGCTGACACAGCATGACTCGTAACGAAGCGATACACGCTACGGAGCTGACTGCTTCAGGTACTTGGCCTCACCTCATCTATCAGACGCAGTACATCAAGCACGGCAGCACTGATCACCTGCAGTTTGAGGTCATAGACCTTCTCCAGGCGCCGCTCCCACGCCACCGGCAGCGCGGCAGCCTGTGCAAAGCGCTTCGACGCACACTGGCACAACGCAGCGTCGCGCAGCGGCAGGTGACCCAGAATGTGTGCCAGGCATTCGGTGGGAAGTGAGTCAAGCCCACAAGCGGACACCATGCCGGCCTCCGAACAGCTGCACATGATTCACTCCTGAAATGAGCTGGCTTCACGCTTCAACAGCGTAGGTGTTGTAAAGTGACTGTGACGCTAATGATGTGTCGGGGCTGCATCTGATGCACGACCAGAGGGTAGCAGACCGTACACGCACATTCTGGGAGGACTCAAGCGCGGCCGCCTGCTTTCATCAGCCGACTGGATCAAGCAACACCGCGCAGCAAGGTGACAAAAAGCTGGACGAAAAGTTTTAGACTGGTGCATACTAACACATCACACAGGATGATCTACGCAGGACTCGAACCTGCAATCTTCCGCTCCGTAGGCGGACGCCTTGTCCAATTGGGCCAGCAGACCTTCCGATAGTATCAGTTTTCAGACAAAACTGCATATGTATATAAATAGCCGTCGGCAGTTTAAAGACGGCACAGGCCTTTGTGTCTGCCCTGGTGCTCTAATGCGACGTGATCCAGCATTGAATGTTGTGTGATCAGTGGAGTACATGAGACATCCGATAACCGCCGTCAATGTCATTGGCGCAGGCCTTGTCCAGCAGCAGTGGCCTGAGCCTTTTTGGGACAGCCGGCACTATCAGTGTGGCAGAGCGACATTCCTCGTGTGCCTTCGGGTGCATTTCGTGACAATTGCTGTTTGATCTGGTGCTGCACAGTAACCCCGCAGGGTCTGCCTGCGGCGGGGCAGTATATAGGATGTAATCACCGTCGATGTCAATGCATGATGCTGCTCTTTTCCGTGGGCCACTGTAGAAATGTGTGTGCGCGACATCCATTGTGCAATCTCGGTGCCATCGGTGGTGATTGCTCTCTGGTCTGGCGCTGCATGTATCATACCACCGCAAGTTCAACCAGTGGCACTGCATGCGGCATCATCTCCATCGGCGAACATCGGCTCCACAACCCGTACATTTGCTCAGCTTCTCATGGGTTCATTGAGAGGTCGGCTACCAACGTGCTGGAGTAGTGGGCTCTGGACGTATCTGGCCATGTATGGTGCTACTCAGCGTGTGGAACAATTTGATCAACAACACAGATGATGTAGGGCATGCCTGCCCGCCGTACATGTTTATGGTCGTTGTTGACAAGTAAAACGTCCACTTGCTCTCGAAGTTTAGTGGTAGAAGCTTCCTGCCATCACACATGAGCAGTTGATGGCACGGCAGCAGCGATCGCCACAGCTGCGATCCGCGCTCAAGCACATGTCCTGTGCTAAATAACGGCAGCTGGTATACCAGGCAGGCCCCGCTGCATCAGCAGATGGAATCTGGCCGGTTGGAATGCCTGCTTGGACATGCCATCAGTGTGCTTTGTGCCATTGTTGGCCGCGGGGGACTGTGCCATAAGGCGTCATTTCGCCAGCAGTCAAGGTGCGGTGGAGATGATCACAATTCAAAGTTTCAAACAACCGCAGGGTGCCCATCGATCGTCAGCGGCACTCCGTGAACTCGCAATGTTTCAGGCTACAACTGCATTCTGCATTCATGACCATCAATGGTGGCATTGTGAGAGAATTTAAAGCTGGATCTTCAGAACTGACTGGAAGCTGTTCAGCTGACTGCAGCATCCTCTGCTGCCCCAAAATTCAGCGCCCTTTGGTGCACACAGGCGATTGCATGGCAGAAGGCAGGGCGTTCGTGCGTACATCGCAGCAGTAGCTCTCAGACCGTTTGATCACCGCAGCTGCACGTCTTCTGCAGCGGTTTGGTCAATTGTAGCCCAAGAAATGTTGGGTAGGGCAGGCAGCTTGCTGCCTCGCCTGCGCCAAGCTTACGCAGCGTCCAGCAGCAGCGCTGTCCAAAACGCGTTGCAATGCGTGGGCAGCAGGAGCTTCGCCGCTGAGCCGGCGCCAGAGAGCTCGGAAGATGCCAGTGTCACAGTGCAGGTCAAGCCCAGCGATCACCATGTGCACTTGCGGCAATTTGATAGATGCCACCATGTTGGATCGTGTTCCAACGAGACATATGCGTTCTTGACTTTCAAGGCAGCTGCGAACCCATTGCGGCCAGCTGAGTGGAAGCACGTGGTGGCATGTTGCGGGGCGGCGGCACAGCGGCGCAGACAGCACAGGACGATTGTATATGGCCCTACAGCTGGTCTGCACAGCACCAGCCACATGATCGTCAGCAAAAGTCTGACAATGCGAAGCAGCGATGTAACGCCGTCATATCTTACGGTGTGTAGGTGAAGGACTATGTGGGTCACCGTGTCGATGGACCCAGCACCACGGTCACAGCGACCAAGGCGGAGCTGCTGTCGTACTTCGAGCAGATGTACCGCATGCGCCGCATGGAGATCGCCGCGGACATGCTGTACAAGTCGAAGCTCATCCGCGGCTTCTGCCACCTGTGAGCCTCCCTCTTGCTGGCATGTCAATCAGCAGCTCAGTAAGTAGTCTGTGAGCTGGTCGACAACATTCGCGCGCAATGATGCCCAACTCCAAGCGTGGAAAAGCCTCACGACGTGGCCCAGCCCAAGCATGGCTGTCACTGTGACATGTCACTGTCACAGATACGATGGGCAGGAGGCGTGCATGGTGGGCATCGGTGCCGCAACAACAGACAAGGACAGCATAATCACCAGCTACCGGGACCACTGCACGCACCTGGTCAAGGGCGGCACCCTGCTGGAGGTGAGGGCCGCCTCTGCACTGCAGCCCCGTTGCACATGTCAGGCCCAGTATGCCCTGTGTGACTGCGATCAGGCGCCTGGCACAAATGTTGTAGGGGTCAATTGCCACAGGGCGGGGCCAGCATGAGCGCTGCCTGCGCATGCGGTTGGTTAACGTATCAACGGCGTGCCACACCTTGTGGCACCTGGTTTTGGACGGTTTGGAAGGCAGTCACAGGAATTGGCCGCATGCTTTGGCAGGTGATGTCGGAGCTTCTGGGGCGGGTGGACGGCGCCTCCAAAGGCTACGGCGGCTCCATGCACATGTACCGCAAGGTGTGCAGATGCTGCTGTGTTGATCTGATTTGGCGACGTCCGGCATCTGGCTGGCTTGGGCATATCTGCAGTATCGGCAGGGGCAAGTGGGAATGCATGTCCACAGGATGGTGAGAGTGCTGAGTTATCCTGCTGTGTCTGGTGGGTGCACAGGAGACCAACTTCTACGGCGGCAATGGCATCGTGGGGGCGCAGGTGCCGCTGGGTGCGGGACTCGGCTTTGCGCACAAATACCGCAAGGATGGCAGCATCTCCATGACACTGTGAGTACGCTGTTTCAAGCCAATCACACCTCGTAGTGTCAGCCTGTCTTGTCAGCTGCTGTGAGAGGCCAAGCTTCCTCACTATAATGGTGTTTCCAGCAACCTGCACATTTAGAAGCAGCGCGGCAACTTGGAACTGCTGGTTTAGTCACTGCCCAACCTATCCGCACTGTGGTCGGCTGCTGATGCTTCTTATGTGCTCAGAGGGCCTATACAGCAATCAAACCACCGTCGTGCTCTGGGACAACATTCCATAACTTGGGGCGGCGCATCACATTAGGGGCAGCTGTGTCAGGCGTTCAATAGTATTGCTGCGCTGTGGAAAATGGGGAAAATCTTGTCCAGCTTCACACACATCCATGTTCGTGCCCAGACACGGCGATGGCGTGGCAAACCAGGGGCAGTTGTTTGAGGCGCTCAACATTGCAGCGCTGTGGGAAATCCTCATCAAGCTTCACATATATCCTCTTTTGTGCACAGGCATGGCGATGGCGCGGCAACCCCGGGGCAGCTGTTTGAGGCGCTCAACATCACGGCGCTGTGGGGCCTTTGACCAAGATCCGAATGATTGTGTGCTGCTGCATTCTGACAGGTATGGCGATGGCGCGGCAAACCAGGGGCAGCTGTTCGAGGCGCTGAACATTGCGGCGCTGTGGGACCTGCCGACGCTGTTCATCTGCGAGAACAACCACTACGGCATGGGCACCGCCGAGTGGCGGGGCTCCAAGTCGGCCACCTTCTACTCGCGCGGCGACTACTGCCCGGGGCTGAAGGTCGACGGCATGGACGTGCTGGCTGTGCGGCAGGTGATGAGGCGTCGCCAGGATGACGGTGCTGTGTCTCCCGATGTGCTTCCAGAGGGAGCTGCGTCCCTGTTCAGCCCCTGGGGCATCGTTGCACACAGCACCATGTTCGGGAGCCACTGTTGTTGTGATGTCTCACATGACATCGACAGGCCATCAGCTGGGCGAAGGAGTATGCCCTGCAGCATGGGCCGCTGGTGATGGAGCTGGACACCTATAGGTGTGCACATGTAGGTAGTGCCTCATTGACAGCGCCGTGGAGTCTCATTTGCCCATCCAACTGCAGTATCTGCTGCGTTCGCACCACAATCACTTGCTGCTTTGGATTGCGACGTCAGTGAGCCAGATGTGCTTATGCACAGGTACCACGGGCATTCGATGTCGGACCCAGGGTCAACATACCGCACGCGTGACGAAATCTCGGCGATGCGCACGCAGCGAGACCCCCTGGAGCAGGTGAGCACACATGACACGCCATCACTTGCACATGCTTGCACCTGCAGATGCACTGTTGCGCCGGCCGAATCGGCTGTTGCGAACGCTGTGCCGGCCGAATCGTCGCTGCAAAGCACGTGGAATCAGCTTGACAAGTCCATATACGCTCCTCACATTTACTGCATGCATTCCTGGTCAGGTACGGCGACTGCTAGTGGACAACAACCTGGCGGACGTCTCTGACCTCAAGAAGATGGAGAAGGTTTGCACATTTTACGACACAACCACCGCAATTGCAGCCATATTGGCAGTGGCCCGTGAGCCACCGTGAAGTGTGAAGCATGACTCACAAAAATATGACACATGTTTAAGCAGCCGCATGCACTTGGCAGCTTGGTGCCTCTGCATGCAGCAGGTTGTGCGCAGGCCTTATGATCAATTTCAGACTCTTGGTACATGACAGTGGTTCCTCCGGATGCAGAGCATCAAGAAGGAGGTGGACAACGCAGTGGCGCAGGCCAAGCAGTCGTCCATCCCGCCGCCGGAGAACCTGTGGAAGAACATCTACTGCGATCCCATTGGTTCGTCGGTCAAGGGGCTGGACTCCTCCGTGAAGGTCAAGCTTTGACGCCTGACTGTGGGGAACCCTCTGATCGCTTCTTCATGCATAGGGGTTCGGCTGGTTTTGTGAGCTGGGTGAGCGGTGAGTGTGCCGGGGCTGAAGCGTGATACACCGCCATGCAATTCATCGTGGTTTGATGGCTGGACTGTGGAGGCGAACGGGTGATGGATTTTTCCTTTGCAACTGTGTAGCAAGCTCGAAGGCTTTGAACTGCTGGCCTGCCACAGCTGTGTTTGGCCCTGTGCCCATTGCAATAACACATGGGGAGATCACCTCTTGAGAGCGGCAATCCCTTGGACCGCTGAGGACCGCCACTTTCCGCCAGGGATCCTGGAGGTGCAGAACCTGCTGCTGCCTGACTCAATTGTGCAGCAGTTGTAACCGTGAGCTAGACCACAGAATCACATGCGTCAGTGCGCACTGCAACATCAGTCTGCTCGCGTGCCCAGTTGCCCACCCTGAACAGAAGTCCACAACGAATGCTTGCACTTTGAAGAAGCTGATCTGAGCTCCTCAGCATAATATAGCCTCCAATTTTCTGTCGAGAATAGCAGCACGACCAAAGCCAGGCCGGTCCGCAGCGACGTGCTCCTTCTGGTCGAAGTTGTGATGATCAGACCGCGACACAGGCGCAGCAGCCAACTCAGCTTCGATAGCTTACCAGGTGCTCCTTATTGAGCCAAACACGGAATTTTGGTGGAGCTGGCACACCGCTGCTCGAGACAGACTCTGATCTGAGCGCCCGGCACCGACTGCCAGGCGGCGCACTTGTCAGCGATGACAGCGCAAGCATGATGTGAGCCACTCGGCTGTCGCGAGACGCCGGCAGCCGCTAATGAGGCGGCTGACCATGCTCGCCTCGCTATCGGCAGGCTCTGCAGGTGTGTGCAGATGTGCAGTCCTGCCCAGATCCCGCCGTCCATGCGGGAAGAAGGACCGCTGTGCGCACCATACCCAAAACCCCCTTATGAGCATGAGGCGACAGAGTTGAGGGGCTGCAGAACATGCCTCTCGGAGGTGTCTTGCAGGTCTTGACTCACCATAACACCTTTCTTTCTCACAGGTGCCATGGCGCACCCGCACGGCCGAAGGCTGCTTGCCGAGCCCGAGCACTGCAGCGTCCGGCCTTGGGAGCAGCACGGTGAGCAGTCAGATCGGCTTGGCTTTGCATGGTGATATTCGCACGCAGCAGAGTCGCACGTGCGCCATCCAGCGAAGCTAGCAACGATGTGCACCGGATATCGCCCACAATCACCCACTGCACCGATATCACCCATGTTGTGAAGTCACACTGATTCACGCTGGCGCAGGTGGTGTTGTGCTTTACGCGTTGGGCATCGTGTACATGGTGCTGGGGCTGGTGATCATCAACAACCACTACTTCATGCCGTCGCTGCGGCGGCTGTCGCACAGGCTGAGGCTCTCAGACGATGTGGCAGGTGCGACTGGCTGGGCACAGGTTTGAAGGTCTGACGAACAGGGGTGCATGAAACGACAGTGCTGCCTTCAGTGTTGATGTTTGCTGCAACAGCATGGATGTTGCACAGGATCCTGATGCTCCACACTGCTAGTGTAGGCGCCACGATTTTTGCGGGAGGCTCGTCGGCGCCCTTTGTATTCTTTGGATTCTTTTCGCTGCTGGCGCCCTCGTCGGCGATCCCATCCGCAGCTGGTATCGCCTCCGCAGTCGGCGCGGGGAACACCAACGTGGTGCATCTGCTTGGCGCACCCTGCACAACTGCCCGACGTTGTGCTGCCGGAGCCCTTCCAAGCTGATATCAACATGCCCGTTTGCTGGCGTTGCTCGTGCCGTGCGCAGTCTTCTCAGCAGTGAACCTCACAAGGCTGGTGCCTCCCACATCTCTGTACACTGGAATCCGCTGAGATTTGCTGGGATCTGAGTCCTCACCTCGACTGTGCGCTTGCTTTCAGCTTGGGGTGCTGGGGGCAGCGGGCGCTCTGTGCATGGCGGCGGATGCGCCCGACAGCTCACGGCGGTTGCCGGCATACCCGCTGCTCCGCGACGCTGGCTGCTGGGCCGTGACAATCCTGGTGCTGGGTGGCATTTTTGCTGACGGCAAAGTGCACTGGTGAGCCCTGTGTTCCCCGCAGCTTGGTGTCACAGTTGCTTTGAACCTCTGGAAACGAGCAGACTGGCTACCGGCGTGCCCGCTGCTCCGCAATGCCGGCTGCTGGTCCGTGACCATCCTGGTCCTGGGCGGCATATTCGCTGACAGCAAGGTGCACTGGTGGGTCCTCTTCCTCGCAGCTTGGTGTTAAGGTTTCGCCCCTCCAGAAAGGAGCAGACTGGCTGCCGGCGTGCCCGCTGCTTCGCGGTACCGGCTGCTGGGATGTGACAATCTTGGTGCTGAGAGGAGTCTTCTGCTGACGGCAAAGTGCACTGGTGAGCCCTGCTTCCCCGCAGCTTGGTGCTAAGGTCCCTCTGGAAAGGAGTACGGCAGTTGCTGGCGTACCCGCTACTTCGTGACACTACATGCTGGGCTGTATTAAATGTGGTGCTGGGTGGCATGTTCTGTGTGGCATGTTCGCTGACGAAAGGGTGCCCTGGTGAGGCATGCATGCCTCCCCGCTGCATGGTGTTGCTGCACAGTATCGCAGATTTGCTGAGAAAAACGGAATGTGCACGGGTGAAGCTCGCATTGTGATTGTGACATATAATGCACCACACGTGGGGCTGTTGTGAGCGAAGCTGCAACGTCTGCGGCATCCTGCCGCCGACATGCCAACCCCTGCGCATTGCCTGGCTGTGGGCTGCAGTGGTGCTGGTGATCTATTTTCACCAGGAGCAACTTCTCCTTTGCCATCAATTGCGCGAGCCAATGGAGTTTGTAGCGCAGCAACCTTGCAGGTACCTGGCTACCAAAAGGTAGTTGATAATAATCAAATGTGGGCGCCATGTCTGGTTACGGCACAAAACACTGGTGCGGTCCATGTGTCTGCAGCCTCCTTCTGTGCTCGGCTTGCACAGCTCGAAGTAGAAAATCTTTCGGTGTGGTGCTTTTCTGGTCCATCCATGACATAACGAGTTCGGCCGCAGAGTAACAACACACACTCATTTGAAACTGCGCTGCTGAATGCACTTGTCTGACACACAAGTGTATGGTGAGTGCAGTTGAGAGGGTGTACCAACATAGCCTTCGGCTCTGCGCCTGCATGGCCCTATACGCAGACATCCCTGCCTTTGTGGTATGCACTGCAGCACATTTTCCAAAGATTCGTTTTCTTTGCGCACAGGTGGGAGGGGCTCATCATGGTGGCGCTCTACTGCGCCTATGTCGGCCTAAACGCCGCTAATTTGGCCATCATCAGAGCCCTGGACGCCTGTGCTGCCGCCAGAAAGGCTGCAATGCGGCCGAAGCTGCCATCGCAGCACGGCGAGGCAGCGGCGCATATGCAGGATTCTGCCATGGTGAGCCTTGCTGTTGTCTGTACATGCTGTGTGCCTGACTGCTTTCCAATTGGAAAGTGTGACATCTGGCTGCTGTACCGTTCTGTCATTGGAGGAAGCCGGAGGTGAAGCAAATGATAAAGCGATGTGTTCACGGGCCTATTGCTGTCCTCTGCTTCTTCATAGGACATTGCTGACACAGAGCCAGAGTCAGCCGGCAAATGCTCACAGACAGACAGCCATCTGCCAACACAAAGTGCCACCCCGGCGCATTCACACGGCAGCCCTGTGGCGGCAGCCGCCGCCAATAGCAGCCGGCAGCAGCGGCAGACGCCTGCAGCCGCCGCAGCCTCAGCGTCCAGCATCCTACCGGCGCCAGCAGGCACCAGTGACGGCAGGACTGGCACAGCAGCAGGAGGTGTCGCCGCCGCAGCGGCTGGGCGGGCCACCCTGGAGCGGGAGGCACAGGCCACCCCGGAGCAGACCCCGATGTTCCCGCATCTGCGGCCGCCAGGCGGCAGGTGGCGGCGTGCCTGCTGGCTCGTGTGCCTGCCGTGGTGAGGCTGATCGTATAATCACACGCACTTCATCTGGCCTCCTGTGGAACATTGTCAACATGCCTCAAACCATGCCTCTAATAGTATAATCGGAATATTCCCGCTCGCTCCACCAATGACGGTAGGGAGCCTGCGGCTGAGCGATCAATCATGGCTGCACTGACCAGAGCTTTCACTTGGCAGTAATTATTGAGTGATGTCCCCGTGTTGCCATAGGTACTTAGGGCTCGCAGCAACAGTGCCGGATTGCCGCGCGCCCCGGCTGGCAAAGTGGTACGCCGCCACCGCCGTGCTGGCGACCGCCTGGGTGGGCGTCGACTCCTGGTTTCTGCTGCTGTGGACGCTCAAGGTGAGGGGATGCTAAGCAATACTGGTGCCACGAAAGCTGTTTGTACAGCCACCTGCCTCACAAGGGCGGGTGGCCACTGCGGTGGTCAAAGTGGGGCACGCTGATTGTGCTGCTGCTGATTGTGCTGCAGAATGTGCTCAGAGCTTCTGCTGCTCAGGAAGTGATGCCGTGCCCAGGCTGCCTGCCTGCCACACTTCACCGCTGCCTGGAGTCCTGCACAGATGTCAGGAGTCTGCAGGCCCATGCAAGTCTGATGTGCCACGATCTGCTGCCTACAGGTCGGCTGCGTGGCGAAGGTGCCGCTGACGGTGATGGGCGCGACGGTGCTGGCCATTGGTTCCACAATGCTGACAGCGCTCGTGTCCTTCGTCGTGGCACACCAGGTAGGGATGCCTGATATCGCGCACAGCAGGGACCCACAGGACACCTGCAATGGGTGCTTTCACGAATTCCGACTTAGATCCAGCGCCGTGCATGCCGTCATGCAAGCGTCTCATGGCTCCTGATATCCGCACAATGCACGGCACTGAACGTGAGCACGAAATCGGTGCCAGCTGTGTCTGCTCGGATCCTGCTGCAGGGCAAGGCGGACATGTCGGTGGCCAATGCACTAGGCAGCAACGTGTTCAACGTGCTGATTGGGCTGGGGCTGCCGTACTTCGTTGTGCAGGCCGCCCGCGGCTATCCCGCAGTGGTGAGATCCTGCCACCTATGTTGCTTCACATGTGCAGGATGTACCTCCTCCGCAGAGCCGGCAGCATTTGCCTACTCGTCCACTGTGGTTCCTGCAGTGAGCTGTTTCAGGCTCAGCCTCGTGTCATGCCGCAGCGAGACAATTGCGCCAGCTGAGGGTCGTGTTCTGCAATTGCAGGTGGACACGGCAAGCTTGTGGCCGGATGTCGGGTGCCTGCTGGTGGGCTTGGCCTGCTTCCTGCTTCTTGCTGCCGCCACGCGGCTGCGGCTGACCCGCGCTGTCGGCTATGCACTTCTGGGGTTATATGTTGGATATATCGTGTACGAAGTGCTGATGGTGTGGGTGTTCAATGTCTTCAGTACCCGCAGCCCGTGATTCGAGTTTTGCGGGTATGCAAACTTGGATGGACGATTCGCCAATTGGAGTGCTCAGATGTGAGGCTCAGACTTGACAGGCGTCATATGACGACAGCTGGTGCAATACAACTGTGATTGCTGTTGCCCTGAGGCTACTACCGGGTCAGCTTGTGAAGCCGCCCTGCACAGCCGCAGCGGCAGGCCTTAGGGCCTCAGCCTGCACATCTGCATGCAGAGCGCAGACATGCCAAGCAGCAAGCACAGCCATGTGTAAGCTACGGATTTGTTGTACTTACTTATATGATACTGTGCACGACTACACCGTTTCCAGCTAGCCGGTGTACTGATCATAATGACACGTGCCAGGGTTTTGCTCGGCTTCATGTCACTGATGCAAGCACGACGCCCCATGCAACTCAGCGCTCACACCAGACTTGTGGACGTCGCAGCAAAGAGAAGGCATTTTTTAAACCTTCGTGCAGCTGGCAAGCTCCGCCGCCTGCATCGGCAACGCTCACCAGGTGTGGCCCTCCAGTGTCGACGACGCTCCGACGATGCCATTGCCGCTTACAGCGAGCATTTTTAGGACGCTCGCGGTCACAAACGATACTTGAATATATTCTCAATCCCATTGAGCTTGCCGCGCTGGCGCTGCCACTGCTGAGGCCCCACTGCACATCGCTCAAAGTTGGCGACCCTGATTACACCGTGGCAGTGCGAAGTGCATGATTTGGCGCGCTTCAAGTGAGCAATTCAGGTGCACCTCAGTGCAGACTAGCCTTGAAGGTGTTCAAATTCTCTCAATGGTCGCAGTGCTGCATGTGGTGCCGTCTGGTATGGATGCACGTCCGCTGGCCGTCGTGACCAATGGTGTATGACCTTGAGTCATCTAGCAAGCCTGAAAACTCGCGCATCGCTGGCCGATCGTTCCAGTCACAGATTTGCTGTGTATCAAAGGCTCTCTTCAGCATGTCTGCTTGTGCAACGAGCCGTCGTGTTCGTCATAAAAGTAATCGAGCGTGACACGAGGTATTAGGGGGTGCAGTTGGTGGTGTGGCATCCAGGAAGTGTCCACAACAACAGCTAGACTATTATTGTGCGTAAAGATTGTATGTATCGATTCTTAGGCTTGTCTTCCGTCTGCACACCCGACAAATCGGCCTTTGAGCAGCCACGTGGTTCTTTGCACTACACAGCCTTGGCCGACCTTGATGCCGTCGCCACGATTGTTGCTTGAATATAGCAGGCTTTCCGAATGGCTTTGTCCCGTTCAATGTTTCGACTGTGCAAGTTAGCTTGCGTATGCGAGCAGTGGGGTGTTTGCCCTGTCAGACAAGTTGATCATAGCATCGCCTGGCTGACAAGCTGCCACTGCGACTGTCCGCAGGCGCATCAACTGCAAACCATCAAAGCACGCTTTCAACGGCGCCATCTGCATATTACAGCGGCCGCCGGCGCTCCGTACCCGATCGAATCTCAGGCAGCGAAGTCGCGGAACCTCGCCAATAGGGTACTACAGCTGGGCACGTAACACCAGCTGCGCCCACACCTGGACCGCGTAGGTGTGAGCTGCTGCGGTACAAGCAGCACCCTGCTGTGGCGCCGCATCGGCAGCCGGGCACCTCCTTCGTCTGTGTTCCGGCTTGCCGCCGCTGTCGCGAGCGCCGCATCGGCCACAGCACCCCGCCGCAGCACCGCCGCAGCAGCTCGCACCATGCCACCGCGGCTGTCAGCATCAGCGATGGTGTTGTCTCTAGCAGTGCTGGTCACAGCGCTGGTGTCAGCCCCCGGCGCCGCAGCATGCAGCCACCGCGGCGACCACACCCACACACCCGGGGCACCCTGCAGCGAACCCCACCCTCAGGCGCAGCCCAGCGCCCACTACGAGACCTTCATGGCCAAGCAGCGGGCCGACGTCCTGGCGGGCTTCAAGGCCCGCGCCGACGCCCGCCGCGCCGCCGAGCACAGGCACTACGGCTCCACCACCGCAAAGTCCTCCGGTGGCGCCAGCCCAGGCCGTCGGCTGCTGGCGCCGACGCAGCCGCGCATCCAGCATGCGGCGGCGGACTCCGCGCGCGCCCGCGGCGCCAAGGAGTGGTACAAAATGTGGCGGGCCCGGTTGGCGACCGCAACCGTGCCGCAGACTGCAGCCCCCACCGAGGCACCCACCGCAGCACCCACAGCGACACCCACGGCAGCGCCGACTGAGGCGCCCACATCGGCACCGACGGCGGCGCCGACTGAGTCGCCAACTGAGGCCCCAACAGCGGCGCCGACGGTGGAGCCTACGGCAGCACCCACAGCGGCGCCGAGCGACGCCCCGACAGTGGAGCCTGCAGTTGCGTCGCCGGCCACGCTCGCGTCGATGTCCACAGGCACGGTGGCGCCCTCGCCAACGGTGGTCACCACCCTCACGCCATCGGTGAGTCGCTTCGCAGCGCATGACAGCCTTTGCTTCATTAGGACATACATCTCGTATGGAGTGCAGTAGCACTCAGAGCAGACAGACAGCAGGGCATACTGAGGTCAACCTGGCAGACAGTGTGCGCTGCTATGTCCTGATGGCCCGCCACATCTGCGTTGGTCAAAGTTGATCACTGTTATCATATGCGGGTATGTCTCATCACCTGCAGATGCCATTTGCGGGAGCGCTGATCAATGGCAGCTCGCTGCCGCGCCCAGACGGCACCCCGGAAGCGGTGCAGCGCACCTGTGCCCACGATGAGGACCGGGAAGTCATTGCGGCAGCGACAGAGGAGCTTGCGCCCCAGGTACGGTAGCAGCAGCTACAAGGATTCAAAGCGTTCATCATCTGTCTGCAACTGCACTGTGGGGGCCGGACTGACATTGCGACATCCGCCAAGGAGCTGTCCTGACACACGAGGCCTGGGAAGTCTCGATGTGGCTTCCCTGACGGACACACAGGCCAGGCACATGTGCTTGTGTCACTTCAGCCTCTTGCTGCAGGCGCATTTGATGCACTGTGGCTTCCTCGCAGTGCAAGAGCTCACTCACTCTGTCTGCAGGTTGCGACACTGGTGTCCTCCAGTACCGCCAATGCCCGCACGGCGGCCGCCAAGACCAACATCAACACCTACTTCCACCTCATGAGCAACAGTGCGTCATCCCTGAGTGCTGGTACAAGTGCTGCCTGATGTGTCAAGTGGACATGTGCTGCCGGCAAAGCTGCCGACGTCTGCTTCCTCTGGGGCTCTAATCACCTGTGCTTGGGCAGCGCATTGTGCATACAGGACCAGTCAGTGGCTCACTTCAGCCTCCCTCATGTGCTGCAGTCGCCACCTTCTACGCCAACACCAGCATGATCACAAACCAGATCACGCGGCTGAATGCCGCATATGCATCCGCCGGCTTCCAGTTCACGCTGTCCGGCATCAGCAAGCACATCAATGCCAGCTGGTGCGCAATTGCTGATGCGCTGCATGTCTGCAGAAGATGTGCTACAAGTGCGACTGTGCAGCAGCCACAGACATGCGTGACATGCTGTACAGCATGTTTTGGCATGCAATGTATCTTGCATGTGCCGTGGTGCAGGTGTCCTGCCATGTGCACTGTGAGTTTAAGCCAGGTGGCTTACTGTCTAACTGTCTTTTCCTGCTCCAGGTACCCTCTCGACATCTTTAGCCAAGCGAAGCTAGACATGCAAGTCGCAACGCGGCAGGGAGGCGCCGCAGACCTCAACATCTGGGTGACGATGCTGAACAACGGCGGCATCATTGGGTGAGCATTTGCTTGAACAGTGTTGATTTCTGCTAGATGATGTTTTGCAAGGTGGCCTGCGCATGTGCAGCTGCAGCCTGCAAAGGTCTGGTGATTGTCCAAACATAGGCGCTTATGTGGCAAGGTTCGTGACTAACCCTTGGCAGAAGCATGCATGCAAAAGCATGCATCTATCATATTTGCTTGCTTGCAGCTTCATGATGGTCTGCAAGACTGTGATGTTATGGCCTTAAGGGTTTCGTGCCCTGTGCAATGGCCTCACCGAACCTGAATGGTCTGCAGACCTTGGCATTGCCATTCCAGACGCAGTTGTTTCAAGCCACCATTTCATTTGTTTGCAGGGTGTCCAGCAACCCCTGGGGAGTCGGAGTGGGCTATATGCCGTGAGTGTATTATAAAACTCTGGCATGCGCCTCCCCTCGTGTTGTCCTGCACTGAATCATGCTCTGCATGGTGCTCCCTTCTCGACGCCATCCTGTGCTGGCATATGCTCTGCTCAGCACTCCCTTCAGTCACTGCAGCTGGTGCCATCAAAGTCTGATCCTGCCTCGTGGGGTCCACAGGTACGACGGCAGTCTCATCGACTTGGGCACCCTCCCAGGCAGCTGGTATTTGGGTTACAACGTCGGCAACAACGCCGTCCATGAAGTGGGTCACTGGTGAGTCACACAATCCACATCTGGATCGCGCGTCGCTCCATGACAAGCATGGCCCCCATTCGTTCACAAGTGCATGGCGTGCAGCGTGCTCTACACTGCCATGAGCAAGTCCATGCTGCAATATGCTTCCCAAGCTGCCACCGAATGCAAACTTGAGTAGGGGGAGTTGCGCGGCAATGCTGCGGTAACACCGATCAGCACGACAGCCCGTACTGACACAGCATGCGGCTGCCCGCCTGTGCAGGATGGGCCTGGCGCACCCGTTCGTGGGCGGCTGCACGGAGACGAACGACGGCATCACGGACACGGCCGAGATGACGGCGCCCAACTACGCATGCTACCCTTCCGGCTCCACCCTGCCTAACACCTGCCCCAACAAGCCCAAAAATCAGGTCAGTAGGGCTGCTTGATGCATGCGTGTACCGCTGTGATTATTTGACAGAAACCCCTGCTGCCTGTTGCGCATTGGCACAGGTGCTGTTAGTGCCGGTGCATGCTCCGCATGGTTGCGCAACAGTGGACTGCATCTGTGCCACTGAGCAACTTTTGGGCGGCCAGCAGCTCACACCAGATGTGGTGTGCGCAGCCAAAGACTGACCCAGTGAACAACTACATGACGTACACCTACGACGCCTGCATGTGGGAGTTCACAAGTGAGCCACTGTGCATGACCATGGTCTTGCCGCGCACTGTCAAGCTGTCATGTTTGATCGTGTATTGGTGCTGATATCTGACAGTGCCAATGCAACATGCATTTCGTTCCGTCTCTGAGGCTCCCTTGTGTGCGCCTGCTTGCATGCACCTGCCGTCAACAACAATGCCACTAATGCCCGTCGCAACATCGGCTCTGACTCGTGCTGGACTGTTGCCTGTAGCACTGCAAACGGCGCGGATGACAGCAGCTTGGAATAGCTACCGGGCGGCAGCCAATGGTACGCCTTTTGCAGAGCAACTTACATGTAATGCGGTCAGGGATTCCAGATGCATATGAACTTCAGCAAGTTGACCTTCTGATGTGGCAATGGGCCAGTGGAAGCTGCTTGCATGCACAAGCCTGTTCAGAGTGGCCCACCCTGTAGGATCTTGAGAGTGGCAGATGTCGAGCAGCCGTGGTATGGGGCACGGCAACCTCAGGATGCCAAGCGCCCCCCAGCATTCGCCAATGTTTTGGCCAAAAGTTTGACCGTCTTGTTCCCGCTTCCGCTGCAGGCCCACCGAAGCCGATTGCGGCGGCGCCAGCACCCAAGCCCACCCCGAAGCCAACCCCCAAACCCACCCCTAAGCCAACTCCCAAGCCGACACCAAAGCCCACTCCCAAGGCGCCCACAAAGAAGCCCTTGCCTGCAGCGTAAGGAACCGCCCACACTCATGGCCACGCCTCCAGATTGGCACTTGCATTGAGCATGATTTGCTTGACCCAAATAAACATTCGTCGGATTCGAATCATACTGTGCCTGATCCTTCTGGAGGTGCGTGGATCCGCAGGTGCGGTGGGAAATGCGGGATTCCAAAGAAGCCGACGCCCAAGCCGACGCCGAAGCCGACGCCGAAGCCGACGCCCAAGCCAACAAAGAAGGCCACACCCAAGCCGACTGCAAAGGCCACGCCCAAGCCGACTGCAAAGGCCACACCCAAGCCGACTGCAAAGGCCACGCCCAAGCCGACAGCGCGGACGCTTCCCAAAGCGTGAGCTTCACTACCCAACCAAATCTGCAGCATCACATTGGGCTGCAAACGCTCAGAAGGCACAGCCAGTGCGCCAGTACTTCCAACAGAGAATGGTTTGGGCACCTCTCACAAACGGTGTCTGACACTAGTGTTGCTGTGTCCCACAGGTGCGGCGGCAAGTGCGCAACTCCCAAGAAGCCCACACCTAAGGTGGCTCTTCTGCCAGTGACATCTGCAATCAGTCCAGTCTGCATTGTCGAGCCACCTGTAGTTATTGCACGTCATCTCGAGAGGCATGTTCGGCATGTTCGGCCCCCCTGTGACCTCCTGGGCACAATTCTTGGTGTCTAGTTCACCCAGCACTGACCGTTTCTTAGACCGGTTGATGTGTGCAGCCCACAAAGGCGGCCTTGCCGGCCGCGTGCGGTGGGAAATGCGCAACGATGAAGTCCGCAGCGAGCGTGCAGCCTGCGAAGGTCTTGCCATCCGCATGCGGCGGAAAATGCGCGACAATGAAATCTGCGGCGAGTGTGCAGCCCGCGAAGAAGGTCTTGCCATCCGCATGCGGCGGGAAATGCGCCACAATGAAGTCTGCGGGACGCTGAATTGGCCAAGCTCAGCTAAGCTTGAGCTGAACCGGCCATGATTAGCGAGCAGGCAGCGGTCAGGTTGTGTTCAGCACCATGCAGCAGGAGCAACGAGAGCAGGCATGGACTTACCAGACTGCCATGCGTGAGAGCGCACAGGCAGCCGCGGCGAGGTCGCGCCATGGCAGTCGATTCACTGCCGCGGCCAGCCAAGCCGGATTGTACATACTAGCAGGCATGCACATGCACATTCAGAGGTCCGCGTGGGTAGCAGCAGTAGAGATCGGCAGTGTGCAATGCTGGTCAGCAGCATTGATTGCTTGTGTCTAGACAATTAGCGCAGCAGGGTGCGGCAGAGCTTGCGGTGATGGTTTTGGATAGGCGAGTTGCCGCGGAAGCGGCATGGTGCATTTGTTGATATTTATGTGCAAACCCTGGGCAGATGCTTCACAGGCGTCTAGACCAGCAGTTTGCAACTGATTCAGAGTCCGAAAGCAGGAGGTTGTAGTGGCAGTTGATTATTGTTGTAGCTGGGGAACACCGGCACTTGGTAGCATTTCTACAGCAGTGCATCTCAGTGAGTGCATCGCAATGACCCACACCCACTTGACTCCTGGCGGGCAGCACCTAGTGCCTGTGTCTGCTTGCTGAACGTGCGAGAGTCTGTTTGAACAGCGTGCTGTTTTGTGCAATGTTGACTGCTGTGGGGTTTAATCAGCTGTGCCGCTGGCACATTCACCTAGACTGTCTGCGGTAGTGTTAACACCCTGTGTGCAAGTAGCTCTGAATATTCTCCGACAACATGCATGCATCGCTTCTGAGCGTGAAAGCAGCCACGAGAAGCCCAGCTTTACATTTGTGTTTCCACCGCTGCACGGTGCATCTCTCACATCACCTGCCAAATGTTACTGACATGGGTGTCACTCTGCCACGAACACAAAAGCACGGCACCCCAACACGTGCCCACCCGCCAGGCAGTAGGGGTAATTGACTGTGGTTATTTACCCCTACCAGGCAGCCTGCTGGGGGTAGTTTAAGAAAGTTCTTTAACTACCCCTAAGCCAGCCGACCTCAGGCAGGCCTGTGTTGCCGCCACCGCCGCTGCGGTTGCCGTGGCCGCCGCTGTCGAGGACACTGTTGCCGCCATTGCAACTGCCGCCGCAGAGACTCACGCAGCAGCTGCGTCGGCTCTGCACAAAGGCGCTGGACGCTGCTAGCTGGGTGCTGTCCTGCTGCTGCGACGCTGCGTGGCCCACCGTCGGCTGTGCGTGCCTGTCAAGCCCGCCCAATGTACTCGTTCTTGCTGGTGTCCACTCTGATGACTTCGCCCACCTGCATCGACATGCCGGCAGGCGCTCAAGACAGAATGCTGCAGTTCTGATGCTCGACTGTGCACACTGACACTGCAGGCAACGCACAGCAGCCGGCTAATCGCCGGCAGCGCCGCCGTGACCCAGGTCAGACATGCACCAATCGTCTGGTTGTTGTGCATCTTTCGGATGTCATGCATCATCGGGGTCGCAGAATCATCTCAGCTGCGCACGCCATTCGGACTTGCATCATGCATTCTGCGTCAGCGCCCACCTTGATGAAGAGCGGCACCTCCACCACGGCCCCCGTCTCCAATGTCGCGGGTTTGCTGCCGCCTGCGGGAGGGAGGGCATGCAGATCAGTGGGTCCAGGTGCACCAGGGCCACATGAATGTTGTTCTGAGGCTTGCTTGAGTAAGGACTGCCATCCCATGTGTACAGCTGCCAAGGCCTCTCAGGACAAATCGTGGTCCTTGAGGTCACCTGAGGTGGTGTTGCCCTTCACGCCGGGGTCGGTCTCCACGACCGCCAGCTCCACGTTTTTGGGCAGGTCCACGCTGATCACGCGGTCGTTCCACTTTAGCAGCTGCGCGTCCATGCCCTCCTGCAGCAGGTCGTGCTAACAGCATCAACCAGGGCAAGGACGGCGAGACGGAAACAGGCAATTGCAAAGCCCAACCAGCCCTTGCAGGTCTGAGCTGAGCGCATGGTCGCTCTTCTTGTGCAGCTTTGCACTCATGCCCCTTTGCAGGCATGCCTACAGCCTCCTGACAGCACAAACTGAATGGCACGCAAGGCCACCGAGCCTGCGATCAACGTGGTCCTGCTGCACAGCCTTGCGGCCGCAAACACCTTGCAAACCGGCGCCAGCATGCGGGCGCTGCAGGGGTTCCCCGCCTCCGCACCGAGTGAAATTGACAGTCCCCTCACTACAGTCTCAGCCCACGGTCACAGCTCATGCATGGCTGCATTTGCCTCACCTTGAGCCACTTGGCCCAGGTGTCGTCCCGCGGCAACCGTGTCTCCTCATATGTAGACAGGTCCATGAAGACATACTGCGTCAGCATGGCTGTTGCTCAGTTACGCCAGCAGGGTCATGATCACAAGTGCAGAGGAGACTGCATGGCTGCACTTGAGACACCGCGTGCTCCACTCATCTGATACATCAGCGTATTGCATGCAGGTAGTATGTCAGCACGGCAACAGCCAGCGCTTACGTCTGCGCCATCGTTGTAGGTGAACTGTGCATCTGACCGCGCGATGTCTGCCACGCCCACCTGCACACAATTATGCTTACGCTCAGCTGCTGACATGCACGCTGCAAGATTGGCTGATGCATACCAGGGGCATGACTGCCTTGCATACGCTGCCAGGCTGCTGCTGAACTTAAGACTGACTCACAGTACCCAGTGCTCGACTGAGCCATTGTTCCTGTTCTTGTAGCCAGGCCTGTGCCTGCTGACCGGTTCATGACTCATGCACGATGGTGTTGCCGCTGACACAGCGCTGCAGCTCTGGCTGTGAGTGCGGACAATCTGAGCTCGGGACTTCCATAAGCAACTAACTTCCTACCTGCTCGCCAGCACGGAAGGTGCGCTCCACGGTGTTGCCGGTCACATAGTTCTTCAGCTTCGACCGCACGAACGCCGCGCCCTTGCCCGGCTTCACGTGCAGGAACTCTGCATGCATGCTACCGGGATGCCTTAACGTGTCCCTTTGTGGCATGCATGACACCTGCTCAACTGCATGGATGCGTCTTCCGGCAGCTCAGAGCGTGTTGGCGTGCTCGGCTGCCTCTTATGACGCTGCTCCAGTGTGCGTGTTAAGCCTCACCCATCACGCGGAACGGCTGGCCGTCTATTTCCACTGTCAAGCCATTTTTAAAGTCGTTTGTGGACACCGTCCCGGCTGCCACAACCAGAAGGCTGTGCCGCCGCGCCACCTGCAGATGCATTCATTGTGGGTCATTCCTGTAGAATCCTTCAAGCTTTACACGCACACAAACAGCAACAAATCATGCTTGTCAATGCTGTGCAACTGCGGCAGGGTGGTCGGCAGCACAGATGGCGCATGCATGCAGTTCGCAGTCCTTGACCAGACCCACTTACGTGCAGCGGCTGCCTGAAGTGCGGTCTTTGTACGAATACAAAGCGCTGCTGGGCTCTCTGAAGGCACTGGCCCCCTTGCATGCACCTGCACCATGCAGCAGCAGTCCTCAGCCGAAACATCGTTCTCAGACTCAGGAGGTAGATGGACATCCTTACGTGCAGCTGCATGACCAATCAAATATGGACAAGTCTCAGGGGGATCCGCGGCGCATGAAAGCCCACGATCATGCTCGTCAACACCTGAATGTTCTGTGCATGGCTGCGGAATTCCGAAACAGATGTCCCAGCGGCTGTGATCCGTCTGCACGTCCAACCGCACTCAACGATGTCAGAGCTTTCAGCAAGGCGGCAACTCTGTTGCAAACACGCGAATTGCAAGCTGATCGACACTGTGGGGTCTGCATCCCGGAATTTCATGCCAACACAGGCCACGTCATTTCACTTCTGGATCGGAATAGCGGTTTCTGCTGGACGTTGAGCTGTTCTCAATGTGCCGGATACGGAGTCTGTACCCGAGAGGAGAGTCGGTACTTGTGCAATACAAGGTGACATTTCCTTTGATTGATCCAGTGTAGCAAACCGCAGGGCTGGAGGTGACCAAGGTGACTTTTGTCAGGCACTAACCCGCACTGCGATGGTATTCTGGACGACATCACGTCTGTCGCAAACAAACGTCAGGTGACCACTGCCGAAGCCTCACATGCTGGCCACACGCTGGAAGCGTTAAATGTGTCCCAGCAGCCCACTACAACCGGCAGCGGTATAACTGGTCGCGGCATTTCAGGTCGTCATTTCCATCCCCTGCAGCATCTGCATCATATCGCGGCGCACGTCCGGCACCTTGATGCGCTTGATGCGCCTGCGCATGGTACACAGCAGCCACAGTCTGTGCAGCGCGCTCATTGGCGATGTGCCAGTCCACACTCACTGCACGTCCCTAGGCAGGTCGCTCATGGATCCCAGCGCATCACGCCACAATCTGCTGCCAGTGACGTGGTCGCTTCAGGCTCCGTCGCCATCGCTGTCTGGCTGCGCACCTGTCGGCTTCGTGCATGATGCCGGCGACGGCGGTGTGCAGGTCGTCCAGCCTGCGCTTGGTGGCCGCCGCCACCTTGCGTTCTGTGTCCGCCGCATCCTGCAAAGCAATTTCGGAGTCTTACAGCTAGCTACAGCTCACAAAGTGCCGATAGCGGCCAGATGATATTTGCCAGATGCTGCGCTTGGTTGCGGCTGCTACCTTGCGTTCCGTGTCGACCGCATCCTGCACAGCATTGGCAGTGAAACTGGACCTGGAACCTGATGAGATGAGGTTGCTGGCCAGATACATTCGTCAGATGTTGGGGTTGGTTGCGGCCGCCAGCTTGCGCTCCGTGTCTGCCGCATCCTGCACAGTATTGGCAGAAATTTTCTGTGGTAGACCTTCAGCGGATGACGTCCAGTAGGACAGCCAATATCTGTCGAAGCATTGCGACTGGCATTGGCCGCCACCTTGCGCCATGTCCACAGCGTCATGGATACATGAATAAAATGTTGTCATGAACATTTATCTTTGGTTTTCACAAGTATGCAGTCCTTCATGCACAGTGCAACACTGATGACACAACGATACGAGTACACAGCGCTCGGATTGTGCAGCTTGCCCTTCGTGGCCCACGGAATATTGAGTGGGCCACCAAGTGCAACCCGTAGCATCGACCAGAGTGCCGGCAGACTTCACACACCTCGGCAAGGGCGGCGGTGCCCTCGGCGTGGCGCGTCTCATACTGCTCGTGCAGCGCGCCCAGCTGCGCCTGGTACTGCCTCGTCAGCTCGGCAGCCCGCGCCTCCATTGCCGCCTGCTCCTGCGACACAGTAGCGGCCACGCGATCTGAACAGATCGCAGTTGGATTGCAACGTCATCTTCATGTGCTTGCTCTGGTGTGGACCGGCTGTGACGCCTCCTTAAACTGATGTGGGCGAGCATGTGTGCTTGAATTGAGATAGCCTCCTGGATTCGGACACTGCAATGCGCAATGCCGTGCATCATGACTCGGCAGGAAGTGTGCCCAGCATGACACGTTGCGACACGACAAAATGACAGCAGCATTGATGTGTGACATGGCGCCTGGACAGCGGCCCAGGAACTCGATGCATTGAAAAAGCGGGAGAAAGTGTTCACATGAGCAACAATCAATTAATGAGCAGGATCGAAACTGATTGCAGACAGTTTCAAACGCACCTCCTGCAGCTCCTGGTGGTGCTTGACGATGTGGAGGGCCGCTGCCTCCTGCACCCTCCGGATGTCCGCCTCCGCCCTGGCCACCTGCGCCTCTGCCGCCGCCTCTGCCTCCTGCAGGAGACGCAGGAAGAGCAACTGCTGAGATCCGATCTTGCACTCAAACTGCCTCCTGCACCCTCCGGATGTCCGCCTCCGCTCCGGCCACCTGCGCCTCTGCCGCCGCCTCTGCATCCTGTACAAAATGCAGGATAAACCCTAAACCCCACTTGTTGAGACCTGACCTGTGGCTCGAAACTGCTCTCTGCACCCGCTGAAGCTCGGACCTCTCAACTTGGTGTCCCGCACATTCGCTTCTTGTATCCACGTCGTACTCAGCATCAGAGGCTTCACATCATCCAGAGGGATCTAGAGAGGAAACATGGGGGCGGAATCTTGAACAAGAGCAAACCGTCAAGGTGGCGACCACAGAAACCCATATATGGCCAGCAACAGTCCGGCCGAGCCACCTGCCTTCGACAGGTCGATCTCTACCGCACTACTGAGTACCATGTCGGTCAGAACTTGCCTTGATGAGCTTGCAGCGCTTGGCGCGGGCATTGAGCTCATTGGATGCCTTGAGTGCCGCCAGGGCCTGCTGCACTGCCGCGAGCGCCTGGCTGTTGGCCCCCTCGCCTCCACTTTGATTGCAAATAAACAGGTTTCAGCTGAGCCACTCGGAGCAAGCAGCACTGGCTCGCAACCTTGCGCCGCGTGCGAAATATGCGGTTGCTCATGTGCTCTTGTCAACACAAAGTGCGCCTTGTCAAAGATAACCAGGTGCTGTGGGCTGTAGCCATTGCAGTGCCTATTTGCCGAAAAAGCAGGTGCGTACACGAAAGACGGGAAACAGGACCTGTCCTGGGAGGCGGCGGGCGAGCCAGTGTGATAGCTGTGTATCTGCATCGCCAGGCTGTGCATGACTGCCGTTGGTGTCTGGCTGCCCGGGGCGTCATCTGCATTGCGTGAACAAGACACTTGCACCATCGGTAGAAGGTCTGCACAGGGTTGGCTGTCAGGACTCGACTTGCAGGACTCCGCAGCACTGTGCACCTCCTCATATTCTGCCCCAAAGTCCACTTTGTCAATGGTTCGCAATCGAAGATGCCGCCGTGTCAATGAGTTTGCCACAGGGTGAGAACGTACCATCGTCAGTGTCCGAACCGTCTGCAGTCGCCTGAGGCTCGGCCTTCCGCTTGCCCGCCCTGGGCTTGCCTGCTGCAAGGAGAGGGGTGTGCCACACATGTATGCATTCAAGGGACGACAAACACCGATCAGAGGCAGAAAAGTTTCGCAGCATCTGCTAAGCGCCTGTACAGAAGACCTCAGGACATCCCAAGACACGGACCACTCAGGACGAAAGCGACTCAGACTGCACCTGCAGGTGCCTTCCTGGCAGTGCGGGGCGTGCCGGCCGCCGCCGCCGCAGCAGCAGCAGCAGCAGCGGGGACGACAGCCTGCTTGCGCTTGCCGCCCGCCTGCTGGCCCGCAATGTCCATTGCCGAGTCCAGCAGTCCACCTGTTGAAAGGAACAAATGGTCCAAGAGAGTTGTCGAGAAAGGTGTCGAGAACGAAAACTAGCTCATTTCGGACTGATGTGAGGCAGTGATCAAGTGAAAGATGCCAATCGACAAGCGAGGGGTGGCGTGCGCAGGGTGTTGTCCAGCTGCAAGGGTGAGACGGCGGTGCAGAGCGACGTCAAGCAGATCATGAAGGAAAACCTTCAGTCGGCAGCCACGAGCGGCGCTTCGGCGTCTTGGCGGCAGCAGCAGCCACCTGCTTCCTGCTGCCGCTGCGGCCCCCCTTGCGCCTGCCGCCGCCTGCGGTGCCGCCACCCTCGCTGCGGCCCGCCTGCTGTGGGGTGGCCTTGCCGCCGGCATCGAAGCGAAGCGGTGATACACCCGCATCCAGCATGCTGCAGGGAGGAACATGCAAAGCATGAAGACCTAGAAAGAAAGCTGTCAAAGGGTCCAAGGCTGCGATGGTGACAGTTACATGCTGACATGATCAGCACAGCATGCTTTGCACTGTGAAGCCTCAGCAACTGCCTGACGCGGGGACGAGAAGGAATGCACTTGCCATGTGCTGTGTTGAGGCTGAAAGCATGACCTGCCGCCGCTGCAGCCGCTGCCGCGTATATTTGTGCAGTGACACTGACTATTGCAGAATCATGCCAGGAATTTCATTTGTGCTCCACCTGAGGCGTCGCGGTGCCATTGGGGATGCCGGCGGGGAGGCGCGCCTGCGTTCCCCGACGCCAGGCCCTTCTGGCACCTCCGCCTGCACTTGAATTGGTCAAACCCTGACTCCTGATCCTCGTCAGGTAGGTGTACACTGTGTGTGTGCCGTCAAGAAGCTCGCTGTGTTCTGTTCGGTCATGCTGCCAAACCCAATCTCATGTGATGTCCAAGTGCAGCAGCCAGGAGCAGACCTCGTTGTCGAAGTCTGGGATCTGGAAACCGCCTGGGCTGGCTGGACCACCAAAGTCGTCATCACCACCTGCAGACGCAGGCACAGGCGTCAAATCCCGCAATCTGCCGCCATTCAAATTTCATATTGGACAATTCCTCCCAGCCCCTTTGATACGTTCTCCTGTCTCGCAGGCTCAGCAGCACAGCCAACCCATAGCGACGGCACCACAACAAGAAATACCAATATCAAGTTCATATTGGCATCCCTGCACCTCAAGTGCTAGCGCACGTCACAGTGCAACATGCCTGCATTGTCGGCATCTCCGGCATCGTCCTCAGGCGGGTTGTCGCCGCCCTGCAGCACTTTGCGCAGCGCCTCGTCCAGGCTGGGTAGCTGCTCTCGCGCCTACATTTGCAAAGCATAAGGTCATGTTGACATGCTTTAGACGAGATTGCAGGGCGGCCCCAAGTACGGCACTGTTTCCGTCTCCTAGATTGTGCAACATCTCACACATGTGCAAACGGCGGAAAAGCATGGTGTTTCAGATATCTGTCAAATCTTGGACGCATGCGTGCGATCGATAGAGCGTTGATGGCGTGATTACGTTCAGGCTCTCGCACACCTTGGGCAGCGGCTTTGGCTTGGACTTGCGGGTCTTGGCAGCCGCCTCTGCCTCGTCTGCGGCATCCTCAGCATCTGCATCGTCTTCTTCCACCAGCTCGCCCTGCAGGGTGAAGTAAAATATGTTTGGATGGTATACACTGCTCAGACATCAGTGAGTGAACTGGCCTGGACAAGATGATGATGTGTGTGTTCCCTTCGGCAAGCTGCAGCATTGCTGTGCAGCTGCATGCCGCTGCCTGTGTACGCATCCTGTGGAGCAGGCATGATACAAGCAAACCTGTAAAAATTTCGGCCAACGTACCAGGGCAGCGTCAAAAGCCTCGAACTGCGTCAGCGTCTGCTTCGCTTGCGCCTTCGCCTTGCGCTGCTGGCCACCCTGCAGCATTTGATATGTTATCGACTCAATAATCCTCTAGCTGATGCTGCTGCAAGATAAGCTGAGTGTCACGGCTGCTTTCCTGCCGCTGACCTGTGCCTTGGCCTTGCAAAGCTGGCCATGCAGCAGCAACAGCATGCATATGCACTCCTGCAGAGCGCGATCTCTCTGGCCACGACTGCATCTGCAGGTTTTCCTGTGTGTTTCTCAGATCGAGGCTGCTACAGTACGACATAGCTGCAATGCATAGATCCATGCCAAGTGAACATTGCGACCAGCGTTCCCACCATGTGCGGCGTCGGCTGGGGTGCTACGCTCTTGCGGCGGCCGGGGCGGAATGTTACGCCCAGGCTGGGGCTCTGGGCAGCAGCTCCTCTTGCAACAGGATCCACTTCAGTGGCGGCGCCAGCGAGCTCCTCAGCAGCGTCCTCGTCTGTGGCATCGGTCGCCGCCTCGGCCTCTGCGGCCTGCTGAGCAGCCAGCCCCTTGCGCTTTGCACCCCTCCCCTGTTTCAGGGCACAGACATGACTCACGTGCTGCAGAGGATGGCTGCTGACTGACAGCCCCAAGACCAACTCACATCAGCTCTGGCAGGTGCACAGTGTGGACGATACAGGGGACGTAATATATAATGGTCGCAATGTCGTCAGGGGGCCAAGCTAATGTGATCACAGCAAATCTGCCAGATTCCAGGGCAGCGAGATGTACCTTCTGTGCAGCCGTACGGCCGGCGCCCGCCTTGGCACCTGGCCCAGGAAGCGTGTTCTCCTTGTTCTGGACCTCGTCTGGGGCACCGGGCTCCTGCACAAGGTTGTGCAGCCATTGTCGCATAAACTGACTACATCGATGTCATGCTGCTGGAAGTGTTGACGAGCTGCCACGCACCTCCAGCAATGGCATCCACCTGCTTCTGAGTCACACGCCAGGGTCGTGCGCTGCCAGACTTGTGTTGACATCACCTGCTGTGCAGCCTTCTGCCTGCCGCCGCGTGGTGCACGAGGCGCGGGCCTGGCAGGCTTGGGCTGAGCTGACGCTGCGCCACGGCCGCGGCCACGGCCCGCCGGGACCCGGCCCTTTCTGGTGACGCCGCCTGCGACCTTGGCGGCCGGCCGGCCTGCAACCAAAGCAAGACTGCTACATCTGATGAGCAAGCCCACCAGCAAGCTTGGCGGGCTTGGGGCCGGCTACTGCTGCGCCATGGCCACAATCCATGATATCATGCCGCCCGCAACCTTGATGTCGTGTTAGCTGGCGGCCACAATACAGTGATGTGAGCTTGACATGCAGAATCGACACATCAACTGCTCTGTTCCTGATCTTATCTCAGCCACATTGCCTCAGAGGGGGTTGCACTTGCAATGCGCAAGGCCTGATGTTACCTCAGCCAGGGTTGCCTCAGAAGGGGTTGCACTCACAGTGCGCGAGGCTGGATCCGGCTGCAACAGCACAAACTGCAGCTGCAACTTCTGATTTATATTCGCAGCAGCTGGAAACATAAGCACAGGCTCACCCTTGGCAGCAGGCTTCTTCCTGGCTTTGCCGCGCCCTGCGCTGCTGTCCTCTGATGCAGAGGACTCATCGGAGGACGACTCCTCCAGGTTGCCCTCCATCTCAAAAGGATCGGCCTGCAGACGAGATGTTGATTTGACGGCCGCTGCCGGGAGTATGGTGCGGTGCCACGACCCTGGGTACAATGCATAAGCATTGCACTGAATGCTGATGTGGGCAAGTTGCACAGCTGAGTGCATGGAAGTTGGGCGGCGCCCCTTGGGCTGCAATGGAGCGACTCGGTCCCACCTGCTCATTGGCAGGGCTGGATGGGGGCGTCTTCTTCCTACTAGGGCGCTGGAATGTCCTGGCACCCTCGGCCGGCGCAGCGTCAGCAGCTGCAGGCGCCGCCGTGCCCTGCATGCAATGTTGCTGATGTCAGGTTCAAGAGCGCCATTCTGCCTTCCTTGGTATGATTTGAAATGCTGCACTGCATGCTGAGCTTCCTGATGACAGTGACAGGTGGGCAAAGCATCAAACAAGTTGTGTCTGCAGCCCAGATAGTATCCTGCTACAGGCTTTCCAGGTGGGCGTCTTGAAATGTCATCTGACCTTCCTCTTGCGAGTTGTGTCCTTCACCGCAGGACCAGACTTGCGAGCAACCGGCTCCGCCACATCATCTGCATCCGCATCTGCTTCCTCTGCTTCCTCCTGGGCAGCTGCGGCCGCTTCTGCATGAGCAGCCGCCTCGCTGCGGCGGCGGCCCTTTTGCTTCCTGCTTCCACTTCCGCCTGCTGCGCGGCGGCCTCGCTGTGCCGGCTCAGCGAGCGGATCCTCACTGGCATGGTCCTGCAGTGCACCCTGTGCAGCTTTAGGTACGCTGGTATGAACTACTGAGATGAGAACAAATCCCAGGCAGGTTTTCGCCATAACAACAGGGTCTGAGCAGGGTCAACACCCACAAGCAAGCACACCAGGAGCCATATGCTTGCAGGATGCAGCATCTTCTCAGGTGACCGACCAGCAGTGGTACCTTGCCGCGAGGCTGGCGCAGGCCCCCAGCTGGCGACGCCTGCTGCGGCTGCAGCTCTGCAGGCTCGGAGCCCAGCAGCGGGCCCACTGGCTGACCGCACACGATGCCTGCAGTCATGTGACAAGTCAGCATCAGCAAGGCGACTGCTGCAGACGCCAAGCTGACCAGCGTTCACCGCTTGCATGCCAGGAGCATGGTCATATCAAACCCCATCTACAGTATGAGGCCGACTTGCTGCTTTTCAAAACACCTCACTCGGTATCTAGGAGCCCATCTCACCATCGTCAAGGGGTGATGGCGTGCCGCCGCGGCTGCCGGAGGCTGTGGCCACCGCACCCGCGCGCTGTAACTGCCCGGCACCCTGCCGCGCCTGCTGCGACCCCGCCTGCGGCGCCGGCCGTTGCCCCTGCTGGGACGCGGCGCCCTGGCGCTGCGGCTGCGCGGCCGGCTGCTGCGGCGGCGGCCGCAGCTGCTGCGGACGCTGTGGGGGCGGCGAAGGGGATGGCGCCGGCGCCGGCGCCCGGGCGGCGCTCGGCTGCAGGAGCTCCAGCGCCTGGAACCCGAGCACAGCATTCACTGAGCAGAGGAGATACCAGCCGCGTCTGTGAGGAGACGGCGATGAAGAGGGCGCCGACCGCGGCGCCCAGGCGGCGCTCGACTGCAGACCCACTCCAGTGCCTGGAAACCCACTGGGTTTCCTGGGTTTCCTGGCAGGAGCCCCAGAAGTCTCGAATTTTTCGAGTGCATTCGATGCCAGGGCACCTATGATGCGCTGAGACGCAGATATTGTAGCATCTCTCCTCGTTGACCTTATGTAGCCTGAAGGACTCGCATGCAGTGCAGCTTCCGAGCAACCAACATCATGGCATGGCCTGCACACCACAAGCCCAAATCAGGTTGCAGGGCAAAAAATTGCTTCAGAGACATTGATATGGCCGCACCTGCTGGGACAGCGCCTTGTTCGCAGTGGCCTTCTTGGCCGCTGCAGCAGCAGCGGCGGCAGCAGCGGCGGCGCCCTTGGCCGTGCCCTTTGCCATTGGAGAGGCCGGCGACTGCGTCTGGTCGGAGGCCTGTGCAGGTGCCACAAAGAGCATGGCCACCAGGGAGCGCGGCCTGAAGAGTCTCAGGCGAGGAAGAGTATATGCACATGTCACCACCTGCCCTCTTTCGTTGTCTCAACGATTGCACAGTCCGGTCCAAAGTCGAAGGAGCCTGTGCGCCTGTTTGGGCCACAAACTATCTCGCACCGAGTCATCCTCAGCAGGCGGCTGCGGCGCTTGGGCGCTGCGCTCTGCTGCTTCGATGTCCGCCTGGTAGGCCGTGAGGCGCTCAGTTTGTGAAGCCCGTCGCTCCGGGGTCCGCCGCTCCGTGGTTTGCCGCTCAGCCGCAGCGTCTTCGCCCTGCGAGTACACCAACAATGCCATTACGCATCATGTGGCCTGCAGCTCATGTTTCTGACAGCACGCTGAGCGTCGTGGGTATATGTGTCTACATCGAGTGCAGGAGATGACTTCGGCACTTGCAGAAGGCTACCTCCATCGGAGATGTAAACATATCTAGTGTGGCTGACGTAAGGCAGAGACTTCACATCACGGACCCTGTTGCGGCTGTGAACATGTTCATCGCCGGTGTAGCCTGTAAAATATCTTGACATGTGAATAGAGTGTACTCGGTCCTGGCTGTGATGAGCAGGATCTACCCTGCCTGGGGATGCTCATGAACTTCGTGTTTTGTCGGCATCGTGAGCCTGGCTAAAACTGCAGCTGATGCTCTGCAGTGGGCTGACATGGACATATGACAGTGCGGTTCTGATGTACTGTTGCTATAATTTGCCTGCGGTGGCGACTTCACTTCGTGGTGATCGGCGTCGGCGTCCTGGCTGCGGGCGTGGCTGCCGCCGGTGCGGCCTACGCTCTGCTGTGTGTCCTAACGAAAGTTTCAATTCCACAGTTCTGCAATGCTGATGCTGTAGCTTGCCTGTGGTGGCGACTCCTCTTCATGGCCGTCGGCGCCGGCGTCCCCGCTGCAGGCGCGGCTGCCGCCGGTGCGGCTGGCGCTGTGCTGACCGTTTCACTGGAAAGTATATACTGAATGTTCTGATGGGTTAATGCAGTAACACGCCTGCGGCGGCGACTCCACTTCATGATCGTCGACGCCGGCGTCCCGGCTGCGGGTGCGGCTGCCGCCCATGCAGTCAGCAGTCGCTATGGTGTGGTGCAGAATTCGCGGCGTACAGATGCGGTGGCTTGCCTGCTGCGGCACCTCGTCGGCGCCGGCGTCCTGGCTCCGGGCGCGGCTGCCGTCGGTGCCGCCAGTGCTCTGTTCTCGTTTGTGAAAGATTTGATTGGACAGCTTGATACACACGTGCTGCGACTTGCCTGTGGTGGCGACTCCACTTCGTGGCCGTCGGCGCCGGCGTCCCCGCTGCGGGCGCGGCTGCCGCCCGTGCAGCCAGCAGCTGCTGGACCAACAGGTACAGTGGACGGCTGGCGGCCAGTCGAGCTGCGCAGCACCACGCCGCTGCCAGTGGCGGGCTCCGCCAAGCCGTGCAGCTTGCTGTGTGACAGCTCCAGTGCCTGAAAGTAGTCAAACCGATGATTGGCTGAGTCAAGCTCTCTGTCAGCTACCGAGTGCAGCTGCGAGTTTGTCAGCGAATGCTGTGCCGGTGGCCACCACCAGCTCTGCTGCCGCATGCGTGTAGCTGCGCATGTCTGGCCCGGTGCCTACAATATTGGTCTTGCAGTCGACTGAGGGTCTTATTCTGTGACCATCTTCTGTTGTCAGCATGGTTCAAACATGTTGGGCAAGTTGCGATTCTGTTCCGGGGCGTGGAGCTTGCTGCGCGACAGCTTCAGCGCATTGCGAGCCCCGGATGGTAGTATGGCACATGGTGCCAGCAGACGCTCGCTCTAGCTGGATGTGCAGCTAGCTGTGCCCCAGACGTGCTGTCACTATCAGAGCGGCCACGAGACACACCAGGCTCCATGACGCATGGGACTGGGTTTGCTGTGTGCGACTTTGTGGTTCAGCTTCACCAGCTGCTGCGGTTCAACAGTTTTCCACCTTCTTGCGGGTGGAGGGCGCCCCGTCGCCTGAGGGAGCGCCGCCGGTGCTGCGCCGGAGGCTGAGGCTGCCCAGCCGGGCGCCGCCACTGGAGGGCGCCTTCTTGCCTGGAGCCCGCTGCAGCAGCGGCGTCACGCTGCAGACGCAACACTTGTTATGCATTCCGAAGTCCCCCACAGCAAGGTGTATCCAGGAAACGAGATCCAACCACGCGACGCCAGCACGCCAGCGGGGCATGTCATTGGTGCGTGACAGTCACGAGCAGCAGAGCTCCCCCAACTGCATCTGCTGCCCAGATCTGCATGTCCAAAAGTCTGCAAGCCCTGACATTGGATCCAGGCTGCAATTGGGCAATGCCAAACACACGCAGCAGATCTGACAGACTGCACACCAGGAGACCTTCACGCGCTTGGCGTGGGTGGGCGGCGAGGCATCAGCGCCCTCGGGCCACAGCCGGTCGTCGTCCATTGGAGACTGCACCTCTGAGGCCGTCCGCAGCAGCAGCTGCTGCTGCTGCTGCTGCTGCTGTGTTTGGCGATGGGCGATCGCAGCCGGACGCTGCGAATGCATCACCGGCACAGCCACCTGTGCCCGCAAAAACAGACACATGCAGGGCATGGGCCTACGAAGCGTGCTCATTCCCCAGAGCACAGACATGTAGTGTCATTTGCAGGTCTGCAGCAGTGCGTGTGATGGACAGGAAACTGGTCGAAGGCATGGTCGACCTGCTTCACGGACTGGACGATGGAGTCGAATACAGCCTGGTCGAACTCGATGGCCACCTCCAGCGACCTGCAGCAGCGATACTTCAGGTGTGGCTGCGCCACTGCCAGGGGGTTGTTGCTTGCTGCGTCAGGATACTGGCACTCACTGCCGTCTTGGTACGAATGCATTCACAGCAGTGTTCTGCATCGCATGTTCCGCACCCGCTGATGACGTCCCGGATGTCTTCTGGGATGCAGTCGCTGTGCTGCTTGGACAGGACAAAGCGGAGCAGCGGCGTGTGCCCGGATGCCATGCCGTCTGCTGAATACCGAGCTGCCAAGCAGTCTGCACAAGGACAGCCGCCGACATATCGGTGTGCCGGCTTGCATAACGACACACTACACGACAACTTCCATGAAGTGGGTCCGACGGTGCAGGACACTGTCTCGCAGCGAGCGCCGTCACTGGCTGCTGCAAGTTGCAAAGTCACACCGTACGGCAGATCCACGATGTCCGGCGCCTCGTCCTTTGCGTCAGGCAGCCTGATGTACAGGCTTGCGCGGTTGCCGCCAAAGTCCACCTGCCAGCACAGCAGCACAGGTCTTGATCGTGTGTTCATGGTAGCCAGCCTCAAATCCGCGGAGTGGTCACCAGACAAGGCACCGCTTGTGCACAGATTCTCAAACTTCCAGCTGTTCATGATGGCCGGCCTCGAAGCACTAACCCAGTTCCCCATCGTGTCAGCGTCGGGCACATTGATGGTGATGCAAGCAGCCTTGAAGGAGTGCACGGTCGCAGCGTCGCCAAGCGCCTCGTTGTGCACTGCCAGCAGCTGCCGCATTGCCGTCGCAACGTCCTTCACCTGCCAAGAGGCTGCTCAGGTCAGATTTACAGCCAATAACATGCTGGATGTGAGACAGCAGCGGCCTTGCTCAAGATCAGATGTTGTGTCGCCAGCCGGTGGCGCATCTCCCCCTCCATGTCATCCATTTGCAGACGGTTATGGGCTGGATCTGTCATGCCAGCAATGCTGTGACGGCAGCTGCCACAACCCCTATCAATGGTGCTCAGACAGCTTTGCGAGCTCCGCAAACTGAAAGCTGCTGGCAGCACAAGCCTGTCAACAAGCCATCAGCCATCGACAGTTCGGACGCAGCAGCTGGCTACAAAAGTTAGATTGTATGTGCAGACTGCAGGTGTGATCGCTGTGTGACTGCCGTGCAAGGTCAGCAGCATGACCACACCGAGCGATGAGAATCAGGAGTATACTCATGCTGCATCCGAACACCCCGACGCACCTTAACTGCGCTTATGTCCCGCAACGCCTGCTTGGTCTGCATGCACATTGACATGGGCTCCGTCAGGCCACACAAGATCATGCACATCATATGCTTCAGATCCACAGCAATTGCAAAATGCGTCTCACCGCATCAGGAAGTTCAGCAGTCAAATCACGAACCCCGGCTTTGCAGCACCTGAAGGTCACCACAGTTTGTTCTTGTGCGATGTTCAGATGTACTCATGTTGAAGGTGGCATGAGGTTTTGCAGCAGATTAAGGAGCAATCAGCATATGTAGTCTGCCTGCACACAACATCAGCATGTGCTGCAGAGTGGATGGTGTTTACCATGTCCATGAGACTGCGCAATGCGGGCGCGACCTGCCAACTTTGGGCGCAAGCATGTGCCAGAAGCTGCAACAACAGTGCTGCTGTAGCCCACCTGTACAGCACCTCAGCCAGGTCCAGCTGCGTCACAAAGTCGCCGCAGCCGGACATGAAGGCGCCGAAGAGCGCAGGGGCCCCCGGCAGCTGTGCCATCAGACGGCGGCTGCTGTACGAGCCCAGGAGGATCTCCACCATGGCCGCCGACGCCATGCGCTGCAGCTTCAGCGGCTTGTCCCTGACGACATGACCGCAGGTGTCAGGAACAATCCCAATGCATGGGGAATGTGAATAATCTGCATCACTCCAGCAGACAATGTACATGTGCATCTCCAAAATCTGCTGCTGCACACCGATTTGCTGCTGACCCTGGTGCAAATGCGCATTCATTGGCATCGATCAGGTACTGCTGTCACCCACTTCCTGCTCGTTGTTGGGAGGCCAGCATACTGTGAGGCCAACATACAAGAGCACGCACCCTGTAGTGGTGAGGTACAAAACCAGGCGCTCCAGCCAGTGTGGAGCGCATACCTCCCGCCCAACAGACACTTCACGCTGCTGCTCTCCTTTGCCTGCATGCAGCAAGACACCTGATTGGATGCACGGCTGACATGCGGCAAGTATGCTCATCAACACTGTCATGCAGGCTGGCAATGCATGTCATGTTGCCATCTTTGGCACCATAACCATCTCACTGCCTAACATACACGTCACTCACCACTGCTGAGTGGTGGGTTACGATGCAGACCATGAAAGCAATCAAAAACGTCATTTGCTTGGCAGCACAGACGGCGGCTCACCAATTGCTGCCTCGTAGTAGCACAGGTCCTGCACGCGCTCCAGCAGCGCGAGTGCGGCTTCAGGATCGCCTGCATCTGCGCTGCCGCTGCCGGCCACGGCGTCCCAGGCCTCGCCCAGCAGTGCAGCATAGCTGGATGCTGCCAACACCTGGTGGCAGCGCAGATGACATGATCTCAATGATGTGTGGAGGATGGCTTTCAGAGTGCGTCCGGCCATTGGCAGTGTTGTAGAAGTGCCCAGGACGTTGTTTGTGCGACGTCGGTCATGTCATGTGTGCAATCCAGAGTGCACTCAAACAGATTTCTGCATCTGTGATAATTCGCACCTTGCCGATACCGGCGTCGATGTCACGAGGCACCAAGCACAGCAGCTTCTGCACGATGCCCACATCGCCCAGCTTCACCGCCTGCAGGCTTCAACAAGGCCGGTTAGTATACTGCGCAGGCAAGCGCCACACACACGCCGTAGCTTGAAAGCATGCGCAGCTGCTCTTCCACATTCCAGCTGAAGCCATGGCACGCCCAATGTCTCCAGCCGGCATTCCATCCATGGAGACACTGCCTTTCTTCATTTCGGGGGTCTGTGCGGTGGCAGCACTGGCACAGCACCTACCTGGCCCAGGACGCGAGTGAGCGCAGTCACGTCATCCCCCGTCTTGAGCTGGAACTTCTTCGCCGCTGCGTCCAGTGCAGCGACCAGCTGGTCCGGGTCCAGGGAACCGTCAGCTGCTGCTGCGCCGTCCAGCATGGCCTGCAGTGGCCACAACATACACTTGCAATCCTGTACAGAGGTGCGCACAGACTCAGCAGGTGCAGGGTGCATCAGGGCCTTGCGAGGGTCAGACTCCAGCATCGCTGACCTCTGGGAGATTGGGCTCACAGGTCCTCGATCGGTGATGGACATCTGGGGAGGAGGCAGAAGAGATGCACCTGCACGCTGTCCGGTGCACTTTTGGTCATGGCTGCGGGCCGCCCCGACAAGCCGCGACAGCCCACGAGGCGATGCGACTGCCACTCTGAAGCCCAGGCTGAAGCGTTCTGTGCGTCTGCACAGCGGCTGCTGCGTACTCAAGCACGCGCTGGCTCGGCAAGCGAGCGAGTGCAAAAGGTGCGCACTTTATTCCGCCGAGCCCCATGCACAGGGACCTTCGCTGTGCAGCTCTGTTTGGCGGAACGATCCAGAAAGGCGAGTAGCAGCAGAAACGCACAAGGACTGAAAAAAACTTGTGTGTTGCACAAGTTTCAAATGCAGGCTTGCATCATCGACCCTCCTGCCATGCATGTTACGCACTGACCGACTGATTCAGGATTGATTAGCTACCCTGCTGACTTCTTCATTCCACCAAATTTGGCCGAGACTGTTGCTTGCTCAATACATCGCTTGCACAGTCATGGTGTCCAGGTCAACAATACACCCTCAAGTCGGTCGAAATACAACGACAGAAGCAGGTGCAACCCGCATCTTTCCAACCAGTTCTGTACAGTCAGACACTGTTGTATCTTGGTGCTGCTGGAGCTTGCTACCTATTTTGCTTTGTGCCCGCAGGTGCACGGCCCAGTGTGAGAGTCGAAGGCGCCTCCCGCACTCGGAGTTGTCAGAGAAGGTGTCATCGTGCGTTCGAGCCTGAAGACGTGTAAGGCAGCAGCGCCGCATTGTAGCCTGCCTCCCCATCATCGAAGTCCTCCTGTGGAGAAGAACCATCAGTCAATCAGCATGGTGCAGCGCTGCACAGTCAGAAGAGACCGAGCCAGGCACTCCATCACCCTCGATAGGACCACGGGCAAATTGCCAGTGGGTTGTCCATACACTAAGGCGGAAACAGGCTGCAGGTGATCTCTGCGGAGAAGGGACATCATGAGCATCTCACAACGCACCAAAGCAGCCCAGGACTGCGGCACCTGGCGGCGGCTGTCCCCTCGGGGGCTGAAGTAGCGCAGCAGGCTCATGGGTCCAGCCACCACATTGGCTGACGTGCGCTTTGCATGGCGCCATGACGTTGTCGTGGCCTGCGACAGCGGATTCAATACACTTCAGCATGACCAGTGACATGTCCAGTGTCACCCTTCACGTCGCAACACACTCCGCTGCACATGAAAGCCAAGACGTATACTTATAGCATGCTGTCCTCCAAAACGCAAATGCTGGCCGATTGGAGTAACAATTTCCACTGCCGAGCACAGTCAACCATGTCAGTTAAACACCTGGTGCAGGTTGTCGGTGGTGCGCTGCACAGTCTCGTCCACCACGCCCTGCACATCGTCGACCACGTCCGTGACGTCGAACAGCTTCTTCAGGTTGCGCACCTGCACTTACAACAGCACGTTATGAAAATGAAACAGATGCAGAACTGCTAACCGCGACCGCTCACAACAACATGCCGGAACCGGATGCCAAGCACACCAGGATCACGATAGATGTCCACTGCAGCACAGCCTTTTCAAGTCAGCACTGCAGAGGCAGCTCTGCAGGGCATGCGCAGGGGAGGCTTTGCTGAGAGCGCATCCGCACCAGACCCTGGGGCGGGTGCAGCGGGTCCGAGTAGTCGCTGGGCGGGAACGCATATGCATGCGCCAGTGCAGCCACAAACATCTCGATGCAGATCAGGAACTCCTGCGGCAGACACAGGCATGGACTGTCTGCACGGACTGTCTGCACAGACTGAACACGCGCTGTATAGTGACAACATTCTCACACATTCTGAACACACATGATCTCGCACATCTGCAAGTAGGACTAGCACATAGGTACACCTGCAGTCCTGCCACGACGTCGTCTGCATCATATGTCGTCCACGATTCCTTGGCCTTGATTAGCCCCATCGACTGCCGCAGAATAGATCAGGCACCAGTCAGCCCATGATGCATATAGAATTTGCTATCGCGCAATGCGCGAGTCCTCAAGGTGACGATTACTGACAGGCGGGTGAGTGTTCACAAGGCTCAGCTCTATTTTCAGATCAGTTGTAGTGATCAGCTGTGACCACAGGGTGCACCACACACGGCAGCTTCGGAGCACCTGCAGGATGGCGATGCCGACGGATTGCCAGTAGGTGAAGAAGATTACGCCCTTGATGCACAGGAACTTGGCCAGCGGCCGGATGGGCGCCAGCTCCGACTTGCACGCCTGTAGATTAGATGCTATTTGATTAGCAATATAAGTATCAGCAAGAATGACACCCTTCCCAGGCAGTCAGACAGACAGATGGCCCCTGCATACACAGAGAGTCAGTCAGCGGCTGAATGCATGCCAGCTGCAACTTGCAGGCGTGCACGGTGTTTCCAGGGCATGTCCACGGATTGCACATGGAACGACATGCGGCACGTGTTGCTTGTGCGCTGCAGCAAGGTCGCGCTGGATATAACTGCAGACCGAAGTACCACCCTCCGACACCTTAGAACCAGCATGTCCAACACTGCAGCTCGCAAGTACCAAGTGCATGAGCAAGAATGTCTTGCTTTGGTCACCTGGTACATGAGGACGAGGCAGTACAGCGCCCACATCTGGCTGGTGGCATTGATGAGCGACACGTAGGTGTACAGGCTGTCATAGGACAGGCTGCCATCGTCGTACGCCCCCAGCAGCATCGCGAGCGTCGCCACCACCGTCATGAGCGGCCGCAGGATGACATAGCTGAGCACACCCTGCACGCGGGCACCCATTCGCGTGAACACGCAGTCATCCTGCTGCTCTACTTTGGTCACAGAAGCCACCACCAAGCCGTCTTGCCTGGATTTTCAGCTGTCATTGCCGCCATGCCGCAGAGCGCCGGAGGGCATGCCGTCTTCCGACCTCAAAAAATGTCCCTGCCCCTTGGGCCATGCTCACCGCGCTCCCCAGGCATCAGCTGACTCTTCTGTGCAAGAGATGCTGCAGCGCAGACCAGGCGCACCTTCTTGCAGTGCCAGAAGAACTCCTCGCCCATGGGCCACACCTGCAGCACGTACTGCACGCCCCACTGGTGCTGCAAATCCGCCTTCGTGCTGAAGTACGCCCCCACGTCGCCATACTCGTCCTGCAGCATGGCCCGCGCCCACGGTCAGCGCCTCTCGTTTCAGGACATCTCAGTCACGGGTAACGCTGGCTGTCATGGTGTAGTGGCATCAGTCACACCATATTTCATCTGGAGGCTGATGACCAGCATGCAGATGCTCTGCCAACATGCAGCAGAGAGGCTGATCCACAGCTGCACAGCAGGGTACAACTTGGTGATGTTCACCTCCAGGTAGGCGATGAGGAACATGTAGAAGTTGTAGATGACGAAGGCCTCGTAGCACTCGCGGATGGGGTCCAGGAACAACCGCGCGTTGATGAAGCGCAGCGTCAGCAGGCTGCAGGGGTTGCACAGCGTGCCTCAGCCATGTCAGCAAGAAGTCAGGTGCCGGCTTGTGTGGCTTGAGCCACATGGATGAAGCAGTGGCCTTCACCTTCATACTGATGGCTCACCAGGCGCCCTGATGAAGGCTGAAAGGGAGGGAGTTGACAACTTGAGGAGACACCTGTCCAATGCGTAGATGGGGACCATGAACAGGATGCGGATGATGCGCGTCTGCAGTTTTGGGCGGCTGAAGTTCTCCAAGTGCATCGCAATCTCGTACAGGCTGACCGGCAGGCTGAGCAGCACGAATATTGTTGCCACGAAGAAAGCCTGCATGCACATGGTGTGCACATCGGGTATGTGTCATCAAGGTTGAAGGCATGTGTCCCATGTTCAGGGCATACTCTTCACTGCAGGGTTTGCTTGCTTCAGCACATCCTTTCTAAAAATCCTGCTGATGTGACTGCTGACCTTATAGTGCACCGACCAGTCGTGGTTCTTGAAGTCGATGATGAGCACTGGCAGCCCCGCCAGCGTGCCCGCCGCCACCAGGCAGTACAGAGCGCGGAACACGCGCCGCATGGTGATGTCCACCATGGCGGCGACTTCGGGGCTCAGCCCTCAGCCCTCAGACCACCGAAGCGCTGCCGCTGCTGGTGCACAAAGCGCTGCTGCTGCCGCCGCTGCTGCCTGCAGCGGCTGCAAGCTACGGGCTGATAGCTATCAAGCTGCAGCTGCACGCTGTGGTCAGCTGTGGCGGCAAGCGCAGATTCCACCTGAGTGGCGTCACAAGAAGCCTTCCCGCCCTGTCAGTGCGGCAAGATCCAAGTCAGGCACCGCCGGCAGCTGCAGCACCAGCAGGGCCTGGCGTGCATCCAGGGGATGCCTTGTCGTGCGAAATGCCCTTGCGCAGCTGGCAGCTACCTGTTCTGGCAGCTGGTTGCGATACGGCTAGCACCTTTTTTTGCGCCTGCCAGGGCAAACTCTTCTGCGCGCAATGTAGTGTGTCCAGATGCACCCGCTGTCTGCCAAGCGGCGCTGGCGTGTACAGCTCCGATGCACGCTGACGCTGCCGGCCCCGTCTGCGCAGTCGCTGTCAGCTACTGCGCCTGGAGGCCGCTGTTCCTCGCAGGCCACGTGCTTGGTCAAACATGAACCAGCGCTTGCTGCATATAACCTGCTGCGGCATTGGCGAGCATACAGTTCAAGGTGTGATCATAGCTGGAGCTCCAGCTCAGCATGCGTGTCATCATATAGGGTGTACAGCGCTGCCACGTGCAACAGGGTTGGTTCACTACGCTCAGGTGCAAGCAGAAGGCACCAAGCATCCGAGACACCATACTATGTGACAGCGGAGGACCGAATGCATGGGCGACGATTCCAGTACATTGCTTGATATCAGCTGTATACTCCAAGCAGGTGTACAACCTCTTTGGGGTTCCTACCTGACCCACTGCGGGTCACCAGTGCCCGTGTCTGACAAGTTGAAGGCTGGCCCAGCGAGAGCGCTGTCAGCAGCGCGGACAGGTGCGAGACTTCCAGTCCGAAATTATGCTCGTGATGTGCAAGGTCTAGATGGGCAAGCTCTGCACGTGGTGCAATTTCTGGCAATGCGCCAGCTGCATAGCTTCACTCGGAGCTCGTGCATCTCGAGTGTGTTGCTGCAGGGCGGGTTTCGACCATGAGTCCATGGCCGCGTGTGCCCTGCCGGATGGTACAGTCTGCAAAGCAACCCCTTCCTTGTAACCGTCCGGATTGAAGGTGCTGCATCGGCGACTCATTCAGCTCATGGGAGCAATCTCCAGAAATCTGCTTGATCGATCACTTCGTCAAAAGCTGAGCAGGAGCAGAGCAGTATCCTGCGCCTGTCTCCTTCAAATGCAGCACGGAGCGTTGCTCATATGAGAGCTGATTGCCAGCCTTCATCCTACATGGCCTGCGCTGATGTGTATTGAGGTGTCAGCATGAAACTGCCGCTGTACATTGGTGCAACCCTGTCGTTAGACTCCTAGCCTTGCAGCATGCGGCATGCAGCGACGCAGCAAGTCCAAGTCTGGCGGCATAGTCGTGGCCGTGGCGCTCCTGACGGCCCTCGTCCAGCACTTCGCCCTTGTCGGCGAACACGGCAGCGCGGGATGCGGCAGCTCCACAGATGTGGGATTGCTGCAGTCTGTCAAGCTACCCACAACAGACGCCACAGGTGCAATTTGGCGGTTCGGAGATCCTCCAAAGTGATTGCCCGTTTCTCAGTGTCAGGAGAGGGCATGAAACAACAGCAGCTCAGCAGGGCGTCAACATGCGAAGCTCTTGTGGTGCCATCCTTGCAGATGAGTGGGATCCGCCGGGCTGCGAGCCGCCAGCGGTCAACGAGAGCAGCCTGGCGCACCACAACTGTCACATCGAGACAGATGTCTGCATCGATCAGGTGCGGCAGGCAGCATGATGCAGACTTGCAATCAGATGCAACTCACACGGTGTGCAAATAAGCACAATGCCAAGCAGACGGTTGTATGTTGCGTTCTGCAAGCTGTTGGCACAACCTCAAGCAGCAGAGTCATGCGGCAGTGAGCAACCCTATCACCTCAGCAGGCATTGGATCTGCCTGCAAAGACCGAAGCATGCAGTCCTTCTGCTTGCAGCTTGCTATGCCGACTGTGGCAGGTCTGTTCTGCAGGGGCGCTTCATCAGCTGGGCGCCGCACTGGCAGCCGGGCTCGGCAAATTTCAGCGGTGTGCAGTGGCGCTTTGCAAATGCACCAATCGCGCTGCCGGGTCACTCCGATGCCCTGGTGGTGCGCATTCAGACTGCCATCTGACTGGTGGCACCATGCGGAATTCGAATTGAAGTAGGAATATGTGCGAGCAAAAATCATTTTCAGCAGCACTCGTCGTGTGATGAACCTTCAGCAGCATCCCCGTACAAGTCACCTTCAGCGTGCATGTCTTAGCAGCGGTCAAGGGCTCAGTGATGCACTGCTGTGCCGATGCAGGGCAAGTGTAAAAAGCTTGTGCAACAGAAAATGGCTATTCTACCCTTGCTGCAGGGCCCCTTCCAGATTCACTATTGCCAGCCGCAGCCACGCCTCCGGCCGGCAGCTTTGGAGCGGGAGCAGCCCGACATTGCCAGCCCCCAGTTTTCGGAGTGCACCATGCCCGTCATCTTCTGGCCCTACTGGTAAGCCGGCACCGACTGGCGACGGTGCTACCGCATGGCAGAACTATTGATGCTCATCTCAGCTTGATGCCCGACAGCGGCATCCTCATCAAGCATCAGCTTACTCGAAGCATGCTCGAGCACCTTCTGCAGGGTGGTGATGAGGTTGTGTTAGACAGACCGGGGTCGTGTTTGGCAGCTGTGGCGGGCAGCACCAGGCTGCACTGGCTTATGTCCACCAATTGTCACAGCATGTTCTCATGTTCTGACGGCAACCTCCATGTTTCGTGGCAGGCATGCCAACGTGTACGAGGTGGTGTCGGAGGCGCTGGAACCCCTGTGGCGGATGACGCCCGACGGCGACGGCTGGCCGCTGCTGCTGGACCGGCGTGCGAAGCTGGTGCCGGCGATCGACGGCTACCCGCTGCCCGACTTCTACCACTGGCTCATGCTGCCCTTCTCGCAGCGCAAGGTTTGGGGTCTTGAGCTCACAACCACCTTCAGACCGAGGGCGAGTGGCCAGTCACACCTGATAGTCGAAGCTTGCCTGTATGCTGCCCACCCTGGCCCCGGCACATCCTGCCCTTTGCCCAGTTACTATGCCGCTAGTTGCTGTACTTCTGCGGGGAGTTTGCGGCGTCTGGTGGCCACAGGCCTGCGCCAGGGTGAAGCTTGACATGCACAATGTGGGCGGCGTGAGTCAATACACCTGCAGTTCGTGGGTGGGTGTGAGGAACGATGCCCTCATCGCTGCAGGTAGAGGACCTGCACGAGCTGTCGGCGCGGCGGCACTCGAGGTCCGCCACCCGCGGCCGCTGCTTCCGGCGCGTGCTGCTGTGCTCGGTGCAGAACATGATCAGCCCGCCCAAGGGCGTGTCCAATGTGGACTTCAGGTGGGAAGCCGCCAGAAACAGTGCTTCAGTGCATCTTGCCCTGGCATCTGCAATGCGCTTGTGTTGCACAGAATGCACGCCTGCATTGAGCAGTCGACCAAACAACTCTGCTGCTTTGTGTCTCGGTCACCCCCCTTCACGTTCAACACTTCAACAGGCAGACCATGCGGCCCTCGAAGATGATGCAGCAGATAGTGAAATTCTACCGCCAGAAGTACACCCGTCGCTTCTGGCAGCAGCCGCCAAAGGATGTGCTAGAGGTGCATTCTGGCTGAAGTACATTGCCTGCTTCCAGCAAGCCTGTACCTGACATTCACAGCGTCTGACGCAGATGCAAGTCATGCGTGTGGTGCTGGCTTCCCAGCATGGGCTCCATGTGCTGCAATCTGCCCGGCCGCTTCCGCCACAACGTCCAACGGCGTGGGTGTGATTGCCCGCAGGTCCTGTTCATCCACCGGGGATACGGGTCGCGCCGGATGCTGAACCAGCAGCAGGTGCTGGAGCTGTGCAACTCCTGGCAGCCCACTAAAGGGGGGTTCAAAAGCGCGCGCTGCCGCCTGATAGAGTTTCGGGACGGCGAGTTCCTGGACGACATGGAAACCCTGCAGAGTGCCCACATCATGGTACGCATCTGGTTTCTGGAGTGTAGGACAAATGTTTTTGTGTGTTGCTATGTTTCACAGCGTCAGCAAGTGAAAACTGCTCTGATCATGTGATGAAGATTCTGAACAACATGAAGGCACTGCAGAGTGCCCACATCCCGGCCACCACATCCAAGCTTGTGCTTTCTTCGCCGGACCTTTGCAAGCCTTCCTAACGCTGGGGTCAGCATGCTGTAGAGGATTGCATGAGCTGGCATTCTGTATGCGCAGGTCGGCCTGCACGGCGCTCCGCTGATATTTGCATTAATGATGCGACCGGGGTCTGCGGTGGTTGAAATCAGGCCCAACAGCTTCGAAGGTGCGCCACAGCACCATCACTGCTTCACACTCAAGCAGCCAGTGCCATCAGCACGATCTGCATGAATGGCGGCGACAGCAGTGGCATCATGCTCTGTGGCGGAGCACTGAGCTCATCCTCGCTCTGCAACAATGCATTCCGCTCTGCCGTGCACTGCAAAATGTGCGGTCGTCATTTCTGCAGGGTGGTGGCCCAACAACTACAGCCAGACCATTTTCAACGTGGAAAAGCTTGTGCGCTTCTTCTACATGCACACTAGTGCCATCAATTGGCAACCCGGCTACTTCGAGCGGCATGGCCCCGGTGAGTCAGTCTCATTGCGCACCACCGTCTCAACAATGCTACGAGATTTCATCCTGTCCTGATCCTGTCCCTCTCTTGGGCACCTGCTGTTTTTTAACCCATCCCTCTTCGTGCTGAGACAGGTGTTAATGCTGATGTGTAGGTGGGGCGCGGGATCGCGACACCATTGTCGACTGGACCGTGTTGGAGAAGGTACAAATGGGTCTTTGGAAATGCATGGCCAATTGCTGCTGGCCTGTGCCTACAAGCAGGTATACATCACAAGCTTCGGTCTGATTATGCGGTGACCGTGCTGTCCAGGTCCTGACGGATGCTGCATCGGGCGGGCCGGGCTACGAGGCGGTCTTCCATGGCCATGAGTCACCGCACATGCAGGACCCATAGCTGATTGACTGTATAACACCAGGCTGCCAGTTGGGCGACATCGCGTGAATGACACTGCGACACTGCTGTTGCTCGAGTGCTGTATGAACAACATACATTGCATTGCAGTGCGTGTAGATCAGTTGAGGACCTCCACCGAGAGAATCATGCTGCTATCTTGCTCCCTGGCTTTTGTTGTTGCAAACTAGGGCCTGGGCAGCAATGGCGGCGATAGCGGACCATATTGCCGGCGGCAGGGCATTGTCAAAACCATTCGGTCGACCGTAGCTCCCGCCCTTGATCATGTCGCCTGCTGCGACTGCTGTGTCTCTTGTTTCAAGGAACACCAGGAGCTTCCTTTCATAAGTGCTCAGACTCACATGTAGACCTGCTGTAGACCTGCTGCAAGGAGGGGTGCTGTGCAGTCCTTAGCGAGGCACATGCTCTCAACACGTAGCAGTTTGCGCAATCCCGCAAACCGATTTCATGATGACATGGACGATTCGGAGGCCAGCCTGCCGAAGACCACGCTGGTGAAGCTGGTGCGCGATCTGCTGCCCGGCGACGTGCGTGTCGCATCCGAAACGCAGGACCTGGTTGTCAAGTGCAGCAACGAGTTCGTGCAGCTGCTTGGCACGCAGGCCAACGAGGTGTGACACTGTCTGCTCCGTGCCAGCTGCATGCGCCTTCTGCAGAGTCTGTGCAGATGTGAAGCATGCACCCTTGCGCTCGCTCAGCACAGCATGACGCCAGGGCGTCATGACGCACACAAGTGCAGCTGATGAGACAATATTTGCATCGTTTATAAAACATGACCGTGAAGTATCTCAAGTCCTGCAAAGCTTGGCTCGCCCTCGCTGTAGTCTCTGCTAGGCGGCAGCAGAGGAGGCTTCAAATTTCCAGTGATGTTTGCCAACGCAGGACCACTGTGCCGGTCTTGCAGCAATGCGAGGCTGCATGTGTTCAGTGGCCCCTTGGCGACTTCTGACTCTGCCATCACTGCCGAAGCACTGTGCGGGTCAGCACTGAGCACTGCCGCACTGTGCATGACAGCGGCACTCCAGGGCCTTTAGTGGCTCTACCTTGTATGGTGGCGATATACCTCAGACAAACATGGGTCGTTGTGCGCTACAGGGTGCGAATTGGTCCAAAAACACGCTGGCGCCAGGGCCCTTGGTGATCGCAGTCGTCCAGCTGGGCTGGTTTTCCGCGAGCATATGTATGCCTTGTTGCCTTCTCAGGTTGCGGAGCGGGCAAACAAGAAGACGCTGGCGCCGGAGCACGTGGTGACCGCGCTGCAGGAGCTGGGGTTCGGCGACTTCGTGGAGGAGGTGCAGGCATATTGGCAGCGGGTCAAAGAGGAGGCACAGGTGGGCAACTATGTTGATGACCTTGGCGAGGTTGTGTTGGCGAACCTGACGCTCTGTCCGAGTGACTGCGTCGACCATGCGAGCCTCGTTTCAACAGGCAGCTTTGATGATCCCGATGACCTGCAGGAGGCCTATGTTCGGCAAGGCATCAGAGGCTCTTGCGCGCATGGCACTTGGTGTCTGAGCTGAGGGCTGCACGCGGCATGGGATGTCGTCATGGCAAACACATGACTTCACCCTGCCGCTCTGCAGGTCGCCCCTAAGATCAGCAAGAAGACGAAGGCTGAGGCGCAGGGGCTGTCCGAGGCGGAGCAGATCGCGATGCAGGACCGCATGTTCGCCGAGGCGAGAGCCCGCAGCGGCCTGTGAGGCCGCCTGCCGGCGCCGTCACTGCGGCTTGTTCCGAGAGCCAGGCGGCGGCTGGCGGCGGCAGGCACGGGGAGGTGCTCTGACCGTGAGGGCCGCTGCTGACGGCTGCCCACTGCAGGCGCCCACTGCATCGTGGCGGCCGCAGCCACATGTGAGGCGTCACACGGGTCGGCGGCACGTGCGCCAGCATAGCCCCTGCAGGCTCATCCCATGTCCACAAGGACCTTCTCAGCAGCATTTGAGACACGCTCGTGTCTTGCATCTGCATGTCAGGTAGTGAGCAGGGTTGTATGCATGCTGCAGGCGCCGCATCATCACCATGCAGCCCGCACAGCCACTTCCAGTACGGCAGGCACTTAGCTCAGCCGGCTTCTACCATAATGCTCTTGCCATCGCAGCCCACAGCGGCAGGCGCTCTGCTCCTAAGGCGTCACACCATGCTGCAATATGCCCGAGCCTGACGCCATTGAAGCGATGCCAGCCGCTGCGCAGCAGAGGGTGCGGCGTGCGCATCAGCACAGCAATGCAGCCGTCGGCTGCTGCGAGCGGCGGCAGCCTCGACTTCTCCACTACGGGGCCGCCTGGCCGCAGCGGCGTCGCCTCCTTCTCAGCAGCCGCTGGTGAGCAGCCAATCAGCATGCAATCCACAGTCCTGACGCCATTGGAGGGACATCTGTCCATGCACACACCTCACTTGTTGTCAGAGCTGCTGCCTGAAGTGATCGTGTCCTACTGCGGCTACCGCTCGGCGGTCTGGCCATGGTTACAGCTGTTGCCTGTGCCTTCGCAGGAGGGCTCAGCTTCTGGACTCGCCTGCAGGGTGTGGCGGCCTATGCAAAGTTTGAAAGCCTGTCAAGATGCCATTGCAGGGTGGTTGTGTGTTTCCAGCGCAGGCGCCCTGGGCTTCAGGCAGCGTCTGGAGGGCCTGGGCCTGGCGGGTGTCGTGGCGTACGGCATCCTCAACACGCTGTACTACATCGCGGCCTTCTTCTTCGTGTGGAAGTATGTTGCCCGCGTGCCGCGAGGTGGGTTCATGTCATGCATGTAGCATACTTCCTTTGCAGTTCTGCTTCTTACATGTTGCCGCAAGGCGTTCAGGTGGGCAGCACTGCCTGCTTCGGCTGATGCTTGGGAATTGACCTCCCGTTGACACGACCATTGGCTATGGTGCCGCAGGCTTGGGGTTGGCGCCCACAGCGGGGAAGTTTGCGGAGGTGATTGGCATCACCTGGGCCGGCAGCCAGGTCACCAAGGTGATGTGTGTAACCAGAATTGTTTGCGAGTAGTGCTGCGTGCACCTACTACTTGGGCGCCATCTTGAGCAGCGCACCTGCAGCAGCAATATGTCCAACACACACGCCAGGGATGGCGCACCAGTGCCTCTCCTTGCAAGACCTACCGCCAGTAATGGCCACTCGGCCTACTGCATCCAGCCCCGTACGTGCAGGTGCCGCGTGCTGCCGGCGCTGTGGTGCTGGCGCCTGCGGTGGACACCCTGTTGGCTGTGTTGGAAAGTGAGCCCAGCGCAGATTGCTGCATGCTCTGTGTGCATGTTCTCCAGCCCGGAAGCCAGCATCCTGCTCCTGTCTCTCTGTCGTCATCACTTGCACCAATGGTGTAAGCGCCCAGAAGGGTTCTAGTCGGCAGGGTTGAGCTGCCTTTGGGCGCCGGCACCGATCGCCACAACATGATGAGTGACACCTGCTACCGCCATGTGCAGGGCGAGCACGGCTGCGCAGCAAGCGGGCGGCCTTCCTAGTGATCATTACGGCCTGCATCACCGTTGCTGCGGCTTTCTATGGCTCCATGTTGCTTGCCTGGTCCTAAAGCGGTGTGGGGAACACAGCCAGCAGTCATGCACAACGCCGGGGGGGGAGTGGCAGAACCTGCGATTTTGTGGACCTGATGGTTCGTCCATCAAATCGTCTCGAGAGCCCTCTCTTGGCTGATCGGGATGATGTGGCATTCTGATTCGCATATTGTGTGTTCTTTGCTAGGTCGGCTGCTACATACATGACCTAGGTCGGCCTGCGAGATACATAACATGCGCCGATGCCGCCGTGCCTCCGCATGCAGAGTGTCTTCTCCTGTTCTTCTGAAAGATGCCACCGCGATCGCGGAGCGCCCCCGGGGGACGCGAGTGGTTCCGATGGAGCTTGTAGTCCTGATGGAGCCCCGTACGGCACTTGTTTTGCTGAATGCTATTCCTGCTTCTACGCAGTCGCGTGCGTCAACACAACCCCAGGCTTCGGATGAATGCAGTCGCCTCAACTTCCCTGCCCTAGCAACGCTATGGACGCCTGGACCGCAGTGCGTGACCTTGAATGTCGAACGGCAGTTGCCCGGGGATGAAGTTTCAGTCGCGGCCATCAAGATCCAGGAGGCAAACTGCTCTATGGGCAAGCTCTGCAGCTGCAGGCGTGGTGGCTGCGTCATTTCTATGCTATGGCGCTGCGTCATTTCTAGCCTCCGGCATCCTGATGACAACACCACACAACTGTAAGAGATTCACTGGCTCAAGATGTTGCCCTGTACATGAGTGCATCAGCAATCGACATTCATGATCCGACCTGCCTGCAATCACATGTCGCCCACCGTCGCTGTTGGAGAAGTTTTCATCTCCATCCCACATGCAGACAGCGCCGTGCCGAATACTGAGAGCGCGCTGCACCCATTGGTCGAGGCCGAGCTGCGCCGAGCATTCGCCGACAGACCGGATGCACACGTCAATGTGACGCGCATCTTTGGCACGGCGGACGACCGCAGCACAGCGCCTGCTGTGACGGTGATCAGGCGCGACGAGCGACGGAATAAGCCACGCCCGCTGTCACTGCACCAGTCTATCAGCGCAGCACATGGCGGTGCAAAAGCCGAAAGGATTGGTAGCAAGGACGTTGGCTGCCGCAGCCGCCCCGACTGTTTCTCAGCACCCACACAGGCGCCTCTCTCAGTTGACGGCGGCACACCAGTGTCATTGCCATACCTGTTTCACCCAGGTCACGGCAGCCAGCCAGCAGGCAGCGAGCTTCTCTCAGATGGCAGCCATTTGGCAGACCTGCCGGAGGACTTCGACTGGCAAGCATACCTGGAGTACCACCCTGAGCTGGCGGCAGATGTTAGCTCGGCAGCGGAGGCAGCGCAGCACTACAGGGTGCATGGCGCAGGCCAAGGGCTGGTGTGTCGGCGTTTGCGTGTCGCGCTTCGATTCACAGGTGTGCATTCCTGCTGCGTCCACTGTGATGCAGTTCAGGCATGCTGATGTGCAGCATGATGCATGTGCTTGATGTCGAGCCAAGCTGCCTCAGCACTCGTGGAACACAAGCACAGCTGTTGGCCTGCGGGGTGATGTGCCTTGGTGTCGATGTGTGCAGCATATGGCGGCCTGACCAATCAGGTGGGGGACATCTTGCAAGCTGGGTCCCTTATCATGTGTGTGCCGAAGTGCGCCAATGTCTTTGATATCTCACGATGCATTTCCATGTGTGCACCTTCAAATGTCCTGAGCGACACCCACGACCGACTCTGACTGCCCTTGTGACCTGCTCAGATCTACGGCCTGATGTCAGTGCTGATGCTGGCGGCAGCGACGGGTGCAGAGGTGTACCTGTCTCCCATATTCTACAGGTGCATAGCCCAGGGTTGGTCCGTGGCATCGGTGGCAACATCCTGCGCCATATGCCCTTGTCGTTCTGCAGAAGTTGTAACATGTTCTCGATCCTCGAGTGGCAGCCGTGTTCCACAATCCCGCGATCCCTCTGTCGCCATTCAGTCATGTACTGCTCTGCCACAGGTCGTCGTTTGCTGTGGACTCGTCCAAGGACAAGTGGATGGCGCAACCACTGGAAGACATCCTGGACGTGGAACACCTCATACAGTTCTGGCAGCCACGCGGCATTATTGTGCATGAGGTGTAGCCCCGAATCAGCTTTGTGTCGTGCAGCAGAAGCTTCTCTGCCTCTCATGTGAAGACAGACACATGGCTGACCCACAGTGCATACACACTGAAAGTCATGCACATCACCGCAAATCTGGCCCCTGAGATGTTGTGCGCTGTGGTGCATTGCAGCCGCCACTGGTGGACGGTGCAGACTCACAGCTGCTCATCTTGCCAATGTGTGTGGTACACGCCAGGATGCACAGAGTCTGGCATCACAAGTCCTGCATTCGCAGCACGGCTGAATCTGCTGCGAGGGACGCCGCCGTGCCGTGCGGTGGCCGCCTGCTGCCGCAAAGCGTGACATGCACGCTGCACGCCCCAGATGCGCTGCTCATTGCAGGCTCCGAGTTGCTGCTCGCAAATGATGCTGTGGTGGCGCAGGCGCCGCATCCGCTGCTGGACAGCGCAGGCCCCCGGCAGCCATACCAGAGGCTGGAGGCGCACATCGCCCGCCGCTCCCTGCTTCACCTGCTGCTGATCCGAGCTTGTCTGATTGCACAGACGCCGCCGCTGGTGGAGCACCCAGACCGCTCGCAGCTGGACACAACGTATGCGCAAAGTGCCCTGGACCCTCGGCTGATTGTGACGTTCCCCAGCAAAGACGGCTACCAGCGGAGGGACCTCGATGACATGGCTGACGCGCTGAGGTATGGATTGACAGTGTCACGATTTGGATTGCAGTAGATGTCACCCAGGCCCTACTGGAAATTGTGCGGTTCCCTGGTGCAAATGCAGACAGGTTTATGGATTGATTTGGGGACTCATTCCCGTTTACGTAATGACATCGCAGGGCCACAGCCGTAGGTCATGCAGAATTTCTGCTGCGGCAGTGGCGGGGGTCTGTCGCCGCCGATATTCCGCACGTCGTGGTGGACCTGCCGCACTGGGTGTTTGAGGTCAACTACACCAGGTGTGGCTCCCTAGCGAGAGGTCATGATATGGCACCCCTGGCGAGAGGTAATGGGGGAAATTACCTCGAATAGCTTTGATGATTGCATCTGTCTAGCAGCCTGCCTGCAGCACCGGGCCATGCCAAGGCAGGTTTGACTGCTCCCGACGCGCTCATCAGCCAGCAGCCGTCCGCTCAGTGGCAGTGCCTCAGCACCTGGCTGATTGCGATCATGTGCGGCGGGGCCCCGTTCCGCCGTATGTGACACCTCGCATGGCACCTCCTAGGCCCCCATGCTCAGCTGAGCCCCTAGCTCGAAGTCGCCTTCTCGTTGCAGTCACATCCTCCCCCATCATTCATACGTCCCTCACCGTGGCACTGAAGTCAGTGCTGCCTGCGCCTGCAGTGCGCCGCGCCTGGCGTCGGAAATCATGCACAGCCTGCAGTTCGCCCCGCGACTGGACAGCATCGCGGCGGCCATGGACGGCAGGCTCAGCGGCCGCGGCGGCAGCAGGAAGCAGTTCAATGCCGTCCACCTGCGCATCGAGGCCGACATGGCGATCTTCGTCGGCCCGCAGGGCGGCGAGAAGGTCGGTGACCTTGAACAAGCTGTGTTTCCTGTTCGATAATGGCAAGACCTGGAGAGGTTTAAACACCGAATCGCGACGGGCGTTGTTGGGGTGACGGGACATTGGCAGCGGCAGCAGGTACGGGATCCGTGCAGTTCGCCTTCAGAGGAAGTCAAGGCAACACCCATTCACCAGCACACTGAGGCTCGCATGGTGAACTTCATCCCGCAACAGAGTGTCCTGGCTGTGCTGAGGTGAGTGACAAGCCTTCCTGCTGGCTGAATGCACGATAGCACCTGTGAGCCTCACTCAGAGGACCTCTCATGTTCCTGAATACTGCGCCGCATAACTTGCTCAGAATGAACGATGCTGGTGCCTTGTGTCCCACCAGCCCAGCAACATCGAGTTCTCGAGTGATTGACCCCTTAGAAGACCACCATTTTCTAGCTTGCTGCGCATCAACTGCTTGGGGCTCAGCAATAGTGTTTTCACTATGGCGTGCTGTCAGACTGACAGCTGGCATGCGAGTGTGCTGGAGATCATGCTCGGCATAGATCTGTGTGCTGTACTGCATGTATCGATTTTGAGTGACTTCTCATTTCAGCTCATGTTGGTCTGCTGCAGGCGATGCTGGACATGTACATAGGCGCCATGCGGGCGCTCAACTTTTCGTCAGCTTCAGACTGCTTTGTGGCCAGCGGGTTATCCTCCTACAATGCCACAGGTCTGCCCTCGCCCCACAACCTTGATGTTTTTTATGTAGGCCGTCATGCGCCTTTGTGCATGCAGCATGTACTTGACAGCAAGTGTTCGCAGGCCGGAGGTCTTTGCAAGCAAGTTAATTCACTTTGTCACAGGCGCAGAACTTGTCAGGTCACAGTTACTTGCGGAGGGTGTGTGCAAGTCAATCGTGCAGAAGGAGCAGCTGTTGACCGACAGTGACACCTCAGGTGATCCAGTGTCGCATATGCTATGCCCTGTTGTCTCTATTGGGCATCATGTCCGGCGTGCCTGACAGACATCATGCATGCACATCCGTGGCGCGTGCAACCATACAGCACACATGTGAGGTGCTGCTAAATTCCGGCGGTGCTGCTGGCAGGATTGTCGACTGCGCAGCTCGCTGCGGTGGACATGTTGATGGCAACGCGGAGCACAAGTTTTGTAGGGTTCACAGCATCGTCATTCTCCAAGTACGTAATGTACACTCGGTTGCAACTGGGGCATGCGCTGCGGACCAATGAGCTCATCGGAAATAGCTGGATCAGTGATGCGTACAGCATATTGTAGCGAGAGTAACGACAGCATGCAGAGGGAGTTGCCAGATGTTTCAGTTCTATTGACTGCATCCTGCAATAATCTGCGTGTGAGCATTGAAGTCATTATGACATCTGCCTTACCAGGCTGGCATGGTCATGCAGCAAGTGCAGTGGTTGGTATTGCAATCAAAGCATGGACATGAGAGGATATGTTTTCAGACAACAACTGGTAGGACGGATGAATAGGGACCCCATCGTGTAAAATTCCAAATTAGAGCAGATGTCGATATACAAATATTTCAGCTGAGCCACACTGCAGTCGTGACGAATGGTCGCACGACAGAAGTGATCAATGACCAATCAGGGACAACGAACGAAGTACTACTGAGGCAGAGACTGAAAGTCCACGCATCCTGAGAACAAACCCAGACCGAGAGGTAGACAAACCCATGCATTTACCCTTGTTCATCTCGAGAGATGAACCAACAAAAACCGCACTATATTTCCTGCTGCATCGCCGTGCGTGCTGCTTCATCCCTTCTTTTTGGCTGCTGCGGTTGGCCGTGGTATCGGCCGCCAAGTGGGCTGCGGCGTGACATCGATATGGACTTGACATGAGTGAGGGTAAGACGTGCTCCATGTGACGACATTCTGCAAGATGGAGGGTAACCATATAGTCGGTACACATGCCGGTGGCGGAATGCTCCCCTCAAGGGTCAGATTACATGAGCTCCGTCCAGGATGACGTGTGTAGTGTATATATACATATGCATACATACATATATGCAGAATTTTGCTGCCGCACTGCATGTCAAGTGTCAGCTGTACCTTGTGGGTCGGACGCGGCGTGGGTCGAGGCGTCGGCCGTCGCATCGGCGCTCTGGTCGGCTTCCGCGTCGGCGCTCTGGTCGGCTTCCGCGTTGGCGCTCTGGTCGGCTTCCGCGCCGGCGCTCTGGTCGGCTTCCGCGTCGGCGCCCTGGTCGGCTTCGTGGTTGGTTTCCGTGTCGGCGCCTTCGTCGGGGCTCTTGTCATAGGAGCCATTGTCGGCGCCCATGTGGGAGCCTTAGTCGGCACTTTGCTGGGCGCATTTGTCGGTGCCTTGGGCGGCAGCTGCAACTCAGACACATCGGATGGTCTGCAGCCGTATAAAGTCGGTAGGCGGATCATCAGGACCTGTGCTGACTTGCACTTAACTGCATTCCGAATCAGACCGTACACCGATCATCGGCGATGGTGTCATCTACCAGTGTGCATGGCGGCCGTCACACTTCAAACATTCCATCACCTTATTCAGGCCATCGGTCGACTGCTGCTGTGAAGGTGCTGCCATGGGCGGGTTCACAATTGAACCCTGGAACGGCAGACGAAAAGTCTGCCAAGCCGCTGTCATGCGTGTTGTCTGGTTGGATGTGAACTCCCACATGCAGGCGTCATATCCGTACTGCAGCATGATTCCCAGTGATGATGGTCTGGTCGGTATTCAAATGTACCGCCATACCAGCCAGTATGTAGTGGTGGTCAGACACATAGTGAGAGGTGAAAGACTTCAGAGGCAAAATATGAGCCGGCAGAGGCAAGACAGAGCGCAGGTGTAGCAAGCGGCTACACACCCCCATGTAGCTGCAGGCACACAGCGAACAATAGTCAATGGTCTTTCAAGCCATGTTGTGAACGAGAAGGCTGCGGCGGCCCAAGGGTTACCGAGCTGAAGCAGAACACCAATCAGACAAGAATGTCATGGACTGGCCGCAACAATGTGCGGTGACATGAGCGTACTTGTTTACTGGGTCCTTTCCAGGATTGCTTGGGCACGAATCTGGCAGGGATGAACCCGTCGTGTAGCAGTTGTAGTCGGGTGCCGCCTGCTGCGGCGTGTCTGGGCAGCCATCATTGGGCTGTATGCAGGCACCGACACCAATCAGTCAAATGCTTATCAATGGGTGTAGTTATGAGGGTGCCTTTACCAATTTAGACTTTGCGCTGTGCAGGTTCGTGTCTTGCACATACATTGGCGCTGAGGAGATGCCAATCTGGCATAACAGGCTGTCAACATGAGCGGCACTGCACCTCCGAGCAGCCTCCAGCAAAAGGGTGGGCCAGCCCCAGCCTGCATGAAGCCAGGCAGCCAACCCCGTCGTGCTTGCAGACCACTGTGGCTGATGGTCATTTACCATATCACATTTGTGGATGCAGCACGGATGGAATCCATTAAACCTTTTTTTTTTTACATACAAGAGTTGGATCTCATGTCGTAACATCATTGCAACATGCGTCTGACGAGTGACAGGTTGCACCCACCAGTGGCCTGTTTCGTGGACCAGGTTCATGCCCAGGTTGTAGCCCACATAGTACGAGCCGAGCAGCGTGCCTGTGTCAATGGTGACGCCATCATAGGGCTCATACCCCACCCCGGTGCCCCATGGATTGGTGGCCACCCTGCAGCTCGAATGCAACAAGTATGAATACAAGATGTGCTGGTTGGGAAGCTGGGTTGCACAGACAACATGCTGCATCAGTACACAGCCATGACAGACACAACACTTCATCATTGCTGTGCACACGCACCCGATGATGCCGCCGCTGTTCAGCTGTGTGATGTACACGTTCAGGTCTGCGGGGGTACCGGCGTGAAGTGCCGCCCTCATGTCAGTGCTGCTGTCGCTGGAAATGTCCAGTGGGAACCTGCAGCATCAGCGCAGGCTGTGTTCAGCATGCATTTTTGGGGTAATCTGACTATGGTGAGGCAGCTCAGCATGTACCCCAACAACTAGCATCACCCACACTGATAGCAGCTGATTGTGTGCATTGACTGGACGTCAGTTGCGCAAACAGGAAGCAGCAGATGGGAGGCTTTGCTCGCACCAGGATGCATTCTGCGTGTAGTCCGTGCCAGCGAGGCTGAAGGAGAAGAAGGAGCCGGCAAAGGCTTTGTTGAGTGCTGTGATCTGATTGGACAGCATGGTCGCATTGACAGACTTGCAGGCCTGCCCTGCACCTGCATGCAGTGGCCGGCAGTTCGACACTGCTGAAATTGTCCTCCTTATGACATTCCAATGCAGTAATCATCAGATGCATGCAGGCTGATGTTGGCACAGCAGCATCGTTCATCTTACTGCATTGGAATGTCACGAGGAGGACAAATGCATGCCAGCCTCCAATAGGAGGTCCAGGTCGGACTCATGATGCTACGCACTGTCGCACACGACGTGGAAGTACAGGTTGATGTAGCTGACAGTGGCGCGCGGCGCCCCTGGCGAGTTCAGGAGGGCGATGCGCGGCTGCAGCTCCGCCTGCAGGTGCACACATACATGCGAGGGTGGCATGTCGCTGTCCGACGATAATGGTCACAGCTGAACTGCCATGACGCTCACAGGCCGCCTCAACGAAAGGGCAGGCAGTGTGCTGCATTGGCTGTCACATACAGAGCATGGTAGGTGCCTCAGTAAGTGCTTCAGCTTGTCGCACACACGCACAGTGCCCAAGGTGCACTTTGGAGGCAGCATCACCTGCACAGCCTCCGAGTCTGCGCCCGAGGTAGCGTCGTCATACCCGCACCGCCGGGTCGCTGGTTGCAACAGGTGCTCTGTCTGCCGCAGAGACCGCCGGCGCTGCTGCTGCTGCTGCTGCTGCTGCTGCTGCTGCTGCTGCTGCTGCTGCTGCTGCTGCTGCTGCTGCTGCTGCTGCTGTGCTGGCTCTGCCTCTGCTGCGCCTCCACGATGCTGCAACACCTGAGCTGTATTCGCATCTGCTCTGTGCGGGCGTGATCTACCATCTGCCAGCTCGCCGGAGCTATGGCGTGCACAGATGGCCGTGGGCTGCTTTGATATCACGATCAGAAGCGTGAAGTTCATCAGCTGCGCGGCGTTGATGTGTGTCCTGCTCCTGCGGCGTGTCGCAGCATGCCGCATAGGAGCGGAGGCCTTGTCGATGGCGGCACCAGCTGCAAGGATGCAGTGTGCCGGCAATCAGTCCTGTGACACATGCACACAAGTCTATTGATGAGTTATCAGAAACGGCCCGGCCGCAGTCGAGTCTAGTGTACGAAAGTGCAGGGCTGCGTGTGGTAGGTGGTACTCCCTCGTGCACAACTTTCGACGGTCCTGCTGGATACGAAACACCTTTCAAGACCGTGCGGCGGCTGATTATACAGCAGTTGATTGTGCGGAACACATTCCAAGGGCTCGCGACTGGCAGCTCTTCTGGTGATCGTGACATCAGCATGCAGGGTTGGATCTCTCTGACGCCCTGGATGGAGTGTCCTTGCTCACATCATGCGATGGCTTCAATCCAGCCCATCAGCCATCTCCCATCAACAGTACCCTCACCAATCGTTGATTGATTGGACTTTCAGACAGTCGCCGCTTAGCGCATGTTCGTGTTGGTCGTGGAGCGAGACAGCAGTTCGTGGTGACTAACGAACTCGCGGACCAGCGCGGCTGGAGCGCCATGGCGACCCGTTCTAAGATCAGATCAGAATGCAACTATTAATTCTACGCCGTCAGCGCAATTCATAGCGTGTGGACGACTGCATCAAAAGTTCATTCAGCAGTGGCCACTCTATGTCGCAACAGGTGCAGCCTACCTTCCGGTGCGCAACGGCGCGCTTGTCCCCCTTCTGCAGTCGCAGATGGTACCTTGTAGGCTGCATTGGGCGGACCAGGCACAGAATGACCCCTCCACTCAGCTGCACGCGAGCATCATTCATGGGTGTTGAAACCTCTTTTACCCCACGAAACCCTGTGCATCGTACTGCACTCGGCTGTCATGTTGGGCGCTGTACGGTAGGTGGACAATTGAAGTTATTTTGGTTCCACTCAGCTTTCTAGACTCGACCCAGATAGGAAAACGCTTCAGGGCGTCAACACCGAGCGCCATGATGCAATCAAAGCCTGCTGCTCAAATTTGCTCAATAGGCTACCCTGTGGCTCTCCGCTTCGTTTGCAACGTGTGGTAACTCAACCGCATGCCATGCAAATCATCCTTCAACCTGCTGCCATGCTGGCAACGAGGAAGCAGCTGCCACCGCTTCAGCCACCATTGCTACCCATGCCGCAGGTGTCGCTGGCGCACAGCATGTGCTACAGGGCCCGGCATCTCAAGCTTTGACATCGTCCCGTGGCAGCAGCGCATCCACGATGTGGTTGGACAGGATGTTGCGCGGGTCAAGCGCCTTGCGGGCCTCGGCAAAGCGGGCCACGGGATAGTGCGCCGCCAGTCGTGCCCGCATGTCCCGTAGATCTCCTGTAGTGGTGAGCAGCATCTAGCACTCCCAAAAAGCAGCATTCACTGTACAGGTACAGGTGCCCGTGCGCCAGAAGCACACACAGAATGTGCCAGGATTGATCAGATTTCTCCACGGCATGATGGACTCTCAGCAGCATGCCATCACTCCCACAGCAGTCTCACACCAGTGTGCTCCTGCCCGGGACAGCCAAACTATGGAGCCACCACGTCGACCGCGCACAGGCCGAGCCTCACCTGGGTGGTCTGGAACCTCCACCTTGGCCCAGTGCGGTACTGCGCCATGGCGGGCTGCTACCTTGGCATCCACCATGGCTGCGTACTCCCGAAATCTGAAAGCAAACAAGAGTGATACCATAGCAGGACGAAGTTTACCAGAGGCAAGTCCGAGCAGGCACCCCAACATGCGCGAAGGAGGCACCCCGGTCCATGCACACCTGTCAGCGATGGCCGCGCGCTGGTCGCCGCCCTCCTCCGGCAGGTCCATGATGCTACCCACGCAAGCAAGCGAGTCAAACAGGAATGATGTCAAAGCAGGACCGGGAGAGGGCGAGGCCTTAATCCAGCCGCTCTAGGGAGGCTCCCAACAAGCGCACTTGTCTGTGATGGCCGCGCGCTGGTCATCCCCCTCCTCCGGCAGGTACATGATGATGCCCACCCAGCTGGTCAGCGCATCGGGGTCGGCGCTGGCGGCGGGGCTCATGGCGCTGCGGCTGCGGCCGCACCACCGCTGCTCGATCGGTGCCGGCGCGCCGATGCCTGCAAATGCATGTGGTGGAGGTGCTCAACTGACTGGTATTGTCGCCACTGCAGCTGTTATGGCGGCGGGGCTCATGGCGCTGCGGCTGCGGCCGCACCACCGCTCGCAGGTGAAATGTCATCCTAACGTCACAAATGTCGGAGTTGACAACTCTGTCGCATGTACTGCGGCCATGCATGTGGAGTGCTGCAATGATACTCAGGTGAAAGCTCACCTGCTTGCTCGATCTCTGCCAGCAGCTCCTCCATGTACGAGATGTCTGCGCCGCTTGGGTTCCTGCTTACATGATGGGGGCGCTTCAGCAGAGGGTGACGCAATAAGCTTGCATCCAGAGGTGATTTGCACGTGCAGCCAGGGCAACCTTTCAGCCGTGCACAGCAAGGTCCAGCCCGATGCAGCAGGCAGAGGACGTTTCACCTCAGGGTGCCCACAGGAAACGCATTCTCCAGCACCCACTGCTGCCCGCCGCAGTCGAAAGACAGCAGCTCGTCCGACCGCCCCACTCGGTACCTGCATCACCATGCACAGGGCGCGCATTAGGTGCCGGCATATAGGCTCCGCTGTGAGCCAGTAGCATGAGTGCCCCCTGAAACTGACAAGGACCTGACGCACGGACAGCCTGATGCACAAATGTGCTAAAACAAAGGGTGTCCTGTGGCTCTCCACTCCGCTGCATACTGAAGCCACATGGCAAGGATATGGGCCCACCTGGAAGATTTCAGCCCTGTGGCAGACATCTGACCGCAGAACGTTCATAGGCATGCATTGGGGAAGAGCTGTGCTCGCCCAGAGGTGCACGAAGCAAATGCTGACCTCGCAGCCAATCACGTGCCACCCAGGCATTCTCCACTGGGCCGCCCTCGTTTCTTGACGGACCACTCAGAAACTACACGACGTGCCAACGGCAGCATCACAAACAGGAACTGCACCCAGAATTGCGGCGCCAGAAGTCGGCCTCCGCCGCATTGACGCGACCGACCCAGGCCTTGTCCAGCGGGCCACCGCCCTTCGCCAGCAGCTCGTCCCGCAGCTGCGCAAACGTCAGCGAGGATGTCTCCTCCGGCGTCGCACCCGGGCTGACCTCCTGCAGTGGCATGTGAGCATGTGCTGCGCAACTTCACAAGGTCTGGCAAGCCAGCTACCTTGCCCAACATTGCAGCAGCATGTTTGGTGCCGAAAGCAAGTGAGAGCCTTGCAAGGCGGCCAATCTCTTCTGCACACACCCTCCACCAATCAGACCTGCAGCAGCTGCTGGAATGCTGCGGTCTTCTCTGACTCGCTGTAGCTGGTGGGGCCCTTGGGCGCCTGTCTGCCCTCCGGCAGCGGGTTGTTGGTAACCACCACCACGGCGTCAGTGTGCGGGATCCACATGTAGCGCATGTGCCGGTTATCCCGCAGCCACTTTGCATGATTCCTCTTGATCTCCTGCGCATGTTCCAGACGCCATCAAGGTGATCACTCCATTATTGTGGGTCATGTTTCTGTCTTGACAAATGGATGCAAAGATGTACTCCAGCAGGGAGTACAATGCCGCTCGCAGATTGCCTTTGCTGCCCATGACAAGCTACGCAATTCAGATGTGCTGATTTAAGGGAAGCAGCCTCATGTGCATATCGGACACGAATGGTGCCAGCAGCCACTGCGCGGATAGCGTATGCAGCTTCCTACATAAAAGCTGCTGCCTCTACAGCAGGCCAGGCAATGCAAAAATCACCTTCTTGTTGGACACAAAGGTGTGCTCCAGCAATCGGTGCGAGGGCACCGCCTGCAGCGTGACCTCCGAGATGACTCCCAGCGCCCCGAGCCCCACCCGCGCCATAAAGAAAAGGGACCTGCAGCAGGATTGAAGGCAGCAGTAATGCATGCGATTACTGGTGACCGACTGCACGTGCAGTCAGCCGATTGCCATCCCCTGGCATGCAAGTTTGACTGGAGATCGTTGCAGCCTCAGTTGCAGGGTTCCGGGGCTAGCTCTGACTGCACTACCACTGTGTCAATATCTGAATAAAACCCGAAGGAGAATGGGCCCACTCACGGGTCGGGGTCGTCCTGCGAGAGGTGCAGGGTGCCGCGCCCAGGCGTGACCAGTGTCAGCGCCACAACCTGCTCGTCCATGGGCGGAATACGGGCACCCGTGCCATGCGCGCCGACCTGAGGTCAAGTGCATCAGAGTGTCAGATCGATGAGCGGTCCTCTTGATACCTAGAGCATCGTGTGGTTAGTGTCAGCGCCCCAACTTGTTTGACCGTGGGCGGGATGCGCGGCCTGTGCTGACCGTGCCCCCTGGGCAAGATGCACAGAGGGATGTCAGAGGCCTTCAACGGCGGCGGCGTGGCCTTCATGTCCAACAGACCGCACGTAAGAGTTGTCCAAAATGGGATGAGCACACATACTTGCAGCATCAGGACCTGTGGCTGGACTGATCAACACTGATAAACTGCACTGGCTCGACAGAGGAGGGGCGCTGCGCCAAACATACCTGCACGAAGCCGCCCATGGCCTGCTCACGGATGGAGGCGATGTTCTGCAGCGCCAGGTCATGCGGCCGGAGCGCCTCTACCACATCCGCAATCCGTGCACCAGCCTGTAGTAGCAACGACATAGGCGCAATGAACACGATGAAATGGCAATGGGGACTTCTTGGAAAGTCCTTCTCAGATGTGCCTTTGCCACATCTATAGTTGATGCGCCCACCTCGTGGTTGCAAAGAGCTGGATTATGATGTTGAGCACAGGTCTGGGTGTGACCACTTGCTTGTATGCAGCGTTGGATTGTGCAATGGCAGCGCCCTTCACTGCGTGTGCTATCTGTGCTCCCACATGCAGGTCGTGCGAACCCTGTACTTCAGGGGCATCGAGGACATGATGCTGCTGCTCTCTTGGCGTGCAGTTGAGCTGGCAGTGCATGATACATGTTAATGTCTTCAGCACGTGAGCGTGCGAGTGCAGACCTGAGCAGACCTGCGGCCCCAGGAGCGATCGACCCCAAGCACATTGCCCAATCAGAATGCCAGGCTAGCCTGGTGCATGATGTGGCCAGCCAGGACTCCACAACTGCAAGTGCCAGCAGGAATGCTATGCCGTAAGAGGAACGCTATAACCTGAATCCGGGCGCGACCGCTGACGCGATCCACCTCCAGCACCTTGTCCATCAGTGCCAGGCTGACCATGTCGTGCCTGTCGCTGTCGGCAAAGCCCAGGCCATTGGGCGACAGCGCCGAGCCCACCGCCCGCAGCTTGGTGCCTGCGGGATGGGGCAGAGCAGTCATCGGGCAGGCTCTGCTGTCAAGCAAGACATGATTTGGACAGTGAGCATCGGCTGGATGTGCTTGCCTTGGCACTCTACAAGCCTTCATCTGACGCTTGCAATCGCCACAGGTCTGCCGCCTGAACCATGCACTGGCAGGACTTGATGACGAACTGAATGCCGACATGGCCAGCTCCCAGCAGCTGCAGAAGCGATACCGACCTGCGTCAGTGTTTACGTGTTAGATGACTGCAGAGAGCTTGGTGAGTAGACTGAGTAGACACCTGATTGGTGGTGCGAGGCCACCAGGGCTTCCAGCTGCGCCTGCGTCTCCGGCTGGAACAGCCGCCGCGGGCGGATCTCGTGTGTGGCTGACCAGTTGACCAGGTGCGCCCCTTCCTCTGCTGCCGGCAGCGCAGCGGCTGCTGCTGCCTGCTGCTGGTGCCGCTGCCAGGCCCAGCCCCCTGCAGCAGCTGCTGCCGCACCTGCGGCGAGATGGACATCATCATCATTCAGAGTGCAGGGTGCGATGTGGCACATTCCATGCTGCAGCTGGTGAGAGAGCTCTGTAAGTCTCTCTCTCTCTCCTCCAAGCAGAAAATTTTTCAAGGTAGCATGGTCTCCTGTACGGGAATCTCACCTGCCAGGACGTAGCCTCGCCATGAGGTGGGTTTTGGCTCCGGTGACACCTCGGCCGCTGCTGCCGCCGCAGGCACTGCAGCAAGACCGCGACAGCCGACTGCTGCCCGTGTCGCGCGGCTGAGACTTGCGCTGTCATATTCCTTCGAGGGACGGCGTGCGACCCCCTGAAGCAGGCTGCCGCATTGTTTGCAGCGCCTGGTGACTGTGCCGGCCCGCAGCAACATGATGTGTTGCCCACTGTGTGAGCGACTTTGACACGGCAGAATTCCCACTTACAGCACCTAGACAGTGTCTATGACCCCTCGGACATCATGGGAGCAATTCGTGCTCATACCAGCGCTGCATAAGGTAGCAATGCATGCAGAGATCCAATGCCTCTGGTCAGGCTTTCAGCAGAGCTCAGCAATGCGATCACTTGCACTCTTATGCATCAGCGTCACGCTATGTTTTGCTATATGCATGATGCAAATGTCATCTGGTGGGCATGCTAAGGATGCTGCTGCCAGTCCCGTACTGACATTCCAACGTTGCCTCGAGCGCCGTGCGACCCATTGATGACTTTCTCGCAGCACACCGTGTGCTACAGATAGCGCGTACAGCGGCACTCGACGCCTGCTTCGGCAGCTTGAAACCTTGCACTGGTGGTTGTACAGCAAATTTGCCAGCGTGTTCGCTGTGCACAGTCGCTGTACTTCTTGCAGGTTGCATAGCCAACTGTTATCAAATCTCGAGCATGCAGTAGGCTGGAGCGATGGTGTCCCCCAAGGCGGGACGCGATGTGAGCGAGAGGTGAGTTGGAGCAATCGCGCGGAGGCACAGACCCATTTGCTTTGCATCAGGGTGCAAGAGCACCGTGGAAAGAGTCCTTCACGGCGTCATAGCCATTCAACCATGCCGGTAGACACCATAGACGCTGTTGTCAAATCATACCACCAACCGAGTGCACTGCGGCGCGAAAAATCAGGGAGCCAAACCATCGCACGGTCTGCTGAGCTTCATGCATGCGAGGACGATCTTGACGATACTTGCTCGTTGACGTGTGATCCCATTTGGCAGGCCGCTGGGCCACACGAACGGCGCCGGAGGGCAGCGGCGCCCCGCCGAAGAGGAGGACCCAGACCCGCTGGAGGACCTTGATCTGGAGGACGGTCCTCTGCTGAACAGGTGTGTCATCTGTCGCGGAAGACGAGATCTTCATTGGCGCCGTTGGAGTGCCTGAGGCTTGCTCAGTCTAGGAGGGCGATGCAGCAATGTGCTTGTAGCCCACTGTGGGTGGAGTAATGCAAGCATTGCAGCCCACTCACACACCGATGCGTTGGTCACAACACCCCAGATACTTGTCCCTTGTGACCACTGCAAGCATATAACATCACCATACTGCCTCCATGCGTGCAGGGAGCGGCAGGCATTTGAGGTGCAGGGCTATCAGGGCGCTTCAGACTCAGCGGATTATGCCGCGGCGTCAGGGGAGAACGGCGGCAATGCCAGCATCCTGGGCGGCGCATTTGCACCAGCCGAGCGCAGGCGCCGCTGCTGCGCCGCCGTGCTGTCTGTCATCGCGGCAGTGCTGCTGGTGGCGGTACTTATGATCGGTGGCTTTGGATTGTATGAGGTGTGGCTTGCTCAACACCAGCACTGCCTGGCAAACCATATGCTTTGATGAACTGATGCCAATTATGCATGATGCGGCGGGAACTGCCATCATGAAGGCTGGGCACTCTGCGCTAGGCACAGCTGCTTCCCGCATCTGGCTTCAGGTCAGCAGAGTTTCTTGTGTTTCTACGATGGCCAGACTCATGTGGGGAGGACACAGATTGCAGGTGGCACAGTTTGTGTTGCGATGCCTGTCGGTGGCGGAGCAGCTGGCAGCTGCCACATAACCTACTGGTTTCGCTACTTTGGTGGCTTTTCAGGATGCTGGGATGGATATGTTTGGAGTTTCCGCTTCATTTGATTTTACTTGCCCTAATCAGCCTAGTGAGGCTGGCGGGTGTAATCCTCTCTCTCTCTCTCTGTGCAAACCCATGCTGCCTGTGCACATGTGGTTTGTCCTAATCACGAAGATGACAGCTGCTTCTGCAACTTGCAGTGGCGGGACCAGGCGCGACACACATATGGCGACGTGTTTGATGCTGGTCTGGACAACCCCTCCGGCCTGAGCGATTCACCGGCGTCAGAGTCTACCCAGCCAACCCCGCAGCCGACCCCCGAACCCACCCCGGAGCCAACTCCAGAACCCACGGCACAGCCGACTTTACAACCCACACCACAGCCCACGCCTGAGCCGACTGTAGCGCCGACAGCATCTGCAGCCGCAGCTGCACCAGGCAGTTCAGCGACAGCGGCGGCGACAGGCGGTGCGGCAGCAGCAGCGGCAACAGGCGGGGCAGCAGCCGCGGCGGCGCCAGCGGGCCCACAGGGCAGCCAGGAGCCTGCGGCCAGCCCGGTGGCAGCAGCGCCCGACGCAGGCAGCCAGGGAGCACCGGACGGCGGGCCCCGGTTTGCGCCAGATGCTGAGGACACCTTTGGGGTGGACGTGTTTGGCGACGGCGACCCCTCGAAGCCCTACTCGAGGTGAGGGTGGTTTTCTAAAGGTGTGCCATCCACTCACAAGTGGCTGAAGTTGTGCAAACCCCTAGCCACATGCACCTGGCGGCCTGAGAAGGCACACAGTGTATGCGGTCAATCCACAGCACCCTGTATGTCCCGGCTCATTGATACCGTGACCAACCCAGGTGGATCTACAAGCTGCCACACACATGGACGGAGGCAGACTATAATGCAGACCACGCAGCGCCCGGGGAGCTGGCATACAGCCACATGGCGATGCTGACGCAGCTGTCGAATGGCAGCCTCGCGTCCCTCATGCAGGTAGAGCTCATGCCTTGGGTTCAGGATTGACCTGAGTGCAAGCCCATCATGCCGGCTGCTGGCAGTCAGAGGCCATACAGGAGCAATTTTTCAGGCAGGGGGAAGTGTCACATTAAACCCTGTCTTTCGAGCATGTATAGGCGCACACTGGACTTGCATGTCTTTCATGCAGGCGTCCCCTGTGCCCGGGGAGGGCAATGCAAAGCAGGCGCTGTACTGGCAGGTGTCGGATGATGCTGGGCTGACATGGACGGCACCCCGTGCGCCGCTGGACCCCATGTATGGGCCCTCAGGGCAGCAGCTGCCGATGTGGAGCCCCGTGCTGCACACCCAGGTTGGCAGCCCCTCTGACCGGCCTTTGCATTTGCGCCTTTGACCACGCCCATTGGCAATCCTGGCTGGCACCTGTTTTGGGTGTTGGCCATGCACGCCTGATGTCCTAGATGCGCTGTGCCTGCGGTCATCAAATGTGAAACTCGTGGCCATGTACATGCTGCAGGGGGGCAAGGTGCACATGTTCTTCAGCGTGTCGGTGGAGGAGTGCGCGTTCCAGCAGCCCACCAAATATGGCACGCAGCGCTGGACGCCCGGCGGCAACATCATGGCCGTCGAGTCCATCGACAACGGCGAGACCTGGAGCACGCCACAGGTATTTGGTGCTTATCTTCAGAGCTTTTCATCATGTAAAGCAGCCCACCAAGTACGGCACGCAGCGCTGGACGCCCGGCGGCAACATCATGGCCATTGAGTCCAGCGACAACGGCGAGACCTGGAGCACGCCACAGGTGTCCTGTGTTCCCCATCAGTGACACATATTGTATTGAAAACCCTCACATACAGACCATGCTGTGCAATACACGGACACCCGGCGGCAACATCGCGGCCATCAAGTCCAGCGATAGCGGCCACACCTGGAAGCTCACCATAGGTGACTCTGCGCCACTATGGTTGTACGCCTGGATAGGAAGGTGCCATTTCGTTAGGCAAGTCCACCGCTGCCCGTGAAATGCATGGAAGCCAGTCGTGGGTCGAGGGGCTCCAGCAATGAACCTACACAGCTCGATCGTTCACACTGCATGATGTCATGGGAATCTCAACTGCACAGGTGGTTTACAGCTTCAGTGCGGAGGGCGGCATCCCCAAGGTCATCGCCAACAAGCTGGCGGTCGACACGGATGGCTCCTGGCTGCTGCCCTTCTGGCGGGAGAACGAGTGAGTGGGTTTCCACCTGCTGAAGGCACAGACAAGCAGCTGTACTTCAGGTTGTCCACTTTGCATGCGGGCTCACAGCACCTGAGGAAATACCATGTTGATCCTGACTGCGCATGTCGTCATGGCCTGCAGTCCGCAGGACGCTGGGCTGCTGTGCAACATGCAGCGCAGCCTGATGGGTGTGCCCGCAATCCTGCACTCCAGGGACGAGGTCAGCCCTCGACTGTGCAATCAAGTGGCCCTGAGATGCATCATTGCACTCTTAGCCAATTATCTACTGCATACCGGCACGTGTGAACAACCTTTCACAGCAGCGCTCCTTCAGGCATTTGAGGATCCACTGTTGCTTTGAGTTGAGATTTTTGGTTCACTTGGAAAGTTTGCCTGCACCAGGGGGCAACCTGGGAGGTGTCGCAGAGCGTGTCGCACGGCGGCGCGCTGCCGTACAACTGGATGATCGAGAACAGCGTGGCGGCGGCCACTGCCGGGAACCAGACGGCGGAGCCGCACCAGTTCCTGCAAGTGTTCCGCACAGAGGCGGTGCGCAGTTTGACCTTGTACTTCGCCTGGCAGCCATCTTAGCACCGTGTCCCCTCTGCTGCATTGAGCTCACCAGATCCTTGTGCTTATGCACAGCTTGCACTCGCTGCGCATGGCAGGTGGCACGACTGAGAACCGTCACATGCTGTGCTGCAGGGCATCCCGATGTATGCCAGCCGGAGCACAGACGGAGGGGCGGCGTGGAGTGTGGCGCGGCCGATGCCGCTGCCAAACCCCAACAGCAAGGTGGGCTTACTGCTGCAGGCTTCTCATTTGCAGTCCTCCAGCAGCACCTTGTACTCAGCACAGGCCACCCTGGTTGTCAGATCAGTTGAGTGCCACACACAATCAACGGCTGTGACGTTCCAACATCACCAGGCTGCCGCCACGCGCTCGGCAGCTAGGGGTTACGATAGCTTACTTTGGCTGCGCTGTACAGGTGCACATGATCACGCTGCCGAGCGGGGCGTTGCTGCTGGCCTTTGACGATGATGAGCGGTTGCGCACGCCGCTGGCGTTTGCCATGTCCAAGGACGGCGGCGACACCTGGTGAGTGTGTCTGCTGCCAAGCAACTCTTCCTTGAGCGCCGTGTCCTTGCATCTGCAGTTCACCATGCATCCCTCGGTATGGACCACCAACAGTGCAGGTCCAGATGTGTGTCACTCACACACTCACAACTACATTGTGGGCACGCTGGCGAGGCATCCTCCAAGATTCAGCTGTCCCACCTGCTTGGCAGTGCTGTGATCAAGTTGAACACCATTAACAGTGCGAGGCCCTTCCACTACAGGGTGCGGGTGGGCGCGGTTGAGGGCCATCCATGTGGTCAGTTCAGCTACCCCACCCTGCAGTACGTGCCGGAGGGCGGCCGCATCTTCGTGGCGTACACAGTGCTGTTCCTGCCATCCAAGATGCCACCCGACTGCAGGGTAAGTGTAAACGTGCCGTTCCCTCATCATCCTCCGATTTGCATGTGTGTGCACCATGGTGTGCGCTTTGTTGAAAATGCCTTCCGACTGCAGGATGCGAATTGAAGTATGAGCTTATGTCAAAACTCAGTGATTGTTGAGTACTGAGAGATGCACGACAGCTGTGCCTGCATGCTAGGATAGACTCACTAGCTGTTATACTGGCATATTCATCTGTGTTTTTGCAGCTGCAATGGGAGAAGTGGTCAATCTGTGCACCGTGTCATGCGCAACAGCTGCCTCACACCCTGGCTCTCTAGCATGTCATGCAGGATGCACCTGCTCAGACGGTGCTGAGTGCTTCTGCAGGAGAAGTACGGCAAGACGAGCAGCAACACGGCAGATGGGCTGCCCGCCAGCGGCATGCGGATATATGCAACAACAGAGGCCATCTTGGAAGCCAACTTTGAGAAAGCGCAGGGTGGGCGGTGACGCCTTGGTGGCTTGATTGTAGTTAGCCAAATGTCTTACTTCGCTTTGGTTTTAAAGGCTTGTCCTTACAGTGTCAAGCAGTCGGCTTGCAGGCGTATCACATGAACCACAAGATTTGGTCTTTTCATACGAGGTCATCACAAGTCCTGGCATGTCAACACCACAACATTGCAAGCATGTGACCACTCAATACCACCAACAATGTCATGGCATCCTCTCCACCTACTTGAGACACAATCAACACCAACAAACGAAAGATGCTTTAATCGTGGTAAATCCGCATGGTGGCCAATAGCCATGCTGCTATCGTCGGTGTGCCAAGTCCAAGCGTCCAGTGCGCAAGCACATGGTTGTCGTTGCACGCTCTGCATGATCACTTAAACAACTTGCTTGACCATGATGAGGTGCCGCAGCCACAACATTAGCAAAGCATTGTCTAGCACTGCACCCAATGCAACAGATCAACAGCCCCTCCTTGCTTTCAGGCCACTTATAGCAGCATATTATATGCATGTGCCGCGGCCTAATCACAGACCTCCGCAGCTGTTCAGCCCCGCGTCGAATATTCCAAGATCGCAGTACCAGCATAGCTGTGCACATGCAAGGCGCCGCTCAAATGCGCGAGACGCGGCCAGCAATGCGGCACAGTTCTTCACTATCCTGCAGCTGCTTCTGTGGCAGTTGCAACGTTCAAAGTGGCCTGCATGAGGTGAAGCGGAGAGAGATTTCAGTTCTGACGTCAGCGAGCGTCACAAAACCCGCAGATTCCAAGGGCGTTTATCGTAATGAGCCCCGACTTCACCCTGCCACCCCTGGCATGTGTCATGAATACGCAAACGCTCTGCACGGTTGCATTGGACCGCCTTTGCATTGAATACACGCTGTAGCTGCAGCCCTGGGGCCGTCGCGCGCAAGGCCAGCCCCCAGGCGCGCCTGCTCGTAGCACGTCGGGGGTTGCATCCGATGGGTTGTTTCAACTCGAAGGAGGCAGGCGCGGGGCAGACGTCCAGCGGCAGCTCACGACCAGCGACACACCACAAGCATGGCGGTGGCGGGAATGCGAAGCCGAAGCCCGCGGCGCCGGATGCAATGCTCGCCAAGTCGTTCGAGTATATCCAGCAGCTCGGCAAGGGTGGCACCGGCGACACCGGGTTGTTCAAGGACCTGCAGAGCGGCGAGGAGGTGGCGATCAAGCTGATCAAGCGGCCGCTGCCAAAGGTCATCATGCCCAACATTTTGCGGGAAGTCACGGTAAGAGGCCCGTTTGTCACGCCACTCTGCTCATTGCTATGTGCGGTCGATGTGTCTCGCAGAGTGGACGCAAGCTATCTTGCCATAGTCAAACCAGCACCTTCGGACTGTACGCGGATCGGCGGGCGGCCAGTCTGCGGTGTGCAAGATATCGGAATGTTGGATGTTCGCCTGAGTTGCGTGCGAACGGTCCAGGGCTTCGATCGGCTGGGTCGGCAGACTCGAAAAAGCTGCTAGGGAGGCGAGCAGCCATTCAGACCGCGAACGTGAGGCAAATGCAGGAGGCGAACATGCCCAGATTGTGCAGACACATGGCGCGCCGCATGCCTGCTCTCTGCCAGGTTTGCTTTCCGGCTTGGTTTTGGAGTGGCTGGGTGCTTTGGCAGAAGCCAACGTAGATTCTCGCTGCTCGCTTGGCGTATAAATTTCCTGGGGGGCCAATTTGGCAAGTTGGGCTGCGCCCTAGGGTTGCGCCATCGTTGAACCATGCTGGTGGAGAACCTTGAAGGCTGTTAGTACTCATTATACACACGTGATGCAAGGATCTTGAAGAGAGCAGCTCCGACGACGTGTCCGTAGACGAGCTCAGGTGGAAGCTGGCACACATGGAGTGCGGAGCCTGCTGCGCACACCCATACTGCACAACAGTGCTGAGACCCAAGAGCACGCTTTCCCCTGCAGAACCACGCGCAGCTGGGCGATGGCGACGTCAACGATCGTGCGGGCGAAGGAGGGTCTGTTGGCGGCCAGAAGGCAAGGCACACTCGCAGCATGCATGGTCAACAAGCAGGCAGCCAGTCTCATATTTGGTTCCCTGGGTCCGCAGATTCAGGCAGAGCTGGGCGAGGGCCACGTCAACATCGTGGAGGCGAAGGAGGTGCTGCTGACGGATCACCACCTGTGCTTAGTCATGGAGTATGCCGCGGGCAACAGCCTCACAGGTGTGACCCCCACATCATGCAACTCGGCATGCACCCCATTTTCAATGTCAGCATTCGCATGAGGAAATGCAGCTGCCAGATGCACCGTCTCATTGAAGGACTTGCGATCCTACCTGCAGGCTACGTGGCAGACAAGTGGCAGCATGCGCAGCAAACTGGGCTGTTCCTGTCAGAGGACGAGGCGCGATACTACTTCCGGCAGTTTGTCACCGCAGTCGCATACTGCCATGCGCACAATGTCGCTCACAGGTGCTTTGCCATGCGCTGACAGACTGCAGCAAATCACAACGGAGTGTTGCACATGAGGTCTGCTGTTCTAGCATACTGAAGCTAGACTGATGCCTGTCAGATGCAGATGCACACTTCTGCTCGTCACTTCTGTGTCTCATGTCGAGCTTCTGCTGTGTAGGGACCTGAAGCTGGACAACACGCTCCTGGACGGCAAGAAGCCGGGGCGCGTGAAGCTGTGCGATTTTGGCTTTGCAAAGCAGTGGGAGCAGGACAAGCGGAACATGTTCACACACATCGGGTGCGGCTTTCGTCTGCTGCGTACCACGCGCCCGGCCTCAGCAAGGCGCTGTCGTGCACCATCCAGTTGTACTGCCTGACAGCAGCACAGCAGGCCTTGCATAGCCTGACTCTCATTGCCATGCACTGCTGCCAGGAAAACCCGCACAAGCAGGGTTTACTGGATAGACTTCACTCCGTGGGTGTTGTGTTGCAGGACGCCCGTGTACATGTCGCCGGAGCAGCTGCAGGACGGAGACGCCAATGGGCAGGGCTACCTGGGCACCGCGGTGGACGTGTGGGCTGCGGGCGTGCTGCTCATCGTCATGCTGCTAGGTGGGCTGCACTCCTACACCTGTGGTGGCAGCAGAGCCAACAAGGGCAGCCCCCTGGGGCGGGGAGGCTGCGATGCGCTGCACCGGTGGCCCCATGCAGCAGGGGATGTGTACCAGTTGCGGGCCATCCGATCAGGGCCTGTGCTCATCGCCCTCTGGGCTTCTGTGCATGCATGCTGCCGTCTGACCACGTGAGGAAGTCGACCCCAACTGCATAGGGGCACAAACTGAGCTGACCTACGCAAGCGCCAACCCACAACACAGCTCGTTTTGCTCCCGCCAGGCACATTCCCGTTCGACCACGTAGAGAACCCGGACCCCAACTGCAAGGAGGCGCACACGGAGGTGTGGGCGCAGCAGACCAAGGGCTCCTGGTCCGAGGTGCCCCACATCAAGAAGGCGGTGCAGAAGGTGCGGCGTGCTCCTTTTGCAATGATGTTCCAGTTGCTGGCATTGCCTCGCAGAGCTTTCCCGCAATTTCGATGCCCGGCTGGCTATCAAAACCACTGCACACGAGCACTGTTCGGACTGGCATGCCTTGCAGCTTCCAGCGTGGATTCATTCTTGCGACTACTCTGTATCTCAATGACAGCTGTTGCCGGATGTGTGGAGTCTCTTGACCTGCAACATACCGCTCTCTGCCACTCCTCAGTCACTTATTTGCCCACCCCGCAGCTGTCGGAGGTGTGGGACCTGCTGGACCGCAGAAACCCTCCTTCACTGTCTGCCTTTAGAAGTTCATGTTGTAAGCCCTACTTTTGCCCACCCTGCAGCTGTCGCCGGAGGTGCGGGACCTACTGGACCACATCCTGGTGCCCAAGGAGGAGGAGCGCATCACCATCCCCGAAATCGAGGCGCACCCCTGGTGTGACCAACTCTCACTGGTCGTGACCCCGACAGCAAGAAGCAAGGGCATGTGCCGTGTTCACCCTGGATCTGGCGGCACAGCGGCATGTCATAATGTATCGGGCTCTGTGACTGTACAAGTACAGAAAGCTGCCTTTGCAGTATCTGGCGAGGCAACCAGCACTCATTTGTCGGTGTTGCAGACTCGTTCACGTCAGGGCTTCAAGCTTTGCACTGCTCTTGCAGACACAGGAAGCGCTCGTTATTGCAACACACGGCAGCAGAGGATGCACTGTTTCAGCTGCATCGGAGGAACCTGTGCATCATTCAGCCTCCCGCCTGCTGAGACAGAGCCTGCTCGTCTCGTTTTGCAGGTACAGGAAGCCGCTGCCGCACCAGTATGCGTCGGCGGAGGCGGCCCTGAAGAAGGACCAGGCGAAAGTGGAGCAGTACATCTCCAGTCGCTCCATCAGCACAGTGCGCTGCTGTCTGACTTCGGCATCCTGATTGTGGCTTGTACTGGTGTCATGTCTCATCAGCATGGCACACCTCAACATCCCACAGCCCCAATGCTCCCCATGCTGCAGTGTCACACGTGCTTGGGGGCACATTTGGAAATGCACCTCTTGAACGCTGCGCACAGCTGTAGCTGACCTGGAGTCGGTTGTCTGTGTCGCAGGCGGCAAAGCAGGCGCGGGACAAGCAGCTGGCCGACATCGTGGAGCAGGCTGGCCAGCGGCCCCAGGTGCGGCAAACCCTGCGGTCTGGCCCCTGCGCAGATCACGGTCGCGCTCACAGAGCGGCGTGCCGCTCCTGCGCCCGCTGCCACTTCAGGCTTGCATGCATGCAGCAGGTCCTGCACTGCCCACATGCTGCTGCCTTCGGAACCTCGCGGGACATAGTATCTGTTTGGGTCCCCTGCACAGGCGGGCGGCAGGCAGCTGGTGCGCATCGACCTGCGGGAAGCGGCAGTGGTGCAATACTCTGAGAGGATTTTTTTTCAAGTTTTTGAGGACACTCTGTGTGGGGTCCTGTTGCCAGGCGGGCGGCGGACAGCTGGTGCGCATTGACCTGCGGGAGGCGGCGGTGGTGCAGAACCCCATGGCCAATCAGGGCCTGGGCGACGTTGCCGAGGAGTGACGCCGTCCGCTGAGTGGTGGCCAGAGGCGCGGGAGCTTCATCAGGATCTTTGCACGTGACAGCTCTGGCGGACGCACATACGCGTGCGGTGGGAGCGCGCCTGCCGCTGAGGCATTTGGACGGCATCTGAGGCGGCGATGGCGTGCGGGGCGAGCGCAATGCCACGGCGGCGGCGGCACTCTTCACGGCATCTCCTGTGCAGTCTTGAGGCCGTGCAGACACAGCACGCGGAGCATGAGATGTGCCTAGTTGCGCTGCGGCGCATACAGCCCCGTAGATGGGTGTGGTGACAGTGCACCACACACATCAGGGGCGCCGCTGTGGATGCCACAGTGCCAAGGCTGGTCCACAACCATGTGCTGGTCGCAGACCAGGCTGCCATGGTTGGATCAGACTCAGTCCCCACTCCCAGTCACTTCTGCGGCTGAGGCTCCTGACTGGAACAAAGGGGGGAGGCATTCGTTGGTGATTGGGAATGTTGGTAGCACATGAGGAAACATCGAACTGTTGCAGCATCGTGCAATTGCGATGCGAAGTTCTACCACAAGTCTGCGTCAAAGAAGGCTGTCTGTCTTGGTTTGAGAGAGCAGGAGCATTTTGTAAGCTTTGCAGAAAGGCGCATGAAGAAAGTGCCACCAAATACTGCCAGTCTCACGTTTCATAACAATGGATCTTTGCAAAGCTAATCAACTTCAGAAAGGCTGCAAACGATGTGAAAGACATCTTCCCACCAAACGGATAAACTCTCCTCTGCAAGCAATGTTAGAGACTGACACCCTTTCATGACCCACCACAGACATCACCAACCCTGTTTGCTCGCCGACTTCTACATTCCTCAAGCCTTCGCAACGACAGCCTCACTGACGTGCTGATGGGCACAGAGAATGTACACACGAGCCACAACTGCGGCGACGACTGCATGCATACTGTGTGCCGCCACACGATAGACACCGCGGCCGTGCTGTGCTCTGCACCGCCACAGCTGCCCACTGCAGCGATGTCTGCATCACGGCAGGCGTCCTGAAAGCACACCCTGGCCAGTGATGACCTGCAAACCCCAAGCAAAGCATCTTTCAGCACGTCACACCTGCAGAGCTTGGATGACACAAACGCTGTGTGCTATGGCCAGCAGACAGCTGAACTCCAGGTCTCGATACCCTCTGCCAGTCTGAACAACGTCTTCGACAAGTGCAGGCTTCCTAGTTTGCTCACCTCCAGGATGAGGACAACGACGATGGCCAGCATGGCAATGCGGCCATTCCAAGTCTCGGCGCTCTGCGTCCAGCCCCAGGACCACTGCGCCACCGGCATCGGCAGCACCCGCCGCTCCCTGTCATATGTCCCCAGCAGTGCCTCCACATCACCTGCAGCATTTCATCATCCATGAGATATGCTCCCTCAACAAGCAAGCTATGACATCGTTTTGGTGGTTGATCAGTCCCTGACATCGGCAGCACTGCCACTTCCTGTCATACGTCCCCAGCAGCGCCTGCACATTACCTGCAGCAGACAACCAGCCATGCCTTGATCAGCCGTGCCTCAAAACAGCCATGCCGTGGCGAATCATAAGACTGTTGTTGCAGGAAAGAAGATACTGCCTGCATCGGCAGCACCCGCCGCTCCTTGTCGTACTTCCCCAGCAGCCCCTCCACATCACCTGCAGCTAACAATCAATAACGGGATCAACGATGTATAAACCATGGCTGCATTTCGCTTGCAGGAGATTTCTACCGGCATTGGCAGCACCCACCGCCGCCAGCTGTTCCGTGTCCCCAGCAGCGCCTCCACATCATGTGAGGTGACCGCATATGTCAAGAGACAATCGACAGTGCCGGAGGACGCTGTTATTGCCAATACATCTGGCAACAAATTGGAGCTGCTCATGATCGCAGCAGAAGGCAGAAGCATGGGCATCAGCTAGGAGATGAGCCATCAGCAGGCTTTACTGTACCTAGCGGCACGAGGGAGTCGCCAGGGTTGGAGCCGGCCATGCTGCCGGCGAAGGGCAGCGCCTGCAGCACCGCATCCGCAAGGTCCCCGATGAACTTCTCGTTCGTGTTCAGCGCCGGCACGCGCCGCCAGGAGTGGATGCCCGACTCCTCCGCCTGCACAGCGTGTCGCATGCAAATGCGTGTCAAGGACTGCAGGGCCAGGGTTTGGTACTAGTCTGCACTTGCAGACGGGTGCACACCTAATATATAAGTAGTGTGAGTTAATATAGACTGAAGCTCAGTAGGTGAAGAAAAAATGCACGATGGACGTCCCAGCATGCCACACAGCGCATCTGTGTGTCATTACACAATGCTTTGTCATCGCCAATGTCTGATGGATACGCCGGTGTGCTACACCATGTTGGGCACACAGGCGCCAGTACTAAGCCCTGGCACAGTCAGGTCCTCAGATGACGCACCAGCTCACGATACTCCATGTCCATTTCCTCCAGCGTCTCGATGTGCTCCGAGACGAAGGACACAGGCACCGCCAGCATCGCGCGGCAGCCGTCCGCCCCCAGCTGCCTGTGGCAGACGCAGCACGAACACTTCAGCTGCAGCACCAACTACACGGACGCGGCACAGGGTTCTTGCAGATGCCACTTGCCATCATGAGTGCCACAGACGACCATAAACAAGGATAGCAGGTGAGGTGAGGCAGGCATCTATACAGGCCGTGGGAGAGCCTCAAGAATTGAGCCTCAATATTAGATGCTCAGGCTCCCAGTACTAGAAGCACACCTCCATGGGCTGCACCTCCCACACTGACACTGTCTCGCACCTGATGGATTCATCAGTGTAGGGCTTCAGCCACTCGACCGGGCCGACTCGGCTCTGGTATGCCAGCGTGTAGTGGTTGCGCACCCCCCGCGCCCGCAGCTCCGCCAGAATGGCTGCCACGCACTCCTCCATCTCCTCCTGTCGGGATAGCCAAGTGCATGGTTGCACGGCCGGATAACAAATAGCACAGGACGGGTCAAGATGATTGACCCTGAAGCTCTGGCTTGGCCCTCTGGATCACTGCAAAAAGCCGCGGTGAACTCAACAGACAAAATGTGCAACTCAAGTTGGAGGTATCTTGGAGAAGGGCACCTTGTAGGGGTCGCCGGCCTCCTCCACATATGACAGCGGCACACCGTGCGCGGAGAAGAAGATCTCCACCTCGTCCGGCCCCTCTCGGAACTTGCCCAGCTCCTCCTATGCACTCCAAGTCAGAAAACTGTCAAAGTCCATGTATACCTGAATAAGCCTACTGTTGGAAGCCTCCTATCGGAATCAAACCGATGACTCCGCCCAGCTCCTCCTGCGCACCATGTCAAAAGGCAAGTCAGGGTGACTGTTGACACAATGCACACCTTCCCTGGTGCTGGAGGAAGTACCAGTGCCCGGAGCTCAGGTCGGCAATACCGACAGCCTGTGCGCCAGCCATGTCAGCTGAATCCCCACTCACTCAAACACAGACTTGCATTCAAATAAGGCAAACAGCATGGACACATTGGCATCTGTCATGCCCTTGAAAAAGATCGGCCATGGACAGGGGTGTAGCCGCCATGCTTACTCGAATGTGAGAGTTTAGCAGCAAACGATGAGCTGTGCCCTAAACACCTCAACCAGGAGATGCTATCACCATCATATGCGCGCACCTCAATGAGGTCGGCCATGGGGTGATGTAGCCACGGCGATGATGTAGCCGCGGCGCTCGGATCAGGATGGATGATGGTGCGCAGCATGCAGTCAGCCATGCAGCCTCGACCCTCAAAGAGAATTGACTGAGGGTGTCCAGATGACTGGCGCGCACCTCGATGAGGTCGGCCATGGCGGTGATGTAGCCACGGCGCTGGTACCAGGACGGGATGACGGTGTGCGGCATGGAGGCCAGCTGCGGGTCAGCCTTGAACAGCGCCTCCAGGAGCCGCAGGCTGCTGCCGCTGGTGCTGATGCTGAACTGCGGGTACAGCGGCAGCACCACCAGCCGCCCGATGCCGTCCGCCTTCAACTGTGGTCGTGACAGCGCAAGCAGCGCGTCAGGACTGCACTGCGCCAAACTGCCAGCAGCATGTTGACCATGCTGTGAGATGTCATTCACGCGTGGCATTCCAGAGGGTGCACTTGAGACAAGTGCATTCGAGCTTTGCTGCTGTGCTGACCTGTGCCACAGCGTCCTCTGTGAAGGGCTTCCAGTAGCGCATGGCCACGTACACGCTGGCCTCCTGGCCGCGTGCAGCAAGCGCCTCTGCCAGAGCGTCTGCCTGCTCCAACGTGATGCGCCGCAGCGGGGAGCCGCCGCCGATGGCCCGATAGCCCTCCGAGCTCTTCGGCGCCCGCAGCGACGAAATGACCTGCATGTGGAGGCAAACCATTGTGTTTTGCCACATTGCTGCCACATGTGTGTCGGGTCCTGCTGACAGCAATAGCAGATGCGCAATGTGATGGCATGTATTACAACAGATGGGGCAGCGGCAGCATCTGACAGTTTGTGTAAGCACAGTTTTCGCTCGCTGCCCACCTGTGCCACAACTGGCTGCAGAAACTTGGCATAGCCGGGCAGCCGGATGATGTCCGGGTCCGCAAACAGGTTGTACAGGAAGGGCTGCACGTCGTCCAGCGTCTCTGGCCCGCCCAGGTTCAGCAACAGCACACCGACCTTCTCGTCAACCTGCCATGGGACAGCACATGCGGATGCAGTCGACATCTCAGCATGGGCAGGCCCAGCAGAGCTTACATAAACAGCAGCGATTGCAGAAACAACAACAAACAAACCTTCCAGCAGGCATGTTGACATGCTGCAACACTTGCTGAAGGTTACAGGCAAGCAGCACTCACGGGCCTGGCTGGCTGGATGCTGAGGGGTGTGGGCGGGCTTTCCAAACTGGCTGCGCTGGCGGCCAGCCTCCACCGGTCATCGCCGCGGCTGCCTCCTTGCTGCCACAAGTCGAGCTGCGCCGATGGCTGATGCCTGCAGGAGCAAGAGCACTGCATTTCTGTGCAGAGGCTTGGACTCTCATACAGACTTGTCAGGCGATCGTTTCCATGCAAACAGCTGTGGTGAAGCCCACACCGCACCCCTGCACAGCGGCTCCAGTCTACCACGATGGCGACAAAACTGCTCACCTGGCACATGCGGGACTGCTGCTGTTGCTGCTGCTGCGGAACTTGCTGCTGCACGGCCGTGCGAGCAGGCACTCGCAGCTGGTGACCCGCCCGCTACATCCGCCCGGCGCATATATGGCGCCAGCATGCAAGCGGCTGTGCATATGTCGTCGTTGTACCAGCTAATCTGCCTCTGAGGCTGCCGCGGCGACCGAGCTGGTGCCCGAATCTGGCTGCTGAGATGCAGCGGAAGGGTTTCACAAATGGATGTAGGTGTCAACACTACACCTCTCTCCTGTCGCAAAGCGGCACTTGACCGTGTCTGCTGAGACTGGAACGACAGTCAATATGCTGATGCTGATGTCAACGCTCAGGAACGCCAGCGGCTTTCACGTTTCTGCAAAGCCAGCAGGTTTGCTGCACAGCCACTGTCGAATTTGCACCAAGCCAGCTGCAATCGCCCTAGCCTATCTGATGCTGGTTGATGGGAGCTGCGGTTCAGGTGCTGTCTGCACAGAAGCGGCGGATGGAAACTGAGCAAGCAGTGTGCACCACAGGACTCTGCAGAAACGCAAGGCTGACGAGCCAAGCTGCCAGCAAGCGCGAACGGATATGCCTCCACCACTGACTTCAGTGACTCTATCAATGGCTACACTTGGCAATGTACGTTTGCCATGCTCGAGAGTCAATGAGCGCGCGTGGCATGCAGGTGACGTTGCGGGTGCACCGTGGGCTGGGCTATGTATAACAGACCAAACCCGCTGAAAGGTGTCACATTGTATATTTAGTAGCCGTCTACGGTGTATTGCTACCTCGGAGCGAATTAAACCTGCAACGGTAGGGTAAACGAATTTTCAAGCGCTTTTCACGCCATGTCAGAATCGCGGCCCGCACGACAGCAGAAATAGTGATGATCGTAACGAGCCTAACAATGGTACACAGCAGACCATGCTGTTTTCTGTCCTCGACCCAAAATCCTTGATGTGAAAGTTGCGTTGTAGATGACCAGCGAAACCCAGGTGGCTACCCAACTTGAGTGAGCGGAGGGGGCAGGGCGGAAAGGGAATGCGGCGCCCGCGGCTGCCATTGAGTCTGCCCAAGCTTGTGTTGCTGCCGCACCAGCGCCAGGCGCAGCGGCCAAAGGGCTGAGCAGGCAGAAGTCAGACACAGCAATGCGGTGACAAAGCTGGCTGAAACAAAGTTTAAGAGGCGAACACGGGGCGATGCAGCCGGGCGATACGCGCGGCCTGCAGCGCGGAGGCGAGGCGCCGCTGCCGAAGCCCGTGCGGGATTTGATCACCAAGGCCCGCACCAGCTGGCTCAAGAACACTGAAGTGCTGGACCTCCTGCAGAACTACCCCAAATACCGCTTTCAGCTCAACAGGGAGACGCCCATCTGTCCGCCAGGTGAGGATTGCCAGGGCAGTTGTGCACTGCTGCAACCTGCATATTTCGAAATCCAGGGTGCGCCAAGTTCAGGTGTGCACCATGCCACATGCGATGCGCGCACGCAGCTTGCTTTGAACTCAGTGCGCACCTGTTACGAGATGTGATACTGACCACGTTTGGTGGCGTGCAGGTGGCACGTTGTACCTGTTCAATCGCCGCGTCACACGCTTTTTCAGGTGCAGCCACTTGCCTGCCAAGCCTGATCTGAGCAAACTGGTTCATGTCCCTGAGGGTTTTTACGTTGGTCGTCTCAAGCACACGGGCCTTTCAAGTCGGATGGCATCGCGAAGCTGTGCATACACCTGTTGCAGACGTGATGGCCACAATTGGCGCAAAAAAGCAGATGGCAAGACCATCAGGGAGACGCACGAGAAGCTCAAGGTGCAGCATGGCCATGATGACGCATCTGCTGCACTTCGATCTCATGTGATTCCAAACATGTCATGTGCTGAGCGATCTCTCAGCCAGTATGTGACTCAGTTTGGGCCTGCAGTCACATCAGTACCTGCACCAGAGCCGCAGCATACCTCGTTTGACAGCATGTGCTGCAAGCAGGTGGGCAACAAGGAGGCGCTGAACTGCTACTATGCGCACGCGGACCAGGACGACCAGCTGCAGGTGCCCACAGCCTTCTGCACCTGTTGTGCTACTATCTCGTACCTGGTGCAAGCATTGTCCATTGTGTTGACAGGGCACACATCCGAACACAAGATGGAGTTGTCTGCTCGCCTGCTTCGACTTACATATGAAGCAACAATAGTATGTGTTCAGCTGCCACATCTTTGCTTTCGCCTGACCAAAACGAATCAAACAGCCAAAGGAAGGTGCTCAAAGCAACATGCTGAGAGCGGCGTCCTGCGCACCGCAGCGGCGGTGCTACTGGATGCTGGAGGGCGACGACTCCATCGTGCTGGTGCACTATCTGGCCGGCAACCCGGCGGCGCGGCTGCGGCCGCACGGGGCTGCGCCGCTGACGGCGGCAAACCTCGCGATGCAGCCGCGAGGCATGGAGGTGCTGCCTCCTCCGGACATGGATGCCAGTGATCTGACAGGGGCAATATGGTTGCAGTCGTGGCCTGGCATGATTGCTGGGTGGCTGGCACCCCTGAAGCTGAGCAGCAGTGCGGCTGGCAGCCAGCGGTGCAATGCCATAGTGGCAGACCTGTGGCATGTCTAGCATGCAGATCCCAAGAGTGGTCATTTGAGTCCTGCAGGCGCCTTCATCCTCGGATGCGACCTCGCAGTCCAGCTTCCGCAGCGAGAGTCACCACTCGACAGCCAGCAGCTACTCGGACCTTGGCGACATTGCCCGAGCCGGTGCGCTCCGCCATCGATGGATTTAGACTAGATGGGTTCAGACCGCAACTGAGGCCGTGTGGGCCAAGGCATCAGCTTGGCTTGTCAGCCACTTGCAACCGCGAATCTTTGCAACAGGAAGCGCATGTAGACGTACAGCTTGTCTCATCTGCTCCACTGCCTCGACATCGGGACTGCACACCACAGGATCTGCGCCCGAGCGGCTGGGCAGCTTCACTTTCGGCAGCGGCAGCGTGCGGCGGGCGTCAGATGGGCGCTGCCACTTCACAATCACCACTGGCAACACGCAGCCAGGGCCTGACGCCATGCCGCTTGCCCAGGAGGTGGGCTGCTTGCGCATCTTGGCACAGGCTCTGGTTGAACACCAGGATGAAACGTAACTGTGCACAGACCTGGTCGACTGTTCGTCCTTGGCGATTGGCAGCAGGACCTCTGATATAACATCGCTGGTATGCATGGCATCTCATGGGGTGCATGACAAAGGGTTGCTGCTGAAATGCAGGGCATGGGTGCACTGGTGCTCAGCCGAGACGGCACCGGCGGTGCGGCCGCTCCACTGGACAATGGCCGGTCCAGCAGCCTGCCCAGCAGCCTGGGGGAGGCCCTGCAGCGTGCGCAGATGGAGCAGCAGATGGCGCAGCTCGCAGGAGGTGCAGGGCTTACACTCTCACATTGTTTCTGTGGTGCGCAATGCCATGCACTCTGCAATGTGGCCGGGCGGCGGTATGCAGTGTATGCAGGTACAGCCGTACTGGTTCCTGACGTGTCTCAGTCTTCATGAGACATCTGGCTTGTTTGTTCACCATGCCTGCATCGTGAGGAACCAGCCGCCATGCATCCGCCGTGCGTGAATGCAGGCGCGAGTCGCGGATCCGGGTTCTGGGGGGCGGGCGGGGGCGGTGGCAGGGAGCAGCTCCTCAATGCGGCTCCTGCGCAACAGGCCGCGGCCGCAGCGGCGGCTCACCGCAACCGCTCGCTGGGCAGCTGGCCACAGCAGCCGCAGCAGCAGGTGCAATTGCTGTGTGTCAGGTTTTAATGGATTTGCATGCCAGCAGGACATTCGTGCTGGCTGCTGGCCTAGATGCAGACCCTTGGCAGTTTGCCGCCAATCTGGTGACGCCACCATTCTTCTCTCCGCACAGACGCCGAGTCAAGCGGCCGCAGACGCCGCAGCACACCTGCTGGCCTGGCAGCAGCAACAGGCGATGCTGACAGCGCAGCAGCAGCACCAGCAACAACAGCAGCATCACCACGACCATCCCCACCACCAGCAGCAGCAGCAGCAGCAACAGCAGCAGGAGCAACAGCGCCAGCCAGAACAGCGGTTGCATGCATTTGCTCAGGAGCTGCAGCAGCTTCAGCAACAGGCGCAGCAGGCCAGCAGCGGCGGCGCTGGCACTGCCGCCACTTATGGCGGCGGCGGCGGCTTTGCAGGCGGCCTACCACAGTCGCTGGGCTCGCTCCCATGGCAGGTACAGAACCCTTTGCCAGCAGCTTTGGCACACTATCACAGAACATGGTGCATGTGCTTCGAGTGCCTGCTCATCCCCAGGTGCAATAGCGTGCAGTCTGGTGGCTCAGGAGTCAAGTGGTTCCCCTCCTGCAGACCCCGGCTGACGTGGGTTGGAAGCAGCCGGGTGTCGAACTGCACCAGCATCAGCAGCGCCAGCAGCAGGGTCAGATGGAGCAGGCCCGACCGCGATTGCCGGCGGCAGGCATCTCTGCCTTTGCAGCTCCGCAGGTACACTAACAAATATTCTACATGACAAGCGATAGACACCTTCGTGTCATGCCTCTTCAACAAGCCTGCAAATCCTGCGCCACATGTATTTGCATGTTCACAGCGACTGAGAGCACGGAGATGCGTTGATCGGATTCGCTGCGCGCTCCTTGCACAGGTGCAGGGGTCTCGAGGGCGGTCGCCCTTCCAGGCCGCTGCGGCAGGGTCTGGCCCCTCGAGCATGGAGGGAATCCAATCCGGGCAGGGCAATAGCCATCACAACAGCCACGGCGGCATGCTCTTCGGCTTTGGCGGCCCCTTCGCCGGCCGCTGAGCCCGGGTGGTGAGGCGCCCCTAGTTTGTGGGGTGTCTCGAGCTCAACACCGAGGCGACGGGCGATGTCATGCAAGCGGCGGGCTTGTGGGCCGAAGACTCAGCAGTGCGGCGGCCTTCTGCAGTTCGGGCAGTTCAGCAGCCAAGACCCTGACAGAAGTTGGGGTACCGACGCCCACCAGTAATGCTGCTGCCGCTGCATCGCATGGGCAGTGTATGTGGGTCATCAGACCCGCACACTAGACGCCGGATGCATGTGCATACAGCATGAGTAAAGCAATTCAGGCTCGTGCCGGTACACCTTCGCAAATGGCCAGAGATCCGACTGTCGTTGCCGCAATCTGACCTCAGCTCAACGATTGCTTGAAAGGGATCAGTAGGCTCAGTCGTCTGTTGCTTGTGTCCCTGTCTTGAATGTTTTCTTACTAAAGTTGCCGAGCGCCTTAGAACTTGTTTTGCCTGGTGTTTGTGTTGACGGTGTGCGGTATGGTAGGGTTGTCTGGGAAGGAGCTCAATCTATCAGTGCTGCCAATGACAGTGTTCGTGTCCAGCTTGAAGGCCCTGACAGCCACGGCAGTGTGTCAACCAGCAGTACATCGTTAGCAACACCTCGCTGGTGATCCAGCAGGTGGATGACAAAATGTAAGGGGACTAATCTGCTGTCACTGCAGTGAGACTTGAGTGCAACTCCGCGCCGTGGTCAGATGCACAGCTACACGCGTATCGCATTGTGTACAATCGAGAGAACAGGCTGAAACGATAGCTCGGCAGTAGATATTATGTTCCGGTTGCGATTTAAATTGCTGCGCGTCTATTTCAATCCAATGGGTGTTGCCACATGACCTCATTACCGCAAGCATGGACAGCTGCGAGCACCTCCGAACAGTCACAGCAAGCTCAGATGGTGCCAAGGCAATGGCTGCAGTGCAACGCGCCGTTCGGACGTCATCAGTGCAGCCATCTCGGGCAAGCTAACCTTCGACTGAGAACTGGCTTCTCTGATTTCCTATCGCGCATCAGCATCTGACTGCGTGAATTGAAAACTGAGATCCTATGTCACCACTGCAATGCATGTTGTGCTGCGCAAAAGTGTTGGTTTATCTGTGCATTGCCTGTCTGACACCGCATGTTTCTGTTTGTTGTGCACCTGATCGCGGTGTTTCATCGGCTGCGCAGCCGAATGTGTTGGACTGACTGAGAACTACAGCCTGTGATGAAGCGTAGCCAGCTGTCGGCGTTGGCTTTGCCAATGTGCCTCATTCGGAGCATGCCTGTGCAACATCTGCTGACACTGACGGTTGTCCCCATTCCAGGCGCTTGAGGAACCGGTGACTCCGAGGCCACCACGCCGCATCCCGGCATTTGCATGTGTGACATGCGCCATGGGATTCAGCACGCGTGCAAAGGCGGTCGCCCACCACGCAGCCTCAGGTGTGGGTTTCTGCTCGCTGCGCTGTGCCTCGGTATGACCCAGCTGACCAGCTGTGCGCTGCGCTGCAAACGCCTCTCTCTTTCGTTGATCCATGCCAAACATCAGTCCCGTGACGGGCATACATACTGTAGCGCCACATCATTGTGGTGTGTCACCTATGAACTGCCTCATGTGCGTTCCGCGTGTCGAAGCATATGTTGCCTTCGATATCTGCATGCAGGCCATGCGCTGGCCATCGACACCGGGCGGGCGGAGGTCTTCTGTTGCGCCTGCCACGACTATGTGTTTGATGACACAGTTGATGCGGCCATCTCGGTGAGGCTCCCACCTGCCGTCGGCGGCCAGCTGTCTCCAGAGTCCACTCATCAGGATGCACTTGCTCCAGCTCCTGGATCTAGTCGGGTCCCCAAGGTTGGTCCATGCAGCAATGGAAGCAGCTACCCGTGCACACAGATGTGGTCCTCAGTCAGGCCGGTGCTCAGGATTCGAGCAGGCGGCGCTTTGTGCATACCGCGCGAAAGTACAACCAGTCATCCCAGGTAGTCTCAGCCTGACATGGCGACCCAATGTCGCTTTCACAGGCTGCACGCTCTGCGGCAGCGACGCAGCTGGCAGGGGGGCCGCTGCCTGAGCGACAGCCGGTGCGGCCACCCAGCCCGGCACCGCCGCCTTTGGGTATGATACCCAAGTTTGCTGTGGCAACAGGTTTTCTGGCGTGCGCTTTCGCACGACTGAACACAACTGCATCGCCTCTGCCAGCGCAGCCCAGCCCAGTCGGATCTGGGCACTCATGTGGTCCAGTTGCGTGCCCTCGGTGCATGTCGGTTCGTGATTGTGCTTGATGCATCATGCAAGGTTGCAACAGCATGTTGCTCCATCAAGCGAGAAGAGTGCGCAGAAACAGGGCCTCATGGTTTGCTGCTGCTGCAGACCCTGCAAACAGCCACACGCGCGACAGCAGCTGCGGCACCGCCAGCAGTGCGCCCCCAGCAGCAAGCGGTGATGCAGACCCCCCTGTACCGGCGGCAGTCCCCGCAGGCACAGCCGATGCTCTGCCAGTGGGGCTGCGGGGACTCAACAACCTGGGCCAGACCTGCTTCATGAACAGCGTGCTGCAGGTGAGATGATGATCCAGCGTGTGTATTGAGGCAAGCAGCTCCTGCAGCTCAGCTATGAGCATGTCTCATGTGGGTGGGGGTGGAGTGGCGCATGGCAGCATGCCTTTGTTAGCCCCCGTGCTGCTGCGGCAATCCTTTCAGGGGCGAGTGCGCCAAACATCCAGGCCCCCCTGCTCATGCCATGCTGCTTTCCTCTGCAGGCGCTGCTGCACGCCCCGCTGCTGTGGCGCTTCTTCCTGGGGGAGGGCGCACCAATTGTCAAGTTTCTCCAGCTCAAATCATGTTGTACTTCCCTGCAGGCGCTGCTGCATGCTCCGCTGCTGCGGCGCTTCTTCTTGGGGGAGGGCCACGCCGCCGGCGGCTGCCCGCGTGCCGCCAGCTCGCAGGCCTGCCTGTCCTGCGAGCTGGTGGGCTTCAGCTCGATGGCTGTGTCATGACTTGGACGGGATGCACCATCCACACGCTATAGCAGACTGTCCTTGAACAGACTGTGTCAGCTTGCATCGCTGTCCTCCTCGCACGCAGACTGTGTACCCATATTGTCAACAGGATGCTCTGTTCGGGGAGGTGTACGCTGGCGGCCGCACCCCTATCAGCCCTGTAGCGTTCCTGCGCACATGGTGGCACACCGCCGGCGGCCACCTGGAGGGCTACCAGCAGCAGGATGCGCACGAGTTCTACCTCAATGCCCTGTCCGGCCTGGTGGGATTGTCAAAAGATTGATGCGATCCTGTTGCATCAGCATGTGGGATGTGTCGTGCCTGATGTTTGCAAGAGCCTGGTGATGTCAAACACGACAGCGCATGTCTTTCAGCAGGAGGCCTGTGCATTGTCATGTGCCATTGTTGCTGAAGTGGCACTTGCTTGTTCTCTAGTGCAACTGCTTAGCCCTGCAAGCCAGCCCAGTGCAGCCGTGACAGTGACAGGTTGCATGCGTGCCTACAGAGCACGTCTCTGGCGACGCCAGTGCCATCAGAGGATGGAGGGGAGGAGGGCCAGTCGCAGGACTGGGGCCTGTCAGGTGGCGTTGGCAGTCTCATCAGCGCACCAGCGCTGACGAATGGTGTGTTTCCCACCATTTCAACATCAGCAATGCTAGCAATGACGTGTCGCTGGTGTACACATGTCATTCTGGCCCTGCAGCACCTGTCATGGCATCGTGCAGCAATCTCGCATGGCGTGCAATCGTCAGCCATTCTGCCTGTTCACAGGTGTCTCGGCTCTGGAGTCTCCACAGCGGCAACCGCGGCCACCTCCGCAACCCTTTGGCAGCCCCGGCAGCCCTGTGCTGCTGCCCAACGCCTCCTTCGGTGGCGGCTTTGGGCGCGAGCCGTCTCCAGACCCACTGTTCAGCGCAGCACACCAGGTGACTCTACTGCAGCATAGTGACGTCGCATCACACTCCACAGGTCTGACTGCAATCATCGTCTCGCAGGAATCGAATCTGCGACAGTCTGCTGGCCTGCCTTGTGTTATGTGTGTTCCTGGTTGTGTATGCAGTCAGTTCATCTCACAAGATCTCATGCAGCAACAAGGATTGACTCGTATGTTGGTGTCTGCGCATTTCATGCAGCAGCCGCCAGACTTTGCTGCCATGCCCAGCAGCTTTGCGCCAGATACTGACCAGGGCGCTGCCGCAGTCCCTGCAGCGTCGTCGCAGTCGTTCGCGTCCAGCATCTGCACTGACGGTGTGCAAATCTACAGAACCGAATGTCGCTATACGCCTGTTGCTGCTGGTCCAACAGAAAGCACCTGCATTTGTGTCACGTGCCATCTGTCTGCACCTCAATAACAAGGGATACTATCATTGACAAATTAATATGAGTACCCCTTGCAGAACAACATCCTCCCATTGCAAATGTCTTTCAGCATCTTGCATGCAGCATCCAAATGGGCGTTTTGTGACACCTGCGGTCGGACGTGACCTGCCGTGTTTCATCAGTTGTTGGGCAAGTCAAACTCATAGTCGACTTGGTACTCCACTCCATTTGATGCAGATGGAGAGACCGACGGCATAGTGCAGCGCGTATTCGGCGGGCTCCTGCGATCGGACGTCACCTGCCGCGCCTGCGGGCACACCTCGACGGCGTTTGACCCATTTCTGGATCTCAGCCTGGACTTGCCGCCAGCTCCAGCCTTGCCACAGGTGTGAGATCTATAGTTTGTGCACCATGATATCAGCGATGCATTGTTGGTAAATGGTGCTAAGGTGCTGGATTCTTTCAAATCGACTTTGGCAAAGCCGCCAAGGCCCACAGCTTCTTCGGCTTCGCATCCTCTGTGGGCTGGCGCCAACCTTCACGACAGTTGCGCCTTGCACGCCCTGATGATGCGAGTCTGGCAGCACAGCCCTGCGGACGAGCCACTGCGTTCGGCGGCACCAGCACCGCAGGTGTGCCTTCACTCTGCTCTGTGCTTGTGCAGGTGTGGCAGCGCAGCAGTGCGGCCAAGCCACCACGGCCGACGGCGTCGGCACCGCAGGCGGCGGCGCGGCCGCCGAGGCCGCCGCAGCCGGCCACAGCGCACGCGGTGGCGGACGCCTGCGATGCGACCGGCGGCACCGCGCGCCAGCTGCGGGGCATCATAAGCGGTGGGTGCTGCTGCTTAAAGACTGTCTGCTGCAGTTTCAATTCCATTAGGTGCATTCCATTCGGGTGCAGGGCTGCAGGGCGCCATCAGCGGTGGGTGTTACTGTCCGAAGACTGTCTGCTGCAGTTTCAGGACCATTAGGTGTACTCCAGGTTGTTTGCTGCAGGGTTTAGCGCAGGTCTGCGAAATGCCATCAGCGGTGGCTGTCACTGTCCGAAGAGTGTTTCCTGCAGGGTTTGGTGCAGGGCCTGCGGGGGCGTCATCAGCCGTGGGGTGCATATGTCACGAGACTGCTGCAGATTATGCTATGTGATAGAATAGTTGCAGGATTTGCTGCTGCAGGGGGGCTGCGACGCAGGCTGCATGCCACATATGTAGCAGCTTCATTTTGAATCAGTCGGTGGCAGCGGTTGAGATCAGCACCTTGGAGCTCGTCCTGGCAAAGTCTGCATATCAGTGTGATCCAGGGTCTGCGGTGCATGCAGGGCGCCCCGGCAGCAAGCGATCGTCACCGGAGCCGGATACAGACGGTGCGCTCTGCATGCTGTTCATACTCGTACACAGCATGGGCTGCGAACTCGGAAGCAAGTGCACGGCGTGGCAACTGCTTGTGTGCAAGCCCGCGCTTATGTTGCCATGCGCCATCGCTCAATAAAACCTCAACCCCACGATTGCTGCAGGGCTGGCAACACGGTCGGTTTCGGTGTCTGGCACTCGCAGCCCCTCCGTCGACCGCACCCTGTCACGAGCGCAAACACCCTGCAGCAGTGGCGGTTCGCAGAGTATCTATCGCGACGCCTCTTCAGTCTCTCCCAGGTGCAGGTCCTCAAGATGCAAGGTCCTCAAGATGCGACGCATTCGACAAATCGAAACTTTCAGCATCATAGTGAAGTCGCTGGTGCAGTTGAGTGAACTGCCTATAGATACCTGCAGCAGCGGCAGTCTGCAGAGCGTCTACAGCAACGAATCTACCGTGTGTCACAGGCATGCCCTGCTTACACCTTCTGCATCTCAATTGAGTATGCAGGTTGATGGACAAGTATGGCTGACTATAACTTTTCTTTCAAGACGGTGTCTTAAAGACGGTGCACACAGGAAGGCCCTCAAATTGATCTTGCTGAAGCCCGGGCATGCATGTCTCACCGCAGGGGCAGCGAGGCCAGCAGCGTCAATGAGGGCACCCTGGGGGATGCCCCCACCAGCGTCAGCGTGGCTGACGACACCGTGGAACCGGGGCCGTCGCCGCAGTCGCCGCCGCTGCCGAAGGCTGTGACAGGTGCGACACTCAGATCCAGCAGGCATACGGTCGGTGCCTGCATCTGACATCTGCTTCATGTGCTGATCCGCCCTGTCCCGCTGCTCTTGTTGCTATCCTGTACCATCGCCTCGGCTCGGCATGTGACTTGGGATCCACTTGCTCAGGTCTGCGAGCGCCGAAGCCCAAGCCGGCAGCCAAGGGCGGGGCCAAGGGGCGGAAGGGGCGCGCCAGGACGTCCCGCTGCGGAGCGTGCCACCACTGCCGCCACCCCAACCTGAAGAAGGTGTGGACTTCAGAATATCACCCTCCCTTGGCCCACTTGCTGCCTCTTTCTGGAAGCTGTCTCCCATCTTGAATGTGAGCAAACATGTATGGAAGATGCTAGATGTGCTGTTCCCTGGCGTGCACTGCTCCTGCTCCGCAAAGGCGGCGCTGTGCAACACAGCTGAGGTTGCTGGCTCCTGCCAATCAGCCCTCATCCGTGATCCACAGGCATGTCTGGTCCCCCGGCCGGCCACGCCGCCAGGGGTAGCGGCGTTGCAGGCAGCGGCGGCGGGTCCGGCGCCAGCATCAGCCGCGGCAGATGCGGCTGCCCCAGCAGCGTCGGACCCCGGGCCCGGCCAGCATCCCATGGGCGCAGTGGGCCGCGAAAGCAGCGACGACGGCCTCCTGCCGGAGGTGATCAATGACCAACTCAGCCTGTACTCGTGAGCAGCTCGAATCATGGTTTCAACACTCGGATGAAAATAGTTTGCGGGGCTTGCTTGTGAGGGTGGAGGCCGCGAGCAGCGCAGCGCGTCTGCCAAGCATCGTGCGCTGACGTGTTGCGGCTTCAGCAGGCGTCCGGCACCACTGAAGGCGGCGGCGTGGAACGCTGCGGCAACGGCTGCACCTCAGCGGCCAGCGGCGGCAATGGCAGCACGGCCGTGGCCGCACACAATGGCAGCATGGCACAGCACCGCACCGGCGGTGAGTCCATCGTTGTCGGTGTGCATGCAGAATGCGCACCGCAGATGCTGTCGTGCTTGGGCAGGGTTTGCACTGCACGTGGTTGCTCGGGCCAATGGTGGTGGCATACTGTGCCCATGCGGCTCGCCTGCGTTCTTGCTCTTCTCCTCTTCTGATGTATTGAACGTGTGCTGTCCGCTGCTGTCTGCAGGCGGCCTTGTCCACAGGGCAGCGTTTACTCTTCTCCTCTTCCTGGACCTCAGATTCTCCTCTTTCTGGTACTTCAAATGCTTGATGTGCTTCCTCCTGCCGCTTGCAGGCGGCCCCGTCAGCAAGGCGGCGACGGCAGCGGCTGCCGGCGGCGCCAGCCTGCTGGGCTGCCTGGCGCGCTTTGTGCGCCCTGAGAAGCTGGGGGCCCGGGACCACTGGCAGTGCGCCAGGTGAGGTCTTCCCTGGGCTGTGCCCGTCCAGGGGATACTCAAATTGACCTCAGTGGCCCCTGGCCCGCCCCAGTACTCCTTGTTTCTCAGACACCCTGACGTCCTGATGCACTGCGGGCATGATCGATCGATACAATGAGCAATAGTGGTAGTTGAGTAAAGGCAGAGGTCGAAGGCCTCGGGCTGGACTATCAGATGATCAGTTCACCCTGTGTCGGAGCGCCTGTGCAGTGCACACTTCCGCATTGCAGGTGCCGGGCGCGGCAGCGGGCGGTGAAGCAGATGAGCATCGCGCGGCTGCCGCCGGTGCTGGCGCTGCACGTCAAGCGCTTCGAGGCCGGCGGCATCCGCTCCCAGGTACATGCCAACTGAGCCCCAGAGTTGTGTCAATTCAGCCAGGAGTTACATGTGTCGCTCAGGGCTGGATGTCGCAATGGGGCCCTCTACCGGCGCTGCACATCAAGCGCGTTGAGGCTGACGGCATTCGCTCCCATATGCATTTCAGCACACCCGAAGGTCACATGCACCCCTCAGGGCTGGCTGGGGCAGTGTGCGCCCTGCTGCTGTGCACCACACGGTTGTCGTTGCCAATGTTCACGATTGCCTCCTGCAATATTTTGCTGCCTTTGCAGGCGCCGCGCATGCCGGCAATATCGGTGTCCTTCCCGCTGGAAGCGCCGCTGGACATGCGGCCCTTTGCGTCGTCAGTAAACACGACTGATGTACTGTAGCATGTACACAACAGTCTGCCGCCTGTGCAGGCGCGGTGCAAGCTGGCGACGCCGGTGTCGTTCCTGCTGGAGGCGCTGTTGGCCATGCGGCCCATTGTGTCATTGGTAGACACGACTGTTGCCCTGGAGTATGCACAAAACGCTTTGCCGCCTGTGCAGGCTCCGCGCAAGCTGGCGACGCCGGTGTCGTTCCCGCTGGACGCGTCGCTGGACATACAGCCCTTCCTGTCGTAAGGAGACACCACTGTCGTCCCATACAATGTACACATCGCTCTTCACATCGCTCTGCCGCCTGTGCAGGCCCCGCGCAAGTTGGAGACGCCGGTGTCGTTCTCGCTGGACGCGCCGCTCGACATGCGGCCCTTCCTGTCGTCACAAGCACGAATCTGTACTAACCTGCTTACCGCCTCTGTAGGCCCTGTGCAAGCTGGCGACGCCGGTGTTGTTCCCGCTGAAGATGCCGCTGAACATGCGACGTTTTCGCTTGTCCGCAGACACAACTGTTGCTGTATAACACGAACAGAATGGTCTGCCGCCTGTGCAGGCGCCGCGCAAGCTGGCGACGCCGGTGTCGTTCCCGCTGGAGGCGCCGCTCGACATGCGGCCCTTCCTGTCATCCGCCGTGCTGCGGCGGCGCTGTGGCCTGCGCGCCGACGGCAGCAAAAAGCTGAAAGCAGGTGCAGAGCGCAAACGCGATACGCGCTGTGAGCGTTGCATGCGATTCACGCCTGTGTACGTGCTGTGCATGGCGTCTGATGTGCCTCAGTCTCAGTCTCAGACTGAAAGCGGTCGTGTGTGTGCAGCGGCTGGTGACGCTGCAGCAGAGGCAGAGCCGGCGCCGGACGCGGCTGAGGCCGTGGCGGCGGCGCAGTACAGGGCATATGCGGTAGTGTGCCACCACGGCAACATGCAGGGCGGCCACTACACCGCCTATGTGCGGTGAGCCTGCCTGCTAATGTGCCGAATATGAAGTCGTGCATTAGGTGCTTGGCGGGGCACCACTTACAATTATGCAGGGCGGCCGTGAAAGCGCCTGAGCACAGCGATGTGGAGGCAGCCTCACATGCACACTCGCCGCTCACTGACTTCAATGCTTGATGATTGCTATGGGGTCTGATATGCTCATCTCAGAGCCGGCTGTGTTCCGTTGCCCCGTAGGCGGCAGTCCCGTCGTTAGGTGTTGCACCCTCGCCCAACCTCAACAATCGTGGCACGCTCATACTGACAGTCGTGGCGCTTCCTACAGGGCGGGCGAGCAGTGGTACCTGTGCGACGACGGCTGGGTGGGCGCTGTGCCTGCGCTGGAGGTCCGCAGGGCGCAGGCATTCCAGCTGTTTTACTCGCGGGCCGACCTCGCCAAGCAGCCCCTGTAGCAGGAGCGCTGGGCAGACCCTGTAGCAGGCGCCCATCAGGCCTGGGCCGTGCGCATGTACATACACAGCTTGGAAGCCGACCGCCACGGCAGATGGGGTGGCTGTGCTGGAAAGGGGCCTGGAGCAGAGGCCGGTATGCAGCGCGTATCATGTGGCAGCTGATGCTGAGCAGTCAGGAGACCATTGTCTGCTGCAACACAGCAACCGGTTGCTGATGAGAGGCATGTACAGGAGTTCTGACGAGACATAGGATCTTGATTGAACAGGTTGCAGAGTGTCTCGGTGGGGTGTTGAGTGGTGTGTCAGCGGGGTTTAGCATAACTCCAGCAGAGTGTATGCCACAAATTGTTCGATTGGTTGATGGCAGCAGCCGGTAGCAATGGCAGCAGATTGAACGACGTCTGAGGTATCAGTATTTCATTGTTGGCTGCAAGATCTATGTAGTTGCTACCAGCAGATCACCATCCTGTCATTTGCATTGCTCACTGTGCGCTGTAATCAGGCTCGCCTGGCAATTAATGCCCAACCCCACATCACAGCAGATCATAGAAATAGTCCAGACCTTGGCCAATCTGCACAGCACAGATGAAGAGCTTAGGCCAAACTGTTTGGTTCAAGGTTCAAAGCACTTGCAGGCAAACAAGGGTTTGCGTCGTCATCTTCACCCTCTTGTTTCAGCAGAGCTTGGGGTGACAGGAAGGATGCACACCTCCCAGATGGCGATGCCTGTGCCCAGCTTCTGTGCCAGGTCGAGGCGAGCCTGCAGATGCCAAGACAACAGATCAAGTGCCTCGTCATTAGAACATGGAGCCTGAGCTTTGGCAACGCTGCCTATGGCAATGCGTGCAAGGGTGATCATGTCACAGGATCAGTCACGACAGGCATTGCACCTGGATGGATGCCAGTGTCGGGTAGAATAGCAGATGCTTCATGTCGCGGTTCCCTGGCGCTGGGATCTGCACGCCAATGACGCTGCCACATGAGGCAACTGCTTTATGATACACTGCAGAGCAACTTGGGAGTCCATGCCCGACGGCTGACCCGGCTGTCACAGTGCCCGCGGCATAATCGCCAAACATGCTGATGAAGTGTTCATGTGATATGACAAGCATATGCTCACTTTGGCCACGTGCTCTGCGGCTTCCTCGTCCCACACCAACCGTGGCCGTGCTGTGTCTAGAATCCCCAAGGCCTCGTGCCCCACAACAGGGCCACCGTCGCCGGGGCCACGGTAAAACCCTGCAAGGGAATGCTCGTTCCAGCAGGCGCATCCTCGCACACCCTGCCCACACCAGGGCTGGTATATGCCCCATGGTGTCGCCATGCTACCGTGCAGAGCGCTACAAGTATGACACAATTGCAGCGCCACCGGTGCGCCACTCACCGCCGTAGAAGTTGAGACCCATGGCCACTTTGGCGGCTGTCGCCTCTCGGCTGCATGGTAAACAGCAAACCTCCGATCACATACTGTGATTTTCAGAGACAAGAGGAACAGACAGAATGTGGGTGCCACACATGCGCCAGCAAGCAATTGAGTCACGCATCCTGCCATACACCGGCAGGCGCCACATGAACACCGCACCTGTCGAGGGTTGCGGCAAACTCTGCCGCCTCAGGGCTGATGTCCGGCTTCAGCGGCAGCGGCACCAGCAGCGCCGATATGCTTGCATTGACCCATGGCAGCGGCGCATTTGGGCCTGGGCTCTCAGCAGAGCCTGTGGCAGAGGTACATCCGTGAGATAGCACCAGCCTACAACACCGATACGCTGAGACACACATATCCTGCAGCGCCTGCAACATGTCGATGCAGTGACATGCCGGACTGGCAATTGACTGACACATACTCCATCCACAGCACTATGCTTGAGCCGAACTTCTCAGCCGTGTGGAGGATGCTGCAGGTGAACTCCTAGCGACGACTCACTTGCATCGTACGTCATGACGGACACGCCGTCGATGAAGCGGCTGATCAGGTCGTAGTGCATCCGGGTGAAGCTCGGGGCGCCCTTCCGGGCTGGCACTGCCGGCGGCACCGCCAGAATGATGTCCTGCAGTCAGGGCAACCCTTCTACCTCATACCGATAACATGTCTGTAGCATGTCAAAGGGTATATGCATGGGCAGGGGCACCTGACGCCGCCAGGACGACATCCAGCATCTCTATGTGGGTCTCAGAGCTGCACTGATGTCCTAATTGTTCCGGCAGTAGCGCACGCCGTTGACAGATGCAATATCCATCAGATGCCTTTCGCACTGCATTGATGGGGAAACACCGATCGGGCCTCAGACCAATAGCAACATGCAGCGTGCCCGGTACCGCGTCACCTTGTGCCGCTTTGTGTTGAACTCGGTGGCGTTCAGCCGCATCCGCAGCGAGTGCAGCAGTGTGGCGATGCCCTGCACGCCCGCCTTTTGGGTCGTGATGCCCATGGCCGCCCACGCTGACCACCCCTGCAGAATTGAGATCGTCGGGTTTTGTGCTGTTGGTGTTTTGGCTGACACAGCTCTAGCCCTGGGTGGGGAATCACATGACACGTGCTTGTCATGTGGTGCACACATCTGGTGCGCCCTGTCCGCTTTCTCTTTTGGCCATTTGCTTCCTGTTGTCCTCACCAACATCACAGCTGCTTACCTCCAGAACGATGCCATCCAAATTGGCGGCCTCCACTTCGATGGCGATCGCCTGCGCCGCTGCCCCGGCGCCCTCGGACGACAGCAGGCGCTGCGTGTCGGTGGGCCCCAGCTCCACATTCACCCGCGGCACAATGCGCGGCACCCTGGCACCCTGCAGATGTGGGACAAGGCATGGTTCTTTGATTATCGTCAAGGCTCAAGTGCATGCTCAGGTGTGCCTGTTCAAGGACAGCCCTGTATATATGGCATGTCGCACATGCTTCCATCCTGAACCTCTTGTCCCTCGCATGTCCTAACGTCTGGGGCTTTCATCTACTCATGGCATGCATCATGAGTGACGGCCACCCAGCCCGCCACCATGTGACTGCAACCCAGCAGAGGCCTTTTTTCAGGGCTTCACCTCGTGGCTCGGTCACCCTGGGGGCCCCCATGATGCATTTGCAGGTTGCCTTGCCGTGGCCTGTCAGCTGTGAGCTGCTGTGCGGGTCTTGCAGCTGGTCCATGGCTATGGCACTACAACCCAACTCCGACGGTTCCAAATGCCGAGTTTCGGTAGATCCGAAGGTGACTTTGTCCACTTGTCTGTGACTCACCTCATGCACCGGGACACGCAGGGCTTGCATCCACTCACGGTCCACATCGTGGTGCCCCGTCAGCTGGAAGCCGCCCGGCCCCCCGCGCAGCTGGTACCACACCGGCGCCACACGGCTGAACTTGGCGCGCCACCGCTTGGCCACGTCGTACCCCCTGCCATTCCTGCAGCCGCGGGATGGCACAGGACGATGCAGTCAGGTGAGCGGCCCTGCTGAGCACGGCCTGCGGTTTGGGGTTCAGCACCACTTTGGGGTTTGCCACCACGTGAGGAGTCCAGCAAGGAAGGCAGCAGGCGGCAGGGCGGACCAGGGCGTGAGGTAGGCGAGCACGCCGCCCTGGAAACTTGGCGTCCAGGTGTCTTGGCAGTACTCCCCGCTGAACTGCAGCCCAGGGTGGCCGCAGTTTGGTGGTGCAGGTGGCAGAGTGTGGTGGGTGCGCTGCATGCTCGGACGCCATTTGCATTTCGACCATGTTAACGGACGACGCTGCATCGAATGACGAGGTGATTTGCAGCAACTCCATGTGTTGTGCCGCACCTGCAGTATGTCGCGCGGCTTGGGCTTGAGAGTCACAAGGCCGCGCTCCTGAACACTCTGCGCCACAGGACCTGGAAGGTCGACAAAAACACACCGATCATTTGATTCTCCAAGGGAAGCCGATTGCCGTGCGCAAGCATGGAACGAATCGGGTGCGCTGATGTCGGCAATTTACATTTCAGGGTGCTGACGAGTGCGCCGCACACCCTCTTGGCGGGCAACTCTCTCCCACTTCTTTGCGGCTGCTGGTGGAACGGCAAGGATCAGCAGCGCTGCTAACACGGGCAGCACACATGTGCAGCTGCACCAGTGGTGCTGCCAGCCGCGGTCGCTGATGCGCCGCATCCTCTCCCACTGGACGGAATCAGTGACTGGGCGCGATTGCAGCGCTGTGATCTCTCTACGTATGCTCGATTGGCCACTTCAAGGCTTGCACGTTGCGACAGGCCGGCTGTTGACCATTTGCCTTGCCGCATCTCGATTACACCATGCGTGGCGCATGCGGCAACATAAAACATCTATGTCTCGCAAACGCGTATAACTGATCGCAAAGCGCAGCTTCTGGTGGCACTGTTGGATCGCGGGCCCGATCCACGTGCGAAGACCATACTGCAACCCCGAAACTTGCAGCCTCAGATCAGATCACCATGGAAACGACTCCCTGCCAAGATGCCGCCGCGATCTTGCAAGCGCCGATGCAAACCTCTCGCAGTCTATTATACTAAAAAAAGCTTACAGCAAGTCAGCAATGCCGCAGGTGCTATTGCACAGCTAACACGCAGTGCAAACTGCTTCCTCCCCAACTTCCTGTTCCCACGTGCAAGCACCCGGTCTCAGCTCTCCCGCACACCAGTAGAGCGATGTTGAAACTGGCGTTGCAAGTTTCAGGTCTGCTAGGTCGGCTGAGTTGTACCATACGCGGTGACCTTGGCAACGACAGCTGGTTGACAGGCGCCCAGCCCTGTCTTAGCTGCGTCCCAAGGAAGCGTCTGATAGGTGGTCCGAATCGTGCGACCGAGGTGACAGCAGTATCAGAAACGTTTACGGCTGCGTACATCGCGCTTTGACGAGCAGTGAAGGCCGTTAAAGTGACCCGCTTTCGGTCCTCAGCGTTTGCCGCCAGTTTTGCCGCCGCCCGATTGTTGCAGCGTTCGAGGCAGCTTGGTCTCCGTTGCTGGTTAGCAGCTGAGCGGTCACAGCGTCAATTCTGATCTGCACTCAGCGGCGACCTGTATACTGGCGTTGCGCTGGTAGATCTAACGCATTTGCTCGCAAAGAAGAAGCACCCCTGTGAAGTTGGGAGGCATCCGACGGTCGTTGGTGGATCCCTGCCGTCATCTGGCAGGAGAGCTCCACGGATATCAGTACCACCGACCAGCACAAGACATCAGTCATCCATGTTGGATATGTCATCGAAGCCCCGGCTGAGGGCGGCAACCTGCTGCGTTTGCGGCTTTCTGCTGGGATCTGCAATGGCGTCGCTACTTTTCCAGGTGTGCCGGCATGCGACCAGCAAAGATAAAGTGCCATTCTATTGCACGGTCAGCTGCGGCAATCTTGCATACAAGAAACATCTTCAATCTGCACGACTGATGCATGTCTTGTGAGGCGGAGTGACTGTTGTTTGGCATGGTGCCCACTGCAGGTAGCAGTAGACTACAGGGCATTTCTGGGATCGACCCCGGGGCTGGGCGCCCTCATGGCTGTGCCAGGCACTGCCACTGCGGTCTTGAGGCGCCAACTTGCTGCGGCGGCGCACTGGCGTGACACTCTGGCAGACCAGACTGGCGGCTCAGGCCTTCCTCATGCGATGCACGTTGCAGCTGGACAAGCCGAGCCCCATCAGGTGCCACATGCAATCCTGTCATGCGCATGCTAGCCTGTCACCTTGCTGATTGGTACACTGTTCGATACCCGGTGCATGGGTGCATGACGTGCCAGCAGACTGCTCCTGCTGAAGCTGGTGACGATGCAAGCTCGTAGCCATGAATGTGCTGTCTGCAAGCAGGGCTCAGCAGATGCTGTGGACAGCAGTACGTCCGCAAATGCACATGCGACCGTGCACCGTACCTCTGGCACTGCGCTTGGTGCTGACGCGGATCGTCAGCAGCCGCACGGCCAGGGCCTGCTGGCTGCGCGACATTCGAGGAGGCTCCTTCAAGGTTGGGTTCAGTGAAAACCAGTGGGTGCTTCCTGCCAGCCGTTGCCAGCCCTGAATGAGCAAAGCCTGTTGATGGCAGCTAAGGACATTCGTCCGAAAGACTGCCTTGCACTGCAGCAGGCTGTGGTGCTGTGTGTGTGGTGCATTGTACACGACAGCATTTCAGTCGGTAACGCAACCACGCCTAAACCGAGCGTGTTTGTGTGCAGGCCCCACACTGGTGCAAGGCGGTGCCGGAATCCTCGCATCATTGCTGCCGCCGCCACCACCGCCGCCGCCGTTCTCCTTCGTACCAGCGCCTGTGCCGGGGCCCGCACCCGCAGCCGAGCCGCTCAGCATCCCGGGCCTCGCGCCGGCGCCGGCGGCGACTGCTCCGGCGGCTGCACCTCTGACAACTGCCGCCCCCGCGGCCGCTGCCGAGCCGTTGGTAGCTGTGACCCCCACCCCAGCGCCTTTGCCAGTAGTGACCGCGGCACCCACAGCAGCACCAACCGCTGCTGCGCCGATCACCCCCGCGCCGACCGCTGCTGCGACGGCCGCCCCTGCGCCAGCGCCCCTCCCGGCCCCTGTCGTCACGCCGGCGCCAACGCCTGTGCCAACAGCGGTCCAGACCCCCATCCCCGTTCCTGCCCCCGCGCCCATGACTGCTGCGGCTGTGACGCCGGCACCCACCGCCAAGGGCTTGGCGGGTCCTGCACCGACAGCACCTCCGGTGAGCACTCCCGCACCCTCTGCTGCGGCTGCGGCTGCGGCTGCCCCCAAGGCCACGGCTGCGCCTGCAAAGGCTGCTGCCACGCCTGCGCCCGCCAAGGCTCCGCCTGTCACTCCTGCTCCTGTCACACCTGCGCCCAGCGTCAAACCGGCTCCTAAAGCCACACCCGCCCCAGTGGCGACTGCCAAGCCGACTGCCATGCCCATCGCTAAGGCTGCTGCTGCACCTGCGGCGGCAAAGGCAGTGACACCGGCGCCGACCCAGGTCTAGCAGTCCAACAGTGCCTCAGTGGTGGTGGACGCCCCTCACAGTGGTGGCGGCTTCAAACCATTGGCTAGCAGCATTCGATAGCAGCCCACTGATTGGCTGTTAAGCTTCAGACCCCATTTCCTTGATGCCTTTCTAGGCTGACTGCGGTGGCACTGCCTGCAGGTCGTTGGGGCTGGTGTGCCCCAGCAGCCACCGCCGCCGCCCGTCACCAACCCCTCAGCTGCTCAGGCTGCCCTTGCAGCAGGTGTGCACTCAACTGAGACCATTTCGTGCTGCAGAGCCCATCTCGATGCCCTGACATGCATTCGCAATGGTCATCTTGTCACGCCAAGAGCTGCCGCCCTGTATCTCCCAGAATCGACTGTTGTTGAGGCTGTGTCACAGAGTTGTGCAGGGCAACACTCAGGCGCCACACTTCCTGTTGCAGGGCCCGCACCAGAGCTGAATGGCACGCCGCCCGCGCCTCCCCTGGCGCCGCCGCAGGCAGCGCGTCTCCCGTTCGCTCCCCTGGCAGCCCCGCAGGGGGCCTGCAGCAGCCCCTACGCCATCATCTCCGGCAACCCGCAGCTGTCGGCCTTCACCAACTACATCGACGTATGTTTTCCATCTCTCTGATATATAGTGATGTCTTCAGCGCTACTCCACCATTTTCTGCGATTTGCAGCTGTTGGCCTCTGGAGCCAAACCTCTCACGATGTTTACTGCAGTTCGCTTTGGGTGAGGCAGTCAGCACACCGACATTGTGACTGAACCCTTGAGCCATTTCATCAGCCAGAGATTTGATGCATGTCCATTTTCTGGTGGGAAGGCCAACTCACTGCAGGGGGCGCTGACGACCACCAACCAGTCCATCACTGTGTTCGCACCCGTCAATGATGCATTCAATGTGCAAGCGTTTCAGGTGATCAGAGCGAGTGACAGACAGACATGCTGTATTGACTGATACATCAGACCACCACACAACTGTGGCATTTTGTCTTGCAGATTCTGCACGTTGAGATATTGTTTATCTAGTGGTGCAACGACAATTCAATCTGCCTCCCATGACTTTTACTCTATGCTGTGGTACACAGACGCCATTCTATGGCTGCACCAACATCACCTGCCTGCTCAACGTGCACCCTGAGGTGGGCTCCAGCAGCGTACCTGTGAAGTACACGGCAGTGGAGCTATGCATGCACAATGGCCTTTGGTTCGTAGACAGTTGGACGGGCTGTCATTTGTGTGCATGTGCGACCGCCGGCATGCTATGCCAGCCATTTCCCAATGTCTCCTTCACACCTGCTGTGGCTGATCAGGTCGGACGCTCGCTGATTGCATATGCGACGCTGCCGGAGTCGGTGCCATCAAGCATGCTGATGCCGGGCGCCACCTTTAACACCACGGCGGCAATCGGGTTGACCCCCATCACCGTCACCGCCGCACAGCCAAACCCACAGACGGGCCAGCTCACAGTGAGTGTGTGGGACCAGATCTTAGGCCAGTGTAGCCGGGGTTGCTGCATGAGAGCAGCATACATTGTTCCTTCATGAGCCTTCACAGGCATACTTACAATGCCCAGCATGCTGCCAACAAGTCGCTGCAGCGCTTCCGCGCCGGAACCCCACACGACTTCTGTGGAACATCACACTTACCTATTGCCATTTCAGGTGAATGTCCTGAGTTCCCATTTTCGAATACCTACGGTTCCCCTGCTGCCTGCAGCTGCAAGGCAAGGGCAGCGATGCAGCCATCCTGCAGGCAGACATTCCCGCCTGCGGTGCGGCTTCCTCCTCTTCCTATGTGGACATCGTGGACACAGTGCTACTGCCTTTTCTTCCCTCTATGACAGGTGAGCAAAGTACTAGAGGCCTCAAGTGTGTACTTGCGTGGTCCGGAGGCTGCATACACACTCAAGGCATGAATTTTTAATGATGGCTTTATCATGCTGTCGCTGTGGATCGCAGTGAGACTCAGCTCTGTATCATCACCCTAAACTGCCGTGTAACCTGTACAACCCCATGAGATACTCCTGATGCATGCAAACCTGCTGCAGGCCAACCAAATGCCGCTGGGACTGCGTACTCAGTCAGCGGACCAGCTGTAGGTGTGATCTGTCCAGAAATGCTTTGCACATCTTGGCAAAGCCAGCATCTGAGCTGCATCCCAAATTACAGTGACAGCCTTGCTGTGCTTCACGTCACGCAAGATGTGCGCACGACCTGCTAGACGTGCCCCCCAACACCCTGCTGACCTTGGTGAATGTGCTGTCATGCAGCACCGGCGCCAGAGCCTGTTGTAGAAACGCCAGCGCCGACTGCTGCGGTAGTGGCGCCCGCTGCGGGTGCTGCAGGCCTCCTGCCAAGCGGTGCGCTGCCGGCGGCCCCTGCGGTGGGGGAGTCCCCGGCCTCGCTGCTGGCAAGTGGCGGGCGCCGCAGGCTGACCTCGGATGAGTAGGAGGTTCAACAACAAACCTGCGGCTGTCGGCAGAGAGGGATGTTGGTGACATTGACAATGACTCTGAGGGTACAAGTATCACTATCGTATGCTGTGCGCTGCCATCAAAGCCTGCCGTACCTAACCAGTCCAGATGATTGGCCCATACTTAATTACTCAGACAATGAGCCAACTCCCAAGAGGCTATTTATTCAGCGACTCGAGACAAGAATTCGGACTCCCCGCCCGCAACATTTCTCATCATGGTCAAGCCGGGCCAACATGTAGCCCATTTATGGATATTGAAACAGTGACACTTTGTAAGACTACGCAAGTTTGTCCTCTCAGACGGGCCAGTTGCAAGCGAAGGGCATTGTTGCGAGCACCGGTTTGTATTTCGATTTAGACAGGCCATTCATTTGGACTGATATGGGTTTTCAGAATGCTGACAACTCCACGAAATATGCAATGGTTGGGTCAACTCCATCTTGCAGTATGAATTCTGAAGTACGAAATTGTCGTCAAAAAATAAAGTTCTCAATATCCCCCTAGTTCTTTGGGCACTTTGCATGCGTCAAACATCAGCTTCCCCCACAAAGTTCATATCGGCGTCGCACAGCATATTCAGCAGCACGTAATTGAGCTCCTCATAAACAATTGGGATGTAGTGCACCTGCATCAAGGACGGGATGAGTCACAAGTGTGCATCACAGAGTTGCACACTCGGCATTTATATCGTTTCATATTTCAGATGGTTTGAGGCCTCATCAGGGCGCACTGCAGCCAAATTAGCGGTTTCGCACCGGATCCCATGTGAAGTTGAGATGTTGCGCCTGTGCTTGAGCCGTGAGTGCCCGCGCATCCAACAGCTCCCATGGTGGTCTCAACAGCTGCCGGGCATCAGCATCACCCTTGGCATACCTGGAAGGGGCACCATTCATGCTGGACGGCAACACATGTTTTCCCATCATCAGCTCAAATGTGTGAGAGCGGTGCTCAAGTTGCCTCACAATGCACACAAGGAGCCATCGCAGGCGATCAAACAGATGGTCAACCATGACACTGCGCTACGCCCTTTGCAAGTGCATTTGCAAGTGCAGCATGCATGACTTGGATGTGATCAAATCTTGATACATTGCCCATGTACTCACTTGGCTTCCATCTCTGGTTCCGTGCTGGATGTGGTGGTCTTCCAAAGCAGTCGAAGGCGTGGCGCATCGGGGGGCAGGAGGCTGGGCAGCTGTGCCGATACCTACGGCACATCATGCGAAGACACCGAATAGTTGCGCTGCGGCCTCTATGGCGTTGCTGGGGCGTGGGCCACTCAGACCAACAAAGCAACCAGCACCATCCAAAAGCCTACAGGTCCTCGATCACCAAGCCACGAACTTGACCGACCTCAAAGGCCCCGCTCACCTCGTTCAAAGTTTGATTGAAGAACCTGAAGTCACCGCCCGGGCCCCATGGGACCCAGAGCCCGACATTGTAAACCAACGCACCCGATGAATACAATGGCGGCTGAACTGCAAATCCCTACGCGGACAGGTTGACCATCAGGGGTCTAGATGACAAAACAACCACCAGCTGTGTGAAATCAACATTAATGATTTGCTCACGTGCAGAAGGGCCACCACCACTCGTTTGTTGGCACTCATGCAGCGTTGCACACCTGAATAGCTGTGTTCAAGTCCTTTGTGTTCATGTAGTCCCGAGTCAGAAATTTGAAAATCGACTGTCAGACGTCCCAAATCGCCATCAGGCAGTGCCAAAGAATGCAGGTAGAAAGTCCGCTGCTCTGTAAGGTCCTGTCGTGTTGTACAAGATAAGTTTGCATGGGCTGCTGGCGCATCAAAGCAAGGTGAAGCGCTGGAGGCAGAGCTGACGGCCGTGGTGTTGCAACTCTTGCCATGTGGATGCACCCCTCTCTTCAAGTGCAGCTTGCCTGATTGACACCATCTTGCCACTGCAGCACCACTCACGAACCCGCACCTCTCGCCGGCAATTGCAAGACTCAAAGGATTTGGCGGCACAAGCATCGGAAAGCACCGCTGTAGTGTGTTTGTAGAACTCGGGCCTGCACATGCACATGTACGGGATGTCGCCGAGCCACTAGCTGAGCAATGTTTGCAGCAGGCTATGGAAAGAGCAGAGGCTGAGCCTTTCACATGCTCACCAGTCGCCGTCAAACTCGGTCTCGATGCACACCGAAGGCCCGAATTCGGGGTTTCCACCATACCTGCAAGGGGAGCGGGATTGAACCTCACCAAGGATGTGGCGTCATTGCTGCACAGTTGACTCACTAGCACACTTGTTGCATACTGTGAAATGCAAACACACCTTTCAGGCCACACTCCTTGTGACAGATAGTGGTTCAGGCTCAGATACTGATACCTCGTGATACTGTCGCCCACCTGCGCAACGACACAGCGGTTCCAGTGTATAAGGGCAGGTCGAGATCATGAAAATACAGGAAGCCGGCCTGCAGCGTGCGCAGCAGACCCGTGTACTGCAATACGGGGGCTGCTGCCGTGCATTGCCACAGGGCGGGCTTCTTTTGCACTCACAAAAGCGAGAAATTTGCGGTTGAGGCATTGCCGAGCCTGCTGTGCTGTGAGGCGCCGCAGGGTGCAGTGCTCCGGCTCAAATCTGCACAGACGGACTTTCCTTCAGGTGAGATACGAGAGAGCGCACGCCTTCAATTCCTATCAAGACTGAATACAAACCTGGCAAGCAATGCTGCCGGGCACAGCGCAGTCCACCGCCGCGCTTTGCAGACAACTCACAGGTAATGGCCGTCTTGACCTCGGTACCAGCTGCCGGTGCCATTCCAGCCGCTCAGCGTCGTTGGCGTGCATGGCTGAGCCGCTAGACGGCTGGCATGGTAGGCTGGGGCGGAGCATGACTGCTGGCCTTCGGAAGCCGGCGATGGCGCACAGATCGCTTCGTAGCGCGGACTTGAGAGGAAACTGGGCGGCTGAGTCGGATAAGGTGCATGCGCTTCACCATGAGGCAGCGCTCTCGGCAGTTCAAGCCCGCTGCTGATGCCGCGCTGCGGCCGGTGCACACTGGAGGCAATCCATCCATCACTACCCCTGCCACTGCCGTAGATAATGTCACCACCAAAGATCAGGCAGGCGGCCACCGCGACGACCACGGTCGCCGCGCAGCAGGCGATCGCAGCCGGATGGACGCCTGATTTCATTGGCCACCTATTGTTTTGGCATCAAGAGCTGCAACATGCGGTCTCCTGGCCTTCTCAGACACACATGATTTGCTGCGCTTTGGTGGGGCCATCTGGCCCGCTTGCTTACAGATCTGTGATTTCCAATTCTCATGACGGGAATTGGCCACAGTATGTGTGTCGCGACCCAGGGTTTGATGCGACCGGAGCAGGGTTTAACTCTCCTTGCTGCCACACCACCGCAACATAGGTACACCCCGCACAACCTTGGATTGCCATGTACCTCACCATGCGAGTCCCAGCGCATTTTGTGCCTGTACGGCATGAAGCGTCTGCGTTGCGGCGGTCTTGCCATGGCCAGGCAGAAGTGACCATGTGGCTTCAGCAGCAGCAGCGGCAATGAGGCGGCAAAATACCGACCACTGCATTTCATCTCGATGCACGTCAGCCACGGCCGGATGAGCCAACATGCCAAACTCGTGCAATGCTGAAACATCGACCAAAGTTGCTGGACCCATGCGCAGCATAGCGCTTGTCTTGCTGCCGCCATAACCCAAGATGGCGGTCGCCAACAGGGTGTCAGCCGGGCTGCTCGCGCACTGCATTGTGCACGTTGGCGACGTTCATGTGCTGGCCGCAGCGTTTGCTGCCGTAGCATCAGCCGAGCTCGTTGGACTCGCTCATGGCCTCTCGAACAGCAGCCGAACTCCATGTGCTGCCACAGGCCCACAGCCATTAGCTGTTGCCGCAGCATCAGCCCAACTTGCTGGACTCTCACGACATCTTGCACAGCGCGTCAACTCCGTGTGCTGCCACGGCATTTGCTGCTGCCGCAGCGTGTGCTGCTGCCGCAGCATCAGCCAAACTTGCTGGAGTCGCGCACGGCGTCCCGTACAGCTGCCCAAGTTAATGTGCTGGCCGCAACATTACTGCCGCAGTGTGTGCTGCTGCCGCAGCGCTTGCTACCATAGCATCAGCCGAACTTGCTGGACTCGCGCACGGCGTCCCGCACGGCGGCCTCGTCGGCCTCCAGCACGCGGTCAATTAGGTTGTACTCGATGGCGCCGTGCGGGTCGAAGTACTTGGGCCGCAGGATGTCCTTCGCGATCTTCTCTGGCTCGTGCTCCGTGTGCTTCGCCAGCAGGTCCACCTGCAGCAGTGAATCATCGACTCATTTCGTATACGACGAGCTTGTTGAGTCGCTTATTTTTGGTAGAGCCGTGACTTTGCAATAAGTGCGTCAACGGCAGATGACGGGCATCACAGCCGTGATCTGATCCGTCAGCATGCAGAGGCAGGAGGGAAGCGCACGATGTGGCCGTTGGTCTTGCGGATCTCGTTGCGGTAGATGTCGATGTCGGACGCCTGCATCTGCTGGAAGCGCTGGATGGGCTGCCGGATCATGATCGTGGCGCTCGGCAGTGCCGCCCGCTTGCCCTGTAAGGACCACACGCGGAAAGCAATTTGGAAAAACAGTCGTGAACTTCTCATTGTAACGGTGGAGTGGCGGTGCACCGTCGCCACAACATGACGGTCGCATTTGGCAGCGCCGCCCGCTTGCCCAGCACCGCCACATGTTACACACCCAGATGGGTCAGTGGGCAACAAGCCATCGCAGCAGCGACTGGATGCGGTCACAGTCGGCAGTGCCACCTGCTTGCTCTACGTTTGTATCTGAGCAGCACCCGAGATCCTGTCGAACGGCATGTGCAAGCTCATCAACCTTCAAATCCATCACTGCCCAGCCCTGGACATCCACAGCAACATCCCCGTCACACCAGCAACACCCCCTGCTGCAGCAGCACAGCACGGCAGCGGCATCCTGCAGCGCCCCGCATGCTTGCTGCTCTTGCACGCCGTCGCAAATGACACCATGCAAGCATCTGCAACCGGCGGCCAGCCCACCTTCTCCCCGGCGGCCAGCAGCATGGCCGCCTCGCCGTAGGCGGAGCCCACGCACACGGTGCCGACCGCCGGCTTGACGTAGCGCATGGTGTCGTAGATGGCAAAGGCCTCCGCCTCGTACCCAAGCTTGTCGCCGCCTTTCTGCAGGCGCAGCGACACAGGCCGCCGTCAACCACTCCCTCTGGCCGCCACTGCCATGGACATTTGACATCCCTGCTCCACAGAGCAGTGCAAAGGCAGCGCTGCGTGAGGGTACGAGTCTCTGCATGCCGCCGGCGCTGCAGATGGCGACAGCGTTTGGCCAAATGGTGCAGGCAGGCAGGTGCCATAGCGACTTGCCTGCACGCCGGTCGAATTGATGTACAGGTAAATGGGCCGGTTGGGGTTGTCGAACTGCAGGTACATGAACTCCGCCAGCAGCAGCTCTGTCACCGCCGGCACCAGGCTCATGCCCTGCACGACAGCAAGGTACATTGACGTTATCCTCTGGGCAAGTAACAGAGGAGCGGTAACCTCTGGGCAACTGCTGCCCAACTGCGAGGTGGCATTCGATCCCAAGCCACATGTGAGCACTTGGTGATCGATCCAGCTGACGCTCCTCATGCGCAAGACAGCTGCTGCAAATGTGACATGTGCGAACCACAGTCGGCAAAGAGCTCACCAGGTACACGATGCGCTCCTTGAACAGGAACGATGGTAGGTCTGGCGGCGTCTGGTCTGTGGCATCCCCCGCCAGCATTGGGATGACCTACACCAGGGATGGAGCAGGTGTACAGCATGTTACAATGATAAAATCCAGGGACAGTTGTGCTGGCTGCCTTGTAAACGCACTCACAGAGGCACAAGCGCTTTTGGCAGGCAGCACCCAAGGTCACTCACCGCCTGCACATCTACTCGCCTATAGCTGCTGGACCCTGCCGTTGTTCGTTGCCTAGTGGCGCGCTGGAGCTGCGGCCTGCCTTCTCCACAGCAAAATGTGCGGTGGCTGCCGTGCAGGCTGCGTACTGAGACTGCCGCCGCTCTGCCGGCTTGCGGCGCATGCGCACCTTGCTGTAGCGTTACCATAGAATGTGATTGGTTGACAGTCAGCAAAGGTAGAGAACAGGACGCCAAAAAAAGCCCGAGAGGATTTGCCAGAACCCGACAGCGAGTGAGAAATGTGGCGTCTGAATTCGGTCACGAGATTGCACAGCCGAGTCGTCAGCCACAAACTCTTCACTTATACTGTGGTTCATCAACGACACTCTGCGGTAGCTGCGATGCGAGCGACTCAATCCGCGTTGCTGAAGCCCGTTGTCCAGGAAGCATTGGAAGCTTCAGATGTAGGAAGTGGTGGAAGCAGGGCAGCATTTTTGCAGGAGTTCAGCCTGCGCCCCCCCGGAGGATGACGGTACTCCTGCACACCCACAGATGACGATAGTTAGCACCACAGGTAGACAGATCACACTGACAGAACCTGCCTGCAACCAGATGCTGCAGCATTACACCGCTGGGACTGCCACAGACGATGGTGCTGCCATCAGGCGCAAAGCGCCAGAAGATGTAGACACTGACGGAGGAATGCACGCTGAGTATGCAGGACGACGGGCAAACAGCCCATGTCGAAATCAGCAGCACAGCCGCTGCATCGGTGCAGCTTCGAAGGAGCACAAGACAGAGACAGCCCAACGTGAGCCACATCACCCCCCGCACCTGCGGGCGACAGCCCACGAGGCCGAGTGGCCTCCAGGCAACGCAGCGCACAGACGTTGCAGCTGCCCATCAAGTACCGCCGCCCGGCGCAGAGACGCCGGCAAAGCACCCTGCAGGATCCGCAGCCAGACTCTCAGGAGAGACTGTAGTTCATGTACCATCAGCTGTCGGATCTGCCAATGCTGCAAATGCTGTGGACATCATGCATATTATTACCATACGCCCAACAAAGCGCATCAGGAGAACCCCTGCCATGTTTAATGACACCACCTTTGTCCCAGTTACTGGGATGCAGGATGATGCCCAATCGCTGACGCCTCCAGCTCAACCTGGGAGAGCTCCCCGCCGCTCCCAGCGCCGATGCCGCTGCCCCGCATCTGCAGCGACACCACCTGGGCGCGCTGCTGCCCCAGCTGATTGCCTCCGCCTGTGCCCCCTGTAGATCAGCAGCATGTCCTTCTGAACAGTGGCACTCTTGTGTCCACTGCCCAGGATGATGGGCTGCCTTTCGACAGGGGCAGAGGAAAAGCTTCGAGATTGGGGCGAAAACTCAGGGCGACACACTGATGCTACCGTGCATGTAGCTCCAACACCTTTCAGGCGGGGTGACCTGCCGAGGGATGGCTGTTTGGCTCTCCGTGGCTCATGTTTTGCATGGCCTGGTCTCTCCTGAGAGTCCAACAGCAGGGATTCCAGACTTTCCCATCGCTTCATTTCACGCGGGCCGGCAGATTTATCTGCCTAGATGGGTCCTCCTTTGCTGGAGGCGCCTTGCGTCTGACTTTAATACTTCAATTCGGCGTGCCAGCAGCAGCAAGCACTGTAAACCCCAGTAGCATGTGGAGCATGCGCATGCATGGCGCTTCTTGCATGTTTTTGCGGAGGCCGGCGGCAAGGACATGCAGCCGTAGGCAGCTTCCGGGCGCTTCAGCTCTTCTCAGAGACTAACAGACCCACACATCCTCAGTTCTAGTCAGGAATCAGTCCCTCTCCAGGAAGCGTCCTGGCTCAGTAAGCTTCCAGCAGTATCCAATGTGCAAGCTACAAATGCGCGGCCCAGTGTCACCTGCTTGGCCCTCTGGCCCTCTCGGTGTGGCCAAGCACCCACCACGTACCTCGCCGTACCCAAGGCAGGCTCATGTAGCTAGATCACCACTTGCAGCGCAGCACCAGCGAAAGCACCACACTGCTGCACATTTGCCTGTCATGTACTGACCGTGTATAGGAAACAGTCCTGGTCGCAGGTCTGCAGCCAGCGCGCACATGGTCACTGTGTTCGTTGTCAATGCGCCCCAAGTACACAGCTGAACGGTAACTGCCGTGCGACTCAGCTTGCGCTCAGAAAGAAGTAGTTTGCAGAGTGCAGGCTGCAAGCTGATCTGACCCGTCGAAGCTCTCCCGGTCGGTACCGCGGCGGTGAGCACGGGGAGCATCGCAGCTCTTGCGCCGTGATGCTACATTAGAATAGTATGGATAGTATGGTGTTGTGTGAGCAGGTGTGATGTCAGCAGCGAAACCATGTGGCAACGATTACCATGCTTTCATGTATACCAGTCTTGTTTCCGCATTCCTTGTACGCATGTCTCAAGAGATGTCATCGACTGTTAGAAATGCAGCGTTTGTGCATGCACAGCGGCAGGATGCGAATGGGTCCCTCAAGTTGCAGGGCTAGCTTAGCACCCTGAACCTCATGCGCTTCAACATCCGTCCCTCACGGATGACCCGGTTGCGCCAGCACCCTTGCACCATCACAGTGGGAACCATCATTGCCTGCACCGGTTTGTTCCTGTTGGGATGGAGCCTGGGGCATTCTCAAACCAGCGGGGACATGCGTCCATTGACAACACTCCTCCGCCGCCAACAGTACAGCCGCGACGAGCAGATCTTTCCAATGGAGTGCATCCTGCTGCCCGTCGACCCTATTCTGACGTCTCCAGGGCCGCGCCTGGGCACGGGCGGCAACAAGACCTACAACCCCAGCGGTGCGCTCTACTGTGCGCTGTGACCGAAGTGTGCAGGAATTTCCTACACTGCCACGTAGTCCTTTGCGCTGACTGGATGCAGCGCCTGCACCCGTGATACTGGGAGTGGGAAGCACCTTCATTGCACGCGGACGTGTTGGCGAGCCGCTATTGACATTGATGTGACCTGCGTGTGCCGTCTGCAGCCGTCTACCACCCTGAGAAAGGCTGGCTAGTTACGATGCGGTACGAGCCCATCCACTGGGGCCCGGCCTGGACGTATACCATGATGCTGGGGCAGGATCCCAACGCCCTGGACCTGGACATGGGCAATGCAACGCAGAAATTCATGACATTTGACCCCGAGACGCTTGACCCCGGCTATGTGCTGAAGATGAATGCCAGCTTTGCCAAGGCGCATGACCTCAGGTGGGCGCTCCGTGTGGTGGCGGATATCATCCATCTGCGAACTACAAGCAGTCCTTGCAAATTCCGGATTATGCTAGCTCAGCAGATTGCGAGCATGTGGCACGTGCAGGTCCGTGTTGGCACAGCGGCCACGAATTGGCTCCAGTTCTGCCCTGCAGGCCATTCATGTGGAAGGGTAAGGTGTACGCCAGTCACGCAATGTGGCTGGGTTCCGCGGAGGGCACCAAGGACTGGAGCACAATTCACTGGCAGTGCCTGACGGAGCTGGACTTTGACAACTATGTCATGAAACTGGAGTACTGCTTCGACAAGATGCCGATCCGCACCGGCGTCATCAAGTGAGTGCGCCTAGTAGATACGAGACCATGAGTGTCATGAAGCTGCTGTGATTCATTGACACGCAGCCTGTCCATGTGAGGGGCATCACATGGCTAGCATCGTAATGACCAGTGTGCACGTGATGCACGCCACCAGTGAATCTGCAAGCGTGTATCACCTATGCATGGCAGAAAGTCGCAACGGTCGACATTGCAGCAGCATGTACTGCGGCGCAGTTGGCCCCGAGCCCACCTGTCGTATGATGTGGTTGGCATCAGCCTCCTCCATGTTTCTGCTATCTTTCTTGATACTATAGGGCTGAGGACTGTCTCTCTTTGCCTTGCAGCGAGAAAAACTGGTCGTTCCTGCCGTGGAGGGACTCGCTGCTCATCATCACGCAGCTGGCGCCATGCGCCACCTACTTCCGGTTCGAGCCATCAGCGCCCAAGGGTTTAGAGGTGAGGGCCTCCCGAGGAAACGGAAACTTTGGGCTGGCACAAATCGGGGTGATTACGGGGTGCTGTGTCAGGACCGCATGTTGGTGTGGTGCTGCCTGATCCCGGCGCGAAGGGATGAGATATAAGAAGCGGCCTCAACAGAGGACGAACAGTTTGACTGGACAGGCTGAGACATGGTGGCCGAGTTTGCTTGCTGGTGCCCGCTCCCATCACTGCGGCTTTTGCTGCCGCCCAATGGCTTCCAAGGGCGTAGTTGCTCTGTTCCGGATGGACTGCCTCTTAACGCCAAGTGCTAGAGGCCGCTAAGTTTTCATGCACAGAGTGCAGTCATGCATGGCTCACTTTCCATTCAATTCATGCGAGCCAGAATAGGGCATTTACATTGCAGATACACTTGCGACTGCACGATCAACCTCATACCGTGTTGCTGCCTGCAGGTTGTGGACATGATATGCTACCACGATTCCTGGTTTAAGGTCATGGAGGCGACTGGCATGTCTCTGGAGGAGCAGCTGCACAACAGCGGCCACATGGTCGACTTTCCCAAGGTGCGGCAGGGTATCATCTGCGCGACTCTATGGTGCGTTAAGTTTCTCACATTGCACAGCTGCGCATGCCACTGGAGCATCCGCACATTAGCAGCCATCCACGCGGATCATGTTGCAAGGTGTGACAAGGTCGAATCTTCAGCTTGCTTTCATACACCCTGATCCTGAAGATCAGCAATGTCAGCAGCACTTCGGTAGGCACTTGGCCTGCTTGCGGCGCAAGGTGCGGTCACCCTCCAACTACTTCATTATCACATCACACTGCTTGATCAGCGAGGCGGCGTGCACTTCAGCGGGCACTTGCGCAGTCTTTCTGAAGTGTGGTCATGCGCCAAACGAACTTCTTGTCTGACGTCATCCAGCCTGACATTCCAAGTGGAGCAGCAGCATGCTTCACGGCCAGCTGGCCGGCTTGCTGAAGGATGAGGGCACACCTCAGGCAGAAAGCTCAATCGTACACAACCCATTGGTGCCGAGCGAGGAAGAGAGCTTGCACTCCAGCAGCAAGCTGGCCTCTTGCCCTTTGTCACAGCTGTCACCCTGTCGCACACAAGTCAACCTGCAAAGCTTCAGCTCTGTGGGTGTGCTGATGGCCTACATGCCTGTGATGCGTGGCAGCAGCAGATCAGCAATGATGCCGCTCTGAGGATCGAGTGGTTCATGCGTGTGGGGTCGGCACCCCCCATGGCGCAGCCAAGAAGGATTGATGTGCACTGAATATGTTCAACATCTTTATTGTGGCACGCAGTCGCTGCAAGTGATAGACGCACGGCGCGGACGGCTCGGCAGCAATGCCACCCTGGAGGACGAATGGTTCATCATGGCGCACCTGAAGAAGGACGGGTGGAATTACCAGCACTGGTGCGGCCTTGATGTGGCATCAGCTGATGGTGCTACATATCGCCTGCACAGTGCATTCCCGCGGTCGGCGTGCATCCTCTCTCTTGCATGGGTCGTGTCGTCAGATCAATGCCGCAGCGCTGCTCAGGGAGCTGCAGCCCCCTGCAGTGTTTGATCTGTGTTCCTGCCCACACTCTCCAAACCCAGCACTATCTCATGGGACGATCGTGCGGTTGCGGCCTGACGCCTGCAGACGTGGCCGTGCAGGGGTCGCACATTAGCAAGTCCATGTTGCGAATCACGGCGGTGTCTCTCAGCATGATCATCGTCAGTAGTACAATCCGTGCAAACGAGCTGACATCTGGTGACACGCCACACAGGGGAGTGCGCATCAGCAAGGCCACGTTGCAGATGACTGCAGTGACGCGTGGCGTCATCATCAGCACCAGCATGGTGCCGCCGCCGGAGATGATCGTCGTGTTCTCGCATCACTTCGTGAGGATGAACGGCACAGACGTGCTGACGATCTTTTACGGAAAGAACGACGACTCCAGCTGCATCACGCACGTGCCTGCAGACACACTCAGCTGGTACCATCTAGAGGAACCGGGCAAGCGCCTGAACTGGACAGACACAAGCACCCACAACTACGAACTCACCTGAGGGATTGTAGCGCTGGACATCACTTCGACTTTTTTAGTTCCTCACATTGAAATTGTCATCGAAGTTTTGACAGAATTTGAGACAGCAATGTTGCTCGTGAAGGCAGGCGATCTAGTTTTGTTAGCTGCAATAGTTGGTTGGTTAGCTGCAATTTAGTGGCGGTGATCGGCCAAGTTTGGCCAAGTTTGGCTGCTCAGATTATCCACCGTTTAGTCTGACTTCGATACATTGCGAATTTGTCGAACGTCTGAGTGAGCTTGTTGGTGACATTGAGTATTCTTGCGACCAGGTCCGGAATGCCGCCGAGAAGCTCCACTCCCTGCCGGTATCTTACCATGAGCGGACCTGACCAGGTGACCACAATGCAGAGGTAAGGACCGCCACACTCCTTCTGCTCGCTAGGCATGCAATCTGCCAGTGTATCACAAAGTCCCCTTCGCTGGTGGGCCATGTGTAGGTTTCCTCGCAGCCTGGACCACGAATCTGCACATACGTTTGACCCCTCTCAGCAGGGGTCGCTCCATAATTTGGGGCCAAATCTGGTAATCGGGGTGCCGAGAGCATCGCGCACGGGCTGGGTCTCGCACTGCAGACCTATCCAGCACTATCTCATCGTATCAGCGTTCAGACTCACAAAGCTATCAGCTTGTAAGCTGCATGCTGAGCGTCTCACAATGACAGCCTCGTGACATGAAGTGCGAGTGTACATCACCAAGTTGTGCCAGAGGCTGTGTCTTCCGACGATCAGAAAATGCAGGCATGACATCTTGTCTATCAAACAGCTGTAGGCTCACCGCAGTAACCCGGGTGCTCGCAGTGCTGTTTGCAGTGACAACAGTTGCATTAGTGGCAGCGGTGTTGCTAAGGAGGGAGCAGACTGGCGTAAAACTTGTGATGCTGATTCGCGACACAGCACGAGTATCTTCAGAGTCGCCGCTTTTAGAGCACATATTCATGGGAATCGTGTTCAACTGGAATGTGCAAAAGCTGGTGCATGTCAAAATGGTGCGCACCTGTCATGCCTGCCTGGGCTGTTAGTGCAATTTCGCAAGGCTGGCTGTACGTAACTGCTGCGGAGGTACACAGTGAGCATCCCATTGTGCTGTGCAGACCGCCATGGCAGCTCTTTCGTGGCAGACGCGGGTACATATCTGCATCATCACAGAGAATCCAGACGCAATGCAGCGTGTCATTGATAAGTGGGAGCTGCCGCACATCTACGCCTGCCGCTTCACCGATCCCCTCGAGCCGCAGATGTACGCCATACTGTGGAAGCACCGAGAGGTTTTTGGGAATGCCGCACGCTCAGGTGTGGTGATGATCGCCCGGCTGGCCAACGCACTTGCTCTGCAATCACACCTTGCTTATGATTTTGCTTCACAAGTTTGCAGCGCACTATCGCTGCACCACGCCTGCACATAGATGTCCCAGGCTCTGCCAGAATGCGCAATCACTCGACCGCTGCAGGCAACTTCACGGCCTTCGTCTACACGGAGGATGACCAGGAGATCACGTGGCCGGCCATGCAGTCGTGGGCCAGGGACGCAGAGGCCCTGGAGCCACTCGGCTTCCAGCGGGGCTTCATGCGCACTGAGATTGAGCCAGCTGGCGGGGAGACGGTGTCGCTGGACGTCACGGAGCAGGTCAACATGACAGACTGGCCGCGCACCGTGCACCTGGCCGATGCCAGCCTGACGTACTGCCGGGTCATCGACGCCTCGGCGCCTCAGACAGCCCTCAAAGAGGCGCCCACGAGCTGCGTGCACCAGCACTATACCGCTCTCAAACAGCAGGTAAAACCATTGGGGTCAACATGTGCCTGTGCTCTTGCTTGCATAGACAACCCACATCTGATCTCGTCAAAGCTGATCAAAGCTGAGCAGTGGGTGATGTGCACTGCGGGAGCAGCAGCTACCATGTCAGCTTGCATGCACCTGTCACCTCTGGCTGCCGTGGCTGCAGTATGTGGGCATGTGGGCGGCCACCGCTGCGAAGATGTCCGCCTTCATGGCGAGCCCGCTTTGGGACCGCGACACGTCTCTGGCTATGCAGAAGGTGGATCCACTGGGCAGCGGCTTCCGCGACTGGAATTACCCAGAGAGGTGGGTCCCTAGAAGTGCAGGCTGGAGAGGTTGCCCACATCTGAGCATGATCGACTGCATGTACCATGCTTCCATGCGTGTCGCATGCCATGCAGGTCTGGCGCAATGCTGCAGCATGAACATGTGCCAGAGGGTTTTTGGAGCGCCGTCGTGTTTCCATACGACCCCGAGTTGAACGTGATCTTGCCGGTTTCAGAGGTGCAGCACATTCGGAATGGGAACACGATTAGAGAAAACATCTGGGCGGTGTTCAAGATGCAGGACGTGCTTGTAAGGTGACTTTGTGAGGCGACAGCAGGTTTCCTGCTGGTACATTCCAAAGTGCGTGGCCATCAAACTCAGCTACCCACTCGAACAGATTTGATGTTGAACCCCGGGCCATTCAAGAATTGCAGCAGGATGCAAGGCAGCGCATGCTGAGACGGAGCAGCACTGACGACCCTCATGGTGTGCATTTGCAAGTGAGGTCCACCTTTCTCAAGATAACACCACGCATCGGCAGCATTGGGCATTAGTGCATCCTTACTTTCAGCGGAGCACGTCCGCTGGGCCATGGTGTGCTGGCGCAGCAGCCGCAGCCAACCATGGGCAGGCTGGTGCAGCCAGCTGAGGTGGCTTGTTTGTGCAGTGCTTTGAAACCGCCGCATCACTGCTGTTGCACCCTTGTGTAGCCCAAGGGACACGTGAATGAAAATCTCGACATCCTTTGCTGCCGCTGCCCATCGGCTGTAGCCAGTGCTTCGCGGCAGGTGCTGCTGGAGCGCTGGAGGGTGGTATCTTGGTCGTGAAGGCCGCCTCCACTCCAGCTGTTCACAAAGGAAAAACTTGGATGACTCTGCCTTCGGTGCGTGCCTGCACACAACCATGGCAGATCTGTGTCTTGCAATGTGGCACGCAGGGCCCGGAACTGGTGTCATGCCATAGCATTCGTGAACAAGTTTGACATGTCCAACCTACTGTTCAGAAGAACAACTCGGCCTACACATCCCCTTCCTCCATGTGCAGCAGCCCCAAGCGGGCAGGGTGTGCTTCACTCGAGCAGCAAGACTGTACATGGCCCAGCCTCATGGCCTCTGCTTCCGTGGACCAGCAGTGCCAGACAACTGCCCCCAGCCGCACGCTCACCTGGCTGTTGAACGCCGACGCAACGGCCGTGCCGGCCTGTGCAAAGCTGGCGACCGCAGCCGCCGCAGCTTCTGCGAGTGCCGCCACGCGGGACGGCTCCAGCCCTGCGCCATGCAGCAACGAGAAGTGCGTGGTAGGTGAAGCCCTGTGTCATTTGGTGCAACCAGCTCTCACTGCCGCAGGCGCTGGGCTCATGGTTCGGTCCTTGCTGCTGCCGCTGCGGCCGCCCTCTTGTAGAGCTGCCATGCCGTGGGGTCTACAGCTCTGCGCCATGCAAGAAGACATCACTGCAAGTCGATTAACCGCATGCGTTCAGCATGCATCCAAAGCCAGAGACGAGCCTGTCCGTTCCAAAAGCAGCCAGAGGCGGAAGCAGAGGACAGCCTCTGGCAAAGCGTGCTCTGCTACCTGGGCACGGGATGCGAGGATCACACCTTGGATGTCCGCATCCTGGTCTGTGATGGCCCACTGCCCCGCGCGCTGCCGCCGGGATGCCCGCCTCGCGACCGTCGCCAGGCCCCTCGCCGCCGCTTCTGCCTCGGCCTCCAGCTCAGCGCACAAGCGCGCGGTGTCGGCCGCGGCCGCAAGGGCACCCTGCAGCGCCGCCTGGGCCACCTGGCCGCCGCCCGGCCTCGACGCCTGCATGGTGAAGGACTGGACCCTCAACATGGGGACAGGCCGCATGAGTGTACTATATCAGAGAATCTTGTCTAGTGAGCCCATGGAAACATGGAGTCCACGTGTCGGCAGCACCAGGCTGCGCTGCTGCGTTTTCAGCAGCTCGTTGGAGGAAGGGCCGCCCCGGTGTGAGATAGGAAAGGCCTTGCACTCCTAATGCATGACGAATCTCATCATCGGCACTCACCAGGGGGACTGCTGGCGGCGCAAGCAGCAGGCGACGCTGCATGCCGTCAACATAGGCCTCGAGCGCTGTGACCCACTCGTCGAGGCTGCCTGAGCACATGGCACACTCTGTTGCTGAGCGCACAAATGGTTGGCTATCACATGTGTCAGCAGTGTGGCACAGAGGCGCGGTGAGTTTGATGGCAGCTCACCCAGCAGCCCGTGGGATGCAGATGCTGTGAGATCTTGACACTTGAACTTGGCACATGGTGACCTTGGCTTCCCAACAAGCGGCGTCACTCACCAGCTTGCGCGGAGGCGACCTTGAAGCTTGACCAAGCACTTGGCAGCACCTCTGTATGCACGTGCGCCTGCATGCAGGCAGCAGCAGCAACGAATGTCAGGAGCTACACTGTCTTCAGCGCTGTCGTCGTCCATGTCCGCAAACATGGCGTGCCTAACACTCGACTGCCCATCGTGAACTAACTCTCATGCGTGCTGCTCTAGAACACATCCTGTTCTCGACCCTATCCACAGTGGTGCTGCTGGCTGAGCACTTGCTGTCGTGCAGGTACAACAACATCAGGACACAGAACACGGCAAACAACAGAGAACACATACACAGACCACAGTGTGTCGACTGTCTCCTGATGGTCAGGAGTGTCGACTTGACGCAGTGTCCTGATGGTCAGGAGTGTCGATTTGACGCAATCACACCGCCAAGGTGCCCACCTGCAGCGTAGCGCAGAATGCCGCCGCGGCTGCGCGCCCCGCATGCAGCGCCTGCAGTGCGGCCGAGGCTGGGGCCAGGGGCGGGCTGTCGTCCAGGCCTGCAGACCCAGCAGTTTTCCGTTGCAGTATTGGTGCGTAGTGCTCTGCGTCAGTCCGCCGCACATCGTGCATGCAGTGTGGCCAGTCCAGGGAACAAGGGGCGGGCTGCCGTCCAGGCCTGCTCACCCAGGCGCCGCTGCAGGGTGGCTGCGGCACTCAGGTGGCGTTGCGCGCGGCCCAAAGCCCGCCAGGCTGCCGAGAGCGTGTGCTCCGCCCCCGCCACCGACCATGCGAACCTGGCAGAGACAGTGAGGTTTGGCTCGGCACCGTCTTCGACCATCAGGCACAAAACATCAGAAGTCACAAGACGAAGTTCCCCATGATGCCGATGGTGAGTGCTGCCCCCGTACCACCGACCATGCGACTTTACAGACACACAGAGGCCCCCCTGAAGACGGCAACTCTCCCCATGACCGTGCTCTGATCAGAACCTGGGCCACCAGTCACCATGGCTGCCGGACGGCCTGGCTGCTCTGACAGGCGATGCTGTTGCCGCCGTTTGGTTGGTTCTCTCTTCCCTTATCAGAGGAGCATGAACACTGTTGATGGCAGCTGGCCGCGCCGCATGGCGTCAGCACCATGATGGCAATGTGGCCGCTACTCTCAATGCCAGAACATGCGTCAGCACCAATACTGACCTTTGAACTTATGCACTACCCCCCAGAGCACGTTTGAAGCCGTGTGAACTTGCTGTTGTGCAAGAGGACCATCCGTCTGCTTGAGAATCAAGCAAGCATCCACTGAGCCATCCAGACTACGAACAAGCTCCATCATGGTGTGCGGCATCAGCTTCGTGGCCAGCAGCTCGCCAAGGATCGTGTGTCGCAGGTGCACACTTGACCATGTACACCATTGGGAAGTTTCCGTCAGGTACCTGGACAGCCGCTTGAAGCCGGTCATGGCGTGCGGCGTCAGCGCTGTGTCCAGCGGCATGTCGAGGTCGTACTCCAGACCGAACAGATCCCACCCTGCAGGTCCGCCGCAGCGATCAGCCAGATACACCCCATACATACACCCCATGGCCACAGGCTGGCGGAAGCCGAAATTCAGCAAAAGCAGATCCCGCCATGAGGAGTGCGTCACTCAGCTCACGCTCGTCAGACAGCACGATGTGCAACAGCTGTTTCGCATCAAAGTCGATCATGCACTGGGCTTTTCCTGCACCGCAAGCAGAAGTTGCACCACAGGACCGTCGGAACTCCCACCTGTCTCCAGGACTCGGCCGCATGTGCAGCCGACCAATTGTGTTGTTCGCTTCAGATGCGAATGTGTCCCCGATGGCAAGCAGCACAGGTGCATGCAATAGTATACCTGTCTCTAGGGCGCCACCGCGGAACAGCCGCACCCGCAGACGGCCAATGACATCATCCGGCTGGTGTCTCGCGGCTGAGCCGCGCACAGCAGCCTCCAGGCCGCCGTTCAACGAATACTCCGAGGTGTCAGACGCCTGCAGTCCACGACATGTCAGGCATGGACGGTGCGGCAGCGGTGACATGGGGACGCTGAGGACTCCTGCGAAGCGAGGCACAGCAGCCTCCAGGCCAGCAAAACTTGAGTTGTCCTGACCCCTGACGCCTGCATGGTGGAAGTGGGAGAGCTGAGGCTACCTTCCCCTCAAGCTCGGGTCCGATGGCATCCAGCAGCGCGGCCACAAAGTCGCCCGCATCCGCCAACAAGATGTGCCGCAGCGCAGCTTCACACGCAAAGGGGTACAGATGGTAGTTCAGTTGCACATCATATGATGCATTTTCCCACCTTCCCCTCGAGCTCGGGTCCGATGGCATCCAGCAGCGCAGCCACGAAGTCGCCTGCGTCTGCCAGCAGGAACTGCCGCAGCGCAGCGCAGTGGCGCAGCACTCCGGCCCGCTCGCGCACGGCGTGCAGCAGGTAGCGGTCCACAGCGCCTGAAGACTGCCGCACCACCTGCTCTAGTGTGTCACCCTGTAGCACAACAGACGACTTTTGAGTGCTGTGCATGCATCGCCATGCAGCAAGGGCGCTCCATGACGATGACGCACACCGCTGCGCTGCCTGCTCCAGCATGCCACCCTGTAGCAGAGGACAGCATTGGGTGACAAAGATGCAGAACACAGCGGGTAGCGGTTCACAGCGCCGGAAGACTGCTGCACGGCCCTTCCAAGAGCATCTCCCTGTCAGATCACGGTGATGATGTCCTGGCAATGAGTGTCTAACGCATGTGTGGGCAGCAACTCATGCTTACAATGCGATGAACGTCGCTTCGCAGGAGTGCCAGCGCAGGCACCGGATCACCTCGAGTAGGGCAGCGATGCTGCTGTCCCAAGCAGCGTCGTGGCCGGCGGCTGCCTGGAAGTCGGAGTCGCCACAGCACTCCCGCAAAAAGGCCACGCTCTTGCCTGCAGGACAGAGGATGGGCAGGGCCTGGCAACTTCGGGGCCGAAGTCACAGCCGTGCCCCAGTCCCCACCAGGCAGCAGCTGCCCCAGCATGGCTGCATCCCACGAGGCATTGGTTGCGTCCACAATACAAACCCTGGCACATTTGCGGGCATTGGTGGCGTCCACAATACATTCCTGGCACATCTGCGGCCATCGTGTGACCATGTTTGCGTCCACAGTGGCCGACCTATCCGCAAGATGTCGGCCGCCAGCGCCAAGCTCACAAAGTGCGGCAGGCGCGACTGCTCCACCCTGAAGCGCTCCAGCCATGTGAGCGGCATCGCACCCCTTGAGCCTGCCAGCATGTACAAGCAAAGTCAGAGGCATCGGAGTGAGCAAGCAAGCAGGTGACCCAGAGACCAATGGTGTGCTGTCAGACTTCCAAAATATGCCAGGCACAATGCCAGCCTGCATATGCGCCATGTATCAAGCCACGGCGGCGGCGGAAGAGCCAGGTCACTGGACTTCAACAGCTCCGCTGACGAGTAGTAGGGAGCAGAGATGCTGTGCAAAGGAGCAGGCATGGGCAGACCTGCTTGCAGTCCAGACTCAGCACCCACCTCGCTCCTCCACAATGAAAAAGTCCTCTGCTGAATCCGTTGGCAGCTGGCCAAGCGTCAGCCATTGCCTCAACGCCGCCAGCAGCGGCTCTGCCGCCTGCATGGGGTAATGGACTGCCGTCAACAATGCCGTTCAGAAGATATCGCCAGATGTGGCTGCCAACAGCAGCCCGGCTGCCTGTGATTGGAGACCACTGCTGTCATGGCAGCCCACGAAGCAGAACCAAAGCAAGCAGCTGGGCTCATCCACTGATGCATGCTGCATGCCTCAGCGCTGCTTGCAGCGGCTGTGCACCATGAGCAGGTTTGACGTTTAGATTAGACTGTACGCTCATATTACCCTGTAAACCCTCATTCTATTGACTAATAATTCTACATGGTGCTCAGAGCAGCGTCACTGTTGACAGAAGCAAAGCACAGTAGCTCCAGTAACGCCTTCCATGCCTCATCAGCAGTTGATTGAAGCTTTTGACATTCTTGAGCTGGGACCACACATCATCACACACTGCCTGACCCGTACAAGAGCATGTTGCATGGGCGCAGGATACTGAATCGACTCTAGCCTCCCTGATAAGTTTTCGCATCACTTGCTCATAAGAGATCGAATTACTGCATATGCACTAACCTGCTGCAGCACATCATTGGCCAGGGCCGCGACGCCAGGCGCCCCATGCCGGCTGCACACATGCAGCGCCGCCAGCAGCTGTCCACCCTGCAGCGACATGCATGCAGTGGTGACGACTGGCACACAAGAACCAGGCGTCCCACGCCGTCTGTGAGCATACGAAGACGCCAGTAGCAATTTACCCAGCAACAACTCGACTACAGTTTGACTCGTGCATCGGAATGACGAGGCACCCCATGCCGGTTGTGCACAGGCAGCGCCGCCATCAGCTGTACACCCTTCAGCCTTGTTTCTTGTCGGCCCAATGCAAAGGACCATGTGTCAAAGCCACTGTGCGTATGTAGTACATCCAGCAGCTTTCGATTACATCATGGAAAACACATCACATCATTGGGAGAAGTGCCAGGAGCTGCAGCAACACATTTGCCGCCATGCATAGATGGAGTCTCATACGATCCCAATGGCAAATCTGCCCCTGAAAGAGCAGCAGCAAAGGCTGCAAGCCTCTGCAAGAGTGCAGGTCGGGCTTGGTGCCTTGACATGCTATGCGTGCTGGGCCAGCACATGCGGCATTGGAGGTGCAGCTCATGTGTTGGCTGCGGACGCGGCTCACCTGCAGGCCGTCAGTGGAGTCCGCCATGACGCACAGCTGCCGCAGCTGCTGCGTGGGTTCCGCTAGCCACAACGCCAGCCTCCGGAGCGTGAGGTAAGGCGCAGACTTGTCGCCGCTGCCGCCTGCAGCCATGCACCACCGGTGCAGCACTCAACAGCGTGCTTGCCCGCTTCCCTCGACCACAGCACGTGCTGTTTGGGCTCCGCCCGCAGTCAGCCAGGGCTCACTTGGAGAGTTGCACTGCATGGGCTGCGCCAGCCACAGCGCCCAGCTGCTAGACCATTCGTAGGACAGTACCCGATAATGAGAAACTTCTATGCTGTGCTTTTTACATTGCCAGGTTCCAAGACTTCAACTAGTCTGAGAGTGGTCACCTCGGTGAGGCAGCGGGTGTTGCAGCTGTGCCGTTGGCAGCGCAAATGTTCGATGTTTTGGAAGCACTGCTGCTGCAGGGTTCTGCTGCTGGCCTAGAGGGTCACCTGGCCGGGCACCTGGTCTTGCAGCTGCGCCCCCCAGCAGGTCTGTCGTGGCATCACGGAGCTGCCATCAAGGAGACCTCTGCAATCAGACATACTCACCTGGGCTGGGCAGCAGGTTCTGCAGCTGTGGCCCCCAGCATGTCTGTCACGGTATGACACAGCCTCGTGAATGATATGTGTGAATTAATTTTGTAATCACCTGGGCCGGGCAGCGGATTCTGCAGCTGCGCCTGCAACAGCGCCATTGTGCGGTATTGCTCGGCGAGTCGCGCCTGCACGGCGCACTCAAAGGCATGCCGCGTGGCGCCCCCTGCAGACAGAGTCAAAAGCATGCTGACCTCCCGCATGCTGTCTTCGCAGCACTCAACCGAGCACGCGTGTGCCGGCAGGCTGCTGTGCCCGCCTGTGGTCTGCAAGGATGCTGCAATTGGTGCAGGCAGGTTGGCTGCGACTACATACAGCGCCTGGGTAGCAAAGGTGTCACGCTGTAGGGGTCAGCTTCAATACTTGCGCACCTGGAGCCCCGACATGGCCGCCAGCTGTGATGTTGCTGACTTGCCGCTGCGCCCGCCTGCATGGTACAGCAGCGGCGCAGTATGAAAACAGATGCACCAAGATGCGACTTGCATCACAGCACTTGAGGTGGCCTCCTGGGCCACTGATGTGCGTCACTGTGCACAGCAGGAGTTCCCAAGCGCAGCACCCACCGAAACAGCCACCCGAACTCGCACAGGCGAGCAATGAGCTGCTGCTGCGGCGGCGACAGCCGCTCCGAGAAGTCAAACAACAGGTCGCCGGCGGCGTCCAGAGCGCATGATATCGTACCGGTGCTGATGCCCTGGCAGGCTGATAACACGTCGCGCACCAGCACCGGCTCTTGTACCTGTGCCATGTTTAGCATCTCCTGAGCCTTTGCGACCAAAGCTGTGGATCACCGTCATCTTGGGTTCTCAGAGCAGCTGAAATTTGCTTGCGTCCGTAGTATGCCTATTGAGGCGGGCTTGATATTCCTTGCTAACCACCGCATGGTGCCGCACTTACCAAGTCCATGCCAATGGCGCCTATGGAGTGTTGTGAGCAAGGTGCTCAAGCAAACGAAGCTGATGATGGTATGTCGCACGAATGTCGACGCTGCAGTGCTATCTGGACGGACGATCATGCACAATGGTGAGACTTTGGCCTGGCTAGGATGGCAAACCTTTGGTCTCGCATAGACCGGCAAATGCGAGATTGTGCCGTGAATCAGATCGCGCATTCATCAAGCTTCACAAATGTCGATCCTACATGGACAAGAGGAAGTACTGAAGTATTGAAGTTTGGGAGCTGCCTGGCTGGCCGAACACGAGCTGAATGTTTAAAGCTTCAAACCACACAAATGTCAACTTCCTTTAAAAAATTAACCGCAAAACGTAGGATATTTAGTCGTTATTACATAAGGGCTGGTTCGAACTCCTGTACGGTTGGAGTAGAGCTCCATGCTCAGCCTCAGGACCATTTCACGCCATCAACATGTCGCAAATGAGGCAGCAGAAACCATGACTGGCGAGGGCTGGCTAGCTGTTCGCGTCTTCCGCAGAGCATGCATTAATCACACGAGAGAGATGCACCTCTGTGCATCATGCTGAACCGTGTGAAGCAGGCCTCAGGATCTGTTGCCATCGCCTTAATTCTGACACTGGCTGCCCTCCTGTGTCTGTGCGCAGCCAGGCAGCAGCACCCTTTGATCCTGGTGAAATCCTCCAGGCAGCCGGCTCTGTCCGTGCATCCGCTCTTGCAGCGTCTGCTCATCGTGATCTCGTTCAACTGGGATACACACAAGCTGGTCTTCTTGAGAGAGGTAAGCCTGCAGGTCCAACGTGAGCAAGCTTGCTCGTACTGCTCGGATCATCGTCACAGGGTGAAACAGCGTTGCCATGTCGATTCCTCTTCGCAGTTACATTGAAAGTGTGCACAATGCTTAACAGCCGTATCTCACTATGATTGCTGGGCACAGACGGCGCATCTTGCCATCTGTGCCAGGTGTGCCTTCCACCCTGCACAATGGCATGTATAGCTTGCGATAGTGATGTCAGTGGTGCTCTGTCACGCAGACTGTGCGGACATTCAGCACGTGGCAGACTGAGGTGGATGTATGCATCGTGACAAATGGTAGAGACCTTCTTCCCTTCTTTCCTTCCTGCCACCCAAACATGATTGGCGCAGACCCCGCCCGTGCAAATCCATTGCATTGGCCGCCAAAAACATGTATTGTACCCTGCAAGTATAGTCGGTTGAGACTTGACATCATTGCACACGCAGGTCCCAATCAGTTGCAGCGAGTTTTTGATGAGTGGGGGTTCACAGAGCCGGGACGCTTCAACCTATCGATTTGTCATGTCGATAATGTTGACGACTACGATAGAGGCACGGAGCCATATGGCATGCTGTGGAAGCATCGGGAAGTCATGGAGCGAGAGCATAAGCGAGGTACGACACCGTTGGAAGACCAGTCAGATGCTAGTTCTCTTATCACATGTGGCATGTGTATGCGCACCATGCATGGCGCACACATGTTGCACACTCCATTGACATGCCTGTTGAGGTGCGTAGGGGTCTACACAGCTTACATCTATACTGAGGATGACCAGGAAATCACTTGGTCCGCCATCCAATCCTGGGCGGCGGACACCGAGATTCTTGAGTAAGCAGTCCAATAGGCCGCACCAATATTCAGTCTCGTGGTCAAAGTGACATACGGCAATTTCAACCTCCACTATCAAAGGATGCATGGTGATCCAACGCTGCTTGATTGCGCAGACCGTTGGGCTTTTACCGCGCATTCTACCGCACCGAGGTCATGCCATCCCATGGCCGCTCGGTGGGCGACCTGCACTTTGCTCCGCAGCTGAATGTTCTCCTTCGATTGCAAGAAACCAATATCGACAGGCCCCAAAGATAACAGTGACTTGGGCTTTACTTGTCGTTTGTTTCGTAGGTGTTGATGGATGTTTGGCCCCAATTCAACCTTACAGAGTGGACTCGCAAGGTGCATGTCAAAGTTTCAACGACTCCATGCCGCCGGGTGGGCGACTCCAGCATTGAACGATTTTGGAGCTGGACAGAGCATCCCCATGGCTGTCAGCATGAAGACTTTGTGGCATTGAGTCGGCCGTATGTAGGTATGGCAGCCACTGCATCGGTGTGTAAGCTCTGACACATGGCAAAGCGTAGCGGATTTGGTGTGCGGATGCAGTCATTACTACTATTTTGGTTGATGTCCGATTTGGCATTGCAGGCATGTGGCTTGCCAGCCACATCAAGCTGGGGCGGTTCATTGCAGGCCCGACGTGGACAAAGGAGGGGGCCTTGGCAGCGGAGCCCAAAGACACACTGGGATTGGGCGATGACTCATGGTACTACCCTGGTGAGTTGTGGCATGGCACCTTCGTGGTTCAAGTTGCTTCTACACAACTGCGTTGCCGTTACTATGGTGTGGCCACACAATATGCCACGGTTGTGACGGTGGACTGCTTTGCAGAGCGGGCATCAAATATGATCCAGTTATTGGACCCACCAGAGGGGTTTTTCAGCTCGATGGTTGTGCCGTACCTGTTGGAACCGAAAGCGGTGCTTGCACCCATCGCTCGTGTACGGCATATGCGCAATGGCTATGCTAGAGAGGGCTTGGCGCAACATAATGTGGTTGTGGAGGATCTGATTGTGACATGAGTGTCACAACGACCATCATGGTACCAGCTGTCAGCATACTTGCATATGTTGTTTCGGTATGCTCACAGCCTTGCAGCTCTGCCTGTTGTGCCTCTACATGCCTCCCTCGGCCTGTGTAACACTGCCCATACTCAGGCCGTACCCATACCATACTCATACCCTGCCCAATAATAGAGTAAGTTGGTCCGGAATTGTCCAAACCATGTCCAAAGCATACGCATTCCCAACCAAATTTGCACTGATACCCTATGCATACCCTACGCATACTATACGCTGTGGCTGCCCAGACCCCAGACCATACCTTTTGACAAGAATTTGTGTACGGTTTGAGTATGCTTGAGTGGAATGTCGTTGTCATAGTGGTTTTGATTAGCATAAACATTTCGAGCTAATGGAATGATGCCTGTGGTATCCATCTGCTCCCACGCTCATGTCCCTCCTCATTGTGAGCAGCGCATGAACGTAGATTGCATCACGATGCACGCCTTTTCCACACTCCAACATTCACTCGAGTTGCATATGCCGCTGTGCAGGACATTGCAGGTGAGTGACGAGCAACTGCCAAACCTCTGCAACGTGGTCAACCGGCGGACTCCTTCTGGCATTGGTTGGAGGCGCCACAGGGGTGCGGCCTGACATGACCTGCGGGGCCCTTTGGCCCACTATGGCTTTTGATGTGAAGGGAAGAGCGGCGCAGGTGGCTGAGACAACATTGGCCAGCTAAACTGCAGCTTTAACCATAGTTGTCTAATGAGAGGTCATAGATACAGCAACACATTGTGAAAGCGCACGCGCCACCGTCCGCATGCACGTGCCGACAAGGCTGGCCACATGTCCAAGGGGCTGATCACCCCTAGTCACTTGTCAAATGGGTTTGTATCATATAATTTCATGTGTTGATGCCATTCTTTTCAGTCTCCATCTAAGAATCGCATTTATTCATGCGAGCCCTATGACCTCTGCTCACTTGATGGTACTTGCAGGATTTTTTCACCGACCGTCAACGTTCCAAGCTACACAACGAACTCCAGAAAAAGAAAGAGTGAGAAGCCTGGCCCGCTATCAGCGCCAAATGGCGGCGTTATGTACTTGGACGTTCTAAGTGCTTGTTTTACAGAGCAAACCAGTGCCACCACCGCCTATGGCTGTGCAGCGGACAACATCAGTGTGGGTTCCATCAACGATCAATGCATCGCCGCCGAGAGCTAATGCCATCAGCGCTGCACCGCAGCCGCTGGCGCCACGGGCATGTTGGCTGACGTCATCGTGGTGTTGCCTCCATAGTCCCAAAACATCAGTCCACGACTCCTGCATCTGCATCGGTGCCGTGGGGCTGCTGCTGGGACCGCCTCTGACGCCACAGCTGACAGCATGTGTGAGATTATCTTGCCAATCAGTACCATGGCTGGCGCTGTGGCGGCGTCCGTCAGTGCTGCGCTCTTGCCGACGGCGCCGCGGGCGTGCCGGCTGACGGCCCTGGGGTGGTCGCTGCCGGCGTGCCGGGCCCGGGAGCCGCCTGCTCCGCCAGCACCTTGCGGCTCTCATCGTAATACTGTGGGGAGCGGAACAACACAACGCTCAGCAATGCGAAACGCCTGTGACCCGGTGGTCAACATGGTTCATGCCGGGGTCAGCACCTGCCTGCTCCGCCAGCACCTTCCGGCTCTCGTGGTAGTAGTGTGGGAAGCAGAACATTTCTCAACCAGCACACAAGACGGCCGTGACACAGCACCGTGTGCCATGCAAGGGCAGCGCTTCTGCTGCTTTGACATCGCACCGGGCATTGGGTTGCACATTGTACAGGCCATCCATAGGCGGGAGGCCCCCCAGGGCCAAGGGCACAGGAACTGCAGCAGGGCACGGCCAGTCCTGCAGGAGTTGCAGGAGCAGGGCTACACTGTCGCAGCGGGATCTGCACCTGGTTCGGGTGGTTGATGCCGCTGTCGCAGGCGCAGCCGTGCACCCCCTGGAACGCCGCGCCACACGCCAGCTGGTAGTGCCCCGCCTGCATCACAAGCGGCATCGCAGGTGTGCAGTGTCACTGTAAGGCAGACAGCTGCAGCAGCCCAGCCAACGGCCACAGAACAGCAGTGCCTCTCAGACCCAGCGTCAGCTCTGGGATGCCCAGAAATGCCGTCAATGGCATGCTGGCACTGCCGTCAGCCCCCACAGCTGGCTGCTGGCTGTGATAGCTAGCATGCACTTGGACACTTCGTCTTGGAGCTGGCCTCCTCCATGGTGTCTGACGTCATGCGCAGCCGCTCCTTGACAGGACTGAGAGTGGCACTGTGCAAACAGGATGCACCACACCTTGGCCTTAATGACGGCCTCTTCACGGCGGACAGCGCCACGCGCAGCCGCTTCTGAACGAGGCTGGAACATGGCACTGTGGAAGCAGGATGCACCACACCTTGGCCTTGGTGACGGCCTCTTCCACGGCGGACAGCGCCACGCGCAGCCGCTTCTGAACGAGGCTGGAACATGGCACGGTGGAAGCAGGATGCACCACACCTTGGCCTTGGTGACGGCCTCTTCCACGGCGGCCGGCGCCACACGCAGCCGCTGCAGCGCAGCCCGCAGGCTGTCCTTGTCCAGCGTCTTGTAGGGGCACCCGTGCACATCGCCCTGCATTGCAAGATGCCTTCCGTCAGGGTATGCACTGACTCCTGAGCATGCGGAAGCGTCAAAGGCAGTAGAGTTCCTGACCATAATCTTGTATGTGCAACCATGCACAGCAATGTGAACCAAGCACAGCGATGTGCGGATGTGCAACCTGAAGTTATAACAGTCCGACACCATGCATTGCTGCAGCGCCGCCCAGATTCAAGGTCTGTCAGTATCTCAGCAGACCTGAGCATGCAGCCTGCAATGGCAAAGCTCTCGAAGAGTCTGGCCAATGGTTCATCGCAGACGATCAGGTGTGGACACCACAGCTCACCACGCCGGGGGTGGTGGAGATGATCTTGAGGCAGGAGTAGGGCGTGTAGTCCTTGCGGCTGCCCTCCTTGCCATAGTTGTACCGCACATTGTACGCGTGCTCCTTGTTGAACTTCTCCGCCGGCGTCTTAGGCGCAAACTCCTGCCGCCAGAATGCCAGCGCCTCCTCCAGAGGCAGCCCGATGCCCTGTAGTGGACAACATGATGGGCCTGACAAGGAGAATCTATGCATCATCGTTGCCAAACTCCACATCAGAGTGTTCTGTGCTACCTGCCGCCAGAGTGACAGCGCCTCCTCCGGAGGCAGCCCGATGCCCTGTAGCATTCACATGTCGCATGCGATGAGCAGACTTTCTACATGTTTGTTGCTGAGCCTTCCGACCAGGACCTCTGTGTGAGCTGCTGCCAGAATGTGGGTACCTCCTACAGCAGCAGCGCAATACCCTGCAGCAACCAGCTTCCAACCTGAATGCCCTGCAGCAACCAGCTTCCAACCTGAGGGACGAAGGGCATGCTCCATACCTAGTGTCCGTCAGGTTTCGTCGGCTGTTTTGCAAGGGCTCTGGATGGTGCAGGGGGTGCCTGGTCAGCACTCCCAGTCCTGTGTTGGCAACCTGAGCGGCTGTACCCACGGGCCTGGACAGGAAGCTTGTGCACTTGCAGAGCCTGGTCACCTTGAGGAAGAGGCCGAGCTGGAAGCGGCCGCCGTGGCGCAGGTGGTGCTCCGCGTGCAGGTGCTGCGTCATGAGCGCCATGCACAGCGGGAAGGACTGCCGCGCCAGCGTGGGGATCTGCGCCGCCGTGACCACGTCCCGCTCGCCGCTTGCTGTCGCGTCCCCGTAGTCGGGGCCCAGGTACCTGCGACGCATGGGCTTTCAATGTCACTGCCAACTGTGCGTGCCGGTGCTGGGGCCTTGCCTGTCGTGACCACGCAACACGCTCGCCTCCCGCTGCCACATCCCCGTAGTCGAAGCCCAAGTACCTGCGACATGTGAGCTTTGACATGGTCGCCAGCCCGCTGGTGCCTGTGCTGGACCAGAGCTGCTGCCACCACGCAACACGCTCGCTGACCGCTGTCGTGTCCCCGCGGTCGGAGCCCAGATACCTGCATAAAAGATGTTCCAATCAGTGTCACAATGTGCTCACAATATGCATAGTGACCAGGTTGCGGCATCATCCGTCACGGACCTCCCGCGGCGCTGTGCTCCCCACAGCAGCGGCTGTACCCTGCACCAGGTACATAACCTGCTAATCAGCAGCTGGTGTGACACAAGGCAGGCAGGCGGCTGTCGGGGGCGTCACCTGGTGGCCAGGGACTCGACGACAGGGGCCAGGCGGCCCGCCTCCGCGGCGGCGGTGTTCGTCGCCCACCGCCGCGCGGACAGCGCCAGCCCCCGCGACACCGAGGCCCTGAAGTGCCGCACCAGCAGCGACCCGACCTGCGAACGCACCAGGTCAGGTCACGTCAACTTCGGGAAAGAGCTGTACTGTTGTTGTGCCAACCAATGTCACTGGCACCCTGAGGGGGCGCACCACTAGCGAGCTGGCAAAGACACCTCAACGACTCGAACTATGTAAGGGGGTGTGATGAGACCCCACAACTGTGTGGACACCAGCAGGCCACATACATGCGAGAAGCCGCATCAGGAGCATCCCCACTTGTCGCAGCCAGCATGTGACCGGTGTAGTGAGCCTTGCAACACGGTTGCTGCTGCTGAGCATGCTTGTCACTCCGCAGACACTTGTACTGGCAGCCATGCCACGGGACTCATGCAGAGGGTCAATGGCCCCAAGATCGATGCTGCACATTGATGCTCTACTCAGTGGGAAGACAGAGCGGCACCTGGTCCTGCTGCACAAATGCCTGGCCCTTGACCAGCAGCACCCTGCGCATCGCCACCAGATCCGGCACGTCCTCGAAGGGTACCTGCGGCACAGCATCGCAGTATCCAGCCAGAGAATGTGTCACTGAAATCCATCATCTCAACTTTTTTATTAACAGGCATGGCGGGATGGTTCTCACAAGTGCGGCAGTGCGGTGACCCCATCGCAGCAAGCTGGAGGGCGCCTGGACGACAACCACAAGCACGTGTGCACCAGGCGGCGCACCTCGTAGAAGCCCATCTTGCCGGCCATGATGGCGACGGCGCCCTCACGGTCGCCGCGCGACAGCGCCACATCCCGCAACTTCGCCTGCACAGAGGGTTCAAGGGCTCAGGGAGCAGCCCTCTGCTGACAGATTCTGAGCCATCTCGACGAACAAAGCGAGTCGACACTTGGGCAGGCATCGTGATCTGCTGCGCACGAGACGGCACTCAGATGCAGGCTCGCTCATTCTGAGCAGCGTCAACAATGTCACAGCAACAGGTGTTACGGTTGTGCCTACCTGAAGTGCCTCCGCAGTCTCGGGCGACGCAGTACCGTCGCGTGCAGCCTCGGATGGATCCACCCTGGACTGCGGCAGCGGCTGATAGGGCAGACCCGCTTTCTTCAGGAATGCTGTCTGCAGCAGACAACACTCAAGCCATCAATGCTGTCATCGATCTGCAGCGCGCCTGACACCAGTCTACTAGGCAGCTCCAGTAGCGCTCTCTCACAGCCTTGCGACCTGGCCACAGGCAACATGCAAACCCTCTTCTGAGGCTTCTCGGTCATCACAAAGCAGCTTTTGTGATCGAAGCTTGCTGAGCGCCCCATACAAGTGCACTGCACCTTGCCAGGCTCATCCCGGAAGCGGGCAGCGAACAGCTCGCCCTCCTGCGCCAGAAACCACCGCCGCAGCTCCTCCCCCCTGCAGTGCGCCAACCGCAGCACAAAATGCGACACCTGCAGCACGCACACCCATACCTCCAGGCTCCGCGTCGCTCCTGCTGTGGCAGCGGCACCACTTTGCATGCCATGCTTGACTTTTGCGTTTGTATGCAGAAAGCGTCGCGACATCCCTCTCAGGAGCACCTGGTCTTTCCACCAGTTGTCTGCCCTGCCGCCGGTGCGCAGGTGCTTGCGGTCCAGCTCCATGATGATCGACTGCACACGGAGGCAAGCAGAAGCACAATCAAGCTTTCCGTGTTGCTATGTGCGCTTGGTTCGACACACATTGGGGTGCTTTAGCCCACAGGTGCACTGCCGTTGGGCATACACAAGCCAAGGAGGTCGCGCACATGCAGTTCCTCCGGCTTCTTGCCGCGCGACTTAGCATCTTCAATGCCTTTCAGCACTGCGAGGGCAGATTCGTAGTTTTCACCAGGCTGAGGCTCTGTTCAGCGGGAACAGCAGTGATGGCGGTGCTTGAGAGTATGAGAATCAGCATTTTGCAGGGAGCGCATAACCTCACCTCGCAGCCTTGCAATTGCGAAGTGCTCAAAGTCCTCTATAACAACCTCGCCCTCCGGAGGCTGCGCGTACATCGAGAGGATCTGGTGCGCATCTGCCTTGCTGTCTGTAGCCGCTGCCGCGAGCTTGCCGCCCTTGCCTGTTGGCACCGGCGTCGCCTGCTGGGTGTTTAGCCAAGCCATGATGGCGCGACTGATGCACCAGGAAGGCTGCCTATCTCTCGCAGATGTGACCGGATGCGGATCGCCAAGCAGAAGCAAGCTGACGGCCTGTGGCCATGCAGAATGGCTTACAGGTGCTCGCTCATCAAGTCGGTGAGCTAGGCACAGACCACATGCTTGACATCCCCTTCGGTTGAAATCTGTTCAATAGTCAGCAATGGCCTTTCATACTAAGGCTGTGCGGCTCACAAGCGGAAGCTGTCGAAGAGTCCCGCATGCACAGATTGCAGGTGATTGTGGCGTTCTGCAGTCCAATCGACAGAAACACCACTCGACGTCTTTCAGGAAAACTCACAGTACAATGCTCTGCGCACAGGCTTGCTGTGTGAAATGCTTGCTTCACAACGTGCAAATTTCGAACTCAAATTGCAGGAAGTTGCAAGCGGCTGTAGGAAGCGGCTGCCTGCCAGGCTGGGGTGCTGGCAAGTGGTTGCAAAGCAGTTTAAAGCTGGTGGATCGTTATGAAGCCGGCGAGGAGGGGCTGCGAACATGACGAAGGCTTGACAAGCTCTTGCACATCGCCGATTTGCAGCATTCAGTGCGCACTGCTGCCGAATGCCCGCCTGAAGGCTGCAGTGCATGAATAGGCCTCACGCAAGGGCGGGAGCTCGGCCACTGCGAGCCCCTGGAAAAAAATCTATCCCTGATCTGCTAGTCCGCTGTCACCCCAGCCATGAGTAGATGCCATTACTCCAGCTTTTGCCTCCTCACTTCTTCTTGTCGCTGGTCACGTTGAACTTGAAGTGGCAGATGTCTGCGAAGAATGCAGCAGATTGATCAGGAACTATTTTCGCCAATTAAATAACGCTTTTATCTATCTGCAGGTGCAAGCTCCACACGAGTGCGACATGCGCAAAATCTGCCGTCAACCCCATTCACCGCATGCATCGGTGTGTACCGCCTGCTCACCTCCGTCTGCAACCACATAGTTTTTGCCCTCCTGCCGCAGCTTGCCAGCGGCCTTGACTGCCGCCTCGTTGCCGATCTCCTTCAGCACGTCGTAGGCCATGACATCCGCGCAGATGAAGCCGCGCTCGAAGTCACCGTGGATGGCGCCGGCTGCCTGCGCAATGCAGGCAATGCACTGTCGATCTTGTACAGGCAACCACATGAATAAGAGAATCATTTGAGGCTGCGGGTGCAGATGCAGCCGCATGAGAGAAAGCTGAGACGGTCGCGGCCGTATTCGATTCAGAACAGCATCAGAACTGGCATGTGCATGCCTGCCTGCCGACCTCGCAATGCGTCTGGCATGCACAAGGGCTGTGCGCGCATTACACCTGCAACAAGAACCGAGTCCAAACCAGGCGTGGATGAGTGCTCGTTCACCTGCGGGGCCTTGGCACCCTTTCGGATCTGCCAGCACTTGACCTCGTCCTCGCCTGCCGTGAAGAAGTAGATCAGGTGCACCGCCCGGAACCCTGTCGTGATAATCTTTGGCAGCATACTGGTGGCGCCCGTCTGCATCGATGACGTAGATTGTCCGCTCAGGCAATATGTTGCTGGAGGTCTGGGACCAATACGCAGCCATCCGGAATGCAGCTGCAGTAAGCCCAGTTGTTGATGCAGATAGTTGGATCAGCTACCCAATGCCAGTGGAGCAGGGGCATGTGGCCACTGTGCAGCGCACCTGTTGGCAATACGCCTCCTTCTCATCGTCCGGCATGTCGAACAGCTTCGACTCGAACTTGCCTGAGAAGGGAATGATGGGCTCGCCACCGTGTTTCTGTGGGCAAAGTGGGACAACTACACTGTGGCAGATGCTGCAGCGGTGCCTTTTGGGAACTTCACAAATATGGTGGACATGCAGAAATTGGTACTAACTGCTGAGATCAGAAGCGCATGCACCTGCACCCACTCGTACACAGGCCGCTGCCACTTGGACTTTTTCGAGATGAAGCTCTTCTCGCTGAGGTTCAGCAGGTAGACCACCGGCTTGGCGGTGATCAGCGGGTTCGAGTTCAAGAACTCCACCTCCTTGACATTCCAGTCCTCAAACCTGAAGTCTAGCCACGCTGATTGTGAGCAAACGCACAGTATCATCTGGCATATCAACATGTTGATGATGACAGTCAAGCAGACAGGTTTTGCAGCGTGAGTCCATTCTCACGCAAGCCTGCCCAGGCTGACACAACAGCCGTCACGGCAGCGATACATTGCTGCCTCACCTGACATCCTTGCCGCTCTGTAGCACTGCCAGAACCTTCTCGGTGATCTCGATCTGCTCTTTCTCATCCTTGTTGGGCGCGCGCCCCTTGATCTTGCTGATGCTCTCTAGGTGCGACTGCAAAGCGCACAGTTGCAAAATTTCGTGCTTGCCATATTGCACATTGGGCCCCATGCGCGGGACGCAGGACATCAAGCACATCGGCAGGTGCAATGCTGAGATGCAGGAGTGACGGCAGGCAGCACTGGCATGGGCAGCATGCAGTGCAGTAGCTCTGACGATGCATGCGCTGAAGTTCACCTGCATGCGCTCGATATCCTTGAGCCGCAGCTCGTGGTGAATGATCTCGAGATCCTCGACCGGGTCCACGCGGTCCTCTGTGTGCACCACATCTGCGTCCTGCACTCGAAAAACGTGGCATTCGGGGTCCAGCACTGCATGCGCCAGCCACAGGGGATATTTCAAGGCGCGAGATGCTCTGCAAGTCCATGCGATGCAATGCAGCAGGCAGGGATATTGGTGCAGAGGCTCTCAATCTGTCAGCTGCGCCCAGACACACTGCAGATGATCTCACCTCGAATCCTCTGCACACATGGAAGATGCCATCCACGGCTGTGATGTGCGACAGAAAAGCGTTGCCTAGACCCTCTCCAGACGCTGCGCCCCTGCACGACGGGTAGAATTCTGTGCTGTGACCGTTCCTGCTTCCTGCCTGCCACATGACACTGGTTGTCTCGCAATGCAAGAGCGCACTGCCCAGGTGTTGCATGGACAGTGGACCACAATGACGCACTTCACGAGGCCTGCAATGTCCACGATCTCCAAAAATGCAGGGACCTCGCTCTTTGGCTTGTAAACTTGGCACAACCACTTGAAGCGATCATCCGGCACATTGACCCGTGCCTGTGGAATGACGATACCAGATACAGCACCATTCCAGAACGCCAATCGCACAGCATGAGAGCAGCTCCATGCAGCTTGCATGCTGACCATCCCTCGACATGATGGCGCACGTTATTGGGATCAATTGTGCAGAAGGGGAAGTTCTCTGCCGGGATGCCCATTTTGGTGAGCGTGTTGAATAAGGTGCTCTTGCCCACATTGGGCAGGCCCACGATGCCAACCTACAGCACATGCACTCCGCTGAACACCGTGACGCCGAGAAATCTTAATAGTCCAGTGCAGGCAATGCATGCGCAGTCAGGCCATCACTCTTGAAGCAATACGTGCCTTCAGGTTTGATTTGAAGCGTCCCAGAATTGGACGCTCTGCAGGAACCTCTTTCTTCTTGGGAGCCATCCTGTATGTGCTGAGATGCAACTGAACGATGTGTCCCAACTGCGGCAGCCGCCCCTCGAATCGCTTCTGAACAAGCTCAAAGTGTGATACACGGACAATTGTCAGCAGTCTCAGTCCACTTCAATGTCTGTTAACTTGGGAGTGTGTATTCGCACTGATGGGACGTGTGCAAGTGCATGTAACTGCAGAGTTCTGCTTGCAAGTTGCACCGAAGTTTGGCAAATCGACTGAGTGCTAAACCCTGCTGCAGTCTGGGGACAATTGTGAATTGTGAGGTCGGCCCCATACATTCGCGATAGAATATCGAATGGTGACACTCGCATACGCATTGGGTCTTGCGCGGCGACACCTCGCCTGCAACTGCCGGAGCTTTGCTTTTGTCCCGCCTTACAGGCTCCCCATCAGACCTTGCTGATCAACGACTGGAAATTGTGGCTCCTACAATACATTACAGATAGACGACAGAGCTACGGTGGCCTGATATAGCAAACACTGGCAGAAGGCACATAATGACATAAACCCAGAAGTCTGATGATATGAAGCTACTCGTCCAGCTACTCCGCGGGTTGCTCTACAAACACCAACAAAATGTGAGGGCCGCTCCAAATCGAGTTGCAGAATGCTGAGCTGCAGACTTCATCCTGTGCCGTTCAGCTATAGTTATGGTGTCATGTCAGCAGCGGCACAGTTGCCAACGACACCCTTGTCATGTTGCGAAGGATCGCCCAGTGTCACCTTCATTTGCACACAAATTCATATTGTGTTCGGAACACACCACAGACTGCGCCCCTACAAACTCTGCTTTGTCACAGAGTTACCACAACACAGCCAAGGGATGAACAAATGATCATCTGCCGTGCAGTCTAGAGCACACGCAGTGCATAACATGAGAAACGGGTCATCTGACCCATAACCTGGCTGACCTGAGGTTCATAGAGAACACCGGATGACGGACCGTGATCAGAGTGCGGCTCTCAGACGCTGCCCAGCACCTGGGAATACGTCTCGTAGCTGCAAGCAACAGAACACACGATGTGCCAGCCCCATAGCTGCAGCCAATACATGTGGCAGAGGCAAACAGCATGGCTGCCGTACATGGATCTCAAGTTGAACCAGCACTTAACACAGCAGCAGGCCTGCAGTTTTGCTGAGGACCTGGTGTATGCCTCAAGCCCAAGGTTGCAACATGTCCAGGTGCCTTGTTGCAGACGATGCTGCACATCCACACCTGCTCTTGTCCACCCAGGTGTGGCGGATGCTGGCCTCCAGTGTCTCGAAAAACAGCGGGTCCTCTGCCGCATGGTTTTGTGGCCAGAACTGCCCCTGAGCATTCAGTTTCGTCTCCCGCTCCTGCCAGACATATTTGTTCACTTGAGCGGCAGCTGCTCCTGCTTGCCAGTCTTCACTCGCAGTGACACCATAGCTGCAGCATGTCACAGATGTTATTCGTGCCGAGTGCTCTGTGTGCATATACTTGGCTGGCTTTTTCTCAAGGTCCTCACCTGGATGTTGTTCAGGCGTTGCTTCTCGGCGGCGGCCGTGCAGTCCATGCCCAGTGCGTTCTCGACAAACACCACCAGCATCGCATTGGCCCACTCGAACCAGGGCCGCGTGCATTTGCTCAGGTGGTCCACGCTGACGCTCTCGTGCATGAGCCCATCCCCACACTGCGCACGGGCAAGACTGAAAGAAGTCTGCTACTTGGGCAGGTGGACCGGGGCCCACCTGTCTGTCGGCCATTGTAAACAAGTGACAGGGTCTGAAGCACAGTTTTTTCCAAGGTGGCCGCCCACATCACACCATCAGTGCGCAACTGCGTGCAGCAGCCAGGTGTGGCGTGCATGATGCACAGGCTGCAGGTATACCTGCAGCTGCAGCAGCCGGCGCAGCAGGGCAACGCGGTCAGTGGCTGAGCTGCTGGTGAGGCCCTCCACCATCATGGCCAGCGGCCACACATGCCTCGGCGGCGTGTGCGTGGATCCCAGCCCTTCCATCTGTTCGCCTGCCCACCCGATATATTTGACTCAGAAAATGCGCAGCGGCGCACAGCAAGGACGGCCAGCAGCGCACACTTGGGAGCAGACATGCTGGTAATGGGCCGGGAGATGCATGCATCCGCAGGATTGTATGGCAACCATCTCACTCTTGAAGTAGAGCTTGTTCGAGGCTGCATCGAGGATGGCTGCACGTGTGTTCGCATACACCTGCATGTGTAACGACTGCTTTCAGCTGTCAACAGATGACTGCAGAGTCCAGGCGAGCGTGGCAGGTGCACCATGTCTCCAGAGAATGGAGTGAACCGCAACCACAGAAAGCCTACGGCTTCTGCTCCTGATGCAGCAGTCTGTGCCTGCACCATGAGTATGCAATATGCAATGACATCACAGTGGTAGTGCCAGGTCCTCAGTCCCATGTGCAGCATGTCTCTGCACCTGCATCCCTTCTCAACCCAATTGTGTATCACAGCATTCAGACGCCAGCAGCGGCAGGCCAGCGTCGATGATGTATCAGCTGAGCCTTCTTGGCGGATGATTTGTGGCTGAGTGTGGCTAGAAGTGGCTCAATGTGTGGCTCTCGACTGGGTAGCCACCTGAGGGTCGTAATGCTTGTACCCTATCAGCGGAATGCCCAGCAGCGACGGCATGTTGGGGTCGTCAAACCCGCTGAGCACACCGCCCCGGCCGTCCACCTCGTATGCATAGATCTTCTTGCCGTCTGCATCCTCCACGATGCCATGCTGCTGGATGCCGCTCCTGCAGCACAACACTTCGGGAATGAGTGCAAGACTTTCCACGCATCTGATGTCCTTCACCCTAGACTTTGATGTGCCACCCTCGGATTCATTTGTGGATGCAGTAGAGCATGCAGCGGAGAAACTGCCGGCACATCTGTTCTGGAACATATGCACAGGCCATGGAAGCACAGCTGCTCAAGGGAAGGCGCAGCATCTTCGGTGTCATAACTCACCGTATGGCGGCTGCTAGGCGGGCTGCGGCTCTGCCAAAGTCAGCATCCTGCCACACCTCAGCATTGAGCTGCCCGACTCGCTCCAGGGCCGCCACCGCATACATGTTGCCCGGGACGTTGTAGCCATACATTGTGGCGTCGTCTGATGGACGGAAGCCGCTCCAAGACATCCCTGCAGCAGCAGGCGCAGAGGGTGAGAAGTTGTGCGGTCTGCAAAGCCTCTGTGCGCCACAGAGGTTCTGTGACCAGCCCTCCAGCATGCCAGCTTCATCAACAGCAGAACATTTGCTGCAAGCAGGCGCGACTGGTAGCAAGGCGACCATGTAGCATGAGGCGGGCACCATGTTTGGTCATTGTCGGCACCTGTGTATGACACATTGGAGCCATGGCCACTGTTGGGCAGCTCAGGGAAGGTGTAGGCAGAAGACTGGCTGTGCCTCTGCTCAGTCTGCAGCGTGCGAACCACCATCCATGCTGCCTCTAGAAAGGCTGGCTCCTACAGAAGCACACGCTATGGCTTGGGGGCCAAATCACAGCACATGTGTCAGGTACTGGCAGGTGCAAGAGTTGGTGTGCATATGTGACGAAGGTGCGTTGGCTGCGTGTTTACTAGACTGTCATGTGGCAGCAACACACCTGCAGCACGACATCCGGCGACTTGAGGCCAGGTGTGTTGTAGTAGTTCCACAGCGCTGACAGGAAGTACGCCCCCGAGTCGATCTCGTACCTGTGCACGGTAAATCAGCTTACGGTCGGCGGCGCAGCGGCATAGGTCACACACGCCCTGCTGCCGTCAGGAGTTGCTGATCAGGCCACTGATATACACATGACAAGCATCGTGTGGTGCCGCTGTCTACTGCGTACTTGCGTTCAGCAACCCAGCCGCCCTTGCCGGTGCCGCGGTCTGCCTTCGAGGGCCAATCCAGCACGCCGCGCCATCGCGGTTTGAATGCATTTGCGTATGGATCCTACAGAGGAAAACAGTGGCAGATCAGCATGAAAGGGACTGCTGCCACAGTCCAAGGGGGGCGGTCTGCCCAATGACCCAGACACCCTGCGCTGGCTGCGGCATACAGAGCAGCACCATTGACGTCAGTCGCCGGGCACTGGGTGGACTGTGACAACTGGGTTGCAAAGCCAGCAGAGCGGCAGCACCTGCAGGACATAGAAGGCCTGGGAGCGCAGCATGCCCTCGAACACCCCCCGCAGCGCGGGGTGCTGCGCAATTCTCGGCAGGTAGATGGCCAGCTGCACGCTGGAGTCCCGCAGCCACATGTCGTCGATGTCGCCAGTAGCTGCAGTGCAGCAGCACAGCTCCCGGTCAGTGCCATCCTCTGCTACCCATGGGTAAATAAGACAGAACAAGGGATTGCTGACCGCATAGGGCCGCTGCAGGGTGGCAAGCGTCCTGGTGTCACATGCTGCACTCACCTACGAAGGTCGACTCCCCGAGGCCGCGGACGCGCACACATGTCTGGAGGCTGTGCCACAGGCAGCGCCCGCACAGCGCCTCCAGCTGTGACCTCTCGTCTTCTGACAGGCCCCTCCTCACCGTCCTGCATCGGCGGTGAGCCACATGCCATAACCCTTGACCCTTCGGCCCAAAAGAATGGCCACTTGCCCAGGTAGTAATGACCGACCTTCAAGGATGTGTGCGGGACAATTGTGACCTCTGCGTGCCTTATGCGCACATCATGATGCATAGGCACACCTGACGAGTGACCCGCTGCGCTCCCAGGCGGACCCACTCGCCCAGGGCTCGACCGCATGCAACGCCCTGCGCGTCAGATGGTCTCTGACCAGCAGTCTTGCAATCAGGGGCGTACCCTGAGAGCACGATTGTGTGCAGGCACAACACCTTCTGCCATGCAGCGCACCGGGCCCTTTGCCGGTGCCGACGCCCTGTGCTTGTGACCGCCTCGGGAGGTTCCTCGTGATTCGCTCGTCTGTAATCGTGCAGAGCGAGCTGGATCGTGCCCACGACGCACAGCACGCCGATAGCAAGCCAGATCTTGCCGTTCTGAGTGCTGCTCCGGTTCGGTGGCCTCACCATGTTGCTGAGTTTGAGAGCGACCCGCGGGACTCACATCCAGAAACACATTTTAACATCTGTGGAGATCATCCAAGTAGTGACATTGCTGCGTCTGCAAACTGATGCCGCTTGAACAACCATGTTGTTGTACTGAGTTGATCAGTACGGTTGGAGTGGGCGTCATGGCTGGTCCCGGTGACATCCCGTAAAGATAAACTAGCAAAGCATCTGTTCTGGCGATCATGAACAATGCACGCCGTTGTGAATCACCTGCCGCTTCTGCACTGCACTGGTTGCTGGACTGGGGTCAGGACATGGCAGTAGAACAGGGGCCAGACAAGGGCAACAGGAAGCAATCATGGTGAAGTGAGGGCAAGAGTCACCAGGCCTTGAGCACACAAGGTTGTCAGGACTGCCAAGATTCGATCTGTGACCTGTGCATGTCCGCATCCGATGTCAGGTGGGCGGCGGCAGCACACCACCAGCCATGCCACTATGCTCGCACAGGTACACCCCAAGAGTACCGCCTGCGCAGCGCCTCTCCAGTGCAGCATCAGGCACCCCACAGTGTAAATGCCATCGCAGCAGAGCAGCTCTCAACCGCAGTACGGGCTGTCCGCCACCGCCCATCCGAATATCCTCTCGTACTCCTTTGCAGCCTCGTCCCAGGAGGAGTTGCGCTTCATGCCCGTTGTCTGCGCCATCAATAGCTTATGAGCGCTCATCATGACAGACAGCTGCGCAGGTTGTCAACATGCGAAATAGTCCCGCGTTCCGGATACAGGCTTCTCACAAGGTAATGCAGGTGCATTGTTGCTGACCTGCAGCCCCCGGAAGGCGTCTGGGTACTTCCAGTATGTGGTCATCGCCGTTTCCAGCGCCCAGCGGAAGGACTCGACTGTGCACGGCGAGAAGGTCCACCCCGTGCCCGTGTTCTGCGTCAACAGGAGACCGGACCGTTGGTCCAACGGACGACGGCACTGCAGCACATGAGCTGCCAACGAAACAAGCAATTCACGATACAGAGTATGTGGTCGACAGCGGCATGCCCTACCTGGTGCAATGACATCAGCATGATGCAGGCAGGCATTGCAGGGGTCACCTGCTGCCGCACAGACTCAACAGCTCTGGGGGTGATATCAGATGCGGCGTCCACCTGGAACGGATCGAAGTTCAGCACCGTGTCCTTCAGCCCGCCCGTCGCATGCGCCACCGGCACTGTCCCATACCGCATCGCATACAGCTGCAGACACGAGCCAAACTGTCTCAGCAACACGGTGCAACGGCACACATGATTCATACCGCCACATCAACATCTGCTTTGCATACTGCAGAGTCTGCTTGCTGGGCATGAACGCACGAAAAACAGCAGCAAGTGCACCGAGCAGCGGAGCAGCATCGAAAAGCAGGTGAACCTCGGACCTGGTTGAGGCCGCAGGGCTCAAAGCGCGAGGGCATCAGCAGGATGTCGGCGGCGGCGGTAATGCGGTGGGACACCGGCTCGTTGAAGCCCACCCAGGCGCGTGCCCTGTCCGAGTACGAGCTCTCGAGCCACCGCATGCCATTCTGCAGGTCAGGGGCGGCACAGCCTCAGCCTCATGTCGTAGCCCTCGCCCCCTGGCCATTTGAGGGCTCTGTTGGAGCACCCTCTCACAAGTCCGGCACACCACACATGCACAGCTGTCACCTTCATGAGGCCTTGACACCTCTGATCAGAGCATCTGCCGCTGGCTCACTTATGACAGGAAGGGCGCCTGAAGGCCGTGCGCCCCTCATGCATATGAGCACACACCTCCAACGAAGGGTCGCCGGTGCCGAGGCAGACCAGCTGCACGTCCTGCGCCAGCAGCCAGGGCGCGACGCCCAGCACGAGGTCCGCGCCCTTCTGGTAGTCTAGCCGCCCAATGAAGCCGATCATCAGCACCTGCATGTCGGTCGAGTGCCTCTGGATCCACATTGTTTCCATGCAGAGATTCAGCGGCAGTGCGCAGAGGCAGGCACTTGCCCTCTTGGCAGCCCAATGTACCCTGCACACCAGGATCACATTGTCATGTCCACTAAGCAAGAAGGTCGACGTGCTCCCTAAGACATGGCTTGCAGCTGTGCGACGGACATGTGGACAGGTTCCAGCAGGCAAAGCAGCTTTACTGATAATTGGGGCCTGCAAGGGGCAGCAACACAACATGCAGGAGCATGTTGTGACATCTGCAGGTTCGACGGGCTCACATCGCGCTCGGGGAGCCCCAGCTCCTTTTGCAATGCCAGCTTGTTAGCTGCCTTCCCTGTGCTGTAGTTGCCCAGCGAGTAGTTGTGCTCGATGAAGGTGTCCTCCGCTGGGTTCCACACCGACATGTCGATGCCATTGAGGATGCCATTGAGCACATACCCTGCGTACAGAGTAAGCCCAGTCGCTGACGCCGAGTGACTGCAGTTCACAGTCTCACTGTCAGCACACACAGATTGCATGAATGGGTCATGGCACCTGCCTGCTCCCCGGCTTGGACTGAGGCACGGCATACCTCGTGAGGACAGCAGGTGGTGGAGGTCCCAGCCGCCCTCTGCTGTCTGAATCTCCGAGGCATAGCCAGGGCTGACTGTGACCAGGCGGTCTGCTGTTGCGATGCCACCCTGTATACAGCATCAGCATGGTTGCAAGGATTCAGACGATGGTGCTGGCTCAGATGATGCGACAGACTTCGAACAGCACCAACCTGGATGAAAAGTTGCCGCTTGTCAGCTTGCACACCTTCAGGGTGTTGATGCAGCGGCCCTCCTCCTCGTAGGCGCCCTGCCGCAGGTGCGGCGGGTACTGGAACTCCAGTGCCCCATACCACTCCCCCGGCAACCCCAGCTCTGGGAATGTGCCTGGCGCAAACACGCCCTGCAGCCAACATGGCGTCAGGATGTGCTTCTGTGTTGTGTTGCCGCGCTGTGTACGAACGATATGAGATGCCGCAGAGTCGCCACAGTCTCCCAACCTGATGCCGTAGGTTGTGGATCGCCAGGATGCAGCGTGCATTGCGGTACACATTGTGCGGGCGGTACTTGGCTGCAAGGAACACCGGCACCAGCGACGCATGCCAGTCATTTGCAATGAACACCACGTCCTGACCGTACAGCTCGCCGCCAATCTTCAGCAGCAGTGGCGCCTCCAGCGCCGCCAGGCACAGCATCATGAACCGGAACTGCACACAGGGTGACATCAATCATGCCAGCTTACAGTGCGCTGCAAACTCAGCGCAATGCGAAAGCGAATCGCATCCGACCTAGCCTCTGCGTGCCCAGACCAGGACATATATGTCACAATTGGGCCTGTCTTACCTGATTGTCCCCATAAACACCAGATGTGTCTGAGTACAGGCCCTGCCGCATGTAGGAGGGGTGGCTGACAAACACAAAGTCAACGCCCTTCCGCTGCAGATGTGACAACCCCGCCTCTGTGCCCGACACCGGGATCTTCACCTGCAACACCGCACGGCGGCCGCATAGTCTTACAGTGGCAACGCCTCCGCTCGAAGCAATGTCAAATGCACGGCTTGTCACCTTCGGCATGCAGCACTCCTACCTCGCTGGGCTCAGCACCGAAGTCTGAGTACTGAGGGCTGACCACCATGACCCTGTGGCCCCTCGCCGCCAGGGCGATGGGCAGGCTGCCGCACTGCAGACAGAAACCGGGGAACAAGTACGGCACCGCTGTCACCAGGCACCGCACGCATGAATGCACATGCAAAGCATCAGCACATCGATCACATAGCCTGGAGAGCATCAGTGTAGCGTACAGATGCATCCAAAGATGTCTCACCACATCACCAAGCCCCCCTGCACGTTGCAAATTCAACCCATCATTCCAGATCACTTGTGCAGACCTTTGCCTAACACACTTGCAAACTGCTGCTCACCTGTCTTCGAGAAGGGTGCAACCTCTGAGGTCACGAACACAAGCGTGCGCTTGACGTGTTCCTCCCCTGCGCTGGCGAAGGTCCTGACGACCAGGCCGTGGGCTCGCAAATGCTGTTGCCCGTGCGCCCTGCGGGGCCGAGCTGCCAGCTGGGGGGAGTGCCGTGCACTGCCGAATCTGAGAGGGAGACGCTGAGGCTGCACTCCTGATCGAGGCGCCGCTGCTATCGGTGTGCTGGCCCTGGGGCCTCCTCTGCAGGAGAGCATGTGTCACGGACAACCTCCGGCAGCGCGTTGCACGCACTCAGCAATCGCTATTCCCCCAGCATAGCATCCTCTGAGGCATGACCTGCACTGCAAGGCCGTCTGCAAACACAAGCGATGATCGCCATTGACTGACAGGCGATTAGGGGGAAGCTGGTCAGTAGGGCTGCCTAGTGTGAGTAGGTGTACTCCATTTATGCATGATTACCCCCCTGGCTCATCCTCCGCCTGGCCAGAGAAGATGTGGCTGGTGGGAGCGTGAGGTTCTCTTGCGCCCACTTTGCAGCCGTCCTGCTTCGCTGCCACCGAGTCGATCAAGATGGCGACCATGCTGGCACACAACCCGTGCGTTGTCCGCCCCATGGCGCCCGCTCCCGTCGCGCAGCGCGCATCGGCAGCCAGCCAGGTGCTGTGGATAACTAAGTGGGTCCGCCATGCCGCTGCGCCACTACGCTGCCCCATCACCGCGCGGTCACTGACGATCAATTCCCCATGCAGGTCGGTGCCGGCCGCAGCGAGTTCGCTGGCCTGCGCCTGGCGGGCAGCAGCCCCTGCCCAATGAGGGTGCAGGCGATCCGCCCCACTCAGCGCTCGGTGAGGCTGCATGCCAGCGCGTGCGCTGCTGCAATTGGACAGGAATGGATATCAAGCATCCACATTGATGCTGATGGCCCACGGAACCTCCACCTTGAGCGATCTCAGATATCTGCTGCATAGTGTGGGTATCAGAACTGAATCTCCAGGGAGCTTGCAGAGCGGCATCAGGCGTCCGCAGCTGTGCCTCATGGCAATCAAGCATCCGACAAATGGCATCACAGCGCGCTGCAAATCTGCGGTTTTCGACATTCTGAGGTGCTCCACACCGCGCAGGCGGGCCCCTCCAAGATGGAGACGGTGTCGCAGCAGAAGCTGAAGGTGGCTATCAACGGCTTCGGCCGCATCGGCCGCAACTTCCTGCGGTGCTGGAACGGCCGGGAAAGCTCGCTGCTGGACGTGGTCGCCATCAACGACTCTGGTGGCGTGAAGCAGGTGTGCCGCCTGACTTGCCTCCGGCGCAAATGGGTCGTCATGGGGTGCCAGAAGCTTCTTTGCTTTCACTGATCCGTAACTGCTTACAGTCTTGAGACTGGTGCAGTTCTGCTGACATCCGCAACAGGCGGAGTCGACCACCAGCATAGTCAACATGTGGTCTGCATTGTCCGACATCCACTGCTTATCAATCAACTACAGGCGTCGCACCTGCTGAAGTACGACTCCACGCTGGGCACGTTCGACGCCAACGTGAAGATTGTGGACGACAACACCCTGTCGGTGGACGGCAAGAACATTCGCATTGTGTCCAGCCGTGACCCGCTGCAGCTGCCGTGGAAGGAGCTGGGCATTGACATCGTCATTGAGGGCACCGGCGTGTTCGTGGACCGCAAGGGTGCTGGCAAGCACCTGGAGGTGCGCCAAACAATTCTTCCCGCATGGACACCCAATTCTCAGCAATTAACATTGACCAGAGTGCGACCGCATGCAGTGTGCACGTTGCCGCCCCAGGTGTGGCGGCAGTGGTTCCAGTTCCTGAGCTGCACCTAGCACTTCACAATCGAATGTCTATGCAATGTGCTGCTGGGCATTTCGCCATCATGTGTCCATTATCCAGGCAATTGTGTCAACAACTTGCCCAGACAGATCGTGTGTCAATGCAGGCGGGTGCCAAGAAGGTCATCATCACAGCGCCGGCCAAGGGCGATGACATCCCGACCTACGTCATGGGCGTGAACGAGGACCAGTTCGACCCCAATGCGTCCATCATGTCCAACGCCTCCTGCACCACCAACTGCCTCGCGCCGTTCGTGAAGGTCCGTCGGTTTATTTTGAGTGTTGTCCATGCCAGTCTGCAGACAAATGACGGCGCAAACCACATCTGCATTCTAACTGCTTTCACATTGCAGCTGTACTGTCATGCTGGAGCTGGCCCATGAGGAGGTGCTGTCCACCGTGAAGCTGAGCCACGGCATGATGTGGTGCGCAGGTGCTGGACCAGCGCTTCGGCATCGTGAAGGGCATGATGACGACGACGCACAGCTACACCGGCGACCAGCGGCTGCTGGACGCGTCGCACCGCGACCTGCGCCGTGCTCGCGCCGCCGCCCTCAACATCGTGCCCACCACCACCGGCGCCGCCAAGGCCGTCGCGCTGGTCCTGCCGCAGCTGAAGGGCAAGCTGAACGGTGCGCGCTCTTACCATCTGACCGCTGCTATGGTTGCATCACGACTCCTGTGCATGTTTGCAAGCGCCTGGTGCATGTTCATCGTGATGCGACGCAGATGAGTCCATCAAGCGACTGCGCTCAGTTTGCGAACCTGAAGCCTGACTGGATGTGTCTTTCCTGGGTGTGCAGGCTTCGCGCTGCGTGTGCCAACGCCGAACGTATCCATCGTCGACCTGGTGCTGCAGGTGGAGAAGAAGACCTTCGCTGAGGAGGTCAACGAGGCCTTCCGTGAGGCCGCCCGCGGCCCCTCCAAGGGTGAGCAAACTGGTCCATTGCAGTATCAGGCACAACACCCGACTATCCATTCCTGATTTGGATACACCGGACCATATGCGAGGTCACAGCCATCTGTGAGTATCTGCTATGTGATTGTTTGCCTGCAAGCAGACCATCTGCGAGGCCACAGTTGCCACCTGTGACTGTGTGCTTTGTGATTGTTCGTGTGTGGGACAGGCAGCATCTGCATGCATGCTGCGCCAACAGATGTTGTGACGAGTGCGCACTGCTGTCGTGCCCTGCAGGCTTCCTGGCAGTCTGCGATGAGCCGCTGGTGTCCGTGGACTTCCGGTGCTCCGACGCGTCGACCTCCATTGACGCCTCGCTCACCATGGTCATGGGTGAGCATTCTCTGACCCTCATGCCATGAATTTCATGTACACGTGGGCGCTGATCATGTGTTGTATATCACTGCAGTGCTCGCTGCTGATATTTGATTGGAATGCGCCCTGCAGGCGATGACATGGTGAAGGTGGTGGCCTGGTACGACAACGAGTGGGGCTACAGCCAGCGGGTGGTGGACCTGGCCGAGCTGACAGCTGAGAAGGGCAAGTTCTGAGCGGGCGTGCTGAGCTTCATGGGGTTTCCGCCCCCTCGAGCCCAGACATGCAGGGAGCAGGCAGATGTAAGCACCATTGCACATTTGATTACTGGCGGCATATAATGCAAGAGGACTGCAATGGAGTGTGCATGGATGGCGGCAGGGCGTTGCGCTTTTGCGCGCACCACAATTCCAGGCCACATTCTTCTGCGCAGCAGCGCCCATTGATTTTGTGAGTTGCTCTGCCGCACTGCAGGGTGCTGTGACACAGATGAGCTTGTTGGGAAGTGCCTGGTCTCTTTCGCAAGCACTGCAGTGGAGTTTTGACACTGTCTCGAGTCACATGTGAGATGAGTTGTAACACCTCAACGACCAGAGTCGTAGATGATTTTGAACACTCCCAACCTTTCCTGAGCATTCGCACAGCCATGCCGCACGAGACACATGATACAGGCAAATAAACATTGCCAAGTGCAAGCGATGCACGTTGTTCGAATCTTGGCACAGTCTACCCGGCAAGGGTATGCCGTCAGGGCTCCCAAGGCGGGAGCTCAAGCCGGCTGTGGCTGCGACTCTTGCGGCGCTTGCCAGGGCTGCCGCCGCTCTGCGACCTGTGCATCAGGGCCTCCTCCTGTGCCGGGCCCCGCAACGGTTGCACTGCAGTACTTGCTGCCTGCTGCGCGGCAGTGCTAGTCGCCGTGCCCTGCTGGGCCGTGCGCGCTGCGGTCACGGTTTCGCCCGGCTCCCCTCGGGCAATCGGTTCCGTGCCCGCTGCCGGCTTCAATTTCGCTGCAGGGGCTGGCACGCTGTGACCCGTGTTGCTGGGCACAGCCGCTTCCGCTGCTGACGGATGCGGGCCATCCACCGCGACGTCTGCTGGTGGCCGCCCGATAGACTGCCCAACGGGCTGCTGCCCGACAGGCTGCTGCGCTTGCACTTCACCCGGCTGGCTGGGGCGCCTCTGCAGGCGCTGCTGGGCACCGGCAAGCGGTGATGCCGGCGCCTCCGCGGGGACAGTTCTGACGCCGGCTGCCATCGGGGTCTGCGGCGCAGAGACATCCGCAGCCGCGAACTCCTCGCCGAACAGGCTGGCCGTGCGGGAGTGGAAGCCGTTGCCGCGCCGGGCGCGCCTGGCGCTCGCGTCCGCTGCTGCGCCCGCGCCTGTGAGGGGCCCCTGCTGCGCTGCAGACGCCTCCGGCACGGTTGGCATCTGCACGTCGACACCAGTGGCGCCTGCCGCTGACTGGCCGGCTGCTGATGAGGTGGGGGCCTGCTGCTGCCGCTGCTCTTGCTGCTGGTGCTGCATCCCGGCGGCACTGACCGAGCCTGCCTTCGATGGGCTTGCCTGCGGAGTTGCCGCCCACCTGCATCAGCATGTTCTCGTGACTTGGCATTCGACACGCCACCATGACTGCACGAAGGTCAAACTGCCACCCAGAAGGTGCTGTCAGCAGCATTCCAGCAGAGTGTCGAAGGTGCTGGATGTTCAATCACTCGTGGCCAATCTTGCTGTGACCAAGTCTCTACACAATTCACAATTGATATCAACAGCAGCGTCCAGTGAATTGCACCGAGAGCGCGGGGAACTGAACTCGCTGCCGTCCGTGCGCCGCCGCCGCTGCGCTGCGTCGGCAGCGCCGTCCGACACGTATCCGGCTGGCACTTCGGCATCAGCCTCAATGCCCAGCAGGACAGCCGGCACCTACTTGAGCAAAGCGCAGTCTGTGATCACCCTTCATACAGGACCACTGGTCAATCAGGTAGGGGAGAACATGTGCCGACAGGCTTCACATACACATTCAGGCTCCACGTACATGTGACCCCACTTCTGCAGCTGGGTCAAGCTGCAGGCAAGTCAGCTGTGTGGTATGCCCATGTCACTGCATCTGTAACCAAGCAGCTGCCACCAAGCTGACCTCTGGCAGGCTGTCGTCATCATCATTGAGCGCATTGTGGATGCCCTCTGCGCTCTGCGACCTGCTGTGCAGCCTCCGCACGGGAGGGAAGCCCTGCAATAACAACAGCACGAAAGCTGCCTTGGACGACCGGCTGCAATGATGCTGTTTACTGCAGGCCAATGATGACGCCAGTGAATGCCGGTCACAGGCACGGGATATTGATGCAAATGCCGATGAACAAGTTAAATGAGGGCACTCACCGGCGGCAGCATTCCCGGTCCCAGAATGGAGGCCGCCGCCGGCGCCGCTGCACTCGCACGGCTGCTGCTGCTGATTTCAGGTCGCATCGCTGCCATACCATTGGGCAACGCGCCTAACACCGCCTACAGTGCCAACAGGGCATGTTCTCGGCTTTGTACTTCCACGTTTCCACACCAGACGTGGCAAAGCGGAGCGATTGATGTCGACCGACTGCCACGCGGGAAACAGACTGAATGGCCATTTGGACAGAGCCAATACGCCAGTGTATAACAGCATGCACATGAGCAGAGCACAACACCTGCTGCTGGGGCCGATCTCGGTCACTCTGCAGATGGGGCACATCCATGCTGCGTGGGCGCTCTGCAGGCCCTCTGCCGCTGCGGCTGCTGAAGCCCTGCCGCTGGACGCTGCCGCCATCAGCGGCGTCTGCCGCTGCAGGGTGGGACTCGGATAACCCGTTGTTGTGCAGGCGCTCGACGCCGGGGCCGAGGGTGCCGCTGTGCTGCCGCTGCAATGACATGACACCATGGGCATGGCCACACCTGCAGCTGTGACCGTGTAAATGCGCCAGGCAATGCCAGCATGGAGCTGTTGGTCGGCTCCCAAGGCGCATTGCCAACAGCGGGCAGAACAACGTGTGCAGCAAGCAGTCGTACGTGGAGACACACATGGAGACTGGCATCAGGCAGAAACAGACATCAGGCTTACCTGCAGCATCTTCTGCAACCGCGCCACCTCTCCCTCCAGGTGGTCGATGTACTGCTGCTGTCGCCGCAGGTCCTGCATCAACCCCAATGAACATGCTAAGCATTGGAACGGGACTACAGATAGCTCACGCGAACTTGCATCAACCCCAATGAACATGCTGACCACTGAACAAGGACTACAGATGGCTCACGCGAACTTGCATTGACCCCACTGAACATGCTGAGCATTGTAAAACGACTACAGATGGCTCATGCGGACTTGCATCAACCCCAATGAAACATGTTGAGCATTTGGAAACCACTACAGATGGCTCATGTGGACTTGCATCAACCCCAATGAACATGCTGAGCATTGGGGAAGGACTACAGATGGCTCACACGGACTTGTAGGCTTACAGGTGCTTGTTGAGCACTCAGGATTTCAGTGCGGCAGTGCGACCCAGAGCATGTGCAGGCGTGCAGCTTCAGACAATCCACCTGTGTAGCCCCATCGGGGCCCAGCCGGGACACGCCCGAGTCCTGCCGCACGCTGCCGTGGTGGGAGCTGTCCCCTGTTGACGAAGCAGCTGATGGCGCTGTGGCCAGTTGCGGCAGATCCCCGTTGGATAGCCGACCTGCATCTCGAGCCACCGGCAGTGATCGTCTCGACAGCGATTTGCTGACTGTGTTTGCGTGCACGAGGGCCTTTCCTAGCTGCTGCATTTCGACTGCGAAAGACGGATGCACAGTGCATGTTCAGCAAGGCGTGGGCATATCTACAATGCCATTGCTTGAGCATCGGCCAGATAGGTGAATGGGCACCTGAGGAGTTGTCGGGCTCGGATACACGGCGCCCGCTGCCGCCAAACCCAAAGGCGCTGAGCGCTGGCCGCCGGTTTGGGCCCTGCATCCATACACATGCAGCAGCGATCGTGACGATTCTCACCATCTAAGCGCACACCTGTCTAGTAGCTGCGATGCCACAGCAAACAATAGCTAATCAGCATCTGGAGGTGTGCTGGAAGGTGTTCCGGTGTGCGTGTATGTAGAGTTTGGGTTGACTACCTGCTTCCAGACGCCGCCGCCAAAGTTGCCGGGGCCAGCATCCATTGAAGTGTGTCGGCGCGGCTTCCGCTTGCCGCTGCCGCCGCCGGAACTACCACGGGGGGCTGTGGGTGCGTCACGTGCTGCCGTGTTGCGAGTGAATGGCCATAGGGTGGGCGGCTTGCTGGTGCCCCTGCGAGCTGCGTCTAAGCTTGGCGGCGGCAGCTGCGGCGTCTGCCTGTCGCTTGTGCCAAAGCCTGCGCACCATGGCAACAGGCTCAAGGACCATCGCAACGTACTCCGCTGCGACCTTGACATGAAATTGTGAGACACACCAGCTGGCTGCGCAGCCTTACTCCTCCACGAGCATCTGAGGACTTGTGACATCAGTCCTCTGACCATGTGATGCTTGATGTCAGCTGGCATTTGTGCATAGTCATCAGCATTGCAGGGCAGGGAAGTCGCATGCAGGTAAGGCACCCACCATGCGAGCTGCCAGACTCTCTTGCAGAGAGGGCTGATGTTGAGGCTGACAAACTGCTGCCAAAGGGCGCAGCGCTGCCAGGGCCCTGGCCACTGAAGGGGTCCCGTGACGGCGGCTGCGGGACGGTCACCATCAACCCTTCCCGCCGCTTGGACCTGCAGTACATCACAGCTCAGCGAATTTTTTTCACATTCTACCCCCCGAGCTGCTGCAGGACTGCAAAGTTTGCTGGTGCACCAAGTAGGGACACATCCCATCGCTTGAGCTTGTGCGAAGATCATACAGACAAGACTTGCCACACACTTGTCTTAGGGGTACATGTTGTTCGTGCACTCCAGAAATTTCAGAATGTGCAACTTGCAGTGTTTCGGGCAATGCCCCTCAGCTAACAACAGCCTTAACCTTGCTTGGGGTTCGACTGCCAGAACCAGCTCAAAAGGAGCCCAGGGCGACGCCTGACGGCGCCTAGCACCTCAGCACATATGGAGGCGCATGCTGTCACCTCAGCGCCAGACATTGAATATTGGGTGGGTGCCCTACTCACCAGGAGCCCAGCAGACGGCGGTCGGCAGCGCCGCGGGCCTCGGAATCCCGCACCTCATGCTGGCTCACGGCCAGCGTGTGGTCCCCGCCGCACGCCACCTGCGGATGTGTCATTTGATAGACCTTCATCACCAACCACCCAGTTGACGACGAGGCTGCGGCAGCTGATGCCCAGTCCACAGCACCTTCTGCTGGACGCCGCCAGCATGTGATGTCAGCCTCACATCGCCTGCAATCACAAGTCACAACCCCCACCCGGAACTTGCCAGGGTGCATGTCGCGTGCAGCTGGCTCAACATCACGTAGGGTCTTGGCAACTCGAAACATGACGAGGAACCTCATGGAGGAGCATCCAAAAGCCTACAAACCTGCAGAATGTGGCGGCCACGCAAGCTGCCCTCCACCACGCGCGGCGCCACCGAGTCAGTGGTTGTGCCAGACCCCAGCTGCCCGCGGCTTCCGCAGCCCCAGGCCAGCACCACACGCCCTGCAAGCATTATTGAACACATCTGTTTCACGCTCTGAATGTTGGGTCTGGGCTCGAAAGGCGGCACGGGTCAGCAACACAGACACCACATGCGGACATGCTGTTCTTGGCTGCAATGCCCTGACAAACATGCACTTAACAAACTGGAGAGGATGGAACACATCGCCACCGCCGAGGCGCCTGGCTCAACTATGGCACAAGTGCCAGGACACAGGCACCTGTCGTCTGCTGTGACTGTGGGGTGCCACCCTGTCGCAGGGCCCGCCGGTCGATGGCTGTTGCCAGCACGCACACATGGTGGCTGCCAGCAGAGACGCGCTCCACAATGTACAGGTCCAGGGCCCCTCCAACCTGCAGAAGTATTCAGCACACCGAACTCAAGGTCGATGCTTCCATGGTATGCCGGGCGTTGCTGCCCCTGTGAGATGCTGGCAGCAATCGAATGGTTGCTGCTGGCTGCCAATTCTGTAAAGCAGCAACTTAAGCCAACCTGCTGCAATGCACAGATTCACGAAGAGCAGTTCAATTATCGTGCTTGTGCAGCCTACACAAGCCACAGGGCATACACCAGCTAGAGAGCCTTTGTGCGCTAGGCAAAATCCTGTTGCAGGGGCACACCCGTCGCGGCGTCAGCGTGCTTTCCCAGGCGGCCTTGCCGTTAGCACCCGTCTCGCCCATTTGAAACACGCTGCCATCCGCCGTGAGCGCCACCGTGAAGGAAGTGCCCGCCGCTGCCTGCCGGATCGGCACGTTTGCCAGCTCGCCGGCCACCCTGGAGCAGGTCGACAGCAGTAAATGGGTGCAGCTTGCGTTGGCCACTGCGGCATGGGTTGCAGAGTCATCGGGGTGGTGTTGGCAAGACTTCTGCAACCACCAGACAGGACGTATGCATCTGAACGCCCAGAGATGCTCAGCACCAACCTTGTGGGCAGCAGCCGGCCAGCCACATCCCCAGTGCCGAGCGCGCCACGGTGAGTGTCACGCTCGCCCCTGAAGCTGCCACCCCAGGTGTATAGCGAGCCGCACCTGGCACCGCCTGTGCCTGGATAGAGCAATGCGCAGAGGAGATCGACGATAATTCACTAGCTGTTGGCGTGCCCATCATGAGGGCTTGGGTGGACGATGGTGGCATCATGGGACATGCACTGGTCCGTGCAGAGCGGTGAGATTATGTGGTCAGCGTTGCAGCAGTGGGCCTGTACTTGCCTGCACCGCCATTCTGGTGCTGCTGCACGGACAGTGGGCCAGCATCCGTGGCCCCTGGCTGCCGCGCCACTGCTGCTGTGTGCCACGCCCCGCAGGCAACTCCCAGCACCTGACCCACCACATGATCATGTTCCATCGACCACATGCTGAAAGTCTAGCTTCCTGCATGTGTGCTGGCTGGCAAGCAGCGATGCGACGCAGCGATGAGAAGGGTTGCTGGTGTCAGACTGCACCAAAGAGGAGTTGTATGAGGCCACCCTGCAGCCAGCTCGCATACCTGCAAACTGGACAGTGCCTTCACCAGGCGCGGAAGTGATGCCGAGGATGTGTCCCCATGCCCCAGCCTGCCGCCAAAGCCATCACCCCATGTGAAGAGCTGCCCACTGGCTGTCACCGCTGCCATGTGGAATGGTCCACAGGACACCTGTACCAAAGCAGGCAGCCCTGGCAACTACCCGCCAACCATGATGAAGTATGGCTACACACCATGTGTGATTCCAGATGCCACACAGCATGGCTGTTGGGTATTGCTGCTGTGACAGCACCACACCTGAGCAACAACATGCTCTGCCAGTGGACCACCAACTGGGCGCGGGATGTACTGCCGGGAAGGGTGCCCATATCCCAGGTGCCCGGCTGCCCCATCTCCCCAGGTGTAGAGGCTGCCATCCTGCACAGCGAACATGGAGAAACGGTGGAGCTGACAAGATGCTGTCAGGCCCTGAAGCATTGCTGTGGGAATCACATGGCTGGAGATGGCAGCAAACGAGGAGTCTCACATTGCAGACAAAGACAGTGGCAGCAATGGTCTTGCAGTTGTTCTTGCAGCACATTACCCCTGGTTTGCGCAGGCTGTGGCAGGCACTTGCCTGCGAGACGGCTGCTGATGCGCTGTCGGAGCACTTGACGGACGTCGCAGCGGCACTCCACAGCGTGTGCACCCGCTGCGGAGTGGCCGCGGGGCCGCCGTGGCCATGGCCCAGTCTGGCGCCGCTGCCAGACCCCCAGGTGTACAGCTCGCCGCCATGAGTGAGCAGCCCCGCATGGCTGCGCCCGACAGCCACCTGGTGCCGGCAGGCGTCGACAGATATCTCTGGGAATGTTGTGTCGTTGGCAGTATTGCTGCTGAGAATGCTTGCCGAGGTGTCAATGGGCATCCATCGGCTTCTCAGCAGGTACTTTGGGCGACGGTGCCGCTTTCATTGATTGCGGGACTGCACAGCGCACACAGTCCAACCGTGCAGGCCAGCGCAGCCAACAGCTAGAGCCCACCGATCTGACGTCCAGATGGGTGGAGTCGTCCGCCAGCACCGGCGACAGCGAGTGCTGCCACGGCGACATGCCAGGGCCGCCTGCTGACTCAGGCCCTGCTGCGGCTGAGCCCCACACATAGCAGTCGCCGGGGATGTGGGCCCCAGCTGCCGCACTGCTGGATGCGTGTCGGCCCTGTAGTGGCCCCATCTGATGTCAGCAGCTTCGAAATGACATGTTTGCCTTCAACTAGGGCTTGTGTCGTTTGCCAGTTGCTGGAGGCTAGGTGCAGCTGCACATCGGGCCTCGGCAGGATATTCAAACAAGCTCATTGAGGTGGTTGCTACTGTGTGGTTACACTGGCAGCCAGACCGTGGCACATACAGGTGACGCATGTGCGCCTCACCGGGGCGCTGCTGCTGGACTGCGAGGCCGGGCTGTCAGGCACGGCGGCGCCCGACACCGAGCGCGGCGACGGCTGGTCGCTGCTGACGCCCGAGAACTCGGGGCCCAGCGGCCCCGTCCTGCCCGCAGCAGCCGCCGCTGCCTTCTGCGCCGCCGATCGGGTCACGGAGGTCGCTGATGGCACTGCCAGCAGGCTTGCGGGGCGCGTTTGCAGGTGCTCGAACAATGCCTGCGCAATCCGACAGGTCAACTTCCGCCAGTGAAAGCGGGTAGCTGCCTGCTGAGTGAGTCACGCGGTGTTCTGAAAGCAGTGGCTGAAGGACAAAGACCAGCAAGGCCCAAGCAGGTTACATACAGAGTCTTTCGCCCTTCACCTGGATGCCAAAGTACCAGTACTCGAAGTCGCGCTGCGTCTCACAGGTCAGGTCCAGCGTGCGCAGCGCTCCCTCCTCCTCGTACACCAACGAGAAGGACAGGTGTGCGCGCGCTGGCTCTGGATGCCGTGCAAAGACATCCGTGACCTGGCCATGGATCAGCTGCACGGCAGGGGGTGGAAACAGGGTGGAAACAGGTGAGGTATGCATGAGCAAATGGTTCGGGTGTCCAGCTGCAGAACTTGCCCACGACCTTGGCGACATGCTGTTTGTAGCCAGCGCATGCAGCGTTGAGACAAAGCTACGCACGTCTTTGATGTCCTTGAGGGGGATGCTGCGGTTGCGATTGTCCTTAGACATCCAGGTGAGCCGGGTGTCATTTTCCGTGACATGGAACAGGTGCACCTGCAACTCATAACCGCGTTGTTTCGCCACAGATGATAAGCGCAGCGCCATAGATGATAAGAGCAGCATAACGACAGCAGACGACACTCCAGGCATGCAGATCGTATGGTGCTCTAGTACTCAATGTGGATTGGCATGCACCTTGGGTTTGCCTTGTCGCCCATGTTTCCACAGGTTGCCACCCTGCGCATGCAAGCTTTGCGATACTTGATACCGCCCACCAGATCATTCTCACATTGACTTCAATGTACAAGTGAGCGTGTGATGGAGAGCACCTTGCGCAGCGCAGTCAGCAGCTCCTCAAGTGGCCGCCTCGTCAGCGGCTGAGCACGATCCTGCCCATTGTGACCAAGCTGTGGCACCCAGGCCTGTGATCCGTTCAGTTGCGGCTGCGAGGCCATACCCTGCACTTCAGAAATTTCGCTATGAGGAGCCGTATCCATGTGGGCTATTGAGATGCAGTGTCGCATGCGGGACCAGCGCAGATCATTCATGATGGCACAGGCAGGCTCGGCGAGCGGTGCACCACATACTTGTGGCCACTGAGATTACTCACCTTCCTAGACAAGGATGCCAGACCTCATCAGACCACTGTCACAGACTGGTCACTGGCATGAAGCAAGTCAACCCAATCCCAGACTAGGGGTGCAGCACGCTGATCGACACCAGCAGCAACTCCTGAGCTTTCCAGATTGTGTATGAAGCCTGCAAGATATGTAATCATCTGCCACGACCGGTCTCAAGCGACAATATGCTGAATGCACCTCTGCTGAAGGGCCCTCTTACACTCGTCCAAGATTCAATTGCCGCTTTGGCTTCTACAGCAGTAGCGACGTGCTGACAGCTAGATATGTAAACCAATGAAGCATGCACTCCGCTTCTGACGAGAGCGCGACCGATCAAGTGATTCACTTTTGCCAGGATGAGTAATCGCATGCTGGCGAAGTAGGCAAAAATTGGGAAATTCCTTCTGAAAGAGTTGGGATTAGAGGCGACGTTCCGCTTTGCCAAGGCATGTACAGTCTGTTTGGTAGCATCGATCAACTGCTGCATGCATGTCTCAAGCATGACATGCTGCCGGCTGTCATGACTCTTGCAAAGGGTCCGGCGCAAAGTCATTTGCATTGAAGCGCTCCTCTGAGTAGAATGTAGCCCGAACTTGCCTGCCGCCAAAGAAGCGGCCTCCAAGATCCACTGCCGCCTGCAAAAGGTATTCCGATGCAGACTTTCAAAATGCTGCAGCAGGACATCACTCGTGTTGTTGCTCTGCGCAACACAATTGAGACCATTTGCTGCACCCAATTGTGACATACCTAGCTCTGCATGCACAGCTGCCACTCACAGATTTGCAGAAGTCAAGTAGGGTGCACCTTGATGGCGGCCTCCTGGCGCTCGAAGGCCACGAAAATGCGGACGGCCTGGTCCTCCGGGAATCCGGGCTCTGTGACCTCGAAGATGACTACGCCGGTCACAGCGCCATACTTTCCCGTGCACTCCAAGCCCACCTCTTCCTCCAGGGTATCGTCCACCTGCCCCGGGCCCACCTGGTTGGATGCCAGCACAGACACAGGACGCTCATGTGTCTGTTGCATGCACGCCATGTAGCAATCCTGCACCTCCAAGTGGAACACTACCGAGACTTGCACTCCATTTACAGGAGCGAGGCGCAAGCTGCACAGCTGGACACTCACCATGTTGCGCAGCAGCACCACTTTCGATGGCTTCCCTTGTATGACCGTGCCCTGCAGCAGCAATTGACGGATGCAATCAGGATGGAGTGCATCCTCGGCATCTGTGCCGCCACTGCACAGCGACATGCTGACTGGTCAGGCAGGCAGATGAGCAGAGGAGGACTCGAAACCGCCACCTTTGGCTTCTGGTCCGCGTCAGCATGCGTGATGATGCCATGACGCCCGTCACGTTTCTGAGCAACCAAAGGTGCCGCCATGCCCTGGATGCGATTGAAGCAGCGTCCAGCGTCAATACTGGTTGTCACCTGGCATGCAGCTTCAAAGCAGCCTGCGTTTGGCTAGGCAGACACTCTGAGAGCACCTGCTGTTCTCTGCCCAGACCGCCTCCTCGCCAACCCATCTTCTCCATCATCTTTGCGGCCAGCCCCATGCCGCGAGCGTCGCCGCCGGCGCCACCTTGGTCATCCTGTTGCGCCGCCGCACCACCCTTGCCCAACCTGCAGATGCTGTGCAGGCATTGATCGGGAACAAGGCAGCAGCGAGGCAGACTGCAGCTATCCTGTCACCACTGCTTACACATGTTGACCGCAGATTTTGTTGTTCGTATATAGTTGATGGGCAAGACGCAGTCCATCTTGTGTCCACGCATCTGCGTGTGTACCTGGCACGGCGCAGGTACGCCTCTTCGCCAGATGCCGCAGCAACAGGCACCGCAGGGCCGCCAGGAAACTCTTGTGCAGGCGCAGCACCATTGCTGTCTCTGGCTGCGTCCGACGGGGCATCTCGCGCCTCATTGGGCCTCGCCGCTGCCAGGGCTGCTGCTGCTGCCTCGGCCCTCCGCATCGCCTCCTGCCGTTCGGCCTCCCGCTCCGCCTCCTTCCGTGCCTCTTCCCGCTGCCGCCTGATCGCTGCATAGTCGTTGGGCCGCGCGGGGTCATACTCATCCCGCAGCGGCTTACCATCGACCGACAAAAAGGAGGCTGCTGCGAGCTCTGCTGCAGGGTTTGCGCCGCCGCTGCGCCCGCCGCTGCCATCACCACGCCCGGATGATGCGCCTCGTCCCCGACCTGTTCGTGCAATGTGCAGCAGCACATATGCATATCGCCTTCAAACCGTTTCAGCAGATGCGGGCAATCCATTCTTGCCAATATGGTGTGCTATCGTTGGACCTGCAATCGGACTGCCTTCTCACCTGCTCTCAGCACAGAAGGCGGCATCGCAGGAGCCGTCCGCTTTGCCGGCACGCGCAGTTGCGGCACACTCCATCCGCTGCCGCTGCCACTGGTGCTTTGTGACTTTGCCGCAGCGCCACTATCCTTAGCATCTGGGAGGTCGCCATAGAGGCTCCCAAACATGGACACAGACCTGATAGACCGGTGACGATAACCTGTAGAGGTGCCGACTCGAGCAGACACACGTCGGGGTGTCGAGATGAGCCCTCAGATGCCTAGCCACAATCTATCACAGAGTTGCGGCAAGTTCGAATCGAACTAAACACAAATTGTGACTTTAAGTCACATGAGAAGGCTACCTGCGTGCGATGGAACGGGCAAAGAATCCAATAGCCTCTGAACTGACTCCGTGTTGGGCGCGGAATGGTCGAGCCCCCTGCTGAATTCGACCCCCGACAAAATTCTGCAAGTCACCCCGACCCGATAGTGCAATCCTGATGATCTGGACCAAAGCCGTCACGTTCAGAGCATGTTTGCAACAGTCTGCATGCCTGGGCATTGTTTTACACTGCTGTGATTCCATGTGTCAACGACCTTCTATGCTTTGCAACTCTTGATCGGCAGTGTGGCCTCGAATTCAAGTGCAGTCCTTGAAGACGATATAAATTTGTTCAAGTTTGGGGCAAAGACGACCGATTGACGTAGCTTCAGCACTGAGGAGCGCCTTTTCTGTCGTTCAGTTTGCCAGCAGAACATATATCGCAACGGCAGGGTCCTCACCATGACTTTGGGGAGGGCAGGCTTGTGGCAGCAGCAGATTCCGTCGGTCCACAGATCAGAGGGTAGAACCAACCAGCAGTGGCACTTGCATCTAGCCAGACGGCAGTGTCTCGGCCGGACGGTGCCACAGCATGCGCGCCACACTCACGTGTCACGGTCAAATGCAGCGCATGTCAGCATGCAAGCCGTGCCAAGCGAGACAATCTCACAGCAGACAACAGCTGACCAGTCGTCGGACGCGCGGCCTGACGAGTCCGCCGAGGCAGCAGTGGCCGGCTTGAGTGCTGTGGCCGCGTCAGCGAATGGCGTACCAGCGGACGATGGTATGGTGGTGCCGTCGCTGATATCAGGCGCAGTTGCGGACGTCGAGGAGCTGTGCGGGGTGCGCGTGAATGTAGACGACCTCGGGCAGCCGCTGGTGGAGTATCTGGTCCATTGGAAGGTGAATGTTGCACAATTGCAATTGTGCACGCCTCCTCTATCCATGTGCTGCAATCTTGCTGAGAGCAAGGTCTCCAGAAGCAAAATTGCACTCGACTCACAAGTCAGGCCCTGCACATGCAGGAGGGCGACCAGTACACATGGTGAGCTGCCTGCTGCGAGCTTTTAGGTTGCCAGCTTCTTTGCACATGTGCACCCGCAAATCCATTCCCTGAGACCATGATTCGGAGTACGCTGCTGCTTTGCAGGGAGCCCTCGGAGAATGTCGCAGAGAACCTGCTCAGAGACTACGAAGACAAGTGGTGGAAGGCCAGCCGCGAGGTGGGCTCCTGGATCTCTGGCACTGAGCCTTGCTTGGGGCTCAGCTGCGTCACTTGGCTGCCGCAGTGCTGTGAGGATGCAGCAGCAGCAATATCGCATAGAAAGTCACGTTCCAAAATGGGCGCTCGGCATGCAGGGCGACGAGGAGACGCTGCGGGCGATGCTCGGCGGCGGACAGCGGGTGCTCCCGCAGTCAGTGGACGAGAACCGGCGCAGGTGAGTCAGCACGATCGCCCTCATCGAACAATGGCATGGCTACCTATGCAACTGTGAGCGCCCCAAACTGTCAACCACAACCCCTCAGCTGTTGGTCAAGCATGACACCCTCCGTGCTGTGTGCACCTTGCAGTGCGCTGCACTTTGCGGCAGCCACAGGCAATGTCAGGGTGACGCGCATCCTGTGCGAAGCCGGCTCAGAGGTCGACCTCAGGGACAAGGATGGTGAGCTGAGCGGCTGCGGAGTTGCCCAATAACTTAGACAGAGTGTGTGGTTGCACCTGTGTACAACAGACATGCCTTGCAATGGGATGGCAGGTGCTGTGCTGATGTCAAGCCAACCCCCTCTGCACACAGGCTACACGCCCCTGCACATGGCATCCGGCTACCTGCACACGCCTGTTGTGGAGCTGCTGCTTGCCTATGGTGCAGACCCTGAGGTATGAAGGACGTGTGTCACGAAGCATGCAGGCACACTTGTATGTCAGCCCGCAAGAGGCGTCTGCCTTGATGCCATCAGTTATGCCACACTTGGCATGAGAGCCTGGTGTCTGGCGAAAGCATGAATACCACTGTCGAAACTGTGCCGACATGTGCTTCCATGCGTTTCGCAGGTGCGGGACAACGAGGGCCGCTCAGTGCTGGACTTGGTGGAGGGCCTCAAGGGCAGCATCCCCAATGATGCCGCGGTGGCGCAGCGCAAGTTCGCCCTGGAGCGCTGCACCGAGATCCTGACAGGTATATACCTAACAGGCAGTGACCAATTTTTTCCCAGGCCTTGGTTCTCATCTGAGTTGTGTTACATCGTCCAGAAAAGCGGCTTGTTGCATTGCGAAAGCATAGCACCTTGCGGCAGTGGAGTTTTGAAAGTAGTCACAAGCACATGGAACTGCAGCCTGGAACTGCAGCACAGCCTGCCTCAGGCAAGCGGCAGCTACAGTCGCTCCGCCTTTGCGCAGCCTGGGCTCGCGTTGTGCATTACTCTCGCACACATTGCTGCCCGATGTTAGACACGAGAACACAAGAAAGCGGACGACGCATGGCGTCTGTCCTTGCTGCAAGGCTGTGCCGCTGACGATAGTGTGTTCACTTTCCGCTGAGGGATACATGTGCCACATAATCGTCCGCTGCAGGTACACTGTTTGATGCCCCACTGCAGGTACACTGTTTGATGCCCCACTGCAGGTACACTGTTCGATGAGCTGGAGCCGAAGCAGCTGCTGGAGTCTCGCACCAATGAGGACGGCACCAAGGACTACCTTGTGCAGTGGCCTGACGACGCGCCCGACTCCTGGGTGAGCTACCCTGCAGAGTTGGGGCATGAGTCTTGAGTCGTCATTGTCTCATTTTAGGGTTTGGAAACGCTGCGCACCGCCGAGAAGTACCTGGTGCGGTGGCCCAATGGCGTGCCCGATTCCTAGGTGACCTCGTCCGTCGAAACATCGAACAGCTGCACATCAGCCAGGATGACACCATGGACCACCTGTGCAGCGTCCGATGCAGCACCTCAATCGCAGATTGGTGCAGTGTGGCACATGGAGCCTGACGGAGCCTGCATTGTCGACAGCATTGTGCTGTCAACAGCTAGCTGTTTCGGCAGCTTTTTGCAGCGCGATTCATGAGAGCTGTGGGAGCAGGGTGGGCGTCTCTGTGGCCACCACAGCACGCCACATGGTGCTCGCAGCTCCTGCTTCAAGTGGACATGCTTCCTGCTTCCGCAGGTGAACCAGGCGTATATCGCGGAGGATGTGCGGGAGGATTTCGAGTCGGGCCTAGAGTATGCGGAGGCGGCCGCCATCCTGCGTATGGTGCAGCGCGGTGACCAGCGGCAGTACCTCATCAGGTGCGGTCTACATGCGTAGCTATTGGCCGACCCCTGAACTTGCATTTGGTGGCGGGGGCCATCCTGCACATGATGCAGCGCGGCGACCAGTGGCAGTACCTCGTCAGATGCAATTGGTGCATTCGTGTACGTATGGTTCGGACCCTGGAAACTGCGCGGTGGCGGCCGCCATCCTGCGCTTGGTGCAGCGCAGCGACCAGCGGCAGTGCCTCGCCAGGCGCGGCTCATGATGTCATGCTACACATGTGTGTATCAGTCGGTTTGTCATCTGGAGGCGCCCATCACAGTGGACAAGGTGCAGCGCAGCAACCAGCGGCAGTACAATATTAGGTGCGGAAGTGCCTGCGTGCAGTACGGCAAGTGCTAATTTCAGCGGTGTCAGCCCTGAGGCCTCAGCTCTACACAAGTGCGCAAGGCTGCTGCCACCCAGCATGTGGTGCCTGGCGCAGCAGTGGCAACACCCACTCGTTGGGTGTGCCGGTATACCAAAGCTGCCGAAGTGCAGAGGCGCAGACCCGCAGCTGCTGGTGTCCCGACTGCAGAAGCCGAGGGAGAAAGGAAACTTGGCAGACAGCATGTCGCAGCCTTGGGGGTGTGATGCATCTGCTTCACGTCTCTGGACAGCTTCCCAATCTCCTGCCCTGTAGGTGGGCGGATTCCGAGCGATACCCTGATAGCTGGGAGGACGAGGAGAACGTGGCGCCGGCACTGGTGGCGGCCTGGGAGCAGGAGCAGGTGCAGGGCTTTCCCCTCCCGGGCGACTCGTCCTCGTTTGCTGTGATCGCATCTCGAGCTGGACGTTTCATGGGCTGTTGGATGACAGCTTTGCAAGTGCTTACGTGCGTTTGCAAGAAAGCGCTGAGTCAGAGACGGTGATGACATACTCACGCACGGAATCACACAGGGGTCTGGTACCGTGCATGTGCAGGACCCCGAGACACTTCGCCAGAATGGCGCCAGCCCAAAGCGGCACCAGCGGCAGCAAAGGCGGCAGCGGCGGAAGGCCTCGCCGGCGTCCACACAGCAGGAAGTTGCACATGCAGCCTGAACCGCACAGCAGAAAGGGCTGCAGCGGCAGCGAGGGGCACGTCAGCAGGCTGTCGACACCACACGCCAGAACTTCTTGGACCTCGAGAAATGACGGCAGTGCTGCTTTTGGACGCAATAAGCCACTTGAAGTGTCCAGTGGTCACTCTTGCACTTCTTGCCACGTCTATGATCAGCCGCTGTGCCAGCTCTGCACGACAACAAGTGGATGCCCAGATTGATTGTGCACCCATCAAGGCAAACTGTTCGGCACTGTAACGGCAGGTTGCACCGCCACTGCAATCCGCGGGAATGATGCAATGAGAAGCAGTATCGTGTGATGCTGCGCACTCGCGCACTGTCTCACATCCTCGCAAAGAAGAGGCACAATGCTGTGCAGCAGCATGCAAGGAGATTCAGTGAAACTGGACCTTTACAGCGTTGGGTTGGCCCGTGTGTGGCCACCCTGTGATGTACATCCATACCTTCAGGCACTCGGCATAATGCATGTGGGGTTGAAAAAAAAGTTTGCAAGCAGGAGAAAGTGAAGCAACCTCTTGCTCTAACAGGTAATGTTGGTAGAAGGCGTCTTTCGAAGGCGTTGGTAGACGCCTTCTACCAACTTCAACTTCACAAATGCAGAGGAGTCGACCGTGTCAAGCATATCATCGCCAACAGCACACAAACAGCACAGATCTGCATCGTATTGTCCAGGCTGTCAAGAATGCGCAGGTGCACACTGCCTCAAGTCGCCACCTCAAATCGCGGAAGTTGATCTTACAGGCCATCTTGTTGACATGCACTTCTGATGTGGTTCAGGATTCTCCCAGCTTGTCATCCGGGTCTGCATCATCCGTCTCAGCGGCTGTACCTCTGGCACCACCGCCCTGCCGCAGCATGCTGCCAAAGAAGCCGCGCCCAGCCTCGATCGCACCAATCAGCCCTGCCGCCACGGCCACACCTATGCAAATTCAAGGAGCACTTCACTGATCTGAAAGTGGATGAAGGCCCTCGAACCAGGCAGCACCAGCAGGCAGAACGAAAACCGAAAACAGACGGCTTTGCCTCGGCGGGGCCTCGGCATGGCTGTCCACACTCACACCCCTGCGGGATTCATGTGCGACGGCGCTCACCAAAGGCCTTGCTGCCCGGCGGCCGCCGCGAGGCGGGCACCTCTGACGCCGCCGCGGCAGCGATCGGCGCCCGCAGCCGACCGTCGTCGATAGGCACGCCGGCGGCAGCGGCTGCGCCGCCGCTGCCGCCATCGCCGAGCGCCGCACGCACGGGCGTGCCATTGTACGCCGGCGGCGGCGGCGCCCTGGAGCCAGTCGCCGCCTCCAGCGCCTCCTGGACGCAAACTAGAACAGTGACCGTGAGCCACTGCCAACCAAGTACTATTTGGCGTCACAGCCGACACCCAGCACAAGCTGCGTCGATGCACAGTCTGTGGGATTGAGCCACACTGCCTGCACTAAGGGCACCAAATGCAAGCGCAGCAGAGACGGGCTACGCGGCTGGAAGCTCGGCGTGACGGTCCGCACCTGCAGCTTCTCGGCCTCCGCTTTGCGCGCCGCCAGGTCAGCGTCCAGCGTCTCCATTTTGGTTTCTAGGTCCGCCAGGGTGGCACCCAGCTCCTCCTGCGCCATTCATAAGCAGTCAGAAGGTCGCAAGGGTGACCGCAGTGACAGTTGTAAGTCATCCAGCGCCTCCGCCTTGTTCTCCAGGTCCGTTAGAGTGGCACCCAATGACGCCTGTGCAGGGTGAAAAGCAAGTGATGCGCCGCGATGGAAGGTGATGCAGTGGCAACTGACTGAAGGTTGAGCGTCTCCATCTTGGTCTCCAGCTCCACCAGGGTGGCACCCAGCTCCTCCTGTGCAAGGTAAGAAGCGAATCAGAAGTGGATGCGGCTTGGCCACTGTGGATTGTTCCGCGCACATCCATCTTGGTTTCCAGCTCCGCCAGGGTGGCACCCAGCTCCTTCTGCGCCATACATAACCGTTACGTGATTCGCAGGCATGACCGCAGTGACATGCGATTGCCATTCAGCACCTCCATCTTGCCCTTTCACACCGCCAAGTGCACCGAGCTCCTTCTGCGCCATACAAATGCAGGATGACTTGCGGATGGATCTGGATCATGGATGATGCCTGAGACTTCCCGCAGAGCGTGCAGCTGTCTGGGCGTAGCCCCACCTTGAGGCGGTCGTTCGCGGCGATGCGCTCAGAGTCCTCCCTGAGCGCGGTCAGCCGCCCGGCCAGCACGTTCTGCTGCCAGTCCAGCTGCGCCGAGCGCATCTCAGCCACCTGCATGGGAAGCGCAAGTGGCCTGACTAGCCGTGTTGTCAGGGCACGACGGGCTGCTGCAGTATGCACAGTATGCAGACACTGGAACAGTATTCTTGATCTGCCTGAGAGCTTGAGTTTGGACCCTTGCAGAGTTTGGACCCTTGCAGACTGTAGCAAGGTGAGCACAGCCAGGCGCTGACAGGAGTGAAGAGCACTCCAACAGGTTGACTGCCTCCGGCACCACATATGGGAGCACCACATGGGCATAGGGTGCGAGGAAAAGACAAGGCACAGACGGCCGGGGGGGGGGGGGGGGGGGGGGGGGGGGGCCTCCCTGCCTGACGTCACCTGGTCGGACAGCGCGGCCAGCGCCTCGGTGTTGCTGGCGCCGGTGGACTCGGAGCGCTTCACGCTCTCCCGCATGAGCGCCAGCGCGGCCTCCTTGCTGGCCGCCTGGAGGGCACCGCAGTGTTTCACATGTAATGGCGGAGATTGGCAATTATACATGATCATAACACACTGCCCAAAGCAAGCATGGAGAAGACTGGCAGGCCTGAAAATTGCATTGATTACAGCACACATCTGGTTCAACAGAGTCATCCGCAGTGGGGGCCATGTCGCATCCACCATGCAATGAGAACATGTTCGACTCTGCTGACAATGCAGCCTGTGCTACAGGCCAAGGAGATGGTGGCATGCCCACCTTCTGGGCAAGGTCTTCCAGCTCCTCGGCTTCTGCTGCAAGCGCCGCACGTATGACCTCGCTGGCGGACTCAGCAGACACATCGGGATCCACGCCCGGTACGCCAGCGGCAGCAGACGCTGTCAGTGGGTTTGCCGTCTCATCAGCCGCCACCAACGGTGCGGCAGCCTGCATGAAAACTCATTGCAGTCATAAGGCTTGAAGGACGACATAGACAGCAGCAAGCAGGCCGCGTCAAGAGACATCTTCCACTCGAGATACTGTGGATACTGTGCACATTTGGTAACACAGAGCTACCACTGGTCCAACCTGATCTGTTCACCTCAGAGTCAGCACCTCCCTCAAGGGCCGAAACCGGCAGCACATCTTCTGCTGCTGGCCCCTCGCCATTGCCACCTGCATTGCAATATGTCGGGGTCGGACGCAGTGGATGATGTGCTGGTGTACTGGCAAGCCACATTGCAGGCCGGATATTTCCAATTGTCGCTTCCTTGCATGAGTGAGAGAAAACTTGTTAACTCGATCTGCCAGCTTGAGATCGGCAACCACCTGCAGATGGTGGGCTGGGCGGCGCCTCTGTGGACTGCTGTGCCACATCCGCTGTGATGTCTGCCGGCTTCGCGTCCTTCGGCGCTGGGCTCACGGCTTCATCTGATGGCTCGACCCGGGGCACTGCTGGCTCTGCATCGACTGCAGCTGCTGCCGAGCCTGCATTCACAGATTGCTGCGCCAGCTCCGCCGTGATGTCCGCCGGCGTCACGTCCTCGCCTGTGGGGGGTGCAGCATCTGTCGCTGCAATGCTGTCACTACCTGTCGCTGCCTCGTCTGCTGCCGCTGCTGAGCCCGCCTCCACAGACTGCTGCGCCACCTCCACTGTGCTGTCTGCCGACATCGAGTTCCCAGCTGCAGGAGGGGCGGCCTCTGCTTCGATGCTGTCCTCAGCAGGCTCTGCATCGTCCGCTGCCGCTGCCGAGTCCGCTTCCAGTGCGAATGCGTCAGGCTGCGCTGACTCTGCTGCTGCAACTGCCTCTGCTGCAGTGTCATGTGGCTCTGCCTCGTCTGCTGCTGCTGCTGCTGCTGCTGCTGCTGCTGCTGAGTCCGCCTTCAACGCAAATGCATCAGGCTGCGCTGGCTCTGCTGCTGCAATCGCCTCTGCTGCACCACCATCTGGCTCTGCCTCGTCTGCTGCCGCTGCTGCAGTGTTCGTTTTCAAGGCAAATGTGCCAGGCTGCACTAGCTCGGCTGGTGCGACTGCCTCTGCTGCGCTGGCGTCTGGCTCTGCCTCATCTGCTGCAAAAGCCGAGTCTACCTCTGCCTTGAAGTCGCCTGCCTGGCCATCCAGCACTGCAGCCATCTGGGCGGGCGTGGCGCCAAGACCTGCAGGGCAATGCGATGAAATGCCTATCACACAGCTGCAGAACAGTTCATTGTGCATATAAACCCTCTCGCCACACTGTCCACTTCCCATATGCCATGCACTGAGACGGATAAGTGATCACCTGCAGCTGCCTGGGTCAGGCTATCTGCCGGATCCGTGTCACTGAGAGCGTCCAGAGTCTGCGTGGCCGCGGCGCCGCTGCTGCCCAACTCGGCATCCGCATCCACAGATGCCAGCTGCGCCATGCCGTCAGGCTCGAAGGTGGGCGCGAGTGGCGCATTGTCATCCACATTGGCGGCGGCTAGTGGATCTGCAGCGGCATTTGTCACGGCTCCCTGGTTTTCCAGCTCTGCAGTGCCAGACCTGCAGCACAGGGAGCACAGTCACTCTGGTCAAATGTAAGGTTGCTGGCGACACTGGCGACAACTGCTTGTGAGTGATGGCTTGGTTCCCAAATGGTCACAATGACATATGTCATTCTGGCAGCAGAAGCCCTGAGAAGGCAGGTGGGTTCCTGCACACAAAGCAGCGTGGTTTGTGCCAACACAGAAGTCGGGACCATATCAAGCAGATTCACCCTGGCAGCCCAGAGCCGGTGTTGATCAGCTCGGCTGCCGAGGCATCCCTGCCGCCCCCGCCGAACTCATTGCCGTCTGCAGAGACGTACTCCTGCTCAGCTGTGGCGCTGTTGACACTGCCAAAGTCGTCGATGTCTGCAGAACTCATTTCTTGTTCAAGGCGCGCAAGTTCCTCCTCGTCAATCTCCAAATCGTCGACTCCATCGACTTGGTACGACTCCTCTGCAACTGCCATCGATGCCGTGCTGTCGTCTGCAAGCTCACCCTGCAGAGGTGTACACATGCAAACGTAACACGATATGGAGATGCTGCTGAGTAAGACAGGTGTCAGGATGACTTTTGCATGCAGCAAATGTCTGCATGCAAGCTTGCCAGATGTGGCACACACTGATGTGGCTGCTGTGGTAAATGCCATACAACTCATTGCGCGCAAATCAATTGGGTGCACGTCACAATGAAACGCACCAGCTGCTCCAAATCCCGATCCGCTGCGGAGCCGTCGCCAGGCGCCATGGGGGTCAGACTGGCAGCGTCAGCCGCGGCCGCCGCCTCCGCAGCCGCCAGCTCGTCCTCATCTTCTTCCTGCTGCTACAGAAGCCATATCAGATGCAGCAAGAACCTTTTGTGATGAAATTGTGCATGTAATGAAGGGGGACATATGTACTTGCAACAAGAGGGATACAAGTGTCATGAGCACAGCGAGCGCACCAGTGGCAGGGGCGGCGCGTCTTCGTCCTCAACGGAGAAGCCCTCTGTGTACCGTGCGAAGCGCTCCGCTGCCGTCTCGTCACTCCTGCCTGGACGCATCCAGCTTGCATCCGACTCATCTGCGCCTGGCACAATGAGCTTTTACGAGGGTCGACAGGACCTGTCACGGTGCATTTGCCTCCTCTGTACAACCTTGCGTTATTGCTGTCTGCACAGAGGTACGCTTTGGCTGCCTGACACAAACCAATGCAAGCTTGTCGCCATCACAGCCGAGCAGACAGCACCTGCTTCGACGGCATCGGGCTCGTCCAGCCAATCACGACCACGCTCACCGCCAGTGGTGCCGGTGCGGCTGCGGCCACGGGCAGCGATGTCCTGCATGACCTGTGTTCACCACACAAGCCTGCCCTTGCAGCTGTAAAACATATGAGTGACAGGCTTCGATTGCTGGTGCACACCAATGACATTCTGTGACACGATTACATACTAAAGTAACAATCAGTCGTATTGGTGCTGCGAGCTTGCATGCTCAGCAGGCAGCTGTCAACACCAGAGCCACCAGAATGTGACCCCGGGAAAGCCTTGTGCACCTGTGCGGCGCCCGGCATATCGCCAAAGTCGTTCTCGAACTGGTCCTCCACTGCATCGTCCTCGTACTCGGTGTCTAGTAGATCGTCCACATCCCCCTCGTCCTGCACCTGCAGCATCACAACTGGGTTCGCGGGTGAAGTGCTGCCGGTTCAGGCACTACCAGCGTCTCTGTTGCAAATAAACACATGAGGGCTGGAGTTGCGCCGCATATGTCAGCATAGCATACATTCAGGCACCATACATGGGTTGTGAGGACTGCAGCATCGGGATGTCGATGCTGAGCATTTGACGACAGTGCTGAAGAAGTGCCTGAAGGTGTGCAAGCCAGCGCACCACTTCGAAGTCGTCGATGCTCTCGTCCGGCGCGATGACACTGCTGCGGCCTGTCGGCGGCACGGCAGGCGCTGCTGCCATGGCCGTGGGCAGGCTGGGGTCCACCACTCCATCATACTCATCGACATCATCTGCCCAGCGCCTGCAACAGAAGCACTGCTGCTGTGGTAGCTGTGCCAATGACGATGCTGATGACACAGTACATCGTTCCTGCAGCCCGAAATCATGGAAAGGCAATCACTTATATCACAGTTCTGTGTTGCAGCATTCCAGTACATCAGCTAGGACCCTGCCTGCTGCGGCGGGTCCGACGCCCAGAGCGCACGATGCCTTCGTCTTCAGCACCATCCAGCTGTCCCGGAGGCGGCTGCGGCTGCGCAGCGCTTCCGGCTGTGGGCATCGGGTCTGCTGTGCTGGGTGCTGGCGGTGCTGCAATGCTGGCAGCGCCGGCTGCACCGTCGGATGCGGCTGTTGCAGGTTCTGCTGTGATTGAGGTACTGCCGGGCTGCGAGCTCTGCTGCATTGCGCCCCACAGGCGCTCTGCCAGGTCGCCCTTGTTGCCGGTTTTCGGCAGCCCGCGCTGCATCAGCAGCTCCTGGAGGGTGCCCTGTCGCAAAATCCCCGGCCTCAGTGTCATGTCAACAAGTTTGGTGCATGCTTCTGGCGATGTGCATGCCACCAGACATGTGCTGTCTCAGGTTCAAGATACGAGTTTGTACTGATGCCGGGCATCATCAGCCAGCAAGATGGCACCTTCTTCATATGCTTCAGCTGGGTCAGGGACGTGATGCTCTGCTCTGTTGCCTCTGGTTCCTCCTGCTCGTCTTCTGCAAGGGCATCAGCATCGGTGTTCGTCTCGTTGCTGTCATCCTCTGGCATGCCGTCTGCGTCCGCCCTGCTGGCCCCCGTCTCCTGCTTGCACAGATGATGTCAATAATCCGTCAGATATCCATGCATGCATGCATGCGTCCAGTGTGCACAGCACTTCTTTGCAGTCGAAGCACGCCATACACATGTGAGCAGCTTACTTCAGCATCGGCAGACAGCGCTGCCCACAGGCGGTCCACCAGCACCGGCTTTGTGCCAGACGTGTCCAGGCCGTGCATTTTGAGCGCCTCCTGTACTTGCGGCTGTAGGCAGGGGTGCAGGAAGTTCAGCACTCGATCAATGTCCATCAGGTCATGGCCGGTCCTTGCGACATGCAACGTGATGGTGCAGCACAAGAGTGCAGCCGCCTTCATTTGGCTCTGCTTGCCTTGGTCATGCGTCGCACGGCTGTGACGGTGAGCGGCTCCTCAGCTGCCCCTCTGCTGCCAGTGCCGGTGGTGGCTGCTGCCACTGTCAGACGCAGTCCAGCTCTGCCAGGCAGATGTCGGATTGGCCGTTGCTGTATTACCGACCGCAATGTGATCCGAGCCGCAGGCTGCAGCGGCACCAGCCTCCCTGACATGGCGGCAGCAGCATGGCATCTGTGCCTTGGACGCACTGAATCTGGCACCAGGCGTACAAGACGAGCATGCAAGCTCGTTGCTGCTGGTTGCAATTCCATCGTCAGTCCTGCAGGAGCGATACACCCAGATTGAGCAAGCCGCACGGACATATACATTGAAATGCTGGGAAGCTGATGAGCTGCAAAGGTCGCGATTATACGACGCCCTGTTATATGAGCTTTATGGTATACGCTCTAGCGGTAGTGGGTACAACTTCACCCAAGGCCAATGGTTGTCAAGTTGCTTGTTGGGATTGCTTCTGCACGGGGAGCTCCCTCGGTGGGCGTGATGTGGGGCACGACCCTCACCTGGATGCTGGATGGTTGCCTTCAGCACAAAAATGTGTGTTACATCCGACTTGGTGCGGTGCTGATCAGCTTTCGTTCAGCGTGGGCGTGTATGCAGCAGTGTCAGCCTGCCCGGCCCGACGCTCGGCATCAACGACAAAGCCGTTCACTTGCAGATCTTCTTCTCGATACCCACACTGGTCGCAAAGGCTGATTTGAGACGCAGCGTCAATGAATGTTCAAATGATCAGTATTGATGTCCACTCCTCGACATGAATTTGTCTTCTTGCCAGGCCAGCAACCATCACCCTTGCGCATGGCCAAACGCCATTTCAGCGTTTGCAGCATCATACAGCCACTGGCCTTGTACAGCATTCTTGCTGGACCGTCCCACGTGTTGCTGGCGCTGAGTTCGAAACGGAAAACCTGCGAGAGTGCTGATCTTGAGGGTGCTTCGTGAGTTCATTAGGCAACATATGGGCCTCATCTAAAGCTTCAGCTGTCACAGCGAGCCATTTGTGATCGTCTGATCTCAAGGTCATGCTCGTCCTAGTATTCCATCAACAACCTGCAGCCTCATGAGCAAGGCGCCAAGCAAGAAGGCGCTTGCTGAAGCGGGCCGGCGGAAGGTGCATCCTCTTCGCCCATATTATAACACGCATGGCGTGTGTTGCATTAGACACTCACGTATCGTCTGTGTGGACTGATCGTCTGGCAACTTGACGTCATCTCTGGGACCAGCACATTGACTCAATGCCGTTTGGCGTGCAGTTGGAGGCATTCAGGCGGGCGAAAGCGGAAGGCACAGGAGCCAAGAAGACCAAAGCTGCTGCTGCGCCTTTCGCAGACAGTGACAGTGCATCTGCTGAAATTGTGCTGCCCGCTACTGGACCACTCACAGCTGCCGCCGATGCAGAGCCGGCCCCAAATGGTGACTGCACACAGCTGGCCGCGCCGGCGGCATCTACAGCTGAAGCTCAGCAGCACGCGCCACAGCAACCGCCGGAGGCAGCATCTCCTGCCCCTGTCGAGGGCAGTGGCGCACCTGCAGCCGGGGCTGCAGTTCCAGCGGCCGTGCCACCCGCTCCCGTGGCGCCTGTGCATGCACACGCGGTAACGCCCCGGGATGGGGCCGCAGCAATCGCCAGTAGTGGCGCATTCCTGCTGCCAGTCTCCAGGCCAGATCATCCTACCGCTGCAGGAGCGCCGCCACGGCCCGCCTGGCTGCCTCCGTCCCGGCCCCAGGCAGCACAACCCACCGCCATTCAAAGCAGGTCAACAGCAGCCTCGGGGGCGAGTGCCATCAGCAGCTCATGGCTCCCACCACCTGACGCTGCGACTGCGCATGGCGCGGCTGCCCTGCAGACCCTGCCGCTACAGCCAATGGACTCGCCAGCTGTTGTGGATGGAATTGTCGCAGCTACCGGCAGCGCCAACAGTCTGCCAACCGACCCAGCAAGCAGCATGCTGGCCACACAGTCTCCTGGGCAGGCCCCACCGTCGCTGGACGCATCGCCATCGTCGCCGCCATCTGCAGAGCAGGAGGCGGCAGCAAAAGCCGCGCTGCGTGCCTCATTTGAGGCGAGCCACAGCCCGTTCATCGCCTTGAGCCGCACCACCAGCGGCAAGGCAAGCTCGATCAGCGCCGCCATTGAGAGCGCATCTGCTGACGGCGCCGGCACTGACAGCAGACGACCCAGCGGGACGCTGCTTGCCGAAGCTGCATCCCGCCTGTCCGGCTACAGCACCACAGGCGAAGGTGAGTGGGTTGTCAACTCATTGCACATCTCCCCTCGATCTGCCGCAGGATGCAGGCCTCCCACACTTCTCAAGTCTGTGCATTTTGGCTGGGAAACTGATCACCAGCAGCATTGTGGGCCTCAGTCTTGCTTATGTGGTGAGCTGTTTTGTGTGCAGATTCGCAGCTGATTCCCTCCAGCAGGCCTGCTTCAGCTGCTTCGTCCGGCGCTGGGCGTGCAGCCTCACCATCGATGCTCAGCGGCTCCAAGCAGCCCTGGTATGCCAAGCTGTTTGCGCCCCAGCCAGCGGGGGGAGACACCGCCCGCGGCAGTCCAGCCTCAGCTGTGGCCAGCTCTCCTGAGCCCCCTCCGCCAACACAGCCTGATGCGGCGGCGCTGGCTGGCAGCCCCGCAGCGGCAGATGCAGTCGACACAGTGGAGCCAGCTGCAGCGCTGCCACAGAGAAACGACGGCAGTGGTGGTCAAGCAGCGGGTGCCGCTGCGGACCTGGGCAGCGCACTGGAAGCGTTCATGGGCAGTGACGACGACGATGGCCCACTGCCAGGCCCCAATCGACAGCCTACTGGCGAGGCTGCACAGCGGCTACCTGCGGCCGTGGCTACGGCCCCGATGCAGCCGTCGGTGGTGGCCGTCCCTCCCGGCAGCAGCGGCTACGGTGTCCTTGCCGACGGCTACCTGGGGGCGGCGGGCGGCACTGAGCCCGCGGCTGCGGCCGGCGTTGCTGTGGGCAGTGCGCGGCCAGCTGGTGACGGCCCTGGGGCAGGTGCCAGCGCGGTGGAGGCGCCGGTGTCAGTGGCAGCGGGAGCCGCGGGCAGCGCAGCGGCAATGACCAGTCTCAGGCTTGGCCGTCCAGTCAGTTTTCAGGTAGGCAGCATTCCAGCTCGAGACAAATGGAGATCATCATGGCTTTGAGAGCTCCTGCTGGGAGCCAGGACTGCAACAGCAGGAGGTGATCACATGCAACAATTAGCCGCATGTCCTTATTTTGCAGGACTGGGCAGGCAATCAACAGCTGCAGCGAGGCCTGGGGTCCCCGACCAGCAATGACTCCAGTCCACTGCGCAAACAGCGCAGTGAGGCCCGAGAGGCGTCAACAGGCAGGTCCACTGCCACAGGGCATCCACAGCCACAGCCTGTGGTGTCAGCAGCGCAGCAGCCATGGCCCTGGGAGCACACATCGCACAGCAGGCCCAGCGAACAGTCGTCCTCCACCTCTGCTATCTCGCCTGGCGGCAGCAATGGCCACAGCGCACTGCCTTCCAGATCCCAGAGCGATGCAGCGCTGCAGCGCCTGCCTGCCCTGCAGCCGCCATGGTCACATCAGGCCACAGCAGAGGCACAGCCAGCAGATCCACAACATGCGGCTGTTGCCGCCGAGGAGAGTGAAATGCCTGGTGATGCCACCGGTGCTGCAGGTGATCATTCTGCCCTTTTGTTTGCAGAGCTCCACGATGCCGTCAATCTTGTTTCACGGAATTGGCAGCAGCGTGGCACATCTGCGATTGGTAATTTTGTTGCTGGCTTTTTTGTCTGCATGTCCTGCTGGCCCTCTCGCCTTCACGCCCTCGTCCTTCATGCATCGAAAGACTCCATCCAGTGATAGCATTTTATTTCACGAGCAGGCAAGATCAGCCAAGAGAGCAGCGCAGCAGAGCCGGCAAGCAGCGCAGCATCCGAGGACACCCCGCAGCCTGCACCGCCGCCAAAGCACAGCGCCTCTGCGGCCCTAGCGAATGGCATATCGGCCTGGCTGACGGCGCCCTCGACTCCAGAGGCATCCACAGCCGGTGTGCTGACTGTCATCACCCCCAAGTGCATTACTGCCCTGGCACACTGCTCTTGTTGCCGCGATACGGCCCCCGCAGGCTGTACTTGATTGCCCGTCCACAGCGGAGATGTCCTCGACATCCAAGAATGACATGGTGAACATTTCGCATGACGTCATGAGACCGTCTGTGACATGTCTGGGACATTCTGTTGTTGCGGCTGCTGCAGACGCGGGCCGGCCGGCACCTGACAGGTCGACGGCTTTCCTGCAGGAGTTGGCGGCCTCCGGCCCAGCTTCCGGTGAGGGCTGCAAGCCAGCATCGTCACTCCTCTCTGCAGACACTCATTTGACTTACTGAATGCTCTTTGCAGGTGAACCTGCAATACGAGGTGTTCTGCTCGTGTGCAGTTGCTCTGCCGCTGCCCTGACTTGCTGTCAAAAGCTGTAGTGTTCTGGCACGTGCGCTTGTCACATGCAACCATGTGCACTTCCCACAGGTGGGGAGGGACGCACAGCGGCAGCTCTGCGGGAGCACATCGACCAGCTCACGCGTGAAGCCTTCGAGCTGCGGCGCGGCCTCACACAGCAGGTGTGCATCCTTAGCTGACCTTGGTGGTCCACCTGAGGGTTGCTCATTGTCACCGGACTGCATGATGTCCGTTGCATCAATGTGTGTGAACAAGGCCAAATCAGTGATGCATTTTGATCACCTGTGCAGGCGGATCTGACATCCACACTGGCTGCCGAGAATGCAGCGCTGGCAGAAGACTTCAACCGGGAGGTGAGGCTGCCTGACACAGCTGCATCAGTAGGGATGTAAGGTTCTGCTGTACATCGCACATGCACATTCACTGCACGTTCAACCCAGTCAACACATGTGTATTGCTGCTGTGCAGAAAGAGCGAAATCAGGAGCTGGAGGCCGATCTCGGGCAGCTGCACAGCGAGGTGGCGGCGCAGAGCATGGCTTTGGAGGCGCTGGCCGCAGAGCGCGATGCTGCCCGAGCAACCGCCCGCGAGGCCAGCGACCGCGCCAAGGTGTGATCGCCCTGCTGACGGCAACAACTTGACATCCCTGGATCTGCAGTGCATCCCTCGCCATAGCTGCCTTCGCAATGCTCGTGCTGCAGGCGGCTGCCACAGACTGCCGTGACGCAGCAGCTGTGTCGAACCTGGCACAGAGCACAGACTGCTGTATCTATTCCAGTACAGGCGCTCGCAGCTGAAGTGGTGGCGCTGGAGGAGGCTCGCATTGCAACACGTGCCGCCGAGCTGCGTGCCTCGGCGGCCGCCAGAGACGCCAGCGAGCAGGCGCAGACGTCGCGAGCACAAGTGGCCCGCCTCGCCAGCGAACGGGAGACTCTGGCCGCTGCCGTCAGCTCGCTGCAGGTGCTGCAAACATGCGCTCGTGCTTCCCCTCTCAATCTCGACTTGTTTTCCATCAGTTGATGGCGTCTGTCACTCTTGACTTGCGGCAATTGATCATGCGTTCCGCCAGACCGGTGCAATCCTCGAGCCGCTGCCACCCACAGGCTGGCAAGTGCTGATGGTGCAGCAGATATCTGTTGCAGTGCAGTGTGCAACTGACATTTTGACTTGACAGTATGTTCAGCCCTGCTAATGATCCTCATTCCTGTCTCTGCAGGCCGAGAAGCAAGCGCTGCGGGTGAAGCTGCGAAGGGCTGGCGGCAGCGTGGACGCAGCCGCTGCTGCAGCCGCGGCGGAGGCGCAGCAGCCTGAGCTGCAGCAGCCCCAGCCGCATCTGCAACCGCAGCCGCTGGCGCAGTCGCCGCCACAGCAGCAGGCACAGGCGCAGCCCCAGCCAGAGCCACAGCTGCCAGCTTCACGAGCAGCAGACTTGCAGACTGAGTCCACCGGAGCTGCGATAGGGGCTGAGCCTGCAGCAGCATCTGCCGCTGCGCGGGAAGTGCCGTCCGATTCTGTTCTGGAAACCAGCGCATCCGCAGCTGAAGCGCGGCCAGCACATGTGGGCATGGTAGCAGCAGGCACGCTGGCGCAGCCAGCAGTTGCACAGGAGCCTGATGTGCCGCCGGACCATGTGAGGCACAGCCGCCGCATTGCAGCAGCGTCGGCTGGCGCTGCGCACGCGGCACAGACTGCAGCACAGGGCGCGAAAGCGGCGGGCCCGGCTGTGGCGGTGCTGCAGCAGCTGCTGCCCTGGCGGCTGGCACTGGCAGATCAAGCGGCACTTGAGGCCCCCGCAGGCAGCTCAGCAGGCGGTGTGCCGGCTGACGAGGCGGCCCGAGCGGTGGCGCAGCGGCAGGCTGCGGCCCTCGCGGCCATCACCCGCATGGTGCAGCAGCTTGCGGACGAGAAGCGCAGCTGCCTGGCCGCCTTGGAGGCGCAGCAGGCAAGCCGCGCCTAGGCCGAAGCTGTACCTCTTGGCATGCAGACAAGCCCACACCCATGACAGCATGACAGCAGCCTGAGGGAGACGCCTGAGAATTGGACGCTGAATGGTTGCACAGACGGTAAGCTTGTCTCCTGGATGCAGGCGGAGATCGCGGAGGCGCGCACGGCCGCACGGGACGCCCGCAAGAAGCTGGTCGCCACGCAGCAGCGGCTGGAGCTCGCCGTCGGGCGCAATATGCTGCAGCACGGCCTCAATGGTGTCAACGGCGTCATGCCCGCCAGCGCTCCCGCATCCCCGGCCCAGCAGCTGCGGCCGCCGCCGCGTCCAGGTGTTTGCCAGGCACCTTTCAGTGGTGCTGTTGCATTGTTTGCATGCGTTGTCCCTCCTGCAGCATACGACTCGTGAGATCATGAATTTCTGCATGCAGGCATGACTCGACGTGTACTGATACGGTGTTGCACATGCCTGCAGGGAGCCCGCAGCCCCACTTCAACTGGCTGAACAATATTGCTGCGCCATCGGGCAAGCAGCGGCGCACGCTGTTGTAGGTGGTCGAGGCACGGAACACGCTGCACATCTGTAGCAGCAGTACTGCTTATTAGCTTTGGTCTGTCGAGCACTTGGACGGTGCATGCCTGATCTGTTGGCAAATGGCCAGGAACGCTAGGACAGAGAGTGAGAAGAAATCGCTGAGCTGGGTCCTCATTGTAAGTCGGGTGATTTTTATGAATGCTACCAGGGTTTGCTGAAGTACTGGAGGCGTCGCTGCGCCGTGCCACCACCTCGCCGTGTTTGCACCACTGGCCAAAGTTTTGTCCCGTCGCAAGCGAGCTGGGCCAGGAAGCAGTGGTCGCACGGGTGGTGCGCGTCAGGAGCCATTCGCTTAAGCAGCTGCTGCCGCTGCGGCTGCGCGGGGTGTGACAGACACGAGCACAGGGCATCACAGACGTTGCAGCCATGGGGCTCACGTTCACGAAGCTCTTCGCCCGGCTGTTCTCCAAGAAGGAGATGCGGATCCTGATGGTGAGCTGCTGGCATGCATCCGTGCCTCCGTCGCGGGCTTGGCGCAGCTGTTTGAAGGGGTTCGCTTGGAACTGGCAGGCGCCCAGGTGGAGTGTCATACTAGTGGCCTGCTGGTGCAGCCGTATGGTTATGTTGCGACCATGTGCGTGTCGCTGACCAGCTCTGTGGGGCCTCTGAGGCTGTTGAGGCTACAAGCTGTGTCAGTTCTGATGAGATCCACAAGCAGCTGGTCACTCGATTGCAGCTGACCTCTTTCGCGCGGTTGTGGCTTTGCAATGTGCCTCACTACTGGCAGCTCGCTGTTGCAGTGTCTGAGGACCCAGGCTGTTGTGCTTTGTTCTGTGTTGTGATGGATCCCAGCAGCACTGACTTGTTCGAACGGGCCATGGCCGTCGAGTGCGGTCCACCGGCAGATGTATGGTAGTTGTTTCACAGGCGTTCATGCAGAGACTCTTTTTTGTCCTGCTGAGAAGCAGAGTTGCATCCGCAGGTGGGACTGGATGCGGCTGGTAAGACAACGATTCTGTACAAGCTGAAGCTGGGCGAGATCGTGACCACCATTCCCACCATTGGTGAGCGACCTTGCAGCCCGCAAACTGGACAGAAATGTCAGTCATGGCCGCACACACTCGCGTTACCCGCATGACGCAGTCAGAGGCGCAACCACAGCTCATGAAGAGGCTTCCACTTCCATTCTGATTTTCTGACCCTGCAGTGTTGACATCCTGCAGGCTTTAACGTGGAGACGGTGGAGTACAAGAACATCAGCTTCACGGTGTGGGATGTGGGAGGTCAGGACAAGATCCGGCCGCTGTGGCGCCACTACTTCCAGAACACGCAGGTGATTGGTGCTACTGTCAGATCAGTTGGGTATTTAGCAGCAGGTCGGTTGCAGCTTGTGCAGCGCCCAGTCGCGCTTCTGGAATCAGGTCAGTGCAGCGCATGCAATTTCAGATTGCCAATCATCACGTGGTAGTGCTGATCATCGCTGTCATTCTTTGCGCAGGGCCTCATCTTCGTGGTTGACAGCAACGATCGCGACCGCATTGGCGAGGCCCGTGATGAGCTGCACCGCATGCTGAACGAGGTGATGGCCTTCATAAACTCCAGCAAAGCCCTGTGCCCTCTCTGTCACTAGCTGGTGATACTGTGCCACCTGGCGTCGTCACAGCCCTTCCTGAGCTGCCGACCCTGAGTGTGCGTCACTTGCCCCTGCATGTCACTGATGACACTTCCTTGCAACTTCCTTGCAACATGACACGCTGTGGCACGCTCCTACCTAGCGAGCTGCCACATGCTGTGCGCTGCCCTCATCCACAATCAGTCCATCTTAGCGGCATGTTATGAAGCTGCCTGGCGCCGAGAACATGATGCCAATTGCGAATGTTTCATGATGCTGAGCTGTGGATCGAAGCACTGTCTGCAGGAAAACAAGTTGCGCAACGGGGTGTTGCTGGCAGATCAGACCTGTCAAACACTGTAGCGCTGATGGGACAGCCCGTTTCTTGCACTGCTGATGTCCGAGTCTGTGCCAATCTTTTGCGCAGGACGAGCTGCGCGACGCGGTGCTGCTGGTGTTTGCCAACAAGCAGGACCTGCCCAACGCCATGAACGCGGCGGAAATCACAGACAAGCTGGGCCTGCACTCGCTGCGCCAGCGCCACTGGTGCGCCTCTGCGTCCTCAAATGCCCTGCTGCGTCCCACAGCTGAACAACTGCCCTTCCCTGCGCAGCCACATTACTTACAAGTTGAGCTCGCACTGCAGCAGTGCTGCAGGTGCGCCGGCACTCGCGGTTGCTGTTCTCGTGCGACCTCAGCCTCACTCTGTGCCACAAGCTGCTTGAGCACCCGGCGTCTGTGCACACATGCGACCGGGTTGCGACACACTAAGGTCTGCGATTGTCACTAGCTGAATCCTCTGCGCAGGTACATCCAGAGCACGTGCGCCACCTCAGGCGAGGGCCTGTATGAGGGCCTCGACTGGCTGTCCAGCAACATCGCCAACCGGACATGAGGCTGACCATGTCCCTCAAGGTGCAAAATCGCACAGAGATGCGCTCCACGCCGATTCACAAGTCCTGCCATCCTTTACTTTGTCTGCTGCGCAGCCCGTGATAGCGCTTCTGGGCGGTGTGCTGCAGGATGCCAAAATTTTTGCACTGCGCACGCCCTGCGACCAGGTGTATGCTGAAGAGCTTCGGACGATATTCGGACAGGCGGCGTTGTTCTGCGTCACTGGACTCTGGCGGTCTGCCCTTGCAGCCTCGAGCAGTAGTGACACATCGTGGCGGCACAGAACAGCCCGCAGAGTGGTCCCGCGAAGCTTTCAACGGTGCATTGCGGCGCACCTGTCTGGCACCGTGGGCTCACAGAGCGCTTGACTGTCCCCATTGCCTGTCTGTAATCGTTCCCAAAATGAATCCCCTGATGAAATGGGTACTGTACTCACAGTAAGTGGTCAAAATAATCGTTTCTTGGAGCCCAACGCCTTTTGTTGCCGTACAACATCTCAGGTTTCAAATCGGATCTGTACTGCAAAACTCGATTGCACGGTGTGTGGCAATGCCGGAATGGTACAACACACACCGCGCTGCCAAGCTGCGATCCGACCTCTCAGAATCATGATGAAACGTACCGCCGTGGTCAGCTGTGTTGTGGTGGCCCTGTTTATGACAGCTGTGGCCTTCGCGATACTCGGCGACAGCACGCCGGCTTGCAGCCGGCTGGGCTGGCTGCCAAATAGACAGTTGGCTGTTAGCTCTCAGCCTGCGCACCTCAGAGACCTATACATCCAGACAGTGAAGCATTCAGTGACCGGAATGCTTCTCCAGACTCCTGAGTACACAAATATGGGCCGCAAGGCAGATCTGGTGGAGGGGCCGTACCATCACGAGAAGAGGCTTGCGGGCTCGTCGTGGCCTGTTTACGGTGCGAATGTATGCTGGGTGGCGCGTCTCAGGAGCTACAAGCGTTCACCTGTAGTTCTGATGACTGCCCTATCACCGTGGATCAGACCCCACCCAAGTGCGATGCGCTGCGCTACAGGTCTGACGATGGCCGGCTTGAAGCGCATGGACAACATAGAGGAGCTGTGGAACCGCGTGCTGGCGGAGCAGGTGCCAGGAGACTTTGTGGAAACAGGTCTGCGGCCGCACGGCATGCTGCAATGCGTCCCCGTGCCTGCTTGCACTACAGCATACTCCGCCCGGATGATTCGCACGGCTCATCGACTGCGTCAGCTGGCATTCATTATCTTCTACTTATGTCTAAAACCCTGCAGGCGTCTGGCGGGGCGGCTCCTCGATATTCTCACGCGCGGTCCTGGCGGCACATGGCATCACAGACCGCAAGGTGATTGCTTGCTTTGCCTAGTCAATGAGCCATATCATGTCCACAGCGGGTTTCAAGTACTTTCAGCTGCATTCGCCACCTCGTTAATGTGATGGCACCCTTGTTAGCGCTTGCACGGCAGAACTTGCTCACACGCCAAGCAGGTGCACCTGGTGGACTCGTTTATGGGACTCCCAAAGAGCACCACGAAAGAAGACCCCGTTGACTGGTCGCATCTGGACTACGTGGCCGTACCCTATGATGAGGTGGTGGCAGCCTTCGAGCGATATGGCTTGCTTGATGACCAGGTGAGCGCGGCAGCTTATTGGCAACCCTGCTAATCACGACAGACACTGTGAGCATGAGCAAAGTGGTGGCGTAGTCACAACTCGCACTGCGAGTGATTGTGATGGCAGAATCGTCCTTTGGTTGAAATGCCGGTCGAGACGATGGCGACAGGTCTTGACCAGCCGCTCTGCAAAAGCATAGGTGCTCTTTCACAAAGGCTTCTTCCGCTACTCCATGCCGAGCTTCCGGGCGCAATACACCGACCCGATCGCCATCCTAAGGATGGACGGGGACCTGTACGAATCGACTATGGGTGCGTGATGCATTTCCTTGCGGCAACGTATGCGGTTGACCACCTGCATTGTTCATGTCTGCATGAGCAACCGTGACATGTTGTGCATCTTCCTTCATGTGCCAATTCGTGGTCGCCTTCTAAGCGACAAGCAGCACGCTGATGTCGTTCCATCCTTGGCTGCACGTAGATGTGTTGTTCAACGCCTATGAACATGTGCCAGTTGGCGGCATGGTCATTGTGGATGACTACAATGCGGTGCCAGAGTGCAAGAAGGCCATTCATCAATTCTTCGACATGCACGGCGGAGCAGAGGAACTGGTGAAGATCGATGACATCGCCGTCTGGTGGCAGAAGACCAAATCAGTGCCGCTGCAGCATCAATGGTATCGCGAATTCAACACCTCCAGGACATCAGAGACGTAACTCTGCGATGCACTCCGTCAGGATGATGCAACACGATTGCACTGCATGTGAACTCATGGGGACTTGAGGCAGAAGCAACACAGACTGGAGCTACAATTTCATAGAAGCATGGTGTGTAATCTATGATGGCGTGCGACTTCGCAGATTTCGTCGTTTATACAGCTCGAATACACGAAACATCACTAGCTCACAGCTGTGATGTCCACTCATGTCGTCTCGAGGCGCAGCAATGACAGAGTCTGATTGCCTCGAGCACCAAGAGTGCGTGCGCATGCATTGTGAGACACTTGTCTGACATGCATCGCCAGGATGCTGTGGGGCGACTGGCGAACGCTTCGACTCGAGATGAATGCGACATCATGGAGTACTTCTGTCAACTGTAACTCGTGTGCGGCAGGATGCCGAAATTCCTGCACTGCGCACGCCCTGCGACCATGCGTCTGCTGAAGCGCTTTGACCATAGACTCAGGGAGGCGGTGCTGTCTTCGTCGCTGGACTCTGGCGGTCTGCCGTGCAGCTTTGCAGATAGTGCCACAGTGTGGCAGCACACAAAAACTGCAAACAGCCCACAGAGTTGCCCCTTGACCCTTTCAATGGTGCAGTGCGACGCACCTTTCTGGCGCCGTGAAGTCATAGAGCGCCTGACTGTATGTATTGCCTGTCTGTAATCACTTCCTCGAGCTGTGCACCCACCAACAATGTAGCCTGCCCCTCTGCAGATGTCGTACAACACAGATCACACACACCGCGTTGCCCCGATCTCACATGTTCACACAGATTTTCTACTGCAGGACTCGATTTCAAGGTGTGCAATCGAGCAAAGCATGCGTTACCACACACACCGCACTGTCGAGCTGTGAGCTGACCTCTCAGATCAGGAATCGTGATGAAACATATCACCGTGGTCAAGTATGTTGCGGTGTGCATGTTCTTGGCAGCTGTGGCCTTCGCCGCATTTGGCGGCAGCATGCCGGCTTGCAGCCGGCCGGCTCGGCTGCCAAGCAGGCAGCTGGCTGTCAGCCCTCAGCCTGCGCACCTCAGAGACCTGTACATCCATACAGTGAAGCATTCAGTGACTGGGATGCTTCTCCAGACTCCTGAGTACAAGGGTTTCGGCCCTAAGGCAGAGCTGGTGGAGGGGCCATACGACCACGAGAAGAGGCTCTCGGGCGCGTCGTGGCCTATATACGGTGCGATGGTATGCTGAGCGGCGCACGACAGGAGGCACACACACTCACCCCTTCATCTGATGGCTGGTCTATCCCCGTAGGATCATATCCCAATAAAGTGGGATGTGCCGCAATGCAGGTCTGACGATGGCCGGCATCAAGCGCATGGACAACATAGAGGAGCTCTGGAACCGCGTGCTTGCGGAGCAGGTGCCAGGAGATTTTGTGGAAACAGGTCCGCGGCCGCGCAGCATGCTGCAGTGCGTGCCCCTGACTGCTTGCACTACAGTAGACTCCACTCGGATGCTGCGTCCGCCTCAGTGAATGCATCCTCTGGCAATTGTCAGCTTCTACTCTGCTTGCACATCCTTCAGGCGTCTGGCGGGGAGGCTCCTCGATTTTCTCACGCGCGGTCTTGGCAGCGCATGGCATCACAGACCGCAAGGTGATTGATTGCTCTGCACAGCCCAAAATCTTGCCTAGCCAATGACGCCATGCCATGCCCGCAGCGATTTGCAAACACATCCGGTTCCATTCGCCACCTCGTTGATGTGATTTGTGCAAGATGAGCTGTGATGGCGTTGATCAAGTACCTTGTCAACGGTTTGTTTGCAAGACTTGCTCATACGCCAAGCAGGTGCACCTCGTGGACTCGTTCATGGGACTCCCAAAGAGCACCACGAAGGAAGACCCCACTGACTGGTCGAGGCTGGACTACATCGCCGTACCCTATGATGAGGTGGTGGCAGCCTTCAAGCGATATGGCTTGCTTGATGACCAGGTGAGCGTGGCAGCACATTGGCGGCCTGATGACAGATACAGCGAGCATGCATGAAATTGTTGGCATTGTCACTCGACTGGCGACTGCCTGCGGCGGTAAAATCGTGCACCACCTGGATGATTGCAATACAGTCAGCCGACGATCAGGCTTGATCAGCCGTTGTGCACCCAAACAGGTGCTGTTTCACAAAGGCTACTTCCGTTACTCGATGCCGAGCTTCCGGGCGCAGTACACTGACCCCATTGCCATCCTCAGGATGGACGGGGACATGTTTGAATCGACAATGGGTGCGCGACATGCTTCCCTGTGACCCTGTGTGGGGTTTCCCAGTTGCACTGTTCATTTCCGCACCAGCATCCCTGACAACCTGTGTAGCTGCTGATATGTGCCGTCTGGCAAGCACAATACGATCAACAAGGCGCAATCTCATCCTGGTGTCGCCGCTTGGCTGCATGCAGATGTGTTGTTCAATGCTTATGAACATGTGCCAGTCGGCGGCGTGGTCATCGTGGATGACTACAACTCGGTGCCAGAGTGCAAGAAGGCCATTCATCAGTTCTTCGACATGCACGGCGGAGCAGAGGAACTTATAGACATCGATGGTCTTGCCGTCTGGTGGCAGAAGACCAAGTCATTGCCACTGCAGCATCAATGGTACCACGAATTCAACACCTCAAGGGCATCAGAGACCTGACAGCGCACGGCACTCCACCAGTGATGCAGCATGTTTGCACTGTGACGCATGAACCCATGGGGAATTGACTGGAGGCGTAATCACTACACAACCATGTGGTGTAAAAACTGATGGGGACGTGCGACCTCACATGGATGGTCCTTCTATGTTCACAACCTGATCTCACGTCCTCCATGCTGCATTATATAAACAAGATCGTCACGCAGACCCCTCCTGAATCCTAGACACTGAATCCGATCCAACCTCTCCACTCCAGAATGTTACCACGCTGGGGAGTTTGACAAGCTAATTCACAAAAGCAAATCGCGCATCCTGTGTACTGCCCACGTCAGCTTCTTGCCGACATATCCATTTCTCAGGTGCTGAACTTCCACGATTGGCGGAATTACTTTCAGCACAGGGTCGTATGGCACGACAGCAGCGCTGAAGAACCCCTCTGGAACATCTAGCAGCTGCAACATTGCGGCAGACCTGCAGCAGGCACATGTCATGCATGGAGGTCGAGGCACAGCTAGTAGGCGACACACGGCGTCCACACGAGACCTCGACCAGGACGCACATGCAGCAGGACTTTTAAGGGGCTGCATGCTGAGCTCCCCACCTTTCAGGAGACGACCAGAAGGTCATGCCGTCGCCAAGGTCATCGCCCTTGCGTGCCGCTTCGGCAGCAGCCTTGTTCCAATGCGGGCTGGCCATGAATGCAGCCAGCTTGGCCGACGTGGCCGCCCACACCCCGGCATAGGTGTCCTTCAGAGCCAGGTAGTGTTGGTGCACGCAGCCGGCGGGCTGCTCTGTCATTGCCCACCATGTCTCCGAAGCATTGACCAGCCGGCATGCACGGTCACCCGGCACAGTCAGGTGGACCACTCGCGGCCAGTCCGTGACGTTGACCTGGTGAATCACGTCGAGCGCTATCGCCTCCCCGGTGACATGGTCCAGCTCGGTCCGCATGAAAGCGCGCTGGAAGCCCAATGGCTCCAATGCCGCGGCATCACGGGCCCAGGACTGCATGGCCGGCCACGTGATCTCCTGGTCGTCCTCCGTGTACACAAATGACGTGAATTTGCCTGCAGTGATGACAGGAGGTGCTCAGCACACGGACTGCATCGCCGCGCCAAAACAATTGCAAATGCCGCTCATAGCACCCCGCACCTGAGCGGACGGCTTCGCCGAAGATCTCCCGATGCTTCCACAGGAGGGCGTACTTCTCATCTTCCAGCGCTTCGGTGTAGCGGCAGACATGCACTTGGGGCAGCGCCCATCTGCTAAGCACATGCTGGAGCGCGTCCGGCTGATTGGTGATCACGCAGAGGTGGACCCGTGTTTGCCACTGCAAAATCGCAAGGACTGCCTGCATTAGACGGTACAGATGTCGTTTCTGGTCAGTTCTGACTCGCGAGGCTGCTAATGTTGCCACGCAATTGGTGGTTACCCCGTTGAACACAGTGCTTTCACCCTGACGAACGCCAGACGCACCGCTTTGAGGTGCACCAGCTTTTCCACATTCCAATTGAAGACTATCCCAGCGAAAACATGTGCAAGCAGAGCAGATTCTGCTGCCGACTCTGCTGGCTGATACCCAGAGTGACTGAGCCGCTTCAGTATCAAGCCGGTGTGTTCCCTGCTCAGCAAAATCAGCGCCACAAGTGCCACTGCTGTAATTAGCGCGCAAGAGAAGGCAAATGCTCGTGTGACAGCGGCAGAACCGCAACCGCTCTGCTGTCTAGACTTCATGCCTGTACTTGCCGCCGGTCGTCATCAGTGCATCGTGCTTTCCTGACGGCAGTGACGCATCTGCTTGCGAATCTATGAGAAGAGACGCCATCCGAGCTGTGGCGAGGCTGATGGGTAGAACGCGACAGGTGGTCAGAGGATCGCATCGAGCCGCGTCTCATGAGATCTGCTGTAGTACAGAACACCAGTACTGCTGCCCGTGTAATCGGGCAGCTTGACATGCACGTCAACCGCACCTGTAATGTTGTCGCTGGTCATGAAGCATCACTAGCTCACAGCTAAAGAGTCGACCCAGTTCTTTCTCAAAGTGCCGCAACGACACGGTCTAAAACTCGCATAGCGCACCAAGATTCAGCCAATATTGCACACGCATCTTGCGACATGTGCCTGACATGCACTGCTGGAATACTGTACGGCGAGCGTCTCTATTTGGGGGTGAACAGCGTCGACATCTTGTTGAATACCGCCATGATCTCCGGGTTGTTGGCGTACTTGGTGATGTTCATCTGGTTCTGCGTCACGTCCATGATCGCCTGCACCCAGGATCATGCGCTTCCATATTGTTTGTCCTTGCTGAGTATCAATGCGGCCGTTTGACATGCATGCATGCGGACCGCATGACAGTGTCTTCCGACGCTTGCAGCAGAGCCGTGCTCGTCACACTACGGCATTTCACCTCCTGCACTTCCGGCTTGCTGAACGACATCGCCAGCTCGGGGTCTGCCATGATCTTCTGCAGCACCTATGATGCACAGATGACATGCACACTCAAGTGCGGTCTGCTGGCTGGTGCGTGCACATGCGGAATGGCACCCAAGATATCTAAGTGGCACATTATCGTCTGCGTGTGTGGACAAACTGTCAATGTTCCCAGTCCGGTGATACCCCAGGGCTTGCCTCATCGGGTGTCATGCCGATGGACTCCAATTGCTCCTTCAGCTCTGGGCTGTCGTAGCTGAAGTTGTTGATCAGGTCGTTCATAGCGGGGTTGGCGCCCTGCAGGGTGCAAGCCGAGGGTTTCCGTGCTCAGTACTGCAGCTGGTTTGTGTGAACTCTCCACACTGTTGGAGTGGTGCGCCTCTGCGGACATTTGCCAACAGTAGCGTCCGCACCTCGTCATTCAGCGCGTGGCTGTCAGAATATGTGCTGCCATGCTGCTGGAACACCGAGGGTGCTCCAGGTGCCAGCCTCACTCAAGATGCCTGCCAGAAAGTGCAGTGCGCTCACCTGCTGTGCCATCATGGTCTCCAGTTGCTGCCGGTACTCCGGGTTGCTGAGCATCCACTTGAATGTCTCTGGATTGCGCATGGGCTCCGGCAGGTACGGGTACAGCATCTTCTGCAGGTTCTCGTCCGTCTGTGCAAAATGCACAGATTGTCAGTCGAAGCCTCTGAGATAGTTAGTAAAAGCTTTGCCAGCTCCTCTCGAGAGTTGACCCTTGTCGAAGCGAACCCAAACAGCTGCAGCAGCTTTCCCATTTCATGCGCACTTTGAAACAGGCAACACTCTGGCGACATCCTGCATTTGTCTTTGCCACGGTACATTGTCGCCCTGTATGAACCTCAAAGAAGCGCAGCCTACTCACCATCATGCGCTCCAGCATCGCCATGGTGGCCTTGCTGCTGCCGCCGCCGTTCTGGCCATCCGCGCCATTGGCAGCGGCCTGGTCGCTGACGCCTGCGGTGTCCGACTGGCCGCCAGGCATCGGGAAACCCCCCGAGAAACCTGCGGGAAAGCCACCAGAAGCCGCGCCCGCCGCGCCGCCCGGCATGACCTGATGCACCATCGATGGTCGTGAGGTCAGTATCCTGGCAGTCCAGGGATGGGGCAGTCCTAACATATGTGCACATGGAACGGCACAGCATCACTGTCTCGAAAAGCACACGGCGCCTAGCACACCTCTGGCTCCCTTGGCGCCTCTGCGGTGCCGCCGCTGCCGCCCGCTGCAGCAGTGCCGCCGCTGCTGTCCTCATCATCCACGTCCACAAATGCTGACCGCTTGGGCCGTGCAGGCGCCGATGTGCTGGCAGCTGTCGAGCCGGCAGACGCGGCTGAGGCCGGCTGCTTCGTCTCGGTCGGGCTGACCTTCGGCGTCTGCTCTGGCTGCTTTGCGGCTGCCGACGCCGTCGTGTCGTACGCCGGCGACGCTGGGAAGTTGCCTGATGCAGGGAAGCCCGGGCTACGAAGCCGCAAAGGCGCTGGAGTTAGTCCAATGCCACAGTAGAAGACTCACAGCAGCTTGTCAAATGTGTGACGTCAGATCGCACGGCCCACTGCCATCAGCTGCAAGCTAGTAGAGCTGAAGATGCACCAACACCAGGGAGGGCACCTGGAGGCTGCAGGGGAGCTCTGCGCCGGCTGCTGCGGGAACGGCGGCATGTTGGCGAAGGGGTTGCCTGCTGCGCCGCCGCCGCCGCCGCCGCCCGCCATCGCTGCAAAGGGGTTGCTGCTGGGGTCCATGCCGCCCATGCCGGGCATGGGGCCGCCCTTGCCCGACATCATCTGCTCCATCATCTTCTGCATCATCATCGCCTGCATGTTCTGCTGCATGTTGCCCGGACCGCCCCTCATCAGCTTGGACACCTGCAGGCAGCATGGCGCATGTTTAGCTGTGGGCACAGGAACAGATTAGCCACATCATGCACTAAATCAGATCGAGATTGATTGGTACGCCATGACAGGCTTGGAAGAGATGGGAGATTGCTCACGAAGTCGAACGTCTTGGCGAGGACCACGCCGAGGATGACCCACACAAGCGGCGGGAACCCGCCGCGAGGCGCCGCCGCAGCAGCAGGCACTGGCGGTGGGGACACAGGGTATTCTGGCACTGCATCCGCCGCGCCGCTCACCGGCGCAGTCTCTGCCTGCAGCATGGAGGATGATAAGAGGTTCGGCATATGCCACGATGCTTGTGATCATTTTGGTGGTGCAATACTGCAACAGAGATGAACAATGGCGCAGCATTGCTTACCACTACATCTGCGGCGTCGGCAGATTTCACGCGAACATACACTGCTCTCCTTGCCCGCAACGTCAGCTGCGTAGTACCTGCAACGTCATGATGTACAACATCTCAGGCGTGTTATGTCCTGTCTTATCAAGCATGCAGCCGTGCAGCTCTCATGCAACACGAGGCCAGGGTGAGGTTGTTTTGCGACACTGTCACCCACCAGAGTGCGTGAGCAGGATGCGTGGTGCTCGGCGCAGCAGCTGTGCTGCTTGGATTGGTCTGCCATGACTGAGCTGCCGAGAACGGGCACTCGCAGCCCCACATGGTGTCAGCTGAGCATGGCCAGCCGCCATGGGCGCTGGTGAAACGCCTTTGAGACGCCGGCACTGCGCTGAGCGTTGACAAGCAGCAATAAAACGTCCCCTGAATTCAAAACATGCGTTGTGATCATTATTTCGGCCCTGAGAGCTTTGCTGTCCTCATCAGGTCCCACGTGACATCTGTGTAGAAGCTCTTCTTTCAAACCCGCATTCGCCTTCAGCCTCAAGCAGTTGCATGGTCAACCGCATTGAATCGCTTGCACAACGTGCGTCCTCGTCCTCAGGCGCGGCTTGATCGTCGCCGGCGGCTTGTCATCGTCGCATGCCGCCACCTGCAGCACGCACTAACCGCTGCAGCCGATTGGCCAAGCGCCTCTGTGGCGCCCTGTGGATGGTGCTGGCACTGGCCGCCACGCTTGGGCTCCTCAGCAGCTTGATCGGGATCCAGCACAGCCCTGACATTCAGTCCAGCGGCCAGCAGCATGCTGTCATTGCAGCGCCATCACTGTTTGAGGCTCCTGCAGCAGACGTGCGGCAGGCGACGACGATTGACTGGCGCAGCTGCCTCACTCCAGACGACGCCAACTCGCCGATGGCGAAGCAGGAGTTCCTGCAGCAGATCCCGGCAAGGTGCCGCCTAAATGTTGAATCTGATGCCCAACATGATTGACTTTCACTGCTGCAATACTGCTTTACGGCCGTCTTCTGCCCAGGTTGCGGCTGGAACACATTAGATTCACTCATCTGCGCTCAATGGCGGGCATCACGCTGATCGTCGCCTATGACATTGCACGCCTGCACATGCTTGACGGGCTGTGCGCCAGCTGGGGCGGCCACATCAGCGCCGCTGTCTACCAGGTGCCACTGCTACGGCGTAATAGCCCGACTCAGCTATGCTTCATGCAACTGCATTTTCAGCTCAGCTCTTGCCATAGCCTGTGCACAAGTGGGGTGAGTGCATCGCTGCAGGGGTATGAAAGCAATGGCACAGCTGCAGCTCATGCGGCAGCCCTGCAGATCGACGACATCTGGAACAGGTACCTCGCGGTGCCACGCAGGTGTTTGTTGTACTTATGGATCACAACTTTTGGCTGCCTGCCCCCGCTTGATGTAGCTATGTCTTGCAGGGTGACAGCAGCCCGCACATGTGCCCTGGACATTGCGCTGTACTCTGAGAGCCTGGCGATGGGCGACCCCTGGATGGCCTGGCTATTCCCCGTCAACTCGCTGCGCAGCCGAGCCCTGCTGCTGGCACGCACGCCGCTGGTGCTCGTGTTGGATGGCGACATGCTGGTCCACTCCAAGCTGCATGCGCAGCTGGCGTCGGACACGCAGCGGTGAGGGTCTTGCCGCTGAACTGCTATTATGCATCGGTGCCCATCGAGGTATTCCTGCTGTCCTCCATCCAGAAGTGCAGCATAAGACGCCTGTATTGGGGCCAGCCTATGAAACAGCGAAAACCGTCACCTGCCTATGTTCCTGTGCAGGTACCGACGGCTGCTCGACAGTGCAGCTCAGAGGACCTACCATGTGCTGGCAGCACTCGAGACGCCTGACACCGAAGTCGCCTACAGCACTGCATACGGTGCACGCTATCTATGTAGCATCGCAAGGGAGTTTCGTCCATCTGCACAACATTTCACACACCATGCAGTTGTCCCAGACTCACAGGACTTGACAAGAGCTGCGCAGTTGCTGCTGGATGTAGACGCTGAGATGTAATCACACCTGACAGGTACCAAGGCTGGGTGCGTGCAGCGGATGAGCAGTGGCGAAGTGACGCGCTTCAATCCGAAGCACGACTACCCGCAGGGCTGCACCGACTATGATCGGTGGAAGCGAGCGCAGGTGCCAATCGGAAACGAGCTGTGCTTGCAGTCAGGAGTCAGAAAACGTTTGGGCTGCAATAGTGCAGGTCCTCAACTGCATTCCTTCGCACTGTGTCCTGAGCATGGCCGATGGTCTGAGCATGCAACGCATCCACACAGGAGCCATACAGCATCACCTACTGCCGGCGCTATGAGCCATGGGGAATTGCCGACCGGCGGCACATGCCATGGTTTGACGTGCGGTTTCGGGGCTACGGCCGCAACAAGATCGTGTTCACAGCGGCCTTGAACGCTTCCAGCTTTGCATTTGAGGTGCGCCTGCTGAGGCCATATCTTCTGGCTTGGTGTGCGGGCTCTCATCAAACGGAGACCCTCATTGCGCTGCTCTTCTTCCTGCAGGTGGATGATGCGTCCTTCGTGATCCATCGACCCCATGAAGCCTCTTCAGGAAGCTTTGCCTTCAGCAGCGATGCAGCGCTGCAGGGCCACATCGTTGGCATGTACACTGAGCAGGTGTGGGGTGGACGGAATTCTGCAGAGCTTCTATTGCTGCAGCTGACTTTGACACCCCTCAGCATTGTTCCCGGCCGCCAATTCAGTTGTTTGCACTGCATCAGAGAGGTCACCTCATGTGTACTGCAGGCAAAGAAGGGAGTCTTCACCCAAGTGCTGGATGATACTGTCACGCGCTGCCGCTCCATGCTGCCATGGTGGCAATAACAGCAGGACAGTGGAATGCCAGTTTGAAGGACTAATGGCCTCTACTGCATGTGGAGACAGCTCCTCTGCATCACCTTCCAGGTGGGCCTCCTGTCGTGACATATTGCGCACGTCTGTGGCCACCAGTTTGACAACAATGCTGTGATGTATTCAGTGTGATACGGAGGCACAATGTTTGGCTTTTCTTTCACAGGTGCTCGACGCGTTGCAGATGGCTGCAAGATGTGGAACTTTTGTGCAAGGAAGCAATGTGGTGTTGAGCATCAACAGTTTGTTGTTGTCAATACTCTGGGCAACACTGTTATGAACTGCCTGGTTTCAAGACATCTGTGATAGCAAGCCACAGACTTGTTGCAGCAGACCAGCACTTCTGGCACACAATTCCAGAGTTCGGCGGATGTGCAAATCAACCAGCAACAGCAAGTGGTACCCTGTGTCAGCAGCGCCGGTGCGAAACAGAACAGAAACCAAGGCCGGTGTGCGCAGGGCTGCATATCTGTCAAATGGACTAAGTAACAGAAGGAGACTTGGTTGTCAGCTCCAACAGGCAGGGCTGATCTTCCCACTTGCTGTGTTGCATGCAATGCATCGAGCACCACGCCCTTCCTGACAGCAACGACCACTGCTGAACTGCACTGCCGCCCCACTCCATCAGCATTGACTTCCGCTGCCCGCGCAACGTGACATTCAGGTCGCCGCCGGTGGCCCGCCGTACACCCTCAGATTGTGGTCGCCCGAGCCCACGTACAGCGCCCTCGCATTGGCGCCAAATTTGACCGCAAAGGCACCCTGTGCATGCGGGCACACCATCTTGAGATACTGCTGGTGGCTGCTGGGTAGGATGATAGCCACGCCAATCAGTAGCACAGGAGTATGGAAAACTATGTGCAGCAGCGATATGCATGCTGCCCTGTGCCATTGGTCACGGTCAACCAGTAGACATGACAAATTGCAAATTGCACGAGATCAGTCAGGGATTGCACCTGCTGCGGCAGGTCCGGGAATGTCTGCACCACGCTCCAGTCCTGCTTGACGCCGTAGATGCGCACGTCGGCGCCGCCAACCGCCAAGAACAGCCCTACATCGCAGGAAAGCACACGGACTTGAATTCACCTGTCGAAGATGTGCCCCTGGAAGCAGCAGTAGGGTGTGCAGAGGGGGGCGGCACTGCTGCCTTTGAGACACTCTCTGTCCTCCGACCCCGTACCAAACACCTCCAACAGCCTGCGAGGGGCAGCATGACTCACCACTGTGGTCGAAGTTCACGGAGGTGGTGGGGGCGCCGCCCTCGTAGGGCGTCAGCGTCCGGAAGTTCTTCAGCTTCCGCAGGTCCCACAGCTTGACGCCATCCGCAGCAGATGTGGCCAGGTAGTACCTGCAGATGTGAAACAGACATCCGAGACGCTGTTCCGCTGCCATGCTGTGGCCATGTATCGAGAAGGAGAGCAGAGATCTGGCGGGCAAATCCTGCCACATTCGACATATCTGAGTGTGGCTGATTGGTCAAGAGGAGGCTCATCAGCACAGAGGTATCTATGGGCAGTACAGACGGGTGTGGCAGCAGGAGTGCAGGGGACGCACCCATTCTCGGAGAAGGACATGGAGGTGATGGGCCCCGCGTGGCCCGCAAACTTGGCCACATTCTGCACCACCAGAGGCAGCACACTGCTCAACAGGCGCGCCCTGATTGACAGTAATATTTCACAGCACTGCACGACTGCTGAGCACCTGACTCCCAATAGCAGGCGTGGACAGTTGATTGTGGACAATCTATCAGGGCTCGGGGCTGGGCAGCACACCTTCTGCTGGCGGACATCCCACACGCGGACCATGGTGTCCTGGCAGCCGGTGCCCAGGATGGCGCCGTCGGGGTGGAATGCTGCCGTCGTGATGCCGCAGTCCATCTCCGAGTCCGAAACCTAGAAGGGTGCCGAACCACACATGGTGACTCCTCGGGTCAGAGATGGCCCAAGGCATGTGAGGAACACATGTGGGTGGAGCACGAACATGGGTGGGCCTCGACATCTGCATGTGCGTCTATGACAGTGCCGCAGAGCACAGTGTTACTGATTACAGGGGTATGGACCTGGATCAGGCAGCTGGCGGTATCCGCATCGTAGAACGCCCACGACTTGTCCATGGACGCCGTGACGAAGTACTGGTGAGTGGGGTGCGCCGTCACTGCAGTGACCTGCACATGTCATATGGGAACTGCACTCAGCATTCGATGAGCCTGATGTTGCCTCAGAGGCTTCGCAGCCTGTGAAGCTCAACTCCTTTGGGGGCTGCACTTGCGCTCCCGAGGAGCCAGAAATTGTCCAAGCTGTGCAGGAGGCATAGTGTGGCACAGTTGGCAGGGCCTGCTTGTTGCTGCGACAATGCACACCTCTGCGCCGTGCGTCTTCAGCACGGCGGCGGCGGCCATGGCGCCGTCCTCACCCGCTCGCCAGATGCGGGCGGTCTGGTCGCTGCTGGCACTGACCAGCACCTCCTGGCTGCCGAAGAACTTGACGTCTGCGGGCACCATGAATGTACGGCTCAGCAACACTTCTAGCAGAGACCTGCCAGAATTGCGACCTCAGCGCTGCTGGTGAGGTTGCGCTGCTGCGCGTGTGCGGCAGTCGACCCACAAGCTCCAAGGCGCCATGCAGGAGGGTTGATGGGAGAGCACGAGAGCCTCACCATTGACCTTCTTCGAGTGGCCCTTCAGCTCAGCCAGCAGCCGGCCTGCAGCAGAGTCGTATACCGCCACCACGCCATCGCCGCCAGCGGTCGCCACCACCGCGCTGCTGGCGGGGCTGGTGTCGATCGCCTTGATGCCACCCTGCAATCAAATAGCTGACATGCTCAAGATGACCGGCAGTGGACAGCCAGCTAGCCCTTGTTCCCCAACTAAGCCATGCCCGAATTGACATGGGCAGCCTCTGACACCGGCACCCCTCCAGGCTGTCTGCATGGAAGTGCCATCCAAGTCGGACGGCGCAGCGCAGAGGTGCACCTTGCCAGTCTTGTGCAGCGGCTGGCTGCCCAGCAGCTGGAAGGCCGCCAGGTCATCCACCGTCGCCAGCTCGGGCGGCTGCACGCGCTGCTTCCGCCCCTTGGACATCCGCACGCTGCAGTCCGTGATGGCCTTCAGCACGTCCTCCGTCATCCCCGGCTTGGCCTGCAACAGAAGGAGGTGAATGTCTGAGAGCAGCTGGACAGCAGCGGCAGAGCCCACAGCCTACATGCTGCAATTGTCACACTACATGATTAGACCTGGCGGTGCAGTCGCGTGTGCTTGATGACGTCACGCAGAGGCGCCCGAAGGTGCAGCAGCATGGGCACCTTCTTGGCAGGCTGCGCAATCTCGTCGTCCTCGGCGGCGCGCTTGCCATTGGCGATAGGTGCAGCTGCCTGTGCGGCCTCCGCTGCCGCCCGTGCCTCGTCACGCTCCTGATATTTGAAACCAAAGTATCAGAGGTTGCAGCATTGTATGATCTGATGAAAAGTGTCCGACTTGATGTTCTGGAGCAAGTTGCGCTCCCAAAGAGCGCACCTGCTGCTTGCAGCAGTGTTAACTCACCCTGAGAAGCCTTGCAATGACGCGGCATGCGGCATCGTGCTGATACAGCGCATGCGCAAGCTCTTGCCGAGCGCTGTTCAGCGACTGCTGCAGAGAGTGCGTTTCCAGCATGAGCGCATCCCACTCCTGCAGTGCGAGCTGAACAAAGTCAGCGCAACAGGGCAGCACCCAAACACATATGTGTGGAGTTCCAGAAGCCTTGGCAAGTAGACCACGATCAGCAATGCTGGTGAGTGGACAAGGTCGGACGCACATTGTGGAACAGGCCCAACAAGCCGGGGATGCTGGTGACGGGGGACGGCCGCGGCTTAACAGTCTGCAGGGCAAGCACATTTCACATTGGTGAAGGCGTCAAGTATAGTTTATACACCATGGCACTGACCATCGCCAAAGGGATCGCAAGCATGTCTCACAAACGTGCCTTATTCGACTTCAGGTATATCAGGTCCTCCCTCTTCAACTCGTCCCCTGAGATGGGGTGCCGCCCGGTCTCCTGCAGACACAGCTGCACACATCAAGACATGCTGCGGATGCAGCCATGCTGCCGGCCCAGCAGGCACACAGGTGGGCAGTGCTCACCTCCAGATGCTTCTCTATCAACCGCTTTTCAAACACGTAGCCATCAGCTGTGCAGACCGGCTCCTCTGGAACATTGCCGGAAACTGTGCGCAAGTGAGAAAGGCACTCCTCAGTCAATGCTCGGACCGTTGGCCAGCATGTAGCCATGACATCTATATTTGGCGCATCTTCTGGACCTCGCGCCCATGAAGCAGCCTGAGTCAGCAACCTTGACAGCAATGTCATGTTGCAGAACGTGCGCTCAGGCAGTCTTCAACAGGGACAGATGATCCGAACTCAATTGCTCACTTGCACAGAACATGCTGCAAACACGCTGCAAGCGTATAATTTGCCCCTTAGAGACTTCAGCAGCGGTGGTCTTCTAGCTCTGCTTGCGATCAACCCAGCCTATTGCATGGCCTCGCTGAGCTACAACGCGACGCTGCTGCCCGGCTGCAGCCCTCAAGACGCTGGTGTAATCCTTGCTGCTCACAAGCTGATTTCAGTCAGCGGTCGGCAAGGGCAGGCGGCCACAGCGCTCGTGTGCCAAAGTTTTGCAGCCGAATGCTGGATTCTCGCCGTGCGATGTGACATGGTATTCCCGCTCCGGTAAACCCTAAGCCGCCGAGCCTTTGCTCACTGCCAGCACCTGTACTCGCTCCTTTTCGCGCCGACAGAGCGGGGCTCATCGTCATGGCGCCCGCAGGAGTGCCCGAGAGCGTGCTGAAGAAGCGCCGGAGGTGGGCGCTCATCTAGATGTTAAAAGTCTCGAAGGATGCAAAAGTTCTGCTGTCTGCAGATTGCCGGAGGGAAGCTGCAGCACGTAAGCTGATGTATAGTACTCAACAGCATCAATAACTTTCTCGCAGGGCCGAGGACTGGGCTGCCAAGCGGGCAGATGCCGCTGCACAGAAGCAGCTGAAGGCCAAGTCCACTCGGAAGGAGGTCTTCAAGCGGGCAGAGGCGTATGCCAAGGAGTACCGCGCACAGGTGAGGCCTGCGACAGCTACTGCAACACCCTTGCAGCTACACTTATGGTCATCTTGCTCACCGGGAGAGTGCTGGGCACCCACCAAGTCACCGCAGCACCCGCTGCCGCCGTCAGCAGCCCAGCATGGTCAACGTTGCCAACGTTGTCAGTTTCCGCTTGGGTCTGCCGTCAGTGCACCAACAGTGCCATCAGCGTCGGGCTGAGCTGCCATTGTGGGACAGCTGACGTGTGCGGTTTGGGGGAGTAGTGATGCTCAGAATGCTGCCAGTGGCAACATGCATGAAATTGGTCATCAGCTTGGGCCGCGATGCGCCGTCCTTTTCCGGGGACCGGCCATGCACTTTGTTTGCTTGCAGTGCGGGCAGCAGGACATCTTTCGATGTTGCAAATTCTGTGCCCACGCAGGAGGCAGACAAGATCCGGCTGCGGCGGGAAGCCAAGAAAAACCGTGGCTTCTATGTTGAGGATGAGGCGAAGCTGGTGTTCGTGATCCGTATCCGCGGTATCAACGACATGGCGCCAAAGGTGGGCAGCACTGTGGAGTTCACTGCGTGGATTGGCGCCAACACTGATGGGGCTGCTCATGTGCACATTTGGTGCAGAAACCACTGACATAAGTCTGTTTGCCATGCAGTCGCGGAAGATCCTGCAGCTGCTGCGGCTGCGCCAGATCCACAATGGCGTGTTCGTGAAGGTGGGGCCTCTGCACAAGCTTCTTGCAAGTCTAGGGGCTGTAGCACCAGCCCAATGCAGCTATGTGTATGTCACTATAGACATTCTGCCGCTGGCTTATATCACCTGACATGTCTTGCAGCCCTGTGTATGGCTCTGCTCTGCGCAGAATAGTCGATAGGCATACCGCCAGGCATGGTCAAGTGCATCAACAAGAATTGTTGCCCGGTCGCAGGTCAACAAGGCCACCATGAACATGCTGCAGCGGGTGGAGCCGTACATCACGTGGGGCTACCCCAACCTGAAGACGGTGCGGGAGCTGGTGTACAAGCGGGGCTATGGCAAGGTCAACAAGAACCGCATCCCGCTCACCGACAACCAGATCATCGAGCAGGTGGTCACCGTGTCGGTCACCGTGTCGGGCATCGTGTTGGGCATGGGCCCCATGCTCCTGGGGGTCTGCTGCTGCATTGACACCTGAAAGCCAGGCTGATATCACCTCTGCTGCTATATTTTGTACCTTTTAAACAATGAGGCCCAGCTTCTGATACCCCGTGTAATGCGCAGGCGCTGGGCAAGCACAACATCATCTGCGTGGAGGACCTGGTGCACGAGATCTTCACAGTGGGGCCCAACTTCAAGGCAGCCACCAACTTCCTGTGGCCCTTCAAGCTGTCGTCGCCAAAGGTGCGCCATGTCATCTGCCATGTGAAACTGCAGACGCATCCTCGGACCCCCTGATCGGGCTCTCAAGGTCCGCCTGTTGTGGTGGCGCGCTTGCAGCATGTGCATGCGTCATTGACGCCAGCCTCATTGCGTGCTTTGTTGCAGGGTGGCCTCGACAAGAAGCGGCTGCACTTCATTGAGGGCGGCCAGGCGGGCAACCGGGAGGTGTACATCAACAACCTCATCCGGGTCATGAACTGAGGCTGGCAGGGCTGGCAGTGCTCAAGTGGGGGTGTGGCCTGCGTCAGCCAGATGCTTGCTCCAGTCGGGTGCTGCTTGGGGTGTGAATGGTTTCACAAGCGGAGGGCATTTTGGCTGTGCCAGGAAATGTAAAGACCTGCAACCAATCACTGCAGCAGCCAGGACGCGTGCCACAGAAAGAAGCATAAAACCAATCGAAATCAACTGAGCATCCTCAATCACCAACTGTCAACTGTCGTCAGATGCCCACAGCTGGCCATCACCCCTGCTGAGGCGCTAATTGTGAATTTTGTTGGAGCCGAGCAGCAGCGGCAGATGCAAGCCTGCCATGAGAGCACAGACCCGGTCACTTACCATATCTGGCAACAGCCCCGCCTCACACTAAGCAGTCACATAGCAGGCATGGTCACCCAGGCACTCACTTCATGCCCTCGCCATTCTCAGGGATGAGCGTATGCGTCGGCAAGTTGCCCGCAGACACTTCCCTCTGGACCGCCATCAGCCTGTTCTGTGCGATGACAGTGTGCACAGCACCCTGCACGGCAGCAGCAAAGTGTCAGCACACTCTGAAGGCACCTCGAACCCTGTTCAGTCAGTGGTCTCCACATCGTCAGATGCAAATAGCTGCTGAGGGCACAGTCCTCTGGCCACACCTTGAACTTGCGCTTGCGCAGCGTCCGCCTCATGTTCACTTGGGTGAGGTGCAGGGAGGCATCGTTCTGCAGAGGTGCATCGATCCAGGGGTGCCGCAGCGCTGCCTCAGCTGTCAGCCGCTTTGAAGGGTCCACCACCAGCAGCTTTGAGATCAGGTCCTTGGCACTGGGGGACATCCAAAGGATGAGCTCGCAGTTGATTGGACATGAGCACAAGCCTTCTGCAATAACATTCTGCATGCCCGATTGCCTGTGGCTGCTCAGGAACTGTGAGGCGCCCCACCTGTCTGACACAGCTGTCCACACTGGGTCGTCAAAGCGCAGCTGGCCATTGCGGATGAGTTTGAACAGCGTCGGCTCATGCTCATCATAGAACGGAGGGTACCTGTGAAGCATGAAAGAGGTTCAGCATGTCTTGCAGACCTCTTTAGGAGTCCCAAAATTCGATGCAAGATACAGGAACTGAAGCGTACCCGCCCAGCAGCACATACAAGATGACGCCGCAGGACCACATGTCCGCAATGTGGGTGTATGTCACGCCCGGCCCTTGCTGTGACAGGTGAGCAGCACCAAATCAAGGGAGGCAAGCATGCATTAGCAAAGCCATGCTTGCATTGCACAGCAGAGTGCAGACACACCTGTATAATCAGTTGTGCATGTACACTGAGATCCTGAGAGCACCTGAATAATCTCAGGCGCCACATACTGCGGGGTGCCACAAATGGTCTTCATCGTGCCGCCAGGCAGCGTCTTTTCGGCCAGCCCGAAGTCGGCGACCTGCACATGGACGTTGAGTCCTCGAAAGGCAGTCTGGCACCTGCCGTCCTTCGTCAATCAGGACGTGATGGCAGAAAGCGATGCAGGCAGCAGCATGCCAATGGCGCGTGGCCGTGCAGTGCAGAGCTGCACCTTGATGTCCGTGATGTCATCTGGGCTGGCGAGCAACAGGTTCTCCAGCTTCAGGTCTCTGTGCGCCACACCCCTGCACATGCAGCAGCTGAGACTGACACTCGGGAAACCTGCAAGCTCAACCCCTGTGACGAGACCAACGGCAGCCATCATGGCACAGCAGCATGGCCTGGAGTTCTGCTTGTGTGCCAGGCCGAGGGCCGCTGAGCAGTGGACTGCAGCCCGGCTCTGGGACGCACTGTGAATGCAGGTAGGCGACGCCGCGCAGCAGCTGGATGAAGCACAGCCGCGCGTCGGCCTCCGAGTAGGAGCCCTTCTCCAGCACCGCGTCCAGCAGCTCACCGCCGGTCAGCAGCTCCATGATCAGGTACACCTGTGCCGCCCGTAACATCAGTCATGCTCAGTCACGCGCGCCATGGTCCCCGATCATTCCCATAACCAGAGCATGGCGGTTGAGCTGCTTGCTGCAAGATGCGCTGCAGGCTGTGGGATTCCTGACAAGTTTTCACAGAGGCGCACATACAGACGGGCCTGCACATGACAAGCACCTGACAGTACACACGAGCTGTGACACCTTCTCATTCTCCTGGAAGTACTCTTTCAGGTACACCACGTTGACGTTGTTGAGGCCGACGAGGATCTCGATCTCCTTGAAGATGTCCTCCCGCGTGCTCTCGCCGTCGGCGGTGCGTGAGCCCAGCAGCGGCAGCGCCATGATCTTGCATGCGAACACCGTTCCCGTGGCCTTTTCCTCGGCGAGCTTCACCACTGAGAAGCCTGCAACAGCACGATTCAAGAATGTGTGCCAGTGCCTCATGCAATAGGCCATTGTTGTTGGACGCCTTGCACACTTGACGCCACCCATGCGCTGACAGCGGCAGGCGCTGCAGCCCTCAGGAATATGCGCATGCCTGAGACTATGACACATTGCAAGAACGGTACCACATGTACCCAATTCAGCATGCTGATGCAGCCCTGATGCTGGTAGCATCTTACCGCCTGTGCCGAGCGTCCGCCCAAGCTTATACACATCGCGGACCTTAGCGTCTGTGCGCAGCTTGCTGCACAGGCAGAGGAAAGGCGCTGTCAGTATGCTCGCATGTGACCAGATCACACGCTTTCCAGGAAACAGTGCCTGAGGAAACACAAAAGCATCCCATGGCAAAACGATGCTCACCTGGAGGGCGTCCCCTCCTGCCGGTTGAGCGTGAAGGACGGCGCCTTGCGTGCAGCTCCGGCGCCGCTCTGTGTGCGTTGTCTCTCATATGTGGCACGGTCGTGAACAGTCGAGGCACTTTCGCCGCTACAGCAGTTGCCCATGCTACCTCCCCATGCGCTCTGCTCACTGCTTGCGCTGTCTACACGATGGATGACTATCTAGAACCAGTATTCGTTGGATGCGGTCGATGGCGCACAGCGCAATGTGCCGTTGTTGCCTGATCACCCGCTTCCAGGGTCCGCAAGACCACACCGCGGATGTTTGTCGACTAGACGCTCAACTGGTTGTGTCGGACGAGCCTAAACTCCAGAGCCAGATCTCCATAGGGTCGTTGAAGCACGAAGCTACAGAAGAAACAATATAACTTTGATGCACAACACCGAGTTTTTCGCGGTCTGACCTGGCTCAAAGAATCTTATCGCTCTCTGTGGCCGATGTCAAGCTGCAAATGGGCTGGCAATGTGCACGCTGGCCCGTTTCAGCTGCGTTTGGCATGGTTACTAATGAGTGTGTCCGCCCGCCCTGCAGCGGGAACAGGGTTTTCTGGCAGTGAGCAAAGCAGGCGGCGAGCCTGAGCTGTGTTCTCTTTCGACGCGCGGGTGAGTGACGGCAGCGGCGCCAAGCCCCGCAGGCAGTCACATCGCGGCCGTCACTGGGCGCGTGCGGGTGAGCCGCTGCCTTGGAGGGGCCCTGGCGGCTTGCTGCGCCCACTTTGTCCGAAGACATCAATGGCTGCTGGGCTGGTAAATTGGCAGTGCACGGCTGTTCAGGCATGCACGTTGCTCAGACATCATAATTTGCTCCGCAGGCTGCTGGCCACCATGTTCACCGCCCGCAAGAAAATTGCGAAGGAGAAGGGAGCAGAGCCCGATGTCTTTGAGGAGTCGGTGGCACAGGTGGGCACCAGGGCGCGCATATCCGTTTCACGCAGTGCAACAGATGTGGTGCAGCTGCTCGTTGACTGTGCAGCCGTCTTCAAGATGTTGCGAGCTCATTGGCGCCGTATCCGGCCGCAGGCGCTCTTTGACCTGGAGGCGACCAATGCAGAGCTGAAGAGCGACCTGCGGGACCTGTACATCACCTCAGCGCAGGAGATCGATGTGTCGTCGGGGAGGAAGGCCATCATCATTCACGTGAGTGCTCGTTGGCTGCTTGCGTGTCCGTGCATGTTGTGGCAGCCGGCGGTGGTGGCGGCGGTGGCCTGCTGCGTACCCTGCAGCCGTGTGCAGCTCTGGGCAGGAGACAGCAGGCAGCTTGGGCGTCGATGACGTAGTGCGGAGCGCTTCGTGCCGAGCCGCACCAATGCAGCTGGTCCCAGGGCAATGTTGTGCCGCCGTACCAGGACACCAGCAAGCGGCAGTCAGTGTGCAAGAAGGGTGGCAGCAGTCTCGTTGAGCAATAGCAGCCACAGCGCACCTGCGAGGGCTGGTCTTGCAGTAGCCAGGCAGGTTGATGAATGGCAGCAACCTTGCACCTATTGGCCCGAGATGATGGGTGGGGCTCTGGCCTCAGCGGGTGCAGCAAAGGCAGCGGGAGCTGCAGCGTCGCACCAAACAGCCAGCGTCGTGCAGTCAGCCAGGCGGCCACGGAACGCAGCAAGACAGCCACAGCAGATGGTGTGACTTGAAAAGTCCTTATGCAAGGGCACGGGCGGAAGTTCCGCTACTGACTGCGCTCCTCTGGTGCTGATGTCTAGGTGCCATACCGGCTGCTGAAGTCGTTCCACAAGATCCAGCAGCGCCTGGTGCGGGAGCTGGAGAAGAAGTTCAGCGGCAAGGACGTGGTCATCATCGCAAACCGCCGCATCCTGGCGCCCAACAGCTCCGGCCAGTCCAACGCGCGGCCCCGCAGCCGCACGCTGACAGCGGTGCATGAGGAGACACTGCTCGACCTGTGCTACCCCACAGGTGTCTATTCTGTTGTCCTTTCGTCTCATTCAGTCTCATCCTGTTGTCCTTCGGCCAGCTGTTGTCCTTCGGCCAGCAGGTGCTGAGGTTACCCCTGCAGGCTGTCCCAGGTATGGCTAGGGTGAAGCAAGCCCCTGTGTCCAGGCACTGATGCTGATGGGGCGATGCCTGACCCCTGCTCCACTGTGTCACCTGCAGAGGTCGTCGGCAAGCGCGTGCGCTACAGGCTGGATGGCTCCAAGGTCCTGAAGGTGGGCTGTCACTCGCTGCAGGATCATTCGCATCTGCTTTGACAGACGGATCAGCGTGTGAATCATCTGCTGGAACTTCCACGATGTGCCCAGATTGCGCAAGTGCATGGCACAATTCCGTGTTGTCACAGGTATGCGTCTTGCCGCGTGGGGAGTTGTGTAAACCGCAGCACAGTAATGAGCGTTGTGATCATGTGCCTGCAGGTGTACCTGGACCCCAAGGACCGCAACACCACGGAGTACAAGCTGGAGACCTTCGGCGCGGTGTACCAGAAGCTCACGGGCAAGCAGGTGGCCTTCGAGTTCCCTGTCGTGGAGGACGGCAGGACCGCCTGAAGCGGTGGCTGGAGCCGCCACAGGAGCAAACAGCTTTCACTGCAGCCGCAGCTGACATGGCAGATGCTGAGTAGTCCTTGCGTCAATGCCACGGCTGTAATCAGCTGTCCTTGCTGTTGCGCCGGTCTGCGTGCCGGTCCCTGCACCAGCCAAACTATGGAGCAGGTCTCAGAATGTTGTGCCTCCATTTTGCCGCTGCACGAGCGCATCACGCTGGCCCAGCTGCACGAGCACATCACGCCAGAGATGCCACAGCTGTGGTGCTCGCGTGCCTCTGAAACAGCTTCGTCATCTTTGAGAAGCCTTGGGATACCGTATTGTTACACCCGCTAAATGGACATTGAAGATGCTCTGCGCAGAAAGACCACAGTTGCTAACAACATCTGTCAGCGTTTGAGCTCTTCCACTGTGTGACAAGACCGTTGCACTGTGCGTTTGAGCAGTACGCGTGAAGTTGCAGACTCGCTGAGACATGCTGCTTGTGTTGAGGCCACTAGACTGATGCTTGATGGGTAGCACTGGTGTGGTCACCCCGCCGCACATTTCGCCAGAGGCTCCATTGGGAGCACGCGTACAGGGGCATGAGGTTCCTCAGCATCCAGTATAAGCCAGAAAGCCGTGTGCGCCACACCCTCTGCTCGACAGTATGGTATGGAGCCGCCCGGCAGGGGACGGCGGCAATTGCTGCGGCGGCGGCAGCGCCCTGGCGGTGGCTGCACAGCAACATGCTAACAATGTCAAGGCAGCCGAACTTCAGCTGATTCACGCGGCTGTACCTGTAGTGCGAGCGACAGCGCCAATGGTGCAATGCCGGGCACTGTGGATCTTCAGGCCACGAAGTATGGCCAAGACATGCACTCCCTGCAACAGTGCGCCTTCCAGATGCCATGCTCTGCAGGTTTGTGGCTCGTGGCTGGGGTTCATTTGGTTCAGAAGGCCTCAATAACAATAATCAGTGCAGTTTGATGCCTGTAGATGGGCCGCCGCTACCAGCAGATGGCTGGCCGGACCTGCCCAGCAACAGGTGGACATGGCAGCATCGTGTTGACAGTGTCAAACTGACACAGAGGCGCAAACATCGTGCATTGCGATGTGCATCTTGCAGCAATCCTACCTGTCGCAGTGCCATGCATCTGTACTCTGGCATGAGCAGATGGCGGCACGGCTGCTGTGGCTCAACAGTCTGAATCACAATGTTCATTTTCTGACCGTGAAGATGGCAGTGCTTGCCCTTGCACTGCGTAGGACAGCCTTGCATTGCTGCAGCCGGCAGCACACAGAAGCAGCTCAGTCAAGATCAGTGGCCTGGTCTGATGACAGTGTCCCAGCATGTGCCGGCAAGCTGTTGGGCGTTTACCCATGATGAATCATTGCAGGACCGTCTAGGAGGACCGTCTAGGAGTCCTGCACCTGGCGACGGCGTGCTACTGCAACTCGGCAGCCTATGATCTCATGTCATGAGAGTCACCGTGGATCACTCGATCTCATATCCTTTTGTGACAACTTTTGCAGGACAGCCTGACGGCTCTGCGGCAACTTCTGCGGAAAAGCTTGGCGGCTCTGCCGCTGTCCAGCAGCCTGACTCATGACGTCGATCAGAGCCACACCGGGCACGCGATGGGGTTTGCCGCCAATTTGCTTCGCAGCTGCTGCGCCGCCGCCCGCACCAACCGCCTCCTTGGCCCGCCGCCGCCGCCGCCGCGCTCCAGGGCAGGCACACACCTGCCCAGCGGCGCTGGTCCAATATGCGCTGGCTGCACACCTGCAGTGTTGCAGTGCAACCCTGTGGCACCATCTCCGCCCGCACACTGCCACGAGGACTGCTGTCTGTTGCGGCTCATGTGGCTCAGGGCAGCTCCGCACAGCGCGCCCTCTCGACATACTGCTCGCACCTCAGAGTTCACATGCCTCATGCCCGGGTCATGCCACACCGCCATGCCGCAGGGGGTCTGGGCGCCCGCCCTGCGAGAAGCCGCTGTGTCCCACAAATGGTGGCGCCAGCTGCGGCGGCAGCGGTCCAATGAAGCCCCGTGGTGGCGGCCACTGCAAGCACTGCGGTCGCTGAGCGGCGGCGCACTGTGTTGCGGGACTGGACTGTCGTGGCGCATCGCCCATGTCCAATGGTTTCCAGCCTAGCACCTGCGGTGAGCAGATGATGCCTCGCTGTGCGCTGCTGCTGCTGCTGCTGCTACTGCTGCTGCTGCCTGCTGCTGCACCTGCAGCCCTGTCCTATCTACCCTAAACCCTAAACCGTAAACCGTAAGACCACGTTGTGTCATTCCCCGTTGACTGATTCACAGTGAGGTAGTGCTCTAGTGGCGCCGCGTATCAACTCGAGCTCCATGTCCCGCACACTATCCCGCAAGCCATGTCCATGTTGCAGAGGAGGCTGCTGCACATTCGCCGCATGTTGCTGCTCAAGTTGGACCTGCAACATTTGCAGGTGTGCCGTGTCAGCGTCCTCACCGATTGCCGAGCTTGGGTCCCTATTTCTGCACGGTGAGCTGCCTACCCAAGAACCACCTCCAGTGACTCTGGGTGTCATACTCCCTTTGCAGGCAGTCGTTTATTTCATTCCTCGACTTCGTGTGGCCCATGCATGATAGGCTCATCACAATGCAAGTGGCTAGTGTCTTCTTGCTTCGGGCACCGCCTCTGTAGAACATTCCTGCTCTAAAGATGCAATGCCGTGGTGACCTGAAGCTTACCAATTTGAGAGTTGCGCCTTGTTTTGGGGACGGCCGCCAGGTATGTTGTCCTAAAAAATTCTCTATGCTGATGTTGGCGTCTCAGTAGTGTAGGCAGAATCGCATAATTCGCTGCAGCTGCCAGCCACTTACAATGCATTGGTGGCAGCCCGAACCCCTTCCTCTGCATTGCCCTATGTCTTGTCCAATGCCTCTGAAACTCTCTATCTGCTTTCAACAGGCGTCAGCGCCGGCGCAGGATTTCCTACTCTACGCTATGTCACAAAAATTGCGCCTGCATTCCCACCCGCCGGCAGATTCCAGCAGCTGCCCGATGCAGCCGCATCTGGCCACCACATCGTGCACCGCCGGGCTGCCAAACTACTCCTGCAGTGTCCCACTGCCTCACGGACATCCGGCTCTCCTTTTCACAATAGTAGCCGCCTGCAAGGCCTGCGAGCCATTGCCCGCGATCACCTCCACATCGTGTGCGACTACTATGCAAGCTTCTTCTCTGTACGGTGTCTGACATCATAGGATCAGGCCTTGCGTTGTACACAATGTGTTCTAGTTAATGAGAGTGTTGGGAGGGATGAGGCAGAGCGAACTCGAGAGTCAAAAGAGAGTAACGACCATGAGACTGAGTATGTCCGGATTTTTGAAACTCTAGAAGTGCCAGGCACAGTTGCAGATGGTCAAGTGTCGCATCTGAAAATTTACACCCGAATAAGTCATTATCAACTCAAGTGTTCGTGGGCTCAGTTCACTGCCGAATGTGTACATGATGTCCCCACACAGGTGTAACAAGCACATTGCCATTTGGTGTGGATGTACGCCGTAAGTCCGTCATCTTGGCCGGAAGATGGTGTTGCCAGCCTCGTCAGTTTTGATGAAGCTGTACTCAATAAAGGTTTGCGGGTCAGCGCGCATATTGGGCTCATTGGCAAATGCCCGATATCCGTGTCGCCTGCGCAGATGGGGTTGCTGCGTTTTTCTGAAAACGTTTGAGAATATATAGACGTATCAGCATGCCCCGCAAAAAATATTTGTACTATTTGAATGCACGCAAAGTTTTGCAGTCTTAGGGTGGACCGCTCACCACATGCCCTCAAACAAAGAGGCAACCGAAGAGGCTGCCGTGCCAGGGTACAAATGTGCATAGCTTGGTAGGGCATGAAGGTGTATTTCGATGAGGATCTGCACCATCACCATTGACGTGTTGGAAATCGAATGTTATACGTGCAGCTGAGCATGCAAAACAAGTAGGCACAAGCTGCACAGGTGACATTGTGGTCACCTGGGTGATGGGCAATGTGTCATTGCTGGCTAGCAGCTCATGAAACACCGGCCACTCGCTGCCTATGTAGAATGCACAGCAGCTGCATCAGACGGAGCCTGACTGCGCTTGAAAATGTTCAATTTAAGAACATGATTACTCAGACTCCATTGCTAGGAATGCACATGCAACTTGACCTTCGATGTCCATCTTCAACACATCAATCCAATCCGCGCCAGCATCCTTCATTGCCCCGAGCACGGTGGTGAAGTTAGCGGGCGTATACGGCGAGAGATTCACCGCATCCCTCCGCATTGCCACCAGATCTTCTTCGCTGCAGAGGTAGGACATTTTGTTACAAGACGGAGGGGATGCATACCATGATCTGACAAGCTACTCTACGATAACCCGAGAGGGCTGCACCAACTCGGGTTGCCACAACGAATTTGCAAACACATACTATGTTGCGTGCAGACAGTATGAAAACTAGAGCATTGCGGCAACGCCCACCTAGTGATGCCCATGGAATGGAATTTGATGCCTTCCACTGCTTCCACTGCTGCACGCTTCACAGCATCGAGTGTATGGTCATATGTGTGCACCTGCATGCAGCATTTGCAGGTCCACCTTGATTCATGAGCGTTTTGATAAACATTTCTGATGAGCATTTTGCCAAGTTGATGCTCGTTGTTCTGTGCGCGCCTCGTATCATTTGATGTTGATGAACATAATCGATATCCGCTTTGTGCGCATTGCTTGTGATTGTCAACACCGCTTCAAACGCACCGCACAACCAGGCGCGCGCTCCAGTATGGCCTCCTCAAAATCCGTCTGGCCATTGGACCCCATGCTGAACACGATGCAGGGCTGCTGCGACAGCGTGACATCGGCAGCGCACATCCACTTGCCTGCGTGCAGATGAAAGTAGTGCGCTCAAACAAGTACATGGCGTGGGCTACACATCCTTGAATAGCAATGCCGCCTTGGAATCTCGCATGTACACATGAAGAGTTTTCAATTTCGTAGGGGCACCCCATGTGAAAGATGCACATTGCCGAGGAGTTGCAGACACATTTCTTAGGATTGCAGCTCCGTGTCGGGCCAAAAGATCCCACATGTGGCACCGGGAGCGGAGCTGTGAATCAGAAGCTCAATAGACCTGCCACACATGCGCACCGCCGTCGAGGGGGTCGCCAATGCGTTCCATGGGGTCGCAGCTCCACAGCGGCGCAAACAAATCCCACAGGTCGACATGCGACAACCTCTCCTGGTGAGCCCGCAGGTGCCGCATCCGAATGTCCACGTCCCGCTGGTAAGCCGCCATCTTTGCCGCCATGGCCGGTGTATCTTTCCTGATGCACGCCTGCAAGAGTCCACCAATGCCACATGAGACGTGTGTCACAACCCTATCAATACCATATGCCACCAACTTCCCATAGCCGCAGCGGCAAGAATCCTGCCAGCTTTGCGCGCCTGCATAGCGCACAATCCCTGCATACAAGACAAGTGCAGCATCTGTGCTCTGAGCCCTGCAAGCATGCCATCGTCTTCAAGATGGTAGCAGCAGGGGTTTTACTAAGCATGCTTGTAAACGATGGTATAGGAGGGAGAGGCGCCACTTTTGCTGGCCCGCCACACGCTGCCACATCTCACGTCAGCAAAAGCCAATGCCGACCTGGCATCGGCTCCACTGCCATCGGTTGAATGACTTCAAAGCATGCTAGTAAGGCTATGTACAAGATGCACGCATGTATGATGACGGCTGATGAAGATGGCAAGTGCGTGTCATACGGCAGCGATCCAAGCAGGCTGGACGTTCACTCATACGCAAGGCTGTGACAGAGTTGCTACGATAAAGGCACGGGCCACACCGCTGGGGCTCGATTCTGGAAGGCGGCGCTCAGCAGAACCCGCCGCTCAGGGCTTGGGCCAGCCGTTGTGTGCACGGCCAGCCACATAATGAATCCGCCAGCCAGCATGGCAGCCGTGATCTGAGGTGTAGAATGTCGTGCCATGTCTCCCATGGTCCCCAGCTTGCTGGCAGCCACCTGTGCTGAACATGATGAATGGCTGGCTGGGGCTGCCGCGCCCCGGTTGCGCATGCTTGCACAGCACCCACTACAACATGCAGAGCTACGTTCTGCGTTGCCCGACACATCACGTCCTCACAGACGTCATACCGAGCTCGCACCTTCAGCCGTCAGGAGAGCCTGCAACACTTGGATGCACTGTGGTCCTGTCAAATCAGTGCCGCGCTTCCGGTCAGACGCTGCACCTGGCGTGCTGGGACACGTCAACGACCTTGAAATTCACAACAGTAGCGCGTCGCAAGCCTGGAGTGATTGATTCCTGGTGTCAACGGCGTCACACAGGCTCTGGGTGCCAAACGACTCATCAACAACCACCTCAAACGATCCAGCACCCAATTGTCCCACCGTCTTGCTGAGCAGCCAATCAACTCACTTGTGCGCCGTTCGACTTTCGATTATCGCCCTGCACATCCTATACGACTGCGAAGATCCTACTTCAAAGTGTACTGCACTGTCCTCCCCTGTGCCGGGCTGTTGCAGAATCTGGATCCACGCAGCCTGACGCGAAACCGTCCTGTCTTTGACACCAGCGTCGCGCTGCTTGATGCAAGTGTTGTTAGTCGCAGTGAACCTGATTCCGTGGTAGGCAGGTACGCGGTGACATCGATTAGTGATGGCGGGAAGGTAGCCGACAATGCCGGTACAGCAGCCGGCCCTGGATCAATTTTATGCCCTATACTCGTACGGCTGGCTGTGGTCGTGTGCTGACAGTGTTGCCCTGAACCGTTTAATGCGCAAGCATCTGCGCATCACACGATTCAAAGAGCTGCACAGGGCCAGCACATCATGTGCTGCAGTTGCATGCCTGAAGTCCGCCCCTGGCCTGGTTGACTACGTGCTGCACGCGGCTGGTGCAGTACATGCAGTACCTATGTATGCACGCGCAGATCGACTGCATGCATTGGTCACGGAACAAGCAACCGCTAGTGCCACTCCATAGGCGTTGCGATGTCCAATCGCACTTGTTTCTGATGAACCACTGGCTGGCCATAGTATAGCGCCACCTGTGGCTGATGCCGCCGGCCGACCTATTGATGCGCCTGGAAGGCCGGGATGCTCCAACATTCCGCTACAACTAACCATGCCGTGTCATCAGCGTGCAGCGTCAGCCGCTGCCTATGTCAATCTTGCTTGGTGAGTTCGGCATGTTGGCGTTTGGGCCATGTTGTATCTGTATGCTCTTTATACCGATTGTATCCCTGGGTACTCAGTGAGTGACTTCGAGCATGCAATGCGGGATGCAATTGGCACACGACGGACGCCCCATTAGATGAGATCCGACAAAGAAGATCCTAACATCTAGCTCCTTTACATGTCTCACACTGAGTAGCACGTGCCCCCGATGAGTCGAAGCGCTATGACACTATAGCAGCATGAGGGTACACTATATAAGATACAAGGTGCGCTCCCATTGGTATCTAGTATTGTGCAGCCTTGTGCGCCTGATAGACACCCACAATGAGCTGGCCATGACCTAGTCAAGCTGCACCAACAGCCTTACAACACCATTAGAGGAGCACATGCTGAAAATCTTTAGCAAAGATATCTAACTACAAGGTGGTCTTCTCAGTCCATCCACCACCATCTCCCGGTCAAATCATAGTTGTGTGCGCTTGAATTCGTCCAGTCTGTATGTGTGCCAACGCCCTCAGGTAGCCTATACCAGCCGATTGACTCGGCGTCCACAGTCGTCGTGCAGCTAGAGTCATCATTCTTGCCGTAGAATAGCACTAGTGCATCTGTGCCGTCTAGCTTCAGAAAATGGTATGACAACACCACGACCACCTCCAACGGCGGCCAAAGCATGTTGCTGCTGATGACGACATCTCGTGACACTGCCGTGATTTGCAGCGTCTCCTTGTCAATCCGCATGCCCCTGCATGCCACAACATCACTCATCGAATGATTTGGTCTACATGCCAATGCACCATTTTTCGCATCGCACTGCCACCAGCCCGTGGCTAAGCACTACGTGGCCCAACCAGAAGCCCCTGCCTGAATACAACCACAGCTTGCACTGAATTGAGCAGGACTACTCTACAATGCGTGCAATTTTCACCACGACTACATTGCTCTCGGCATGTTCCTCATGCAAATCAAGTGATCAACAGTCAACACACTACGACAGCTAGACCAACCACCAACCTTGCGGACAAAAACACAACAACCATGTAAAGTTTCTCAAATGTCAGCCAAAAGTCAGCTCCCCTTCTCTGCAAAAACATTGCACCCGCATTCCGGGTGCAACACAACAACATCAAAGAGAAAAAATATGTGCCTATCTGGATGTGCGCACCAGTGCCTATAGTTTTGGCCATTCTCGCCCTTTGTGTGGGCCATGAGGAACCACTCGTCCCCCAAGGTAACTTCCTTGTCGAGCTGTTGTCGCCTTGCGTCCAACGCTTGCAACGACTGCAAGAAGGGCGACAATTGCTCATTCTGGTGAGGTCCGCACAATGACAATCCGGTGCAAGAGCTTTGGTGCAAGAGCTTTGGGGTTGACAGTATATTGCTCCACTGTCAGCTGCTTCGACCCTATGTGCCGACCGGTATTTGCAAACAGACAAGATGGAGAGACGTTTTCTGATAATGCTGTTTCACTGCAAATCACGCAGCCGGCATCCACAAGTGGACGCACAACATGTGGTCTAAAGTGCAACATGCGGCCGTTTTGCATGTCCATCATGTGCATGCTTTGGCAGCCTTTTATGTGCAAACTCAACACATTTGAAATGTACTGCACTGCTACGGCCAATAATGTGCACAGATTGCAACATCTCTAGCAAACACGGTATGCGTGTGCCGATACGTCGCTGCACAGCCCGGACCATTTATTGACGACTGGGGAATCATATCCTATCATACAGGTGGTGGCGGTTGCTGCACCTCCGGAAAGTCGATCATGTGCCCGCTGATGTGGAGCTCGTCGTCCATGGACATGCCTGTCGCCTCTCGGATATCTCTCCGAACGTCATCATAACACACCCTGTCAACAACCTGCAGTTGTGACATCCTACCTCGCGACTTTGGATAGCCAAGGCGGCTCACACAAGCAGCCATGCATGGCACATGGTGCTAGAACAAGAGGATGCATGTCAAAAATGAGCTAGACGATGAGCACATGACGATACCTCGATGCCTTTGAATGTAGAAGGTACATAGCAGAAGTATGTGGCACATGGCGCAACCTCTGTCAAGATGAGCAATGTGTTGTTCCACTCATGGAACGCCCAATTCTTCTCACTGCAGAGGACACGAAATCGCTTGCTTGTGAAATGCCATGAGTGAATGGCACTCCTCGTTGGAGAAGGACTCTTGACTTTGGACAAAGCATCACGGTGCCTCTCCAATCAAGCGAATGCCGGCATGTAAGACATCAGGGAAGTGCTGCAGAGGGAAGTGTTGCATAGGCGCACTGGATGACGCCATGGCGGTAGGGCATGCGGTCGAAGCAGTACTCTAGCTTCATGATATTGGCATCGAAATCCAGCTCCGAGATGCACTGCCAATGGACGTAGCCCCATCGCTTGGTGTGGTTGCCTGTGCCCAGCCACATCGCGTGGCCCGCGTATACCTTCCCCTTCCAAAGGAATGGCCTGCGCAATGAAATCAGCTGACTCAAGTGAATGCCAAGGATGCCACGTTCAATTCATGAGGCATTGCAACGCCACACATGCCCAACAATATTGCAAGGGGCCGTGTAAGCCCTCAAGTGAGGTCCTATGACACCACAGGCTCAATGGTGAATGCAAATTTGCTCGATTTTCTCCATGCAACCGCCATGTGTGAGCATAGCAAGTCCATCCCACGTCATCCGGCACGCATGTGGACATGGGGGCGTCAAGAGCTAATGCAACTTGATTGGATCACAACCATGGCACAATCATGTCACACAGCTGTGAGCAGGTTGATGGTTGCACGGCAACGTATATGGGTCCACCACACATGTTTCATGGCACTGACGCATATGGTGCGCAAGACCGCGAGCAGCTTGTGTGGCCAGTGCGTGCCCACCTGAGGTCGTGCACCTTGCAATAGCTGGCGTTCATCTTGTCAGGGTACCCAGGGTCCAACGTCTCAGCATCCAGCTCCATGAAGTTCCGCGTCGCCATGCCCATGCGCATGTCCAATGCATTGGGGTCCTTGCCCAACATCATGGTGTAGACCCAACCCGGACCCCAGTGCTCCGGGTCGTGCCGCAGCGTTACGAGCCAGCCCTTCGCAGGGTGGTATACAGCTACATGTACACTGCACGAACGAGTCGCACTCGGACCTCCAAGCTTGATGCGTAGCTTATGAGCTCCGAGCATCGCAAGCACTCGAAGCACTTCAGGTCAAAGCACGGCCCATCATTGGCACAGTCTGGAGGCGTACAGACGTACATGCAAGCCAGCAATGCATCTAGTGCGATTGCGCACCGCCAGGGTTGAAGGTCTTGTTGCCGGGTGTGGTCAGGCGAGGGCCCGAGGTCGTAAGGCCCGGCTCCACCGGCAGCGGTGTGCAACCCATTGGAAAGCGCTGCTGCGTATCCTGCCGCACACCGCGCATCAGTGTGCCGAGCAGGTGCACATGTACGGCATCACCGTCGGCGCCACTGGAAAGGTCTAGGCTCCACCCCAAGACAAACACGCCGTGCAGGCCAGCAGCATGACCGCTGTGGTCAGTCCGGGATGATGCAGGAAGCTCGGCTGTCTTGCACGGATGTTGAATCGCGGCATGGCAGTTGTGTTGCATTGCTGATCTTGCTGGTTGTGCAGCGTTTCATAAATAGTGCAGGGCCTGCGCCCGTGTCCGTCACTACATCAAGCTCGAGGCCTGTGCTCAAGATCGCAGCGTGCCCTGCCGCAAGAGAAGACTGTGTCCTGCATTGACGGGTGTAATCGCAAATGGGTCGGCTGGCTGATTACCCTACTGGGCCACTGCTGGCATTTTTTTCAACTGACCTTTGTCTTGCTATGACGCTTCGGCTTGCTCGCAGTCACCCAGTTCCCTGCATTCCACTCGATGAGATCCTTTGACTTGGCTCGACTTGAAAGATACCGCTGTCAGTTCCGGGCAGCCTATGTCCCAACAGCCCTTGTGCAGCATCACGAATGTGGGCACCACGGACCTAGGCAGCACGCCAGGCTGCAACGGCAAGACGCATGTCTTTGCGGCATCAGGAGCAAAATCGTGTCCAGTGACGCCAGCGTCACGTCGGCCCAGCAAGCTGGTGACCCTGCAGAATATGCAGGATTCGTACTGCAGCCACACGCATGTCCGTCAGATCAGCCCTGGAAGTCGCTGTAAACGTCTCTTCACAGTCCCCACGTGCGTCTGATGCCCTATGTCGTCCGCAGGGGAGGCCGACGATGACACGCGCCACCGTTGCACGATGGCTCATGGCACTGCTCGGAGCCATTGCGCTGCTGCTGATGCTGCAGCTGGGGCCATCAGGTGCCATCTTGTGGACGTCCTCCTTAGCTGTGTCCTCTTGGCTGATGTGAGGCATGCTCGGAAGGTCTCAGCTGACCGGCACCAGCCTACCCGTGAGAGCCTTGAGAGATCATGCATATATGCGCGCAGGTCCCCTGCGGTGCACGCGGACTGGTCCGCAGCAGCACCATCAGCAGCAGCTGCTTCAGGATCAGGCTTTTCGGCTTGAAGTTGGGTCGGCTATAGCGTCGGGAATCCAGCGCGCCATGCGGCGGCTGGAGTCCCTCAACGAACAGGCAGAAGCGCTGGACAGGGGCTCGCACATCATTGTGGCAGCCACTACAGATGCAGGCACGCATTGCGACAAGCCATAGTGGGTTCAGCAGCCGTGTGCTGGCGCTGCGGGCGCCTTGTTGTCTCACAAAACACCAATGTTACATATTTGTGGTGTGCTTCAGAGCAGACACGCTGGATCGACGAGCAACTGGGCAACATCACGAAGTCGAGAGTATACGTCGTCGAGCATGATGCTGACCGACTGCAGTTGTGCCGAGGTGAGGCATTTTCTTGCCCTTATGTGGCTGCCAGAGGAGCACTCTCCCCGTTATTAGGCTAACAATTCTGCTGGCGGGCCTACCGATGATGTGTCGCCCTGAAACATGGGGCTGACGTGCTCATGCGCTGATTAGCAAGGCGACGCAGCTGATCTCAATGAGCTCCTGCAATGGCGCAGGCCTCACAGCGACCAATGTGACAGCGGCAGAACAGCAGGGGTGCTGGCCACACTTGGCCACCGGCAGTGGCAGGGAAGCCAGCGCATACCTGCAGGTATGCTGCTGCCTGGTCGGCGTGGATCATGAATCATGCGCACCTGGTGCTTTGTTGCTGCAACATGGATCACAGCTGCCTGCCGCTTGTTTGCCACACACATGATGTTACCCGATCCAGTGTGCAACCACACCCTGATGGCTTGAGCTTGACAAGATGTCGTGATGTTGTGGCCGCAGTACATAGTGGACGAGTGGGACCGCTTGCCGGAGTCGGTCTTGTTCATCCATGGCCACGAGTGAGTCATGCCACATACATATGAGCACTGCTTGTCATTGCCATAGTGGTTTGATGAGGGTGGATAACTGGTTCCATATGATCAGGGTTGTTGGGGCTCAAAGTGGTTGGACTCCAAACATTCGTCTCTTCCAGCGGCAGCTGCTGCCCTGTGGTGCAGGACATCGTGGCACCGGAATTCATCGGCAGACTTCGTGGATTATGTGCGACGGATGCGGTGGGGGGAGTTCGGCTTCGGCAGCCTGCGCACCTGGGGCATGCTTGGCTTCAACTTCTGGTGATTTTCATGCTTCACACCTTCTGCCAAGACTGTCTTGTACTGTACTGATGCTGGCAATCTTCAGGGTGTGAAGTCCTTCAAGCAAAAGCTTGCGCACCTGGGGCATGCTGGGCGTCAGCTTCAGGTGGAAGATGTTGATTGTGCCAGAGTGTGGCTTGCCAGGCTTTGCGCTGCAGTTCAGTGGCAGGATCAGCAGCCTGGCATGAATTTCTTCTATAGTCCTAAAGTGAATCTGAGGCTGCACATCTTGGTGCAGGGCTCTGGCCATGCTGGTCAGCCCTGCCGAGCTTGGGCGGTGTAGAACCAGGGTCACTTGCAGCACGCAGTGGCGGGCAATCATGCGACCTATTTTTGCTGCATATCGTTGCGCAGGGACCTGGCCATCATGATCAGCCCGGCCGAGCCGGAGCGGTGTCGGAATGAGGGCCGCAATGCGCCAGAGTGGTGGAAGCGGTGCGAGGAGCAGGGTCAGCGCCTAAGTGAGCATTTCGGCCTTACTTCTGGCCCTTCACAGCTCCTGAAGTATACTACTCACATCAGGAGGCAGCAATGCGCTTTCACGGACAATCCAATGTTACGAGGAGGGGCATCACCTGGGTGAATTATTCTCACAGTTTGATTATCTTGTCTCGCCTGCTAAGAAGTGTTAGGGGGCAAGGCCGCACAGCTGTTTGAGTGGTCGATGAGCTGCAGGGCGCAGGCTGCCGCCCAAATTAGCCGTTTGCTGAATGTGTCATCTAAGCTGAGGCAGTCAGCTCCATCACACTGGCCACAGCTCGCCTGAGCGAAGAGCTCGCTGGGGTGGGCCACGGGAAGCTCTCGTGGCTGTTTCTTGTCACGGAAGTGCAGCAGCTGTCGATCATCGTGTCGTCATGTGGTAAATGATCGGGGCGCGTGCGACTGCACTCCTTTTGGCTGCCTGGGAGCTTTGGATGATTACCTATATGCGCATCGCTGGTGTCATTGCAGTTGCACCAGTGTCTCTGCAACCGGCGGCGACACCAGCTGCTGGCTTTGTGGCCCTGCAGGGAGGTTTTGGTACCCGCTGCGCTTCAATGACACCTTTGGCCTGCCGCCCTTCGAGGTCCACGCCCCAGGTATCACACTGGCCTACATGAGCACCTACCTGGCTGCCCTTGTCTGCACACATGGTGATGCTGCTGCACAGAGGACCTGCTGACCTTCATGGTGCACAGGCGCGTTGCCATATCAGTGTGGCGCTCTGCAGCTTGGGCCGCTGCCTTGTCAGCAAGTGTTTATGTAAATGCGTGCCTGCTGCAGGCTGCTGCGCAGAGTTTGTGGTGCGGAGGGACCGCATCCGTGCTCGGGGCCGGCAGTTTTATGTGGAACTATTGAAACGGCTGAATGAAGTGCCGTGGGGGGAGCTCGCGCCCGCTTTTGCCTACGAGCACATCTGGCATGTCATCTTCGTAAGTCTTTTTGCGTCATTTGGAAGCTCAACCAAGGCCTGCATCACGAATTTGCGAAAGCTTGTGAAACTTCTGCGGGAAGGCTGGGCAAGCTGGCGACCACCTTGCAGCGCAGCTGGCACGCCAGAGATGTTTGCCAATTGTAACTCTTCACATGCTGTCTAGTGCAGACAGTTTGTGGCTCTTTAAAATGTGAACATTGCTTCACTTTGGCCTAGTGGGCACAATGTATGGCTGCTCCTAAATAGGCAGGACGCCTGGTAGGGGCATAGATGTGGCACACAATTGAGAGTACAATCATCAAGATGAAGCCCCTACACCATGTTGAGACTTAACCGACAGGCCGGCATTCCGCTCATTGCAACTGGTCGGCCTCCCTGCTGTAGAGACACGACTCGAAGACGTCCTGCCACAAATGCAAGCAGACTGATGTGTCATCTCGTCGTGCTGCAGGGTGAGCCGTGGGTCTCCCTTGGCATCGGCAAGTGCGAGCTCGTCCATTGCAAGTGCGAGCAACATGAAGCGCTGAAGCGTGGATTTTGTTACTTGCCAAATGGATCTTGTTAACCGCTGGCTATCTGCTACCACTTTCCTTGCTATCAACCGCATAGGTTTGTGACATGTCATTGCTGTAAGATAAGATTCTTGATGGCACGGTTGACATGCTGATTTTGTGGCCCCTTCGTACAGCCGCACAGAGATAAGGCACGGCGGCAACTATCCGCCGGAACCAAATTTCCCATATTGGTGAGACGATATCATCATCGGTACTTAATGATGTTGCGCTTGTCAGCTGCAGAGTAAGAGCTTGCCTTCATCTGAGCTGCTGCTTGGCATTGGGTGCAGGTACAACAGGCCGCCAGACGCGGATCGTGTGCCGCACCCATAATGCGAGTAGTTAATCTCAGAATTATCACAGGCTACGCTAGAGTGTCGATGCATGCAATTCATGTGTGAGAAGTGTGCTTCTGTATGAGGATGGATGTAGCCTAGTTAGACACATGACTGCACCATTGCATGGTGGCCCTATATGATGATTTACTTTGAAACACGCCACTTGCATCACCCAATGCCTACAACCTTCGGGTCACACACCATGCGTTTCATATCTCTGGCAAATGCTTGACTGCCGTAAGAGAGGGTAGAGGCATGAGCAGAGGGGCCAATGATTAGCACCCCATGGAGTGGTGACTGCGCCAAGACAGGGAAGGCATGTAACTTACCCTTGCCCCTAATATCTACTTATGCGACCCTCTTCTTGATGCAACCCTCGTCCTCAATTTGCAGGATCTAAGCATATCTACAACTATGTCAAAAGCACCGGACCATTCCATCAACTGCCGGCGGCACGTTGGTGCAGAGGCTCAGAATGACTGATTTGGCGGGTGAATGACAAGGTGAGTTTGCTGTGATTGCACACATAATGACTGCTGATCATTCATGCTGTCTAGATAAAGCAGCTCCAGTGCATACGCCATCAAATCGGACTTCTTGAAAACTTCCTGTGCTGCTGCGTGAGCCAAAGCACATGAACTTCAAAACGATGAAATTTGAGTGGGCCGCAAATTTGGACGGGCCAATGATCTCGACTGGTGTGGCAATGAGGGCCGCGAGCTGAGGTGCATAATGCAACCACTGCCATACCGCCGGCATTCCTTAATGGTGACCCCATGCCCAATCAATATGCTATTGCTTTGCAAATAATGATACTTCAAGCAGCCGCTAGCGGTGTCACCAATGTCTTCACCGCGTGCAATCGTTGCTAGTGTACGTCATGTTATGCCTTTGCACCGGTCGGGTGCTCAACACGTAGACGATCACTGCCGCGCTGCTCATATAAAGTGTTGCCAGCGCGTTTGTGTGGGTGTCCACTGTTCTGCGTTGTCCTAGCTTTTGCTACCGCCATGGCACGGCCAGGATCTCTGCCGCCTTTTGCACCGGCCGGGTGTCCACTGAACTATTTCGCCATGCTGTAAAGCGGCGCCAGATCTCTTCCATCAAGGAGACATGTGCCTCAGGGTCTGAGATGTCTCGTGCAGCCACATGAGTGCTGACGGCTTGCTGCAAGTATTCCGCCTACAAAGCGTTACAATAGTAGCGAAAATTAGCACATGGGCGAAGCTTTGATAGACACCATGCTCCCATATGTGTTTGACAGCTCACAGCAGACATATCATTTGCTGTTCAGCTTCAGCCAATGATGCATTGTTTTCTAGCTGCCGGATGGTCAAGAAGGCATTTGCAATGCGGCCATGCTGAGCAAGGCCAACATGAAAGGCTTGATGCAATGGTGAGACGAGTTGCGCTCGGGAATTCGATCGCATAGCCAGCATCAGGCAACATGGTGCCGCAAACGACCATCGTGGCCGGGCATATGCATTGGCAGACTCATGCACTGCAAGGCTCATCATACACATTGATCCCATTGAGAATTGCATCGGCACAGACTTCAAGCAAGCAGCCACTGATGGTGGTATTCATACAGATTAGGCAGGAGCAAGGGAGGAGGGCTCATTCGAGCTTCACACCGACATCATGTCACCTGAGAAGTTCTATCGCACAGGCTGGCGCCGAGTGGGCACGCCGTGATGTTCGGGTCAGCCACCACCAGTGGAGGAAGCCCCGCCAGTAGCGCGTGTATGTCTTTCCAATTGCTGCAAAAGCACAGACGAAGTGGAATTGATGACCAGCATCATGCTGCTTGGCAAAGGTTCGGAGGGTGCGTGCCGCCGTCTTTGGAGGTTGGCCTGCTGGCGTTGACAAGATGCCCCTCATGTCAGTTGCTGCAAGAGGAGGAAATCCTTGCTGAAAACATGCCCAGCCAACGGTTGTATGAGGCTTCCAAACCTGATTCAACCCTGCCGCTGACCTCGTATGCACATCCTTCCATTTGCTCAAGGAAAAGACTGGTCATCAGAGTGTATAAGACACCCCGGACAACTGGTCGAAGCATGACAATCAGCCCGCCGCCCACCTTCGGTTCTTCCGCGGCACCACAAACTATGCCACCGATCATGTGCAACATGGTGTGCTTTCCTCACCTATACCCGTAGCCGCCAAAGAGGCGCCTTCGATTTACATTGAATTTAACGTCTGCAGCGCAGCACATACACACACCACCTCAGCAAACCGCCACTGCCGCAAGGTTGCATCCTGCACGGTGTGCATTTGAAGATTGCGGCTTCATGCTGCTGCAGAGGGTGATCTGAGGCTTGCACATGTTATGCCCGATGGTCTTCATGTGAGTGCATGGGGTAACAGCTCAGCTAGATGGACGGCAACTCACAAGGGTCATCGTGTTGTAGCGGGCTGCCGGGAAATGTCGCTGGGTCCACATCTGGCGGCAGCATCGCGAAGCCGGGATCCGTGAAGCCCAGGCCGACGGACCACAAACACCTCGTCAGGATGGAATCGCTGCCTGCGCCTCAACAGATGAATGTGATTTCGACAACATGTTGTTCAGCGTGGTCATTAGCTGCAATGGCTGTGCCGACACTGTCTTCAACAGCTTGGCGTCCAAAACCCAGCGTGAGGCGTCGCACCGTCAACACGGTGCGTTAGACCTTGTGGTTGCACTCTGCGACATGCATCCACGCTGGAGTTATAGCCAGGAGCACAACCAGGTGTCACCTGTGTTTTGCACGTGCTCAATGCCAGTGCACGCTTCATACGCCTGGCCAGACGAATTCATAAACCGGAGAGCGCCTACACTGAAGATGGCACCTGCATGGAGGTTTCAGAGTTTCACGTCAGCTCTTGCCAGCAACACTGGCAAGACACTGGTCTAATGTGTTGCATGACAGCAATGCTGCGCACATCATGGCAAGTCTGGCTTGCGGCAGCAGGGCTGGTGCTGTTGCGCCATCTTTGAGGGCCAGCCGCAATGTCTTCGCTTCCTCGGGGCGGCAATCAGAATGCAAGCTAGACACAGACCCTCGCCTTGCCATGGCTCACAGCAGGTGCGCATCAACCCCACCTGCTCCACCGTGGAAAGAATAGATGTGCGGCACCTGTGCAAGGTGCGCATGTCCATCAGGCGACACCCAGTGTTTGAGGCAGCAGCCAGAACCACGACAAACGGCAGGCCTCGCGACGATCAGGGTCTCAAATGCTACAGCACAGCATGCGAGAGGACAATCAAGGTGCACATGCAGCAGCAGTCGACAACTTAAGGGTTTAGAGACGACACCTCCCAGTGGGCGCCACTGGCATTTGGATCACTGCAGTTCAGCGGCTGCAGCGCAAGACACGAAGTTTTGAGAGCTCAACATGCATTCGGGCATCTGCTCATACTCCATCTGAATGAACCGCCATACTCATACTCCAGCTGAGTGAGCTGCATGTCTGCAGCGATCTGCTCAAGCACCACATGGCTGCTGCTTCGTGATGCAATTGACGTCTCCTACTGCAAGCTTGACGACCATATGGCGTGCAGCACCGCTCACATTTGCTGCATTGAGCCAGTGCTGCCACTTGTCGCCATAACCTGCGGAGTCAGATGCAATCCACAAGATGTAATCCAAGCTCAGGGGGCAGCTGACCAGATCAAGATCAGCAATACAAAAGTGTGTGCACAGTCTGGTGCGGCCCACCAAGTATGTTGTCGCACAACAGCTGTGGCGTGCAGGGTGTGTTGCATGCAAACACTGCCGTGAAACCCGCAGCCACCCTGGTGGTCCCATCGCTGCCTGCGGACGCAAGCAGCACAGTCGCATAAACCCACAGGCAGAGCCGCCGATGAGCACTCATGGTCGAAGTCTATGTCACACAGCGACTAGAGCCAGCCCGGCGGTCCATCTCACGACAGGTGGGCTGCTGCGAGCAGGCAAGATGCATGGCTATATGCGGTGAAATGGATTGGAAGGTTACGCATCATCAACAGCAAAGACAGGCAAACACTGTCAGAACAAACACTGTCAGAATGAGCTTACAAATGTATTAAATTTGGAAGCTAAACCAGGTCATCATGCACCTGCTGGTTTCAAATGGCACGGCAGGCATCGCGGCGCATAGAATCGGGACTGCAGATACTCGTCATTCTCCGGCCACCAGTTGTCTGTGTGCACAGCAAGCACATGCACTGCTTGGTGCATGTTGCTGCTCTCACAATGCTGAGAAGGTGGTGCAAAGCATGACTGCTGCACTGCAGCTGCGCGGGTTGGCATGATGCACTGCACGGTTGCTTCACGCGCTAGACACCCTAACAGAGAGCGAGTGTGGCTGTCATGGAGTCCATTCCGATCCAGAGGTCAGCTTGTGGCTGACCCGCACCCACCTGAAAGAATGTGTGGCTTCTCGGGGTCGTAGTCTGCCACTAAAAGGTCGGGGTTTGGTCGCAGCCACATGGTGTCGTCATCACCGTAGAACAGCCACTTGAATGTGTCGCCCAGCTCCCTGTAATTGCATGCCGGACGTTTCCATCATCAGCACTGCACAGCCAGCCGCTGCTGCAGATAGTTGGTCAATCACAGGTTATGCGATCTGGATGCACATGCAGCAGTGATGCAGTGCCCATAAGCCGCTTTACATAGTGTTCGAGGGCTGAACAGGCCGCATGCTACTGCTGCAACTGCCCATGCTGACCGCCACAAGTCTGGACCAGCAGCGGCAGCTTGGCGCCGTGCCTGTCACTCCCGCGGCATGGGGTGCCAAATGAAACATGCATATTCACGTGTCAGCAACATGCTCAGATGGACATCGATCAATCACATACCGCACCTGTAGACCAGCAGCGGCAGCATGGCACCGCGCTTGTCCCCCGCGTGGGCCGAGGCCTGAAAGTCCGGGTGGTATCTGCAAGCAACGGCACCAAAGGCAACAGTCATCATTGCAGGCGCTGCAGTAACCGAGACATGACGAATGACAGGTTCCTCCCACCGCCTTGGGGGACCCCAAGCACACAAGTCTACTGGGAGACAGCAACGGACGCCTCTCGCTGTGTCTCGCTTCGTCACTCACATCAACGTCTCGCGGTTGCGAGCCGCATCCTCCGCCAGCGCATCCGGAAGCCGCTGCATGTCAGTGGCGACGACTGTCCGGTGGCCCTGCAGCTAGGGCTGAAGGTGTGTGTGCTGCACTGGAGGACCACAGTGACCGAGTGAGGATGATGACCAACAGGCTACACCAGCTCAGCTCATCCCGAAGCCGCTGCACGTTGGCAGCCGCAACTGCGTGGTGGCCGTGCGACAAGAGCTAGACTCTGCCGCCTTCTAGCACAGAGATCTGCAAAGGTCAAGGTCAGAGCTGCGGGAGTGGCGACTGCTGTTCCTCGCGCTGAAGCGGTATCTAAAGCAGACAAGTTGTGGGCAGTTTGTGGGTATACGATTGGTTTGCTTGCGTCCTCCGCCAGTGCAGGAGGCAGCTGCGCATGGTAAGTACCGTGCGGTATACCTACACAAAAGTGAAAGGCATACACTAGGGAGAGCGATAGTGCTCAATGCGAGGTCCTGTGGCCAATTCAATCAACTCGCAATTGAGGTGCCACAGCATGTTGAACTTCACATCTGACACCAGCTGCAAGACCATTGCATGAGCTGTGACTTGTGGCACACTGTGCATGCAATCATGGTGTTGGTCAGCAGACACTGCCAAGCTGCTGCTTGACACATTGCACACTCTTGTGACGCCACCCACGGTAGGTTGGTATGTGTGCGTAGGTTTCCAATGATGGAAGCTTCGCTACACACCTTGCGCCAGCCGCGCCCCGCCTGCACTTGGCGGATGCGTGCGCTGTGCGCAAACAAGCCGAACACGATGTCGTCGTCGACCGCGAGACCGGCGCCGCCATCAGCAGTCATGCCGCTGTGCAGCCCCTGCAACAGTGTGAAGCCGCCACCGCTGCGCGCGCCTGCGTGGGAACCCAGCACACCATGTCTTCCGTGCACATGCGAGGCTACAGAGATGTGTCATGCCACTCGCACAGCAGCTGTGGCATCGCCTCCCCTGCAGGCAGCCGCCTTGGCTGATAGCGCTCCTGAGCACCTCAGTTGACCGCTGCAATGGCAGGCACAGAGTGCAGACACCAGTAAGACGTGCCGGCTGCAGTTGAGAGTTGCAATCTACCCACGCATCCACGAGAGGATGGTCACGTACCTGGATAATGAAGCGTTGTGATGGCCACGACGGCGGCAACAGCTGCGATAGCCAGCACAGCCGCACAGCGGGTGCCGAATAGACTTTGCTGAGGCACCATCAAGGGCTGCTGCTGCGCGTTCGACACACACCCGCGCGGCTGCCGCCAGCATCTGGCCACGCCAGATTAAGCAGAACACGCAGGCGCCCCTGCCGAGCTTTCATCTGCCGATGGCGTCACGAGCCGCATAGGCCAGGCATGAGTCATCCATGGGGCCGGAGAGCGTCATCCGTGAGAGTCGCTCGTGTCGCCAGTCCTTTCCGTGCTGCAGGATCAGTGTACCGGTCAATCGCAACGCTGAGGATGGCCTCATGTGCAGGCGCAGGGCGCGGCGCAGCCACACGGCTCAGCTTGGCTCCTGAAAACGGCGTTGCGAGGTATCAGATCATCAGATGAAGCTTTACACTGAATGAAAATCGCAGCAACGACGCTGGCGCAAGTGAAGGACATAAGTTGATCAACACGACCACTGCGATCGAAGGTGTAATCGACAGCAGTCCTAAGAAGAGCCTGCGTATGCCTGGCAATTGATGAGGTCGTCACGCTCGCACTTAAGGAGCCTTAAGGCTGCGACCGTGGCACTTGCAAACTGTTGCAAACGATGGGAACACACTTCGGGCGAGAATTGACTTGCTCATAACGTCGGCAGATACTACAATTCACCGAGTGTCCCTGAGAATTCACGTATATATCAAGAGCTCCAGAAGTGTAGTTTGCAAAGCAAATTCCAACACAATCTTCAACTCGCGTTCATTCACGAGGTCTCAACTTCAAGTGTCAAACTGTCACGGATGACCTGGTCACTTGCTTCATGCCGTGCGCTCATGACTATTCCCGCCACTACTATGCCGCACTGAACAAATATCCAAGTCATCAATTCGTGTAGCAACCAAGTGCCATTCGGGTCATCGAGCCGCACCTGCTAAAGCTGTAGCCACAGCACCAATCCTGCGCAAATGAACGTCCACTGCAGGACTTGATCGTCTTGGTGGACGGCTGCGCTGCACCTCCTTCCATGCCACTATCGCCAAGGCCCGCCCACAGTTGTGCTTCTGTTCACTGCGCCCAAATGTCCTCTGATGTGCAGGCTGCGCTTTTGGCACAGACTCTGAGCTGCCGCTGCCGCTGCCGCTGCTGCCGCCGCTGCCGCCGCTGCCACTACTGCTGCGCTCCCACGGCCATAGCAGTACGACAACATGGATTTCCACCGCTGTCTGTGCCGGGTCAAGCAATCCCAGCGCTTGCGTGATGCGCAGCATAGGCGGCCAGCGCTCGGCGGACTGCTTCTGCTACCGCCATGGTACCGCCATGATCTCTGCCGCCTTTTGCACCGGCCGGGTGTCTTCGGGGTTGTTCCGCCATGCCGAGAAGCGGCGCCAAATCTCCTCCATGAAGGGGATGTGCGCCTCGGGGTCTGAGATGTCCCGCGCCGCCACATGCGTGGTGACTGCTCGCCGCAAGTAGTCTGCCTGCAAAGGGGATTGAACAGGTTGAACAAGCCCTGTTTCTTCCGGGAGAGCCTGTTGCGTCTCAGGGTCTTGAGGCGTCATGCGCTGTATAATGCATGCTGGCTGCTCGCAACACTGGTCTGCCACACATTGATGAGACAAAGTCAAGCATCGTTACACGAAGGTCGATGCAGCAGATTTCGTTTGTGGAGATCTGTGATGCCACATGAGCGCTGACTGCCCGCCACAGGCTGTCGGGCTACAAGGTGTGCGAACCCGCACAACCCTGTCGCGTAGGCTGCCGATGGGTGGGCACGCCATGGCAGTATTGTGAGGCGAGCCCATAGCCGCCGCGCAAGAGCTATTGTGTGGGGATTCTTCGGAGAGATTTGCAAGACGGCGTCTGATGCCGCACCATTCAACTGACAGTCCCTGTCGCACATGCTGCCATTGTGCTGGCGCACCATGTTGTCGGTGTCACCAACCACGCTGCCTTACTTGGGGTGTCGTTGGATGGGCAAAGACACTTCTGACATGAACGCTGGCCACAACTCACCTGGGAGTCCCTGTCGCACAGGCTGGCATTGGGCGGGCAGGCTGTGATATTTGCCTCGCCGCCGGTTTTGGGCGGCAGCCCTGCCAGCATAGCCCGGATGTCCTTCCAGTTGCTGCAGCCAAAAACGAAACCATCACCAGTTAGGTGTTTGTGCGTGGTCCACCCATGGAGCAGGTACGACAAGTGCGGCGGCGACCCTGCCAGCGATGCCAACAGGAACGTCCCCCTTCCAGGTGCCGCTGATGTGCTCAGAACTTGCGCACTGAGTACATACAAAACCCTTTCACCCCGGAAACTCCCGCCATGACCGCAGCATGCTGCTGCACATGACTTTGTGGGTCACCAGCTGCTGCAGGTCCTTTGGCGGGATCTCGACAGGGCAGCTACATGCGAGGGCGACAAAGCACAGCTGACTGCCCACCTGTAGCCGTAGCCGCCAAACAGACGCTTCCGCTCGATGTGGAACATGATGTCTGCAGCAGCATCACAGGCAGCTTCTGTGGGAAGCAGCTTCTTTTCTGGGACAGGTGCAGTGAAGCGGCAGTGACCATCAAATCCGCTGGAGTGCAAGCTCAGATGCACATGCACTTGTAGACGCACATGCACGAGGCCCTGTCTGGGGTCGCACATCGCCCCTGCACACAACCGGGGAAGCGGAAATCTCATGCAACTAGCTCCAGGACAACCGGAGGAAAGCGTGAGCGCAGCACTCACAGGGGTCATCGATGTGAAGCGGGCTGTCTGGAAAGGTGGCTGGGTCGACTCCCGGTGGCAGCGGTGCAAACCCAGGGTCGGTGAACGCCAGCCCGACAGTCCACAGACAGCGCGTCAGGATCGCATCGCTGCCTGCATCCAGGGGGAAGAGCAGTGCGGTGTGAGTCTTCGACTGCACGACAAAGTCTCCCGGCAGGACAACTACCAGCCGAAGGGTCCACAGACAGTGTGTCAGAACCGTGTCGCTGCCTGCACGGGACGACGCTAATGTGTGTCATTGAAGTGACAAGTCGATCGTCTGCCAGCAATCACAGGGTTTCCCTGAAAGGGCTTTGCCACCGACAGAAGCGCGGCACACCTCTGCCATGGTCTGTCCAAAACCAACCCGGTCACTAATTGATCTGGCTTGACACAAGTGGTGGCTATAGCTGTACTCACCGGTGTTCCATCGATAGGGCTCGCCACCGGTGCAGGCCTCATACGCCTCTCCGGACGCATTGATGGAACGCAGCGCGCCAATGCTGAAGATGGCACCTGCAGGGTTTGCAAGCAGTGGAAGTGTCACCACGAGAAGCAGTGGACACAGGATGCTACGTCTGTGCATCTCTGTCAAGCACGGATGATGCAGGTGCGCAAGTGGAGAGGCCACGCCTTCACCGCCGGATGACACTCAGAGCAAGAGTTGTTGGCTTGAGTGCCCCCGCTGAAGCAGGCTGGCATGTTTGTGTTTCTGGGGGCTCACCTCCACCGCCATGCATTGAATACCCATGCGGCATCTGCACGAGAATGTAGATGCAAGTCAGCCCTGGGACTCTGCCAAGCTCGTGTCAGTCCCGCACAAACAATGCTGGAACACCGGCGAGGCATGCAGAAGTCGATCGTATCCAAGCTCCTGTGAGATCCGCACAAACAATGCTGGAACCCTGGCCAGGCATGCAGAACTCGATCTGATACAAGTGCCACAGCTTGAGAGAGTCGTGCGCACATCCCAATTGGCGCCGCTGGCATTTGGATCGCTGCAGTTGAGTGGCTGCACAGCACACACCGCGCCACCTCAACCTCGCATGCAGACACTTGCCTCTGGTTGTCACCGCATCTGCAGCATGTGTGCAGCCAGTGTGCAAGCATGCGTTCCGGATTCAGGCCGCAGGGATGACGCTCATTGTGCCAAGCAGGGCAGACTTCTCTTTGAAGAGATCGCCATATGATTTGTGTCCTTTTATGGCAGCAAGCATTAAAGCATGTCAGGGTGAAGTTGTTTGCAGCACATCGCGACAGCGCGCTGATGTGAGTCCTCTCACCTTGCTAGCATTGAACCAATTGTGCCAGTACTCCCCGTAACCTGCGGGTGTCGCAAATGCCACTTTGCATACTTCAGACTGCCAATGTTGCACATCAGCATAAGGTGTGAGGGATGATCACGGCAGGTATACGGCAGGATGCCAGGCTGGCCTGCAAACCTTGAGAGGAGGATTGGTCATGGGAAGTTGCAGACATGCACCCTTGCAGAGGGTGCCGCCCACTTGGCAAGTTTGAGTCACGGGTTTCAAGGTCACCTAGCAGGTGATCGCACAGCAGCTGCGGCGTGCAGGCGTCTTCACATGCAAACACTGCCGTGAAGCCCTGAGCTGTCCTGGTGGTTCCGTTGCTGCCTGCAGTTGTCATCGACACGAATGCATTGACGCTAAATCTGTCAGCAGAATTCAGCTACCAGCTAGCTCAGCAATCTACCCAAGCATCCTCTAAAGCTGGTCACATAATGACATCTTGCTGGCATCGGACTGCAGCATGCACACTCCTGAGGATGACCTCAGAACACGTATGTACCTTCTGGTTTGAGGTGGCACGGCATGCAGCGTGGGCCATAGTGCGTGTACCGCATGATCTTATCGTTGTCAGGCCACCAGTTGTCTGCAGCCAGTCAACGACATTTCAGCGCAGGCGCCAGAGGAAACTGTGTGCACACACATTCTTCTCAGAGCACTTGTAAGAGCGCAATCAGACGGAAAGCATGTATGACAGGCTGGCGCCATCAGTCGGTAGAAGCTCTGTGGGTCTCGGCCATTGAAGGATAGTTGCAGCATAGTGTGGCAAGATGCTACTGACCTGTCAGGATGTGTGCCCCATCGGGATTATAGTCCTGCACCAGGAGATCTGGGTTTGGCCGCAACCACATGGTGTCGTCATCACCATAGAATAGCCACTTGAATGTGTCACCCAGCTCCCTGCATCACGCAAGACCCAGGTATCCTGCCAATAATGTCGGATGGTTCACGCTTGCGAGCCGCACGGCAACACCATGCTGCCAGCATCTGTATGTCAGAGCATGACACTATTTATTTTGCCGCCGGGTTGGGACATCGTCTTTGGACAGCCAGTAGCTCATGCAGCACAGATCTCTGCACCATGCAGCTGACATGCATGTCCGCGGCACATAGAACAGCAGGCACCCTGGCCCTCCCCGAGGACACCCGCACCTGAACACCAGCAGCGGCAGCATGGCGCCTCGCCTGTCCCCCCTGTGCCACGCCGGTATGAACTCCGGGTAGAACCTGCAGCATGGTTTGTCACTGATGTCAACAGTGAGGGTCATCAGCAGCAAGGGATTGAGACTTGATTTCACAAACAGGTGCAACCGCAGCTCGGTCAGCTGCCAGTGAGCAGTCTGTCAAGCGCCGCTGCAGATGTCTACCAAGCAGCGGGGCGGGCTACCATGCAGTCTTGCGTCCGCAGGGGAGCACAGGTGGCATGCAAGAAGGTGGAAGCAGTTCGACAGGGGCAGAGCAAGCCGGGGTGCAGCTACGCACGTCCAGGTTTCGCGATGCTGCGCGGCGTCCTCCGCCAGCCACTCAGGAATCTCCTCCATGTCCGTGGCCACCACCGTGCGGTGCCCCTGCACGGGAGCGGAAGAAAGAGGGGTGTCATACACACACGTGAAGAAGGGGATGGTGCTGCTGTGCCAGTCGCTCCGGAAACTCCTCCATATCCGCGGCCACCACCGTGCAGTGCCCCTGCACGGGAGCGGGAGCAGGGTGGCATCGGACACAGGCCTGAAGTAGGAGTTGTTCTCGCGTACTAGCCACTCTAGCAACCTGCTCCATGTCTGCGGCCACCACCGTGCGGTGCCCCTGCACAGGGCAGAAGAAGGGTGGCATCGGATACAGGCCTGAAATAGCAGTGGTCCTCACATTCCAGCCAGGTATTTCGGGAATTCCTCCATGTCCGCGGCCAGAAAAAGTGCTGAGCCACAATCAGAAAAAAACTGCTGCTGTGCCAGCCCTTCCGGAACCTCCTCCATGTCCGCAGCCACCACCGTGCGGTGCTGTGCCCCTGCACGGGAGCGGGAGCAGGGTGGCATCGGACACAGGCCTGAAGTAGGAGTTGTTCTCGCGTACTAGCCACTCCGGAATCTCCTCCGTGTCCCCGGCCACCACCGTGCGGTGCCCCTGCGCAGGAGCAGAAGCAAAGTGGCGTCGGACACAGGCCTCAATGAGGGGTATAGCGATTATGCTGCTGTACCAATCACTCCAGAATGTCCTTCATGTCCGCAGCCACCACCATGCGGTGGCCCTGCACAGGAGCGGAAGCAGAGTGACACTGGACAGCGGCCTCAAAGAGGGCGTAGCGCCCCTGTACCAGCCATTCGGGGTTCTTCTCCACGTCGGCGGGGACCACCGTGCGAAGCCCCTGCACGACCAGCGGATGAAGCATAGCTTTGACAGCAGCTCAGAGGATGGCGAACAGCGTCTGCGGGTCCAGCCAGGTATGCTTCACGCAGCTGCCGACAGTAACATGTTGTGTTAAGAAGGTTGCAGGATTAGTGACAGTTCAACTATGCCCTGGGCGGCAGCCACCCCGGTATATGTCCCAGGTTCGTGGCGATTGCTATGCGAGGGCCTCTGCAGGCCGGGAGCCGTCTCAAGTCAATAGTAGCCGCAAGTTGTATTTCACATGTTCAACGACACCAAAGAAGCATCAGGGTTATCCCTTTCCCTCAGCTCCTCCCGCACACTTCGGCACGTTGGCACTGTAGGTGCACAGTAGTCGAATCCCAGCAGGCCCCTTGCGACTGGCCAGCCGCCGTACTGAGGCAGCTGCCCTCATCACCGCAGCTGAATGCATCAAGGCCATGAGATCGAGTTTGCAAGTCCACGGAATGGCGTTGATGTGCCCTACCTTGCGCCAGCCACGGCCAGCCTGAACTTGGCGGATGCGTGCACGGTGCCCAAAGACGCCAAACACGATGCTGTCGTCGATGTCTGCCACGGCACCGGCGGTGCTGCTGCTGCTGCCGTATCTGCGGAGCAGCGATCTGGCTGCGCTGCCACTGCTGCCTGCGAATGACAGCTCATCACCATCATCGTCATCAGCGATCATGTCCGAAACGAGGCTGCTTGGCAACCACTGTCTGACAGCTGCATGCACTCTGACCTCCCTTGCTTACTCAGCCGCAAACATACTGTTGGAACATGAAACACTTGGGAGCGGACCTGTGCTGTGTAAGCTAGCGATGGCAGCGATCGCCATCACCGCTGCCACAGCCAGCAGTACATTGCGTTTATTGCGCAGGAGAGGCCGTTTCTGGGCTGTCTTCGCCCACTGATTGCTCTGCGGCTGCCCCATCCCCGCGAACCTTCACAGCAGGGCTGCCACCAGCTGCGCTCGACGCCGCCAGCCGGCTGCTTCCAGCCCTTCAGAACCACACATGCCCCGGAAGATTGGGCTGCAGCTTGTCATGTCCAGCTGGTGCACCAGTTTGCGCTTGGCGGTACACATGGACACCGCCCCCAGCTGCAAAGTCATTGCTGCACATCTGGTCGTTCGGGCGCGTAGCTGTAAGCCTTAAAACTACATGTTGACGTCATCATGGCCCCGCGATGCTGACCTACTGTTAGACCTTGTGTGCTGCTTGTGTGCTGCTTATCGTGTGCAATTCTATGTGTACACGCCGAGGAGCAATGCTTCGGTTGCAGGACCGCAGCCCCACAGGCTATTGCAAGGTGAGACTGGCTCTCAGTCTGCAGTCAGTCCGCTGCTCGAGACAGTCCGAAGTGATGGTGACCAAACAGGGATTAATGACAATTTGTAGCCGGTTGTGGGACAACCCTCCAGCCTCCAAGGCAATTACATGCGCTCAGTGAATCTGCAATGCACGATTGTATTGTGAGGCGTGTGGGTCTGTATGAGTGGGATGGTGGGTGTTGCGCGCGTTGCCAGCTAGCCAGTGCCAACAGTTGCCTAGGGTTTGCAGTAATCGGCGGCACTGCCTGAACTGCCACCAAGGCTGCTGATGAGCAAGCATTGGTGAACGTTTCGCATGAGAAAAGGCATTCATGTCTCGACGAACTTGCGCACGGGCTTCTCCTGTGCATCACTCACGACGTAGTATCTGTGATGATATGCAGCGCAGTTTATTTGGTGCACAGCAGGCGGTGTTCATCTGCACGCCTGGGCTGCAAGCTTCGTGCCCGCCTGAACTCAATGATGTTCAGTGGAGGCCGCTGCAACGGATGGGACACCTGTTGCTCGCAGCACTACCTGCGCAGCTGAATTCTGGCAGCACCTAGATCTCTAGGAATAACCAAAAGCCTAGCAGCAACTCCGCGGCAAATTGTGACTGAGAAGGACCTTTGCGCGTCGGCTTCCGGAACGCCACTTTAGCATACTCCAGCATGACGCACATTGCCTGATGATGCCACCTGCTGCCGATCACACTACCACAGGATGCTGAAGTATCTGCCTTTCCTGGTGATTGCGGCAGTCTCCGCCACCGTGGCTGCGCGATACTTGTTGTCAAATTGTCAGGAGCCACTATCAGGGAGACATGTCGTCAGTATCGCGAGATCAGCGTCGCCAGGCCAGCCGCCTGCGCGTTTTCCAGATGCGCTGCGCATCTGCCAGCTCAATGCGGTGCAGCTGGACTACAGCCACACCTACAGCATCTACCATGCAAGGGGCTACATGGTGTGTCACTGTAAGCATCATGCCTGTGAGATCGCGTGCAGCTCACACCGGTTGAGTGGCATGGCAGACAGGCGCACTTCAGAAAGGACACACATGCACCGCTTTGTTCTATTGGTATCGATTCACACCATCTTCCGCTGTTGCAAACACCTAATCTTTGCTCCAATAATGCTATTTCAGGCTTGCCCAGCCACATCGCAGCGGGGCTATCTGCACTTACATAGGCCCGTGGACTGCCGCGCGCTCTTCCAGGTTTGTGCTGATGTGCCCAGCAGCAACCGTGCAACAAATTTCAATCCAATCTACGCTACACCGCTTTGAGCATCGACTGCATGTCACGTCTAGGTGTATGGATGTATAATTGGAGAATGTACGCATGGAGTCGTCACCGCCATCAATGCTATTGCTAGATTTCCAGGAGGTGCTTGTGGATCAGACTGGGCAGCCGCTGCCGTCGCCGCCGCAGTGGCTGCCATCGCTGTACAGGAACGAGTACCTGCTGGATGGCGCAGTGGACCTGCAGTCCATGCCGACGAGCGACATGTACAACGGCAACCCCACAGCATTGCAGTGGAGCAAGGTGCGAAGGTCTTATGTGCCTTCGGTGAAGATGAATGACACCAACCACCTGCATTCCATGCCGCTGAGCAAGCAATTCAATGGCATCTGCCACGGCTGCTGGAGTGTTGGAGAAAGCGACGTGCAATGTTCCTATGTGTTGTGATCGAGGTCATGGCACCGCTGAGCATAGTTCACAGAGGCGACCCAGTGCCGTGTCATGGAGTGGAGCAAGCTGTGCAGTATTCAGAAGTCGTTGTGACTTGACGTGTTGCCGATTGGTCATCAGCAACATGTGCAGTCTATGCCATTGAGCAAGGCGAGCAGCGGTGAGCCCACGCATGCCATTGGTGTGCACAATGCGCTGCACTCACTTGTGTAGCCAGGTTACCTGCTGGCATGGGCAGCGCGGCACGACGTTGCAGGGCTAAGCTGTTGTTAGAGCATTCTTCATGGCAGGAATATCGACTTGTGAGTTGTGGGCGACAGCGTGACATTATCCTCATACAAAACTTGCCATGTCCCAGGAGCACCTCGACGACATGACCGTCAGGGCGGGCAAGCGGGAGCACCTGCACTATGGCGCCTGGTCCAATGCGGTGTACAACTCGCTGGCGTCCGTGGACGTCAGGGGACAGAGGGGACTAGTGGTCGGATCAGAGACGCCCTGGTGAGCTGCATGCTTGGCAAGCCCGCTCGGTGACATCACTGCAGCCTGCAGTGATGGACCCTGGCAGGGTCCTTCACACAACATGTATCTGTTGAACAGGTGGCATCTTAGCTGCTGAGACAATAGTTGAGCAGCACCCCTGCAGCGAACAGTGAGATCAATTTCGTTGATCGGTGTGTCTTCCGACTCCTGGCAAGCTGACTGCTAGCTACACATGTGCCCTGCAGGGTGGAGGCCGCCATCCTACATGCAGGTGCGCAACCATTGATTTTCTGCATTGCTGCCTCCTCGCCGCCGCAGCAGTGTTGCCACCTTCCAAAGTTTTGCAGCGTCAAGCACATGTGCTGGTCCAGGCGTCTGCACGCACAGTTGCCCTCCCAAGCGAGCGCCCTTGTGCGGCATAGTGCAGGTGCTGCACACGTGGTGACCAGTGAGTACCGGAGGATAAACTCCAGCCACCCGCAGCACAGTGCGTACCACCCGCGAGACCAGGCGCGGCAGTTTCTGAACGGCACGCTGCAGCCCTTTGACTTTGCCTTCAGCTACTCCTCCCTGGAGCACTCCGGCCTTGGCAGATACGGTGCGGCAGCCGGGAATCTTCCTTCATGCAAAATTGGCACAGCAGTGACATGGACTTGGGGCCGCCACCAGCAGCCTGCCAGCGGCCATGTCCAGAACGGACACTCGAAAGGGCTGAATGAGGGTGCACACAGCATTCCACGTGCAGATGGGGCTTTCGTTTCGTATTGCAGGGGACCCGCTGGACCCGAATGGCGACCTGAAGGAGACGGCCAAGCTGTCGTGCCTGGTCAAGCCCGGCGGCCTACTGTTCCTGGGGCTGCCCTTCAACTCGGACGCCATCGTGTACAACGCACACCGGCTGTATGGCCCCGTGCGCCTGCCGCTGGTCAGCTCTCCTCTTTGTAGGGGTGGTCCAGTGTATCTGCTGCCACCCTTGACCTGATGTGCGATCTATATGTGGAGTTGTGGACTGGCGTAGAGGAAATAAGGAGGACATGCATGCCATGTGGCGAAGTCTGTGCATGCAGCACACGCTGTGTCTCGCATTTGCCACAGCTCAGGAACTATGGCATGCACAACATCTCATACTGATAGCAAGGAGTGGCCATTGTCCGATGCAGATCACGGCGAACTGGGCGGTGCAGAGCATTTTTGGGAAGGACAGTCCCAAACCCATCGACAACCTGACGCCATATTTCTTCCGGGATGAGCGCGATGACTGGCAATCACAGCTTGTGATAATTGCCAAAAACAATCGTGAGGCGCCGTGCTCGTAGCTTGTTGTTGATGCGAGAGGGGGGTCAGGTCGATTGCACCGCAACTGCAGGCCAAGTTGCTGCCTGTATCTCACGTGGATGTGTGATCAAGCATTGTGTGACGGCATTGATGTGGCTTCATCGTGCTATGTCGCCAGCACGCGTGGTTTGCATGCAGTCAGCTGTATCTTCTCAGCATTGAAGAGAGGGGAGAGAGATAAATAAATATACAAAGGCAGCTGCCTGTTGCATAACGGAGTAAGCCCTGTGGGGCTGAAGGGGTGCCAGCTACAAGGTGGGAGCCCCTCGCTGCCATGCAATCTGACCTGCCACAGACAGCATTTTTCCCTGCCCATGACATCCTTGCGAATGCTTTGGTGTGGGCACCTCCAAAGCGGCTGCAATCCATCAAGGCTGCTCGATACTTAAGGGGCTCGTATGTTTCTGGTGCTGGCGCCCAGCTGGCCGATTCAGCCCAAAGTGTGTGTGTGCCATCGCCGCCACTGCTGTCAGAAACACTGGACCTGCCAGCATGCGTGTGCCTGATTGGCGCTCGTCATGCCATCGTCGATATGCATACGCCGTGGCTGGTCGCATCTTGTGCTCGCTGCCAGTTGCATTCTCTCGTGGCGGTACACGCCATAGTCAAAAATTCCGCTCAGCGCTGCCTTGGCAGCAGGCTCGCGGGGGTGCCATGCCGCAACATCCTTCCCACTGGTCCTCAGGCCGCGCACATGCCGCCACCGCCGCTGCAAACATCGCCGCAAATCTCGCTGCCGCCGCCGCCGCCGCCGCGCCGCTGCCGCCGTTGCCGCCAGTGGACCAGGTGCTGAGCTCGCTGAAGCGACAGCGCGCGGCTGCCGACTGCTCGGGGGAGCGGTCACGAGGCCGCCATTGGGGCTGGTGCCCGCCGACACCTTACCGCTAGGTCTGCAGGAATGCCAATGCGCATCTGCGGAGTGTTCCGGGCGCGGTCACGAGACCGCCGCTGGCGCTGGCGCCGGCGCCGCCTTGCCGCTAGGCCTGTTGAAATGCCGATGCGCAATTGCGGAGCGTTCCGGGCGCGGTCACAAGACCGCCGCCGGCGCTGGCGTCGGCGCCGCCTTGGCGCTGGCTTTGCCGGCCTTCCCGCGCTGCTTGAATGCTGCAGGGTGGCAACGAGGGTGACAACAGGGGTGACAACAGGAGTGACACCACAGCAGTGCGTGGAAGCCAGTTTTGGTGGAAAATGCTGACGCCGCACGAGCGCTCATGTACTGCACCAAAGGCAGGCCACTGTGAACTCTGGGGCTGCACACTTGGCACATAGCTGTGTTGTACAGCAGTAAAGCCGGTGACAGACACAATTGGCCCAGTCGACTGTCTGCTGTGGCACATGCACACAGCTGCATCGATGTCAAACTTAGGTTGAGGCACAAGGGCATAGCCCTGTCGCACCCCTGGCGCATGCCTGCTGCACCGCTGGCAGCGCTGAGGACTGGGTGTCACACAGCATTGATTCGATGCACGTTGTGTCCTGCATGTGGTTGCCTTCACCTTGCACAAGATGCCCAGGGCGGCGCCACAAACCCACAAAACTGGATGCCAGCGAGCATGGCGCATGCACTGGCTCGTGCAGTTCTTTTCGACAAGCACAAATGGGAGCTTCGGTTGCTCCTCACCTTCGGCGGAGGCCTGCAGCGGCGCTCCAAACTCGGAGAATCGGATGTCGGCCAGCTTGGTATACACGTTGTCTCTTCTATCTGATGTTGGGACATGGCTTCACTTCTTGCAGCTGCTATGTGCCCTACCTATCGCGGCCGCCTGCAGCGGCGCCACAAACTCGTGCAACTGCATGTCGGTAAGCGCGGCGTACACGTCGTCCCTTCTGCTCAAGTATCAGAAGAGCCCCGTGTAGTGCAACCGGAATTGACCTCACCCTTGGCGGATGCCTGCAGCGGCGCCACGAACTCAGAGAATTGGATGTCGGCCAGCGCAGCGTACACGTCGTCCTCCGACAGCGTCTGCCGCCCGGCGCCCTTGCACACGCTGTTCGCCGCCGCCGTCAGGTACTGGATGAACACCTTGGCGCCCTCCGACAGCGCCAGCAGCGCATCCTGCACACATGCAACCACAAAGAATTGTGCATGCACGGTCATGAATCTTGGCGCCCTTGCACACGCTGTTGGCTGCCGCCGTCAGGCACAGGATAAACACCTTGGCGCCCTCCGACAGCGCCAGCAGCGCGTCCTGCATGTACATGCATCACTCGAGACGCGCCAGTGGATGCTTTAGACCCGACGCCCCTGCATAAAGCATGTACCACCGCCTTCAGGTACAGGAAAAGCACCTTGGCGCCCTCTGACAGCACCAGCAGCGCATCCTGCGCGTGAAGTGCTGTCAGTGCAAGGGTCTCAGGAGGATGATTGCACGGCCTCAGCCCTGTGCGCGAGGTCGTGTCGCCACCGCCCTATGTTGCAAGGCATGGCAGGAGCTGCGCCGCAGGAGATTTTTTAAATTTTTCTTGCTGGTGTGCCGCACGGTGCTTGCATTATGTCAAGCTACGCCCGCTGCTTTCAAGACCAGCAGCACTGCGCGATGCTGCCGTCAGCGTGGCGTACCTTGTTCAGCTGCAGGGCCTTCTTTTCCTCGCCATCGCCGCACCCCTCCCGCGCCGCGAGCTTCTCCTTCACAAGCCGCTTGACGAGCGCCTTCGGCAGGTCAGCATCGTCTGACATGTGTGAAATAGTATTTCACTTAGCCAGCCTCCACACTCGCCAGATATATCGATCAAGGATCTACCTGAACCGGCGCAATGCGCAACGACCAAGTTTCAAATGCTGTGTCACGGGTGGCGCCAGCCGCTTTGCTTGGATGCCACGCAGAGTCCAATCGCTCGTTTGCACTGTCGTCAAACGCACTGTGAAGTCACTGTGGAAAGGCAAATTTGAACATGCATAAGCAAACACCCGGCATTCAACCATGCTGCGCAGCTTGTGCCAGCGGCATTTTCACACTTGCAAATGACCCTGATGTATGCAATGGCTTTTGATATTGCATAGAGGCAGGGTGTAGGCTGCGGCATGGCCCCGAAAAAGGCCGCCAAGCGTGCCAAGGCGGTCAGTGATCTGGAACCTGATGTGGCTGTGCGGATGCACGAGGCGCTGCAGGAAGGCCAGCTGGATCCTGCTGACCTGGCTACAGCGTTCAGAGCAGACGCGCCAGGCTGCGAGCCGTCAGACAAGCCGGCATCATCCTGCAAGGGCAGGAAAGACAATCCCAACTGCCTCTGCGGCCTGGTACCAGCTCACGGCAGCTTTAGGCGCAAGGGGCTGTGGCAGAAGGACCCGGAGGCCGTCGCAAAGCTGGGCATCGACCCTGCTGACTCTCGGCGAGAGGAGGTGAGGGAATGGCAATGCACAGCATGCACAGCGGCATGCCGCGGCAATGCCCAAAAGGCTCTCTTACTGCACGCAGTCGAGTGTGCTGCTGAAGATGCAGCGCCATGCAACATAAATCGGTCTGGGCATGCATCGCATCGTTTGTGCCACATGTTTGAGGCGTCGGGGGAGTCAATTCCAGTTGCACTTTGGCGCTTGAGCCAGGTTTTTGACTGCTGCATGCCACCTTCGCGGATGCGCAGGGCGCGCCGGTGGGTCTGAACAACCTGGGCAACACGTGCTACGTCAACGCGGCGCTGCAGTGCCTGTTCGCCAACCATGCATTCCGCGCCAGCGTGTTTGGCCTGGAACACGCCAGCAATGTGGGCGACCCAATCATCCAAGAGACCAGGTGACTGTCAAACTCGTAAGTCTTCGTTGAAGTCTTCTTCAACGTCGGCATTCCTTTATGATGCTGAACGGCAGCTGCAATCTGGGTGACTCCACAGTAGCGTAGACCAGGTGCTGAACAATAGCATTGTAGCGCCGGCATCCATGCAGGCCCGCTGTTATTGCAATCAGTCGCCAGGGGATGCATAGACCTATGAAGACCAGTGCACATGGCCTGTGCAGTCTGCAGAGGCGATGAAAATCACATATCTCACCCTCATCATCACACCGCCTGCCTGCAGGCGGGAACCCCGCATTTCTGCGCACCCCAGGCACTGGACCATCATCAAATTCATAATCACGCTGATTGGTCAACACCCTGTCCCCATGCAGGCGGCTGTTTGCGGAGCTGCAGGCGGGCCCGCGACTGTCAGCGGACCCCACCGCGTTTGCACGCACCCTGGCGCTGGACCACAGCGTGCAGCAGGACGGCGGCGAGTTCATGAAGCTGCTGCTCACGCTGCTGGAGCGCCTGTTTCGGGAATCAGGGGTGGAGGTGAGGAACTCGTGGGACATCCGGTGGCAATCTACAGCATGTGTCATGTAGTCCTGCCATCCAGGTTGTGTTCCGCAACAGGCATGGATATGAGTCCAAACACACGAAGGCACCGAGTTCATGAAGTTGCTACTCATGTTTCTGGAGCGCCTGTTCCGGAGTCGGGGGTAGAGGTATCTGACAGAAAGACGTCACAGAAATGTCCTGAGCAGTCCTGAGCGACTCCCGAGGCCCACAACATCATGTCAATGTAATGTGCAGGCGGTACAGGAGCTGGTGCCGAATCTTTTCAGGGGCCAGTATGCGTACGAGACCACCTGCCAGGTGCGCTGTGGCTGCTGCATACGCTATCATGCTGTTCAGTTGCGCCACTGCTCACGCCGACACGCAGCTCCATGTGCTGCTGGGATACCCTGTCAAACAAAAGACCGTCCCGTCCAGTACAGGAATCTGCGCAAGTCCAGGAGTTGAGCCTTTTGCACAGGTTAGACAAATTGGGGAATCTGGAGTTTTCTTTTCGATATCCGCAGACACATGAGCAAATATCCATTGGCCAGTGGCAGGTTGCTGGCGAACTCAGAATTTGCAGGAAGTGCTGGTTCAAAGAGTTGTTCTGCCTTGCTGCGCAGGTGTGCGGGCAGCTGTTGGCCGGCGGCTGGCAGCTGCACATACTGCCACATTGCAGAAACCACCTTGTGTTTCAATTCCATCTTGCATCTTGGGTGCAGGTGTGCGGGCAGCTGTCGGCCAGCAGCAGGCGGCTGACGGACTTCTATGAGCTGGACATCAACATCCGCGGCTTCCCCTCCTTGGTCGCCAGCCTGGTGCGTCTACCTGTCAGTGCATCAAGTTACTGGTAGCAGTGGCCATGTGGCAAATCAGACATCGGCTTCCACGATCTGGACATTAACAGCTGCGGCTGTCCCTCCTCGATCACCAGCCTGGTGCGCCACGCATAAATCCTGATGCCGACGACTGCCCGAAGCCTGAGCTGCTGACGAGGGACACCCAGTACTTCTGCGAGCGGTGCGGCAGCAGACTCAATATTGTAACTCGGGTTGTGGTTTTGGGTACCTCAGACCAGCTACTTGGAGCTGGAGCTGCTGACAGGGGAAGACCAGTAGTTCTGCAAGCGGTGCGGCAGCCAGGTGGTCGCCACGCGGCAGATGCGGCCGCCAGCTCGTCTATTGTCTCAATTCGAGCCGAGTTCTTATTGTCATGCAGACAAGCTACCTGGAGCCGGAACTGCTGACGGGGGACAACAAGTACTTCTGCGAACGGTGCGGCAGCAAGGTGGACGCCACTCGGCAGACGCGGCTGCGTTCGCTGCCGCCGTACCTGTGCTTCTCCCTGCAGCGCTTCGTCTTCAAGCCCGAGGTGAGAGGCGGTTCCGTGTGCAATGGCACTTCGGAAATTGCAAATCTGTTGTCGGGTGTCGACGGACGCCGTACCTGTGCTTCTCCCTGCAGCGCTTCGTCTTCGAGCCCGAGGTGAGAGGCGGCTCTGGCTGCAATGGCATGCCGAAGATGAAGTATGGTGTCCATCATACGAAGGGGTGCGCTGCTGCCGTACCTGTGCTTCTCCCTGCAGCGCTTCAACTGCAAGTCCGAGGCAGGGCTCTTGTCCTTGGAAGTGCATGCAGTTGGCCTTCTTCAGGAGCCTCATCGTAGTGTCATGCGCATGCTGCGATCCTGCCTTGCTGCTGCGCTTTGGGCTCAAACCCCAGGCAGCAAAGTGATGGTGTAGACGCCTTGCTGGATGGCGACGCTCCAAAGCTGCAGCACATTCAGCATTTGCAGGCTGGTCATCCTGCACATGACTTCATCCTGCACATGACTTCACACATTCTCCTCCTGCATTGTGTTTGCCAAGGTGTGGGCCTGCATGATAGCTGCAACCTCAGCACGGCTCAGGACGTTCAAGCTGCAGCCTGCCATGTGGTGCAGACAGGCGCCAAGGTGAAGGCGAGCGACAAGTTCGGCTTCCCGCTAGCGCTGGACCTGGGCGCCTTTGTGTCGCCGGCGGAGGACGGTGCGCCTTTGTGATGGAGCACCTAGATTCCTAGCATAACAAATTATACAGACAAGCAATCGATGCTTGCAGCAGTAACGTTGTGGTCCGCTGGCGCTTGACCTGGGCACTCTCCGTTCCCGGCAGGCAGCAGTATGCCTTTGCAGTGAAGCACACAGAGTCCAGTCGCTGACAAGGAGTACATGGAACAGTATTTGATGGTGCTTCCGGCAACGCGTTCATCTGTCGCCTGTCGCTGGTGTTTGGAGTGTTCGTGCTGCTGGTAACGGTCCGTGTCCAGAGGTGTATGATGAGTTGTATGACGTCAGCATACAACTCTGGGCACGGACCTTCACCAGCATATACAGGCAGTGTGTCCACTGCCGCATGAGCACCTCCGTCTCACTAGCGACCACTGGCGCGCCCTCACGACATGCTAGGCTTCGAGGGCCAAACATGCGGAACCACACATGGAATCACTGTCGAGCAGGCATCGGCAGTCAGGGTGCGGCCAATGGTGCGGCGGCAGCAGGCGGCTCAGCGGCGAACGGCCGTCCAACAGACGCTGCCACGGATTACGAGCTGGTCGCCATCCTGGTGCACAAGGGCAGCAGCGCCAGCCACGGCCACTACGGTGTGTGTGACCTTGTTCCTCTCGGGCAGGCCGGTGCAGAACTTCTGACCGATCGCAACAGATTTTGTGCTGGTCGCCATCCTGGTGCACAAGGGCAGCAGCGCCAGCCACGGCCACTACGGTGTGTGTGACCTTGTTCCTCTCGGGCAGGCCGGTGCAGAACTTCTGACCCACCGCAACAGATTTTGTGCTGGTGGCCATCCTGGTGCACAAGGGCAGCAGCGCAAGCCACGACCACTACGGTAGGTGCTGATGCACCTGTTTCGGGCAATCCGTCCAAATTCTGATCGGGCATGGGACATGGCTTCATCACAATGCTGATGTCCACTGAGCACTCACATCACCCACAGGCATGATGGATGTGTGCTCTGAGCGCTCAATGTGCTGTGCCTGTTGCACTGATCAGCAGAAGAACACTCACGAGGACGCTGCATGGCTGTCAGACGTGCAAGTTGTCCGTCCTACTCAGCTCGTCAATGTGTCAGCCCAGCAAGCATGACTGCCTCACCTCTGTTGCATGCAGTTGCGCACGTCCGCAGCGAGGACACCGGCGACTGGTGGCGCTATGACGACTCGGAGGTCACGCGCATGGACAAGGGCCCTGCCGGCGAGCATGGCGACCATGGGATTGCAGCCGAGAAGAAGGTCAGGGTCCAGCTGCGCGCTCGACCTTGCAGCTGACATTGTGTGGTTCATAGTTGTGCAGCATGAACATGTGCTCGCAGAGGGCCTCGTTGTCATGCTGCTGCATGTTGGAGCTGTCTGGAGGTCTTCTTGCCGCCAGTAGCGACACTCATGTGCTGTCGCTGCATCATTTGCAGACCAAAGCCGCCAAAGCAGCCCAGGATGCCTCTGGCAATCCGGCAGCCGCAGATGCGGGGCCAGAGGTCATTGATCTGGAGGCCCCAGAGGCAGCGACAGCAGAGCCGGCGGCAGCAAAGGCAGCGCCGCTGGCCAATGGCCGCGCCGGGGGTGCAGCCGGCGGAAAGGCAGCCGCCAGAAAGGCAGCGGGCAGCAGACCGGCGGTGGGAAAGGCCGCCGCCGGCAGGGCTGCAGTCGGAAAGCAGCGCGCCCCCAAGCGGAAAGGCGGTGCCGCTGCCGCCGCCTGCACTGCCATGGCAGCAGCCAATGCAGCGCCGAATGGTCTTCCCAATGGCCATGGTGGAGCCGCAGGAGCACTGGATGATGCGGTGCCAATGGATGTCTCTGATGGCGGCGGCGGCGGCGGCGAGACATTGGCGGCGGTGGCGGACGCCATTACCTCGGCCAATGCATACCTGCTGGTGTACCGACGGCGATCGGACTCCCCTGCACAGCCGGCGCCAGAGCTGCCTGCCAGGTTTGAAGCAGGAGCCCGTTCTCAATAGTTCTTCGAAGTGCTGCTGTGTGCATGTCCTGCAAAAGTTTACCTCTGCCTAGCATTACTACAGTGAAGCCGTGCATATGCTCAGCAAGTTCACTATTCACTGCTTGATGTTGTCGTTGTTTCGCGCAGCCTGCAAGCGGACATGGATGCGGAGCAGCAGAAGTTCGACGAAGATTGCGCCAACTACCAGGTACATGACCTGCCACCTGCGGACGCTGAGCAGTTGTATTCCGGACTGCTGCCCCTGAGCAGCCATTCATGGAAAGAAGAAACACACACTTTGCAACGGCCTTGTTATCACACAAACAAGTGTCAAGCACCACCGGCAAGCCTAATCTAGCTGGATGCTTTACATGCATAACCGTGATGCACAGACTGCGCGTGAGGCGGCGTTGTCGGCGGTCAACGAGCGGCGAGATGCTGTGCGGCGGATCCTGGAGACGGCACCCGCTGCACCAGGTTGATGTTGCTCCAGAACACAGCGCATGTCCTGTGCTTCTGCAGACCAGAAGCTGTTGCTCAGCGCCAGTGGGACGTCCGCTTGCCTGGTCATGTGCAGTAATGTCAGCAGCAGGCCGAGGGAGTGCGGGCAGGAGGTGCTCCGACCATCATCATTTGCCATCCTGCAGGTGCCGCTGCCGAGGCCCGCTGGATTGACGCGGGCTGGCTGGCCGCCTGGGCCGACGGCGTCGAGCCGCCGCCGCCAATCGACAACGCGCCGCTGCTGTGTGCGCATGGCAAGCTGGACCCCTACAAGGCCGTAGGTACCTGTCTGTCAGTTACCACAGTCGCTATTCATGGCAGCCCTGTGTCTTCACACTGTTCGTGCTGTTTTCGTTGACAGGCTTGTGGAGCGGAGCACGCCACACAGATGTGTCTCCAGGCACACAGCACTGCGACATGCACAAATGCCACTCTGGTCGAGACCCGTGCCATTCTGCTGATGTCCAAGGGCAACAGGTGAAAAATATGGCATGCGCAACAGGGTGTTTCACTTGGAACCTATAGGATGGTTGCCGGTGCTGCTGCAGCAGCATGACTGTGGGTTGCTATATCGCTGCATGATGGGCAGCGGTGTGGTTGCAGGCAGGGCATGTGCTACAGGGTGGCTGAGTTTGAAGGATATAGTCTGCCCGACAGTCCGATGTCAACTAGGTATGACGTCTGACCAGCTTGCTCGAATGTGCTGGGTGCTGCAGAGGGCGAGCGGGCGTCGCTGGAGGCGTGGCGGGCTCTCCAGGGTGCCCAGTAGGCCACTGATGACGTATCTGCATCTGAAAGTTCCTGCTTGTGATGCTGCTGTGCAGAGGGCAAGCGGGTGTCGCTGGAGGCGTGGCGGGCGCTACAGGGTGCCCACCGCGGCGGTCCAGAGCTGTCGATGGCCGACGCGTGCATGCTATGCCTGGAAGCGAAGCTGCGCGGGATCGCGGCCGCGCAGGATGCCAGCCAGGTGCTGCACCGATCTGAATGCACACAGGCATGTAATACGAAGTTCAACGAGTTCGATTGGCATATGCCCGGTGAAGAGATCATTCGCACTTCCTTTGCAACATCTGTGTCATTCAGTGATTTCACCCGCTTTCGTGACCTTCATCACATCACATCCTGTCACGACCTCACTGTCGTGCAGCACCAGTATCTCTCTGGCCTTCTTGCATGCATGTAGTGCAAACTCGCTGCACCATACAAGCACCACTGGTCTGCAGCGCAGCAATCTCCGCAATCGCTTCTCCGGTGGTGGCTATTGCGGACGTGGCAATCAGCAACTCCCCTGTCGCGACATGCAGGTGCGGGGCGAGGTTATGGCGCAGCTGGAAGCAGCGGAAGCAGCCGGCAAGGAGGACGGCGCCCCGCCAGCCGACAGCTTCTACGTCTCCGCGTCCTGGCTGGCGTATGGCTTTGCCTCTTGGTTTCTTTAACACTGAGGTGTTTTGAAGCTAGCACGTGCATGACTATGCCAATGCAGGTGCTGCACAATGTCATTTGACAGCTGCTACATCTTTGCCGCCTGGTGGCATGCGTCCTTTGATCAATTTGTCCAGCTCACATGTGTCGCCGCTGCTCGCACATGTCAGGCGAAGCACGGTCGACACAACCAAAAGATGTGATGCTGCAGTCTGCTGTTGGAAAGCTTCCTTGCCTCTACACTGGCGAACATGCTTCTGCCCGCACAGCAATCCTGCTGCCAGAGTCTTGGATTGCATTATGTAATGACTTCACACCATACCAACTTCGTACTCGAAGGTCTGATACATGCATGGGCCTGAAGCGGCGGGCAAAGTAATGTTCAACTTCGGGGCTAGCTGCCTGCCTGGGCAGCACACCAGACCATCTTGACACTTGATCCCCATTTTACGCACAAAACAGGGGCATGAAGGGGCGGGCGGGCGGGCAAGTCCATTGGCGCGGCAGCACCGACAGATGGCATCGCCTGCCTGCATGGTGCATCGCTGCCGCACTCGAAGGCAACCATCAGTTTCACGATGCAAACCACCTTCAAAACTCCTGAAAGCCAAGCTGGTTGAACATGCTACAGGGGGCTCTAAGCGGCAGGCTGGCTGGTCGGTGGGTTCTGCGGCGCTCACCGACGGTATCGCCTGCCCGCACGGCGCCCTGCTGCTGGAGTCACAGTGCGAACGCTTCCATCAGGAGTCCTTGCAACTCTCAGAGGCCACTGGATGCACATGCTACAGGGGGTTCAAGCGGCGGGCGGGCAAGTCCATCGGAGCGGCGGCGCCAACGGACGGCATCGCCTGCCCGCACGGCGCCCTGCTGCCGGAATCGCGGGGCGGCAGGGCCCGGCGGGCCGCGGTGCCGTCGGCGGTGTGGGCGCACTTCAGCGCCGCGTGGCAGGAAGAGCGGCAGGCGGCTGCGCGGGCCGCCGCTGCCGCCGCCAAAGCCAAGAGGTACAAGTCGTGCGCCAATGATTGACATGTCCATCTCATCAAACTCAGCAAACGATCACACGCGTATGACGAGGCGGTACCGTCGGCGGCGCGGGCGCACTTCAGTGCCGCATGGCAGGAACAGCGGCAGGCGGCTGCGCAGGCCGCCGCTGAAGCCGCAAAAGCTGAAAGGTAAGCCACTGTCGTTGCGCACGGCACTCATGTTCAGAATGAGGATGCAACATTTCGTTCAGCGACGATGCCGCCGACTGTGAGCCCCGATGTGGAAGGGCTCGTCCAGCGACACTTGAATGTCCAAAGGGCCACTGTGGCCTCTTTTGGGACACAAGCGCCAGCAATGGCGGTTTGTGAGCTCCAGCTGTGCGTGGCGGGTTGCTCGGCGGGCGAATGCCAGATCTGCGCCACATGAAACTTCTGCAAGGGTCTGTGTGCCTGCTCCGCAGCCTGCAGGCGTCGCCAGAGGATGACGTCATCGTCTTGGACTCGCCACACGACCCGCAGACAGCCCAGCAAGCAGGTACTTCCATCCTGCCAGCAACCCTCTTTCCCTACGCGCTCTCGAGACGCTTCAGTTGCATAGTGAAGTTTCCATCCATCTAGTCACTTGAGTTCGCACATGTGCATCGCGCAGCTTGGTGCAGGCAACATGCTGTAGAGTCAGCCGGTGTGGCATGCCCTGACCCTGCACCCTGCTGCTGTATGCCAGCAACAGGAAGGCACAGAGCGTGTTGACGTTTGACTTCTGACAGGATCATCTTTATGATAGGAAACAAACGACTTTGCTGTTGCACTTGTTCCAGACACTGCTGCGCCGCCGCGGCCGCTGCCGGCGTTTCGGGTCGGCAGCGCGGCGGAGTGCGTGCTGTGCGCGAGTGGCCTGGCGTCGGACCTGGAGCAGCACCAGGTGGAAGTTTCGTGTATCAGCTCATGTCGGCGTGAGACTGGCTGATCATCCTTCCCCCGAAGCTTCGCATTGGGCCAGCGGCAGAATTACGCTGTGCATAGGCAGCTTGGCTTCCAACTTGTGGCAGAAGCAGGCAGATGTTTTGGCTCACATGAATGCGAAACAGCTGCATTGTCGCCTGAAATCAACTATCTCCTGATGGGCAGCGCAGCGGAGTGCATTCCGTGCGCGAGTGGCTTCGCACACGACCTGGAGCAGCACCAGGTGGGCACATGGTTGACAGGATTTCATGACAGTTGCTCAGGAGCTCATGGTAGTTGCTCAGGATGCGGCAGCGGGACCTGCCCAATCGCCACTGTCTCAACACAGGTCTGGTTTCCTCGACGATCTGACACCATTGCCTATATTGCAGACTACTGTGTACATGGCTCCCAAGCTGCGATGGACTGGCAGGCGCTGGGCCTGTGTCGCTACCCCCGCCAAAAATACAGCAGAGGTTAAGATATTGTGTCATTTGCGCCGCAGGGGGCACTGCCAGGCTGTGAGCACAGGGCGACCTGGCGGCGGCGCTCAACTATGTCTCAGTAGAGGTCCGAAGCATGGGTCTGACTCTTTTCTTCTTCCGCTACAGGGGGTGCGGTCACAGGCTGCCGTGGAGCGGCAGGCGCTGGGCAACCTGGCGGCGGGCACCACGCTGGCGCTGGAGCCGGGGGCGGACTACTTCCTGCTGCCGCGCTGGTGGCTGGCCGCCTGGCGCGCCTGGCTGCAGGTGCCGGGGTGCCCTGAGATCTTCCTGTTGTCAGACGCTCCAGTGACCTGTGTCTGGGGTAAACCTCCGAATGGCCGCATGGTCGATTCCCCGAACACGGGACGCGTCATGTTCGTGACCTGGACATCTCTCTGGACAGTTGTGTGCGAGCATCATAGGCGCAGGACGCTGCAGTGTCCTGCGTTTATGGGGTCTGCTTCTGTTGCCCTGAGACGGCGGAGGAATGTCACTGCGCACACGACGAGGAATGTCACTCTGCGCACACAACAGGCTCCTGTATCGTCATTGCTGTTCCAATCCTGCGAAAATGAAACAACCTTGCGCACGTGTGACTGCAGGCGGCAGCCAAACGGGGCGCGGCCGCGGCGTCGCAGCAGCCCCCGCCGCCGCCGTCGCTGGCTGACGCCATGGCCGCTGCATTCTGCCGGTGATGGCCGCCATCCCAGCCCCCATGTACAGTTTCTTCTGACTGTTGGCAGGAGCGCCTGAAACGTCCTTGTTGCTGCACCTCGACAAGAATGGTGCTGCGCTATGCACAGACCAAGCGTTCGTTTGCCAATGTACACGTCCACATGTTTTGAAAATGTCTGCATGTCTGCTGGTGCAGCTGCCACAGCGGCGCGGACGCCATGCTCGCCCACCGGCCGCCGACGGTCGCCGTCAAGTGCGCAAGTCGTGCTGTGTGATGCCGCTGGCTGCCGCTCGTGTGTTGAGGCGTTGGCCAATTTTGAGTTGCTGGGCAGGCATTCCCAGTCTGCAAAAGCAGGAGAAAGCACAGCGCTTTCCTGAGGTGCTGGTCCTGTACCCGCATAACAAGGAACAATCATGATTTGGTCGAGGTGCTTAATGCCATCGGCCAGGTGTCAGGCGCAGCGAAAGCGCAGACTAGGTCTATGTCTGAGCCCGCAGTATGCAGTGCCCCAGCAAGGTAACAGGGACACCTGTCTGACATGCAAGACAAGGTTTCTGTCTCATGCAGGCGCTGTCAAAGGCAGGTGCCGCCCAACGAGGGCGATGACTTTGTCGGTGTTCCTCAGCATGTCGCACCCAGTATCAAACACGTCCACATCAAATGCAAGATGATGTCACTTGATCCCATGCAGGCGTGGCAAGTGGCAGGTGGTGCCGGATGAGGGCGACGACTTCTTCGAGGTGGCCACCGCGAGCGACTGGGCTGCGCTGCAGGGCTTCCACTCCGGGGACGGCACCCCGCTCAGGTGATGGGGCACCCCATCAGGATGCACCCTGTGGGGCCAGTGTGTGAGTGAGGTCTTTTTATGGTTTAGGGTTCAGGGTTTTGCATTGAGGTCAGCCGCGTGTGCATCGGCATCGACACTGGCCACACCGCCACCCTCGGCTGTACAGTCTTGCTTAGGCTGGGTACTACGGTCGGTGGTGCCCTGGCCGGGGCTTCATTCATGTCTAGAACACCCAAGTCTGGCTGCCTCTTGTTCAAGCTCTCTCAGATATCAGGATACCACAGTTTTCGTGCGGTCGTGGCGCATGTCTGCGTCATGTCACATGGTCCGTTGATTCTGAGGCATCACATGATTGCAAAAGCTGCAGCCCGGTTCGGAACAACCTTCTTGGTGCAGGCCTGTCTCGGCGCAGCTGGTTGTGGACAAAGGAGCGTCTCCCGCACGCAGCCGCTCCCCAGTGGCGACGGCGGCGGCTGCAGACGACGGCGGCGGTGCTGGCATTGTGGACGTCAGCGGGGACGGCGCAGCCGCTGCCTGCCCGCCCGCGCCGCGGGAGCCGTCCCCTCGAGAGAGGTGTGCAGGCAACCTCGTCAGTTGCATGTTATGAAACTGGAGCGCAACCTCCAGGCGGCAAAAGTGGACACATCGTGTTTCGAAACATCACAGCCTGGAGCCGTAAGTGAGGAAATACGAACTGTCATATCGTGCGTGGAGCGTGTGTCTGGCTCAGGTGGCCTCATAAGAGGCGCCAACGCGTGTCATTGGCGGCGAGCTGAAGTGCATGCACCCGAAGGGCAGCTTCGACATTCTGAGCATTTGACGTGTATGTGTCTCCCAGTCCCAGGTCGCCTCAAGTGGTCTGGTTGAGAAGGCTGGCGACTGCTGTCATCAGCATGACCTGACTGGACATGCGACCAGAGGGCGGCGGCCTGTAGTTGAAACGTCATTCATTGTCATCCATCAGGTCGCCTCGGGAGCAGTCCCCAGCGGTTCTGGGCTCTCGTGCCAACGAGTATGTCATCAGCGACGACCTGAAGTACATGCGGCCAAAGGGCGGTGCAAACTTTGTTGGTATAACGAGACATTGTGCGGCCAACGGGCGGTGCAGACTTCGTTGGGGTAACAAGACATTGTCGCATCACAGGTCACCTCGGGAGCGGTCGCCAATCCTTGCGGGCGCCCGCGCCGACGAGTGCGTCATCAGCGGCGACCTGAAGTACATGCGGCCAAAGGGCGGCGCGGTCCGCGGCGGCGGCGGCAGCGCGGCGCTGATTCCGCAGCCGCCCGTGTGCGAGGAGTCGCTGGCCGCGGCTGCGGCCGAGGCGAAGCGAGCCAGGCGAGGCGGACTGCATCTGTTCATGTGGCGGACTCTTTGAATGATGGTGTTGCTGAGATGTGACGGAGGCAACGCGACGCTGATTTCGCAGCAGCCGGTGTGTGAAGCATCCCTGGCCGCAGCTACGACTGAGGCGAAGCAGGCCAGGTGCGGCAGACGTTTTGTGGCTTTTGATCGCAGATCTTGTACTTTGGTATGTTATGTTGGCAACGATCCACGGCGGCTGCGAGACGCTGGGGACGCAGCCGCAGGGTGTGGGGCAGTTGCGCTCTGCGGCTGGCGCTGTGCGAAACCTAGTCAGGTAAAGGGTCTGCAGCTTCATGTGTCGACATTGCAACATGGGACACCAGCCTGTTTACAGCAGCTATGGGGCTATAGCAGCTACGTGCGAGAAGCCGCAGGTGCTCCAGTGAAATCGGGCCACTGTATATGACTGTGTGAACGATCCTAATATCGAGCCTCTGGGCCAGCATGTTGTGGCATGAAGCGGCATCAAGCCTCCTACAGCACAACATGTGAGGCTCACTGACGAGAACACTGAGCCATCACTGCTTCTGGACCACGTGACACCACACTGGCGGCTGCAAGCCTACAAACGCCAATCTGGCTGTGCTGAAGGTGCACGTCCTGGCTGCTGCAGGCTGACGTACAGCGGCGCGGAGATCATGGTGGCGCTCACGACAGAGGCTGAGGCGACGGCGCCGGAGGCTACAGCGGCACCTGCAGCAGGTGACTGAGGGTGATGTGTTGTTGGCAGAGTTGGAGTAAAAGTCCTCGTTGGCAGAGCTGGAGTAAAAGTCCTTCGTAACCCTGAGCTATACGATGTGCCGTTGGCGGACTGGAGGTAAAACTTCCTCATGCGCCGTGTCATTGTGACCCGTGCAGGCGAGCGCCGCAGCAGGCGGACTCGGCGGGACCATGCGCCGCTGGCCGTCAGCAGAGGCGACAGCCTGGACTCTGCAGGCGCACCTTTGGTCGGAGCCATTTCTCTATTTCAGGTACTTTGTCAACGTGCAGGCGAGCGTCGCAGTAAGCGAGCCCGGCGGGGGCGTGCGCCGCTGACTGTCAGCAGCGGCGATAGCCTGGGCACACTTAAGCTGCGTGTGTTGGAGGCGCTGGGGACCAACCCCCGCAACGCGGCCGCTTATGTGCGCGGCCGGCTGCTGCAGGACGATGACGCCACCCTCGCAGGTGTGAGCAGCAGCAGCTGTTGATATTGATCAGGGTCCGCTTCTCTGTTGGTTGTCCAAAGGACTGTTCAAGCTAGAGGTGTGAAAGCGCTGGGCACGAACCCCCGCGACGCCGCCGCCTACGTGCGCGGCCAGCTACTGGCGGACGATGACGCCACCCTCGCAGGTGTGAGCAGCAGCAGCTGCTGACATTTCGAGCTTCCCTCATGTCTGCTGCCAGATATTGAACAAATGGATCAAGCTCTACAATGTGCTGGAGGCGCTGGGCACCATCCCCCGCAACGCAGCTGCCTATGTGCGCGGCCGGCTGCTGTACGACGACGAGGCCACAATTGCAGGTGAACGAGGATTCCTTCGAAGTTTCCTGCATGCCTCTGCAGCAGCTTTCTGATGAGTGAAGCTATGCGTGCCTGAGGCGCTGGGCACCAGCCCCCGCAACGCCGCTGCCTACGTGCGCGGCCAGCTGCTCATCAACAGTGATGCCACCCTCGCAGAAAACAGTGATGCCACCCTCGCAGGTGAGATGAATTTAACATCTGTTCAATTATCAGTTCAGTTGCTTTTGCGAGAAGTTGTGCGTGCCGGAAGCGCTGGGCACCAAACCCCGCAGTCGGCTGGTTGAGGACGGCGAGGCCACCCTCGCCAGTAAACGAGGGTTCACATGATCATTCACCATGCACTTGGAGGAGCTACTTTGTTGAACATAAGCTGCGTGTGCCTGTGGTGCTGGGCACCCACGTCCTGCAACGCGGCCACCTATGCGCGCGGCCGGCTGGTACGGGATGACGGGGCCACCCTCACAGGTGTGCGCAGCAGCAGCAGCAGCTGTTGACAGCTTTCCGCCTGTATGGTATCCACCCACTGACACTAGAGCGGGCTGATCAAGCTGCGGCTGCCAGAGTTGGTCGGCTCCAGGTCTTGTACCCGTAAACTGTGGCATTGCGGACGTAGTCTGCTCTTGCTGAAGGCGGCATGGTGTGGGTCGTCATGCCAAGTTTCTAATCTGCAGAGTGCGAGATCTACCCTGGCAATGAAGTCCGCATCGTCGACCGCGGCATCTTTGACGATGAGGACCTGGGCTCGCTGTTCGGCGGCGGCGGGGGCGGCCCTGGGGCGAAAAGGGAGCGCGAGCGCGGCTTCACCGGCACGGCCCTGACCGGCGGCCCTGGGGCGACATCACCAGCAGATGCTGCAGCGGCCGGCGGCGGCGGCGGCGGCGGCAGCAGCGGCGCTGATGACGGTGGCGATGCCAACGCAGCAGCAGCGAACATGACTGCCGAAGACGCGGCGGCTGTGGCGATGGCACTGGACTCGCAGCAGGATGGCAGCGGTGGCGGCCCTGGGGCAGAATTGTCAGCAGAGGATGCTGCGGCAGTCGCTGCCGCGCTGGCATCCGAGTAGGAGAGTGGATGGTGTGATGGTCTTGCGACAGTTCGTCTTGCTGATTCGGGCCATGTGTGGATGCATGGGTGAAACTTTCATGTGAATGTGCGAGTCCTGGAGTGAAAGGAGAGGGTTTGGAAGCATGAGGTGTATTCGAACGCCAACAAGAAGTAAAGGCAGTGAGGCAGCAGACACTTTTGCCTCGATACCGTATCATATTCCACACCATGGCCAGCACAGGTTCTGCGAGTTGCAGAATCATCTTGGTGATCAACACTGCCAGGATCTACCCGTTCGCATTGCTCTCCCACTCCCTCACATCATCTTCAGGAGCGCTGCGGATGACGCCACCACAGCCGCTACCAGAGCAGCACCCCCGACCTGTGCAGGCGACGGCACCAGGCTAGGTCAAGTGGATTGTCAGAGATCCGATTTGCTTCTGACCGACTGCCCCTCAGAGCTGCTCCTCATCACAGGGCAGCAAGCCGCACGAGCTCTGCCCATGTGCGATCGTCAATGGCAGTTGAGGGAAGCACTCCTCGACTGCCATTATACCCTCGCAGCATGCACCTGGTGTTGCGACGCGTGGGCGCCGTTAGGTGCAGGTGCCTCGGCTGGGCCGCCGTATGGCACAGGCACGGCTGGGGCAATGCCCGGCACAGCTGCCGCGCTGCCGCCGGATGCTGCACTTGCGAATGATGCCGACGATGCGCTGCAGGCACACGTGTCAGCTGGGCCATCAGCACGGAATCATGCAAAGTTGCACGTTGAGCCTAGAAACCTTCAGATAATCTTTGAGCGAATCAACAAGCAGGAGCTGCACCAGCAAGTAGTCGATCACAGCAGCTTACTAATTACAGATGCGAACATCTTTGCCAGGACGGCTGCTCACCTATCGGCGGAGTAGGTGATGTTGCAGGCGTCGAAAACGCGCTGGCTGCATGCGCACAATGAAAGCTCATTCGAGACCCACGACTGCAATAGCATATGCACACCGTGCCGACTGCCACAGACGAACTTGGACGTACGCGTCCGCGCGTGATGCACAAGGCTGTATACCCTTTCTGAAGTGACTCACAATGTGGCGCCAAACTCTGTGCCGGCCACAAGATCATTACGGCATGTGCCGTTGACCTACATGCACATGATTCAGACATCGGCCGCAGCACTAAGATGCCACCAAAAGCTGACATGCAAAGTGTGACAGGGCACTCTGGCAGCCCTGCGACAGCAGGCAGATTTAGCCAGGTAGACACTCAGTCTGCCTGCTTGTAGCTGGCCATCGCTGTGTCAGGCGCATCTGTAGTAGGAAGTAAGGCGTTCCCACACCTGAAACAGTGCATGCACCCATATAGATGAGCATCCGTCTGCCTCACCTTTGCGAGCTGGCTGCGGCAGGAAGCGGAGCACATGAGATCCACGCCAGAGGCGCTGATGGTGGCGTTCATGTGGGCGCACGCCGAGCTGATGGTCAGCAGCTTTGCTGTGAAGTTGTACTTCAACAGGCATGCGGCCTCCGCCGCTAGCGCAGCTGCAGGCACGGAAAGATTACAGCTTTGGCTCTAGCGACGCGGCAGACTGACAGCATTTTCAGCACCATCAAACGGCCTGTTCTTGTTGAATCGATCCACGAGACACTCCGCCATCCACCAACATGACGGCTGCAGGGCGCGGACATTCTCAGCACAGCAAGCGCTGCAAAGCACCAAGATCAAAAAAGAGCAAATTTTTCGTCACGATGGCAATCTGAAGGCCGTCAGTCCTGCCGCCCGCCATCGCTTTATGGTTGGGCGGCTGCACCATGTAGGCATTTGCAGCACGACAGCGCCGCCCGACAGGGCATGGCATGGCGTCTAGAGGTTCGAAGACAGCTATTTGCGATTGGATCGCTGGCTGCAAAGCTCAGATGGCACCACGGCGGGGTCACAAATGAATCATCCGGCGCCCACGCGGGGGCCGCAAGTTTCGCACGCACAAATGTTTGTTCAGACCATTGATACCATACAGGACCATCGTCGCGAACCAAATAAGTTTTTCCATGACAATTGAAACTTAGACATGTCGTCTGTATCAGCACAGGCGCAGGTTCAACGCCGGTGGGGGGTGTGATCGGCCAGCAGGTGCATGCCAACAGACTCACGCTCTGGCGCCGCTGCGAGCCCAATAACGCCAGCGTCTGCCGGACTAGCGGAAGAAATCAGGACTGCAAGGCAGCACGCCGTCAGCGCCGCGCCGTACTCGAATTTCAACATGGCGGGAGATCAATCACGACGTCGTCAGCTTGAGACTGCGGAGGCTTCCCTTGAGTGCTGATGTACCTTGAAACGCTGTTTGTAGTATGCCTGATCTTTCGCGCCTGGTTCTGCCTTGCTTGTGCGCCTGTGGGGTCGTCCAATCAATGTCGCAGCGAGGGTGGCCAACCACGCAGTTCTCCCTCGCAACAGTGGTCAGATGGTTGGTGAATGAGGTCGTCCTGTTGTTGCAGTCAGTGTGACAATTCATAACGAACGGAAACCAGACACAAGAAGCAGACTTCAGGCTCGCGATCGCCAACACGACCCGTGAATGAACCAGGAAAATCATGCATGCAGTCTATCTCAGCGGCAAAAATCACCAAAAGTGACTAACGCCACAATCCCCCGAACACCCACCGTGTATCGCAGTTCCAGCATCACAATCTACAATCGAGCTCGTAGAAAATTGTAGTGCCGCGTTGTCCAATGTTGGACCCCCAAGTGCTTCAAAATCGTGCATTTTCGCTACACCGCATTCGTCATGCTTTTCACACCATTGCTGCAGATCCTAATTAATCAAATAAGGCCTGCTGTCGCCGCCGCCATCGCCGCCGCTGCCGGGCCTCTGTCAGGCCGGGCGTGATTGTGCCAGATGCTGCTGTATTATTGCTGTCAGATAAGGCATTATATGCCAACTGCTGCACTGGCTGCGGCAGTACCGCGGCTGCCATGGCAGCATACTGAGCATCCAGTCCTGCATGCCTTTCAGTCTTGTACTGTTGCCCAGGCTTTCGGGCCTGAACGCTAGGGTGTACGTGCCGCTCCCTGCTTTCTCGGGATGAACAGCCCAAGATGCTGGCTGCTTGCTGCCCCTCTTCTTTTCGCTGCGAATCTGCCGAGCCCGACTCAGCCCCATGGCCTCCGAGGCCATGAGTCTGACATTGACGTCAGATGCGCTGCCGACGGACTTCCTCCAGGGAGGGCGCATACGGGTCGAAGGGCTCCGCCGGCTGCTCCCCCAGCTGCACCCTGTGCGGCTTGGGCACCTGCTGCTGGTTCTGTAAAACAGCAGACCGAAGTCTATTGGCATATAGGGAAAAACATGGTCGAAATGGGTGAATTGGACTGCCACATGTTGGCGGCTCCCCAGCACGCTGTGCGGCCTGGGCACCTGCTGCTGCTTCTGCAAGATGGTATCACAATGTCAATGATAAAATCAGAATTGAGACACACAGGTTGATGCAGATGGACTGCAGAAATGTGGCAGTGCCTCCAGCTGCAGCCTGTGCGGCTTGGGCACCTGCTGATGGTTCTGCATCACGACACCCAGCATTGGTTGGTGAACGGGAAAAAGGTAAACCCAAAGGGTGAACAGAACTGCAAAAACCTTGGCTGCTCTCCTAGCTGCACCCTGTGCGGCTTGACTACCTCCTGCTGGTCCTGCAGATTGCACAGACGTTGAGCTGTCAATGGCGTCCCTGAAGAGGCGATTGACAAGATTCGTGTGCTCCAAGCAGAATCAGTCACCTCGTATAATGCGGCATCTGTTGCTAGGTGACCTTCCAAACCACAACCGAAGTAATTGGGTTCAAGAGACGGAACTTCTGCCTGCAACTTGCTGAAATTCTCGGTCCTGCAATGCACCCGCCGTGCCGCAGGTGCGCCGCGGGCAAGATGTCGCACTTGGAATCCGGCAGGTCTCACTGATACGCTTCATCGGGTTCGCGCGCGTGGCGGCGGCGGCGGCGGGAGCGGGCGGCTGCAATGCTTCCCATACTAATCGCGGCAACGCCCCATAGACATCGACAGAAGTAGTGTGTGTCTCGCCTATGGGTTGCGGGCCTCCCAGGGTCTCGCGGATGCGCTGCACCAGGCTCGCCCGCGGCAACATTTCCATTCCAGTGGCGGTAACACATCACATGATACTTACAGAATTAGCAGGGTTTTTCATCTACAGGTTGCGGGCCTCCCAAATGCGCTGCACCAGGCTCGCCAGTGGCGGCGGCGGTGACAGTGGTAGGTCGCAGCTCAGTGTTGGCAAAATCGCCAGCATTTGCACATCTTTGTGGTCGCACCTGGAGCTTTCGCGCCTCCCAGGTCTCACGGATGCACTGTGCCAGGCTCGTTCACGGCGACAACTGCGATGTTTCCTGATCCACTGGTAGCAGAACGCCAGCTATGCATCATTGAAACAGCTGTGTCTCACCTGCAGGTTGCGGGCCTCCCAGGTGTCGCGGATGCGCTGCACCAGGCTCGCCCGCGGCGGCGCCAGCACCATCGGCTCGGGCGTGTGCGCCGACTGCTGCGGCGGCGTGTCCGGCTGCAGATCGTCCACGACCTGCGCGCCAAACCCCTATGTTTGAACGCTCGTGGCAACAGGGGTCACAGTGGAGCCAGTTCTTCCAGTTGCGCAGCTGCTGCTGCGGCACGCCCGGCTGCAATTCGTTCACATCCTGCACATGGAATGTGGTGTGCCGCCAGCTGGGCAGATCGCGGTTTCAGATGTCAGCAGCACCACTGGGTCCAAGCCGAAGCCGCGCAATGGCTGCTGCCGTGTTGACGCACAACGGATGTGGTGTTAGCTACAGTGCTCGGGTGCCGCCTGCATCAACGACTGCAACAACATCTGGCAGGTCAGTCAAACCCGCGAGGGTGGGAGAATGATGTGCTGAAACTCTTGGCTGTGCATTGCCTGCTGCGACGCTCAGCACTGGCGCAGTCTGCCGACACAGTTGTGCGGACTGCTGCACCACTTAGCAGCCGTCCGCCGCAGCAAACCTGCTCTGCAGTTGCCGCAGCAACACGAATCCGCATGAGTGCTGCCAGGCTGTTGTGCGCACGGCCTTCCTAAATGACATGTCTGCGCAGTGTGTAACGCTTACCGGCGCATGCAGAGAGGCGCCAGGCGCGGGCCCGAAGTAGTTCTCCTCGGGCCTTGACGCCGTCTCCAGATGCTGCACATAGCCCGGCTGCTCATGCCCAGGCTGCGCATCGGCTTGCTGCAAATACTGCTCCAGGCTCGGCTGCGCGGGGGGCTGCCCGTAGCCCTGCTGCTGGTGCGGCTGCTGGCCGTCGGAGCCGTGCTGTGCGGCTAAGCCCTGCTGTGTGGCAAACTCCGGCGGGCCGGCGACGCCCTGCTGCTGGAAGTTTTCGGGCGCCCAGCCACGCCGCAGGTGGCTGTGCCGCAGCGGGTGCACCGGCACCACCCCGTTGAACGGCTCCGCCGTGTGCACGCCGACAGACTCCACGGGCGCCTTGGCATACTGTCGCAGCAAGGACGTGACTGTCAGACGTGAATGTCAGTGCTCCATGGTTTTCTCCAACATTTGCCAGTGATAGCACTGGCACCATGTGGTTGAATGGCCCTGCCGTGTGCACGCCCACAGATTCCACGGGCGCCTTGGCATACTGTTCAGCAGGGAAGTGATCATCTCAGTGCTGGAAATATTGCTAAATCAGTGTCGGACTGACGGAATGATGTCGGCATGTCGTGGATCTGGCTCCGTAATGTGAACGTCAACTGAGATCCGCAGGCGCCTGAGCACACTGTTACACAGGCTCAGCAAAACTTTCGTTGTCAGCAAGTGGCAGGTCGGTGTCTTCATTACGATTCGACAGGTGGACGATGATGGTCATGGTGCCGCATGCGCACTCTGTTTCAGGGTTTGACACCAGAGGTTGGCGACATTGTGATGTACTCGTCAACTCTGGGGGCATGACCAATGCTGGAGCAATGGCGCCATGCTCAACGAGCACACCCATTTCAATAAAACATTCACCTAGTACTAGTTGAGAAACTAGTGTGAAAAATCGGCTGTGATGTCTCTGGCGTCGTCATCGCATTGGCCTGCAACTGGATCGACAGTGGCCGAGCACAGGAGACAGGCAAGGGGCTCACACGAACTTCCGGCGCCGCGGCGTCGCCCCGGAAGGCGTCCGCCTTGCCGGCTGCTGCGGGGTGGGCGGCGCCATCTTTTTCGACTGCTGTGCGGCGCGCCCTCTTCCGCCGGTGACACAGCCAGGCTACCACTGCAGCCAGAAAACACACGCGCTTGAACTCTTTTTCGGGGGGTTCCAGATGCCAGGCTCCGTCAAACACATCTGCGGCTGCAGTCCGACATGTGTTGCCGGTTGGAACAGGGAATCATCACAGCAATAGCAGGGGGGCTAGCCGCAAAGCCGCAGACGACGCCGGCTGCATTGACACTGTTGACAGCAGCAACAGCGTATACATCGCACGCATCGAATGTCGATGTGGTGACTCGCAAAGAGGGCAGCAAGCCGGCCGCCATGTAGCCATATTTGCCGCCCAATGCACATGGTAGTGAGGTGTGCTCTGAACTGTGAAATGGGACTACTTGATGGCTTTGATGTGCGGCAATTTCTAATGTTGGCTCACATAGCAGCAGCAGGAAGCCGGCGACGATGCCTCCGACGATGCCGCCCGCGATGGCGCCCACCGAGCTGCTTCCGCCGCCTCCGCTGCTGCCGGTGGCCGCCGCGCCCGTCGTTGCCGGCAGGCTGATGCCGCCGTCCTGTGTGGTGACCAACGTGATGCTGTCCACGTTCAGCCCTGCAGCACTGCACACACCCCTGTGAATTCCCCGTAATTTGATGATGCACAAGTAGTGGCTGCCAGAAGCTTTGATGCGTGGCCCGTCTTCACGACTGGCGCACCTGTAGCAATGCCCATTGCGCGCAGCGTCCATGCACTGACTCTTCGAGAAGACAGATCGTGAAGGTGAGAGTGATCCTCGCAACCGCAGAGCAGAGACGCACCGGCCTGCTGCAACAGCTGCTGGAACGCCTGCAGGACGGCAGCGGAACCCAGCTGCGAGGCCGTGCTCTGGGCCGCCGCCGACGGCACCCCGCCGACATCATAGTACACCGTCACCTGCACGGCACGGACATCAACGCCAGCATGAGACAGCATCAAGGCCGGTTTGGCAAGCTGTGAAAAGTGCAGAGCGGAGTATTGGCAGCAGCACCGGGGCAGCTGTTGAGCAAGGCTGTAGGGATGTTGCTGCCGTGCCATCTGCGGAGGATACAAAGGGAGTGCTGTTCGCAGCCTTCACCTGGTCGAGACCGGAGGCTTGCAGCAAGCGCCGCCGTCGCCTCTGCGCAGAGCTGTTGCTGGCTGCCACGCCCTGCACAACACTGAGGAGCCGCTCGTGACATGCCCACAGCAGCAGAATGCCACCCATCGTGCTGCTCGCTTGCCATCTACTCTCGTGACCGCCGGATGTTCCAGCAATGTGGAAACGATCCATGCAGGCAAATCGGCATGATGTACGATAATGAGAAGCGGTCACCACCGAAGGCACCCGGATGTTTTGCAGCTGACATAGCTCAGCAGCAGCAGCAGCAGCAGCAGCAGCAGCAGCAGCAGCAGCAGCAGCAGCAGCAGCAGCATATGCGCACATACCAACGGACCGGGGTGTCAGGGCCACAGCTGCAGACTCTTACCACGGACCCCACGTAGGTGACGCCGCTGCTGCTGATGTTGCGCGCCGCCAGCAGCGACGCGTACTGCTTCTCAAAGCTGCTCTTGACGCTCCCCGCCCACGGCAGCAGACCGCTGCCGTTGAGGCTGTGGGCTGTCTGCAGTTCAAACACGCCACTAGTCAATGACAACGAGCAAACTCGGTCTGATGCTGCTCTGCTCGAAGCCGCTCTTGACGCTGCCGCCCCACAGCAGCAAACCGCTGCCATACTGAGGCTGTGCGCCGCCTGCAGAGCTGACACGTCGAACACCCAAATCTGCTGTTCTCCGTCTCAGAAGCTGCTTTTGACGCTGCGGTCCCACGGCAGCAAACCGCTGCCATTGAGGCTGTGCGCTGTCTGCAGGATAATCACATCAAGTTTGTGTGAGAATGTGAACATCCAAGTCTGCTGTTCTGCATCTCGAAAGCTGACATCCATGCAGCCGGCCCATGACAGCAGGTCGATGCCACTGAGACCCTGCGCTGTCTGCAGATCAGACACATCAAACGCCGCAAATATGAGAGCTCCAGTGTGATGCTGCCCTGCTGTGCGCTGCCTTGCATGCCGCCAGCTAGCCAGATGGCGCCGGTGGCGAACATGTCTGTGCTGGCGCCGCAGCCATGACTCATCACCGCTTTTGAACGGCTGCTGACATATCAGTTATCAGCCCAATGTTGCGTGTATCCCGAGCACAAGTGTTCGTGTTTCAACGACGCCGGTGGCGGCCGCGCCCGCATCGGCGCCGCCAATAGAAATGTACTCCAGTAAGTGGCTTAGCGCATCCATGTTCAGCGAATCTCATGTGCACCCCGAGCACGATGGTGTTCGATGGCGCCGGCAGCGGCCGCGTCCGCGTCGGCGCCGCCGTCTGCTGTACGCTGGTATCACTTCCACAGCAACAAATGAAGCAATCACATGATTTCCTTGCACGTACCCCGAGCACAACTGAGTTCGGCGGCGCCGGCGGCGGTTGCGCACGCATCGGCGCCGTCGTCTGCTGTCTGCTGATACCTCTTCCACAGCAACACATCAACAACCACATTATGTTCCATGCACGTACCCCGAGCACGATGGTATTTGATGGTGCCGGCGGCGGCCGCCCCCGCGTCGGCGCCGCCGTCTGCACCTGCGCAGCAGCCCCGGCGGCTGCTGGCGCTGCTCCTGCCGGCTGTGCCGTCGGCACCGCCGCCGGACCCCGGGTTGGCTGCGCAGAAGCTGAGGCCGAGGCCGAAGCTGGAGCTGTGGGTTGCGGCTGGGCTGTTGGCTGCGGCGAGGCTGCAGTAGGCTGTGGTGAGGGGCCTGAACGCGGGGTCGTCGGCGCCTGCAACCATGCACAGCCAGCTGCCTCAACGGCGGGATCTAGCTTCAGGATTTGGTCCACGATTCTGGTTTGTGGGGCGACTGCCATCCGAAACTCTGTATGCCCATTGTTGCATGGGAAAGTCTCCCTGAGGTGCTGGATGTGGGTGAGCAACGAGCGCAACGCCACAAGCACGCACTGATGACAGCACGTGCCCAGGGGAACGCTGCAGCTGCGCCACACCTGCGTAGGCTTCAGGCTGGGCTGCGACGCCGGCGTCGGCTGCCGCGAGGGCGCCGGCGTCGGATCCGGGGCCGGAGACGGGGACTGCTGCGGCGCCGGTGACGGGGTCGGCTGCAATGCCGGCGAAGGCGACGGCGACGGCGATGGCACTGGTGATGGCGATGGCGAAGGCACAGGTGACGGTGAAGGGGACGGCGAAGGACTCGGTGAAGGCGATGGGCTGCTCTGGCCGCCGCTGTCTTCAGAGTTGACCCCGCCGCTGCCGGCGTCGCCCATCGGCGCCGCTTTGCCGGGCATGGCCATCGGCATCGGCGTCTGCATGGGCGCCATGGTGGCTTTCGGCGCCTTGCCTGGGGCATCATCAGGGCCGCCGCGGTTCCCAGGCCCACCGCCATCATTGCTGTTGTCATTGTCGCCACGGCCGCCGCCGCCAGCGCCTTGAGCTGCCGCTAGAACTGAGCTGCTGAGCAGCAGTGCTGTGCACAGGAGTGCAGCGGCGCAGCGGCGGCATCTTTGGCCTCCGATCGTGGGCAAGTGACGCCGTGGCATCTCCTCGACCTGCAGACTGCAACAGCCAAATGCTCGAAATGTGGAGACTAGGATCGGCCAAGATGGAGTATGTACTGTGCGCAGTTTGTCGCCAGGCTTGGCAGCTATACATGCAGGCTGTGCGGCGCATGCATGACACCAGAACCTCTAGAGCCGCACATGCCACCATGCTCAAATGATTTTACATGATCCTATGTACGCATATTCAGCAGGAAGCGCTGCAGCAGACCGCAGGAAACGCATCGAAGGCCACCTGCCTCGTTTCAGCCACCAGCTTCGTTCCAAGTCCGTGCCTGTGCGCTAAGCGCACCCCCTCCGCCTGTTGAGCCGCTGCACAGCTCGCGAGTGATCGAAGATATCTTTGCAGCGTCCTATTCCTCTGCGTCGCTCCAATGCGCTGCTGTCAGGCAGGTGGTGGAATCGCGAACAAGTACGAGTGCTCTCCAGTGCTCACTCGAAGCTCATGATCTTCATGGGCGCATTGCACGCATTTCGTGCATCAAGCTGAATATTCCCAGGTGCATGATCATCCCGCAAGCGTGAGCGGCGCAAGTCTGCGCGTCGAACGCGCTTGCAACCTCTGATGACTGATCGGCTGCCGTTGCAGCTGCGGCATAAATCTGGCGGCACCACCACATGCATGTGGCGATCGTTCCGTCTTCCGCACCCGCTTCAGCTCACAGCTTCCTGCAACCACTGCGTCATCACACATCTGCCTGTCTGACTCGGCTCTGGCCTCATGTCTTGTGCTTGTATACTGTGGTGATGCCAGTGGTAAATGTTGCAATACTATGTGTTGGAATTTACGCACGTAGTGAAGGCAAACATGCATGTTGAAGAGGAACTGTGGCATAACACTGAACTTGATGTGTATGTTCATCGCGCAAGATCCCAAGCGTGCAGCGCAAAAAATTCAAGAATCAAACCAGACAGACAATCGATCAGCAGCTACCAGGGCGAAGGGCAACAACATATGTTCACGAAATCACAGGTAGAGTACACGAGTCACGCAACACGTCACAAGAATGAGGAATAGCTCAACAAATGAAACAGACCACATATACGGCGCAACCACAAAGTTCCCCGTCCCGACCCGACAGCTCTGTTATTCATGCCCACTTGGCAACCGGCATGCACTTGGCTATGGCGTGTGTCCGCCAAAGGTCATCATGGACCGGTGCCTGCCACTGCCAGTACATTGCAACATGCTGCTGCGACAGCAGCTGCTGAGGGCACGTGTGCGACGTTCATCAGACGTTCGGAGGTCGGACCTCCTCGGTGCTGGGCGCAAAGGGGTCGAAAAGTGCCGGTGGTTGGCTCTGTTGCTGCCACCGCGCAGCCGCCGCCGCCGCGTGCTGCGGATGCTGGTGCGGCTGCAGCGCCAGCAACAAGAAAGTGTGTCAGCCATGTCTGCACCTGGCACAGCACCACTAGGCTGTCACAGGGCTGCATGTGCCCGGCACACGCAGGCAAAGCCTCCTGGGCTGTAGTCTTGCAGCCATTGAGGTTTGCACTGCGCTGCAAAACAGCAACTACCTCGCTGTCAAGATGCGACCCCGTGTACCGTCACCACGGCCAGACATGCAGCTCGTGTGTGTTCATGCCTCCCAGGCATCCTGCGTATGCTGCCTCAGGCTGTCCCATCGCAGCTGCTGCGATGTGTCAAGTGTCCGTATTGGCCTGGTTTGGAATCTGGTGTTGTGTCCATGCAATCATATTAGCCACGCAACATGCGGTAGTATCTGCAGGCTCCGCACCTCCCAGGTGTCCCTGTTGCGCTGCACCAGCCGCTGCATCAGGCTGTCACGCATGTTGTACGATGCTTCCACATGTCGGTCAGATATGTACTGCATTTCCTGAGTCACACCTGTGGACTCTGCGCCCCCCAGGTGTCCCTGATGCGCTGCACCAGACTGTCCCGCAGCAGCTGCTGCACAGCGGCTGTATGAGATCTGATAACTCCCAATAATGAGATCAAACAGTGCAAAATGCGGCAGTACCTGCAGACTCTGCGCCCCCCAGGTTTCCCTGATGCGCTGCACTGTGACTACATCCCGATACAATACTAATCAAGCACTTTGCATCAGTACCTGATGTGTGCGCGCCTCCCAGGTGTCCCTGATGCGCTGCACCAGGCTGTCCAACAGCGGCTGCTGCGCCGCGCACATCAGGTACAATAATGAAGTCGGAGAATCGCATCAGTACCTGATGACTGCACGCCTCCCAGGCATCCCTGATGCGCTGCACCAAGCTGTCCGGCAGCGGCTGCTGTGCTGCGCACATCAGATACAATGATGAAGTCGGAGGATCGCATCAGCACCTGATGGGTGCGCGCCTCCCAGGTGTCTCTGATGTGTTGCACCAAGCTGTCCCGCAATGGCTGCTGCTGCGCCGCGAGCGTCTCCGGCGCCCACGCCGGATCCGAGTACTGCTGCGCCGGAGACTGCGCTGGAGACTGCGCTGGAGACTGCGCCGTCGGGAGGTCCGACAGGTGCCGCGCCGCTCGCTCCGCTGAAAACTGGGGCTCGGAGTGCCCCGAGGGCGGCTCCGGCCGCCAAGCCGGGATCGCCTGCGGCTGCTGCTGCATCGGCGCTGCGAACGGCAGTGGCGCCTGCATATGTACAGGTGGGCCGTCAGGCAACAGAAGGACAGCAACTTTGGTGGGCCGATGTGGTGTTCACGTCTGCCAAGCCGGGATCGCCTGCGGCTGCTGCTGCATCGGCATTTCAAAAGGCAGCAGTGCCCTTGCATGCAATCATGCATTGCATGGCAGTTTGGTAGTAGAAAGTGAGCAATTTCGGTCTCTGACGGGTCAGCCCGCCTTGCCAAGTTGCTGGACAAGAACACATCGCGACAGAGTTGCTTGACATGAGACAGGTGTATAGAGGCAGCAGGCAGACGAACAAGGTCATGCCGCTGGCCTCTCGACACGTGCAAACATTTCAGCAGCGGCCTTGACCCACATGCGCACAGCCTGACCGCAGAAGGGCAGCAAGGCATGTCACTCGCATGTGCAGCTGGTGACGTGCTGTAAGGAGGCATCGCATTGCAGCAAACCTCAACAGTGTTTGGAAACAAGAGCGTCAAAGCAGCAACTGAAGGCTTGACATCTGTTCGGCTTGCCTGTACAGCAGGCGATGCGTCCGCAAACTGCAGCGCTGGGCTCTGCGGCGGAGCGAATGGCTGCTGGCCGTACCCCTGGCTGTACCCCTGGCTGTACCCCTGGCTGATCCCCGGCTGCGGCTGCGCGAAAGGCTCGCCGCCAAATGGGCCCGACGCCTGAGACACCACCGGCTCAGGAGCCTGTGCAGCAGAAACTCAGGTGGTCAGCTGTTCACAAAAAGAGGCGGGACAGAGCGTCTGGCATTATCGTCTGCACCGCACACTGCAAACCCAGGGCACGAGATGCCCCAGTGCTCAACACCGGACTGCCTCGACACAGGATGCCTGGACCTCATGCATGCACGGAGTTCCTCCATCAGCACTGCTCACCTTGACATACTGCGTCGCCGCCGGGGCACCAGCACTGATAGCAAATGGGTTGGCGGCCCGTTTGGGCGTCTTCTGCGAGTGCAGCCGGGTGTCTGACACACGGCTGTTGGCTGCAGCGGCGGGGACGGCGGCCGGATAGATCGCGGCGCCATTGAGGTCCGCCGTTTGCCGCCGACGCCGCCGTCGGTTGCACAGGCACGCCAGCACTGCATGGCAGGCAGTTGGCGGGTTTCAGAGAACAGCACTGCATATGCATATTACCAAGTACTTGATGTCTTTTGCTTGACAATTGAGGTTCGCTGTCTGCCGCCGATGCCGCCGCCGGTTGCACAGGCACTCCAGCACTGCACGCGAGACAGAAGGCCTTCAAGGACTAGCATCGCGTGTAAAGGTCACAGGACACTTGTCTCACATCCAAAAACTTTGGTGCATCGTCTGCCGCCGCCACCGCCGCCACTGCTTGCAAAGGTGTGCCAGCACGGCGGAGGAGACAGACTGCAGGCTGCAGGGCTTAGACATGCGGCTCGCTTTGTGCGTAGGTTGTGGTGTCATAGCAACTGCAAAGTACAATCTCACACGCATCACACAGCGAATCGTCACAGAGAGACTCACATAGCAGCAGCAGGAAGCCAGCAACGATGCCGCCAATGATGCCGCCTGCAATGGCGCCAACGTTGCTACTCTTGCCGCCGCTGCTGCTGGTTGATAGGTTGCCGGCATTGGCAGGCACCGACGTGCCGCCCTGCTTCGTAGACACCAGCGCCAGACTCTGCACATTGAGGCCTGCATGCATAAAAGCGGACAACACTCACGATAAACTCCCCCTCCTGTGTGAAGTCTGCCAGGTCATCGGACACCGGCACGCCATCTTCCTGTGTCAGCATCGGCGCCAAGCTCTGCACATCGAGGCCTGCACACCAAGCAACAACATTGTCATGAACCTTACAATTGGTCGGCTGCAGCTGCCCAAATGGCAGCCCGCTGGTCACCAGCTGTCCTGTTAGTCTGGGGTTCACTGCCATGCCACTTTCAACATGGCAGTCACACATCCAGCTGCCGTCTCATGTTGCCGTCTCATGTTGTCAGTCTACAGAGGCCTGTGCGCCACGAGAATTTGCATAAGGGTTCCATCAGTCACACTTGATCGATGGTGACGCACAAGCCGTGCTGCAGTCAAATTCTAAAGCGCCAGAGCATCGCCCAGCTGCGGCCGCTGTTTCCACAGCAGCTGCGGTTCCTGCGGTCCCACTGATTCGGAACAGCAAGCGCCTCGATGTACGTTCGGCACATATGATCAACTCGAACAGACCAGATGTTAAACCCTCACCAGCCTGCTGCAGCGGCTTCTGAAAGGTCGCCAGCGCAGAGGCGCAGCCCCGGATGCGGCTGCTGTTTCTGCTTGTTGATGCGATGGGCGTCCGGCACATATATTCAAGATTGAATAACGTGTCACATGGAGACCGCACCAGCCTGCTGCAGCAGCTTCTGAAAAGTCGCCAGCGCCGATGCGCTGCCCAGCTGCGATGCTGTATTCTCCACGGCCGTTGCCTGCACGCCCCCAATGTCGTAGTACACCGTCACCTGCACACGCTCAGCAGCATATAGGCGTGCGGCAGGAGTTGATGTATCGAACTCTCAACTAGATGCATCCAAGTCGTCGCATGTCAGACAGAAGTCATCATTCCGACAGCTGACCCAGCATCAGCAAGGCAGGCGGAGGAGCCAACTGAGCTGCTTTGAGGTCACATCCATGATCAACAGCAGAGGCTTGCTACCGGGAACGCAGATGGCCACGAACACATATTTGTAACGGTTTGCACCTGATCAGACGCCTGCGCCAGCAGGCTCCGCCGCAGCCGCCGTGCTGTGCCATTGCTGGCAGCAATTCCCTGCAGAGAGAGGACAGAGGCGCCATATCAGACAGGCCGTTCCTAGGCATTGGAAGAGATGGCGTTTCGGACGGGGCATTATGAGCTGCTGGGTCTGGCACCTCCGAAGTTCCGGGCATTGATGTCATGCATTGCAGCAGCGGGCATGGGATGGTAGTGGCGATCCTCTGATCCAGGCTCAGGTTGATCGCCACTCGCTGCCCACAGTCACCACGCACCACGGAGCCAAGGTAGGTGAGGCTGCTGCTGGTGATGTTCAGCTGCGACAGTAGAGCGGCGAGCTGCTTGCCAAAGCTCTGCTGCACGCTGCCCATCCACGGCAGCAGGCCGGTGCCGTTCAGGCCGTACACAGTCTGCGAAGGGAGAGGTGGTTTGGTCATTTGAACCGAAGAGATAGACGCGCCCGCCACTGTGTGCCAATCATGTCAGCCACAAAAAGGGGGCACACAACCTGCACAGGAGGATGCGCTTTGATGTGCGCCGCTGTGAACAGATGGGCCAATTACTGCGAGCTGCAGATCACATCTTGTTCGACAGACGTTTGCCAGTGCTTTGCGCAAGGACGCTGCAAAGGGGTGAGAGTCTGCCACATGCAAGCGGAGCTGCAAGAGAGCAACAGCACTGGGCGTGACTGGCAGATGCAGCCATGTTGAAGACCATCGTGTGGATGAAGCATGCCATGACCGTGACAAGAGACGCTGTCAGACTGGCAGACGAACACAGGCATGCTGACATCGGAACCGCTGGCTCGGATGGTATGGCAGACTCTTAGGAGCGTACCCCAAGGGTGACGGTGTTGGGCGGCGCCGGTGGCGGCCGGGAAGCCGTCGGCGCCGCCGTCTCCACCTGCGCAGTCGAAGCGGCGGCGGCGGCGGTCGTGGCAGTGGGCCCGCCCTGCGTCGGCTGCGTCGCCGGGGCCGGAGACCCCGCAGGCTGTCCGGCCGGGGTCGCCACCGTCGGCGCCGCCGGCTGCGCAAGCGAAGCAGAAGCCGTTGGCTGCGGGTTTTGACGTGAAGGTGCTGTTGACCGGGCGTCAGATGCCGGCCTCGCTGTCGGCTGTGCCACTGGACCGGCGGTTGCATTTGGCTGGGCATACGAAGCTGTGCTTGCTGTCGGCCGGGCCGCTGAGGCAGTGCTTGCCGTCGGCTGCGCGGCCGGAGCAGCAGTTGCTGTCGGCTTGCCACCCGAAGCAGTGCTTGCCGTCGGCTGCGCAGCCGGACTGACAGTTGCTGTCGGTCGGGCAGCCGAAGCAGTACTTGCTGTCGGCTTGGCACCCGAAGCAGTGCTTGCCGTCGGCTGCGCAGCCGGACTGACAGTTGCTGTTGGTCGGGCAGCCGAAGCAGTACTTGCTGTCGGCTGCGCTGTTGGAGTAAAACTCACTGCCGGCTGCGCAGCCGGACTGGCAGTTGCTGTCGGCCGGGCAGCCGCCACAGCACTTGCAGTCGGCTGCGCAGCCGCAGTCGTACTTGCTGTTGGCTGTGCAAGCGGGACAGCTGTTGCCGGTGACTGAGCGGCCGAGCCAGATGTGCTGGTGCGACTGGCAGCGGGCGCCTGCATGTATGTGCAACCGCTAGTGCACCCACTGGAGGAGATTCCGACTTGAAGGATAGTCAGTAAAGGATAGACACTGCCAGACTGGAGAGGACCTACACTGCCATCGACAGCGGCAGCTGTCAGACCACCAGCCATCACACCAGCAGCTCTGGCAGCACCTGCGGCGGGTGATCACAACCAGCCAACAGCACACCGACCTGACTGGGTCGAGCCGAAGTGCTACCACTGGAAGTCGGCTGCGGCGTCGCCGCCTGCTGCTGTGAGGTCACAGGCTTGGTGGGGGCTGCTGAGGCAGTCGGACTAGCCGAAAATGCCTGTGACACCACTGCACTTCAGATTGGGGTGGAGCTTGCGCATTAAGCCTCTCACGGTGCTGGAGGCGGAAAGGTCCCAAGCTTGCGTCACAGCGGCAGCCGGTGAACTGTTGGCTGCCAGTATTGTGTTGGCTCTGACGCAGCCCGCAATGAGAGGTGAGCAGCTGAATCTCATCACCCACCTGACTGGGTTGAGCCACAGCGCCGCTGCTGGCAGCTGGCTGCGTCGGTGCCGTCTGTTGCTGTGATGTCACAGCTTTGGTGGCGGTTGTCGAGGCAGTCGGACTAGCCGATGGCGCCTGTGACACCATTTGATTTCAGAGCGGGTTGAGGGTTGTGCATCAAGCCTCTCATGCTGTGGGATGCCGCTCGCAGCAGGAGCTGCAAGAGCAATTGATTACCATTGAAATCTGCAATTCTATTCATCTGCCAACTACCAACCTGGTCAGTGCCGCTGCTGGAAGTCGATTGCGCCGCGGTCTGCTCCTGCTGCGCCGGCGCGGCCTTGGTCGGGGTCGATGAGGCGGTCGGACTCGCTGACGATGCCTGTCCTGTGGCGGGCGTGGTGGGCTGCGCCTGCCCTGTGGTGGGCGCCGCCGATGCCGGCTGCTGCTCCGGAGTGGACGAACCCGATGCCGACGAAGCCGGCGCTGACGGCTCTGCGGACGGCTGCGCTGACTGCGTCGCGGATGGCGACTGCTGGGCCGTGGGTGCGGCAGATGATGACGCAGGAGAGGTCGAGGAAGGCGAGCCCTGCTGCGGCGATGGCGACGGACTGGGCGAAGACGGCTGCGGCGACATGTCTGAGGGCGAGGGCGACTGCCCCGCCGCCGTTGGCACAGGAGACTGGCCGGCCGTCGGCGCCGGAGACTGGGTTGCCGCGGGCGCGGGGGACTGAACAGGCGCCGGCGACGGGGACTGCTGCGGCGTGGGGGCCGGGGACTGGCCGGGCGCCGGCGTGGGCTGCGGCGACGGCTGCGGGGCGGGGGTCGGCATCTGCTGCGGCGCCGGCGACGGCGTCGCCCCCGTCCTGGAGGTGTCGCCGCTGCCGTCGCTGCCGCTGGAGCTGCTGCTACTGGGGCTACTGCTGCTGATGTCGGGGCTGGGGCTGCTGCTGGTGTTCTGCGGTGCGGACGCGGCGCTTGGACCGTCGGACCCGCTGTCAGGGCTGCTGGTGCCCGGGCTGCCGCTGGGGTCCTGAGCGGCGGCCAGGGGCGCGGCGACCAGCAGCAGCGCCGCGCACAGCGCCGCCGCTGCATTGTACGGGCGCCGGAGCGCCAGCCGCCGGCGGCGCATGGTCATGTGCGCCGGAGCGGCAGGCGTGCAGGTCATGACCCGTCCCTGAACACATCGGCACACAAATGATGCTTGGATGCTCAAATTACTAGCACGCTTTATGCACGGCCACGCAGCGGGGGCTGGCAATGCCGCAAGCCGTGCTACGACAGCATCTACTAAGCCCATGCATGCATGGCCGATTGCATGGCCGCAGCATGCCCACCACGCAAGATGAGCGATGCGCACCTGGGTCCGTGGGCTTGACGCTGTAGTCTTGGGCCGTCGTCGATCCGCCAGCCGCTTCCAGAACGCAGGCTCGCCGAAGCTACCAGCTTCCACGCGGATGCATGTCGTGTAGCGGCGCTGTGGGTGTCGAGAGCTTACCGAATGTGGCTGGCGATAAGTGGGATCAACATACCAGTAAGCTTGTACTTGACGAGCCTGAGCTGGGAGAACTCACTGCTGGTCATATAATGCTGCTCACAGCTGGCGGGGCGTCATGCTGCCGTCATGTAACGCGGCGAGACGCGCACCGCCGGCGCCGCCAACTGCAGTTACCCTGCACAAGCTGTCTGATGCTGTAGGATCATTGAGAGTAAGCGGTGCAGGTGAGAAGCCTGGCGCGTCCCGGGCTCCTGTCCTCCTGAGCCGGGATCTCTCCAAACGACTTCCTCGGAGATGTCACCCAGCTTCACTGGGTTTGATGCTGGAAGACCGGGCCTCTCTGCCCACACTCTGGCGTGACAGATGGTTACATTGGAACCACATTGATTTGTCTTGTCAAGTCTCTGACAGTTTCCACCAGTCACCATTCTTTTTGAAACCATATTGTGCACCGTGACGCTGCGGCAGATGAGTGTTTATCTTCATCAGGTGCGCACGGCTCCCACATACCAGAAAACGTCCTGGTGACCAAAACATCTTGATCCCCCGAGATGCTCTGCAGAGCTCAACAGCAGCCGTGCACCCCAAGAGGGCCGTCGTGCAGATAAGAAGCAGCCTTCCCAGCACTTGAGTCGCTGAATGTTCTTGCTCAAGCCCTAGCATATCACGCTTCCCCAGGAGGCGCCACACCTGAAAGCCGCCTGGGCATGTGCTGCGTGGCACCGCTCTTGTTGGCCCACTGACACGTGTGGAAATCCATGCCGGCCTGAAGATGGCACCATATCTGCTGCACAGTGCTGCAGTCCAGCAATGATGATGTGCCCCTCATTGCTGCTGCTGAGTTGCATAGTCGTTCAGACCCAGCCAGCAAGGCATTTGCTTGTCGCTTTGTTGCCTTGGCAGCCGCTCTCTGCCTCAGAAGGTGCGGCGGCAGTCCAGACCGAAGTGTGCAGGGCTGCCGTCCAGGCTGCTGCATGCCAGGTCCCTAATGCGTGCTGGCTGCCTCTGCCGGCGCTGGATGCCTGAGCGGCCTATGAGCTGGCTGCGCTTGTCGTGTTGTGCGATGCCACCTGTGATCTAGCTGGCCGTCCACGTCAGAAGGTGCGGCGGTGCTCCAAGCCGAAGCGCACAGGGCTGCCGTCCAGGCTGCGGCGCAGCGGGCTCTGCGCCAGCGGGTGCGACAGCGGCCACCCCGCAGTGGCTCCCTCCTTCTGCGGACATGGCACAGTCGCATCAAGAGGGGAATCCAGTGGACGAATGACGCTTGTTGCTCAAGGTTCTACGACGTAGCGGGCTCTGCACCAGCAGGCACAACGGCGGCCACCCCGCAGTGGCTCCGTCGTTTGCAGATATTGCAGATACAGGGAAACAAGGTTGATCAAGGTCAACTGCCAGACATTTCCTCGGCTGCAAGCACATGCTGGCCACAGAGAGGGCTATGCGACAGTGGTCACAGCAGCACCCACCCCGTAGTGGCTGTGTCCCTCCGCAGGAGTTGGAAGGCAAGGTCGCCGGAAAAGGCGCGACATGATGCCCACCAGCATGCTATGCTTCCCTTGAATTCGCAGACGAAACTGGCGAGGAGAGCGAACAACACGTCGTCATCAAAGCATCTGCTCACCTGGGTGCGAGCTTCGAAGTCCTGCGTCAGGCGCCGCACAATTCCCTCAGGGGTGGGGGGCGCCTCGTCCTTTGATGGCAGCCACAGCGTGTCCTGCAGCAACATCAGATCGGGATTATGTTCGTCTGGCCTGGTGTACTGAGGCAATTTTTGAAGGATCAACGGAGGGTTTGGCCTGCACCCTACAAAATGCCATTCTTGTGAGCGACCTCAAAAATTCATTGAAAGTGCGATCCTCACTTGTGCAGGGTGTGCTTGTGTAGAGACTGACAGACATCGGCACCAGTTGGATGCCCACGGGCGGCTGCTGGGACGACACATCCGTCTGCAGAATGCTGTCGCCATGCGCACAGTCACACAGGACAGAAGGCAAAAGCCGCACCGTGCGGGGCGTGCTGTCGTTGGAGCTGACAGCCATCGGCACCAGCTTGATGCCCACGGATGCGCCGCTGCGCCTGGCCGGCGACGCCACCGGCGTGCGCGGCTCCCACTCGTTGTGCACCTGCAACAATCGATCCTTCAGGCCCACGTCTGCAAGCGTGCCTGCGGCAAGTCGACATGTTTCACGCCCTCGTCATGCAAGTGGGTACTAGCAAACCTGCAATGCTGCCAGGACCGGACAATGGCTGTAGGAGCTGACAGCAGCTGAACATGCCCGCAGCTCTCAACACGAAGAGCACAGCTGGCTACACTGTGCGGGGAGGATCACTGGCGCACCTCGCCAGCGGTGGCGCTGTGCTCCGGGTCCGCAGCATCGCCTGCGACGCTGCCCGCGAGGCTGGCCGCCGGGGTGCTGGCACCGCTGCCGCCCTTGAGGCTGCCGCCGAAGCCACCTGCATCAAAGTGCATTTCCATTCAGGATGCTGGCCTGGCCAGCTTGCAGGTGCATCAGATAAGTATGGCTGCACTGCTTACTACGTAAACGGGTCGGGATGAAGCCCCAGAGCTGCCTGGGATGAGGCCCCAGCATGTGCAAGTCTGTCCAGCGAGCTGTGCATGTCTTTTGTGGTCCTTCCTTGAGGACAACACACCCTTGAGGCTGTCGGCGAAGCCGCCGTCCGTCTTGAGGATCCCGCGCGGCCAGGTGCCCGACGGCTGCCGGTCCGGCTGCGTGCTCGTCAGCGGCAGGTATGCCACGGAGCTGCCGGCGGGGGCCGACAATGAACTAGCGTGCGCCATCGGCGTGTCCGCCGGGTAGGCGTCGCCATCTGCAGCCGACAGATATTGTGCTTGTGCCAGCGCCGCCGCTGCCGGCTCAGCCGGCTCATCAGGATCCGCCGCATCTGCTGCATCTACTGCATGGCCCGAGCCTGCCGTTTCTGTCGCCGCAGCCGGCGGCAGCGGCGGCGGATCTTCTGGTGACGCCTCCGCCACCGCGGCCGCCCATGCACGCGCCTCCGCCGCTGCTACCTCAGCCACTGGCGGGCGGCCCTGCAGCGACACATCATCCCCGCCGGGCGTGCTCTGCAGGCCGCCGGCGGCGCCGCCAGCAGCAGCGGCGTCGGCAGCATTGTCAGCGGCGTTTGACGGGGTCGCCGGCGCCGAGGGCGGCGGCAGTGGGCGGCGCTCCTGCCACGCCGCCGCGCGCTGCGCAGTCGCCAGCCGCGGAGCAGAGGTCTCACCTGTCGACAACAACTTCAAACTCAGCCAGGGCATCCTATTGTGTGACAGCAACCTCAAGATTGGCCAGCACTCCTGTCTTTTGCCTTGCCTCACTAAGGTCAAACTGAGCATATTGACAGGGCGTACTGCAATTGCAAGTGGCTGCTTGCACTGCCGCCCAAGTTCAGAGGCATGGCCCAAATGCTGCTGTCTGATCCTTGCGAACTCACCACTCCTGTACCACTGTAAAAAGCACACCTGGGCTCGACTTGCGACGAACGCTGGCGGCGGCGCCGCTGCTGCCGGCGCGCCGCAGCGGCGGGGACGCGCCCGACCGTGACCTGCTTCCCGCTTCCCTGCTTCCTGCTTCCTTGCTGCCAGGCCTCCCCGGCACACACACCGACAGGTGTGCGCGCTCCGCATCAACGACAGATCTGCCCGCGGCCAGTAATGCCGCCGCCGCCGCCTGCTCGCGCGCGGTGCGCCGCCGCTTCGGCCGCAGCGCCGGCGGCAGCGACCGCTTCTCCAGGCCATTGCCGCCAGGGCCCTAATCATGCACAGCAAGCAGAACCATGACGCAGCTGTCTGATGTCCGATGTCGGCTGACCCAACCGACAACTGGCCAGTTCAGATTGTCTTGGCATAGACCACTCTGCAGCCTCTAGGCACCACAAGGGCCAGTGTTCTAGGCACGAGAAGTCAACAACAAGCACAAGCCGCTCCGCATTCACCATGCCGCACAGCCAGCGCCGCCGCGGTCTGACAGCATCCCCTTGCGTATCGTTGCCGCCCTTGCCACCGAGCTTCTGGCCGTTGTTTGCAGCGGCGGCCGTCGTGCTGCGCCTGCCGCCGCTGCTGGCGGTTCTCGCGGTGCTGCTTGCAATGCTGCTGCCATCAGACAGGGTTGTTGTCGTGCGGCTGCCGTGCTTGCTGGAGGTTAAGCTGCCAGCAGCGTGCATCCTGCCGTTGGCAAGCGCCTTGCCATTGGCGTGCACGGCTACAGGCTGCCGGGCTGCAGCGGATGTGGTGTTCAGGTCGGTCTTCCCCTCTGCAGCTGCATGCAGCGTCTGGCCCCGGCAGCTGAGGCAGCCGCCCACTGCATGCATCAGCAGAACAGACACAGTCAACAGGATTTGAGATCTGACATCAAGTGTATTGCATGTTCCTATGCAGCCACTTTGTCATGCTGCAGCTGCTGACAACAGCTGCAAAAGCGCTGCAGTGAGACGCTTCACACGCTATCAAAGCTGTGAATCCCATGCCCATTTTGATGATGTGCCCCACCTGCTGCAAACAGCACAGCGGCAAAGCCGTCGCAGCCGCCGCCCGCATGTGCTTCGTCCTGGCCTTGCGCTGCAGCGCCACCGGCATTGACACCCACATGCGGCAACCGCTTCAGCTGCGGCTGGCCCGGCTGCGACTGTGCCGCCGGCACTGCAGCAGTTGCGCCATTGCCGCCAACATGCGGCAGCCGCTTCAGCTGCGTCTTGCCAGGGTGCGGGTTGCCGCCCAGAACGGCAGGTGGGGAGGCAGTCCCGGCCGCGGGGGCTGCCACCGTCGGCATGGTGATGCCGCGGCAGCTGAGGCAGCCGCCCACTGCGCATCAGCAGAACAGACACAGTCAACAGGATTTGAGGTCTGATATCAGTGTATTGCATGTCCCTATGCAGCCACTTTCTCATGCTGCAGCTGCTGACAACAGCTGCAAAAGCGCTGCAGTGAGACGCTTCACTCGCTGTCAAAGCTGTGAATCCCATGCCCAATTTGATGATGTGCCCCACCTGCTGCAGACAGCGCGGCGGCAAAGCCATCGCAGCCGCCGCCCGCATGTGCTTCGTCCTGGCCTTTCGCTACAGCGCCACCGGCATTGACACCCACATGCGGCAACCGCTTCAGCTGCGGCTGGCCCAGCTGCGACTGTGCCGCCGGCACTGCAGCAGTTGCGCAATTGCCGCCAACATGCGGCAGCGGCTTCAGCTGCGGCTGGCCCAGCTGCGACTGTGCCACCGGCACTGCAGCAGTTGCGCCATTGCCGCCAACATGCGGCAGCCGCTTCAGCTGCGTCTTGCCAGGGTGCGGGTTGCCGCCCAGAACGGCAGGTGGGGAGGCAGTCCCGGCCGCGGGGGCTGCCACCGACGGCATGGTGATGCCGCCCTCGCGTGTGGCGGCCAGACGCACACTGGTGACCTCCAGACCTGTGTTCGTGGCAAGACTGGGACTGGGATCAGGATGGGCTTATGACTGTCGGGGAAATGCTGAGCAGTGTTTTTGCTGCTGAGCATGAGCCTTAAACCAGTATCAGCAACGTACAACCATACATGCACTTAAGAGGGAACATGCAGCCGCTGCAGAGTGCGGCGGCTGCCCAGATCATGTGCCGCGGCACCGACAAAGCAGTGCCAGTACCCATCACTGGCCTGACATACCTGCAGTCGACAGGAAGCGCTGCAGCCGCTGCAGGGTGGGTGGGCTGCCCAAAGCGGTCGTCAGCGCAGCAGCGCGGCTGGCGGGCACACCAGAGATGTTGAAGAACAGCGTGAGGGAGCTGGCTTGCTGCTTGGTCCCCTGGTCGCGCATTACAGATCCTGCTTGCTCAGCCTGCGCATGCGGATGCTCTCCGCTTAGAGGATGCCACATGCTGGATCACAGGGTGAAAGCACGCCTGCTGCATGCCACTCCCCCGGCGAGCCGAAACCATACCTAGTGTCTGCAAAGATATAGATCTCATACTCAACAGCCAAGCAGGCCTTGATGTACAAGATACTGTGCAAGCTGACGCGCAACAGCTGGCTTGGTTGAATGATCTCCTGACCAAGTCCTACGACCACCGCGTCTTGGACCTGCCATGGGACTGCACAGCAAGACATTTTGGACTGCTTATGTCCAATCAGCATCTGTTGGAAGCAACGGATCTTAGGTGACATGCATGCTATATTTGGAAGTCCAAGGACACGTCTCAGTTTGGTGCATGGACACATCACGGTCCAATCGAGCCCGGCAACGTACAAGCCAGTGGTAACTCCTTTGCCTCTCCTTGCAGCAGAGGCCATACTTGTAACCCCGCATCAGAACGCCCGTCTGCCGTGTGCCATTGCAATGCATGCATGCAGGTCTGCAGCCTGACGGCACACCTGGGAGCCGACGTAGGCCACGGCGACGCTGCCGCGCCGCAGGCCGTTGTCCTGCAGCAGGCTCCGCAGCTGCTGCTCGAACTCGCGCCTGGTGTGCCCCCGCGCCTTCGCCAGCCCGCTGCCATCCAGCGTGTGTGCCACCTGCGGCGCAGTCCCGGCACCTCAGCAGGTCGGCGCAGGCCACGTGCATGAGAAAGCGCAGGGTGCCGAGCATGGAACGTTGCCAAACCACTGCATGCAAGCAAGCAGCGGAGGTTCTGGCTGCACATGCATGCACGGTCCGCAAGCCCGTGCATGCATGCTGTGGTGACGGATTACAACGCCGAAAACTGTGCAAGCGTGCTGCTCAATGAGCAACACAAGCTCCGAAAAGGTTGAAAGAGCAGCAGCAAGTAGAGTGCCGCACCCCCAGCACCACAATGCCGCTGGGTCGCCTTGCGTCCTGCTGCCTTGGCGGTGGCGGCATTGCGGCGGCACTGCTCTCGCTCTGCTGATGTTGGCTAGTCTGGACGCTGTTCAGGGCCGTGGGCGCGCGATGGAGCGAGTGCGCTGGTTGCTGGCAGGTCCTGAGGTGCTGAGCTGTGCAAGGTGCAAATTGGTCGTCGAAGCTCCGCCCCGACGCAAGCTTGCCTGCTGTGTCAGTCCGCATGAAGTTTATCAGCATCATTATCGCGGCTCTTACTTGTCCAGGTTCCGCATACGACATGCAGCCGTGTATATGAGGGACAGTACGTCCGTGTGATGGCAAGGTCGCTTGGCCCGGTGCTCTCACAGGACAGCCTTGGAACGTGGTGCAGCGCAAGCCACCTTGTACTTGAAGTTCACGTAGCTTGCACGTACGATAATCAAGGACAAAGGCACTCAATCGGCGTCGAGGGAGGAGGCGAGGGGGCGCAGGGTGCACCTCGTTTACACAGGCTGCTGGGCTGGCGCCTGCGCTCGGCGGCTGCCCACACTCAGCTGTATATGCGGAGGAAGGTTCACTGCGACTCAGAAGGGCGCCGCCGCTGCTGCGGAATTGCACACAGCGTGACGTCTGAAGGTCTCGCAGATAGAGGCCACCGGGCCCCTCGCGGTATCGAACGTAATCGATGGTCACCACGCGCTGCCGAACGTGAAAAGAACACTTGCTTTGCACACTCCTTAGTTACTGTTTTCGCGCACAGGTATGGCTGCTGCAAATAGATCGCAGCTCCAGCGGCGAAGCTGGTTTGGAACGTAGACCACACCTAAACCCTACAAAAGGATCTGTCACAGGGCGCAGTCAGCCTTCCAATCATTAGCCAAATCATGTGCGTTTCGCCGATCGAACGTCAGCAAAATCTTTTCTCTCGAAGTGGTTTTCAATGTGATTTTGATTCTGGCTATACTTTTGGTCACATGCTCATACACTGCACATATTTCTGGCTGTCACACTGCATGTGCCCTAAGTAGTGAGGTCCCGGGCGCCGTCTCCAGCGGCCGCCTAGTCTGGCTGGGGCGGGTTTGATTGTTTGTAGATAATTGCTCCGTTGCACCTCGCGGCAGTACGCCATTGCCCTGCAGAGGCGCCGCCGCAATATTCAGGGGCTGCCGCTGCTGACTCGTGTGCGCCCGCCACCGACTTGACCGTCTCATGCCACGGCGTGCAGAGGCGCTGCCACGGACGGCACGGCCTGCGCTACTGCTGCCGCCGGCGCTGCTGTTGCCGCGACTGCTGCAGTCGTTGCTGCCACCGCTGCAGCCCTCGCTGGTGCAGCTGCTGTCGCTGCTGCGGCTGTCGTTGCTCCCGCTGACGGCGGTGCCCGTGGTGCTGCCGCCGCCGCCGTCGCAGCCGCCACGACTGCGGCCATCGCCACCATCGCCTCAATCAGGTGTGCAGGCGCCCTTGGGGACTACTGGAGCTGGCTGGGGTCCCGCCGGCCGCCCCCTGGACCCTACTGGCCGGCCCCTTGGCGCCTACTGGGACTAGCCGCACGCCGTCAGGCTGGTGCTTGGTTTTGGGTGTGCCCATGCACACCGCAGTCCTGGGGCGGGCCCAGACCTGATGCAGCGAACAGTCCCTGCGACCAGGTGGACGCGACCAGGTGAAGCACACTTTTCATTGTATCCAAAATACGAGTCACCATTTAGATGGACATCATACCGGATGATCGTGTACCAGTCGACACCAGCGGGCGCCGAGTGAGCACGCTTGGAGTGACCATCCGAAACGCATGTGCAGCCGGCTTGCACACTGGGAACGTGCTACAGCAAAGCTACAGCAAAGCCACAGCTACAGCAAAGGCGCCGCCCAGCACAGTGCTGGCGCCTTGGATCTCTGCCAGATTGCATGGCAGACACAACACGCAGCGCGAGTACAGGGGCACTTTGCAAACCAATGCCGATGAGACACTTGCGAAGGGGTCCTCGTGTGGCAACTGCGCTGACGGCCGGGTGCTGAATTCCCCCGAAGTTCGCCGCTCTACCTGCACTGACTGTCCTCACCCGAAAGCTGCTGGACCCTCACCTGACGAAACAGGTGGTGTGCGCCAGCATCGCGGCAGCCCAGCATCATGGCCTGCACAGCAGCATTGGTGCAGCATCAGCTTCGTAGGTCCGGCGAGCGAAGTGAACCGTCCAATTGATCTGTGCAACTTTCAAGCACCGCCTGGGTGTCAGCATTGCGAAGGCGCCTCTACCGGCTGCTCTGTCAATGGACTGACAGATTTTTCGCTCTGGTGCTGACGGAAGCATGAAGTGTGCAGCAGACCCCTCGCTTTGTTCCGTGCCTACAGCATCAGTGCGCCAGCAGATGCGCCCATGCCTCTTCCCGGCCTGAAGCGCCCTTGCGTATCCTACCATGTCACAGAAACTTCTTCAACAAAAGCACGAAACTTGCTGAATGTTTCACCTGCAGCGCCAGGGCGCCGGCAAAGGCAAGCGCCTCCGCCGCGCCCTCTCCCGGGCCGACAGCCACCGCCGCAGGTGCGGCACTGCCTGCCGAGCGTGCCACGCCCGCCGTCGCATCTGCTCTCATGGCTGCCGGCGTCGCGCCATTCGCTGCGCCACGCTCACTTGCGGCGGCGCGTTTCGCTGCGGCTGCTGCGCCGCCGTTCCGCACGCCGCTGCTGGCAGGCTGCAGTGCTGCGGAGGAAAGTCCTTTCGCCACAGGGCCGCCCAGCGCCACGGCCACGCCCCTGTGCATGGCAGTGCTCGATGGATCATCCAGCAGTTGTGGCGCAAGTGTTCATGGAACCTCTCTGATGGGCAAGCAGGGCGCGACTGGTCACAGCCAACACTGCAGACCACGCCAGGACTATCGATTCAGGCACACCACAGGCCAAAGGACCACTGCTGTTTCAACACGACCGGCATCAAGGCCACCTGAAGTTGGGCCCGATATCCGCAAAAGCGGCCGCAGCCCCATCGCGCGCCGCCGCGACCGCACGCGCCCGCGCTGCTTCGTCCCCGCGGCCACGCTCGTCGCCGCGGGCTGTGCCGGCAGCTCTGGAGTGGCTACCTGCGCCGAGGAGGGCCGAACCTCAGCCTTCTGTGGCACGCCGATGCCTGTCCGGCGCTCTGGTCCCGGAGGGTTCATGATGACAGTGTGGCATATGCATGCTGACTCATGCAGGCAGCGTGGCACACGTGTGTTGACATGAGGCCAAAGGCCAGGAAGACAGACGAGCTTCACCCCAGGGTGTCCAGGCCGCCACGGCGTGGCGCAGCCTCGCAAAGCCGGATGCGCGGCGCGGAGCCGCATTGCCGCTGGACCCCGCGCCGTCTGCCAGGACGCTGCCCTGCTGTGTCTGCGCCGCTACCGCCACCGCCGTGCTGCCCACGCTGTCGCCGGCTGCTGCGGCCGCGCCATTGGCAGCGGGTGCACGTGCCGCCTTGCCACATGTGGACTTGCTGTCGTCGTGGCGGCTGTCGCAGCCGCTGTGAAGGCCATGTGCTTCGGCAGCTGCCGCTGCCTGCGGCTGCTTTGCTGACGGCGGGCCAAAATGCAGCCGCAGCCCCGCCTGTATAGCGCACATCGACACTTTCAGGCAAGTCAGGCCGCTAGGCATGCTGCAACTGTTGATTTCTTGCGTCACGCACAAGGCCGCCAGCAGTGGCATGCATCCTCAATGTGCTGCGCCCCACCACAGCATACAGACCTGGTTCGACCAAAGGAGCGAGCTTATATATGCATCTTCCATGGACTTGAACCATTGCATATGGCAGATAGCCGCACACCCGCCGCGGCGTACGAGTATCTAATATCTTGTAAGCTCAGTTGTCGTTCTGCTTACGGATTCAGGGCAGTCCCCACCTTGGCATGCTGCTCCTCAGCGCGCCACACAGCCCGCGTTGCGCCACCGCGTGGGTCCAGCCGGTACAGGTCGACCTCCAGCGGCACAACCCTGTATCAGGGGAGGGGGACTGTCGTTGTTTGAAACAACTACTGTACACATCTCTGGATATTCGCAGACTCAGATCGCGCTACCGCGGGGTTCCAGCCGGTACAGGTCGACCTCCAGTGGCACAGCTCTGTAGCAGGAGAGGTCTGACTCTCGTTGTTTGAAACAACCACTGTACACATCTCCGGATATTCGCAGACTCAGATCGCGCGAACGCGGGGTTCCAGCCGGAACAGGTCGACCTCCAGCGAAATAACTCTATATAATGAAAATTCCGACTGTTGACACCTGAAACAACTGGACATCTTCACCATTGCCAGATTGAGACCATGCCATCGTGGGACTTAGCCGGTACAGGTCGACCTCCAGTGGCAGAGGTTTGTAGCATCGAAGCCATGACTCTTGAAACCTGCAACAACTGAACATCTCCGCAATTTTGCAGATAGAGTGCAACCGCGCAAGTCCAGCTGGTGCAGGTCGATAAACAGCGGCGCAGGCCTGTAGCATGAGATTTCCGACTATTTTGTTCTTGGATGAACTCGGCATGTCTGGAAGCTTGCAGGCTGAGACTGCCACCGTGCAAGTCCAGCCGGTACAGGTCGACCTCCAGCGGCACAGCCCTGTAGCACGAAAACACTGACTGTTGATACCTGCAACGACTGGGCGTCTCTGCAATTCTGCAGATACAGCGCTGCCGCGCGGGTCCAAGTGGTGAAGGTCCACCCCCAGCGGCGCAGCCCTGTAGCATGAAACGCCCGACTGTTGACACCTGAAACAACTGGGCATCCCTGAAGTTTGCAGACTGAGGCCATGCCATCGTGGGGTCCAGCTGATACAGATGGGCCTCGTTGGCACAGCCCTGTAGCAGCAATACGAAGTACGTTCAGACCCCACATGAGATGACACCTTGGCGCCGCACAGCAGCTGTCGTGTATATTGCCGCAGGGGTTCAGCTGGCACCAGGCAACATCCAATGACACAGCCCTGCAGAACGACTTTGCCTGGTGAATTTTGACGGAATTCTGCGGGGACCTTGCACTGACACAGTCGGAGACAACGCTTGTGACGCACTCTTGGTGGCGTGCAGCGCACAGCAGTGCAGCCAATCTGCACCAGTGCTCTGACGCGGCGCCCGGGACGTCACAGCCTCCGATGCCAAAACTGTTGCATCTGAACCTTGACTAGGGTCAGCATTTCTCTGTTGGACTGATACCCTGGCGCATGCACTTCATGACCGCTGCACCTCTCAGCAGCAGGCACAGATGTGTCAGAAAAGGCACCTGGATGCTTGCGCCTCGTACGACCAGCGCGCGATGCTGACGCCCCAATCGCAGTGCGGCGACATGATGCAGAACGCCCGCTCCAGGGTGTCCAGACCGGCAGCATCTGCGCAGGGGTAGTGACCAATGAGGATTTGACGGCCCGTGTACAACTATGTCAGTATGCGATTCTAATGCCCCAGCACGCGGCACTGTGAGGCGGGCGACTCACTCCAGGGTGCCCCAAGCGATGGGACCAGCAGCATTCAGGAGCACACGAGCCAACTATCAAGGATGACTTCCCACAGAGGCCTTCAATCCGTGCGACCTGCACGTGATGGTGCTGCAGGAAGTGTGCCTCAGGGTGTCCATGCCACCCGCGCTCAAAGAATGCATCCCCTCAACATTCACGATAGGTTGCAGCTGGGATCAAGCCGGCAGCATGGTGTTTCATGACAAGGTAATTGACAAGGTGATTGAGACAGGTTTTTCTACAATTATGGTCTGAGATGCTTTGATTCATTCCACTGTTCACTGCTGGCAGGCTAGTGCATCGCAGTGTCTGTGGAAGGCATTGCGGCCTGACCCCCGCTCAGCATTTGTGTTTTCTTACAGCCCTTCTTGCCTCGAAGGGGGCCGACAACTCTGGGCATGTTCGCCCTCACCTTTGCCGGCGGCGGCGGCATCCGACCAGTGAAGTGCGGGTGTGGAAGGCGCCACCTGCGGCCCAGCTGCCGGCAACGACTCGCGGCCAACCATGCGGGCTGTGGCCTCCAGCCTGCCGTCTAGCGTCAGCACCTGCAGCATGAGAATGTGAGCCGGACATCACGGCACTTCCCTGATATATTGTGAGGTTTCCGAGGCCAGGCATGGTGGACTTTTGGCCGACCATGCGGGCTGTGGCCTGTAGCCTGCCGTCTAGTGTCAGCACCTGCGACTTACATCAGGCGGATGCTCTGTGAACATACTGGTGGACTCTGAGCCTCCTGTGCAGGGTGTGCACCCAAGATGCCACTCGGCAATGCGCCTGCAGCTACTGACGGGTGCGTTGTCGTGTCCACAGGCTGTTGACAGAGTGTGATCGAGCATGTCTCCAGCTGCAGGCCACCCCAACTCCACGGCAGCTGCGCTGGAGGATCGGCACCAAAATGCCGCAGCGGCAGGACCTGCTTGCCGGGTGGCGTGTCAGCTTCACTGCCATGTCCTCTGCAGAGCTTGCAAGGAACGCTGTCCAAAACCCTAAACCCTGCTGAGCCTACCTGCGCGCGCCTGCATGGGATGCCAGGCCCAGTGCCGCAGCAGCGGGATGCGCTGGCGTGCCGCCCGGATTGGCTGCGGCGTTCATGTGCGAGGCAATGTTGGTGTGTCCACATGTGTTGACCTTGCGACAAGAGCGAGAAACCGCTGACCTGCAAGATGGCAGCTCGGCAAGACGGCCCTCAGTGCTGAACAGGTCTTTTTTTAAATATTATTTCTGTATTTATATTATTGTTACAGCAGCAGCAGGCTGCGCACATCAGCTGGCATGCCGCCCAGATGGGTTCGTCTGCATTTCTTATATTCATGTACCCGTGGTCCATGGATTTGTCAACGTAGTAAATGACATACAAGCCAGAAGCTACCTGCACGATGGCCGCTCGGGAGGCACGACCCCAGTGCTGCAGCAGCAGGATGGGCTCATCGGCTGGCGTGCCGCCGACACTGGCTTTTGCAGATATGTTTCGTGGGATGGCTGGGGCTTCCCACTTGTTGCTCTTGGAACAGGTGTTGTGCAAACGCTGACCTGCACGATGGCTGCACGGGAGGCGGGACCCCAGTGCTGCAGCAGCAGGATGCGGTCGTCGGCCGGCGTGCCGCCGACAGGCGTCGCCCGAACCGCCATTGCCACCCCAGCTGCGGAGCACGATGCAAAGCTGTCGGGCTCAGCAAAGCTGTCGTGTCCAACGTGCCAGGCGTCCAGGCTCATAGCACTAGTGTGATATCACAGCATACAGCATCCTTGAGTCCCCTCGGATTCCTGATGATGCATATGTCAATCGAGCTCGATGCAAGGGCAGGCCTGCACTCTTGCAATACCTGAAAGCACCAGCCTGCGGTTGGAAGGTATGGAACGGCAGCGACTCCCCACACAGCAGATGAAGAGCCTCCTCCCATGTACAGATCAATGCCAGAGACCGAAGCCTAGATGGTTTCGCTGAGACCCTACCGTGTAGGACCGCGTCCCAGCTGCCGACGGGCGCCAGAGGAGCGCCGGTGTCAGCGGCCGTCAGCACATAAACGCGCGGCTGCTGCTGCCGTGCCGGCACCTCTGTTACAGCCAATGAAACGGTTGTCTTTCATTTTTTGCATGTGCGCACGACCATTTTGGCGCATCTATCAAAGGCGCTGCTGCAGCCAAGCTGAAAGCGATGCTCCATAGTCCACTGGTGACCCCCAAATCCCCGGAAACCTGTGGACCCTACTAACCATGCAACACACATTGCCAGAGGGAGCAACATCCCAGTAGAGTGACGTAATGGCACCCGCATACCAGGATGCGCCGTGCAGGTAGCAGGTGCCATCCAGACATTTCAATGTCTGACATCGCAGCTGTCAGCGGAGGTTTGGCGGCCCAGGCGGGGGGCACTTTGCATACCCAGGAGGCGCCATTCCGACAGGGAGGTGCCCATCAGACATCCTGCTGTCTGACACCGCACCTGTCAGCTGAGGTGCGGCGGCCCAGGCGGGGGGCGGCGGCCCCCGCCACATCGCGCCGTCCGCCGCCAGCGGCTCACCGAAGGTGCGCCAGTACAGCTCCTGCAGCGCATCAGACAGCATGAACTTGCCTCGGCTGTCGAAAGTCGGATTGAAGCCGTGTTTGGATTGTTTGTATTGGCTGTGATGGCCCCCGCCACGTTGTGCCGTCCGCCGCCAGCGGCTCACCAAAAGTGCGCCAGTACAGCTCCTGCAGCGAACCCATCGGAGCAAAGCTTTGCTCGGCCGTCAAACCAAGGGTGCACATCACATTGTTGCATTGTTCCAAGTGAAAGCGGAGGTTCTCGCCACATGGTACCGTCCGCCGCCAGCGGCTCCCAAACGTGCGCCAGTACAGCTCGTGTGAACAGACAATAACCAGCTTGTTCAAATTGAAGACTTGGACGTCAGCAGCCGCTAAAGGGCGCTGCAGATTGATTTGGGCCATACCCAGCATATCGCGCCGTCCGCAGCCGGCGGCCCGCCATAACTGCGCCAGTACAGCTCCTGCAGAGCGACAGTCGTCGTAAATCTGCCACATGCTGTCAGAGCGTGAATGAATTCAACGCGTTGTGCACTGTGGATCCCCAGCCACATCGCGCCATCTGCCGCCAGCGGCTCCGCAAAAGTGCGCCAGTGCAGCTCCTGTTCATAGGAACTTGGCAGCCTCATGTCAAGCGAAGTTTTTCGAGGGGGATGTTGAAAATCATGCTGCAGATTGGCCATGGCGGCCCCCGCCACATCGCACCATCCGCAGCCAGTGGTTCCCCAAAAACTGGCGCCCGCATCGCAACATTTCGTCTTGCCTTGCATGACCAAGGTTGCAAAGAGCTAGTGCATTGCGCAACAAGTTTTCAGCGGGCCCCGTTACATCATACCGTCCGTGGCCACCAGCTGCATCATCCCTTGAATGCTTATGCGACCGATGTGCAAGTGCACCAGCGCAGCTCCTATAGAACAGTGCAATAGACGGTCTCACATCAGTTCCAGAGGCTGACAACAGCAGATGCGAAAGTGCACTGTAAGATGGCCGCAGCGAATTCTGCCACGATATGCCGTCCGCCGCCAGCGGCTTCACAGCTGATGTCCAGCTTGCGGTGCGGCAGGAAATTTGCAATCGAGCTCACACAAACCTGGTGTATACATATGATAAGTGGGCAGTTGTTTCTGCCGAGCTTATGTTGCACCTGTGTGGAGCGCCAGCTGGTGTCCAGCTTGCGGCCGGGCGTGCGGTCGTTGACGGAGTCGTCGTGCGCAAAGACGCCGCCGAACAGCGCGCCACAGTCCGCATAGTAGTGTGGCGAGCACGCCTGCAAATGCGAAACACATGCGCGGTGAGGTCTGCAGACACAAACCACACAGAGCAGCCAGCACCTCAAATCCTAAGCAATCTGCGCCTGCCAATGCACAGCTCAGCAACTGAGAGGGTCAGGCTCAATCCACTCCAGTGGCGATGTGCATCCGCCTGTTGATGCATGGCACCGCAATCAACATGGTCAGGCTCCGCAGTTTCTAGTGCGATCATGCGTTTTCACCATGTGCGTGTGCCAGACGAGGTCCACATCGTAGGGCGGCACGATGAATCTGCCGGGATTGAGTCTGTGCAGGTGTAGGAACTGGCGGTAGCGGCTGACGGCGCGTGCGATGCACCAGGCCTCCCTGTAGTGCAGCAGGCTCGTCTGCACAGCAGTCACGAACATCATCGGACCCCTGCGGCAGAGTTCTATAGGTTCAGCTGCAGCAACTCCTGGAAGCGGCTGACGGTGTATGCAATGCAGCAGGCCTCCCTGCAGTGGAACAGGCTCGTCTGCACAGGCACAGAGCAGAACGCGTCAGGTGGAGACATTTATGTGCAGCTGCCGATTTTTGATGGCACGCATGGTTCGCCAGGCCTCCCTGTGCAGCGGCAGCTGCATCTGTTCTATGCTGACAAGGTAGACGCCCTGCCGGCTGCAATACGGACTCCGACAGTCAGGTGTCGAAGCAAGTATGTCTGCGCAGCCCAGTTGGGTAAATTGATTTTTACTTTTTTGTTGCACGGCAGACATCGCTGATTCTGGAACAACACGGTTGCAGGCCGGCCACTCACACTCCAGTAGAAGTCGAACTGTCGCACGCCCGCCGCCACGATGTCGTAGCTGCAGGCTGCTGCCCTGCGGCTACCGCCGCCAATCTCGGCATCGCCGCCAGTGCCGGCGGCAACGTTTCCGACGCTGTTGCTGCTGCTGCTGGTGCTGGTCGTCGCAGCGCCGCCGCTGGCAGCTGCCTGCTTGGGTGGGGCCGCCGCGGCGTCGCTGCAGGGTGGCTCCAGGCCCGGGAGATGGAAGGGCTCTCCAGGGTATGCCGCCTCCCACAGCGCCTGGTGCAGCAGCCCCTCGACATCAGTAATCTAGCAGCCGTACGCATCAGCATTCACCAGCCTCGCAGCAGCAGAGGACTTAAAAACGGATGCTGGTCACTACAGGGTGGCGTCACATCGGGAAGGTTAGACGGGTCGTAGGGACAACCGCCTCCTACACCAGTCGTTACACTCGGACGTGTCACACCATTTGTCGAAGTCACATGCACTACAAGCCCTGCACAGGGATCGCTGGGACTGCAGCGCTGTGCGCGCAAGACCCCTTGCTGCAGCAAGCAGATGACATCAACACTCGGCACCAGAGTGTAACTGCGCAGCCACAACAGAAGCTGCGCACCTGCGTCGCGGCCAGCGCCGCAGCCGACCGCGTGTGTGGCGCCGACGCGGCAGCGTTCTGGCCGGTCCACAGCCTGGAAGCCGCCTCGCCGCCCAGAACGGCTTCCACGTCCTGCACTGACACAGCACAGCATCCGGCAACCGAAGCCACACCAAATGATGCTGCCGGTGCCACAGCTGGTGGGGTTTTGCGTTGTGAGATGCGGCAGCGCTGCGGCCGGCCGACAGCCTGGCGGGAGAGTCACCGCCCAGCACAGCCTCCACAACTGGTTGGGGTCTGCACCAATTTAGAACAAGGTTCGACCAGTTTGGTGCTGTGACCATCTGAAATGCTCCTGTCAATCAAGGTTCGCCGGAAGTCAGCACCGAGGTCCTGCAGTGTCAGGCGCTGCAGCAGTCCGATTGGTCCACAGCCTGGTCAACAGTTCACGGCCCAGAGCAGCCCGCGCATCATGTGCATCGACTGTCACAGCTGCCCAGAAGGGATTTGGCAGACACCTGGCAGCAGGCGGCACACGCGACGGCGTGCGCCGTCCATACCCATGCCACGTCCGGCAGCCATCACAGAGTAGAAGCCTCCCAGAGTGCTTGGAAGGAGCAGAGAGAAAGAAGCTGGAAAACCACCTTGCGGTAGGCGGCGGGCGCGATGGCGTGCCCCATCCACACCCACGCCACGTCCAGCGGCGCCGCCAGCGGGCCCCTGTATGCGCCGTTGGTGCTTCCGCAACTTCCATGGCATCCGCTGCCTGCAGCCGGAACACCGCCGTCGCCGTGGCCATTCATTCCATTGCTGCTGCTGCCGCCGTGGAGGCTGCTGCCTGCTGCCGTCCCGCTGACATCCACTGCGCCGTCACGGCCGACGTCACCATTGGTGACGCTGCCATCGCCGCCGCCATTGTCACGCTCGCCGTTGCCGCCGGTGCCCCCACAGTCACCGGCGTGCGCTGCTAGCAGCGGCAGCCACAGCCGCTCGTAGCGTGCGACCGCTGCGGCCAAGAAGCCAGGGTCCGCCAACCGTGGGTGCTGGTGCACCTGCAACAGAGTGGGGAAGATGAATGATGTGATCAGGGATCTTGGTGTTCAGTGGATGGGGGCTCAGCCGTGGGTGCTTGTGCACCTGCGACAGCAGCCAACACAGGACGGTGACACAGTCAAGGATCTGGTTGACCAGTCAATGGGAGGTTGAGTTCGTCGGCCTTTGCACAGCACGTGGTGTTTGCGTCACGCCTCAGAACACTTGTGCCGACCTGTTGGTGGCTCAAACACTCCCATAGAGACCAGTGACAGACACCAGCTGCCTGATCTTTCAGTGCTGATGTACGACTTGGCTTACCTCGTGCAGGAAGGTCAGGCTGGCGGCAGAGTGCGCTTCCAGGTCCAGCCCCAATTCAATCGCCGCTGCGGCCTGCCGGGTCTCCGGCGCCGCAGCATCCAGGATCGAGGGGAACGGCTGCGCTGCGACCGCCGGAAGCCGCAGATCCGCGAAGTGGCCGCCGGCAAGCATCGTGTGCCGCGTCTAACAAGACTGCCTCAGTAGCGAGTAAACTGACGAAGCCGCGCCCAGCGCCGGCGGATGCTCAGAGTGTGGGCGCCCGCCACTAGCTCAGGTCGAGCCAGGCGATGGGCAGGTTGTCGATCAGCGAATCGCAATGGCAGTGTGACCCGACAGTAGTATTGTAACGTCTGTTTCCTGCTCAACAGTGGCAGTGCCACACTTGCACGGCACCGCAGGCTGGCTGGACGTTGGCTGGTCAGCAGAACACAAACGTTCGCAATGCTGCACAACATTCACAAGTGTATTGACAAAGCAGTGCAAATGTGGGAAAGTGTGAAGTGCTGCTGTGAAACGAATGTATCCGTGTGCAGATGCTGCAGTCGTCCAGTCGTCTCGGAGTTGCAGCTGCTGCCTGGAGTGCCTGCCACACGCCAGCCAGGCTGTCCCACATGCACTTTGCCCACTTTGCTCCGACTGCTATACAGCATCACTCAAGCATCTGCAGATCATAGTCGTTGCTGTGGCTCTGGATTGCGCTGCCGCTGGCCCGCTGAGCCGAGTTGTAGGTGTCAATCTTGGGTGACTGGCGCGCAGCAAGTAAGCAGCCATGGCGGGGGGCATCGCCGGGTACCTGCAGTACGCAGTCCTCATCGTCACGTCACTGCACATCTGGCTGGGCGGGATGCTGGGTCTCGTGCTGAGCTTCGTCAAGAGGTGCCAGATGACATGGCGGCATTCTGTCATACATGCATGCCGCGTTGAGAACATGCGCCTGAGATGAGCACTTCGTCATTGAGGACACCTCTTGCGTCTGGTTGCGACGTGATCAAAAACAAACAGTACGCACAGCTGGGCAAATTGCTACACCATATGAATGCTTGCACATAAGGCGCCAGACGGCGCTAAAGTGTCATGCGTTCCACTGTCTGGTACTGAGATTTGCAACTCATAGCCGGAGCCCTGGGACCTTCTTCTGCCGCTTGTGGATGGCAAAACACTGTGCCAGCCTCCTGCGGATGCACAAGAGGTCACTGTCATGCCAACTGCGTAAACTGGAGATGTGCATCATCGGCGCTGCAGCCCGCGGACCTTCTTCTACCGCAAGGACCGCTCACAGATGGAATTCAAGGACTGCGCGCCCGGCCTCACGCACGAGTACCACATCGTTAATGGCGTCAGGTGGGCCCCGCACCATCCTCTTGCGCTCTCATCATGCATAGTGTGTGCAGATGCAGAGCATGCGCGAGCGTCTCTGAGGAGATGTGTGTCTGTGACCAGTGTGCTTGGGATCTGCATCGTCGCCAAGACCCAGCGGCACGCAGGCACGCATGTGCTGCAGCTCTGCAGGCTGGACCGGCGGCTAGCGCAGCAGAGTGCGGCCAGCCCCTGGAGCAGCTTAAAATTGCCAGATCATGTCTGTGCCGCCCCCGTGCAAACCTGGAAAATTGCTAATTGATGGCACATGTGCAATGCAGGCTGCACGTGGTGGTGGCGGGGCGGCCAAAGGAGGGCCAGCCCCGGAAGCAGCTGATGCTGTTCGTGCACGGCTTCCCGGAGGGCCACTTCTCCTGGCGTCACCAGCTTGCGGTACGGCGTGTAGGCTGCCTTTCACAGCCCCTGTGCCAACATGCGCAAGTGCGGTAGGTACATCTGGCAGCAGCACAGCTTCCCGGAGGGCCATTTCACCTGGCGCCACCCAGCTGGAATGAAGTGTCTAAGCACCTCTGACAACCATGACGCTCAGATTGGGGGAAGCTGTTGAGGTGTGAAGGCTGCCGTCGAAGTGTTGCAGGAATTTCAGCAGGCGTATGAGGTGGCGGCCCTGGACTTGCGCGGCTACGGCAAGAGCGCCAAGCCCAAGGTGCCCTGGAGTGATACTGCTGCGCACATTGCTGTATGGCAACAACTTGTGGCACTTGCAATGCTGGGTCGTCTGGGCATGCTGATGCACCCCTCCTCTCACATGTGATCTGTGTTGAAGACTGTCCATGCTTTCTGGTACGTTGACAGCTGACTCTGACAGATTGCTTCAACTGACAGCAACGGTTTTCTGGGGACCCAGTTTATGCTCAAAGGCAGACTGACCACGGCCTTGTTGACGTGGAGCACGCAGGCCAAAGCAGCGTACCGCATCTTCGAGGTGGTGCAGGATTTGAAGGAGCTGATAGAGGCCCTGGGGCATGAGAAGTGCGTCCTGGTGGCACACGACTGGGGCGCCGTGGCCGCCTGGCGCTTTGCAGCTTATCACCAGGTGCGGATGCGATCGCATGGAGCGCCAATGAGACATGCAACAACACGCGAGGGTGGAAGCTGGTGCGTTCAGGCTGCTCACAACAAAGGTGCTGTCGCCGCCTGGCGCTTTGCAGCTTACCACCGAGTCAGCAGTCATGGTGCTAGGTAGCTTGTTTGCAGCCACTTTGCTGCCACAACGTATCAGAAAATTGTGTCTCGGGGCTCACGACTGGGGCGCCGTTGCCGTGTGGCGCTTTGCCACCTACCACTGGGTGGGTACTGCTGTCGAGATCCTGCTTGGAGTGCATGTTTGATTTGCTAGGAAGTGAGGGTTCCACTTGACTGCTAGCCGGATGGTATACAATTCGCCCTGTGCCCTGCCTCAAGACAAGCTTGGGGTGGAGGGGCTGACCATCATGTCATTTTTTTGATCACCGGGCCCTCCTTCGCAGGCAGCTGCTCTGAGGAGTGGCGCTGTCGCATGGCATGGCGCACTTGCAGCTGCGCTTCGTTCCTCAGCTTTTGCTGGACGACCCTTGCTGTGCTGCGGTAGCACATGATGGAGCAGCATCTCATTGTGTCTGTGTCATTGGGAAACTGTGGATGACAAGATTCCCAGTGACGCCCAGAAGCAGCAGCAACGATGCGCCCTCCGTCGTTCTGTGTTCTTTCCAAAGATTTTGTCAGATTTGTGCAGCAGGACATGGTGGGAGCTGCTGAACGTCATATTGGCGCCACCAGGGGAGCTGTGGACAGAACATCAGGCCATGCCGCGACTGCATGTGTTCCGTCCACCTCCTGATCTTCTCTGGCTGTCATGTGCCTTTTGCAGGACACGCTTGAGCGCTTCATCGTCATGTCGGCGCCGCCGGGGGAGCTCTGGATAAAGGACCGAGGTGCCCAGAAGCGGCATCGTGACATGAACATCTGTTCTGCTCACCATCGGATCTCGAAATCTCCCATTGTGCCCTCTGCAGGACATGGTCGAGCGTTTGATAGTCATGTCGGCGCCGCCGGGGGAGCTGTGGATGAAGAACCAGGACGCCGACCAGAAGCGCAGGTCAGCCCACACCCCGTTGCCACCCCACCCTGCACCGAAACCATCATGTTTATCACTTTCATCAATCCCCACGAGGCATGAATACGCTGGCAGCGTATGCCTGCCTGGCCTCACCACTGGAGCTGGGAAGCCGAAGAGCCGGAATGCTCATTCCCACAAGGGCCGGCAAACCCTAAAGCCGGGAAATGGGCAGGTAAACCCTATACCTGGTAGCACGACACCTGGTCACACGACATGCCACGCCGATGTGCCGTCTGCTGCACATCTGCTGACGCAGTGTATATACCCTGCGGCAATCCCGACTTTCATAGTGATCGGCAACACATGCAACTCAAGCTGTGACAGCTCCCACTGCTCCCGTTGAGGGTGTGAGTGCTCACAATCTTGAGCTCCACGTGTTGCCCATGGATTGCGACGCACAAGCGCCCAGCGCCGTACACACGACTGTTCCAGTCGACTTCAAGATGGACTCTCACCACTTGCACATCTCAATGCTGACGACCGCATTGGATGTCCATATCACAGGTCAGCGTACGTGTGGCTGTTCCAGGCGCCGCTGCTGCCAGAGCTGCTCATCAAGGCGCACGACCTCAAGGTGGCGCCGGGAACGGGCAGCATTTCGGGATTCATTGTTCCGCTGTCAAATGTTCAATGCTCAGGGATGATGCTTCTGCGGCTATCGGGGATCTGCCACGCAAGCTGCCCGTGCATTCATTGCAGCACATGTGCGGCGGACATGTCAACGTGACGCCTGAGCTGAGCTTCTGGCAAAACAGCTGGCAGAACAGCTTTCAGCACCGGACATGGGAGCTAAGCGCTCTACCCGATTTGCGCAGGCAGTTGAGGACGCATTTACGGACAGGAAGCAGATGGGCGTGCGCAACCCGGGTGCGCCATTCTTGCATTCTGCTAGTATCCCACGTGGATCATCCATGGCGGCAACTTTGTTGTGCAGACCTGCTACAGGATCGTGGAACTGTTGCGTGCGCAGCAGGCTCTGACATTGGGGCACCATCAGTTCTGTCCTTACATTTGGCACATCGGGGACTGCGCATCTGCCCCTTGCTGCTGCCATCCCGGATGATTCAAACTGAAGCTGTGCCAGATGGGCATCGCCTCCCTTCTTGTCTGTTTCCCTGAGGCCCTTGCTGCTGGCTGCAGGCGCGGTGTCTGCCGAGGACATCGAGCACTACAAGGCGCAGTTTGCCGAGCCGTACGCCATGACCGCCGCCCTCAACTACTACCGGGGCATGGTGCGATGTACCTTGGATCGTTTGTGAGGGTACATGCCCCGGTTATAGTGCCCCCTGACTCGTTCTGGATGGCACTTGCTGCGAGCTCTGGGTGCCGCAAGCCCTGAACTCCGCTGATGCGCATGCTGCTGCTGGTCTGCTGGCTGGCGCTACATGCTGGCACTGCTGTTGACGCCTCACTGTGTACGACTGCAGGTGGACGCGGCCACCTGGAACCCGCCACCCCGCAGGTGGGGTTTACCGGATGTGTTAAGCCCTCAGCTTCTGAGCTGATAAGCATGCTCCATGTGCATGTGTGGACTCCATGGCAGGGCAACTTGAGCACAAGCAAACACTCAAGCCATCAGTCCAGCTGGCACGCATCGCTATGCCGAATTGCCTGACGCACATGCGGCCCCAAAGCACCGAACCACTGGTGCCGCACGCAGCAACAAACGGTCTGGTGTGAGAGAATGAGCGCCGAGCTGGTTAGGCCGCTCACGGTATCGACCCTGGTGCTGTACTTCAATTGTGATCAGAGTGCGCTGCACTAGAAATGGTACATGCTCGATATTCACTTGTTCCCTGCAGGAGGGCCAGACCCGGTAAGCCACTGACGGTGCCGACGCTGATGCTGTACGGCGGCAGCGACTGAGCTGCACTGCACTCAGCATGTTGCATCACCAGCTTCGGATGGTTCCTGCAGGAGCACCAAGCCGGCGAAGCCCCTGACTGTGCCGACGCTGGTGCTGTATGGCGACAGCGATGCGGCGCTGGGGCCGCAGCTGTGGAAGGGCCTGGACACCATCGTCACAGGCGCAAAGGTACATCGATTTGCCCTTCGCAAATGCACTGGGAAAGCGTTTCCCGCTGGGATTGACACAGTGGCACTGGAACTCGAGGTGTGGAAGGGCTCGGACACGATATTCACAGGCGCAAAGGTATGCTGTACTGCCTCTGTCAAGCACAACCAGGAAGCTGACTGTACCGAGTTGAATGATACCATCAGCACCAGCGACACGGTGAGCGGGATGCTTTAGGGTTTTGTTTTTTTTTTCCATCGCAACATCAGGCGGTCGCCGCTGCTGGCTGCTGACGACTTTTGCGCATGCACTGGACTTGACGCGCCATGCTGCATCTCGTTTGTTGGGAGGCTGGCTTGCACAGGCTGCAGCGACATGCGCGCGTGTCATCAGCGAGGTCACTGGCTCTGTGCAACGACAAGTGACTCGCTGTACTGACGTGGGAATGTGGTGCGCTGCAGCTCATCTGCCTGGAGAACTGCTCGCACTGGGTGCAGCAGGACAAGCCGGAGGAGACCAACAGGCTGATGTGGGACTTCCTGCGGGGGGACGGGAAGTAAGCGATGCAGAAATGTGCGTCGGCTTGCGGCTCTTGCAGTGACAAATTGCCACGGCGTGCAGCAGGACAAACCGCAGGAAATCGACGGGCTGATGTGGGGCGTCCTGCGTGGCACCGGGAAGTGAGCAGATGCGACAGTCCGCGTCTGCTGTCGGGCTGTCGGATGACCATCGGTGCAGCAGGACAAGCCGCAGGAGACCAACGAGCTGATGTGGGACTTCCTGCAGGGCGCACGGGAAGTGAGCGGTGCTGCAGTTCGCGGTGGCTTTTGGCTGTTGGGGTGTACTCAAGACACCATCGGGTGCAGCAGGACGCCTGCTGAGGTCAGCCATTTCGCGCGAGGTTTCACTGCATGGCGGCAAGAAATGAGCGCCGGCGTGAGCGCCGGTGCTCACGGGCAAGCAGTGGCTGGCACTATGCAGCAGGCAACCGGGCAGCAGGCGCGAGGCTTTCCAGGGCAGGAGATGCGAATTGGAAGGCTGTTTGCAGCCCTGTAAGTGTCCCGTGCGGCAGCTTCACGATTTGTACAGCAGGAACAGCCGTAGCGCAGCAGCTGCAACATTGAGGGACCAGGGATCCACGGGCACAGGGCCGACGGGCGCCAACTGTGACAGTGGCGTCAGTCGGTACATTCATCCAATCACGCCAGGGGTGGCGTCACCGGATTGAAGGGGAGTGCTACAATTGCAGCAATTGTATAAGCTGACAACATTATGTGTTGCAGTTCCAGACATTGTCACGCACAACATCTGATGACACTTCGCAGTGTTGCATGTTGTCTGCATCACGAAGCCGTGTAACAACCCCGATGCCGGAATGAACACAGGCTCTCCAACTTCAATTTCACACTCACTTGACACCCACTTCTTCAACTATGCTCTGATATCCAACAGATGTGTGGCACACTGCAAGCGCCGCACAATGCACACCGTTGCCGCCCAAAATACAGGCTCCAACCAGATGTCAAGCTGCAGACACTGCTGAGTGTGCTGTCCTTACGAATGACACCTACCGCTTAGTGATACCCGGGCCTTGTATCCCTTTCAGCTGAAAGCACGCACCTGGTCCCTGCCCTAGCTTTCGTGGTGTCGCACTGTACCCACTTTCCTACATGCCCCGCCGCCTCAGCTCAGAACCCTGACCAGTTGTCTGCGAGGGTGAAGACGCTGTCGGCGTCGCCAACGCCGCAGCTGCGGGGTTGGTAGCCCTCCCAACTGTAGCCTGGCATCGTGTAGATGGCCTTTTGCGGCGATGCCAGGAACGCTGCGATCTTGCCAAAGCCGCTGTTCACTGGCACACACTGCGCGTGGAACGATTTTGCAATGACATTAACCCACCGGCAGGTGGAAGCAGTCTCATGATAAATTGCTTTCTGTAGGCACGACAGCAAGTGGCAAATGATGGAGAGAGGGAACCTCCTCGGCAATGCACACCTGCACATCTGTGAGTGCCAGTACTAAGAGGTCGCCAATTGCTGCCTGCAGCCATCATACTTCAATTCACTGCCTGACAGATACCTGCCCTGCCGTTTTCATCAGGCACAGCACCATGGAGCATTGCAGGCGGGTGTGCATTTGCAAGCGTTGACCTCAGTCCTTGATGGACAGTTATGGATGTTGTGCATGCCTTGGAACTTGCCTGCATCGCGTGCGCCTTGCGGGTGGCGTTGTTGCGGCAGCCGGCATCCGAGTCACACCCGACATGCACTGCCGCCACCTGCACAGATGATGGTGTCAGCATTCAGCGACTGGTCAGCCTCCAGCAAACGAAGCCCTTGTGCAAGGATGGCAACACTGACAGAAGTGCAACATCTGATGGCATTCAGCAGATGTGCAGAGCAACTGATGCGCCACACCCATCAGATTTGCAGGCGCATCAGATCGGGCAGATCGGCAGAAGACCGGAAGTTCTGGTGACACGCAAGCAGGCAGAGCTGACGGCAGGGAGCCAGCCCGCCTGTGTGTCGGTGACGAGCTTGTCGCCGAACCTCTCCTTCGCCGCCCGCCGTGCTGTCAGCGAGTCTGACACCAGGTACCACAGCACCTGTGTCTCGACGAACGATCTGACAACACATGCTGCTGTGTCACGTGCGTCAAACGTGTCAATGTGTGCCGACATCAACCGCCGCCCAGCCTTTGCAGTGCTGTTGCTAGAATATTTGGTACCAGGGTCAAGATGTCAACCCTACTCAGCATAAAATGTAAACCCTACTCAGCATAAAATATAAACCCCGCTCAGCATGAAATGAAGAATCTCACCGGCTGGTCCCGCCCCTTTTGCCTTGCCTCGATGTCCTGGACACACTTCCACACCGCCGCTGAGCGCTGCTCGACCTCGTCATGCGACAGCCCACCGCCTGCAAGCAGCCACGAACGCATCACCCGCCTGTGGCCAAGGCTTGCTGGGGCTGCAGGCTGCACACAACGAGGCCAGGTGTCTTGATGTCACCAGGGCCCCTCCTGGGGCACATCAGCAAAGAGGAACCACCGGCGGTGGTTATGTCTGCAAGGTATAGCCACAAGCTTGACTACCTCTCCAGGGAGAGTTTGTAAACTTTACCAGCTACCCGTAGCCTTTGCAAATGCCGTCAAGCAGTTTCAGGCCGCGACACTGAGTGCCTTTGGGGCTGTCGCTGGCTCGCAATTTTTTTTCTAGGTTTTTTATGACAGTTTTTTATGAGAGTCCGAAGCAGCAGGCAGCAGAGGGGCGGCAGACAGCAGCAACGCCCACACCCTACCTGCCATCTCCGCGTCTCCGAGGCGCAGGTGGACGCCGATCTTGAGCGCCCTCTGGGCTGCCGCCGCCGCAGTGGTGACCGAGGGCCGAGCCTGCCGCGCCACCGCCGGCTGCGGCTTGAAAAAAAACCTGCACACAGCAGGAAAGGATCTGACTCACTGGACGGCGACACACACAAGTGGAAAGACAACTTCATAACCCCACTTCCTGAGCCTGGAGGGCTGCATGTGCTCTGACTATGTGCTTGGCAAGTGGCAGGTGCATGAAGTTTAGGGTTTAGGGTTTAGGGTTGTGCATGCTCACATGAAGGCGCAGGTGAAGGCTGTCTCTGGCGTCAGGCCCCAGTCGCGCAGCTGCTGCCCATGGTAGGGGTTCTCAAACATGTGCACCTGCGTGGCAGATGGCACTCATCCTGTTGGTGGTGATGTTTTGAAAGGAGGCCGGTCACGTGCACACATCCGGCAAGGCTGGCCGCCAGCAGAGGGCAGACTTGGCAATGCAGCAGTGAGGTGGATGCGATGTTGAGGCTGCAGGTCGGGCGAACCAGCAGAGCATGAGCATGTGACAGTGGAGACGCTCCAGCTGACGAGGGAACATTTGATTCAGCTCTTGGTGTGTGATCATGCATGCTGCTGAGCAATACGAGCAAGACCTGCGGCACACCGTGCGGCCGCGGTTGGAAGAGAACAGCACCACCGGCGCGACAGGGTTTTGCGCTGGAAGGGTGCTCATGTTGCCGCGCAGGAACATCTCGTCCGGTGCCGCCTCGTTGATGTGCTGCCACTCCCCCTGCCGCACATACGCATACCTGGATGCAAAGTGAGGAACGAAGATACGCTCTGGGTGCCTGGCGCTCCACTGGTGATGTGGAAATGATCAGGTTGTGGCGCAAGAAGCGAAACAGCTCCTTAAGCGTACTGTGAGGCGTGGACACCATTAGCAGGCAAGCACCTGGCGGCGCAACAGGCCGGTGACAGAGATGTGCACCTGTTCGTGTCCACTCCAGGGCCAAAGGGTGTGTCCTCCCACCGAGCCGCCGGCGTGCTGTCGTTCCACACCACCCGCAGCAGCTCCTCACCGTCCGGCGGCCGCCGCCAGTCGATCCTGTTGGACGCCAGCGCCAGCTGCAGCGGAGATTAGGAAGTCAGCCCTGCACATACGCTTGCAGTCATTCCAGACGACCCGCAGCAGCTGCTCGCCATCTGGCGGCTGCCGACAGTCGATCCTGTTGGGCGTCAGCGCCAGCTGCGGAAGACAGGAGTCAAAATCCAGTATTCATATGCAGCCTTGAAGTTGTCGTCATTCCAGACGACCCGTAGGCTGTAGCACCTCCTCGCCATCCGGCGGCCGCCGCCAGTCGATCCTGTTGGACGCCAGCGCCGGCTGCAGCACAGATTGAGCAGGTGTGTCAGGCCGAGTGGTGATGCTTTCGTGGTTCGATGCGGTATGTGGGAGCTCACCGCCCTGAAATGGCTGCCACCAGTCAGTTCTGTTGGCGTCAGTGCCAGCTGCAAGAGTTAACATACGTATGTTGATGGGACATGCTGATCCCAGAGGGTGCCGAGTTTGAGGATGCGCAGCTTCTCATCATGGCCCGACTGCCTGCCCTCCTCGAGCATGTTTGGCGCAGGCATGACTGCAGTGCAGCTGCAGGGTTGCTTCGGCAGTAGAAGCAACCGTGGATCGTGGCGTCAGGCATGCAGATCACGCCACATCATCCTGAAGCACTGGTTCCTACCTCAAAGCTGGGCACCTCGCCGAAGGTCTGGACCTGGAACGCCCGTCCCGTGAGCAGCGCGTAGTAGAAGGCGGACATGGTGCCCAACAGCCGATCCGCCAGACCTGCCACAGGAGGATGTTCCCTCATGGACCCAGTATAAAATGCCATGCTGCTCAGGTTTTCCTTTGCTCCGACAGCTCACACACGCAGGTGCGCAGCAGACGGTGGACATGGCGCCCGGCAGCCGATGCGACAGGCCTGCCACGCTTGAAGAGAGGTCTGACGCCAAAAAGCACGGTGACGCATGTGCTCTGCCGGCTGAAGTTTCAGCACACAGACTCAGTGCGCGGCAGACTCAGCGGCACGCTGCAACCATGCGCACTGCCACCCAGCACCAAATTAGGGCGCTGCCGGTTGCAGCCGGCAGCATTGCCATCATCGGAAGAGACCGGACTGAGCACCTCACGCTGACACAGTGCCGCACCCGTGGCTGTGGCAACGGACACCACTATGCGCTCCGGCCGCCGCCCCGCCATCACATCGTTGTGCAGGTCCACGTAGTTTTGCTGCCAGCCGCTGCCGCAGTCGGTGTCCAGCTGCCGCCACAGCTGCCGGTACGGCGTTGGGACGCCCCTGTCGCCGCCGGAGCTGCTTCTTGTTGCCGCCGCCGCCACCGCCGCCGTGATGGACGTCGGCATGACCCTTGCGGCGGCTTGTTGAGCAAGGCTTGCGACGGCCTGCCCGGGCACGGCAGAACTGCCGGCTACAGCTCGGCCGACCAGCAGGCGGCGGAAATGCTGCCTTGCGGCGGCGGCGACCGAGCTGCGGCGGCAGAAGCCGCCGGAAGGAGGAAGCAGCGGCCAGGTTGTGAATGACGCTGCAGTAAAGATCAGTGCCGCTGCCAGGCAGGCAAGTCTGCAGGCGTCACACGGCATCCTGCCGACCGGTCTACTGCTGGGACGCATGCTAATCGTTTAATGCGGCATGCAGTGTGGCAGGTTTGCGGTGGAAGCAACAGAGGGCGTGCTGCCGCTGCCGCTGTTGCTTGCCGCTCGAAGATCAAGGAATACTGCACGATAAGCTGAGCTGAGCTGCAGACTCAAGGCTTGGAAGTCGTCCTGGCTCACGATTGAGCTCAGTCGCACTTACAGCGTTGCAGTGCTCCATAGACGAGTGAGCAATATTGCACTTGACATTGTCACCAGGATGCACATTGCATATGCGCTCCGAAACAACGTGGCTGCATACGATCAAGATGTCAATTGACGCTTTCACTGACGATGAGACCCCCCCTGTGCATTGCGAAACCACTCCAATCCTAACGCGCGATTGTGCTGCAGGGTGGATTGGTCCGTCCGAGGAAACATGCTGCTGATGAAAGTTTGCCGCTTTCGATCATGCAAAGGTACGGATATCCTGCGGCTTGCCAGCAATGTGTCACAGGAACTATGTCAAAGGTTCGTTCAGAAGGGTCTCGGTGTTGTACTTTCGGTACTGTGACCACCAGAGCGCACAGTTGCTCTGCCATCAGAACAGGGATACTAGTCGACGCATGCATGGGGCAGGTTTGCGAACATCGCAGCACTTGAATGATTGATAGGATATCCTAGTCACGAGTGGACAGGCAGTTGCAGGGTCTGGATCCGGAGAATGAGTGACGGCACATGACGGTGCACATGACGCCGGGTCGCATTTCCAGACACTGAGTGTGAGCTCGTGCCTGTGCCGCATTCTTGAGCCGGCGCAATGGCACACCGGAGGATCAAGCAACGAGGCTGGCTGCTCGCATGCTGCTGTGTGGGTTTCTGGGCCCCGACATGCATGCGTCCGGCAAGTGCTGCACGGGGTGCGCTGCAAGCGGCTGAGGTAGCTGCCAGCGCACTGACCAGCGTCGCTGCCGTGCCGGTCGATCCAAGGCACTTCCGAAGCCAAGTCAGTTGACAGCTCCTGTCTGGGTTGGAACGGGGATGATTGCATGCATGCAATATCCACATGCAAGCGCTGCCTGATGAGTCTGTTGAGCAAGTTGACGCCTTCGCCATGCACTCACTGTGCAGCTGGGTCAGGATGCGTGGGTGTTGGAGGCCACTGGAGGTCGGCCCGGCTACTTCATGGACATGGGGTGAGCGCCCGCGCTGCATTTTGTACCCTCCTTCCTTCGTTGGTGGTAGGCATGCGATGCATGCGCCAAGATAATTAGCACAAAAAGATTACAGCACAGCCGTCAGACGCCTGCATGTGGATGGCCTTGAGTGTTTCTTTCACCTGTGTGTGTGCGGTGTCATGGCACTGACAGGGCCCGAGATGGCGAGGCCATCAGCAACACCTACGCGCTGGAGCGGCACGGCTGGCGCGGCGTCTGCGTCGAGCCATTCCCCAAGAACTTCAACAAGGTTGGCATCAAGGGAAGCAGACTGTGGACATGCCAAGCTGTTTCTCGCCTCGCAGCACATGTGTAGCATTGCACGGCGCCAGCAAGTCGGCTGCATACTGGTGAAGGGCCTCACTTGCGCACGTGACACTGCTCCGTCATGAACTTATGTCAATGTGTGGCAACAGGGAGGGTTTCTCTGGCATGTTGCAGGCAGGGCGCACATGCGCCATGGCTTGGGAGGTGGTCACCAACCACACGGGCGACGTGCTGTCTTTTGTGCAGCCGGCGTCAAGTGCCGACATCGGCGACGGCGACGGATGTGAAATGCTTTTCCTGCCCTGTTCAGCAGCCGCATGTTTGCTGTGCCGATGCCTGCAAACTCTGTAGGTTCAAGCGGCTTTTCTTGACCCGGATGTGCCTGGGAGTAGGGTTGCGGTGTGGCTTGCGGTCACACTCACTGAGTGATGGTTCTTTCTACTGGTGCAGTTGCAGGACTTGCCGACACGATCACCTGGCCGAAGGTCCTCACGGCGGAGGGCACCACGTTCGTCAATGTGACCAGCATCAGCGTCAGGGACTTTCTGACCCAGTACGATGTTCCAAAGGTGTGGCAGTATGCAGCTTTGATGTCGCATGCAGTCGCTCTGGTTCCACAAGAACATTGTACAGTCAGTGCCCATATATCAGCTGTACATATGCAGCCCTTTCTGACCCCTGCCATCAGACTGACCAATGGTGATGGACTACTACTGGAGCCTGAGCATTCAGGACGGCAATTGGTCGGTGCTCATTCGATGGCAGTCTTGTCTGCCAATCCTGCTGATGCACCCACTGACTGCAAATCGTGCTGAACTGCGTAGGTCATCAACTACTGGAGCCTGGACATTGAGGGCGGCGAGTGGGCAGTGCTGAAGGCGTTTCCATTCTGCGAGTACCATGTGCAGCTGCTGACGGTGGAGCACGCATCCCGGGTTCGTACTTCTGGCGCATTCTGATGCGCAGCTTGACTCCTGATCTGAAGAAGCCAATGCTGCGCCGCGAAGGCTGGCAAGCTACTTATGTGGGCAGCGCACGCATTCATCAACCGCCTGTGGAAAACGTCATGTACCTACCTAGGAGTGCGTGCACCAGCAGCATTCGAACCTATCGCCGCAACCCAACAGCCAGGCTCACTGCTTGGCTTGCATCTTTACCGCAGGAGCCGCTGCGGTCGCGGATGCGGGACCTGCTGGAGCACCACGGCTTTGTTGTCGCCCGTGAAGTGCAATGTGAGACTTCAGCATTGCTGTCATCTACTTTACACCATGCAACCCAGCAGAATCAATGGCGATGCTCATGGATGGCAGGGCATGCTGGTGTGTCTCCGACTGTTTACCTGCTCGTCAGCCGGCCGGATGAGACGGAGCATACACACACTGTCCTGCAGGGGACGATTGGTACATCAACACCCGGCCACAGCCGGGCACAGCGCCAACACCAGCGCAGCCTGTCCGACATGCGGCAGCGCCGCAGCAGGACAGCGTGGCAGCGGCTTCATTGGCAGCATCAGGCACGGCCCGTGCCGAAATGGCGGCACCAGGGTTTAGTGGCAGCAGCACGGAAACTGCTGCCGACACAGACGGGGCAGCCGGCGCCCGCCTGACGTCCGCCCTGACCCGAGCAGCGTACTGGCACACACAGCAGTCCGGCAACTACCTGTGCTTTGCCGTCGGCATTGCTGCGGGCGTAACACTCCACAAGCTGCTCCACATAAGCGGCCAGCACCGCAGCCGGCAAAGCGGCGGCAGCAGCAGCAGCAAAGAGGATGCACATACACGTTGTTGACGCGGCTGGCATGTGATCCATCGCGGCACCAGCACGAGGCGGCGGGTGTCACATGGAGTCCCCAGCGCAATTTCTGCTTGCAAAACTTCTGTCAATTGAAGTCTGGAGGGGACGACAGCGTGCGTGCACTACATCTTGCACATTGCCTGACGCACATCTTCACCAAGCTTAGCCTTGGATCAGAGGATTGGGGTCGTTGTTGATATCGAAACACTGCAAAACGGCAACAAGTTTCCAACGGCAGGGCAGTGCTGCTACCTCAATTAAACACAATCAGTCAATGGCCACAAACTGAGAAATGAAGCAGTGCCAAAACCAGCGAATGCCGCGACCCTTCGACACTCAAGACCAAATGCTGCAGCAGTGGTGGCTTTGTGGCGCCGCCCAGCTGCTGATGTGCACTTTGAAAGGCGGCACGATGTCAATCTGACATCCTCCAATTTCTATGTCAAGTACATGAACCCGTCCACACCCTTAACTGCTGCCTCAGATTCATCCGCTGTACCCACCCAGAGGCGTGCACCTTGCGGAGCCAATCATGAATGCGGAGCTAATTACGGGATCGGCACCAATGGCCGACTGGCCAGTGGCTGCTTTGCCTTCCACTGCTGTCCACCGACGCCGCTGCAGCCGCCAGGTGTACGAATTCCTGCCGTGGTGCCGCCACTGTTGACAGTGGCTGCAACTGCCTGGTTGCTGCTGGTTGCGCTATCGCCGCCAGTGCCGCTGCCGGGGGCAAGTCCCCGCTGCAAAGTTCAGTCAGCCTCTGCTGGATCGAGGGCTGCCGCTGCCGCTGGACCATTCCCGTCGCAGCTGCCAGGGGCACGCATCCTGCAGCGGCGGCTGGCTGGGCGGCACACCCAGCTGCTGCCGTGAGTCTCGAAGCATATCACAGACGTCGTTGCTGCAGCCGCCGTCTGACCGACCTCCGCTGCACATGCCAAGAATGGGAATCCTGCAGCGGGTTCTCCCTCGGCGGCACGCCCAGCTGCTGCCGCAGCACTTCCAGCACTTGGTCGACCGCGACGTGGAAGTCGTGGTGCGGCGGCGTCGGCTCGTACATGAGGCACCAGTAGGCCTGGCCCAGCATCGCCGCGTGCTCCCAGAAGAGCACGGAGCTGGACATGGTCGACGGCTGCACCTCCAGCGTGAGGGTCCCGGGCCCCATCCACCACTGGTTGTACAGCGCGCCGCCGTGCGGCCCGACCAGCGCGGCAACCTGCGATGGCAAGAAGATGTGCGATCTGTTTCCCTCTTGACTTGGGGCAGAATCGGCACACTCACAGGTTTCAGCTACTATGTGAGTACACCAAAGTCCTACAGATTACATGGATAAATCTGTGCGATCCCTTCGGTGCTGCAAGATGTGCCGTGGGAGGTGGGCATGAGCTGCAACGTGATGTACAATTGCCAACCAGCCTGGCACATCCCGCCGTCAAGTCGGCGTGAGCACGCCACATCGGATCCACCAACACTGCAGGTGTGCTGCTGCTGCTGCTGCGCTGGGACACACGTGCGCGCACCTCTTGGCTGAAGAAGCGCACGAGGGTGGGGAAGTCGGCAAAGGCGCGGGGCTCGAACAGCACCAGCCGCTCTCCCCGGCCCCGCTCAGCCAAGAGGGCCTGCATAACATCCCGACAGCCTTGATGTCGACCACTTAAATATATACTGTATACTATATAGTATATATATATATACTCCTCCTTGCAGTGGTTGCGTAGATGGAAGTTTGGTCCCGTCGTGCATCACACCGCACCTTGGCAGGCATGCATCAGGTCACTGCTTCCAGCAACAATTGGAGAGACGGCTGCAATCCTCAGACGGGGATCCAGTCTTTCTAGGGGCTGCCGTCCACATCAGTTGCCATGATTGCCCACCTCGATGGCTGCCAGGAGCTCGGCTTCGTTGAGCACGTGTCGGCCACTGTTGCGCAGGCCGCTGCCCTCCCGCGGCCTGTGCGAAGCGTACACAGCACCACCTGCACAGCAATGTGTCATATCATTATACAGCACCACCTGCACCAACACGCCAGTGTTCCAGTGTGTATGCAGATGCATAGATCCAGGTCCGAACCCTGAAACAGATGCATCGACTGCTGGGAACATGCAGAAGGCCGTCTGTCGCCGTTGCGCAGGCCGCTGCCCTCCCGCGGCCTGTGCGAAGCGTACACAGCACCACCTGCACAGCAATGTGTCATATCATTATATTTTCTATTATTTATTATATCTATCACAAGCCAGTTCAACAGGAAGCACCTGCACACCAGCATGCAGTACTTCCAGCATGCGCCCATGTTCGCACCATACAGGATCCAGGAGCTTGCTACAGCGGTATAATACCCGGGAACAGGTTTTATTAAAAGAGACGGCGAATCATCTACGGCTGCTTGCCTTCTGATCCTGCAGAGGCGCGCTGCTGCGGCCGGCAGTGGTCCCAAGCACTGCCTGTAGCACCTGCTCCACGAGCCGCAGTACGAACCACGGGTGAATCAGAGGCGCGCGGCAGGTGTAGATGAGACGCCTCGCCAGCAGGCCGGCCTCTGGCAGACTGTCACAGAAACAAGCAACTCCTGAGTGAACAGCGGACTTTGACCTCAACTAATAACAGGGTGAGCCAGCAGAGCTCGGTTGGCGTAAATCAAACGTCCTGCCAGGAGTCCGCGTTTCGGTGGACTGCAGGGGAGTGACGGTGTCTTGGTCGCAGTACAGAGTCAAGACCCACAGATGAACAGCATGAGAAGGCGGAGGCCGACCGGCGTAGATTAGGCATCCTGCCGGCAGCGCAGGCGCTGGCAGAATGCACAGCAGAAGCAGAAGGGGATCAGAAGCAGGGCAGGCTGCTGACATCAGCAGCCCTGCCAGCAGCCAAGCTACTGAGGCAGGCTGCAAAATCCAGCCAAGGGATCAGCTCCAGCACCAGCGTCGGCACCTGTGCGCTGCTTTGCAGACATCCTCGACTCTCATATCAGGTGCAATACCGCAGGTTTGCCGTCCCCCGGCCTGCTCAGTCACTGAGTCGACACGACATTTCAACCTTGCAGAGAATATGGGCAAAGAGCTTCAGTTGACCATGCCATCGGCGAGGGACCTCGCCTGCTCGGCACACCCACAGATGCGGAGGCGTCGGTCACACCGACTGCAGGCCACAGGGTAGGTTGCCAGGGCGGATGAGACACCGCCTGCAGGCCGGTGACGACCAAGGTGTCGTTGTCCAGATGCTCTGCCGCCTGCACTGCGGAGCAGTCAGGCTCATCAGCTCGCACATTTGGACTACAGGGTGGGCTGCCAGGGCGGACGAGTCATCGTCTGCGCAGCGGTGACGACCAGCGTGCTGTTGCCCAGAAGCTGCGCCGCCTGCATTGCACAGCAACATGTGCCATGTTGTAGACGGCGTGCGGGCCACAGGTTGGCGGCCAGGGTTGACGGTGCATTTGTAGACCAATGATGCTCAAGGTGTGATTGTTCAGTTGCTCTGTCTGCTACACTGAAAACAGAAGGAAGCACAGCGTATGGGCCATGGGATGATTGGCCAGGGTGAACATGGTGTCGTTTGCAGCCCCATGACAAGGTGGCCGGCACTTACAGCCACTGAAGATGGGTCCCCTTGTTCAGCACTGCTATGTAACGGCTACATCGTCAATCACGACTGGGTTGCTCCCTCACAATGGATCACCTGCAGCATGACGTGGCTGGTTCGGTCCAACCAGTGCTGGTAGTGCCCCGCGTCCGGCACGGTCGCCGGCACCACGCTGTTAGCGGCATGTGCGAAGGCGCCGCCACTCTCAGATGTTGCCGCATACTCCGCCACAGATTTGGTGAACGGAGCCGTCTGAAAATTCGCTGCCGCTCCCGGTCGGGCGGTGCCGCTCAGCAGCATGCGGGCATCGAGTTCTGCGGTCTGGAGCGCCTCTGCTGCAGCATTCCTGACGGATTCCTCGTGGCTGGAGGCTGCTGACCCATTGGCGGCAGCTGTCTGCTTTCCGGTCCTGCCGCCGGCTAGCAGCTGCTGCAACGCGGCTGCTGCCGCCATTGTGCCAGCAGCCCTTGCTGCAGCTGTCGCATTTGCTGCCGTCGCAGCTGCCACATCCGCTGCCGTCGCATCTGCCGCCGACGCCGCCGCTGCCGCCGCCACCGCCGTGGCGTTTGCGGCCCTGGCTGCCCCGGCCGCCACGACTGCAGCCGCAACCGGCGAGGGCTCGTCCTTGAGGCGCAGGGGATACATGAATGGGACGTAGGACGAAGCGGGCTGCAGACAGCTGCGCGGGTCAGCCCAGTTGCCCTCTGGCAGGTTTGGTCTGAGGACAATGTTCCTGAATACGAGCACCTGCAGACCACAGGTGAACAACCAGGCTTGCTTTAGATTTCCTGTGCAGATGGCAAATCGTCAGAAGTTTTTGGTGCACAGTGACGGTCAACCGGTAACACCGGCTGTCGGGTAGAAAGCACGTCGGCATCCCGCCGCAGCAGCCTGCTGGTCTGGTCGAGCTACAAGGCCCCATGAACACTGGCTGTTGCAGGCTGCAACCTGTCAGCGCACAATGCGCTTGTGCATCCATGAGGCTTGCAGCTGACCATCAGGTCACTCAGCCCAATGTGCTCAACCCAACCGCTGACCTGTGGCGTGCGCAGTTTGCATCACCATGTAAGCGGCAGAATATATCGGGACACATATATGCTCCGAGAAAACCGTATGGCACCTGGCCACGCTGGCCTACATATTCAACCCAGCCGTCGGAGCTGTGCCGGGCGCGGTCTGCAGCGTCATGCTGCGGGGGACCAGCACTTTGGGCCAGCCGCGGCTGCGCAACACACATGATGGTGTTGGTGCGACCCTTTGGCTGTGGTGATTGTCAAAGAGCCAACACGACTCGGCCGCAAAGGCTTGTACTTACTAGACATACCTACTAGACTAACTTGATAGACTAATTTGTCTGGCAGTAGGAGCTCCCACAGCAGGGCAGCCGTCCGAACAGCAGCATGGCGTGACAGCAGCTTCCATCGATTTTGGACACAGTCTCTGCCTACTCAAAATTGTGCCTCAGCCTCGTGTGTCCGGCTTGTCAGTGTGTGGTCCTCCAAAAGCAGAGGCGCCACCACAACCCTTGACATTGGAGCCAGTCACCATAACTTTATTTTTGTTTTTTTCCCCTCTCTCTGCAAGGGCCAAAGACGCACCACCCACCGCCGGCGGTGCTCATCATCCAGGAAGCTGGGCTCCCGCAGCTTGAAGTCGGGGTAGATCAGCTCCTCAGCCGCCTGCGGTGCCAGCTGAGTGGCGTCACCTCTGGTCACAGTGTGTGTAAGACCGATGCTAGCAATGGGAAACGACGCTGGCAGCTGTGGACATCAAGCATTGGGGTCATGTCATGCTGTAGCTTGACCGATGGTGCATTTGTAGGGAGGGCATGCCACAACAGGTGCAGCACAAGCAGGACTGTGCAAGATCTTGGGCTGACTGGGCTCGCCTTGCTACCGGGTGACGCCTGCTGTGCTGTGCAAGCACGAGGCGCTGGCGGCCTGAAAGGTGGGCTCTGCTCTTGGGCGCCTGCGCAACGTCGCACCGTCAGGCACAGCGTTGTTTCAGACCCGCTCGCATGCCCATATCTGTGGTGCAGTGCCGCCATTTCCGTCGGCACATCCTCACGGGACAGAGTGAGGAGAGCGCACCTCAAGGTTGGTGGCTGCCTCCGATCGCGCCAGTATGCACGTCGCCGTCCAATCCCGCATCCAGGGGGCGCACTCCGTGAGCACGAGCGGCGCCCACTGAGCACTTTCCTGCACTGAACCACAACACATAGGTGACCCATCTGCTGATTTGCTCTGCACTTTGCTTTGCTGATCCGATTCACATCAATGCAGATGAGCGTGTGTCCTGCAGTGGCCGCTGTCGCATGGCGTTCCATTCGCATACAGCCGCACGTGCCTGTCACTCATGCTGCATTCGCACCTGCGACTGACCTTTCGTGCGCAGCTGCCGGACAGGCAAGGCGTCTGGCACAGCTGGCGTCTCCCTGACGACCTGAACATCGATAGCTGCCGGCCTGATGAGCGTATGCCACCAGCGTGCTGCACAGCAGCGACACCAGCAAATCGGCGCCAAGTCTGCCAAGCAACATCGCTGTCAGCTTCGGTCACGCCATGGACGTCATCATGAACGCTCAGTTGCTGGCTCATGTATTACGGAATCACATCTTCTCATCTTGCCATCGGGATCGCTGGGTACCAGAGCAGTGCCCCTGCACCTGTGGACGTCTGTGCCACAATCCAGCAAAGTAACAAGGTAGAGCCGCATAGCACAACAGCTCTCTGGATTGGCAGCTGCACTACGGGCCTTCTGCGCTTCATTTTGGCTGCCACGGTGCTGCAGTGATCCACCAGAAGTCACAGCTGCAGTGTTAATCGCATTCGAGGCAGTGCCGATGGTGCCTGATGACGCAGTTTACACAGCATCACTGTGGTCATGGCAGTCTGACACTGGGGCGGCGCCAGCTCGAACATGCCTGATATGTAGAATTGGAGCATGTACAACATGCGACAAGCAGGGGATTGACGTCATGAAAATATATATCTATGATGATAGGCATGTCATCCATCTTAGTCCGGATGCCTGGAGGCCATCTTTACTTCCTGGGGTCAGCTTCAAAAGTTGTGCACAGGGACAGCAAGAGGTAGGTCCCCTCATGCTTGCAAAGACGTCAAGCAGCGTAGCGCTCATTCTGCTGCAGTACAAATGTGACCGTCTGCAGTGCGCTCCTGATGTGTGTCTGCAGATGCATCTGCTTAATGCTTTGGTTCCGGCATCTGCACAATTTATATCTGGAAACTTGCCACCGCACGCTGACGACTCAGGCGCCATAGCCATGGGCAGTGTACCGATCTTCAAGGGCGCAGCGCTCCGCCTCTAACAGCTCGAACTCCTACAGCGTAGCATTCATGTGAATTCAATGGTTGCCTTCGTAAAGCGAGACATGAGCACGTCCTGTACCTGCGGTGCCTAGAAGTGTGCAAAGAAATCTTTCAAAGACAAAAAACTAGAGGTTTGATTGGGTGTGCATGTTTGCATTGCACCACAGCCATCTCATCAGCAGCAACATGACACAAAGAGGCCGAGCACACCCTGCCGCTGATGAAGGAGGCAGCCGACCGGAAGCTGCAATGCCGGGCCGCAGGCCTCGGCACATCCGACCCCGGGTGCCAGCTGACGCTCCTGCGGCAGGTCATGTGAATATAGTCAGGGATTCATTCCTCTAGCAACCCAGCCGATACTTAAATGAATGAATGGCAGTGCGGGCAGTCGCCATGCTCTCACTGCACTCCTTTCAATAGGTGCTGCTTCTCAACTACCCCGGGTCATCCCAGAACATTCTAGCGCTGAACACTGCCACAGCTGACCCTGATTGATGCCCCGATGGGCAGCAGCCAGTGTGGCACATGTGGCGCACCTGCCGGGCGGCGCCAGGGTTTGCGGCAATGGCAAATCGCCCTGAGCCCCTGCTGGAACCCGCACGCTGGCCAGTCGGCCCGGGCGTGATGCTGCCGCCTCCGTCCCTCCACATGTGCCTTCCTCTGCTGACGCCATCTCCTCGGCCACGACGTCTTCTGGCGCTGGCCCCTGCATGAGGTGAGTATCATGGCATATGGGATTCTTTGGGTTGCTTTCTCCCATTGTTTCTTAAAAACAAAAAAATTCCCTCATGCCCTCTCCCCGAGGGGAGGGTCCGGAACCCTGGGGCGCGGCCTTGAGGCGCAACATACATGTGTGGGGGCTAGCATGTCCAACTTGCACACTCCGCACATGACACTGCATGGGCAGCAGAACGTCACATGACCGGCAGCAACCTTGCTGCAAAGCCCTGGGTCAACCTGCAATCGCCACCCTCCTTGAGCATCACTGGGCTAACCTGATGGACGCAAGTAGCATACAGTCGGTCCGACATGATGCGCACGGCGCATGTCACCTGGCCAGAGAGTCCGAGTCGCCGCGGAGTCGCGAAGCTGCCGCTACCGCTGCCGCCCGCCCAGCTGCCGCTGGCGAGGCGGTGCTGCAGTTCCGGCGGCACCAGCGGCCGCCCAGTGCTGACAGCCTGAGGGGCAAGCGGTCCGTTCACGCTGCCAGCAGATGCGCTGCTGGCGCAGCCGCCCTGCACGCTGTGGGCGGCATCACCAGCGGCAGCGGCAATGGTCGCGGTTCGACCGCTGGCGGTGGTGCCATCGGATGATTGGTCAGCAGAGGCCCAAGATTCGTGTCGCGACACCGCCTGCTCGAACCCAGACAATTGCTCACTGTGATCACAGCAAATGCCGGCACCTGACCCATACAGCAGTTGCCTGGCATTTGCTACCACACGACCATCAACCTGGGTTCAGGATGCATGCCTCCTCACGAGGGACGACCATGTACTTGCACTGCCGGCGCCTGTGCGAAACTGACCTGGGGGCTGGGCGGCAACAGGTCCGCCGGGGGGTGCGGGCTGGGCGCGTGTTCGTACCAGGCGGATGCCGCCTGGTACACCAGGTCGCCGCCCCGCGGACGTGTCTGCAGCATCGCACAGGTCATCATCAAATGCAGGGGCTCGTACTGTCAGAGATTTGGCCGAGCTGCAGCAGCTCAGATGACCTCAGCTAGATCTTTCTCAGCTAGATCTTCTCTCTGACATGAAGGACAAAGCTCGCCAGCCAAGCGCGGCGGTGCATTGCTACCAGAGACAGCACACTCCGCATCGCACATGGGCCTTTCATTTGGCTGCCCTACTGGATGCCGCATCAGCTGGTGCTTGCATCTTTGGACACGTTCCCTCTTGTATTGGAGATCTCATCGCACCTTGAGCTGCTCGATGACATTCGCGCGGGCGGTTGCGCAAAACAGCTCGAGCGGCAGCACGGAGAACGGCTGCTCGATCTGGATGCCGATATTCTCCACGCCCAGCAGCAGGAAGGTGACCTGCAACATGAGATAGTCCTCAGACGTTGCGTCACACAGCGTCACCACAGCAGCCTTGGTTTGACCTTTTCATGGTGCGCACCAATGCTATAACACGCAACGATGAGCATTCGACCCACCGTGACCGCCACTGCGGGCGTCAGCCACTGGAAGCTCTGCAGGCACGGACCAGATGAAGATAGTCAGTGCTTTCGTGACATTACCCAGAAGAATCACATCCAGAAGCAATATGCTCGATTTTTTCGAGTTTTTCTAAGAAGCAGGAGCTCATTTTGGGCACCTCGGCAACGCCCTGAGCTGTGTTGCCATCACTCACCTTCCATAGGCCAAATGGCAGGAATATGCTCCAGATGACTAGAAAGCGCGACGTGTGCCTGCACGACATGGGGAGCGTGTCCCTGACGCCAGTCTGCACCTTTAATTGTGCAGCGTTAAACGCTGCAAGAAGGCATCACGCAATCTGCCGGCATGGTCAGCATCGGCATACCGGCTACGGCCATATGCTGCTGCTGCAAGTACATCACGAAACCCTGACAAAGCATGATATTGCAGTGACTGAGCCTTTGCGTCAGCATCTTTCTGCTGGGCAACTCGCCTTGTGTAACTGGACGGGATCGGCTGGCGGTACAAACGCTCCATGCCACCCGTCATCTGCATCAACTCTGACACCTGCTTGTTGATCTGCATAGACTGCGGCAAGGCACACGGAACTGATTGGTTTCCCGAAAATACTCATTGCGCTGCAACGTTGTCCATTCCCTTGTGCATGAGGCTGAGCATACATGGGTTTCAGTTCCTTGTGCATGAGGCTCAGCACACATGGGTTTCAACCGGGAACCGCGCCATGCCACCAATGTAATCAGTGACAGGGGCATACATGCTGACGGGAGTCAGCAAGTCAGCATCAAAGTTGGCGTCACGCACACCAGTGGATCTGCCTGACAGCCTTCTGCTGGGCGGCACATTCCATGCAGCATAAGATATAAAGCTGCACCTTGTATGGGTGGCAGTCCAGGGCGTTGACGGCGTCTGACAGCGCCTGGCACACGGCATTGGGCCGGTGCTTGCAGTCGTGCAGGTATTGCAGCTCGTGCGGCAGCAGTACCCCCTGCAGCGACGGAAGGACCAAAGAAACTTGCGATCAATGTGCTGCACGGGTGCAACCAAGGATACTAAATTAAAAATAGTCTTTTATATATTAACTTGATATGCGGAGTGGCGGCTCGAGGTGCGTCCAAACAATCGCATGGCAAATCAGGCATGACGCATCAGCAGGCTTCACAAAAGCAATGCATGCAAGCTTCAGCAGAGGGCAACGTAGCATCTGCGCCACCCAAGCAGAGAAAGCACAGTATCTGAGAACAGATTGTCGAATGGTGAATCTGGTGGGTCAGGTTGCTGCGCACCCGCAGCTGCGCACTCAAGTCGGCCAGCTCGGTGACGTGCGCCTTCAGCACATAGGGCAGTGCAATGGTCCAGCGAGCAATCTGCAAGGCATTTCGCCCATCACAGGGTTGTCACTTGTGGCGAACACACATGGCCCCTCAAAATCAAGTTCTGGCAGTTGAACCCATGACGGTCGCACCATGTCGATGAGGTACCCATCCTCCAATCCTGCAAACGTCATTGTCTGCGAGAAACCAGAAGCTCTGAGCTGAACAGCATTCGAAGTCGTCGTTTCGACGGCAAAGGTTGCATGCGAGCCCACAAGGCACAATGAGACATGGGACACACACGGCGTAGTCATCATGCACACACCTGGCGCATGATGTCTCGCGACACCCGCACAACTGTGCCCCATTGGATCCGCGCCTCCCACCACCTGCCAGCCAGCCACTGTCAGTCCGGAGTGCCCATTGTCAATGCCAATATTTCAGAAAGTTATGAATTTGAAGGGTAGGCCCCCAAGGGACCTGACTAGCTGGCGAGCATGCAGCATTTAGGGTTTATTGGTGTTCAATGAGGCCAGCATGGCCCACCTGCCGTATGCGGAGTTGGTGCGGAAGATGAGCAGCAGCGACAGCACAAAGGACATCAGGCTGAATGGCGCCAGGAAGTTGCTGTCCGTGATGTCGGGCCACCCTGCACACTTGAAGGGAAAGTCCTTCTGTGGAGTGCCAGGCTGTCATTCAGATACAGCGCTTGGTGATTCAGTGGCGGTCATCTGTGATGTGGGTCACAGAAAGGCCTTCGGGATGTCACCTCTGGGCCGCAGGAAGGTGTGCCACAGCCCGGCGACGATGGAGATGAGCAGCACCACCAGCAGCGGCGGCCAGTAGTACAGCACAACCTGCAGGCTGCAGGCCACCGAGCAGCAAATGGTGAAGACGGGAGACAAACATATCTCCGCGGCAACTCTGCGGCAAGGGGCTGCGTGCTGCAGGGTATGGCAATGCAGCACATTTGTGCAAAGGCATTGCTGGCGATTGCAGTGCAAACCACTCACCAGATCCACAGGTTGGGACCGTGACGGCGCCAGGATTTGTGACGCTGCCACCCATCGTAGTCGAACACCTATGGGCGCACACCAATATTGCTGTTGTAACTCGCTGCAGCATGTCATCATCTTGACCTCGAACAGCATATTCGACACGCACCGCTAGCATGCGTGATGCTGACCAGCAGGACACAGCGTGGTCATGCCGTAGAGAAGAGATCAGACGGGCATGAGCACCTGGTCCTTGAAGATGCTCTGCGACTCAATGCAAGGACAGCAGGCGATGTGCGCGTCGCGGTACTTGCGCCCGGGCGCATGTGCGGACGACTGCTTGCTCGCCATCGCGGCTGCTGCAGGGCTGAGGTACCTGCATTGCAATCGATGCTGGCATCCGTGATCTCCTGGTAATGGTAGGTGAGCACAGCTCGGGCACATCGTGACATACTATTGTGCGGCCAACAAGGCCTTGCTTCACACGTCACAGACTTGTCAGTGCTGACCAGACATGTAGCAGGCGCACAAGATATTAAAAGGCTCACCCAGGCTTGCTGTGCCTGGAGTACTGCTGCTGCAGCTTGCTGGGCTTGATGCTGTGGCCGGCAGCGGCAGCGGCGGCGTCCTTGCAGGCACTGGCATGCCGTGCCGATTTGCCCGTGAAGCTGTGCGCGCTGTCCGTGATGTCCGTTGCGCTCTGGCGCTGCCCCCCCTGCTGCGGCGGCGTGCCGTTCTGGCCCCGCTGCTGCGGTTGAGGGTCGCCGTTGAGGCCATCATACGGTGCGCCTGCCGCCATGGCGGCAGCAGCAGATGAAGGCTATGTGGGCGCCCGCAGGCCTTAAGTGCCGTTTTCGGCACGTGCAGTATCTCTGCTTCAGTCCCTACGAGGCTGTCGGCTGCTCTGCTGTGGCAGATGATCGTCGAGCCGGGCACACAGGACCTGTAGTGATGCGCCCTCCTGAGGTCGCTTCCCGGCCGTTTGTTAATGGCGCGACTCAGATGGCATGTACTTCTACATGCATGTCGGCGCAACATTCTAGCGAACTCCGTGCCAGGACTGTCGTCGCCCGAGAATGCAGATCCACACACAGCAATGGCGTCGTACGAGATGCAGTACTGCCATGAAGGCCATCGGCTACTTCAGCAACTGCACGTGCTGTTGGCTCGTCGACAAACTGCCGATGGAGTTGGAAGTTTCGTCTCGTGGCCATCGCGGGTAAAGTCGCTATGGCTTGCGATTGCACCAGTGGATCTTCCAAGATTGCTGCGAAATTGCCCCTTGTACGGCTTCTACCTCTTTGCAGACACCGCCTGCTTGTAGCCTCCCTGTGTCAGCGATGCTAGAGGATGATTCCTGCTAGCGCGTGTTACCACTGACAGTTCGGTCATGCAAATCACGTGCACACGGGCTGCGGCGGGATGGCATGTGGTCGTGAACAGATAAAGGTAGCAGCAACTTAGTGAAAAGCGCGCAGTAGTTGACTGAGCTTGTGCGAGGCTTCACGCAGCTGTGCTGGTGGCATGCGCCATAACATTTTCTGCAAGCGCGCGGCGTGCCACCAGTTCCATAGCAGGCATGTGCGGGAAGTGCAGACTTACCACACTGCCCTCTATCTGCTGGGTAACACGCAGAGCTCGAATCAGTGATGTTGAGCCAGTGATGTTGAACCATGTCAACATTTTTGTCGATTGCTGCTTAGTCTGGCTGTCGACAGCCTTGAAGGATCTGCCTATGGCGATGCCGCACCGCCAGTGCAGTGCAATGGCGGCACCGCCACTGCAGTGCAATGGCGGCAACCAGCTCTGCTGACGATCGCCATCGACACCAATGCAAGCATGTGCGGGGACATCGGCTTCAATGGCAGTGATCCCAAAGCTGCAGCAATCTGCACGCCACCTCGACGCAACACGACACTTTCAGCGGCAGTCCTTTTTGGTTGTTTGCTTGTCAGTCGAATGTCATCCAGTGCTCCGAATAGCATCTTCACATCTGCAGGTGACATGACCAGATGCAGATCAGGAGCCAGCAGTTCGCATATAGATTTCCCCTCACATCTGCAGGTGACAGCACCAAATGCAGATCAGGAGCATACCCCTTAGCATGATTCATTATATATACAGTCAAGAATCAACTGCACCTGGAGGGGTGTGTTCACGTCGAAGGCATAATTGGCACTGAGTTGAGGAGTCTGTCCTCCGCGCAACCCTGCCGACGAAAGGCCGCTCTCCAGCATGCCCTGCAATGTTGCGAGTCAGTTTTGTTTACACAGTCTGAAGCAGGGCAGCTGCTTCGAGTTTGACGAGGCAGCGCAACAGTTGCGGCGATGCTATGTCTGTGCAGTAGATCTGCCACGTAGTTCAAGGGCCTGGGAGATGCTGCATGCGCATTGCGATGACAGAATCTGGAGTTGATTGGTGAATGTAGCGACGGTGAATGTAGCGACGCAGCATGCTCACCATGACCTTGGATCCACCGGAGAAGCCGGCAAGCATCTTGCTCACCCCCAGGCTGTCCAGCATGCCGCCCATGCCTGCGGTGACATAATCGCAATGCGTTTGGAGGCTGAGGCAATGCCGACCTGTGTTCAACAGTGCCACGCCAGCCAGGGTTCACCAGCAACTGTGCAAGCCCGCCTTCTCGTCACGTGGAAGCACAACGCAGGGCATATGTGAGCTGCACGGCAACTGAATCAGGTGTGCAGGTAGGGGAGAAACTTACTGGAGCCGCCACCCATGGAGTGCAGGACCTTGTCCATTTGCAGGAGCAGTGTGCCATACGTGATCTGCACACCGCCGAACACGTGGCATCAGCTCATGGGTGTTTGTGGCCGTGATCTATTGATGTACGATTGCAAACACAGTCTGTACTGGCAGGGTCATTGAAGGTATGACAGGGCAGTGGCAGCAATTTTCACCCTTGTGCCATGCTGCTCGATGGCCTGGATGAACGCGAAGGTTGCTGCGCCCGTCGATGTGCCGCCTGCACAGGATTGAGGAAAACCAGCCTCGATGTGCACGGTGTGCAGCGGCCCGGAACCATGCATTGTGTGCAGCGGCCCGGTCCCGTGTGTCTCATGCTGCAGAGTGCGTCCCATCAGGTGCACCGCAGCGCATTGCATCAAGCAGCGGAACAGCGTGCGCCTCTGGACTCACCTGAGAGCGCGCTGGTGTCCGCGGCGGTCTCCTTGTCGCCGGCGGCCGCGATCTGGATGGCCAGGCCGCCGGCGGTGCCCTTGTGGGAGCGCTGCCGGCCCTCAATGTACTCCGACTTCCACGTCGGCACCCCGCCCTTGACCTGCGGCACGGCGCAGAGTACCAATGTACGAACTGCAACAATCTCTTTGTCGCCGGCGGATTTGTCGCCGGCGGAATGATCTGGATGGCCAGGCCGCCGGCGGTGCCCTTGTGGGAGCGCTGCCGGCCCTCAATGTACACCGACTTCCACGTTGGCACCCCGCCCTTGACCTGTGGCAAGGCGCAGAGTTCCAATGTACGAACTGCGGCAATCTCTTTGTCGCCGGCGGAATGATCTGGATGGCCAGGCCGCCGGCGGTGCCCTCGTGGGAGCGCCGCCGGCCCTCGATATACCCCGACTTCCACATCAGGACACCGCCCTTGACCTGCGAGATGTGATGTGCATTGGCTATCACAGCTGATGGCAGCAGCCTCGATGTGCTCCAACTGCCACGTCGGAACCCCGCCCTTGACCTGCAAGATGTGATGATGTGCAGCGGGTGTCACAGCTGGTGGCAGCAGCCGTGCCCTTGTGGGAGCGCTGCCGCCCCTCAATTCACTCCGACTGCCGCATCAACACTCCACCCTGGACCTGCGAAATGTGATGTGCAGCGGGTAATGCAGCTGATGGCAGCAGCAGTGGCCTTGTGGGAGCGCTGCCGCCCCTCGATGTCGGCACCCACGCCCTTGACCTGCGACAAGACAAAACTTTTGTGAAGTGCAGCGGGTATCAAAGCTGATGACATAAGCCGCGCCCTTGTGGGACATTGCCGGGCCCCGGTGTACTCCGACTTCTATGCCGGGACGCCGCCCTTGACCTGCAAGACGTGGTGTGCAGCGGGTACTACAGCTGATGAAAGCAGCCTCGATGTAGTCCGACTTCTGCATCGGTACCCCGCCCTTGGCCTGCAAGAAGGTGGTGTGCAGCGGGTGATGCAGCTGATGACAGCAGCCGCGCCCTTGTGGCAGCGCTGCCGCCCCTCGATGTACTCCGACCTCCATGTTGGAAAATCCGCCCTTGACCTGCAAGATGTGATGTGCATTGGCTATCACAGCTGATGGCAGCAGCCTCGATGTGCTCCAACTGCCACGTCGGAACCCCGCCCTTGACCTGCAAGAAGATGGTGCGCAGCGGGTATCTTAGCTGACAGCCCAGTGGACCGTAGCTTGTGATTTGCTGATTTTTTTCCCCACGTGAGGGCGGCCTGGCAGGTCAGAAGCCAGGTCAGATGCCTGCCAAGTCCAAAGTCCTTCCGTCTTATGGAGCAGGGAAAAGGTATCCAGCCCAGGGCGTCGTGGGCACGCCCTGAACATGGTTCCACGCCGTAGATTCCAGACGCAGTCACCGTGAGCAGAGTGCAGCGACGCACCCTGCAGGGGCTGACAAGGCCGGCGCAGAGCCGGAGTGGTGCACAGCCGCACTTCGAGTGAAACCAGCCCTGCGTTACGACAACTTGGCAGGGAGGTGAAACCCACTTTGCAGCGGAAAGGCAGGTCCGGGGCAAAGCCCGAGTGGCAGGCGTCGATGGGACCACACGCTCGCACTGCCATGCCGAGCAGCCTTTCCAGGGTAGTGTTGTCTCTTCGGGGATGGACAGGAAACCCTAAACCCTAAGGCCGCTCGCCTTGCAGCGGAAGGGCAGGTCCAGGGCGGAGCCCGAGTGGCAGGCGTCGATGACCACACACGCTTGCATTGCCATGCTGAGCAGCCTTCCCAGGATAGCATTGTCTCTTCGGTGTTGGTAGGGTTTCGAACTAGAATTTAGGGTTTGGAACAGGCCGCTCACCTTGCAGCGGAAGGGCAGGTCCAGGGCGGAGCCCGAGTGGCAGGCGTCGATGACCGCGTGCAGCCGTACCCCGTGCCGCAGCGGGTTCACCAGCCGCTGGCACAGCTCGTTGTCGTCTGCGGGGGTGTAGACATCAATAACTTACAGTAGCGTCGCAAAACTGACTCTGCTGCCACGTAATGATGGTTTTGCGGCCGCGCTCCTATGCCGCAACGGGTCCACCAGCCGCTGGCACAGCGCCTCGTCGTCTGCGAGGGCGCACACACGGACATCTCATGATGGCGTTGTCAGGATGACCGCCCTGCCATCTTGCTGTGTCACCGCCGTGCAGCCGCACCCCATGCCGCAGCAGGTCCACCAGCCGCTGACGCAGCTCGTTGTCACCTGCAAGACTGCACGCACTGACGGCTCGAATTTGCGCTGTGAGGCTGGTTTCGACGCGGGTCAAGGGCGGCGTGCGACACAGCAGGCCCACCAGCATGGCCCGCCGCTGTCACTATTTAGGGTTTTCAGCAAGGGCGTGCATGCAGAAACTCCAGGACAGCCCGATTTGTCTCTGAGTCGATGCTGTGAGGATGTGCCGTGCCCGGCATGCCGCGCCGGCCGCTGGCAGTAGCCCTGTCCATGCAAATCTGTTGGCTGGGCAACACCCCACACATCCGCAGCTGCCAACAGCTACTGGAGGCGCGCTGGGGCTGTGCGCGCAGGACAACATGAATGTTTCCCCTGCCTTGCCTGCTTGCAGCTGGCATTTACTCTACAGCACTGCGCACACTCAGTGATGATACCAAAGCCCCAAGCAAACTCACTGATCTGGCCGGCGCGCTTGAAGTCGCAGGGCAGGATGGTGTCGTTGTAGCCGCTGGTCTCCTCCCCCGTGGCATCCGGCTCCTGGGACCCGTGCCCTATGAACGCACATGTCACCTCGGCATCGCACTTGTTTACACCTGAAGATGTCACTGCAGCCGCTGGTCTCGTTCCCCGTGGCACCCGGCTCCTGCGACCCGTGCCCTGGGTGCCGCACACTTCATGTCAGCGCTGCCGTCGCTGAAAGCGGAAGGAACTGCTCAACCTGCAGCCGTGCCATGCTCACAGGGTGAACTCAGGCGTGTGTCAGAACATACAGGGTGGCCTGTCCAGTAGAGGATGGGTTTTCAAGCTTGTTCCGCCCAATGCGACTTGCTGACATGCCAGGAACTGTTCTGAGTTACATTGATGGAAATGTGCACATGTCCAAAACCGCTCATGCCATATGCTTGCAAACCATGTGCTCATGCGGCAATGCGGACCCACCGGAGAAGTGGAAGAACAGGTCGTCGCCCGGCTGCTGGTTGTCGGTGAGCCACGCGATGTTGAGGCAGATGTTGTGGCGCGTCGGCCAGCACGCCGGGTTTGGGTGGTCGTCCACCAGCAGCCTGATGTCGTTCTCCTGTCGCCACAGAAACAGTGTGCTCAGCTCCGACCTCAGCTTCGGACTCGGCTTCAGGCGCAGGGCGCTCACGACTTTGCGTTGCAGGCACTCCTATGCAGGATGTTATCAGTGCATAAACAGGCAACATGTGTCCTGTCACAGACGTCCCGCATTGACATGTGGCACAGCAACTGCAGCACGCGGGAGTGAAAGGCAGGAAGACATTGTGCTGCAGGTCACCTGGAAGCCGAACTTGGTCGTCAGCAGGTATTTCATACATTTTGTGTCGTTGATGCAGCCTGCAACACACAGCATTGGGACGTCAAACCTGGTGCCAGGGAATGGAAGTTAGCTGATGACACGTGCGCACTGGCTGCACCGTAGCCACCTCCTGTCAACCTTGCTCGGGGGTGCCTGAAACACTGGCACTGCACACACTCCGGCCCATCAACAGGGCAGACGCGGTGCCGCCCACCCACCGTTGAGCTGCGCGGAGCTGCCCCTGTAGTTGCAGCCGCACAGCACGGCGCGCTTGCGGCCGGACAGCGTGCCCTGGCCCTGCGGCCCCGGCGCCGCCGGCTGCTGCATGCCGCCGGCGTACGGCATCACTGCAGTCGCAAACTGGTCGGTGGTCATGTGATCGTTTGACATCAGCGGCAGATTCGTCTTGACCGGACAGCGAGCCCTGGTCCGGCGGTCCCGGCGCCGCCAGCTGCTGCAGGCCCCTGGCGTAAGGCATCACTGCAGTGTCAGAACACCAGAGTATGACACCATCAAAAAACTCGATCAGCATATTGTGGCTCAGCCTGCTGAAGACACTCCTTGTTCCTGCGGGCCCGGCGTTTTAGCCGGCTGCGTGGCCCCGGCGTATGGCATCACTGCATGTCAACATCAACGGTGAGCCATCTACAGTCAAAAAGTGGCTAGAGTTGTTCGCAGCCCAGGGGGCGAACTCTGGCCCTGCGGCCCCAGTGCCCCCGGCTGCTGCATGCCCCTGACGTTGCAGATGACACTTCAACAACTTGTCAGCAACTTAACAGCAATTTCGGGATCGGCCTGCTGAGAGGATTCTCTGGCCCTGCAGCGCCGATGCTGGCGGCTGCTGCACGGCCCCGGCGTATGACATTACGGTAGTATGCACACTGTTCAGTGATAAGTCATCAAGATTGGCGCAGCAGCAACAGTGATTGTTGGCCGTTCAGGCACCCCCTGACCCAGGGTGGCGGCGTCGCCAGCTGCTGCAGGCCGGCAGCACGCGTCATGACTGCAATTTTTTCAAGGTCGAGTCAGATGCAGTGCACATGTCTGCAGTAAAGCTGCTGTCGATAGGAAGCAATCGCTTGCGACTGCTGAGGGCAGATTAAGGACGCATGCCCTCCCTAACCCACAGGGGTTACACATGGTTACACAGGGTTACACATTCAACATTGAAATCGCAAAGTGTCTCTCACCTGGGTGTGGGCCTGGGCCATCAAACATCGGCACATATGGCCGGCTGGCATATGGCAGAGCTGGATCGGCTGTGGATTCAGGATATCAAATCCGATCATCTGCGTGATAGTATTGCAGTGGCATCTCAGCATTTGTCACCTGGGTGCGGGCCAGGGCCATTGGACATGGGCACATTGGGCCGGCTGGCATACGGCGGCGCCTGCCCGACCGCCGGCGCTGCGGGCCCGAAGGGCGGCGGCCCATTGCCGAAAGGCGGCGGCCCGTCGTTGCCGAAAGGAGGCCCGCTGCTCTGCGGGCCGCCATACGGCTGGCCCTGCTGGTACGGCGGCTGCTGCTGCTGATACGGCGGAGCCTGCTGCTGGAACGGCGACTGCTGCTGGTATTGCGGCGGCGCAGACCCATACTGTGGGGCGCTGAATTGACCGCCGCCGCCGCCGCCATTGTACTGCGCCGCCGCGCTGTACTGGCTGGCCGAGTCGTACTGCGTGCCGCCATTGTAGGGCGGCACGCTGAAGGCCGGGTCGCCGTCGAACTTCGAGGCGCTGCCGCCGCTGTACTGGGGTGCCATTGGGTATGACTGCTGTTGAGGGGCGCCGTAGTTCTGCTGCATCGGCGGCGCGCCATAGCCACCGCCGCCGCCGCCGCCGCCGCTGTATGCGGGGTCGCCATCGAACTTGGATCCGCCGCCGCTACTGCCACCTGCGAGCAGTCGTGCGGTAACAGGTGTGAGCTGATCTTGATCTGTGTGCTGCTGTGCGCCGCAGCACCATCAATGCTCTTTACAGGCTGTTTCGCCGCAGTGAGGCATGCTCACCGTACGCTGGCTGTCCGTATGGGTTGCCGCCTGACCACGACATGCTGCTGAGCGTATAAGAGCCGCTGCCCTGGTGTTCTGTGTGTCAGGCGCCCAATGTGCGGCGCAAACCCAAGCTGGCAGCGAGCCTCAGGTGCTCCTCACCACCACCTGCAGGACAAGGAGACGCTGACGACGACACTCACGAAACTAGATACATGCTATCTGATTCATGCAGCAGTGAAGCACTTTTGCTGGCAAATCTCTAGCCAAACTTCTCTGGTCCTCGTCATCGTCACAAAGTATGGACAACACCACTCAAAGGTGAGCATTCGCACCTGAATGTGCTCTACTGCATGACATGAGACCGATGAATTCAGCCAACCAGAGGCTTCTGCACGTTTGGCGCACAGATGTTGATCACCTAAACACCGATGGTCATGCACCTTGCCCAGAAGAGCCCAGAGCGTCGGGACAAGTGCCACAAGAACAGCTCTTGAATGCAGGGCCGCGTGTGCATCGCAGTGCTGTGAAATATGGTGTGAAAGTGAGATGTGAGAAGCCACGTGCATTGCCAGGTGGCAGCAGGGGAAGGCCTTTGGCCACTCTGCCAGGCAGCACAGTGCACATAGATGGTGAATGGGCAGCCGGTGTGCCGTTGCCATGCTTCCTGCGCATGACAGATCCCGTTGGACAGTCCACCCTATGGTCAGTAGTGTGCTGCAAGCCGATACTATGCAACGCCCGCTTGTAGCGCCAGGTCGCATTCCGCTGGGCAGCAACTCAATGACAACTTGTGTTCCAATGTGACATGCTCTGTGCTCACTACGGTCGAAAATTATGTCCTGAATGTGCAGTCGTGCTTCTATTTGAACAGCTCTGGCTGCCAGCCGGCGGACTTGTGTGCGGCAGCCTCCGCACGTCCGCCCAGGCAACTGCAACGTGCTGGAGCCCTTGGTTATGCTGCTCGGCTGCTCATCATGGATGGACCAGCTGCAACGTCTGATCGGCGGTTGCTGCAGAGGTAGGTGCCATTGTGCGGCGGCTGGTCAGGCGCGGCAGGAGACATCGCTGGAGGCGTCAAACCGCGGCATGTCCCGCCCTTCTGGACTCTCCGCAAACTGCAGCAGGACAATGTGCGCATCAAGAGCGAGCTGCACCCAGAAGGTCTTGACAGCCTGGTCCGATCATGTCGCCATGGAACGTGATCAGGCAGAAGCTGCAAGCCATAAATGCGCAGAGGGACATGCTGCAATCCACATCCATTCCTGTTCTATGCAAATGGCGCGGGAGGGGCGGAGGTCAGTCACCTGATTGTCGTGCAGGAACGCCCGGATGCGTGTCGCAATGGCGCGGCTGTCCGGATCGTTGCCCTGCATAACAAACAGAGTGGTCGTACTTCGGCATCCTGACAATGAGTACTCGGCAAGTATCGCGTGCCGGGCTCACACTTTTGGTAGCCTAATTAAATTTCACTTTGTGAAATTTCATCATACCTGTTATAAAAAATACTTGGGCCTTGTGTGTCTTTGACAACATGTCGGTCGGGGGCCAACCCTGAAGCACATCGGGCTTGCAACACACGAGCTTACATGTCAGATGAGCAGACCCCACATGCGCTGAACCCTGGAGCACCTGCTGCAGCGCCGCCAGGAAGGACTGGTCCACCAGGTGCAGCAGCTTGACGAACTGGCCGCGGTAGGCGCGCCACAGCGCAAAGCCCGCCACCCGCAGGAACGCCTCCAGCGCCGTCGCCGTCAGCCGCGTGGCCGGCAAATGGTTCAGCAGCCTGCAGTTAAATGCAGACATTGATATCATCAAGCTTGACATGTTGAGATGTAAGGCTTCAGAATATGGTTGTGCCACAGCGCGAAGCCCGCCACCCGCAGAAATGCATCTGGTGCCGTCGCCGTCAGCCGCGTGGCCGGTAGCTGGTCCAGCAGCCTGCGATTGACAGCGGCCACCCTTCACCGCGACCGACTCATGAGCTTGGGACAATGACGATTTGCAAATGGATAACGTGCCACACAGCGCGGGGCCCGTCACCCGCAGGAAGGCATCCGGCGCCGACGCCGGCAGCCGCATGCACGACATGTGCTTCAGCAGCCTGCATTTCAGCTATCACTGCGACGCACCTGAGTAACAAAATTGCTCGGCTACTCACAAACACAGCATCACTGGCGTACAGTCAGGGATACAGTCAGGGACTGCAGACAGCGCCTCACAGTTGCAGCACAGCATCAGTGTGAGAAGTGGCGGTGTGGACGTCCTCCAGCATGCTGGTAACCATCTGTGCGCTGACAAATACCGCACCTTGCCAAGAAGGCCCAGGCGTGCGGTAGACCGTGCGGGTTGCCGGGGTTGGCACTCTGCGTGATGCCCGCATACAGCCGCACATAGCCCTGCAGACACAGCATGGCGACATCACGACACGCTGGTGCCCGAGTCTAAGCCTCCCTGCATCGGATTGTCGCCGCCCTAGTTCAGAGACCAGCCAATACACTGAGCATTGCATTGACGCCATTGTTCCAGGCAGTTCAAATTGCAATCAGGAAACTCTCACAAAGACACGATTCAAGCTTCAACAAACACCTGGACACGCGCCAGGAAGTCGTCGGTGGACTCGAGCTGCGGTTGCGACGCGCCGCCCATGGGGTCCTCGGCGCCAACCTTTTCCTTTTCCCGGTATCCCAGCGCCCGCAGCCGCTGCTCCGCCGGCACGGATGTGCCCTTGGGGTACACCCGCAGCGCCGGCACCGCCAGCTGGCACGCCTGCATCATCAGGAATACTGCATTTATGTTGGCTCGGGCTCTCCTGCTGTGAGTACAGCATCCCTTGATGTCCATTGCTGATTCAAAAATTTGAGTAGTGCTACAAGCAGTACCATCATTGCCTTTGGGTATCACCGCAGCGCCGGCGTCGATTGGGTTTTCCTGCACCTCTCTGCCTGCCGAATGGAACACATGGGTGGAAACAGGGCGACAGCACTGTCGACAGACGCACCCGGTGCAGCTGCTGCGAGCAGCTGCGGCACGGAGTCCGAACTCCATGCATGATGAAACGGCAAAACAGGAATTAGTTTTTCCTGTGCAGAGTGTGCGCCGTTGGTGTGTGAAAAGTGGGCCAGCTGCAAATGCAGCTGAAGCACATTCTGGCACTACGAGCTCGTACTCGTACTCTGTCGGAAATTGCCCTCAAGACCTGGTTCGTCAGCAGGTGCACCTGGTCGGTACTCTCCAATTCTTATAGAATTGGAAAATACATTTAGGCACACCATAGTGTCAACTATCAACACCTGGTGGAGGCGCGCGAGCAGCAGTGGCATGATGTCGGGGTGCGCCGCCGATGTGTGGCAAGTCAGCCTGCTGACTGCACCTCAGGCACATGCTGGCATCATTCTGTTATGTAGCTGCCCCGAAAAGTTGGCTCTCGTCAGCAGGCGCACCTGGTAGCCACTGACCGAGTCATCTACATTGAAATGCCATTTGACCTGTGTGTAGTCAAATGGTAGTGCTAACAACCAGCACCTGGTGAAGCCGTGCGAGCAGCAGCGGCATGAAGTCGGGGTGCGCCGCCGCCACCGCCACGGCGACCTCCGCCAGGGGGAACGCGAATGCGTGCAGCCGCAGCACCTGCGCGCACGCCACGTGATGATCTGCCAGGCAGCTGGAATGCAGTGCTGATCTGCTGCGGGCAGGCCTGCTGCCTGCACACGCGACGACTGCTCCACTCGGAATCCGACGATGCATTTCCGCTGTCGCCACCGTGGCAGAAAAAAAAAAGAAAATAAGAACAAAAATGCTCAAGTGTGCAGCCAGGCACCTGCGCACATGCGGTGCCCGCATGCATGTGCTAGCGCTGAATGCAGGAGATGCGCTGATTGATGGCCGACCCGCATCAGCAGCGTGCGGGGATGGCGTGCGCCGCGTGGCAGCTGCTGCTTTGCGAAGCCGCCTGACCATCGGATTTTGCACAGGCGACTTCGCACTCTCAAGCACAGCTTTGCAGGTGGCAACTCCTGTCTTGCGCGACATCACATCGGGAAGACACAGTAGATTCAGGTATGCCTCTCAGTCCAGGTGCGGAGAAATGTGGTGGTCTATGGTCTCTGTTGCAGGGGTGAACAGCTTTATTGTGGTCACATATCCCCGGCTTTGGCAACTGGCTAATACTGCAATGAAGACCAGGGGCTGACGATACTTTTTAATTAATTTATTACCTGGACCTCGCACTGGGCCACGATGCGGTTGGCCAGCACCATCGCGCTGTGCGCGCCGCCCGCGCTGCCGACGCCGCCCTGCTGCGCCAGGAACTGCTCCAGCGCCCGCGACTTCAGGCCCACCTGGGGCCCAAGTAGACAGATCGTAGCACCACGGCTGACATCTGTGACTCTTTGGAACAGTCAAAGCCGCCCGCGCTGCCGATGCCGCGCTGCTGCGCCAGGAACTGCGCCAGCGCCCGCGACTTCAGGCCCACCTGGAAGGATAGAATGTTCGGACGTTCATCAGTAGGCACAGTTATCGGCATTATGGCTTGTCACCACCGCTTCAAAGCCGCCCGCGCTGCCGACGCCGCCCTGCTGCGCCAGGAACTGCGCCAGCGCCCGCGACTTCAGGCCCACCTGGAACGCAGATGAAGAGCGGCACGATCACAGACCGGCACAGCAAGTGCTTTGTGGACTCGTCAGCATCCATGCAAAGCTGCCGCCCGCGCTGCCGACGCCGCCCTGCTGCGCCAGGAACTGCGCCATCCCCGCGACTTCAGGCCCGCCTGCAAATATGGATAAAAACGCTGAATGCGAGCAACACTCGGTCACTCTTGTAGCTCGTCAGCATGCCTGCGAACAGGACCAAAGCAATGCTGCTGCGCCAAGAACAACCAGGCATTTCATCTGGGGCCAATGACGAACGACAGCATGACTGGCCGGTGCTGTGACTCGTCGGCATGCCCGAAGAGCTGGCGGCAGAGCCCATGAAGCTGCCTTGCTGCGTCGGAATGCTGCACCAATATTTGTGGATTCTCAATCCGCCAGCACACCAGGAAAGGTCTGCTGGGAAGGTGTCTCGCTGGAGGGTCTGAGCATCATTTAAATGATAAATCATAACATCTCGAACCCTGTGTGGCCTATGCGTGCCAGCGCTCGTGGCGGCACCGGCAAGGCAGCAAAGTGTGCTGGGTCACGTGACTGTCTGAGGAATGAGCGACACGGGCGTCGCTGGGAGCCGCCGGTTCACCAACTCTGCAGGCAAGGCTGACATCTGCAAAAAATTAAAATAGCAAGGTGTCTAGCTTAGAAAGCTGGTCAATCAGACGGTTGAAACGGCGCTTGAAAATGCCATGTGAACTTTAGCACCTGCTCCTGCGTGGCGGCGATCTGCTGCACGTCGAGCGTGACCAGCTTGAACGATTGACGCATTTTTACAATGACGACGCGCAGGAGTTCAGCACCTGCTCCTGCGTGGCGGCGATCTGCTGCACGTTGAGCGTGACCAGCTTGTCGCCCTTGCGCCGCTGCGCGCCGCTCGCCGCGTCCTTCCGGTACGGCTCCGCCACCGCCTCTGCGGCCGCCCACCGCGCAGCACACTGCATGTCAACGAAACACAAGTGTGAGAGTGAGGCTACACCGCAAAACGAAACAGGAACGAAATCAATACGATTTGTCGCGGCGCGCTGCTCGTCACATCCTTCCGGTACGGCTCCGCGGCGGCCTCTGCGGCCGCCCACCGCGCAGCACACTGCATGTCAACGAAACACAAGTGTAAGAGTGAGGCTACACCGCAAAACGAATCAGGAACGGAAGAAATACGACCTGTCGCGGCGCGCCGCTCGCCGTGTCCTTTCGGTACGGCTCCGCCGCCGCCTCTGCGGCCGCCCGCAGCGCAGCGCACTGAAAACGGGAAAACGCTGGTGTGAATGTGAACAAAACACTGGTGTCATTGTGAGGTCGCACCGCGAATACACACATAGATGGAAAACGCTTCGTTGCCGAGTGCCGCTCGCCGCATCTTTCGATGTGGCTCGGCCGCCGTCTCTGCGGCCTAGCAGCACGCAGCGCACTGCTTCCACTTACTGACGCGGTGTATGTTGGATTGCGAAGGCAGCGACCGCTGCTTTGTGTCGCTCGCCGTACGTTTATATCGTGGTCATGGCTCCGCTGCCGACTCAACGACCGCTCCAGTACGCCGCGCACACTGCTCAAATCAGCATGCTGGCTCAACTGTCTGATCGTGCAGCTGCGGCAGACACTGCCTGCAGAATGCGGCATCCTCGTGTTGCTGCTGCAGGGTGTGCTCGCAGAACGTTGTCACATGCCGTGGTCACATGCCCAGGGGCACATCATGTCGCGATGTATAGTTGATTGCACTGATGCAATCGACGAGGCCAAGGACACTGCGCTGCCAGGCTCAATGCAGAATCCTGCCCTTTTCAATCAGAGTGAGTTGCAGACGTCGTACCTCCCGCTGCTGCGCCAGCGCGCTGGCGGCAGCCACCAGGCGGCCGCCGTCCGCCTCCCGGCCGGCGCCGGCGGCAGCGGCGGCAGGCAGGGCAGCTGGCGCCGCAGCCGCCGCCGCCGTGTTGGGCTGTGCTTGCTGCTGAGGGGCGGCGGCGGCAGCCTGCTGTGATGCATCCTGCGGCAGCAAATCTCGCAGTGAAGTAGGAGTGGTTTTTTTAGTGTCACAGGGCAGACTCAGCAAGGTGGGTGAACCCTAGGATGCTCTATCCCAATGCGCCCACTTCGGATTTGCGAGCCAGTGTAACCAATTCACACTCATTGCACACACGTTGCAGTTGCGGTGGCACCTGCTGCTGCTGCCGCTGCTGCTGCTGCGCCGCAGCTGCACCTTCCTGCTGCCGCCGCTCCGCTTCCTGCTTCTCTGCTGCCTGCTTCTCTGCTTCCTGCTGCTCGGCGGCCGCCCGCAACTCCAGTTGCCGCCGCTTCGCCGCCGTCCGCTCCGCCTCGGCGCGCGCCGCCGCCGCCGCCTGCTGCTCGACCTCAGCGACCGCCGCATGTCCTGCGCGGGCCTTGCTGGCGTGCTCGGCCTGCAGCAGGAACTCGAGATGCTTACGGGGTCAACACATAGTGTCCAGCCCTGATCCACCTCCACGACAGCCGCGTGCCCCGCGCGGGCCCTGCCGGCGTGCTCGGCCTGCGGCACAGATGCTCACAATGTGAGGGTCTCACAGTGCAAGGAACTCTTCCAGGGCGCTCGCGTGCTGCTTGTTGCCCCGCACCTGCTCTGGCCAGATGTCCCCAGATATGGCGGACTTCCTGCCTGCCACTGATCGAAGCATGGAACTTCAGGATTGATCTTCGTTTGACATTGATGATGAGCGGTCAACCAGCTGTGGACCGACAGCCTCTTTGAAGATATGTACTTTCTATGTCCATACCATCTTCGGTCGACACGGTCTATATTCACACTACATGTTTTCCCTACCTGCAGGCGCTCCAGCATTGCTGCGCGCTTTGCTGCGGCCTCAGCAGTCGCTTCGCCATCCGCGTGCGCAGCACTGGCCGCGCGCTCGTTCCTGACGAAATGCAGCAGCGGTAAACATGACATGCAGGTCGTCACAGGCGTATCCATTGAGGACACAAGAAGGCTGGCCGTGTGACGTCATGACAACAGTGCGGCCGACCATCAAGCTGCCAGGATTCGAAGGAAGCAAACGTAGACTTCAGGGCTCAAACAGCAGACGAATGACACCTGGAAGCGAGGAGCTCGTCCAGAGCGGCGCCCTCAGCCGCATCGATGCGGGCCAGCGCCGCTTCCAGCGCTTCCACCTTCCGCTCGGAGCGCAGCTGCAGGCACCACACAAATGATCAGTCCTTGGGCAGTGTGCACTATTAGAGATGACACAGCCTGCATGGCAGTCTTCCACACCGTAGCTGCCAGACAGACTCTGCCTGCATGTCCAGACTCGCAACCATGCTGACAAGTACGAAGATGCTGACACAGTGAGCCCCACCTGCAGCGCGTAGCGGAACTCGCAAGCGATGTCGGATGCGCCCGGCCCCGCCGTTTTCATCCGCCCCCTGCCGCCGCTGCTGCCGGGCGCTGCTGTGGAGGCGGCCCGCGACCCGCGCCGCCTGAAAGGCGTGCTGCTTGGGCACCTTGACGCCCTGCTGCTGGCACGCTGCCGATGGCCTGTCGGTGCACCAACAAATGATTGATCACCTGAATAATCAAGCTGACTCTGCAAATGGGACTCATGAACTCATGGTGAACTCATGAACATGGACTCATGATGGCGATTCCACTGGTCAGGTGAGGCTGCCCTCTGGGTTGCCTGGCGTGCCGCAGCAAGGGTTACATTTGCTGGGATGTGCACACTCCACCACTGAACCTGCTGGATAGCCTGCTTGACAAGAGCCCCACCGTCGTCAGACTCTCCACTGCTGCTGTCGTCATCCGTCAGACCCGACGGAGCGCTGAGGGCGAACGATGGAGCATCCGGCTCCGAGGCGCTGTCGTCCTCGCTGTACCCTGCATGTTTCCGCACGGAACCATGCTGGGCTTGGAGCGGAAACCAGCCTGGCGATTTACAGCTCAGCACAAAGATTGGCAATTGCTGTGCACTGTCACCAGCCATCGAGAAACGCTGCGGCGTGACCTTGACCCAGTGTGCTGGAGCTCAAGGCAAAGGAAAAATAGAAACCCTAAGAACTCACCGGAGGGTGCACGCAGCACGGAGGCGCTGCGAGCGCGCCCACCGCCATGCCGCCCGTCGGCAGCGGCTGGGGCGGTTTCCTGCACGATGCTCATGCTGACGGCCGAGGAATCGCGCCGACGCAGCGCCGGCGGCGCTGCCCCAGGGCCGCCTCCGGAGAAGCGCCGCAGGGGCGACGGCGAGCGGGCGCCGCCGCCGGCCATGCGGTAGCCGCCACCAAATGTGCTGCCGGGGACTGCGGGTGGCACCTGCGTTGCGCACGTGTTTTGCTACTCACGTGCATCAGACTTGCTGTCGACAGCACAGGCTGCAAGCGAAGACAAAATACACAGCATGCTCTGCATCAGCTGATCAGCAAGTGTGAAAGTGGATCCCTCACGGAGCGTTTGCAGCTCAGGGGTAGCTGTGCGACTCGTTTGTACACAGCCCTCAGCAAGACAGGTGGCACAGGTAGGGCATTGTGCTGAACAGACGCACCTGGTCCAGGCTCATGGAGGCCGCGCCCCGGAACGGCGACCGGCGGGCGGCGGCCGCCAGGTGCCCCTCGTGAGGCAGCGGACCGACTTCTGACACCGCATCCGGCGACGGGCTGCCGTCGGAGCTGCCACCGAACGAGGCGCTGCGGCTGCCCAGCCGCGGCTCGGGGCTGGGGGACTGCCCTGCGCCGTCTGCGCCGGTATCATTGCCCGAAGAGCCGTTGCCGCTGCCGCCGAATGCGGCGCCGCCACTGCTGTGCGGCTGAGGACTGGCGTCGCGCGCTGCGGGAGGCAGCTGCTCGTGTCCGCGGCTGCGGCGCAGCCATGGAGTCGCTGCGCCCGAGTGTGCCGCCCGCAGCGGCATTTGCGCGGCACTGGGCGGTGTGTCGCTGTGTGTTTGCTCGAAGATGCTCTCCAGACGCATGACGGGCGTCTGCAGCGGCGGCTCGTCCCGGTGGCCATCATGCCGGCTCGGGCTCATGACCAGCGCGCTGGCCATTCTGTCCTACTGCCACCCTGCTGTGCCTGCTGTGAATGAATCTGGGACGGTCTGCACAAGCCTAAGCAGGACGTCCCGATCGTCAGATTTTCAGAGAATCTCAAGAGCCTACAGCAAGTGTGTGTCGAACGCAAGCGAGGTACTTCGGCCCAAGACCATTCCGCAGGAAAAGTATCAAACCAGCGCCAGCTGGAGGCACGTGAGCATCAGGGTTTCCCTCCCAGCATCCATCAGCGATCATCGCGTGGGTCCTCGCTCACGGCTGGTGACTGTACCCAACGATGCAGGAAGAGTTATACGATGAACTTTCATGTCTATGTCGTCTTGATGCAGCATCAGGGCAGCTTTGGAGGCTGTATTGCGCGACTAGGCTGAGTCATTCCTCGCTCTCACGTGGTGGATCTGTTTACGAGCCTCACAGTAGAGCAAGCTACTCTGAACTTCAGCAGCGTCCGCGGCCAAAGTTCATTTGCACAAGTTGCATCAACCGCTTGCATACAATAACAGCGAGGCCCTTGCGCTGCTGTCTGTGATCAACACCGATGTGTTGGTCTGGGCCCGCCTGGTTCTAGTGAAGCCAAGGGACGCTTTTGTGCGGAGGAAGCCCCAGTGGCGTAGGCCGCCGTCCTGGGTCTTTTATGGCATCCGCAGCCGGCAGCGACCAACAAGCGATGCAGTTGGCGGATGAGCAGATGCACTTGACGCGCTTGCAGCAACAGGGGCCTCAGGCAGTGCCCAGCCACGGCCACCAGCAGCCTGCATACAGCGCTGCGGAGATGGGACCTCCACCTCCCCGGACCCCGCAGACGCTGCCCGCCACCGGGCAACCGCTCGGTCAGACGCAGCAGCAGTGGCAGGCGGGTGCACAGTCACAAGATGGCAACCATCTGCAGCAGTATCCGCCACAGTGAGCGCCCTCGCAGGCTGCGTCTGATATTTTAGCGCTTCAATTTGCAACCTGGACACCATGCTGACGTGCTTGCAATTCTCCGCGTTCCCAGACGCCAGCCATCGATGTCGGTGTTTGCTGCCGATGTATTGCTGAACCTGGCACAGCGACACAGGCAGCCTGCACAGGCGACAGCCGTCCCATTGCGCTTGCCAAGCTGCATGGTGATCTGTTCGCAGTGCACCGCTTTGTTTTGGTTCGTCTACTGATGGACTATGGCGCAGCAACCCGCTGCCGCCAGTCTGTATTGCAGAGTTTCACGGCACTGCCAGCTTGCAAATTGACAGGCCAACAAAGCTGTGCTGGGCGCCTTAACTTGACACTGGAATGACGGGCAACTTTGCCTCACACGCATTGCTGAGGCGGGCGCCAAAGACACGCCGGCGGCAGATGCGCACGTGAACCTTTTGCTCCTTGCGCACACACCGTTCCACTGGCTGCTATTCCGGCTGCAGGTCGGCGTCCATGGCCGCCCCGCAGCCGTGGCCGGGTGCCGCACTCAGCGTCGCGGAGAGTCGGGGGCAGGCGGGCGCGGCGGAACTTGCTGAAATGGCCCGCCTAGCAGCCAAGGAGCCCCTCAGAAGTGCGGACTGCTTGCATACACACAGCTGCAGTGCCTAGTACACACTGCCTCCGTGCGCGCAGCTTCAGCGCCGCAATTGCAGCCCTCTCAGCGGGGCAGTGGTGGCAGTGCTGCTCAGCTCAGCTCATGGAACGAAATGCTGCCGCCAAGCCCTTGCCGACTCCACTGCAATGCCCTGTTTTGGGATGACCGAGTATGCATGATCCACACAGCACCAGCCAATCGACTGTCTGCATGCTGCAGACCACCCGCGCTACACAAAGCTGCGGGACCTGAACAGCGGGGGCTTTGGCTTCGTGCAGCTGTGTCGAGACGCCGCCTACGGCCGCCAGGTACCAGCCAATGCGCCCAGTGCTGCATGTGGTGTGGCCGCACAACTTACTGGAATTGCTCGCCTGGAACATCCCCATACTGCGTACTCAATGTGCAGGCAGGGATGGAATTGCACGTGGGTGAGCAGACAGTGGTTGGAGCTCATCCGGGGGATGAGACCGAGCATGTTTGCGCACACAGGTGGCCATCAAATTCGTAGAGCGGGGGGCGGGCATCACCAAGAACGTGGTGCGGGAGATTCTCAACCACCGGCTATGCTCGCTGCACCCGCACATCATTCAGGTGAGCCACTGCAGCCCATAGTCCTGACAGCTCCAAGCAGATGAGATTCTCATTTCTCAGCCGTGCCCGGTGCGCATCTTGCACACCTATGCACCCAACAGTGCGCCCCTGCCTGTCAGATAACCTGACGATGCAGGTGGTTGCCAGCCATCTCTGTTGGACACATCGCAAAGTTGAATTCACAGACGAAGGCGCAGTTGCTGTCTTCACTGACATCATTTGAGACAGCATGTTGCAGCTGCTTGCCGCTCTGGCGATAAGCTCAAAATGGCAGCACAAGAACATTATGGAAGGAGACACCGTGGGCGCCACCGATTCTTATTAATGCAAGCATGGCTCCCAGCACTGCAGCTACAGAACCTTCACACTGCTGGCTGCAGTTCTGGGAGGTGTTCCTGATGCGGCGCTACCTGGGCATCGCGATGGAGATGCTGCGCGCGGCGACATGTTGTCAACAGGCAATCTGGTGTCCAACAGTGCAATTTGGTGTCCAGCACTCGGCTATTTCATGTGGTGCGGCTGCAGTTCCGGGAGGTGTTTCTGACGCGGCAGTACCTGGGCATCGCGATGGGAGTGCGCCGCAGGCGGCAACATGTTACCACCAGATCATTCCAATTTTCAGCACCCAGACCTAGAATACTTTCGTCGAAAAATCCTAAATACGGTGTGGCTGCAGTTCCGGGAGGTGTTCCTGACGCGGCAGTACCTGGGCATCGCGATGGGAGTGCGCCGCAGGCGGCAACATGTTGTCAACAGTGCATTCCAGTTTTCAGCACCCAGACCTAGAATACTTTCGTCGAAAAAACCTGAACACGGTGTGGCTGCAGTTCCGGGAGGTGTTTCTGACGCGGCGGTACCTGGGCATCGCGATGGGAGTGCGCCGCAGGCGGCAAAATGTTACCACCAGATCATTCCAATTTTCAGCACCCAGACCTAGAATACTTTCGTCGAAAAATCCTAAATACGGTGTGGCTGCAGTTCCGGGAGGTGTTCCTGACGCGGCAGTACCTGGGCATCGCGATGGGAGTGCGCCGCAGGCGGCAACATGTTGTCAACAGTGCATTCCAGTTTTCAGCACCCAGACCTAGAATACTTTCGTCGAAAAAACCTGAACACGGTGTGGCTGCAGTTCCGGGAGGTGTTCCTGACGCGGCGGTACCTGGGCATCGCGATGGGAGTGCGCCGCAGGCGGCAACATGTTACCACCAGATCATTCCAGTTTTCAGCACCCAGACCTAGAAAACTTTCGTCGAAAAAACCTGAACACGGTGTGGCTGCAGTTCCGGGAGGTGTTCCTGACGCGGCGGTACCTGGGCATCGCGATGGAATACGCCGCGGGCGGCGACATGTTCGACTTCTTCGTGCGCAACAAGGCCTTCGTCAATGTCAAGGTCTGCGTCTGCCCCAGCTGCCGACTGCACCTGCTGGGCTTGCACGTCCCGTGTGTGCCCGACCTCGCGTTTCACATCAGTGCTGCGCGGCTGGCCTGGCTGCCGGCGCCCAACCCTGCGACGCTGAGCAGCACGCGCCGCAGTCTGCAGCTCCTCACGCCATCTCCATGCACGAAGCAGTCGTGTGCCGGATCCGCGTGTCCCTCTCCTACAGGGCTGGCAACGGAGCTCCGCGTGCTGTGCTTCTCACCAGCTCGTTGTGGGGCACGCGGTCTGCTGGCTTCAGTGTGGCACATGGGAAACCCTCGTCATGCCTGGTACAGGGCTTGGCAGAGGACCTGGCCCGCTGGTTCTTCCAGCAGCTGATCGTGGCGCTGGACTTCTGCCACAAGAAGGGCATCGCCAACCGCGACATCAAGCTGGAGGTGCCGCCTGCCGCCTCCTGCTAGACTTGCACAAACGCTGAAGCTTTTGAAACTTGCTTTGTGCACGCACCTATGTGTGCTTCTGTGTGGCTGTGCACAGAGCCTGTATGCACAGAGTTGCGTGAACAGCCGACCCACTTGCTAGTGAGCTGAGAGTCTTGCTGTTGCTGCACAGAACCAAGTAGCCGAATAGGCTCCCTCAACGAGCTAAGTATGCAAGTACATCTGAGCTTCTTGAGCTTGAGTCCTCTTTCATTTTTTTTTGCACAGAATGTGCTGCTGGACGGGACCCCGGAGCGGCCGCTGCTGAAGATCTGCGACTTCGGGTACTCCAAGAACGAGTACCTGGACTCGCGGCCCAAGTCGCTGTCCGGCACCCCCGACTACATCGCGCCCGAGGTGCCGCCCCACCTGCAGATGCTGGTGCAGGCTGTTGCGCCTGCGGATGGCGATGGAAACCCCTCTCTGGCAACAGCCCATCTGTCGTGGCAATCACGCCTGCATCTGAATTCGAAAGGTCAGCTGCGGGTCGTGGCTGTGGATTTTCGAACTTTGCGTATGTTTAGGGTTTAGCGTTTCTGCCCCGCAGGTGCTCAGCCACCCCTCGTATGACGGCAAGGTCGCGGACATCTGGTCGTGCGGCGTCATGCTGTATATCATGCTCACAGGTGCGGTGCATGTACAAGCAACCCTAATCCCGGAAACCCTAAAGCAACTGCGCATGTTCAGGCCTGACATGCGCCTGCCCTGCTCGCCTGCTTCCCGCAACCACCTGGTACCCGCCACAAAAGCGCCTCAGTGTGGGTCTGACACACATCAGACGCCGAAGACGCTGCACCGTCATGCCTTTGCTGAGAACAGAAGAACTCAGACACAACAAGGGGTGCGCAGGCGCGTTCCCCTTCTGGCGGCGCGGCGACGAGCGCGCCAACAGCATTGTGCGACTGCAGCAAATCTTCCCCCGCATCCTGGCGGCCGACTACAGCTCGCCGCCAGCCTCCCAGGTCTGTGGACGTGGTGTTTTCAAAGCTTTCGAAACTGGTCAAAGTGAAGCTGCAGTGACCACACTGTCGGCAGAGGCGCGAATTTGCCCATCTGGCGCCAAAAACAACCCGCTGTGCGACGCTGGCGGCGCTGTGGACTGCACACCTCCATTTGCCAACGGGCTGTTCGCCTCACCTCATGGGCGTCCCAGGATGTGGTCATCATCATGGTTGTGCCTGCAGGTGCCGCAGTTGCTCCTGACGCCAGGTTTGGCGGAATGTCCATCCACCATGCCCTTGTCATCTTGAACCTGAGGCGCACATGATTCCTGTCGCAGGAGTGCCTGCAGCTGCTGAAGGCGATGCTGACGCCCAACCCCGCGGAGCGCATCACCCTGGATGGCATCATGCAGCACCCCTGGTGCGCAACATGCATGAGATCTTGCAAGTTCAACTGCTGCAAAGTCTTCGTGGCACTCGCCGTCCTGCTGATGCTGTCAGCGTTCAGATGGACATTCGGTGATGCCGCTGCCTGCCCAGCAACTGGTGCGGCCTGTGCGCCCTGCCGCATGTTGATTGTCGTCAATTCTTGGCGACTTGTTGCAGGTTTGTAAAGGACCTGCCGCCGGGTTTCCACCGCATGAACGAGGACCTGGTCAATGCGCAGTTCCCGCCCGAGGTCCAGCCGGTGCAGGTGCGCTCAAGTCGCCTGCACCGACAGGGGCGATGACAATGTCGCAAATATATATTGCGAAGGTTTCAGGGTCTCACCCCTCTCTCACGACCGACAACCTGGCGGATGCACCGCCCCGCCCCCGCCCGATGAGCAGCCCATGCAGAGGCCCATCCTGAGTGTGGCTCCCTCAGCTGAGTCCTGCCGCTGTAGGTCAAGTCATGTCATTGTCGGCCAAACCACGTCATTGTCACGGCGAAAACAAGGATCTGGTCAGTGCGTACATCCACATGGGGTGGCATCAGTGCTCAGTGTTGCCCCCCCTTGCTGGACAACTGTGCGTACCAGTTCCTCCAGCTTTGCGTGGCACACATGCGATCCTGCTCGCTGAGGTGTGTGAAGCCACATCAATGTGCAGTCTGTGCAGCTGAGCACTGCACGCTAATTTCATGATCTGAGGCACAGCTGGTCTTCCTGGGCGGAGATTGAGCTTGTTGTCCTCACAACCTTTGCAGCATACCCATGTTCAGGTGCATAATTCACTGCAGAATGTCTCCGCCTCACATCCTGACGGCGTATGCCGGCATTCTGACTGCAGGACATCGTTCACATCCGCCAGGCCGCCTGCCCATCTCCCAGCATCTTTGCAGGGCCCGACTGTCAGCCTCCAGATGCTGACAGCGTGTGCCGGCATCCTGAGTGCAGGAGATCATGCACATCCTCCAGGCGGCCACCCGCCTGCCGGACGCCGCACCGCTGGCGTGACGATCGGCAATACTTCCGGCAGCGGCGGCTCTGGGGGACTCTGCGCTCAGGCAGCGGACTCGTCAGGCACCCACGAGACAGCAGCATAGCCCGCCAGCGGCTTGGCAGTGCGGCGGCAGGCCTGGGGTTGGTCTCAGGCCCAGCCGCAGCGGCGGCAGCGGGTGTTGTCGGCAGGGGAGGCGCCTCAGCATCGTGTGAAGCATGCGACAAGGGGTTCCTGGCGGGGCGGCGGGGCCTGTGCTGTTGTGACAGCACGAGCAGCGGGCAGTGGCAAGCTGAGGCAATGATTGCAGCTGCACAGACAGCAAAGGTTGTCCTAGGGGCGGCGGCAGCAACAGCCGCCAGCTGCTGCTGCGCTGGCGACGCCGCTGTGCTGGCGATGCCTGCAGACAGCGCAGGCGCCGGCGGCCAGGGGCCAAAAAGTCGTTCGAGCCTTAGAAAAAGTGCGTCTTCCATGTGGTGTTGGCCGCCGACGCCGCGCTGAAACCCTGGGGGGAAGGGGATACAGGTCGAAGCAGGGAGGAAGCAGGCAGGAAGCCGTTCCGGGCGGCAGCCCACTGCTGAGGTCCTGCACCTCGGCGATGTGCCGACAGCAGATCAGGCCCTGACGGGCCCAGACAAGTTCAACGTGTGATGTCGCTGGCAAGGCTTGCTGGGTGCGCATACGGCTGAGCTCAGGCGCATAGCATGCAGAGCAGCAAGTGGATCCCGTCGCCGAAGGACAGCTTTAGGGGTCATCTGCGGGACGCAATACTCACAAATTGGCAGCAGCACTTTGCGCCTCGAGGCGATACAACATGACAGAGATTCGGGTGACAGCATTCTACACTAAGCGAAGCATGTGCCCATGGTCGATTTGGGACATCGTCGCCACAGCATGTTTTCCTGACCGTGTCGCATGCATGTGGTAGACGATGGCAATTGAGTGGCGTTAGCGCACTCACCACGCCACTGTTTCAATGTATGTTTTGAGCAGCCTCTGTTGCCCGTTGGCTCGAGTGTGGTTTGAGGGTTTTTGCAGCATCGGTGGAAGACACTGTGCATGGTAGACGCCAAATTGCTTTGCAATACCAGTCAGAAGAGGCGGCACAATCATGTAATCGTAGTGACTTCCGAGAAATGCACATGTTCATGTTGGGTGCTGTTATTCGCAGCCATCAGGGTGTCATGGTATTGGCATTGCATGCCTCTTTGACCCTCACATTTCATACCGTATCTGCAGCGGACCTGTCATTGCGTGCAACCCACCGACAGATATGCACCCAACGTCCAATGCACTATGCAAAAGGTGACATGGAGCGTTGCACAAGACGCTGCTGCTTTTCTGCAGCCAGCATATGTACCGGCCCCACTGCGCTATCACGTTTGCTCACAACACTGCCGGCGCGAGGGCCTTACTACTCCACACCCGGGGCGGTGTTGTCCTCAGTTTTCTGCAGCGGATATACATAGGCTCAGCACTCGACATCAAAGCCCCACAGACTGCAGAACACGACCTAAGTCGATGACACACAACAACTTGTAGAGGGACTACGAGGAAGGACGATGCAAGAAGGTGTACCTGCTCAATGTGGGGCAAAAATTTGCTGCAGAGCAAGCATCCTTCGTTTGTGTCAGCCACACGCAGCATGTGCCTTTCATCAGCATGATCATCAGCTTTCATGGAAAAGTCGCCTGACTTCATGCAACGCAATTACAGGCTCACAAAACATAGAACGAAGGCTGACAACGCTGCCGTGTCAGAACACGCACCCGTTGAGCGAGATGACGACTCGCTTTTCGCCCTGCTTACCCTCGATGATGTTGAGGCTCGCAAACATGTCGATCGCGCTCATGATCCTGCATACATTAGCTAGAGATGTCGGCACTCGCCTCGCGCCTGGCCCTATAAGGGGCAATGTATATTCGCTGCAGTGCCCACAGTATCACTCATTACATGCGCCGCAACATCACACGCGTCTGCACAGGGTGCGGAGTCGCGGCGTGTATACTGCTGTAGGATGCAGCGCATGCTGGTGGGCAGGGCAGCAGCGCACCCGTCGCCGAGCTCCTCGTTCATCACGGCCTTGATGGCCTCCCCGTAGTGCAGCACCGCCTGCGGTCTTTGCAGAATGTCACTCGTCAGCCACATGCAAGCCGCACGGTGAGCAGGGTGGCAGGCCGCCGCCGCAGCAGGAGCAGGATATATTGCCGATGCCCATGCGCTGTCAAACTCGAGGCGAGCAGACCGCTGCATAAGATCTTTGCTTCGAGATGACCTAATCATGGCAGCAGAGCGCAGCCGGCACGCACCTCCTGGGTGCGGTAGATGTGGGGCTCCTGCACGATGGTCGGGTCATAGCTGCGCATCGGGCACTTACGCATCGCGGCCAGCTGCTCATCCGTCAACGCCGGCACCGCCTTCTTCAGCAGCGGCACAGCGCCCTCCTTTAGCTGCGCCTGTTTTGAGGTAGGCTAACACTCATCAGCATGTCGCTTCTGTATCTCGTGGCCAGCGGCTCGTCCGTGAGCGCTGGCACTGGCTTCTTCAGCAGCGGAGCTGCGCCCTCCTTCAGCTGTGCCTACAGGATTAGACCGATGCAGATGAGTTTGCTGGTCACGACGGTCTTTAAAAATCCTCATCGCGACCAGCAGCCCTTCCGCCAGCGCCGGCACCGCTTATTTATGCAGCGGCGCCGCGCCCTTCTTCGGCTGTTCCTGTGTGTGTGTGCAAGAGGCAAAATGTACCCAGGTCGCACCAAGGTTGTCAGCGGAAGTTGCTCATGCATCAGCGCCTTTTCTGGCACCGCGTCTTCAACCGGCGGGGACTGAAGAGGGTCCTGTTGCCGACAGGGGAATGCGGGAGCGACAGGAATGAACAGTGTGGGGCTGCAACAATGCCCTGGTGAACCAGATTCATGCGCTGGCAATCGCGGCCACCTTCAAACTCTTGGGACCATGCGCCAGCAAACTATCCAGGAAACACAGCTGCTCACACTCACGCACTCAGTCTGCTTTGGACGCTTTGAGGCACGGCAACAGTGAAATAGGTATCACCCATCCGCTCGTCTAGCGACAGCGCGCACCTGGTTGAAGAACAGCTGCGTGGTGTACAGGTTGGTGCGCCCGATCTCCTTGCTGATCTGGGTGAACGTCTTGCCGCTGGCCTCCTTGGCCGCCAGCAGCTGGCTGACCAGCTCCGCCTTGCCTGCTCATGGTTGAATGATGCGGCAAGATCATGCGGCACATAGTAGGTAGGCAGGCGGCCTTGCTGAACAGCAGTGCGTGATCAGCTGTTGCATATGCAAGCGATCGTCTACAGTGGATGGTCCTCATGGACAGCGGTAGATCCAGAGGCTGATTCGATGTGCATGCACGCTCACCAAAGCGTGGGATGACGCTTCTCAGACTTGCACTGGCCATGGTCAAAGTGCGCGAATTACATGTCCTTGATATGACCGCACTGGATTGACACAGTCGCTGGCGTGGAAGGAGTGCTTGAGAGCCGCTGCACCTCGACAGTCCTGACGTCAGATTGATAATGCCATGATCAGCGCAGCCGCGCGACATGGGCGATGCAGCCAGCATGATTTCGGATGATGATCAGAAACTTGCAGGGCAATGCACAAGCTGCACCTGAGGCGGCAGCGCGGTAGAAATTGTACCCCAAGGGCACCCACCCAGAAGCCCAAATTTTCTGGTGCACGTGACAATTACTCATGGACATGCACTGCACTGTGAAGCGCGCGCGCTGTATGTGGTCAACGGATCACACTGCGATACCGCGGAGCGCTGGACCAGGCCAGCAGTGCACACACGCACACGCACACTTGCAATCGAACCTCAATCAGGGGGCATGGCGCGCGTTGAGGGGCTGACAGGTACCCTACATAGACCACATCGCAGTCTACTTGATTGTACACTCTTCACAGTCCTCCTGCACTCTCTGCCGATCTTTCACCTACATCAACGCACGGTGGATGCGCGGCGCTGCCTCTTCGACCCCTTTGTTGCCGCCACCATGCCGCAATGCCATGCCAGCTAGAACCCGCTGCTTCCACTCTCACCCCTGGGTTGTCGATTTTGGCACCGCGTCAGCGTCTCTCTGAAGCTCAGCCCCTGCGGCCGGTCCTGTCCCACCTCTCTGCCGGCAGCCCCCGCGAAGGGAGCTATGAGCCCTATTGTTCTGGCTGCTCCATTGGCACAAAGATGCCGGCCACATGGCGGCCCTCCTGCGCCAGGATGTTGAATGTCGCGATGGCATTCACCTGCAGGCAACACGGTGACGATGTCGTGATGGCGCTGACCTGCATGCAGGGTTGCAGACTGCCATGCAGCGTCAGCAACCCATCACTGGCGCTAGACGGAGCCACTGCTGCCCCCCGCCCACTCCAGGCATTGCAGTGAAGCAGAACTCCATGAGAAAAAATGAAGCACTGGCAAGCCTCTCTCCACCTGCATCGACATGCTACTTCACCGGCAGGTTGTGCTGGTAACCTCCAAGCTCATGCCACTGAAGGCTAGTTAGAGCACAAGCTCTGGCAGTGGCGGGCTGTCGTATGTGGTTAAGTTTTGGGAGCGTACATCACCGCTGCTCACATTTGGCGCACCGTGTTTGACACCTCCAGCCCCACGCCGCTGGCCGCCATTTGTTGCGCAAGTTCCGGCGGCGGCGGCCGTATTGCATCTCCAGTACCGAACACGAGAACCTCTGCACGGCAGCAGCATTGTTCGTTCGGAAACTCTGGAACCGCAGGGTATGGGTGCTGCAATGCCCATCGTCAAGCTCTGGAGCCAATGCGCAGGGGCGCAGACACATTTCCTTGACAAGTCTCCAAAGCACAGAGTTCAGATTCGTGGATCTCACCTGGCAGAGGACTGAGTAAGGAGATGGCGGAGAAGTCCTGCGCCTCGGCGTCCCAGCTATAGAAGCCGTCGCGCAGCGCCAGTAGCCCACCCCGCAGCGTGACGTTATTCACGATGAAGCCATCCGCCGTGTACCTGGCGCATGACAGCGTGCATACGAACATCAGCTGCCGCATGCGTTGTGTCCTGCTGCACGGCAGTAGTGCATTGAAAGGCGGCCCACCCTGCAGCGTGACATCAGCCATGTTGACCCTGAACAACTGTGTACCGGCCGCATTGCGGGGGTCACGGTCTCGCGGGAAATTGCCCTATCTGCTCGTGCATGGCATTACAACAGCGGACCCTCGACATCCGCGCATCGGTGCTGTCCAATATGCGGTGCTGTTGGCGCGGGCAATGCCTTCATATGTCTAGGATGGCGAAGTTGTTACATGGCCGGCAAGTTAGTCGGCAGGTGGCGCACCCCTCGACATGGGTGAGGCCCGCCTCCGGGGCGAACAGCTCGTACTTGTCGGCCGCCGTCTCTGTCGCCAAATCCCTGGCGCCGTGTCGACCGCTGCGGAACACTGGCGCCACCGCCGCTGGTGTTGCTGCCGCCGCAGTTGCTGGTGCTGAAGCGCATGCTGCGGAGACGGCTGCAGGTGCAATGCAACGGTCTGAGTTGTCGGACGTTCAAAACGCAGTGTTTGTGACACTTTGCGCCGAGCCAGCAATTGCTGTAGGTGCATGCGCATGCTGCGCACCTGAAATTTGGCAGAGCCCTTGACTGTACGCCGACGAGGCCACTGCTGCAGCTGTGCAGGGCGGCCACCTGGACAGCGTGCGTGCCGCCAATAGGAGGAACGACATGCTGCCGATGCCAGCCTCTGGTTGCTGCTGTGAATGCACCCTGTTTGGAGCGCCAGGTGGTGACGTTTTGATGCCAACGCAAGGGCACCAGACCAACCCTGGACCAACTGCTACAGTCACAACGAGTTTCAAAGGTGCTCCTATCAATACTGGCTGTCGCTCTACAAACATGCAACTGGTGGTATGTCGTGTACCAGGTCGCTCGAGCGGTAGGTCTTTCACATGGGTTTCACGAACGGGTTGCCAGCCAGCTTCACTTTCACGTTGCACCTCAGATGCTGGCGCAGCAGATTCCAACTGCATGTGCAATGCTGGCTGTAGCCTGATCTGCTTCTTGCGCCCACACCATCGCACGTTTCGCTCACGCTGTCTCGCACGGCATCCAAACTGATCTGCACCCGTTCTGTTGCCGTCGAGGTATTGCTATGTAAGTGCTGCAGCAGTGCAAACGAGCTTTCTGATAAGACCTGCGCTTTGATATGACGCAGCCTTGACAGCTGCGGATGCGGTCGTGGTTGCACCACCATGCATCTGATGGCGCCACAGCCAGGTGACCTGCTTTGGCCTCCATGTTGCGGCAGCTGCTCTGGCCCTCTACCCACGCTTGTGCATGTTGTAACGAGCCCCTGTCCTGCCTGTTACGGGGGTAGATTTGCGTCCCGGATGGCACTACATGTGCAGGCATGGTACATGGCGCACATGGCCCCACCTCCTCGTTACTGCGTGCGTATGGCCGACCCCGAGATCGCATCCCGAAACATTTTTAATAGAAGCAGGGCGTGAACTCCCAAATCAGACTCACATCAGGAAGGGCAGACGTTCCCCATTACAAGATTATGGTGTGGCTGGCTTTGTTAGTGGCACATGCAAGTGGCGCTGAGATACAGGGCCGACGGTGCACATTTGCGCCTCCAGTCACAATCATCCAGAGATAAAATGGCGCACCGACATGCACAACCGCACGTTGGGGCACGTCCGGCAGCCTGGTGGCGTCAGTGCTGACGGAGGCAGCATGGGTGGTGCAGCAGCAGAAGAGCTCTTTCCTCCATAATTTCGTCCAGGATTAGACGTGACAACTCCACTTCCTTGCAGAGACCACAGCGCTGCTGGTGTTGTTGCTGATGGCCGCAGCCTTGGTGGCGGATCTGGCACACAGCCATGGCGGTTAATCTTGCTCGGACAAATCTGGATGCTGATGTACATACCAGTTGCCCTTGCAGGCGTGGCGGCGCTGCTGGTGTCGGTGCTGACGGCTGCGGCACTGGTGGCGCACCTGGCATACAGTGGCCCGAGTGCCGACTGGTCGCTGGCAGGGCTGCGGCTCAGGCGGCGACCCAAAGCAGCAGGGCCTCTGGCACCGCGTCCGGACGCCTCAAACCCTAAAAGCTCGAACCTCACGCAGCTGCTGTGCGGCGGCGGCTTGGGCGGCACACCAGCCGGCGGCAGCAGCGGCGGCAGCGGCGGCTCGGCTTCTGCGGCAGCAGGTGCAGCTGACCAAGCGACGCTGGCTGCGCTGCCGAGGTCGTGGGCGGCGGGGCACATCGCGCATGACTTTCGCCACTGGCGGCGCACCGGAATCCAAAAGAAAGCGGTGGACAGGCTGGCAGCAGCTCAGGACAAGTACAAGGTACACAGCCAACGCTGGCGTTGCAATCGCAAATGTCAACCACACATGCCGCCCAGCATCGATCATCAGACTGGGCACAAAGCGACGCAGCTGACTGCATGGCATTGAGCGCTGTGATCCGCACCAGCCAAGTCCTTCCTGTGAATGTGGTTCATTACACAGCCCGACCTGAAGGGGCTCGACTTCAAAGCCTCAGCCTCCAGTGTTGAACACCTGTGCTGCTGCGCATGCAGTGGGGCGAATCCATCAATGCCTTCCGCTTTCAGATCATCGGCGGCCAGCTGTATATTGATTACTCGGGGATGCCATATGTCACAAGGGCGGACGGCCAGGTCCTGTGGTTTCCATCACAGACGACAGCGCCAGGTAAGTTCCTCTGGCGTTTGGAATCTTTGAAAATGCAACCCGATGCGCCTGCAGATAGTGAGCAGAGGTGTTGGACGGCCAGCATGCAGCATGCAAGAAGTTGGCCTGGTCCCTTTCTGCACGACAATGCCCAGCTGCCGCCCGTACTACAGATGTTTCCTCCAGAGTCACCCTGGTACTTGGCGGTCTCACACATATCATGAGGCACACTGGCTTACATGCACCTTTGCGCACAGCTCTCTGAAGTGGTGACCCTGATGCATGCACAAGTCAGCCGCACGAAAACAGCGCTGTCATGACCGATGTGCTGCGCGCAGCTGCGTGTGCCGAGCAATGTACAATGCACTGATGCCAAAGGCTACTGTCGTTCATACACGCACACTTTTCCAGCTGTTCACGACCAGGAACGATCAAATCAGGCACAGTTGTTCTGCGAGCTCCCCTTCAAAACCTAATGCTTGCTGCGCAGGCAACGTCACAGCCAGTGGGCGGGTGCCGCTGGCCATGCTGGCGCTCAAGGAGCTGCTGCTGATGTACCCTGGCCAGGTGCGCCAGAAAGGGTAGTGATCCATCATGCATATTCGATACCCTCATCTGAAGCTCTTCAGGCGCTCCTCCTGCAGACATCCCGCCACCTGGCAGACCATAGCAGACATCACAGTGACCGAGATCTGTGTGTACACTCTGAACTGGTCCAGTGCGCTGCTCTTCTGCATGGGTAGCTGCTACCAGCAGGGCCTGATATAATTGCCTTCTGCATTGCTGTTCTCGAGGGTGTGGATGTGCTCACTGGTAAGTACTGCCTCTAGGCTGCCCACTGCAAGCAAATCCTCGTCGGCACATGTACCAGCTGTAACATTGGCATTCTGCAACTGCAGCCGCTGGCGGCATCTGAAACACCCTGCGACATTCAGCATCTGCATGCGGGTGGCTGCCACTGCGCATTTGCAGACCAGCCCTGGCTGGGAACGAGCCAGATCATCGTCGCGTTACCTTCATGCGATTTGTTCTGACATTGCAGCGCTTGTGACAGCAGGTGCCAGATGTGGACGCCTTCATGCACTTTGCCGACACGCCCTGTGTGGACTTGACAGACAATCCCGCAGCGCCGCCACTGTTCGCGCCCTGCTCCAGCGACGCCTACGCAGAGGTCCCGTGGCCAGACTGGAGCTTTTGGTCCGGCCAGGCAAGCTGTCGGCAAGGCCTGTCTAATAATACCTTTCCCCTGGGGTCTGCTTCAGGACAAGCAATCCAGAAAAACCGCCTGCCTTGCTGGCCTGGCGTCGCTATGGAATACATCACCAAATTACCCGGTTGGAACCGCACCACTTGCCAAACTAACGCAGATGTGAGCATTGTTGTTGAACCCCTGACACGCATTCCTGCATCGCTCATAGGGGTGGAGCCGAACTCGTGAGCTGCTGCTGCTGCGGAACGCAGCCGCGCCGCTGGCCGGCCGCGTGCCAGCAATGCTGTACAGGCGCGTCCCTGTCAGCCGAGCAGATGCGCAATGCATCGCCTCTCTGATGAAGCACAGCCCCGCCCGCAGAATGCTGCTCGCCCTGCATGCTCTGTCATTGGTGGATCTGGCCATTGGCAAGATGAGGCACTGTTCCATACCATGGTGGCACGCAGTGCACCATGTTGTCTGCCTGTGCACGAATCCAGTTGCCACGAATTTCACTGCAGCAATGTCACGTTCGATGCTGATGGTTGCAAGGCTGCCAGCAGAGTGCTGGTACCCGAGCTGACAGAACGTGATTTCGCCTTAACCAGGGGCCGTGCGACCGCCGATGGCGACGAAAAGCGCGGGGCCGTAGTGAACTGCGGCAGCCAGCTGTCAGGCGACAGGTGACTGCCTTGCCTGGTGTGACGAACACATGTATTTTAACATAGAGCACTCTGCAAATTCGGAGACTCAGCCCCTACATTGCCGCAGCAGAGGGCTGTCACGCTGCAGCATAAGACTGCCAGGCCGCAGCACATCAGCGGGGTGTCATGGTGCATTGCAGCAGAAGCCTGTCCTCTGTCTGTTGTGCGGGTCAGGAATACGACAACCTAACACAGCAGGAAGCTGTCATTCTGGGCGTCATGCATGCGCGACGGGAAAGCTCTTGCGCACTTGCACCTCGCTGCATGGCATGTCGCAAGGTGTGTTGACACACGTGCTGCCTTATGCCTTTGCAGGAAGCAGCTGATCGATGCCCAGAGCGTCAGCTGGCTTCAGACGACAGGCCGGGTATGCTGCATACTTCCGCAATGTCATTGCGCATAGAAATGCCCACATCATGTACTTGCATCTGCATGATGGTGATGTGCTTGTGCATGAGATTGCGTTGCAATGTGAAGTTGTTGTGCAGGTGTCTATGGTAGACATGTGCAACTGGCGCTACCTCATCTACATTGAGGTGCTGCTGTCGTCCGATCTGCTCGACAGAATCGTGCATGCATCTGACAGGATAGTGGCCAATTTTGCAGACGACAGTCTCTGCTGGATGCTCGACTGGCATCCATCATGACAAGTGAGCACCGAAGATCTCATTCATCCTGATTCCGCCGCCATCTCCTGTGCAGGCGAGAGGCTGGAGTGCATCACTGAAATACCGGCTGGCTTGCGGCTCTGTCCTGCTGCAGGGTGGGTTTGCAATCCATTCGACGCTGCTGTTGCCCGCAACCCTGTGGCGTCTCACAGACCAGGGGAGGCTGCTGCCGAGTTGCACAGCCATGGCGCATGCATCAATGTATCAGGCTGCAGGGAGGATTTGCTGAAGTAGCCGAGTCCCCTTGGATGATCTGTGCAGCACTCTGGTGTCCTCCCGTATGCTTAACACAGCATATTGCGCACTGCTCACATGCAACATAGCCGCCCTTGGCCAAACCTTGAGCTCCTACGGATCTCATCCCAGCAAAAATCATCAGGAACTGGCCTGGCCAGCCCGCAACTCAAGGAAACAACTGGTGACCTAGAATGGTTGTGGCTGCAGTGAAGCCTTGGTAGGTGGAGTGGTTCTCGTGGGGCCTGCCCTGCGGCCCGGTGAATGGAATCTTCAGGCAGCCCCGCCGGTTTCTGTCCTGAAGACGATTGATGACCATTCTTCTGTGTTGCCGCAATGAAGCCACGGTGAATGGAGTGGTTTTCGAGGGGCCTGCGGCCCGGTGAGCACTACCTGGACGCAGTCCTGCGGATTTCCCACCCTGATATGAGGGACTCATCATCAGCTAAGACCATGTGGCGGCAGGGAAGCCTTGGTGGGTGGAGTGGTCCTAGTGGGGCCTGCGGCCTGACAAGCATTACCTGGAGGCAGTCCTGCAGAGTCCTATAATAGCCTGCTCAGTTGTTTGAATAATGTGGCTGCAGCGAAGCCCTGGTGGGTGGAGTGGTTTTCGCGGGGCCTGCGGCTCGGCGAGCACTACCTGAATGTAGCCCCGTCAAATTTAACTCGGACAGACAGACCGTGAACTGCTTCTGATGACTGCAGTGCGGCCTTGGTGGGTGGAGTGGTTTTTGCGGGGCCTGTGGCCCGGGCGAGCACTACCTGGAGGCAGTCCTGCAGATTATGTATCCAAAGTACTATTCGTCAACTGCAGTCATGTTGCAGTGCAACCCCGGTGGGTGTAGTGGTTCTCGCGGGGCCTGCAAAACGGCAAGCACTACCTGGATGCGCCGGCCAGCGTTCAACTGACATACAGATTATGGACGAGACTGCCATGTCTACATGCAGTGCGGCCTCGGTGGGTGGAGTGGTTCTCACCAGGCCTGCGGCCCGGCGAGCACATGATAGAGGCAAGCCCGCTAGCTGTGACAGATGTCAATTTTGCATGGTACCAACGACACTGCATTGACTGCAGTGAAGCCTCGCTGGGTGGAATGGTTTTCGCGGGGCCTGCGGCCCGGCGAGCACTACCTGGAGGCGCCGGCTGAGCCATTGGACACCATCTGCCCGGCGGTGGTGGGCATGCTGACGACAGCTGAGCAGGCCTTCACAGCAGGTGCGCCCACGTCTGTGTATCTATGATGTGTGACATTAGAAGGGGATACTCTCCTGGGGAGTGGCAAGCACTACCTGGAGGCTATTTCCCTGGCGGTGGTGGGCATGCTGACGACAGCGGAGCAGGCTTTCGCAGCAGGTGTGCCCCCATCTATGCATCTTTTCTCTGCCTATGACATCCAGATTCCTGGGATATAGAAGGTTTTGGTTAGCAGTATACACTACCTGGAGGCGCCAGCCGAGCCATTGGACGCCATTTGCCCGAAGGTTGTGGACATGCTGACGGCGGCGGAGCAGGTCTTCGCAGCAGGTGTGAGCTGATCAGTTAGTCTGCACGAGCCTGTGACACTGAACCTGTTCACTCTGGAGACGGGGAGATATGTTCGAGAAGCCGCGGCACCACCCGGAGGCGCCCTTCTGCGGCCTTACCGAGTGCCGCCTGCACACACAGCAGCAAACAAGCGCGCAGACTGAAGCAGAGCAGGCCCCTGGAAGCAGTGATCGGTTCAAGACAAGTCCCGATGCCGCAGAGGCGTGCAATATGAGACGGCACTCAGGAGGGTGTTTGGTGGGCATCTGTTGGCACATTGCGCCAGCCGTTACGCTACCAAACCAATGCACGTGCGCTCTCCCGTACTGCAATTGTCCAAATGGCTTCAAACTTCTGTGCGCAGATGCTGCTGCGTCAGTACCAGCAAGCAACAGCTCCGGCAGCGGCAACAATTCCAGCGGGGGCAGCGGCGGCGGCGGCGGCGGCGGCGGCGACCCGGCAGCAGACCCTGTAGCAATTGCCACCGCCGGCACGGCCTTCGTGGAGCACCAGCTGCGGATGCAGGTGTGCCACAGTTCGGTGTAGCAGATGCCCTGGAGCCATTTGCCGAAGGTGTCGTGTTGCGTCTTTGGAGACCAAGTCCTCTCCGGCCCGGTTTCATGATGGCATAGTGCATGCAAGCAGCTGTCCTCAGGCCGCTTCTGCTGCCAGAGGCGTGGCACGTCACTTGCGATACCCGCTGCCCACAAATGGTCCGCTGCAGCACTTTGCACCGCAGCTGCTGCCGGACGCTGATTGCTTCACCTAGTCACCTTGTACAGCTGCTTAAGACTATGTGAGTTCCGTACCATGTTCTCATCTGCGCAATGAATGGAACATGCACGAATTATACCTGGTGCGAACGCCCATTTGTGGCGCGCACGTCTGCAGCCACGAGTTAGCCCATCTTTTGCTCTATTCCCTGCGACTTGTCACCATTCCGAGATGACTGCAGGATGTGCGGAAATACATGCCGGACCTACTGCGGACAACGCCAGCCTGCAGCGGTTCACGACGCATCTGTCGCCAGGCGCCAATTGAAGAAACGAGTTATGTAAGATTTCACAGCCTTGGATGCGGCCCTTGTGCAGGATGTGCGGGAGTACATGCTGGACCTGCTGCGGACGTACGCCAGCCTGCAGCGCTTCACGCCGCGCCCGTCGCCCGGCGCCGAGCCCCTGACGGCGCGGCGGCTGCTGCAGCACTTCATCTTCGATGAAGACCGGGAGCTGGTCGCGGCGGCGAACCCGTGGCTGCGCTGCGCAGCCGAGCGCGGCATCTGAGTCGCTCCTCGCCCTGCAGACGCCATATGGGAATGGGCAAAGTGCAAGTCCGGCGCAGTAGCTCAGGTCGTCGCGGCGGTTGTTGGTGCCGGCTGCCGGCCGGTGTGCAGCGCGGGTCGTGTCAGGCGCGGCGGCCGCTGCAGCACCCAGTCTTTGACAAAGACCGGGAGCTGGTCACGCTGGCGAACCGGTGGCTGCGCTGCGCAGCCGAGCGCGGCATTTGAGGCGCCTTCCGCCCTGCAGGCGCCAGCCGAAGCAAAACCTGACCAGGTTGCAGCAAGCGCGCTTGCCGGCTGCAAGCTGTCATGCAGCGTGCCGGGGTGCAAAGCGCATTTGGCACGGCGGCTGCTGCAGCGCTCGGTCACTGGCAGGGTCCATTGTGGCAGCGCAACCGTGGCTGCGCTGTTCAACGGGGCGCACGGCATGTGAGGCGCCGGGAGCAGGGCATTCGACGTGGCGGGTCGATTGCAAACCTGACTGCGCACCGCCACATCTGGCAGGCGGCTGGACGCAAACGACCGCGCGGCGCTCGCCACGCCTCAACAGGCCGGCCCAGCACCCAGGCTGGGCAATGCAGATAGCATATTCTTCAATGGCTGCACTCCGCTTGGCGTTTGGCATCAACTCAGCCCGTTCAGCAGTGGCCTGGGGCAATTGCGCATCGCATATATATTCTTGTTCGGCAAGTCTGATGGCCTGACTTTGAGCGCGCCTGCAATTCATCTTGGGGATAGAGCCACGGTTGGCCAATTCTTGCGGGTGTTCTCTGACGCATCCGCTCCGCTGCGAGGTTCTTCTTTGGCACCGGTGCTGTTGCTTGTAGAAACAAGCCCGCCTCAGATCGACACATTCATCGCTTGCTTGTATGCTTGCACGTGCGCTTTTGACATCGGATCAGGTTTGGTAACATTAGACTTGACACCATGCTCCAGTATATCTCGATCAGCTGACATCGGGCAATGTGAATACCACCACTTGGAAGAGGAAGTTCCAGCATGCCACACCTGTCAGTCACATCAGCAGTGCAAAGCTCCTGCTTTGGGGCAACATCTCAGCCATTCGTCGAGATCATGGGAATGCGGTTCCAACCATGCGCTGCAACACACTCTTGACTTCGGTGCTCTAGTGAGCCTGCCGCAATCTTCCCTCAATGTGCAGTTAAGTACAATGTGAGCCTGCTGCCATCTAGGGTTTAGGGTTTCACTGCTGCCATCTTTCCTCAAGCTTTTCACAGTCACGAGGCGGCAGAAATCGTTGCTGCATGCATCGAAGCACCCGGACGGCGCGGGTCCCTGCTGAATGGGTCGGCACCGCCGCTGCCCCTGCCGCCGTCGCGATACGTCAAAGCCAGTGACAGCTGCCGCCACCAAAGCCAGCGATTCATCCTACAGTGGCAGAGACACCGCCATCGTGTCCAGCCGTCTGAACAGCGCCCGTCCCTCTGCACTGGCCTCGATGAGTTTTGCCAGCGTCGCTGCCGCTGCCGAGGCTGCTGAGATTTCCGATGGCGGGACCGACGCCGACGCTGCGTGCAGCTGCTCCAGTGGCGCCAGCCCCGATTGACACGATGTGGAGTGCTGATGCACGCTGCTAGTGCTGCTGCCGCCACTGGAGCAGTACATGTGTGTCAGGGCGGCAGAGACGCCGCAGCTGTGTCCAGCCGCTTGAGCAGCGCCTGCCCCCACTGTGGTGGACATGCAAGTTGATGCTGCTGCCGCCACTGAAGTTGATGAATTGTCCTATGGCAGACAAGACCCGACCGCTGTGTCCAGCCGCTCGAGCAATCACCACCCTGCAGTGCTGTGCCAATCCACGCTGATGCCGCTCCACCGCTACAAGCGCATGCCATGTGTGTCAAGGCAACGGAGACACCGCCGCCTCGTCCGGCCGCTTGAGCAGCGCCTGCCGTGCTGTGTTGTGCCGACGCACGCCACCGAAGCTGCCGAAGCAGCCTATGGCGGCAGGGACACAGCTGCTGCGTCTAGGCGCTTGAGCAGCGCCTGCCCCGCTGTGGTGGACATGCGCGCCCGCTGCCCGTTCTTCATGTAAAACTGCCCCAGGTCCTGGATGGTGCCTGCACGAGCGACGACATGACGGCGATGAGTGTGCGAAGGTTTCTTCAAGTGCATTGACGCCGACAACATGCGGTCGGCTGCAGCGATGGCCAGGGACATGAGTTGGCGACCGTCAAGGCAGGTACCAACAAGCAATCTTCAAAGAGAGAAGTTGGGAGTTGTCTTGCAGCTGTGAGAGTCTGGTGCGGCAAACCATTGGTGTAAACGGGTGGGGCACCCGCACCTGGCTGCAAGTTGGCCGCAGAAATGTGTCTGCAGAAGCCTGCAGATTGATAGCAGTCATGCTGATCATCTTCAGCCTGGCAGACTCGTTTGCCGGCAGAAATTGCACCTGTGAGCTGCCGGTGCGAATCGGAGGCGGCCACCAGGGGGTTGTCCCGCCAATTGGCCAGCCACTCACGCACTAGACCCTTGGCGCTGTCTGCCTTCCGCCGCACCTGAGGGCATGCAGTGGCGGATTTCAGGGGACTTTGCACAACAGGTTGCTGATGTGCGTGCAAGTGGTGCTCCTAGGGGTTCCAATCCGCGGACGGTTTTCGAACTCTAAGCCTTGGACTCAGCATGCATTTTGCGCACTTGAAACATAGCGCTTTTGCGTGTGTGAAACACTCACATCGCGTTCTGTGGCGTCCCCCATGTCGGTCTCGATGGCCTCCCGCAGCGCTTTCACCAGCCGCGATGACAGGTCCTGGTACCCTGCATATATAAATTTTCTGCATGTATTTGCTGGTAGTAGATACACTTCAGCATCGACTGCGAGCCTTCTGCAGCGCCTTGCACAGCCGAGGCGACAGGTTTTGGCACGGCGCACAGACGATGCAAATGTATACAGTCTCATATCTCGACGGTTGCCAATGCGTTGCGGAACCGCAGGTGCTGTCCTGCATGCACGTCAGCCCACGAAAATGCGATATCAGTGTCTGTACATGCTGGGAAGCCCCTCCATAAACGCAAGTGTGAAACACCTTTGGGGAGTTTGTCGTCTGCAATTGCTGCCGCCGCCACCGCGCGCTGCGGCAGATTTAATGCCGCCGCTGCCAAAGCTGCCTGCAGCAGCGCTAGGACTGACCTCCGGGCGGCCAAATCCCCGCACGGCCGCGCAGGCTGACCAGCTGGTGAACTGGCTGCGCAGCAGCGACGGGCATAGCCCCCAGACTTGAGAGTGGCCAAATTGGCGCAATGAACTGGCCAGCATGCCACCATGAAGCGGCAGCAGCAAATGGCAACGAATACCATGACGCCAGCACGGCAGCAGAAGGAGCGCGTGGCTCACCGTGCGCTTGTATACTGGCCGGAAGACGTCGTTGAAGGTGCCGAGCCCTCAGTGTGGCTGCTCGAAAGCATTTGGGCATGCGCGCACTGGGAGTTGCCAAAAACGTCAAGCTGCGCAGCTCTGACGACGCGAGACGCTGCTGCATCTTGCCTCAGTCCTTAACGCGATGCTCGCTGCAAACAAGTTTGTGAGGCAAGTCCTCCGGTCATCCTGTCAGACCTCGATGTCATCCTGTCAACATCAGCATGCAGGGTTGGGCAGTGCCATGTTGCCACTTCACAATCACTTTCGCATGAGGCCACAATCAGTGCTTTGAGAATGCTCACTGTCACAGAAACCTGTCAGAGGATGGCGCTGGCCGGTCGAGTATCATGCACCACATGCGGATGCCAAGCCCATCCCCAGCATTGCGCTGCATCGGCACAGCCACGAGGGGCAAGGCACAGGGTTCAGCCCACGCAGACCTTCAGATCATATGTTCACTCTGGCTCAGATCGCATGCAGCCGCGTGCTCACGTGTGCCGGGCCGCAGGGAGCGCTCCCGCTGCGGGGACCGTGCCAGCGGATGCCGGCAGCTTAGACATGGCGCTGGGCGCTGCAGGGTGGCAGGCGTTCGCTGCGGCAGCCTCAGGTCTGCACCACCATGATCGATGATGCAATCACAGCTTTCAGATGCCGGAGGTCTGCTGCAGAGGCCGCTCGATTTGCATGATTGTCATATGCCCTCCCGGCATCCGGTGCATGCAATGCCGCAGTTTGGGTGGCGGTCTACTTAGGCGGTAGCATGTCGAGAAGTGGACGTTCCGTTCTAAATGCCTGCTATCACAACGAATTGGACATGGGCACAGAGCAACTCGCACATGTTATGCATGCTTCTTCCAGGGAAGTACGGCTGGCATCGCAGTGGCAGATGGTCGGGTCCGGCGGGGCGCAGCAGCTGCCTTCACAGGAGAAGCGTCCGGCCTGCATGTGAACACGGTTTTCATGCTGCATGCACAGGTGGGTGGAGCGGGATAGCTGTGACGTACGATCTGGACGGCAAGGCGCAGAAGCTGACGTATCACAGTATGCCACTGTCAACCTTCAAATCGATAGAATCTTTGCTTCAGCATGGACAGGCGAGTGGAGCGGGTTAGCTGTGACGTATGACCGGCACGGCACGGCCCAGGAGCTGTCACACCAGTACGTATAGGCTCTGTGTTTCCCAGAAACATTCCATGTGGTTCTGCATATACAGGCAGGTAGAGTGGCATCGTGGTGGCGTGTGATCAGGACGGCGAGGCCCAGAACTGCCATAGCAGAATGTGAAGGCTGTGACCTCTCCAAGCAATATCGATTACTGCATGTACAGGCGAGTGGAGCGGGATAGCTGTCACACATGACCAGGACGGCGAGGCCCAGGAGCTGCCATTGTGCCGATATCCACCCTCTGTTTCGCAAAACACTCGTGGATTCTGCATGCACAGGCGAGTGGAGCGGCATCGCGGTGACATATGGCCGGGACGGCGAGGCCCAGGAGCTGCCGTACCAGAATATCACACATTCTATCTTACTCCAAAAAGACGACTTCGTTTTTGCATGCACAGGCGAGTGGAGCAGAATTGCCATAACATACAATTGGGACGGCGAGGCCCAGAAGCTGCCGTATCAGTGTGTGCCAGTCTCTGCAATTTGCTTTGAACAATCTCTGGATTCTTGCGTGCACAGGCGAGTGGAGCGGAATAGCTGTGGCGCATGACTGGGACAGCAAGGCGCAGGAGCTGCTACTCCAGCTTATGCAGAAATTTTGACCTTTTCACAGGTCTATCTGGTGCTGCATGCACAGGCGAGTGGAGCGGCATTGCGGTGACGCATGACCGGGACGGCGAGGCCCAGGAGCTGCCACACCAGATGATGCAGGTTTTGACCTTTCCAAAGGTTTCCTGACAGGGCGGTTTGGTGCTGCATGTACAGGCGAGTGGAGCGGGATAGCTGTGACGTATGACCGGGACGGCGAGGCCCAGGAACTGCCGTACCAGTACGTCCCGTCGGCGTTCCGGGAGTGGGGCGCGGTGCCGAAGGATTGGCACACCCAATGCAGCAGCCTGGCGGATGAGTCCGGGCTGCTGGTCAAGCTGAAGCGGCTGTACCCAATTGTGGGTGCGCTGCTGCGAATTTGAAATGGTCTTTGAGGTAGCATGAAGCCAGCAAAAGGAATCTCCAAGGCCATAGGGGATGAGCACTCGGTGCTCTGCCGCTTGAGTGGACCTGCTGCAGCAGCCTGGCGGACGAGTCTGGGGTGCTGGTCAAGCTGAAGCGGCTGTACCCGATCGTGGGTGCGCTCCTGCAAGTCTCAGGCAGTTGTGGATCTGGCATCTTGCCACAGAAAGTGTTTTTCTGGCGTTCCATCTGTGGAGACTGGGGTGCACCGCCCTGCGATTGGCGGTGCCCAGTGCAGCTTCCTGATGCATAAACTGGTGCTGCTGGCAAAGCTGAAGCCACTCTGTTCTGGTGAGTGCGACTTATCAATGTCTTTCGGCAGCCCAGGCGCCCCTGGCCAAACCAGCATAACCTTTGTTGCTGCACTGTGTGCAATTCCCAGCTTTGCTGTCACCCAAGGGATGCCATGGACGAGAACAGCCAATAGCACCGCAGCAAATCTGCTGTGCTATGTTTGCTCATCTTGACCGACCATTGCGCCCCACTTGTGTGATGCAGACAAGGCACTTAGCTGCAGCGTCAACTGATTAGCATTCGACAGTCGACAGGTCCACCCAATGCCCATCGCGGCCTGTATCCGCCAGATATATTTCACCTTCGGGATTCACCATCTGCTGCAGGGCTGCAGCGCAGATGCTGTGGTGTGAACGATGTGCTGTGAGGCTACATTGTGCACTTCATTGTGCAGAAAGTGCACAATGTGCTCACCTTCTCTTGTATACCTCTCCAAGGAATTATAGGCTGTGAAGCGGCTGCTGTGGCGCTTTGAGAAGGAGGAGCGGCAGCTGCTGTGGTTTAAGGCAGCGAATGCATAGATTCCACACTCTTCCCTTAATTCAAACTGGCTGTCTAGGCTGTGAAGCGGATGCTGTGGCATTCGAAGGAGAAGAGCGGCGGTCGCTGCGAGCTCAAGCAGCGAAAATGCAAGATGCCAGACATTCACACCCAAAACACTGTGTCTGCATGCCCATGGCAGGCTGTAATCCGGAAGTTGTGGCGTTTGCGGAGGAGCAGCAGCAGCACCGCTGTGGTTTGAGGCAGCAAATGCGTGAGATGCACACTGTTCTCACAATATGATTTGCTTTCCTAGGCTGTGAAGCGGACGCTGTGGCATTTGAAGAAGAGGAGCGGCGGTCGCTGCGCTCCGAGGCGGCGAATGCGCAGGAGCAAAAGACAGTGCTGCAGGATGGCAGCTATGGCACAGGTCCGCGCAGCCTGGAAGGGCTGGACACCGCCCGCTTCGAGCACTGCCTGGTAAGCGAGCACACCGAGTGTGACAAGACACTTCCCAGACCGCAACGGCGAGAAGAGGTAGCAGGTTGGATGAGTTGGTGAAAGCGCTGCGGGATGGCAGCCATGGCGCAGGGTCGCGCAACCTGGAGGGGCTCACCACCGCGCGCTTCGCGCATTGCCTGGTGAGTAGAATTTCCTGCTGACATCCCATAAATCTGCGTGCAGAGTTTCATTCTCTGGAAGCACATGAAGAGACTGCATCACACAAGCATGAGTGCTGCGGGATGGCAGCTATGGCGCAGGGTCGCGCAGCCTGCAGGGGCTAACCTTCGCCCGCTTCGAGCAGTGCCTGGTGAGCAAGCAGAACAAGGATCAACCAACACTCACAATAATTTGACATCAGCAAGGATGTAGACAGGACTGGGTGATTACAGGTCAGTGCTGCGGGACGGCAGTTTTGGCACGGGGCCGCGCAGCCTGCAGGGCCTCACCACTCCCCGCTTCGGGCATTGCCTGGTGAAGGCTTCCTGCTGCAGGTTCAATGAACATGTCCTACTCAGTACAGCTGTGTCAGCATTACAACAATGCAGAGACGCTGCTGCGGGACGGCAGCTACGGCGTGTGGCCGCGCCTTATGCACCTCACCCCTGCCCGCTTGAAGAATTAAAAAACAAAACCCCACTGCCTGGCGATGGCAGTCTGCTGCACGAGCTCCTGTGTTCTTGTCTGATTCATCTTTGCTCAACTGCTTGCACAGCTCAGGGGCAGAGGCGGAGCATTATAAAATCATGGCATGAGGCCGTGCAGCCTGCAGTGGAGAGTAATCAAGCAGATTTGTTTCGATCACTAAAGTGGTCTGTCTGAGGTCTGCGAACAAAGCAAGATCCCTAATAATTGCATGGAGCGGCACGGCAACGACTTTTTTGCTTCACAGCGGCGCTCCCTGAGGCACAGCAGCACAACCCTCAACAGCAGCAGTCAGCAGGCAGCGAGCATGATCCATTCCACCTGTTGTTCTGATTGTTTCAATATCTTCCTTCCTTAGTGCCACGGCCGAAGCAGCGCTCGAGCATGGAGCCAGATTCGAGTGGTGGAAACACTCTAGCAGCGCCCTGAGAAACTTGCATGATGTGACAGCGTGTGATTCGTTGAGTGCCACAGCAGCATGGGCACATTTGAGACGAGAGTCAGCTGTGTGCGGATTGGCTTGTGACAGGTGTCGGAACCTGGCAGCCGCGCGAGGATCGTGTTCAATCTCAAGCGGGACGGCGCTGCTGCGCCTTGGAAGCTGGCGTCGCTGGAGCAGCACGTGGAGAGGAGGTCAGGCGCCTACGACGGCGGCGCCAGCCTGGAGGCCTGCGGGTGGGGACTCAGAATTTATGTGCTCCAGGGCCTTTGAAGCTTTGCAATCTTTCTTCAGAGCGATTCGGGTGTCTGAACGGAAACTTGCTCAACCTGGAGCAGCACTTCAGTGGCGCACACAGGCACTTACGACAGCGGCGCCAGCCTGGAGCCCCGTGGATGTTTGTCAAACCTCTGTGCCGGCTGCACTGTCGGAACACTGCTGCATGACCTGCGGACACCCTGTTCCAAGTATCTGATGTCATCTCAGAGCAGCACATTTGTGCAACACACATGCGTCCACAGTGGCGATGCCGGCCTTGACAGGCGCGGGTGCGTACAAACACATAACTTCAGGGCTATAACTTCAGGGCCATCTCCAAAACTATCCACACTGCTTGCTAGAAAGGCTGTCAAGGCTGACAGTTTCGTGCTGAGCATGCCGCCTGGACTCTTGTTGATGTCTGAGCTCCGGAAAGTCGAATCCACCGACGTTACATGGTGTTCCATGCGGGCTGGCACAGCTACAACATGGCGGACGTGACCAGCGGGGCCAAGCCCAGCCGCGAGGACGTGGCGGGTGCCTGGACTGTGGAGAGCCACACCGCCTTTGAGCTCGCGGCCGGCAGCGACGCGTTCCGCCACGTTAGCGGTGCAGCCCCCGAAAGGTGACCTCGCATGTGCCTGTCCCTAGTTCGACTCCCTCTCATTGCCAGTCGGACCCTCACCGCTTTTCCTGGAGCCTGCGCGCTTCTCTGGCATGTACGAAAGTGGCGGCCGGCAGTGACGCGTGCTGCCACGCCAGCGGCACAGCCCCGACGAGGTGACCGCTCCTGTGCCACCCACCCTGAAGTGGTTTCCCTTCTTCTGCCAGTTGGACCCTTGACGCTCTGTTGGAATTGGAGCTCCTCCTGACGCACGATGACACGTATCCGGCGGCAATGCATTCGGCCATGCCAAAGGCGCAGCCCCTGACAGGTACGATGGGTGGGCTGCTGCGTCGAAGCAAAAGACCAGAGACATCACCGCGGCGCAGATGGTATGGGCGGCAATGATGCGCCCGCCATGTCAGCGCCAAAGCCCTAGCCTCTATCACAAGCGCATTGACATCAGCATCACTCACCCTGCAATTCGTCAGACTGTGCACTCGCCTGAGTACACACTTCAGCGCACCCTGCAGTGGGTTGCGGACCAGCACCCAAAGATGCCGCACCTTATCCCAACGCAGTTGCAGAACGGCGTCGCAGCGCACAAACCTGGTGGCGGACATGCTTGACAAGCTCAGCGTGTTTGCCTACTGTGAGACGGCGCTGGATTGCCATGAGCGGTCGACCAAATCCCAAAGCTGCCCGCGCAGGCTGCGCGTGCCGGAGGGCGCGCTGCTGCTGCATGGCAACATGTGGGCAGTCGTCTCCAGCAGCACAGCCAACAGCAGTGGCGGCGGCAGCAATGGCAGCGGCAATGGCACCGGCGGCGGCACTGGTCTCATGCTGGAGGCAGGGTGGCTGCTGGGCGGACGGCGGTGCATGTCGGCGCGGCGGTCCTTTGACGGTGACCGGCTGTCAACAGTGATGTTCACTGCCGCCAGGCGGGAATGAGTGCCGGCAAGGCGGTTGTTGGTCTGCAACCGCTTGTCAGCAGTGGCATCCAGTGCTGCCAGGCGGGTAGGATGGGCAGTCCAGCATCACAGCTAGGCTGCGACGACATGTCGACTGCGCGGCATTGCCCTGCCGGCAACAGACTGTTCGAAGTAGGGCGACGCACATCACCGGAGCGCTGCGCCGGATACAATGGTGCCTTGTCGGCCTACATCTGGTAACAATCAGCGTTGAGCGGGCATCGACCCACTGCCGAACTCTACCGGGAGTGACCGATCCCAGCATGCATTTACTTTGAGGCATCGGACTGGGCGAACAGTGAGTCCTTTGCAGACGAGTGAAGAATGAGCCAGTCATGAGGACGACTGCTGTCACACAACGAAGATCACGAACAAATTCCTCTCAGCCCTGTGCTGGTGTTCCGCCGCTCCCCAAGACCCGACGCTGCTGTCGTGCAACGGTCACAAAGCAGTTTGCTGCATCACATGAGGACGCCTGGGGGAACACAGTCCTCTCTCAATGCTGTCGACCCATTCGTCAACATGCTCCGCCACAGCCTGGCGCGCAGTCGCAGCCTGGATCGTCCGACCACGCCGCCTTTGGAATGGGAACCCCCATGTGCTCTGTCTGCAGCCGCCTGACGATGTAGTCGTTCACATAACCGAACGTCCACATGTGCCTCAGGCGGTGCAGCTGCGTCTGTGCCCTCCCAACGTCAAAGTTGCGGATGGTATCCAGCAGGTTTTTCAGCTGCAGGGGAGTGAATGAGACACCTCAGCAGGAAAGTCTGTTTGGTGCGGGAATGGCAGGTGTGGCTCTGATGCAGCAGCAAAGGTGACAGATATTACATGTGCACGCAAAAGGGCACCACAGGCGAGACCTCCTCACCTGGTGAACTTCCAAGACGATGGCGACGGTGTTCCAATCAATGAGCTCAGCAAATGGCAGATTCTGCAGGCAAGAACGGAACTGATGGTCGATCCAGCAATATGTGTAGCCTGCTCACAACGACAAGGCAGAGATGCACAAGCTGGCCGAGCTCACCAGGTTGTACTTCCAGATGTAGACGGGGATTGAGCACATGCGCAGCGCCTGTCACCGCGGCACGAGCACAAGCAGGTCAGCGTGCGCGTTTCGGACCAGCAAACCTCCATTCTTGGCAGCTGCGAGGGACCTCCAGTCCTCGGTGATGGTTTGATCACCTCATACATTCGGTAGGATGACACGCCGTTGCCTCGGGGCGCCAGCGTGAAGTTGGAGCTCTGCACAACGAAAACATGACCGGAGATTTCCATTGGCTGTGTGGCAGTAAGTGAAACGAGGCAACATACAAGATGGCATGTTCAAAAACGTGCTGCGGTGGCAGGCCGAGTCACCGCCTGCTGGAGCCCAGCTTGGTGGCCACTGCTGTTCAGGCCACCCTGGAGGGTTGTCCCGGCCCCTCCGGCGCACCTCGATCAAGTTGAGGTACTCCTCCTTCCCCAGACCTTCCGCCCATACGAAACCCTGCTGCTCACCCCATGAGTCCCATGTTTCCTGCAGCAGCGCGCCACATGCATCATGTTGTGTAACATGCAGTTGCGGCTTGCACCAGCTTTGAGACGGGCGGCACACTGCTTGCTGCAAGCCAGGTTGTAAGTGCTGGCGCATGCAGCTTGCGACCCGCTGCGTCAGCACATCATGGCACAGCCTGCAGTCTGCTGGGAGTGTGCCGCGGCCATTGACATGAGGACTGCCAGTTTGTGCAGCAGGGTTGGCTTCCCGGTCCCAGCCTCACCCTGACGCCGTCCCTGATGCCGTGGCTGCCGTTCCACTGCGCCGCGCAGATGACGGTCGTCTTCGCCAGGCCCTTCAGGTCCAGCTGCTCGCTTTTGGGCAGCAGCGGGATCGGGATGTTACGGGCCCCACGAGTGTCCCCTCCGGCATGGAAGACCAGGATGTCCAGATCTGCGTGCAGTCGTCACACCGACATCTGGTTCTGGCTCGGGCATGTGAGAGTGCGGCCAGGTCGTACTTTCGCACATTGGTTCGCTGCTTGGCAGAGCGCTCAATCGAGGCTGCAATGCTGGAGGGCCGGAAAGTTGCTGATGCTTCCAGGAAGGCTTCCACATGGTGCGGGCTAACCTGCTGGGATTGGTGTGATTCCGCCCCTGCATGCGGCGCCACATCAGCAGTTTCAGTGAGGGTCATCGACGCAGCACTGCATCCTCTGCTGAGCTTGATGAGCTTGACGGACAACCCACAGCTGTAATGATGAGCTTTGTGTTGCCGCACCACATGTGGAGGCCCTTGTCCATGCCGCTGATGGCAAAGTAGCTGTAGCTGCGGTCGAGCCCATGTATGTATGGACCCATCTCCCAGTCGGTGCGATTCTTGCAGCTGCACAGCACAGAGGGCGGGGCGTGAGTCCAACAGAACTGAAACAATTCAGGAAAGTATGCTGATGTCAGCACAGAGCTGCACATGCGCAGATGTAACCACCCTAAACCCTGGCAGAGCTCACTTGTAGACGCAAGACCAGATGTTCATGGTGATGAAGATGCGGGGTCCTGCAGCAGCCACACTCATGGTGGTCTATGTCGAGACCGAAACCCACAAACATGAAGTCAGCCAACCTTGAACACGGCACAGGAGAGTGCATCGGTGTCTGTCCCTGCTGCGACCTGACTAACTTGCTATATGCCGGCATTGGGGACCCACCCATGTCTGTGCCGTTCGCACGCTGTTCCATCCAATATTCGTAGAATCGAGGGAACATGGCGTTGACGTCACCGCCGTCCGGCCGGAAGATGGCCGTCTCCGCAATGACGCGTTCCTGGTACTGCTGCAGCTGCTCCAAGTTGGCTGCGCTCAAGAGACCGATGCTGCATTCAGCATTGGCGCCCGGCGAGGAGGCATATGGTTACGCGATCCAGACTGCGCTAGAGCATTACCAAAGCGCGAGTGCTGAAGCGGAGCAGAGTTGCAGGCTGCAGGCGCGGCCTTGCTGGGGCATGTCACGACTGCACGCCCAACAGCAGCGGTCTCACCTGCAGATGCCGCTGTGCTGCTGTGCGGTCTCGCGGCCCTCAGCACCGCGGGCCGCCGACCTTCGCTGACGAACAGCCATGGCGCCAGTGCTGCCAGCGCCGTCAGTGCCACGATCGCTATCACGCGCCACCGCCCATGCGCATTCATCCCACCATGCCTGGCCGCTGCAGGGCAGCACAGGCGTATGTCACCGCCGAATCAGGGCAGCATTGATGGTAGACTTGGCAGCGTACAGTATATGCAGTGCTTTGCAAACACTGGGCGAAGTCTGGATTTGCAGCAGACGTGCAGCTTGCAGGCCACTCCTGAGTACACCAAACACTCCATACACGACCAAGGCTCATCTGCACCTGCAGTAAGTGTTGGTGTTTCAAACCAGCCGCCTCCTTGAGGCGGCAGAACTTGGCGAGTCTTTCCGCTGACAGCTACTTCGCTGTGCTTTTGAGCCAGGTGGCTCAGACTGAAACGCCGTCAATCTCCCAACGTGATTGATTATCTGAGGTATCAGGTGCGCAATCTAGAGGAACTCTGACGTTGCGCGGTTGGATTGATCAAGACTGTTGCTATGGTACAGTACACATGTGGTACACTGGCATGCAGAACTGCAGCAGTGTGACCAGATGACCACACGTAAGGTGACCCAGCCTAGCATCAGAACGCATACTGGAACTGAATGCGCATTTCAATGGACGTGACAGTGACGCAGGACAAACAGCAAGGGGTAATGAGCATCACCTGCCGCCGAAGAGCAGCATGGGCCGCGGCAACAATGTGGTTTGCACACCTCTCTCACAACTTGCACCTAAAGGCTGAGACTGCCAACGGCAACATTTTGTCGCCAGATGCACGTCATTGCTGACGCAGGCAACCTCTTCGAGGACTCAAATGGCATTCACAAAGCGCCTGGATGAAAGGTGCAACAGTCATCGGCTGCGTGGCGAGGCGAGCAAATCCTTGACTTGCCGAAAAGTTCATTTGTTGTTGTCTACGTCATGCAGGGACCAGCTGCATGATATGTAAGACCCTCCCCTACCCTGCCTGCGCAGTCAGACTGCATCATACCACGGCACCGCCGACAGCCAGCCCCAGCAAAACATGAGCTGGCAAACCTGGCAAATCAACAGACTTGTCCCAAGCTGCAGCAGCTTGGCAATTGCCACAGGCCTTGTCCTGACCGGTACTGCCTGGCGTCGCCAACACCACAGCCGATGTTTCGCTGCCGCGGTTGTGCCGTGATTAGTAGAATTCCACCGCAGGCGTCGCCCATCGGATTACCTGAAGTCAACCGATCAGACGAGCAATCAGAACAAAGTGACTGTGTGATACTACCTTTTTTTGTTGAGTCACATGCTGCTTGACGCCAAAAGATCGAGATGTGAGCGTGCAGCTCCACACTATGTACTTCCCAGCGAGCAGCTGTCTGCACTCAAGCTGCGCAGCCGTGTTCTCCCTGCGGACGACCATGCCGGTCACGCTTCCTCATGCATCATTCATGCCTGCGTCATGTGCCAACGACACTCTGCCTAAAACACTCTGCCGGGACATGGCCTTGCTGCTGCCTGCCAGTGCATCACCACCTGCTGAGCAGCGGAACTTCGTTGCCACGGGTGGGTACACAAGCTGTGTGAGGCAGTGCCACACCCCACCTGAAAGGCGTCCTTGCTGTCGGTCGCCAGGTCGGTGTCGCTGCTGAGCTCCAGGGTTTTGGCCGCCTTCAGGTGCCAGAACGCCGCCAGGAACTTCTGTGCCTGCACCAAAACACTCCCTACAGTGAATGGACTGCACCAACTCCCAAACGAGATGGAACAGCCTGAACAACTCATAACAAACGGGACTCCAGATGATCATGCTCTGTCTTGACACTGCATGGGCGATCATGCACGGCAGCTCCAACCCAGTGTGCAGGACTCAATTCTGCCCAAGCAAGACCTAGCCGGAAAAGCCTCTGATGGTGCACACAGGTGCGCAAAGCAAGTGTGCCAGCCCGCAGTGGTTGGACTGCAACTCTGTCAAGTTCAGGCCACTGCACAGGATTTTGTGATTCACCTCAGTGTGGCTGCTGATGTGGCGCACCATCAGCCGCGTCAGCAGCCCGGCAAGTCCTTTCAGCACAGGGTTCCATGTCGGCAGCGACAACCCCAGCTCCCGCAGGCTGCGCAGCGTCGTGATGGTCTGCAGAATTGCAAGTTGAACATCTCCAGCACGGCATGTCACAAATGCTAACGGCATCAAGCGACAGTGAGAGCGAGTACCAGGGTTCGACTGCGGAGTTTCTGTACTCTTCTGCGCCATCCGGCATTGACAGCATCAGCCTTCCGAGGCACGACGGCACCAGCACCTACCTGCCGTACATATGAGAAGATAATCCACAGAGCTGCTGCACTGCGGCTGTTCGCACATGCCAGTGTCTGTACATGTGTACGTCGTGCAATGCTGTGTCACCACCGCTCAGATGCTGTGTAAACCCTAAAATCTACTGACCTGAAGCTCCTTGAGCATCAAGCGCAGCACAAAGGCATCATGTTCGAAGGTGAATCCGAAGGCAACCCGCAGCAGTAACACCATGGCAGATGCCCATTCACGGGCCAGCCACCCACATTGGCAAGGAATGGAAGCTGCCCAGCAGACCTACTGGCGGCAGCTCCTGTTGATGTCAGCGGCAGGTCTCTTGAGACCGGAAGAGGTTCAGCCGTCTACTCGGATCAGGCCACCGGCGCTCCCAGAATCTTGCATCTGGCGACTTGCCAGGGGCAGCATCAAAGGGCAGGCGGCAGCAGCGGGCGCCTGAAAACCGGACGACATCCAGCCATCCCTGAACATCATGCAGTAGGTATGAATCCACCAAAATGGCTGGCTGTCCACTCACTGGCGGCAGCGCGAGGGGGCGGACGTCAGCGGCGGGCCCCTGGAACTGGAAGATGCCAAGCCGTGTGAGCGCCGACAGCCGCGTGATCTCTGCGGGCACCTGCAGCACGGCACTGTGCGTCGGTAGTCGAGATCGCGTCGATGGACATGCCACGGCAGCTTCGTGGTCTGCAACTGCGACCGTTCGACGATGGAGGGCGCCGAATGCTGCCACCATCAATTCGCCGACCAGCCGCATGGGCTGTGCGTACAGCACGGCGGGCTGCGTGTGCAGTGCAGTGCTGGGCCACGCCCCATCAGCATTGTGGTGATCGACATCGCAGCGTCACGATGTGGATTGCCTGCGCAGCTTGACTCCCACCTTGGCGACGCCGCAGTCGTACAAGATCAGGTGGTCCAGCGATTGCAGCCGCGAGATGTCCGGCGGCAGCGCCGAGAACGCGGCGTCCCCCGCATTTGAGAGGCACAGCCGCCGCAGCCGCGTGCACTCCAGCAGCCCTGTGGGGAAACCGCCCTCCACAGAGCCCTTCTCCGTCCTGCGCCAAGGGCACCAGTAGTTCAGCAGGTTTCATGTGCATGGATGCCGAGAAAACCCTCAAATATTTGACAGCAATCGCCCGCATTCGAGAGGCGCAGCCGCCGCAGCCGCATGCAGTCCAGCAGCCCTGTGGGTGAACCGCCCTCCACGGAGCCCTTCTCCGTCCTGCTTCAAGGAGACAACTGTCAAAAAGCCTGATCGCAATTGCCGACACAGAATCCTTGGCACCAGCATCCTCAACATTCGAGAGGCGAAGCCGCCGCAGCCGTGTGCAGTCCAGCAGCCCTGTGGGGAAGCCGCCCTCCACGGAGCCCTTCTCTGTCCTGCTTCAAGGAGACAAGTGTCGGTAAGCCTGATCGCAACTGCCGACACAGAATCCTTGGCAGCAGCATCCTCAACATTCGAGAGGCGAAGCCGCCGCAGCCGTGTGCAGTCCAGCAGCCCTGAGGGGAAGCCGCCCTCCACGAAGCCCTTCTCCGTCCTGCACCAATGGCCACAAAATTACCAAGCCCATTCTCAACTGCCGAGCCAAATCAGACTCTCGGCAGCTTTGTCCTCAATATTGGAGAGGCACAGCCGCCGCTGTTGCGCGCAGTGCAGCAGCCCTGTGGGGAAATCGCCCTCCACAGAGCCCTTCTCCATCCTGCACAGTAGGCGCCGGCAGTCAGCATCATGTTTGTTCGGTCGTTCCGGGCACAGCTTCGGCTATTCAAACTCTGACTCATTGCTCGAGGCAGGCGCAGCCGCCGCCGCCGCCTGCGGTTCAGCAACCCCGTGGGGAAATTGCCCTCCACAGAGGCGAAGAGAAGAACCAATTGACAAGGCTCTTTACAATCCAGCCAGCCGGTGTTTTAACAGATTTGAAGTTTAGCACTGCAGCAAGGTGGCAGGGGCACCACTTCAAATGCCACCGCTAGCTTGAGGGTGCCCATCTTGCCGCGTCGCGTCCACATTGAAGTGGAATCGCACCATGCAATCTGCCACAGACCTTCCCAAAATTGCAGGAGAACCGCAGCATAACATCAAGACAATTTCAGAAGTACGACAAGCGCACCACTCAAAGTCCAGCTCGAGGCTGGTGAGATGCTGCAGGCTGCCCAGTATCATGCCCAGGTGCCCTGCATCCACACTTTGACCGATGATGGGGCCCATCTCCAGGGACTGCAGCCGCGGCAGCAGGAACAGCGAGTCGAAGGCCTGCAGCAAACACGAACGGAGATGTTGGAAGCAGTCCAAACGTTCTGATTGTGGGATCCATCGATCTATATGTGCCCCTCCGCACTGTTGCCTTGCAAACCCATCTCCAGGGCCTGCAGCCGCGGCAGCAGGAAAAGCGAGTCGAACGCCTGCAGCAGCAGATGCGATGTCAGCAGACAGCATGCAGCGCCCCTGCAGGCACAGTACTTCGTCTTGGCTCAAGCAGCCGGGCTGATGTGCACGATGCCCAAGGAGGCTTGCCGGCTTCATGACAGACAGGTTTCATGATGTATCTGGCACTTGCTGACAGCGCGCAGCTGTACACCATGATGTGCAGCGCCAGCAGCAACAGGCTGTCATGGCGTGGGGCAACCGCCACCGCCGGAGGTGACGGGCACAGGGCAGAATGTACGAGGCGGCTGGCGGCGAATTTTGCGGCACAGCAGCCGACCTTACTGGTGAGATCGCAGTCGTATGCGTAAAACCCTAAACCCTAAACGCAAAGTCCAACCTTGCTGGTGAACTCGCAGTCGTACGCGGAGACGCGCAGCACCGGGTCCCCCGCAGACAGCATGCCCGTCAGCGTTGCAAACAGCTGGTCCGCCTGCGATCCGGCCTGTCGAATGCCACCAAAGATGGATCCTAGTGAGCGGCAGCGGAGGTTTACAACTCATGTGCACCGGATAGAGTTGTGCTCAGGTTCAGCGTCGAACAACTCTGAGCCAGGTTTGTGGCAGGTCATGTGAAACATGGGGTTGTGACAGGGGGGTTATGGCGCACCCAGCCATGCAGATCGATATTCTGGATAGCAGGCGCCCTGCAGCAAGCACTTCCGTGTCAGAAGGGTGTGGACACAGATGGACTTCGGTGTTATTTCTGGTTACAGCTCCAGGTTTACCATTCAACATAAAATTTGGCAGCCCGGACATCGCAACATCAATTAAGAGCAACCACTACCCACTACATTGGCAGACACAGCAACCGCCGCAGTTGAAGGACTGCGGGCGTTGCTGCTGGGCACCTTGTACACTGCTGCACAGACGCACGGCGGACGACAGACCTAGGCATGGCAATTATGGCGACAGCCACAGCAGGCGCCGCAGCATGAGGTCGGCTGTGGATCTTCTTGCATTCCCGTGCGCCGCAGAGGCGTGCTACGAGATAGCAGAAGAGCATCACATGAGAGGAGCACCTTCGAGTTGTCCTCACCGTGGCGACAGCCACTGCAGGCGCCGCAGCGTGTGGTCGGCCGCGTTGCTGCCGCCGCGCCGGGGGCCGTCCCGCCACGCGCACAGGCTGGTGTCCCGCCAGATGGCCGTCGGCTCCCGGAACAGCCGCCTGTCGGCGCAGCAGCGTTTGGAGTGTGTGAGCCGGCACTCGGTACGTGCTCAGCCCTTGACTCAGCACGCTGACTACGCCCTCCATCTGTGTCACATGAGTTGGTCATGGCTCTACGGCGCTTGCAGCCCATCACGATGAGGTCTCACGGTGCACCTGAAGCGTTGATTGACGTAGGGGAAGATGTAAGCCCTGCGCAGGCGCAGGAGGGGTGAGGTTCCTTGCAAGCGCAACTGCCGCGTGAAGGGTGCAGAGCCAGTCCATCCCTGATTGCAGTGGGCAAGCGCATACGGCACTGTATGACGTACGACCGCGACTCACCCGCAGCCGCAGACCTTGCTCTGCGACAGGATTTGGATGAGTATGTCGTCAGGCAAGTCCTCCAGGCTCAGGTCCCCGGACAGCGCGCCTGGGTCCGCATCCACTCTGATGCGCTTGGCCGGATGCTGGTCCTCCATCCAGCACAGCTGCATCGCCCTCTTCTATGCGTAGCTGAGGACCGCCCGACGTGCACAGTATTGCCTGACACGCTGCAAAGTGTCACAGGGATCGATGCACAAGTCGGCCGGAAAGCGGGGCCGCGCTGCAACACCACAGCTGAAAGAGTATCGGAGAAGACCAAGATGGCGCAGCATGGCAAACTAGTGTCGTGTACGGTGATCGCACGCCTGTGTACTGCCAGTTATGGTAGCTGCCCAGTACACAGTTGGGGGTACCGAGAAAGTCCCCCACTATTCAAGGCAACATCTTTAAAATCCCACTGCAGGTCCATGAAAGTCCCGAACCACCAAAACGGCAAGGGTATAACTTCTGTATCCCCCCTTGACCCTCGTACATTGCGAGGCAGGAGCAAAGCTGTGTGAGGTGCACAAATCACGCTTGCACCCCTGATATGCTGCAGAGCGTCATCAGGATGGCTGAGCTCGGCGACAGCACGGCGAGCGCGCCGGACGAGCTTACAATCGATGCACTGCCGGATGAGATTCTCCGAGACTTGGTCTTCCCAAAGTTGCCCTTCCGCATTAGGTGCCGCTTGCGACATCCTGCGTCATTTCAGTGCCTCTCAAACATGTCGTTGAGGTTGCTGTGCTGCCGTATACGCTGCGCACTGGCGTGAGACACCTGCGCATGCGTCGTCCATGCATGCAAGTGCTGTGCGGTTTGCGTCACGAAAGGGAGGCCAGCTGCCCTGCCTGCCTGCTTCTTGCAAATTAGTTGCCGCCCAAGAGCGGAACTGGCGTCGAGCTGAGAGGGGCAATGCTTCCAGCTGTGTATGCATGCGGCACTCCTCAGCCTGGGACGCTGTTCTTCCAGCAGCAAATGTACGAGTGCTTGCACTTGGCAAGGTGCATATGCTCACTGTTGAGCTGTCTGTGTTGATCTCCGAATCCGGTTCGACAACCCTGACTCAGTCGTCAACACTTCAGTACGGGCATGGCGCAATTTGGTGATGTGCACGCCACAGATGTCCGGACCGTAATCTGAGACGAGAACTGCTGATGGGGACCACAACTCCTCTCAGAATGGTGCAGGACGGACGCGGTGCTGCTGATGGTGCAAACCACTGCACTTTCTGGCACCTGCTGGCACAGGGCAACTGCAACAAAGAGGGGTGGCCTCTTCAAGAGTTTCAGTTTACATGTGACTGCAGGCAGATGCTGCATGCCTTGTCCGCTGCCAGTGGCTCCGTTGCGCCTGGTGGATGCACCTCAGGCGCTCATCACAGCAGAAAGGACCAGCAGATGCAGCAACCGGCTCTGTGCATAAACCCCCAGGCTTGGAGAAGCGCAGCTGGTGTGCCGCCGGATGGCGTTGCAACCGCAGGGCCAGCGCAAGCGCTGCAGGGGTTTGTATTACTGACACAACTGCTCTCTGTGAGCGTTCTCCTGTCATAGCTGCAGGGCTGGAGCTGTTCGGCTTGTGTCTCGCCGGTGGCGCGATATCACCACGGGGCCCAGCACCTGCTGGCACACCGTGACGCTGGATGGCGACTTCGACCTACCGGCCGCGGTTCTGAGCCAGATAGGGTGCGAGAATTTCAAATTTGGCATGCAGCACTTTGACCTTGGCATCAGATGTTGTGTGTGAATGGATTGTCTCAGCAAATTGACTGAGGCGGGTTTCTGGACTTCAGCCCTGATAGACAGGTTGAACAGTGCTGCATATGGCTGTGCATGACTTGTGCCGTACTGCATGCATGCATGCATGAGAAGGCAGCCGCACTGGCCATCCTGCTCTCTGCTTGGACCAGATGGATAGGAGATTCCCTCGTGCATGATGTGTACTGCTTCCTGCTGCAGCTTCCTGGCGTCACGCGGCTCAGCCATCCGTGAGTGCCACCTCACCTCGTGGGTGAGTTTGCATTTGTTTCTGTGTCGACAACCTCTATGGGAAACCTTCCCTCTAGCACCTTTTGCTGTACGCGCAATTTTGGGTTGCTGTCGGCCTCGTCGAATGGTGATACACCTTGGTCTACTGAACTAACACGCAGGACGGCCGCATGGCGGATGCCATGATTCCTGGCGCTGGCTGGCCTGCTGGCGGACCCTTCAAGCCGTGTTGATGTCCCTAAGACTATGATAGTTGCTGCGACGTCACAAACGCCTGTCTCCATGTGCAGGATGGTTCAGCGGCGGATGCCGTGTTTGTGGCGCTGGCCGGGCTGCTAGCGGCTCCAGCGCACCATGACACCATCGTTCAAAACATCACCATTGCTGGAGTGTCACGAGTTCTGAGTCACCATGTGCAGGATGGTCCAGCGGCGGATGCCATGTTCATGGCGCTGGCCGGTCTGTTGGCGGGTCCGGCCCGCTGCGAGGTCATCACCGCAGATGACGACTGCGATGTGTCCGCCAACGTGCTGCATGCGCTGCTGCTGCTGCCCAAGTGAGTTTCGTGACCGATCTTGTTCTCCACAAGTTCACAGTTGCGCTCCCTCAGCCACCCACTGCGAGGTCATCACCGCGGACGCCGAATGCGACGTGTCCGCCAATGTGCTGCACGTGCTGCCGCTGCTGCCCAAGTGTGGTGTGTTTTGACCCACTTGGGGCCTGGACCCCGATGATGAATGTGACATTGTTATAGCGTCGCAAGGTCATCACCGCGGATGACGACTTTGACATATACGCAATTGTGCTGCACGCGCTGCCGCTGCTGCCCAAGTGAGCATTGATCAAACAACTTTCTAACCACGCAATATGGCCTGAACCCAGGATCAGACCAACCTTAGAACAATGCTGCGAGCTTGTCACCGCAACTGACGACTGCGATGTGTCTGCCAATTTGCTGCATGCGCGACTGCTGCAGCCCAAGGGAGAGTCACTCAACTTCACATTCACGCAGTTCATGACTAGGACTTCCCTCAGCTGCCTGCTGCAAGGTCATCACCGTCACCGTGCTGCATGCATTGCCCCTGTTGCCCAGGTGTCAATAGATGTCACCTTCGCTCACACCCTTGGCATCTCACACTCGGCTCGCGGGGTGCACCGCCTGACGGAGGACCACTGTCCAGTCGTCTTTATGTGTTGAAGTGTATTGTAACTGATACAACTAGTTCAGTCATATCAGCGAGATCCGAACTCTGAATGTGCAGCCTGCGGCGGCTGGAGTGTGAGGCGATGTATGGCGCCGTGCCGGCCCGCGACCTGGACCGTCTCGTTGGTGGCCTGAAGCACCTGTCGCACCTGCACTTACGGTGAGCAACGCTTTTTGGCCACACGTTGCTACACCAGGCCGAAGGTGTGATCGTGGTGCTGGCTGGTGGGCGAGATTTGCCATTCCACCTTGTGGTGACATGCAGCTCTAGCAGGCGGCGACTTTGCAGCTTGCCGCCTGACTGCCTGCACTGCGAACGCGACTGCTGGCAGGCTGCAAGCCCTGTCATACCTGCGTGGACCTGCACTGCTGGCGTATCATTCTGAATGACTGTCATGAAGCTGTCGTCTTGCACCTTGACGGTCATTGGCCGGCACCTGCTTGTGGCTGTCAGCAGTGTGCCCGCAACAGGTTTGACGATGGCTTTGAACCCGGCTGGCCTGCTGGGCTGGCCTGCAGCAAAGCAGTTGATGCCCCAATTGCGCAATGCAGCTGAGAATTTTCCATACAACCCGGGTGGTGCACCTGCATGCAGGTTTCGCCCATCCGCATGTGAGAAGGTCGAGGGCTGCTTCCCGCCCCCTCCGCTGAGCTGCCTGGCAGCAGACCCCCTGATACATCTGCTGCATGTTTGGCTGAACCCTTCACCAGCCCTGGCGCTCCTGGTCCTGCAGTTTCCGCTCATGCGCATGCGAGAAGATCGAGGGCGGCTTCCCGCGCGGCCTGCTGAGCAGCCCTGCAGCGAGTCACCTGACGCACCTGTGCCTGGACAATGCGGGTGTGTAACACTCCCCCTCCCCTTTGCATGGATCTGCTCTCCTCTGAACATAAACCCCAAGCCCTGTGCTTGAGTTTCACTGTTGTTGATTTGCATGTCCAGACCAGACGACCAACAGGCACAGCTCAGCCTGCTTGAGGCTCTGGCACCACTCTCAGTGTGCATTGGTTCGACTCTGCCGCTGTGACGATGACGCCTGGTCTGACTCCGCCAGCGTTGATAGCAGTTCCTGCCGCACTGCAGGGCCGGACGCTTTCCCAAAGCTGCCGCCCCGCATTGCAGACCTGCATCAGCTGCAGCACCTGTCGCTGGCCGACTGCGGAGGTGAGGGAGAGAGGAGTGATGAGTGAGACACATCTCACTATCTTGAAAATGTACTCGTAACAACCTGACCGCATCTCAAAAATGCACCGTCAAATCCCTCGATGCTGCTGGTCTTTGCTTGCATTGCAGGGAAGCTGCATTGTTTTGCGGTGGTTGATGTGCGGTGGGAGTGCAGCGACGTGCCAACTCAGCAGCCACCTTTGTCTGATCGATCGAGTCGTCTGACCGGGGCTGCTGTTGCGCTGCAGTGGCGTCGCTGCCGGCGTCGCTGACGCGGCTGTCGGCGCTCAGCTACCTGGACATCTCCCAGGCATGTATATACATGAACGTATTAGCTCAGGCTCGTTTACTGAATCTTCACCGATTGTTGCTATCATGCTGCTCCTTGAGCCATAAAGCTGAGGACGGTCTCCAGCGGCTGAAGACGAGGCAACTGATGTGCAGCTGCTGCAGGGACTCGAGGTGACAGGTATCTCCTCCTGTGCATCTGAGCCGGGCATTTGTGTTTCAAATTTGCATGCGTGGTCCCGTGCAGTCTCCAGCGGCCGAAGACGAGGCGATAGACGTGCAGCTGCCAAAGGGACTGCTGTGGCGGCTGCTTTTTCTGCGCCTTGCAACTGGCAGTCATTGTCTACCATTCCATGTGTGCATGTCTCCGGCGGCCGAAGACGAGGCGATCGACGTGCAGCTGCCAAAGGGGCTACTGTGGCGGCTACTTTTTCTGCGCCTTGCAATCGGCAGTCATTTTGACCCTTCTATGTGTGCAGTCTCCGGCGGCCGAAGACGAGGCGATCGACGTGCAGCTGCCAAAGGGGCTATTATGGCGGCTGCCGTCGCTGCGGCGGCTCGGACTGCCGGCCCCCGACTGGATCCCGCAGCTCGCCCGCGCCACTCAGGTACTCGGCCGCGCGTGTCGTGCAGGCCATTGGGCTGTCTGAAATGCTGTGGCGGCTAGGCATGCCTGCCGCTGACTCCGTCCAGCATCTCCTTCGCCTGCGCGCAAAGCAGCTGGAACACCACAGACACGACAGCCGTACTTCGCGGCTGGTGGCACACTGGAAACAAGGATGTTCGGGCTCAACATTCTTGTGGGAATCAGACCGAGCGCACCTGAGAAGTAGCAACCACAGCCGGCTGTCGGTCCCACTGGCATCACTTTCAGGTCCGCTGCAGCTGTCCAATGCCTGCTGTTCGCTTAATAATGGCACCCACGCAGTCCACATGTTGCAGGTGATGTAGCTGCAGGCAGCAAAGGTAAGGCTGCGACCACGCACACGCCTTCGCCGGCCTCCCGACATTCTGCAACGCCAAATCTCTGCTGTACTCATCCGCACATTTCACCTTGCAGGCCACTTGCCCGAAAATCACGAACGTGGCAGAGCTTTGAAATGGGGCGCCGCTACCTGCACGCATTTCCCTGATGTTGCACTGCCGTCATTCTCCACTTGCTTCATCAACACGATGCTGTGTGGCGGTCACGTGCCTGAAGATCACGAACATGGCGCAGCACAAGACGGGCCGCCGTTACCTGCGCACATTTGCTGGCCTGTTCAACTCAGTTTTCTCCACTGATCTCACCAACGCACTCCTTTCGCATAGGCCGCCTTCCTGAAAGTCACGAATGTGGCACAGCGCAAGTCGGGGCGCCGCTAACTGCACGCATGTGCCGGCCTGCCCGAATTGAGCTGCTCTCCATTCTCAACGTGTACTTCACCATGCAGGTCACGTTCCTGAAGATCACGAACGTGGCACGACGCAAGACGGGGCGCCGCTACCTGCGTGCATTTGCCGGCCTCGCCGCCGCCGGCCGCCTGGACCTCAGCAGCGACCTGGACTTGGCCGAAGAGGACGACGAGGGCGGCGATGGAGCGACCGTCGTGCATTGGGCCTCGCCCGACGAGGACTTCTCGGTGTGAGGGCAGCCCAGCGGTGGTAATCACGGCGGTGGCAGCGGTGGCGGCAGCGGCTGCAGCAGCAGCGGCGGCATGATCTCGCAGGGCAGCCGCCAGCGCCAATGCAACTCTTCGGCAGCGGGAGAGGTTGCCTGGACCTCAGCAGCAACCTGGGGTTGGCGGAAAGCCGGCAGGGGCGCTGGCAGCCTCTGCGCCGTTCAGCGAGCATCGCCGGGCTGGGAACTTTCTCAGTTTGCGGAGAAGTTCAGTCCGAGAGCGGCCCAGCGGCGGCTGCGGCGGTGGCTGCATGGTCTGCGGCTTGCAGTGCAGCGGCATCATTGGGGGGAGCAGCAGGTGCATCTGCATCACAGGTGCTTTTGTCGGGACTCGACCACGAGCCCGGCCATCAGCAGCGGCCTGAATGCGGCTACACAGAGTGCAGTGGCAGAGGCAATCAGACACCGCGCGTCTCGCAATGAGAGACAGCTCGGCGGTGGCATTTTGCGGCAGCATTCGGAGGACAGCGCATGAGCAGTGGCACCAGAAGCAGTGGCTGGATATGATACAGTGGACACAAGTTGGGAACGGAAGATGCTGATTTCAGGGGCTAGGTGTCGTTAATGATGCCAGTGCAGTTTGAAACAGATGGTGGTGGCGGCAGCAGGCATGGTGGCAGCAAGCATGCGCACTTCACATTCACTGCAACTCAAAAATGGCGGCACTAGACAGCGGAGCGTGGCTGGCCAAGTGCAAGGTGCAGCTCTTGCGAGGCGCTGATCAGGCCTGGGCTGTCGGCAAGTCCAATAAAGCAGCATTATGTTTGAATCAATTATCGTGTTCAACGTCGCTCTGCTCGTGTGCATGTGGTTGTGATTAGGTCTGGCATGAATCTAATGCTGCTGAAGCGCACATGTGTCTTGCCAAGGACAAGTGTATGATCCTGCTCCCTGCTCCAGCTTGCACAAATCTGCATCTCGATTGCCGGTTCACTTCCGTGCTACGAAATGCAAACTGCACGGCAGCAGCGTCTGGTGCTTCTTCTGCAACCTCTGCCACTGCTGCTGCTGCTGCTGCCAATTAACGTTGCTGCAGCTGCGCGGGCCTCTGCATGCCTGCGTCGCAGTTGTCCAGGCAACTGCCCACTGCTGCAGGATCTCAAGAAAACCCGTCTCCAGGGCTGCATCCCCTGCTGCTGCTGCTGCTGCTGCTGCTGCTGCTGCTGCTGCTGCCAGCGGCCCACCCTCATCTGGGCGTCTGCACGCCGCCTTGGCATCCCGGAGCTCCAGTGTCATCCGCCACAGGGTCCGATAAGACCCTATCACCAGGGCCGCACGGGCGCGTCCATGAGCGCCCAGCCGAAGATCTGCTCGTACTCCCGCGCGGCTTTCTCCCAGCTGAGGTCCTGCGCCATGCCCGCCGCCTGCAGGCCCCGCCACGCTTCGGGGTCGTTCCTGCGGGCAGACACCCTCTGAATTCGCCGGGTTTTGGAGGTTGACAGTCTGCTCTCCCAGCTGAGGTCTTGCGCCATGCCCGCCGCCTGCAGCCCCCTCCACGCTTCGGGGTCGTTCCTGCGGGCGGACACCCTCTGAATTCGCCGGGTTTCAGAGGTTGACAGACTCTGCTCTCACAGTTGAGGTCCTGCGCCATGCCCGCTGCCTGCAGGCCCCGCCACGCTTTGGGGTCGTTCCTGTGTGCGGGCACAATTTCTGTTTTTCAAGCAGTGCAACGACACGTGAGGGGTGATGGCTCGGTCTCCCAGCTGAGGTCCTGCGCCATGCTGCCTTTCCAGCCAGTCTTGAGTTTTCTCTTCTGAGCACACGCCATGTGAAACGCAAGCAGTGACTGGGACCCGATGAGCAAATAAAAAAATAAAATAAAAAAAATAGTCCAGACACTGGAGCTGACATCCGCAGCCTGCCGGCAGCTCATGCTGCCTGCAAACACAGACGGCGGATCTGCCACGAAAAGCAATCTGGTTGCATCAACCGCCAGTCTCACCACCCGCAACACGGTTTGGGCTCACAGCCACCAGGGTCAGCGGAATCAACTGCACCACAGCAGCATGACTGCCTGAACGAAGCAGCATGGTCACACCTGTAGAGCTGGACGGCGTTGTCGATGGCCTGCAGCATCACGTTGGCCTCCGGAGGGCTGAAGACGAAGCCGGTGCCGCACTCTGGCGTGCCTGTACACCATGGTGAGAATCTGAGCATGACCTCCCAGCACAAAAATGAAGAGCGGCCTGCATCACGACATCTTCACACTCAAGAGCCCTGCGACCAGAGAAGATGCATACCAGCGCACCATCGCCAGCTCTGTCAGGCTGAAAATGGGCAACGGCGTCCCCATGGGTTGCCCATAGCGTGCGCAGTCAGATTCGTGTTGGAGTGACCCACGACCAGGGCAACACTCCAGAAGGAAAGCAAAATGCATCTGCTGTGTCGGGCCGGAAATGGGCGATGGTGTCCCGCAGGCCGTCGCATGCGCATTCAGTGAGGGATGCGCAGCAAGCACATGCATGTGAAGCTTTACCTGCTTTGTCGGGCTGGAAGTGGGCGATGGTGTCTCGCAGGCCGCCCGTCGCGTGCGCGATGGGAACCGTGCCATACGCCATGGCAAACAGCTGCAAGCAGACGGGCAGCGGCGTCAGGCATGCCGGAAACCCTTCAGTTTCCCGGCGGCTCCGTCAAGACACTTGCAATGTGGACACTGCGTATGCTGCACTGCACATTATTTTTATTAGTTAATAAAATCAAATGGTTTGTAATTTATCTTGCTAATAAAAAACATCACACACTCCAGCACACAGCAGAGTCATTCACTGCAGTGACGCTCAAAGCAGCTCGTGAGGAAGGAGGACTCAGCAAACTTCGGACGGACATGCCTGGCTAAGACCGCGGAACTCAAAGTGGGAGGGCACAAACTGGGCGACAGTTTTGTAGCCCGTCACATTACCACGACAAGCAGGTGTCTTTACAGGCCCACCACCTGGTCAAGTCCGGAGTGTTGTACAGGGCGTACATCATCACGATGGAACATTCTCCAAGGACCGCGGTGGTGATCCCCGTGAACAGTACCACAGCTGCCGTGGGAGCAGCACCTGGTTGAGGCCGCAGGGCTCGAAGCGGGAGGGCTGCAGCAGCGCGTCGCAGCCCATAGAGCACAGACGTCCAAGTCGCGCAGGAGTCGCAATCTGCGACCAAGTTGTCACGGAAAACTGGCACCTGGTTGAGGCCGCAGGGCTCGAAGCGGGAGGGCATGAGCAGCGCGTCGCAGCCGGCCACCATGCGGTGCGCCACCGGCACCGAGAAGCCCACCTGCAGCAGGAGAGCAGTGAGATTACCTGCAGACCAATGCATGCGACAGGTCGTGCAGTTTTGGGGGTCTTCTTCCTCGCAGCCGGCCACCATGCGGTGCGCAACCGGCACCGAGAAGCCCACCTGCAACAGGCAACGAAAAGAGGTCCACAGCAGAACTTTGCGTCAAGAAGGTCGTACAGCAGCGGGGCTTCTTCCTCGCAGCCCGCCACCATGCGGTGCGCCACCGGCACCGAGAAGCCCGCCTGCAGCATACCTTGAACCAAGTTGACAGACGGAGAAGACCTTATCAGAAGGGTCGTACAGTTTTGGAGCGCTTGGGCATCGCAGCCGGCCATCAAACCCCTTGGAAAAAGGCTGTCAGTTGCGTGTCCCACTGAAAGACTGGGCACTTCTGGGGCGTGAGCAGCGCGTTGAAGACGGGCACCATGCGGGAATCCGCCACCGGCACAGAGAAGTGGGGCATCGAAAAGGCCCACCTGCAGCAGATGGCATCTGTTATAACGAATTGCACGTCAAAAGTCAGGACACCAAAGACACTCCACAGGTTGGAGCTTGGCGGCAGCCATTGCAGCCAGCCACCATGTGCTGCACGAGCGGCACTGAGCGAGAGTCCACCTGCAGCAGGACAAGCTTCAGGTTCAGGGTGGAACTGTGGACGCCAGAGACGTCGTGCAGGCCTCACACTTGTTGGCATCGCGACCGGCTATGATGCCGTGCGCCGAAGGAGCCAGCACCAAGACATCCACCTGCAGCATCTCGAGAAGGACCCATATGCAGAAGGGTCTCTCCTGTGCAGCACCAGGACTGATTGTTCACTCACCATCTGGGGCTGCCAGTAAGGAAGGCGGCTGGCATACTTCCCCTTGTGGCGCTGACATAACACCAGTAGCTGTGCAAGCGGGTGTCACACCCTTACAGCACCAGCATGAGACATCGACAGGACAACGCTCCAGCCACAAAAGTGGCTGAGTTGCTGCCATTCATTGTGTCACATGGCTGGCGTCTGGGAGGTTTACTTGAGGAGCATCGAATGTTGAACACGTCACCCAGCCGCGGCTGGCGGGTGTCGGCAGTGGCTCTGTCCTCCATTGCTGCCTGACACACCAGGGACCCTACGAGGCGCTGATGAGATCAACCAGCAAAGCGCATTCTCAGCTTTGGACGTTGGTGGGTTGCTGCCGCCCGCGGCTGGCACTACTGTTACGAGGAGCCTGCCTGGCAAGTGTTTCACATACCGCATGAAACAACGAAATTTGGGGCGGTTGTGTAGGCAACGACAGGAGACAGCAGGTGGCCACATGAGAACAGAGGTGGCGGCGCAGCCTCACCCAGCCGCGGAAGTGGTTGGGGTGCCGCCGCTCGTTGTCGCGCATCGCCGTCTCGTACTCCTTGTCGCCGCTGCCCAGCATCACCAACTGCGCACAGGGCACAGTGTGTCGATACACGAGCCGAATAATAAACAAAACAAAATATAAGATAATTATAAATCAAGTAGTTCGTGGCCAGTGCTGCGTCACTTGCATGTCGTTCACCGGATGCAAGCCCTGGCGGGCAGTGCTCCGCCAAGCTTGGCAGCGTCCAAGAAAACCAGACACGCAGGCTGAGCAGGCAGGGTCGGGGCTGTGGCTGCGAGCTTTTTTTTCACCTGAATGTTGCGGGCCGCCATCTCACCGGCGGCCGCGAGCACCAGGTCTGGCCCCTGCATGGTCGCACCGGCAGGTTCAGCAGCGCAACAAGCTGAGCCGCGGCTCAGCAGCTTGGTATGCCGTCGAGCAGGCGTGTGCCATGTTGTGTCACGGAGCTGCTTCGCCGGGTTTGGCGCTCGGCTCGCACCATCAGCAGTGTCAACAACGGGATGGCAGGCGCTCAGGAAGAAGGGGTTTCCCATGCGGTGAGGCGGAAGAAACCGCTTCCAGAGCAACTGCTTTCAGACAAGCATGCTCCCTGAAAGCAGGTGCTTCTCCTGCAAACAAGGGCGCCACCGCGCACCTTCTGGAAGTCGAGGCGCCCGATGAAGCCCAGCAGCGGGGCAGCAGGGTCCACCGGCAGCCCCAGCTCCCGCTGCAGGGCCGCCTTGCACTCCGCCTTGCCTGTCGAAAGACAAAACAAGACATCAGTTTCCTTTTTCAGCAGAAACATGACGAAATGTTCTCTAGCAGGCCCAGCTCCCACTGCAGCGCCGCCCTTGCACTCCGCCTCGCCTATTGACAGGCAATTGTTGGAGAGGACATTCAGTCCCCATTCGTAGTGACAGCAGTCCACCGGCAGCCCCAGCTCCCGCTGCAGCTGTGCCTTGCACTCCGCCCTGCCTGTTGGCAGGCAATTGTTGAAAGGCGTAACCAGCATCCATGTCCCGTCAACATTTGACGAGCAGTCCACTGGCAGGCCAGCTCCCGCTGCAGCGCCACCTCGCCCTCCGTCTTGCCTATTGACAGGCAATTGTTGAAAGGGTTGGTCAGTTCCCTTTCCAGCAGGCACCTGACAAGCGGCAGCCCCAGCTCCCGCTGCTGCGCCGCCTTGCACTCCGCCTTGCCTGCATGTAAATTTGTTCGGCCAGGGGATTCGATGCATACTTTTGGTAGGACACAAGGTTGAGCAGAGCCAAGAGATATACCGGCAGCCCCAGCTCCCACTGGAACGCCGCCATGCACTCCGCCTTGCCTGTCGAAAGGCAACTGTTGAAAGGGGTAATCAGTCTCCTTTTCCAGTGGACATTCGGGGGCAAGCCAGCGGCGGCTCCCGCTGCAGGGCTGCCCGTCGAAAGCCGACCGTTGGAAAGGCGATTGAAGCGGTCGGTTCGGCAACTCTTCAAGAGGGCATTTTGCCCACTGTGCCTGGTGACCGGCCCAGGGCGCACTGCAGTGACACCTTGCACTCCGCCTTGTCTGTGAGGCAAACTGAAAGGCAGGTGGAAAGGGCAGTCTGTGTCGTATGCACACTGCTGGCTGACTGATTTGTGCTTGGATGTGTCGACAGGTCATCAGATCACCTCGTGACGAGGCGGCGTGCCGGCCCCACCTGACATGTCGGCGGCGGAGTAGTTGGCCGGCAGGTACTTGTCGGACTCGGGGCTCCACTCGGACGTGTCGATGCCGTTGGCGATGCCGTCCAGCTTGTGCCGGACACCCTGCAGCACGCCATCTAAACCCCAGCCGCCCTCCGGGGTCGTAATCTCCCAGGCGTAGCCCTGCATTGTATCAGGAATTGAAGTTGAGGGCAGGACTTCAATTTCAATCTCTCTTTGCATGCAGACCAAGACCTGCCAAACAAGTCTGCAAACATCTGCACGTGTCCCTCGGGATGGTTGCATCAAAGTTCTCAGATGCCCTGCAGTGATTTGCATGGCCACTGCATCCGGAAGCAGCTCTGTGTTGACAAGTGAGACCAGGCCAGTTGTGTCACAAGAACTCTGTGTGGGCGATCTGGAAGTACCAAGGCAGCTGCAGAGTGCAGATGCATCTGCACATCCTGGGCCCCACACACAATCCCGCGTCGGACGTTACTGAGCGCCAGTGAAGTAAGTGTCATGAGCCATCAATGAGGGGCAGCCACAGTGTTTGACACACCAGTGAACACCGAGTCTTTCATTGCCGTCAACCTGTGGGAATCTTGCAGTAATGGACCTGCGCAGTAGGTCGGTGTAGACGACTCGCTTGGGGACAGTCATGACACGGTCTGTGGTGAACACGCCGCCCTTCAGCAGGGTTTCAGAAGGAGGCAACTGGTATAACTAAGTGATGTTGTTCGACCCACCTTGGAGACGGTCATGACGCGGTCTGCGGTGAGCACGCCGCCCTTCAGCAGGTTGACCGCCGGCCCATTTACATGGCTCCAGGAAGGGTACTCCCACCCCATCGGGTCGTACCTGCAATGCCACACAGAGAAATCTTTGAAATGATGTGAAAGCAATGGCACCTGATTCAGCCATCATGACCGCCAAGATTCTCCTGCGGCTCCATGAGAGCTATCTCCACACCGCCGGGTCGTCCTGCACTGCTGGACACTGAAAGCTTCGAAGCACACACGAAAGATTGACCGCTGGCCTGTGCGTTTGGCTCCAAGGCCAGTTTCCCAACAAACCCTTCATCTTGATAGAGCCCCCGAGTCATTCATTCTGGGGCGCAGGATCAGTCTGCAAGGATCTGAAAGAATCCTGAAGAGGATGCTGTCGTCTCAGCCAAAAAAACTGTAAAACAAACAAAAAAAAATGAAAAAACACTCCCGCATCATGCGCAGTTTAACCACAAGGGTTCATGCCATGTCAAAGAGGCACATGTGCCACACCGTCAAATCTGGAGCTTGGCAACACGCCTGCAAAAGCGCCACGCAAGGCACAGGCCTGCAGCCAGTGCCGGGGGTCTCAAAGCCGACGTCAGGTCGCCCTGTGATGTTTGTGTCCGAGCCCAGAGTACACGGGAGCTGTAAACGTGTTGATGGCATCTGTTCAGTGTGCATGTCAGGAGGGCGCACATGTCGTCGGGCACGCCCAGGTTGGCGAACGTCGCCGCCGGCTCGACACCCTGGTGCGCCATGTTGTGGATGGCCAGGATGGTGCGCGCGTCCTGTGGGACAAAGTGAGACAGCGTGAGCAAACTCTGCTTTGACTTTGCCGGTCAGGTTGGTGGATTATGAACGCCGGTTCCGCGACCTGGTGCGCCATGTTGCGGATGGCCGGGACGGTTCGTGCATCCTATGAATAGTGCGACAAAGCATGATTACAGTCTGCTGCTATGTCGCCGGCAGTTTGATAGATCACACGCCCTGGTGCGCCACATTGTGAATGGCAAGGATTGTGCGTGCATCCTGTGAGAGGAGCAACAGTGCTGTCAGCTCTGCGCATGTGTGGCGTTTGCACACGTTCTGTGTGGAATGCGGTGAAAGCCGTGGAGCTCTGCTTATATGTGACGTGCACAATTCTGTCAGGGTGCGGCGCCAAAGCCATGCCACGAGACCAAGTCGAAGACCGCCAGAGTATTGCGCGATTTCCGCACAGGACATTTGGATGGATGCATTGCCGGTCAATGTGTCAGCAGGGTGATGTCCAGTGCGGCTGCCGTGCGGTCTGTGACGCAGGCAGGATATGCAAGCATTTTAGCGGGCGTCTGCTGACTGTGCACCTCCATGAGGTTTGTGGAACTCTGAAATCCATAAACTCAGGTGTTTGAGATTCACCTTATAGACGCCATGCCGCCGATACCTGCCCGCCAGGTACACCGGTACCATGCTGGCGTGCCAGTCGTTGGCCACAAACACGCAGCGGTCGCCGTATGGGAAGCCCGGTGGCCAACCCACCCTGACATGCAGGAGTGCGCCAGGAAATGTCAGCTATGATGCAGATCGGTTTGAACGGCAGGGGTCTCACGATAGGCTTCTAGAGGGTCTTGGCCGCATGTCGCCGGCTGTTCAGAACATGACGGCCCGATGGCCGATTGCTGCGCTGCATGCGCCATGGTGGTGGCGCAGCACAAAGTTGACCTGTGGCCGCCGATGCTGAGCACCAGGGGCGCCTTGTCTGATGGCCACAGTGATGCGACACTGCGCAGCTTCCTAAGTAATGAAGTGGTCCGTCAACTTGACAATTTGAAGCTGGACCCATGGCTGCCAATGTTGAGCACCAGGGGCGCCTCACAGGCCGAAAATTGTGAATCATGCACGCAAAAACCCTGTTACAATTTCAGCACCGGCACACTTTTCGGACAGGCTGACCTGTGGCCGCCGATGTTGAGCACCAGGGGCGCCTCGCAGGCTGCCAGGCTGAGCAGCGTAAAGCGGAACTGATTGTCGCCAAACACCCCGTTTTTGTCCGCATACAGGCCTCCTGCAAGCATGACAGCACACCAACATGCGCACGGAGCATGAGCTGTATCTCCCATGTGCCCTGTGGCGCAAAGTAGAACTGGTTGCCGGGCACCCCGTTCTGGTCCCTGTACAGACCCCCTGCAAAGTAGGACTTGTCGACGGCTGCTGTCTACTGCACCCTGCCTGGCACGATGCACAGCACGTCAGCTGCCACCAATGCCGCAGAATTGCACAGCCAGAGTGCTCGGTCGCAACCGTAGCCGTTTGCTGCCCGCAGCTCTGGATTTCCAGATGCGGTGTGAACTTGCCACGGCTCTCTTGTTGCACTGGCTGCAGATAGCGGACATGGTCAATGAACCCCCAGTGTTTTGCTAGCAGCTGTGTGCATAATCCAACTTCACTTGGCAAAGACATCTGTTCACCTGGCCGTTGGTAGCAGGGGTGATCCACAAACACCCAGTCCACGCCTTGCTGGTGCACATGGTGGAAATTGACCGTAACCTGCAGCAGAGCCACAGCGCACACGTGTTGTCCAACCAGGAACACCATGTCAAACGCCACACTGGCGATGTTGCGGTCTTCAGGGCAGGTGACTTAAAGCTGGAGTGGCGGCCCCAACTAAACTGACATTCTGTTGCAAATTGCCGGCACCAGATGCTGGACAGACTGACATGGGACCAATGACATGCCCACAGCGGCGACACTCCCGCGCCACAGGTGCACGCGGCCAGCGCCATCAGCTGCTGCAGGTCCTCTGCTATATTCGTTGTTCCCCTGATGTTTTGGCCACACCAGAAGGCATACAACCAGAAGTGCTCCCAAGTCGCGGCAATCACCTCGCCACATGCGCCCATGGCCAGCTTTGTCGGCTGCCGCAGGTCCTCCGCCACATCATACAACCGGTCTGTGTCGGTGCCGTTCTGGTACCTGGTCAGGAAATAGCTTGGCACATGAATCAGACGGACGCGCACAAGACCGTCAGTCCGAAGTCACTGCAGCCAGCATCAAGCATAAGCTGTGTCTGCAGCAAAGCAGTGGCGTCAGGAGACGCTGAGATCCTGTGAATCAGCCCCGAACTTGTGGCAGACAGGCAGGCGCACGAGGTGCAGTCGTATTGACACTGCATTCGTCAATTGGAGACCGTCACCTGGGAGTGACGACCATGACGCGGTGGCCCCGCCGGGACAGCGCAATCGGCAGGCTGCCCACCACATCTCCCAGGCCCCCACTTTTGCTCCAGGGGCCTGCTCGCCATCATACTCAAGGACTGTGGTAGCTTGTGCACTGCGTTAGAGCAGGAAGGCAAGGGGTGCAGCAGAGACGCTGCCCACGGTTTGCTGGCCCGTTCGCTGCACGGGCGAGTGAAAGTCGGCATCAGGAGCCAGGTCTGGCCGGCAAACATGGTGACAGTGCACACTGCCGCAGTTCAGTGCGCCCTGTTGCACGGCTGGGGGGCGGGACTCCCCTGAAATTTGTGGCATTTTTCCTGCAAGCCATGGGTCTGCTTGAAACCTATCTCTGCTTGACTGCCAACCCTGCAGCAGATGGCAGCACAGCCTTCAACTAGCTAGACCGGCCCATGTGCTGCTGAACACGCGCATGGGCTCCCAGCACAATGTGCCGCCCACCTGCTTCCGAGGACACGAACACGATGTCCAGCAGCTGCTCCGCCTGCTCGACGCCTGGCGCCGCCTGCTGCTTCGGCGCCGCTTCGCCCTCCCTGCTGCTGCCGCTGCCGTTCTGGCCCGGCTCCGGCGGAGCCTGCGTGGGCTCCGCCGCTGGCGCCGCCTGTGCTGCGGGCGCTGCCGCCGCCGGTGCCGCCTGCGCTGCGGGCGCAGCCGTCGCTGATGCGGCTGTCGGCGCCGCCGCCGGCTGCGCGCTGCCGACCGAGTCCGCTGCGGCGCCCGTGCCGGCGCCCGCCATCGGCTGGAACTCCAGGTATTCCAGCGATGATGTTGTGGCGTTGTTGCTGTCGGTCACGGCCGGGGGCAGAGTGGCCGCCGCGGGCTCAGCTGTTGGACCCGAAGAGCTCTTGCTACTGCTGCTGCTGCTGCCGGCGGCTGTTGCGGTCCCATCTGCTGGCGCTGCCGCTGCGTGGTGCATGCTGAGAATGAGCATGCTGCCTGGACAACGCGTAGTGGGAGCAGGTATGCATGTACGACGGCACCGCGCCCATTGCAGGGTGCATCGGAGATGCAACGACACCTGATTGAGGGGCGGGCTTGGTCAGCCGGACCACCTCGCCGCCGGCTTTGCTACTGGAACGCAGTATGGCCGCTGCTTCGGCAAGGCGCTGCCGCATGCGCTGGTTCTCACACCGAAGCCGCTCGATCTCCGCCAGCAGCTCGCCCTTGCCGTCCACCTGCAGTTCGACGCATCCACAGGTTGCTCGGGCAGCACCACTGCATCCGTTGGGGGCTGTGCCGCGGTGTTGGGCGATGTCGGAAACAGACTGCATGCAGTTCCACACTGGGTTGAGCGATTGTGCCGCGACCAACCTGTGCTGACTGGCTGTTTCCTTCCGACGACTTTGATGGAGCATCGCTTCTGCTGAATCCTTTCTTGGTTGGACGCCCGCGCTTGGACTTGGCAGGCTGTGCGTGTGATCTGGCGTGTTGCACGCCGCTGGACCTTTCGCGAAACGCACGCCGCTGCACACGGCTGACGAATGCGTCATGACTGGTGCACCTACTGCTGCCGATTCGCAAGCCCTCGAGGCGCAGCATGCCGAGCTGCTGTGCAAGGCGCTGCCACAGTTTTTTTTCCTGCAATGCTGAGACACTCACCAATGATGCACAGCCTGTGCGATCGCCTCAGCGCGTTGCACAAGACTAATCGAATTGGTAGCAGACCCAGATCTTCCTAAGTTGTTTGCACATAAGATAAAATTTGAACACAGCTCAAATCCAGATGTCCGTAGTTCCAGCGCACAATCTACGGCGCAGGAGATACTTTCTACGCCATCAGCAGGGCGCCCTGCAGCAGTCTACATCTGACAGTGTTCTGAGCTCCGGCGGACAGACCGTCAAAATTCTCAGTCTCGCGAGTGTTACAGCTCGTGATCGCAGTCTGCTTACATCTTCGAAAGCACTCCAACAGCCGGCGTTGCTTGGCAGCACTGCCAGCAGTGTTCTGAAGCACAGGCAGCCGGAATGGGGCCCCTGACGATGATCATCTATGTGGCGACGTGAGTGCGCTGGATCACCTGGCCCCAGGCCCTTCTCGTGCTTGTCTTGACCCTCGGTTTGATGTCATAGCATTGACGGGCTCCATGCCAAACATGCAGCTGAGGTGACAAGATCAAGCGTCTTGCGCCTTTTTGCTGTCGCGGCCAGCCGGACACTCTGCTGGATGCCAAGCACTCAGGAGCATCTCACGATGTCCTGCGCATTGCATGTGGTCAGTGGGATAGCTCCCTGCAGCTTCGTGTTGCGTGACCCTAGTCAATCTCTGATGGCTTGGTGGGCACCGGTCGCCCTGCGACGCGTGGTCCAGCGGTCTTGCTACTTCAGGTATACCATGCTCGCTCATGCATGATGGGGCGCGGCGGTGTTCGGACTTCAGCCCAGCGGGCAGTGGTCAGCCTGAGCGCTCCCTCGCAGCTTCCGACAAGCGGCCGGCAGCTCTCGGGTCACCGCTGTGAAGGCAGGCCATCCGAAGGCTGGGTTTTGATGCTGAGCGGGGTGTGTCGTCATTCAGGTACTTCCTGGGCCTCGCCTACCCAGCGTATGTGACGGTCAACGCCATCGAGTCGCCTGGCACACAGGACGACACACAGGTCAGCCCGTTGCTTCGAGGCAGTGCCGTTGCAGGATCATACATGATTAACAACATCTTTTGCAAACTATTCATGCTGCTCGGGTCTGTGGCAGAGCCGATGTGGCCATTCCCTTGCTCAGTGCAACCCCATCAGAGCCTTTTGGGCGGTGTTCGGATGCAGCAAAGCGTGTGCAAGCTCTGAGTCTTGCATGATTAGGCCTCGCATCACACTCGAGCTCATTCGCCTGCACAATGTGGGATGTTTGCTGGGTCCATGGGGTGCTGACCGCTGGCGCATCCTGGTCAGTTCATGGGTTGCTGAACCCTGTCACGCCTGCCATCGCAGTGGCTGATCTACTGGCTCATCTTCTCCCTCGTCCAGCTGCTGGAGGCCGTCTTCTGGCCGGTGCTGAAATGGTGAGAGCATCGACGGGCTCCGCCTGATGCAGTGCCCGACACACCGTGTGCACAAAATGTTGTCGGCACCTTGCTGATGAACGAGGTATGTTGTCATCCATATGTGCAGGCTCGGAGGCCTGTACTACCTCATCAAGGCCGTTGGCCTGGCGTGGCTGGTGCTGCCGCAGACAAAGGTGCGGGTCAGACTGGTGCTGGAAAAAAAGTTGATGGGCTTGTGCTGAGAGGGCACCACACCCTCATCGTGTGCAGCCTTCAGTGTTGCTCGGCGGCATGCGGCGGCAGGCTGGGGGCCTTTCCCGTGAATTACTGCTCGCATGCTTGCCTGAGCCCCGCGGGCGGTACCCTTTTGGACAATGTACTGTGGGTGCATGATACAGCTGGCAACATGGTTGCGATCTAGCGAGGAGAAGGTTGCCTGCACGGGTCTGACCTATTTGCGCGGTCGCTTCTACCATGGGGAGCCATGCGACTGTGGAGAGCCCGGCGGTGTTGTACCCTGTGACGAGGCGAAGAGGCTGGTCTGCCAATGGTCAGCAATCTAGCAGCGTCACACCTTATGTGTTTCATACATTCCATACAGGCTGCAGGCTGATGTGAAGGGCAGGGCGCATAGGCTGTGGTGAGCCTGCCGCTGACACACGCACACAGAAGCTCAGGGCCTCTGGTGAAACACTCTGTAGAGCACCCGACCCTGCTGAGCATGATTGAACGTGTGTTGCAGGGAGCGACGTGCTGTATGAGGCGGTGGTGAGCCCGGCGCTGAAGCACCCTTGAACGGAAGTCCACAATGCAAAATCTGGGTGTGGGAGGCTCCAGACAGCGCCGACATTTCCTTTGCACACATGCTGCAGGGAGCGACGTGGCTGTATGAGGCGGTGGTGAGCCCGGCGCTGAAGCAGGCGGGCACGGAGGCACGCAAGGTGCCAGCCCTGCAGAAAGCCCTGGACAAGCTGGACGCCTTCACGGTAGACACTTGCACGACTTGGACACCTTCATGCAATGATATCTTCACTTCTGGTCCTCCACCGTTTGCAAAAGCAATTCTGGCCCTGCACTACTCTGGGAGAAGGCCCTCGGCAAGCTGGATGCCTTTGCAGCGCACCGCATAGCGAGGCTGTTTGGCTGCACGATTGGGTTCTTACTGCAATCATGGGCACCAGCAGGCTTGAACAACTTCCAATAAAGTCGATTGGCCGACACCAAATTTGTTCCTTGCTGACTGCAGGCGGGCAAGCCAGTGGCCAAGACCAACACCGGCAAGATTGAGTGAGCGGGGTTGACCAAATGTCCGGGAAGGACGCGGGAAGCGGTGGAAGCAGGGAGGTTGATGTGGTGGCGCCTGCAGTGCTTCGGAGGACTGAGCCCACGTCCGCATCCTTGGAGTTTTCACTGCCAGCGGTATGAGTGATGCCGCCGCGACGGTTTGTTGCTGCACGCACCTCAGATTCTTGGAAGCACAGGGTTTTAGGACGCCAATTTCACCATTACTACGATCTCAGCCCGGTTGTAGGTTTTGCTGTATGGACGACGTCATTGGCCAGAAAGGCTGCTGTATGGCTGACCTCACTGTACCACGTGCATAACCACATCGAAACATCGAAGATTGTAAAGCAAGCAAGGTGCACATCAAGTCGGTGACATCCTCCCGTTCAAACACCATAATTATAAGCTGCTGAAGACCTGATCACATATCTCACACATGTCTACCCTGATGCTGTCATCCTCAGCTACATCAAGTGCCGACCACATGCTACAACGCTAGTACATGTAGCGACTCCTGGTATGTCTAGCTGCAGCTTGGAAGCCCTCCTTCCTGGCGACGCCACACTACAACCCAAACTTGCCCATCACCGCGCTGTGCTGACAGCAATAATCTGCACGAGGCAAGCACAACGGTGTCACACATGGAATGTTGCCAGCACTCGGTGACCACTGAAGCGTTTGCAAAGCAGTAAAACCGCACCCTTCATCAACTACAACACTCAAACAAGTTTGTCACACGCCCGTGTCGCTGTTGTCGAAGTGGCTGGGTCTGGCGGTGCCGACATTGAGTGTATTTCATCTGGATAAAATAGGCATGTCGAAGTTTTTTGGACAACAGCAGAATTTTCCAAGTTGATCAACTGCCAGACGGTTCAGGAGCATCTACCAGGATGACCTGGATGAGGGCACCAATTCCTATGCTGGTGATTACCAGCTGCAAGCACAGACGACTGGCCCTCGAGATGTCGGAGACGAGTTCCCCGGGAGCGCATTCTGCCACGAGACAAGGAAGTTCTACCTGGTCTGCCATGTTGATGCCGACGCTGGTGCCGCCAAGTGTCAGCCTGTTCGACTGGCCGGCGCTGTAGACATTAAGGAGTCCTGAACAGCAGCAATTTGACTTCACTGCACTCGGACCTCCGAGCCGATACCTGGATGAGGGCGTCGACGCCGATGCTGGTGCTGCCGACCGTGAGCACGTACGACTGGCCGGCGCTGGAGACGTTGGAGACGCCGCGGCCGACCCTGCGCTGTGCAAAGCGCATGGACTGGTTGGCGCCGGCCGCCGGCAGTACCACCTGGATGATGTAGGTGTCGGAGATGAGGCCGGCGAACTTGTAGGCGCCTGCGGACAAGGCAAGTCCAGAAGTAGGTTACGGATATTGCAGCTCTTTGCCGGCAGCACCACCTGGGTGATGTACGTGTCGGGGGTGATGTACGTGTCGGAGATGAGGCCGGCGACCTTGTAGGCGCCTGCAGACAAGGCAATTCGGGAAGTAAGGCATAAGTATTCCAAATCTCGCCGACGGCACAACATGGGTACTGTCTTGGAGACGAGGCCGGCGCATCTGTAGGCGCCTGCGGGACAGGGCACATACAGGAGGGCAGGGTTCAGGGCATGTGTCAGCATTGTGCAGGTTGTGCGAATTGGAAGATGGCAGGCCTCTGGCCGATTCCCCTGCGATCTTCATGGAGCTCTCAGCGTATTGACGAGGCCACACGTCCGCCTAGCAATGTGCACGTGCTGCCCTGTAGCGTGCGACTTCGTGCAACATACTACGCCACAACATGCCGTCAGTCCACCTCAGGATGCAATCTGTTGATCGAACCACGTGTTCAGGACTCATCACCATGCACATGTGCAGTCTGTGTAGGGTTTGTAGATGGACGCTGCCCTGATATCGAGCGCACCGGTGCCGTCGGTCTGGGTGCAGCCCAGGAAGGTGCGCGTGGTGCCGGCGACGCGGAACACGTTGACCACGATGCCCTCAAAGCCCTCGTCGATGCCCGCGGTGACCACGTTGTCGTTGTTGCTGTCCAGGTACACGCGCCCGGTGATGGTCCCCTGCATTTTAGTAGATATGGCGCAGATCAAAAACAGAAAAGCTGAGCTGGAATCCCCTCAAAGCTCTCGTAGATGCCCGCAGTAACCGCGTCGTGAACATTTCTGCCCAGACGAAATTTGCATAGTGCTGGACCCCCGCGGATTGGTGTCAGAGGCGGGCGCACCTTGGTGACGGAGACCTTGAGGCTCGCGCACGCCTGGCAGCCCGCGAGGCCGACGCCAAAAGTCGGACCCGCACCCCTCGCCCACACCTGCAATCAGGGACGTGGCAGGAGCGAAGTAAGACATCAGCAGATGTAATGCATCTGATCACTTTCTGAAGTGTGTGTATGCGTGGCAGCCCGCGGGGCCGACGTCATATGTGCAGCCGGTGCCGCATGCCCAGACTTGCAGACAAGGGAAGCCATGGCTCAAGGTTGGTTCGTGAGCTGGGTGACAGGATTGTCATATCAAGGCGCTGTGCGCACTCCAGCAAACAGCAACGGACCGGTGTCATCGTCGTCGTCGTCTTCGGCCATCTCAGGCGTGCACTGCATTGCCGCCGCACAGCGTGCCCGCCTAGCAAGAGCCCTTTTCCCAGCAACGCTGACCCCTTCCAGCAGCTGTCTGTCATGAAAGGAAAACTCACCGCGAGGGTGGCCGTCTCGGGCTTGTACGCCAACGCCGCCGCGCAGCATGCCTGGGATGCCGGCAGCTTCAGAGTCCCGCCCGACACCTGGCCCACCTGAGGGACAGACAACCTCTAGAGTCTCAAATGTTGATGACAGGATCACGAGTGAAAAAGTGCGCCGCCTCTGGAATGTCGGCAGCTCCGACCTGCCGCCCACCTCCTGGCCTACTTGTAGAATTTACTGTGCATATGGAAACCCCGAGATTGTGTGCTGCATGGTGTTCCCGCGGCGGTGCAGACTGCAGCAGATGAAATGCATCAGGCAGCTGCCGGCCACCTGACGCCAGGCTCACTTGCTGCGACAGCCGATACATACCTACCCAGCAAAACATGATGGCACTTCACGACAGAGGACATCAACATGATGTCTGCACACCCGTCAGGTCAAAGTCAGCGGAAAGCTGCATGCAGACGATGGTGATCCTTACAGCAGCTAGCAGCAGCAGCACTGCTGCTGCTAGCTTCATTCACCGTGGAGCCATGGCGTCAACAGCATGCCACACATGTGTGCCTTTTAGCGGAAGAAAGTGCCGGCAGGGTACCGCAGGCGGACGGTGCCCTTCTGATGCAGCAGCTTCATTGAAAAGGCTTGCACACAGATCAACAGCAAAGTTGCTCACCCGGCAGAAGGCGGTGCTGGCGAGGTGCTGCAGGCGGACGGTGTCGGTGGCCGGTGCCCTTCTGGTGCAGCATTTCACTGAAGGCTTGCTGACAAGTCAGCTGTGAACTGGCTCACCCGGCGGAAGAAAGTGCCGGCGGGGTACTGCAGGCAGACAGTGCCGGGGCCGGTGCCCTTCTTGAGCAGCAGGCCGGTGCTCCCCTTTGGCCCGGTCTCCACCGACACGACCGTGACCACGCCATACTGCACAAGCGTGAGGAAACATAGTAGGTGTGCTGAGCCTCACCATGTGCGAATGTGAAACATTGAATTTGACAGCAACCCAGTCCTGCTGGTGCTCCCCCGCAGGCCATTCTCGACCGACACCATCGTCACCGCGCCATGCTGTGCAGAACATGCTGACTCAGCACTGAAACATTGCAGCATGCTCAGGAACATGCGACCGGGCGTCGCAGCGTCACAGTGGCATTGCAGCAAAAACCCTAAACCCTTGCAGCAAGGCCCTCGCCCGCCGCCGCCGCCACATCTGCATGTGCACAATGCTCATCAAACCGATCTAATTACTAATGCCAGTTCAGCACACTCGCATGTTGCCAACAAGTAGCCAACTCAACACCCCCAGTCTGGGTGCCGCACCAGCTGCAATGTAGGAGGCGTCACCAGGACAACACGGGCACAGCACCTGCTGCACACACGCGGGGCCGCCGATCCTGGCCTCGCCGGCGTCGCCGACCGGCTTGATGGCGGGACGTTCTGTTGAATCTCACACATGGTACATCCTCTCTTTTCAGTCTGAAAAAGCACCTTTTGCGCGCGGGCGGGGCCGCCGATCCTGGCCTTGCCCGCGCCGCCGACCGGCTTGATGGTGGGACCATCTGATGATGCCTCCCATGTCATATACGTCCTCTAATTGCAGTCTTAAGAGCACCTTCTGCACGCAGGCGGGGCCGCCAATCCTGGCCTTGCCCGCGCCGCCGACCGGCTTGATGGTGGTGCCGGTGCCCAGCTTCGGCTTCAGCATGATGTCAGGCGCCATGTGGTACAGCGCGCTGATGCCTGCATGTTAGAACATGCACCAAACTCGCATACAAAGTGTGGGAGCCATCCACAAGGCGCCGCTGATGGGTGGGAAGCTCCTCTTGCCGCACAGCCTTCACCGCCATGCTGCCCTGCATCTTACAGCACCATGTCGGGCAGGCATTCAGTGCAGCAGGGCGGGTGTGTCGGGATAATTGATAAAATACAAAATAAATGTCCCTATCGTCTGGTGGGCTGATCACAGCTTCAACCTGGCCCAGAGGGCCCTGGCGAGTGGGTACTGTGTCAAATGATGTCGAGCACAGACTGGATGCTGGAGTGGCTGCTGCAGCTCAGTGATTGATGCACAAGCCCTGCTGCTGCACTTGCTTCAGAGGTGGACAGCACGTCTGAAGGTGTACCCAGTGCATAAGGACATCAAAGTGTTAAGCTCACCGGTGGTCGCCGCGCACAGCTTGCTGCTGCACTTGGTGCAGGGCGCTGAAGAAGTACACACCACGTTCAACGACGACCCAACCACGGCAAGTTATACAGATGCACACATACTCAGCTCACCAGTGGTCGCAGCGCACGATTTGCTGCTGCACTTGGTGCATGGCGCCTTGGCGGTGACGGCGTAGCACAGCCGCCCTGTAGTGGCAACATAGCTCGCGGCCGACGCGGCGAAGGGCGTGGCGGAGTACGAGAAGTTGGGGCATCTATAGGACACCGTGCACCCCGCTTGCGCCTGTTGCGCCGACATAGGAGCATTTCAGTCAATAGGTGCACTGAAAATCAAGGACGCAGCCGCACCGGCAACTCCTACAGGGAGAAATGCTGGTACAGCCGCGGCGGCTCGTGTGCTCGACAGCCTGTGGCAGGCACAGGAGTCCTCTGAGACGAGAAATGCTTCAGGCAGGAGCGGCCCCAAGCCGGCGCCTACAGCGTCAACGTCCTGCAAGGGTCCAAAGCAGCACACTCTCTGCGTGCACGCAGGCTTGGCGGTGACGCATTTCCATGGGGCTGGGACCTGTGGACTGTGACAAAGCTTCGCAGCGAGCACAGGGTGTGGTCTTCTGCGGGATGCGCCTCCGTGCAGCAGCGTCAGCATACGGCACACCAAATGGCCGCCTGTGAACCGTCGACCAGAGTGCACGCCAGAGTGCTGAGATCAACGTGTCGATGCGGAGCTGATCCGAGTCACACAGCAGCCGTCAGGCAAATGAATGAAAGGGGCTCTGCAGCTCGGGAGCGCACCGCCAAGAGCCTGGCTGCGTCCATGCCCGGCAGGAACTGGGCGCGGCCTTGCCGCGCCTGGGCTGTTACCAGCAGCATGACGAGAAGGACAGAAGCTCCTGGACAGACCCACGCGCGCTGCTGCCGCCTGCAGGCGTGGTTGGGGTGCTGCCATACTGCAGCGGCCCGCCGCCTGATCATAGCGTCTGCGGCCGGGCTGCCCCGCTGTAGACCTTCGTATACTTTCTGTGGTCTGTCGTGCTGCAGCGCTGCACGATGTTGGCGCCGCAGGCGGTTGCAGCAGCCCCTCAGGTGCGGCCAGGCACCGTGCCCGTGCTCTGCCCTCAGCAAAGCGGGCAACTGCTCAGCCACACAGGTGTGGCCGCGGACCTGAAGAAGTTGGTAAAGAGGTGAGCTTGCGGCCTACTGCGGCTGACCGCTGCAGAAAGTCCAAGCGAAGGATTACACGTGCAACGCGTGTGAGAGCGGCAGAGCAACTGGAACGCGGCAGCAGGCCCCACACTGCTTGGGGTTTGCAACAGGACGCTATCGAACAGTTCCCGCGTGGTTGCAAGTCGCATGTGAAGTCCTGAGCTGGCAAATTCCGGCACCCATAGCCCGTACACTGCAAGGTCGTGTACGGGTACAAACCCTAACTCAGATAATTTGCCACGTTTTTCGCGGCTGTTTAACGACTTGACGGTTTAAAGGGGAGCATTTGACTGTGTCACAAGCTGCATCATAGCGTTGGCACTGTGCTTGTGCCCAAAGTCTGCGCCATCCCATGTTCCTGTCATCCTCGGATTGAGATTGAATTATCTTCAGCTCACAAGCATTGGCTGTGGGCCGACTGAGCATCTGAAAAGACCATCAACTATCGTTTTGACAAGCCTTGAGTGGCAAAATTCAGCTTGACTGCTCTACAAGCCTGTTAATAGAATACCCAGCACTGCATCCGCACCGCTGCCAGACATCTGCAAGCATCGTTGCTTTTCCAGCGATGCAGCGCAGCGGCGGCATGGCCGGATCCGTCCAGAGCCTCCACCAATCGCTGGTCCGCCCGCGGGGCCTATCTCCGGCGCACCCAGCCAACACTGCGCGGGTGCGACAAATAGCGGCTTCTGATCTTTCAGCGCCGCTTGATCTTCCAGCGCCGCTTGTGGTCAGCCAGGCATGATGCAGTCCTGGCTGAGCCGGCTTCAGGGACGCATCGCTTCTGTAGCCGCTCACTGTTTAAGCGCCGGGGTCGATGACGCCCCTTGTGAGGCCTCGACCTCGTTTGCGGCGGCAAGGTGTGACGGACACAGCTGATCCCAGCACGAATCTGAGGGCCGTAGCGGTAGCGGCGTGAAACCCACTAGGTACAAGCAACAGCCGGTTGAGGCTGGTCGGCGGCGCAACGGATGTGTGTGTCTAGTGTCCTGGTGGGCTGAATCCACGGGCGGGGGAATCTGCTTGCTTCGTCAAGAGCAAGCATGCTCTGATGCTGCAGCTTTGCAGTGCTCGCCAACAGAGGCGAAGTGTGATGTGTCCAGCCGGCAGTCGGGGCAATGTCAGTGGCATTTGAACTGCATGTGTGTGTGTAGTTCCAACCGACATGCTGGCCTGTCATGTACTGAAGCTTGCTGGTCGCTGCCGCCAGGGGCGGCATGCGACGATGGCGGCCGGCAGGCGTGGCGCCCGGCAGCTTGGGCGATGCTTCCACATTGCATGTGGATCTCCACCGACTGCACAGATTGACATGCTGGTGTCCATGTTGCAGCGTGTCGGTGGCCGCCAGAGACGGCGTGTGACGGCGGCAGCCGGCAGGCGCGGCGACCCTCAGCTAGGGCGGCAGATGGTGGACCACTACGCCACGCTGCAGGTTTTTTGTTTGTTTGGTTTTACGACCTGCGCCCTGCCATCCCGATGAAGAGGACCATGTGTGTTTCCGACGCATCACTGGGGTTCTGTGTGGCGCATCGTGCAGCGGCTGCAGCCGCTTGTGCAATGCAAACTCCAAGTCCGAACAGATCACCATTCATATTGTGGACAGGGCCACGTGGTGCGACAGTCCAGGAGGCCGCCTGCCGGCTGCAGAAGAAGTACCGCCGTGATGGCAATCTTGGGTAGAGGTTTGAAGGCATACATTGGAACAGTTTGTCACATTCGGCATGGACACAGGTGCCGCGTGGCGCAACAGATGCGGTTGTCAAGGCGGCCTTCCGCCGGCTGCAGAAGAAGTACCATCCCGACAACAGCCAGGTGCTTGCAGACGTGACGAGTGGCACCATATGTGCAGCAGTCATGTGACGGTTTTGACACATTCGGCGGCGTTGGGCCGTGCATGAGAGGTGCTGCCGCACCCGCTCGGCAAACCATGTGTGTCTGCTGCACAGCCCCTCAGGCGCAAGCTCTGCCTATGCATTGCAATGTGCAGTTCCTCAGAGCAAGTCTGATGTACCGATTTCATCTTCTTTCAAACCCCAGAAAAACTTCTGATGAGTTAGGGTTTGGCGGCCACAGGTGTTGTGTTGGATGCAGGGTGACGCAGCCCGCTCGGCGGAGATCAACCTGGCGTACCGCACGCTGACGGATCGCGGCGCGCGCTCAAAGTACGACTCGGAGCTGCGGCGGAGTGGCCCGCCGCCCACGCCCGTGCGGTGGGTACTACATTTGATGTGCTAGCATGCTGGAAGTGCTGAGACGGGACTGGGTCGAATCCGATGCAAGCATGCTGACACGTTGAGGTGCGCGCACAAATACGACTCTGAGCTGCGGCGGAACGGCTCGTCGCCAGCACCTGTGCAGTGGGGATTTCATTCAGCCTGAGATGCCAGATGGGCTGCAACAGCATATGTCTCACCTCAAGATGGACAGGTGCATTGACAAAATGGGGTGCACATACAGAACACGACTCGGAGCTGCGGCAGATGATTCGCCGCCGATCATCAGGCCGTGCGGGATGCTGCAATGCTGATTGAAATGAATACTGACATGGTGGAAAGCGCATCGACAGCGCTGCCGGCAAACTGTCGCTTTGCCCAAGATGGCAGAGCACCACAGTCACTTCGACACCCCTTCTTTTTTCGTCATCGCGATGGCAGGGATGCGGAGGGTTTGGTGGGGGCTTCCATTATGCCCGTGAGAGCTGCTGGTCGAAGCGCTGCTGAAAGTGGGCGTCATATTGTGCGGGAGCACAAGGACTTTACAGATCCCTGCTGTCAAGGACGAGGACCAAGATGAGATTGTTGTAGTGAAAGCAAAACCATTTACAACATGGTGGGGCCGCAATTTTGTTGCGACTGCTGCTGTGAAAGTTGTGCCGGAGTGCGGCACTTTTCATGATACGAGCATGAATTATCTGGATTGTTTTGTAACAACAGGGATGCAGAGGGGTCGGTGGGGCCGCCCACCACGTCCGGAGCGCTGCTGGAGTGCAGCATCGATTTCAGAGGATCGAGAAGCTGAATCATCTTGATTTATTCTGCATCAACAGGGATGTGGAGGGTTTGGTGGGGCCGCTCACAACTTCGGGGGTGTTGCTTGTGGCAGCGCTGCCGGAGTGCGGCATCGCTCTCAGTCCCACGAACATAAACCACCTCGGTCCTTCTGCATCAACAGGGATGTGGATGGTCTGGTGGGCCGCTCACATTTTTGGGGGTGTAGCTTGTGGCAGCGCTGCCGGAGTGCGGCATGGTCTTCTAAGACTCAGGACTCAACCATCTCGGTTCTTCTGCTTCAACAGGGATGTGGAGGGGTTGGTGGGGCCGCTCACAACTTCGGGGGTGCTGCTGGTGGAAGCGCTGCCAGAGTGCGGCGCGGACGCCTGCGATGTGGACGCCCGTGAGGACATGATCCAGTTCGTGCGGCAGGTGTGCGGCACAGACCAGGCTCGATTCCTGTGTGAGTACGTACAGTTGCGCATTCGAAGTCGCAGGCGCATGGCAAACCTTTGCGGATTTGAGGCGCCACACACCCAGGGACAGGAGGTTTGTGATTTGCATGTCGATCTGAGGTCTCCGAAACTGGTCATCTGCATTAAGTTTGTCTGTCGAGTGCCGCAAGCCTGTGCTAACTCTTGACGACCTGCATCAAAGATACAGCGCTTTATGCTTGTTACACTGCAGCAAGTTAGATGCTTTCATTTGCATGTGCTGTCGCATATGTTTTGTCTGTGGTGTTTGTGACAAGGCAGAGATCCCATGGGCCACACTGGTTGAATGACAGGCAGTGACCACAAATTCATGCTGGCTTGCAGTGGGGAACCACGCTCACCTGGAGCGCGGAGCTGCCGCTGCCGCTGCCGCTGCAGTTTGATGAGGTGGCCGGCGGCTGCCGCCTGGGCTTCGTCACAGTGCGCGACGGCGCCGTCTGCTTGGTCAGTCGCTCCTTGAAACATTTGCAGACCTTCAAAGTTTGATTATGCTGCTGCCGCTGCCGCCGCAGTTTGTCGAGGTGGCCGGCGGCTGCCGCCTGGGCCTCGTGACTATGCGCGACGGCGCCGTCTGCTTGGTGCGCCTTGATGCTTCTGAGTCAAGAAACATCTAAAAGCTCAGGGATTGCTGCTGCCGGTGCTGTTGCAGGTTGATCAGATGGTGCTGCGGTCTTCCTGTACTCATGCGCATGTGCCCTCGCCTGGTGAAAGGGATATGGCACGCCAAATTCGTTCTTCTGCATGGGGTAATAGACAATGGTGCCCAACCGACTTCGTTGCCAAACTCATCGATGTGAAGGCATCACAAGTGTCGGCAGCGTGTCCCTTGAGCCAGAGCCAGTAGGATTAGATCAACAGCGCATGAGCAGTGGAGTCTCGAGTCATCTTTGTGAGCTCTGCGCAAGCGGATGAGACACTTAAAAGCACTGCGCTCAGATGAGGCTCCTCTCTTTCTTTTTTCTTTCTTTCTCTGGCCCTCGGCAGCGAATCATGCATGCCGTATTCGTGCTGTGAAGATGTAGCTCGGTGAGCTGCCCTTCGTCCCAGCGCCCGCCAAGCAAGCGCACACAGACCCCGCTGCCACCGCCGACAGCCTTATGCAGAGGAGCCCCTGCACCCTTGGCACTCAGTGCCAGATGGTCAAGTCTATGAACCCTAAACCCTAAACTCGGTGCGCTGCGACGCACGGTGACGCCCGATGAGGCGCACATGCACGCTGGCGGTGTCGCCGGCGGTTTCCTTCCAGAACACTTGCGCCGGTGTCGTCTCGGAAAGTGCCGGAATGATCAAACTCTGCAGGTGGGCGAGCTGCGCTTCACGGCGGTCCCGGCTGAGAATGCACAGGCGGACGTTGCTGCCGCCACCGGCAGTCTTCTGTCTCCTTGCAACCTCTATATCCTTACGATCTGATGTCAAATGATCAACTCTGCAGGTGGGCGAGCTGCGCTTCACGGTGGTCCCGGCCGAGGAAGCGCAGACGGATGCGGCCGATGCAGAAGACAGCCCGCCCTTCGTGGTGGCAGTTCGCCGGCAGGGGTCAACGGGTGAGGCATCGCAACAATCATTTTCTGTAATCTTCTGTATAGCACTGCAACAACGCATCGTCCGTCGCTTGTTGCAGCCCCTATGATTCAGTGACACATTCTCTGCAACTGAGGTCTCTGACGCCTCGCGCTTTGCGTCGCGTCAGTGTGACGACGGGCTGCACAGGGCAACTGTGTTTGCATCTCGGCTGTGCTGAGAGCCGGCCTCAGAGTGATTTGGTGCGCCGTGCCCAAAGAACACATCGCAGCCGCTTGAATGCATGACCTTCTGCCACAGGGCCGCTGCCTGAGGAGGGCCCCATGCACACGAAAGTGCATCTACGGTGACATTCATTGTCTCCCACGACAGGGTCACTGCCGGGGGAGGATCGCAGGCACATCTAGTCTATGTTGACGTGATTCCTCACCTGCTACAGGGCCGCTGCCGGGGGAGGAGCGCATCATGCGCAGCTTCCGGGCGGTGTGCAAGCGCCACCGCACCCCGCAGGACCCCAGCAAACAGGTGCATTTCAGGAACATCTCAGTCATACTTGCTGAAGACGCTGAGACTGATCAGCCAGGTCTGTCGCCGAGACTTCGGCGGGAGATTCGTGCATGAGGCACACTGAGCGCCACCGCACGCCGTGAGCACCGGGCAAAGCAGGTACAAGCACCTGGTATCTGCTGAGAATGCTGAAGGTCGGGTCCGTCTCGAGGGCTCTGGCAGTGAAATCGTGCATCAGGCACACAGCTGCGCCGCCGCATGCTGCAGGACCCCGGCAAGCAAGTGCATAGATCAACAACCACTGGAATGGACTTGGACCTGTTAGACTCTGTCAGAAGTCTGACAACCTGAGTCTTGCACGAGCCGCACAAGTAGTGCGCGTGACTTGGAACCGCAGAAACTTAAGCACAATTTCGAGGCCATGGTCGATGCTTTTGCAGATGTGAGGTTGCCGTCCTCAGGTTGCCTCGGCTGTACCTTTGCAGGGTGGCTTCCATGCTGGTCAGCACCGTGGTGGTCGTCGCGGCCGGCGCATCGGCGGCATACTGAACCCTCAATTCCCCCACCCTTTTGTGCCACCAAATGTGCCGCCCCTGCACAGGGCGGCTTCCAGCTGCGCGGCCTGCTTGTGGCTGTGATGGCCAGCGCCATCTGCGGCATACCGCATCCTGAACCTGAAAACCCTCTCGTGCCAACACGTTTGCCGCCCCTGCACAGGGCGGTCTCCAGCTTGGCGGCCTGCTGGCGGCCATAGCGGCAGGCGCCGTCGGCAGTACACTAAACCCTTGACCCATCCGCCCTGCTATGCTCATGGACTAGCACTTCGGTATGCACGGCGGGCTCCTACTGGGCGGCCTGCTGACGACCGTGACGGCCAGCACCATCGCATTGGCAATGAACTAAACGCAAGAACCCTCAATCCCCGCTGTGCTCATGAATCATCATTCCTCGGCTGTTTCTTTGCAGGGTGGCTTCCAGCTGGGGGGCTTGCTGGCGGCCATGGCTGCCGGCGCCATCGGCGGCATCCCCTTCATGGGCGGCGAGGACCGCCGCACCTATGAGCGCTACCACCTCAAGCGCCAGGCCAAGACCCGGGCCTGAACCATCAGGGTTGCTGAAGAACAGTGGCATACCCTTTGTGAGCGGTGCGGACTGCTGTGTCTATGCGCGCTACCACCTCAAGCGCCAGGCCAAATTTTGGGGCTGAAGAAGCAGGGTAGCTGAGAGGGAAAGAAGAGCTGCAGGTCTTTCGTGTCTGGCAAGCGCCGCCGCACGCACAAGCGCCAGGCCGAGGTGTGTGCCACAGCAAAGGGGCCAACCACAGAAACAGCTTGGCGATGTGGTTCCGTTGTTGGGCGTGCTGGGCGTTCATTTTCGCTGCTGAGCGGCAGTGAGAGTATGGCACACGTGTGGCACGTCTGCCCTAGCGCAATTAATTTGCAGTGGCAGGCGCTAGGCCGTGAGGCTGTGTAGCAGGCCAGGCCATGAGCTGCTATTTGGCTATTGGGCGGTATCCGGCAGTGGCACCCTCCATGGGGTTGCATGGATCATTTTCTCGCATCCGCAAATGCTGCCACTTGCATCACCAGGCAAGGAAGCGGGTTTGGAACAGCCGAGCTGCAGATTGTGCGGATTGGTTGCCACATTGTTGAGTACTGATGTTCTGTCAAGCTCCGCCAGCCAAAGCTGTGCATCGAACTGATCGTGCGCAGAGTCGAAGGGAAGTCGAGTTGATGTGAGCATTCTCTTTTCATTGAGTCACGACAAGAGGGACGACAGTTGGCCTTTGGGTTGCATACTGCCTGAAATTCGTAGTTTATTCGAGATGCAATGAGTGTTGCTGCACCTTTGCACAGGACGTTTGTACCTGTTATTGCGTGCTTGTTTGTATGAATTGCTGTTTGATCGCTAAAGTGGCAAGCAGATGATTTTCGCCAAACGAGTTGCCCTTCTCAGGTTCAAACATGTTCGTTGGCTTCACCAACCCAGAAACCTGAGTTGCCACCTCCTCTCAAGAGGCACATGCATGCTTCCCTTACTGCAGCTTCATCGCGGCTGACAAGTAGAACCACCAAAGCACCGGACATCGTGGCAAGTAGAACACATTGTCACACGATTTGTCTGGTGACTGCGTTCTTGCACCAAAACATGGCGGATGCATCGGCGGATGAAAGGGCCAGCAAAGGACAGGCCAGCCAAGCTGCACCTGGGCAAGACATCAGCACCGCTACCCCTGCTGACAAGACCGAGACCCTGATCGGCAATGCGAAAGCCCCGCTGCGCCCAGGCCAGGTGACTCCAGCTGATCAAGGCCATGTGCCGACTTGCTGACGTGCGGCGACAATGCCGGTTAATAACTTAGCTTTGCTTAGCGCCGCTCAATAACACCACTGCACACCCTCGTCTGAAGCGCGCGAGCTTGACGAGTCTGGACCGAATCCGTGGCAGATTGCAAGTCCGTGACTAGATCCGATGCAACATCTGGCAGTGCACATGCCGGAGCCCGCTGCAAGTATGGCAGTGATGTTGCGCCAGACTGCACACAAGGTACATCACATGCAGACCAACACGACCCAGGTTGGTCCAAGATCCACAGACTTGTGAAGAGCGCCCTCTGACGAAGGATGCTGCTGCAGTGCTGCCAAATGTATGTTGAAAATCAGATGGAATTGTCATCGTCGAATGCAAGCATGGGCGGAGATTGGCAGCGCCGCTTGTGCACCTGGCAGGCAGATGTCTTGTGTGCTGATGCCACAGAAATGTCTTGGACACCACCTTTGTCGTCTTCGCTGCTATCTGCCATTCTCCAATGCAGATGTCAGTTGCATGTGCAGGTGCAGTATGCGAAATTGTCATCGAATCTTTACAATGGCTGGCCGGCACCTCGGATACCCATGCAAAATGTGTTGCTACTTCAACGTTTGCTACTTACCCGCCAATCTTGCAAGCTGCAGGTGGTGAAGCTGCAGCATGTGAAGTCGGGGTACACCTTTCCCCCAAGCTTCAAGATCGGCGCGCCGGCAGAAGCAGAGGAAGGCGCGGAAGAGGACGAGGGCAGCAGGGACCTGACGTTCCAGGTGCGCACACAACATTCGGTATGCAATCCGGAGCATGATCCTTAGTGCTCAGGATGCCAACGCTGTTCAGCATCCGCCAAGTTGGCGGAGAAACCAGGGGGCATAGCGGATGAGCATACTCGAAAGGGCAGCAGCCAGCTGATTTCCCGGTGCCTTGAGGGGATGTTTCAGCAGACTTTGTCGAAATGCAGTACAGTGACCAGCACTCCACATTCCGCATGGAATCTGGTTGGCAGTGAAAGAAGCTGAGCCCATGCGGCAATCTCAGACATTCAGTGCCCGTCTGGAGGTGGTTGCGCTGCTGAGAGACAAGATGTCAGACAGCAGGCGCAAACAGCGTTTGTGGCGCCACTGACACCCCGAAGAACCTGCCATTGCAACTTCTATTCTTCCCACGCCGGCGGCATGTCAGTTCTGGGGTATCATTGCAGGTGACCGCGCCGCTGGGAGACGAAAAGTCTGACGGTGGCCAAGCAGCACCCATTGGCGTGCCCGCAACCCCAGAGCCCTGCCCTCTAGAAGTCTAATCCACGCCTGCTGCACTTCCAGATGGAAAACATTCGTCATCACGCTCAGGTGGCTGCGCCGCTGGGAGACGACAAGTCCGACGGCGGCCACAGGCAGCACCCGCGGCGCGACCACGACCCCAAGGCCCTGCCTGCACGCAACGGAACTTTTCTGACATCACAGATGTGTGTGCTCCTCTCCTTCAGGTGGTTGCGCCGCTGGGAGACGAGAAGTCGGACGGCGGCTACGGGCAGCACCCGCGGCGCGACCACGACCCCAAGGCCCTGCCCGCACGCAATAAAACTTTTGCAACATCACAGATGTAGTGCTCCTCTCCTTCAGGTGATTGCGCCGCTGGGAGACGAGAAGTCGGATGGCAGCTACAGGCAGCACCCGCGGCGCGACCACGACCCCAAGGCCCTGCCTGCATGCAATGGAACTTTTCCAACATCACAGATGTAGTGCTCCTCTCCTTCAGGTGATTGCGCCGCTGGGAGACGAGAAGTCGGATGGCAGCTACAGGCAGCACCCGCGGCGCGACCACGACCCCAAGGCCCTGCCTGCATGCAATGGAACTTTTGCAACATCACAGATGTAGTGCTCCTCTCCTTCAGGTGATTGCGCCGCTGGGAGACGAGAAGTCGGATGGCAGCTACAGGCAGCACCCGCGGCGCGACCACGACCCCAAGGCCCTGCCTGCCCACAATGAAACTCTTCCAACATCACAGATGTATGTGCTCCTCTCCTTTAGGTGATTGCGCCGCTGGGAGACGAGAAGTCGGACGGCGGCTACAGGCAGCACCCGCGGCGCGACCACGACCCCAAGGACCTGCCGCACGGCCCGCCGCCGGCCGGCCACAGGTTTCTGCTGGCGCTGCCGGGGGGCGTGGCGGACTGGAACGGCGCTCACGACAGCACCTATGACAAGTGCGCGCAGCGCCTTTTGGCGCTCTCATGAAACTTAAGTCGGACATGCGAATTTATTACCTGTTACTCCAGAGAGGAGCACGAGGCCTGCGCAGTGTCATGTGGCCAATATATGGAATGCGTCGCAGAAATTGCACAAAACTCGCAAACCTATCGTGCTATTTGCCGCTCATCCATGAAGATCGGCGATTTTGCACACCAGCCTCATGTGACCGGACTCATCGCCAGCCTCTTGTAACGATGCTGCCTCGGAGTAGGACGGCACAAGCCGCCACTGACTGGTTACTGCTGCCTCGGAGGGCATGGCCAGTTGGAACGGCACCGACAAGATGGCGTTCAACATATGAACACGTGTTGCGACGCCGTTGAGAGGAGTCAACGACCCACGCCAGCAATGCTGCAGTGTTGCGCGATTGACCAGTGGCTGGAAGTGGCAGCACATCAGCGAAGACGATTGCCGAGCGGCGCTCGCAGGGCGGCTGAGAGCTTCACGTCTGCAGCCGTTCGTCCAGCAGAGTCGTTACACCGAATGCAAAAAGCCATATTCAGAACCCCAAGTGGTCTGAACCAGTTGTTGTGCTGCCCTGCAGGCGTGCCACCCGGTTTGTGCCGTTTTACCACTCACCGCACCTCGGCCCCAAGGTAAGTCGCAGCAGATCGAGGCTTTCGACAGACCCAAAATCCAATTCGAATTACTGCAATAGTCTGACATGCAACTTAGCTGCGCGCTGACCATACTATCACATGCTGTGCCGCGAGATGCCCTGACGAAACCACATCCTGCCAGGGTGGCGCCCTCAACTGAGACCTTTCATGCTGAAAGCCAAGCAGCTGCTAAAACTTTTTGCGATGCCTGCAGGGTGCCTACTCTGAGGAGCATGCGGCTGCGCACGAGCCCATCATCGTCAGGTGGGCGACTGCATGGCAACATTTGTCTATTTGAGGCTGACGGCTTGCGCGAGTCGCTCTGGTTGCAGGTGCTGCATGTTGAGCAGCCTGCGCATGACAGCTGTCCAGGCACGTCGCAACAGCTACTGATGCTGGTTGTAAAGGAGAGAACCATGTCCTGTGCTGTTCAGTACGAGCCTTGCTGCCAGCACCTCTGTTGACGTTTCTCCTGCAACCTAGAGGACAAGGCTGTTTACATCTCGAACAAATTGTGACTGGTGCTACACCATTGAGCGCAGACTGCGCAGACGGCTGCTGGTGAATGACGAGGACGTCGGCGCTGACGAGGGGTCGTCAGCGTGTCAGTCCCAGCATGAATACCTTTCCAAGACAAAAGCTGACTGATGCAGTCTGATCCTGCGGTCTGCGGGGCCGGCTGCTGGATGGCGGACGAGGACGGCCGCGCCCAGAAGCGGGTCCCTGGCGCACCTTTACAACGGCATGAACACCAATCCAAAACATGAATTCCACATGACGATGCAGTTTTTGAACACCGGGTTGCGGGGTCGGCTGCTGGTTGACGAGAAGTGTGGCGCACACGAGGGGCTGTCGGCATCCGCTACAGCAACATCGTTCTGATGTTATATCCGGCTCTTTTGGCCCACTATGACTGCAGTGTGCGCAGCCGGCTGCTGGTGGACGAGGACTACGGCGCGCACGAGGGGCCTGTCGGCATACATTCCGGCAACATCAAATTTCAGAACGACATACAGCTCGCTTGGCCCACCTTGACTGCAGTCTGTGCGGCCGGCTGCAGGTGGACGAGGACTACGGCGCGCATGAGGGGCCGTCGTCATACATTCCAGCAACATCAGATTTCAGAACGACATACAGCTCGCTCGGCCCACCTCGACTGCAGTCTGCGCGGCCGGCTGCTGGTGGACGAGGACTACGGCGCGCACGAGGGCCCATCGGCGTTCCACTGGCGCGGCGGCATCACCGGCGCGCCTGACGAGGGCCGGTATCTGGGCGTGAAAGGTGGCGACACTCTCTCCTGCAGAAAAACATCTCTCATGCGGCGCTTCTGAGATGCCAAAGAAGCTTCTCCAGAACCACATAGGGGACGCCAGCATGTCACTTGATCAGCATGCCTGGCGAGGGCTGCCACCTGAGTGTCCGAGGCACATGCTCTCATCCAATAGGTTCAGAGGGTCGAGGTGCAGCAGAAGCCTCACTGGAGCGCCTGACATGGATGGATACCTGGGCAAGAAGGGTGTCTCTGCTATGCCAAGTTGTGCTCACAGAATCAAAGCATGACCGATGGGCGGGGCGCCAGAATGAACCCATTTCATTATTGTTAGTGGGCATCGCGCTGTCCCCAACAGTTGTTGGCTTATAACTTGACAGTACGATCTCTGGAAAGACTGTCTAGCAGCGGCCAAGAAACTGTGGAGACTGTGCACAGTTTCTCCACAGTGGGTGACATTGGATGGGGACATCCGAACGTGATGAACGTGCCTCACATGCAGTTCTCGACTGTCTGCATGCATCTCGCACGGCAGTTGGGACAGCGCCTGATGTGTTGTATGCTGCAGGGCCCAACCATGTGCTGGTCAGCAACGCCGGCATCGGCCCGGACAGGTGCACGAATGCAGATGTTGAAACACAGGTCACCCTTTGTTGTGAGGTTTGCACCCTCACGAAGGGTGTGGCACATGCATGATGTCCCAGATGTGCGAACCCAGGCCGTTGTGTACCATATGTGCAGTGTCTGTGCACGGCAACACAGCAGCGATGAGCAGTAAGATGTACGTCTCAGAACGATGACCTCACCAGAGAGTGACTTGTCAAGCCACAGGTAAATGTATCCACTGATGCCGCGTCAGTCCATCTGCAAATGCAGCCGCCTGCGTGTCACGTTCGTGAAAGCCGACAGCCAGAAGCCGCGGCATGAGCCTAAGGTTGGTGGGCGGCTGCGGCACCAGCGGCAGCAGAGCGGCTGAGATGGACGCCAGCGGCAAAATAGTCACAATGTTGCCAACAGGACAGCAGCCTGATATCTTGTGAGCGGCTGCGGCACCAGCAGAGCGGCCGAGACCAGAATGGACGCCAGGACAGCTGCACCTCATGCATGGCCGCGCCACCAGCCCAAGAGTTATGGAGGCCTGGAGGCTGCAGAGAGGCTGTGGCAGCGCCAGCGAGGGCCGTCAAGTTCGTGGAGTCACGTCTGGGCAGCGGCAATGCGGCGTGTGAGGATGCATCATGTGAACTAGGTGCCAACGAAGTTCCGGCGGCTGTCGTGAAAGGAGCAGCAGCGACGTGTGACAATGGCAGGGATGAGCATCCGAACGGGAACAAACAAAGAAAGGATGCAACCCGAAGTATGGTGGTGGCTGGTGGCTGCGGCATGGGCATGCAAAGTGAGTGATGTGTTTGCAACACAGGCCGTTCACAATGCTTTCCAGCTCTTTGCGGTACGGTCCACATGAATGGCAGATGCGAGGCCCAGCAGGAATTTGGAAGGCTTGGGCTCTCTTGGGCTTGGACGCGTCAGGACATGGTCGTGTCAGACCTTGTCAGGCCAGCAAGCCCGGCAGGGTACCCGTAACAACGAGCTCGGCATGCATGCACGAACATCTGTATATGTTTTCGCCTTGACCCCGCGGTCGACGTCATGATCACGAGGCCGGAACAACACGATTGACATTGGCAGGGTCCAGACAGCAGCTGTTCCCTGTGGTAGATCTGCTCGTGGATGGTTCGGCAGCTGGCGATCCTAAGTTGGTTTGTTTCGGCACGCATGCATGCTGATGAGAGGTGGTGTGCCACCGTTTTGACGTGACCACGTCTGCAACCATTATAAACTAGATAAATCTGTCTTTCGTGTCACCACGATACAGCCATGGCTCGCAGCTGCAGTGTACCTGGGTCGGCAAATGGCCTGTCGGTTTGCATTCATCTTCCCAGTAGGAACTTCCACGACCCTCTTCGACGGACTGATCTGAGCTGCAGTTGTACCATTTTTTCCCTTGCATCCGCGGTACCACGAAGCAGGACCTCACAAGACGTGGCAGCAACGAAGCCAGCGTGCAAACAGTCGTGCACATGTCAGACTGCCGGCTGTGCTGTGCTGTTGTTGAACATGTAAAGCCGCACATAGTAGTCGAGTCGCCAATCGGCTGCAGGCCGCAACATGCGACTCCAATACTGACAAAGCGTGTGGATGCCCGCTGAAAGCAGTCACGCTGACCCATCTCAACGGCGGTCTGTCTTGCCGTTCCCACGCTTGCCTGTGGAGAAAAAGCAGCCCACCTGATGTCACATCCGAAGTGCCAGCATCCGACAGAGCTGTACAAACCCAGCTGATGCAGATTGCAGCATCGAGCAGACCATGCATGGGAAGCAGCAAGGCAAAGGGAAAAGCCCCACCTGAGAAAAGGTGCTTGGGCTTGAGGTCTGGGATGTGCCGGTCGCCCTCTCCCTGCAACATGCAACTCTCTCGCCTCATGATGCAGCAACAGCTGCAAGGTCACATGCACACACTTGGCAGCACACGGTGCGCAGGGCATGGCACGAGCAATGCAACATCAGGGCTCACAAAGCGCGATTGCTTTCGATGCAATGTTCCTTGGTGCACGCTGCATGCCGGCTAGCTCGTGCGGTGGCTTCGCAGCTTTGACGCATGTGAGACTGCCAGGCACCATCGAGAGGCATTCACGTTCATGGAGAACCCCACCTTGCGGCGCTGCGCCCTGTCCGCCGCCTTGATCGCCATGTGTCCACCTTCTGCTCTTTAAAGAGGCTGTTTCAAGAAGGCGTCTGCTGATAAATGTCATGACCTACCTTTCTGGCCATCTTGCCCATGCGGCACTGCGCCCTGTCCGCCGCCTTGATCGCCGCATCTCCCCCTTGTGCTCATGCAAGTGCCTCCTGAAGAATTCGTCTGCTCAAGTGTATTGACGTCCTACCTTTCTCGCCATCTTGCCCATGCGACGCTGCGCCCTGTCCGCCGCCTTGATCGCCGCATTGCGCTGCTTGGCGTCCTTCAGCCCTGAGCCGGCTGCCGGCTTTGCCACCGACAGCGCCCGGCCGCGCGACATCGACCTGCGACGGGAACAATGAATGAAACATCGCATCAGCATGTATGTGAGCATTTGCGGAGCACCTGCTCGATAGCCCTGTCAGCCCCAAGCTGGCCGCCGGCTTCGCCACTGACAGCGCCCGGCCGCGCGACATCGACCTACAGGAGAAGATGCCGCCACCACATGTGAACAGTCTGTGGAAAGCCATGAGGTGTCTGTACACTTGGCGTCCCTCAGATCACAGACGGCCGCCGGCTTTGCCACTAACAGCGCCCGGCCGCGCAACATCGACCTGTGACACAAAACCTCTGAGGATCAGCATGTCGGCATGGAAATGCAGAAGTATTTGGAGAGCAGCTGCTCGACAGCCCTGTCAGCTCTGTCAGCCGGCCGCCGACAGCGCCTGGCCGCGCGACATCAACCTGAGCAGTGGAGAGTTTGACAGTTGATTGGGAAGTGACAGCCTTCATGAAGCCGGCTTAGCTGCTTAGACTCCGCTGCTGGGCGTCCTTCAACCCCAGGCCAGCCCCCAGCTTGGCCACCGACAGCACCCGGCTGCGCAACATCGACGTGTGACAAGAATGCCACCCTCATGGTGTGCCGTGATCAGCACAAGGCAAGGACTGCAAACCCACTGCATTGTATCCTCTTACTCAGATTGTGGTATGTTCAGCAGGTCTTTGATGGCCCTTCCACCATGACATGGAACTGTGCACATGCTTCGTGGGCAATGCCGCCCCGTCCATGCCCATGCCCTTGGCATCCACTATCATCAAGTATGGGCATGCAGCCATTTGCACTCTACACAATCACCCTCACCGTGACTTGGAGCTGTGCACGCGCATCTTGGGCGGCGCCACATCCACATCCATGCCCTTGATATCTGCTGGACCTACCCAGCACATAATGGCAGTCTTGGCATCGAATCTAACACTCCTCACCGTGACTTGGAGCTGTGCACGCGCTTCTTGGGCGGCGCCCCGTCCACGTCCATGCCCTCGGCGTCCCCGTCAGCCCCCACGCTGCGCGCCTCCGAGCGGGTGCGCTTGCGGGCCACCCTGGAGCGGGACCGCTCGCGGGCGCGGGCGACCGCGGCGCCGGCGTCGATGCCCACTGCCGCCAGCGACGCCTGCGAAAGGTTGATGGTCTTACATGTGACGATCTCTGAAAGGGAAAATGGACTTGCGGGCCACCCTGGAGCGGGACCGCTCGCGGGCGCGGGCGACCGCGGCGCTGGCGTCGATGCCCACTGCCGCCAGCGACGCCTGCAGAAGGTTGGTGGTCTTACATGTGACGATCTCTGCAAGGGAAATTGGACTTGCGGGCCACCCTGGAGCGGGACCGCTCGCGGGCGCGGGCGACCGCGGCACTGGCGTCGGTGCCCACTGCCGCCAGCGACGCCTGCAGAAGGTTGATGGTCTTACATGTGACGATCTCTGCAAGGAAAATTGGACTTGCGGGCCACCCTGGAGCGGGACCGCTCACGGGCGCGGGCGACCGCGGCGCTGGCGTCGATGCCCACCGCCGCCAGCGACGCCTGCAGAAGGTGATGATGGTGCAACACCATACATGTGATGATTGGAAGGGAAACCAGACTTGCGGGCAGCCCGGGAGCAAGACCATTCGTGGACACGGGCAATTGCAGCGCTTGAGTTGGTGCCCACTGCCGCCGGCGATGCCTGCAGAAGGTTGAGGTCAAGCTTGAGATGGCGTTGGCCCCAAAGAGCGGGAAAGTGTCCGAAAGGAAGGATGCGGTCGCAGGCCACCCTGGGGTGGATTCCTTCGCGGGCAACCATGCCTCTGCAGGGCTGACGTCTGCGCCCACTGCTGCAGAGACGGCAGCACAAGGATTGTCAAGGACCAGCCACTGAGTCTGCAGGGTGAGTGTGCGCTTTTGTGAGCTACCCTGGATGAGAATTTTTGGTGAGCGCGCACCATCATAGTGTGTCAGCATGGGTGCTGTAAGAGATGTCCATGAGGGTCCTTCATGCCGATCAAGGCTGAAATGCCAGGAACAATGATGGCAGACCAGTATGATGCTCACAGCGTGCATGGAAGCCACTCTGGTGTCATTCGCCCTTATCAGCGCTGATTTTAGCTGTCTGATTGGTGCTGTGCTACCACGAAAAGGCTGCTCACTTTCATGTTGTCCGTGGTTGAGGTGTGGCCAGCATCAGCCCGCCGGGGCAGCACCGCCTGGTTGTTGGCCGCGCCCTTCTTGCGCCGGTGCGCCGCCAGCACCCTGTAGTGAAAAAGCCATGGTCAGTGGACCGCACTGTACAGAATTCACGAAGACACGGCGACGGTGCATGGGGAATATCAGCCGCGCCCTTCTTGCGCTGGTGTGCCGCCAGTACCCTGTAGTGACAAAGTCATTGTCAGTGGAATGCAGCAGATGGTCAAAGAAGACATGGTGCACTCGCAAATATGCACTTGACGTGCGTTGGGACAAGCAGCAGCCTGGAAAAATGGCAAACGACAGCTTGGAAGTCTGTACAAAGATACCATGGGCACTGCACGTGAGGCCAGCGCATCCAAAGAGCACACGTCCGACCACATAACCCCGCTGTGCACCGGCTGGGCTGCAGCGGCAGCAGCAGCGGGCATAGCAGTGCTGGCTGCTGTCTGGCAGTCAGGCAATGCTTGCAGAGGGATGACAGGGTCTCACTATTGATGACACGGAAATCGGGGATTGCAAGCTGGAACGCACCGCTTCTTGCGGTCACGGATGGCGTCCAGCGTGGCGCGCTCCTCCGGTGTCAGCTCCTCCAAGTCCATGCCCATGCCCTGTAGTAAAATGACAACAACACCGAAGTTTGCAGTCTGCTCATGTGCAGTAGTATGGTGACATGGCGGGGGAATGTTGACGTGGCTTCGGCATGGCGAAGATGGTGCGCTCCTCCCGCATCAGGTCTTCCAAGTCCATGCCCATGCCCTGTAGCGCGCCAACTCTCCCTGAGCTGCTGCAGATTTGGACCTTGATAAACAGGGCATTGAGACGTCGTCCAGGGTGGCGCACTGCATCAACGCCTCTACGTCTGTGTCCCTGCCCTGTGGCAAAAGGACAACGACGCTCTGACAAGCTGCTGCAGACTGCTGATCTGCCAGAATGTTGACATGGCATCGACATGGCGAAGGTAGCGCGCTCCTCTGACGTCAGCTCTGCCACATGCATGCCCATGCCCTGTAGCATACATGGTTACTGCAGTTGGGGTCAGTTGCTATCAGCAGGTTGTGTTGGAAACAGTGGGGCAGCTGCCTCTACTGCGCCTGCTCACACTACAGGGCCGCCTGCTGCTCCTTCAGAATCAATGAAATTTAATTGAAAAAATACATAAATATATACACATACATAAACCAATCACGAATTCTGCGGAGGGTCCATGAGATCGGCCAGCAGTGCGATGGCTGTGGAGCAGGCCTCCTCAGTGTTGGCAGCACCTCAAATCTGGCGAAAACACAAGGAGAACTACCGACACAGCGGAGGATTGTCTCCTGCACTGACCGCTTGCACGCCCTTCCAGGCGGCCGCCGCGGCATCCTCATCCCGCTCCAGGGCCGCCAGCCGCCGTGTGACGCCGTCACACTTAAAAATGCTTTTGAAACACCGCTCTGGCAGGAGAGGCTGGCCGAGGTGGGGCCACTGCTCTGTTGCACACCTCCTGGGCGTCCTCCCAGGCGGCCGCCGCCGCGTGCTCGTCCCGCTCCAGGGCCGCCAGCGGTGATTCTCGGTCACATCAGACTTCCAGTATAAACCTAAAATGGTGAGCATGTTGCATGTCCCCTGACACGACATGAAACCTTCCTCGAGACGCACCTCCTGGGCGCCCTCCAGGCTGCCGCCGCATCCTCGTCCCGCTCCAGGGCCGCCAGCCGCTTGCCAATGCCGTCGTCACATTTCTGTATGCTTCTGATGCCACTTAGACAGCGAAGACGGGCTAGAGCGGGACACAGCTCTGTTGCGCACCTCCTGGGCGTCCTCCCAGGCGGCCGCGGCGGCGTCCTCGTCCCGCTCCAGGGCCGCCAGCCGCTCCTCGATGTCGGGGTCCACGAAGTCCGCGATGTTGTGGCCGCCCCAGATCTCGGGTAGGATATCGCGCCGCTCGGCCTTGGACACGGCGCTCCACAGCACCCGGTCGTCCATCGAATACACGCCCGCGCCGCCCTTCTCCTCCTTCATCGATAATGACAAAAAAGGGAGTCAGACAAGGCTAGACATCAGCATCACAATACAAATCCGGCAGGTGGTCAATGCGCTCGGCCTCAGACACGGCGCTCCACAGCACCTGGTCGTTCCTCGAGTGCACGCACGCACCGCCCTTCTCCTCCTGTGTAATTGGTTAAGATAAGGGTTCAGGCACAGTATCACAGCTCGACATTCTCGAGACGGATGTGACGGTACTCTGTCTTGGTCACAGTGCTTCACAGCACTTAGTCGTCCATCAGACACATGCCCGTGGTGATCGTCTCCTCCTGCTCGGTAAGACACAAACAGGGGCACAAAGACAGCATGACTCATACAGTCTGTGGAGAGGCTGTCACGGCGCTCGGCCTTGATCACAGTGCTCCACACTATGCTCGCTATGCACGTCTCAACTTCAGTTGTCGGCAGAGCGTGCAGCCTTTGGGAGGACATCAACATGCACGCAGTTCCCACAGCACACGGCTAAATAACAGTGATGCAATATGCCAGACTTCTGCGACTGTGCATGGCTCCAGTGACTGTCAGCGGCAGGCCTCGCATTGAGTCGAGGCAGCGATTTCGGATCGTTGCATCCCACTCCGAGATTGTGTAGTTTCGACAGTGCCAAAACTTGCACACAGCACCAAGCACTTGTCAGCGGCAGCCCTCTTTAAGAGCCAGGACTGCTCCAAGCCTTCGTTTGGTGCAAACGATAGAAGGCTGTGCAGCTGAAAGCTTCTTGCATAGGCCGCAACAGTGTACACTGCACGGCCCATTTTCGGTTCGCCTTGAGAGCAAGTCTTGCACGAAATTGCTCACCTGGATCTCCTCCTGCAACTTGCGGACCGGCATTTGCTTCTGCTGTCCCGCCTGCAGTGCAGGAACCAGCGCCTGTGACCCGAAATTTGTGTTTGATGCCTGACACCTGACATCTGCACAGTGGAACGAGCAGCCTGCTATAGCACAGACACCGAACCACATACTGTCAGGTGTCTCGGCATCGGAGACTGATGCATGACACATCGCAGGCACATGATAACCTGCGCTGCTGCCCACAGGGAGGGCAGCATGTGCACGGGACCGTCATGCTGGACACCACCTAGACAGCCACAGCCGTGCACTGGCAACTATGAGGTGTGACTTCGAGCAACACACCGCACCAAAGATACACAACAGGCTCGTCACCTGCGCTGCGGCAACGGAGGGCGGGATGACCGGAGGCCGCGCCTTGCCATCGCGCGGCTTGGGCAGCGCCACGTGCATCCTGTTGGTCACATCCGCCACCCGCTTGCCCTGCAGTGAACAGCATTGCATGTTTCCGCGACTGTGCCCCCAGGGGGTTGCTTGCCGGCCCGCGACTCGGGCAGCGCTGTGTGCATCCTGCTGGTCACATCCGCCACCACTTTGCCCTGCAAACCCGACAGGACAGCACCTCGGATGAACCTTTGAATGTTGACGCATGGCAGGGGTGCCATATGGTCGTGCGGCTTGTCCGGCGTACATTTCGTCACAACCACGAGCCCTTTCCCCTACAGGACGAGCAGCAGCGAGTGAGATAGAGCAGATGTGACTGGGTTGATGGGCTGCAGCTTTTACTAACTGCAAATTGCGGTGTGGGCATGCATCTGATTTGCGCTATCCGCCGACCGCTTGCTGTATAGCACAGGACTTATGTGTGCTGATGCAGAACCCGGAAGCAGCCTGCACAAAAAGCGCAGCATGTTGCGCTGACAGGCGCTGCACACGTGCGGCTAAATGGTCTATGCCGGGGAAACAGCAGGCAGTCGCCGTTATTTTAGCTGCTGATCAGCCATTGCAGCTGTATGCACTGCTGTCACACCCTTCCTTGGCGAGCACGGCCCAGATTCCTTATTCAAAGGTTCAACAAATGCCTTGCATGCAGCATGCAAAGGTGTACCTTAAGCTTCAGGTCGACGCGGGACGCCAGCAGACGGTCACAGGCAGCGCTGCGCACCGCCATTACCCCCTCCTCGTTGAGTGCGCTCATCTTCAGCACCTGCGCCGTCTCGTCATCTGCGCCTGCCAGCCCTGTAGCCCAAGAGAATGGTGAAATCCATCAACACCTACAAAGCGACATGAAGGCATCCTGTATTGAAACGCGCCTTGACAAATCCCCGTGTATCATTAGGGTTAAGCCCTGGTGCCTCATCAAGCTGCAAGCAAGGCTCACCGCCCGAGGACAGCCGGGCAGCCTCCACGCCCATGGCCTCAATGGTGGCGCGGTCCTCTGCGCTGAGCTTCTCCCACGGCACGGCGTCCACCTGCGGAGTTCACAGCAGCAAGTTGAGTCGTGTCAGTGCCGCAAGGGCTGCAAGTGGATCGAGGCAGGCAGTCTGATGCACTCTGTCGTCTCCCACATCCTCGTGTGGGATAGCTTCAGGCACCACCCACACCTTGTTGGCGACCACCAGCAGCGGCTTGGACGCAAACAGCGGCGAGATGGAGTGGAACAGCGCCGCCTGCTGCGCGATGGTGTAGCCGCACGCCTCGCTGACGTCCAGCACGTACAGCACCGCCGCCCGCAGATGCGCCAGTGCCGTGATACTCTGTGGGAACAGAACAGAAGGTGTTGCAGAGAGTCAGGAATACCCGGCTGTGTAGATGTCATGTAGCAGCACGCCTGGCTGACTTCCAGCATACACAGCTCCGCAGCCCGCAGGTGCGCCAGCGCCATCATGCCCTGCGGAATGCAGAACGGGAGTTGTTGCAGTTTTTCAAAAGGTTTCGGTTGTGAGGTAGCCGCACGCCTCGCTGACGTCCAGCACATACAGCACCGCGGCCCGCAGGTGCGCCAGCGTCGTACTACTCTGCAAAGGCAAAAGATTTCTGAGTGTCGATGCAACACATAACATCGGCAAAAGGTTGCTAAGAATTGATGCAACACCTAGCATTGGCACGCCTGGCTGTTGTCCAGCACGTATAGCACCGCCGCCCGCAGGTGCGCCAGCGCCATGATGCTCTGCAGCAACAGAACAGAAGGTGTTGCAGAGAGTGTGGGATACTCAGCTGTATAATTGTGGCTTGGCTGCACGCTTTGCCGATGTCAAGCAACGCACAGAAGACCGCCGCACACAGGTGCGCCAGCGCCATGATGCTCTGCAGTAACCGAACACCATCTGCTGCACAGTTGGTCTGATATAAGCCTGAAGTCAGAAGCCGCACAGGCAATGGCGTCCAGCGGCGTGCAGGTTAATTTTGAGGATTCCTCTGGTCGTGTCACGATTGCAGCTGACAGACATAACATCGCACCTGCATCTCGACGGTGTTGCACTCCTCCAGGGGGCGGTCCAGAATGCCAGGCATGTCAATGTGCGCAGCGTGTCATTAGCAAACAGACTTGTGGGTCACAGCAATGGTTCAGGACACACTGATTCACTCTATTAAAATTGTGCACACAAACAACTTTGCACCTGCATCTCGATGGTGTTGCGCTCCTCCAGGGGGCGGTCCCAGGATGAATGGTGCCCTGCCTAGCACATGGCATCTTTGTTGCTCCTGATGAGCTTTGCAAACACATATGACGTCACACCTGCATCTCGATGGTGTTGCGCTCCTCCAGGGGACGGTCCAGGATGCCGGGCGTGTCGATGACCTGCCACCGCAGATACCGGTAGTCCATGTGCCCCACGAAGAGCGACTTGGTGGTGAACGCATACGGCTGCACCTCCACGTCCGCCCGAGTCACCTGCAGGGATAATGCAAACACGATCTTACAGATCGGAATTTGCGGCCATACCTCTTGCCGAGGCTGAGAAACTGCATATCAGCAGCACGGCATGGTCAAAGTTTGCTGAGCATTGAACCGAGCGGTACAGACAAGGCATGAACACTGCCAACCCTGATACTGCTCACACCTTGTTCACAAGCTGGACTTGCTCACACCAGCAGCGTGTGCATGGCCAGACTGGTGCCTGAAGCAATGCTCAGGCGGAGTCCGAGTAGAACACAGTCCCATCTTGTTTCATGAAGCTGGACTTGCCGATGTTGGGGTAGCCGCACACCAGCAGTGTGCGCGCGGCGGGGTCGATGCCCAGTTGGGACAGATGCACAAATCATGACATGCACAAAGGGAGGAGCTTGCAATCTACTCTCACATTGTTCATGAAGCTGGACTTGCCAATGTTGGGGTAGCGTGCGGATGGCGGGGGTCGACGCCGGATTTTCCAGGAACGCTCATCCGGACAAGATGGGACACCAGGCGGGATGCGCCACCGAGCTCGAGCTTGAGCCCACCTTGTTCATGAAGCTGGACTTGCCGACGTTGGGCTAGCCGCGCACCAGCAGCGTGCAAGGTGGCGGGGTCGCATAGTGCACATTTCCGAGCAGAACCCCAGATTGACTCTAAACCTCGGTCCCCACCTTGTTCATGAAGCTGGACTTGCCGACATTGGGGTAGCCGCACACCAGCAGCGTGCGCGTGGCGGGGTCGATGCCCGGCAGGCGGCCCATGTGCTGCCGCACCTCCTCCAGGTACTTCAGGCTGGGGCCCTGCCGCTTCATGATCGTGCACATGCGCCCCTGCGTGCCGTCACATCTGAATGAGGCACTCCTTGGCGGGCGAGATTGACACATGAACTTCAGGCTGGACCCCTGCCGCTTCATGATCGTGCACATGCGCCCCTGCACGCCATGACACACACCCGTCCACACAGAATGCTGGGCAAACACCGAGTTCGTAGCCGTGTGTCCTGAGGCTGTCGGCCTGTTGGGCACGCTGGCTTGCTAGTCTGCCTGCCAGCTGAGTTGCCAAGTAAGTGCATGTGAGGGTGTGCCCTGGAGGCACCAGATGGCAACAGCGTCTCTGTCGCACCGTGATCATACATGGCAGTGCAATATCAAATATGCAGAAGTGAGCCGCTTCACTTGATCGAATATAGTGCATTATCGCATGCACATGCAGCCCAGCGTCAGGAAGCACGCACCAGGGCCGCCCGCTTGAGCTCCTTGCAGCGGTACAGGCTGTCACCATACTTCAGCAGCCGAACATAGTCTGCACGCACACGCCCAGCGTCTCAGACACAAAGTAACACACAGATGAGTGCATATGTGGTCATCCCCTGCACCAATTAAGGCTCTGCAAGCCGAAGGCCGTGCTTCATCAATCGGGGTTGGTGCTACCGTGGGCAGGCAACTCAGCACCAGCTTCTCAAAGCTTCTCAGGGCTCTCAAATGTCCCACATGCAGACTTCTCTGTTGGTCTGACGTCTCAAACTCCTCTGCACCTGGGGCCCCATGCAGTCGATGAGGCTGCGCGTGCAATGGCAAGTTTCCCCCTGTGCGATTTACCTATGTCCAGAGGCATCTAGTAAAGAGATGTCCTGATCAACCTCAGAGAGACGCAAACCCATCTGCACCTGAGGCCACGCGGTCGATGAGGTTGCGCGCCACCGCCAGCTGCCCCAGCGCCAGCTTGTAGTGGTCCCGATCGTACAGCACGTTCAGCAGGTCCGCATAGAACGGGTGGATGTCGTCCACCTGCGAGCGCCCACGAACGAGTCTAGTGTTCGCTTTTCACTGTGAGAGGCTGAAATGGTCCTGGTGCGAGACACTCCATTGAGCCAGCCGAGAGCTGCAACACTGTCCAACTGGCATTGCTTGCACGTGCATGCAGGTGCTGAACTGCTCCGCGGTGGTGCATGCTGCTGCAGCAGTACGCTGCAGATGACATGTTGCTTTGATGCCAGTGCAGCAACATGTGAAGGTGCTTACCTTGGGAAAGTCGTCCAGGATGGTGGTCAGCCGGTCATGCCAGTTCTGCTGGGCAAACTTGACCTGCAATGCACTCTCAAGGGTTGGTGCACTTGTTGCGGTGCTTCTCATGTGCTGAACACAGGATCTTACAGCAGATGACTACATGACAGCAAATGGCTCAATGAACGTGGAGGCTGAAATGGTTGATCACCTTGCGGGTGTAGAACTGGCGAATGCGGGTGATGGCCCAGCCCTTGTGCACCACCGTTGGCGTGCCGCGCTGCGTCTTGGACAGCACGATATCGATGAAGTCCGACGCCGGCGGCACCACGCCGATGGACTTGAAGTTGTACAGCACCATGGCGACCGCCGCTCAGGGTCCCGCCCACTGATGCTGAGGCAGCTGCGCTGGCAGCTTGGCCGGCAGCGGCAGGCCGCGGCTCTGCCGATCACTCCAGCAGCTGGGGCGCAACACCCTGCGATGAGTTGGCCACACAGCCTGTCAGTGATCGGCTGACTTGGGCTTGTATGCGGACCACAGTTCGACCACTGAGCCAGCTATTCACATGTGCTGCCAGCCTCCGGCGCCTGCTGTGCTTGCTGCTGCCTCGTGGCCTCTGCGCCTGAATTGGACAGCGGATTAACAGCCGAGAAGTTGGGGAGGTTGACGTCAACGTTGAGCCCACTGAAAGGCTTTGCCATCTGACAAGCCAGGCCCCGGGACCCGCCGCTTTCGGCAACTCACGATATGCAGTAGAATGAGCAGCCGGTGTGTGCGTGCTTCCTGCGTGACGGACAAGCCAATGCCTGCACAGCGACCTAGAGTTAGACGGCATGTTAAGGACAGTAGAGGTTTTCGGCAGGCATGGCCTGGCGGGTGTGCCGTCACCAGCGCACATGGTGCCGCATGACCTGCGCTGCGCACTGAACAGCCTCAGCACACGCACGTTGCTATATTGTACGCTTATGAGGTTGGGTATCGACTCACCGAGAGGCTTGCAACAGCAATGGCGCCCCTGCCGGCTGCCGCAGAGCCCTGCCCCTGGCAGCTAGCGACGTCAGGGTCCAGCTGCCGGGGCACAGTGGCGGCGAGCGTCTGAGGCTCCTGCAGCTGCAGCCTGATTGGGGATTCTGCCTGCTGGGGCCGTGCGGTCCTGAATGCAAGCCGGGATGCCCTGCACGAAGGCTGCTTGTTCACCTGCGTGCTGAAGACTGCCGACACGCTCTGAACCCGCTGCGATTGTCAAAACCAGTGCCAGGAGACGCTCGCACTTTCCCAAGCTTCCTCAATCGCAAGCCTAACGGATTTGCGCGGTGCACCAGGGTGTCGGCTCAGCAAGGCGACGGTCAAACTGCGCCACACGCATGCAGGCAGCCCTGACGCCCCTTATGCATGCAATTCTATGCATGCAGGCAGCGCACACGCCGGCACAACGCAGCTCTGAGGCCTGCCTTTTTCTCGGACTCTGCTGCTGAGCTCGCCGACATCGACCCTTGGCTGTAGGAAGTCCCCAAAGAAGCAGGCAGCTGCAGGAAGTTGCGCATCTTGCGCGACCTGAAGCCCTCTCCGGCCATGCTTGGCATCACAACGATTTCAGCAGCATCTCATCATGTTGCGTTGACACAAGCGTCCTTATCAGCGGAGCACCGTACACGAGCAAACACATTTCATTTTGGATCGCGTTGCCGAGGTTGTGAGCACAGAGCACGACATTTGCGGCAATCGGCTGCTCCGGTACATGTACGCATCATCTCGCGTCAACATCGGGTCTCAAAACCTCTTCTGATGGCGTCGAGCGCCGAGTTCTGTTGGTGAACCAGCAGCTTGCATACCTAGCTGCCCGCAGGGGAGTTCAGACATCCAGCAAAGGTATTCAGGATATAGCTGCTGCTAGACGTCTGGAACCGCCAGCCCAGCCCATTAGAAACGCCAGGCAGCCGCTGGCTGGCGCTGGTGAGCTGTGGCCCGTACCAGCTTCATTCCCACGCCCCGCACGGAGCAGCAGCAACCCATGGCAGGGGAAGATGCTGAGCAGTGCCCCGCGGCAGAGGACGCCGGCAACAGCGGCGGTGGCGGTGGCAGCGGCGCCATGGCGGTGGCCGCGCAGCAGCAGTTTGACGACGCCGAGCGGGCCGGGCAGCAGGTGCAGGCTGCGGGCGGCGGCGATGGCGCAAAGCCGGGCATCACTGGGCTCCTGGGGAAGTGAGCGTCACCACTCGCCTGAAGCGACAGTCATTTGACTTCAACCCTGGCCATGTAACTGGCGCCGTTCTCAACTTCGATGCTCGTCATCGGGGCATGACAGTGGTGGTTGCATTCCAGGCCAGCAGGGTTGCTGGCGCACAGGTGGCCATCACAGCGATCGCGGCATATGACCACAGCAGCATGCCCCGGCACCTTCAAATAGAATATGTCACTCACAAAGAGCTCCGAGCTGGGGCGCAGGCTGGGCCCCTGAGAATGCATGCGATCACTCGTTGGTGTTCCGCCTGGCCGCAGGTGGGGTGCAGTGACCAGCTCGGTATACCGCGCCGCAGCTGACGGCTGGCTGGACCTGCCGCCGCAGCAGGTGAATCAATCTGGTTGCTATTTACTTTCAACTATTGTCATCATCTTCCATCCAGATTTGCTGTGTGGGGCTCCCTGTGATAAGGTGCCTGGCGAGCGCCACCCCGCAGCCTGTGCGCTGTCGACACGCGCCACATCGAGTGGACTTCCAATTTGCCGGTCGATGTTTGCACAGGACAGCCTGACCTTCCTGTGTGCAGCACTGACGTTGCTCCGCCTCAGAAGGTTGTTGATGAGATCAACATGAACTGTTTAGTGGCTGGAACTGGAAGCTGTGCATGTCGTTCCCCCACAGGACAGCCTGGCGTTCCTGCGCCTGGCGGCGGTACTGCTGCGGCTCAGCAGCCTGGTGTACGATGTTGACGAGAGCCACGTCGGGCAGACGGTCGGCACCGACGTGCCGCTGGCAGGCCCCTCTGGCGAGTCTGCGCGTATTTCATCGACCCTGGTCGAGTTCAGGTGGATATTCATCGCCCGAAGGCTTCGGATTGTTCACGAATTGTCTGCAGTTTTCGGGCAGTCGGCACTGACGTGCTGCTGGCGGGCCCCTCCGGCGAGTCTCCACGTATTTCATCCACCCTGGTCGAGTTCAGGTGAGACATCTGCTGCTTGCAGCTTCACATTGTTTACAAACTCGCTACAAAGCCGGGCATTTGGCACTGACGTGCCACTGGCGGGTCCCTTTGGTGAATTCGCGCACGTTTACTTCACGCTGGTGGACCTGGGTGACTTATGATCAAGATAGTCGTGAACATTCCCGCATTTAATGAGACAATTCCTTGGCTGGCACAAATCTGTTGGCACAAATCTGTGTGCATATTTCAGGCATGATGAGCTCATGTTCTCTACACCTTTCACATCGGAAATGCCGAGTATATGCCTGGAGTTTGTGTCCCGCCCTATCAGTGGCTGTTGCCAACTGGCCTTGCATGCCTTGCATGCAGACTTGCTGATAGACCTCTGCCGTGTGCTATACTTGGCTGCGCTTCTGGGGTGAGAGCAAGCAGGGGGGCGCCAATCACAGTTTGGCGGCTACGGCAACAGTAGTACCTGGCAGCCGCCAGGCTCCACCATAGATCCTGCAGGCACTGTACGCCCTCAGAGCACTACGCCCTCCCAGCAAATACATCTGCGCCCTCAGGGCGATTCGGCTGGTATTTGCAGGGCGGCAGTTCAGCGCGAGGGGCTGTCTGTGATGTGGGTGGTCGATGGCGCTCAGCACTCACAATCACAACCTTTCTCACAATGGTTGTATGTGTGCCTGTGCTGACAGTCGTTTCTACTTGTAAACTGCAGGGCGGCGGTCCAGTGGGAGTGAACACCACTCCGCGAGCAGTTTGGCGTGTGAAAGACGACGGCGGCAGCCTGCACGATCACATGTTGTTTTGTACAATCCATACATGTGCCGACAGTCATTAATTGTTGCCAACTGTAGGGCGGCGGTCCAGGGGGAGGGGCTGTCATCCCCCGAGCAGTTTGGCGTGTGGGAGGTCGACGGCGTCGGCCTGGTCATCGCATTCCGCGGCACAGCCAGCACGGAGGATGTGCTGGTGGACGTGAACATCCGCCCCACGCCGCTGGCCACCACCCGCAGCATGCGAGGTGCTTTGCAGAGCCTTGACCCATGCTTTTGCTGTGTCAACCTAGCCATGACACAGGCATGGTCACAAGCGCAGAGGACATCATGCTGGTGGACGTTCCCGCCCTGCGCCAGTGGCCGCCATCTTGGAACATGCATGGTCAGCTGGGATGTTGTATCAGAGCATCCACGTAGGAACATCTGCTGCACCATTCCGGGCGACCAGCCTAAGGTGCCCAATGGGTGTACGAGTGCTTTGAGGTATGTTGCCACTTCAGGTGACGGGGTTCGGCGAATGTTGTAGATCGTCACACTCGCCATATCACCAACTACTGCACTCATATGCTCAAGACCTGTTGCATGCAGAATGCAGGTTTGCCACCGCTGCAGCTGCACCAAGGGTTTGACAATGGATGTGCAGCGGCACCTGCCGGCGGTGGCAGAAGCGAGTCGAACCGCTTACCGGCCACTGTACTGACAACACATTGCGATGCGCTTTTGCTGCAGGCATGTCGCCGCTGCACATACACTAGGGGGTTCTACACCAGGGTTTTCAGGAACCTGCTGCCGGGTGCAATTCAACCCTGCCATCCCAATCTTGGAATCACACCAAGTAACCCTGTGCTTTGCCGCACAGGAGTTCCGCCGCTCCAGGTGCACCAAGGGTTTTACAATGGTGTGCGACGGCACCTGCCGGCGGTGGCGGAGCTGATCGCGCAGCGGGCGGCGGCGGCGCCCGACTCGCTGCTGCCGCCGGACCGCAGGGGCAAGGGGTCGAAGAAGAAGCGCTGGCCGCCGGTGTGGATCACCGGCCACTCGCTCGGCGGTGCGCTACTGAGTTCAAAGCAACTCGACCTGGATCAGAACACTGACAGAAGTGACTTGTCGCTGCGGTTTTACTCCTACCTTGCATGTGTGACTCGACTGCTGGTCATTGGCTGTCTGGTGCGCCTAATGAGACTTGACGCATGCTTGTGCATGTCCAGCAAATGGCTCAGGCCTGAGCACCAGGGTCAGCGTGTCTCAGGCAGCAGCCTGTGTGCTGTGTCTGCTGATAGTTGCTACACACAGAGTCAGCGTGGCTGCTGGCTGATCTGGTGTGTGCACCTACTGATGCCGCAGGTGGCTACGCCAACTGTGTGATGCTGCACCTGCTGGCAAACCGCTCTTGCGGCGAGCTCTTTGGCGGAGGTGAATCTTCTTCTCGTATAGGCTGTATGGCGTGATTACGACGTACTTCAGTAGTGCCAAACCATAAGGATTGCCCACATGCTGAGTGCCACATTCTGTCGCTTTGGGTTTTCTGCAACACTGCAAGGACAATATCACAGGTGACCCTCCTCGTTCACACACAAGCTTCCCTGAGCAGGCGGCGGCTCCGTGACCTTTGGCGCCCCCATGGTTCTATACGGCGAGGATGCCACGCGGCTGTACAGCGGGCTGCAGAAACTGGAGGAGGCGGCGGAAGCGGCCGCCGGCAAGGCGGGCCACCCGCCGCTGCACTTCCACAACTTTGTGTGCGGCTCCGACATCGTGCCCAGGTCAGCAGCGTGCTGTCGCACAGCTCCTGCCAGAGGCTACAAGCCATCTCAAACTTGGCAAATGGGCACAGCATCCGAAGCTGCAGGCAGCAAAGGCGCGTTAAGGGTGCAGCCGCCCGCTCGCTGCTGCACTTCCACAACTTCGTGTGCGGCTCCGACACCGTGCCCATGTAATGTATGGCACTGTGCACGGCTCCCGCCTAGTTTGGTACAGAACTATCAACCTTCTTCTACAAGGTCCTCTGGACATCAGCAGCTGGAGGAAGCAGCAGAAGTGGCCGCCGGCAAGGCCGGCCGCAAGTGTGCAACTGCTCTGCCAGACAGACCCAAGTGCAAAAGGCTCTGCCAGACCGAACCTCAGCTTTGACAGCATCTACTCACTTGAAGTGCCAGACCTCAGTCGTTGGGCCCTGATGCACACTGTCTGTATGCGTGTGCCTCCGACGTCATGTGCATGCTGCTGTCAAGTATCGAGCTCGATGTGGTGTGTGGCGCTGAGCCAGAGCTTTTTCGAATGATGTGCCTGCAGGCTGCTGGGCGCTAGTCTGAGCACGGTGCACAGCTCGGTCGGCGAGTACTGGCAGGTTTTTGGGCGGCTGACCGCGGTGCGCTCCTTCTCCTCTGCAAAACGCCCTCGTATTCCGAATGAGATGCAGCTCCCGAGATCCCATCAGGTCGCACTATCGTAAGTGATCGTATGAGTATCCTGCGCGAGAGAGCGGCTGACCAGCTTTGTGTTTGGCTCCCGCAGGCCATGACGAAGACGTCGCAGCAGTACAAGCCCTTCGGCACCTACCACTTCATCCTGGGCAAGGTGTGCAATGTGCCCATCGTCCATCCATGCAGCACTCATGCTGCTTCAGGGGTTCAGAAGTTGCCACTTTCCGCTGCGCACGATGGCAAGATTGCCTCCCCACACCCGAGTCGTGCCTCAGTCCAGCACTGTCTTGGAACGCTTCACGAGCTGTAGCCATCCGAGGGACAGACACAAAGTCCGACTGTGCCAGTTTCAGGAGGTGAGGACGCCGCGGCATGCGAGCGCAGCGTCATCCGGGGGTGTCGGCGATGCCGCGTATGCAACCAAGGTGGGCATATCCACAAGCACATCTCACAGCACTGGAGTGGCATGAAGCCAGATGTTTTGAGCGTGATGCCATGCAATTGAAGCAGCACCGTGTCGATTGGCACGATACCCGCTGCTGAACGCGCTGATCTCACGCTCCACGTGCCACGCAAATGGTTGCGGACATGATAAAGAGCAATGCGGACATGACATGACAGACGGCAAACACGCCTCTGGCCCATGAGGAACAGGAGTGGCAGCCGGAGGGTCTTCATAGACGGTTGTTTCTGCCTCTTGGCCTCGCCCTGCAGCTGCAGGCAGTGCGAAGCCTGGATATAAATAAAAATTTATTTACATACTGATCTTCAAATGAACATCAGGGGCAGCCTGTGTGACTTTGTCAGCAGATGCACTGCCAACCTACCATCTACCGCCATCAGCCAGAAGGCTGCACATGGGAGGCGCTTGCTCTCCACTCTTGATCGTGTTCGAGCTGGGCGTCAGTGCAGCCACACGACCCTTTTCGCAGAGTGCTGCTCGAGGCACTCAATCCGATGCAGCCAGCTGCATCTCAGTTCTGACCTAAGACCCTCATGACTTGACCCAATGTGTTCACGAACATATGCAGATCGCTGTGCAGCTGGAAGGGGATGCGGCCAACAAGGTCAACCTGGCGGGGCAACATCCCAACCTCGTGCTCTGCTGAGACATCTTGCTGCTCCGCATGTAGATCGCTTTGCAGCTGGATGTGAATGGCGCCACCAAGGCCGTCCTGCGAGGTGCAGCCGGCAGCCCGGCGCAGGACCACTTTCTGAAGCACGCCCTGCTGATGGAGTCTGCTGTTCTGCCTGCAGATCGCGTCGCAGATGGACGTGAATGGCGCCATCAAGGCCAGCCTGCGGGGCGCAGCCAGCAGCCTGGTGCACGAGCAGCATCCCCATGTCGCGTTCTGGTGAACAGGTTCGCTGTTCTGCCTGCAGGTCGCGTCGCAGCTGGATGTGAACGGAGCCATCAAGGCCAGCCTGCGGGGCGCAGCCAGCAGCCTGGTGCACGAGCAGCATCCCCATTTCGCGTTCTGGTGAACAGTTTCGCTGTTCTGCCTGCAGGTCGTGTCGCAGCTGGATGTGAACGGAGCCATCAAGGCTCTCCTGCGGGGCAACATCCCAGTCCCACTCTTTGCCGATGAACTTTGCCATTCCGCATGCAGATTGCCTCGCAGCTGGATGTGAATGGGGCCATCAAGGCGATCCTGCGGGGCGCAGCCAGCAGCCCGGCGCACGACCACTTCCTGAATGCGTATGAGACCGGGCTGCGGGTGAGCCGTCATCTCGCACAAATACAAGCTGAGCTCGTCAAGTCCTGAGGTTCTGATGTCGTGAGCTGCCGCCTGCTTTGGGGGGCACGACCACCTTTTGGGTGCCTACGAGGCGGGGCTGCAAGCACTTCTGTCCTGGTCCGAGGAAGACTCGAATCGGGACCTGCCGAAAGACTTGGCAGCCCTGCGCGCAGAGTCTCTGGATTGCCTACGAAGCTGTCCTGCGGCTGAGATGTGATGGTCTTCAGCGTTGCTACACATGGAGAACGCAAGTGTCTTCACCAGCACCTCAGCACGATGTGTTCTCCAGTGTCGAAGAGTGTGGCAGCTCATGCTGGCATCCACCAGCATCCACCTCCTCCTCATGGTCGTTGCCATGTTGTGCGGGCTGGTCCCATCGGGCTGCGCGGGTTCTGCCTGCTTGTACAAGGGATCCTGCTATTTCGGAAGCAGGGGGCAGACAGATGCAGTAGCAGCGTCGGGTCAGGGAGTCTCGTGCCCCCGCCATTACAGGCCACGACGGCTGCGATGGCGGCAGAGGAGGAGGCGGGCACCAGAGAGGATGCCATTGACTCGTTCGCTCTTTTCCTGCTGCCGCGCCATTGGGCAACGGTCTTCACAGTCTGCATTCTGTCTGAGCTACTTCGCCGACCTCCCCTCACCGCAGGCTACGATGGATGCGATGGCGGCAAAGGAGGAGGCAGACGCAAACGAGGACGCCAGCGACCCGTCAACGCTGTTCCTGCTGCTGGCGCCGGCGGCGCAGAGTGGCGTGGCGGCGGCGCTAAACCCCGACGCCCACGTGGAGACCCTGGGGCGCACCATCGGGCAGGCCGGTTGGACGGTGGCGTCGGCGGCGGCGGGCTTCGCCGGGCGGGCCGCGGTCGAGTACATGAAGCAGCCCAAGAAGCCTGCGCCGGCGGCGGAGTGAGTGGAAAGTCGCTGGCGACTGGCATGGCTTGCACGTCTTTAGAGTTGCATTCTGAGAGACAGACAGGGCAGATGGTGTGAAACATCAGCGGCGGGTTCGCCCGTTGAGCCGCCATGTTGGTGCGTCAAGCAACCCACCTGGGCCTGGCCAGATGCAGAGTACGCTGTGGTCGTGTTGATACCAGCACCAGGAAGAGGAGCTGCGGCCGTGGGGTTGCTGACTGTGCCACTGTGAGACACAAGGAAGCAGCTGAAGACGGCCGCTGTAGGATGACATGCTAGATTTAGGATAAGATCTCAGAATGTGATGTCAGAAACGGCCAGGTGAAGGTTGCAGCACGAAGGCACAGAGGTTCTCGGATGCTGCGTCAGTGTTCCGAAAACACCTGTCCCGCAACGACTTGCGACTTGTGTGGCTCACGTTTGCCTGTCGCCATGCTGCAGGGGTGGTGGAGCAGAGACTGGCGCAGCCGCTGGCAAAAGCGGTGACCGCAAGAGCGACGGCGGTGGCGGCTCCACCTGGGGAAGCTGGTTCAAGGGGTCAGCAGCCAAGTGACCAGCGGGTCGACAGCTCAAGCAGCCTATCTGTACATGATGACAGCAAAGAGGGATGTGCCCCTCGATGTTTCCGTGGCTCACTGGGGTGCACTGCACTCCCAGCTTGCGGGGTCAACTATGTGTTGCCCTCGATGTGGTTTTGCTCAGCATTCACGTTCAGTAGATGTGCGACATGTGTGACTTTCGATGACTGTGATCGTCGGATCGTTGAGCTTGACAACAACTTGAAGCGCATTGAGGAATAACATTTGAAACCATGTGGTAGTATGATGGAGTGCTGTGCTTTCTGCATCCAAGACTGTGAATCTTGTTGCTGCCATGTGTGGACGTCCCTTGAGTACACTTTGTCGTGCTGCCATACATCGTTTCATCGTTTGTCAACCTTGGCGCTTGCATGCCCACTGCAAGTGATATGAATTGTCCATGCAGAAGGCATCTCATCAGGGCTGCAGCCTTGGGCACGGCCACGTGAACTTTTGGCCGCGCCGCGGCAGCTGGAAAACTCGATTCGATGCTTTGTGCATACAAGCTTGCTACCATCAAAGCCAGCATGGCCATGGGAGGGACTTTTGAGGAGACAGGCTGCAATTCAATCTGATCTCCTGGACCAGTATCACAGTGTGACCAAGCGAAGCGGTACCGCTCGCCCTCATCACAGGAACTAGGCATCCCACTCCACTCCTTGCAGCCATCAGACAGCCGCAGCCGTGACGTGCCTGTATAATCACGATCCTGCACAAACTCCTTGTGCAGTAAACTTGCAACAGCATGCGAACACTCGTTGCTGTCAAAGATTGTCATGGCTATGCTTCAAATTGTGTACCTGGAGTCAGTTGGGTGGCACCCGCGCCTGAAGCCTCCACAGGCCGAAGAATGCATGGTAAAACTCAGCGAATCCAGCCTGCAGCACATGTAATGATGAGTCAGTAGTGAGGCGATTGTTAGCACTATCGCCTCGTGGCTGCAATGGCACTGGGGTATTGGGGTACTGGGATCAAAACACCTTGGACGAGTCAAGGGTTTATCCCATGCTGCCAAAACCCTTTTGGCCATGCTGTCTTTTGATGATCAGCAACATGAATAGGAATCATGCATTGGGTGACCAGGATTATCCTTGCAGTTGTGTATGTTGCAGCTGCTTGTGCATCCTGCCTCGCGGCTCAAAAAGCAACAGCCAGACACTCAAGCGATGGACATGGCTGAGCGACATGCCACTGCCAGAGTAGCATCTCCGGCACCTCACGGTGCACCACCACTGACCGATTGTGCCAATAAGCAATGTTGCTTAGCTAGTGCATACACACATCGCTTGCGCAAGGCGCTGCGCCGGCTCTCGCCGGCGCAGCCGCTTGTGGCAGCGCCGCATGCGGTGGCTGTCAAGCACGCACGGTAGCTATCGTGGATGGCATACATCGTGAAGAAAGTGGGCAAAAAATCGCCCGAAGGCCTGGGGCGAAAACCCACCAAAATTTCAGCTTAACGGACGCCACGAAAATCCCGGTGACAACGTCGAACGAGGCGCATTCGCTTGCGCACACCCGGTCTGAAACGCCACTACCGCCCTGGAGCGGTCACGATGGTCCAGTGGTATGATAGCACCCTGCCACGGTGCAGACCCGGGTTCGATTCCCGGTCGTGACAAATGGGTTTTGGGGGTCTAACGGTGTCAGGGGGCCCAGAAACGGCTCTCTGGGGGCTGGGAGACAGCTTCCCGACTCGGTTTGGGGCCAAATTCCGGCATTTGCAGTGTTCAACAGACCGCTGTCATGCTGGAACAACGCAGGAGAGGTGCTACCTGCAGATGCTGTTGTGCATCCGAAGCGTTGCAGGCGACGCAGGCGACGCCGTGCAGATTGTGAGCCGTGATGCAGCAATGGTCGGGACAGTGTTCAGCACGACAAGTCAAGACGGCGGGCGCGCCGCCACTGAGGGGGTCACTGCTGGAGTCTGCTCGTCCCAGGCCGCTCTGCAGGTGGATCAGGCGCGACGAGTGCGGGTGCAGGGACCTGTAGCAACCTCCCCACCTCGCGGGTCACCAGCAGGTGCAGCGGCGCGTCGTGGCGAATGGGCTGTCGTGACGGGACCGTGCGGCCTTTTTGTGTGCCTCAGACGCCGAACAGCGCCTGTGTGTCTCTCCCAGGCCGCTGCCCGGTCGCCGCGGGAGTGGCATCCGGCAGGGGATGCGCACAGGCGGGTGGCAGGTGATGCGCGCGGCGAGCGCGACAAAGCCAGGAAGCAGATGGCTGGTGTGTCCTGGCACAAGGGCGGGCCTGTGGCGCTCTGTGTGCTGCAAATTGCTGTGAACAGCGTCCACCTTCACGGTAGTCCCGGTGTCGGAAGGATTCAAATTCTAATGAGCTTGATAGAACTTGATTCCCAGACTACCAGTCCTCCGACACCGTCCAGCTCAACCTGTGGCGCCGGCGCCGGCGCCGCCGGCGTGCGAAGCGTCATAATTCTCTCCTTCCAATCCTACAGCACTTTGCGGCTGTTCCGCGGCTGCAGGCGCCTGGTCGCCGGCCTCCTGACGCAGTGCATCCCGAGAGTGGCAGCTCTGCGAGACATGCCCGGCTATCGTGGCAGCAGAAACGTCCGGCCCCAGGAGCAGATCGTCAGTCAGAAGCAGACGGCAGCAGCCCTTGGCTTGCCTGCTGGGCCCTGTCTGGACCACATGTGATGCCGGTCCCACTGCTGCTGAGCAGCTGGCGCCGGAGCGTCTGAGTTCGCCCAGGCTGCTGCATGAGACGACATCAGGGCAGCTTGCATGCCAGCGACTTGTCACGCAGGGCAGCGGGGCTGATCTTGAAGCTCCAAGCGGCATGGCTGGACATGCACCGGTGGCGGCGCCGTCAACGATCGCTCGGCAGTCCGCGGGGTAGCGATCGACGTTGCGCATTGTCACTGGAACTGTTGCAGTGCTGATAACGCCGCACCGGCAGCTTGGCTTTCGGCCGCCAGCAAGACGACGATGGCGGCGCCACCGCCGGAACGCTGGCGCACACCAGGCAAAGATCAAAGGTGGGTCCCCTCCCTGATGGAACATGTCCGAGCCTATGCATCAGTAGGCGGCACCACAGGCACAATCGCCCCGCCGGCTTCGCAGGATGCACTTGGTAGTGACACATTGGCGGCGGCGGCGGCGGCGGCGGCGGCTTGAGGGCGCCACATAGAGCAGGGCTCTGGCTCATGAGATAAACATCGTGCTTCACCCCGATGCAGCAATAGGCACCTTCTATGCGGTAGCGTGTGCCACTGTAGCAGAGTGCCGCCAACTTGCCTGGCATCGGTAGCTGCGCCATGCAATTTGACAGGTTTCAAACGTGCCAAACCCCCGCAACTCGCGTATTTGAGCCCCTGAGAGGCGCAGGATATCGAAAACGGGTCGCCAGGAGCAACCACTATCGACCTCTCCACATCCCCAATCTGGGACGCCGCCGTCATGTTGTGGCAAGAGGTCCTTGCCTGGTGAAGGCGCCAGCGTCATCGCACCACAAATGGATGTGACGTCTACGAGCTGAGGCATTCTGATAGGATTCATATCTCATCGATGGAGGTGGTCTCGTTACAGGAACAACTGGTCGAGTCTACCTCCTACAGGTCACGTGCCTGCAGGGTTCTTCTGCATCTCAAACCCTACAATTGTGCACCTCGAGGTTTCCGAGACTGAGACTCTGTCCTCAGTCTGTGCTCAAGGCGCTCCGCCCAGACGATGCGCAACGCAGATCACTGCTTTTGCTTGCAATGTGAGCCGACACCAGCGCGATGATGGACGTTGCGCTTGCAGAAGATCGCCTGCAGGCATTCCGACTGCCAGTCGCCCCTGGCCAGTCAGTGGACCTGGCTTGCTGCGACCAGCCTGCAGCATTCGAGAAGTACCTCGATGTGCTGAACATAGATGCTGCTGCAGCGGATCAGCAGCGCGTCGCCAACGGAGCCGAGGGGCATGCTGTCGCAGCCTGCTTGCTGTTTGCACCTGACACCCGCAGCATCGCGCAGGAGCTGTCACCAGCCGCAGTGGGAAGCCTGCCGCAAGAGCTCAGGGCAGGGCGCCAGCGGCTGCAGGACATTCTGGTGAGCACACACAGCTGCATGCACACGCCATCCTTGACTTCAGTCGTGCCATATGAGCCGCTGATGCCTGTGCATGCAGCCAGGCCGGCTTGCAGTCTGTATGAAGATCTCTGCTTCTTGCTGTATGCGCGCTGGGGCTGTAAGGATGAGATCACACGGTGCCGAAGTGCATGCATGCCAGCGCCTGTCATGCATGTGCAGCCCTGCGAGGGTGTTCCTGGAGCCTACCGTGTCAAGCACACGCATTGTTGACATCACAGACCGACTGTACGCAGGAATCTGCTATTGCTGCTGCCGGCGGCGAGGCCACGCAGCGCGGTGCAGCTCTTGCTGCGTGCCGCGGCCGGGCGCCACTCATTGTGTCCAACAACGTCGCCGTGCAGGTGCATGCATCGGAGTGTGATTGTCACCTTCACCTTGCACCAGTTGCAGCCAGTCTGTAGCGTCGCAGCTATACCGCATGCTCCATGCTTGCATGATCGACGGTGGTGGGGTGTGAAACACATCACAGCACCAGTTTTCCCGTTGCATGCAGGTGCACAAGCTGCAGCAGCAGCAGGATCCGGCTGTGCCACGGCTGCTGAAGGTGCAGCATGTATATGCGCCCGACTTGAGCAGCGTGGAGGTCAGCGCGGCGGTCGCCCAGGCCGCCTTTGCGCATGGTGCAGAGTCAGCCTACAGCAGCGAGGCAGCGCGCATCTTTCGCATGCAGCATGCGCTGCTGGAGCCAGAGGCGGTGCACTGGCGGCTGCTGCTCGAGTACAGCAGCTTGCGGCCGGCATACCTGGACGCCGCAAGGTTCCTGGACGCGCTGTGCGACACCCAGGTTCGCCGCTCTGGCAAGATGCCTTTGCTCATCTGGTTGGCAAACCTGCATGCAGCCACAGATGTGCTGCTGACCTCGGAAAGGCATAGTCATCTTCGAACGTCATGCTTTACACTGCGAAGGGCTTCGACTGGACTGCCGGCAAGGTGCCCTGCGCCACCACCGCTGCGGCGCTGGTGGCAAACCCGCGCTCTGTCCGGCACGTCGTCCGAGCGGCAGACAGCACGGCAGCGCGCATGGCAGAGTCGCGCCGCACTGATACGTACGCCAAGGCACTGGACAGTGGCATGCAGCGCGTGAGGCAGCAGGGCACCTTTGATGCGCAGCTGGTGGAGTTGCTGCGCGGAGATGCGGAGCTCGGCCGCATCGTGGCCAAGTCGCTGTCGTCAGAGGTGTCCAGCAGGTGCAGCATGCAATCAGAGGCCGCATCATGCAAGGCAGTTGGCATGCAGCCCCAATGTTGTTTCACCCTTGCCAACTTCGACAGTGTCAACTGTGCCACATCGAACCCTATTGCACCGCTGGGTCTCCTTGCATATGGTCAGGTGGCTGTCCCACGGCAGTGCCACCACCTGCTGCGACCTCACGGCAAAGCTGCTGGTGATCCTGGACCCCGCCATCGACAGGATCGTCAAGGTGCGGCTTCCTCGCCCGTGGCATGGTGCATGGTGCAAGCAACCCCGTCCTTTATCATGTCTGTGCAGGATCACACATCAGCTGCGGTGAAGCATAACGTCACTGGTCTCTCCCGTGATTGATTGCGACAGATCAACTTGCTGGCGGTGGCGTCGGAGCTCGTGCTGCAGCGGCTCATGCACCTGTCGACGCCCAGCACCGGCCGCGTGCGGGAGCTCGCGGTGCAGCTCGCTGTTGTTCATGGCGCCATGCAGGAACTGCGCAACATCGAGGCTGACATTGACGCGGCCTTTGCACCCTTTCTGGTGAGAATCGACCTGCGTTGCAGCCATGCTTCTCTATTGCGCGGGCATGGTGCTCGACACGCACTGGCTGTGCGATTCTTGGACTCCGTCTGCAACTGACTCTGTGCGCCTCACATGTGCTCAGCCGCCAGAGGTCATAAAGCAACACGACGCGTGCGCTGCTGAGAAGCCGCTGTTTGTGTATCACGCCTGGAAGCTCTATGAGAAGGTGAGGGATCGAGGGTCGTGCACGTGTCCTCAAATCAATGTGGTTCGGACTTGCCTGCAAACTTTGGTTGTGTTTGCATCCACAGTTCCGGCGTATCTTCAGCAAAGAGGGGACCACACTGTGGCACGCAGGTCAGGGATTTTGCAAAGGACATGAGCGCGCTGCGGTTAGGGCTCGCCTCATCGCTGGCATTATATCTGCTGGCTGGTGATGAGAGGGAGCAACGCCGCTTCGGGTTCAGCATCTGGGCGGCAGTTGCCGGGCTGAAGCCAAGCGGTGACCCACTGAAGCGCTGGCGGAAGCTGGCAGGCACACACACAAATGAGCGGGGCTGCCAAGCTGTTGCTGCGCTGCACACACTATGGTGAGGCGCATCAGCACCATTGCGATGGCATTGCTGCGACCGGCAGTTGCACCTGCCTGGTGGCTCGCAACTGTGGTGCCTCTGAGAAAGCACTCAGGAGAGCAGGCAGGGGCACATGCGCAGCTGCAGCTGTTGAACACAATGCCCCCTGCCGCATGCAGGTATATCACATATGGGCTGTACAAAACCAAGACCCTGGACCCAGAAGCTGCCGCCGCCCTGCAGCGTGATCCAAGGTTGGTCACCTGGAACGGTCGGACTTGGCAAGCTGGGCAGCGTTCCACACTCGGCCGTCCGTCAGTGGTCTTGGCATCACTTTGGTGAGCGCACCTGACATGAATGTCAAATTCCTTTTTCTTCCTACAAAGGTTGACAACCGCACGGCAGTCAGCGGTGGACGCCCTGGCGGCGCTCAATGTGCCGCTGCCGCCGTCACTGGAGGACGCGGGGCCCCTGGAGGAGATGAAGGCCAAGAAGCTGCTGCGGGGCATCAGGCAGTGGGAAACACCGGTACAGGGCCTTGTATCTGAAAGCCGCAAACTGAACCTATTGCTGCTGAAGTCTGCATGCAAATCATCACAAGAATACACCAAAGTGCTCTGTTTTCGTAACGTTTGACAGACATTTGCCGCACGCCATTTGACAGGCTGAGATGGCGGCGGCAAAGGGCAAGGCGCCAGAGGCGCCAGCGGCAGCGGCGGCCTCCGGTGGTCTGCCGCCGGCTGCGGTGGCAACAGGTGCCCACGCCAGTGGCGGCAGGGCCACCACGAAGCCCAGCTCTGCGCCGCCTGCCGGTGCATTGCCACAGGTGAGCGCCATGTGTCGCAGACTCGACGTGTAAGGTCCATCGAATCGCATGGCATGTTGTTGACTGGAGAGTTCACTCAGATGTGCTGATTGCCATGCACATGAAGTCAGTGTGAACATGACTGAGCAGGCCGCACAGCCGGGCTCGCCACCGCCAGCGCCGTCCGCTGCTCAGGAGCTGCGCGATGGACGGCGGCCAGGCCGAGGGCGAGCTGCTGCCGATGTTGTGCCACGCAGTGCGCACCCAGGTAACTTATGCAATCATCTGTTGGTTGGACAGCTCACATTTTGACTCCAGCAAGCGCCCCTGATTCTGAGCTGGTTTGCGGTGGACACTGCATGGTGCTGGCAGTGCTGGTGCAGTGCCAATGCATATTCTCATTCGTATTTCCTCTGTGCAAATTTGTTGGGAGGCGCGACAGGTCTAGCATCTCGTTTGCGTGGGCGCAGAAGTACACGGTCTTGGCAGAGCCGAGAATGGTTTCGGCAGGCTGCCAAGCACCACTGTTGCAGGTGCTGCTGGGCTGCAAGCAAGAAGGGATGCATACGGCGCTGGACCACCATGTCAGGCGTCGAGTCTGATGCGTTGTTGCACATGTCCGATGTGCAGCCATGAATGTCGTCAATCGAGGGGTTCGTCCTGCAGGTGGCATCAGTCATGGTCGTCAGGGCGCCGACGCGCAGCAGCTGAGCCATGCCTCGCCGCCCGCGCCGCTGGCGCCCGGCGACCAGCGGGCTGACGCACAGCAGCACAGGCAGCGCCCGCCTCGCGGTGAGTGAGGCTGCTCTGTGACAACACCTGTGCCATGCAGTGCTTGAGTGACCATTTTATATGCGACGTTGTGGCCTGTGGGATGACGTGATGGTCTGCCAAAATCCTTGAGAATCTCCTGCCGCTGCACCAGAGGCTCCTACTGTCGGCAGGTGCCCAGCGCCTGGAGAGCTTGAAGGGCATGGACGACGGGCAAGCACGCACGTCTGGCAACAATGGGCGGCGTGTCGTCCGCATCAGCCGCTCGGGTGCTGCTGCAGGTGGGATATGAACCAACTCCTCGTGCTGTTGACACGATCTGCGAGTGCGTCATCTGCTGCAAAGTCCTCTCCTTCTGTCCAGCACTGGAAATCGCAACAAGAGTAATCTGCCTGCGTGCAGGAGGCGCTGCTCGACCGCATGGAACGGCCGTCGGCATCGCTGCTGGTGCTGCCGGCCTCACAGCGGCCGCTGGCCCGTCCTGTGGCCAGCCAGCGCGGCAGCCTTCTGGAGTGCGCAGCCCAACAGCTGTGCCACAGGGCACACCTGCGCCGGATGCACCACGGGCTGCGGCTTCCCCCAGGATCACATCAGGTGCGGGTGCTCAGGGGCATGGAACGACCAGTCCACCAGGTGCTCGGCTCAGCATCCTCGTATGTGTATTGTTGAAGGTTAATCAGCTTTCGCTGGCCCGATGATCATGCATCAGCAACGTTGCATGATGGACAAACCCATGGTCATATTGCATTTGCTTCATGCATCATGGCTGTGTGCTGATCAGGTGCTGGCGGCTGCGGAGATGGGCACGTCAGCAATGCAGAGCAACAGCAGCAGCAGCAGCAGCAGCAGCAGCGGCAGCCGCCGCAGCTGGGCCATGCTGCAGACACTGCCGCGCTGCTGCAGCGCATGCGGCAGCTTGAGGGCAGCAATACAGCGCTGCGGGCTGAGGTCGCAGCAGAGCGCGCAGAGAGTGCAGCACTTCATGCACGTGTGCATGCGCTCGAGGCTGAGCTCGCGGCCCTCAAGCAGTCGCAGCCGCCGCAGCAGGCGCAGCACTCTGCGCCGGCAGCAGGCGGCGGCGTGTGGCAGCGGTCCCTGCAGCCTCCAGCTGCAGCGCCACAGGCTGCGGGTGGCAGCCCCACAGCAGCGCATCAGGTGGGCTTCCTGCCGGCGTCACGTCTGCTGACTACACGCTCCAGCGCGGGGGTTGGCGCTCACCGCACTGCGGCGGCACCAGCCGCACCGGCTGACGGCACAGGGGCCGTCGCTGCTCCGACATCACCATCGCCTGCGGCACAGCCTGCGGCCTTGGGTGCTGCACCGGCAGGCGAGTCCAAGCATGTGGTCAGTCACATCTGTGACTCTGCATCTCTGCACATGATTCGCATGTCTTACCTGGCACGCTTGTGCACGCTGAGAAGGAGGAGAACAGGCACATGATTTCTTGCAGCAGAGTGTCGGACACCTGGCGTATGTGGAGTGCAGGCATTGCAGCGGGCGTGGACGACAACAATGGCGGTGAGCTGTCAACATGCACGTCAGCAATGTCGTGCCAATGGTTGCGAGTACATGGTGATAGAAGGGGAAGCTGCAATCGCAGCATATGACAAGTAGTGTCGATCTGCAAAGCATGATCTGAGTACACTCTTGCACTGCATTGCAGGTGCTGCTGGCACACAATCAACAGTGCCAGCTCCTGCGGCAACTGCCGGTGCGCGTCTGGTCAGACAAAACTTCTGTTGCTGATCGTGGTCTACACAGTTATCAGTGCTTCATGTACTATCACATAATACATTGTACGGTTGCAGGTGCAGCTTCAGGCAATATGCGACGCGCGCAGCGCGCCTTTGCGGATATTGGCAACACGCGGCATGCAGCTGAGCAGCGGCAGAGCATCGGGTTGGCATCGAGCCCAGGGCTGCTGCCGCCAGCAAAGCGCAGCAAGCATGAGGGCGGGGAAGATGCTAGCATGGATGAGGACGCCTGAATCGCGGCAAAGCGGCAGTAACATGGTTGCATTAAACAGCCATGCTCGCTCACATTGTAGATCAAAACATTGTTTATACCAAAACGATGTTGTACACTTGTTCTGATCAGAGGGTCGCAGAGGTTCAAGTAACGACATGACACAACCTCAGTCCAATGTCTTCGACCCCACAAAAGATGATACAAGTGTGCCCGCCGTCACACGTACACCACCAGCGCGCATAGGCAGCGCCCACTGCCGTTTGTGGCCAGCCTTGTCCCATCGCGCTGCGCTGCAGCATTCTCGGCACCAACAGACTTCATGTCAGCTGCCTCTGGGCCTGCGGGCAGGCTGTCGCCGAAGTGGTGTAGGCGTCCGGCATGCTGCAGGGGTTGCAAAGATTTTCATGTGTATGTGTCGAGAGACTGAATATCACTCGGTTCATTCTGCCAGCTCGTGTCTGGAGGGACCAGTAATCTTTGTCCAAAGCTGAATGTAGCAACAGTGAATGAAAAGTTTTCACGATGTAATTCTCCAGAAGAGTGCAGATCAGACTTCTGTCTCATTGAAAGGGTGTGTCACTGGTGAGGAGCACCAACTTGCGAGTATTTCTGCAACTTCATACCCTATATGTCAATGAGCCCACCTTCACAGACTTCTTCCAGCATGGAAGCATCTCCCGGGTCCACGGCCATGTGTCGGTCAACCATTGTCGTGGCGCACAAATGCCTGCAGACATTCACAGACCTGGTGTGACCGCAGCAGCCTCAACCACAACTGTCTTTGCAGAGCTGTGCGCAGGACTGGGAATCCACCAATCGAGGCTGGATGGCCACTCCTGCAGCAACGCCAGGTTTTGGACTGCAATCTGCACATGGATGATCAGATGCATTTGGCCTGCTGACCGTGCTGCATATTGTGCAGATGATCTAGAGACAAGCAGTGTCAACAGCTGGCAACCTGGACACATTGTAGCATACCCATCTGCTGCAAGATGACATGCGTGCACTGCAGAGCAGCCGCTTTGTATTCAGCATTGCGCTGGGTGTCTGGCCCACGTCGCCCAGGCAGCACTTGACACGTGCGCACTTAGTTTTGTGGCCCTAGGATCTTCGGGTGCACCTGAAGTACCATTCAGAAAAGGCGGCATGACTCTCTTCGACTCAAGTGGCACACGCAGCTGCTCTGCCAATCACTTTTGGTAGTGTGCGACCTGCTTATTCGGGGGCAGTCAAAGACCAAGACACAGGCGCACCTGTGCAGGAATGCCGCAAAAATGCAGTATGGTGGCATGGCGGCAGGGCCGTCCGCATAAAAGATCAGGAAAGCGCCTGCAGGTTGCCGACCGACTCGTTGCTGATGCATACTGCAGTGATCCGACATGTAAAGCAGGAATTGCATGCACTGATGACGTTGATCGTCTAGTACCTGTTCGTGCATGATGGCGATGAGCGGTGCGACGCTAGCCGCGGCGGTCCACCTCGCAGCAGCCCCCCGCTCGCAGGAAGGGACTCTCAACGCGCGCCATGGTTACCGGCGAGAAGCTCGCCTGCAGCAAAGCTCGCCTGCAGGTGCCTTTGATGCCCGGGGTGAAGGTGCAATACCCAGACTGCATATCGATGCATGCCAGCAGATGCCACCAAAGCTGCATTCCGAATCTGCTCGCGGCGAGATACATCGCAGCATCATGCTCTTCACATGTAGAAGGTGAAGAGGAGGTAAACTTTGGTGGAGGTGCGCTCGACCTCGCTGTACCGCCCGACCGCCCGCCCAGACCCTGGCGTGACATCATCGTCCCAGGCTGCACGTGCTGAATGTAATTGTTTCTTGCAGCAGGCGCGCAGGAACGCCCTTTGCGACCCGCAGCGCCGCAGCTGATGACCTGTAGCAAATTGCTTTTGCTGCGCTGCCGCTGCCGGGCAGGCATAGCGGCGTCCAGAACCTGGCAAGAATGAAGAACCTGTGTCAGATCGACAACGCTATCGTCGGACTCGGCGCCTCATGTGTTGCACATGACCTCGCTGGATGCAGCTGCAGCTTATGAAAGGTACTGTTGCTGCTTGCAAAGCCCTGCATGGCCGAACGAGGTCGGCAGACTTGGGCTGTTGCGGCATGCGCACACATGGCATCAGCCTTCAATGCCTGCTCACATGGTGGCACTGTAGGCAGCCACACACCCCATCATTACTTGCAGATACACCAGAACGACTCTACACCTACAGGAGGGCGTTTGGGGCGGTTCAGTGGACAGACAGGGCGGCCCGGGCCACGTCGACAGCTCATCGCCTCCGCCCAGCGTGAAATCAACCCAAACCGCCGGTGAGGCGTCTTGCAGTCCTTTCGACGCCTGCGTTACATCGCTTTGCATGCTGTCTGGGGGTGAAGCACTTCGTGAGAGGGTTCCCTGGGCTGATGTCGCGTTTTGCGCACATGGGAGTGCATACCTGCGAGTCGGAACACCGTGTCAAGGCTGAGTCTGTGGTTTGCTGTGCCCGTTTGGCCTGCCACCGCGGCCACGGGCAACATACGTGTATGCGCAGCCCTTGGTGATGTCCTTCCGGCAGTCGCGCGGGGGCTGCATGGCCGGCAAGCACGTCGATGTCGACACCTCCCGGCCCACCTTTGGCGGGTGACTGACATGTGGCTTTGTTCGTGCAGGCCTGGACGCCACGAGGCATTATTGATGGCGTGTATGTTTGACTGTACGTGCGCGCGCGGAGTCTGCAGCATACGACATGCAGGTGTCCTCTAACACCCTTACCCCCAATGCAAACGCATGATGTGCGAGCGCTTGCGCTCACACTTTGAACTGCGCCCAAGGAAGCGCGCATTGTCTCTGCCCTGCTTCAGCTGCAACGTGCACTGCCAACACATACAAGCCTCTTGAGGCTGTGCATGTGCTCCTTTGGGCAGGTGTCGCTTGAAATAACCACACCAAGGAGCCAAACCGACCGAGTGACGGCACATCAGATGAGCGGCCCGCACTTCATTGCTGCTGCCTCTCCACACCCCAGGTCGGCACCTGTGCTCCTGAACATCCTGCTTGCTCCCCGTGCGACTGCTTGTGGTAATCTTGCGGCACAGGCCTGGGGCCACTGGAGATGCGTCACAAGTATGACACTTGGCTGCAGGTCGCCGCACTACCAACAGCGTCACGATTCCTTCACCAGCTCACACGAAGTCACATGGCATACGCTGGTGGGAGCCGCACTTCTTGCAGGAGGTCGAGCTGGAGCCGTGTGGCGGGCACCCTCGATCGGATTGCTGAAGCTGTCCAGAAGCATGGCTTGGTACGCGGTCGGCCCTTCATGATGTAGGAAGTATAGCAGGATGGTCATGCTGCATTGTCATGTAGGAGTACGAAGTAGCTCGGGACCTGATGTGATTTGTGGACCACTGCGCCTATCACTCTGCACCAAATCGTTTGATGGGTCCATGATGTAACGGCCTGCTGCGTCGTTGGTGAATCGAATAGCAGACTTCACATAACAAGACAGCATCGACGCTGCCGCACACCGCCCTTCGGACCTGCTCTGGCCTACAGCCCCGCGAAGGCCTCCAGCCACTTCCTGGCAGCCCTGCGCCACAGTGTCGGTGTGAACTCGTGGACTGGGAACAATGGTACACAGATGGAACCAAGAGTGCACATCGAGGTCATGTCAGGTCCTGATGTCTTGTTGTCGGCGAGGGTGTGGTGCACCCCGGCAGCGTCGGGAGCGCAGGTGACCGTGCAACGCCACATGTGCTTGTGACTGTCATGACAGATGCGACACGGAAACCAGCAACTTTCCGCAGCATGCATGTGCTGGACTGTACCGCAGAGATACACACCTCTCATCGGGTGGAAGTGCCTCGAACTCAGCGGTGCTGATGGGCGCAAGGCCCACATCTGCAGGCCCGTCGTCGAGATGCATGGGCCCCGCGCCGGCGGCAATGCTCTGCCACCCACCCCTGCAGGCTCACATGCAAGTATACATAGGGCAGGCACCCGAACACCATGCCAGCACGATATCTGCACCTGAGCATGTCATTTCTCCCCGTGAAGTTCAGTGGAGCTCAACGCATAACACACCAAATGCTGCCCTTGCATATGCATGGCATATTCCAGTATCATGCAACATACATACCCGTCAGGGTTGCCGAGCGGAATGTCATGGCCAGCGGCAACGGCGACCGGAGGCTGGACGGCCGCACCAGCAGCGGCTGGAGCGCCTGCATGGGCTGTCCCTGTGCCGCCGTGCGCCCATGCATCATGTTGGGGATGTGCAGCAGGCTGGTGCGGCGGAGGCGCCGCCGTCGCCGCTGCTGGCGCCGCCGCTGCCGCAGCCGCGGCCGCCCCTGCCCCCGTGTCCCTGCGGGATTCGAGATAGAAAACATTGCAAGCAAGCGATGATGTACCCTGGGGGTGTTGGTAGTTGCTGATGCAGATGACCAGGCCATGACCAGGCCTCCAGACCCTGCACCGCATCATGGAGGAGCTTCGAGTTCTGGCAGGTACACGACCGCTGTCACATCACAGGTCGCTCTCGAGCTTCATGCCACCACTTGCTTCGAGCGCAACAGGTAAGCGTCCACCTGCAGCCAGGAGGTCAACACCTGTCACATCACCCACAAGATGTTTGGGAGATGTTGCAAAGCCCTCGTTCATGGCACCTGGACTCCACAGGGCGCTGAGTGGGCGGCACGGGTGCCCAAAAGTCGGCTGCTGCGGCTGCCGCCGCAGCACCGCCCCCAGGGTCCTCGTCATGTTGTCTTGCCGCTGAGGCCGCTGGCCCCGCTGACATACCCCTACACGATCAGAACACGATCTAACTGCAGACACGTTCCTTGCACTTGCAATCCTGTCGAGCAGACGTCGCAGACATGGTCTTCCCATGCTGGAATTGAAACACAATGTGCTGCCCCTTCTCGGCTCACCCGTGACCCTCCAGCACCGGCGTCTGTGGCACCGGCGCCCAGAAGGCAGCCTGCTGCGACGCACTCATGTTGGCCAGCAGCTCCACCTCCTCGTCCATGCCCACCTCATCTGGGGGCTCCGCCCTGCAGATGTGCAGGCGACAGACTTGTCGACCGTCCAGTGTCGATGTCAGCCACACACACATGCCGTCAGTGGGTGCCCTGAGCTGCTGAGGAACCTGACCTACTCGTGCTCAGGCATGGGTGTTTTGTCAAAAAGCATTCGACATCAACAAGAACACACGGCTATCAGCAGCAGCCAACCGTCCACATCCATGCAGCAGATATTCTTGTTCCAATGACTTTCCTCTGGTCATCTGAGTGATGCATCAGCACACACCCGGCACGCTGCTTGGCGGGGCGCGCCGGCTGTGGACTGCCCGGCACCTCATCAGCTGGCTGCTCTCCTGCGGACGTGGCCATGGAATGCGTCAGTCATGACATCAGCAGCAGCTGAGGTATAGGAACAGTATCGTGCAAACTCGAGTTCTAGAAAGCAAGCCATCATTCTTGCATCTGCATCCTCAATTTGGAGAAAAGTGCATGTCAGCAGCACACCTGTTGCAGCCGCCTTCTCAGGGGAGCGATCCGCCAGCGTGCGCTTGAGTGTGGCTCCACCTGCGCCGTCGGCGTCGCCGCCGCCCCCTGCATGCTGCCGTGGCACGACGTCTGACCCGGCGCTGGACACGCTGCCCCTGCAAGACGTCAGCCCAGTCCGTGCAGGCCAGGGAGTCCAGCCAGCTGCGCCAGGTGTGTGAGATGCATGATGGGCTTGCTGCGCCTACAATGATTCATCTCAGGAGCGGTTCATTATACGGTCAAGCCGAGAGACATTTGTTGGCGCAGTCACCTGTCGCCGCCGCCCCGCTCGCTGAGGCTCAGCTGCGCCAGCAAAACATCGGTGCCTGTTCGGAGTGTGCCCCAGTGTCAGACTATTTCTGCATGCATTGCGTCTCCTGCCAAGCGGTTCTGTGATGCCAAGCCTGTATGGAGGGGCAGTGGCATGCACTGCGATGCAGCTGGGCATTGCAGTGCACATGGCCATGACAGAGACGCAGATGGCAGGTGACTCCCAGCATGTGGCACCGCAGCCGCTGTGTGCCCGTGAAACTTCAGCGGAAGTCTTGCCTGCGGCAGCGGAAGTCGAAGTTGAGGCACAGGGTGCGGGCTCAGCACCGCCAGGAGGGTCTTCAAGCACCGCTGGTGCCTTGCGCAGCCGCCGCAGCATGCGTCGTGGCGCAGGCACTGCTTCTGCATGTCAGTCAGCAGCATGACTTGGGGGACAGTTCAGCATTCGGGGAGTTTGATTGGTAATGGAAACCAGGTGTGATGATCCGCTGTTTTATTTGATGTACATCCAGGTGGCTGGCCATCAGTGCACAATTTGCAGATGCATCCCCTCACACGCTTGGAGCTGTTCGGAATCGAAGCATATAGAGCGGGCTACCTGCAGCGCCAAACACGTCCTCGTCCTCCTCGGCAACACTGTGGGCCTGCCGCGCCTCTGCCACTCGCACTGCAGTCAATACCTCAAATCATCAGCCCACAGCAGATCCGACGCCGGCGTGTTGGCAGGAGTGACAGATGACACTCGCAGCAGCTTCGATTGCCAACTGGGGTCCAATGGCCGCCGCTATTCAACCACGATGATTCAGGGCACTTGACCATGCACCTTCTGGCCCCTTCTCGTCCTGGCTCAGCAGCGTGCGGCGCCCGGGACGCACAGCCAGCATGCTCGTTGACAGCTGGCTCCATGGCGGCTGCCTGTTGACACAACAGCCATGTGGGCTCACCACTGAAGTGCACTCTTCAGGCTGCAGTTGCACAATCAGATGCTGATGTCCGCCTTCCCATCAGACACTGAGGGTTGCAATGCTGCGCTCGAGCGCACAGCAACATGCTTGCTGTTGTCATCACGTTCATGACCACCAGTCCAGTATGACTGGCAGGATCGCATAGACCCACTTCACTTTGATGACTGCTCACCCCGCTGTGTTGTCAGCCGGTTGAACCCCGGGCGATGCCACCAGTGGGTCCGCTGTCGCTGCCCCTGGCGCGGCACCGACCACTCCAGCTGCCACACCTGCCTGCGGCTGCTGCGTGGCAGCGACTGCCCCTGCGGTGGGGCTGCTCGTCCCGGCTGCCGCCTCCTCAGCTGCCGCGTGCTCGGCAGCTGCTGCAGAGCTGCATGCGCAGGCTGACTGGGTCACACATTGGTGCTGTGCAATGCATACACTCCACGAAGAGCAAGGGAGCGGAAACAGCAGTCGTGTGCCCTGCCTGCAGACCTGCCAGCATCGGCATCGAGGCGCAAGATCATACTGGCTGTGCGTGACAGCGCAACAACGTGCATGAAAGTGCACAGGCCCAAACACGCATCCGACTACCCCGAGTCCTCACCTGGTCACCACCGCATCCAGCAGCGCCATCTCGTCCGCCTGCCTGCAGCCAGTGAGGAGTGAACCACGTGACGAGTTCAGAGGCCATACAGCAGCGGCAGCGCCATCAGCACTTTGTGCAGCAGGCCATCGACACAAGTACAGCAACCCAGTATCACAAACCATCAGCTCCGCAGCACGTGGAGTCCAAGAAAGCTCACGAGGCTGCGGGGCCAGGGTCTGTGGCGGCAGCGGCCGGCTGCGCGCCCTGCCCCGGCGGCAGCAGCGGGCGCAGCAGATGTCTGCCGAGGGCCACCTCCAGCGGCTCCTCCTTCAGCAGGAAGTCGGAGAACGGCAGCGACCTGTCGTACACCTGCAGCACATCGACCACGGCCGCCATGGGGGCAACCATCTGGCTGCCGACATGGGCAAACCCGCGGAGTCGGACGCGGGCGATGCCCCGCGTGGGCTCCGCTGGGCGCGTGAGCTCCAGCTCGGTGCCGTTGGGGCAGCGCAGCAGCCATGCCTGCGGCGGCGGCATTGTGTAGTGCCGCACATGCGGCGCGCCGGTGGGCGTGCCGAGCGCCTCTGCCATCGGCCCGCCGCCGAGGCCGTCGCCGCCTGCGGCGTCCAGCACCGCCGTCGTGCCCTGGCTCGCCTGCGGGCATGGTATCAGGGAGTATCAATGATCGACTGGCAGCACACAGCAAGATTGACGGTAGACGCTCTGTGTGCAGGACGGCGTCAAACCTGCAAGCAGAACAGCAACAAAACCAAGCAGGCTTCGACAGCACAGATGGAACTGACATATCGAAACACAAATGAACACGACCTGCCCAAGCATCAGTGGCAGCTGCACATGTTGCCCCAACCTCTCACCGGCTCGGCGGCAGGCAGCTGCCCCAACTTGTGCAGCGGCTTATTGGCGCTAATGCCGCCGCCCTCCACCCACTTGCCTAGCGCGTACGGCAGACTCTCGTATGCAGGCTCCTGCACAAGCATGCACACGTTTCGTCAGTACAACATGTACGAGGGCATATGTTCAAAATCGGTTGCTGCAGCTAGCCCTCAGCGGAGCTGGCTGTTCAACGATCTTGTGCAACCTTGTGCCACATGCTGCTGCGAAACCTTTCCTTGAGCAGCGATCCAGCTACTGCTGTGAGGGGTGCGCTGTGTCAGGGCCGAGCTTGCATTGCGCCTGTGAGCAGCTCACCGGCATCCGCAGGTGGGGCGGCACCGGGTCCCAGCCCGCCCCGCTGTGGACGACGGCATCCAGCTCCTGCCACTGCAGCAGCGCCGCGATGCTGCCGCGCACCGTGACGGTGGCGCAGACGCCTGGCTGGTCCAGCACCACTGTGAAGCCGCCGGGCTGCCGGCTGCCGGCAGGGCGTGTGATGCGCCGCAGTGGCGCGCCCTCGCACAGGCCGACGGACGTCCACCTGGCGGTGGACTGCGCTTCAAAACGGCACTCAGTCAGCGGCTGAGCTCATGTGCTGGCATGCAGCCAGATTCGGAACACGCTGCATGGTGCACAGTGCCCCAGCCCGGCTTGAGCGCCCCCAGACAGCTCTGTCAGCACAGGGCTGGCAGGGTATGTCATGTCAGGCGGTTGCTTGTGCGCTGGCCAGAAGTGGCTGTGAAGGAGAGCCTGAAGAGGAGAGTGCACACCTGGTTGCAGTTTGTCTGACCCGGGAGAACAGGAACTGCGCATCCAGCACACCTGAGCTGGTGCTGGATGCATCTTGACATGTGCAAGGTTGATGTCACACAGTCGATGTACAGGTGCAGATGCTGACCGTGCCAAATGCGTTGGCGTTGATGCCCTCGTCGTCCTGCTCCGGGTCCTCGATGGTGGCGCCCTTCTTGAACACGTCCTTCAAGATGAGCTGCTGGCCGTCATGCAGCCGGCGCAGCGACTCCATGATGCCCAGGCCCGGGTCGATGCCAAGGTCATCCTCAGAGACGCGCAGCCGCCGCGGGTATGCGCCCCCGCCCAAGGGCGCTGCAAAGCGGTCGAAGAAGCGCAGCACCTGCTTTGCAATGGCGCATCATCTGTTTACGTAAGGAAGATGACTGCCGCCTCCGGTGGCATCCACACTCAGCACTTTCGTATCGATGGGCACCCACATGATGTCAGACCGGGAGTCAATGAGGGGTTTTCAACCATGCCAGGCAGTGAGTGGCAGAATGACAAGTCGGGGGGAGGTGTGCGGCGAGCGCACCATGGTGGCGCGGGCCGTCAGCGGCGTGTGCATCAGTGCCAGCGCGCCCTGTGGCAGCTCTGTCGGCGGGTTCGGCCGCAGCATGTGCGGCTCCAGCAGCTGCCGCGCGCCGAGCCGCAGGATGGCGTCCCACGCCAGCAGCGACGCCTCCAGCTCCAGGCGCACCTGCTGCAGCGTCGCGGCATCTGCGATGCCGTCGCTGCCCAGCCGGATTGTCTTCTGCCGCAGCCCTCCAGGCAGGCACGTCAGCACCATCCACACGGCATCCAGGTACACAAAGTTCGGCATCTTCCCTGCACAGAGGGACGAGCAGGATCCAGCAATCGGGATCTCGAATCAAGGGCTGTGCTGCTCTCACTCGTCATCACGTCCAACGAAAAGTGTTCAGCAGCCTGGCAGGCTGCAAAGTGGCGAAATGTGGGGAGTAACAGCATCTTGGATGCCCGCAACTGCAGTCATTTGGCCGGCAACACGCTCACCGTCCAGGGACATGGCATAGCCTCTGCCGCGTGCCGTGTCGCCGCTGTGCAGCACGCCACGGAAGGCCAGCACCTGGCCGCGGTGCTTGGGGTGGTCCGCCCTGGCGATGCCGCCGACCTGCTGTGGCCCCAGCTGGTGGCCGAAGCTGTGGTTGGAGCCGAGGCCACCAAGGCCCCGCAGCAGTGGGTACTGAATCATGCCCGTGCCAAAGTGCTCGTTGCCGAAGGCGGCGCAGTCCCAGATGACCACGCCCCACGGCGGTGCCTTGGCGGCCAGAAAGCGCTCCTGCGCAGCCAATTTCAGGTCATCATTCGAGCACACATCAAATGAACATGTAGAAGACCGAGCGCTCGGTGGCATGAGGTTGTGTGGTCCAGCCCACGGCTCCGTGGCAATGCGTTGGCGTCTCCACTGCGCACCTGCGCCGCCAAGGAAAGCTTGATGTACACAAGAAATGACCTGGTGGGAGGGAAGTGACTGTGAAATAGACGTCGCTTACGACATTGTGTGATGGCACAGGAGGTCGGACTCGTCAGCAGCAGATGAACGGCCCAAGAGTCGGGGTGACAACCATACCCCACTGCCACCACTCCCGTTCAGCGCACCTTGACAATGGGTCCCAGGCGGTCGTGGTCGAGCGCAGGCTGCAGATTGAGGTACATGTAAGCGGGGCCCTCGCCCAGATGCCAAGGCAGCAGCTCCCGCAGCTGCTTCCCATCAGGGCGCGTCCAGCGTGTCTGCACAGCCACAGGGAGTCGGGGTTGCTGGGTGTTCGGCCCAGCTCCCTATCGCACAACAGCTTGTGCAGCTCTGAGCCCTCTCCATGCCATTTCTGCCGCTGGCTCTGCAGCCAGATATGCCGAATGTTGTGAACATTGTGTATCGGCAGAGTTGCACCCCTGGCAGCTGATGGATCGGCTCCCTTGTGGTGCACCTGCCATCCAGGTACCCTCGTCCAGCTGTGGCCGCCATTCTGCAGCAATCAAAAGTGTTTACAGGTTGGTCCCTCCCAGCATGTGTCACGCACCTGATCATGTGAGTATTTGGCAGCGGCTAAAAAGGTTTTCCAGTTGCTTGTTGGTTGCCGCTGCTGCAGATGCTTGCGACAGGCTGGTGACACACGAGCATACTCGCCACCGCTGCTGCTTGCTCAGCTTGCAGTTGCACGTCGAACCTTTGCTCTTGAAGGTTTGTGCCCGCAGCGATGCAACCAACCCCCTCGTCCAGGCACCGCCCCTTTGACAACCTCACTGCAAATTCTGAAGGCATTGCAGTGACTTCAGCATCATCTGGACGGATCCATGACATCGACTTTTCATTCGGATCTTGGCTCAGCCACATCCTCTGCGTAGCGGCTGCTCTTGCAGATGCACAGCTGCATGAACGCACAGCGTGATCCACCAGCATGTGAGCAGCCGCAATCCCGGCCCGCTCACACTTGGCAGCGGCCCAGACACCACAGGTAGAAAAGTATCAGACTTTAAGGAAATCAATGTCTGTAGCGAAACGTTCTGGCCGTTGTTGTTCCCACCTGCATCTTGGACACGATGTAGCGCTTGCGCAGCAGCAGCAGCGAGCCGAACGGGCAGGTCGGCACGCCGTTCACCGGCGCGACCAGCCGCTCCAGCTCTGGCGGCAGCTCGCCGGCCTGTAGCGCCTGGATCTGGGCGTGCAGCGCCCTGCGTTGCATGATCACGAGAGCATGCGAGGCTATTGATCAGGCTTGTGTCACAGCAGCAGGACTGTCATAGGCAGCTGTTTTCGTGATCACGCTCGGTAGTGTCGCTCACGGGTGGAGCGCGATATGTCCTTGGTCTCAAACACAAACACATCTTCATGCAATCGAAGTACAGCCACAAGGCTTTGCTGTCAAGCCTTTTGGCTGTCGGAGGCATCTTGACCTTCACAACGGACATCCTCACCGATTACAAAATTTCTAAGTGTGCCCTCATGCACGCTCTGGATGATGAGCATGTGTGTATACCCACCTGTTGAGGAGCAGGGTGCCCAAGATGTGTGGACCCTTGGCGGCGACTGTGCTACCGCCGGCAGCGATGCGGTCCTCGTCATCTGGCCAGCTGCCCCCCTCAAGCGCCTCCTCTCCCTGAAAACAGCCGCATGCTCTGCCGAGGGCTCGCGCCAGCTGCATGCCAGCGGCCGATGTTGCCGTGACGAAGCTCTGTGCGATGGGGACGCCCTGCACACATTCTCTTGAGGATTTTCATTGGACACAACGCATTCACATACCGCATGAAGCTGTCGTTGGCACCCGGTCGCAGTTTGAACTTCACATGCAGACTTGTCTTGTGATGAGGAGGTCAGTTACACTGGCGCCACAGTCTCTGGATGCTGACCTCGCCGTCGGTGGTGAGGCCGACGCCACCGTCAGCTGCGATGAGACCGTGCAGCGCAAAGATGTAGGAGCCCTCGTCCACAGCAGTCCTGCAGCACCGATTGCAGGCGGAGGCTGAGAAACACTTGCTCACCATCTTGCTAGCCTTGTCAGCCGTCGTCAGTGACATGGCCACAAACAGCTTGATAGCACATGGACATCCACACGCGCAGCAGTGCAGCTGCCCAATCAGGAAGCTGTCTCGCAGCTGGCATAGACTACCTACATCACTGAAGTGCAGAACATGCGCACATGAACTGCTCGATGTTGATGTTCTTCTGGCCGGGCGGCATGCCAGCCTGCTCCAAGAGGTACCGCATGCGCATGCTGCGCACAATGAGGGTGGTGCTGCTGCTGAAATGGAAGAGTCTGTTTGTCTGTCCATCCTCGAGCGCTGGCCGCCACAAATGAGTCCGGATCTGCCAGCGCACCCTGCTTCGGACATACAAGAGCTTAGCGGTCATGCACCACGCCCATTCAGCAATGTGACAAGTACGCACATGCCCTGGCATGCAGCCTGAATATATTCAGCCACGGAATGCAGCCCTCGAGTGAGCAATCGTGAGTTTCACGCATCATCTCATGAGCAGCACCTCTCGGCAAGGCCGGCGGCTGCGTCTTCAGGTCCGGCAGGCATGCCGCCAAAGAGGCCGTGGAAGTCGAGCAGCGAGCCGCTGTCGCCCACCTGGGTGCTGCTCACGATGCACAGTGCTACATCATCAGGTGCCAGAGCAAATACCACATTGTGCTTGCATCCACCGGCGGCAGAGAACATCTCAGCACGATGACATTGCAGCTGGCACGAGGCATTGAAGAGCAGGCAATATTCTGTCTGATTTAGGGCAAGTACGAAGCTCACATGAAATCGAATCCATGCTGAGTGACGCTGCCATCGCCCGCGATTGCCCCGACCAGCTCCGCATGGCCGCTGCTTGTCAGTTCCTGCTTCGTCGCACGCATGTCGTCCACAATGCGCGCAAGCGCAGCGCGAGCGGGTTCGGGCAGCCGCTCCAGGGGCGGCAGCCCCAGCGCGTCCAGCAGCGCCGCCAAATTGTCGAAGTCTTGAAGCACACGTGTGCCTGCGCACGAGGTGGTGCAGCGCTGAGAGGGTCGCATTCAGCAGTGCCGAGCGACCATCGACTAACTGAACTCAGTGCATGTTGGCGGGTGCACCTGTTGAAAGCAGCATATCAGACTGTCCATGCTGCGCCACTGCCCCCCAATGATGGGGCTGACAGCCTTGCAAGCAGCTTCATGGCAAACTGGAACACTCACTGGTGCGAAACTCTGGGGAGCGCAGAAGGTCGGAGCGCTGGACCAGGTCCCAGACCCGGTCCTGCAGCTCACGCAGGTGCTTGACGGTTGGCTCAGGGTCCTCAAGCTCCCCCATGGCCAGCTGAGCCGCCAGCCGCAGCAGCTGCTCCGCGTCGCAGGTGCGAGCCGTCAGCAGGTAGGTGACGCCATTGTCCTGCCCAGCCAGCGCAGTCGAAGCATCAAACAATGCTCATTCTCTGACGGTCGTGACAGGGGCGAACAAACACTGTCAGATGTATCGTGACACACACGTATACTGGAGGCAACAACGAAGTCTGAGTAAGCTGTCCTTTGCAGGGATTGGCCAGGCTGCGTCGTTCGCTGGCAGTCGCGCCATGCTGTGGACTCAGGTGGGAGAGCAGCGTTCTTGTCTGCCATGCACGGTCACTCGTTGAGAAGCCCAACTGCAAACAGCAGCGGAGGAAGCTCACCGACAGCTGGCAGGCACCCAGCTCGTTGTCCAGGTTGTAGCGGCCGCCAAACTCCCCCAGGTATACAGCTTTCCGCCGCACCGCATCCTTGGCCACCAGGCTGCCCAGCTCATCTTGGAAGCGGACGCCTGCAGCCGCATCGTCTGCGTTGCGTACCGCCCACATTGCCGACGTCGAGTAGACCCCTCTGCTCCGCAAGGATCCCCTGAAAAATCAACACAATGCAGAGTCTAATGTATGTCCATCATATGTTACATTTGCCAGGGTCGAGTCCGTCCTGGAGGAGTGCACACACATGAATGTATGTTTGCAACCACTGGTGTGTTGCTGCTGGCGCATGCGCACGAACAAGTACATCATCCTACACGGTGTTGCTACCGGCTTGCTGCCAGGTTGTTGGTCCAAGCATACTGGAGCCCCCGCAAGTGCGGCCAGCTCACCCTTGCTTCAGATGCAGCTGGCGCCGCGGAGGCTGTCAAGCCCGGAAGCATGTCATCTGCTTGACGTGCTGCAGTGGTCTCCACGTTCTGTCGGAGCTGTCGACTCACCCCTGGTAGATGGGCCTGGCGCTGCGGACGCCGTCCAGCTGGTGCTCCTGCGCCAGGCGGTCCGCCACTGGCACCAGGCGGTCCCGGTGCAGCTCCCCAGCAGCTGCCGCCTCGTCCGCCCTGGCGCGGTGGACCGCCAGGGCGCAGAAGCCGCGCCGCTTGGCGGCCGCCAGCATGGGCCCGCGCAGCGCATCGATGGCCTCCTGGTTGGAGGCCACCGGCGTGAGGCGGTGTGGCGCAGCGGGGCTGGGGGCGGTGTCAGGTGCCTGGACACAGAAGATTGCCGCCATGTCAAGGTCTGTTGCAGGTAGACGGTAGGCGAGCATGCTGCAGTTCCAGGTGGTGCACTTCACTGCCGCCAGAGGCCGGTGTGGAAGCTGGTAGGAATGGGGACACACGAAATGCACATCACCGCAGCGGGGGCGCCGCCGCGCAGGCGGAGCGTGAGGTGAAGGGTGCAGTCCCGCTGCAGGCCGTACGACGCGACGGTGCAGTCGTCCGCCAGGTCGCTGCCTGCGTGCAGCAGACGCTGCTGCTCCGGCGGCACACCTGCAGGAGCAGTCAGATGCGCAGTCACTCAAGTCTATCCTCATCAGAAGGCGCAGGCGCCGGCGGAGTCATCACTCTTCACGGTGATCGCAACCAGACCAGCATGCGAGATGATGTATAACCGCAACAGGGGTGACGCCTTGGTCGCTCACCAAACTCGACATGCAGCTTGGCCTTGACCGCCGCAACCGTCTCCGATGGGGCGAGCTGCACCACCTTGGTCCGGCCGGTGAAGGCCGAAGTGCATAGCACCTGCAACAAGGCAGATACCTGTGAGATGTGTGTAGCACTGCTGCATCAAGGGACAGCAGAGCTGATATTCAAACCCGCAATTCCATGAGCAAAGGAGGTGTAATGGCCCGCGTTACAGATCAGGTATACACCTGCACGCTGGCTGGGGCGGCTGCGCCGGTGGCAGGCGGAGCGGCTGCAGGCGCCGGCACAGACGGCTGCGCTGCGGCTAGGTGACATGCCGCAGCCTCAACCGCTGCACCTGCGTCCACTGTGACAGCATGGTGCGGACCGGCAGCCAAGCAGTTGTCAGTCCCGATGCCTGAGCAGATGTATATGGGCGTGGTAGTCCCACACATACAGGTGCGCAAGATGTGTTCAAAACCTGAGCCGAGGTCAGCAAGCGAAGACATCCAGCGTGTGCACAGGATCAGCTCTTCAAGCACACCCCACGTTGTTCATCAGAAGATTCTGCAGCTGACCCTGCGGCCTTTCAGACTAACTGTGGCTACTAGAGGCGACAGAAGCCTGACAGCATCATGTCACGCAACAGCCGATTGACAGGCTGTCTTGCGTCCAGAATCCCTGCTCTGTTGAGTCTTGACTGAAAGTGCGGAGATTGCGTTCCGAGATGATGCAAGACGACGTCTGCTCTGCCTGGGCACACTGCCAATATTCATCGCTCTGCATAGCTCTGCATAGGTCAGTGATTAACATGTTCACCGCCACATTTTCCGCCGGGTTGGCCGATCCATATCAATGCGGGGCAAGAACGGCGCCGGAAGATGCGTATGCTTCGTGATGCGCAGATGCCAGAGCTAGCGGGCGCGCTGAGGCCGCCCGGAGTCACCCTGGCGTGACCTGGGCGTGAGCGCAGCGTGGACGTGGCTTGACATCATCTGTCCCAGGACCACGTGCTGCGAGGAGTTTTGGCTTGCAGCACGCCCGCCAGAATGCAATGCCCAACCTGCAGCCCCCAGGTTCAGGACCTTGGCAGAGAGTCTTTACCAGAAAAAATGTAGTTTCTGCCGGACGGTGGCGTCCGGCAGCCCCTCGAAACTCGACCCAGCACTCCGATATGCAGCAATCACAAGGTGACTTTTAGAGCGCGTAACCTTCGAAGAAGAACGTGTCACCGCCAAAGAACATGACATCCGAAACAAGCAACCCACACGCTGTTTGACGGTCTCTTCGTGTTCTGCAGCTGCCATGTGCACGAAATGCAACAACGCAAATGCGCTGGCCCAACCACTGGGATTCAGGATGCCAATACTTTGAATCGCTCTCAACAACTCGCATTCTGCCAGATATATCGTCAAGACCACCGCTGAAGCTCGGGTGAGGACACATTCTGCAAGCTGGTTGCGCACCTGGTGTTTGCCGCCTGCAGCCAGTCGCCTGCAGGTGAGTGCCGCCCTTCACAGATAACATATCCATGCAAGCATCAGGGTCTGGAAGTACGCGCTGCCACATGTATCACATCGAGTCTGGAAGGCGGAGCGCTGCTGCTTTGATGAGCAGATCACCAAGAGTATAGCTTGGGATGCCTCACTGGCCTAAGCAGTGAGCAACATCAGTCAAGCGTGCGACCCTGCTGCAGATGAGCTGGCGGCCGGCGGCGGCGCGCGCATGCTGTCGACGGCGCAGTTCCTCAAGGACGTGGGCACCGCCGGCGGCTTCCGCAAGCAGGTGCACTTGCCGCTGTGTGATGGACAATGCAGAGTGTCTTACAAACGACGCAGCACGTCCCAAATTTGCGATGGCATCATGTTGCTTGAGAGGTGCCTATCCATGTGAAAACGCCATCATGCGGCTGCAGATGAAAGTGTACATGTCGGTCGGGCAGACTTAAAAGTCCGGCTTCCTGTCTGTCTGCAGATTCCCGCGTTTGCTGCACGCTGGGTGCACGGGCGTGGCATGCCCCGCCTGACCGCCGCCTTTGCGTACAACAGGTGAGAAATGTCGCTATCACTAGCTGTCCATCCAGTCAGCATCGCGACAGTGGCAGCCAACTTGCTGCAGGGAGCCCAGCTCATGCTTTGCACCCACTGAGGGCACCACCCGCTGTTATCAAGCGGCATGCATGTTGCTACAGCTGCAGCAAGTGTCGACCTGCAGACGAGGACAGTGCGACACACACCTTGATGATGTTGCACACAAACCGAAGTTGGTTGGCTGATGGTGGGGCTCAGCAGCCCTGGGCCGGCATTGGTGCTGCAGCCAGGCAGCACAACAAGATGATTCCTGGAAAACTATATCCACAGTGATGTAGCGATGATCCTGCTGCTGCAGAAAAAGCATCAATGCGGAGTTTGCAGTGCAGCGGTCGGGCAGTCACTAGACGAGCCTGAAGATGTAGGCCCACAGGGAACTACAGGCGCATTGCTGCTGTATTGCACGCTCGGTACTTTCAGCGATGCTCCTGCTGCAGGAAGCGCAACAGTGTGGAGCTGGCGGTGCGGCAGTGGGGCAGCCACTTCTAGACATGTCTGAAACATTTATTTGTCAACAGGACATGGCACAATATATGTGCTGCACGTAGCGCAACAACGTGGAGCTGGCGGTGCGGCAGTGGGGTAGCGAAGCCGCCCGCCGCGGCGCCGAGCGGTCCGCAAATGCTGGGGGGCGACGCCTCGTCTGCTGCCATCCTGAGGGTTTGTCAACCCGCAACACTCACAGATAAGCACAGCAAATGCACAGGTCCGTGAGTCTGAGCACAGTGCATGATGACAAAGCCGACATCATGAGAACATGGCTTTTGGGGCGAACACTGCGTCTGAACAGATTGATTTTGGGCCGAGCATTACGAGGCAACACCCTGGGAGCTGGATGGGACATTCGCCACCAGCCGCTGGCAACAATCAAAGTGTGGACTGCTGGCTGTTCTCAGGTCAGGGAGAAGCTCAGGTCCTATGCATTCTACTTGCACAGGTGGTGCGATGGACCACGCGCTGCACATCGGCCGGCAGCCGCTGGTGCTGGGCAAAGATTTGAATTACTGGCTGTCCCCAGATCACGCTAAAGTCCTATGTATTTGCTCGCGCAGGTGAGGATTCGGGAGCTGGATGGGAAAATGGGCCATTGGTAGGCAGCCGTTGGTACTGGGCAAGATGTGAGCTGCTGGCTGTTCCCATGTCAGATGTGCGCTTGAATTTCATGTGTTCTGCTTATGTAGGTGACTATTTGGGAGCTGAATGGACCACGCGCTGCACATCGGCCGGCAGCCGCTGGTGCTGGGCAAGTTCAAGATCGCGATGCGGCCATCGGTATGGGCGCGCCGCCCCAAGCGCAAGCCGCAGCCTGGGGAGGACACCGCCCTGTTCACCGAGTCTGGCGGTGGGGCGACTGTCGCAATGCAGCCTTGGATGATGCAGAATTTTCCGTCGATGATAAGATTGCGATGATAAGATTGCGATGTGGCTGTTGGCTTTGAATACAAAGCCTGGCGGTGGCACCTACGCTATGCAGGTTAGTCGTGCTGCTGTCATCGACCAATGGGGCTGACCGGCGCCAAACCCTGTTTTCCATACTTCCTGCGCTGTTGGCCTGTGCTCCTCGCCGGAAGTGAAGCCGTCTATGCCGTCAGGTCCCTGGCTTTGCTGGCGGTGCACACGCCATGTCAGCCTGCAGGCATCGCTTCCACGCTTCTCATGCATGTCAGGAGTCGTGCACGTGATCTGGCCTCTCGTGCCGGTTGCAGTGATGCTGGGGAAGTGCCCCATCTACTGGATGCGCATCGACCCCGCGGCAGAGTGGCTGGCGCAGGCGGTGTTGAAGCAGCCGCCGCACATGTGGGGCTACCAGCTGCTGCGCTCCCGCGAGGTGGGCCACTGCTTCAGTGCTGGAAGACCTCGTGTCGAAGTGTGCCTGTGCACAACCCCAAGGGCTGCGGGCATCAGAGGCTGCACAGCAGCCGCCGCACATGTGGGGCCACCAGCTGCTGCGCTCCTAGTGAGGTACGGGGTTGGCGCTCCTGCTCCATTGCTATTGAGACTATGCCAAAACGTGCCTGTGCACAACCCAAAGGGCTGCGGGCATCAGAGGCTGCACAGCAACCGCCGCATATGTGGGGCCACCAGCTGCTGCGCTCCCGTGATTTAGGCTGGTGGTTCCGAATAACCTTTCACGCCGACAAATGTGCCATGACTGGCATGTCTACAACCCAAAGGGCTACGGGCAGTAGAAGCTGTACCGCGGCGGTTGCACATCCACCAGATGCTTCGCTTGCTTGACTCCTGGACAGCTGGGTGCTGCAAGGTCTTCATCTGTCTGCACCCCACACCACAGAACCACAGACATGCTGCTGGACGCTACAGAACAAGCGGTGGCGTGCAACGGCAAGCCTCCTTTGCGCATGCGGTGTGCAGGTGCCAGCCCAGGCAGCGGCCGCGGGCGATTCCCGGTCGTGACAAAAGAGGTTTCGGCCGCCCGGCACCACCACCGGGCGCTTCCCGGTCGTGACATTGGTCCTTTTGGCGGCGGCAGCGCCCATGAGGCCCCGCCGCGGGCGATTCCCGGTCGTGACAAAAGAGGTTTCGGCCGCCCGGCACCACCACCGGGCGCTTCCCGGTCGTGACATTGAAGTCCTTTTGGCGGCGGCAGCGCCCATGAGGCCCCGCCGCGGGCGATTCCCGGTCGTGACAAAAGAGGTTTCGGCCGCCCGGCACCACCACCGGGCGCTTCCCGGTCGTGACATTGAAGTCCTTTTGGCGGCGGCAGCGCCCATGAGGCCCCGCCGCGGGCGATTCCCGGTCGTGACAAAAGAGGTTTCGGCCGCCCGGCACCACCACCGGGCGCTTCCCGGTCGTGACATTGGTCCTTTTGGCGGCGGCAGCGCCCATGAGGCCCCGCCGCGGGCGATTCCCGGTCGTGACAAAAGAGGTTTCGGCCGCCCGGCACCACCACCGGGCGCTTCCCGGTCGTGACATTGGTCCTTTTGGCGGCGGCAGCGCCCATGAGGCCCCGCCGCGGGCGATTCCCGGTCGTGACAAAAGAGGTTTCGGCCGCCCGGCACCACCACCGGGCGCTTCCCGGTCGTGACATTGGTCCTTTTGGCGGCGGCAGCGCCCATGAGGCCCCGCCGCGGGCGATTCCCGGTCGTGACAAATGGGTTTTGGGGCACCTCCCGGTCGTGACATTAGGATTTTGGGCGTCCTGCAAGTGTCAGGGGGGCCAGGAACGGCACCCTGGGGGCTGAGAAGTGGGATCTGAAGCCATATCCCAGCATCTAGGCCCCGTCAGCGTTGTAGGTCCATGTCGACATGCTCGGTGTCGCCGCAGTCTGGTCCTGTTACGGTGTGCTAGACGCGCCACTTGCTTACAGCATGTGCAACGGATGGAACGCCGGGCTGCCGCCGCTCTCAATGTGGTACAAGTCAGTGCGAGTATGATTTTTACTGGCAGGTAATTTGTGTGCCCAGCCTGAGACAAGATCAGGAGTATGCAAGGCCAAAGCGGTGGGTAAGTCCTGTTGTACATGCGATTCGGAAGCCGGCGCCGGCGGCACCGCCAAGTGAGCGGCGGCTTCCCGCAACGATCCTCACGGCAAGGGCTCGCCCGGCTGCTAGACAGTAAAATTTGATATGTCCAGCGGCGGTGCCGCAGCGTATTCAGGTGACAAGCTTTGTTCGCAATGGCAGTGGCGCCGATGGGTGGCGGTGGCGCCGCTATGCGGCGCAGCCTCGGCAGCGGCACTGCCGCCGCAGCCCCGCTGCGGCTGCGCCGACCAGCTGGCGGGCTGGAGCAGCCGCTGGAGCATGCCAAGCCCCCACGCAACGAATCGGGCATGAGTTGCTGCACGTCAGCAGCAGCCGGGCATCGCGCACAGCCAACCGGCGCCCATTGCCGCGCACGCGCCGCTCAGCGCTTGCCGCCTCTGCGACGCTTCCGAAGGCTGACTGGGTGCAAATGACAGTCGCCGCGCCGCTCGCAGCTACAGAACAACACAATGTTCGCTGTCTCGAAGTGCAAGCAAGTCACTGTCAATCTGATGCTTTCGGATTTCGTCAGCGGGAAGTCGCAGAGTGTGATGTCATCATGAATGTGCGCCGAAGTGTACTGATGCATTGTATTTCGTTGTGGTGCAATATTCGACACTTAAGGGCACGAGACCTCAATTTACGTGACGCCTTGTGGCCCAGCAACAAGGTCAAGCTCGTGCCAATCCCGCACAACGTCCACGGAACCCTGTTGCGCGATGAACAACGCCGCACATGTCTACACTCCAAAGACAACGACAACCCTGTGACCGCTACCCGAATGCAGAGTCACATCAGTTCCCGCAGCAGCTTTGCCTGCGCGGGGTCGTTCCTGAAATACTCCGGCAGCTCGCTGGCGGCCACCCACGCAAAGTCGTACCACCGCTGCCCCTGCGGCACCGCCGCCGCCGACAGGTTGCCCTCCAATAGCTGCATGCGGATGTAGAACAGTACTCCGCTGCCGTCGCGCCTGCAGGGGAGAGAGCAAATACCATCCGCACTTGGAATGTGTCCACAAAACCACAGTGCCACGAAAGCCATGGCTGTTGACGGTGCCACCGCCAACAACAAAAAGGCTGCCCTCCTGCTGCGGCTGCAGGCGGATGTAGAACAACACTCTGCTGCCGGTGCGCTGGCAGAGCAGAGGTCGTGAGGTGCCACAAGTCGTATGCCACTTCCGCTCGAGTGAATGTCACTGTCAGTGGATTGGCTGTGCGGTGCTGGCCAGAACTGTTGTTCAACATCCAGACGAATTCAACAAGCTAGACGATGAAAGCTCACTGCCAACGGGCTGCCGCAGGCGGGTTGCCGGCGATAATACGATTACAATACACGACGCAGGCCCTCGCCCCCTTGAAGTGCCGCACCATTCGAGTTGCCGTTCCAAGAGCTAAATTTCTGGAATCAATCCTTTCTAAATTTGCCCACAACGGGACTCACTGTGGGTGGAATGCCGCCGGAGGGTTGCCAACGGTGAACGTCCGCAGCGCGTCCCCTGTGGCTTCCCGCAGCGACCTCTCCGCTGATTCCCTGCACACGGCACAGCCGGAGACTCGCCCTGGCAGAAGCTCAGGTGATATCACCAAAATCCTCTTAAGCTGTGCATGTGGTGCAGTGAAGCTGATGGGTGATCACCCGTGCGCGACTCGTGTCACATGTTGAAGAGCGCCAAAGATAGGTGCCACGGTGGTTGACGGCTGAGGTGTCAAAGCATCGACTCGTGATGCTGCTCACCTGATGGTTTCGTGGTCCAGGTGTTCCACGAAGGGAACGTGCCACACGCCCTCGCCGTCGCTGCCGTCTGTGCCAGCAGCAACATTTGCATCACATGTTGACGTCGCTGCACAGCGGGGTTGATGTAGTGTTGTAGCTTCAGCACACTATACTGAATCTGCCTCCACGAAAGCCACAAACTGGGCATTACAGTGAGCAAGCAGATCTATGACGGGTCGCAGCAGCAACCCGCTGGTCCAGCTCCCAATTCGGGATGAATGCACACACACTGGGTGTGCTTTGTCGAGCAGTGATGTGTCATCACCGGCTTACACGAGGAGCAGCAGCAGCAGCCGCTGGCCCAGCCTCCTATCCGGCAATCGTGCAGTCGACAAGTTGCGATCTGATGGGTGATGGATATGAGCGCGCTTCAACACCTGACCTGGTGACCTGAGGAGCAGCAGCAGCCGCTGGTCCAGCTTCCTGTCCAGCGACCGCACGTCGTTCGCGACGTCCGCATCCGTCACGCGGGGCGCGGGCTGCCACAGCGCCGCCGTCTCAGTGGCCTGCACACCCAAACAAACACGTAAGTCAGCTGCTGCCTGTAAAGGCGTGTCGGCTGGTGTCAAGCGACCGCACATCAGCCGCCTCATTCGTGTTTGTCACTTGCGGAGCTGTCAGCGCTGGCCTGCAGGAGAATGCAAGCGATGTGAGAGATGCCATAGCCGACTGTGCTCGGGCGGCAGTTTGGGCGCATGAGCCTGAAATCAAACACCAATCGGTAATGCTTCTGAGGTCGTGCCGCGCGCTCCTTCAGCACTCCCCGAGGAATTGGTGTGCTTTGTTTCCTTCGGGGTCCACCGACTGCCCTGGCGCCGCCGCTGTCGCCACCGCCAGACCGCTTCGGGTGAATGAACTTCGGCAAGCAGAGCAAGTCAAGCGACATTGCCAGCTCTTCACCCCGGAACTAGCAGAGTTGAGCTTTTGGACTTCCTGCTGATTCGGCTCACCGCTCCGGCGCTGCCGGCGCCGCCGCCGCCGGACCGTTTGGGGTCGATGAACTCCGGCGGGTAGTGCTTCTGCTTCCCCGCCCGCAGCTCCGCCACCCAGGTCTGGTGCTCCACCTCCCACTGTGGCGGCTCCGGCAGGATCACCTGTGTAGTTGCAAAAAGCAGGAAATGACGACGGACCACCACAGCTACCATCAACCAGGTCTGGTGCTCCACCTCCCACAGTGGCGGCTCCGGCAGGATCACCTGCGAGCAGATGCACTGTGGGTGTGCACTTGAAAAGGCGGAAGCTGGATGTCCATGTGCACATCCGCCATCCGGGTCTGGGGCTCCACCTCCCATTGTGGCGGCTCCAGACATGATCACCTGGAGCGGAGGCACAGCGGGTGTGCAGTCGCATAGGCACAGGTGATGATCTGTGTGCAGGTGCACCAGCCAGGTCCGGTGGTCCTCCCGGATGTTTTGGCTGCTCACCGGCAAGATCACCTGCGGATGTGGCATCTGATGACACTGAGAGGCGCCCCGGTCACATGACATGGCGCCGCTCCTGGTGCTGCAGAGATCCACGTTCCGCAGGCCACATCTTGACATGACGCACGGTGATGGCCGCCACCTTCTTTGCCTCACCTTTTTCCTTCACATGCGAGCCTAGCGACGGCTATACACACTGGCAGGTGCTCCAGTTTGGCAGCCTCCAGAAACAGCAATGCCGCCGCCATCTGCTGCATATGTCGCGAGCTGAATGCTCGACTTGCACACAGAGCAAGTTGGGGATTTGAAAGCTGCATCGCATCTGCGCATTCTGGATGCCGCCATGCCGGACCAGATGACGGAGACTGCACCTGAGGTCCCACGCCCACAACGTATCGCGCTCACGATATCGAACTGATTGCATGTCCTGTCTTTGGAAACTACTTGCAGTCCTCACCGGCAGGCGTTCCAACATTGCGGCGCCCAGGATGGGCGGTGCCTCCGCTGCCGACTGCAAAAAACCAGATCGACCGTATCAGACGATCTGATGAGACAACACGGTTCTCGTGGTGCGCCCTCACGTCGCACAACATCGGGACAAGCGCAGGCGCCATGCACCCCAGAGGGCGGCACAGAGTCCAGCATGCAACAAAAACGTGTGCGAGCAGCGGTATAGCATCCGGCGCACGTCTGCGATGCCCCTACAGCTCTGGACCGCCCCTGAGCTGGCCAGGCGCCGCATGATTTGCGCAGCATGCGTCCGAGCGAGCATCTTGGCGGCTGTTAGCAGTGCTCAATATTGTTTGCTGTACGACAACCACCGTAGAATGAGCATACAGTATCAAGCGCCTCAGTAATCACGTGTACACCTTTGAAACCAGGCGAAATGCACATGTGTCTCGCGCTAAGCACTGCTAGTAGCAGCAGGCAAATTGATCGACTGCTTCCTGCAGCTGTGCAGGAAGCAGGAGCAGAGCAAACTCAGAACAGTTCGCATGGCGTCAGTTTGCAGCCCACGATACGTCGCCACAACGGTATCAGCACAACGCGACCATAGCTCTGCATCTCGGCAGCATTGTCTTCAGACTACATCGAAGTAGGCACCGTTGATCAGCACGCTGTGAAGCAACACAAGCCACTTCGAAGGCTGTGCGATCACGGTGCCAGCAACAGCACGTCTTTTCGCTCAATATCAGCAGTATCAAACAGTCCAGATCAGCCCAGGCGGTGCTTGACTTCAGCAGTTCCTGTGCACTGCTGGATCACTGCAGCCGCTGTGAGGTGCTCTGCCTCGCCTAAAACCATTGCTGCGGCGAGGTGTCAGGTGCTGAAGGCGTTGTCGCCGCTGAGAGGTGGACCCTCCAGCCTAGGGCCCGCACCGTCACAACAGTGGCAATCGCGCTAGCAGCAGGCAAACACACACGCGGCACACAATATGGCGACGACGCTGGCCAGCTTCGAGGCCGGCCACGGCGACATGGTGCACGACGTGCAGCTGGACTACTACGGCCGCCGGCTGGCCACAGCAAGCAGCGACCGCTGCATCAAGGTCTTCGATGTTGTTGGCGACCAGGTGACCAGCTTCAGCATGCTGCACGGGATCTCACGGAAGTCATATGCGCAAACCCGGGTGCCACCTTGCCATCGCCAGCAACGCAACTGACCATGACATCATCTCTGTCATGGTCAGTGATCCAGTGTTTGCGTCGCGCAGCCATGCCGCTGTACTGCAAACAGTGGCAAGTACGGAGGATCCTCAAGTGGCGACAGCCCATGAAGAGCATGCGAAGAAGATGAGGCAGTCGTGTATTGTCAGCCGCTCGAAGCTGGTGTCAAAGTAGAAGAGCTGCGCAAATCGTCAACCTGTGGCGAATGCGAATAGTTGCGCTCAAGGGAGCAGTGTGACAAACAGCTGGGGCAGCAGGCAGTGTCAACAGCTGAGTTTTGGGACCGCTTGCCGACATTGCATAGTCCAACGCTCCGCGTTCTCGTTTGTGCTGAAGGTGATGCACATGGTGGACCTGGCGGGGTACAGTATCTCGTGTGGCAACCATCTGGAGCTACAGGCTGTCTCCATTGCAGCGCCTCGGAAACACCTGATCACCCCGCAATGTGCCATGAGAGCTCAAACATCCCGTTCACGCTGCAGGTAACGCACACGGCAGACCTGCTGGGCCATGAGGGGCCGGTGTGGCAGGTGGCGTGGGGCCATCCCAAGTTCGGCAACCTGCTGGCGTCGGCGTCATTCGACCACCGGGTGATCGTGTGGAAGGAGGGCCCCGACGGCGCCTGGGCGCAGGTGCAGCATTTCTGTAGCTCATTTTTGGTCTCTCGAGCCTTCAACAGAGAAGGCGTTCAGTGATCCGAACCCCAAGTCCGGCGACCTGCTGGCGTCGGCGTCATTTGACCACCTGGTGATCGCGTGGAAGGAGGGCCCCGACGGCGCCTGGGCGCACTTACAGCACCCAAGCTCCGACTTTATAAATCAAGCGGCTTCCAAGCTGCCCTCCTGACATGAAAACACACTGTTAATTATTCACGTCTGTCCACCATTGTGGGGCTGTGCGAACGGAGTTTCTCAGTGGCACCCAGGCTGAGGTGCAACCTGTGTTTGACCCAGACCCTGAGGCTGCACCTGCGCGGCCATGTGTCTTCCAACACATTGTCACGCTGACTGTGATCGGCGCCAATGTCATTGGACCAGGGCACTGTCACGCTCTGCGTCCCGCACCCTGCTGCGCAAGGTGTCCAAGCTGCAGACGCACACCAGCATGGCACACGGCAGGCGTCAGTGCCACTTCCTTTGCTCTGTGTGAGCTGCGCACGCATTCTGAGGCATGCGCTGCCGCACCGCCAGCTGCTTTCCACAGTTGCAACTGGACTGAACTCTATGTGTATGTGGATCTCTACAGGTGCACGCCAGCACGGCGCACACAGCCAGCGTCAACGCCATCTCCTTTGCGCCGCATGAGCTGGGGCTCGCGGTGGCGGCGGCCTCGTCTGACGGCAGCCTCTCGGTGCTGACGCACACCGCCGAGGCCGGCTGGCACACCGAGAAGGTGGGCAGTGCTTTCTTCAGCACCCGCAGCTGGTATTCCTGCAATTCACTCTCGAACTCCGACAGCAGCTACACCTGCTGCTGAGCTGGGGTTGGCTGTGGCAGCGGCGCCAAGCATCATCACCGAGAGGCTGCTGACGCACACCGCCGAGGCCAACTGGCACACGGAGAAGGTGTGCAGTGGTATATACAACCCCTGAGCCCGCAGTCCCGGTGCATATTTGGCATCGATTTGACAGCTGCATCAGCTGAGCTGGCGGTGGCGGTGGCGGTGGCTCCGTCTGACGACAGCATCTCGGTGCTGACGCACACCGCCGAGGCCGGCTGGCACACAGAAAACGGTGGGCAGTGCGTCTCCAGCACCCCTGCAGCTGAGGTTCCCGCAAAAGTTGACGGCAGTTCATCCGCTGCTGAGCTGGGGCGGCGGCGGCACACATCAGCAGCATCTTGGTGCTGACGCACAGTGCTGTTGCGGGCTGGCGCATGGAGATGGGCAGCGGTACATACAGAACCTGAAGCCTGCAGTCCCCACGAACATCAAACATCGAGTTGACAGCTGCGTCAGCTCAGCTGGCGGTGGCGGTAGCCCTCGTCCGAGGACAGCGCATGTGCTCTGGGGACACTAGGCATTCTGGGTGCCGGCCGTGCCAATGCACAGTGCAAGGGTGCATGCGGACGCTCATGCCGTCCTTTCAGGTCGACGGCGGACCCACACTTGGCGCGATCGGGGTCAGCAGGGCTGATTCCTCAACATTATACCTCAGATAAGCTTGAATCAACCGTCCCTGTCATGCTGCAGATCGAAGGCGCGCACACGTCGGGGACGATGGGGGTGTCCTGGGCGCCGGCCGTGCCGTGCGGCAGCCTGACGCAGACCATCAGTCGACTGAGAAGCTGAAGATCCTCCCCTTGATGCAGCTCGAGGGCGCGCACACGCTGGGGGCGATGGGCGTCAGCTGGGCGCCGGCCGTGCCGCGCGGCAGCCTGACCAGCGGCCAGGCGCCGGGGCCGCCCGTGCGCCGCTTCGCCTCCGGCGGCTGCGACAACACCGTCAAGGTGGGGTCCGATCCTGTGTCAACCAACATGTTTTCTGCAGGCTGCCGCTTGACCAAGGGCCAGGCGCCGGGGGCGGCCGTGCGCCGCTTCGCCTCCGGCGGCTGCGACAACACCGTCAAGGTCAGTCTCTTGTGGATTGGAAGGGCTTTTGGAGCGCTGCACACGACAAGAAAGACGGCAGCCTGACCAGCGGAACGGCGCCCGGCCCGCCAGTGTGCCGCTTTGCCTCTGGCAGCTGCGGCAGCACCGTCAAATCGAGTCCTCGTCGTAATGGTCCACAACTTTGATATCAAGTTGCGCCTGAACACTGCGTGGGTGCCGCAGGTGTGGTTCTACAACGAAGCCGGGCGGCGATGGGAGCAGGAGCCGGCGCTGCTGGCCGGCCACAAGGACTGGGTGCGCGACGTGGCGTGGGCGCCCAACCTGGGCATCAACGCCAACACCATCGCCTCCGCCAGCCAGGTGTGCCAACTTCCTCGCCACATCAGGTCCTCCAGTCCCGGAGTTCTCTTCCCAGTCCAGGGCGGTGCCTTGTGGCCGGGAAAGACTGGTTTGTGGCATGGCATGGGCACCCAACCTCGGCATCAACGCCAACACCATCGCCTCGGCCAGCCAGGTGCGCTCGCGGATCTGGACGGGACCAGTCCCGGCAAACTCTCCTTTCCATACGTTTTTTGCGCTGCTCTTCGGCAAGCAAGGACTGGGGGCTCAATGTGGTGTTGACCCCCTGCATCATCAGTCAGCTTCATCGCCTGCGCCTGACAGGAACGCTTGAGGCTTGCGTGGGGGATGTCACATGCCTGCACGGGCGCCCATTAATCTTATTTTATTTTCACTAAACCCTCACACACTGGTGTGCAGCTTGAGCACGTCCCGGAGCTATTGCCATGTGTGCGGCACGGCAGGGTGGTGGGCTGGAGCAGGGAGCCGCTTGGCACTTGGATGCCAACCCTGGGCGCACGACCTGAGCTCATCCGACATGCATGTCCAGCGCGTTTCCAAACCTTCATCACTTGAGGTCCTGCTCTGCAGGACGGCACGGTGGTGGCCTGGAGCAAGAGCAGCTGGGCACGCACGCTGGTGCACGGACTGGGCTGCTGGCGCCGTCTTGTCCGTTTTTGTCGAAGACGCTGTTCAAATTCTGCTCTGCAGGATGGCACGGTGGTGGCCTGGAGCGAGAAGCCGGACGGCAGCTGGGTGCGCACGCTGGTGCATGACTTTGGCGCGCCCGTGTGGCGGGTGTCGTGGTCCGTCACCGGTGGCCTGCTGGCGGCCTCGGACGCGAAAAACAACGTCACCATCTGGAAGGAGACGCTGGACCACCAGTGGCAGCAGATCGTGGAGTAGGGCAGGGCTGCGAACGTGGTAAGGTGGAAAAGGCATGTAGATGGCGGCATTGGACGCAAAACACACCGGGTGTCACAATGTAGAAGGAGAACAAATATCGGTAGCAGATCATGGAATGAGACCGAGACTCGTAACGGGATCCGACATCAGTCACAGCAGAGCATGTAATCATAGTGCGGCTGAGCAGCATGCGGCGGTAGGCGGCGGTCACCTGCTTCAGCTTGCAGCAACATGAGGCTTCAGCTTTGCAGCAAACGGAAACGAACCAAGAAAGCAATCTAATGACAAGCAATCCAAGGAAACCACGAAATCAAGTAACAAAACCATGCCAAGCAAGCGACCGCACCAATCAAACAAGCTCACCAGTACTTGCGCCTGATCATGCAATTGAAAACGGAAAGCAATCCTTTTTTTGAGAAGCCTGAAAAATGTTGATGTGCTGGGTCGAACCCGTCCTCCCACCACCTACAACAAGTGTGTTTGCAGCAATGCGGCTTGTGCTGTCAAGTCCGTGAGGCACGCACACACCTCTGCAGCGGCAGGGCTCGCGACACCAGAGCCGCCTCGCGCATGGGATGCCCGCTATCGGAGCACGGCCCTGATTCCTGCGTGCTGCATCTGAGTGTGGCATTGCAGGTGCCAGATCACTGCTGCTCCTGTGCCGATGTCATAGCGCTGCCTCTTGCCTATCCCAAGGCGCAGTTTGCGTGCCGCAAGGTCCGCCGAGGCGCAGGCCGCGGAAGTGGATCGTACCACAGCCGCCACAGACCGCTGTGGCAGAAGATGGTGACCCGTGTCACTTGTGACTTGCCGCTAGCTGCTGCAGCAGCGCCTCCAGTCGTGCATTCTGCGCCGCCAGATCGGCCATCTGGCTGCGCAGCTCGGTCAGCTGTCCCTTCACATCCTGCGCGCGGAAAGGGCCAGCTGCTTGCCGGCAGGCATAGACTCCAGATTGTCACGAGCGTGTCGTCGCGCCTCACGTGCTTCCACGCTTGTCGACCGGCCAATGGAAAAATGCCCTACAATTCTCTGCAACACTATCTGCAAACAAAGATATATTGAGACGGCTTCCACCACATGCTGCATTGAGCAAGGTAAGGCTGGCCACCTAGAGGTGGTGCTGGGCCAATTGCCCCTGCATTGTCTGCACATGAAAGATACGGCCATGTGCAAAGCAACCTGATCTCCGTGCCCAGTGCATCCCACGCAGATAATGGGGCATCCAGCTGAGCTGAGGTGACACAGCATTTCAAACATGTTCTCACATGTTGTCAAATTAGATGATATAGGCATATCGGGGTTCACTTCTGCAGCCTGGCTGGCATAGTCCAAGTGTTGTTGGGTTCATCACCAACACCGCGGATGACAAACCATGACTCAGGTTTGACCCGAAAAATTGGCGACCTGCAACAACCGCAATATACATGTTGTGCTGTTGCCTGGGCTTCTGACACACTTCGTGTGCAGATGCTGAGTGTTGATGGCGCACATCTGCGGTGTCGATGAGCTTGGCATTGTCGCCCTCCTTTGTCGATAGCGTCCACAGCCGCGCGCAGTCCACCGTTTGTGCGGTGGCTGGGTTGACCTGTGTGAACGGCACACACAGCAGTCGCCTGGTGTTAGCAGAATCTGCAGGACTTACGGCATTAGCAGAGCCGGGAAGCCCACGACCGCCCACAGTCTCCTGTTTGTGCGATGGCCGGGTCAATCTGTGTAACAAGCGAAACAGCATGAGCAGATCTAGCTGCGTCAACAGCATCAGCAGAGACAACCGCCCAGACTTCACCATCGGCGCAAGTGTTTGACCTGCGTCAGCACCAACAAGAGCATTCATGGCACAAGCAACCAATCACAGCGCCACAGAACCCACACCCAGTCGCAAAGCACCAGTCATGTGGTGGCTGGATCAATCTACGACCCATACGCCGCCTCATGGCATGGTCAGGCAATCCGCCTGCTTGGATGTGATGCATCCAGTCGCTATCAACATGCACACAGAACATGACAGCAAATGCTGCAGCTGGCATGCAGATGCCCTGGGGTGGTGCACCAGGGGTGCCCCTGGCCAGGGCAGCAAGCCGCTTGCGCCAAAACCAGCAGCAAGCCGCTTGCGACAAAGCAATGTTCGTCATGCACGGACTCACCTTCAGCATGTGCACAAACGATGGGTACCAATGCGGGCGGCGGACCCAGTCAGGCAGCGACGTTTCCAGCTCTTCAATGAGCTGCGCCTTTGACTTCAGGTACTTGGTGCCGTCCTCGTCTGTCGCCTGTACACTGGAGCTCGGGCTATGTGGAGCAGTTGTCAAGTATGTTTTGCTCTGGTCGACGCATTTGCATCATCTCTCTGAGTAGGGTATATGCTGATCGTGCTCCCACTGCTGGCAGCGCCAAAGAGCCATGGCTTGCTGCCAGCTTGCGAAGGGTGGACTCGGTTCAACAGCCTGTGCAACAGGCGCAAGATGAATGCGGGGCATCCCACCTTCGAGGCTGCCTCTGCCATCATGGCAATGACCTGCAGGCAGGAATGCAAAAGCTTGTCAACAAGCATAGGTCAGCTGCAAATGCTGGTGTGGCATCATGGAGACTTATGCTGAAACACCTTATGCTATCATCAACGACAGATTGGTGGTGTGCGACGTGAACGTCAACAGCTGCAAAAGTAAAGATGCTCACCACGTTGAGCAGGACGAGGCTCATTGAGAACACGAAGATCAGCACCAGCACGGTGCCCAGTATTGCGTGCTTAGACTCGTAAAACATGTTGGGCTCAAAGCCGTCCAGCATGACTCTGCAGGTGCAGATGCAAGCATGAGACGCCGGTTTGACAAAGAACTGTGGGAATGTCTTGTAGCGTTGTGCACGGCACACCAAAGCAATCTGAGAAGCGCACTTGAACAATGTCAGATTGGTGTGCCTGCAAAGCGCGTGCGCAAACAGTCAAGGAAAGAGTTCGTTGGCCCGCAATCAGCATGGTTCTGGCATGGCAATGTACCACACACTACCAGTGAATTTGCCGCCAGCGCACCAGATGTTGGCAAATCGTGTGCCCTGCGTCATTTCAGCAGAGTCTTGAGACATGAGAGCAGGCTGGCACTGGCTACAGATAGGCACACATAAGAAGGAGTGAACCACGCAGCACTGGTAGCTAAGTGGCACGGTCTGCCACACCTGATCATTGCGGAAAAGAATGTAGAATGCCGAGGCAAATCCCCACCTGCACGCATGCTCCACAGCTGAAGGTTCTTTTCATATTGTGCAGGCAATGAGGTGCCTTGCAGGCACAGACAAGCAGCGGTACCCCAGCAGGACTTTCAAGATGCAACAAACAATGATTGCCTAACAGCTACTAGCTAATAGCTAATAGCTGCAGCTCACAGTGTGACCATCAGCAGCACCAGCAGCCACCGCACATCCGCAATCACCGCCCGCATCGAGTCCATGAAACTGCACGGCGCACTCAGCAGGCTCAGAGAGAGGACGCATGGCAAGAACACATGATGGCGACCGCGACGCGCCCCTAAACCCTTGCACAGCTGCCTGTCCACGCCAGGCGTTGAGCCGCACCTGTGCTTCAGCGGCAGGAAGGCCCTCGCGTAGAACTGCACCTTCCAATACAACAGCAGCACCTGCCCACATGCATACACCCGCTCTCACACGAGGGGGGTGACTTGCAGCGCTGCCAACCAGCTTCAGCCGACCGCTGTGCAGCGGTGGCTTCAGTACAGCATGGCATCTAGTCAACTGTTCCGACGACTGAAGTGGCATGATGGGGTTTACGGCTGGCATGATGGGCATTTCGCAAGATGAGAGGCGCGCACCACTGCCGCCGCCATGATTGAGGCCACTTCGCCATGGAGTTGCGCCCGTGCAAACCACATTGCCGCCACCGCAATCTGCATGCGCCAGAGACACAAACATCAGCACCAGCCCACAGCCGAAGCGCTTCAAGGCCCCCGCGAAGCGCCCCATTAGAAGAGGCAGACACGGGGTCACACAACAGTGGTGTATTGTTAGACCCCTAGAGGGTCAACAGCATACTGTGGTACAGGAGGAGCCGAAGCCCAAACTGCGGATTCAATCAGCAGCGCACAGCATGGGAGCGCCTTTTTCAGGAGCCAACCTCCAGCAGGCAGGTGAAGGTGCCGGTGATGTTGCACATGTTCGCCCAGCACCGGAAACCGAACTTCCTCAGGAAGCAGACCTGTGAAACATGTCCAAACCCACACGTCAGAAGCATGGTCTGCTCAACAAAATCCAACATATTGGATTTTGCGCGATCGAAGCTGGTTGGTGCCACCTGCCTTGATCCCGCAAACAGCAGCAGTAGGCCAAACGGCGTGTGGCAGCCCACCTCGAAGTACAGAAATGGCAGCATGCCCAGGAGCGACAGGGACAAGGCAACGATCTCTGCAATGCCAACAGGTGTCCGGGCCAGTTCAGGCAGGCTGAGGCTCAGGTCCTCATCCTGTAGGACATGGAAGATCTCAGCCGCTATCAGCCTTCCTGGCCTGACAGAGAGCACACCAGACGATGCGCCAGGACATTAACATTGACACCCAACCGGTCAGCCTATGCTGTGCACTGTGCGCTCTGCAAAGCAAGCTATCAACAGTGATTGGCACATGCCTGACATTTTGAAAAGTTTGACGCTCCCAGATGCAAGTGCCATGCATCATGCAAGAGGATTGCACCTGAAACAGAATGATGAAGGTCTGGTACCCTGCTAAGCACCTGTCAAAAGATTTAGAGTGCTGTCAGGTCAACGTGAGGCGTCTTGTGAGAGATCTAGTGGCGTGTTTTGTGCCGAAATGAGCATCCACAGACATGCAAGATAGCCCGATGGACTCACAGCAGGTAGCTGCAAAACTCGAACACCAGGATGTGGTACGCATACGTCTCCCAGCGATAGGTGATGACCGCCTGCATACACGATGTCAATCACATTGTTCAGGGCTGACCATTTTATGCCAAGCCCATACGAACAGCATGAGAAACAGTGCATGCAGTGAGCTGCATGATTGACCGCAGCCGTTTCTAGGGTAGATCTGATTCTGCACCTGCACAGCTGGAAGCCCAAAGACCTTGGTTGACAGCGCCCTGCAGCATGGGCACAAAACCCTTTTGCATGAGCCTGCTGGCTGCTGACGGAAAAAGAAAAGTCCCAGGATTGCAGCCATCACAACAGCCTTTGGCCCATCTTGCATGTACGGCCATGCAGCAAGGTGTGTGACGGATCCACAGAGGGGCTTTGGACTCGCTCATTGTGCAAACTTGCCCAATGCAGCAGCCTCCTGGCCGGTCAGTAGGGGTAGTCAACTGTACTACAGTTGAAATAACCCTACCGGTCAGGCAGTCAAGGGGCTGACAAACGGGTGTGTCATCGGGAGTGCTCTCACCCGTCGTGCCACTTCTTCAGCAGTGGCAGCAGCACCCCCTGGTCCCCCGACCGGGCTGCATGGTCGAGCAATACGATAGCTCAGGTGAGGTGCAGGTGACACACATAGTGTCAAAGAGATCTCACCCATCGTGCCTTTTCTTCAGCAGCGGCAGCAGCAGCCTCTCGTCCCCCGGCAGCGCTGCATGCTCGGGCAGTGCAATGCTTCGAGAGCCGAAGATCAGCTAGTACCCCCAGACAGAAGGCCTCACCCGTCGTGCCACTTCTTCAGCAGCGGCAGCAGCAACCCCTCGTCCCCCGGCCGAGCTGCATCCCGCAGCATCACCACATGCGCCTCCACCTCCACCTTCGATGAAAACCCTGCAAGACGCACATGGCAATGGTTGATAGTTCATGTGGGTCTCCCGTATGTGGGTCTGCCAGTGATCGGGTGCGCTGCATCCCACAGCGTCACCACATCCACCTCCACCTCCAGGGAAAAAACAAATGAGTGGCGTTCCACACCTATGTTGCTCAAGAACAGCAACCTCGAGAGCGCAGCAGGAGTTCATGCGGCAGGCTGACGCGCCTTCTTTCTCAACCTGCAAATGCCCATGCTGCCAAGTTGTTCCCTGACAGTGGGAAACTCAGTGTCCGCTGAGGAAAGCCCGACACCAGGAGCGCTGCCTGCAGTGCAGGTGGCCTCATAGATATGCCCATGCCGACCAGAGCCGTCCGTCCACTCTGGTGGATGGTTAGCCTTTGATTGACCTACACACTTCGATGGTGCAGCAGCAGCAGCAGCCTCAAGGCATGCCAGGTTGCGTGAAGCACACAGCTTGGAGCAATGCTTGCACCTTTGAGGGCGCAGCACTTGGCGCACCTCAGGCCGGCACGCCGGGCGGCCTTGCAGTCAGCTTTCATTTTGATCGTTCAAGGCTTGTCCGCGAGCATGCATACAGGGGAAGCGGTGCAACCTTGCACCTTTGAAGGCGCAGCAGGGGTCGCGGCGCAGGCTGGCACGCCAGGCGGCCTCGTAGTCGATGTCCCTTTTGACTGTTAAGCAACGCTTGCCAACGGACATATATACAGAGGAAGCGGTGCAACCTCGCACCTTTGAAGGCGCAGCAGTGGTCGCGGCGCAGGCTGGCACGCCAGGCGGCCTCGTAGTCGATGTCCGTGCTGTCGGCGCCCAGTGTCCAGCAGGTGCCCTCCCTCAGCAGCGGCAGCACGTCGGTATCCTACACATGTGAAACATCCAAGGGTGTCATGTGAAGTTGTACTTCTCTTGGTGTCCTGGAGGTGTCCACACTGTCGGCGCCCAGCGTCTAGCAGATGCCCTCCCTCAGCAGCCGCAGCACGTCGGTATTTTGCACATCAAAAAGACTCGAGAGGGTCACATGAAAGAATCCTTGTATGCGTCTCGGAAGTGTCCGTGCTGTCGGCGCACAGCGTCCAGCAGGTGTCCTCCCTCAGCAGCGGCAGCACGTCAATATCCTGAGCACGAAAAAGTCTTGATGGGGGAACATCGACGAGTCCTTTCATGTGTCTCGATGGTTTCCGTGCTGTCGGCGCCCAGCGTGCAGCAGGTGCCCTCCCTCAGCAGCGGCAGCACGTCGGTGTCCTGTGCATCCAGAAGGTGTTGAGAGGCCGCTCCCAGCACCAGCTCTGTGCTGACTCACAGAACAGCTGGGCGCGCCTAGCAACAGCCACATCAGCACCCACCACCAGACAGCTGCCCCGTGAAGGGAAAGCCAGTTGTTCACCAAGCAGCTTCGGCGCCGAACTCCATCGATCGCCGTGCCAGTGATGCACCTGCCGGCCGTCTCCGTCTGCAACTCTGTACAACATGCTGCTTTCCAACAGCGAGATGATTGCTGGCGGCGGGGCGTCACCTCTGTGACGAAGCGGCTTCTGCTTGCGCCTGCGAGTCTGGTTGCCTTACGATAGCGCAGTCATTGCTGGCGGCGGGGCGTCACCTCTGTGATGAAGGTGCCTCTGCCGGCGCGTGCGGCGCCAGGTGCCTTACGACAGCGGAGTCATTGCTGAAGACGGGGCGTCACCTCTGTGATGAAGCGGCCTCTGCTTGCGCCTGCGATGCTGGTTGCCTTACGACAGTGGAATAGTTGCTGGAGGCGGGGCGTCACCTCCGTGATGAAGGTGCCCAGCAGCCGGGTGCCACGCTCCGCCAGGTGGTCCACCACGTGGTCCGGATCATGCGCCAGCAGCTCGCAGAACGTCATCGCCGCCTGCGTCGACATCCACACCCACTGGGAAGCTGAAAGAAATTGCAAGAGCTACCCCTGCACCCACCCTGCTGGACATTGTAGCATGTGCGCATAGCATGCAACTGCGGAGCTGCAGGAACGGCAGGTGCATCAAGCAGCGTCCTGTGAGCATCCGGCGGTAGCTGGGGTTGGCTGATCCGTTGCAAAACACAGCACCTGCTGCCGCGTGCCGGTCTCCAGGCTACCGTCGGCCGCATCTGCTGCGGATCCACCCCGATCCTCCTCCAGCAGGGGCGTAAGCGCGCTGCTGGGCGGCATCGCGTCCACGTGCGAGCTGCCTTCGAGTTTGCTGAAGCAGCTGTTGACACCTGCACAGTGCGCCACGGAGGTTGGGAGTGCCTTGGGCGCATGCCGGGGACCCAGGTTGAGGAAAGCATCCCACCAAGTGCGACCCGCCTGCAGAGCTGGCAGCCTGCGCAGAAAGGTCCATCTTTTGCATCCGTGGCTCATCACGCTGCAGGCTGGCAACCTATCGGAAGTAAAGAGCTCAGAGGCTCAGCCTTTCCCCAATGACAGCGTTGCTGCGGCACCGCCAGCCTGTCGTATGCACGAGGCATGACAGCCGCAGCAGATCGATTTCTGTCAATATGCATGCATCTCTTGTGTTGGTTGCTTCCAGAACGACACGATGAACTGATAATCCTTCCCAGGATGTGCGTCCACTCGCTGCGGCGCACCCTGCTTGGCACACCTGGCATAGCCAGCCTGTACGCGGAGGTGAATGTGGAATTTGATCGCCGTATTTCATTAATCTTATCAAGCTCATTCAGACTACAACCAAGGACAAGTCTGCCAGCATTGGCGTCATACAACGCCGCAGATAATGCGCAGGAGGTTCCAGATGCTCTCGGCGTTTCATGACCATGTGCATCACATCAGCTCTTCGTGGAAAACGAGGAGCAGAAGATGTGGGAGTGATGGACCTGTGAGCAACGCAGCAGGAAGCGAGCGGATCGCAGGCAGATCCCAGGCAGCACTCGTTACGTCCAGAGGTGTCTGCCCTACTTGCCGTGCATCAAAGATGCGCACAAATGAATGAGGCTCAGCTCGATCACATGCCAGTATTGTGAAGCGCATCACAACACATCGTGCATGTACAGCATGCAGAACGCATGTGGCAGCGGCAGCTGAGGAAGCAGGGACTGCCTGCCCGCCCATGTGTGCACATTACTTCCCTCCACTCCTTTCCTCGCATTGCAGGTGGACTGCTGGCTTCTGAATGGCACTCGGATGTTACAATCAAATTCGCTGAGCCCAGCTCAAAGGCAGAACAGCATGTGCGTCAGTGTTCAACATCAGTGTCTTTGCAACGGCAGTGCGCCTGCCTGACCAGCTGAAACAATGGGTGTGGTGTGGCCCGTGTCCAAGTGCGGGCAGCACAGCCCCGCCAGGCCCGAAGGGCCCTATTCGCGCCCCAAAATTGCCCGATACCCCGCTCCCCGCCCTTGTTACCATTATTCCCCTCCGTGAAGGAGTCGCCGCTGCATGCTATTATGACAGCACAGGCAGCGGCGCCGCCCCAGATCACGGGCTGTCCCGAGCAGCCGCTTCCTTATGACCCCAGAAGCGGAGGCTCCTGTGCATTGCGAACTCCCAGTTGATGGGCGGGCCGCGCACTCCCCTCGTGTCTGTCCCTTGGCGCCCTCCAATCGAGCGCTGTCCCGCGCGACCGGCCGCTGCCGCCTTGGAGCCGGCAGCTGCTGCCGGCACGCCTGTTGGCCAGTGGCGCAGCCTTACACGCCCTCGATTTGGTCCTGCGGCACAGTGTTAATGCATGCGTTAGGATCAGCAGTGTCTACGTCCATGCTGACATGCTTAATCTGGGCACAACACTGCAGGAAGACCACATCCACACCCTGACAGCATTTGCCGCACCCACTGTCGGAGGTGCATCATCCGGGTACATCGTTGCCCAGCACCAGCCGCTGCATGGGGCGCACACATGAGTGAAACCCTGGGGGGGCGCACCTCGACGTCGGTGTACAGCTGGCGCAGGCGCTCCAGGTTCTCCTCCGACGTGTCCCAGTACCCGCGGCCATTGGCCTGCGACACAGTCAGAGGACACACATGAGAGCGTGTAATGGTGGAGCAGGCAACATGTGGGCAGTACTGCCAGCATGAGTAAGTGCTGCGCTCCAGGTTCTCATCCAACACATCTTGGTGCCCGCGGCCAGTCGCCTGCAACGCAACAAGAGTGAAATGAGACCAGGCAGCCTGTGGGCAGTGCCACACATATACGTGACGGAGGGCCAGATTCTCCTCTGACGTGTCCCAGTGCCCACGGCTGTTGGCCTGCAAGAAAAGCAAGAAAATGAGATAAGGCGAAGCATGAGCAGTACCGTAAGTGTGGGAGATTGAGCTCCACATGCTCCTTCGTTGTCTTCCAGTACGAAAAAATGCATGAGAATGGCATGTGGAAGGGCCTGACAGCCTCTGGTGGCACAACGGTTCTGCTGGCGACCAAGCAGACACGCCGCTGATGTACATGCTGCCCAGCACAGTCAGCTTGCAGGGTGCATGTGGCAGAGCGGCAACAGCAGCCAGAAAGCAGCCATGCCGACAGCTGCAGGGGTGCGAGATTGCAAGAAAGTGCATCTCACCTCCAGGAAGCTGGCGACCAGCTTGCGGAAGGAGTTGGGGTTGGTCTCCATCAGCCGCTTCTGCATCTCCGGGTCCTCGATGTACGTCCTGCGATGCAGCAGCGTGCGTGGTGAGAGCTGATGATAACACTGTCATCGGTTTGCCCGGCCATGAACGTGGAGGACCACGTCTTCTGAAGATGAGGCATACGACACTCTGCACCATTCTATGAAGTGACGACTCAGAAACCTCCCACATGTGAGCCTGCATGATTGAGTCCGGTGCAAAGCTCAGCACTGTACATGGAAGATGAACTAGGTCAAAAGAAGATGCTGGTCACCGTGTGCAGAGTTTCCATGCATTCTGTACGTCTCGGACGAAGACAGGATGTGTGACGATCCTCACTCTTTGGCATCGTCATGCACCCAATTGTCCACAGTGGCAGATGTGACATACCATTTCAAGGCGCCAGTTGCCCATGTAAATAGATTGACAATTGGATGGGAAAACAGAAGACAAATCCCACTTGTTGGTCTCATTCCACACCCAGTTGCCCACGGTGCTGGAGGTGGCGGACCAGCCCATAATGCTGGTTTGCATACTGGAATTCAGATCCTCACTTGGACATAGCAGCATCTCTCACTTGTTGGCCTCGTCGTACACCCAGTTGTCCACGGTGCCGGAGGTGGCGGACCAGCCCATGGTGTTGGTCAGCCGCTTCTGGATCTCGCGCACGCCCTCGTAGCCGCTGCCCAGCATGCCCTCGTACCACTTGGGGTTCAGCAGCTTCGTCCTGCAGCACGGCACGGCGCCACCACACTCGGGAATTGCCTCGGTGCACCACCAGAGCCAAATCACGCGTTGGAGGTGCGGCGTACATCATTTGCTGTGCAAGGCGCCAGGTGACTGGAACAAAGGTGTGCACAGAGGTGGAGGTCAATCGGAAAAGTCGGCCAGAGCCAACGAGGAGCGAAGGGGATACTTGGACACACCTGGCATCCAGGCGAACTGTCTCTGCCAGGGTGCGAACCTGTGCGTTTGCCGTCGTTGTGTCTGCAGCATGGCACAAGACATGTGCCGTCAGCTCGTGGCAGCGGCACAACATATATTTAGCGCAGGCATGGCGAGCGCAAGCCACGTGATCAACCGAACACAGGTGTCCAATGTCACTGCTGTTGCCGAGCAGGCTTGGGCATGTAGGGCAGCCCATGCAGCGGAGCACCTACCTGCGATGTAGGAGGAGGGCATCTTGCCGTCCTTGCGCAGGCCGCTGACCAGCTTGGTGGGGTCGCTGTCGAAGTAGTGGCTGACGTCTGTCAGGCTGATCTCGCTGCTGTCCAGGTTCTGCAGGAGGCCACAGCAGAAGAATGTCAGCAGAATTCATGACTATTTTCGGGTAACGCAGTCACTCGAAGTAGCGGCTGCCTTTCAAAAGACTGGTTTCGCTGCGATTTGCCACTATCTGGGTGGAACAGCGGCGTCATGGGAGCTGGCAAGTACATGCACAATATGCAGGTAAGTTGCTGCGAAAAAGCGACTGCCATGGCACCCGGAAGCCTGATTTGAGGCGGAAGCTTTGCCGCTGCTGCCAGCTGGATCGTGCTGACATGCACACCTGGAAGGTCGCGTCGACGGTCTTCATCGCCGACTCAAAACCCTCCCTGTTGGCCTCACCACCCGCGCCGGGCCTGCACAAAAGGATCGGCCGATATCAGACATGACCTTTCCCACTGTACATGTCACATTGACAATCAGCACACGCGACTGTAGCGGGCTGACCATCTGGAAACGTCAGCATCTGTAGCGGTGTCTGGTGCCATCACCAGGCAGGACTGATGAGCCAGCGTGGCCGTGAGGGCAGCGCCGCGCACCTGTCGCTGTTGAAGGCGAAGCTCTTCCGCGAGAGGTACATCTCCTGCAGCTGCTGCTCGTCGGACCTGCACGAGCGCATCAGTCTGTCAGACAGCGTGATGGCACAGCAGCGCAACAGGGGGAGGCCAGCCTTGCGCATTGCACACAGACCAGCAGGGTGGCGTGCGCCAATCCCCATCAAGACTTGTGATCGTTGTTGGTTGCTGTGGACCGCGGCAACCGCTGACGCTGTAAATGTTCGAAAAAATCCTCATATCCGCCACAACCTGACATGGGGGAGTCTAGCGAGTGTTGGGACTAGAAGGTGCAGTCGCGGACATGCAAGCCGACAAACGTGCGGTGGGCCTCACCAGGAGCTGTTCTCCACCGCCAGGTTGACGTTGGAGCTGTAGCTGCCGCTGGCGTTGGAGAAGATGCGGCAGGCCGCCTCCCGCATGCTGACTCCCCGCTCCTTGGCCTGCAGCACGTGGAAAACACACGCTTACAGGAGTGGTCAAATGCTCCGATGAATCACTCGACAAGTATCTTTCGCTTCTACAGGCTGCTAACCCTATCACATGTCGATATGGCATCCGACAGCTGGTGGTCGTGCGCAATGGGCGCTGGACTACTTGCTTACATCAGGACCTGTGCCGCCCTGAAGTTGCATCTCTTCGAGGTTCCCAAGCGCTGTCCAATCTCGCTGCTGACAGCAGCCAAAGCAGATGTTGTAGCCAAGCACATCTTCAGATTCAGGGGTGGAAGAGCACACCTGCTGCTTGGCGTGCTTGCGCACAAAATTCATGTCATCCGGCTCATCCTGCTCGGCAGCCAGCTTCACTGCGCGGTCCAGCAGGTTCATCTGTGCGTATTCAGAGCCAAACTAGTCACCAATGGGAGCACAACACAGGAAACTTTGTGCCAGCACGTATGTGCAGTGGTCAGTATGGCAGCCAGCAGTTCATGGTGCAGCTGGTGCATCTGCATAGATTGCACAACAACAGCATGAAGCACACCATACAAGACTTCATCGAGATGACACTGGCAACATCAAAATGCAGTATCATTCATCTCTGTGTCTGTACCGAGGTGAAAACAATGAAGTAAGATGAAGGTGAAAACAATGAAGTAAGATGAGTGATGCAGCCGTGCAGTGACGCAGCGCAGGTGCTGCCAAGTTCAACGCCATACCTGATTGACACACGGGTCACGAAACACGCCGTAGCAGTTACAGACACCATCGACGCGGCATGCTGGAAGTTGTACAGGCTGCACCTGGTCCACATTCAGGTCGCGAAATGTACTGAATCTTTCAGACGCCGCACCTGGTTGACGAACAGGTCGCGGAACACGCCGGAGCAGTTGACGACGACGTCGACGCGGGGTCGGCCCAGCTCCTCCAGCGACATCACCTCCAGCTTGTTGACGCGCCCCAGGGCATCCGCCACCGGCCGCACGCCCACCATCACCATGACCTGCGCATATGTTTGATGTGTTGGAATGAGGATCAGTTGATGCTGTCTTGTCTCACAAGCGACAGCTGGCATTGCCGTTCAATACGCCCCAGGGCATGCATCGCCGGCCGCGCATCAACCATCACCATGACCTGCATGCATGATCGACCTTCGGGGTATTAGGCCTGTCCTGTAAAAAGCTGACAATGCTGCTGACACACCCCAGAGCATGCGGCATCAGCCGCATGCCCTCCCAGCATCAGTATCTTACAGTGAGTACCACAAAGACATTGCTGGTAGTACTGTGGCGCAAAATGGCCCTCGGCTGGCACTCCCTTGCAGCTGTGCATGCCTCCGTGCATGATGGCAAGGTGGACAGAACTTGCATGGACGGCAGCAAAAGTGCTGCACTTTGTTCCCTAACACATATAGCATGTGCACAATGCAAGACAGGGCACAGATCCCGCCCACACCTGCGCAAGCGACTCGCCGTAGGTCTTGATGTTGTCAGTGCCCCAAAGCACCACGGCAATGGTCTCTGGCCACTTGCCACCTGTGGCAACGAAGCGTTTGTGTGGTGCCAAAGTAGGAGCATAGCAATGCACAGATGCTGTCAGCATTGAACAAACAGGGACAACACACAGGACATGGCTGCATCTGGTAACACAGCTCATAGATGCGATGCAGCGGGATGCACCGAATGTATCAGAGCATGGCTCTCACCATTGTCCTGCTTCTGGCGCTTCAGCAGGCGCTCCACCACCACTGTGGCAGATGCCACTGCTGCCGTGGTGGGGATGGACTGCGGGTCCAGCGCATGGATGTTCTTCCCCGTCGGCAGCACCTGCAAATTTTGACCACTGCGGCCATCAAACTGAACCTCCCGACTGCTGTTCTGCACAACTCCACATCCATTGTCTCCAACACAGCAACAGGAGCGGGACGCTTCATGGTAGTTCCCTCAGATCGCAGAAGGTTGCGGCCAAACCTTGGGGTTGCGGATGGGGTCGCCACCGGGACCCGGTTCAACGTACTCGCCGTTGAGTCCTGATTTGAGCGCGCCCAGCTCGTTGTCCTTCACAATCTGCCGGCGATGCAAACAACCAGGTCGCAGCAATGAAACTAGGTCGCAGCAATGAGTACAAGTCTCACCATCCTCACTGCAGCTGATGGGTGGAGTTTCAGCAGGTTCAGGTTGTGTTTCACGATACTACACGTGGCGGCGCCAGTGCTTGGTTGACAGGCCGACTGGGCAGCAACCACAGACAAACACACAGCAGCACAACTGGCACAAACTGCGCATCATGCTGCATGCACAAGGCCTGGATTGAGGGGCGGATGTGAATGATGGAAAGCAAGAGGGTTGTAAAGACCACACCTGCTCAAGGCAGAACTCCAGGTATGTGAACAGCAGCCGCAGGTCCTGCAGGTTGGCCTTCTTGAACTGCGTCTTCTGCGGGCGACCAAAAGGAGGAAGAACTCAGTGGGAGAGTTCCTGACCAAGCGCACAATAAGTGCAGGTGGCTGGCACTCGACTGGAACTCCAGTGTTCCCTTCCGTACGCAAACGTGAGCGGGCAGGGCCGCGCCCCCACAAGCAGCCCTCAGGAGCAGCAGCCAGCAGCTCCTCCGATATCTGATCTGGACTCATCATGCATCGAGGGGGCGCCCCGCCAGCGGCACGCGTCTTGTGCGCCGAGCTGCGCCCCCCACCCCGGAGAGGGTGCGTCGGCTTGAAAACTAATTGTGCACATGTTGTCGTCACTGGAGCTGCAGCCGCTGCCCCCGAGTATGTATTGCCACCTTGGGAAATCTCCCTCAGAGAGGATGGATTGCATCAGCTCCGTGATCGCATCAACCCCGTGATCAGCTTGAGGGTGGCCAGCTCGAAAATCAGCTGAGGACCTCACACGTCAACAGGCTTCAAAGTGGCAATGACATGAGTGACGCCATGAACAGCGGGCAAGGCTAAGTGGGCCCTGCACCACATGCTGTAGCTCACTACTTGGCTTGCCGTCAGAAATTGGCGCGCAACGTTGCTGAGCCTGAAGTCTTTGCTGACTCAGCCATATCCCGAATGTGATTGAGCAGATGAGTCAAAGCCCACCTCCAGCGCCTTCATGTAGGGCTCGCGGTCGAAGTTGGCGAGGCGTGCAAAGTTCTTGAGCGCATTGCCCGACACGCGGCCGTCCTTGTCGGTGCGGTCGGCGACAAAGGCGCCGACCGCCTCTCGCGATGCCATCGTGATCTCCTGCAGCAACTCCACGTCCGCCAGGACACCCTGTGGCAGAACACAACCACCATATGCTGCTGGTAGTTGGAACAGGTAGAAGCACGAACAGGAGGCCACTGCTTCCCATGATGCCATTGTGATCTCTGCAGCAGCTGCGGGTCTGCCCTGACATCCTGGGACACAGACTAGCAGAAGGGTCAGGAACTGCAGTCTAGGGCGCTGCCTGTCTGCAGAAATGGGGCAGGCTGAGGTGGCAAGCTGTGCGGCTGCCAAACAACAGGGAGGCTGTCCAGCCATTCAGAGTACCTTGTTGTCGGAGCATGAACATCTTTGGCAGATGAAGCGGATCTGCATGCTGGGCAGGGCGGCGATGGAGTCGCTGATCCGGCGTAGTGATCATAAGTTGCCAGCCAGTGGACGCACCTGGTTGTTGGCGGCGTAGATGTCTTCGACACGGCGGCCGATGGAGTGCGCCAGGATGCCGGGCAGGCCAGTGGCGGAGTCGCTTGTGTGACATGTCGTTCAAGCTTCTAACCAATTGACACACCTTGTTGTTGCCAGCGTAGATGTCCTCGATGCGGCGGCCGATGGAGCGCGCCAGGATGCCGGGCAGGCCGGCCGTCGGCGGGTCGTTTTCGGGGCGGTCGATCTCGGAGATGGACACCAGCGTGGCGACCGCCTCCGCGGCAGACGGCGGCGAGCCCACCACGTGCAGCCCGCAGGGCAGCAGCCGCGACTCGATCTCCATCAGCCTGAATGATGAAGGATATGGTCACCGAAAAGTCTGGACTTGTGGTGGCTCCGCTTTGACCGCCTCCGCGGCAGGCGGCGACAAACCCACCACGTGCAGCCCGCAGGGCAGCAGCCGCGACTTGATCTCCATGAGCCTGAGCACGGAGGGACATGGCGGTTGTGGCTTGGGGTCCCAAAGGTTGACGTTTCAGACCTGCCTAAGCCGCTCACGGCGGCACGCCCACCACGCGCAGCCCGCACGGCAGCAGCCGCGACTCGATTCCCATCAGCCTGTGTGAAGAAAGATGTGGTCGGTAACATACGAAATGAAGTCGATTTGGTCGCCTCCGCAGCCAACGACAGCGAGCCCGCATGGCAGCAGCCGCGACTCAATCTCCAACAGCCTGTCTGTGGACAGACGCGGAACACTTGAGTGTGGAAGGAGTCCAGACGGCGGATGCCCACGCGCAACATGGCCTTGAACGCCGAGACGAAAACTCATGACCAACATGCGATTGCAGGACAGGCATCAATCTCTTTGCTGCTGGCAGCAGTGTTGCATGGACAGCTTCTGCACTTCAATGGCAGAAGGTCTGAAAGGCTCCCACTTGCTGTAAGTTGCAAAGGCGGCCAAGTCCGCCGGCATGCAGAACTCCGTGAGCATTGCCAATGATGCCGCCACACTCATCCAGCGGCGAGGCTGAACAGCTACCACAATCTCAGCGGCAGAAATCCTGAGAACTCACTTGCGGTACACGTTGCCGACGATGCCGTCGCGTTCGTCCAGCGGCAAAGCGGCGGTGTCCGTCTCGTCCGGCGGCAGGTCGCAGTCCTTCTCCATATTGCACTGCCGCGCGGTGGAGATGATGGTGGACGCGATCGCAGGGCCGCGGCCACCCTCCCGCAGCGTCTGGTATGACGCGATCAGCTCCTTCAGCTCCTGCGGAGGAATGGGAGTGGTGTGTGGTGAGAGATGGCGGGTGCAATCACAGTGGTGATGCAACGCTCTCAGGCGCCTGATCAGGAGTGATTAGGTGCTTCAGCTCCCTCGAAGCCAGTGAGACGCCACAAGACGGGTGTCAGCAGGCACTCACAGGCTGAACATCGTGTCGTGCAAAGACCTAATGTGCGCGGGCTGGGCATGCTGGCTGATTGTATAAGAGATGGGATAGCAGATGGTGCTCGCGTGGCTGCTGTGAGTTTGTGTTGGCCAACATGTTGCAAACTTGTATAAGACAACACCGTCCTGCGCACCTTCAAGCCCTTGTACAGACCGGCGTTCTCGGCCGGGGGCGTGAGGTAGGAGATGGTGTTGGCATACGAGCGGCGCTTGGCGATGGTCGCCTCGCTGGGGTTGTTGGCCGCATAGTAATACAGGTTGGGCGTGCTCGCGATCAGGCTGTCCGGGTAGCACACGCCCGACATGCCCACCTGAAATGCAACTCAAACATGTTGTCTGCAAGTCTTCGACACAGTGCCAAACATCACGTGCAGCAGCCAGGCAGTCAGGACCTCAATCATTGCAAGGGAGCTGCATCCAAGCATCCATGCATCAACTCAAATGGCTTGACGGTAATCAGCTCTAGAGCTTGCCTGCTTGCCGGGCATGAACTCCAGCGAGCCGTGGGTGCCGAAGTGCAGCACCGCATCTGCCTGTTCAGCATCAACATAAACTTGTTAAGCACCAGTATGCTGCAAAACCCGTGGTGCATGCAGCGGATACACAGCTGCACTGCCCATCACTGAGCAGCCCGAAGCAATGCCTTGAAACTTTGAGAAGAGCATTCTGCATACCTGGAAGATCTTCTCCAGGTAGGTGTAGTACGCTGCAAAGCCGTGGTGCGGGCTTGCGGACTTGGAGAACAGCAGCCGCATGGGGTCGCCTTCGTACCCAAATGTGGGCTGCATAGCATATAGAAGACATGTTTCGCATGATTTTTGTACATGAAACAGAGTCAGTCATCAGCATGATGTGAGGTCCGACTGACAGGTCAGCCAAAGCCCAGGGTTTGCAATGCAATGAGATTAGTGTGTGCCCTGCACAGGATGATGTGATCATGCATGTCTACACAGGTGGTCACCTGCACGCCGATGAAAACATTGCCGAAGTGGCGGCCGTACACCAGCAGCTCCTGGCCGTTGGTGTTCAGGTTGCCTGCGCATGGCGAGGACCGCGAGGACTATTCAGGCATTGCACTTAAACAGCTTCATTGCTTATGCCAGCTCTCGTACAAGCTTCACGAGGAGCATGTGGTGTGTGCACTAGTACTGTGACCTTCGAGCAGGCCAGGCAACAGCATCTGGTGAGGGCAGGAAGCTGTCTCACGCACCTGGGGGCTTGCCCCAGTTCTCCTCCAGGGCCTCCGCATACGGGCACAGCTTCTGGTACTCGGACACGCTCATCTTGTACGCCACGTTCAGGTCGGCGCTGTTGAAGCGCGCCTCCGCGTCGTTCAGCACGCTCTTGATGAGGTCGCTCTCCTCCGCGGGCAGCTCCCCCACGTCGTAGCCGTCCGCCTGCAGCTCCTGTTGCATCACAGGGAGAGCCAGCGCGTCAGGGTTAGATCCCCAGAGCAAGGGACAGAGCCCCAGAGGACGTCCCCCACGTTGGAGCCGTCCGCCTGCAGCTCCTGTTGCGATGAGAGGACTCCTAGCACGTTAGATTTGGACAACACCTGCAGAACCTGTTGGGTGGCATCAGAAGGACGCTTAAAACGTCGACTCAAACGGCGCTGAGCCTGCAAGTACTCCATACTGCAATGATCCGCCTGCAGCCCCCATTGCATCAGAGAGAGGCCCAGAACATCAAAATGAGTTGAGGCATGGGGCGGCAAGCTGGGCGCTGAACTGGTGGACGACTGCAACATTGCCCATGCTCAGTGGCATGCTGAATGCAGGATGAAGGGGCCACTGGTATGCACTTGAAGTAGGCACTTACCTTCAGCACGCGGTAGATGGACCCGAACACATTGAGGTACGCCGCGGTGCCGACATTGCCCTTGTCCGGCGGGAAGCTGAACACAGTGACCGCCAGCTTCTTCTCCGCATTCTTTTTGCGCGTGAGGCTGGCCCACTTGATCGCGCGCTCCGCCAGGCTGTCAATGCGGTCCTGCAGAGTGAGACGAGTTGCTTGCAGGAGTCAAGAATCACCGATAAATCTGGCGCTAAGGTGCCAGGAGCATATCGGGATCAAACCCGCACAACTTGCCTGAATAGACACCAGGTGCATGCTCGCGCACACTCAAGGGCCGGAGCATCGTGCAGGCAGTGGCCGAAAGCTCGCAGACTGGCATGTGAGCGAGGCGCACCGGCAGCGAGTGGCTCTTGCCGGTGTTGGAGTCGCGGCCGGCAAACACAATCGGCTCCAGCGCGCCATCCAGCTCTGGCAGTGCAACCTGCATAGGGAGGCGGTCCATTCAGTCCGCGTCTCGGGACTGCTGTCGAGTGCCACCCACCAGACACAAGGGGCTTCAGTTCGCCAACCAGCTGTGACAGCACCACGCGTCTGGGATGATGCAATGTCACGAGCAAACTGATGTGCTGTGCTGTACATACAGACTCTCATTCCCTGCAGACTGCATGCAGCATCTGCGAATTCCAGCGCACCACCTGCCAGTGCCATCGCTGCTGTCAAAAGGGCCGAGCAAGTCAGCTTGCAGTTCGATTCCACGCAGCGCGCTTTCTCATGCTTCCTCAACACATGCCTATATCAGCAGGCGTGCAGCTGGAGGTTGGAAGCTTCAATTCAGAATTAAGGCTTTTGCGCACCTGCAGCGCGACCTGCACGGGGTGCAGCCCCAGCTCGGAGTCCAGCCACTCCTCGGTGGTCTGGAACACCAGCGGCAGCGACACCAGGTACGGCACGTTCAGCCGCTTCAGGGCCTCCACCGCCTTGGGCGCGTCCTGTCGCGCTGGCCCGCCCACCAGCGCAAAACCTGCGGGCGCAATGTATGTTTTGGACACCAGCATGAACAAATATGACTCATTCAGCCGCTTTGAGCGCCCCTGCTGCCTTGAGGCGTCCACCTGCCAGAATGAGGTCTGTGGGCGCCAGGAAACACGTTACATATTTTATTCACAGCCATGTCACCCGCTTTAAAGCTGAGCATTGCCACTGCAGTATGTACTGCACCGCTCATAGGTACAGCAGACATGACTGATGCAGCATTGTCACTATGGACAATCTGGATGGTCATCCAACGGAGATGCACAGAGGTTTCAGTTGATTGTTGCACAAACTTCGGACATTGCAATGTGATCATGGCAGTCCGCACCTGTGAGGGACACAACTGTGGACACGAATGCCTTGCCAGAGCCCAGGGGGTCGAAGAAGAACTTCTTCACTGGCGAGGAGAAGTCCAGGCCGCCCGCAAACACCGGGATAACCTGCAGACGCACTCAACAGGATTGTCAGATGGTCTGGCATCTGTTATGACCGCTCGCCTCGTAGACAGTGAGGCGGCCGCAGATGCTAACAATGCAGCTGTATGACTCTGGTGTCCTGATGTCGACGGAAATCACCAGCAGGTCCCCACCTTTGCGCCGCGGGACTCCAGGTTGGAGACCACGCCTGCATAGTGCCCCTCGTCGCCGGTGACCAGGTGGCTGCGCTGCAGCACCAGCCCGATGATTGGCGCGTCCTTCTCGAACTTGACGTCCGACCGCGTGTCATACCTGCAGGTAGAGTCAGGCAAGAGGTCCTGGCTCGCACAGGGAGGAGGCAGTCTCGCAGGCGTGTGTCAGGTGTGCAACGGACAGGGCACTCTTGAGTTGCCACGTAGCATATGCTGGTGCAACCTTGGAAAGGCCACAGTGCAACCTTCAGATGATGGAGGCCCTTGGGTGCATCAAATGAGCAGTGGATGTTGACAGCTCAAGTGCTGTGCGGCACCCAGGGCGCTGTAGTGCCAACTCTATGCCATCACAGGTTACGCCCGCATGAGTGCAATATCGAGCTCCAGGATTACTTCGGATGTGCGGCTGGGAGTGCACCATACAGTCACTCCGTGAGGTCCTCGCAGTGGGCACCATCGGGTGCCAGATGCCCACCTCCAGGAATGACCAAGAACATATCTCTGCAACCATCTGGAGGGTTCTCACCAGTTGAGGTACTCCTTGAGGTCCTCGTAGTAGGCGGGCGCCAGCGGGTGCCAGATGCCCACCTCCGGGAACAGCTGCGGCTCCGCGACGTCAAACTCCACGCCCTTGAGCTGCGGCACGTAGTTCTGACAGGTGCTGAGGATGAGGTTCTCCAGGTTCTCCGGGTTGCCGCCCTGCGGAGATGAGTGGGCATGTAACACGAATGACGCAAGGTCCCCCAACGAGGACTGCTGTGAGATGGTCCTGCCGCTGTGTCAACTTGATGGTGCGAGGACAGCAACTGTGCATTCAAGGCCTACGAGACCTTGAATGGCCAAATGCTCCGGCCAACAGATTCGGCCAGCAGATCCAAAACCCACCTGCCAGTACTGCAGCGACTCCACAAAGTGGCGTGCATCCTGCGCCTTCTCCATCGGCAGGTACTTCAGCACCTGCAGCAGAATAGCGCAGAAGGTCCAGGGGGGCCAGGTCACGCTCACAATGCTTGCACATGAACGCGCGTGGATCTGGCTGTCAATGACATGCAGATGCTTACATGCTTCCCTGCTGGCCACAACACGGAACATGAGTGCAAAGGAGAAAGCTGGTGCTCACCTTGGGGAGCGTGCGCACGAGCTGCAGCATCTGCTCCTCAAAATTGTCGTTGTTCTTCCGCTGCAGTCATGGAAATACACAAGCGTTCAGCCACAACGACATGTACAGCAGCCCGAGTGCTGTGGTGTGCAACATCAGCACTCGAAACAGTTCCGGGTGCCTCTGTTGCTTGTACCTTGCGTGGACACACTGGACATCACTGCTGCTCACCTGCTTCTTCATGAAGTCGGAGATGATGGACTTGCCCTGGCCCAGCTGGCTCATTGCGAAGCTGCCCAGCTTATTGAGACGCATGACCGCAGGCATGGACGGGAACACCAGGATTGCATCCAGGTTGTCCCGCACCGGCGTGACCGCCTCCACAATCTGCAGCGGAGGATGCCGACCTGTGAGCTGACAACTATCAAAATTTTAGACGTGGCGCTCAGGCTGTGCCGGCGTGACCGCCTCCACGACTTGCATGGGAAAGTATCCGTCTTTGACGTGAGGCTGACAGTTGTGCACGAGCGTGTGTTAGGCCGCGCAACTAGACAGCGTCCAGGTTGTCTTGCATCGGCGCATTCCGCCTGCACGGCCAGCAGCACATTGTAGCCTTTAACTATGCGCTGTCTGCAGTTCCACTGGAGTTGAGCTGCCATCAACGTGCAGATTGCTGCAGCTGAAACCTGCTGTGGCCTGCCTCTCCAGCCTTGAAAACCAGTGCAGTCATCCTGTGATCAGCACACGTGCGACCATGCACTTGCGAGGGAACCTGGTTATGACGGCACTGGGTTCCATCCTGTTGGCCAGATCCTCAAACAAGAAGAGGAGAGCTGTTGTAAGTATTCCCAGACGCCACATGTGCTGGCAGCGCCCTCATGGTAGGCCTGGCGGCAGGCATGAGCTTCGGAAAGGCTTGGCAGCATGCAGAGGCTCCCCACCTTGTCGGCCAGCTCCTCAATGAAGATGAGGGAGCCGATGAAGATGTTGGCGGACGCCACATCGGCCTGCAGCGCCTTGAAGTTGGACGCGTCCCGCAACTCCTCCAGCAGGTAGCCCACCAGCTCCACGGCCACGTGCTTGTTGTGCGCGTTGATGTTGCGCACCGCCGCCGTCAGCGACGCCTGCCACAATGTGCAGATAATGGCACATTTGTCACAGGCTGTTGGTGTGGAACCAGTTTGGAGCAGCCTCTGCCTAAGTGTTTTAGCAACACAGAGGCGCCAGCCGCGCTCTGCTTGCTGTGCGCTGCAGACTGCGGCAAGCTGCCAATGACTGCCAAGCGCTCTGGAGCAAATGCCTTGCAGTATTGACTTGGCGAAATTGCATGCGTTTGCATGGAGCGCCTCCCGACCATTTCAGCAGCGTGGCGGTTCACCTGGTACTGCGCCTCCAGCACGACGTAAACCATCTTCACGACGGTTTTGCCCTGCTTCTCCGCGTCGGTGGGCACGATGCGGCGTGACTCTGGGTCCACCGCAGTATACCCTGCACCTACAGCACAGGCGCACCAAAGATTTCAGCGGCCGGCCTTGATCTGTGTGGCCGTGCTGCCCGCATATACACGACATTCTGCCGCAAGCTGTGCGCCTCCAGCGTGAGTTGCTTGCCGCTGGATCAAAGGTTGTGACGAAACAGCTGCGGCAGCCGCTGCCGCGAGTGTCGCCCACCTGGACCATCGCCAATGTTCAGCCGCAGCGGCTCGTCAGTGCCAAAGGTGCTGCTGCTGCTCTGTGGCGAGGCCGACCGCTGGCGGGGTGGCGACGCGATGGCCCTGGTCGCCTGTCAAGCGCAGAACAGCAGCCGATCACGTGTGTGGCAACAAGGCATGCTGTGATCGCTGCATGACCGTGGCGAGCACACGACATGCATCATGGGAAGATTTCTAATAGGATCGCAAAGCAACAACATTTCTGCGGCGAACGCTTTTGATCGACGTGTCCAACTGGGAGCTTTTGCAGCTGTTTGCAGCGACTGATTGCGGCCTCGGCTCACCTGCTGTGCACCCCGCTCTGCCCTGGATCGGCTGCATGTCTGCCTCTGCAGCTGCCTGCCCCGCGCTACCTGCAGGTCAATGGAAACTCGTCCCGGTGAAAAGCCGCAGTACCGAGCCAAAGTTCGGTCTTTGTAGCAATTTGCAGCGAGCAGTTTAACATGCAAACAAGTCCGAGGCGTATGAAGCTGAGCCCACAACCCACCACAGAACGGCTGCTGCGCAAGTCATCCGCCTGGAACGCCGGCCGCCTGCTGTGGGCCTGCCTGCCTGCCAGCGGCACCTGGCCCGTTGGCAGGAGCACCCCTCCAGCCATACTGCTCCTCTCTCCTCCTGTCTGTAAGCTTAGTCAAGCATGAAACATGCAGCGGCACGGCTCTAGGCGCTGCGTGAGTGAACTGCATGCAGCAACTGAAAGCGCAGATTGGGTAAGATATCTCCGGGTTTAGCAGAGCCAGTCGTTTGGGCTGCCGCGAATTTCGCGCCAGATTTTAGCCGAATCAGGGTGGTTGTGACTACGGTAATGAGGGCTGCTAAACCCTGAAGGGAATCTCAGAAGGCAGGCTTTCCCGGCCTTTAGAGAGACCGGATTCTGAATGTCAGCCCAAGTGTTGGTGAGGGAGCGCAGGTTCCCTCTCAACCAACCGCAAGCCAGATTCATCAGTCAGACCTCACTCTGTGTTTCTTTGCAAAGGCAGGAAGCTGCGGACGGTTCAAATGCTCAGCTCCATTTGGCCTCTTGGCCGAGGCTTCTGCCGTGTCGAGCCTCGCTGGGAGTCGCACACCGTCGCTCGATGCCATTCAGCGTCACGAGCGTGATTGCATCATTCAAGTCCTTTGGTCCTGTTGAAATCTCAGTGCAAGTGGTTCCAAGGCTTCCGTAGCTTGCAAGCGCCGAGCGAGCGCGCTTTCGACGTGTCCTGAGGTCACCAGAGCTTGTGCTAGTGGACTACAACACGTCCGCTTAGTCGCACGGAAGTGATCAAGCGACCTGCAGCCTCCCGTCTATGTGATAGAACGGCTGTGCTGCTACACGATAGGAGGCTTGGCCGCAACGTCGAAGTAGTGACAGCTGAGCCTGAAGCGCAGCCCGCGGCATTGACAGTCTCCCACAGTACGCTGCTGCTGCCCCGCAAAATCCTCCTGCCGACATGCGCTCTACGGTTCTGCATAAAGGACTGGAAGGGTGCATTGACAGGAACTCGCAAATCATGCGCACCCAGAGCCATGTGAGCGGACAGTATGTCAGCGGCAAGCGGCATTTGCAGCTGGACGCCACGTCGCTGCGCAGCCATCGCAGCAAGCCTGCGAGGCCTGCGTGGCCTGCAGCCAAGGTCGTCACGGCTGCCAGCAGCAGCAGAGATGGCGAGACTGGCAGCGATTCAAATGCTGCCTCCGAGGGACGGCGCAACGGCAGCGGCAGCGGCAAGCCAGGATCCAGGTGGGTGCTGCGTTGCATATCATCTGGTGGTGTACTCAACCTATGTCGCATCGTGCGATCCGTGTGATGGTACATCGGCATGCTGAGGATCAGAGCCGCGGCAGAGTCGCCCGCCTGCACAGACACAGCTGTGCTCCAAGCGAAACTGCGCACTCTCTGCAGATGGGACCGCGCCCGCAGCGAGCTGGATAAGTGGCGCGGTGCCCGCAGCGAGCTCGACCGCTGGCGGGGTGCGCGCGGGTCGTCAGCCGCTGCAGACCCTGCGCCTGAGGCACAGCCGACAGCACTCAGCAGCGGCTCGCCCGCGGCAGACCAGCACAGCAGCCGCAGCACTGGCGGCAATGAGGCACCACCAGAGACTGGTGGCCGCCTGACGGCACCAATGTCTCGCAGCTCCAGCTCGGCAAGCTCTGGTACACCGGCGGCCGTGGCAGCGGCAGCGGCAGGCTCAGATCCAGCAGCGGGCCAGCAGCAGCAGCAGCAGCAGCAGCAGCAGCGTCGCATTCTGGTGCGGCGGCCTGACCGCTCCAGCAGCACCAGCACAGGCGTCAGCAGCGGCTACCGCACTGCAGGGGCCCCGCCAGCCAGCATCGACCAGCCGTATCCTCAGCCAGCAGGTGAGGCTATTGTCCAGAGCTTTTCTGTCACAAATATGGCATATATGAGCCGCCGTATGTGAAAGCAGGAATGCTTGGACTCATATCGCAGCAGCGTTGCTTTGCAGGCGATGTGCTGCTGGAACTGCGCAATGTGCACAAGTCCTTTGGCAGCAAGGACATCCTGCGCGGCGCCAGCATGCAGATCCGGCGCGGCGAGGCCGTCGGCATCATAGGTGCAGCGCCATCTTGCAAATGACACAAGCGTGGCTGAAACTGTGGATGGCGTCGCGCATTTATCATCAATTTCAAATCACTATGCAGCAACAAGACACAGCATGTACTTGCAATACTGTGGCTGATGGACACATTTGCAACCGAAGTGCTCATGGCGCTGCGCTTCATGACCACGTCACCAGTGGCAGGCCGTGGTCATTCCGACAGCAGTGTGGTCAAGGTGGAGCTTGTCATCGGGATCATGCTCGACCGCAGTCTGCCCCGCAACAGCATTTGCAAGTGTTTCCCATGGCTGCTGGCGGGTATGAGAGCCCCTGTTAGGGGCGGTCGATGGTCCACGAGCTGTTCTGCCATTTGGGCTTGATTTCTTACGAATTGTCTGCATTGCACATCCACAGCGGCCCGGGCACGGTGAAGAGCACGATGCTGCGGCTGATGGCGGGGCTGCTGGCGTCTGATGGGCTGGACGGCTTGCCGTCATACTCCTGCCTTGACATCGTTTATCGGTATCCGCGGCGGCTTGGGGACGGAGAACAGCACGATGCTGCGGCTGACAGCGGGGCCGCTGGCGCCTGACAGGGGCTGAACAGCCTGCTGTCATATACCTGCCTCAACATCGGTTGACGGTATCCGCAGGCGGCTCGGGCACGGGGAAAAGCACGGCGCTGCGGCTGATAGCGGGGCTGCTGGCGCTTGTTTCAGGGCTGGACAGCTTGCCGTCATATACCTGCCTCAACATCATCAATGGGTGTCCGCAGGCGGCTCGGGGACGGGGAAGAGCACGACGCTGCGGCTGATGGCGGGGCTGCTGGCGCCCGACAGCGGGGAGGTGGTGGTGCAGGGGGTGCCCCGCCGGGGCCTCGCCTCCGACGACACCTCCGTCGTCAAGTGCGCCCCCGCCAACATCTTTGAAAAAGAATTTTTGGGATGGTCCGTTTTCTTGTTGAATTGCTGTGATGGCTTCTAGCGACTCGGGCTGGATGGCTTATGCCCCAAGCAGCATGCACCATCTGCGCATATTTGTTTGAACCAAGCCGTGCCGCTGTGCTGAAACAGTTGCACGCCTTGCATTGAGTCAATGCATTCATGCAGAATGTGTCTAACATGCGAATCTTTACCCAACTGCCTTCAGGGGCCTGCAGATCGGGATGGTGTTCCAGAGCGGCGCGCTGTTCGACAGCCTGACGGTGGGCGAGAACGTGGGCTTCCTCCTGTACGAGCACTCGCATCTGCCAGAGGACCGTATCAAGGTGAGGAACAGCGCAAGTTCTGATGGAGCGCTCTGATGTAAAATGTAGAGCAGCATCCCGCCCAAGTGCGGGAAAGTTGGGCACTGTGAAAAGGCCAAGAAGACGGACAAACATTGTGACTGCTGTTACGATCCTGGCGCCTGCATAGATGTCAGCCTCACCACATCCTTGGCGCATTCTTTGGCATGTCAACGGTGTGTCTCTCGGGTTGCAGCTCGTTAAAGCTGGGGCTTAGCGGAGTTGAGGGGCTGCCGTAAAGCACAGCACATTTTGCAATTCTTCGGCTGTGCTTTGAGCACCTGTGAACAGGAGACAACGGGTGGCGCCGAGCCCTGCGCAGGGAGTCCTCAGTCACGTAGAGAGGCTAGTGCTACTGGTCACAGATTCAGGCATCCACGAACAGGAGCTCACCTTTCGCAATCGATCACTCAGATTCCTGAATGTTGTTGCAGGAGCTGGTGGCTCGCAGCCTGGCGCAGGTGGGCCTCAACAGTGCGGAGGGGCTGCTGCCACTAAAAACACGTCAATCACCCACAAGCAGGACATAACATCTGCAAACTCGTCAGTCAAATTTCTCAATTCTCTCACAGGAGCTGGTGGCGCGCAGCCTGGCCCAGGTGGGCCTCAGCGGCGTGGAGGCGCTGCTGCCCAGCGAGCTGTCGGGCGGCATGAAGAAGCGCGTCGCCCTCGCGCGCGCCATCATCCGCGACGACGAGAATGACGCTTCTGAGCAGGCATGCGGCTCTTGCTGTCGTTCAGTGCCTGAAGTGCAAACGAAAACAAGCTGTTGGGCGGCGTGAAAAGCGTGTTGCCCTCGCATGTGCCATCATCAGCGATGACGAGAACAACGTCACCGAGCAGGCAAGGGGCTCGTGCTTATACTTAGTGCCTGAACCCAGAGCCTGAACCCAAAGACGAAAGATGGCCTGTTGGGCGGCATAAAGAAGTGCATTGCCCTCGCGCGCGCCATCATCCCCGATGATGAGAACGATGACACCGAGCAGGTGTGTGTTTTTGACCCACCCCTTCATGGTGACCTGAGCCAGCTGTTTACATTCCAAACCTTCCGTTTGTATGAACACGATTTGCCGTCCCATTGTCAGTGTGGACATGGCAATTGGCGGAGGCTGCTGCGACGTTGCATTCGATGTTCCAATCTCATGAGGATTTCTATGTGAAGTTTCAGAGCATCCCCAAGAGGTGCAAAGGTCGACGGTGTTGGACGGAGGGCAGAGGAGACAAGTTCTCCCTATTCTCGCTATCTAGGGTTTATAGTGCTCCCGTGCAGGTGGTGATGTACGATGAGCCCACGGCGGGGCTGGACCCGGTGGCGTCCACCGTGGTGGAGGACCTCATCCGCTCGCTGCACGTCAACAAGGTGCGGCGGCTGTCAAGAGGATGTCGGACATGCGCTTCCTGCTTTCCAGCGGTTGCTTCAAGCACAATGTAGGACCTCAGCCGCTTTCTGCATGTCAACAAGTTGCGCAGCTTGCAGAGTCCACCTGTCGAAGAGCTGTCAGAGCCGAAGCCGGTGCTCTCCTCATGACAATGTGTGTCATCTCTACCATCAGGGCCCCTAAATGGAGTCTGCAGATTGGAGTGCCCAGTCCGCCTTGCACACAAAAATTCGACAGCGGCAGCCTATGGTCTGAAGGTGTATGTCCAATGCTGCAGGGTGGGGCATCACCACAGCGGGGCGGCATCTCCTCCTACATCGTGGTCACGCACCAGCACTCCACCATCCGCCGCTCCGTGGACAGGTGCAGCAACCTCGCTGCGGGGACGTGGTAGAGCAGATGTCCAAACTCGCAACTGAAAGCTGTCATGCGATTTTGTGGTGCTGCACATTGCAGGAAATGTCATGCTGTGGAAACTCGAGTCCCTTCGGTTGGACACGAATTCCTCCAGAGTCTGCACGAACTGATTTGCGCATGACAGTAATGTTGCTGGCCGATGTGATGCACGAGAAAGAGGTGCTGTGGACCAGCACAAGGCAACTCGCAGGAGACAGCTGAATTTTGCAGGCGCCATACATGGATGTAGCTGACATAACCCACGACCTGCGCAGGCTGATCTTCCTGCACGAGGGGGAGGTGGTGTGGACCGGCACCACCGACGAGTTCGAGCAGTCGGAGCTGCCCATCGTGAGGCAGTTCCGCACCGGCAGCCTGAAGGGCCCCATCGTGTACGAGTGATGGCGGTGGCATGCCCAGCGCGATGCAGCACACACCAGCAAATGCTGGGCGTCAGCCCGCCAGCTGCAGTGCGCGTTGCAGTGCAGCAGGCAGCTGAACGGCTGCACTGCCAAAAAAATGTGGTCTATCATGCGGGAGCGATTGCCAGCAGCGAATCGTGCACAAAACATTGAAAGGCAGGTAGCCAGTTCCCACTGTATCAGCCAGTTGCAGGGTGAAAAGGATGCGCCCAGGCTCGCCTGCCAGGCAGGCTCATTAGCATCGGCATCGTGGCTTTGACAGCATTGTTTGGGTTGGTGAGGGTGGACAGCTGAACCATTTGAAGTCAGCATTCCAATCTCTTGTTGGCCTGGTTGAGACATTGTTTGGCGCTGGCTACAACATGGCTTGGTGCAGAGCAAAAGCAGTGGGTGTTACATGAGTAATACATGCTGCATGCGCCATGTGACACAGTCTGCTGAGGTCCATCAACTGAGCAGTTCACTTGCTCAGATGACGGAGGCGTGTCACGGTAGCACGTCGATATGCTCTGTTCACTGATCCCAGATGCTGATCCAGATCTTGCAACATCTAGAATGATGTCCCTCTTCCGGGCACTGGCCCTGCCCCCCAAATTTCACAATCTCGACCATTGCCGCTCTAGCTGAGCGTCAGCCAAAGTACGGCTCAGCCTCAAAGCCCAGCGACTGCACGGTGTCGCACAGCTTGGGCAGCAGATTCGTCACGGCATCCAGCTGGCCGGCTGCCGTCGCCTGCACCGTTGCGATGCCGGACTCCAGATCTACATCAACGCTGTGTACGCCTTGCAGGTCCTGTCGAGAGCGGCATGGCACAGCGTCATGGCAGCATGGTTTCAATGTTCAGCGGGCTTCGATGCTCGCAGTGATCCGGTGTGTTGTTGCTGGGCAGATAGACTGATGGCCAGGATTGCATGTGTGGAACGGGTTCGTAAGAGTTGCCAATGTGCTATGTGACCATGCCGCACCTTCAGCGCATCGGCCACGCGGCCAGAGCAGCCGTCGCACACCATGCCCGACACCTTGAGGTCCACCTCGACAGTGTCTGCATTCACGTATTCATCTTTTTCTCGTATCACCACGCAATGTCGTGCGTGGAACTCAGGATCAACAGCACATGCAGATGCCGTAGTCCAACATTGCTGCACCCGCCCACCTTCCTGCGGCTCCTCTGAGGCGACAGCATGAGGCACCAGCCTGCTTGCCTCATGCTGACTTCTCATCCACGTTGCAGGCCTCGGATGCAGGGCTGCCGAAGCTTGGGCGCTGCGAAGCTGCACCAGCGGTGCAACTGCGTGCAGGCTGTGAGGTGTATGCCGCGGCGAGCACACACCCACACTCTGAGCGACAACAGGGATGGCACGTGCACGCCGCAGAGCAAGCATCTCTCAACGTGCGCCGTAATAGATGTAAGACGCTGAGGCGACCACCTAAGGGTTGATGAGCTGCAAAACATGCGCACTGCTGCGCGATCGATGCTGTATCGCTTGGGTCGAAAACAACGCAGCGCCACGGTCACCACAAGCCCAGGCGGGACGCTGGTACGGATGAAAACGGCCTTTGGCCTGCATGGCACACGATCTTTATCCTCTGCCGGCATGACATCAGCTTGCTGATGCATGCTGCATGCAATGTGCACTTGTCCCATTTGCCAGTTTGCAGACCTGCCGCCAGCTGGATGCTGTTCTCAGAGTGCTGAACACAGGTTGGTGACGTGACGCTGAGTTCGCCTTTCAGATGCGTCTAGTCAACTGCATGCTCAGTGCATCTGATCTGGAGCTGTGACTCAACGATCCAACCAGGGCACCGGGCATCTGTATTGGCAGGCAAACAGGTCAAACAGCGATTGCTGCCAGTCTCCGTCATGCCGCGGGCGCGACAGTCGCGGACAGCCATACTGAGTGAGGCCAGGGCGCATGGTCCAGGCTGCAGGTGCTGTGCGATGCGCAACTGCCCATATTGCACGTAATGCGTTCCGGTCGAAGGTGCTTGCCTCGCACGGATCAAATATATGAATGAGGGTGCCATCGCTTCTTGAAGCTATGATATTGGACAATCCAGCAATGGCGCGAAACTGGCCACAATTTGGTCGTCGCACATAGTGCCGTGGGCTGGCGCCACGTGAAGTTGCAAAGATGTTTGCATAAAACTGCGCAGGTGCTGCGAGATGGCGGAGAAGCTGCTGACGGGCGCCTCGTTCAAGGCGCCTGACTGGAAGAGACCCTCGTCAGCCGCCACAAACGCCGCCAGTGCCGCTCTGGTACCTCCGCCAGCAGCCCAGACAGATGCCGAGATGGAGGATGCGGACGCCTCGGCGGCTGCACCAGTCGCCGCAAGCCAGGCTGAGTCAACTGCGGCACGATGGGCAACAGCAGGCTCGGCCGTGGGCGCAGCAGCTGCGGATGGCGAGGTGATCGGGCCGCCAGCAGTGCCAAACTCCAGTGCAACAGCCAGTATGTCGGCACCGTTTGGAGCCGCTGAGGCCCAGCGGCAGGCTCTCAGGTCCGCAAATGCCGTGCGGCCGCCGCCGCCGCCACTGGCGCCGCTGCCCGCAAGCCCCATGTCGATCATCCGCCAGCCGGGGTGGCAGCAGGCTTCGCCACAGATAGCGCCGCCGCCGCAGCAGCAGCAGCAGCAGCAGCAGCCAGCGCCGCCCCAGCAGCCGCAGGCGCCGGTTCCACACCAGCAGCCCAGCGTCGTGACACCCAAGACGCACGTGAACGACCTGCCGGATGACGTGCTGCAGCACATCTTCTCCATGCTGCCCTTTCGCAAGAGGTACACTCGCGCTGCGGAGACTCACATGTGAGACCTGCTTCACTGCAAATACGTGTGGCAGTCATGGTAGCATTTAAAAGTCGATTGGCCGCTATGTTCACTTTCTTTGAAGATCATCATGCATTGCAGGCGGCGACTGGGGAAGGTGTGCTGCCACTGGCGGGCATTGTGCTCCGGCCCCTCGCAGATGTGGCAGCAGGTGCGATCAGCTGGCTTTTTGTCACGCATCGATCAAGATCTGCATATGCACACATTTGATCATTGGTATTGCCTGCTGTGTTGCCCGAGTCTTCCACAAGCAGTATACTGAGTGTTGCGAGTGCAAGGCAAGCCCGGGATTTCGACTTACCCAGTGCTGGCAGCTGGGCGAATCTGAAGGCCCCAAAAGTCATCAGGCATTTTCGCCCTGTAGCAAGTGAACCTCAGATGCTATGGTGCTTCTGACGAGAACGAGTCCCTATCATGCACAGATGCAGCTGAGGTGCTGGGAGGACGAGAAGGATTTCTAGCTGCCTCCCGCTGCCCTTGGCCACTGCTGGTGGCTTTCGGTTCTCCTGGCTGTGGCAACCTACAGTTCTTGAAAGGTCAATCGCGTGTGGTACAGGTGGAGCTGCGGTGTTGTGAGGACCTGAAAGACATGCAGTTGCACACCCGGCATCGGCTGCCGTGGCTATGGGTGTGCAGGCGGGCCGATTCAAGAGCTCTGCAAGACCAGCTTGCTGCTTTGCCCCTTGTCACTCAGCTCCTGCGCTGTTGCCTGCTGCAGGTGAGGTGCGGTGCCGGGAGAACCTTGAAGAGGTGCAGTCGCCGGACTCGGAGCCGATGGCGGTGGCCATGGGCATGTAGGCCGGCCGCTTTCGAGGCTCCGAGGTCTGGAGTGATGCCTTGTGTTTTGTGTCTTTACAGTTTGCTGGCTCTTATAGGTGGGGCGGCAGTGCCGGGAGGACCTGGAACAGGTGCAGTCGCCGGACTCGGAGCCGATGGTGGCGGCCATGGGCGTGCTGGCCGGCCACTTTTGAGGCTTCGCATCCCAGAGTGTGACCTTGCATCTTTACAGTGTCCTGCCTATTGCAGGTGGAGCTGCGGTGTCGCGAGGACTTGGAAGACGTGCAGCCACCGGACTCAGAGCCGGTGGCGGTGGTCATGGGTGCGCCAGGCGGCCGCTCCAAGAGCTGTGCTAAACCACCTTGCTGCTTTGCCCCTTCTCATGAAACTTTCTGCGCCTTTGCTTGCTGCAGGTGGAGCTGCGGTGCCGCGAGGACTTGAAAGAGGTGCAACCGCCGGACCCGGAGCCGGTGGCGGTGGCCATGGGCGTGCAGGCCGGCCGCCATCTGCGTTGGCTGGCGCCGCGGCTGACCGCCGTCAGGGAACTCGCGCTCGTCGACTGGGTGCGCTGCGCTAGCGCATCGATTCCGCTTTCTGCAGTAGTTTTTGCATGCCATTTCAGATGCTGGCTGGCGCCGCGGCGGACAGCCGGCGGGAAACTCTCGCTCATCGACTGGGTGGGCTGTCTGTTCCCGATCCTGAGCTGTCGACTGCAGCAGTTTGATGTACAATTCAGCATTGGCCAGCACACATATGCCGGCTGTGGCAATGCTGCTGCCATTCGAATACATCCCTCGATAACAGGGAACAGAACACCGTCAACAGGCCACACTTGTCGACTGTGCGTGCCAAATGGTTGCATCCTGTAATCTCGGGCTGTGATTCACAAGCCATCGAGACTGCAGTTCCAGCAAGCAGTCCGCTGTCTTGCTGGGATCAGCGGATACGGGAGGCAGGTTCATTGGCCAGCTGTGCGACGCTGTTGCGCTGTTGCGCTGGCGAGCTGCACAACGCAGCCGGCATACCATATCGGGAGATCATGTTTCAATGTTGGTATCTGTACATCATGCAGCCGACAGACATGGAGGCGGCGGTGCTGCTGGCGCTGGCAGCTGCGCTGGCGGGCTGCGCAACACAGTTGACACCGGACTGTCTGGAAAGAATTCATGTCCGTTTTGGCCTCTGTACATGATGCAGCCGACAGACACGGAGGCGGCGCTGCTGCCAGCGCTGACAGCCGCACTGGCCGCCTGCGCGACACTTCGCTCGCTGCGGCTGGGCTGCCACCTGCTGCCGAGCGGCTGCGCGGCGCTGCAGTCCCTGCCCGCCAGCCTGCAGGTCAGGCCTGCCAGGCATCCGAAGCTGGTTGCTTTGCTGGCGTTTCGCAGCTTGGCATCGCACAAAGCACATATCAACGCGAACGCACTGCCAGGGTGTCAGCATGCTGCCATGCTGTGATTTGGCAAGACGTCGGGTAGCGGCTGAGCAGTGCAGTGTCAGCCTGCAACTCACCGAACCCCTGTCGGCGACCTTGTCTGTCCTCCGCCTCGCAGGTGCTGCAGCTGGGCTGTCTGTTTGGCGCAAACCCAGATGTGCAGCCGGAGCTGAGCGCTGCGCTCTCCAGGTGAGACCACGCTTTGTATTCTTCTGTGCCGCAATGCAGTGCTTGGGGCAGGTCCATGGGGGAGACTCTGGTGCAGCAGGGGCCTGACTCTGGTGTACGCTGTTCCCATCCGGGAGGGAGTGCGTTTCTGAGTTGAGCCATCATATATTGAGCAGCAGAAAGACCAAGGTTGCTGCAACTGTCAATCCTACATGTGCGCAGGCTGACGAACCTGCAGGAGCTGCAGCTGGGGATGCAAAAGCAGGCGGTCGCCACGGAGATCGGCTTCCCCGTGGGCGTCTTTGCCTGCAGGTTTGGCGGGAAATTCGCGAGGGCTCTCAGCACTGCATGCCCTCAGTGGAGAGCTTCTTACTCACACGCCAGTGCTTCTATGGAGGATCTCGCACGCAGCTGAGCCGCTCATGCACATTCAAGAGGCACCGTTGCCCAGTCTTTCTGTTTGGATGTGGTGTATGCGGGGTGTATGCGGAGAATCTAAGCAACGAAAGTGGTTGCGGCTTGAGGGCACCCATGTGTGTTGTGTGTACCAAGTCAGGAGTTCGTGATTGCTCCAAATTAACAAAATGAGAATTTCAATCAATCGTAACGTGTCTCACCTGCAGTGGGCTGCGGCGGCTGCGCATCGAGGCCATCGCGGGGCGGCTGTGCAGCGCGCTGCCGGACGGCATCGGCGGCCTGCGGCACCTGCGCAGCTTGCAGCTGCCGGAGAGCGGCATCACCAAGGTCCGCGGGCCTCCACTCCAGTGCAGATGCCAGGTCCTGGTCGCCATGTGCCGCTGCGTCTCTGGACGTCACACCACGCCAGCTTGACTGTGAGCACAGGACGGTCACGCTCTTCAGGTTCGGCTCTGCCCTGGCCAAACATTCATAGAATGGCTGCAGCATCCGCAATTGCCGGCGGCTATCCGCAAGCCGACCGCGCTGATGGGGCTGGACTCGCGCAAGGCGGAATGCATGCGTACATCACCCTGAAACCCAGGAAACAGCTGTTTCTCTGAGGCTGCAGCTGCCGGCGGCCATCAGCCAGCTGACGGCGCTGAGCGAGCTGGAGCTGCGTGTGGCGGCACACATGCACATAAATCTGAACAAAAAGCAAGACAGGAAACAGCTCTCCGTGTGGCTGCAGATGCTGTCGGCCATCAGCCAGCTGCCGGCGCTGACGGAGCCGGACCTTACAGGGCAGAATAGAAGGTGTTATAATCGGACTATCAGCTCTTTTCCCTGTCCTGCAGCTGCCGGCGGCCACCAGCCAGCCCGTAACCCTGACAAAGCTGGAGCTGCGCAGGCCGGCGGCGCGCTCGCAGCATGACATGGCGCTGCACAAGTTTGGGTGCCCCTACTCGAACAACCTCTGGAAAACATTCCTCTTCTGTGGCTGCAGCTGCCGGCGGCCATCAGCCAGCTGACGGCGCTGACGGAGCTGGAGTTGCGCAGGGCGGCCGCGCGCCCGCAGCACGGCGTGCCGCTGCCGCCGGCCATGGCGGCTATGGCCGGCCTCCGGGTGCTGGCCGTCACCTGCGACGCCCACTCACCTGTCTTCGCCTGCCTCGGCGGCCTCACCCGGTGCACTGCTCTCTCCAGTTTCTTGAATGCTATATCCCAGATGGAATCAACGGCTTTGCTGATAGTCATGTACACAGATGGTCGCGCAACCACCTGCGACGTGCACGCGCCCGTGCTTGCCGGCCTCGGCGGCCTCACCCGGTACGAAACGCTTGGTTTCCGATGTGTTTCCTCGACTGCGCGCTGCTGACGCCGCCGCAATTCCAGGAACAAGCGGTCATCCCTGACCGTCACCTGGGATGCGCACTCGCCCGTGCTCGCCGGCCTTGGCGGCCTGACCCGGTGCCGATGCGCACTGTAGAGGCTGAAGCTATGCGACCAGAGTACACAAATCAATTCGAAAATGGCCGTTCACACGAATGGTCCTGCAACCACCTGCGAGGCCCACTCGCCTGTGTTTGCCAGCCTCGGCGGCCTCACTTGGTGCGATGTTGCTCACCCAGACAGGAGGTTCTTGGGCGCGCCAGCGCAGTGCAGGCGCACCGCATCGCGCTGGACTCCTGGCTGCTGCAGCAATCAAGCATGTTCATGGCCTGAAGTTGCTCCTGATGCTGCCGCCCAGGCTGGAGGTGAGTGGGCTGGCCAGTGTGGCGGAGGCGCAGCGCATTGCGACGGACTTCTGGCAGCTGCATCTGCTGCAGCACCAAGATTTGTTCCTGGTTCGATCGATTTGCGTGCGATGCTGCTGTCACGCTAGAGGTGACTGGGCTGGCCAGCATGGCGGAGGCGCAGCGCATTGCAACCGACTTCTGGCAGCTGCATCTGCTGCAACAGTCGAGATCCTGAGGCTGCTCTCGCTGCCACCGTTCAGGCTAGAGGTGAACGGGCTGGCCAGTGCGGCGGAGGCGCAGCGCATCGCGACGGATTGCTGGCAGCTGCATCTGCTGCAACAGTCGAGATGCTGAAGCTGCTTTCGCTGCCGCCGTTCAGGCTAGAAGTCAACGGGCTGGCCAGCGTGGCGGAGGCGCAGCGCATCGCGACAGATTTCTGGCAGCTGCACGCGCCGGCTGGGGCGCCCCTGGGGGCGCCGCTGCCGCCGCGCTCGCTGTCGCCAGGTGCAAAACTTACGCAGTGATGCTTCGCACGTCATCTGTACCACCGATGAAGGGTATGCTGCAGCCAGCACCAGCAACGCTGCCACATGTCCACCATGCCTGTTTTCAACCCTGGGAGTTGTGGGAAGATCTGTCGTGAAACGAGTGATCAGCGCTTTGGCCAACCGATCCGAAAAGGCCTGCTGACATGTGCACAGGGCACCGTGCCGCCGCTGCTCTGCTGGCGGCAGGAGAAGACGCGGACAGCGACGGCGGTACAGGGTGGGCCCACGCTGTGCCAGTGGTTTGTACGGACGGCCAGGCGTCTGCGGGGGTGTCGCATTCGCTCCAGGGTGCAAGCAGCATGGACAGCAAAGCATCGGCAGCGGCAGGCTTGGCAGCAGCACAGTTGCCGGTCACGCCGCCAGCCGGCGGCGGCGGCGGCGGCAGGTGGCGCATCGAGTGGCGGAAGCGGGGCTGCGGGCGCGGCGGTGCCAACTACTTCCCGCCGCCGGGCGCGCGGCTGCGCGTGATGCTGCTGAGTGTGGCTGATGACGTCAGCGCCTGGCAGTGATAGATGCAACCACTGGCTCAGAGCATGCGATCGTGCGTGGCGAGCAGATTGGGCCTCAGGTGATCGGAGCCATTCGATATCAAGTGTGGGCAGGAGCGAGAGGTTTTGAGCCATGAGATGTTATAACTTTCCAGAATGGTGCACAATAGGAATACGGTGTGTGAAGTGCTACACTTGCGCTGATGCCTTGCCTATCGTAACATGAAGATTGTTTAAACCACCAACAACTGCGAGGCAAGACACATCGAGCAAAGGTATCCTCGGCACAAGAGCTCCAACAGAGCTGACACCACTTCGGGTGGAAACGTGGACTGCCATTGTTTCGCGATGTCTCGACACGCAGGCACATGACCCCGCGCAACATCACACGAAGCATCTCAACATCTAGCCCAGCTGTCCCCTCCTCGTTTTGTTCCACTGCAGCTGACATGCCAAGTAAAGTTCCGGTACGCCATCCCCGTCATGCTCAGCACGGCAGGGCGGCGCCGCAAATATCGCATCATGTGCTCGTCATCACTCCTGATCACTGTCCTGTGCCGGGCGGCACCGCCGCAGCGACGGCAGCGGCGGCGTGACCGGCTGCATGTCGTCGGCTGCGTCCTGCGCGGCGGGCGCCTTCTGTGGCGTCGCCGGCGCCTGGCCTACCTGCTTTGCTGCCACCTGCAGTCGGCAGCAGCAGTGATCTTTGAGTAACTTGTTGCATCTGCAGCCAATGTGCTTCGCGCGCCGGGCAGGCTTTGCAAGTCACATCGCGTATCATATCATGCAAACGTGTGTATTGCCAGAATGGCTGCGGCTGTACCTGCTGGCTGTCGCAGGGCGCTGTGCTGTCAGCACTGCCGCTGCTGCTGAGCGTGCAGGCGGCCAGCGCCTCTGCCAGGCGTCCCGCCTTCTGCAGCTGCTGCTTCCATTCGTCAGCCGGCGCCGGCGTCTGCAGAAGAAGTGGGCCCAGGCCTTGAGTCAAATGCGGCCTTGGATTGGCGAAGCCAGCGCTGAGATGCTGGCAGGCTTGACGTGGTGTGCATGCACTTGCGACCATGACACGGCAGTGTGTGTTGCCATGCATGTGAGCTGCTGCAAAGCTGCCCACCTGGTGAGACAGCGCTGCGTCAGTGTCGCAGGCGGAGCGCGCGCCGTCGACCATTGCCTTCAGGTCCTGCGCCGGCACATCGGCCAGCTGCTGCAGCGCCGAGGCGCACTCGTTCACCAGCCACATGGTGCGCCGGTTGTCGTCATCCTGTCGCGCCAAAGGAGAGGCCGTCAGCTGGAGGACGGAAGCTCCAGGTGGGCGTGTCAGGGGGACCAGGTCGGACAACATGCAAGGCGATGCTTTGCCGGCCCTTTGTATGATGTAGCGTGAGTCCAGCAGGAGAACCGCTCACCTCCGCCGAGGCTCCATGTTTGAAGTGGCTGACTTCCAGCAGCTGCATGGTGCGCGCCGTGAACCTCAGCTGCATGTGCATGGCCAGCTGCCGCCAGCTGTCCCGCTGCTGCTGCGCCTCGGCCGCAGCTGCCTCCGCCTCGTCACGCTCGGCAGCCAGTTCGTGGGCGGGGGCTTGCTGCAGCCGCATCACCGCCTCCGCCCCGGCGTACCGCGCCTGGCTGCGCTCCCACTCTGCCTGCACAGCCGCATGAACACAAAGTTTACAGTGGTGCAACAAGAAAACATGGAGAATCAAGCATAGCAATGGGAATGTTTGCGCAATTGTGCACACCCATGGTCCTGCTCTGCATCAGGAGCATCGTTGACACCTTTGTCATGTGAGAATACGAGCGGCATGTGCATTCCCTGAGGTGGTGCATACAGCGCTGCAATGCGCCACACATGCAGCTTTGATGACAACGTGGGGGCATGATGAGGTGCAGCACCCACCTGCAGCAGCCAACCAGCGGCAGCGTGCGAGGCGACGGCAGGCAACAAATGTGCGACTGGACGGCATCGGGGTGTGAGTATGTACGATGCGCTGCCTCACTGGCAGGCTGCACTGGTGCGCACCTTGGCCACGGCGTTGGCGTCCATCGCATCGGCGAGCCGCGCCTCGGCGGCGTTGGCGGCGCACTTCGCGGCAGCGAGATGCGCCTCGGCATCGTCCACTGCGGCCCACGCCTCGTCGCACTCCGCGACCAGGTCAGCAATCTGCGCGTCCCGCTGCTCGATCAGAGCCTGGTGGTCCTCCTGCTGCAGGTACCACTCCTCCTGCTCAGCGAAATTAAACCCAAGTCAGGCGCTTTAGTCCGAAGAGCGCGGTGAATATGTAAAAGCACATCATGGCACACAAGAAGCAGTGGCTCACAGAAGGCGGCGGTGCCCACCAGCATTTGGACGCCCTCCACATGGAAGGCGGCACATGCAGACAAAGACATGGTCTGCAGCCTGGCGTGCAAACAGCAAGATGAGCAGCAGTTCCGCACCTCGGCCTCAGCGTTGGCGTCCATGAATTCTTCCAGCTGCGCCTCCAGCTGTTGGCGGCGGGGGTCGAACAGCACCTCGCACATCCCTTTCTGCATTGTCAGGACAATTCTGTCAATGATTGGCGGTCCGGAAGATGGCAGTGCTTTTCAGAATGTTTGCAGACCAGGAACCATCCGAAGCAGCAATGGACATGCACAGGTGACAGCAGCTGGCATTGCACACGTGGCCAGGAAGGGCATGTGTGATCCGCAGGTGAGGCACTTGACAAGGGGCCTGTTGCACCTTGGCGGTGTCGAAGCGGCCCTCCCAGTACCGCGCCTGGTTCAGCGCTTCCTCGAGCGCGGCCTCTGCCTCCTGCAGCAGTGGTGGTAGCAGGTAAGATGAATGACTAATGACGTTTGGTCATGCGCAGCATTTGACAACACGTCAACAGCCCAGCAGGCCCCGCAACTTCGACATGTATCTGCGCCCGCTGCACATGCTCCCCTTGCAATGTGGCGCTGAGATGACTGCAGTGGACAAACATCGCTGATGGGCATATGTCAGTGTGCTGAAGTCAAGTACCCATCGGTGAGCAGATGGTGGCGGGGGTAGCAGCTGAAGTCGAGGTGGTGTGCCGCTGCAGTGGGATTCTGATGCTTCCTGAGATGGACCAGCGGCAGTGCATCTGCCCAGCCCTGCATACCATTGCGTAATGTGTGTTCATACCATTGCCTCTGTGTCAAACCGCCAAGTGCCGGTGACGCCAGGACATGATGACGCGTAACGCAATTGTTGGCAGTCCTTCACCTTTGAACAGAAGCGCCATGCTTCACACAGGATGCGCAGCTCGCGATGCCGCCTGGGATGATGTGTGCAGCATCTCACAACGTGGAATGGCTGGCTGCCGCAAGACATACCTCGGCGCGAGCTTCAGCGGCGGGCACCCAGTCGGGCGCTCCGGCCAGCCCACCGATTGTCTTGGCAGCGGCGGTTGTGCGGGCCATGATGACGTCCAGAGCGTGGCAGACAAGTCTGCAGATCAACAGCGTCAGCAACATGAAGATCGAAAGAGTGCAGTCGTCTTGTGCAATGCGCCGGCAGCATCAGAGCACAGCTCAGGGGACAGCGTCTCGTGCTAGCGTAGAATCAGTGTGATATCAGCTCAAGAACGTTTGTGCAGCAGCATGGTGGAGTTGCAACGACAAAAATGCTTTCGTCTCGCACGAGATGGAGAATGCCTCACCTGCCGAAGTCGGGGCGCGGACACATTGAGCTGACCGCCTCTGCAGATGAAACACGGGAAAGCCAGTCAGCAAGAAGCAATCAGGGACGATATGAGACGCCGTGAACACAAGGTGATGAAACACGAAAGAGGCTGACAAGCGAGACGAAACATGCAAGAGGGCAATCAAGATGCTCCTGCAGCGAGGCACGCACCGGAGATTACCAGCCAGCAGCAGATGGCCATTTTGACGATGGCGTCGAAGCCGAAGTACGCCTGTGGGTAGGAGCACGAGAACACGCGGCTTTAGCAACATGGGCAACATGCTGCCAGACGAAAGCTGGGCCGCTGAGCAGCAAACAGCCAGCAACAAACTAAGTTCACAGGCACTATGCTTATGACAGATATTTTTTGGCGGCATGGCCGCAGGCAAGCAGGCAAGCTGGCAAGGTCAGCTCGCCAACTCACCATTGGAAATGTACGGCTGGGCACCGCGGGAGATCTCGAGCCTGCCGTCGCGCTGATGCGACGGACTGCTGTGGCGGCTGTGTGACTCGACTTCTGAGGGAGCACTTGCAGCACGACGGGCGTGCAAGCGAGCAAGAGGACGTCTCCGGCCGTGCGGCAGCCGTTTTGAGGGCCGGGAAAGCCTGTATTCCGAGAGTGTCCCACAAGGTCTGGCAGTCCCTCGCGAGAAGACCCCTGGTTTGTACTGCAACTCGGGGCAACTGCACGTTTGCACCCGCGGCAAAGCCCAGTTCGCAGTGGCGCAAAGCTTCCGGATACATGTTGCGGCCCTGCAGGATGCAGATCGGCTGGTTCGCGAGTGGATCCCCGGGCAACAACATGGCGGGCAGCCGCCTTGCTGCACTGCTGCGCTTGTCAGAAGCCCACATGGCTCCAGTTCTGCGCTCAAGACCCTTGGGAGCATCTCTCGATATCACAGGAGCTGTCAGAGCGATGTCGACGGGGGCAGCAGCGGCCAGACAAGCCTTCCAACAAAGTGCGCCACGCAGACATGAGTCTGATGGGGACTGGAGCGAGCCAAGCGCGCCGCAGTATCGGCGCAACGGCCCTGCGGAGCGTGCCGCGCCACCTCGACGCAGTGGCACCATGAATGGTGGCCGCGGTGGTGGCCGCGGAAGGTCGCAAGGCCTTTCTCGCTCCCGCACAGATGTGCGACGCGGAGAGCGGCAAAACACGTTGTCACCGCCCACAAAGCAGGACGACCGGCGGCAGCGCCAGCAGGCACGTGCAATGCCAGGTGTCGCCCGCACGGAGCTGAGGCCAGTGCAGCCGCCGTCCGCTGCCGATGCTGCTGCTTTGCGCAGTCCAGCGTCCGAGGCTGCGGCGGCAGCGCAGCTGGACACGGTGGGCTTTTTGTACTGCTTTTTGTCGGCATGTAGGTCCTGCTCAGCATTGCAGTCTGCCGTGATCGACCGCGAGCCGAGAGTTCGCAGCGAAGGACACTGTTATCTGCAGTGGGATCACGAATTCGCTTTCTTCAAAACCTGACATATCACACCACAGGCGTCGACCCATAATCTTGATGCAGAAGTAGGACCGTCAATACTGGTCATGCTGTTGGCATGCACATTCTCGTGTCCACCTTCACCAACATGCCCGGCATGTGTCTCTTTCTACTGCAGGCTGTGCCCCGGAATGCGGGCGTCCAGGATGGCCCCTGGAGGCCCCACGACGAGCAGCTGGTTGCGTCCGCCACTGCCAATACGCCGCAGCAGCGGGCTCGGAAACCCCGCTTCTCAGAGCATGGTGAGCGCCATCGTCTGAGCATGAGCCTCCGCGGGTAGGATTGCTGGGCCTTTGGGGATCGCAATACGACAGCTGGGATTGAACACCATTGTGAGTGTCTTCAGACCCGAGAATGGAGCCCCATCAATGCTTGCTGACTGCTCTCATGTTCTGGCACCAAACAGCTTGTTGGGGCACCGCTGCTTGCGAGCCGAGAAAGCTTCTTGTCTCATCACACATTGCTGCTGACCTTCTCCGGCAGGCATGGTTTTGCTGGGAGCGACACCAGAGGCGCTGGTGGCGCTGGCAGAAGCTGACGGGCAGCCCGCCTACCGTGGCAAGCAGCTGGCAGATGGCGTGCGCAATGGCGCGCGTTCCATCGCTGACATTGCACAGGTGTGGCATCCGCTCACCCAGAAGACAAACCATGAACAGCTTCTGTATATCTCGCTCCCTTACAAAACGCACAGCCATGCAGTGAAAAGTCACCTCCGGCAACAGTGTGGATGTAGACCAACTCGTCATGCAACCTGCAGAGTTGGGGTGCCATGTCGCCGATGCACATGCATCAGCAGCGTGTGGGGAGCAGCCTGAAAGTGGCTGCCGATAATTGCAGAGTTCATGAGCCGTGGTTCTCATGCGCAGATGCCAGCAGCGTGGCGGGAGCAGCCCATTGACCTGCCGAGGATCGCTGCACAACTCGGAAGGCCATGGCGCTCGTCCGCAGGTGCCGGCAGTGTGGCGGGAGCAGCCGACAGCTTGCTGAGGAAGCTTTGATTGTTTTGAAGGCCATGGTGCTCATGTGCAGGTGCCAGCAGCATAGCGGGGGCAGCCCTGTGAATCGCCGAGGAATACTGCAAAAAGGGCCGTGGTGCTCATGCGAAGGTGCCAGCAGCGTGGCTGCAGCAGCCCTGTGAATCACCCAGGAATGCTGCAAACCACAAAAGGCAATGGCGCTCATGTGCGGGTATCAGCAGCGTGGCGGGAGCAGCCCTGTGAATTACCAAGGAGTGCTGCAAACCTCACAAGGCCACACTGCTCATGCGCAGGTACTAGCAGCGTGGCGAGAGCAGTCGACAGCTTGCTGCGGAAGTTTCACTTTGTTTCAAAGGCCATGGCACCCATGCGCAGGTGCCAGCAGCGTGGCGGGAGCAGCTGGCGGCGCGTGGCGTGCGCACCGGACGCTCGCTGCTGCACCACAGCGTGGAGGCGGCTGACGGCACCCGCAAGTTCCTGCTGCAGGTTCGGCCCTGAAGCCAAACTCATTGCCCGATTGCTAATTCACTGGCATCTTGGTCTGCCAAAACTCCACGACAGCAACGCCCCCTGCTGCACCACAGCGTGGAGGCGGCCAACGGCACCCACAAGCTCCTCCTGCAGATCTGCTTTTGGCGCTGCTCCTGTGAGCTCCTTCTTTGCAGGACTGCAGAAACTTTACAGAGACTTTGCAGGGCTGCAAGTTTTTGACTGCAAGTTTACCATGCAGGCCACTTGCTGCTGCACCGCAGCGTCGAGGCGACGACGTCCCCAGCTCCTGCCATCATGGCATGTTGCAGTGTACTGGCCCCCTGAGAGAACAGTTGCTGTTGACCCTGCAAATCTTGATGCACAAGATGCGGACACCTCCATCTTCGATGTACAGTTGTACGACGGGCGGCTAGTGGAAACCGTGGGCATCCCCTCGCAGCACAGCAGCCGCCTCACAGCTTGCGTCTCCTCACAGGTGCGCACACCCATACCCCTTGAAAAGCTGCTCTACAACAGCGATATTGGGTGTCAATGACCTGGGCATGTTGTGCTAGCGAGGCAAAGCATCTGCAAATTTTGCACCTGGTAGCTGTCCCTACCATACCCTACCGCGCCGCTGGCTGTTCCATCCACAAGTGGGTGCCCCATGTACATGTTGATCTTGGCAACTTTGGCAGCAGGACATTGGAACATGCTGAGAGTAGCAGCAAGTGTTTCGCTCATTCTCTTACCGCAGGTTGGCTGCCCCATGCGGTGCTCCTTCTGTGCAACGGGCAAGGGGGGCTTTGCACGCAACCTGGCGCCGCATGAGATTGTGGACCAGGCGATGACGGTGCAGGAGCAGTTTGGTCATCGCGTCAGCAACGTCGGTGCGTAACCGTCAACATGTATTCAATCAGCTGTGGAGGCAGGCGGTCAGCATGTGCCGCCTTGGCCGCTGTTGGACGTCATCCTGCCGGAGCACTGTGGTGACGCAAACATTGATGTGGCAGCTCTTGTACCTTCTGGATCAGTCCAGGATGCCAAAGCGGAATATTTCGAAGTTGTCAGGGCTTGGGGAAGATTCCACGGCAGATCCCCTTTGTGGTGCAAAAGCATGTGGTGCAAAACCATGTGGGACATGCGGAAGCTGCTGTGGGCCGTGAGTGCATCGATGACGGACACACAGTTTTGCCATGCTGACCAGGACCATTCTCGTGTACATGGGCTGCAGAGGCGCTCTTGGGCAGGGGCGAGCCTCCTGCTAAACCTGGCTGGCATGCTGACGTCTGCAGATAACCATTGCAAAGGTCGTTGGAACTGCACACAAGTCGCAACGTGTCTGGCTTGCAGTGTTCATGGGCATGGGGGAGCCGCTGCTTAACCTAGCTGGCGTACTGCCGGCCATCGCGCACCTGAATGGCGCCATGGGCATCGGCGCCCGCCACATCACTGTCAGCACCGTCGGCGTGCCCAATGCCATAGGTGCCGCCCTGCCTCGCACTGCATCTGGGCCCAGCTGTGACCTCGCCTTGCTTGTCAGCACACATATGTGTTACAGATCTTGCCGCCTTTTCCTGTGTCACACTGTCGCCAGTCTTCAGCCGCTGCCAACGCCACATCATGGACATTGCACACCAACCCGCCATTGGCGGGCGTACATCTCCGACAGCCTGCTGCCGAGCACGGCTCAAGTTCCCCGCCTCTGTGCTGCTATACAGGCAAGCTGGCGGAGGCGGACCTGCAGTGCACGCTGGCGGTGTCCATCCACGCCGGCAACCAGGCCCTACGGGAGAGCCTCATCCCAAGGTACTCTGTCTGCTATTTCAGGTCAGCACTGTGTGTTCTGACCATGTTACAGATGCGTTGGCAGTGTCCATCCACGCCATTAACCAGGCTCTGCAGGAACATCTTATTGACCAGCAACTGACCAACTGGCTCTGGTTTTGTGGCACAGTGCACGGGTGTACCCGCTGGAGGCGCTAATGCACGACTGCCGCGCGTACTTTGCCGCCACCGGGCGGCGCGTGACATTCGAGTACACCCTCATGGCCGGCGTCAATGCCTCGCCCCAGGACGTGAGACATCCCGAGATGCTGCGAGACGATTCTGGCACTTCATTTCAGCACCGGTTCATGCCCAAGTACACATGTGTAGGACACAGCATCATGACTTCCTGTGGATTGCTCTCGTCACTGCTCGTAGTGTGTGAGGCTGCATCTTCACACTGTGCATGCGATCCACTGGAAATCCTCGCCTGAGTGCACCTGTTTTGACAGCAGTCCCAGCCTCGATCTGGCTGCCTGCAAAGTGTTCAAACAGATGACGGCGCTGCTGTCGGATGCTGCTGTCGGATGCTGCGACCGTAGGGCGTTGCTACATGCACTCTATGCCCCAATGTGCGTGATGTTTCCTGAAGCTGAGTGTGCAAAAATGTGTGCAGGCGGAGCAGCTGGCGGCGCTGCTGCGGCGTTTCGACCTGCGCTCGCACGTCAACGTCATCCCGGTGCGCTGCACATTGCGCACGCACGGCCTGCCTTGCAAACCCCGCGTTGCTGCAGCTACCGCCTGCTGCTGTGCAAGGCTCGAACACCGAGTGCCAGGACAGATGCAGTATCACCTGGCGTCATGGTCTGGCATCTCTTGGCCATCTTCCTGTACAGAATAAGGCACATTGACTGTATTGCTACTGTGTTATGGCCACGACACACCAGAAACTTATGCTCTCACACGAGTCGGTTGTCAGGCACTTTGCCTGCTTCATTGAAGTGAGCAAGTGCTGCTGCTGTGACGGGCACAGGCTGGGCGCGCTGAAGCAGGGTTCAATGGCAAGTCTGCGCCGCAGCACAACTTCTGTAACCCGACTTGTTTCACCCCTGCAGCAGATGTTGGTGGCGGGAACCAGCTTCAAGCGGCCGGAGGGAAACAATGTGGCGCACCGCTTTCTGGGTCTGTTGCGCGGAAGAAGTGAACAGCAAGCATGCAGTACTCACAGTCCACCACGCTTCATGCACCCTGCAGTGGAATCCGGTGGCGGACTCCAGCTTCGAGCGGCCCAGCAACAACGCGGTGCACCGCTTCCTGGACGTGCTCCAGGCCGCCGGCATCCCCGCCTCCACCCGCATCACCCGCGGTGTGCTTCCTGAATGCAGTAGACATGATCTGAATGGCAAGTCCTTTGCCAGCTCCTACTGCCGTGCGCATCACCCGCGGTGCATGCTTGGCAGGTCAGCAGCTGTTCTTCAACAACACGAATGAAGCCCATGCTGAAGACACATGTTGCAGCCATCAGCATCCCTGCCTCCGCTTGCATAAATTGGGTTATCTGTTGGGTGATGACGAGCTCACTGTGGCAGCTGCACTGACTATAGCTCTGGCGTGTGTTGTTAGCCGTCGATTGAGCGGGTTGCAGATCGGCTGAGACGGCGGCATTGACGGTGCAGGCCTGGAGGCGGCGGCAGCATGCGGGCAGCTGCGCAACGACCATCAGAAGCAGCCGCTCAACGAGTTTGCTGTGCCAGCTTGAGTTCACATAGAGTCAATTTGGCGGCACGGGCCTGGCGGCAGCGGCGCCAGCATGCGGGCAGCTGCGCCACAGCCACCAGAGACAGCCTTGACACCCTTGCCATGCCAATTGACTTCACGAAGTGCAAGCCCAGCAGCACCGGATCCGGCGGCTGCAGCGGCGCGCGAATAGCTGCGCAACAATGCCAGGAGCAGCTGCCGAACTGCGTTGCCACGATGATGTGAAATTCAAGGCGTAGGGTCAGGTACGAATGCGGGCGGGGTCTCGGGTTTTACGGCAAATTGCCTGTGGCTGCGTGATGACACCTTGCAGCCACTCGACGACATCACCGTGCGGGCACGAAACCTCATGGTGTGATTCAGCAGTTTCATGTGGAGTACTACAAGGGTGAATTGGGTATTGTTGGAATGCGCCCGCGGCACATGCACAAGCCATGCGGTGCATGCTGCCATCGGCATGCTGGCCGTCCATAGGTGCTGGGCGTTGCACCCTCAGATCAAATAAGCCTGCGGAATGCGCATTGAATGTCATCAGCGCTCGGAAGCATGGTTACGTGACTCAGAGCCGATGTTCCATCATGTCTCCATGCACCGCCGCAGCATGCATCGTGCATCATGCACGCTGCAATTTTGCGCAGAAACTCGTTCGCACGCTTGTGTCATCTCAAAAAAAGATCATCAGACTTACATTGTCGTGCAGTGCTGTCGATCAGCGTCCGGGAACCTCTGCTGCAGCCTGAGCAACGAGACTTTCCGACAATCCACACAGGTTGGCCGGTGCCTGAGCCTGTGGTGAAGCATCCAACGGGACTTTGCAGCTCTTTCATGGCTGGTGTGATGCACGGGGAAGGATTGCAAGAGCTGATCTGAACCTCGACGCGCTTCCGGCCCGCGGAAAGTTGCAAACCAGCCGAGCGGCGGCGTGCACACCGTGCGGCCTGCCACTCCCCGGCTGCACCTGCAGCCCGGCCACCAGCGACGGACCGCTGACAGGGCGCGAACAAAATCTGCCATTCAAACCCCTGCCGGAGTCCAGCAGTGAGAGCAGTGCGCAGCTCACATACGATGGCGGCCGCGCCACAGAAGGCGGACGTGACTCTGGCCGTCGCCGGGCAGCACCAGGCGGCCGCGGCGGGCCTCAAAGCCGGGCAGACGGTGCGCCTGTCACAAGCTTCGGACGGCGGGGTCGCCTGCAGCACCGCGTCCGGCGAACCGCTGGGCTCGCTGGCAGCTGGCGACTGCCCGCCGCTGGTGCGACAGGCGGCATCCTGCACCGTGCGCTCCATCAGGCGAGGCACACGGATCGATGGAACCGTTTTTCCTTGCATCTTGTCTTCGATGTGCAGTGATGCAGTGACAGTGAGTGCCGCTCTTGGCTCGCTGTTGGGCGGCAGCTGCGTGCCCTTGGTGCGGAGCTCATCCTCAGCCACAGTGCGCTCCATCAGGTGGGAATTCCAGCGAGGAATAGTCCGTCATCATTCGCCTTCTCTCGGAGTTCTTGCAAGGGTCATCTATACAAGCGGGTGGCAGCCCTGCGCCCGTGGGGACAGCCTAGTGCCGCTGGTCCAGCGGTGCAGTCTGTCAAGCAGGGCGCGCCCTTCTCAACAGCACCATCTCGCAGGTCTATCTATTCACCTCTACGATGGAATGTTTCGGCATGTCAGGGATCTGAACACTTGCTGCTTTCAGTCTGGTTCTGTCCCCATTCATGTCCCCATTCATGTCCCCGTTCTTTTGATTGTCAAATGCAAAAAGCAATACGCTGCCAATGCAGGAAAGCGCCGGGCGGGGACGGCGGCATCGCAGCCGTCACCCTGCGCGTGGTCGTGGCTGCTGCGCAGCAGCACCAGCCGCTGCAAGGTGATGCTTTGAGGGACAGACAACAAAACGACTGTGTGATGACAGCATCATGCGGAAGATGCCGATATTGCGTGCGCCACAGCATGCGCCGCTGCCAGGCAATGCTTTTGTTGAAATCATGATCTGACAGAGGACGCATGCCGACTGGAGTGCTGGGCTTGCTCACAGTCATCGTCATCTGTCAGAGTATCAATCCTGATTGGGGCCTTGTGCACAGCGCAGGGTGGGACGACCGACCAAAGGAGGAGGCAACGCAGGATGCGGAGAGTTTCCGGCTGCCGCGGGGCAGCTTGGAGCTCCTAGGTAGAGGCCTGACAGGCATTGCGTCCGCCAGCTGAAACAGCTCTGTCAGCAGCGGCACGCCGGCAGCTCTCTGCTGTTTGGCAGCCCTGCTCGAGGCCAGAGCATGCGCCGCCGCGTCTCTTGAACAGAAGTCAGGTGTGGCTGCCTTCTGGTGTTGACTGGCAGCATCTGCCCTTGCAGCATCGTCGACGGAGGTGCGGGAGCTGCTGCGCAGTGACCAGCTGCGCACCGCGGTGGCCGCGGTCGACAGTGCTGAGCGGCCCGAGCAGGTACATTGACATTGATGGCAATCACATCTCATGTTGTCCATCGATCACACCAACCAATGGATCGCGCTGTTGTGGAGCACCAGAGCAGGTGGCACTGTGCCTGGTCGCTGATTGGCCAGAATGGGTCCACTCCTGTGTGGCACAGCATGAAAAAACATCAGTCCAATCGTTTAGTGGCCGAACCTGCAAATTCGATTGTTCACAGGCACTAGAGCGGGCATTACAGAACCCGACGTTCAACGCCTTTGCTGAAAAGGTGAGAGTTGCATTTGGGTCTGTCCAGCTTCATGCGTCACTTTGGATGCTGCTGCGCGCTGGTCTGAACTTTGGTTAATTGACTTGTCACTCATGGTGTAGGTGCTTGCAACCATTGGGCGCGGCGGCGCAGAGACAGACGACCGGTTGGCAGCCATCCTCTCAACATGAGACCCGTGTCCTGCAGCTCAGCTGGTGTTGTACAGCTGTTGTGCAGGGTGCAAGCGCGCCGCAAACGTCCATGTGTAGTCCTGGTCTTCACGAGTGCCGTGTCAATAATACACTACAGGGCGTCATTGACATTGACGGTGATCACATCTCATGTACTGCACCGCCGCAGGCAGACCCTGCGGCGTCACTATGCAGCACCAGATCAGATAGCAACTGTCACTGAATGCACCCAAGGGCACACGAGGAATGTCGCTATGCCACACCAATAGTGCCGGCTGTGGAAAAAAGGTACAGGGCGTTCCGCGAAGTATAATGACGGCGGCATGTTAAAGGTATATGCAGCAAGAAATTGCCAGTGGCGTATTGGAACCTGTTGCATATGATTACGTAAGCCCGTATAGCTCAGTGGTAGAGCGTTGGTCTTGTAAACCAAAGGTCCTGTGTTCAATCCACAGTGCGGGCATGTACGTTTTGCCTGCAAAATGCAGGCTATTGCAATTTGCACCCAGTGCACACCTTTTTGCCTCCGCTCGAATGATATATTGCTGTCCTTGTGCAGGCAATGTTGGCACGCTACATCCACATGTGATTTTGGCGGCGATTGTTGCTGATGATTTAACATGTCATTGACGGAAGTTGTGAGATGCCAGACGTCGCTGCATGGCCACCATTGCAAAATCTTGCGAGCACGAAGCTGAATGCCATGTTGTGTCACACCACTTCATAGTTTCAACCAGCAACTTCTTGTTTGGCTACTGCATCAGAAGCCTGAAGCGGAATGCAGCCATCATGGTAATGTGCATGCGTCATGGAATCCACCAAAGGTGGCACCCTATCAAACACGCTTCTCGAAGGGACTCCGAGTCAGACTGTCGCAGTGTACGCTGCCACCCAATGCAGCAGTAGCCATCGCCAGAATGTGAATTCACTTGCTATCGTCTGCCTCATCTGCATGCCCTGCCACACCGTTTTGCGCTTGGCCAGCCGCTGCATTCCTGTCTGCCGCTAGGGAGGCGGCCGCTGCATCCGCTGCAATGACGTCAGCCGCCGGCGGCTGGTAGCTGTTGGGGCTGTCGGGATCTGAAGCAGTGCCCATGGACAGGCCCGCCCCCAGAAGTGCATACCGCCGCAGGTTGTCGGCGAATGCTCGCCGCCGCTTCTCGATCAGGTCCGGGTGCTTTGCGCCCAGATTATAGTACTGCAGAGGGTGCGGATTGGTCAGTCAGACGCACTCGGTAAAGTCTGGCGTGCATCTAGCAGTCTGACCTTGGCAGCCTGCGACAAGACAATCTGGTATCTGAGGCGATGTGTGAGCAGGTGTGCTGACGAGTTTGTCACCCTAGATGAGCAGCAGCAGCCCACCTTCAGGTACCCGTCCCAGGGCGCAATCTTCAGCTTCGCCTTTGCAGCAATGAGCGCCTGCAGCAAGGCGGCTTCGACGTTTCCTGAAGTACAGTGCCCTTTGCACCAAACACTCACCAAATCAAGGCACACAGCTTATGGCACGCAAGCAGTCGCCAAGGCATGCAACACCCAATCGCCAGCGCACCTGGCAGCGCTCGGCAAACTGCTGGGCTGTCTCATTCTCGCCGCGCGTCTGGGGCGGCAGGAAGTAGACATCGCACACCACAGCCCACGATGTCATCAGCTTCAGCTGCGAGGAGTGCACACGAAAGCTGACGATTGCAAAACAGCTTTTGCCAATATGTGGTATGAATAGGTACGCATTGCTCACCACCACCCACGAAGCACCTGCAAGGAGGCATCAACACTGCAAATGCGGACCAGACGGGATCTCAGCCCCGTGCCCATGCATTGCTGATGATTCGGGTTTGCAGCCACGACCTCAGCTGCAAGAGATGCATAGTCAAGCCCCAGTGAGCGGCAAGGGACCGGTTCCTGGTGCTCGACAAGGCGTCCACAAAGACACCATTGCAGCGGATGGTAGCACTGAGCAAGCCCAGAGCAGGACATGGAGCCAGACGTGCTTCCAGCAGCAGCAAAAGGTGCGCACCAGGTGCGCGGAGAAGGACTGCTTCTTGGAGTTCCAGAAGGCGTCCACGAAAACCTTGTTGTAGCGGATGGCGACGGGGAACACCGCCGCGCCCAGGTCGAAGGCGCCCCGCTTGAACATGACGCAAAACTCGTTGTTCACACACGTGCCCTGCGACAGCAGCCAAGCTGGACGTCACGTCCAATGCACACGCTCATTGCAGTGGCCAGTTGGGGAGGCGCAGTCGGGTTTCAATCGGGCTTGGCGCTAACATGCCACGTGCCAAACCCTACCTCTGGGAAGATGAGCAGCGGCGTGGAGTCGGCGGAGGCGACGTGCTCGCGCATGCGCTCCGCCACCAGCTGCCTATCCCGCACCTGCATTCAGACGGTGCGTCTGTCAACAGCTCAGAAGAGCGTAATATTCGATGGCTGGCGAGAAAATCACGTGTCGAGTCTGTGCTCCTGGCAGCACCGCGCATGCGCCCTGCATGCAGCTGCCCGTTTTGCAGTGTGCACAAACCAGAGCCGACTTTGAGGTATGCAACGCAGCACAAAATAAGCACCGGCAATCCAGAGCCTAGGTGGCGTTATCAGTATGGAAAAGAGCTGCACCTCGTTGCGGTTGAACCACAGGCAGCCCAGGCAGCCCAGCACATTCGTCTGCAAGAATCCGACCTGCGGCAGCAACACAAACCACGTCAGCCCCTGCATTGTGTACTAGCATTGACCTTGAGACAAGGTCGCCAGCACCACATCAAGCTGCACAGCAGCGCAGGCCCTCACCCAGCCGGGGTGCAGCTGCATGATGACGGCAAAGGGGGAGTACGCCGTCAGGATGATGTAGTCGATCATGGAGGTATGGTTGCACACCCACACCGCATTCTCTCGCGGCGCCGGTCGCGGCCCATGGTACCTGTGCAGCAGGGAGAACTGTTCATGAGCAGCGAAAAGAGTCTTTCCAGATTCTTTGCAACACGACTGCTTCAGGCCATCGATCAGAGATCTGAGTTGCAGGCATGCCTGGTGGTGTTGTAAAGCAGGCGTGCAGACGAGACAAAAAGCCCAAACAGCAAGCAGGCTGGCTAAGCAGATGTGCCAGCTCGGCATGCAGGCTGGCTGGCTGCATGCGACAGCTCAAAGGTCAGGCTGGTCGGACAGCACGCACTTGATGACACCAGTCCAGGACGCCACGAAGATCCAGCACTGCATCTGCACCAGCGCCCGTTCAATGTGCGAGCGCCGTGGCCCCGCCTGCACAGCAAATACATTTCCAATCCTCTTCAGGCGTGTCTCAGGAGTGCTGTGGTCCGAAGCATTGCATGTTTCTGGACGATGTGAAATGCCATCAGCAGGCGCCATAGCACTCACCTTGAGCAGAGCGCGTGTGCCGAAGAAAGCGATGAAGAACAGGATGAAGCCCACGAGCAGCAGCGCCAGCCTGCATCAGCACATTTGCACGGCCAGGCTAGTCTCAGTACGATGCATGCATACCCATTGCAATCACGGTCCCGTGGCAATTGATATTCATACGAGAGCTGGGCCCATCACTGCCGGCAACCACACCTGAGCGGGAACAGGATGACCCAGCGGAAGATGCTGCCGAGGACCCACAACGGGAACAGGTACACATTCCAGTTCCAGGGGTCAGGTGCCGCGCCCTGGAAAGGGCTCATCAAAGGTTGTCATAAGCAGTAGAAAGAAATTGACGGGGAGGCAGTGAGGCAGCGGGCCGTCCATCTCATATGTCTGGCTCTGCATCCATTATTTTGCAACCTTGATGCCAAGCCTGAGCACCTGGAAGCAGCGCAGGAAGGAGTCGTCCACCACCGCCGCTGCCGCGTCCGTCACAATTGGGCTGATGTTCAGCAGGTCCTGCCTGTCTCGGGCACAAAGCAGAAGTGCAGCGTCGGCCAAGTGAGCATGTATGTACTCAGTGGGGCACATCTTCTACAGTCGGCTTTGGCTCTGGACCTCAAACAGATGCTCTTTTCTCAAGGGCAGTCACTCACAGCAGCGAGCCGCCAGAGTGGGATGAAAGGCGCTGCGCCTCCTGCTCCGCTGCCATATCCTGTGTGAAGCCAAGCTTTGGCGGTCAGGCATCCGCAAGATGCTCTGTGAGGTGCAATATTGGAATCGAGCCAGCAACAGCAGGACAGCAGCCACATCCTGGCGTCCCACTGCATGAATAGCACCTCCAGCGTGCGGTGCAGCTTGAGGCCGTCATCCTTGCGCTCCGAGAAGTCATAGTCGCGCAGCTCGTTGCTGCTGAATGTGCGGTGCTTGAGCCTGCGCCACAGCATGCGTCACAAGGTCATGATACACAAACACAGCAGCCAGCAGCGTGCGTGACGGACCTGGTCGGTAACGTGCATGTCGGAGGTGCAGTGAAGCAGTTCATGGCACCAGCTGCTGACCCTTGCACGCCGGTTGAGGGCCGCCGCAGGTTGAGCTTCCGATCGCCGCCATCCGCCTCGCCGTTTGCCCCAAAGGTCACGGTTTTCGGGATGGCTTTGCCGATACCGTCAGCGTCGTTGCCCATGTGTAGCAGTGATGCGCACCAGGTCCAAAGTGAATCACATCTGCATGCTGTACGTCATGCGCATTTGCGGCACCAGATCATATCTGCATGGCGGTCGCCATGCTGCGCTGGCAACCGGCCCAGTCCGGCCAGCACAACGTCAGATCGCAATGCGGGGCCTGTCTCTGCGTTCTGCACTGCCTGACGCAGGAGCAGCCTTGAGATTGACCCGGATGTGTTGCGAGACTATTTGTAGAGGTCAACCGGAAAACAGCGCCTGGCGAGGTGCGCACTCAGAAGCACAGTTGCAACGAGGACGACTTGAGGAGTGCGAACTTCGAAAGTGGGCGTTGCAAATTTGCAACTGAGCTTGAACGGGGCCTTGCAGGCCGAAGTCGTTCGCCCTTCCTTGTCAGACCATACTCATCTGTTTGCACGACATCTTTGCAGTCTCTCATACGCGCTTGAGAACGAAACCACACCGCCACGCTGGCGGGCCGCTGCTGAGAACCTTCTGCACTCCGTCACTTGGTAGCATCCAGTGCCTTCATCAGTGCCTGCAGCCAACATGAGCTACGCCTCTCCAACAGGACCCTCGTCCAGCAGCGCAGATGACGAGGCAGTCATCAGTCAAGTGAGTAAGCCCATGCGATGCCATTGTCTTGGCTGCGCAGCATGTCAGCTTCCGCTGGTTGCCGCGCCGTATGCAGTCTGCTGGTGCCTCCCATCCGCCACAAGCTGGCTGGCGAGGGCAATCTTGTGTGCATTTGCAGCTGCAAGGCGAGCTACAGATGGCCTATGTACAGGAATTCTATCAGGTGTGTGCGCTAATCTGATATGTGCCTCGCATGTGTGCATTTGCCGTGTATCAGCAATCTTGGTGTTATGCTGTAACGACATAGAATTTGAGGCACTGTATGTCGTGCTCACAGACTGTGCGGGACAAGTGCTTCGGTGAGTGAACCACTCAGTATGCTGAAACTCGTGAACTAGTTTGCAATGCACGCCGCCACAATGCTCATCATAAACCTGCAGCACTGCAGCAAGACTTGAGCAGGAGCTACTCGATGTCACACATGTGCAGAGAAGTGCGTGACAAAACCAAGCAGCAGCCTGGGCAGCAGCGAGCAGCAGTGCATAGCGCGGTGTGCAGACCGGTATTCAGAGGTCAGTCATTCATGGCATTGGGAGGCTCGGATCTCTCGAATGCTGGCTGTCTTCTGCATTGGTCCACCTCGAATGTGAATGCCACCTGCGATTAAGTGTTCGATTGCTTTGGGCATGCAGGCCACGCAGCTGGTTGGAAAGAGCCTGCTGGAGATGAACGGCTTGCAATGACGGGGTTGTGGGGCACTTGACATGGTGACACATCGTTGCCGGCGGAAATTTGCATGTGAGGTTGGCAACGTACTGTATTGGCATGAGTATAGTGCGTATCAGCAAGTGGGAAGGCTTGCAGTGCATTGCATCAGCCTGCAAGCATCTAGCATGTCCTTCTTCTGGCACAACCGCCGCCCGTCGCGCAGATGACAAGCAAGTGCAGCTTTTGCCCACCCTGCCTTGACATGTACAGGTAAAATAGTGGCTAGCAAGTGTTCAATGAAGCAGTTGCATCCCACAGCCGTTTGTTGACCCTCGAAGCCTCTGGCTTTGAGCACCCGGACATGAGGGTTTTGCAGCACTTGGTCGATTTCAGCACTCCACCATGCACCAGCAGAGCGAGCCTGCGCAGCGCTGAGACCTTTCAGTACGGCGACAGGCAGAGTCGAGCACCGCATACTGCCTTGCACTGCCCACAAGCTTCCCCAAGCGTGGCTGTGCAGTGTGGCAAGCTGTATCGGCCATTTCCGGCACAGTTTGGCATCAACCTATGGGCAGACGTCCCGAGGGCACTAACAGCCGCGTTGCTGTCCATCAGCCTTCCATTTTGATTCGTGCGAGAGCCAACGCCAAGCTCAACAGCTGAGCCTTGCTGCATTGCGGCTCGGAACTGCAGGCTAGCCCGGTCCTGCACAGCAGGAACGTCGACCCTGGCCCGAGCCGTTCGGGGCAGCCGTGCGGCCAGGCTGCTGTCAGATCCTTAGTGCAGGGGCTGCAGACCGCACGGGCCAGCATCAGTGGCGCCGATCAGGTGCCGCCCCGCTGCGCCGGGCTGGCGTCAGCGCCCGGGCAGCAGGGCGATCATCAGCAGGACGCAGCTCCAGGCGCCGTAGTTTACGTTTCGGAAAACCAGCAACATGTAGCGGGCAGTGCAGCGGGCCAGCCGGCAGGCCAGCCGGGCGGTGGCGGCGGCCGCGGCGGCGGCATGGACGCCGATGCACGGGAGGACGAAGCCCGAAAGGAGGATGCGAGGAAGAAGGCCGCCGAGCTGGCCGCGGCGCGCAATGCGCTTGCGGCGCGCATCCCCACCGACCAGTTTTTCGAGCTGCCGGGGCGGCCGACCGTCGTGTTCCAGGTGAGGCGGCAGGCTTCTGGGTTGCAGTCTCTGGCAGTGGACGGCGGCCTGCGGCGGCAACATGTTCATCACATGCCAGTGCGATGTGGAGTGTTCACCTGCGAAGGATGCTGCTATGCTGCATGCCGCAGATGAATCCCTGTAATCCGGTGTGATGCATCATGATGTGCATGCGGGTCAGGGCTGCTGGTGGATGCTCCCCTACTTATTCCATACAATCACACCACGCAGGCGAAGGACTACACAGCAAACAAGGCGGAGGGCCGAGCACTGGCTCGCGGCGATGTGCCCTTCTTGTTTCGCGCCTTCGAGGCGGGCCAGGTGAGGCGGCCCGGAAGTCTGGAGCTTCTGTCACCGAAAAGCATCCACGCCGCACACGAATTTGCTCGAGTGATCAGCACATCCACCCCAGCAAGCCACATCACGATGAAGCGCTGCCGGATGCCCATCGCACCCTTGAGGCATACTGCTGATCTCACAGGCGCCGCCGCCGAGGCCCGGCACGAAGAAGGCGGAGCAGCCGCGGGCGGCCACCATCCACGAATACCTGGACTGGACGGTCACCTCCTCCGCCGCCGAGGACGAGGATGAGCTGGTGCGCTGCCACCACCACTGCTCCTTTCCCAGGCTGTGGCAGGATGTAGAACAGGCATCACTTCACAGGCGCACTTGTGTTTTGATGTGCGCCGTTCCCAGCTTCGTGTTCTTGCAGACCCACCAGTGTCCAGCTCCCAGGGACACTGCGATCCAACATGCAGTCGCACAGCAGGCAGCCCTGTTGGCTCTGCACCCAGGACTTCTGGGGATTCAACATTAACATGGCGGCGCTGCTGCCGCGCTTGGCTGGCCGCCGCTGTACACATGTGTGAGCACAACCTCTGCTTGATGTTCTTCGACATGTCAAGAAAACTGTTGCAGGGCTGTAGGGGCGTCCATGGTGGTGACGCTGCTGCCGCGCTTCAGGCCGGGCTGGCCGCCGCTGGACTCACATGTGATGACAAGTTCTACTTGGCAGCCGACCCTGTAAGACTATGTTGCAGGACTTTGGGGGCTCTAGGGTGGTGACGCTGCTGCCGCGCTTCAGGCCGGGATGGCCGCTGCTGGACTCACATTTGATGATCAGTTCCACTGGACAACCGACATTTCAAGACTGTTTTGCAGGACTTTGGGGGCTTCAGGGTGGTGACGCTGCTACCGCGCTTCAGGCCGGGCTGGCCGCCGCTGGACTCACATGTGGTGACAAACCCTATATCATGTCTACCGTCTTTGTGTTGCAGGACTTTGGAGGCTTCATAGTCGTGACGCTGCTGCCGCGCTTCAGGCCGGGGTGGCCGCCGCCAGCCACCTACGACAAGCCGGTGCCGCGCAGGTCCACCGCCATGGGCGCCCCCAAGTGAGTGCCTCCACCGACTGAAGCAGACTGATTGAGGCCGGGACACAGCACCACCACAGGCTGGGACATGCCAACTCAAAGTGGAGGCTTGCATAATGGAACCCTGCAGGCTATCATGGGCAGCACAAGCTCAAAGCTCACCACGCTGGCAAGGCTTGTTCGCCGCATGGTCAGGCTACCGTTGACAGGGGTCCTCGCTTCAGCTGTCATCCACAGGGAAGCTGCTCGGCGCTGGTCGGTGCCGAGGTCCATTCAGGTCGTTGGTCTACCCTCGTGCTGAAATGTGTGAGAGCCTGCTGCAGCAGTGCCTGACGGCGGGGCAGCCCACTTGTGACGGCACTGAGGTCTGCGGCAGCGCTGCTGCAGGCTGATCCAAGATGATCGTCTCACCTAATCCCTCTGCACAACTGATTGCAGGAATTCGCTGCCGCAGCTGCCGGTGGCGGGGCAGCAGGTTGAGTGCAGCGAATAGTCTGCTGCAACACCTTACTTCAGTGCCGACCCCACTGCTGCTGGTCACAGGGACCCGCTGCCGCAGCTGCTGACGGCGGGGAAGCCCATCTGCGCGGCCACCATCAGGGTGGGGCTGGGCTACCTGGAGGTGCCCTTCTTCGCCACCGCGGAGACGAAGCGCAACCGCGGCTACGGCCGCGCGCTGCTGGAGGCCATCGAGGACGTCGCACGGTGAGCGCAGCCTGTGGACACAGGCACGACACAGCCCCACTGCTACAGAAGCATCGCATCAAAGGGGACCATTCGCCGCATGTGGCGCTGGCTGTTTGGTGGACGAGCTGCAGCTGCCGCTGGTGCTCCTGGTTTGTTGTCAGTCTACAGGACAAGGTGTGCTGCATGTGATGCTCAGAGACAGTTGTCAAATGCGCAGGTGCCTGAGCATTCCGCTGATCCTGCTGTGCTCCACGGACGACCCGGTGACGCGCAACACGTGGCAGCGGTTGGGCTTCGTGTTCACCACGGAGGAGGACCTGCAGCGCTTTGGCGTGGGACCACGCGACCTGCTGCACATGGACAACACCGTCCAGGTTAGATGCCCGACAGCGCCCTGATTTAAAACTACGAATCACGCAGTTGCACAACTTCAAGTGCAGCACACGCCTTCTCTGCTCAGTGAGCGGGTCGAGCAAGTCCAGGCTTGCTTCCCTGATTGCAGAAGCGAAGTGTGTTCCTGCTTGTCCTTGCAGATGCACAAGATGGTGCCAAAGCAGCGGCCGTGGAAGTCCTTCGTGCTGCGCCACGCCCACTGGGCCCAGCGGCTGTACTACGACCCAGACCCCCAGCCGGTGCGGCCGCCGCCGCTGCTGCCCCCGCCGCCAAAGAAGCGGCTGCCGCAGGACGCGGCGCAGCAGCAGCCGCAGCAGCCGCATGACCAGCAGCGGCACCAGCGGCCACAGCAGCAGGACTTGCCTGTTGCTGTCCAGATGCAGCAGGCGCAGCAGCGGCAGGCAGACGAGCAGAGGCAGCAGCAGAAGCTGCAGCCGCCGCCGCCGGCCCCGCCGCCGCCGGGCTGGAAGGCGGTGAAGCCGGGGGCGAACGGCGCCTACATGCCCGTCATCGACGGCCCCGTGAAGTCCAACGGCGTCGCGTGCGTGGCGCCGCTGCCGCCGCAGTCTGCGGCGTCGCCGCCACAGCCGCCGCAGCGGCCACCGGAGGGCATGCAGCTAGACGCTGTCCAACCAACGCAGAATGCAGGGGCACTGCCGGCCGCAGCAGCCGGAGCAGACCAGAAACCTGAGCCGGGTTGAGTTTGGGGACATCAGGTCAGAGAGCAAATGAGAGTGTGGAGAGATGATGTCAGTTGTGGTACTTTGGCCCTGCTGTCGTTCAAGGGACGGCGGGCGGTGAACACATGAGAATTTCGAAACAACACAAGGATCGGTGCTCACAGCCACATCACATCCGAATCATCATCATGGCACGACATCACAATTCTGAACAAAGCAGATGGTGAGGATGTCGCCGCATCAAGTGGGCGCCATTCATTCTTGCACCACACATTTCAGTTGCGCAAAGCGCACTGCAGTTCACTTTTTTGCAGCCCATAGACGCATCGTAGTTCGCCTCGCTGCTCTTGAGCGCCAAATTATCCCATGTTGGCCGGGTCGCAGCAGCAGTTATCTGCATCCATGTGCAGATTGCATAGACTGCTTTGAAAGAGTTATGAGCTGATGCTGGCAGACCGCGCCGCATTTTTCACGATGCATCCATCTGCGCTGCTCAAATCACTCGGACCCCTTCGCGTCAGTGCCATCCGTCCAGCACAGCCTTGCCGCACCACCGCTGTGTGCCGCCTCCCATGGCTCAACCAGAGTGCGCAGGTGCAGTCTCGTTTGTGTGCCTCTGGTCAGCGCAGCAACGCTTCATGCCCGACAGCACAGCGACTACAGCGTGGTGCAGCACAGCAGCCCACAGTGGTGCACAGCACACCTGCCACCACAGATTGCACAACTGCCAGCCTGGCGCCGCAGCAGCAGGAGCAAATTGATGTGTTCATCGGCTTTCTGCTCGAGGAGAACCAGAAGTACAACCTCACAGGTCTGACGTGGGTTGTGAAACCTGCGGTAGATGCCTTGCAGCCATGCAGGCTTTCGCATGACGGCCCTGACGCGGCTGCCAATCCGGATGCCATCGGGGAGTGACAACACGTGTGAACGGTGAGCACCAGGTGCGAAGGATAGCGCAGAGGTTCAGTCGCGACACGTCGACGACTGCCTGGCCCTGCTGCCGGTGTTGGATGCCGCTGTGGCTGGCAGGCCGGCAGCACAGCCGCCCGTTAGTTTGCTGGATGTCGGGTCCGGCGCAGGCCTGCCTGGACTGCTGCTGGCAGTATGTCGCCCGCAGTGGCAGGTGAGCTGCATGAGATGCTTGCCTCTGAAATACACCATTGCAGCTTGAATCAAGCACAGGGAACCCGTTCGCTTGAAACCTGCAGACGCACGCCCTCAGCGATGTTGCCACTGATCAACTGCAGGTCATCATGCTGGACGCAACGAAAAAGCGCTGCGGCTTCATTGACGATGCAGCTGCGCGCATGGACCTTTGCAATGTCACTGCGATCTGGTCTCGTGCAGAAGATGCCGGCAACAATGCGCAGCTCCGAGAGGTGAACTGCATCTCCAGCTGGCATGCTGCCAGAATCTGAGTCTTGCTGGGTGTCGCAACAGGTCCGCTGCAGGTGTGGGCATCCATAACCATTTGACCAGCTGTACTGAGCGCTGCGTGCTCCACCGTGCAGACCTTTGACATAGTGACCGCGAGGGCTGTTGCGGAGATGCCGGTGTTGGCAGAGCTCTGCCTACCGTTTGTGCGCCTCGGTGGGCGACTGGTCGTCGCCAAGGGTGCAGAACCCCAGGCGCGCTCCTGCTCACATCAGCTTTGGCTCACATCGCAAACGCTCAGATCAAACCCATTTGCCATGTCCCCTGGCGCTTGTGCTTCTGCGCTGCCGCTGCCGGTTTTTCAACAGCAGCTGCATGCATCTGTGATGCGTCCATGCAGGCAGAGGTGCAGCGGGCTGCCCGCGCCATCAGGGCGCTGGGCGGCCGGCTGCGGGGCATCGAGCCCGTGGATTCGCACGGCCCGCACGGCCAGCGCACGGCGGTGGTGGTCGACAAGGTGGGCGCCACGCCGCGGCAATACCCCCGCAACGCCGCGCTGCTGAAGAAGCAGCCGCTACTGTGACTGGTGGGCCGTGCGCGCACCTGGCAACCTGACTGTGGAGGTGCATGGATGGTCGAGTGTTGAAAGTCTTGGCTTTGCAGAGTGGTGAGAGGGAGCTCGCAACGGCTTGAGGAGATCGTCCTTGCACAAAGCTTTTGTATCCCACATCCTAAGCCCCACTAGGCTTACAACTGATGGATCATTCATGCTACATGGCTCAGGGCATGTGCTTCAAATAAGGGAGAGCAGCGGCGCCCCATCGTTGGGCACACGATCAAGCTTGGCTTCTGCACTGCAGATTGATCGTGTGCATACGGGCATTCCGAACTTACCACACCAATGTATTGCCGAGTTGATTGCGGTGTCGGAGGCATTGCGGATATGATATAGGGACGGGTTGATGCTTGACGAAGTTTGAAGCTTGTTTCCAGGCTGCAAATGATGGTGCATATGCTCCGGTGCCAGGCTAGCCATGTTCAAGGTGGTCGCTGACATGGGGCTGCCACAAGAGCCGCAGCGGCTGGACAGTTGCCATGCCCCACTGGGTTGCTTGCCCAGCACACCCGCCAGCCGACGGCGCCCTCCACGCGCAACTCGAAACCTCCACCTGACCCGAACGAGGTGCCTACACTACTGTGCTTTCGTGTCGTCCACAAAACCTGGGATGGCATGGGAATCCACTCCCAGTAATTCACATGCCCGGCTGCCGCCCCGGCCACCCAATGTCACACTTGCACCAGGTGGGATGACGCAATGCAAAGCATCAGCAACATGTCCTTGGCCATGAAGAGAGGTGGCTTCAGAGTTGGTGGATCCCCGCTGGACTATGTTGACATGCCCCAAACGATGGCAAAATGGTGCCAGCTTCCCAAAGGGCTTTGACTTACAAATGTGCATTTGGACCATTCCACAGGTTTGCTTTGTCGAACAACAAGTTTGCTGACAAACAACAAACTCGAAACTGCTGCCGCGAAACCCCACCTCCATGGTGGCGTTGGACTTGTGCTCCCGAGTTGGCAACACTAAGCAAATTGAGACACTATGATTCACTGTACAGGTGGTAGCTTGGCGGTGGGCTGCATGATGCTGGTGCGTGTGGAGGTAGCGGCAGCGCCAATGCCACGTCCGGGTGCCGCTCAAGCATGGGAAGACTTTGACCGCCTCGCGAATGCTGTTGAGGCCAATGACATGAAGCAAGGGTTTTCAGCGAAAGCAGCACTTGATTCATAGACGTTGGCTCGTGGGTGTTGCTATGCCGGCTAATTGGATGACATGAATGTGGTCAACATCTGCGGCACTGATTGCTTTGCTACCCATTGCATCGGCACAGCTGCCATGTTTCAATTTGAAAGTGAGCATATGTCGTACCAACAACGATGTAAACATGTAGCCGAATTTAAATAAAATGCACAAATCACACCCAAGGCTCACGTCACAAAGAAGCAACCGATGTGTACAAGCGTCATCACCCGTGCACCCGAAGGCACACGAGGAGTGTCGCTACGCCACACCAGTAGTGCAGGCTGTGGAAAAAGTGCAGGCCACAGCTGCTCGACAAGGCCGCCATGTCCTGCCAAAGTTTGATTGTATGTGCATATATAACACGCAAAAATCGATTGTGCATCTACGGGATAGTGGTCTAGTGGTATGATTCTCGCTTCGGGACTATCGAAGCACCCTTCGACATCTGTCGAAATTGCGAGAGGCCCCGCGTTCGATTCGCGGCTGTCCCCAATTGTTTTTCATAGCGTTTGATTTGACTTTCAAACTATGGTTTCTCTGGGCTGGCAACCAATACAACCTTTGCTCACTTTGGCCGTAGTCGCAATGACAGCTACTAGCTGCGCTCGCACGCGCCTGTCTGTCACGGGTCCAGTTTGCTATGTGATTGCAACAGGGAGGGGACGAAGCTCAATTGATACGCCAAACATCAGCCACTGACGCTTTGCACTTCGTCAATTTGTAGTATAGTGCGACTGTGCACAAAGGGACTGCCGCTAGCGCCGTCCGGTCCGTAGGCTCAAAGGCACCCAAAGTACGCACCAACAAAGATACATGCGCTAGATGGTGTCGTGCATATGCAGAGTGACATGTTGATCTTGCTTCACTACACCAGGAGAGCTAGTGGCCATGAGCCACAACCCAACACAACCTCAATATCGCTGCGTGTTGTAGCACTGGCCGCAATTTGCTGAATGACAATGCAGCGCTGACCATGAGCAATGAGCCTCTGTGGGCGTCACAGCCAACACATCGTCTGTGTCACTGCGGTGCTGCTGCTTTGGGACATTCTCCGCCGGATCTTGCGTTACAAGCTGATAGTGTCCAAAAACTTTGAAATCGGTGACGCTGGGATAATGGTCTAGTGGTATGATTCTCGCTTTGGGTGCGAGAGGCCCCGCGTTCGATTCGCGGTTATCCCCATGTTCTGTTGTATTGCATTTTGGTGAATTTGCTCTCAAATCGGTTCACTCGGCTGTTTCTTGGAGCTTCGATCGTTTTCGAACTCCAAACACGGAATGGCAACTGGGGTCCACGGGCCCATCTTCTTGAGTTCATGACACCAATGCATTTGACACCTCATCCCGTGTGTTTTTGAATTTTCCGTGCACGTTCCGTGCCATGGTTATGCGCACACGGAAACATGCACTGAGTCTGCCGCGGTCCGCATGATCTTGCTGGATTACGCGTGGAACGCGATGTAGAATGGAACATGCACCTGAAGCGTGCAAGGAGCCCAGAACGTCCTGCAACTGAGGTGGCTGAAGCGAAGTGTGTAGATGGCGCGGCTGGTGACGCGCTTCCTGGAAGCGCCAGCCGCTGTGCACACGCAGGTATGCCTAAAACGGCTGAAATGCGCCATTGGAATCACGACGGGCAGCAGATCGTGGCTGCATCGCCGCTGCATGTGCAGCTGTACCTACAAATGTCGGGACCCATCGACGGCAAATGATGCGTCTGAGCGCTCACGCAACCCCCACGATCTGGGTGTGCATTGTCTCTGGCATGCTTTGCATCCAACCTGTGTCTCCTAGCCCTGCGATCGAGCACTGATGTCCCGTACCTTTGAGCTGCTGGCGACCGTGCTGACGACTCTGCAGTTTCTGAAAGAGTTGCGCCGCGCTCACTTTCAGGTGCCGACAGCGCTGTCAGCAGCTTGAACACAGTCTGTTTCCTTCAGCAGTGTCGCCGCCCGTACCTGGCTGTGGACCGCACACATGCTTCTTTCGCAAACGCTGCTTTCGGGCTCGCCAGTCAGTGCGGCAATACGCCTGGCAGCCGGCATATATACCACCAATACGATCTTGAGAAGTCCGTGCGTGCAATAGGCCGGTGATACAGGTCTGTCAAGCCCGTTCACTGTGAACACTGTGCCTGGCTGCTGGTAGTGGATCTAAGCACCGCTGCCGACTCCAGCCCAACGCAGACACTGGAACCCAATGCAGCAGTGCCACCAGTGTTCGATGAGCTCGACAGACGTCGAGAGCGCTGCATCGGATTGCGATGAAAGGCACGGCGCGCACTTGCATGCTGCAAGCCCTGCAGCTGATGACGTCGAAGAGGATGGAGCTCGAACATGCGCATGATGGTGTTGCAGCTATCTGCATTCAAGCTGCTGGACTCGTTCCCGGTGTATCCTGCAGGTGCACGGAGCTGATCGGCGGGCGCGGGCCACACTCACAGCAGTCTTGGCGGCGCCCTGCCAGCGGCGTCGCCCAGTCGCCGCCCCTGTTGCGGCTTTTCAGGTGCTCATCTTGTGGACTTTGATGGTGACCAGCTGTTGGCATGCCTCGTTCAAGCCAATTCCCGCTTCAGGGCAAAAGACTGCGGCATCGGCACACCACAGCAACAGGATACATCTGAGAAGGCGTTGGCGGCGCTGCCAGCTGCAGTCGTTGGCGACTTGCGGCTTGCACACGACGCATATCTTGCTGAGGTCAGATGATGTGGGACAACCCTTGGAGGATGGCAGCGGTTCTCGACTTCCACCATCCTATGATGGTGTTTCATTTTGAACTCGCTGCAGGCCATGCGCAAGCTTGACGGAGTTGACCATGGAGAACGTGATGCCAGGAAGAACATGGTGCAGAGCGTCAAGAAGGACCCCGACATCCTTGCGATGGGCAACACCCCCTTCGTGGTGCGCTGTCTTTGGACTGGACGTAGGCTGCTGTGGCTATCCAGCAACATGTACCGCAACGTCAAGTCTTCGGCCGTGCACAGGCATCACAGTGTGCCACTTTGGTCGCTCTCACCAAGGCCTCAACAGCAAAAGTCGTGTGATGCAACCTGTTGGTGGAGTCTCTCTACAGGATCCTGGGTGGCAAGCACCACAGCACAGTGTAGCAAGGGCACAGGACTGCACCTCTGCCAACCGACAGCAAAAGGAAGGCGTGATTGCATCCGCTGTGGCGGCTGCCACAGCGGCGGCGACTGAGCGGCTGTTATTGGCACTTCAGCATCTAGCATTGCTTCTCAGTCCACAGGCTTGGCTGCCGGGCCAGCGCCAGCGCTGAGATGGCCGTGCTGTCAAGCGCTGGGCAGCGTCGCATGCTCGCTGCATTGTACTTGCAGATCCCCAATGCATCCGCTACCACAGCTGCTGCTGCATTGAGTCAGTGAGCAGAAGGTGTGCGAATTGATGCGCCGACTAGGGTTTAGGGTAAATGGTTATGGACTTTTTGACACAAATCGGCCTAGAGCACCACAATGGAGGGGTGCCCATGGGCATGTGGCGTACCCACGTGAAGCCCTCTCCACGTGCTACATGATGGGGTTGGTGCTTGCGAAATGAGGTCCGTCCCCTTGCCATGGTGGCACTTGCAAGAGGGTGAGGAGCATGAACCACTACCCCACCCATTGAACCACTTGCATAGGAGGCAATGGGCCCCCAATCAAAGGGAGCCCCGCCCATGTACCACGCCTATGGGTCACGAGGATGCCATGTGGGAGAGCATTGCCATGCCACACGTTGTTTGCTAGGTGGTAGGACTCCAAAGGTGAGGCAAAGTGCCACCACTCACCCACCCACCTTGGGGGGGTGAGCTCCTCATGGAATTTCACGAGCGTGATTGCCACCAACCACATGAGTGTGTTCTAACACGTCCGTAGAGATGACCCACACCCGTTGGCGCCATGCCAAAGCACCCACACCCCTTGCTTCACCACCCACCATGGTGTTCAACACCCATGTTGACCGTTTTAGGTGTTGCCACGTCATGCCACGTCATCACTGACCACCCACATGACACGAGGTAGTCCGCCTGACGTGGGAGAACCTCCCGTTTACGGCGTTCGATTTGGTGTTGATCGGTGGCGGTGGTGAGCCGTCAAAGACGGGCCTTCCCACCCACTTTTGTGGAGGTGGCAGCGATTTCACCCCAGGGTGGCTGAATCACCCCCCCACACGGTGCAACCTCGCGCATGACGCATGGCGCGTGGTTGGGGGCGTGCAATGCAAGCTACGACCACTTGTGCAACCGTTTGCAAGCGCCCACCCATGAGCGCATCACGCCCAACCACCCCCACCATGCACGCCCACACCTCTCCCTAAGCGTGGGTCGTGCAAGCGCCCAAGCAAGCGGGGGCCGGGTCCAATGCTCTTTTACAGACTTACCCAGCTCCTATGTCACGTTGGAGGCGCCGTGGTCGGCCGAGCGCGACGCCGGGGGTGCTCACCACCTTGCCTTTGGAACCACGTTCGTCAAGGTAGGCCCCGTGAGGGCCAACGCGAGGGGCTGAAACTTCGTGTCACCCGTCCTACAAGCGATTGGGGCGCACCTTAAAGGCGCCGCCCCTCCGCACCCTCGGAGGGCGGTGTGCACGTCCGATCTTACACGTCTTGAGCGATCAACCTCCACGTATTGCCCACACGCCACCACGCGCCCTCAACGCTTGGCAAGGATCTTGATGCTCGACAATGAGGACACCAACGACGGCGCGGCGGCCGGAGTGACGTGTGCAAGCGGCCGCGCGGGCGGTTGGTCCACCACCGGAAGCGGTTGTTGGAAGTACTCGGTCGATCGGGTCGGTGTCCCGATCGGCGGCCCCCATTTGGGCCTCCTTTGGCTTCAAATGGCCATAACTTTGGCGTATGACCTTGTTTTTCGACGTGGAGACCACCGGCGGGCTCCCCGGGACCTCTAGAGCGCGAATCACAGGGCCGCAACAATTTGAGACCCCGAAATTAAATTCCAGATTTTCTGGGGGGTGGGGGGGTGCCAAGACCCCAAAGCCACCCCTCCACCCCACCTATGGACTAGCGTATTGGCTCCGCATCTCGGGGGAGGTGGCCCACGGTGCGAGGGTGACGTGGCAGCACGGCAAGCCGTTCCTATGGCCGGGATCACGAGTTGCAACGTCATTGGTTTTAATAGCATTAAATTGCATTAATTGCCACGCATGTATTATGTCATCCAGCAGGGTTTACACCACCATATATGCACATCATCCGGAGGCACGTGTCAAATGGAGCACGTACACGTTTCGACCATGGCAGACCGACTTGTGTAGCTCATCCTATAGCAATTTCCCTTTTCATGCCATTGACGACTTGAGAAGGGTGACAGTGCCAGTGCGCCATATCTCGAGCTCATGGCCGTCTTTCGAGGTGATTCGAGTTGGGCCGTGCTTCTCGTGGTGAAAGCCATCTCTGGTGAGGGTGGTGGCCCATATGCTCCAAGGGTCGAAAAGATGAAAAATCACTGGTTGCTGGTGGACACGAGATTAGGTAATCCAGCAGGGTTTACACCACCATATATGCACACCATCCGGAGGAACGTGTCAGGTAGAGCACGTACACGTTTCGACCATGGCAAACCAACTTGTGTAGCTCATCCTATAGCAATTTACTTCTTCATGCCACCGACATCTTGAGAAGGGTGACAGTGCCAGTGCGCCATATCTCGAGCTCATGGCCGTCTTTCGAGGTGATTCGAGTTGGGCCGTGCTTCTCGTGGTAAAAGCCATCTCTGGTGAGGGTGGTGGCCCATATGCTCCAAGGGTCGAAAAGATGAAAAATCACTGGTTGCTGGTGGACACGAGATTAGGTAATCCAGCAGGGTTTACACCACCATATATGCACACCATCCGGAGGCACGTGTCAAATGGAGCACGTACACGTTTCGACCATGGCAAACCAACTTGTGTAGCTCATCCTATAGCAATTTCCTTCTTCATGCCAACGACATCTTGAGAAGGGTGACAGTGCCAGTGCGCCATATCTCGAGCTCATGGCCGTCTTTCGAGGTGATTCGAGTTGGGCCGTGCTTCTCGGGGTAAACGCCGTCTCTGGTGAGGGTGGTGGCCCATATGCTCCAAGGGTCGAAAAGATGGAAAAAAACTGGTGGGTGGTGGAGTAGTGGTGCAAGGTGCCAATGAGGAACAACGGACCATGTGCTAGTTGGGACTCTTGGAGGGAGCTTGTGTGCCCTCACACCATAGTGGGACTTGAGTTGGTGGGGTGTGTACTTGATGTGATGGAATTGCTCTTGGATGTGGATGTTGGGTGGGGGTGCTCCTCCACCCTATGAGCACAACAAGAGAACATATTGAATGGAGGAGGATGTTGACATGTGCAATGGTGCATGTTCAACTTCATGTCCTCCATGTCCTCCATGTCCTTCATGTCCATGCTCATCATCATCACATGCATGCTCACTTTGAGTGTCACTCACTCACCATTCTTGATGGGATGGTGGGCATGGAGGATGGTGGAGAAGGAACGTGATGAGAGCTCCTTGATGGGCCCCCCTCCTACAAGGTGAAGGTGTCCATCATGTCCTCCACCATGTCCTCCATCATGTGCATGTTCATGTCCTTGTCCTCCATGCTCTCCATGTCCTCCATGTTCAACTTCATGTTCTCCATGTCCTCCATGTCCTTCATGTCCATGCTCATCCATCATGTGCATGTGCATGTCCTTGTCCTCCATGCTCTCCATGCTCTCCATGTCCGACTCCATGCTCTCCATGTCCTTCATGTCCTTCATGTCCATGCTCATCATTATCACATGCATGCTCACTTTGAGTGTCACTCACTCACCATGTTTGATGGGATGGTGGGCATGGAGGATGGTGGAGAAGGAACGTGATGAGAGCTCCTTGATGGGCCCCCCTCCTTCAAGGTGAAGGTGTCCATGTTCATGTTCATATTCAAGGTCATGGTCATGGTCATGTCCTCCATGACCTCCACCATGTCCTCCATCATGTGCATGCTCATGTTCATGTCCATGTCCTCCATGTCCTCCATGTCCTCCATGTCCCCCATGGGCATGTTCATATTCATGTTGAATTTCATGTTCTCAATGTCCTCCACGTCCATGTCCTCCATGTCCTCCGTGTGGGTGAGGCTCACGAGCACAATGGCTCCCATGACCACCAAGAAGACCTTCTTTGGGTGGCCATTGAAGTCATTGACCTCCACCTCCTTCAACACCATCCTACAATGGCAAAAGGGAGGCTCACTTGTTGTCGAGCTAAACCCTGAGAACATATATATCAACGACCCTTCCTATATGACCCCAAAACAGTTTGAGATTACGTCACGGCCTCCATATGCTCAAAACCCTGCTGGTGGACCCCCCAATGGCCCCCTCCCCAACTCCCCATTGAGAATAGGCAAAAAGAAAGGGAATGTAGAAGGGAAAACCCGTTCCCACAGCTAAACCCTGAAAATATATATGCGACCGGTCCAAAAAAAACCTACAACTGGTTTCTGAATTTTTGGCATGATTTTTATGGTGGGGTTTAGGTTTTCAGGTTTTAGGGTTTAGGGTTTAGTTTTTAGGGTTTAGGGTTTAGGGTTTAGGGTTTAGGGTTTAGGGTTTAGGTTTTAGGGTTTAGGGTTTAGGTTTTAGGGTTTAGGGTTTAGGGTTTAGGGTTTAGGGTTTAGGGTTTAGGGTTTAGGGTTTAGGGTTTAGGGTTTAGGGTTTAGGGTTTAGGGTTTAGGGTTTAGGGTTTAGGGTTTAGGGTTTAGGGTTTAGGGTTTAGGGTTTAGGGTTTAGGGTTTAGGGTTTAGG